>CM046303.1:54741402-59741402 GCA_025267735.1 Mactra quadrangularis | reverse complement strand
ACAACCCCCTTTTTTCCGAAGGAAACAACAAAATTATTGTCAAATTCAGTGGACATGTATTTGTTAAAAGCTTGCCACTTTCGTGCCAGCCTAATTGACAAAATATGTTTAAGATGTACATTAAATTAAATATATATTCGGAGTTTAATCAGTACATTTTTTTTTCTAAAAACAGCCCAAAGAAAGTCTTTAACATTATTTGGCAATTGCGTATGATTGCTTATAATTTTCAAACAGTTGTACAAATGCATACTTGGCATATAGAACTGAAATACAGTCAAGTATGTTTCGGTGCAACATTTATGAGCACATTGTAAATAATTTGAAGTCTCATTTTGAAAATAGATAAAACACATTTCATATACACATTTATTATAAATTGGACGAGTACTATTTTTTTTTTTTTGGGGGGGGGGGGGGCTAGTTATTTGTTATAGGATTAAACAGTCTACGAAGTTAGGGTATGAAAGTGGCTGCCCAAACAAGTCATTTAAGCAGCTAGCACTATGCCTAGTTTGTAGAAATTTGTTTGCCAGAAAGAAAGGTTTGGTTGCCCAAACTAGAATTGGTTGTTCCGGGCAACCAGACATCCACTAATTTCGTAAACTGATTAAGGTATGCAGTTGCAACACCACTCACAGTTAAAAAAATAATTGTGTGAAAGTATTAAAAAACTTACAAAACATGATATTTTTCATTCAATACAATACGTGCAGCACTTTACGTGTAATAGATTTCTTACATTACTTGCAATTTCAAAATATTAAGACAAAACCTTTTTAATTGGACTTAGTAAGTTACCTCGCTTGCATATGAAAATAGAATGAATCAAAATGTGTCCATTATAAGTCTATATTGACATTATAAAAATATCTAACATAGTAAAATGTTTAGAAATACAATGTACAAGCAAATAAAATTATTTCTAGAATTATTCAGCTGCTATAAAGCATATTAGGGATTTTATACCTGAATTATAATTTATTCTGGAACAGGATATGTTGTCTTCATCATAAATATCACATGCATCGCTTGTTTAACCCTTAATGTTGTAATAAAAAGCAAGAAAAGATAATATACTAACTAAAGGCTCGTGGGAAGATTGGACTCTGCCTGTGTTGTGTTGTCTCAAGAAATAAAATCTTTATTATTATTATCATTTATTTTTATTATTACTATACCACAATCAAGAACTTTATTTATGGTAAATTTTATTAAATTGAAGGACATTGCTTCTCGATTAAAATTTTATAATTTCTATTTCGGGCATCATGTTAAAATCAAAATGCATTTTTCTCTCCTTATTCATTAAAATTCCGCTATAAAAATATAATAATAAAAGACATACGAAGCGTTCATTGTGAAATTCATGTACAAATATAAATTTACTAAATTTGCTAAATTTGTAATTATCTATTATTCTTGGAAACATGTAATTTCAATATCGTGATTGAAAGATGATATGGGGAGAAATTTTATTTAACAATGTCATGCTGATCATGGCAAATTTTATACCATAGCAAACATGTATAGAAACTTCCAGATGAAATAGCAACAACAGTTACAACAGCTTATATGATAGCTTAACAACTTTCACGATGAGTCTAATTAAAGTATTAAAATAATAAATTATGCATGCTAGCGAGCGGTCAAATTTCAATTTTCTAAGGTAAACTTGTAATGCGACAACACAGTTTTTTAATTATCTTTGAAAAACAATATGTCATGGTATATTTAATAATAATGATATTGAATGGGAACTAAAGAGTTTGAAGTCTTTAATAGAATACTAATGGCGGAAAAATGGAAACTAGACCAGAAGAATGAAATTATGCGATAGAAAATGAAAACATTTTATGAGAAAATTATTCTAAGATTAAATCTTAAGCAAACAAGACAATATGAAACTCTAAGGGTTGAATAAACACATATAAATATAATAGCATAATTTGAGATATTTTGTTTCATAATAAAGAACATATCTGATCAAATTTATTTACAGCGTCTATTTACAATCCCCTAGGAGCATACATTGGATTGTTCTAAATGTTATCTTGTTTTGGCCACCGCGGCGCCCAAAACAATTTTCTCTTATATATTTGATATTTTTTACGGATATTAAACTCGCATATCTGTTTTTCTTTGCAATATGTTCTACGTGCGCGCCTTACATACTGGATTTCAGGTTTAATATTTTAGATAACATAAATAGATTGTGTTGTATCACTTGCTTATGGCATTTAGTGTCATTATTAGTTATAATAATATGATTGTCAATCTCTACTATATCATATACATTTTCTCCCCCCGCTCTCCAAATATGACGTCTATTGACGTACGTGCATACATGTACATATTGCGCAAACATTTTACAAATGATTGACAAGTATAGAATAGTATAACGATGTCCTCTAATTGTCCTTGAATAGAATCCAGTTTATAGAACACACCGAGAACTTACATTACACTTTTAATTTTCATTCTTAAACCAACATTTATATGCCCATACTTAAAAGTAAACAAATATGTGGCCCTTTAGTTGGCATACGCTTATTTATTCTGTTACGATATATGCACACAATAGTTTAAGAAATGATGCAAAACACACGCTAATAAAATCTACAACCTGATTCCCATTTGCCCTTGAAAGAAATAAGGTGAGAATAACCTGAACACATTTCAAAATCATCGTTAGTTAGATTATCACCATAGTATTCAAACCGTATTACCTTATTCAGATTTAAGAATAGTAAAACTACTTGCGGATATTGCGCGAGATCAGTTTTTCACATAATCTCATTCGTCCAAGAACGTTTATAATTCTTATGTATTACTATTATGTGCAATTTTAGAAATAAAGGTATTGTTCTGTTCTGTTTAAGAATTAACAAAACAAACTGTATATTAGAACGGATACACTTTTATATTGCTCTGTTCAAGAATACAAACTTGTAAATAAATTGGAACAGTGTCACTTTTATCTTGACAAAAATGAAGAGAAAGACAAAACATTTTTGCACAGGATCGAACTCTCAAATAGTAGGGATTTATAGCCATTTACAGTCAGTAAAACTTCATATTCACTCAACAAATCTCAGTGACCTTGCCACAACATTACGGCGTTATGACTAAACACGCAGTAATATGACTAACTTTTCTATATAAAATACTAATTATCAATAATATCTTAAAACGACAGAGACCGTAATTTATTTCATTAAATATTAAAATTGAATAAGCGTTCTCTTATTGATTTGACAGATCCTTATTTTATATCAAGCAATGTTTACTTTACAACCGTGTCCAACGTGGTTTTATACTGTACCACAAGATGGGATAAAAGACACGTCTGAACGTTTTAATGATAAAGATAGTACCGCGCCAAATATCAAATTTCACCAGTTTTCTCAGCATATTGAAATACAAGTTACATCGTACTTAAAGTATAAAACTCTACGATACACGGCGATAAAATCTTAAGACACTGATTTCTTTTTCCTGTTTTTATTTTAGATAAATAGCGTACAAAGAAGCGACAAACTGCAATCTCTTTATCAGGTCATTATTCGAAAGATGTTCAAAGTTACAATGAATTTACATTAACCTCACAATGTTCTGGGACCTCTTTAAAACATGCAGCTTTTTTATGAATAAAACTATTTCTAAATGTTAGACTAACAAGGAAATGCACTTTATTATGGGGGACATAAAATATAATGCTATTTGAAAAGCAAACGTGGTATTATTTAAAACTCTTAAAACATTAATAAAAATCGCATGCTTCCTAAAAATATAATTTTTATCCAAATTTAGCTTAATCGCAATTCTCATAAATCTAAAAATTGCGAAATGTTTTAGCGGATGTTATAGTAATATTAAAAAGTCCGTCCTCGTCGCATTTACCACAAATTTTCTCTTTATCAAAATGATCTTATCTAAAAGTGAACAAAAACATGTTAAACAATGGCATAGTCGTAACTTTTTTACTTATTAGACCTTAGAATAGTAAATAGTTTAAAAATTCGACTTACTTTGATACTATTCCATCTTTTTCCAAAGTAACGCACTCCAAGTAACTTTTCTCGGAACTATTAAAATATCAGAATATTCTAACGTCCTATATGGTCGCCTGTGAAACAATTTGAAATGAACATCTTATTAGGCGGCCATACCACGTGATACATACATTATCAGAATCCGTTAGATCGATCTGTCCCGCCTTCGAAGGAGTTTCGTGCACCCCATGTGATTTTTCAGAATCCTGGGAACGCTTGATCAATCGTTTGTTAGAGCTATCGTAAACATGGAAGCATAAGATCGTTACAACGAGAATCGACCGGAGATACAAGGGTTAATACAAACGAGGAGAGACTTACATTTAATAGAGATCAAGGGAAAATGTTGTTACATGCTTGTAAAGAAATTATATTGGGTCTATTACAGTATAGTTTTCAATTACTATAAGTTCATCAGCGATATATTGGTTAAATAAGTAGATTAGGAAACCAATCCAAATGATAAGGATCATTGTCAATTTTGATGAAATTAGATAACATAATTATTATAAATATACATTTCTACAGTCTTGCCGCTTATAATAACATACTGCCTGTCTCTAATCAGCCATGTTTGTCCATTGAAGAACTATTTCTCAGCTGAGGAGATTTTCATCTTCTTTAATTGGTAATACTAATGATAAATAATTGTTTGTTTGTTTGTTTGGGTTTTACGGCGCACCAACACAAAAAGGTCATATCGCGCCGAAAGCAATCAATGATCCTAATAATTCAAACGATATTAATGATAAAAAGCTCTATATCTTATTATATACATTTATTTCCTTCAAAAAGTTAAGTATCGCATATGATGGTTCAGACTCAAAAAGTTCTTTAAGTGAGTTAACTTTAAAATGATAAATAAAACAGTTTTAATAAGTTGTGTAGTACGTTTTGACATGATGCCTTAATGATCGTGTTAGGTATATGAATTTGAAATTGTTATAGAAATAAATAAACTAACTATTTATCTATAAATTATATAGAATTTCCTCCACAGTTTTTATCTTTCATGCTGATACTGAAGTCTAGCAAAATAATGATCAAAACAAGATTCGAATGATCACAGAAAATGCTTTTCGTGGTTTTTTTATGCTGACATGTTGTTGATATGAAAACTGTTTGGTTTGCGCCACACTGTAACTCTTGAGCAATACCGAATAATCAAGATGGCGTCCAAAATGGCGTCTTAATTAATTAAACTAAGAAATATGTTCTGATATGTTATATTGTTTAGATAAAATGAACATAAAATGTCACAAAAATAAACGATAAGATACATGAAGGACAGTAGGCCTATAAAATATGGTGGGAAAAGAATAACAAAATGAATATCATTGCAAAGCTGTATATGTCATAGCGTCTTGTGCCTAGGTAGACTTACTTTCTTTTTCTGTACTGATGGCAATGATAATCTGAATGTTGATTTGTTCTTGGTCCAGGCATGATCATACATTGTTCTAACATTTGGTCAAATTTTTAACTGTTCTTGGTTTATAATAATTATGTGCTGTATATATATAAGATTCTCAGTATGTGTGGCATAACCAGTTATTTCTCATTATCACTGATACAGGAACAGAACAAAACAGAACAGATATCATATTACAGGGCGTGAGCAATACTCATCACCCAATCTTGATAAAGGTAAAGTTTGTGTTCTACTTATAATGTAAATTTCATGATTTTATAGAGCAGATAATCATCTTGTCAAAAGTGTTTGCAATGACAAAGTTTAGTGTATCTATTGCACCGATAGTAATATGCTATTTTCAAATATATCTGTTCAACGATCCATCTATAGTGATATCGTTATTTACAAAATGTATCATTCAGTTACATGATAATCATATTCTATTAAGTAATAACGTTGCCCTATTGCGTGTAAGACGGACATATCTGATATGAAATTGATTATTTTGGTTGGATTGAATAAAATTTATTGTTATTTGATTAATAGTAGAGTTCCACTTAAGCATAGAAATCATGTGGATTTTCAGATTCATTGAAATTGATGAAAAACTTCTACTGCAGAAAAGCCAGTCCCAATGTTCATAGCAGTTTAATTGTAGCAGCATTTTGGAGCGCTTCTCGTATAGATTAGATGCTTGGAAATAAAGTCAGCTTAAAGTTTAGGGGAAATGTTGGATATGCTAGTGTGTACTGCAAACATTAGACAAGAATCTTTGTCATTTAAAATCTAAATGTGATTTATGTACGTTTTGGTACTTCATCGGGTTCATTGCCTTGAAGGACAAACTATGCCTCTTCAGACCATGTAAATCCAATATTACAAGAGCTAATTTCTATGAAAATGTATAGTGTGTGAATCTAAGTCTATTTGCAATATTTAGATAGATCATTCCAAAATTTGGAATAACCATTAACTTAAAAGTATCTCATATTTTTTGACAATAATGATTATAATTAAATAGATTGCATTCAACTAATGCGATAGTTCCACTATATCAAGTTTTTGGATATAACTCTTTTAGCTATTTGGACAGCCTAAGTTAAAAGTACAAGCGTTTATAATGTCCATACAGAACAATTTCAGAATTAACAGCTTGTTATTAATAAAAGAATTCTTCCATTTTGTGTCCATGAACTATAATTTAAATAGCACTTTTACTGGTAAGAATTAACGTTAAAGTGCACGATCAACAGGTTTGAATTGATTTATCAATGCTAGACTACCTAGATGGCGCCAAACTGCTGTCAAAGCAATTCAACTAAACAGTTTTACAATTTGAAGTACTATAAGTACGCATTGACTTCTTAAAGTTTGTTGATAAGAAATATGTCTTTAGAAAGAGCTTTGTTCCTATTTTGACTTATGCAAAGCTTACTGTGAATTAATTAATCAATTATATTAGTTCAACAGCAGTGGTTAAAATATACGTTTGAATCAATACTTGTTCAATACTAATTGAATTTAGAGTTAAGGGCTAAATAATTACATTCAACTATTAGTTTTCTTTTCTATTAAAATGAGAGGAACAGCATACAAGTCACATTGAAATCTTCAGTATTCATTTTTATTACTTTTAAATCTGCTTGTTCACGGGTTTATTTTAACTTTCAACCTTTTAAAAACTCAAATTTATATATAAACATTAAAGACGCTGATGATAGCATTATTAGTGCAAATTGGCACACGACTGTAGAAAATAGTGATTATATTTATAGAAACATACTCTGTTAGTAATGACATAGATTATTTAAGTGTGTTTTGCGTGGCTCTTATTTCATATTTCTCAAACGCTATTTGCCAGCATGCCTAAACTTCATTTTTTCTTAAGACAAGTACAGACACATACAGTTTTAATAACCAAAGCATAGTCAAATATTTCAACTAATGGCTTTAACCCATGCTCTCCTTTTTTGTCATTCTTTCTAACTTTCTACAATATGATACTATAATGCTTTATTACTTAGTTAATTAATCTCTTGCAATTGCGTCATGAAACTATTGTATAACGAATCAGTTTTAAACAATTTCATGGTATTATCGCGGTGGAAATACCCCGTGACAATGACATTGACATTACAAATGCTACGGTTTGAAGAAGAAAACTGAAAAATCAGCCTAAAATAAAAGTTTTTAAGAGCTGCAAGTCATATAATTCATGTCAGATTTCAATGATAGTTACGCGAGGTTAAGCAGAAAGTGTTTAGTATTTGCTGCGCGTCACATCTCCAACGCAAGTTATACTTTTTACACCATGGAAAACTATTCCTTTCAAAGAGCTACAATGTCCCTTTTACAGTAAAAAAATCGTGTGTAGTACTGAATACATTGACGTTTGATCTCATTGCAGTAATTTTATTGTACTTACATTTTAAGCGCATCAGAAGCAAATCTTATTGATCTCGTTACAAGTTTATTATATATTATAAGACATGTGCGTCAATCAAAGACTTCATACTGTTTACAGCATGATTCATACTGAAGAGCCAACAGTGATACACATTCGAAATGAAACTATCTTGTTTTGAGTGATAAGGAACCTTATTTTCAGAATAAAACATATATAAAGATATTGTTAACATACCGATACTTGCGAGTACTTGGTATGAATTTTCGCCACATGCTCATAAAGAAATTATATTTAATTCATTGCCATATACGATGTCCATTCAATTACTATTTAGTCATAGGCGAACTAATTGTTTACTTAGTAGATTAGAAAACCAATCCAGATAATACGGAACATTATCAATTTTTGTTAAAATTAGATAACGATTATATTCTTGCTGTTTATAATAACATATATCTGTTTCTAATCACAAATCCGTACTTACTTATGCAAGAAAAATAACCCAATAGAAGAGACTATTAGCGTACGAAACTGGAGATAGTAAGAGGTTATTAAATCTGATTTCAAAATTGGTTGACCAAGCAACCATGTTCTAGCTAAAGGAACATCAACCAAGATACAATTTCACGATCTGTTTGGCCGAGTCAGCGATTAAATTAACATTAAACCAAAACACATTCTCGTAAGAATACCCAAGAGGTAACAAAACGGCACCACCCAGTGTCAGGAATAACTAAAATGCATACTATGCCGACATCTATCAAACACATTCGATAACACCCATATTTCATATTTGGTAAAATAAAAATAAATCGCAAGTCATTATAAAGCTTATTGCGGCGATGAGAGTTAGCTCCATGATTACAAAATGACTAAACACATGATATGTTGTTAAAAGTGTTGGATAACTTGAAACTAAAACTTTCGTTTAGGATAACTTGAGTCAAACGACTCAGTTTGTTTACATATTTGGGACTGATATTACATAAAACAGGGAGGTCAGTTGATTTTGTGTAATGAAAGTATTAAACATGTCTTAATGCGTGGAACGTGTGTTCTCGTACTAAATTTAATACATCAATAACACACTGATAATAGTCGATAATTACGTATACTAAACTTAAATCCACCTGTGTATAAAAATGGCATCGTTGTATTTTGTCTTAAGTTATCCTAAAAGAGCTATAGTACATATACAAGCCAATAATTAACTGTGTACTCAGCATGAGTCGACAATAAAACAAAAGACGCATTCTTACCTAAAATTTGTAATTTAAAATTAGTTCTTGTACGCTCTTATAAAATACAGATTTGTTGAACACCCATTGCAACATGTTGGTGCTTTTGATTTTGCCTAACACTGAAATTGAATCATAAATTTATACATTTTAAAAATGCGCACCAATGTTAATTTCAGAAATGCAATTGCTAAATAATTTATTATGAACGGGTAAACAGTAAAGCTAATTTTGCTAAAGCAAGCCAAAGTGAAAACAATGTCTGATAAAATAACAATACAACAAGAAGATATACTATGGTCATTATAAAATGAAAGAGATTTTTAGAATTGAATTAAACTTGAAAGTTTATACATCAAGTATTATAAATATACATAAACTGCGTTTCGATTCACTTAAACATAATGATGCAAATCAAAATGTTTCATATGAAGATATGTGAACATGCTCTTTTCTTGGTAGCATTAAACTGGATGTCAACAGTGATTATACTTAAACTGCAATTGGCCGTATATAGACAAGCAGAGAAAGAATAATACATAATTTTATGTACATGTCTACAAGCATTTTACTTGCATTTGATTAATATGATCATTTGCCTCTGAATTACTTCAACAATGATATCAATTGTACGTATGCTCGTACTACAATTTTAGCAGAAAGGGAAAATCTTCTCTGCATATACGAGAAATATGATTATTATGCACTTATGTGCGTAAAATGGTAAGATTGCTTCATTAAATCTCAATGACAGCTGCTTGGCGCCATCGAGATTGTCTAGCATTGATTAATCAGTTCATACCTGTTGATTGTGCACTATGACGTTAATTCTTACCAGCAGCATTGCAGAATGTAGATATACATGTACACACATAAGGTGTTCTTACTTTGTTATGGTTCGTGACTCCATAAGCGGTAATACTGTTCAATGATATAAGCAAGTACTTACGATATTGTTTTCTCCGAACAATACAAAACCTGCCACGGTCAATATACTTGGAAGCAATATCATAATAATCATATAACTATAGTGGAACTACTTTGATAGTAAAGCTTAAACTATGAAATCTTAGTATTGTACATATCTAAGGGTAAATTCAATTGTTTTAATTATATTCATTTCGCTTTGACTTTTCACCGACACGCTCTGTATATTTGAAGAAACAAAATTAAAATTAAGTACAGTGTCTGTCCAGAAAATATGAGATATTCACACGTTAATGGTCATTTCCATATATTAGAATTGTCTTCTTATAAAAAATTTGATTTTTAAAGGAATAACAGCAGTACCATTAAAATTATCATATCTCTTGTCATATAGGATCTAAATTTAATGGAGATTTATTCTAGAGAATCATTACCACCAAACCCCGAAACAAAACCCGATTCTAAAATTAACTGTACTTGCTAAATATCTCAGTTATTACCAAAGAAAGCACCAAACGTTTTCAATCATTTCCATATAAAATATCCTAACCAGAAAATCGAATTCTTCTATTGAAATCGAAACTGACTTTTCTGCAGAAAAAATTCTGCATTCATGTCAATAATGCTGAAGACATACATGATTTCTATACTCTATGTGGAATTCTGATTTTAATCAAATAACAATAAATTATATGCAATCTAACCAAAATAATCAATTTCATATCAGAAATGTTCGCCTCACACGCAATAGGACAAAGGCGATATGTATTCTTTTGGATACAATGTATTATGTAACGTTATGATACATGTATTTTGTAAATTAGGAAAAGAAATATAGAAGGAACATATACACTTGATATTAATATACACACATTTGCTCATTCATAAATCAAATAAGTGATACGAGTATATTGTGAAATACAGATAGTTTTTAAAACTAGTCTCTGAACTGATGCGGACTTTGTCTGTCAGTTTGATACTTTTTCATCTTTAATTCTAAACCATATCCTTGGTTCGTAATGGCCAGAACTTAGTTGATAAATGCATAAAACAAAATAACTACTTGCGAGCAATATTCAAGTTATTCGTCTTAAGTAAATGCATAACGGTTACAAAATAAACAAGAAAAGATAAATGCAAAGCATTAAATACCGCCGGATAGTGATAACATTATGTCTACATACACAAAAGAGAAAACAAAGATATACAAGGAACAACTCAACCCAAAGACAACTCAACCCGAGCCAACGCAATCCCCTTCTAACGGGTTGAGTTGTCCCAACTTTGAGTTGAGTTATGCACAGGTTGAGTTATCTTCGGGTTGAGTTGTCCTGTATCCATTACGTTCGCTAACAGTCGTTACTGAACACGCTGCAGTGTTTAAAAGAGAAGATAGTTAGTAATTTATTGGAGAAACTCCTTTTAAACATGATATATAAATGCTTTACAGAATAAATAAAATGTATACACAAAACAAACCACACCAGATTTAACAATTCAGTAATCTAATACTTCTTGTCCTGCCGTTTTTTTGAACATATTTTGACTTAATGGTGGCCTCAATGAGAAAGTGAGTTAGACAGTTATTATACAGTAACAGCTGAAAAGTTCAGCATGCAGAGACAGTATCAAACTTACTACAGACAGTACAAAATTAATAATTAACTTTTTCATCATGAATTTAGCGCTTCGTATACGATAAACGCGAGTCTGTAACAAATCTGTTCACGGAGACGTGCGTGAAATACGTACAGTGTGTGTGTTTTTAGCCTGAACCTCAATTTAGGGGAGCAGATATTTTACAATGTCTTAAAATATAAATTAAGGATAAAATGTTCTTTAAAATGCTTCCAAAAAGCACACATTTCCATTGCAGTACTATAAAACTGAAAAATAATACAATTTAGCACTGTCAACATAAGTAAATAAAAAGGAGGACGCCAGTAAAAGAAATCATGAACTGCTCCTACCATGGTCATCAGATTCTGACGACTCCAATATACCACCGGCCTTCAGGCCGGCGGTAAATAACATTCCAATGCTCTCGCCTCCATCTAAATCTGATTATCAGTAAGATTAACAATAAAATCATTCACAAATTACATATAATGTATTTGCTAATGACCATGCAATACGAAACTAGAGATGTACCAACATACAAATATACTCTAATTTAAATTTTAGTTAAATTATATTTCAGTATGTACGTAGGCTTTGGCTTTGATCTATAGACACTTTTTGAACTAACAACAAAATTAAAGAAATTGAATTATACATACTTCAAACAATAGATGGTCGTGCGCTATGCTATGTTTTATAAAAATGAGATTATTTTGATTGATATTTAGCTATTATTCTATGTATTAACTCGTGAACTGAGGGTGTTCGATATAACTTTGCAACAAAAATAACATTCTTTTTAACAAAATACAATTTTATTCCAAAGCCATTACCTTGTTCTTTTCACGTCGTTGTCGCTGTCCGTTCGTGATTTAAACCGAAAAGCTACTTTATCGATATCATGCACGTTGTAAACTCGTCTATCTGATTCGTAAGGACCTTATCACTTTATAACAATTGCATCTATAAAGCGGGTGATTTAAAAATTATTATTATCTTGTCTAAAACCTTTTGACAAATTATGTCTGTGAATCTATTCACCAATAACTTCATCGCAAATGTCCACTGAATATTTAAAAATAGAAACAATTGTCCAATTGGAAATGTATTTGATATATGGGATATTTATCATACTCGTGCTGAACACTTAATCTACTAACAGAAGGAATCTGAATTGTAGTTACCTTGTATTAAATACTGTGCATAATCTCAGATCATATTATAATTAATGACATGCAAATCATCGAATTACTGTACTAGTTTTGCTATTATACAATTATTATGTTATATATAAACGGACATATAAGCCAATCGTGCTCATAAATATATTGCATTCTTCCATAAAATTATTGCGATTTTATCCATTTATACGTCTAGCCTGTAAAATATTCAATTATATCTTTGTGCAAATCTTATCTTACGCTAACTATGTAATAGGACGTATCATTGGTAATGGACATTAACCTAACTTTGGCTATCAATCACTCCGTCTCTTTACTAAATTGTGTATAGATGCATATTGAAAGCCAAATCGACTTTGATATCTACGTTTAATTATAAACTGTCCTTGAATGCTGATTCAGCATTTATTCTCAATCATAACATAATTGCTGTTAGTGCTTTAAGGTTAATACAACTAAGGCATGATAGGTCAGAAGTCGCTTCATTGTACGAATACTTGTAAGTGAATGAGTTTGAATGTCAAAATCAGTATTGTGGTTGTATGCGCTAAACAATTTATCCGTTTCCGTGATTGTTATCAATAGGTTTTGTTATGTTCGGATACAAATGTAATACTCTCTATCATTATCATATATAATAACTGTGTCCAGTTTATTATCGAATTGTTATTATTGCAATAATCATTAAATACAAATATTGTATCCAACTTTTGGAACAACTCGACCATTCATTGAATGAATAATTTCGGAAGGATTCGTGGGGGTCCACCAATAATACTGTGTTTTAACAACATACACGAGGCGAAGCGCATAACAGTGATGCAAAATAGTTTGTGTTATAACATATTTCTATGTTACAACACAGCAATTTCATTTTACTACATGTATCTTATTTCAATCTATCGACTAAACACGAAATATTATTAATCGCCTAAACGACTGTGGATTTGTTTACTGCAACACCGATCAAAGCATATGAACAAATATAAAATTGTCTTACCATATTCTTTTTACTTTACGAATAGCGTCACCATTAAAACATTTGATCGCAATGAACGATGCATCTTCATTAAAATACATCCATATGTCCTTACAACAGTTTTAACAACTCGAACTTTCTCAAAGTACTCTTCTGCATTTTATACACTTATGCTTTTGCAATCACAAATTAAAACAATTTTGTGAAGTCTCACGGTTCTAACATAGTCTTTTACTTCATTGTGCAGGTCGGCGACGTCGTTGAAACCGTGTCCGTACTTTAACTAACGTTCCGAACAGCCAGAAATCCCATTTAAATACTTATTTCACTATTGAGAAAGAATAAATCGTAAACATAAATGACGCTGATGACAACAATTGTGGTCATATTTAGAAAAAAATACACCAGGAATAACTTCATCCTTTCTATGTTAAACGTCATGTAGTTGATATTAATCATATGTACAATAAGCATAATCTCGAATGCAGATAATAACCAATTTATCAGGAATAAATGGTTTTGAGAATCAAGGGCATTTACAGAAGGTCACTACTTTGCCATATGCAACAAAGAATAAATTAGTTACAACAAATGAACCAGATTTTCATAAAGGTTCATCATGACATAGTCAATGAGGATTTTACATGAGTTCATAGTATTGTCGAAAGGTTTTGAACAAGCGCTCTATTAATTTCCGTTTAAAATCGAACAACATGAAATGACCAAAATATTACTTTAAACCATATATACGATTTACATAGTGAACCTTGTTTTAGTTTAAAATTTAAATCTACTTTCCATTCAGACTTTGCATTGAGTGCCAGATTTTCATTGATCGACTTCATGTTTTCACATTTCTATGTAAGTTTGATCTCATAATATATGTGATATTCTAAAATCTGTTACAAACTTTTATTGTACAATGCAATTGATGACTGAGTCTTCGGAGAAGACAACCCACGCTACAACTTCTTCACTTGTTTTAACTTATCAAAACATAAAGCAGTTCTATTACCTAAATGGGAGGTAACATAGCATTTTTTAAATTAGGACATTAAATCATACTAAAAGTAAGACGAACAATTATCTGGGACGAAAAACAATGCTTCATAATAAGGTCAAGCAAGATGAACATGTTAGTTCAGTATCTGAGTTTCATATCTTTAAAAAACGAAGGTCCAAATCTTTGCACGTGCATCATTGTTTAATTTTACAATATTTCTTACCACTTTAGTCAGTTTGCTGAATAACAGTGTTTCAATATCACGATTGTAAAAAATATCAAATTGAATACCGCCGTGTTGTTGAAAACAAGTCTATTTCCGGGTCTCCTTTGCATTCAAATATGTATCTATTTTGAAGTGGCAGTACGCCAGCTATAAAGTTTAAATCTCCGTATCTCTTTGACTACAATACGAATCATATCTGGTCAGGTTCAATGCCAGGACGACGTAAGTAGGTGTGAGGTTTGTGCACCATAAAACCTAGTTTGACCCCCTGTGGCAATAGCTTTGTCACTGTCCATCCCAGAGCTAAACCTTCAAGTCCTTGTAAGCATTATTTGTCTGTGGTGTCCATTTATAACAAAAAAATCTCCCTTATTTCTTTGTGGCTATATGGAAAGAATGTGCTTTTTATCTTGCTTCCCTGTTGTGTTGCTACATTTTTCTCAGATTTAAAAGTCGGTCCAGAAACAATACTAAATACTCATATAGTGTTTTAGTTCAGTTCAAGTATATATTAATTAAACCCAAAGTCTGTAAATTAAGCTATTAAGTAAGTATTTATTATAAATCGCATAACTCTAACAATTTCAATTATGTTTAGAGTGTGATACATTTTGTTCATGTCGAGAGATTAAATTGAGCTAATTTCTCAATTACAATTAGTCTTACGTTGGCGTAAATATTACATATTCATTTAGTTTTGCGGAATGTTCCTAATTTTAACTTTTTAATTATTAATTTTATCTAATAATGAAATGTAGGAGATTATTAAGTAACAAAGTTAATTATTAAACCATCCAAAAGTATTTAAATGATAATTATCGTTCTTGACTTTGGCTTTAATTTGAACAAACGTGTGGGAACTTCCTTATAGAATAACGTATTTCAAATGTTACATTTACCAAAAGACAAGAACTAGTTATAAAAAGGTTAACTTAAGAGTCGCTGTAATTATTGTTTCAATTACTTACAATTTGTTTAACACCTTACATGATGCTCAATTTGATCATAAATACTAAGTAAGAACCATAACAGTCGAGTTTCTTGTAATTAATGGCAAACTCAAACACACATAACACAAAAAACGGATGGTCATGTGGAACATTTACTCTAGTTTGATGCTGGGTCATCCTTTTGTACACCAACACATGAACATTTGATCTCGTACTTTATCCGACGGAATATTTCTCAATCTTAAATGATACAAACAATTTATGATAGACTGAGTTTGCCCGTAATAATAAAGATTACCCCAATCATTTAGTATATAGACAGTAAATGGTATCATTAACATTGATTTCACTAGAGAAACACTAATCATAGTAGCTATATCCAGCAAGAAAATTTCTAGTTAGATCGTCCTGGAATAAATAAACAGAAGATATTTGGAAATACTGTGCTATTTACGATAGACACATACCGCACTTTAGAGAGACATCCAATGTATAATAGGCTCCAGATTTAACTGATGAGTAAAGGCAGATTTAACATTTATGTATTAAAAGAGCTAAACTGTTTTAATCGTATTACATACTTGTATGTGTGTCCTTTATGCGAAATGTTCCTAATTTGAACATTGATAATCATTGATTTCATCTCTTAATCAAAAGTTTGAGGACATAAATTAACAAAGTAAATTATATAACCAAGAAGTATTAAAATGGTTTCATGTAACTATTGCTTTTTACTTGGACTTAAATTGAACATCTGAAACAACGTAGCACCATTTTCCTTCTCTCAAACAAGCGAGTGAACTTCATCTGTCTTCTAAATCTTATGTAAGTGACATTTCTGAAGCACAAGATCTAGTTATAAATAACATGAACTATCGAATCAGTGTGATTATCGTTTCAATTGCTTACAATTTGTTTGGCACCTTCTAAATGTCTACATTCTACTAAATCTAGCTTTTTTGGGACTACAACATTTAAGTAACTTGTAATTAATGGCGTACTTAAATGGCATATCTAAAAGCAAAAGTCAAGAACGAATAATTCAGAGTATCGCATGTTATCTAGTTTGATGCTGTGTCATCCTTTTGGACACCAGCCTTTTTCACTCTTAGCGTTTTGTTCTCTGTACAACAATGATACAAACAATTTATGATAGACTAATTTTACCCGTGATAAAAAAGATTACCCAAGTCATTTGGTATATAGACAGTAAATTGTATCATTAACATTGATTTCAATTGAGAGCAATCTGATTAAAACCAAATCTACAATTTTACCGCTCGCATACTCGCTAATGTAGATCTGGCCTTTTCCAAACGAAGGTCACGTTCAGGTGACCTTTTCTCATCATAATATTCATGACGAAATAGTTATGATACGTAACTTGTTTACATCGTCTACGTCACGAAATTTGAAATGAGCCGCCCAATCGCAGCCTGTGAATATTACCGCGGTTAAATTAGCAAGCAAAACTTGGTCTAAAAATAGAAATTACGAAATCAAAATGTGATTAATAGTGTTTTCGTCTAGATGAAAGCTACGCATTGATTGGTCGACACAAAGTTCATCTCGACGTGACCTCAAAGGGAAAAAGTACAGATCCAGTACGACCGTGGTCTACTGGATATGTGTTTACGCAGATTGAATTGAGAGCCACTAATCATAGTAGTTATATCCAGTAAGAAAATGTCTAGTTAGATCGTCCTGGAATAAATAAACAAAGATATTAGGAAATATTGTGCTATTTACTGCTATTTACGATAAGACACATGTCTTAAAATAGAGAAACATCCGATGTATAATAAGGAGGTTACCTAATGAGTAAAGTCAGATTTAACAATTATTTAATAAAAAAGTTTTCTGTATTACTTCTACTACATTGTTCTTTTTGCGAAATGTTCCTAACTTTAACCTTTTTAATTATTCACTTTAACATTTAGTGAAAGTTTGGAGGTCATTAAAAGACAATGTTTATTATAAAACTCAGAAATATCAAAATGGTTACATGAAACTATTTTCTTGTCTTAGGCATTGCAATTGAACATATGAAACTACGTTAAACTATTATTTTTACTTCTCTCAAACATACGTGGGAACTTAAGCTGAATTGTAAATATTGTGTAAGTAAAATTTTTAAAGCACAATATCTAGTCATAAATATTGTGACTCGCGAATCAGTGTAATTATCGTTTCAATTACCTACTATTCGTTCGACACCTCTACAATGTCTACATTATAATAAATCTGATGTTTTGGGACCAAACATTCAAGTTACCAGTAATTAATGGCAAACTTAAATGATATACCTAAATGCAAAACTAAAAAACGAATAAACATTCAGAATATTACACTTTTTCTAGTTTGATGCTGTGTCATCTTTTTGTTCACTAACGATTGAATCCATTGTATTTTGTTTCCTTTACGACGGAATATTAATATTTTGTTCTTTATACGTCGGAATGTTCGCATTTGTTCTCTATCCAGAGGAATATTTTACAATCTCCAATGATTTAAACAATTTAGGACTAGGTTTGACCGTAATAATAAAAGTAAATACCCCAATCATTTAGGATAAAGACAGTAAATGGTATCATTAACATTGATTTCAATAGAGAATCACTAATCATAGTAGCTATATCCAGCAAGAAAATGTCTAGTTAGATCATCTTCGAATAAATAAACCGAAGATATTTGGAAATTTGTGCTATTTAAGATAGACACGTGTCTCAATAAAGAGAGACATCAAATGTATAATAGGAGAGTTAACTAATGAGTAAAGGCAGATTTAACATTAATGTATCAAAAGAGCTTTATTGTATCACTTATAACATATATTCATGCACGGTTTGCAAAATGTTCCTAATTCTAACTTTGTTGTTAATTTCATATCTTAGTCAAATGTGATAGATCATTAAATAACAAAGTTAATTATAAAAACCAGAAGTATGAAAATGCTTACATGTAACTACTGTTCTTGCCTTGGACTTGAAATTTACCATCTAAAACTACGTTATACTGTCATTTTCTCTTCTCTCAAACAGGCGAGGGAACTTCATCTGTCTTATAAAGCTTGAGTAAGTGACATTTCTAACGCACAAAATCTAGTTAACTCGCAAATCAGTGTAATTATCTTTTTAATTACTTTCAAGTTGTTTGACACTTCTACAATGTCTACATTCTACTAAATCTGATATATTGGGACCACAACATTCAAGTTACTTAAACCACAATAATCAAAATGGTTACATGTTACTACTGTTCTTGCCTTGGACTTGAAATTTACCATCTCAAACTACGTAATACTGTTATTTTATTCTTTTCTCCAACAGGCGAGGGAACTTCATCTGTCTTATAAAGCTTGTGTAAGTGACATTTCTAAAGAACTAGTAATAAATAGCATAACCTCTCGAATCAGTGTAATTATCGTTTCAATTGCTTACACTTTGTTTTACACCTCTAAAATATCTACATTCTACTAAATCTGATATCTTGGAAACACAACATTTAAGTTACTTGTACAATGTAAATAAAAGCAAACTGAAACGGCAACTTCAAATATTTAAACTCAAGAACGAATAATTATTTAAAAATCACACGTTCTCAAGTTTGATTCAGGCTCAACCTTTTGTATATAACACTTGAACACTAAGCATTTTGTTTTCTGTACGACGGAAGATTTGCATTTTGTTCTCTTTACGACGGAGTATTCGCATTTTGTTCTCCATTCGACGGAATATTAGCATTTTGTTCTTTATACGGCGGAATACTTCAAAAACTCCAATGGTACAAACAATTTATGATAGACTGGGTTCGCCCGTAATGATAACAGTTACCCCAATCATTTAGTATATAGACAGTAAAAGGTATCATTAATAATAATTTCAATAGAGGAACACTAATCACAGTAGCTATATCCAGCAAGAAAATGTCTAGTTAGATTGTCCTGGAATAAATAAACAGAAGATATTTGGAAATATTGTGCTATTTACGATAGACACATACCACAATTTAGAGAGACATTCAATGTATAATAGGAATGTTAACTAATGGGTAAAGGCAGATAATTTAACATTAATGTTTCAAAAAAGTTCTACTGTATTATTAACATCAAAAAATAAATTTAAGTTTCATATATAGCTCATCCAATAATCAACGTTCAAACGTATCATAGACAGCTAGTTTATGCCTAATGAATTCAATTCTATATTTGCGACCAAGAAGTTATCATTATGTTACTTTACCGACACACTTCCTTTAAATCCTTATTATAAATAACTTACAGTTTCAAGTAATAAAAAAATTGGTACTGGTTTGACCGTAAGTCATCATCGTCGCATGGAAAAAAATAATGCAATCAAATTGACGAACTTCCATTCAGCGATTAGTTACGAAGAAAAAAGAACAATGCCTAGTTCTCCTTTTCTTTCAACTCTTAAACGCTTGATAAACAATCGCTTTAAGCGCACTTATTTAGACATAGCGAAAGATGTACATGTAAAACAAGAATAACTTTGAGCAATAGTGCAATATTGCTGTACTTCAAACTTTAGACAAGTATAAAGAAGACAATATCTAAAGCAGAAACTATTTTTCTTTCTTCTAACGGTGAGCAATACCAGATTGTGATTTCCGCATTAGATTGGATGTGAGCATAATATGATTGTAATGTAATAATTTATAGAAGATAAGTTGGAACATGTGTTTGTCGTAATTGTTTCTTTTTTCATAAGGCTCATGAATGGAATCATTTTAAGATAAGGTTTCGAAGATAAATGTTTAGAAACAAACGGTTGACAAAATGAAAGATCTACGTAAACACAACATAACCATAATTACTGCATAAATATGTCTTCGTCACTTTAAGTGTTCACTTGCGTGTATTTTAGAGAGTTTTGTGTGACAGTCATGGCTTAGAGTTTAACCAATAATTGTATCGATTGAAGCTTGTTAGTGAGAATTAAGACATTGGAGTATGTGATGATAGTTGTATTAACGACTGATTTCTAGACACTATTATAACGTTTATGTTATTTTCATCCAGATACAGATCTGCAGTATGATTGTTAGGCAAATGAATTGTTAAATATGTATAGTTAGTTAAACTCAATCAGCATATACTATTTTAGGTTGCAACACGTTAGGAATACGAAAATTAAAAGTAATTAGAGTTTTAACTACATTATTTTATTATTTTCATTGCTTATTTTTGAATAATAAAACTGACCAAAGATTTATGTCAGCTAAATTATTTCCTCGCTTATAATTTTTTTTTATATTTCAACTCGGATAAATGTGAATTAGAAATAGATTCTTCTTATCAGCTTCAAATGTCCATTAATATTTACAATGTGGTCAGGTTGATAGTCAAATGCATCTTTATTTCAACACAATTTTCATACATGTATATGTTACTGCTTGGCCTTTACGTGAGGGGTTTTTAACGTCGTATTCAACACATCAGGTCATATATACGACGGCCAGCTCTTTCTACTATAAATTTCCTGGACACTTTTCTATCTACTAACTTGCCCTACCACGAGGCCGACAGCTCACGTATAGGGTATGACCTGCCGCGACCGGGTTTCGAACCCGCGATCTCCGGATTCGAAGTCAGACTTGCTATCCACTAGGCCACAGCCGCGGCTATTTCACGTGAGGTCGAATCTGTATCAACTTGAAATTTACTAAATACTTGCTTTACACATTCACCTTTTCTAATATATTAGTTTTTATTCCTAGTAATTTATAAAGCACAATACAATTCTAAAATCTTTCTTATGCTATTTGGTTTGAGATTAGCCGAACAATCCCTTAAAAGATGGAATATTTCATATATCAGCATTGCAAGTGTGTTTTACTTTTTATAGTCATTAAATACAATGGTTGCTTTGTTTTTCTAGCAATACTAAACAGGACATTACCAAAGGTATCTCTTCTGGAAGGAAATTATTTAAGACAGTATTGAAACTAATAAAATTTCTGATGCCCCTATTCAGAATGTCATTAACACGGACAGAGAAATGTTCCCACGGTATGGACTGGAGAGATTTTTTATAGGACTCATTTTATATACGAGAATAGTTACATTTTACGATGTTTTGTTTTAAAATGTGACGTATGCAATTTTGTTTTACTATGGTACTTTATTTTGTTAAACATTATGACTTTTCTTAAGAGTATAACAAGTTTCTGACCCTAGCAAGACAATATAAGTGAATAAACATCGTGTTAATGATATTTTAGCAAGTAAACGTAGCAGTTGAAATATTTTTGTAGCGATTTGTGACACGTATATAAAAACATGCAATCTAGCATTAACAATGCATTCACTAATACGTTTGTTAAGCAGATATCGTTATCTATGCACACTACGTTTATATCAAGCAATTTCTAATAATGCAATCGTTCCTGGTATATTCTTCATGAATAATTTAAATAAATAAATAAATGTTAACTCGCATAAATAATATGCAAGCACAGTTATTATACATATGATATATTGACTTTCTGTTAAAATGAGCGCAATTATGTATGAAATTATGTAAATACTTTTAATTAAACTAACATACGAAGTGAAAATATATAGTTTATTTTCCTCCAAAAATTGAAGGTCATATAATTATTTACAGCAAAAGAATTGAATTATCTGTGATTTGAAATCTTCATTAAACGTGCAATCTTTTGGGTAATAATATATGATGCAAACATAATTAACTTAAAGCATAACAAGTTCTTTAAAGTAGTTGAATGTTTCTGCTAAGTTAGATTTTCTGGCTATGTAATCTAATAAGTAGACATATTATACATACAAGATGCAAATGTATGTTTAGGTATATTGAATAAGATAATGCAATAGTAACGATTTGCACAGAGTAATATCTTAAATTAAATTTGAAATACACTTACATTGTAGATCTTAGGCTTATATTGAGTAGGAATAAAAAAGTGAAACAAGTAACTGAATTTTCTTATTGTCACACCAGAGATGTATCATTTCAACATAAACATGCTGTTTGTTTCTTGGTTTCTTGACACATGCATAGGTATTTCTTCAAAGAATATTTTTTTCTGTATTCAAGAATACTGTATGAGATGCATTACTATGAATAACATTATCATTGCAAGCACTATTATTTCATTTACATAACTGTCATTATTCACTCACAGTACACTTTCAATTTAACTTTAAATTTTTAAACGATACATTTGATTGTTAATGCATAAGCCATTAATGTCACATGCACTCTCTTTAAAGATATTATTGTAGACAAAGAAACATTCTTCGAGTATTCAAATATTTATAAGTACGAGTACAAGTGAAATTTCATAACATTTAAAATGATAAAATGACATGATATTGATAAAATGAAAGACAGAAATATAGTTAAACAATTCCCAAAACTAAATATGATAATGTTTTGTCTCTTAAAAAGCATATATAACGCTTCTTAGCTAGTATGATCCTTTAAAAACATTTTAGAAACATCCCAAATCGGAAGCAAAACGTTTAACTGTCTTGACCGTGAAGCATTTAATGCATTTTTGAAAGTTTAAATTTCTCTCAAATGTGTTTTAGGGTTAGTCATTTATCAGAATCAAAACGCATGCTATCATATCATCGTTTTGGTCCATTTGCCTGTATCTGTTCTTCAAGTGAGGGAAACGCAATCCACCCAATACATGTACACTAACCATGGTAGTTCTTAGTGTAAAAATTAGATGTAGGAAATGAGTAAAATAGTTTCTTAACCTTAGTTCTTTCATCTGTGGGATGTATAAACCAGTGTCAATTGGCAAAATAAAAATGAAACAAAATTATGATAACTTTAAAGCTGTGATAAAAAGTCACTTTCCTAATATAGTTGGTTGTAAACTATATCCCATTCTATACATAAAATATTCTCCAAAGATGATTCAAGATACAATTACTGTCGACCATACAAACATTACACTTTGTTGCATTCTTCAAAAGTAAAATAAAAGAATAGTGATTGAGAGGAATATGACAATGACAAAAGTTAATTGATATGAAGGCCACTGGCCCATAACAGGATATTAACAATAATAAAAAAATCATTTATTTATTGGAGTTAACGCCGTGTCAACACAATTGAGGTCATTTTACGGCGTCCAGGGCACCTAACCTAGCTTTCCTGGACCATTGTCTATAACCAGTACTCACCTACCCTTCCACAAGATCGGAAACTACTCCGTATTATCTAATCAATGGAGGAAAATCGACATTATTGTCAAATTTTCATGGAAGGGTATAACCAACCCCGGGTAGGATTCGAACCCGCACCCCCTCGGGCACGAGATTCCAAATCCCGGCGCGCTTCCAACTGCGCTATCGATCCGGGTTAAAAAATTCATAGTTCGACACATTACAATGACGATCATACAACATTATCAAGTATATGAGGAGATGGTAAACATTTTCCAATTTCTGAAGTTTTATCAAAACAATAAAAACATGCTATAAATATGACGTAATTGATTTGATAGTATTTTGGTCCATCGAGGATGAATTCCACTTTTTTTTTGCATGCAGCACTCATGACTATATACATAGCCAGTACATTCCAAGTAATATTTTACATCTCCAAATATGAATAAAATTATCATTGAGAGAAATATAAGAAGCTATGATACACTTGGCATCTGATACATCACACATTGCTGCTCTATAAATACGTAAGGGATTATTTGACAGCTGTTTCATATGTTCTACGACACGTTTTCATTAATTGTGTTGTTATAAAGAAACATCGCTAATCGACTGACATATTTCTGTATGTTCTGGTTTATATAGAAATGATTGGCTTTTTGTAATGATCTCAAATCCTATGTACAACATGATGTAAGCAACTCATGAGCTATGATTGTTATAAATAGTGTTGCAATCAGTTAAGCGACAATTAAATGATTGAGGAATGGTTTACAAGGTACATATTATTTGATTCATTGATTTGTTTTTTGAGATAAATTTGATATCATGCATAGCTGGTATTACGTTCGTATTGCATAGCATATAATATACATATATATATATATTTTAAAGTCAGGACCATTAACGAAAAATTGTACGTACATGTGTCTCGGATTCCTTGAATTCTGCCAAATCAAACACATTCCCTCCTTACCACACTTACTCCAAGTTATATGTGAGAGTAAGCTGATGTCATATTGCTTTCTTCTGAGTGGAAACAGGCGCGTCTAATAAGTGTTTTTTTTTAAAGTTACATTGGAAGCTTTTTACTATACCATGTTAAACACTAAATGATATTACAATTCCATCTATACGACATAATCTTATAACTGTTGAACTCTTTGGATAGCTTACATTAGATGATTACTTTCTGTTCTGTAATCATGAAAAAAACCATGGAAATCACCTCTTAAAGCTTAAAGTTAAAGCAAGGGTTTTTGGAGTCTACAATTTGTATCACTATTCAGTCGACCCCTAAATTAACTTCCTTGATCATCGAGTCATACACCAAATGTTAACACACGGCGCAGATTGCCGCCACAGCATACAGTGCATGACCCTTACAGGTACCCATTTACATCTCTTAAAATACTAAATGATTTTATAAAAGCTTCTGTAATCACATATAATAATATAATTATATAACTTTGACTATTTGCTATGCATTGACCATGAAACAAAGCATGGCAATGTTCAAGTACAATCACATTTCTAATATAATGTTTTAAGATTTGGGATAAGAAAATTGTGTATGATTAACCTTAAAACAATGGCGTAATCTAGGTGTGAAAGCAATACACATCAGCTTAACAAACGTAATTTTTGCCATTTTGTTACACGACTGGGCTGCGTTCAGTTAGCAGTTAGCGTTAGCCAAACACAGTTACCGTTATAAACGGTTAATTGAACAACCCGTTGAAGTGCGAAGTTTTAAAGATGGCGGGCAAGAGGGTCGTTACTTCTATTTATTAGAAGAATTCAGAGAGGAGGACTTGTTTCTCTTTTTTACTTGTTTTTTTGTAAATGTATTGATCTAAATCAACGGGAGTAACACCGCCGACTTCGTTAGACCTAATCCGGAATTTAAAATTTATGTGTTTTTCCGTCCGTGCACAGGCGGTACAAACAAAGTTGTCTACTCATTATTGCTAAACAGCACGAACTATGGATAAATACTACTGTTCTTTTTTACTCACGTTTTCATTGTAACAGTGAAAGTTTGTTTGTACCGGAGGGGAAAATCCAAATATTTGAATTTCAGATATAGTCTATTCGCTTTGGCAGTTACTAATTTGCAAAATGTACTGGAACTATTTTGTTTCAGGTTGTTTCATATTCGCGTACTATATACTAAAACCGTTAGCTCTTGGCCTTAAACGTTTTCCGCTAACAGGCCGTTCAACTATGACTGTTAGCGAACGTTACGGAACGTTACGAAACGTTCGCGGTAACTGAACGCCCTACTGTTCTATAAATTTATAAAGGATTATTTAACAGCTGTATCACATGTTTTATGTCATGTTTTTGCTTATATGCTGTTTTTAAGATATGACAAAGCTTATATAATGTGATTGACATTGCAATTTGTTTATTGAATCGTTTATATCTAAGTAGTGATTAGCTTTTGTTCTGCATCCATCCCAATGATATAAAAAATATGTGAGCAACTCACCTTTACTATAAAAATCATCATTTATTTATTTTTTGTATGTTTTTCCACAAGGAAACAATTAAATATAATCAGTGAAATATTACTTGATTCATTTGTTATTTATTTAATTATTTGTCTTTGTAGAATTTAATTTTCGGAGAGCTTGAATTACATTCTTAGCGCATTGTATATTTTACTTTCAGAACAATTGAAGATAAACTTGAACATACTTGTGTCTGACGATTCTGTCGGTTTAACACATTTTCTTTCCGACACAACAAGAACTTTCAACTTTCCTGTACTACGAGTATTTGAGTAGGCTGGTGTCGTAACATTTCCTTCTGAGCAATTTACCGGCTAAGAGCTTGGAAGCTTTTACTGTCGCTTTAAAATTACTAAATTTTATAAAAGTTCCTTTAATCGCATTATAATCTTATTTATAACTTTAGATAGATTTTTTTACATGAGTATCAGACATTAAATTATCATGGAACAAGGCATGGCAATGTTTAAATACAATCACATACCTAAATAATATGGAAAAGTTTGCGGCCTTGTGGAAGGGTAGGTGAATACTGGTTATAGACAATGGTCCAGGAAAGCTAGGTTAGGTGCGCTGGAGGTCGTTAAATGACCTAAATTGTGTTGACACGGTGTTAAATCTAGTTAAAAAAACAAACAAAAAATCCCCTAAATAATGTTCTAAGATGTGACACAAGACAACCGCGTCTATATTGATTAAACTTTGTACAATTTCATAATCTAGGATAGTTAAATATCAACATTACGTGTATATTTCACAACATCATCTTAACTAACGTATTTCTGTCATTTTGAGTGTAAGATTGCGTGTATTTGTGAGACCTTTTGTTTTTTACTTGACATTGATTGCTTGATATTTAACCAGTAACTAAATCGATTGAACTTTGTACTTGGTAATATGGGAAAATAACAATAATGATGGACATGTTTTATAATGCTTGATTTTATTCAAGTAATAACAACAACGTTTTTTTTCTGTGGAAGGTTAATCAAGTACTGGTTTAAGTTAAAGAAGAATTCAGAAACGGTGGCAATGTGAAGTTAGTTGAAATTTATTTTATCGCCCATATTATTAATTATAATACATATTTGAAACTCAGATATAAAGAATTGTAATGGTAATGATAAAAATATGTATGTATATACGGCATCCGGCTGAACCGCATATTTTGCAATTAGACTTTAATTGCGTGATTGAAAAGAAGAAACAGCACTGTAATTGACAGCCCAAAAATTAAAGCAATTGAGTAAGAAAAAACAAAAATCAAAGGAAACAAAACACATTTTAAAAAATACTTGCGTTTTATATACCAAACAACAAAACTTGATGTAAATAACTAATGTACGTATTACACATATTAAAAATAAACAAAAACAATAAATACATATTTTGTTTTTGTTTACTATTATATGAAAAAATTGTGGCAAGTGTGAAGTTGGTACACATTAGAACCTTGTTAACCCCACTCCCAGTGACGATTTTATTTACCAATGTCAGTTCCAATGCAGGAACCCTTAGATTTTTGTTTTCGTGGTTGGTTTGTAGTTTCTTTTGGAAACAATATATCACAAATCTAAAAGCATCGTCCTCGTTTCTTTCTGGCTACGTGGGACGTCTGTGTTTACAATGTACTATTGCTGTCCCTGATATGGTCCCTGATACGTTTTAACTTCTTTCAAGAAGAGTTACCGATATCAGAAGCACTATTATGTCATTTACATAACTGTCATTATCCACTCACAGTGCACTTTCAATTTAACTTTAAAACTTTAAACGATACATTTGATTGTTAATGCATAAGGCTTGAATTTCACATGCACTCTCTTTAACGATATTATTATAGACAAAGAAACCTTCTTCGAGTATTCAAATATTTATAAGTACGAGTACAAGTGAAATTTCATAAGATTTAAAATGATAAAATGACATGATATTGATAAAATGAAAGTCAGAAATGGTTAAACAATTTCCAAAACTAAATACGATAATGTTTTGTCTCTTAAGAAGCATATATAACGCTACTTAGCTAGTATGATCCTTTATAACATTTTAGACACATCCCATCTCAACGCAAATAGGAAGCAAAACGTTCAACTGTCTTGCCTGTGAAGCCTTTAATGCATTTTTGAAAGTTTAAATTTCCCTCAAATGTGTTTAGGGTTGGTCCTTTATCAGAACCAAAACGCA
This sequence comes from Mactra quadrangularis, assembly GCA_025267735.1. Lineage (NCBI taxonomy): Eukaryota > Metazoa > Mollusca > Bivalvia > Venerida > Mactridae > Mactra > Mactra quadrangularis. The sequence goes on along the minus strand of CM046303.1, from coordinate 59,712,532 downwards.
TGCTATCAGATCATCCTTTTGGTCCATTTGCCTGCATCTGTTCTTCAAGTGAGGTAAACGCAATCCGCCCAATACATGTACACACACCATGGTAATCCTTAGTGTAAAATTAGATGTAGGAAATGAGTAAAATAATTTCTTAACCTTAGTTCTTTAATCTGTGGGATGTATAAACCAGTGTCAATTGGCAAAATAATCAAAGTACCGAAAGTACTGTTGGAAGGAATTTTTGAAAGATTTAATAGTTCAAAGTTACTATTTTGATATCCATCATTATCTCTTTATCATTCATTGTCAACTATGTTTCATATTTCATTTCACATGCACATTATTCTACTGATCGAGGGGTTGTAGGTTCGATTCCCTGAAAGGTCATATTTTCGTGGAGCTTAGATATGAAATAATTTCTATGGTCATTCTCCCTTCCTACCACTGATTCTAAATCATGCAAGGCCGTAGTCAGTCACTAACAGCTAAATCCAGAGATTTAGCCTTTTCATAAACAGTATATGGTCTGATCGCCGTGATATAACCTATACAATGTCTAAACGGTTAAGGCCACAACAAATTGATCATAATTATATTCTATGAATTATGTCTAAAAGAATGGAGTTAGCGAGCGAAAAAATTGTTTTCCCCATTTCTGGCATTTTGAGAAGCGAGCGAAAGGCGGAGAATGAATATGTGATATTTTCATGAACAATAATGTACCAAATGTAAAAAAAACCATCATAATGTGAAATTCAGAAAAGCATTATAAGTTACTTTTAGAGTTTAAGTCATACTTGTCATTTATTCGTCATATTGATGTGATACAATTTATCATGCACATTTAAAGATAAAATATGTCGAAGTATTTCTTCCTTGAACTTTATCATTTTGATCTTGATATAGCTTTGATTATCTTGCAAGTTGTTGTTAACAAGATTACTTTTTGTTAGCATGCATAAATGCTTTTAATATGGTACAAACATCATAAATGACTGTATTTTGTCCCAATTTCATTTACTATCCAATTTCATTATGCTGCATAGCTAATACATTTAGTGATTTCATTCAATATTAACCTACAATTAAATACTTCATATATTTCTGTATAAATCAGATCTGCTTACATCATGATGGAAAATCTACAACGGTCATTCATTAAGTCATTCATTAACACCTGGCCATCGCTCTATACTACGTTCTCACAGTAAACTCCAGCTGTGAGTATCGTCTGCTAAGTAGTATATATTATATACAAGTGAGTGGTAGATAATATTGCGCAATAATACAAAATAACTATTCTCCGTACACAGTATGAATAATGTTTGATTAATGTAAAGAAACATTAAATATCATAATTTCAAGTATTTCGTTGAATTATTTTTTTCCCAATTCATCTACATTTGATAGTATTCATATTTATCTTCTGCACTAGTTTCTTGGGCGTATTTACTCATTGTTAGGTATTGTTCGTTCTTTTTCAAATTCCGGAGAGCGCTGACATAGAAAGGAAAATTTTGAAAAAAAAATCCTTCCAAAAATGAAACAAAATTATGATAACTTTAAAGCTGTGATAAATAGTCCGTTTCCTAATATAGTTGACTGTAAACTATACCCCATTCTCTACATAAAATATTCTCCAAAAATGATTCAAGATACAATTACTGTCGACCCTACAACAATTACACTTTGTTGCGTTCTTTAAAAGTAAAATAAAATAATAGTGATTGAGAGAAATATGACAATGGCAAAAGTTTATTGATATAAGGCTACCGGCCCATAACAAGATATTAACATTAATACAAATTCTGTTATTTATTTATTTATTCATTGGAGTTAACGCCGTGTCAACACAATTTAGGTCATTTTATGGCGTCCAGCGCACCTAACCTAGCTTTTCTGGACCATTGTCTATAACCAGTACTCACCTACCCTTCCACAAGGCCGGAAACTCCTCCACATTATCTAATCTATGGAGGAAAATCGACATTATTGCCAAATTTTCATGGAAGGGTATAACCTTTCCGGGTAGGGTTCGAACCCGCACCCCCTAGGGCACGAGATTCCAAATCCCGGCGCGCTACCAACTGCGCTATCGACCCGGTTTAAAAAATCATAGTTCGACACATTACAATGACGATCATACAGCATTATCAAGTATATGAGTAGATGTCAAACATTTTCCAATTCCTGAAGTTTTATCGAACAATAAAAACATGGTATAAATATGATGCAATTGATTTGATAGTATTTTCGTCCATCGAGGATGAATTCCACTTTTTATTTGCATGCAGCACTCATGACTATATACATAGCCAGTACATTCCAAGTAAATACTTTACATCTCCAAATATGAATAAAATTATCATTTTGTTATCAAGTACAGAGAGAAATATAAGAAGCTATGATATTCTTGGCATCTGATATATCACACATTGCTGCTCTATAAATACGTAAGGGATTATTTGACAGCTGTTTCATATGCTCTAAGACACGTTTTCATTAATTGTGTTGTTATAAAGAAACATCGCTAATCGACTGACATATTTCTGTATGTTCTGGTTTATATAGAAATGATTGGCTTTTTGTAATGATCTCAAATCCTATGTACAACATGATGTAAGCAACTCATGAGCTATGATTGTTATAAATAGTGTTGCAATCAGTTGAGCGACAATTAAATGATTGAGGAATGGTTAACAAGGTACATTTTATTTGATTCGTTGATTTGTTTTTAAACATTTTATGAGATAAATAATTTGATATCATGCATAGCTGATATTACGTTCGTATTGTATAGCATATACGAGTAATATACATGTACATATATACTGTATATATATATTTCAAAGTCAGGACCATTAACGAAAAATTGTACGTACATGTGTCTCGGATTTCTTGAATTCTGGTAAATCAAACTCATTCCTCTCCTAACCACACTTACTACAAGTTATATGTACTGTGAGAGTAAGCTGATGTCATATTACTTTCTTCTGTGGAAACAGGCGCGTCTAATAAGTGTTTTTTTTTAAAGTTACATTGGAAGCTTTTTACTATACCATGTTAAACACTAAATGATATTACAATACCATCTATACGACATAATCTTATAACTGTTGAACTCTTCGGATAGGTTACATTAAATGATTACTTTCTGTTCTGTAATCATGAAAAAAACCCATGGAAATCACCTCTTGTAAAATACTAAATGATTTTATAAAAGTTTCTGTAATCGCATATAATAATATATATAACTTTGACTATTTGCTTTCATTGACTATGAAACAAAGCATGGCAATGTTCGAGTACAATCACATTTCTAAATAATGTTTTAAGATTTGGGATAAGAAAATTGTGTATGACTGACCTTTAAACAATGGCGCAATCTAGGTTTGAAAGAAATAAACATCAGCTTAACAAACGTAATTTTTGCCATTTTGTTACCCGACTGTTTTATAAATCTGTAAAGGATTATTTAACAGCTGTATCACATTTTCTATGTCATGTTTTTGCGTATTACGCTGTTTTTATGTTATGACAAAGCTTATACAATGTGATTGACATTGCAATTTGTTTATTGACTCGTTTATATAGAAGTGATTAGCTTTTGTTCTGCATCCATCCCAATGATATAAAAATATGTGAGCAACTCACCTTTACTATAAAAATCATAATTTATTTATTTATTGTATTTTTTGAAACAAAGAAACAATTAAGCATAATCAGTGAAATATTACTTGATTCATTTGTTATTTGTTTAAATATTTTCCTTTGTAGAATTTAATTTTCGGAAAGCTTGAATTACATTCTTAGCGCATTATATATTTTACTGTCAGAACAATTGAAGATAAACTTGTACATACTTGTGTCTGACGACTCTGTCGGTTTAACACATTTTCTTTCCTACACAACAAGGCCTTTCAAGTTTTCTGTACTATTTGAGTAGGCTGGTGTCGTAACGCTTCCTTCTGGGCGATTTACCGGCTATTTTAATTAATGACAACAAAATTACATTTGGAAGCTTTTACTGTCACTTAAAAAATACTAAATTTTATAAAAGTTCCTTTAATTGCGTTATTATCTTATCTTTAACTTTAGATAGATTTTTACATGAGTATCAGACATTAAATTATCATGGAACAAGGCATGGCAATGTTTAAGAACAATCACATACCTAAATAATGCCCTGGGAGGTTATACCCTTCCATGAAAATTTGACAATAATGTCGATTTTCCTCCATTGATAAGATAATATGGAAAAGTTTCCGGTCTTGTGGAAGGGTAGGTGAGTACTGATTTTAGGCAATGGTCCAGGAAAGCTAGGTTAGGTGCGCTGGACGCCGTAAAATGACCTAAATTGTGTTGACACGGCGTTAAATCTAGTAAAATAAACCAAAAAACTCTAAATAATGTTCTAAGATGTGGTACAAGAAAACCGCGTCTATATTGATTAAACTTTGTACAATTTCATAATCTAGGCTAGTTAAATATCAACATAACGTGTATATTTCACAACATCATCTTAACTAACGTATTTCTGTCATTTTGAGTGTAAGATTGCGTGTATTTGTGAGACCTTTTGTTTTTTTCTTGACATTGATTGCTTGATATTTAACCAGTAACTAAATAGATTGAACTTTGTACTTGGTAATATGGGAAAATAACAATAATGATGGACATGTTTTACATTGCCTGATTTTATTCAAGTAATAACAACAACGTTTTTTTTCTGCGGAAGGTTAATCAAGTACTGGTTTAAGTTAAATAATAATTCAGAAACGATGGCAAGGTGAAGTCAGTTTAAATTTATTTTATCGCCCATATTATTAATTATAATACATTTTGAAACTCAGATATAAAGAATTGTAATGATAATGATAAAATATGTATGTATATACGGCAACCGGGCTCATCCACATGTTTTGTAATTAGTAACGGCTTTAATTATGTGATTGAAAAGAAGAAACAGCGCTGTAATTGACAGCCCAAAAAGTAAAGCAATTCAGTAAGAATAAACAAAAATCGAAGGAAACAAAACACATTTTTACAAAAAATACTTGCGTTTTTAGACGAAACAACAAAACTTGACGAAAATTATTAATGTACGTATAAAACATATTAAAAAAATAAACAAAAACAATAAATACATATTTTGTTTTTGTTTACTATTATATGAACAAATTGTGGCTAGTGTGAAGTTAGTACAACTTAGAACCTTGTCAACCCCACCCCCAGTGACGATTATTTTACCACTGTCCGTTCCTATGCAGAAACCCTTAGGTTTTTGTTTTCGTGGTTGGTTTGTAGCGTATTTTTGAAACAATAGCTAATAAATCTAAAAACATCGTCCTCGTTTCTTTCTGGCTGCGTGGGAAGTCTGTGTTTACTATTGCTGTCCCTGATACGGTCCCTGATACGTTTTAACTTCTTTCAAGAAAGGGTCTACTATATCAGATGACGAGAAATATCTACATAAAACATGAATACTTACGTATCTTGTTCACAGTATATTATTTCAGATAATGTCTACAAATTTATTGATCAATCTTCTTATAAAACTTAAAAAAGGCGTTAAAATGTCCCGAAATCCAATCTTATGTGGGAACATTTCTCTGTTAGTGTTAATGACACTTTCTAAATAGGGGCATCGAATTTTTTATTCATTACAATACTGTCATAAATAACTTCCTACCAGGAGAGATATGGATATTTTTGGTAATACTTTGTACAGTACTGATAGAAAAACAAACCAACTACTGTCATTATTGACTTTACAATTTAAATACACACGTGCCAGTCTGATTTACGATTGCTGTATCATCCCTATTGGGATTGTTTGGATAATTTCGGATCAAAAAGTCATAAGAAAGAAAGTTGGTATTGCGTAATTTCTTGATAAATTACTCAAAGTAAAAAATTCTAGTGTACTGAAAATAGATGTGGAGTCAATAATGTGAAAGTTCTAAATAAGAAAGATTGATCTTAACTTTACTGTTTTAGTTGAATTAATCAATGTTTGAAACTGGTTCGGTTGATTTTTGGGTTTACTCGAATAGAGAAATGGTAAATACTAAAATGGTTTTTGAAGATTCAACTTACGAATTTATTAAATACAGTAGAAAACTGCATTCAATCATTTGTGTCCATCCAAATTCAGAGCTATACCACTATGACATTTTCTCAAATATGCACCTTTTTTGGCAATGGTATGTGCGTCTTTTATAATTGCTAAACGAATATCTATTCGCAACTTTGGACAGCCAATGTATCCTCAACTAAAATGGTAACACATTTATCAAAAGTGCTGCTATTTAAAGTATTCATACAGTTTGCATCTCGCTCAAGCCGGTTCATGTATCACAAAAAGCGAATCTGAAAACATATCAGTTACAGCAACAAAAACAAACACAGACCTTTCGTACAGCAAGCGAGCAAAGAGAGGGGAGGTGTTATAACTTATGTTATAAAGAAGACGCCGTAAACATTGAACGAAAAAAAGATATCATTGAAGCTTTTGTTGCTGGACATTATTATAAATATATAATTATATTATATAGTTATGAAATAATTAAGTTGGCCGAAAGCAAGACTAACTCAAAAAAGACTTAGTAAGTCATTTCTTAAAAAATGTTTATACCCGGTTAATACTGTAAGCATTTTAATAGCAAACATACAAAGATATAATAATAAGCATCTATACCACGCGTTTTATAATCAAGTTAAAGTCATTTCATGTGGGATAATAAGCATTAAGTATATTATAAAAATATTAATGACACCATGTTTAATACTCTTGATAACTTGAAAGTTATAATTTTGTCTAGATAATATGTGATTTGTACAACTATAATCACATACTCGCAATGTCATAATTCTCACTAACAAGCTTCAATCGATACAATTATTGATGAATAACTAACTAAGTCATTAATACCGCATGGATTTCTCTTAAATACACGAGAATGCACATTCAATATTAGATGTATTTGTTATTTGGTTTAACACCGAAGCAACACATTGTGTGAGCCATATTACGGCAGTCAATCGACCTACTCTCTGTTCCTGGAAAGACTAAATCTCTGGATTTAACTGTTAACCAACTCCTAGGCGCATGCTTCCGTCAGTGATTGGCTACTGCCCTACCTTGTTAAGAATCGGTGGTAAAAGGGAGACTAGCCATATAAACCATTTCATGACCAAACTCCACGAAAGTATGTCCCGTTGAGAATCGAACCCACAATTCCTCGATCAGTAGACTTGAATGCAACTAACTGAGCTACCCGGGCGTCTATATTAACTATTAGATGTATTTAGATCTGTTTCGCATTGGTTAGGAGAGATTTCAGTTTTTCGATATACTCGCTGACTAAGTAAATGTTTTTACAAGGTTATTAATTTGTTGAGGGGTTTTCAGTGCATGTAATAGCACATTCCATTTTAACAGTAATTTATGTATTGTTTAGTTTACTTTGATGATAGCGTTATGCTTGTTATACAGTTAAAGGAATAATTATATATCAAATATAATACTAAATATACAAAATTATGGTCTTTGACACGTTTAATTTCCTGGTTGATTGTGTTTATCCTTTTCATGTTCATATATTTCAAAGTTGTAATTAATCTATGAATTGGTCGTATTTAATCAATAGAATAATTTTGTTGCCATACAATTCAAATAATTATGACATGCACTTTATGTTGGAAACAATAATTTATGGATGTGTTTTTCAACGTATGTCTCACTTTAAGGAAACACAATGGGCCCATTCTGCAAGGCGAGCGTTTTGTATTGCTACCTAGCGATTTCCTTCGGAAGGGTCTGCTACGAACGAGCAGATTGAATGACTAGTTAGCAAATTTTCTAGCTCGCCGAAACATTTGGAACACCTCTGTATTTTAAAATGTCTGCTCCCATTTGAAACGATTTTGTACAAGAATACTGATTTATTTTTATATAATGTATAGATTTCGTCGAAGCGTTATTGAAGCAAATAATCATGCTGATAATCAATTTGAATCCTTTTTATTTGTTACAACTCTGAACTTATGTTTGTGAAAAAATTCACCATCTAGGATTTGCTAGCTTGAAGCAATTTGTTCCGTGGAACTCTTATGCTACAAATAATCGCTATCAAAATGAGCTAGCTAGCGATCTCCTTTAGGGCTTCTGAACAGGCTCAGTGTTTCCACATTTTGTAACTTGTTTCATTCGTTGAAACCTTGTACTAAATGGTAGTCTGTCGACAAGAATGTTGTCGATATGTTATATTGAACATAATTATGTCCACATGCAACTAGTTCCAGCCTATTTGTTGCTCCCCTCTCTGACATTACTTATGAATTCCGACATTATGCATGTTATTTGTATGCAACTTGCCTATCTTCCTTAAGAATATTTTTACACCAAGATAGTGCACATGATATTTGTTTCCAGAGTACTCTTCGCATTTTTCAAGTGCGTGTACTTTTAATTCCAACATTTAATTAGAAGACTTTTATTGGGATAAAACAAGTATTTGATTTAGGTAAAACTTAAAAGGTTGAGTCGGTACGTTTTGTTACACTCATACATGATCAATGTAGAATGAAAGAAGACAATTTAAGCTATCACGCAAACTTACATTCAAAAGTTCTAATATTTGTTCGTACACGAGATATACTAAATTTTAGATTTCTGTATTCATGCGGTTAATGTTAGATCGATTGTCTGATTGAAATTTCATTTTTGTTTGTTTTAAAGATTACTTCATCTAGTAATTCTATATCTCTTTATATCTAAATGTCTTACATTTTTTACACTAAATCAACTTATTTAATGTGTGTCTCAGACATGCCTTGTATTGATTTGATACGCCAGATTTGGTAAATCATATCGATCCCACATTGGTTCATTATTGTCTTCTACTATTAAGGTGGTATGGTACATCTGACTTGTTTAGATTTCTAAATAATTTTTTGGTACTATTGTAAACTTGAAGATATTTCCGATTCGGATATACGCTTTATTTGACGTCAGGATTGCTAATAACGTTACCATGACGTCATAAACATGACGACCGCGTGCACTTTTTACGTTAGTCGACAATAATAAGAAAACGTCCATAATGTGTTGCTAAATCTTTATTTTCCGCATCACAACAACAAATGATACATCAATTTAAAGCTTACATCATTATCTATCCCCTGAATAGTGTAAATATACGTTTTCTCTTAAAGCTTTTGAAAGAGACAAAAACTTCCGAATTTGCAACATCAGAAAAAATCCAGAAAAAATGCGTTCAAACTGGTTTTATGAAAAATCTGCCCGATAAATTTTTGCTAAGTTTTGATATAATGTAATGCATTGTACGGACTTTTATATAGCAGAATTTTAGAAAAGTTGTCTGTGCGATTTTTTGCTGTATGCGTTCAAGTATTATCAGTATTACGTCAAAATCGTCATTTTGACGTCAAAATAAAGGATTGTTTTGTGTGCCCAAACCAAAAATATTTGGTCATATTTTTTATATTTTAGGCAAAATGCCCATGAACATCAAAATATATATAAATTGTTTAGTTTATACCTTGATTCCTTGAATATTATAATAAAAAAGCTTATCATTCAAATCAGCATTTTTATTAGGACTCTTATACGGACAATCTAAGATTCATACCAAGTCAGTAAGAACAAGAAGTTTAATTTATTGATGCAGAAAAATATAATTCTTGTCTCTTGTATACATGTGTACATGTACAAAAATTCTGGCGAAAAAAGTTATCGCAAGTAATTTCATAAACTTGGCAGTTTAAAGTCAGAATAATAATAAACATAAGGATGATATGATATTCAAAAGGTATACAATATTCTACATAACTCAATAATATCTGGAATTGACAGGCCAAAAATGACCGTATTATTATTGTTTCTTGTTTTTGACTGACGATAATTTTTATCGTAATTTTTTAAATGTGCCACTGTTTTTCAAAACCACCAAACCATTTCTCAAGTAAACTAGGCAGGTCGGTCTAATAACAATGGCACATGATTAGCAATTATGATAACTTTGTTGACATCAATAATTATAATGACAATATTTAATTCAATTCCCCATTATAATCAATTAAAAGTCTAAAAAATGATATGATGTTCAGACTGTAATACAATCATGCAGTACTGTGTCTTAAAGTGTCAATCAGTACGAAGAATTGCCTTTCACATAATTTATATTCAGTTGAACACAATAAGTAAAAATCGGTTTGAAAGAATGAGAGTGTAAATCAATCTAATTTAAACCCGATCTAAAATTTTCCGCTCGCCTACTCGCTAATTTAGACAGCGGTCTACAGGATATCTGTAGGAGATTGATTGTAAAAGTACATTATTTCCTTCTCGTATATCTAAACCTTGTTTGCATATATTTAAAACTCAGATTGTACCTATTGACTAAACTTTGAGAAACAACTCCATAAGTACCATTATTATACCAGCAAAAAGCTGTTCATTTACTGTTTAATTCTGTTCTGCTTTAGTAAATCTACACGGAGATGCCTTTAGTAGAAAGTAATTTAGTTTGTCCTTGAAAAAGAAGCCCATAAAATACAGTAAACAATGTGGGCCTAAATGTTAAAGCACTAACATAAGTATAGACCTAACTCTTTAGTCCTCCTCCTTTTCCAGGAATCCACTAAATATCAACGACTAGATGTATAATTAGAATGTCATCACATGATAGCTGGTTTCCGCCTTCTCACGAAAGGTAGGCGGTTACTTTCAACACTTGTCACTAATAGCAAGCAATCGGAGGTAAGCTTAAAGAATTCCGATATTGTACGTCAATACTGTTGTAAATAGAAATGTAGAAATTGAGTTATGGGAACATTTAGTCTGGGAAAGGTTTGTTTGGTAGGAACTTCTGGATATAATGGACGATTATGTAACGTATTCTGTTCCGACATATGGCTATATATGGAGGCTGAGCTACATTAACTGTCAACCTCCAGACGATGTAATGATACCCTCTTTTTTACCAGAAAAACATTAAATGGTATCTTGTATTAATAAACTACCCATTGATATAAAACTGAAAGGTAGTGACTAAGCTTTTCAGTTGAAATGCTCACACACCTTTATTAACAAATAATGAGACCGTTCAGAAAAGACTGGAACAAAACTGAAAATTTTATATGTGTGATGCGATGATTGGTTTTTTTCTGGTAAATTATATTGATCGTTTTTTTTCCAGTTGTATTTTGATAAATAACAAAACGTCCCTACATGAGATGTTTTAAAATTCAAATTTAGAAGGACTGTAATCATAACCACGCAGGTCCAAGTGTCGCCGTACCTAACAAATAGCAGCGGTCTTTTAATAGTATCATTGATTGCTTTCGGCGCGATATGACCTTTTTGTGTTGGTGCGCCGTAAAATCCAAACAAACAAACAAAGCAGCGTTCTGTGTAACTGTTTATTTGCAATTGACACTGCCGTTAAATTGGTCACCTTCTAGCAAATTGTATTGATCAGTTAGTTTCAGTTGAATTTTGGTAAAGAAAAAAACCTCACTGCTTTGAGATGTTTTGCAATTCAACTTTGAAATGACTATTGTCAATAGGTACATAACTACGCATGCCCAAGTCTCGCCACATCTCACAAATAGCAGTGTCTTGTTTAGTTGTTGTTTGGAATTGGCACCGCTGTTCACCTTCTGGTTAATTGTAATTGATAGGATTAGTCGTGTTTTGATAAAGAAAAAAGTCTCTGCAATGAGTTGTTTTGAAATTTAAATTTAAAATGACTGAAATCATAACCACACAGGTCTAAATCTCACCGTTCTTCACAGATAGTTTTGTCATATATTTATTTTTTCTCTTTTATTGGCAATTGGGACCGCTAATAAAGTTTTCCTGGCAATTTTTCTGGCTTTTTTGTCAATTGACCTAATCAAAATACTTTTATTTTAAGAAGTATAAGCATACATCCATTTTAAACAACAACCAACGAGTCAAGTTCATTTTGGAACTTTTTGGGCTTAACAAAATTTCAGATAAGATTTGAAATAAATATACATTTTAATTGTCAATGTACTGTTAAAAGCGACCACAATGTATCGTAAACAAAAAATCTAAGTTAATTGCACTGGTTCGTACATGAAACAAATGTCATTATTGCCAAGGGCGATGATTTAACTACTCTCAGTCCATATGTTTTACGAGAAGGAAATGTCAAAGGACGTAGGCATTTATTAGTTAGTTTGTTCATTTGATTTTAAGCCACATATTGACTTGTTTTTGCTTTTTGGTTATCAGAACTCACTCGCTAACCTTTTTTCATGATGCTGAAACGATATTTCTTGTCCTTATCTTAGTTAGAATTTAAAAAAAAACGAGACCAGGGACCCGTAATATCAAGCGTCATACGACCGATTTTAGTCTTAAATTCTTCTATATTGGTATACATGTAGTTATCGTAAGATGTTTGATAATATGCTGCCCAGGAAATTAATCCTAAAATTATCCCTTCTAAGTGTTGGGAAGACAATGCACACTTTTGTACATCTCTATGTCGGTATGTATAGCAAGTATCTGGTTCATGAAGGCACCAACATTTGTCTTTAGCGACTGTAGACTTTTTGTATGTACATAATATTGAATTGATATTGCTCAGCTATTGTAACAGAAGTTCTTAATCCATCATAGTAATGCAGTGAAAGGTCCAATCTCAGTGCTATTTTTTCTAACTACATGTATTGTTCGAGTCACAACAATGACTCTCGAACCTTCTTAAATCAAGCTCCACGTCTGTTTGTTTACTCAAAGGCTACCCAAAAAACCCACTACCCTTGTACATAAATCAGTTCATTCATCTTATATGGACCAAAAGTAAATGCGTCAACTCATTTCTATTACAACAAGCATAATGTTAAAAATGTCCAGTGTACTCACCATTTGGCATGGACCACGCCTTGACGAAATAAAGACAACTGACCATGGATCATGGTTTGAGGAAATAAAGGCGTGGGAAAGAAAGTAAAACAAAAACAACATATTGTAGAAAGACACTTTATTAACACTTCAAATGAGTGTCGTGGACGAACATCCCCTAGTCAGTATAAATATAAAACATGATAGAAATACGAAATACATTTATTTCCTATTGTATACTATATTACAATGAAAGCTAACCTACGAAATAAGACATTTTTAACATTAACATTGTTTTTTTAATTCTTTGAAAATATTTTACGAAAATATGTATAATTTTGTAGATTGTAAGCATTCATTTTATTTATTTTTGAGAATACATATTGTCCATTTATGGTATTGAATAGCATTGTTCTTGAATGTCGCAAACGAACAAACAAGCACGTTTGCCAAGTAATAGGATTGAAATAGTCCTCTGGTCTTAAACATGCACAGGCGACCAATACTAAAATATAGCAAGCGGCCACAAAGCCTACTATGACAAAGAGGTTTTAAACAAGACAAATTCGTTGTATTTTTTAGAAATAGTTTCTCATAAAAATAAAGCTTCCATAATCGAACTTATAAAAATTCTTTAACAATTTATGCATTATGTCTTACGTATTTCATTTTTATATGGAAATTTTAGGAAGTCAGTCATTAGCCGAAGTATGCCAGGAAAGTTGACTACAAATCTTACACCTATTTCGGAACAGTAGCGTTTAAAATACAGATTTTTCTAAATTTAGCATAAAAACTTTTATAACAGTCTTTTTATCGCTCTGCAGGATAAAAACATCATTAAAATAAAAACCATCATTAAAACGTCTTAAAAATCATCCTAAAATATACGTAAGTCGTTTTGTATCAACGATAACTTCATGTATGGTACATTTAGCTGTAATTATGCCCAAATATAGTAAATCTTAATTGACACAAATACGTTTCCTAAACGGCATCAAAAAAGCTTGGGTTAAGTTGGGAAATATGCGTATAAAACAACAAATTATTTAAGATAAAAAAAGCTAAAAGTAGAAATTCGAACTAAATAAATGTCTCCAATTTATTTTTGGGTCTTATTAAAAACTGATTTGTCTTCTACTACAAATAGTTTGCGTTCTTGCTGTATTTATCAGTTCTCGTTTCTTACAGATGATAATAATGGTCTTACTAAGTTATATTAGCCAACACAGTCAAAATGGGCAAATGAAGACGAAAATAAAGCTAGAATGGGGATTTTTATTTGATGTCTTTTACAGCAGTTAACTTTAAGGGATGAAAGCACATAGGAAACTTAAGCACACACTCTAAATTAATAATAAATACAGTTCATCTTTGAAAACATGGCTAGTTACAAAACACATGTAAGATGTAGTTTTATACATAAAATGAAACAAATGTAATGATATATAAGTATACAAGATTTAAAGTTTAAAAAAGGAAAATTAATAATTAATCTATCTTGAACAAACAGTATTGCACATAATATAAGTATCTACAAATTTAAATAGATTTTTAAAACATAATTACAAGATAATATATTGCAAAATTAACACATTAAGAACAATGCTCATAATCACACACACCGTCATACTCAGCAAATCTCAGCACTTCGGACCTGTATCACGCACTCTGACAAACTCAAGCAAAATTCAGCATATCGGGCTGTAACCGCACGCATGCACCGTTACACTCAAAACTAAGGGCCTTCTATGTCACTTTCGTTACGATTTACCCCAGTCTCATTACATTGTAACGAACGTTTTCAATTTTATTCATACATTCATAATGTAACTAACCCTCCAAAACAAAATATTTGACTCACATGATTATTTCAAAAGTATACTAATATGCGAAATAGATAGCCCAATAATCATCGAGAACAAATGCCGTAAACGAAGTATCCAAACACCCTCGCATTATACGCCTCATATTTGGCTGAAACTTGGGCGGCACAGTTCCGATGGATGCATATGTATATATGTAGTGTTTTTGTCCCGGAACCGTGCCGACTGCCCGAGGGCTGAACTAGTTTCATCGTTTCAACATTACACATTCTAGCACTCATAAATACATTTATATGTAAAACTTTATATAACGAAAGAGATACAAATAACACGTAAGCATCTACTTATCTAATAATCAAAAATCACATTCACTTCTCCATTCTCAATAAAAATCAACACAATTGATAGCGGCTACTGTGTTTGCGGTAACAGTCTTTAATTTCAGACCATTAATCTCACTCTGCAAATATTTAATCCAAAAGGCACTATACTTCATTCAAAGCATGTACTCATCACTTTTGCACAAGCACTTACCATCATATACAAATAATCATAAAAAACATTCTAAATGGCAAACAATTTCTAGGAATCTACTTTGTTAACTTTTACATATCGCTACTATTTTTAATTACACTAATCAGAAAACGATGACCAATTCTAGTATAACAATAAGCCAAAATAAATATTCCACTAAAAAGGTCAAAGTATTCTAAGAGTATTTTACAGAATTTGAATAAGTCAAAAACGTTTCTATGTATTTCAAAATAATAATACGTTTCTGTGTTTTTCATAAAACAAATACGATTTTGCATATTTTATATTAAAAATACGATTCGGTGTATTTTATTTTATTTTAAAACTCCGTGGCGGGGGCATCTTGTGGTAGATTAGGGATTGGGCTGTTCACACCACGACCTGGTTTAGGTGGTACTTTTGGTGACTTAGCTCGGCTGATGACTTTAATCTTGGGACCGTCACCTTCCCCTTCACTGGCTTGTGCTGAAAATACATTAACAATAATCAAATTAGATTTTTTTCTTATATTTTGTTCTCACAATATGTTCCCATATTTTGGTCCCATATTGTGATCTCATATTTTGATAGCATATTTTGGTCCCATATCGCGATATCATATTTTGGTTACATATTTGGTCCCATTTTTGTTCAATATATTTAGTTCTCAGGAAATTTTACCCAAAATAAGCGTTGTCGAATGAACATGGTCATCTATCATGCAAAAAAATCGTTTTACTGGCGATTTAATAACTAAGGTCTATCGTAATACAACTTATGTCTGTTTTTAAAAATAGTTTCCTCTTTATATACCAAATCATATAAAAATCATACGAAAACTCTAAACTATGTTCCTTAGATGTCATGCATACGAAAGGAAAAGATTTTGGGAATACATGTAGTAACTTCATGCAGCAATGTCTCTAATCTTCAAGGATTCCAACAAATCTCAAAAAGTAAAGGCTTAAGTTATGCTTTAATGAACCAGAAGCATATAATATTGATTAATACACTTGTTACTAAAAATAGTAACAAGTTACTAAAATTAATAATTTTTTTAAGTTCTTTGCGAGCGTTAATGATGGTCACATGACAAATTTCTTCTTCCCTGTCTTGTCTGAAGGGTATTATTTCCTAGTACTTAACTATATTACTTTTACTTAAGGAATAAAAACAATAAAAATTGGATAGTTTGCAGAATAACGAGCGCTACTTCGTCTTCTAAGGTTCTGTTTAAGTACGCCTTTTGCGGAATGGTAAGCCTTTCCAAAACACCTAAACTATCTCTGGAATTTTGCATATGCCATAAAATAATTTTAAACCAGACGATTCTTGAAGTAAAGTTTGGCACCTGATATAATGCAAGTTACCCAAACAGCCTACCAGGTTTTACAGTCACGTGATTCACAACATCGACTAATAAGGTAATATTTTCCATAATTGTTTACCTGCTGCAAATCAAAATGACCAAAACAAGTGTTTATCTAAATTCCGAAGATCATGTGACTTTATACTACGTCTACTCTACAAGCACATTGAAAACTGTTCGTTCACAGATTTCAACTTAAATATCAATTTATCTCATACTCTCAATATTTTAAGAGCAGTAAAACGGTGTGTTAAAAATAACAATTTTAGTGCAAATTGACAACTGTAATAACTATATGTATAACAACCTACCCCGTCAGTAACGATATCGATGTTTTTGTGACTTATATTTTTGTATTTCTCACATTCTATCGGGCAGATGCCGTAAAACATTTAATTTTATAATTCATTTTTACACAATTATTGCTAAATTAATGCGCTTTCTTTTAATATATCATTTAAGAATGCGATATAAAATGTATTGATAATCGGTCCCCAGTCTTGTTATTACTGGATCACCCCTCGTACAGACACTTGTCTATAACTCTCAACTTGTATTGAAACCTTTTGTAAGCAGTAACATCGTGTTATGAAAATAAAAGTGTTAATACAATTTTCATATAATAATAAAACCGAATCTGTGAACGAGAAGCTATAAAGGAGCACAAAATACACAGAACCACAAAAACCTTACATTTACACAAATGGTATGAGAGACTTACAATGTTTATCGTCATCCATATACATCTGTAGAGCTTTGAATGATTTAGATGGTATATTAGAACCTTTATACCTTTTATCAACCATGTCTTCTTCGCTTAGTTTATCAGGTAGACCATCATCATCGTCGTCAGTATTCGTACGTACAGATGCTGAACAAAGGGAGGTAAACATGATGTTATACAAAAGTTGGTGAAAATGGTTAGGAAAATAGTCAAAGACGTAGACAAGTTTTTTGTTAGAGGTTTTTGAATAAAACAATTGTTTGGTTTTGGAACATTAAATTGAACAAGTCTTGGTCCAAGGTTATAAAACTGAAATTCTCCATGCTCTAAACTTTGTTTCGCGTTTGAGAAGTATTTCTTTAAAACAATATTTACAAAATTATAATGAACTTATTTAAATATAAAAAAAATATAAAAAGTTTTCTGAGATGATCTCTCATTTATAAAGAGGGAGTCTGAAAACATATCAGGAACAAAAACAATAAAAAAACTTCTACACAGCCAAAGAGAAAAAGAGGGAAGCGACTTTAGATTTTTTTTTAATTTTCGCCATTTGAGCATGCAACTTCTTTAGAGCACGGAGTTTGTTCTAAAGCATTTTAACCTCGAACCATGGTATTTTTAATATAATTATAAATAATCAAAATTTGAACTTTAATAACGAGCAAGGACTTGTACAGTTTACTCCCATCACAATATACATTATGATAGTATTATTTGTAGATAGCATTCGAGAAACTAAGGATATATAGATCTATATGAAATCGGCCAGATAAGAATCAACATTAAATTAACGTCGGTGTTTATGATTTTCTAAAATAAATCGGTTAAAATAATTCTCATTTTAAGTCGTATGTCCCAAGATTATTAATCGATCCGTTCAGACCATATGATATATTATACAGCGTATCAACAATGATATAAGCTAGTATTTACTTTTTAAAACTTATTACAATGGTTTTCAGACGATCGCTGTATGTTCTTTAACCGAATACTGAAAGTTTTGCAATTTTCCACTGAACTTGAAAGTAATTGCTTCCATACCGAATGATAAAATTTATTCTTCGATTTGTACATTGAAAGTTTCGACATTTTATTCGGTCAACCATTTACGATATCCGGATCACCAAATCAGCTTTACTGAGCATGTAAATGCATTATTTACTAGTGCCCTTTTAGCTACAAGGAGTCGAAATCTCCCCCTCCTTTTATTGAAGAAATTTAACATTATATTATAATCTATCATGCAAAAGATGTACATGAGGTTTGAAATGAACTAAAAAGGCTTCAAAATTGAACTTTTAACAATAAAATAACTTTTCTAACAAAAAAGAAAGAAAGTGAGCTGGCATAAACAGGTCATGCAGTTCAAAAATAAAATAGTCAAATAAAAAGGGAAGAAAATATTTCGAGAGCATTTTCTCTTCGTGTCGATGATGAAACTGATAAAATGTTCATCGTCCTGGGAGCATTGTTTTCTCTAAGATTTGCATAACAAATGACGTTAGAACTCGTTTATGTTAAATATACATTTATCACTCTTGCCTAACTGTCAACGATAACAGTATGTGGGGGCAAGATTCATCGACTGAACATCATGAATCAGAATCAATGAATGGTTTAAAACAGCGAAGATTAACAGCTATAGAAACCTTCACTGTCAAGAAAATTAATCCCAGAGGATTTGAAAACAATAGGAAACAATACACAAAATGTCACATTTGATTTTTTCCTGGCGATAAGTGTTTCCTTGTTTCTTTCATGTTCTGATAATTAGTTGGTATTGTACAAGAATTGAACAATGATACTGTAATTTATAATCCCTCTGAAGTAGGATCGGATTTCAGTCATTGACCAAATATTGATAGTAAATAATTTACTTCAAAAAACATTTTTGTACTAAAAATATAAAAAATCAATATTGCATATAGAAAGTATTTTATGAATATTTCATTGCGAATATTATTGGTGACAAATACATACATTTTTTATGGCCAGTTACCGAATTATAAATGATACAGTCATAAGGATAGAATTTATATCATTTTATACGTGTCCAAGAAATGATTACAGAAATTCTAGCAGGCTTTCAAGTAATTAGAGATTTTTGTATAGGTTTCATTTTTCGAAATAAAGGTATATTAGTGTGACCTTTCCCATAAATAAATAGCTAAAAGTGGTCTCTTCGTAAATGAAAGTTTATTAAAAAACATTTTCATAAAGTGTTCGCAGTTTACTATAATATCCCCATATAGTCAATTGTTCGGGCACGTGTATCGAGCAGGACTCTCAAAATGTCAATTTTGGTTCCAAAATAACAGTTTCTGAACACTTTTTCCAATAAATTGTAAGATAATAATAATAAAAGATATGATACGGCTAAGACTGATCCAGTCTGAACGGTCATCTGATTTCAAGAGTACACTTTCAAAAGATTTTGAAAAAATGAAGATTTGTAAACGTTATAAAAGTTATTCTAGAAGGCCTGTAGTTTCTTACTTACTCACGAGAACGTTTTTCAGGCATTTTCAAAAAAGTTAAAGTTAACTTCCCTTTAACAAGAATCCCACCGCGGGGACAAACTTAACCCTTTGTACAGTACAAATTGAGAAGCGCCTCATGTAGTCAGATTCATCATAGTAATAAGACACTCACGAGATCCAGTGTTGTTTCTTCTCTCATCCTCTTTAGCAAGCGTCTGAAGAAGTCTGAATGAAGGAGATGGGATATGGTTGCCACGGTAACGGATTGATGCTTCGTCATAATTGCCGATTCTTTGGGGTTCTTCTGTAAAGGAGTTGAATTAAAGGAAGAAAATGTAAGTAAAAGTTATAGCTGCATTACAAATATGTTGATTGTGATTTCACTCTGCTTGGTGTGTTATTTTGCAAGGTTTGACAAAAGGTTTGAAGAGCTCAGCAAAGGCTCATGCTCTTTACCATGCTTATACCTGCTGGGAAAAAGTAATACCGCAAAAATCAGTAAAGGGTAAAAATAAAACAAGAAAAAATGGTAACACCATTCTTTTCCTCATGCACATGTATTACTCCAATCCGGATGTTTCTGTTGATGAGACAGACAATTATTGGAGCAAAATATGTGAGCGTGGACACACTCTTGGATTGCAGCAAAAGAAAACACAAGCAATGCAGGATTAAGAAACTCGCAAGGTTTCAAAACAAAACTTGACTAGTAATGAAATCGAACTTTGAAAGTATAAAAATACTATTTGTTGATTAAATTTAAGGCAACCACAAACCAAACTTAGAATCGGCTATTTTTTTTAATCAGCTGATAAATGTTTAAGTAATATTTTTGGATTGTACAATGAAAAGCTTGAAGCTTAAGGAGAATAAAGCAGAGAGGCAATTAAGATACAGAACATGTGTTCAGAACTTTGTAACTCAATGAAAATAACCAAAATAAGCATCTGGCTTTTTCATGCAAAATGTATGCTATAGAAATTTTCATTAAATAAATTTTACAGAAAAGCAGTTCCAAACTTAAGATCTCCTACAAAATTGAATTGAATAATATTCATACATTTTATACCCATATTAATCAATTTATTGTCTTCAAAGATTTGCAACTGCATTTTTTTTAAGTTTGAAGAAAATAAACATTTCTAACTAGATCTATGTAAATAACTTTTGAAATAAACAATTGTGTTATTTTAGTAAATTAACTTAATGGAATTAACAACAGTTTAACAAAGCAGCTTTTAGTGTCCTCGTTTATATCTTACCGTTGTTTTCTTCATGAGTATGTTCATCGTTTGTTGGGCCAGCGTTCTCTTGACCAGCAATTTTATTTAACATTTTGAAGGCTTTCGATGGAATATCAGCTTTAGTATGAAGCCCAGAAAATCTCATTTCGTCATCCTCTGAGTTGTGACGTAACAGTGGGTCTCTGGGTTTCTTCGGTTTATAGCCTTGAAGAATTCACATCAAACAATATGAACATCATTCATCAACCAAAATCAATCAAAACTACGGAGTCCCTAATGTGACATTATTGTATAATATTATTTTATTTTCACAATTTCGATAATATATACAGTATTTTCGTTTTTTTTACGAAATATTTCGTTTTTATAACATAATATTTCGATAAATTGAAATTCTATTTCGTTGTTTTAGAAATAATTTTATAGATAACGGTTTTTTTATATTTTTTTTTATTAAAAATGAAACAGTATTTTTTTGTAAAAGTTAAAATAATACGTCGTAAAATCTATTATTTCCTATTAGCAAAATGATATTTCTTCAAAAACGAAATGATATAACGTTAAAACAAAATGATCGTGAAAATAAATAAAAAGTATTTCAAAATGTCACTTAAAGGGATCCGTAAAAAACAATCAATCAATTAATCATTCTTTGAAACATCATACATGCAAGAACAATCTTAAAATGAATTGAGTCAAAACTTCGAGCATTTTGGGAACTAACAGTCTAATATAATGCGATAAAATAAGCTTGGGTTATCATTTACAGTTCTTTTACAATATTTATAGCGAAAACTTAAAGCAAAACAATTTATGATCTGAAACATGGTAAATGATAATGTCATTTCTGCTGAAAATTACTTTTTTATATCATTATTTTAAAATTACGAATCGAAAGACACTTTAACAGGTAACTCGATATAGTTTTAGAAAGAGTAAAAAATAATACTAATAACTATAGCGTTGTATCTATGTTCAACAAATGAGGAAGTATCGGGGACATACGGGTTTATTTTTCTAAGAAATTAAACATGTGAGAAAAAAGTTCAGACATAATACTGTGACAATAGGTAATAATACGAGTTATATACGAGAAATAATCGTTTTTCATCTGCAAGTGGCACATACATTAACCCTGCCGACTTATTCAATATGCGTTCGATGATCCCCGTGCATAAATTATACTATAAACTATTTTAATCGATTTTAAGTACAGAAGTACTGTTGTGAGTATTTAGATCAGCGGGGTTATATGTATACACCACTGGTAATTAGAAAAAGTCAACATTACTGTAAATGTATGTCTAAAAGTGTTCAAATTTCAAAAATATTTAGATTAAATATTTTAGTAAATCTAACAAATAAACAAATATGACACCGATACTCGCATTTGATCAAAATTAAAAAAAGATATTTAAAATAAACTGAACAGATAAAATCTCTAAATATTTAAACTCCTAAAAGCATTTAATAAAGAAAAAACAAGTTGAATAAAACATAAATGCAGTCACTGCAAGGGAGATAACTAGAACAGTATAATTCTGGAAGAAGGATTTTACACAGTTATCTTTTCTTAGAACAGTAAAACAGGATAGATGGATATAAAACACAATGTAAGGGATATAACCACGCCCAATCACCAGTGAGGAAAGTATTTAGAGTGAAGAAAAAACCCCAATCACCAAGAAAATATGTTAGAACAAAGAATCAAAGTTTAAAAATAAACATTAGAAGTGATACAAATACTCAATGCTAAAAGCGTAGAATTAAAGTAGAAATATCGGTCGATTTACCGGGATATATTCACTACAAGGTATGAAATAACAATTAACATCAAGTCATGGCATAACCCATTACAGGTAATCAGTTAGTTTTGAAGACTAAATGATGAACATCGTTTTAAAAATGTATTTCTGAACAGTACCTGATCCAATATAGAAATGTTTACCAAAGAAATTTGAATGTGCTATATACAAGTCGGCCATTACGGTTGCTTACCCAAAACATAGCTAAAATGTGGTTGTAGACCCTACCAGCCGTTTTGTGATCAGTAAACGCACACGAATAATTGCTGAAATCTCGAAATAAGAGCGATATATCCCGGTAATTGACCAATTATAAATAGTTTAACATACGTGATGTTAAAGGCTTGTTAAATAAAGAACATATATTTAGATTACACGCTGAGAGGAATAAATATAAAAGAGAAATAAAACCGGAAGTAAATAAACTTCCAGTCGTGAAGGAAAGTGCTAGGAAGGACTACATGGCTTGTTTGGCTACATGTGCGTTGACCTACTTTCCTGGCTCTCCCCATCTTCGTCATCCGCCGTGTCAGTTAGCCATTGTAATACCCTGAATGATAAACCTTGACCACGTGTGCTTCCCGGGGGTGGAGAAAATACTCTTGCCTGTGAGTCTGGAGTTTGGTCACATGATACGCTGTCATTGCTGCGGACTGATTCTACGTCACGCGGCGCGCTAGCCTCGCTTTCAGCAACTTCAGACACGTGACTAATCTTACCTTTAGCGTCCGCTGCCTGACACATTTTATATACTTCCGATTCTTTTATATCAGAGGTTCTCCTTTCCGGTGTACTGTAAAAAGTGAAAACATATTGTGAATTAAACGAAATAAAATATCAATTTTATAAATTCAATGTACATGTAGTCAATTAACTATCAATAAATTAAACGTGACTAATTGTGTGCTGTTCTAGTTAAGTGTGGACTTGATTTATTTTTTCAGAGGCTTTGTACTGATAAAATGACGCTAAAACTTTAGAAATATCCGTTTTACTGAATATTATAAATTGTTACAAATTTTCATATAAAAGTTATTTTCACTGTATTCTTGCAGTATCTAGTAACCGTACCATAATGCGCATATAAGAACTTATTCATTTTGTTATTGAAAAAAAGTTGCTAAAGAGGTTCTTAAAACATATCAAGAACATAAATAGCAAATAAAATACAGACCTTTTAAACAGACAAAAAACAAAGAGGGTGGTGTTTTATTGATTATTAAACTTTAGTTATAAAATGGACGCCAAAAACAAAATAACGAAGCAAGAATCTAGAAGACTTCCACCTTGGAACGGACAGTGACACAAAAACACGTATAATGCAGTGTTATAAGTCCTTTTTGTTTTCATGTTGCTTGTCACTTTAAACACAACTTATGCAAGTGGTTGGGACATGAGCGATCATGGCCATTTATTCACGTTTATGCGAAAGGGCGATTTCAAGATGGTCTAGCTTCATTACTAATAGTTTGGAAAAAAATGCAAATTAGCCAAATAATAATTATATGCAATTGTCTTTCAGAAACAATAATCTGAACTCCGATCCCAGTTACCATGGCAACGCTAGGAAGAGCAAATATTTCCAAAACATCTATCAACAAGATCTAAACCTATAGAATTCAACCCGTTATTTAGTTATTGTGGTGTTTAATTACATCTGTATAAGTCGAGAAGTACATTAAACGGCAGTTAATCCAAAATTACTTTAATAAACATTAGATAAAAATGAACATGCCTTTATAAAACATGAACCTTTTGCTTAGCATTACATTTGAAATGTCGGTTCGAAAAGTTCGCCTTACATTTATAAGGCGGATACGTCAATGCCACTTGCATGCAGAATATGGCCTAATCAAAACGTTGATGTCTACATAATGTTTTATTAGAGCACTTTCGTGTATAAAAACGTCTTACAAATTGAAAAATGCAATAAAAGCAAGCACATCACATGTTGTATAGTCGTTTCTATATCTACATGCATTCAGTGAACGTCCTAACTAGAGTGATAGTAATTCCATTTCAACAAGGCAATGTTAACGCTATAAGTACAGCCTACCATTATTCAAGACATATCATACATCATTGAGAAATTCATTCTTAAATTACATGCATTATATAGATATGCGTCCTGACGAAAGTGCTTTCTTGTCAAGCAATTATTACCACTATATGCGTACCATTTCTATATTGTATACTTTGACTATGTGTTTGCCATTACAGTTGACAAGCCGTACATAATGATTGTAGGAAGACATTCGCAGTGTTCTTGTACAAGAACAAGTATATTGTTACATTCAAGAAATGCACTCTGGATATCTAAGGTTTATACATTTTATGTTCCATTAAAATGTCTACAAGTCTATTGTGCCTCTAAGTAATTCCATTTATATACTTAATCAAATGGTAAATATGTATAAAGTATGTAAATGCAAAAGATGCTCAAATCATCTATATACAAGAGGTCTGTAGTCACGTGATCTACAACAACAACTTATGGGGGTTTCCCTTTTCAGACAAATAATTGAATGCCATCATAAAGGGCATAAATACCTTGCTTACCCCGAACATTCCGAATTGATCCCATAAATATTGATCGATAGCTCAAAATCC
The DNA here is from genome assembly GCA_025267735.1 of Mactra quadrangularis. Lineage (NCBI taxonomy): Eukaryota > Metazoa > Mollusca > Bivalvia > Venerida > Mactridae > Mactra > Mactra quadrangularis. The sequence goes on along the minus strand of CM046303.1, from coordinate 59,687,066 downwards.
TCCCCACAAAACTCTAAACGGACGGTAAACCAGTCCATGTGCAAATATATTGTGTGCAGAGGATTCACAGTAAATAATAATTATTCACAGGCTTATGTTGGCATTTTCGGATAATAAAATGTAACCGATATCTTATGCACTATTTGAATACATGTATTTTCTAATTTTTGGCTGCCACAAGACTTTGTCGAAAAACAAGAGCATGTAAACATTCTAAAGATCATATGACTATATACCCTGTATATTCTATTTATGTATTCTAATTTCATATTCTATTTATAAGATACATTTTATACGAGGATATTTTTACCGGATAGTCTTCTGTGGAAGATTTATAAAGTGTGGTGGTGTTTTAGGTCGATTCGGATAATAACTGAAAAGCAGCGTAGTTTATTGCGTACAGTTATTAGACCTTCGTACAACAAAAACAACATTACATGCAAAAAACAACAACTTTGAACTCAGTTTCATAGTTACGTTAATAAATGTAGTAAATAAAATGTCAAACATCAGTTCACAATGAAACATCATAGACCGTTTAGGATAGTAGTAGTTTGGGACAAATCTAAACGATATTCTATTGTAAACCATGTCTCGTGTTATCCTAAACGAGCTATAATGTGGAACTTTTCACAAAAAAATCCTCGACAAAATTCGTCGTAAGCCATAAGAAGATGAACAGTTATACAATTTTGAATAGTTCGTTCTTTACATTACACCTTTGGCTTTAATTACACAACAAGCGTTGGTTACTTTCTGAATAGCGGAAGGTACATGAAAGTTCTACTATTAAGACCACATTGGTTATTGCAAAGTCAAGCGATTTGCATCCCAAACATTGCATAATTTGGAAATAAAATGGTCCTTATATGAAAGCAATCTCGCTAATAAGACATCCGATTTTAATATAGTTATAGTGAAACCGTATTTATAAATTCTAATATTCGGACCTCATGTTATTATGTTCTAATAAAGACTTACGTTGAACTCTATAGTTAAAGATATTTTAGTGAAAAATCCCATCTCTTAGAACAGAATAGAACCAGGTAGATAAATAAAAATTACAACATAAATAACAAAGAAACAAACTTGTTACATTGAGTTCATGAATAAACGCCAATCATATTGAAGAGAATAGAAAATAATTTCTGTCGAACAGCATAAACACCTGGTGTTTTCCACCATCACAAAATTATAATACAACTTTGTGCTTATAAAATCTTTTATTTGAACAACGAACATTAAATTACGACAATAATAAAAAATACTAATTCATTGAAATAATCATGTATACTACAAACATTTTATATACAATGGTTCACTTTGCGAACATATAAATGCATTGGTGACTTTTGCCCAAAACTTTACAAAAATAAATATGAAGAAAGATTTCTTAAAAACAGGATCCCGTTTTCCGGACCTTATCATAACATCATCATAACAATATACAATGAAGCCTCATATTTAGACCATCTCATAACAACCTAGATAATCTGTATTGTGCGTAAAGTTTGACCCCGACCCGACCTTTATGCAAGAATATTCATTACGTTGAATACGAATGTAGTATTAATGCTCGCTAACACCGAGCCGTGAGGATTATGAGTTAATATCATTACACACAAACATACGTCTATAATTTTACAATCGCTGCCAAAGTGTAGAATATGCGTGGTACTGATTTTCGTCGGGATATGTGTAGATAATTATTAGATGCAAATGTGAAAGGTCCGATTGGGGTCAATTTTTACGCACTCTACTAGGTAAGATGGCCAAAAGCAGGAGAATTTGACAGTTCCTTTAAAAAAGTTACGTAAAGTTGAACATGGTTCACAAAAAAACCTTGTTGTGATTTCAACGTGTCCTTGACACGACAGTCTATCCACTTAACCTAGCTTTCAATAACATTTGCTTACAACAAGTACTTACCTACCCTTCCACAAGATCGACAACTTCTCCATGTGCCTTATTAATGGAGGAAAATCTACATTATTAACAAATTTTCATGAAAGGGAATAAGCATCCAAGGTGAGACTCGAACAAGCAACCCATTCAGAACGCCAATCCTGTGCGTAGCCTAACGCGCCACGGACGTGGGTTAGGTTTACTGAACATATAAGCCGACCGGAATATTTTAGATCTTACTTAACAATGGTCTGAATATTGAGACTTTATTGTACTTTGTTATCATACTATCAAAGTTAGTACTTACTCAGAATTAACACCGCTCACATCATAGTTTCCTCCACTTTGTACATTAAAAGCTTCCTTTGCAGCGTCTCCAGAGTACATCTTCAATGGTGAGTTATACTGAGCATGCTTATATACTCCACTCTGAGGAGTTGGCATGGCCCCTGGTTTTGGCTTGGCTGTCTGAGCTTGTTGAGGCTCAGACGGGCCCTCTTCTGTCTCCAGAGCAGGTCCTGCATATCCACGTGGCATTACCGATCTTGGCTGGCGTCGTCTGTAAGATGGAATCATTTTTATAAATTAAAACATTTGATTTTTTTCAAAAAACATGAAAAGTATTGAAAAAAATCGTTATTTTATAAAAACAACAACACCACTTTACATTAACATGTAAATTACACTCACAGCGATATTTTTTATATATCAAAACTATCTATAAATGACTGCAGACAATATTTAACATTATGTTTGATGAGCGTTCGTCATAAAACTAAAGTATATCGTTCCGAACCACTGCATTCAATCATGTTACTTACATCATATTGTATTTTAACAATTCGGCCAATCGTTCCTTTTGAAGTGGTTATATTTCCATATGCATATTAACCTTTAAGTTCATAAATGGGTAGTACATTCACCATTAATGCACTTCACCATGCTTATTCATTTGTTCTAGTCCAAATATGTGTCACTCTATAATAAATTGCATAACGCCGAATGTATTGTTATTGAGGCCCTACATAAATAATTTAGAATGAACAGAACGATATATGAATAGTCCAAGCCAAACCCTTTCGAAAAAATGTAATATCTACTTAAGGCTTCGAATGCCAAATGCATAAAAACTTATAAAACAATTCCCTCTGTTCTTAGGTTTCTTCACAATGCAATACCTTACTTTTATTATTAAATATGATGGTATTAAAACATTTTGGTACTAGAAATACGTGTATACGGAACTCTCTAAATTTTGCTCAAATGATTCTAAGTATCTTTTTTATTTGGTAAATCTGAACCCACTTTAAACACAGGAATTTGTTTAAAGACATTTTTGTTTAAAGTATTTTGGATGGCACTGAGAATTAAAGAAGAAGAAAATCACTCGATTTAATGAACTTACTGCCGAGCCCGTTCCTTGAACTCCTTCAAATCTGTACCAGTTGGTACGTAAGCGAAAGGTTTCTGAGTTCCTGCATTCTTTAACATAGTATTCAACACTTTATCAGGCATCTGTGGCTCTCCTGTGTCAGGTCTCTCCTGAAATTTAGAGTTTATAACTTAATCACATCATTCAATGTAAGAGGTATAAGAAACTAAATTTAAAGTCGTGTTTTTACAAAATGGATGAACATACGATAATAGGCAATTTTTCGTCAAAAACAAAACATCAAACTTGTAATGTTTAAGAAAGTACTATACATGTAGAGCAAAATCATTACATAAGCAGAAGGAATATGAAAGCTTTTGAAAAGATCAACAGACATTGACAACATACTCGATGAATGAAAGTTAAATATTTATAACATAAAAGAATGAATCTAGGGTATCACAAGCGCTATTAAGCTGCGTTGATAAACAAAATTATAATGATTTAATGATATAGCAAAAGCAGGGGCGCGATATGACCTTTTTGTGTTGGTGCGCCGTAAAACCCAAACAAACAAAACAAAGCAAAAGCAGGGAAACAAGTCAATAAAGTCGAAATATATACAAATAATATAGTCAACAAAACTACATGACATAATCTCTGTCAGGCATAACCTCTGTCACACGTAATTTGTGTATCAATATTACATGGGTTGGTTTCTCATCATAAAATGGCTACCAAGTCACCCATTAAACTACTGCAATGATGTTTCGCATGATTATACACGCAACCATTGTCATAAACTTGGGGAGTAAAGGCATCATAAAAACGTAATAAGGAATAAATAGCTATTCAATATGGTTTTGATCAAACAGAGCTTTTACAGAGAGTCGATTGTGACTTAAACACAAATATGCATGCAGTAAAACGTAAAGAATTCTAAAATACATTTTAACTATGTAATAAAATCCTTGATCGTTAAAAACAAACTACCGTATTTCCGACATTTCGACATTTAAATGCAAATCTAAATATTAGTAAGTCAGACATTGAACGTAATAATGATGTGAATGTGTTTGGAGAAGAGATTAGTGAACCGTTTAAAATGTTTGAAAATAAGGTCAATGGAATGAAAGGTTGTCGAACGATTAATTGAGCTAAACAACAGCATGATTGATATACAGTCCCCTCCAAAAGTTCTTGGTCAAATGAAAGTTTGAAAAACAAAACTGATAATGCAAGCCGCAAGTAATTTTACTGTCATTAAAGCTTATATATGTTTTATAGTTTAAATCCCATCGTTGATAAACTAGTTTAGCCCCAGCCGTGGAGTAGTGGTTAGCATGTCTGACTTCAAATCCGGAGATCGCGGGTTCGAAACCCGGTCGCGGCAGGTCATACCCTATACATGAGTTGTCGGCCTCGTGGTAGGGTAAGTTAGTACTGGTGATAGATAAGTGTCCAGGAAACCTAAAGTAAGAAGATCTGGCCGTCGTATATATAACCTTAATGTGTGTCGAATACGACGTTAAAAAAAGAATAAACTAGTTAATACTGATTTCGGAATTTGCTCAGATGACTCTTTGTTTCCTTTTACCATGGGTAAATGTGAATATATTCATTCTAAAAACAGGATTTTATTCAAATGCTTTTGCAGGGCCATGTATAGATCATTAAAAGTAAGGCCAACTATTTTGTTTTTTAAATGTTCAGACACATTGAAATGAATAATGATCATTTGATTAGTAGTGAAACAGTAATAGGTGTGGGACACGCACATGAGTCTTGTTGACTTAAATAACAATTCACAATACATTTTTGTTTAACAAACAAAACATTGAAATCAGTAACATTCTGTGGAAAACCTGAGTGAACCTGGGCAATTATAAACAAACTGTAGTCATTAATACTTGGCATAGTATCGTGGCCTATCTGCTGGCAAAAATATGCCAGCATAGCACACAGCTGACTTTTGTTAATATATACATGTACGAGTAGGAGTATAAGCATTCAATAGTTTCAATATGGACATTCACAATATGCATAAACTAACACAAAACATTGATAACCATGGACCACGTAAAATAAGGACAAACAAAATACATGTACAGTTAGGTTCCGCTACATAGATCACCTTAATAATTGCACAACTATGAAAATTTAGGACAATTTTTACGTCCTAAATGCTTTGAGAAGAAAAAGGTTCTTAAATTAAGAACATGCGCTGTTAAGACGATCGATTTTGATTGTTCTAATAGCGGACATTTTGGTATACAAGACATCAATCGTTGAGTTACCGTACGACACACTTGTTGTTAATTAAACATGCATTTGGATAACATCCAGAAAAAAGCAAGAATGCAGAAAGACATATTTATGTGTCACTGCGAAAAAGTTGGAGAAAAACTCTCTAATTTGAACATGTAGGATCGTATTCAATCTTCGATGCTTATGAATATGTGTGCAACTGTGATGCATGCTTAATATTTCTTGATTCAGCCAGTTTTAAGGATATTTGAATAACTATGAATAAGTATCTGATGATTTGTTAATGGAAGTTATTGGTGATATACAATTAGAATCAACTAGTGCAGTTGAACCAAACTACAATGTTGACGGACATATTGTTAGTAAGATGAACGAAATAATTATATTAAGTAAATGTACCATTTACGTTAAGAACATAGAAGTACAAGTGAAGTAGAGGATATTCGTCAATTTTCGTGTAAGATCGATTTTCATTTTACGAGTAAGACCAGAAAACACTTTTGTGTCAAGAGTGGAGTGTCATTCTGAGTTCACAAGTTAAAATAAAGATTTTACTAAAAAATTGACGAATATAATATTTCTTTCATGCTTTTATCTGTGTTTTTTTATAGATATCTTTGCACATATATTACACGACGCCAATTTTCTTCACTAAGATGACACCATGTATCATTTGAGATGACGTCATGTTCATCGTATCTATTTATCGAAGAACAATACATGTACATCTCACAGCAAAGCATGGAAGAATGTATAATATTCCTATATTTAATTAAGTTACCTGAAGAGCAGCTGGTTTTCTTTGAGGAGTTGGTGCCCAGTTAGATGGTGGCGGTGGTGGAGGAGGAGGAGGCGGAGTTAAGGCAGGAGGGGGAGGAGCTTGAGGTGCTGGATGGAGTAGATTCTGTTGTGGTACCTCCCCTCGGTTGTTGTATCCTCCTTGGTAAGAATGTTGAGGACTGTAACTGGAGAAATTAGATGACATGTTTGATCGAGGAGTATCCGAGTTCAAATCTGAAATAACACCACTGTCAGCGTCCCCGCGATTGTCTCTAGCAAAAAGTTTGTCACAATAATTAGAGTTTTGAAAGTTTTCGAAAGGTGATAAAATATCATCAAAACTATTTATAGTATTTCCAGCAGGTGACGTTGGGTTATATGTGGGAGGTTCTATATGCTGATCACGTGATGACTGTCGACTAAATTGATTGGGCATTCCTTGGTCACGTGACGATTGTCTTGAATATTGTTGTTGTTGTTGTTGCTCCCTGGACGGTTGCCTGTTGTATGTTGGTGTTGGTGTATAAACACCGCCATATTGTGACGCAGGTGGAGCCTGACTTGGAGGCTGTTGCTGACCGAATGAAGTTTGTCTTTGCAGCATTGGGTCATTGCCGTAATTTTGTGGATAACTTGGTTGTCTCTGGTAATTAGGAGCATTCATTTCTGGCTCGTATGGTCTAGAACCTTGTCTGTCATACTGTCTGGCAGCCGGATCAGTAGTGTCGACATACATTCCTTGATTTCTGTTAGGATATTGATTATAGCTATTTTGTTGTGGTGATAGCGGCTGTTGTCCGTATTGATTAGGATTAGGGTCGTACCCTCCTTGTTGAGAATTCTGTCTAGGGAAAGATGGCCGCACAGATTGTTGTTCGTATGAAGGCTGTCGGTAATAGTCTGGTTGCGGCTGATAATTGGTTGGAGGTGGCGGTGGGGGCGGGGCATCATCCGACTTTGGTAAAAACGCCCCTGGTTGATAATTAGATACGGTTGAATCATGAACACTACCTTGACTGGTTTGGCGAGTTAGACGTGGCTGCGTTGAAGCCTCGTTCTGACTATTATTGTAAGTTGGTGAGAAAGGTGTTGGCTTCTTATAATAACTCTGTGGATAACCATTACTAGTTGCTGGTTGGTTTGAACCTGCTGACATTTGCCTTTGATAGGAATTATCTCCATTTACAAACTGTACTGGTGACATCGGTTGACTTTGACTATAATTAACATTGTCATTGTATGAAGGTTGGTGTTGTTGTTGTTGTTGATAAGTATCCCTTGGTTGAGCTGGAGGGCTCATTTGAAGTTGTATACCAGTTGTAGATTTAAAAGGATATTTCTGTTGTTGATTTTGTGGTTGAACTGGTCTAAAACTTTCACTATTTTGTATATTTCCGCTTTTTGCCGGAAGTGTACTATAACCGGAAATAGGTGGCGTTTGTTCAAAATGGCGCATATCGTATGCATCACTTGTTTTATTTCCGTAAGGTGAGTTATATCCACCACCAGAGTTATTTACATTTCCGTAACCTTGGTAACCACTGCCTACACGGTAATCCGGAAGTGTTTGGTATTTATCGTCATTATCATATGATTGGTATTGATTTGAAGGTCGGGGAGGTTCCGAATATTGTGGCACCGATGATGAAGGTGATAAAGGTCCAATCGATTGCGATTTCCTGAAATCATAAAAAGAGAATTGTTAATATAAGTATAGGCCTGACCGAGCGAATTAATAAAATTTGTTTCTCGCTATGTTATTCCAGCAAACCGGAAATTCAGCCATTCGGAAGTTCTGCTCATACAAAGCATTTTTAAAATTGCAACACATGTTTTCAGAACGAATTTGCAATTTGAAAAAGGCTTGATATCATTTGCAATGAAGATAAATGTGAGTCCACGGGTTGTCCACATGAATCATACGTGTTACTTTGTAACGAAAAATAAATATTTCTTATTGTATACATGTCTATCAACAAAACATACTTAATTTGGACTATGAAGATTTTGATGGACCTAATGATATACTTTTCTTTACAAATATAATTTGTACCAGTAAGCAGAATTAAAAAAAGTAAAATAATATTGTGAAAAAAACTCCAATATTTGTTTTCACTTCGTGTTTTCGACTTTTTGTTGGTCTTCATCAGTGAAAAGATGGTTACAATTCTAAGTCATAACATAATGACGTCGCCAAAATTGACGTAAAATAAAATTAGGTTAGATTGTTTTAAAAGGCCAAAACTAAATTCAGATATTAATGGAATGCATGTCAAAAGAAATTGATAAGAATTCCAAGAATATATTTATCGAAATTACTCTGTTCTCCGTTAACATCGCATTTTCTGTCTTATGAGCATAAACCACATGAAAAAAACAGACAATAGTTTTATCCTACATCTCAGATAGTATCGTCTGTACCTAACACCTTCCTTATCATTGTCTTACCTATAAACCTCTATAGTATGCACGTGATCATCTAAATAATCTATAAAATTATATAATTCCACCGTATCCATGGTTACTGTTTTAAATCCAAAAAAATCCAAAAAATATTTTTTCTTAAAAATCACAAAAAATTGGTCGCTAACTACATCCAGGCTTACATATTCACGTTCTTTGTATATAATCCGCGTCGCGACCAAATCTTAAACATGTATAGTATCCCCATAGTAATATAACAAAATCACCCTACTAACTCAAAAAAAAATAAAATACCACATAAATTGTTAGTTTTGTAAGACATATACAAAAAATGTAGGTATGGTGTCTAATTCCTTAGTTTGATAATGAAAAGTGTTTTGTTTGACATTGATACGACTGTACGAGGTGATGTCTGGATTTTTATATGTAAATTTTACCTTAGTATGTGGGGTATTATATTTTGTAGTTTGCGAAAGAACCCATTCATCAAAATGAGTGAAACAGTAAAATAATAGAGTGTGATTTCCTCTTTACATCGGTGGGGTGTATCAAGTTTTTGCGATACGTAGTAACTATACGATGACAGCCTAGAGTGAAACATACCCTCCAAATATAATGAAATTTGAATATTGTGACACAGTCAACGTGAGCTTCAATAATAAATAAGTGACAAGCTGACTGTGATCTTGTACATGATCATCTTTTTATGATTTGACAAAAAAGGGATGCAGAGTGTAGGACTAAAATACTTCAGCTAAACAATTGTACATGTAATATGAAAATATGTTTGACAGAAAGAAGGTCTGGTATAAAACATAAAGTATCAACAAAGGTATAATTTGACTTTCAAGTCTATTTAGGAAATATTCGATTTATTGAAATAATAGATAACGATGTGTTTCTACAAATGGCTAAGTTTGGTTTTTGAAGTTCATCAATGATAATTGTTGCAATCTACACAAGAATCTTGTTAACGAGGTACACATTTGTTAGCGAAGAATGAAAGATAAAGATTGTAGAGGTCCATTTAATGCAATTAAATGTGTCTATATGTATTATATCTGAATGATTTATAAATACAAAATCAACTACAAAACGATGCATGAGTACATTGGATTGCATACTAGAAATTTCACATAATTGCTAACTTCATTGCAGTATCAAATTTTCCATATTCAAGCCCTGGTTGGCATAATATAAACAATCCCATGTATTCTTTATCATTTTCCCACTTCAACTTAACTTTTCCCTTTATAATTACATTTATTTCTCATTTCAATTCAAGTGTTCCAATTACAATTCAAATTTACCATCTTAATGTTAACTTTCGGACATTCCTACCATAGCTTGGATTCGAAGCCAACATATTTAATTATTGGAGTCAACACAAGGGTATAACCTCCTCGGGTGGGATTCGAACTCGCACCCCCTCGGGCACGAGTATCCAAATCCCGGCGCGCTAACAACTGCGCTATCGACCGGGTTCGAAGCCAACAAACATACACGTATTACATGTATATTCATCAAAAGTTCAACGATGCCAATACGTATGTTAATACACAGACATTTACTGCCATGTCCAATATGCTTAGCACGTACGTGAACTATTGTTTAGCCTTGACAAGTCGAGATATAATCTCAAAACTTGACATATACCTGAAACATTTCTTCTTCAGTACAATAATGGCGGATTAGAAGAGTATTCATGGGAGATAACTTTGTCGAACAAAATTTCTAAGATTGTCGATAAATAAATAGAAATGTTAAGAAGCAAAGCTGCTGCTGCCAATGAAGATAAGGTAAGATTTTTTGAAGAATTTATCCACGTTACTGACAGACATGTAGACAATCTACATGAGGCGGAAGTCTGGTATGTGCCAAAGTGTCTGACATTTCAGACTCCGAGTGTGAAGAGTTTTAAAAATAAATTTTTCTTCCGGTGTTTTAATTCTCAATAATATTCAATACTAGTAACTAGATGGTCGGTTTCTGACATGGTATGCTGCTCGGACGCATCATCAAGCCGATGCAAGATGGAATTTTAAAAATAAATTAGGTATTGTATGACAAATTTAACCTAATATTCTACCCTTTTTTCATTTAAATTATTATAATTTAACAGCCTATTTTTATCATTTTAAATTACACGAGTTTTATCGAATGTTTAGTTTATACTTTGTCACCAATGTGCTGTACATTTATTGCTTCCGCGTTCAATATCGAAACTCTTTACAAAAAAGGTTAAACTGGGAATACTAACATCTTTTTATTGTGGTTCAATGGTATTAGACCCATTTGTCGGACTATTATTACGTCTTTTAAGAAACATTCAAATGAAATGACCCCTTGTGATCATGCCAAATCCGCCCCTCACAAACAGAAAAGAGTAAAACGCAGATCAAATATTTCCAGAATTAATTCGGATACCTGTTATATTCATTACAAGTTTTCGGTTTTTTGTCCAGACACCAAAATTTCTAGTAAAGTTACCTAACAACTGATTTCCGGCTTTGAAATGAACATGGCTTCAATCCAAAATGATAAATACCATTAGAAAAATAAAGTACAAAATAAACAATCATACTTCAAGTATTTGGCTTGCATTTTACAAAATCAAGGTACAAACATTGGTATTTTCTGTTGGAAACAAGTTTTTTGGTACTTAAATTTTGTTTGCGTATAATTGTGTTGGCTGTTATATCGATCGTAACTTGTAAGGTCTGTGTCCCAGTATGAGGAGATTGTTTGTTTGTTTGGGTTTAAAGGCGCACCAACAGAGAAAGGTCATATCGCGCAAAAAAGCAATTAATGATACTTTTACAGTATGAGGAGAGAATGACATGTTGGGTCTGAGATACACTTACAAAGAGTGTCATACGTCCTATTGTCAAGTAGGGAACTACATAAAAAATTAAAGGGAAATATCATTGCTCTCCGAAAGTCATTGCGCAAAATCCTGATTTTTAGGATAAACCGGTTTACGTTTTCCAAATGCATAAAGAAAGAACTGATCAAATTCCAAAGAATCAGCTTTAATTAGTTTATCATTAATACGTTTCGAACTATTTTACATGAATAAGGTTAAATGATTGTAAAATTACTTGTAGTAAGCTTAGTTGGACAATTCTTTATAAAATTTCATTTGTCCAAGAGCTTTTGTTTATGTTAGTGGGTATATGGACATTCAAATATAAAGGGTCGCGCAGGGAACTATTAATGATCCTTCGTCGCTCTTATTCCAACGGGGCGTAAGTCTATATTTTGCAATATTTAGTGTTTGGTACCGTTGTGTTAATTTTTCAAGCTCTACAAACACGATTTTAAGAGTTATATCCCTGTAGAACTATTCTGTGCAGAAAACTTTAATTCCACAAAGGTGTAAGTAATGCTTAATCGTTAGTCTCTATGGAGGTATGCATACAGTATATTACTGAGCTTCGACTACGGTCAAACTTAATATATGAAACAGTCTCTGAATCTTAAAAAGCGTTTGTTTTCAAAACTATGAAAATGCTCATACGTCGGTTCGGAATTAATACGATTAAAGCATACTTACTTTTGAATAGTTAGTTGTAGAATATTACTAGCACCAGTGATTACTTCTTGAGCTTCATTATGTGATATATTTGTAGCGTTTACATTTCCAATTTTAAGTATGACGTCACCGGGTGTAAGACCACTGGCTGCTACTGTCCCTGGTGTGACCTGAAAATATAAGAATTGAAAAAGGTGAGGACTGATGCTAGAGAATACACCCAACCCTATGGTCGAGTAATTATGGTAATCACGTATTGTGGGAGAACCGTAGACGAGCATGTTTTCATCACTTGCCACTTACTTTTTATTTATAGACTTCAGCACAAAATAGTTCTTTTGGTCGTAGAACATATTTACAATTATATATACATGTACATAAAAACTAGTACGCTCCCCTCGCAGCTTAGTGAATATACTACATTTAAAGAAAGTGAAGGAGTGAAACTTTTTAGGGATGCAAAGAAGAGTAATAAACAGGATATGAATTGCATCATTAAATAAAAATCAACATTGTGTTTTACTCTGTTTATTACCATTATTCACATTGACACAACAAGAATTACACTTGCAAGTACATGCATATACAAGTTTATGTATAAATACATGTATATCATTCATTTAGTAGACGTGAGTTACAAAAGTAAACATACCACTACATGTGTTTGAAACTATGAACACTTCTTACATTTCATATCTTTGGCAAATGCTATCAACCTCGAAGCAATTATCGATATGAACTCCCTGATAAATGAAATATAAGTCTACACCCTGCACGTGCCGCCTTGCACGTGGTTAGATATAACATTCAATACGGTTATAATGCAATTGTGGGTAGATATTCAATATAATATTGAAACATTTAATTCAAGTATCGATTCATATGAATTTAACTTAAAATTAATTAAAATGAAATGAAAATTATAAACTCTTAATGAAGTTTCTGTTTTGTTCATTAAATTGATGATAAATACGCGGACAAAAATTTTGGAGAAGTAATAAATATAATTGGAGATGAGATCAAATGATTTCATAGTTCTAACTACTTAACACGTGCCTTTGGGTTTTTACAATGCACGAAATTCTCCAACTGTTTGATTAATTGCAATAAGAAACATCTTCAGACAGTAAGTGCGACAAGAACTTGGAACATGAATGTTAGAACAGGCATGATCATTATACAGTATTGTTTTCTAGTTTTTATGCATACCAGAATCCTTATTAATGATAATTATACAAATAGTTCCAGGTATGACTAAGATTTGTTGCATCTTAGATAACACACTTTCTGTGATACATTAATCTACGTCAAGCTTCATTTTTAATTACACATCGCGTTTATTGCAAGAAATATATTTAACTGTTAGATCTGCATACTCTTTTTTAAAATTTACGATGAAAATCATCGTAAGTCAAAAGCAAAAAAAATATAATGATACCGTCACCTTTTGGCCAATCAATTCCAAATGTTATCGAATTATGTTGAATATTGTATACCTTTTGAATATCATAATAAAAAAAATATTATCATATTAATGTTTATTATCCTTCTAACTTTGAACTGCAAAATTCTGAATTTGTCTTACGATAACTTTTTTCGTAAGTATGTTTGTGTAAAGGTGCACTGTTATAATAAATAGTGCTATACATTAAAGCTGTTTGTTCACAGATTTCAACTTAAATATCAACTTGACAAAAAGCTCACAAACTTGTATAAAGAACTCTTTGGAAGCAGTAAAACAGTATTGTGATAACGACAATTTAGTAACAGTGCCATTTCAATTCTTTTAAACTATACCGACAATTGTTATAGTCCTGCTGTAAAATGCCATATTTTAGGTGAACCGTGCACTTGAGTCCCCACAAAGTTTTTTTTGCAGTTTCTATATCTTTGAAAGGTGCTGAATAAGAATCCGAGTGATGACACCCTGTCATCCTTGAGCAATTTGCATAATATGCAAATTAAGTCCGCCATTATAGAAATTTCGTTTTTCGCTAATAACTCAATAACTAACTTAGATACAAATTCAAAATATGTATCCATACCCATGTTTCAGGGTCTATCTATCACATGGTACTAATTTCAGCTTTATGTATCAAATCAGGGATTTTATAAACAATATATATAAATCTATGTTGTTGCGAATCCCTGTTATATTAAATCCCTGATCAAATTAAACAAAGCAAACTTACATGTCGTAGTACTTCCATTTAATTTATATATTCACACAATAAACGAATTACTTTTTATGTTAACAATCTCTAGGTGACGAATGTTCTGTTTATAATGTTAGAGACAACTTTAATAAAATTTGACCCTAACATATAATAAATCCAATGTAAATCCACAAATATCGCAATATTTTGATATAGTTTCAATAAAAAATGTAATAAAATTTTTACACTAAAATTTCAGAAATATCACGAGTTACTATAAAGTTTTAACAGTACTAAACATAGTTGCCCAGTATGTGTTCATCAAATTAAAATCAAGTCAATTCAAGTCAAGACAATCGAGACAATCCACAATCCAAATGAAATGAAAATTAAGTTACTGAATTAATGTACTTGGCAATCCGCAGCTCAACTCTAATGAAATTTAAGTAACTTATTCCACACGTTTAAATCGTAAAATTAAACGACTCCAAGTTTAGAGTACATACATATTTTACCACCATCAATCAAAGATTACAAAACAAAAATGGACATTTTTTTCAAGTCCGTACAAAGTGTTTTTCATTATATTTATCATTAATGCCATGACTCATTATTGTCAAAAATCAAAATCAAACAATGAGTTAAAGGCATTTGTACGGAGCACCTAAAGTGACATTTTATATACCTTTTATTTCCACGATTATTTTATTTAAACGTACATTTTGTAATACTATTACGTTTTTTTTAAATATAATTTCGTTTAAAGGAAATGTTACAATTTCGTTTTTTATTCGAATGATTATTACATTTTGCTAGATAATAATTTCGTGTAAACGATAGAATTTTAGCGATTTTTTTTTCAAGATAATTATTTCGTGATTACGAAATATTTCGTTTTTACTATTTTTTATATATTTCGTAAAAATGAATAAAAGTATTTCGCAAAAACGAAATTATACATTTCGTAATATGGAATCATAAGCTAGAAAAAATGAAATAATATTTCATAAAAACTTAGAAAAGGAAACAATTGTTCAAAAATTAAAAAAAGTATTCCAAAATGTCAGTTTAGGGGCTCCGTATTTTTGTATACCATGAATGGAAAATTGTATCTGATATAAATTACAATGTAACCGATACACTGTTTACTTGATATCGACAGGCGGTTAATGGGCGAGAATTGAAATAAAGAGTTAAATGGTAGCATTGTTCAATACATGAGTGTATGGTTTCTATGGGCTAAAATATTCATGGTATTTTATGCGACATTGTGGTCTCTGCCAGCATGACAAATACGTATAATGACTTAGATGATGATGAGGCATAATAACTAAGGGATTACTGGTGACGAAGGGAATCAGTGAAAGTATGTCATGATTCAATATAAGGAAATTGGTCATTCAATGAACTATAATAGTAAAGACTTGGACACTGATAAAGAAATGCGTTGGTAGTTTTAAAACTGTGACTAAGAACAAGTATGTCAGTGGTAAACTCCATTTGTTGGATGTAGAACTACTACTTTATGCGTTGAAAATACTTACATAGTCAGAAAATATATTTATTCAAATTAAAGCATGTTCGGATAACAAACATGCAACTTTAGGCACTAGGTTTGATATTTTTGGATAATGTTTGAAATAGACAATGTGGTATCAATACGGGAACTTAAATTGTACAATAATTCAGGTACAAAATGAATCTTATCTATTTGAATCAAGACCATCAGCCTTAATCATAAAGATAGATCTTACAATACATGTAAAGTATGAAATTCGATGTTCATTTATCTCAGCTAACCTCCGCATTTCACAACTTGCATCACTTTTGGCATACCACCCTTGGTGTTCTTATAAAGGGAACTTCCCACATATTATATTACAATACACTGACATACAACTTGAGACAGAAGAGGGCTGACTATGTGTGTGACACATGAATGAAAAGAATTGCCTTACCGCGACATTGTGACAATTCAAATGACATATCACGTAAAGTAAACAAAAATACAATGACTTTGTGATAACTTATACTCTTTTGTGGCAAATGAAAAAGACAATGAACACAAACACAGTTTAAAGCAACAAGGGAACTTTTTTGAATGTTTAAATCAAATGCACCCCTCGAATACCACATGTCTATTTAAACGACTGTCAATTATTGTATAAACTTATATTCTTATTCAGATTTCAAGGGTGGCCGAGTGGTTACGACGTTGGACTGGTAATCATTGGATAGCCAGCTCCGCGTTGGTTCGAATCCCATCCAAAACCCACCCCGTTGTTTTTTTAGCAAGAAACATTATCCAACTAGTTCAGTACTGGGAGACCAGGAAGCGGACTCAAAAATGCATGATTAATCTAAGTTGTAAGAACTTGTTTCACAATCGAGCGTTAGTATAAAGCGAACGCTTTAATAGGGATATAGAGAAGTTGTCTGCCTTGTGGACAGGTTAGTGAGCAATTGTTAAGGACATGGGTTGACGAACATTAGGTAATATGAACTTGACGCCGTGAAATGATCAATTCAATATTTTTGTTGACATGGCGTTAAACCGAATCATTTCAGCAAACAATCTATTACATGTTAGCCTCAACGTCTAACCCAAGCCATAAACCTATTAAGCAAAGGCGTTTCAGGTAAAACATTTCACTCAAACTAATAAAATATTTACTTGTACAATAACTACATAATAATTACCGGTAGATCGATGGAACAGCCAACAATTATGAAAACCTAATCATTATATGATTGTTGATATCATAATTACAAACACATGTGTGCCTGTAATATTGTGTTCTTTGAGAGTTTCTGTAAAACCTATGTGTCTACCAGACTTCATTAGAACTGTGGTATAACTGTGGTTTAATTTCACAGATGTTTTAATAACTTATACAATTGTTCTATACCTGTTTATATACATGTATGTATAGGTGTATGTATGTATGTATGTATGTATGAATGTATGAAAGGTGCAGATGTAAGGAACAACGGTTTGTTGAAAATGCATATCAACGTAATAAATATATTGTGTTCCTAATTGTTCTGAATTCCAGGCAGTACAGGTAAACCTTTTTAATGCAATTATTTTAACAATCTAAAAGACTGAAACTGTTGTTGTATATATGGGTGTAACGGTTAACCGATATACCGGTTAATATTGCAATACGACTTCTGACGGCTTTTGACCAGTTCGTTTTTCTCTGAACCGGTTTTTCTAGTTATGTTTCAAACTGATTGTTTTTACCAGAGTCTGAAATTTAAATGCTTGAATTAATGTTAAAATGTGTTCGGAAACTTGAAATATTTTTAGTAAAGTGAGAGAATAATTATCTTTGAAAGTCCATTCTAACTTATTCAAACATTTGCGTAATACGTGTAGATCATTTGAAAATACAAATATCTATGTACAATGTTGATAAAATTAAGACGATGCACAAGCATTAATTTATGCTATGCATGTATGCGCAAAGAACAATATGTATTGCAATATATTGCAATACGGGTTTCGTGTATTTCAATCTATTGCAATACGGTTTTTACCGTATTGTTACACCACTAGTTGTATAGTTTTGTATAGTTTTGTGAAGTCGTTTGATTTAGTGTTTTACCGTGAAAAGGTGAAAGCTAGACTCTTATAGTTGCCAATAGTCAATAGACTTCAGGTGTGAGCTTATGAAAGCTTAGGCCCCAGGGGAGAAGGGCGCTTGTGCTCCTTGTGTGTTCAGGGAAACGCCATGGCCAGGGGTCGATAGAGACCGGAGACCTCTGGAAACTCCTGAAGTATAGGTATATGAGACACAATCATTTAAAGCCTTAAATCATGAGTGTATCATCAAAATTTCGCATTAAAACAAGTAGGTACAAACACTTCATTTACAAAGATTAACAAAGAAAATGGTAAATTTCAAATAGGAGCATCAATGGTTTTTTCTCCATTTTTTATTCAATTATACTATGCATATCAAACACTCAGGAGTCAGAAGATTAAAATAGGGTGTATACTGAATAAAAGATTATCTATCCCAAACACAAGACTTGGTAATAAATAGAACCAAACCCACCCCCAAAGAATGTACAAAATGTACATCAAATTTCAGCATTTATATTATTTCTAAATAAATCTGGCATAAGAAGAACGTTAATATCTATGAGAAATGATAAGTTATCACCAATAATATGATAAGCCTGCCATCTGCATACATGTAGATAACCTTTTATACAGGTAATATACATATCAAAGAAATACCATTGATAGAAGCCACATATAAACCAGAAGTAAGATATGAAATGCTCAAGATTTCAATATTGAAGCGATATTTTTTTCAGTGAAGGTGAGTAACATTTTGACATCTGGTTTGTGTAAGAAAGGTTCATATTATATATGTCAACATAGGAAGTATATACAGACATTTAGTAGGCTATATGCAACACAGCTCTAATTCTGTTTTTTTCAACACTTTTCTAAAATGCGCATTAAAACAAAATATATATTTTTCAGTTTGAGAAAATTGCCAATTGGTCCTTAAGTTCCGTAAAATTTCAAATGTATTCAAAACTCTTTTTCGGGTAAGTTACTCGAAAGATCTAAGTCTTAAACGAAGGACATGTAAAACAGACTTCCCATAATGTTGTCTTTATTGGCACTGGTACCAGAGTCCATATCTTATGATCCTAAAATAATGCGTACGTCCCTATATATACATTGTATAGTTCCCAGTGCATACATACATGTACACTACCTTATATAATTATATGAATATTATATAATGAAAGTACAGCTAAAACTCGTAAATGGTTATGTATACGGGAGCGATTTTAATTGTTTTTTTGTTATCAAAATAATTATATATGTGCGTATTTAAAGAATGTGAGGACTCTGGTGCCAGTGTTTATTGGCTGTTATTTTAAACACTGATTTAACTACCTTTATTAAAATGTATAAAGAAAAAAATATCATATCGCGATGATATCTTACCTTTAACATTAAACTAATATGTTTTATATAATCACCAACATCATATTTCACTTTTAGACGTATTATCTAGCGATACCATGCAGGTGTGAAATTCTTAGATTTCAATTACTGTAAAAGTACACCAAATTATTACAAAAAATATATACCATAAATAGGTGAACTACTTTTTAATTATATATACTTGTTCCAGTTTTAGTGTATACTTATACGCTTCCTGGTTCCCCAGTACTGAGCTAGAGCATAAAGTTTCTTGCTCAAGGAAACAACGGGGTAGGTTTTGAATTTGATTATAACCAACGCGGAGCTGGCTCATTATGATTACCTGATCAACGTCGAAACCACTCGGCCACGTACGCCCCTATTCTGTTCTAGTTTTTAAGTGTGATGTGCTCAGTGCATATTTTCAATTTCACGTAAAAATGTCAAATTCAAATTTCAAATGGTCAATGCTTTGGTCAATTTTGCCGGTTATTATCACTTTTATAATATACCACATTTGTATAGGGCTCTTTTTAAACAAATTATATGTTTAAAAGTGCTTGGGTTATGATCTAATGAAGTCGAAACTAACGCTGACCAATTTTTATCAGAAAATGTGTAACCGTGATTAGGTAGAGCAACAGTCAGTATATATCTGCATTTAAAAGGCATAATTTATACAGGAACAAAATATTTAAGATCTAAACCTAGTATAGTAGCTTTTTCTAACAAATACAACAAATAGGCCCAGTTTAGCAAAAGCAAGTTGTCGACAATTCACAAGTTAATGCTTGTTGCCACAACTTTGAGGCATGAGGTAAATTTTAGTCCAGGGAACCTGATTTTAGGCGATTAATGCCAAAATTAAAAGGGCAAGGATTTTCTAAATAAGTGTGTCACTACATTTTACCTGTTAACGCCTGTTTTATAAACAGCGTCTGAACCGTACTGAAACATAATCATCAAAGTCGAAGTTTCGACTTAAACGCGGATCGACTTATTTGCGCGCTAGTACGGTAGTGAAGATATCCGCTAGACGCTTATGAAAATTGAATGCTTGAAAAAATCGCTGTATTATATCTAAGAGATAGAGTAGAGATCTTGTGAATTATATAACAGTAAGTGTTTTATCTTGTTAAAGTTTTCTTCTAGTGATGAACAATGATGGTTTTTATAAAATATCAAGCATTCACTCACCAGGACGCTATGAATCATTCATGTATATTAATGTACAATGTATATTTCTCTTTATATACATGTATACTGGGGAATATATAAAACATGAGGTTGATGAGAAGCTTGGTCCGCTCACCTGAGAACTAGATTTTAGACGCAAGACTATTTTTTCACATTTTCATATTTCGCTGTATGGACATTTTGACCCCCTGGAGCCGGGTCAATATTGACCATGGACGCTTAAACTTAAACAATATTTGTAGAGAACCTAAAGGATGCTTTAACACATATATATACCAGCTCCATGCATTGCAGTTTTTGAAGACAAAGATTTGATTACATTTTTCCTTCTGGTTGCCATGGCAACTAGAATAGGGCATGAAATGATTTTTTTTTAAAAAGAAAAAGCTTAAATGTCAGGAACATTTCAATCAAGTTTTAACAACATTGTCCAAAGGATTTTGGAACAGATGTTGCTTAAGTCAAAATGTTGGCGCACGACGAAAGACGCACGTCGGACAAAATCCGATCGTAATAGGTCATCTTGAGCAATTCGTGCTCAGGTGAGCCAAAAGATTCTGTACTATAATAGTGTTATCATGATTTCAAAGATAACCACACTCTAAGTCTCACGAAGTCTTGAGGTTTTCTAAAACAACGTTTTCATTATTTGAAATAAAAAACTAAAACCACTTTTTAGCATTTTTTTCACTACTTAAATATATCGCCATACTGTTTAACCAACTATTTTGATTAGTTTTTATTTTCGTGTGGCTTATCATCGAAAGTATTTCCGTTTGAAAGTTTTTATATCGTACAATCTGACATTTTTACTTTTGGAAGCCACACCGATTCTAATGAATGAACGAAAGAAAAAAATGTATAAATGCCACAGACAAGAAATTTATGACATTTCTGGTATCTGAAAAAAAATGAAGACATCGATTATTTCATGCGATTTCGCCACAATATTGTTATTTACTATGGCCAGTTCGCCTAACCAAATTTACTGAAATCTTTCCTTAACCTTACTCTCGTACTCATCCATAGGACCGACAAGTTAGTACCCCTCCAGAAAACCAACATAATCATTCATTTTCAATAGCTTATGGAATGTGAATAATTATGTTGGTATTCTAGATGGGATACTGAAGAGTATAGCTCGCGGCGATCACTCATAAAACACGGATCGATGATTTGAGACTTTTGGTTTTAACCATCGTTTATACAAGTACTACAATGTACAAACAATTTTTGTACAAACGCTCTTATCCATTTTTTTATTAATTCTGGGTTTTGATTCTTCCGTCGTTCATAAGCCCTACGCAGAAAAATGCATGTACGAATTAGTTTTTTAAATGTTCCGTGTAACAGAATCTTATCACGATGAAAATCATAAAAATCTTGGAAACGTCTTTTTCAGTTTAATTTTAAAATAGATAAAAGGTATAACAAAAATTATAATATTCCAGAAAAAGGGTGACTCATCGCCATAATCGACACTATATTATCATAATGATAAGCAAAGCCTATTTCAATATTGATCAGACGATGTTTTAATATTTTGGAACACTTTTCACTTTTCATACAGGTAAAATATTTCTGGAATTGAATTTATTTCACAAGTTATTATATAAATTAAATATAGATTTTATGATACCGTTCATACTGAACTGAAGTACCGTTTAAACTAGATTCAATTTTCAGAGCTTCCAAACTCTTAATTAAAACAGGAATTTCAAAGAAACCTGCGTATTTGAATTCGTTTTGAGAATTCTGTTACATGAAATTTAATGCATATTTTTTCTTTTCCCAGAGCGTTAATTGCATTTGTATAAATAACCGAACTCCTCATGCAAGAAAATAAAAGACAAACAACTGAGTTGTTTGGAACTATTTCGGGAACTAAATGCCTGTTTACACAGATAAAGTAGTGCCAGACAGGATTTTACGATAACCTTACGCTGAAGTCTATCTTTGTTCAGATAGTGTGCACAACACAAATATAGACTTTTATAAACAAGCAATGTCTATCTAAGCATGATAATCAACCAAAACTTAAAATCATGAATGAATTCTTTTATGTAAGAGTTTTATAATTTGTGTGGTTTCACAATCTCCTCACAGTGCTTACGTCACGCTTTGCTACATAATTATATTGATTCAAGAAAGGGAAATAACCGCTGTATGGACTTTGATGATTGCAATGGGTAATTTCACATATGAAATTGGGTTTGTCGAACAACAAAGTCGAACCGTACTGGTTTCATTCGATAGTAACTACTAATTATTTACAACAATGTATATAGACAATAAATTTCCACATTTTAACATATGGGAACTCAGTCTCCAATGTAGTAAAATAAGTTATACATGTACGTGTACTAGCATTCTCGTACCCTGAGTCTAGTAGGATTCTCAATACTAGCCTCTGGGTACGAGAATGGTGTACTAGTAATAATTTACACTATTTCAGCTTGATTGTGAAATATGTCATTACAACTTAGAATAGCCACTCTCTAGCCCGCTTCCTAGTCCCCCAATTCTGAGTCATAAGGATCAAGTTTTCTGCTTAAGTGAAACAGCGAAGTGGATTTTAGATGTGACAGAACCAACGCGGATCTTTCTGTCCGATGATTACCAGTCCAACTTCGCAACAACTCGGCGACAAAACCTTACACGAAAAACGTTCACAAATGGAACGCAGCAATTAAAAAAAATGGACGGCATTCTTTGTGAAAGTTCTAGAAAGTTGAATGAGAACATAAAGAAGTGAGACTACGTAACATCACCATTAATAATATTCTGATATGAATACTCTTCCAATTTTCATTGATGTTGATAATTTTCTCATGAATCAGTTTAAAGTTCCAATTATTCTTAACATATGTTAGAAATATCTTTAATATAAAATGAATATATACGAATATTTTCTATCACGATTTTACATTAACATAAAGAGGATCACATTCAGGTATGCAATTGCAATTGCAATTGCGTAGTTATGTTAGTTTTTTCGTTTTAAGGAAGCTCGATAGTCCGTTTGCGCACGCGTCGATTTTTAAGTGATTTAAAGTGGTAGACATATTATAACTGGAGTTTAATGTAGCAAACAATTTGATTTACAGTTGAAGTTTTTGACTGTGGTCATTCAATCTCATGAATTTGCTCCCTATCCTTTTGAATGCCACGTTGGTGGAAGTAATGATTCAATCGATTTATAATGAATATATATATATATATTGAAGCGGTTTAAACTGGCTTAGCAAATGATCTTGGTGGCCTCAGCAATACCTCACGACAAGTAAAGTCATACTATCATCATAAAAGACTTAAACAGACAATCTGTGATTAAACCCGATTTACTAAGCAATTCTCGGCTACCCTGAAAGTTTTTTTGAAAATGATGCATTTTTTTTACACATGAAAAATCTAAAGTTTTACCTAAGTCCAACATTGATTCTGCATACAAGAATATTGACAAGGAGACTGTTAGCAAAATTGCAAACAAAAACAAAAAAATGATGCTTACCCTACTAACTTGTGTTAAGACCGTTGTCCGAAACAAAATACTTTTTGACCTTATCTACGCAACCACTTCTTGAGAAAAAAAACTGTTCTACTTCAACTTATACCATCAAGTACAAAATGAACTCCGCTCTGTTTACCAAAAATAAATTAACTTTAAACTTTACAGATTAAACAACATGGGAAAGTTCACATATTTTGTGAAGACTTGAGAACAATCTGATCTCTTACCATGCTTACATTTAATTAAGTTATCTATTTTAACAGTTATTGAATTAAGAAACAATTACGACGTTTCAAGTCTTAAACTAATACAGTGTAAGTTTTAAAAGGTCACGTTGATTTACGTTAACAGTCCGAATCAGACATTTTAAACCTAAGTGGAATATGAAATATAGAATTGCAGGAGTAGTGATCAAGTGGTAGGACTTACGCTTAGAAATCGATAGATCTCGGGTTCGAACCCAATTGGGGATACTGCTAATTTCCTTGGGCTAGGGCAAGAATAATGCAACATTAAATCTTGAAATATAAATTACTAGCAATAAGGGACTTTAGTCAGTTCTTTCCCCTCGTATACTCTTCAAATAGGTAGGTCTAATTAGTTGGATTACTCGGATTTTACCCTTACATTTCAATGTTAATTTGCAAAAACTAATATTAAATAACTTTTTTATAAATTATTCAATTTGTCTGATATTCAAGCTAAGTATTTTTAGGGTAAAGAACTATCTCAATTTCATCACTTCTGTTACTGCGTGATATCTTCATTAACAAGAAAGATATTAGATGAAATATTTTCTTATCCTTACATTGGAGTTCAATGATAAGATCCAAGGATTTCAACTGTAAGGGCCTACTTACCAATTGGATTGCTTCAGATTTTATCAGGAAAAGGTAACTGACAAATGTCCCTTATTGTATCACTGTACATTGAGTAGTATAGCACATATTTTTTAAGCATGCCAAATAATCTAATATAGCATTGATCATACATGTATATAAAATCATAATTAAAATTATTATTTAAAAATTAAAATTAAAAATTAAAATTAAAATTTTATTATTTAAATAGTAATGTTTTATCGGTTACAGCAAAGTCATCCGTTCTTTTCGCGATTTTACGACACAGAAATCACTATTTCATTACCGCTTATAAGGCCATTGTTTTTGATGGTACTGATGACGGAACTTTTATGTTGAAATGTGTTATTATTAACTGAAAAATGTACATGAGGCTTCACAGTCTATGACATTCTCGTACCCCGAGGTTATCAAGAATCTCGATCTTGATACACTCTGGAAATGAGAATGTGTCTATGAAAGGGTATCTTACTATCTTAAAATGCTAACTAACTACCATCATTCATAATCATACATGTATATTGAGCTGTTGAAATCAAAGATTAGTTCATGAACTCCCAGCACTCGAGAACTCGTGTTCTATAAATGTGTGTATAAAATGCAAACATGAACTTGTTAATTGATTAGAAATCAGATATATAATCTGGCAAGAGTTCATGCATGTATGAGGTATGTAAGTACAAATGTATACAAATTGAAACAGATTTTCGAAGTTATCTAGAAAGTCATCTTTTCCAATTAACTGTATCGCTGCTCCGCCTATAAACAATTACCCCAACATTAAGGCCATTGAGTTTGCTGGTGGAACTTTGCTGTATCTAAATTTACATTAGAGTTTTGTGTTTGAGCACTTTGATTGTTACGTTGAGTGCAAATAACACCGACTGACAAAAATACATTTTATGAAATTGATAAAACACCGCGTTCGGTGGGCGATCAAGAACCAAACACTAAAATCCCTCTGATCGCAGCAATTAATGCCTTTACAGATGTAATTATATTATCAATTAATACACAAACAAACAGATGTTTTATAAATGTTGACTCTGAGGTATAAACCATGTCTTAAAGAAGTATTGTTCTTTAAGCAGTAGGATATCTTTGAAGTGATGTAATTATAAACAATCACCGGGTGAAACAACAGGTGCCTTTTAAATACAGTTTAGTTAAAATTACTGTTGCATTTAATCACAGGTGAATTAATTAATTACATTAATACACGTTGTCTGTCTGATGATTGTAAACTTCATTTAAAATCATCTTGGAACACCATAATTATTATGTGAATATGGAACGTATCATTCAACATGGAATAAACTATACACACTTTGCATGTACAATGTCCCTAGTAGTTTACCAAAGAAGCGTCCGTGATTCAAATCGTATTAGAGCTTTGTTTCTGTAATTTTGAGGATGTTTTTTTCTATCACAAAATATAATAGCAATACATAACAACTAAGCTTAAAAAATCATTTATTTTAAATCTATATTTCATCAGACGTTTTTGAAATATAATATTTTATTAGATAAATGTATATTTTCTTTAAACCGAGTTCGTCTTGATATATAGGGGGCGGTTTAATTTGTGCGACAATTGCCATTAGTTATGTGACATTTAAAGTTGCTACAATGTATACTAACAAAAACATTCATAACAACATTATCAACAAAGCTAACAAAAAAACAGAAACAATATCCAGGTATCAACAAACAACATTATTATAGTAGATAATTATTATACTCATTATACCAATAGAGATCATTCTCTCAAGAGTATATCACTGATATATGTACCCAACATATTGTATTAATTAAGACTTATAAAAAGTATAGAAATCCTAATCAAATCATCTTGTAGAATGTATACTTATATGCCATCAAGTGCAGATATATTAACATAAGATAAATACAAATAGACTAAAGATACGTCGATCTAAACTAGTATTTTTACTTATCTTGACCGTAGAAGATTAAGTACGGAACGGGACGGGTGTGGGAGTTTTTAACCACAACCAGTATTTCAGCGGGCGTGAAATATCATTATCTGATTATGCTCGATTAATTTTGGTATTTTACTTGTTTCCGTTATTTTAAGTAGCTTATCATTTTCACACATTTTTCACTACTAACCCAGATATATCTTTAGTTACTTTTGTACTTGTTTGGGTTTGGTTATGTAATATTTTACACCAATTTACACCATTTTCAATATTCTAAATTTTATTGGACAGACAGTTCATCATTCGGAACTTCTTGGCGATTTTCTACGCACATACAAACATATCTTAAAATTATCTAAGTAGAAGCTCGTCGTGGCATTCCGATTGACAGTACATCTCATCATTTTTCCTGAAGTTCACCATCACAAGGACACAACCAATGTAAACAGCTATCAACTTCGTCACATAAAACAAAGATGTCTTCGGATTTGAGCTTAATTGGACCATGGTATGACTAACTAGTGGCATAAGTTACAGTGAGTTGAAGGCTGATATAGAACAGGTCATCCGCCTCTCTGGTAGAGTGGTTAAAACTAGACCTCTGAGGTAGGTAAAAAACCTCAGTCTGAAGAATTCCGAAAAACACCATTAAGACGAATAAGACAAACTTTGAACAAAAATTCATGGGAAATTAGATTGCTTTAAAGTAAAAAATACACATGAACCGTTTACTGCTGCTGAGTTTGTTTCTTTATAATCAGTTTTTGCCATAATCGCTCTGACCGACCGAAATAACCTGTTTAATCTACGATATAAAGTGTGCTTGCACTTGAATATACAATACAAAACGTAATCAAATGAAAAATGTGATTGAATAAAAGCATAGCTGCATTTCCATTATCAAATTCTAACTACCTATCTCCGTCGGACTGCAGTCTGGTGCATGTAAACATTAAATACCGTGCAAACAAACATCCGCATTGCATCTAGTAAACTATTTAGATTTCATCAGTTTTTGCATCAAAATTTCGTCTTTGATAAATCGATATCAGACACTTTATGGAAGCATCGATAAATGAGGAAAATATTAAATAATTACCTAGTGTAGATGAATCATTCATGAGAATCTTATAGAAAACATGAAAGTTTTTTTATAGAAACGATAGGACTGATAAAGCCGTGGTTAATGTGTGTAAATATACAAGGGGGTAATGAAACCATTTTTCAGAAGATCGCAATCATGATACTTAACTTTTACTGATAAGCCAAGAGGCTTGTGTGTGATAATCATGTATAATCATAGTATATGCATAGGTGAGGGTTGTATACATTAAATGATAAGGTACCTGATAAAAAGGACAGATTAACTGTTCTTTCCTTATTTTATGTTTGATAGGGGTTACCGTTTATACTGTTTATATTACTTAACTTTAGTTTTCTTGTCGTTTGTTTCGTAAAATGTCGTTTTGTAAACGGAAACGAAATAAAATTCCTATCAAAGAATTTAAAATTCCTATGCTAAAAGTGAATGTGTATTATTTGATTGAAGTCAAACTTCAAACGGTATGAGAATAAACACTTTAATCAAAGATAGTCAAAGAATAAACGGTTCCATCTTGGTAGGTCTGATAGAAAGTTCTAATATTAACCAAATACTTTCATGAGATATCTTCAGAATCTGCCCAGTTCTATCACACGATGAAATTAATGAAGATGGAAACATTAAATCAGATATGTGTTCTCTATAGACTCTATGTTCAACTAAAGTAGAGTGAGTCAAGTTCCACGACCAGGACAATCAGACAATGTTCTTATTATCAAACGGAACGGTCTCAATATAGAGAATTTTTCAAATAATTTATTTCAAGTCAAGTCAAATATTTTTTTTATTGTCGGTAAAATAAATCATTACAAACATAAGCTATATATAGCTTTTTACCTACGTACAGCATTTAAGTGACATTATACATGACATCACAAACGTAAGCTATGTACAGCTTTTGATTGACATACAGCATATAAGTGACACCATAAACATAAGAACAATAGTTAAATTATAATAATAGGTTAAGTATCAAAATTGGATAAAAATAATAAATTTAGGACTTAAAGTCGTCATTTAGGACTTTAAGCCGTTATTTGGTCTTAAATCCGTCTTTTGTGACTTAAAGCCGTCACAAATAGCATTCTTTTCATAAGCCGAAGTGATCTTTCTAGCGGATCTCTACTGTAGCACATTTTTGTATAGCTCATATATAACATAACATAGCATACATTCATATCTTGATGGTAATGATCATTGACAACAGAGTAAGTATGATAAACGCTGTAGGTGAAGATTATCTAGTAATTAATAAGAATAGACATGAAATATATCACATATAACTTGACCTAGCTATATCAGAGTATTATATATGTATAAATTGTAATTGTTTCATGGTGTATAGACTAAATATTGCACCGAAGTATCGTAAGATCAATTTAGTCTTAATTGATATCGTACGCTGATGTTGTTATAGATGAAATTGAATGTACTCAGGCACACTGAACATAACATGGAAGGCAAAAATAAAACAAGGAGAAATAGTGGATGTCAATGTGAGCAAGTTATATAAGATGTGTAAAGGAGAAAATATGTACGAGTGCGAGGATTTAAAATAATGCACCCGTCGTTTGTTATCTGCACCCAGCGTTCCATGGGAATAGCCTGGACAAGGAGCCAAGAAAACCCCGGGTAGATCCCCACACTGCGGGAACATAAGGATGATAAAATTCAAGATAAGTTATACCACCCTGTTGGAACGTCCCAGTTAATGCCCTATTCAAAGAATTGACACCTAAATATTTACAAAAGTCCTATATATAGTCTCGCTATTTTTGACGGTTTCTCTGCAATCGCCCAACAGAACGATAGAAGCTTGTAGGAAAAAACATCGCTAGGTTTCCTGCTATCCCCAAATAAATGATGTATAATAATGTTACATTCTATATCCTGTGAGTGAAAAATTGTCATCTATCCCACATTCACCCTATCCCTTTAAAATATATATACTCGTACACCTGTTTCTATGAAGGCAATAATGATTAATGGTATACTTTCCTTATCTACAGATACAAGACATATGTATCCTATGATAAAATATAATGATAACCAACACAACAGGTATGACCAGTGGTCAGTGGTCAAACTGTACAAGAATATGAACTATCTATCAATACTGACCATTATAATCTACTGTAGATTCACCGGTCAGTAGTACCACGATACATGTAGCGGTACCTAGATATAATACATGTCATGTACGGACAATCTCAGACATTTAGTCCGACAGTATCGTTCTAAAAATGTTTCTCCTAACACTGATTTTGATTTATGTGATTGTCAGTCACTGATGGAAGTATGTGCCTAGTAAATGGTTTACAACTTAATCCAGAGATGAAGTCTTTTAAAGAAAGGTGAGTAGGTGTACTGACCGCCGTGATATACCCTATACCTTGTTTGGTTTTTTTTGACGTCGTATTCAACACATATTTAGGTCATATGTACGACGGCAAGCTCTTCCTACAATAGGTTTCCTGGACACTTTTCTATCACCAGTACTAACTTACCCTACCATGAGGCCGACAACTCGTTTATAGGGTATGACCTATCGCGACTGGGCCCGAACCCGCAATCTCCGGATTTGAAGTCAGACGTGCTAACCACTATGCCTCGGCCGCGGCTATGATATACCCTACACAATGTGTTGCCTCGACGTTAAACCAATTTAAAGATAAATAAGTAATTTGATGGTCCTAGTGATGGAACTTTACTGCAATTGCATAAACATGCATGTAGTATCAATAATTGTGCTTTGATTTATGCATTAGGACTTTGAGCGAACGAACCCCAGATACAAATAAATAAATAACCCGGGTCGATAGCGCAGTTGGTAGCGCGCCGGGATTTGGATACTCGTGCCCGAGGGGGTGCGGGTTCGAATCTTACCCGGGGAGGTTATACCCTTCCATGAAAATTTACAAATAACGTCGATTTTCCTCCATTGATTAGATAATATGGAGAGGTCTCCGGCCTTGTGGAAGGGTAAGTGAGTACTGGTTATAGACAAGGGTCCAGGAAAGCTAGGTTAGGTGCACTGGACGCCGTGAAATGCCCTAAAATGTGTTGATACGGCGTTAACCCCAATAAATAAATATAATAAACAAATAAATAAATGGACATAAATAAAATATGTGGTTATATCGTATTGATTATCTCTAAAAGGAAAAAAACTACCTATATTGTTACTTGAATAAACGGTTAAAACGACAAACTCTTCTACAGAAAGTACAAGAAATTGCATGTAGTATTACATCGTCTTAACAAAATGCATCAATCAACAAGGCACACCCAGATTTACATAGATTGTGTAGTGTACGATATCTTAGTGCTCATTTTCAAAGTAAAAAATACAAGGTACATGTACTGGATGGAAACAAGCTGTTTCCACCGATATCTTAGAACACAAAACTTACCTAGACAAACCGCAGACCATTATCATGTATTTTGATCGTATAGATAAACAGTAAAGGTTATTTACATTATACGTGTGTTGAATATACGTAAGCAATCTCAATAAGAGCTAAACAAAATCAGGAATTCAGTTGAGTAATTGGCACATAAACAAAATATACTAATGATAAACATTCCAGAATATATCGTTTTGTTTTACATGTACGATATAGGTACTTATAAATAAGTAAAAGAGCACTACCATAGTGGCGATGCTGCTGAACAATCTCCAAATTATTCTGACTTAAGGTAGAAAAACTGTATTTTTATTGCATAAAGTTTACTGTCATCTAATCGTAAATGTTATGCAACTTAGAACAAGACTATGTCTTTGACCACATAAAGTTTCTTAAAAAGGAAGCATCTAATTGTATAGTACATGTAATTCAACTTTGAACAAAACTATGTCTTCGACCACATAAAGGTTCTTAGAAAACCAACATCTAATTGTAAATGTTATGCAACTGAGCCCAAGACTATGTCTTTGACCACACAAGTCATGCCATTTCTCAGAAAACTGAAAACTGGCATCTAAGTGTAAATTGTATTTCTAATGTTTTCAATATGTGGTTTATTTAGATTACATGTATTATTTATACCTTTTGTTTGCCTGTGATAATCTTAATTTTGATCTCTTATAGTCCCTTATTTTAACTTACTTTAGTATTTCAAATGTTTTATGCTAATTGGAAGTAAATTTAGTGTGTGCCTTGCTAGGACATGTATTCATTTATTTAAGGACCACAATGGAAACAAGGAAATTCATATTTCCTTTTTTGTGCTATCCTTAATAGATGAAAATATGTCCTAGTACAATGAATGTACTATAATACAGTATTATTTATATTCTTTGTTTTTACTGTTTTAATCATTCTTGTGCTATGTATGTTATTTTCATTTATTGAATAAACTCTATCTATCTATTTTGTATGAACAAATTAACTTTAAATTGGCATTAAGTGAATTCTACCTTAACCGAAAAAAAATATTTTGTTGAATAGATCTAATCCCGTTTTCATAAGTATTGTATTTATATGAGAGCATTGTCCTTCAAAATATTTCAAAGGTCAAGAAACACTCGTTCTTATTCTAGAAAATAATATATTTCAAATAACCACCTACGCAAATTGTTAAGGATGCATCATAGGTAAGTTATGCCTATAAAGTAAGTGATATACTCCAACTACAGACTCAAGGTATCAATACAGTGTTCATATTGTTCAATGTGAACAATGTTCATATATTCTCAACAAGTTGTATAAACTGACAACAAGAAATCATACAGTAATCTATGATGATCGTTGTACCTTTAAGTATGGTGGTTAAGGTTAGGAGTGTAACACATGATCTAAAGATGATTTTTATATTATATAGTTTATCCTAATGATGTACTTTTGATGATCATACGAAATGTTTTACAATTTCACATGAGAATCTGGATGTCATTGGAACTTAACATTCTCGTACAGTTAATACTTAATAAGAATATAAATCTATATATTGCTGAAGCTCTAAGACTGGGCTTGTCCAACTGAGTTGCTTAATTAGACATATGTGTTATAACTAATTACTGATGGATTTTGCTTTCGAATTTTCAAAATTAACAAAATTTATTTGTATTGATGTCACATTATTAATTGCGACCAATAGACTTTATAGACATAGTTGGTCGTAGAATAACAATAAAACCATTCCGCCTTTGAACGGACAGTGACATATAGAAGGTTCAAACCAGATTGAATAATACACCAACCTTACACTTGCAGCCAACAGGTTTATGTAAGAATAAATAATTACAAATTGTAATAAGATTGAGTGAATGTCTGAAAGATTTAGAAGGAAGTAAGAATAGGTACTAGGGTAAACCATAGTATTCCATACGACAATCATAATCCCAAATCATCTTCAACATCTCGACTAAAATGACAAAAGTTGTGAAGCAAATAGTTAATTCCATTTTCAAGCCAGTAAGCTTCTTCTAGTAGATGTGTAAACGTAAGCCGAGACCAAACAAAAACAACAAAGAAACAAAGAGGTAGTTTTTTGTATGGGATTTGAATCAATGCGGAGCTGGTTATGATTACTAGTACAACGTCGTAATCACTCGGCCACGTCCGCTCCTATTATCCCAGATAAATGCCAGCATGACTTAAGGTAGGTCTTTCGATGTTCGAGACTGTGCCAAACGACTTCATTGTATAACAACTACAGGCAGCCGGCACGATCCAGAATCAAAAACATATACACATATAATATTATAGTGTTTTCGATTTGGGACCGTGTCGACAGTCAGTGATGACAACAGTACATCGCCAAGGTTTAGTTTTATATTTCATTTGTTATGTAACCAAACTACAATGTGTTCTTCTATCAAGACCACATTAGTTATTGCAAAACTTTCGATTTTTGACCATGTTGACGATTTTAATTCACAATGCTTAATTTGAGAAGAAAAAGAAATCCATATTAAGACACTTAGGTAATTAAGATCGATTATGATAATTGTAAGATCATTCTCGTTCCCAGAGGCTATCAAAATTCACGATACTAGTTAAATCGAGAATCTTGATAACCTCTGGGTACGAGAATGCCTAAGAAGGACCAAATAGTGAAATTTTGCCGTACACATTCAAACTGAGCATCGGATCAGTATACTCAGCTGTTACATATTGTTACAATGTATATAATCCACCATGACAGTACAGAGTATAATATCTCATTTATAGTGGGGAGGCTTACAATCTTTACTGAGGTACGATAATTAGTAAACGTGACACAATCAATTTAATTAACCCATTAATTACTTTAAACTATCAAATTTCAGTACAACTAACGAAGCACAAGGTATTGTGTATAAAACGTTATACAATACGGTACAGTGTGAATAAAGTCAAATCGCTATTCGAAAAACAAGATATAAATTTCGCAAGTACTCAACATGAAAGCAGTAAAATTTTATTTCCTTGCTATAGTATAACATATTGAATACCTCATTAAATTTCATAACTTTTTTATCAAGATCATATTACTTAATAAAAACACTATATTAGAATGGTAAGTAGCTACTCTCTACAAGAAAAAAAACAGTCTCCTTACCCGTTGAACTGACAGAGGCTCAGCGTATTCCCGTCCCCCTTGTAAACGAAATCCCCACGGTATATCCCCACTCGGTCTTTGTAGCCAAATCGTCTCCATCCTTGACCTTTAGGGACCCAACAAGAGGGGTTCTTAGAGACCACAGAAAGCAGGCGACACTTCACAGAATAGTAATATATATAATATTAAAATCCTATACAGGAATAGGTAAGATCTTCTATGTTGTAATATGAAAGGTAAACTCCCCAAACTTTTCCTCCAGATGATAGCCAACTTACTATCTGCCAAATCTTATTCTAGGTAGGATTGTTACCATGGCAACTCAGCAATGAAACATGCCGTCTGCATTCTCATAGAGAAAATTGGCACGCGCTCCAAAATGGACGATTCCACTATAAAGGTAAGTTCTACGAATATTCCAGTAAACAGGTATGCCAGGTAAATAAACGCGGATATGTTGAACAAATTATTCCAGAAGTACTTCGCTCTTGAAGAATCTTTTTTTATAGCACAAAAAACAATATCTCCGAAATTGAGTTGGTGGTATGATTGTTAAAATGTAATTCCAAAATTTCAAACAGAGCTGTGAAAATTCGAATGTACGTAATAATTAATGACGGTATACGTAAAAGTTCGGTTATTTATATTCACTGAAAAGGTGAAGATCTACGTAAAATGGGATTGAAATATGTTTTCTTCTAAAATAGAATTTGTACATGTTGACATACGAAGGGGGAAAGATGTTGATATGGAATGTTGATATGTAATTTCCGACCACTCACAAAACATGGCGATTTTTCAAAGAATGTGAGTGAGTTGACCTCTTCATATATTTTAAGTGACTTGAACTTAATTCTAGTTTTTGTTTTATTTAGGAGTGTGCAAGTATTGTACTGGTACTACAAGGATATTTCCACTCAGAAATACATTTTTAATTTCTCGGAAAATAGATTCTTGACATCGCAATCAGTTCATTTATGACAATGTCTTGTTTGTAATAACGATCTAGTGTGTTTCTATTCAGTTTAATCATATTTTAATGACATTATACATTTTATACAATGGTCATACACATTGAACATATATTCAAAGTGTCACAGCGGTCAACCCATAAGTTCTTTCATCTTAGTTATGGGTATTCCCCTTTTCATAAATGCGAGTCCTCTTACATAACAAAAACATCTCATCATTGAACTCTTTATATTTATAAATTGTAGTACTTTTGTATACACAATGTAGTATGTACATGGGTCATTTCTGAACTGTAACATACTGTGAAATAAATAAACTGCGAATACTCTGAAAACTTTTCTCGCACCAGCAGCGTGTTCAGTTACCTTGGACGTTCCAAAACGTTCCGTAACGGAAGTGTCGGAACAACTCAAACCATAGACAACTCAGCCCGAGACAACTCAATCTCCTACTAACGGATTGAGTTGTCCCAACTTTGAGTTGAGTATTGCACGGGTTGAGTTGTCTTAAAGACCCAACATCCGATCCGGCCTATCGGGATGTAAATGAGCTATAAGTAGGCAGGGCTTATTCACCTAGGTCAGTGATAGTATCTATTTATATCCTAGATGTATACAAAGCATGATTCATATATACTGGACATTGGTGGTTTGCACAAGTAACAAATAGTTTTAAAGACTGTAAGAGCAAACAAAAATAAACATATGGTGTTAGTTTTATATACTAGATCAATGATAGTAAAAGTAGGTTGCATTATTTAATGTTTGTTTCTGGGTTATGTAATTAGCCATTGTAAACAAAGAGGAATGTACCATTTGTAAATATAAGTAAAAATACCACATACTCTTACACGCAAATTAAACTGTTATATTAGTTTTGAATGTTTTATAAAGTATCTGTTAATTATAATGATCAATTTCAATTTGATTTTGACTGAAAAACGCATGATTGTTTTTGCTCCCTGAAAAATCTTATAGTTTGACCACAAACTTGACCCGCTAAAACCATGGGAACTGGCACGGTCTATTTTTAAACAGGGGTAAAATCAACAAAAACTAAACTTGTGAAGACTACTAAAATATGTATAAGTTTGTTTTTTAATTTTACAATGTTACTATAACAATATCTATGAAGTTAATTTCGATAATTAATTGATAATAATAATACTGTGTAGACATTTTTATTGTGAAAATATAAATTGATACGTCAATCTTTACCCCTTCTTTGAAAATGATAAACTCATTCATTCATTTCTGGCGGCATATTAATTTTGGATTTTATAAAGTGCATCGGTTAATCAAATAGGACTTTATTAAGAAATGGAAAGTAAGGATAAATTCATAGTGTTGATATTGGTAAACAAAGAACAAAAAACAACCATTGAGGCTCTTTTTAATCATAATAACTAGGAAATTAAGGAAATACTGAATGGAAGAAAGGATAACAATGACTCAGCTCAAATAGGTCAAAATTTGGATAAATTGAAAATTAGTTTGTCATTCCTCCAGGACAAAGTTCTTCGTGTGAATTAAGTATTATTAATGATAATTATTAACAAATATGTGAATACAAAAGTATCTATTAAAAAAAGTTTGCTGAAAGAACAAAATGTTGCTTTTCACCTGGTAAGAATATAGTGAAAAGTTTTGTCTTAATGTGCACTACAAATTGTGTTTTGAAGAAACCCCAACCTTGAAGGGGTACTGTATGTAGGTCACTGATAGATTTTCTAATGTATACTGCTCAAAAAACATATTCATTATGATTTATCAGATTTTATTAAGATTTTTTCTTCAATCAATATGACATAATGATTAACATGTATGGACAAGATATGTTTACAATTTCCAATTATCAAAGAGTTTTGTAACTTAATGAGATATTTAAACATCGAACAAATGACCATATTACTTGCTCTTAGTTGTGCCACGCGTGTTCAATGGAATTAACCGGACTTACAAAACGATAGCTTCAGAAAAGTAAGTTTTGCATGATCTGTGCTTGAGTTAACATTTTGCTCTCTACCATGTGCTTCTATTTACTAACATAAGTCACATGATTTAATATATTCATATATACAGTCTGACTCCACCCACAATTTTCAAATTTCAAACTGACAGCAATTAATTTTTGTCCAAAATTACCCTTTTTTCTGGAGGATCAGATAAAAAACCACTCAAACTGATAGATAACACACTTATAAACATCCACAAATTTTCTTATATTTTTCTAAGATGAAATAAAGCTACTAATTCAAAAAATCCTTCCCTGATCTGAAAAACTTCAAAATTATAAGGGGAACCACCCATCCGCCATTACCTCCCTTATATACCCCTGTTGGGCCTTTAAGGTTGAGTTCTCCTGTACCCATAACGTTACTACGTTAGCTATCAGCAGTTACTGAACACAGGGCTGTTATATACACTTATATCATTTCAGCAGCTATGGTCTAAATTGCAAAGTGTCGAACTAGTAGACGAAAACAGAGAAGTCTCAGCAAAGAGAGTGAACTGAACATTGTCATCACCCTATCTTGAAATTCTCAATACGGGTAAAAATCATGCTGTGTTCATGTTTTAAATCAACGAATTATTAACCATTTCAAGGCTTTGATTTGAAAATTAAAAAAAGAAACGTATATAGTTTATGTACTAACACTAAGAGTGCCAATATAGCATTTCTTTGAATTTGGGACGTCTAGATTTCTATGTAGCAAATAGGTGTTACTTTCTTTCATGCATACAGTCCCCTCCAAAAGTTTATGACCAAATTAAATTTTGATAAAAAACTTATCATGTTTACTACAAGTATGTTTTTTCTACTATAATTAAATATATTATAGTAACACATTTAAATCATTTGTAGACAAACTAATGCATTTTGATTTTGGAATCAGCTGAGATGATTATCTGTTTCTTTTTTTATATAGGTAACAGGGGCGGATCTAAGATTTTTTTTATGGGGGGGGGGGGTCCGAACTTTTTCTAGGGGGGGGGGGTCCAAACTTTGGAACTACAACCACAACATTCACAATTTTCAGAATAATGCAACATATTAATAATAAAAACTACATAACCATTAAATCTATGTTAAGCACCGGGAAAACTTGCTCCACGCTAGACTTACAGTCAAGAAATATACTAATGGACAGGTACATTTCGGACATACTAGGGGAGGGGTCCGGACCCCCCTGACCGCTCCCCCGCTGGATCCGCCTATGGGTAAACCTAAATCGGTTTATCATAAAAAAAATTGTATCCAAGGACTTTTGGCTGGCACTGTATATAATTATGTTTTCGCGTTTTTTAGATTACTACTCACAAATAAAATACAAAAACGAATTTATCAGACACTCTAAGACTGATACTTAAACAAAAATGTTTATCGTGTATAAATATGTGTGTCGATGAAAGAGATTTCTTCATTTGTTGATTACAGCAGGCTATATAAATCAATCAGACAGCAAAAGATTGAAAAAACTTGTGACAAAATATAAAGGGAGGTAACTGCGATACGAACTACTACATGTAGTGAAAGCTATGATTAGTTCCCCTTATGATCATATTAATTTGCCGCACACATCTGATAGGAGACTGAGTCAAATGAAAGATGTAATTAATACTAACTACATGTAATTAATGATATCAACGCCAAAATGTCAACAAAGTTTCACTGTAGGTTCAGGCAATTTCGATTAGGTACAAACATGAAACGTTTGAGTTAAATTTAATTAACTTCGTTGTGACAGATGACGAGTACTACTAAAATTTCTGTAAATCTCTTATAATATGGTGTTTTTTTACAATTTCATGTATGACATTTAAGTCATAACAACGACCCTACTATCAAAAGCTATAACGTTTTCTATAGCTAGTAAAATACTAGCAAATGGGTTTCGAACGTATGCAGTTTATTATGTCAATTAAATTCAATTGGTCTTAAATTCCGTCTTCGTTAAAATTGCACATCAATTGTGAATTATTCAACCTGATACATAAATATTATTACAGAAATATGTTGCAAATATCATTATATTAATCGAAAACAAATTTAAAGTATCCACGAAATACATACCTGTTTCAAATAATAGTTCTATACCCTAAATTACAAATCATGCCCGGGGCATAATATACAGTAAAGTTCCGCTAATAAGACCACCTGGCGGTCTTACAGAAAGTGGTCTTAATAGCGAGTCGGTCTTAATAGCGAGCCCATCTATTTATTTATTGAGTATAAAAGTTGGGTATCAAAAATTATTAACGTTGCCAGTGACTATTCATATAGTTAAAATGTCTTGTTAATGGTTACAATGTACAAATAGAAAGTAAGAATACTCATGCTATTTTTTCCAAACATCTGCATTTAACTTATTAATTTCAGACACTGTTTAAATCACAGTCCTTTCAGGGGCAGATCCAGAATTTTTTTCTAAGGGGGGAGGTTCTAAACTTTTTCTTGGGGGTCGAACCACAACCACATTATACACTTTCTGCAGAATAATGCAGCACTTAAGTAATAAAAACTACATAACCATTAAATCTATTTTAAGCATTGAGAAAAACTGTTTCATGACTTAAAGTCAGTAAATACTTATGGACAAGTCTATTTAGGAAATTCTAGGGGATGATCCAGACCCCCTGACCCCCCCGCTAGATCTGCCTATGCTTTTAATGATATTTTGTTAATTAATAATCTAACCAAGAAACTGACTGACAATTTAATTTCGTCACCGCAAAATTCACCAAGTCCGTACCGTCCCAGGACTTTGTACCCATCGTGCTGTTCCGTATACTGGAGTTTATACCTTTCCGACACGATGCTATGTTTAATTCTAATTTTGGCAGTTATTTTAATTTTAACAAATTAAGATTAGATTTGTACGCAAAATAATCAGATAACTGGAACATATTTGCTCAAAACCGTACGCAAATTAATGAGACAGACGACTTTTCACATAGTTGTAAAGGAGATTCTACTTTCGTTTTCTTTGTTTAGAACGCTCTGTAAGAACGCTTACGTAAGCACACGAAACGCATTCTTAACTAATTTAAGTTTGATATATCAAACAAAAATCATAAATTATCGCAGTCCGTCTGTTTAACTTTCTTTTTAATTAATCTTAAATTATCAAAAATTAATTCGCAACGAAGTTTAGTTGATTTGAGGGACTAATCGCCGTTTCACTTCGTCAAACATTTGCAATCATTGACAATTACATTTACAAACAATTCTTTTGTTATTGATCAATGTTGACGCTGTTTTATCACTTATTTTGTGGTTACTATGGGTATCTTGTCATACCTATTACGTAATTGTATACATGTCAAAAATCAATTAAGTTGTATATACTCGATAAAAAGTTGTTACACAACGTGTCAACGACTGCTGTAGACTGGTCGTATTATTGGACCCCAAATTAGTGCAATTAGACTGGTTGGGTCTAAAAAAGCGGTCGTATTACGGAATAGCGGACCGGTCTTATTATCGGACCTCACGACTATTGAAATATATAGAAAATAATTCCGGTCTTTCAAAAACTGCCCGTATTATGTAGTTGGTCTTATTATCGGACCGGTCGTTAGGTGAGACTCTACTGTACAATTTATATATTTCAATAACGTGTAATATTATTTAAATAGGCAAGGGAGATAAATCGAATTAAGGTTATTGGCATTGTTGCCTCCCTTTGTGTAAATTGAATATAATTATTCTCGTTCAACAAAAAAGTAAGAATATGAACAGAAATCAGTATACATAGCTCATTTGATAGACTCTTGCATATTTAAACAAACTTATTTGGTCATAAGGTATGTAATGCATCTAAACTCCATTCACCACCTCTAAGCCGTGTTTTATTAAAAAATATCTAATCATTCTGGAAACAGTATAACCCTAAGTTTGACCTTTTTGAAGGGGACTCGGGTTTAGTAAGAAAAATCTCTAAAAAAGCCAAACATTTAGTTTCAATAAATGAAAGTGTCAACCAGTAAGACGAAAAACTAGAAACATATTCATTTAAATTTTTAACCAATGTAGTATTGCTATAAAGCGGGTTGTCATAATTCGACAACACGTCTACGTGGTGTTGTTTAATTTTATCATGTCAGAGACGCATATATTAACTGCACTGATTTAAATACTCACTGTAGTACTTCTGTAGGCTTACTCACTATTGATAAACATGAATTTCCGTATTACAAATGTATACATGTACGACGCGGCGTTAAAGATACTAGTTCACAGATTTGGTTATGATTTTTCTATATTTTCAAAATACCATTCGGTGTCTGTAATTGCGTCAAAAAAGTAATTCTGAATATTTCAGGACAAACTGACCTATAGATTGCAAGAAATATACAATAAAAGTCACAAAAAGCACCAAAATTATATATACCGTGACATACGGACCCGGGTGTACATTTTTGGTACTTGAAACACCATCATTTGTAGTTGTATGCCAACTTTCAATAAAATTGTTATTATTAAATCACTAATTTGCTGCTCCAAAAATGTTTCCAAACATTTTTGATAGATTTAGAAAAGGTTGATGTTTAAGTTAATATCTTTCAATGAGTACCTTTAATGTATACACCACTCACAAAATTTATAGACAAATGATAATACCAATTAAACATATTTGAACACGAGTTTACTTGTTTGAGTAAATTAATTAGTTACATTTTTTTCAATAAATCATCATATTATTGGAGTTTTCATAGCAAAATGATCGTTATCGTAAATTTCGGTAAAATGTCTCGGCCACAGTCTAATTGTCGACCGTTTGAATTGTCATTAGGTGATTAAATAAAAATAATTAATGTGTCTGAATTGGTTCCATAGCGTACACTTATGGTAATATTTTTTTTGTTTATTTGTAAAAAAGTTGTTACAACTTTCAACCTTCCTGTCAACGTCTTTGTCTATCAGTGCACAGGAATAAAAATTTTCGGTAGTTGCTGATAGAAACATGTATTATAGAAAGAATGTAAACTACAACTTAAACGGCATTTCAATGATCAATAGCCAAATGATTTGGCAATGCCCTGAAAGATTTCCTGCATGAAATATTAGGATGCATGACAGATATTATATGCAAACAGGACATATTGATGTACAAATGTATTCACAACACAAAACTACATCTTGAAATACATGTATATTGTACTTGTACAACTTGTGAAAGATCACACACACTTACTACAAAAACATTGTAGGCGTACCGTTAAACAAATATGTTGAATTTTATAGTCAGAAGGAAAACCCCTCTATTCCGGAAACCTTTCCAAACCGGAATTTTTCTTGGTCCCAAGCAATTCCGGTTTAGAGGGGTTTTACTGTATATCTACTTACACTCTTACTAAAGGGCATTAATATGACCTTTTACCAGGGATGACCGCGAACATATTGTACCTTGTCTTAATATCATTGTTGTACATTTTTCACATAACAAAGCAAGATCATATTCCTGATTCAGTAAGGGTACTGTAAATAGTGGGATCACAAGTTCAAATATTGACATAGCAAGCTATACATGAGAATTTTAAATAACCAATTGTCATGGAAACCTAGACCTGAACATTCTTACTTTGATATGACTAATATTTGAGCAAATAAACAACGTGAGTCAAAATTTTGTTAATAAATTCATACTGGTTTGGGTACTAAAATAATCATAGCTGATTGGTTCTCATGAAACCAATTTCGAAAAAAATCACTGTGAGTCCAATTATGGTGTCCAAATGTGCAACGAATAAACGAGTCCACTAGCGTAGTCCAAGTGTGCAAAGATTAAACGAGTCCAGTTGCTGAGTCCAAATGCGCAAAGTTTAAACAAGTCCAATTTCGGAGTCCAAAGGTGCAAAGAGTAACCGACAGATTTGTATTTGTGCTACAATA
This sequence comes from Mactra quadrangularis, assembly GCA_025267735.1. Lineage (NCBI taxonomy): Eukaryota > Metazoa > Mollusca > Bivalvia > Venerida > Mactridae > Mactra > Mactra quadrangularis. The sequence continues at coordinate 59,643,645 of CM046303.1, read as the reverse complement.
ATTAGAAGTTTACGAAGCTGCCTAATGGGTTATGGTGACGATTGCTTAGCTATATAATATTACCAAAATACTTATAATTGATAGAATAGATTATTGAACATAGAATTAATTTTATCATTTTTGTCATGCGATTAGTTTGGTTGAAGATGTTTGTATTTTTTGCACTTATATCAGACATTATCAGCAACAAGTCGATTACGTAAGGACAGTTAATGACACGATAAATGAAATTTCTTGTAACCAGACCGCAAGTTCTGTCTTTTCGCTATCATATCATTTAGTTCATTAAAAACAAGGAGCAGGCGAGGCTGAGCGGTTACGACGTTGGTTCTGCGTTGGTTTGAATCCCATCCAAAACCTACCCGGTTGTTTACTTGAGAAAAAAACTTTATCCCTCTAGCTCAGTACTTGGGAAACAGGAAGCAGACTCAAAAGTCAATATTCAAGGCTGTAAGAAATTGTTTCACAATCGAGCTTAAATAAATTATTATAAAACAACGCAAGATGGTTTGTAAAATCTGTGTATTATGATCTTAAACTCACCTTTGGTATTCCTATCAATTCGACGAACATTTTGAAGATCGTTTAGTCCCTTAATCAAGCACTCTCTTCAAACGTATCCCCACTTTTATGATATACATGAACTGAAGCAAAGTTACCCATAAATCAAGTAATGTACATTTATGTATGGTGTTTTTTCCGCTTTAAAAATATTCCTTTTCACTGAGTCACTGATTTACACGCACGTTTAAATCCGTAAAATTATTGAATCAAAACTATCATGAACAAGTATTCGCGGCTAATTATCGTATAGCATTTATCTACAATTAGTTAATTGAATTACTAGTATCTTTACGAATAAATCAAATAAATAAAACACCATCTAAACCAACAACGGCGCATAATTAAACTTCCAAAAGTCGTGTTAGTTGGACACTCTCATTAAATGTTATGATCTCAATTAACTACGGTGCATGATCAAACTCCAGAAGTAATGTTCGACTCTCGACTGCATGTACCAATGCTTTAAACAAATTAGTAATATTTATCCTTAAATTTTCACCCTGTTTTATCTTATAACAATAGTCCCATCACCTTAATATGGCGTGGTAAAATCTTTGAAAAATTACATCCAATTTAGTTCACATCTTTGATTTTAAATCCGTATAAATTTCTTTTCAAACACTTTTAATATTGTTACACTGGATTTAAATCGTTTAGTTTAAGTACCTGACCCTATTACCCGCTGTTTTGATGCGTGGCATATTTTATCCTCATTCAAATTCCCTAGTTTACTATCAGTTTTTGAGGGTCACACGAGGTTTTTTACACTCGTTTATAGCCAAATATTTTGAATGCAAGGCTCAATTATTTATGAGTAACAGTGTTTATCAACCCGTAAATCTAGAGCGTTGGAGTAAAGATAGTCAAAAAGTTCCTCATTCATAAAATTTGTTATGAATACTTTTTGGCTCAGTATCGTCCTCGGTACGCTTTTGACATTTTCGCTCGGTCCATTTCCCGCGCTATTGTTCAGCTCAGAAATGATAGGGTACGAAGGTAACCGGGGCGTAAAGCCATTGTGTAAGAAATGTTTATGTGATATAAAAGTTTTAAAGTTTTGGTGCGATGTTGACGGTTGACATCCTGAACCGGCTGGGAACTGTCCATCTTATAAAGACAGTTAATTATATGTTTGGATTGCTACATTGTCGGTTATAAATAATTACAAAATGACGTGGGCTTTGTAATGATGTACACATATGGGCGAGATTTAATGGTCATATAATTTATATGACTGTAGCAGGTATTTGCAAATTGTTGCATAAAAATTATACAAATCGTAAAAAGGACATAAAATAAGACTCTATATGTCTTAAAACTGTCGACATGTTTGTGTTAAAAGTTTAAATTTGATAACCACCTTGTTTTTTTCATGTGAACATAAATATACGATGCATTCAACATCGTTCAAAACATGCTGAGATTTATATGATTTGCTCTATTTGACAATCTGCATGGATGTTACTTCAGTCAGCATGGGAAGTACACATGTGCTCACATATTTATAAATGATCAATAACCGTATACATGTAAAAAGGGAATTCGAAGTTTAGAAGCAGTGGTTCAGTGAAGAACACTCGCTAAGTTGTCGAAAGGCCCTGTGTTCGAAATCCCCACTCGGAGCGCTGTCAATTTTCGTCACAAAAAAAGCCTTAAGATGTTTTCTCTACCCTAGTGTAAATGAGAACTGTGATGGTCACCTACCTGAAGGTGATTTCAATGATCATGTGTTATTTAACAAATAAATGTAGATTATTTAAAACCCCACTTTCGCAACTTTTAAACCGTGAACCATTTGGCAGCTCTTAGAATATGCCATTTTACCAAGGACCCTATGTAGCCTATATATAAGGTCAAAGTTTGAACCAACAAGGACTTTTGGTGTTGATTTTTCGATTGTTTGTTAATCCTCTTAATTTAATACGAAAACCACATCTCCACTAGCTCATGGAAATTCACATATCGATATAATGGAAAAAAATTAATTTATTTTCTATATTACCAACCTTAACAAAGAGAACAACTTTGGAAGGATTAATGCAAGTACATGTACATTTGTAATTGGGGTTTAAACGCAAGTACAGCATGAAACATTCATACTTTTTGTCAATGATATGTTAAATAAACGAGTAAAGTCATGTAGAAATAATGAAAACAATATAGAAGCTTTGCAAGAAACGGTCTAACGATATGCTGTTAAAACACCATAAGATAGGCAAGGGAGGCAATCAAAATATTTCTATAGCGATTGATTTGATTCGTATATGGTTACCTCCCTTGTCCTTAAATTAATCATGCCTACATTCAGAGATGATGTTTTTAAGAGCCATTGAAACCAACATGTTGATCTGCACTTTGTGTACACCATTGTTGTCATGGGTTAACAAAAAACATAAGATCTGTGGTCGTGGTACACTTATTGGCACACTTGACCTCGAACCCGCCAACCCATGTTTGATTCTTGACCGCTATAAGTCATATCATCCAATTAAAATGATAAATAACTAAGTTGTTGGCAGTGTATGAATGGATGGGTGAAATTCAATATTTTCAGCAAAATTCACTATCATTCACACAATAAGTTTAAGTAAATTTTAGTATTAATAAATTCTATTCAACTGCCAGTGGCGCATACATTAACCCCGCTATATTAAATACTCACGAATGTATTTATGTTCTCAACATCGATAATTGAGCTTTTAAATCAGTCACTGACAGTAGGATAAAAATACAAATACGTATGCCTAAGTTCTTTGCAGGGTTGTGGAATTCCTACTCCCGACTTGTCTGACTCGAACATTTATGTCTGCGGACAAGGAAATATTTTCAACCAACCTGTCCGTGGACAAGTAATACTTTTTATTTATGAAAACACGGACATAACAATACTTAATAATGTAAATGTTTTAATAAAATTCAACATTAAACTACTTCATTCAATTATTTATTGTTACTTATTTATGCATTCGTTATCAAAGTTCACTATATTTTTGAGTATTGAACGTCTGAACAAGTGCATTTTGAATCCAGACAACTTGACTATTTGAATTCACAAAAGTATAAGATAAATGGAATTCCACGACCATGCTTTATTAACAACATAACCATGTTCATTTACATGATAATATATCGCATGTTTAGTTACAAAACAACAAAAAGAAGTTACTCTAACCTGACGATGGATTAACATATAAAACATCATGACGTCATAATATCAAAACGGTGTCACAGGCAGTGATAGAATACATCCATGTTTATATACAATGTAGAAAAAGTATAAAAGCACATTATCAAATATCCATCACAAAAAATAATTATAATCCATGTTTCATAAACACACCTTATTATGTCAGTAGGCAATTAAAAAGTGATAAAATAAGTGATATAAATATATTGTTTTATAGATTTAGAGTTAATCAGATTATTAGTTGACATCATACAATCATATACAAGGCCATATGGTGCCTTCATCTATAATACGATACTTATACATAACATAAACGGTCGTTCACACCTTATATTTCATTTGTATACTTAATTGATATATTTAATATATTTATGATAGTGCATATGGGGCCCTATTCTCCAATCCAGACATTATCATGATTCTTGATGTAAAAAAGGTCGAATGGGTACGAAGATATTGGGGTCCATACTATCAATGCAGGATCACACCACCTATTTTAGTTGATAATTGATGTTGTTATGTGGTGGGTTAAGTTTTTCACCTGGGTCAGTCCGCTCTTTAAGAAGATAAATGTGCAGACTGTGACTAGAACTTAAGCCAATCTCCGTAAACAAATATCATGTAGAGCATTGTCGTTTGAAAAATGCCTGATCTAAATTAGCGAGTAGGCGAGCGGAAATTTTTAAATCGGGTTTTAATCAGATTGGAACTTAAGCATGACTTTCAAAGTGTCTAGTAAGACATTATCGTTGAAAGAAACTTCTTCCTCGGTTGGTCTTCTTGAGTTCTCAGCAGTGTTGATCGTTCGAGATCAGCATTTTTTAACCGGGCTTTGGACCATCTTGTTCCCAGAGGCTATAAAGATTCTCGATTGTTAGATCAATAATCTTGATAACCTCTGGGTACGAGAATGGCTTTGGGCCGGCTACGACTGGTTTTAGTCGTTAATTCTTTAGTATTTTGAAATTATATATTATCATACAATTTTCATTATAAATATGCCATAAAAACTCCGACTTTTGGAAGTATAATCCAGAAAATACTGGATGCTATCCTACTTCAAATCCAGCTATTGTAGATGAAGCGGGTAGCATATGATTCTTTATGTATTTTCCTGGGATTTGACTTTAAGTCATATCATTATAATAGTCTGCAACTAACATAGTCGCATAACTAATTAACTATCTCATAAAGTGACATTTTTTATTCAAAAAATCATTATTAAACACCATATCGTCCACTAAATGCAAAGGGTACCATCTTATATCAGATATAAGAACGATATGGTACCTTTTTCCATTAAAGGGACGGTATGCCAAGTGTATATTTTTGTATTAATCTTTAATGAGAGAAAAAAACAATTATATTTATTTATTCTGTTGAATCTTCAAAACTCTGTACATTCATATATTCATATATCCAATCTAAGTTACAATAAAGTTCTGTTCTGTTATGAGCTGTAATTGCACAAAATATGCATAATATATTTCGAAAAACATCAATTGTCAACCTGCAGTCTTCACGTATGCCAAATGTTAGGTCTGTTTGCAATTTTGATGCCGGATCTTTCCATCTCAAGCAGTTCTTGTTTACATTTGTGATGTATTTTTCTGTTTTGTAAATAAGGTTTACAATTTCCAGCAATTATTATTACTAAGAAAATCACACATCCGAAAGCGAATATACTTCCCAGAATGATGAAATCAGTATTGTCATACATATAACCAAACGTAAGCAAAGGAATGGTTACACTAATTAACACCAGTAAGAGACTAAATCCTAAACAAATATTCAATTTTCTTGATTCTCGTTGTATCATAAATGTCATTATATTTCTGATTTTGGATTTCTTCCCAGCGTCGACCTTTACCTTCGGTTGTGTCTGAAACTTGGCAATCATTATGGCGTCCAAAAGTAAAAGCTAAATAAAGCACAATTTAAATAAAACTGGTTTAATTTCAGAGTCTTGAGTAAAACTGGTCTAACTGATAATATTTTCTAAAAATGTTTTCTGTATTAATTCACCCACATTTTAATAGTTATATCAAATACTCATCTACAATGCTACACTGTCGCGTACGAAACTGCCATGGTTGGGTACGGATAAACAAGTACGTAAGTTTTAGTCCGAAATCACTATCTATTAGACTCCTAGATCACAGTACATGCTAATTAGAAACCATCATACTTATCAACATATGTGTCCAACGAAAAGAAAATATTTCAAGTAATTCATTAGTGATAAATGTGTATGTATATCCTAACTCATTACTGTCAAACAGTTAATAATAAAGTAATGTTTTCACTGATTTCTATAAAAATAACAAGGATACATGTATACATGAAATGAAAAATATAATTAAGGTCGGATTAACATAATCCTGTAAAGAATATTAAGTATAAGACCTGGCATTGGTTTGCAGACATTATATACCATTGATAGGTCCGGTGGTACATGCACTTTTAACAGAATATAATTTGTGTCATTAACTATGGTGGCATTTCTGCGACCAGATAACCACTTAATAGACAAGTTAATTAAATGGTTAAATCATCAACCAAATAATTAACTTGTTAAAAGATGTTGACTAGTTCTATTTTTGTACACAGAGCTTAAGAAGATTCTTACACGAGAATCTCAATGATCTTAGTGTACGAGAAAGACTAGTTACGTAACCAGTTATTTTTAATAACTACAAGATCATGGCAAGAAATAAATGCAAGTTAGAGCTTACAACTGCATATTTTGTATTTTTCTACCAGCTTAATGTACATATAAAGTGGATAACAAGACTAACTAGATAACCACTTAATAAAAGTGTTAGTAAAATAGAGGAGCCGCCCGGCTAGCTCAGTTGGTAGCACGCAGGTCTAATGATCGATGGGTCGAGGGTTCGATTCCCGGATGGGGCATACTTTCTTTAAGCTTGGTAATAAAATTATTTCTACGGCCATTCTCCCTCCTTCCAATGATTCTTAATCATGTAGGGCAGTTGTCAGCCACTGACGAAAGAATGGGACTAGTATTTGGTTAACAGCTAAATCCAGAGATTTAGCCTTATAGGAACAGTGAGTAGGTTGATTGACCGCCGTTATATGAGCTAAACAATGTGTTGCTACGGCGTTAAACCCAACAGAAAAGTAAAGTGGTGATCATGTTAATAATACCATTTACAGACTACAATAAAAGAAATACGTACTGAAGAACGTTTATAAGTGAATAAGTAAATAAATAAAATCAAATTGAGCATCAGAATTTTATTCATTCGTTTTATTTTCTAACAAAAATACGAGACGGATACAGATGAACATATTTACGACGTAAAGTAAAAATTACACTAAAAGCACTTACAATACATGTATAATTTAACAAACTTAAGGCTGTAAAAGTACGTAGCCCTGAGTCAAACGATTATCAAATACAGAGTATTCAAAATAACTATAGCATGATCTACTGTAAAAGTCGTACACCATGTCATAACAAGAGCTCCGCTGGGCGGGGCATAATACGCCCGTGTGTCTCAGAATCAATAGGTCACATTCTTGACACAAAGGCTATCCAAAGTAAAGATTTCGTGAATCTTGGTACAGCCGTTGTTGAGTTATTGTCCGGACAAAGTTTCACCATATAAACTCCCAGTGACCTTGACCTTGACACCCGGGCCGCAGAATTAATAGGACACGCCCTTGTCCCAAGGGCTAACCGCATACAAAATTTGGTGATCCCTTGTTGAGTTATCGTTCGGACAAGCAATTGTCAACAGATGGACGGACAACATCATAACATTATACGACACGTTTTTCAAACGGGCTTATAAAAATTATGGTATACAGTTCAGGGCATATAACGTGATCTTCAGAATATAAACATACCATTATCTAAAATTGAGCGTAAAAACTACTACATTTCCTTGTTCGAAAATGCCAATGTCAATCTGCGACTTGTAATAATCATTATTCATTCTGAATGCTCTACACAAATTATTTTGCGGAGTTACGTACGATTAAAATAATGAAATTTTATATTGATATTCTAAGAGGGTTGTTTGAAAGATTCGTAGAATTTCTATTACATAATTTGTAAACATTTTTTACATTTATATTTATTAGGTTTTGTTATAAATTAAGTATGTTAGTGTTAAATTTCCGAACGATTCTTGTACTAAAAATATTATATCACAGTTTCAAGCAAATCGACTCAATGCAAGTCGTTTTATCCAAACCATTATCAAGCCGTCCACATTTAACTGACTAGCCAGATCTAATTTTTCCATTCTGTGTCCTTATACTGGAGAGTCTTGACAAAGACCAAATACAGTTAAACTCTGCTATAAAGACCTCATTGGCTACTGCAAAACCATGAATTTTAAAGTCCCCTCCCCCCAAAAAAAACAACATTTGACAGGTTAAAGGTCCATATATTCTGAACATTTTGCTCAAAGGTCTCTATATTCAGAAAATTTTCGCTTAAACATTTAATGTTGACCCAAGACAATGGTCAGATTTGGCACTAATACATGTATATGACACAATAACTATGCTACGTATAAAATATAAAAATTATGACAAAATAGTTAAATAAATAATAACAAAACAATCAATAACAAAACAAAATGAAAACAAATATCAACAGGAATAAATTGAATATAGACAATCTATGGTTACAATACACAGATTCAGTGACTGTAATTATGTTAAGAAAATAAATATTTAATATTTTAAGGCCAGTTGACCTATAGATTGTATGAAGTATGAAAAAACATCATGTAAAATCATCTATACTGCTATTAACACGGTAGGTTTTTATTCATACAATCACAAATTTTTACAGTTGTATGTCAATTTGCTCTAAAATTCTCAATACCTGAGCACTGCTTCACTTCATTTAAAAGTTGGTTTCTATAATGCAGACATGGGGCGCCCCCCCCCCCCCCCACCTGGCCCAATAGATATCGACTTTATTCAAGGGGCACAAAATCGGCACCGTCAAAGCGGTATTAAATCGACTTTCGTATTAATTTGACTATAAAACGAAGAGATATACTTTTTTCATCAAGTGATCGTTTTTAAATCGTTGATTTTATTTTAGATTAATTTGAGGATCAGTATTAACAGTATTGATAGTTTTAGAGAATTTGATATTTAAGTTAAATATATGAAGATGCAGTTTTAATTATTGAAACATCGTTTTACTCCAGGTGTGCCATTGTGAAAAGTGCTGGTAAAACGATTTTATTTTACATACAACCAACGGTCAAGTCATAATCTGATAACCTAAAACCAGTATTCCCTTTAGAATATAGATATTGATTGCTAAACATGTACATTGCTTTTTAATCGAAACCAATTACTTGTCTATGCAATATAAAAATAGAATATCATACTTTGTCAATATAACATTTAAAATGTATAATATCTTATCAAATTGCAAGAGTTGGTATATGTATAAAATACAATGCCTCACTCAGCCAAAACAACAACAAAAACATTTCTAAACTAAAAACAGAAACAAATGGCTTAAAACGGACATGCACTAAATATACCATTCTTATAGTTAGAGATTATCAAGCGTCTTGATCGACGATATACCTTGAGTACCAGAATGTAAATATGACTGTCATGTACCTCTTTAAGATATGTTTATTTCCCATGAGCAACAACCGTTTAAAGCAACTACAACAATTCCAATGTAGCAAGCTCTTTCTCATTTTTTGTTTCCATCATCTTATCAAAGTCCATCGAATAAGTGGCTTTCTCCAAGTTACTTGATCTGCTAGGCAATACAACTCGAGGTGGGGGAGGCGTTGTTCCCCCGCTATCGTAGAACGTAACATCTTTGGCTGTGGCAGGCGTGCCTAAGTTTCTCCTCATTTTATCACCGTATAACTGGTTCTCTGTAAGCCTGGCTTTCTCATTGTCACGTATAACAGCGTCATCGACGTGATCATACGAGACATTGTAATAAGCATAGTCAGTTAGTGTTGACATTTCACTTCCGGTTGTTTTCGGGCGTCCTTTGTCTAAGTCAAATGAATTCACCGAATTTTGTTGCAATTTAGGTTTACACACGGTCACATACAGTAGTATAAAAAAGATAACGCATCCGGTCCCTAATAAGCACCCTAAAAGTATTAGATCGTCAAGATTGTTTACAGCACCGACTACGATAAGAATAACCCCAATAGCCAATAATCCAAATCCTAAAAACGGGAGACAAAATATATCCCAATATTGGTCTGTTATGATTGCAACAACCGGTGTTGGGCGAACTTTTATCTCTCTCTTTTTATCCGCCTCTCTTTTTTTATCCGCCTGCTTCGATTCCGGACCACTTTTCTGTTTTGGTGGCATGTTGATTCAGGTCCCAACCCGATATATATGCACAATTTTTTCAGGACCCAGTCGAAAATCTCTGTTATCTTTGACCTATTCGGTCATCTTTGTGACCTTCAATAAAATACAAACAATAATTATTGAGTAAAAGCTAGATGAGGTAATATAAGATTGAAAATTAAGCTAAGTAAATAATTTTCTTTTTAAATTACATGTGTACAAAGAATCGATCTCAGCAGTTTCTATGTAATGTTTTCATTTAGACACATATTTTAATGGTAATAACGATTTCATGTGGGTGGCTGTTGTCAAATAGACTTCGCTCTATCATATAGTGCCTGATCAACGTCATGTCGTATTTTCGTTTCTTTGCCGCGAAGATTAGATAAAACGAAGACAAATTCAGTTTGTCGTATCTTTATCTATTTTCGTATTTTCTAATCTTTTTCCGTAAAGAAACGAACACATTACAAAATAAATGCAACTATACGAAATATAAAAGGTGTCGTGTTTTCGCCTTACATCTGTCATATCTTCGGGTTTTTTTTTTCGTTTTTTCGCGGCGAAGAAACGAAAATACAACATGGCGTTAATCAGCCACCATACTATCAAGGAAAAAGATAAAACAATTATGTTAGTAGCGTAAGAGAGCCTAGCCTATTCACATCACATGTCTCAGGTCTCTATGTACAAGCTATATTGTCACCATAGTTAATACAATCATTTTGATTCATTGGTGTTATAATGGGGGAAAGCAATAATTGTAATTACGAGGATTTTACACTATTCTATAGGATCCATATTTTATTTAAATAAAATGCCATCAGTAACAAGAAGTAACCAATACTTCAATACAGCTACGCTAGATATGAGCAATGCTAGGGCAAAGTAACAAATATCATAGAAATTGAACAAATGTAATTAAGTTGTTCAAATCAGTTCAATACCAGCAACAGGTCGTTTATTGACTTTTATTCACTGGTAATGATTTATGTTGTAGTCTACATAAAGTCAGTTTCAATTTGTACAGATCAGTCAAGGTTTTAAGTCTTATTTACTGATTTGAAATCAATTATTGACTTGTTCTTTTTTTATATGTTATGACAACCGCTTGAGTGGTGAAGTGGTTATAGTGTCATTGTCTTCAGTTCACTTTAACCTATCTCTGAAAAGGGTCCAATGATTAAAGTCTATCAAACTTGAATTAAAATATAAAAAGTAGGCATTAACTTGACGTGTTGAATGGCCTGGATGGGAGGATAAGTACAAGAAAATACAGGAAAGCTGGTAGCCTAACTAGACAGTTTTGACTTGACTTGGCTTAATTTATCATGCTCATCTCACCACTGATGCTAGTGTGTTAATGCTAATTCAAACCTAAATTATGTAATCTCAGGTGAAGTGGCTATAAGGTGAATGTTTTCAAATCACTTTTTTCCTCGGCTGACATTGATTCGATCAGTTGATATCAACCATGAATCACAGTGTAAGAAGTAGACATTTGCTTGTAAAATCTTACGATAAAAACCATCGTCGTAAGTTAGAAGCAGGAAACATTCATTATACCTTCATTTGTCCAATCAAGTTATGATATTCTTTAATTATGTAGAATAATGATTACCTTCTGAAATTCATGTCATTATATGATATCATGATATCATGTCTTGAAGGCTTTGAACTTTAATTGCTTGAAATTTACTTGCGATAATTATTTTTGTAAGATTTTTTGTGAAAAGTGTCACAGGTCTATAACCTACCCCCACAAGTTTTTAACAAAGCCATATGACATAACAACAGGCCTTCAATCATTTCATGTCGAGTCTTGATATATGACTCCACTAAATTAACCATGCACACCTCACAGCTGATGCTATGTGAGTGCATATACATTGAAGCAATGGAATCGATTAATAACATAAGAAACTGTTATTTCTAAAAAAAACTTAAGATAATGAAATATATTTATATTATAGTTGATAATGCTATAGATCTTCATATCTTCATACAAAATCGCTGATAAAATTGATAAGTAACGCTAATAACCTAATAAAGTAACTCATTCAATCTTAATTACATTCGGCTATTATTCGAACTAGTGACACTAAAACTTGAAATAGGTCAATATAATTATTCACTACATTTGTAACGCAACAGTTACTAGTAATAATAAACAAGTAATGCTTAGATAGATTTATGTCGCTTTAAAATGTAAGGTTAAACATGTTCATTAGGCCACAACAAATTGATCATATGTTCTATGGATTCGCTCGCACCTTAATTTTGACAGTTTTTTACAAAAAAAACTATTTTTTTTCCTCGCTCGCTCATAAAAATTTGGTCAAATCGCTAAATAAAGCAACTGAATTAAGATTTTTTAATTTATTTTTCTTCGCTCGCTCGCCCCATTTTTTTTCTAGAAAAATCCATAGAACATATCATCAACTTGTTGTGGCCTTACATTAAAACAAATATGATATTTCATAACAACACATGCATGGATAAGTACAGCCATGTCAACCAACATTATATAGAAAGGATGACACAAAAAGGTTAAACAAATACCCTTGTTTCTATGCAATTAACTGGTCTAAATATCTATTTAGACCTAAAACGTTGTGCCAAAACGGTTATTGCTTGTGCTTAAACATGAAAAAAAAGAGTTAATGAGAGTTAACCTAAAATAAACCGGAAGTTGTCAATTACTATAAAATACATGTTAATTCTTGTACGATTAACACTTGCGACATATTTTTATTGATTAGCTAGCTATTTAATCTGATAAAATAAAACCTAATCGAGCTAAGAATGATAAAATTAATTATATAAAAAGGTAAAAGAGATTGTGTTTTCATGAAAATCAGATCGCAGGAACCATAGAAATACAGAAAAAGAAATTAATGAATACAAGAAATAAATCAATATGAAGCTCTAAAGCTAATACCTTTTTACATTGAAAAAAATGTACAAGTGAGCTCTACTCCATAGGTACTTTAGTCATCAAAGTATGTCCACAAACAAGAACATTATTTCTCGAATATATCGATAAAAGGGTTAAGATTTAACACACAAAACTCTTGATTATTTCAAAATGTTCCAGTTTAAAACGAAAATAAACAAAACATAACAATTTTACTGACGACCGATTCTATAAATAGCCACATATAGTACCACATGATCATTGAATATACCAATGTACCTGAAGGATTATAATATATGAAAACCCAATACTAAACTTTGTATGTCAAAAGATCGAGCGACTAAATCGATATTGGATTTAACGCCTTGTATGTATACTACATGTACCCGTATTAACTTTAAACTATCATGTATCATAAACCACTCTGAGCCTCACAGGTAGTCTGGATTACCTGCCCTTTACCACTACCGTTAATGAGTCAGACAAAGCGCGATTATGGCGGCCGCCCCACTAGGGTACCTTCAGATAACACAATTTTCTTTTATTTTCTCTTTATTTTGCATGGCAACTTTCTGGCTATGGTCAGTTTGGTAGGAGTTTGGTACTACATAGATCATTCAAAGATTTATCTTTGTGCACAAGATTTAGCGAACTATATATATATGATATATAATTGCTTAATAGAAAAGTTCATATGGGAATTGTCGATTGTTACATGTATATTACATGTATTGTCTTGTTTATCAAATAGCTAAATGGTTTTGTGATTAGTCTTTGTTTCGTTGGTTTTTAAGCTAGTTTGACAATTACTATCGAAGTAGGGCGATTGAAGCGTTGCATTCCTGTAGTGTTTATTATAAGAAGGAGGGAAGTTTCAAACTACGACACTGAAAGTCAAGCTTATACGTACTACCTCATACGTAATATACTACAACCATGTACATGTATATGGAAAGAAAATTACAATTCGTACATGGTTTTGCGCACGGGACCGTTTTTAATTTCGTCAATTGACAAGTTATAATTATTTTTGTGTCAATAGTGTGAACGAGAGACATTTAGCGGCTACTGATGCCAAACATCAAAATTATAGCAACAGTCAGAAAAAGGTAGGGTAAGTTTTTTTTTAACAGAGATAATTATGATTTTCACTAGTAGTCTTCTCGTCAATATTTCTGAAGGCAAAATCAATTTTTGTGCTTTGGTAAAAACTGGATTTTTCATGTTTGTAAAAAACTTGATAATTTTTCAAAAAGCGTGGTTAGTCAAGATTTTTTAGGTCGGGTTGCCCTATGCACGAGATATTTTGGCCTCTGCTACTTGCACTATGGTTTCTTAATTATATCCATATACTATTACAGAGACAAGCCAACTCCTTTAAAGACACAACTTATCATACATTTTGACACATGTATTGCATGCTTTTTCGTGGCTAGATATAACGGTAGAATTTCAGTATGTCACAGTAAATGGATATAATTATTGAGGCCCTGCAATGAGTGCATGAACCTAGTTCAAATGTAGCGTTTATATAAATGAATCTTTGTATCAAACAGCAAAAAACTGACATGTTCCAAATGGACTACATTTTTGCTGTTTTGAGTTCATGTTAAAATCTTTGATACAACTAAAGTGATTAAAGTCTGTCGACACAAATGACGAGACATCGAATGCCGACACCTGGGTGACAGTAATAAGCTCTCATTCTCCGTGAAAAGCCGGACTAAATGTTCTGTTTTCCCGAGTTGTATATACCGCCATATGTGACCCATACGAGTCGTATATGGACGATAAAGAGGATTTGGTACACGAAGGCACTTGGTCACAATACCTCTGTAAACGTTTGGTTAAAATCCATTGACGATTGAAAATGGAATTGTGAATAGAAAAATACTCTACACATGTCTTATCATTGATCAGCTACGAAGAGAATGTCGTCTGCTCAATTAAATGTTGTCTGCTAAATTTAATATTTTATCCATTGTTTAAATGATGGACATATTGTCTGAATGACAAACAGTTTGGAACCAGACGCCGCAAAAACAATTTACTTGCTCAATTTTGACATAAATATTCATAGATCGGTAATAGTAACATTATCAATGTACCTATGTGTGGGCCTCAATTTATTTCACTTACTAGCAAACACGAAAAATTCATGAAACATGTAATACTTGAAATTTTCACCTCTATTATGATGTAACCACTATACTACAATTTTCCTTTGATGTCCAAGATTTATAAGTTGTGTCTTTAAGATAAGCCCGAATAGTTCAATGGGAAAAGCATAAGACTTCTAAGCATGAAGTAAACACACTCCAAGGCACAACCTTTATGCAAAAGTCATCTCCATCACAGTTTGAGGAAGCCGCCCGGCTAGTTCAGTTGGTAGCACGCAAGTCTACTGATCGAGGGGTCGTGGGTTCGATTCCCGGGCGGGGCATACTTTCGTGGAGCTTGGTCATGAAATAATTTCTACGGCCATTCTCCCCCTACCAATGATTTTTAATTATGTAGGGCCGATGTCAATCACTGACGAAAGTATGTGCTTAGTAGTTGGTTAACAGCTAAATCCAGAGATTTAGCCTTTCCAGGAGGAATGATTAGGTTGACTGACCGCCGTTATATGACCTATAAAATGTGTTGCTACGGCGTTAAACCCAACAAAAACAAACAGGTTGAGGATGGGAACAGTCAAGTTTTCACCTTCCAGAACGTAATTTGGCACCATCAGAGGAATTGTTTTCCTGCCAATAATAGTGAGTTTTATAGCCATTGCTTAATAGTGTTTATACAGTGATTAATTTTGGAATTAGACATGTGTATGAACAGTGGCCCAGTGGTAGAACGAGCACTTAACATAGGTGCAAGATGAAAATTTTGAAAAACCTGTTAACTATAATTTTAAACCATTTTTCTTCATAATTTAATAGAAAAACATTGTCTAATTTGTTGTGAAAAACCTGAACTTCAGTCATATGCCTGAAAACTTGCACCTATGCACTTAGGGATCATTAGGTGCCCAGTTAGGACACCACTGAGGCATTGTTGATTTCATTGAGCAAAATATTTACCTACAAGTGTAAATAGGTACTGTGAGGGATCATCAGCCTGAAGGTGATTTCATTTATCAGCGATTATCAAACAAAATTGTTAAGTAGGCTGAACATGTGTAAAAAAGCAGACATTAACCAAACTTTAACTTTTTCTTACATTATACATGTACATAACAATCGTACTTGTGTATATAACAAGTATCACACCTGATTTTGTTCAATGCAAGAACCAGACATGGGATAATTAGTAAAAAAGACAAATAATAAAGAGTTTTTTTTTTCATTATATATTTTATTCTTTGTATTTTTTGGCAATGGTTATACATAATTTAACTAATGTGGTTGTCTCACTCTTTGTTTAGAACAAGGCTTAACAAGTACATTAAGATACAAATGATGTAAACAACAGTGAAAATACAAAATTCTTATATTAAATTCTGATATTCCTTAAGTTTATGATTTCTTCAGCTTTTTGTGGAAAAAAGCTTTTATAAATTGTAAAAATGCTGAACTTAAAAAATCAGTCTAGTAAGACATGTACTTTAATCCATGTTGTTTAAAATTGATTACATAACACCATAAAGCATATCTAATCACAGTAATATCAGATAAATATATATTAAACTATGCCATCTATGATGGCACATTTCTGCCACCAGATAACCACATTATTAACAAGATAAATAAGTAGTTAACTAGTTAGGTAACCAGTTTACCTCTTAAGGGGTAAGTCAGCAATAATTTGGACAAGTAATAACAGGTAAAGTAACTAGTTAACCAGTGTTCTCATTAGAAACAGGCTGTTCACCTAAACAACCAGTTAGAAAGACTAAAAGGCCTGTTAAAATTGGCAAAAAATAAAGAAAGAATGAAAGAAATTGTCTCTGGACTGCCCTAAAAAGCCTATTACTTTTCTATTTGAGCCTATTCAACAAAATTTTACTGAGAACACTGG
The DNA here is from genome assembly GCA_025267735.1 of Mactra quadrangularis. Taxonomy (NCBI): domain Eukaryota; kingdom Metazoa; phylum Mollusca; class Bivalvia; order Venerida; family Mactridae; genus Mactra; species Mactra quadrangularis. The sequence continues at coordinate 59,626,633 of CM046303.1, read as the reverse complement.
TTAACCACTAAATAAACTAGTTATATCTAAAGTGATCAGTCCAAATTTTGAATAAGAGATAACAGGACAACTAGTTACGAAACTAGCTGAATGAATAATCCATTAATTATGATAATATTTCAAATGTCATGTCATGTGATTGGTGTTTATTTCTTGGTCTTGTAGAATCCTTCTCCAACTTTGTTTCCAAGTTTTCCTTCAGCAACATATTTGTTAAGTAATGGACTTTGTGCAAATAATGGATTGTCTGGGAATTTCTTACTCCAACCTAAAAAATTAACAAAACATGCAGTTAATTGTCATTTTGTTAAATTTCATTCAACTGTCGGTGGCTCATACCCCACTGATTTAAATATTTATTATTTAATTTTCGGGGCTACTGCACTTTACCGGTATGTAGTAATTCACTGGAAGTAGAAATATAACCCTAACCCTAACCGTGTTTGAATAGAAAGGTAAGTGATTTTATTTTAATTTCATGATATTTTCTGTCTCTTATTAGGGGCTGCCGCCCCCGAACCCCTGCTTTTAACGGTCATCGTCAGCACCAACTCAATGAAGAATGCAAAATGACACATGCGCAGTTGGCGCGTACCGGTAAAGTGCATTCTAGCCTAATTTTCTGGTACATAAATACTGATATAAATCAATCATAAGTGCATAAGTACTGATGTGAGTATTTAAATCAGCAAGGTTAATCATCTCTGTTCATAAATATAAACACCTATTTTGTATCCTTTGCAAGTACAGAAGTACTTAGAGAGTTTCTAAATCAGTGAGGTTTAGAACTCCCATACATAAATACTGATATCTATTTTTATCTATCATAAGTGTGTAAGAACTGTTGTGAGTATTTAAATCAGCAGGGTTAATGTAGGCACCACTGACAGCTGAATAAAATTAAACAATACAGTACCCACTATAAGTTTGGAGACATTTTCACTTTGTAGGCTTACTGAATAGCTTTTATCTTAAGATTGATAAATGTTTTTATTGAAATGCTTCTTAGTTTTGCTCTATTTTTTGGTTATCGTTAAATTATAACTGAGACTACATAAATAGCATTAAAAGCTATGTTATGGAAAGTAATTACTGTAAACATGGTTTCGGAGGCACAAGGATATCAGATGCTGAATCTCAAAAATGTGAAACATTCATGAAATTGTTTTTATTTTGTCAAAAACTACACTTAAATGTATTAAAATAGTGGTTTTTAACAAAAATAATCATCAAAATTCAAGAATTGTAGAAAAAACTATTTGTCTCCAAATTTTTGGTGGGTACTGAAGACTGTATAATAAAATTGTCATCTACATTTAACCATTTTTTTTTCTCTTTAAAAAATACAATATTGTTGTTTTTTGAACTTTTGCTATAAGGTTAAAATGTCACTGCCCTTGTCACACTGGAAGTCAATGCTTAATTACAATGATGTCAATACATACTTAATATGTAAGCTGTCACATTTAGTATTTCTCAATCTGTTACTAATCACAAGTAATTGTCTTAATCTGATTTTACTGTGTGTTATGTTTCAACAGTGGGTGGGTTAATTTTTAGCAGACATGTACTTTACAGTTGTCTAGAACAGCCACCTCCTCAAAGCAGCCCACCTCTTAACAGCAACCACAGCCCCCCCTCCTGTAAGTACCTGGTATTTTTAAATTGAATGAAAACAACCCAAGCAAGGTCAATTATCTCCCTTGTGAAGAAGATTTAGTGTACACAAATTATTAACCATTGTAGGATGGTCAGGGTTAAAAGGTTATTCTGTATTGATTTTGTGTTCTAGGAATTTGTCATCCCACAATTAGCTTGTTATGATGCATTCTTTTGTTAGTGTTATTGTACCAGTAATACATTAAATATCTACTTGATGTTGAATATATAAATATTTGTTTCAAATAAGTTTCAAACCAGAATTGCAATGCAAATTATCTACAAACAAGAAATGTAATGTAGAAACCACATTAAAGCCAGATTTTAAAATTTTAACGCAAAAATTACGAAGGAAAATAATCCATAATTAACACAGGTAGAGTTGTGGTTACTTTCAAATTCTGTTCATCATATGGTATGTTATTATTGTATGAAGTTTCATAAAGATCTGATAAATGTTAGAGATATATGATAAAGAAAAACCTTAACGCAATTGTTAACGACACCAGACGCCTCCTGCGTTTTACCAAACTATTAGCCGATTTTTTTGGTTGAAAAATCTGGCTATAAAATCATAATACGCCAAGGTTCTAGGCCATGCCAAATATGAATTTTGTTAAGTATCAACTCGTGTTTGACAAACCTATGTACCTATTCACAAAAACACACAAACCTAAAACAATAGCATGAAACGATGCTCTGAGTTACTTATGAAATTACTAGTTTAAGCACAAAATTAAAGCATAGAGTTTAACATAAAATGATCAGTGTTTTTTCACATACAAATTTATTGTATTAATGGAATGTTTATGATAAATTGCTTACAAAGAATAACATTTCCAAACACATTTTTTAGCCAAATAAAATAAAATTATCCAACCCTGGAACATCAAAATTATATATAAAAATTTCACAAACAATTTTATTTTTGTTTTCTTTTGATTGAGGACTTATAAACCTACACCCATACAAAAGCTTAACAGATTTCAGGTATTGCATGGCCCTATGCTGCACGTCCATCCTGATTAAATTTGTTATCACTTACCATCCATGATAAATTTACAAGTGTCCAATCCAACATAATCGGTTAATTCAAATGGTCCCATAGGATAACCAGCCCCTAATTTCATAGCAGTATCAATATCTTGTGGGGTAGCTTCACCTCTCTCTACCATACGTACAGCTTCCATCATATATGGCACTAATAAACGATTCACTATAAAACCTGGTGTGTCCTACAAATACAGAATAACTTGTAAAAAGCTAATTTAATACATGGCAGAGGCAGACAGAATGGCAATAATTTTCCCACTATAGAGCTTTAGTTCTAGCGCATTATCTATACTAGGAAGATCATTGACTTACGACCCTTCAGTCCAAATTGCAAGCTTCAGAGGACCTATAGCATAGTCCACACCAAAATTAAAGCACAAATACATACTCTTACATCAAACTTTAATGGTGCTATTTATGTTTTAATGTTTTATTTTAGTTTGAAAATTAAGAAAACCTACATGCCAACTAGCTATAAATATAAGATTGATTTAGTATTGCCTGTTTTCAAATGTCATAGACATTAACCAACCAATCATGGAGGTCATTTAACAAATTCTAGCACATAGCAGTCTATGAAATATGTGGGTGTCTGGTTGCCCTGGGACAACTAATTTCTAGCTCAGGCAACAAAAAATTTCTTTTGGCAACCACATTTCTATAAACAAGATAGAGTGCTAGCTGCTGAAATGGCATGTTCGGGCAACCACTTTCAAATCCTAATTTCGTAGACTGACACAGTATGATGAATCCTAGCACAAAATACAGACAGAAGTATTTACCTTACAGTTGACTGTAACTTTTCCCATAGCTTTACCAAAACTTAACAAAGAATTAAATGTCTCATCACTTGTCTCTGGTATTCTGATAACCTGTTAAAACATAAAATCATGAATACAGATAATTTGTAGTTTGTTTAATCAATCATAATAAACTTGCCAAGTTATAAGGTAATGTACCAATGTTCCAGCATTATTCAAATGTGTTAAAAGGAGCGAGCAAACATATCAGGAACAGCCTCAGTAAAAGCACAGACCTACCACAGAGCCAAAAAGAAAGGATGTTTTTTTTAGATTTTAAACTTTTGTTATAAAAGGGATGCTTCAAACAAATAACAAGGACAAGAACCTATAGGGGCTTCTGCCTTGGAGCAGACAGTGACAAAGGGCTTGCTCGATTGGAATTTGACTGTTAGAACTAGGAGAACTCCAATTGAGTGCGTCAGAACTGTGTTCTGGCAGGGTTCTACCCATTCCATGGAAATAGGTGGAGTAAAATGAAATCGGTCGTGGTTTATTCATACCCAAGATGGCGGATGCATCACTGCAAACATGTGAGTTTGGTGTTTTAAAAGCGAATGTTGTTAAAATTATACTTTTGCCCGATTATTTACGGTAACAATTTAACTATTCGCTATAAATAAAGTAAGAAGCGAGTATATTTGCTACGGATATTGTCTTTTGATTCAGTTCCGATATTCAATTTTACTTGTTTGGCAGAATCTGTGGAAGAGTCATAATTTGATTCTGGCACAGTTCCTACAGCCTAATTGAGCACGCTCAAAATACGCTTATGATAATATAAACATTAATGACCTTATTTAATGATTTTGGATCCATTTTCAGTGTCTTGAAAAATTATTTGGCATGATCTATCAGTTATAGATTTATATCCTACAATAAGTACAATAATTACCTCCACTAGTTTCATCATAGGTACAGGGTTAAAGTAATGTAAACCACCAAATCTATCCAGTCTAGATGTTGATACAGCTATTTCTTTTATTGGTATAGACGATGTGTTACTGGCAAATATAGCACTCCTGGTAACAGAAATATTTATATGAGTGTAGTCAGCAATATATGTATGGTGAAAAATATCAAGGAAATACAAATTGTATACAAAATATTGTTTATACATGTATGACAATGTATTTTATTAAGTATTATTAATGTTAATTTAATGTTTGTGTATAGGCAAGAGGCCTATTAATGCAAAAAAGTAGTAACTAGTTACTTGAATCAAGCATTTATCCAGCAGCAGGATTTCAGATCGTCTGCAGAATTTTGGAAATGAAATAAATATCAGATAACAAAAAATACAGTGCAACCTCTCAAGAACAACATCCACTGGGAGAGACTCAAGTACAAAAATGTATGTTGGTGTTTAGAGGTCATTGCTCTAGAGGTTAAATTCAATTAAAATTATGCTTAAAGGAAATATCAATAGCTGATGTTGTGCAGAGGATTTGTTCTGTAGAGGGCAAAGGTTATACTGAATCAATAATATTTGCAGAGAATCTTGAGGTGATACTACATCCTAAATATGGAAGCTGTAGGCTGTATGGTTTTATAGATTTTGTGATCTATAGGCTAGTAACAATAGGGCTGTGGATCGTTGAGCAAGTGGTGATACAAAAATAAGCGATGAATTACATTAGCTTTTACTAAATGGAAAACCATGTACTCCAAACATACTATTACCAGACGTTAAATGGGCATTTTCAGTGAAATCATTTTTGTTTAAATGTGAATCAATCAAACATTTTCGGTGGAAGTTAGCTAATTCAAACAGATTGCGATCTGACAATTTTGGACGTGACGAATATTTGTACTCGATTTTCTGGTCTGGATCGCGAGTTAGCCCTAAGTAACAACCACAGTGGCAAAATCTGAACAACCATTGTAGGGGACCTTTAAAAGATGCCACATGCTAATTATTGTAGATCTATGTTTTATGGTGTTTCAGTAAAAAGTCTGAATACAGCAAATCTGGTAAAATATACTTACTGTGGGGCAGCTTTATCTAAGGCAGAAAATAATTGTTTCTTGATATCTAGGTTCTCAACAATAGCTTCAATAACAAGATCTGTATTCTTAACTGAGTCTACAGCATCAGTATTAGTTTGTAAACGATTTAATACATCTGTGACAAATGCTTCCCCTTCCTGAAAACATATATATATGTACACAACATATTCATTGCTTGTTCACATTGACCTGAAACAATTTATTAATACACTTACAATACAACCCTAGCTTGTTCAAATTGACCTGAGAAAAGCAATACACTAATTGCATTATTATAAGTTATTGACTCTTATAGAATCTCACAGTCACTTACTCAAAATGTATCAAACTTAAGACATCAGGCTCCATAGATTGAACCATGAAACAAGTTATTTCAAATAGTATAGGTGGCATCAAGAACAACAGGGAACAAACTTATGCTGAATGACAGCTTTGATTCAAGCATTCCCAACCAAAATAATTATGGCCTGAGATGAAAAAACTCAAAACGTTTCTTTCCATATGCTGTCATTTCACTATTTGGTTATGATAATTTTGGAAGTAAGATTTATTAAATATGATTACAATAATTATTACCTGAGGTTTTTCAGCAAACTTTTTCTTTACCACTCTCTGTAGACTTTTAGCAATATTAGCCTTAGATTTAGAAAGAATTTCTTCATTCTGATCTACCATCACAACATTGTGTCCAGTTGAAGCAGCAACCTGCAAGGAAAGTGTACATAAAAAAAATGATAGCGATATAGGAAAACAATGAAAGATCTGAGCTATGCTCTGGCCTCCCTGGTACTATCGGTAACAGCCACGAAAGTTGAGTTTGTCCAGAATAGATGAGTGCAAAAATAACCAAGTAATTCTTTTCTTTATTCCTATTTTTACTCCATGGCTTTCTTAATTTCTATTTTCATTCGATATCCTAAACAATATCTTGACTCGTATTTTACTAAATAGGAGTATCTTTTTAGGATGCTTTCATATTCAGTGAGAAAGTAGTTGGCTGTGTTTTGTATAAAACCTTTCTTTTAACCTGCTGTAAAATTTGCCTGGTGCCACTATTCTTCAAGAGACTTGACTTGTGCAGCAACCCTGATTCACCTTGAGTTATAATTGGTTGCCGACTTATACTCATACAGATACTTTTTAAAGACATCTGCAAGCATAAGAGCAACCTCTGAGGCACATTCTCTCATAAACATATATATCAGGAATACCATCTGGTGCTTTCTGCGAATTGATGTTAGTCAGTAGTTTCTGGATACCTTAAGATGCTATTTCTATGTCTGGTTTTGTTGAACTTGGTTCACCTTCTGGCAGTTTGTAGGTATTTTTTGTGGAAAAATGACTGATATTGGTATAATTTACTTATCAATTTTCAGAGGTTACAGGCTTTGGACAAGTGTTTTAGGCTATGGACTACACACTTGTTCTAAAAGATTTGATCAGTGCAAGAATACATTGTCTTGTATGATAAATTTGGGTAATGTTAAGAAGATGATCATATTTGTATGACACTTATCATAATTTAATTTGTGGTAGCACATCAATGATTCAATCCTAAGCACTGTCAAACATCCATTTCTTGCGATAGAGCATAAAATCTTGAGATTGTAAACTTCAATATCTCCAGAGTTAGATATCGCTTTCGAAAGTTGAACAAAATATAGAATCAAATGTTATATCACGTGACATACGTTTATACCTGTTATCTATAAACTAAACTACAAAAAAACACCCATTTATTGACCCATTTGGTGACGTTACAGTTTTTGACCTCTGACTAGCAAGGTCCTGTTCTATATTTCGAGCATTTCAAACAAAGAGTTCAACAATACCTGAGCGATGCCAGCACCCATCAATCCTCCACCAATAATTGTGACATTCTTGATGACACTCTGCCTCACAGCAGTGGAAGAAAAACTGCGAGCAATCACTCTAAATGGTTGAGACATTTTCGTTGAAACGCCGGTGTTTGTCCGAACAGATTTTTAGAAAGGGGACGTAACTCGCGTTTACTTGGTGTAGTTAAAACCCGCGCAAACACGGGGCGGTTTAACTCCGGATCTAGATAGGTTGGTGACTTACGATGTCGTTGGCTATATCGAAGACCTACATGTATTTGCATGTAAATCTTCCAACCCATGGGTTTATCATTGACGTAGATTGTATCAGAAGGACATGGCTTCGCCTAAGAAATCACAGGAGCTTGACATTTTAACTTTAGGTCTACATGTACTGATTACATTCATGTATATCGGGCGTCTTTTATTTCTACGCCTTTAAACTGCAAAAAATGAGAGAAACGTTTCCAAAGTAATTTAGGCAATTCAAACATGTGAACTAAGTTTATATTATTTCATATACATGTACTAATGCTAATATATAAAACACAGTCGTAGGCCATTCTCGATCCCAGAGTCTATTAGGATTATCAATACTAGCTAGTATTGAGAATCCTACTAGACTCTGGGAACGAGAATGTCGTAGGCCTATGCATGAGACATCTTCAAGAACATGCTTTCAATATACCTCACTCTACTACAACTCATCACCAACAGTCTTTCTTCCCCCAGAACGATCAAAGAATGGAGCAGTCTCCCTCCGGACATTACATCTGTTGGCTCAGTTGATGCTTTTAAAGCTCAACTAGCCAAACTCTTTATCTAGCCTCATCCTTGCATCATTGAATTTGTTTTTATCCTTTTTAAACTGTACATACTCTTACTTTTAACTCTTTTTCTTTCTCTTTTTGCGCAACCACGTGGCAGTAATATTCAGTCTGTTGAATTTGGCCATTAACTGGTAGAAGTAGAAGAGTATTGGAGGCAATGCTCAATAGATGTGTATTTTTGTATTCATATAAACTTTATAGATCTATATACTGGATAAATTGATCCGAATATTCATCTTCAAATATGTGTTTTATCAAAGACCCTGTATAGGGTCCTTAATTGGTATTATTAAAGCATTTGAAGAAGGCTTATGAACTAATTTATTAGTTTATATAATGTATTATATGTGATAATTGTATTTCTGACTCCATATTATGGAGTTGTTCAATTATTTTGTGCGTTCTATTAGTATTACTATATATATTAGCTTGTAATATTTTGCATTGCAAATAACGCGTATGTTTTGGTCTGTCAAGACTGAGGCTGAACTGCAATCAGAAATAGTGTTGTTTTCTGAAGTAGGCCCCTAGGTTCAGATTTCAGTGGATAAAGCTCATGGGTGTGAAGTTTCTTCAAGGCAACATTTTGATTTCGTAATTTCTATTTTTAGACCAATGTTTGCGAGCTAATTTAACAGCGGTATTATTCGCAGTCTGCGATTAGACGGCTCATTCTCAATTGTGTAGTTTTAGCCGTGTACGTGTGATTGGATCTTTTAAGAAATAAAACAACAACTTAAGTGGTTAAAAAGAACAATTCTTTAGAATAACCCACGGGCTTTACGTTGTAATGTAGCCACTTACGATAATTTGAATATGACATCTTACTTGTCATGTTTAACCAGTCTCCGGTTCACAAAAGCACCAACTGAAGTGATTTGAAACAACAACAACGCTGAGCTTGCTCACTGATAACCAGACCAACTCCGTAACCACGCCAGCTCATATCAATGAATTATGTGAACAACGTTGTCGATTTAAGATGTCCATGTACATGTACGAGGGGTGATCCAGAAATTCGTGGACACCTTGCATGAAACAAAAGTAATGAAGCCAATCACATGGACTTCTAGTATCTTTTTAAGTGAGCATTTGTCAACAAATTTGCAAAATATTGTGAAGATTCGAACATAATTAATGATTCTGCACTATTTTATATACATGGACGTAATGAAACGCGGCGCAACTCATCGCGTCTCAAAGACGTCATGTTGTCAAAAGGAGTAAACTTAATTACTGTTTGGCCTTATAACTCTTCAAAGCATTCCCCTTTGACCTGTACGATGCATTTCTAGCTCTTCTGTTACAATTCTGCAGTTCGTATAAGTAGTATAAATAAAAACTTCAATTTAAATTCTAGACCTAATATTTATTTCATTGAATATACAGATGTAACTTGAATGAAATGGAAGCTACTTTATCAGAACAAATGACTGTTAAAACAAAAAAAGATCGACGATTCTAATATTGGTATGGATAACCAGCTTGCTCCATGGTGTTCTTTATCCAGTCAGAGTATTGTGGGACATCTTCAAATACACTTGGTTGATCAGCCTTAACACAGTCACCACCAGATGAGGCCAAACCTGGAATGGAAACAACCAGAAATGAGCTGAATATTGTTAAGTACTATATTTAGTAGAAAAGAGATCACGTTTGATAAATTTGTGTATGTTTAGTAGCATAATACAGTGCAGAATGAAATTATACACGTATGATTTAATTAACACATCCAAACATAGTTTCTTAAACGAAAACAAACTCGCATGTAAATCTTACCGATTCTATTCATGTTTATTGTCATCATCGTTCCGAGAGGACGTCCAGAAGTTCGATCACAAATCTGGACATCGTCTAGTTACGTGGATGGGTATTTGTATGTATTATTGTACATGTTGGTATGTGGACTATTTTGGATGCTATTATTTATGTAAATATGAATGCATTATAAATTTAATGTGTTGAACCACTTCGACCTACTTGGTGTACAGTAACTCAAAGGCGGATCCAGCGAGGGGGGTCATGGGGGTCCGGGGTTCCGGATCCCCGGAAATTTCCAAAAATGTGCCCGTCCATGAGTGTATTTATTTTAGCTGTAAGCCATTTTTAAGTAGCAAGAAGCAACTTTCTCGCGCTCACAAAATTTGGACCCCCTTGAAAAAGCTTGGAACCCTCCTCTAGAAAAAAATTCTGGTTCCGCCCTTGTAACTCTTCATCACCGAAGATTTCTACATGGTGGATTATGCCAAGTAATGCCATTTTAGTTGATGTCAGAGTAGAAAGAAATTTACATGTACCAAGTACGAAGCATGCATGTTTCATATGATATAGTATATGACTAGATTAATAATCAACTAGATGTGTTGTGAAATCATAATTAACTTACCTTGTACATACCAGGCACCATTTTGATCCTTACACATCAATGGACTTCCAATATCATCCTGTAATATGAAAATACATAAAACTTACCAGATTTAAAACGACCATTTGAAATGTTGCTGTTCAAAAATGCTAAACGTAGTCTTTAAAATGAAATTCTTCTTCTTATTATTATAATTATTATTATCATTGTTATTATTATTATTATTATTATTATTATTATTATTATTATTATTATTATTATAAGAATGATTAAGTATCTGCTATGTTCCATTTAAACGCATTTCAAAATAGTACATGGAATCTAATCTTAATGAAATTGCGTTAAACATTGCAAGAAACCACTTTTGTCTGCCCAAATAAAACGTGATTTTTAATAAATCGTTCCTTCGTTGATTTCAGCGCTTTGATTTATCTTATGACATGCATTGACTAAAAGTAAGCAGCGAGATCTATTTTTACGTTCGTGATAAGATAAAGAAGTAAGTTGTACATGTATATATTTTGCATGAAGTAATCAATGAAGTAAATGTCTTACCCCACACCAATCTTTTCCTTGGTTCTTGTATCCAGCACAGATTTCAGTGTTAGAGAGGAATACAGGGAATTCAGCTTGACAGACGGAATCATCTAAGATTGGTAAATCTACCTGGTTCAAAACTTCTTCATTTCCAGTACCTTTTATGAAAAAAAAAAACGATTTACAAAATAGAGCTACATTGTAATTACTTATATGACACTAAACATTCAGAAAAAAAGAAAAAAATCAACACATTTACAAAGATGGAATGCTGTTGTCAATAGTCACGGCGGATTATTTTCTACGGCAATTTAGTACAGTTCCATTTTTTTTATAAAAACCACAGGAGCTTGACATTCTGTATCGTAGTTTAATAAAATGCCCTTTCTCTTATAATAAAAACCACAGGAATGCATCGCATTTAACAACCTTACACATGAACTTGACATTCTGTATCGTAGTTTGGAAAAAACATCCTTCTTATAAACTAGCTTTTATTACAAGAAGGGCTTTTTTGACTACGAAACACTATGTTAAACTCCTGCCGTAAAATCCTTCTTTCAAATGCCTACTTTAAGTAGGAACGGTCGCAATAAAAGACTATTCCACCATTAAGACCCCATACATTGCATTGATCGTCATATGGTCCTATAAATGGAACTTTATTATGTTTCTGTTTCTGTAAATTGTTTTCTTTGAAAATTAACACATATCAGATACAGATTCTGGTTTCATGATTCTACAAGTTTACTCACTTGAGGTACTTCCCCATCCTGGCAAGTAACAAACTTCACCAACAGTGTAGGTATGAGAAGCATCAGGTAAACATGCAGCCATTGTGTGGTCATTCCATCTATAAAAATATATCATCAGTTTGTTAATCATAGGCGGATCCAGCGGGGGGGGGGGGGGTCAGGGGGGTCCGGACCCCCCCTAGAATTTGGAAAATGTACCTGTCCATTAGTGTATTTCTTGCTTGTAAGTCATTTTTATGTAGCATAAAGCATTTTTTATTTCGGTGCTTAACATAGATTTGATGGTTATGAAGTTTTTATTATCAATATGTTGCATTTTTTCTGCAAAATGTGTATAATGTGGTTGGGTTCGAGATTCGGACCCCCCCCCTAAAATGTTCGGGCCCCCCAAGAAAAGTTCGGACCCCACCTAGAAAAAATCCTGGGTCCGCCCCTGCAAAGTGATCACCATGCCTCTTTTTGAACGATTGGATTTAAAAAGTTCAATAGTAGCGTTTTGGAATTTCCTCTGCTTATTATTCCTGTACTTTTGGATTTCCTCGGCTCTGTTCCTCAAACATAATTGCAATTGTTTCTTTGAATACAGATTTATGTCGTTCTGAGCAATGTCCTTTAAATGTCCTTAGACAAATGAAATTTTGTGATAACTATGATAATGCAACAACAACAAAAAGCCTGGCTTAATGTAAAGAGCAAAATATGTGCTACAATGGCGTACGATTAATATATAAAACTCACAAGTTTAAGACAACCAAAGCGTGAATAGTGCGTACAAAAAACTTGTTTAGGTAAACATTAAAAATGAGACAATCCATTTCAGGGGTATGCATGCAATATTGAATATAAAATTTGTGTAATTCATTTTAACAAAATTAGCATGGCGGATAAACCACGACCACTTGGTAAATCATGCTTGTAATGGCAGAACGCTTTTCCATTACACAAACATCCACGTAAACATTGCATATATAAACATGGCTAGTTTCATTACACACCAATATTCAGGGATGAATTATTTTTTACAATTTTACAGTTTTGTTAGTTAACACTTATTTAAAACAAACATATCTTGATACAAATTTACAATGTGCTTATACGTTATTTATAATGAATATTAATTGTCAAAGCGGTATGTTTAAATCGTAAAATGCTGTTCATGCATCTGCTTATTCACCTATTTAGTGGGCAAGTCCATTGTTTTTAAAGTACAAAAACACGCATGACCTAGAATACGACCGGTTGTATTTCATTGTTTTGTTATTATAAACAGTGTTTTGTTTTTTGTTCGAACTATAATGTATTCAACGGTCTCAAGTCAATTTGCACCAACTATATACATGTATATAGCTATCACAAACATAAACAAACAAGCATGCTTACTGGATTGGTTGGGTTGTAATGACAAGAGCGATATCATTCTCCAATGAAGTGTAGTTGTAACCTGGATGAAGAACAACTCTCTTGACATGGTAGTATTTCTCATGTGGATCAGTGACTGAAATATTGTATTCACCGGCGTATGCTCTCCAGAAATGAAGGTCAAGGTCGTATAGAGAGTATCCTGGTCTGAAAATATGAATAAAATGAATTTAGAATATCCTGGTCTGAAAATATGAATAAAATGAATAAAAATTAAGCATGCAATAAATGTGTAAATAAAAGTTAAATAGCGGTTATACATGTTCAACTGACTTTACATTTTTGTAGATAACCCTTGATCATTGAAATCACCTTCAAGAAGGTGATCCCTTACAGAACTGATTTACACCTATGTGAAGTGAAACAGCTACAGGTAAATTTCTGGCCTAAGGAAATTAGCAGCGCCCCTAAAGGGGTTAGAACCCAGGACTGACCGATCCCTAAACGCACGTCCTACCACTAGACCACTGTTCGTACGGATGTGTGTATTACACATACATTTTGGACTGTCTTAGTGTACCCTGCTTCTAGTGATTTTGAATGTGCAGTTACCCTTCTGGGGCATTTTTATACTTAAAATGGTTTGTTTGTCTGTAGCGATCTCATTTGTAAAATGTACGTACAGCTTCAGGGATTCTGTCTCCCTAATCGGTATAAAATTCTGACCTTTGTAGCGGCTTTTTGTTCGACCATTGTTAGGTAAAACGACCCTTCTATCATTGTCAGTTATCAGTACCGTGACCCACGGCTCAAAATTCACGAAATGTCGCAAGTGATGATAGGTTGTATTGAAATGCGGTGAAAAGTGTGCCTTATCTTAGTGTATGAAAAAATATAACAGTCCAAGAACGAACAGACGGAGGTTTCACATTTATCTAAAATAAGTTGACCTCCTTTCTAATCTTTCAGTTTTACTTGTCTAATTCTGTGACATACTTACCAATAACATGGTGTTCAGATTACGATGAGACATTTCTCTATTGTTCACCGAGTTTCGATATTCCATATTCATTGTACAGTGGGCAATTTTCATAGGTCATATAGCAAGATACATTTTGTGCAGGTTATGAAGAGCAAACAGTGAGCATAACAAACTAAATATGTCCAAGCGTCATAAAACTGTCAGTGGATTCATATCTGTCTTTTACCGTTGATGTTCCTGATACGTTTGCTTACACATTCTTGTTGTATTTGTTAGCAAAATAGTTACTGTATACGTCTTATTATTATGTTTTAAAGCGGTCAGCTTTGGGACTGCAAGTATTGAACACGCCAAATCAAAATTCAATGTACATATTTTCTAGAAACGCCCATTTTTTACCCCCAAAGATATCCAATTGTATTCAGTTTGACCAACAGGTGTGAAGATAATACAGAACGCGCATTGCTTACCCTTCAAAATGTTGAGCTGATGTAAGGATGACATGTTGATCAATCACAACACCACTTCCTGAGATGAATCCAAGATCATCAACCAACATTACCTATAATATAAACACAACAAGCCATAGAAAAAATATACAATTATAAGCCTATTTCTCCTACTTACCTCATTTGGTAGCACACACGTCTACTGATCAAGGGATTTATGTAACTAGGACCCAATTTCAGTTCTCTTTATACATCGTGATTAGCATAAAGTATCGACATAGGAAGGTTTCCAATCAAAACACAATGGAAGTATCATTATGTACAATGTACAAGTAATTTTAAATCAAATGTATAGTTAAGTATTTATATAATGACTCCAAACATGTATGCATGCATGTTCCGTTCTTTATTAAGGCCATCAAAATTAACGGTCTAAGTTGCGTAATTGTCTTAAGATATGGAACCTTGTATTCTCAAAATAGGCAACTAGGAATTAGAAATTATCAAACAAATCGCATGATTTTGCCATAACCAAGACGGTTTTCAAACCAAAGCTGATCTGTATTATTTTATAAGTTTAATAAAGAGCTTGAGAAGTTTTCATTACCATCCATGGCCATGATCCTGGTACGGCAACTTGTCCTCCTACAATACGATTGGTGACTGGTTGAACATTTGGGACACCACAAGGCTGATCTGTATAAATAAATAAATTCATTGTACATGTATTGTATGTAGCGGAGAGTGGCGTACTTGGTATATTGGAACATATAAGAAACAGACACAAGTGTTTAGAATTGAAATTGGGCTTTATCATTAAAAGTCCTAAGCATTGAAAACTATAACATTTCTTTTATAACAAATAGACAATATATAATGGCAGAAAAGGCGCCTCAGTTCAGCTTGAACTTTTTTAATTTTTAATTTTCGTGCTCTAGAGAAACTAAGAAAATGGCTGATGTTTCAAGTGCCATCTGCATGCCCAGATGCCGTCGTGGCCGCGGTTTAATGACCAGCACATTGGTCACAACAAGCTATAAATTCTGCAGTCTTAGAATTTTCTACGTAAAGTGAAAATGTACCAGTTCTGTAGACAGAGAGTATGCAGGTACAGGTTATAAAAAAGTCCATAAAAGTTGTCTATTCCAAAATCGCTAAAAAGCTGAGAAGGGGATACAACCAAGTACATTTAAATAGATAATACAATGTAACAGCAATAGCACCACAAATGTAGAGATTCAATATGTTTTATATATATGAACCAGTCTCTGTGAATAATTATTGTTTATGCATGTACTAGGCTCGATTTCATGAATCAAAAGGAATAAATCTATGTTTTGTTAATTACGACTGACTGACTATAAGTATCATAGTTTCAAGATATCAATAACAAAAAGCGTAAAAATGAGGATTGTTTACAATCATAAGTTTAGTTTTCCATCCGACTTTCGTCAACGTGCCAAGCCATCGCACCGGTCGACGTACGGTCCGTGTGGTGTGGATTCTTTTAAAAGTAGACTTGTTACTTTACAAATATAATATTCTGTATCATTTGTGCTTTAAAATTGGATTGCTAAATCTAGATAAGCTTTAATAAGTTTTTTTAACAAAGAATTACACGCATAATTTCGGTATTATTGTTTTAAAATGTCGATGGATATGTAGCGCCTACACGCGTTGCCATCGAATTGTTTACTCATAATAGCAATAGCACCACAAATGTAGAGATTAAATATGTTTTATATAATGTATTATATAATTGTATAATATAATCACTTAATAATCATTCCAAGCATGATTTATGAGAGAGAAAATCAGTACTTTTAACCATTGATTAAAGGTTCAAAGACGGATAATCTGCAGTCCAATATAAAAGGCGATATACAGTAAATATAAAATATGAATGTGAAGTGTTCACTGTTTATTTACTACAGACTTCCATGCTGTTCATTATACTCTTTTCTATTGAAAGTTCAGGAAATAAATACAAACATATTTAAAATCTACTTACTCTGTCCGAAAACGGCACCGACTAAACCTAACACACAAATAGCAAACAACATTTTGATCTGAAAAAAAAAGAAATAAAACAACATCCGAGTTTCTTCACAAAGAAATACAAGAATTAGAATTTTTAAATAATTTTAATTTAAATAAATTTTACTTTTAAGTTTAATAATTTGATGTATAAATTACCATAAAAGTTAATTGTTCCGTCAAAAAGTAAATCTGGCTGTTTCAGAATACTCACCGACCAAAATTGCTCTTTTAAAGTCTGAGTGTTTCGCAAGACTAGCAGAGTGACCGGCTTGCAGGACGGCTCTTATCTTATCTGAAACTTACGTAGTTACAGTTTTATAGGTGCAACGCGGTAAATAACACAATACCGAGCCATAACAAGTGATTCAATCTAAATGGACGGCCTCTAATACTGTTACAAAAAGGAGTCCTTTGAACTTATTCTGTCAGGATTTTCTTAAAATATGTATTTCAATGTGTTAAAAGGCTGTGTACCAATCTCCGTAAACAGAGATCCTGTTCTACTCGCGTTGTCGTACTGGATCTCTACTTAGTCAATGCAAGGTCACGTCGAGATGAACTTTGTGTCGACCAATCAATGCGTAGCTTTCATCTAGACGAAAACACTATTAATCACATTTTGATTTCGTAATTTCTATTTTTAGACCAAGGTTTGCATGCAAATTTAACAGCGGTATTATTCACAGTCTGCGATTGGGTGGCTCCTTTCAAATTGCGTGACGTAGACGATGTAAACAAGTTACGTATCATAACAATTTCGTCATGAATATTATGATGAGAAAAGGTCACCTGAACGTGACCTTCGTTTGGAAAAGGCCAGATCTAAATTAGCGAGTATGCGAGCGGTAAAATTTTAGATCGGGTTTTAATCAGATTGGCTGTGTACAGGTTAATCACTAAAAACATGTTAGCAGTATTTTGCTTGGTTACTGAAATTGCAGTCTAAAAATATCATCACCGATGTATAGTATCGCCAGTATACAAGTATTAGAAAGATCAGTAGTCCAGTGGTAGGACGCGTGCTTAGGAATCGACAGGTCCTGGGTTCGAATCCCACTTTTAATTTACTTGTGCAGGCACTGTTAGTTTCCTAGTGCAAGACCTGCGATTGCTTCACTTTCCCCAGGTGTAAATGGGTACCTGCGAGGATGGTATAATTCCGTTGCGCAAATTTGTCGGCTGCACTAATAAGCGGATTAAAAGACTCCCCAGGGAGATTCATAGATAGATACCAGTAGCCCGATGACCAGGGGTAATAGCTGTAAAGTCAGTTAACGTGCGTAAGCATGAAACTTAGACTATAAAATGCCATTACATTTTTAAGTATTAGCATTTCCAAAAAATGCTTGAAATCGCCGTTTATCCGTGTATGATGTCTTCTCCATTAAGTAAAACATTATAAATATTGTTTTCCGATACATCAGTCTACGCATAATTAATCAACTTTTGACATGAACAGTCCGTGATCAAGGATGAGTAAAACTGACCATATAAAACAGAAGGTTTGATCTAAATCTTTGGTGTTAGTAGATTCGTCAGTAATTGCCTTTTTGTGTATGGTGTCAGTGTCTGTGTCAGCGTTTAGACCGTCCTAGATATGATCGTTATTTATTATTAGACTATCCCGATGCATTTTTTTCAATAAAGTGCGAGTTTTAAGAAGAAAACATAAACACTCTTATTAAGGTAACATTTTTTTTTAAAGAAATGACATATAACAATTAGTTTTGTTATTTCCTGCGCTTATATTGCAAGTACCTCTAAACTGGTACTCGTTCATATATTGTAAATGGTATTTCCCAGGAAAACAAACAGGCAACCTGACAAAATCATGGCGGACAACGAATTCATTCACGCACCTCTTTTTGATCTTTTGACGTTCATTTTCTTATCATGTGATCTAAAATGAAGCGTTTTGATTGGATTAAGGCAATCGGTGTCGACTACAAAATGGTCAAATTTTGATGATTGTATATGTCGCCGTCTAGGAACGACGACAATAGGATATTTTACCTTCATCGTATATTTTCATCAAAGATCACCACATTTTACGTTAAATCATGAACAACAAGCAGAATGTTCACTACAGTGATAGGACATATGATGTTTCTCACGATATGAAATGATTGAAAAACAGACGAATTTGGACTTGGACAGATCTGACTTTTCATGTCCTTTTCAAGTGTAACGAACAAAACAATTGAGTCATATAAATAAGTAATTTCAAAATGTTACAAAACGTCCTTTTTGAAGGGTCTATTTTTCAATGTTATTATATGAAAAAAACGTTCTTATCACAATTCTACATTTGGTTACGCTTCGGTTTTATTCCTTATAAAATGACACGCAGTTGGATATGCTCGGCTATGTTCCTTGACTGCTCGTAAGTAGCAAAATATGAATGGCGACTTAGGTTGTTAATATATACGATGTACAAAGTGGCATACTGTTCTTGTACATAGCACTCTTTGATAGTTCTAAAAGAGTATCAAAGGAGTTCAATTAACAGTTTGATACATTCACCTACATATTTAAAATTTTATCAACAGTCATTTTTTTCAAAGCGAAAAAACTATCAGACCTACTAATAAAACGTTTATGCAGTGCAATCAGTTCTGTGATTTTTAAACCAGACTTTTGTAACAACAAAAACGGTCTGATAAGAAACCATTATACGTAGTTGTCTCAACTAACGATGTGAATTTGATTTCGAAATTGGAACCTAATCAACAATATTTTTATCAAGATAAATTCTAAAGTACTTTAATTTTGATATTAGTCTATTAGATTGTTGAGTTAAGTCTCAAGTCAAAATAAATTTGTGACCTTTGGTTATAATAAAAAGTTCACGATACTTTATTTTCACACATTTTAGCTCGGCTATTAGGAGTTGAAAAGTGGGGCTGTCGTAGTCATTGTGCGACCGTA
Organism: Mactra quadrangularis; assembly: GCA_025267735.1. Lineage (NCBI taxonomy): Eukaryota > Metazoa > Mollusca > Bivalvia > Venerida > Mactridae > Mactra > Mactra quadrangularis. The sequence continues at coordinate 59,607,028 of CM046303.1, read as the reverse complement.
GCGCCGTTAAACGTCGCCACGCCGCTAAACGTCGCAACTGACGTTAAACGTCGCAACACTAACGCTAAACGTCGCAACCGCCGCTAAACGTCGCAATCGACCTGCCGTTAAACGTCGCAACGCTGACGGTAAACGTCGTAAAAAATCGAATGCCGTTAAACGTCGCAACCTTGCCGCTAAACGTCGCACTTAGTAGGAAGGTATAGTGTCGAGCCTAATCAACACACAAATATTACATAGGACAAATATGACTTCAAAGCAGCCACTCTTAGACTCATAGCAACCATCAATATATCCTTAGCAACCAACCCTTGGTCCATAGCAACCACTCTTACACCTTATGCCAATCGCCTTAAGGCCAAAAGTATCCACTATACTGTCCATAGCAACCGATTTGAGTTCCATAGCAACCGTAATTGCACCTTTAATATCCATTTTAATATCAAATGGAATAACTCTCGCGGCCATAAACTTTATCTTAGTGTCTATTTTGATCATCTTCGGATCAACTTTCAAACTTGGTCATTTTTTATTTGTAAAGAGCAGGGGCCATAAATCGTGTGTCAAAAATTGTAGACCCTAAATTCTGTATTTTTCTTTATAAGCTCACCTGAGCTAGCTAAGGATGAGCTTTTAGGATCATTGGACGTCCGGCGTCCATCGTTTGTCGCCCGTCTGACTACTGTTTGCGAACATTCTAGTGGATACATTTTTACCTCAATTATCATCAAACTTTGTGAGGATGATTGTCTACGTATTTGATCGGATGGGTTCGAACATGGGTCATCTGCGTAGAAAAACTAGGTCACCGGAGCTTAAAATAGAAACATATTGTTAACAGTTTTGTGGCTATATTTTTATACAAATACCATGGAAATTGGTTGGAAATTTTTATTTACTCTGATTATGTATAATTATTTCAGTGGTACCCCGGTTAGCGATAAAGGGCCATAACGAGCCTCTTGTTTAATTTATGCTTAGCTTTCCTCAGCTACTTGAAATGATTCTGTTGTAAGAGAGTGCTAACTATACTCAGCAAAATAAAAAACTTTACATGGTGTTTAAGTGGGCATAATTTGAGTTTCCGTCAGAATATCTAAAAAAAAATTAATGCATTTTATTCCTTGAAGACATTGCATCACTTAAGTTAAATTTTTGTTGATATAACTTGTACGAACCATGAATACGACGTAAGAGTTTAACCTAGGGGTCAGAATGAAAAATACAGGAATTAAAGGTGATGGTGAACAAAAGTTTGGATGCGTTGACTATTTTTATTTGAGTCCTTAATGTTGTTTAGAACACCTCAGTAACGTGTGTGCCCCCCATATCTGGCAATACACGCTCTAACTCTCCGCCTCATGGAGCGTACGTAACGTCTAATTAGGACGTTAGGCAACGCCTGTCATTCCACCTGCAGTGCATTAGTGAGGTCGTTCACGCTGTTTATATGGTGGTTAGCCCTTACTCTTCGTCCAAGTTCATCCCAGATATGTTCAATGGGATTCATATCTGGGGAAAGAGCGGGCTATGGCAAGACGTTGACGTTGTTACGCGCCAAAAAATTGGTTGTCAAGCGGGCAGCATTGTCATGCTGGAAGGTTAGTCCAGGACCATGAGCCTGCATGAAAGGTACTAGAGTATTCATGAGAATATTCACGTAACCTTGTGCATTCAGATTACCGGGGACTACCACAAGTTGTGTCCTTTGATCCCCCATAATTCCACACCATACCAACACACTTCCCCCGCCAAACCTGTCCCTTTCCCTGATGCAACATTGTGCGAATCTTTCATTTCTGCGACGATAAATTCGCACCCTTCCGTCGGAATGGCTAATTCTGAAGCGAGATTCGTCACTGAAAATAACTCTTCCCCACTGGTTACGTGTCCAGCGTTCGTGACGTTGTGCCCATGCCAACCTGGCGACCCTATGGCGGGGTCTCATTATCTGCCCAGTATAAGGCCTGCGGGCACGAATTGGAACATGAGATTGCCTTAGGCGGTTCCGTATGGTTTGGGCACTCACACCAAATTGACGAGCAGTAGCTGTAGCTGGCAAAAACCTATTACGTAGATGATTTAAGCCGATGACGCGGTCGTCCCTACGTGACGTCAGACGTGGTGCACCGGGTCTCGGGCGGTCATATACGGACCCAGTAATACCGAACCGGGTGCTAAGGTTATGAATGGTTTGCCGAGAGCAACCAAAGTGCTGCGCAACGTCCATAATTCTGGCACCCGCTTGGAGCATCACAATAGCCCGATTTCTTTGATTTTCAGAGAGCCGTGGCATTGCTTCTGAAAGTCGTAAGACTAAACAAAAGTGCCTTTTCTTGGTTTTAAAAACAAGCAAACGTTTCTGTGAGAAAAGTTTTACTCCACATGACTTGAGATTGTCTGTGGCGTGGTCGGTGTAAGAAACCGGAAATGGCGGATTAAGTCGCTCGTGGAGCATATAACTGCACGAAATTTTCGGATTTGTGTAGTACATCAAAATGCCACTAAAGATTAGATAGTTTTGTTTATTACACATAATGATTTAGCAACGAAATTCAGGTTTACACAATGTAAAGTTTCTATTTTTGCTGAGTATATTAAGTAATGACTATTCATAATCGACTGACTTTAATTGGAATGCTATTTGATTTTAGTCATTAGCCGATCAAATCTCACCAACGTGTTTATAGAAATCTCGGATATAAAAATATATTCGACTTTGAAAGTAGTTTTATATATAAACGATGTAGGGCTGCTAAACGTCGCAACGCTACTAAACGTCTCAACCTTGACACTAAACGTCGCAACCTTGACACTTAACGTCGTAACGCTACAAAACCTCGCAACATTGACACTAAACGTCGTAGCCTTGACACTAAACGTCGCAACCTTGACACTCAACGTCGCAACGCTACTAAACGTCGCAACCTTGACACTAAACGTCGCGTTTAGTAGTAAGGTGTAAGCAACGGAAGTCAAGATGTAATAGCTATACTACAGTTATAAGGCTAATGAAAATAGCTGGGCAAAATCCGAGTAGTCCACCTAATCGGACCTACTTATTTGCATTCGGAACACTGAATAATTTAGGAATGATTGTTGGGGGTCTATCCTGGCGACAAGGGTTTTTACTACCTACGCGAGGAGAAGCGCAAGTGAAGCATGTAACGACCATGAAAAAAGTTCTTATAGTATACACACAGATCTTTGTCAAAACATTTTCTATGTTATATATTTAACTAAAAATTGTTTATTCGTGGATTTGTTTACTTCAACTCAGGTCAAAGCATTTTGTTTGGGAATGTGACGAAAAGGTAGTTCTAAGATGGCGTCTCAATATGTCCGACGTTATTCGTAGCGAATGGCCGAGGAGTTCCGGATGTCTTTTTTGAAGAGTATGCAAGGGGAAATATCTGACTAATGTCACAATACACTCAGGGTCTACAGTCACGTGATCTATAAAAACAACCATTAAAGTACACAAATTTGTTTTCACCGATTCCTCTTTCCAGACAAAAAAATGTGAAATCACAAAGCGCATAAAATAACTGCATGTTAAACTTTTCCTTCTCGAAAAATCACAATCGGTCCTGTACGGTTTGATCGTTAGTGAGATATAAATTGCACAAATATTGAATCGAGCGATAAACTGGTCATGCGCAAATATATTGTGCCGTGAAATTAGAGAAAACAAATACAAGTGTCATTCTAATACTTGTATAGGCATTTTGGAACTATGGAACGTTGTAATTAATTATATGCACTTAATTAATATTTTTTATCTTGATTTCTTTATCTTGACGAATTCAAAATGCTCACAATTACGTGATTATATGCCCTGGTACAATATACATGCGGCTTATTTCTCTGGCAAGGTTTTTTATTAGAAACCAGACTTTAATATTCCTTTACGCTACATTCTGCTTCATTACGCCACATTTACTATGGGACGCCGATGTTGTGCGTTAAACATAAGTCACTTGGTACTTCTAGCATCACGTGATCTATGTGATGGCAATGTAGTCTCGACATTATTTATTGTAAGGAGTGTGTGCTTCACATAATGATGAAAGCATTAGTTCATAATGATACGGGGTTCTGGAATACTCCATGTCCAACTTTTAGGCCCATACATAATCCCAAGTCGATATTTTATTTTCAATAGAAAAGTATAGGGGAAAATTTCTTTGAACGGTCATAACTTTTTTATTTTTTAAGATATCAATTTTGTGCAAATGATGCCAAAAAGTTTAAACTGTCTTCTTTCATTTGATTGTTTTTATTTTTTGTAAAATTGTACAGTTTTGGTCCCTTTTTAGGTTTTATTTGATTACTCACGTTACTATAAACAAAGAAGGGAAATAAATACCATGCTGATATAAGTTGAAAAATAAAGCCTTTCCGGTTCTTTGATCAAATTTGTGCAAATGACATGAAAAAGCCGTATGTTTCTAGTTTTCGGAGCACTTTTTAAATTTAAAATATCTTAATGAAGTTTTGGTCCCATTTGCACTTTTTTCCAAAAGTTTTCCATTTTTAAAGTATTTTTTTCTTAAATTTATAGTGTGCGCTATCGGATTTATGGACCCCTGGTGTGATTGTATAATACACTGCGCATAGCAAGGCACAGCGGGTACACTTTTATGACAAGATTACCTTCCTGTCTCAGTTTTATAGTTAACTATTTGTATATATACATGTACTTGTATCTGTCAAATGATGTTGTAATAAAGGTTCTGAAATAATTATATTTAAAGTGTTAAGATTCTAGGCAGGTTAGAGAATACATACATGTAATTTATCTATTTATTCAAAGAATTATTGTTCGGGAAGATTTACTCGATTATACGAATTATTGAAAACAGTATCATAAACATATTACTTTATTCTGGCGGCATAATGATAAATGAAAGACATCAATTGTTTTTAGTTTACCTCTACAATTATATTAATTAAAACGTTAATACATTGAAAACTATTTGTTTACTAGTTTACAAATCATTGTAGAACGATTGTATAAAAAAGGTGAAATATTAAAATGAATAAAACATTTATGCAAATAAGTGCATGGGCATTTTAGTCCAAGTAAAATAAATCAGCAGACGAAACAAAATAACAGTTATTGGCGGCTTAACGATAACGATGAGGTTTGAATATTGGTTCAAAGCTATTCATTTAAATTTAAAGCTTTTATAACAATAAATATAAGGCATGTATAAATTAACGGACGGGCAATGAATAAATTCAAATGGTGGATGAGTACATAATTCTCATTTCTAACATAATTTGACCATCAAAAAATTATTTCAATCATCATTCTTGTTTCATCTGACTGTATTGTATACAAAATGTCACCTTAAAAGTTGTGAAACATTTATCTGTTAATTTACACTTGTTGTACAATTGACAATATAAAACATTAGTCAACAACGGATTTAATTAATCCCCTGATATGACTTGAAATTGTGACCTATGATCCTTATCTTATCTCATCGATCACAACATGGGGTCGCGGCTTGTAGATTATATCATCGCAAAACAGACGTATCTACAATCAGAGCTATATGGCTGTATCATAAAGCGAAAATCTTGATGGGTCTAAAAGTTGGGTATGCAATCATAACATACCCATAACATTGAAATAGGAACTCAAAATGATAACAGGACCAAATGTTATAATACTTGATCGAGAGCTCCCTACACAAGAACAATTCAGTTCCTAATAAGTAAGCATCTTAGAAACCCCGAATAAATACGTATTGCATTATTCAATTATATCAATCATATCATGTAACAAAAAATTGAGCTCTTGAGCATGGAGTCCATTGTCAAGTTTTATAGCATCGATCCCGGATCAAGTGGATTCCGACTTCGCGGTATGTTCATAATTAGGGACTTTAGTCAGTTATCTTTCCCTGATAAAACCTGAAGCAATCCAATTGGTAAGTATGTCCTATCAGTTGGAATCCTTGGATTTTATCATTGAAGTCCTACGTAAGGATAATAAAATACTTCATATAATATCTTTCTTGTTAATGAAGATATTAACAGAAGTGATGAATTCAGATAGTTCTTTACCTTAAAAATACTTAGCTTGAATTTCAAACAAATAAAATGATTTCCAAAAAGTTATTAAAGACTAATTTTGGCAAATTTGCATTGAACAGTAAGGATAAAATCCGAATAATCCAACTAATTGGACCTACCTATATGAAGAGTATACAAGGGGAAATATCTGACTAAAGTCCCTTATTCATCCATCCATTCCTGTATTAAATGTTGATATTTACCTGGTATAGATCTTCAATGTTTTTTCAAGCAAATCTGTCGCGTGGTCTAGTGGTTACATATAATTGCCAGAGAAGAACTAAAATAATTTGTTTGAAAGCAATATGCCCAAGAGTTAATGTAAATTAATCCACTAAATAAAGATTAATCAACATGATGGCTGTGCAGACATATAGATTAGATAGTTAGCCCAACAACATAATTATGTAGATCTGTACCAGGCCAATATCAACAATTATAGTTCGTAAAAATAGCATTACGTGTTTGTGTAAACATTAAAATAAACTAATCCATTCCAAAGGTAGGAAATAATTGAAAATAAAAGTTGTATAGATCATTTTAACAAAATTAGTGTGGTTGATAAACCACCACTCAATAATGCTTGTCATGGACGAAATCTTTTCCATTACACCAACAAAACACTCGTAAAACATATTAAATTCAATACTAAATATTTTATTGTCATGCTGATCACCCCATGTCGTGAATTAGTTCATTGTAGTGTTAACATAAACATTGTTATGTTTTTAGTACGAACTGTATACTAGTAGGGTTATTGATAGATATTTACTGTAACATCTTCAAGTCAATGTACAAGGCGAGAGTTTTAGCTCTTTTTGCGCTTTTTTTCATCGGATTTGACAATATTTCAAACGATTTGTCGTACAGACTAGATAAAAACTTATAGCATGAACAAATTATAACTTTTCACATCGGTTACTTCCCTCGTTTTTCATCCTTAAAAAAGGGGGAGGGGCAACCGCTGAGATATTTTAAGTAAAGGTAAAGGTACGCTGAGAAAAATTCTATTGTTAAGTTTCATTCAACTGTCAGTAGTGCATACATTAACCTCCCTGATTTAAATAGATAAGCAAAGAAGAACTGTACTGAGTATTTAAAGTCATAGGGAAAAACATGCGCCACTGGCAGTTGAATTAAATTTAACAATTACATCTACTAAATGTTGGGATCTACCTTAGAATATTACTTTTAGAGTTCCCAGTCCTATGAGAATATTTAGGGAAACAAATCCTCGCTTAGTACAATAAGCTGAACATGATACAGTAAAATATCAACCTAGGTAGAAAAAAAAACACTTTGAAAGCACACCTTGTCATAGAGCATTACATGCCCTGGTGTGCTTAAAGACCATGCAGTTGTAGTTTAATAGACATAAAATACATAAATATCCTTCTGATCTTGTAGTCGTATGTATATGTTTCATAAATAATGTCTGTGACTGTTGCTTTGTTCCTTCATTTGAATACATACACTGACATTTTCTATCAAGCTTGCTTCACTACGAAGATCTTACTGTTAATAGATCTGCAGAAAAAAATACATTAACTACCATTAGGTTAAAGCACAATGTACTCGTATAAACGAAGAATTCCCATAACGTGGATCTCAATTAGAAACTATACTAAAACCAAGAAAACCGTATTATTTGAAAAAAGGAAACATAATTTAACATCGAATTCACTATACTCACAATATATTTTTGTTTTATTCAACATGAAAGCATATCGCCAGTACGTATAGCAGGTACCATATTTACAATTGAGCTCAAATGGAACATATAAAGAATTCAAATTAATTTTATCTATCAGTTATTCATTGTAAGAGATAATATTTCATTATACCAGTTATTCGTTATGAAAGTGAATTTCGTTTCTGCACCACATGAACTAAATTAGGGTTGAATGTCAAAGTTTTGAATCAAGTAGTTAAATGTTCCAGCAACTGTGATTTTTTTTCTTTTTTTTAACTTTCGCATTCAACACATATATAGGTTATATACACGACGGCCAGCTCTTCCTACTATAGGTTTCCTTGACATTTTTTTCTATCACCAGTACTAACTTACCCTACCACGAGGCCGACAACTCATGTATAGGGTATGACCTGCCGCGACCGGGTTTCGAACCCGCGATCTCTGGATTCGAAGTCAGACATGCTAACCACTACGCCACGGCCACGGCTAACTGTGATTCAATACGTCATGTATTATCAAAAGTAATGATAAAATTGGTGTTCAATTTAAAAGATAATACTAAGTTCAATGTACATGTTTACAAACTATGACTTTCTTTCCATTATAGCACCGATGTAATGATACCGTAAACGCTTATATTAGAAAATGAAATTTGGAAGTCGTGATTCAAAATCTGTATTTTGATAAGTGGTAATAAAATGTGTCCATTCCTTTAAAAGCTTGTAAAAGTTATATAGCTAATGAATTGGTTGATATGCTTAAACATATGTTGAACAGAAGAAGAGTAAATTACATGTTATATGATACATTTAATGTCCAAATTACTTGGTATTGTAATAATATAAGCATTTGATACTACTTTATTTGGATTTAATCAATACTTTATTTGGTCATTTACTACTGTTATAATGTCACCTGACATGCTTATCATTTAAATACAGCAAAATGAGACGACAACCTCTATATATGGTAAAACATCACAATCATGGAAAGATATAACCTGTCGCATAGCCTGATTCGACAAAAATAGCTATATGCTTTCATAAAAATGTTTTCTTTTTAGATATTGTTTGTTGTATTCAATTGTCTATGCATAAATAATAGCCATACATCAAGACATTTCATTTCTTAGTAGGCCTACCACTTCTGCATGGCGATTTTCTCGATTTTTGATCGAAGAACTAAACAGCTATTATTACATTTTAGTTCGAGTTACACTATAATAAAAAAACTTCAATTTAACATGTAAATATTACAAGATTAAATATTTACCTTATCAAGATCCTGATCATCTTAAGTTGATTCGTGTTGAATAAATTGTGCGATGATTACTACATTCTGTTGTTGGGTGTAATTTAAACATTCTACAAAAACATAAAACAAACGTTTAGTTTAAATAAATGAAAGTAAGACAACTTGATAAGTTGCTTTGAAAGTTTACATATCTGACTTTATCAATCAGAAAGTTTGTGTTGAGCATTAAAACCTCAGAGGTCTTTTTCACAAAAATCTCATGAAAAATATTTTAAGTCAATTTCAAAACTTTACATTCAAAGCCTAAAAGATATTATATAATATAATGATATGTTTTTCAGAAAGTGTTCATTATCCTACAAAATTGAAGAAGATCATAAATTGGTTTGACAATGCATGAACGTATACGAGGGGTGATTGGAAAGTTCGAGGAATTTATTTATTAATGGTACATGGGATAACATAGGAAAAAATAAAATACACCATTCTGTACGTATACCAAAGACTGATATAAAGCCTAAATATTTTCTTGATACATTGAAAAATAAAGTTTTCACGAAATATTTTACAACACTAGTATACGGTACTTGAAGCACGCCGACGCCATCATTGGGTTACTTAAACGTCGAAGTCAAGTTTCCTATTTACTGTCTGCACATAATCACCACCTATTTCCATACACTTTCTATGGCTTTGTACCCACAGATTAAAGGTAACCTTTAAGTGTTCCTCACTGAATGAATAAATAATTCTCTTGTGCAATACAGCACACTGTAAGCCATCAATCCTTATATAGTTGGTTCTCCACTCACGCTACCTTTCCAACAGTTACTGTCTGTGTCAGTTGATCTGGTCTTTCTTCATCAAATACCCATGTTCTACCTTCGCTGAACCTCTGGTGCCATGTGTAGACAATTGTTTTTTCACATGTTGGTAATGTATCAGCAGTTTAATATGTTTAAGCGTATCTGCAGGTGACAAATTGAGTCAAACACAACAATTTATGACTGCACCCAACTCAAAATCATTTGTTGACGTCATTCGTTGTTTCGAAGTCACGACTCTAAAATCTTTGCTATGAAATAACCATTCAAAAGAATTTCATGAAACTTTCAGGAAATTATTTCCAGACGTCACGCTTGTGTAATTAAAGTTGGCGCATAATTCGTACCAAAATTGAGTGCGTAATACCATGTTTAATGTTTAAAAAATAGGTGAAAAATAGCGTGCTTCAAGTGACCAAACAGTGGTTGCTATGGATACCATTTATTCTTTCTACATATTGATAATCTGTTCACCAATATGATTTTTAAAACTCAAATGAATTATTTTACACTTACTTGAGCTTTAATGTCATTTGACATAGGAATAGATATTTTAGAAAGGAATTCCGTGAATTTATCAATCACCCCTCGTAATGAATGTTTCCTGCTTTTAACTTGATGATTTTTATCGTAAGCTATTTTTTGTGTAAAAATAACCACTGATTTTTATTTGCTAAATCCTCTCACTAATAAATGATGTAGCATAAGTAACATGTTATCTGAGAATGAATGCTGCTCCTTAAAAGGAAGAAAATTTAGTACTGGCGCATCCTATAGGAACGATAGATTAATAGGTAAACTATCCTGCTCACACGTTCCTGACTAAATCAAACCAAACGCATGGGTGTCTCTAGCATCCTATATATTATTGTACGCGTCTCTAGCAACCTAGATTGTATTGTAGACATGTAAGTAACAGCTGTAGGTATTGATTCAGGTCTGATGTGACAAATCCAAATTTAGGTTCTTCAAGAACTCATTTTTCTAATTTATGATAACTCACACGCTACAAAATATTGATGCTTTCTTATTTTTGGATAGGGCGTAAATTTACGCATTTCTGATGTTTTTTATTCGGTAAATGCAGACGTCTCTTCAGAAGAGTTGGTAAAGTGACGAATAGACAACTGTCGCTGTATGTATACATCGAGTTTGAGCTAAAGTGGGAACGTGCTTCTAATGATTTGGGTATGTCAGCAGTTCATGAATTTTGTTAAAATCAGTACAAATTCTAATAATCTAATAAGCAAATTAGCCAAACACACGTGACACTAGGAAAATTTACAGAATATGTTTTATCAAATCAACAAGTGATTATGCTTCCTTAAAATTCTGACTATAACATTATACTATCAAAATAATTGAGGAATAATTCCAATAAACTTACCGCTAGAACGTATATCCAAAAGTCAGTTTTCCATTTAATCGTAGAATTAACATAACATTGAACAAATTCAGCCACCTTTAACCCATCTTCATCCAAAGACACCAGTACATACCTAGAATATATAACATACAAGGACCAGAGTTGGGTGACATGTGACCAAAATAATTCAAAATGGCAGATTTCCCCTCGTTTTTATGAAGCAATAAAAGGAAAGTATACGCTATTTAAATAATAAATGCTGTTTGAATTTAGTAGTAGTAATACATCGTTAACATTTTACGAAGATTTCCTGCTGTTGGTTTACGATATTTTTAGTCGTAATACTTTATAAATGAAGCCCGTTGCTAAATGCTAAATATGTGTCCATCTTGTAAAACCTTTTTGTCTTGTCCAATGTTATTGTTCCATAGACATCACTCACAACCTGAAATAGACAAAACAAGAAAAGAGAAACCCGAAAAAATATATGTAACAAAACATGTATAGTATATTGAAGATAAATTATAAAAAGATAACCAAAGAAACGCTGAAAAAGAACTAAGGAGTAATGGCATTAGAAGGAGATACGGAGCACGGACAAGCATGCATGAGGTACAAGGAGGGGCACGGGCAGGGAATTTTACTCCATGGGGGTTATGTGGTCCGTTTAAGGCGGTCATTTCCGCTACCATTCCCACCTATTCACCAGGGCTATAGGAAGTCTCTGATCACCATTATTACAAGTTGGCTGGCTGGCTTACATGAAAATTAGTTTTATCTAGTTTAGACAAACTTATGAATACACGTACTTCCAAACCGACCTGTATCCTGAAACATCCCCTTCCAGTTATCATTACATTCTTAGCCCCTAATAAAAATACAACAAACACTTAATCTAGACAGGCATTTTACCTATATATAAACTCTTCAGAACTTTTATATTCCCTTTCAAACTTACTATATGGATCAAATTACCCTTACCAAAAATATCCACCTTAACTAAGTAAAAGAGTACCCCATGCAGGTTGTTCCATGATCGCCACACTTGTAATCAACGCCTTGTGAAATTTATAAGCAATACCACGAGACTAAACCATGTGTATTCATTACAGTTTCAACATTATTAAAAAGTTGTTTTTATTGGTAATACACGAGAGGTTTGTTATATTTAATTACATGTACACATATTCTCGTAAAAGTATTTATATTTTCAAAAATCTAGGCTGAACGAGGCTGACCTGCGTTAGTTTTTAATGTATGAAATTCTCAATCACTTACAAAATAATTTTAAAATATCAATTACGACATAATGACATGTCATCTACGACAAATATATACCTTTCATTGTTTGTTTGTTTGGGTTTTACGGCGCACCAACACAAAAAGGTCATATCGCGCCGAATGCAATCAGTGATACTTGTTTTATACCTTTCATACGTTGCTTATTGTTAATATATTGAATCTTAGACGCCAGAAAAACAGTTAAAGACACAACTTATAAATCTTGAACATCAAAAGAAAATTGTAGTATAGTGGTTACATCATTATAGAGATGAAAATTTCAAGTATTTCATGTTTCATGACTTTTTCATGTTTGCTAGCAAGTGAAATAAATTGAGGCCCATGCATAGTTATTGATAATGATACTAGTACTGTAGTTATGAATGTCTCTGACAAAATTGAGTAAGTAAATTGTTTTTGCGGCGCCTGGTTCCAAACTGTTTTTCATTCAGACAATATTTTAACCATCTTTTTTTTTAAAAAAGGAAAAATATTAATTTAGCAGACAACATTTAATTGAGCAGACGACCGTTCTCTTCATAGCTGGTCAACGATTAGACATGTGTAATGAATAGGGAAATATTTTTTTCTGTTCACAATTCCATCTACATTTTTAAATGGATTTCAACCAAATATTCACATAAGTTTTGTCACCAAGTGCTTTAGTGGAACAAATCTTCTTTAATGTCCATATATAGGTCACATGTGTATTTTAAAAGAGAATGAGAGCTTATTACTTGTACTCGGGTACTCCGATGTCTCGCCATTTGTGTTGGCATCTTTGATAATTTCAGTTGTATCAAGTTAACTTAAAGTCAAAACAGCAAAAATGTAGTCAATAAGGGGCATGTAAGTTTTTTGCTGTTCGATACAACGATCCATTTATATAAATGCTACATTTGAACTAGGTTCATGCACCCATTGCAGGGCCTCAATGATTATATCCATTCACCGTGACATACTGAAATTCTACCGTTATATCTAGCCACGAAAAAGCATGCAATACATGTGTCAAAATTTATGATAAGTTGTGTCTTTAAGATAACAAGCAAACAGTACTTAAAAAGGCAAGATATAAGACTATGTCCGTACGAACATTTGGAGGGGGTATATGGCCTCAAATTATTTTGAAAGTATTGCAACTTAAAATGAACCAGATGAAGATGTTCTTTTTGCGATAGCGATCAATTGATTTGCTATAGACGATTGGGAGAAAGGTTAGATTGTTTGTATTTTTTTTCTAAATCGGTCAAAAAATAAGAGCACAGAAACCTGTTGAATGAGATAGATGTGTTCGTGTTTTCTGAGGTTATGAGTTATATAACTTTACTGTATTTGTGTGTATATAGTAAACATATTTTGGAGTGTGGTATAAATAATAAGTTTGAAAGGGGGCTTTTTCATGCCGATAGCTTGGGGACTAGAGAACTGTCTGCATTCATGGATTTTTATTTGTAATTAGTCTGGCTGAGATGGAACCATTTGTCTCCAAATGAATGTGAATGTCATTACACCATTATGCAAAGAGTAAGTATGGGCTTTACTGATTGATACAGGGTTTGCAACAATGTTTATGTACATTGGATTTGTATATGTTCAGGTGGGCAACAATCTGGCGAAACGAAGAATTAGAATGGTGAACAGATCAAGAATTATACAAATGCTGTATTATGTGCGAGCGATAGGGACAACTATTAAGTAAGGAAATTAGTTTTTAATATCTTGTGCGTAAGGTGACAGCAAAATCATAGTAAACACAAATTTAGATAAAGTTTTTGACCGATTACATTGTTTTGTAAGATCTTTTAAAATGGATAATAGTCCCCCTATTTTGCATGGAAAAAAATAATTTTAAAACATTAATTACAACATAATGACATGTTATCTACCATAAATACATAGCTTTTATAATCCAAATCCGTCAAGAAATAAGAGCACAAAAGCTTGTTGAATGAGATAGACGTGTTCGTGTTTTCTGAGGTTATGAGTTATATAACTTTACTGTATTTGTGTGTATCTAGTAAGCATATTTTGGGGTGTGGTATAAATAATACTTGTGAAAGGGGACTTTTTCATGCCGATAGCTTGGGGACTAGAGAACTGTCTGCATTCAAAGATTGTTTTTTATAATTAGTCTGACTGGGATAGAATCATATGTCTCCAAATGAATGTGAATGTCAGCACACCATTTTGCGAGAAAATATGTGTTTCATTGACAGATACGGGTTTGCAACAATGTATATGTAAATTGGATCTGTATATGTTCAAGTGGGCATAAATCGGGCGAAACTTGAATGGTGAACAAAGCAAGGATTATACAAATGCTATATTATGTACTCACACTGTTCAGTGTATAAGGACAACAGTGACAATTCTTTAGTAAGGGAATTAGTTCTGTCAATGTTGTATGTGTCTCTTTCAGTACAGAACTTCATTTATGCCAAAAAAGCAAGATTAAATAATGTTTGTTCTTGGACAGTATTATTATCAGTATAGTCTTGTTTCTTTGACAAGATGAGATAAATTGAGGTTTTGACGAATGTTCAAGAAAGGGTATACAATTTGTAATCTATTGTAGCTGAGATTGAACTCAGATTATAAGGGTATCGGCGATAGAATCTATAACTATTCACAACCATCTCGTAATAATAGTTCGTTTGTTTGAAACAGAATATTTACTGATTAGTACGTTCATATCTCGTTATTGAACAACGTAAAATAATATGCGAGTAAAACATTAATTGATAGCGTGTTTTTAATTGATTGTGTTTGCAATTTAGACTATTATAAATAATGTAGCTGAACAAAGTTCGATAAGAAAACATTGGAAAAATCAAACAAACGGTTCTATATTGTACTCTAATGAAACTATTCGCTGTACAGAAAAAAACAACGAGATATTGGAAACAATTTACAATGCACATTTATAAGTCCTCAGAATGATAAAATATATCATTACTAAAGAAGTTTATCTTATACACTATACTTTATATAAATTATTTTCAAAAAACGGGTTGAAAAAATATGTTTATTAAAATAAATACTTTAAGTAGTAATGAGTCACAATTATCTGTTCATATAAACCGATTCTATGCATAGTTTATTACCTTTTACAAAAACAAAAATGTTATAACATTTACATTCTGAACGATAATATAGCAACAATATCATAATAGTATTAAAAATATAAAGTCATGTTCTATTAAATCAACAACTAAACCATGTAACATGTAGATTTGAACCAATTGACAACCTCTGTCTACAGTAAAAATCATAACAAAATATTGGGTTTTATAATCAAATCCCAATTGGCAAGTTTAGTATTTTATAAAAAGGACATTAATAATCAAAATAACACGTGTAAATGAAATGTACAAAGTACCTTCCACATCCATGTACATTACAACACAGTTCATTATACAGTCATTATTCATACAATCATTCCATTAGCCAAAAATGTTTCAAAAATCCATTTGAAGTTTTCTTTTCCAAATTTGATTTATACGTATACATGTAAATAGCTCCTTAGTTTGACTTAGCTCTATTTTCTCCATGTCAAATATTTTGCTTGTCGTAACATGCTTTTTAGGTATATGGTACTTTAGACCTTTTAAGACCTTCAGCGAATGGTGCTTCTTAATTGTTTTGTTAGTTAATTAATGATTCTGATCTAGCTATCCTCCCATAAAACGGGCCCTTCACCAGATTGCTCAGAATCATATTGAAGTGCATTGAATAATTCCGATCTAGCTATCCTCCCATAAAACGGGCCCTTCACTAGATTACTCAGAATTATATTAAAGTACATTGAATAATTCCGATCTAGCTATCCTCCCATAAGTGGGCCCTTCACTAGATTGCTCAGAATTATTACCGATCTAGATATCCTCCCATAAAGTGGGCCCTTCTCTAGATTGCTCGGATTTATGTCTTGTTTCAATGTATAATTCCGATCTAGCTATCCTCCCATAAATGGGTCCTTCACTAGATTTCTCAGAATTATACTTCAATGCAAGGAATTCTTCCGATCTAGTTATCCTCCCATAAAATGGGCCCTTCACTAGATTGCTCAGAAGTATTAATATTTTCCTAATTTTGTTACTTAAAAAATAAATATATTCTCGGCATGTATTTATAGAACATCATTATCAAACATCATTAGAGCTAATTACATGTATTTAAAAATACTATCAAATTATTTATTAAAAATCTTGACAATGTATAATGACCATGTTATTAGATAAATAAATGTGTAGGTATGAGTATAAATCATTTTTGTATGTTCAAGCATTATTGCACCATATATTAATTATTTTACATAGCTTGTTATAAGTTTTAATATGACAGAGAGTTGATTCAATTGGTATGACATATAAGTCAATCGCTCAAAAGGCAGGAATTTTTCAACAAGACTAAACTCAATATGATTGAAACTGAATATAACAATTAAAGCAAACTTGTAAATAAAAATACCAAAAAATATAACAAAATAATGAATTTCTTTACTTATCTCGAAAATAATTTTCCATTGAATTAGCATATTCACTTTAGCAGAACAACGTTTGTTTTTAATTTTGTCCAATGTTTTTTAAGCATTGATAAGCATGGTTAATTAGTAAAACACTCGTTTATTATCATTATTTGTACTTTTTTTCAAAATATCAGAGAACATTCTGTTATAAACTCTTATTATATAAAAACTTTATCAGAGAAAAATACATGAAGACAAAGCTACCCCATAATGTAGTTGGGCAGTCGCAATTAAAAGCAAACGCCTTTGTATATATGAGAATCAATAGACATGTTGTTAAGTAAGCAAAGACAGAAACCTTCATGCGAATAATGGAGGAAAGACATTCGATAGTGTGTGTGTGTTATCTTTAGCACGACGATTTGGATAGAATGTCATGTCATATTCAAAGTCTGTTTTTAAAGACCGATACCTACATGATGATAATAATAGAATGCAGAAATTGAAGAAAGATACTTAACTCAACAAAAATGACTGAATGTCAGGCAATATGGTGCTTGGATTATCTTTATTGAAGATAGAATCCTACAGGAGAATTATGATAGAATAGTTAGTTATTGTGTTTATGTGTATTCTTATGGGAGACAAATACTTACCTGAATTAGATGATAGAATGGCATGCGATATTGTGTGTGTTATCTTAATTGAAGATAGAATACTACAGGAGAATAATGATAGACTGATATGCTATGGTGTGTGTATACATGTTGTCTTAATTGAAGAAAGATACGTACATGAATTAAATGAAAGAATGACATACGATAAGGTGCTAGTTATCCTCATTGAAGAGAGAAACCTACAGGAGAATGATGATAGAAAAGTATGTCATGGTATTGTGTATTATTATTAGAGACAAATACCTATCTGAGTTAAATGACAGAATGGCATGAGATATGGTGTGAGTTATCTTAATTGACGTCATAAAACCTACAAGGGAATACCGATAGAAAGGCAAGCCGTATTGTAAGTATGTTTTTATTGAGGAAAGATACTTACCTGAGAAAACATGCCGTATTATGTGTGTTACCTTAATTCAAGATAGAAACATACAGGAGATTATTGATAAAAAGACATGTCATATTGTGTGTATGTTATCTTGATTGAAGATAGATTCTAACCTCAATTAAATGATAGAATGGCATGCCATATTGCGTGTGCAATCCTAATTGAGGACAAGAACCTACTGGAGAAAAATAGAAATGGATGCCATATTATGTGTGTGATCTTATCTGAGGATAAGATAGAAACCTATATTAGAATAGTGGAAGAAAGGCATGAGATATAGTATGCATGTTATCTTTATAAGAGATAGAGACTTGTTGGACAATTTAGATAGAATGACATGCCACATTTTGAGTCTGAAATTTTTTAAAGAATGAAATCTACTTAATCATAATGATAGAATAACATTACATGTAATGTATGCATGTTTTCTTGATTAAAGAAAGATATTTACCTGAAACAAAATGATAGAATGGCATGCGATATGATGTGTATTATTTTAATTGAAGGCAGAAACCTACAAGGAAATATTGATAGTACGACATGCCATAGTATGTGTGTTATCATATTTGAGGATAGAATCCTACATGTAAATAATGGTAATAGGCATGCGATGTAGTGTGTATGTTAGCTTCTTGGAGAGATATCAGCACGACAATTCGGAAAGAATGCCATGCTATAATTTGGAAATGTTTTCATTCTTAAAGACTAAAACCTACATGACAGTAACGATAGAATAAAATGCCAGGTAATGTTTGTATGTTTCTGTAATTGAAGAGATATACTTACCCGAATTTTAAAATGATAGAATGGCATGAGTAATGGTGTGTGTTATCATTAAGTTTATTGAAGACAGAAACTTACAGAAGAGTAATGAGAGAATGATATGTCATAGCGTTTGTGAGTATGTGTACATTTTAAATTCAAGACAGATACTTACCTAATTAAATGATAGAATGGCATGAGATATGGTGCTTGTTATCTTAATTGAAGACAGAAACCTACAGGAAAATAATGATAGGATGGCATGACATAGTGTTTGTATGTTTTGTTTCATTGAAGAAAGATACTTACCTGGATTAAATTCTAGAAATACATGAGTTGTGGTGTGTGTTATCTTAATTTAAGACAGAAGTCTACATGACAATAATGATAGAATAGCATGCTAATGCGTGGCTGTTATATTAATTGAAAACTTAAACCTATATGGGATTATTGATAGAAAAACAAGCCGTATAGTGTGTATGGTTTTTTAACTGACTAAAGATACCTACTTGGGAAAAATGATAGAATGGCATGCCATATTGTGTGTGTTACCTTATTTTAAGACAAAACCTACAGGAGAATAATGATGGAATGGGTTGTCATTTTGTGTGTGATATCTTATTTGAAGAAATATATCTGAATTGGAATGTTGATGGAAAGGAAAGCCGTATTTTGTGTATTTTTCCTAATTGAAGACAGTTACTTAAATGAGAATAATGATAAAATGATATGCCATTTTGTGGGGGTAATCAGAATTTAAGAAAGAAACCTACAGGAGAAAAAAAGATAGAATGACATGCAATATAGTTTGTGATATCTTAATTGAAGATAGAATCCTACCGCAGAAAAAAGATATATTATGCATAGTATTTGTATGTTTTCTTAATTGAAAACAGATACTTACCTGAATAAATGATAAAATTGCATTCGGTATGGTGTGTATTATGTTAATTGAAGACAGAAAACTACAATGGAGTATTAACAGATTTGCATACCATATTCTGTGTGTAACCTCAGTTGAAGACATAAAACTACAATGGAATTTTAACAGAATGGCATGCCATTTTGTGTGTGTTATCTCAATTAAAGACATAAAGCTACAATGGAATTTTAACAGAATGGCATGCCATATTGTGTGTCTTACATAAATTGAGAAGTAACCTGCAGGAGAAAAATGAAGAATGGCATGTCAATGTATGTTTGTTGTCTAAATTGTAGACATAAACCTACATAGGACTATTGATAGAAAGGCATGACGTATTGTTGGCATGATTTTTACTGACGTAAGATACTTACCTGAATAACATGCCATATTGTGTTTGTAATCTGAATTTAAGATAGAAGTCTACAGGATAGAGGTGAGATAGAATAGTATGTCATATTGTGTTTGTTATCTTATTTGAAGATATATCTAATTGGGGATATTGATAGAAGGCATGTCATATTGTTTGTGTGTTTTCTTCCTTGAATCAGAAACTTAACCGAGAAAAATAGAAGCAAGGTATGCGATATTGTAGGTGTTATCTCATTTGTAGATAGATACATAAATGGAGATAGAAAACATGCCAAATTGTGTGTATGTGTTCTTAATTGAAAAAAGAGATACCTGAAAAAATTGAGTAAATTGCATGTTTTCATAAAGAAGAAAAATACTTACCTTAGAATAATGATAGAATTGAATGCCGTACTGTGTGTGTGTTATCTTTATTGAAGACAGAATCCTACAGGAGAATAATTATAGAATGGCATATCAATGCATGTTTTGTTAAATCTATTTAAAACATACACCTTCATGGAATATTGATAGAAAGGCAAGCCTTATTGAGTGTATGTTTTTTTAACTGAGGAAAGATATTTACCTGAGCAAAAATGATAAAATGGCATGCCATACTTTGTGTGAAATCTGAATTTATGATAGAAGCCTACAGGAGAAAAAAGATAGAATGGGACGCGATAAAGTGTGTTTTATCTTAACTATAGACAGAAAACTACAGAAGAATAATAATATAATGGCATTACATTGTGCACATCTCTTACTTTTTGCACATAAAAAATAATGAGGCAGTGTTGGTGACACCTCCAATTTTACATTGTAACTGGCACTAGCCAGTACTTAAAATGATTTGACTTTCAATGCAAAATAGTATTAAAATTCTCCTACATATATATATGTCTCCCTTTAATTGGTTTGTTTTAAAATTATGAAGATGCTATCACCTTTGAACGCTTAACTTTTAGGTTAATTATTTGTTACTATTTCGAACAAAACATGAATTCAAAAATATTCAGTAATTACAAACCTTAAACATTCGATAAAAGCTGTGATAAGAAATAAAAATCAAACACAAGTTAAGGTCAAAGACAAATGAAGTACTAAGTACGTTATACAAGATCAATTACTTTTCATCCATATTTTACAACATGACGTATTTCAGTATGTTTTATTGAATACTATCTGCTTAATAGTAATTTTGATATCACGATTACTGCTTAACAGTTATTTTGATATCACGATTAATAATTAAGAAGTTTCATTAATATAATTATTATTTAAAAGAAAAAAAACTGATTGTCACAAACACTTTGTGGTGAAACCCTACCAGCGTCCCTATGTTTAGTAGTTATTTTCACTATTCCCTACTTACGCCAGATTCAGCCTAAAAAAAACAAAGTAAGACTTAATAATCATCCTTAACTCCTTGAATTAGCTTCAAACATCTTCTGTCGTTCCTAAGTAGATTTTGTTTCAATAAACCTCAACCCTTTACTCTCATTTCCATAGAAAAATGCATCAAACCTAGAAAAATGCACTAACTGTTTCGATTCTGAAATTAAACTCTATCCACCCCATTATTGCCATAAGTAAAACCCCAAATCATATTCCAATAACCCTAATGAAATCGCACGGACATCTCCCATTGCTCTAAACATATATGCCTCACTAGATAAAACTAATATAAAACACTATAAGCCAGCAAGAATACTAATAATAGTGACCAAAGCGTTCCCAACCCTGGTGCTGGGGGTTATGAAGCCAACGACTCTTAAAAACCCCAACAGACCGAACCCTCACCATGGGGGGTTGGGACAGATGGGATGGGACATGATGCAGGGACCTGAGGTATCGGTGCAAATCTCAGGCCAGACACAGATAACATAAAGACCAAAAACAAAAAAAAAACAAAAAAAAAACAATAAAAATATGAAATACAATAAATCAAACAATAACACAATGTACGATGTAAATGAAATAAAAATACCATTTGTTAAAAACCAAAATATATGTTAGCTGTACATGTACATACATTGGATAATGATTAAGTCAGTTAACAATTTCTATAAACAGATATCTTATAGACCGCGAGTGGGCAAGCGGAGAATTTTTGATCAGGTTTTTAATCAGATTGCTCAGACACCAAATGAGATTGAATTTTTCAATAGCTACGGAGCCCCTAAAGTGACATTGTCTTATTATCACAACTATTTCGAATAAACGTAATGATTATTTCGAAAAAACAACGAAATAATATTACGTTTAAACGAAATAGTTGTGATAATAAAAAAGTATTTCAAAATGTCACTTTAGGTGCTCCGTAAATAGCCAATGCATGTGCTATGTATAGTAAACATGTACTTCAGTTTATAAACAAATGACATATCTAGAATATAGAATTAACTTAAACTTACCAACTATTTAGTGTCACTGTCAAAATGTTTTTCACCATGTTGAATCATAACCAATGTGTTTATAGTAAACGCTTCATACATCTTAAGGAAGTCATTTAATGATAGATCTTTAATATCTAAGCGTTAATATATACTTAACTTAATAAAACATCAACGCCTCAACTACCTTTATCTGAAAAGGAAAAAGAAACAGTTGGTCAGAAAATAACGTAATATTTATTTATTAAAGTCTAGTACAATTACATTAAGCACACACATTATAAAAACATGATGTCTGTACAATAGTATAATATAATGTAAGTTTTCAAGTAAAAATAGAAAAAAATTCTCTAACTTAATTTTAAAGTAGAATTTTCCTAATACAAAACTATATATATGACCACAGAACATTTCTCAGAAAACTAGTATCTAATTAAACATCGTATTTTTTATGTAGTCGATATAACAATTTTTAAAATGATATTGAATATTATTAAACCACTTTGAATTTTATTTTGTATCCATGGACAAGATCAATAAATTTTGCCTTAAATAAGTATGAGCTATTATCTCCCTTTGATAATGTACCAAAGGGAAATAATAACTCACGTCCATTAAAGACTTTCATTTATAATTTTGCAACAACGTATTATAATATAAATTTATACCATATATTAACATAATTGACATAATGTTATACTTCTCCACAAAAAATGATAACTATACTCAATAAGCGAATTGAACTGATCCAGCCAAATATCAATTACAGGAAGTAGTCCAATGCTAGAACGTTTTTATTGTAAGATATCGGGTTCGAATCCCACAAAGGACACATGTAAGTTTTCTTGAGCAAAAACAATCGGCGAATGATTCACTCAATTCAGATGTAAACTAGTACTCTAAAGGTCATTAACACAGTGGTGAGGGGGTTGTCTTACAGGATTATTGAGTCGACTAAATGTGTATAAATATTTAAAGGCAGATTTAATCTAAAATACTACTTATATATTTACACGAAATATTGTTTGAAAATATACTTCCTTGATCAAAGTTGTTGATCATTGTCATCAAACCAGTTTGTACACAAACAGTAAATTATATCACAGCTATACGTCTATAACGTTGATCCACTCCATAAATTCATACAGTCTGAAAACAAGATGTGGTCAATATAATTTATAAATACATGAAAACTGGGACAGTAATGCAGGAAAGTTCCTCTATAAAGCAATCATTGTAGATGCAATATCATATAATTGTGGACAAGTTTTAATTACCAAATATTTAGAGAAGAAAATGTCCTTTTTTATTATGACCATTTCGCTAGTCAGACCATATACTTTGATGTTTTTTATATTGTAATTTTACAGTACAATGGTGAGGGAAAATAAAAAAAAAAAATAAAAAAATACAAAATGTTTAGAGATCGAGTGGTCTCTGGTTTGAATACCCACCGGAGGCACTTGTTCCAATACAAGGAAATTTACATGTGATTGTTTCATTTAAGACAGTGGTAAAAATAACCTATAAATATAGCACAGTTTCAGCATTGTTTTATCATGTCAGATAAATTATTTTATAAAACAATGATGCATACATTTACCCCGCTGATTCAAATACTTGAAATGTGTTCCATAATCCTTGTACAAAATACAGAAATATTTTCATCGATCCTGAGAAAATAAGAACTGTAATTAGTATTTAAATCAGCGGGGTTAATGTGCACGCCACTGACAAATGAATAAAATTTAACAATATAAATAGTTGAGCAAATTGAACTGAGACATACGGTACCCACCAAAAGTTTGGAGACATTTTCACTTAGTAGGCCTGCTGAATAGACTTAATCTAAAATTTGATAACTGTTCATTCAGAAACTCTTCAAAGTTTTGCTTTAATTTTTTATTATCATTATAATTACAACTGAGACTACAAAAAAGCATATAAGCTATGTTATGGAAAATTATTACAATTGCTTATTAGCAAGTTTTGGAGGCTTTAAGATGTCAGATGCTGAATCTTATAAATGTGTTGCATTCATGAAAACTGTTTTCCATTTTATCACCAACCATACTTAAATATATTAAACTTAATGATTCAACAAAAATAATCATCAAAATTCAGAATTATGGTATTTTTTGTCTCCATACTTTTGATGGGTACTGTACATGTAAGAATTCATTTCCTCCATACTTTTGATGGGTACTGTACATGTAAGAATTCATTTCACGCTGTGGTCACTACACAACAGCTTACTACTACAATGTATGTAAATACGGGCTAATGAGGAATATTAGTCAGTTATCCTTCCTTGACAAAGTCTGAAGCCATCCAATTGGCAAGTAGGTCCTATCAGTTGGAATCCTCGGACTTTATCATTGAAGTCCTGTGTAAGGATAATAAAATATTTCATCAAATATCTTTCTTGTTAAACACTTCTTTGCTTAATTTTCAAACAAATTAAATGATTTACAAAAAGGGTATTTAAAATTGATTGTGTCAAATTGTCATTGAAAATAAGGGTAAAATCCGAGTAATCAAACTAATTGGACCCAATTATTTTAAGAGTATGTAAAGGAGAATAACTCACGAAAGTCCCTTATTGAAGTCTCAGGTAATTTTTCGCAAGCCAAGATGTTAATAAAAACTTACGTTGCGTTCAGAGTAATCACGTTCCATCACAAATATGTACCAGTACTGACTTCAGAATGTGTGTTTGGTAAACTGTAAAAGGCAAGGCATAAGATGAATATAGAACATAATTAGAAGTAAATGTTAAAAAAATAGAAAAGAAAAAGGGGTGGCTTACTGTCCGGAAGTAAGGTTCGATGAAATTTCCATGAAGACCCTAGCCCTGAGAGAATTTTATCAATTACGAAAACGACTGATCACATGTATATTGGACAGTTTACAACTGTAAGTCCGATTTTAACTAAGGCATGAAACAAAACAATAAATGCATGATTACTCGAAAACAAAATTTATCATTTTTATTTCACATATTTTTGTTGTTACAAGCGAAGCTATTTTCGTACCAGCATAAATATACAATATATACTTAGGAAAAAGAATCTCTTTAGTAGGATTTAACGCCATGCCAAAACAAATTACATCTATCTACATCTACATTAATACATTGAGCTGTCACAGATTGACATTTCTTCAATGGTGCGCAAGAAGAAAGTTGGAAAGGATAGTGAAAGAGAGAAAATAGACCCACACAGATGAATGTATGCAATTCTATAGAAAAAGGTAGAAATAATAGAAAAGATGCTCCAATCACGTTTCGTCCATCAGGGTGAGACCAATTCATTGGGGCTCAAGGCCCACTGACGCAGCTCTCCCCCTTCATTTGGATGTACTTAGTGATTGGAAGGAAAAACCCCATTTAGAAGGTTAGGTCCTTAAGCCCCTCCTTAAAGGATACCAAGGTAGGGGCCTCAGCCACAGCGGCTGGGAGTCTGTTCCAAACTGGGATGGTCCGTGGAAAGAAGCTGAAGCGGTAGAAATCTGTTGATGTAGAGTAATGTTGGTATTTAAAACAGTGTGATGCTCTAGTTCTACTGGGTACAGGAGTCAGATAGAGAGAGCTGTCAATGTCGATAAGGCCATGGATTATCTTGTACAGGACTGTGAGTTGGATTTTGATTATTAATTAAATATAAATTAAGGTCATTTTACAACGGCTAGTTCACATAACTTCGGATTCCTTGACCCTAATACCGATAACTTATCAATATAACTCTATATATCTATATAGTATGGCACATTCTTTGGATTCGAGAGGTCCTGGGTTCGAACCCGTCATAGACACTGGGTCAACCTTGAAAAATATCTGCGATTGGTTCGCTTTACCAATGTTAATAATTAGATGGGTGTGTATAAGTGAAATTTTAGTCGGCAGTACAATGTATTTCTTACAAAATATATCAAAATTATCAGGAATTTATGGATATTTTAATGTATTTAGTTACCCTACCCACTTGATGGATGTTTTTCAATTTCAACAACTGATAGATTTTCAATATAACTTTAGGAAACTTATCCAAACTGTGTCTAAAGGTATACGGAACAAAATAAAACATGAATTACCTTGAACAATACAATAAAATCTTTTATATATTCCATTTTTCCAATACTAACACTGTCAGTGTCATTACACTTTTCAAATTTTAAGATGGCGGTTAGATGTTTTGGCGATGTTTGATTGGATATAAAATTGGTGTTGATTTGAATAAGAATAGCCAGAGGTTAAAGTTCATAGTTGAGGTACGGTACATTCGGAACACCTCGGATGATTCCGTTAGCTGACGATCAACTATCGCCTTAGCGTTCCGTAAGGGTACAGTAGAGTGATTAAACTGAGCTTATTATTCACCACCTAAACGAATCCCTTTGGTCAAATAAACCTTAGAAATGTGAACTTTATTATACCTAAGTTAAATCCAAGGAGCTTGATACTCCGCTTCGTAGTTTGAAATAAAACATCCCTCCTTCTTATCACAATTTGAAAAGGGCATACCTTCCCGTAAGTCTTATAAGAAGAAGGGAGTTTGCTCATGTGAGTTTTCGAGCCAATCTAATCTCATGCAAACTTTGTCCATTCTACAGCGACAAAAATGTCATATGTGTCCCAATATGGGTCACTAATAGGTCATATGCTAGCACATCCAAATTGAATAACAAAACATGCAACAATGAAAAATTGTAAACACTCACCGCTCCTTGGTATTCACATTTTAATTCCACATGTCCATAGTACGAAAATTATCAACCTGTCCACACGCGTATTTGTACTTTAAACACTATTTAACATTGTCATCTTCTTTAATTAAATCAACTATCAATTAGCAACACAACGGAATAAGATTGATAAATCAATTAAAACTCTCTAGAAGCAAAGAAAACTTCTTAGAACCGAAAGAGAATAGTCCAAACAGTCTAATTTCCCCTTCACTTAATTTAAAACACGTTTAAATAACACGGCATGGTAGAAAAGAAATCCCTATCATCGATTTCATGATTTTGAAACCGGTTTAGACTCACACCGAACTCGTGCATTTCGTGTTTAGCTTTGGCGTATTTGTTAAAAAGTTGTATGTTTACGACCGATATCTCTGCCATTTGGATCAACACAAATTATGTATTAATATGATTTAATTGTGTTTGATGCCGTGTCAACACAAGTAATGGTCATTTTACAGCGGACAGTTCACCTGACCTATATTCCCAGAAACGTTGTAGCGCCGTTAAACGTCGCAACGCCTAGACGTTTAACGGCGCTACAACGTGAATTTGATTTCGAAATTGGAACCTAATCAACAATATTTTTATCAAGATAAATTCTAAGATACTTTAATTTTGATATTAGTCTATTAGATTGTTGAGTTTAGTCTCAAGTCAAAATAATTTTGTGACCTTTGGTTATAATAAAAAGTTCACGATACTTTATTTTCACACATTTTAGCTCGGCTATAAGGAGTTGAAAAGTGGGACTGTCGTAGTCATTGTGCGACGCGTCGACGTACCAATTCTTGGTTAACGTTTTAGGTGACGTTTGACTGAATTATGACATTATATAATTAGAAAATTATATAAAGTAAGGCTTTTGATGCAACATTTTTATGTAACATACAATTCAATCCGCTGCTACGACAGGAACTAGAATTGCGTCAAAATACAACAGTATTAGCGAACATCAATGTACAAGGACATGCATGTATATTTGTACCATATGTGCATTAAATTGCAGACATAATAACACGATGACAACACGAAGAAATGAGATATATGTGTTAAGCAACGGTAAATAGTAAGGCGATTAGTGTGTCTAGCCAACTGTCAACATAGTTGTGTGTACCTACGCAAAATAAAAGCACAACAAATTTATTCCAAAACCTATTCTAAATGTATAAGGTCAAATAGTTTACGTTCACAATACGTAGTAAGCACAAATTAACATATATTTAATAACAAAAGGAACAGTCATGCAGTAATGGAAATAGCTATAACAAAACTCGTTATGAAAACACAAAGTGATGCCACGGGGACTCGAACCCATTGTCTCTAGATAACCGAGCCAACGTGCACACCACTTTACCTCAGTGCTTTATATATCACTTAAATGTATCTATAGTTGTGCTATTCTAGCTGGATGATAAAGAAATGCATTTAAATATATTTTAAGACACAATATAAATATTAAATAATGCATTAATTAGACGAAGTTACGTTTTTCAAGTTAAGTTTATTTCCAATTCAAACTTTTATCGTACGTGCGCCATTTAACTACATTTGTTTATTTGTGAACAGAGAAACTACAAATGAATTTTTGTTTATGGTCTTAATACCGCAATGGTCTCAATTCATAGGGACTTTTCTTCTCTCCAAATAAAGCATTTAGGATGTAACAGTCGTCAAAAATTGCACGCTTTTGCAATATGCAATGTGTTTTTACGCGAAACTTTCATGCTGAATATTAAATGCGTCTTGCAATAATTGGACGAATGTGACCAGTTTCAACGAACAGTATTATATATACATGAATATTTATAAAATATATTCATGAATAGGAAAAATATATTCTTACATATTCCGCCTCTGCAAAGGATTAGCCATGCAAGTATTGTCGACCGCCATTTCTAAATACTCTTTTCCTAAATCCCACTTTATTATGTCAACAGATGTGCCCAGCCATACCTTGATTTACGTAGATTTCATTTAGTGAAAGAAAACTGTCCAACTTGTTGTGCGGGGACATTTCGTGACGGATTCAAACCAAAGAACTGCGTGTTAAACATGGACATATCATTATTACGTTCTACATTATTTGTATTATTTTTCGCACCATGTTTTGAATCAGCATGTTTTGATAGAAGTGGAGAAATGTGAGTTAAATAATTTTATATGTGATTTTTTTATTCCCTAATATTTACGACCAATGCATCGTAAGTTAAGAGTACCTGGACACTTTCCTCCCACAAAAAGTGAATATCGACCCCTTTAAATGGAGTTTTGTAATGAATGTTCAATTTTTCATTAAAATTTGCCGACCCACTTTTTTGGGAGGAAAGTATTCTGGTGCAATATAGTGCGGTTTACGACTAAAGTAGAGCGTAAGGCATTAAATTATACAAACTATTGGAGTTTGTTTTATAAGCGGTCTTACGAACGTTTTAGTCGCAAGTTATTTAATATTGTATTTTTATATTATCGTTCGATTTTTGATAATATATACCTCTTAATACTGTAATGATAAAGGTTTTGAAGATATACACAATTCTGTGTAAAATTTGCTATCTTAAATATCGTTAAATTGTTAACATTTTTAACGGTTAAATTACATTTTTGCTTTTTTTGTGTGGAAAAAAAACTCGGCCGTCGCGCATATATGCAATTTTGGATACGGGTTGCAAGTGACCAGTTTTTTAAAACGTTTAAAAATGTCAATGGATATCTACATATTTTTTTCATATTTTGATTTATTCAGATTGAGATAAAAGCGATAAAAATGATAAGGGAAGAAAATTTCTTTTCAGCAACATTATATTTTCAAACCATATTCAACCGCGTGAATTCAATTGCAGATATAATCCGGTATAATCTGTAAGTGCTTTCTATATACACTGCCATAATGTATACCTTCGTTTTATTTCCTATGCTTAAATGATACTAAATACTAGCATTTCACATATTTCAGACAATGCAAGATAATGATTAGTAGACATTTCGTTGTTATAAAATGTAAGCCATACATGAACATAAAAGTACTACATGTATGTCCCAGACATTGACCGCCATTTAAACTATCAGATAAGACTAAGTCTATTTCATTTTCTTCATGACTCGTAATTTGGCAACGCGCGTGATTTATGTGTGATTTCAACATGTGTTATAGGCTTTGATTAACTGTTCTCAGTTTGATTGTAACAGAAAATACTTGAACCTAGACGTTGAATGTGAAATTGTGGCTGTTAGTTCCCAGTACTTTTTAAAATCGCGTTAAGAATTTGACCACCGTTCTGCGTTAATATGAAAATTAACGTTATGACTCGGCAATTAGTGAAATCTTTAGATGTGTAAACCCTGAATTCAGTGATTAATTGTACAATCTTTACGACTGACGTGATATTTAGATAATCGGAACAAAATTATTGTATGCAACAACATTTCAGAAACATTTTGGTATAATTATCATTGGCCTCGGACATTCAAAACTTTAAATATGTGGGTTTAATGTACTTGCATGCCAGCTTTTAGCGCGAACCATTGTGACGCCCATGACGTCGTGAAAAAAAACGACAACGTCGCTAAGGTTACTAGAAAAACAAACAAGAGGCATGAAGGTACATTTGTATCTGCCTGTCAACTTTAATAATAATCGGTGAACATAATATTTTTTTCGTTTTTTCCCGAGGAAGGTATCGACCCACCTTAACACATCGAACTCGCAATCTGATGTGACACTGACCTCTAGTTTCAAATATGATATGAAAGTGGAACTGGAGACTTGAAACTGGAAACTTCGTAGACATAATTACGATGCTACATCCTATAATTTGTGCTCGATATCACTCATTGAGCTGTATAAAGCTTTGTTTGACTTGCATTATATTTGTTGGATGTAACGCCGTAGCAGCATATTTATTGTATAGGTTGGATTTAGCTGCTAACCAGTTACTAAGCTCAAGTTTCCTTAAGTGACGGACGACTGTCTTACATGATTTAGAATCAGTGATAAGAGGAAGAATGGCCGTAGAAATTAAAGGTATTTCATGACCATACTCCACGAAAGTTTAACAATGCCTGGGGAACGGGAAATCAAACCCACAACCCCTAGATCAATAGACTTGTGTGCTTCCAACTGAGCTAGACAGGCAGACACAAAATATATGTCCAAAACAAAGATATGTAAATATATTTTGATAATAACAGTTTGTAGTAAAGGAATATGTCTGTTTTGTTCTATATTTTCTTTGATGAAAACTTCTTGTTCTTTGCTTAGTAACGCTGCAGAGGCATCTCAATTAATAAATCCATCAATCGTTTAGAAAAGTTCAAATATATTGATATTACAACGAAAAACAGGTTAATTGGCCTTTGTTACACGATTCATGTACACAAAACATATGCTAAGTGTTTCTTATTTTATCAGAGCAAGTTAACATCGCTTTTCTAAACTTGACTTACCATCACTTAAAGGACAAAAACTAGGAAACTTGACCTATATACCTGAATATCTCGCTGACATCAGTGAAATTATGAATAAGCGATAACTTATTTACATCAATGTCAAGTTCAATTGCTACATGTGTATATCTATGTGTGCTTTTAGGACATGAGATTGTTTCGTTTTTGGCTTGCATTGATTCATAAATGATGTCCATGATTGCATTAACGAACTAATTGTTCAAATACTAAACAATAACGTAATTAAAAAAAGACATCAGAATATCGGAACTTTATCGTGTCCCATGTTCTATATATAGTAATATCTAACGTAGTGATATTAGTCCAGGGAACCAGGTTAATCGGAACTTCGCCTGTATTCTTGCATTTGGAACTCTTCGGCTATTTACCTCGGACATGTATACTGACGCCATGTTGGAACTATTTTCGCGTCACATGACCAGATCATATTTTTTCACATAAATATTGAATTTCAGAGGGTTCTATTTGATTTGCCAAATTGATAAACGTACATCACATTTTTACCTATTGAGTGTTTAGTCTATATCTAAGGCACATAAAAACACATGTCCTCTTACGAAGTATTTACCTATACAAACACTCGCTTCCGCAAGGTGCAGGCAGCCATAATTTCAGGAAGAAAATCATGGACGACAATCGTTTAAAATATTGGCAAGTGTACGACCAAGAGTCAGAGCTTGACCGTTGCATTAAAAGTCAGTAAATTGTTACTATTACTGAACAATGCTCACAAATTTATTTGACTATAAGCAATGGAGCCAGGTATTCTGTATGGTATTTTAAAGAAATCCCTCCATCATAAAATAAAATAGCTTTTATCATAAAAGGAGGTTTTATTTTTCAAACTACGAAAGAGAATATCAAGCTCCTGTGCTATAAAAAACAAAATAAATTGCAATGTTAGTATATAATACTCAACATCAACGTTCTATCTAAACTAAAATTGCCTTCGTTTCAGTTCTTATGGTATCTTGAAAAACGATAAGTTATATTTTCCACGAACACAAAAATTTACTTATGAACTGCTTACCAGTGGTGTTATTCACAAAAATTCTATCGAAAAAAATCTTCGTAAGTCAAAAGCAAGAAACATTAATAATACGCTTATTTTTTTGCTTATTAATTCTAAATATTATACAAATTGTGTAGAATTGTGTATACCTTTTGAATTAAATATCATATCATAGTTATGCTCATTACCCGTCTGACTTTGAAATGCTGATTATATGAAACTGACTTACGAAGATTTTTTTCGTAAGAATTTTGTGAAAAGCACCACAGGTTAAAACAGAAAGTTTTCTGTCACCACGATATTGTCATCTAATGCAAAAAGATTTTTTATTTTTATATTTAACGTCAGCCATCTACTAGTATGTAGAAAATAAACCGGAAATCCTGTTTGCGCAATGCATTATGGTAATCGGTATCCAATGTGTGTGATGTTATGCCATTGAGGAAGTTGATTTAGAATCAATGTCTTTTACTCATTATTTAAGATATTTTTATTTTTTTATTTTCAGAACATGTAAATACCCAACACAAATATGTTTAAGTAAGAAAAATGCCTGTTCCCAACCATATACAGATCAAAGGTGTAAGTGCAAGAAAGCAAAAGGTATGTTTCTTTGAGAATCAATTTCTTTGTTTTATTTAATGTTTTTTGGTGAAATATGGCGTTATCCGATGAATAAAGACGATAAAAAATGTTAGATATAATTCAATAAATAATTATAGTACATTTGTTGTATTTCAATATGACGTAAAAATATGTATGTGAAAACAGCAGTACAGCAGTACAACAGTAAACCCTTACTGTTAGAATTTTCGGCAGTACAGCAGTACAACAGTAAGCCCTTACTGTTAGAATTTTCGGCAGTACACCAGGAAACCCTTACTGTTATAATTTTCGGCAGTACAGCAGTACAACAGTAAACCCTTACTGTTAGAGTTTTCGGCAGTACAGCAGTACAAAAATAACCCTTACTGTTAGAATTTTCGGCAGTACATCAGTACAACAGTAAACCCTTACTGTTAGAATTTTCGGCAGTACAACAGTAAACCCTTACTGTTAGAATTTTCGGCAGTACAACGGTAAACCCTTACTGTTAGAATTTTCGGCAGTACAACGGTAAACCCTTACTGTTAGAATTTTCGGCAGTACAACAGTAAACCCTTACTGTTAGAATTTTCGGCAGTACAACAGTAAACCCTTTACTGTTAGAATTTTCGGCAGTACGACAGTAAACCCTTACTGTTAGAATATTCGGCAGTACAACAGTAAACCCTTACTGTTAGAATTTTCGGCAGTACAACAGTAAACCCTTACTGTTAGAATATTCGGCAGAACAACAGTAAACCCTTACTGTTAGAATATTCGGCAGAACAACAGTAAACCCTTACTGTTAGAATATTCGGCAGAACAACAGTAAACCCTTACTGTTAGAATATTCGGCAGAACAACAGTAAACCCTTACTGTTAGAATATTCGGCAGAACAACAGTAAACCCTTACTGTTAGAATATTCGGCAGAACAACAGTAAACCCTTACTGTTAGAATATTCGGCAGAACAACAGTAATCTTTACAGTACAGCAGACTGCTGTATTTTTCTCGCAAATTATTCTTAATTCCCATATAATAGGGTTTTGTGTAATATTGAACGTATGGATCATCATACAAATCGACTTTGATGTAATAATATTAGCAGATTGTAAATGCTCTGTTCACAGTGTTGTTGCCGACATCACCTTCCTTGAATAGTGTGTGAAGTGATAATGAATTAATGAGAGTAAATTATGTAAAAACATGAAATCACACATTTTACTGTCAATAAACAGGCAGACATAAGAGTTTTCTTAAAAAAATATTTGATTTTACTGCAACTGTTTTATTTCTTTAGTTATCGACTTCAAACTTTAAATATGTTCCTTATTATCAACCACATCTCATGTGACATGGTTCATAACTCCAAATATTTTTTTCCCAAAATTGTCTCATGTGAACTTAAAATTTTCTTTAAAAAAACAACAACATTTTTCTTACTTCTTATTTCTTAAGGTATCATTTTCAAATGTACATGTTCCTTATCATCAACCACATCAGATGTGACAAATACTTACTTAGTCGAGCATGCTGTCTATACTGTTTCTTGTTTCATTTATTTCAGGCTGTCGGACGCAGTATAATGAAATGTAAGTATTTTAGTTAGACACAAAGGCGGATCTAGCGGGGGGGGGTAAAGGGGTCCGGACCCCTTAGAATTTCCCAACTGTACCGGTCTATTAATGTATTTCTTGGCTGTAAGTCATTTTTTAGTAACATGAAGCAATTTTTCTCGGTGCTTAACATGATAAGATGTTGGCGTTATTCAAAAGAGCAAAGCATAGGCTATGCATGTATGTTTGCAATTATTAAGTATGGCGAATTATAATAAAGAAGCTGGTTCCTATTTAAACTTATGTAAAATCTATCTCTTTTCCAGTAATATACCTTTTACTAATGAGTATTTTACTAGAACCGTGACCGTTGCCAATGGTGTCTGTCGCCATTTATTCTAATAGTTTAGTAGAACGATCGGTGTGTTATGGTAATTTATACTAGAACCTGAAAATAAATCAAATGTCTTACATTTTTAGAGGATGTGACGGTGAACACGTGTGTATGAGGAAAAAAGGAAAGAAAAACTTTGTACCATGTTCCGGTACCGAGCGAAGCAGTAGAAAATGTAAATGTATCATTTACACACCTCCAGGTATGTACGTGTAGGCATTCGGAACTCCTCGGACATTCATTAGGAATAACCTCGGATATATCTAGACGCCATTTTGGAACTATCTTTACGTCACATGTCCAAACAAAATACTTTAACCGGTGTTAAAGTAAACAAATCTACGGTCGTTTAGGCGGTGATAAATGTGTCGTTTTTGTTCATGAATATGAAAGTATAGCGTACGATGGTACTCATTTGAAAAGTTCTCCAAGTAAATTAACCTTAAAAAATTGACACATATTAAATTTAAGATTCTGGTAGAATTTTCTGGTTGTGACATGGGCGAAAATTATCGACTATTTCACATTAACGTTTTAGAGCTACATGTTTTTCAAGATGCTTGTACAAGTATTTCAATACTAATGAACAGAAATGAAACTTTGTCTAAAGTGCTCACTTCGCAATCGTCTTTCAGAAAAAATCCATTTGTAGCCAAGTTACCCAGGCAACGCCCGAGAGGTGCAAAATGAATAAAAATGCAATTGTTGGTCTTTTAAACTCTAAATGTGCATTTTATTCAGTTATATACTGAAAATATGCGATTCTGTCATTACTTTGTGCCATATTACTGAACTCAATGACACCGATTTATTCTGCTGAATATATTTCAATGGAGAGACGGGCAAAAAATCATTTTAAGCCAAAATTCTTTAAAATTGAAAACGTTATACGACTTAAGAGCCAGTTTGTATGGCCAAAGTGATGATCGAATAATTTTAACATTTTGTTTTCGAATATTTTTCAGGATGCTGGACTAAGTATAAGACTCAGTAAGTACCACGTTTCTGCATTCAATGATGCCGATTTTTTCTGCCGAATATATTCTGATGGGGGATGCTGGCGCAAAGGGTCAACTTTCTTTAATTATGTTGATTAATTCCTGTTAAAACACTTATACATGTACATGCATATGTATATGTGTGAATTCATGTACAAATGTATATTTCTATATTTTTATATGTTATGCTGATTTTACTGTATTTAACCTACAAATAAGTAAGTGAGCCTATTATAAAACGTGAGTCACCATAGTCGTAATTGACTTTGGAGTAGTAATTTCTTGAATTCAAGATAATAAGTATTCAGATGTTTTAGAAAGATTTTATTTTATCTTAAGAAAAAGAACAGCTGTTCTTATCAAATTTCTCCTTTTGTTTTACCCTTAGGGTTTATTCCACTGGCACCAGAGTCCTCACACTCGTCAAATACGCACACATATGATATAACATTTTGTCAACTAACACAATTAAAAATCGGTCCCGTATACATGACCGTGTACGAGTTATAACTATACTTTCAATTATAAATAAGGTAGTGTACATGTACTCGTATGTATGCACAGGGAACTATATATAGGAACGTACGTATTATTTTATGATTATAAGATATGGACTCTGGTGCCAGTGGTTTATTACTTATAAAATGGTATGCAGTTGGACATGTTCAGCAATGTACCATTAATGTTTATCAACAACCTTAAAATTATTAGCACATTTGATCTAGCTTTAAATGCTTTTAATCAGCGTTGATCGTTAAAACTTACATATTATTGCCAATAAATATTTCATTCAGTACTTTCAGTGCTTTGATTTTACAATATTTTGTTTGTTTGCTTGTTTTTGTTGGGTTTAACGCCGTAGCAACACATTGTATAGGTCATATAACGGTGGCCAGTCAACCTACTCTCTGCTCCTGGAAACGCTAAATCTCTGGTTTTAGCTGTTAACCAACTACTAAGCACATACTTTCGTAAGTGACTGACAACTGTCCTACATAATTAAAAATCATTGGTAAGAGGGAGAATGGCCGTAGAAATAATTTCATGACCAAGCTCCACGGAAGTATGCACCGCCCGGGAATCGAAACCACGACCCCTCGATCAGTAGACTTGCGTGCTACCAACTGAGCTAGCCAGGCGGCCTACAATATTTAATACTTCCCCAGTTCTGACTTCCAAAGTTGTTCTCCAAGCCACTGTTTTAACGTCTAGTTTTTTATCTGATACGTTCATTTACAGTTTAGTCACTAATTCGCTGAAAACATTTTCCTGATAATACCCTGTCATAAAATATGTCACTACAGAATCTGTATTTTATAGTTGCTTGCATGTTTGCATTTCGTTTTCAGAGGTTGTGATTATGGAAAGGCTTGTGTTATGAAACGACGAGGAAAAGATGTACCATGTAATAATCCAAGTAATAAGAAATGTACATGCAAAGAACCACCTTCTGATAGTAAGTTTTATACTACAATGTGTATTGTAATATGTAAAAAAAAGTAATTGCATTTTATAATTACGTTTCATCCTTATGCACGTTAAACAATTTTACAGCTAGTAG
This sequence comes from Mactra quadrangularis, assembly GCA_025267735.1. Taxonomy (NCBI): domain Eukaryota; kingdom Metazoa; phylum Mollusca; class Bivalvia; order Venerida; family Mactridae; genus Mactra; species Mactra quadrangularis. Next base: position 59,569,239 of record CM046303.1, on the reverse strand, counting down.
CCCATTACCCCTGGTCACCGGGCTACTTGTATGTATATAGCATTCTCCCTGGGGGAGTGTTTCACTCTGCTTAGTATAGTAATAAAAAAGAGTTTTTGTGGGGGGATTAGGCCAGCTTCATACTTTTTTAAAATTATTTTCTTATAATGTGATGTACAGAAGGAACGACAAATACAACACAGTAGTACTATAAGTCATTGCATCAAAAAATCTTCAAAAATGAAGAAGATATTGTGTTTTCAGTACACCCTCTCAAAGGCTATTATTTCCGGGCCAATGTCACAGCTCTATACCAAGATCAGACACTCTTTTAACATTCGGAACCCTCGGCCATTCATGAAAGGTCGAGGTGTTCCGAATGACTCTTTTAAATCGCTTCAATGTTTTCCTGTTTGACCTTATGAGCCCAATTTTGGCTTTTTGTAATCTATGACAATAATTGAGATATTCTTTCTATTTTAGATGAAGCAAAGGGTTGTATGAGAAGTGATTTTACTCAGTAAGTTACATTTAGTTTTATTTAAATGTCAATTGCGCATGCATAAACCCAACTCATTTAAATGCTTCATACTTGTTCTTGAAATACTCCGTGTACATAGGTATGGAAACTATTTCTGTCGATAGTGAGTAGAGTACCAAGAACCATATACAAATGTATGCAGTTTAACCTCTGTAGAGCGGTCCTCTACAGAACAAATACTCAGCACAACAACAGATTTGAATTTATCCTCTGCAGAGCAACGACCTCTAAACAGCAACATACTTCAGTTTCTCCAAGTGGGTGTTGTTCAAGAGAGATTGTACTGTATATAGTCCATTTGAGCACTGAAGGAATGTATCAGTATTTAAACCAGCGAGGTTAATGCATGCGATACTGACAGAACTGTTAAATAAAAGTTAACAATATAGATGTAGGTCTATGTTGAGTCACACCTGAGATATAATTATATTACTGCAGAATTAAAGTTTGTCCCCTAAAACAGCTAGTACTTTCTTTAAATTTTAAAACAACATGTTCTAAACTTGCAAAAAAGTAAAATCACAATATTTGTAGTTGTACCATTAAAATTGATTGTCTGAATAGCAGAAACATACCAGAATGGGCTTTATATATAGGCCATTTTTGATCCAACATTAACGTTTTAAGACCTAAAAATCGTAAAAAATCGCATGATTGTGCAACAGCCGAGGTGGTCTTAAGATAGATGGCGGAATATAGTATGACAGTCGTAAGTTGTTGGATTAGTAATTCAAATTAATTAGATTCATGTATCAAATAAAACTTAAACTTTAAATTATTCGTTAAAGAAATACTTTTCATTTTCCGTCTTTTTCCTTGAAAAGTAAAAGCACTTTAATTATCATTTTGAAAATAAAACTGTCTAAAATGCAACTTGATAGTTCAGTTGGAAAAAAGACCGTAGTAGGTCATTTTGCTTCGGAATGTATTTAGTTTTTTTTAATTCTGTATCTATATATAGTACTACAGAACGACCTATAATTTTGGGAACCAATACTATACATGTTAGTTGTTGTTGGGTTTAATGTCATAACAACACAATTGTAAAGGTCATATCACGGTGGTCAGTACAAATCAATGAATTTAGCTGTTAACCAGTTTCTAGGCTTATAATTCCATCAGTGAATGACAACTGCCCTACATGAAACAGTGTTAGGAGATAGAAATGCCGTAGATATTATTTCACCAAGCTTAACGAAAGTATGTGTTGTCCGGGAATCAAACCATAACGCCTCAATCAGTAGACGTGTGTTTATCGACTGAGCTAGCTAGGCAGGCTCCAGTAAAATACAGCATGGCATCAGACAAAATTCATATAACAAGAAATGTAATGTGAAACCACATTAAAGCCGGATTTAAAAACCTTAACGCAAAATTACAAAGGGAAATGATCCATAATTAGAGTTGAGATTACTTTCTTATTCTGATCATGGCATGGTATGTTATCATTGTTCGAAGTTTCATAAAGATCTGACAATAAATGGCAGAGATAAATGCTAAATTGAAAACTTTAACGCAATTGTTAACAACACCGGACGCCCGCCCAACCGCCCGCCCGTGTTTCGCCAAACTATTAGCCGAATTATTTCGTAGAAAAATCCGACTAAAAATATGAACATGTGTTTTGTTTTCTTCAGTGGTTGTGATGCGGACAAGGTTTGCATGAGGAAGAATATGAACGTAAGCGAAGTATGTGAAGATGAAACTGACAGAAGATGCGCCTGTTTCCCAGGTATAGTTGACCTTATGACCTCTGTTTTTATGGGTTCAGCAGTCTACGGAATTTGGATATGAAGATGGCTGTCCGAACAGTTTATTTTAAGAGCAAGTACTACATATATCTCATATGTAGAATTTGGGTTGCCAAAAGACATTATACACTTATTTCATGGGTGTTTGGGGAACAGTCAAAACTATTTTCCCGAGGTATCAGGGACAACTTAAAAACTGTTGCCCGAGGCCGTTAGTTCTTAATGTTGTCCCTGATACCGAGGGATAATATTTTTGACTGTTCCCCAAACACCCATGCAATAAGTGTTTTATTACCTAATGCAAGTACAGATATAACATGGCAATAAAGATAGTTTCAGAAGCGGATGACATTACGTGTGCTTAGCGAGTCCCGATTATCAGCAAAAGTTTGAGATCCCTCTCTCCAATGTCTTCAAACCGCGACATATCGTAGATATTTTCAACAGAATTTCCTTTTTTTCTTTTTTTCGTTTGGTAACTCTAAAGACGCTTGCAATGATCTCGTTCATTGGACGCTTGGAGTTTTTTTAATGCGGTTACTTCCCTTGGCACTGCACTCTATGAAACAGTTTGCATGTGAGGGCAACAGTTCGCACGTGAGGGCAACAGTTCGCACGCGAGGGCAACAGTCAAAACTGTTTCATGCGCAGTGGCGTTGCGCAGTAAAACATAACAGGTTTAATCCGGTTTTACTCAGAATAGTTGAAAAACAGTTAAAAATAGCAAATTGACATTTATATAGAGCATTACGTAATAATGCTTGTTGCCCATTCTAAAAAGTGGTAACACCCATTATTTTGTAGACTGTTCCAGTGTCATGTCAACATGAAAGTAATTTTACAGCGGCCAACTCACCTAATCTTGATTTTCTGGACTATGTTTATAACAAGTACTCACGTTCCTCTCTACTAAGGCCGACATCTCCATATACTTTATAAATGGTGGAAAAGGAACATTCTTGTCGAATTTTTATGGAAGAGTATAACTGGTTTTAGCTGGCTTCGAACAAACGACTCCTTGGTCAACTTTGTAAACGTTTATAAACAATTTACTAATGAATACATTTCTGTGGAATATTTAAGCATCTAAAAGTACAAGCACATAGGCGTCCTTTCAGGAATATATAAAAGTCTTAACTACACATTTATGTTCGGAAAAAGCATATTATTTGCCTTTTTGCCTTGCAGTCCAGGGTTGTCATGATTACACGGCTATGAGATCAAATAAATATTTTTTGACGTACACATATATATTCGACATGTTACATCTCAGTCACTCAGCAAGAAACAAAAAATAAAATTGGAAAATATTTTAAAGATTAAACTTGAAGCATCTTTGTGTAGTCCTATGGTGTAAGGCTAGAAAATGCCAATTTTGTCTTGTCCCAAACAGTAAAACGTATAAGAATACTCGAGTGATATTAAACTGGCGACGTACCTGACCACGATAAGTTAAACTGTCAAAGAGTTTCTTGGATAGTGATGAAACTAGTTTTCAATGAAAGTGGGCACTTCTATTTTTTCAATTTTGTCATCATACAACTTTAAAATCCAAGTGGTGAGCACATTGAACAGACGTTGAGCCAGAGAATTTACACTTCATTTTTCTTTCAATTTTAAGGTTGTTATGTAGTGTCAGAAAACGGCAGTAGAAAAGTGGCCATCTTATTTGTGAGAAGTACATTCTTCCCTATTCCTGGAGTACGGTGTAACTTATATACCTGTCAACTTAATCCTATGACTGGTGGACCTGATATGGTATGGTTTCTGTTTTTTTTTTTTTTTTTTGCTTTTATATACTGGGTTTAACGTCTACTCAACACAATTTAGGTTATTTTACGGAGGCCAGCAAACCTAACATAGCTTTGCTGGACCCTTTGCCTATAACCAGTACTCACCTACCCTCCCATAGGCAGGCTGCATCTCCATATACTTTATAAATGGAGGAAAATTGACATTATTGAAAGAGCATAACCATCCAAGGTCAGATACGAATCCGTCTAAAGATATCTGTTTTCTGAGATTGTATTAAACATAGACCATAAATTGTGTAATTACCATTTGTTAAAGGTGCAATTGTTTATTTACAGGTTGAATATCACAGAAGAATACCTTTGTGTTCTGAATTCCAATTGACCTTTGGTTAAAAGAAACAACATTGACAAAAACTACAACCAAAAAATGCAAAGCCTATTGACAATTTAATGACAAATATGAATATAAAGAAATGACCTATAGAGCTTATGTTAAGCTGATTTTTGTGGAATTACAACAGAAAGATTAACTGTGAATTTAAACAACAACGACCATGTTGTGTTTCAGCAACTTGAAACCATAGGTGGTTGGCACAGTTCCAAATCAGAAACGCTGTGTACAAATACATATATAGTATTTTTGACTCGGAACTGTGCCAGCCACCTATGCTTAAGACATTCATGCATTAATTCATTACTTGTATTTAGTGAGTAAAAATCATCTACATGTATTTATAATTTTATTTATAATTTCATTAAGGGTAAGGTAAAACAATTTAAGCTTTGAAGTAATACATTGTTCCGATAATAAATAAAACTTAGTATCATCAAAAGAAAACTATTGAATTGTTGCTTTTTTTTAAAGATACTTTAGAAAATACTTTTTTCTTGGGTGTAACACTATGTCAGCACAGATTACGGTAATTATACTCATTGTCAAACTTTCATGGAAGGGTATAAGCAGCCTGGGTGTGACTAAACCAGCAATACCATCTAGAAACAAGATTTGAAGTTTTGGGCATAGCATTCAGGGCTATGGATCTGGAATTTATACATTAATACAACACATGTACTCCCTTGACATCAGACAAACTTTTACGGCTATGTGGTAGTCTCCTTACGACTTTTAAGTGTGTGTGTTCAGCACATCTCAATTCATATTTTTATCCAGTAATAAATGGTGCCCAACATAAAGACCTTCTAGGAATTGTGTAGGTTGCACAGTTATATTGTCCAAAAGGCATTTAAACTCCAGAAATTCATGGGAGAATTTAGGTAAGAAGGGGTTTAATGTACCAAATACAATTAAATCAGATAAACACAAGACATCCATCTTTACAAAGACACTCCAGTAGCTCAACATTATAACTTACAAGGGCACAGCCCAGACAATGTACACAACAAATCATTGAAGTCATGCATAATGACCCCAATGATTTTACTCTTTCCTATTGTTTGACTAGTAAGAAACATTAATGTTTGTTGACTATCTCAACTTTACACCAACAAAAAATGGCCCCGATTTAATGAGCCATATGACTCTTTCCAATGGTTTAACTCGAGCAAGATATCAACGAAGAAACAAATGTTTGTTGTCCATATCAGGCTTCACAACAAACTTTCATCAGCAATGGACATTCAGTCAATCAAAACGAATTTTTTTACTGGACCTAATGAAAGTTTACTGGACCGAAAAACTTGAAGTGATGTGTTAAAATACAGTCCATTTAATTAATTTAGCGTAATACACAAGATCATGTATATCCTTAAATTGAATATACAGTATAACAACAAATAGTTTTCATTGAAAATGGTGGCAGTGAAAAATTGATGGACTGTCGGACCACTCATACTCTGAAAGTCACTGGATGGACGACAATATCAGTGGACTCAGTCCATGGTCCACTGGCTAAATTTGAAGACAGCATTTGAAGTTAACGTTACTAAATATCCTCAAAATAATCATATCCTTGATAGCTACATGATAACTATAAAATACATTGCAATTTTATACTTTATTGGTACATTGAAGATAAGATACACATGTTTTGTTAGATATTTAAGGTAGAATTTCCCTGGTACAAAACCCTGTTATGACCACAGTAAGTTTCTTAGAAAACTAATATCAAATTGTACATAGAATTTCAATAGTTACTTTGTCAGACTTTAAATCATATTAACTATTACTCTGTATGGACGTAAGTGCACTATTTTCAAATCAAAGGGAGATAATAACTCACTTTCATTTAAAAAATATCATTATTAATTTTGCAACAGAATGTTGTATTACAAATTTAATCCACGCAAAATAATAAATAAACTGTAGTGATTATTCTAAAGCAGAATAACAGGGTGCAGTACCCTGCCCTTTTTTACTCCTCTCTGCCCTTTTTTGCTCCTCCCAATGAGGAAATAGTAACTTTGAAATATCAACCATGTGATGCACCCAGCTACTTTTTACTGCTTTTCTGCCGTTTCTTAATTTCTAGAATAATCACTAAACATGATATGATAAATGACAAATATTATTTTTGAAGTCATTAATAATGGTTTCAAATACACTAAACACTGTAAATTGGCATCTGGGAATTCTACCTCAAAATACATGTAACACTTCAATACAATATTGTCCAATCTTTTTCTCCACAGGTACTAAACTCTTTTCTTTGAATTGTTCCAATAACACAGCTAGGGTAGAAAGACCATCAAAATATCTCACCTAAAAGGAACATAATATCCAAGTAAAGATATCTAAATAAATAATTTATGTATTTTTAATTTACAATAGGGTAGCATGAACGTATATAAACTGCCCTCCGAAATTTCCTTCACATTACAATTATTTAAATGTAATGTATTCAAAGTTCAAGTTTGAAGAACTGTTTTATCTTGTTTAATTTATTCATTATTCATGCAATGAAAACAAACTTTTATTGGTACATATTATTTCACAGTGGTCAGTCCACCTAATAACTGTTTTATGGAAAGGCTAAATCTCTGAATTAATCTGTTTACCGACTACTAGGGCCCACTCTGTCAGTGACTGGCTACTGCCCTACATGATTAGGAATCAGTGATAGGAGGGAGAAAGGCCCTAGAAAATTATTTCACGGCCAAGCTCCTCGAAAGTATGCCCTGTCCAGGAATCCAACCTACGACCCTTTGGCCAGTAGACCCGTGCACTACCGACTGAGCTAGCCAAGACACAGATAGTGGTAAGAACATCATGAAAAATTTCATCTTTTTATATATAAGATATACAAACCTGTTCATTTACAATAGTTTGTAGTCTTAATATAGACACATGGGCATCTGGTGATAGAACAAACTGTGTTATGTGTGCATCTAATACCAATGATAGCCAGTCAACTACCTGTAAGAAAATATATAAATTTGTAATAGAGCACACCTGGTGAGTGCATTACACACCATAAGGATGTGATGTCATGAATGACCTTTGCTCCCAAAGTAATCCGGACCTTTGAGCTACAAACCTGGAAAAAGTGTGACACCTTATATGTGAAAAGCATTCTGAAAAACACTTTAATAGTAACAAACAAAATTATGATCCAAATGTGAAATAGCAAACAGACAGAAAGACAGATGGAAGAAACAATGCAGACCATAAAAAGAATCATTGAATTGAAAATTCTCCCTACAATAAGAAGAAGGTAAGGCAGTCATTTTGAAGAAATTTCTGAAGAGCAGTAGGCTCATCCAAGTCTACTAAATGTATAATGAATATGCTAGCTAGAGTTGTGTAAACCTGGTTCATACAGACTTCTCATACATTAATTTAGGGCCTTTTTTAGGACTTTTTCAGGGCAATTCTACTAAATTTAAGGCTTAATTTTCAAAACATAAATCAAGGCTCTATTTGGATGCCTCAGATTTTTCCCTTACAAAACTAGATAAAGCACTCCGCTTAGTGCTTGTCCCCGAGTCAATTCGCCCAAAATACGGAATTATAAATATTTAAAAAGATATTTATTTTGGTGTTAAATTGCCTAGTAAATCATTTAGACTTTGATCATTAGACAACCAAATAGTTTCCTAACTAAATTTAGGGCCTTCAAAATAGTAATTTAGGGCCAGACAGGGCAACTTTAGAAGCTTTTTAAGGCAAGCCATGTAATTTAGGGCCTTTTCAAGACAACCATCATAAGTTAGGGCCTTTTCAAGACAGTACAAACCATGGTAAATAAATCCAATGTCGTGAGGTGTTAAGGGATGATGCCCACACCATATGGTCAATTGTTAGGTCAAGAAATTAAAAGCATTTAACAAAAGTGGACATACCTGTAACAATTTGGGTCCACAGCCTTCTGTATCTAAAGTTGGTGTTGAGTTCAACAGAAAACAAAGATATTGTAGAAGTTGCTGAAAAAAAATGAAATAATTTATGAATAATCAATCAAATTGAACTAAAATTTGGTTATATACAAAACCCATACATCCTGCTCAACCTGTAGATTTGAATAGCTAACTTACATGTTGCTAATATTAGATATAAAATGTTCATTACAATTGTTTTCTATTTGTCAAACCAGGGTTAATGCAAAAACTTTGTGACAAAAATTCAAACACTTTTATAGAACTTTTTAAAGACAAAAAACCCGGGTCGATAGTGCAGTTGGTAGCGTGCCAGGATTTGGAATCTCATGCCCGAGGGGGTGCGGGTTCGAATCCCAACCAGGGAGGTTATACCCTTCCATAAAATTTGACAATAATGTTGATTTTCCTCCATTGATTAGATAATATGGAGAAGTTTCCGGCCTTGTGGAAGGGTAGGTGATAACTGGTTATAGACAATGGTCCAGGAAAGCTAGGTTAGGTGCGCTGGACGCCGTAAAATGACCTAAATTGTGTTGACACGGCGTTAACTCCAATAAATAAATATAAATAAATAAAGACAAAAAAAGCAAACTTTAAGCATCTAATGAACACCAATCATTCAATTAAGAAACATATATAAAACACAAAAAACAATCTTACCAAAGCATCTTTAAATGTTATTTTTCTCAAACTTTCAAGCAGGAACACATCACTAAATGGCAAACATAAAATCTTATTTCTGTATAAGAGTTAAGATAATACATTAAATAATCAGTTCTGATAATAGATACAAAAATTCAGTTACAGTTTATTGTGAAATATCTTCATATAAATGTCTTTGACACAAAACATATACTAATGGACAAAAGTCTTGTCCAGTCTACAAAAAACATAATATCTTTTTTGTTTGTAATTGCACACTCATACATTTGGTATCGTTAGAAAGAGAACATTATTATGCATTGAATAAAAAAATAATCGTGAAATTTGAGCAAGTTCTGTCGGTACATTAATGTGTTGAAAAATGACATTGAGGATTTGCAAGTTTCAACTGACTGCGTTGAGTCAGTTTTAAATGAAACATTTTTTTCAATAGTGTGTGTGACCCCTATTAACCCGAATGATTTCGATGCTCCTTTTACGCATCAATGCTACAAGTTTGCGAAGGAATCTAGCCAGAAGACCAGAAAACTCATTCGGGTTAATGGGGGTCACACACACTATTGAAAAAAATGTTTCATTTAAAACTGACTCAACGCAATCATTTGTAACTTGCAAATCCTCAATGTCATTTTCAACACATAATTGTACCGACAGAACTGGCTCAAATTTCACAATTCTTTTATTATTCAATGCATAATAACATTTTTCTTTCTAACGGTACCAGATGTATGAGTGTGCAATAACAAACAAAAAAGATATTATGGTTTTTGTAGACCGGACAAGACTTTTGTCCATTAGTATATATACATGTGCAAAATACAATTTAGACATAAAAAATAACAGGAAATGTAATGTGGAAATCACATTAAAGCCAGATTTAAAAACTTAAATGCAAAAATAACAAATGGAAATAATTCATAATACAGGCAGGTAGAGTTGTGGTTACTTCCCAATTCTGTTCATCACATGATATGTTATCATTGTATGAAGTTTCATAAAGATCTGTCGATAAATGGCAGAAATATATAGTAAAGAAAACTTTAACACAATGGTTAACAACACTGGACGCCCGCCCGACGTTGACAAAGCCGGCTAAAAAACATACATTGATATATTACAAACAAAATTGTGAACTGTCAAAACCTAGATAATTTAATTACTTGACAACCAACATAATAAAATTCATCATAGCAAAATCATTATGATCAATGCTGAACACATGCACAGTAATATTTTGTTTGTTTGTTTAGTTTAACACACTAGCAACACATCATATAAGTCATATCACCGTAGTCAGTCAATCTACTCACTGTTCCTGGAATCACTAAAATTGAAATTATTTCATGATATACATGTAATATTTCCACTCCTGCCTTACCTACAGGTGACAGACCCAAATTTTCCTTATTATAGTATATTAATACTATAATAAGGAAAAGTTGGGTCTGTAACCTGTGGCCTTACCCTTGAATCGATTCCATAACCCTTGGATCAGCTGAGCTAGCCAGGCAGCTTAAATTCATGGTAAAATTAAATACATTAAAATCACATAGGTGAGACCAATCCAGGACATTTTTACACAAAATATTGCTAAATTCAGAGGGTTGTAGGTAAGATTAATTATAATAATAGAAAAAGGATACAGAATAGCTTTACGATTTTTACTGAGAGGAAAAGACATTTTGAAGCCACCACCGAGTGAAGATTCTTGTTCAGGTATATCTAAGTTAGATAACAGCTTCTCATCACAACTACAATATACAAAAACATATAATATGAGGTTGTCATAAATACATTTATTATTTTATATCCCCCCTAGCACCCTTTATTTCATTCTGACATACAATAAATTTCTTCATAAACAAAATATTGTAAAAAATGGTAATATAACTTTACATCTGTTTTTTTTTTTTAACTTCATATTCAACACATATTTAGGTCATATATACGACGGCCAGCTCTTCCTACTATAGGTTTCCTGGACACTTTTCTATCACCAATACTAACTTAACCTACCACGAGGCCGACAACTCATGTATAGGGTATGACCTACCGCGACCATGCTTGAATTGCTTGAAAGAGCTGGCTGTCGTATATATGACCTAAATATGTGTTAAATACGACGTTAAAAAAACAATAACAACCAAGACTGACTATAACTAAGATGGTTATGTACATTTAAAACAATAAAGTGTAAAAGTAAAACAATAGAAAAAAAACTTACTGTAAGAAGAAGGCTAAAGCTTTACAGATACAACTTTCAGGTATATTGGGTAACATTGTTATAGCTGACAATAGTAGAGAAGATTCATCTCTCTTTATTAAACAATCAAATAATTGTCCTATAACACTGTAATAATGAATAGAAAAACTTTTATAAAGTGACGAGTGGAGTAGTTTTTATGTCCATCTTTCTGTGGATCTCTCAAGTAGAAAAACTGTCAACTGTCAACCCTCAGTCATCTCCTTGATTTTTTCTTGAGGACAGTTAGTTCTGTCTTACAGTAAAAGGCAAAATTATAAAACTAGCCAAAATATATAAAATAGGGGTCATTCCATCTCAAATCAACCAATTTTTGGAAATTTTCCCAGGTCACCCTCTCAGATCTGCCTGAAACTTTAATGTAACATGTATTTGTGCATCCAATTCATGGACAAAAATGAAATTTTTAGTCAGTATCTTCAGTACTTTGGAAAATTTGAGATGGAATGACCCATAGGTAATTCTCACTAGCCTGAATCAACTTTCACTAGACCATGGCTTCTGGCTAGTGGATTTAGACAATGGCTGGAAATCTAAAAAGCTTTATTTTATGAACAAATATTTTAATTCCATTGTCAGGCAGGAGTGCAAAATTAATAGAACTGTCAAAATTTAATAAAAAAAACCACAACAGAAATGCCTTAATTTTTCAGAGTTCAGTACATTGTACCTTGGCTAACACAGGGATCCACACTGAATATTGTTTTCAGGGATCCCAAAGGAATTGTTAGTCATTTACTCAGAGATACCTCTTTATCATAAATTATTCTGCCCATAAAAGAAAGAAATGGATACAAGTTTGTAGCCACAAATTGTGATAAACAATTTATTGAAACTCTAATTTACATAGGAATGGGGCAATTCTTTAAGGATCCTGGCAAAATCCTAAGCTAAAATCACTGTGGTTCCTCCAAAGTTTGAAGGATCCTCAGAATTCCAGGACATAACACACTGTTAGTGTCAAACCCTGTAAAGTATGTCTCAGTCAAATTAGTTTTTGTTTGTTTTGGTTAGGTTTAAAGCCGTAACAACACATTGTATAGGTCATATAACGGCGTTCAGTCAACCTACTAAGTCCTCCTGGAAAGGCTAAATCTCTGGATTTAGCAGTTAACCAACTACTAAGCGCATAGTTTCGTCAGTGACTGGCAACTGCCATACATAATTAAAAATCGTTGGTAGGAGGGAGAATGGGCATAGAAATAATTTCATGACAAAGCTCCACGAAAGTATGGCCTGCCCAGGAATCGAACCCATGACCCCTTGATCAGCAGACTTGCGTGCTACCAACTGAGCTAGCCAGGCAGCTCCAAATTAGTGTAAAAGCACATTTAAACTAAGAATACTAAGTATTAAAATACAAGTATACATTACCTCATAGGTATACATTTAGCACTGATCAAAGTTTCAATCTCACTTCTTGTTTTAAATTGTTTATCATCAAGTAATTTCTGTACTAAGATAGTCATGTAACTAGTTTCTAACCAATGGTGATTTACAGGCTTTTGTATTTCAGTTACCAGGGAAACAAGTTGTCTACAAAAATATGCATATGTGGCTTTCTTCTGAATTGAAAGAATATAATACATAGTATTGTTCGTTTTTTTCTCAACTGTCAAAACATGAATAATTTCATGGTAACTTTGTGCTCTTTGTCTAACACTTGTGATATTGAGATAGTGTGTAATCATTCACCAAGAAAATATTCAAATTTTGACAGTTGAGAAAAAACGGACTATAAAGTCTTGAGAGAAAAGTTACATGCACTTAAAATCAACTCGACTATAGCTCTTTTTGAAGAGCACCAGATTTGCAGGCAGGATGTAGCTGGTTTGATCAATGAATCAAGCAGTTAACTTTTCCAACTCTTATTACAAGTAATACACAATCCTAGAATACAGTTAATTTACATTGTATATTAATTAATTTTTTTACCATCTAGACTGTCATTTCTCTCAAGAACAAATGCTTGTCAGCCATTGCTAATCCCATCCGAAAGCACACTGATTGCACATGGATGGGTACTATCTCATTTAGGCCCAACAATGGTAAATAGACCAAATACAATTTATCTAAGTTACTTTGGTATCTTTAAGTGAACTTAACTCTTAGTAGAGACAGATCATAGCCTTCCATAAAATCAAAGTTTAAAATAACCACCTGCCTGATTGCCCTGGCAAGTAAAAAGTTACAGAGGGTAAAGTTGAAATGTAATTGAAGTTGTCAAATGGGAACAGTAGAATTTCTTGTTCCTAACGCTGATTATGTATCCTTTACTTTGATTTCTTAACCTTTTAGTATGAAACTCCTATGATTCTGTGGTGCTTTTCACAAAAATTCTTAGGAAAAAAAATATTTGTAAGTCAAAAGCAAGAAACATTAATAATACCCTCATTTTTTGGGTTATCAATTCTAAATATAATACAAATTGCGTAGATTTGTGAATACCTTTTGAATATCATATCATAGTTTTGCTTATTATCCGACTGACTTTAAAGTGCTAAGTATATGAAAATGACTTACAAAGATTTTTTCGTAAGAATTTTTGAGAAAAGCACCACTGGTCTTCTTGTACTGTTTTTTCATAAAAACTGTTTGTGAAGTCACAAAAAGTCTGATGCACACTTTGAATTTGAGAGCATCAAAACAATGAAAAATTGTGAACAAAAAGTCAAAACATAAAGAAGGGTAAATTAAAAAAACAGGGGCAAGTGAAATCAATTTTTCCCCTATGGGCAAGTTGGATTTTAGATTTATTTTGAACACTGCAAGTTTTGAAATTCAAATATATTTCACTCTGGTTAAGTTCCCGTCTTTCAGTAAGGGCAAGCATGTATTGGTAAGAGAAAAAAATGTTAAGTATACATGTTCAGCCAACTTTACAATTTTGTATGATAGTCCCCAGGTTATTGAAATTATCTTCAGGCAGATGGTTCCTCACAGAGTCCATTTACACCTGGGTGGAGCAGAACAACTGCAGGTAAATTTCTTGCTGAAGGAAATAAGCAGTAAAAATAGTAAGGCTCCAACCCGGGACCTCTCTCTCCCAAAGCATGTGTCCTACCACTGGACCACTGTTTCTACATAAGAAGTCTAATATTTTATTGTTATTGGCCTTATATAATTCAATCGCAATAAAAAGTACATTTATATAATGGTACACACCATAGGATCTTTCATTAATGAAGAAAATTTCTTTAATAGCTCACTAGATGGTTTACTACTCAAAGATGTCTGAAATATAGGAAACACATGAAAAACAAAACCTCACTTAAACAAATAATACTACATGTATCTACATTATTTAGGGTTGCTCTATTAGTATATTTACAGCTAAAATATTACTTGTCCAAGGACAAGTAGGATAGATACAGTCCCATAAACATAAAACAAGAGCACCGCTAGGCGGAGCATTATATGCCCAAAAGTGTTTTTTTTTTTTTAGTTAAGTGCTCCGGAAACTGTTTTCAGTTTTAAGGTAATAGTGACCTTGACCTTTGACCTCAAAATCAAAATGGGTCTTCTACCCGATATGGACAATCATCATATGAAGTTTCAATATTGTGGGCCAAATGGAACTTAAGTTATGCTCCGGAAACCAAATTGCTAACAGACGGATGGACAGCGGACGCCAGGGGGTATAAAGAAATATGCCCGAAATTCTTTCGAGCATATAAAAAGCCATGAGGGCACCGTTCGGGCACCTTGCGATCAAGCTCCGCAAGAACTCATACAAACTCTTACGTTTTTACCAGGGTCCGTGAGATGAGCCAGGGATACACATATCAGTTTCAAAGTCAAATCGTGAACACTATCGTGGCCGAGTATTGATTAAACTTGCATACAGGTGTGTTGTTTCGTGCTATGTGCCTACCGTCACCTTAATACACAAGGTTTCCCATGGCCTACGGCTGTCAGCATTTGGAATCTCGTGCCCGAGGGCGTGCGGGCTCAAATCCCACCTGGGGAGGTTATACCCTTCCATGAAAATTTGACAATAATGTCGATTTTTCCTCCATTGATTAGATAATATGGAGAAGTTTCCGGTCTTGTAGAAGGGTAGGCGAGTACTGGTTACAGACATGTCCAGGAAAGCTAGGTTAGGTGCACTGGACGCCGTAAAATGACCTAAATTGTGTTGACACAGCATTAACTCCAATAATTAAAAATAAATAAACATTGATTTGTCTGATAAATTAGTGTTACTAGTTTGTTATATCTAGGGATCTATCAATATGTAAAACATGTGATCTGTTGGGCAACATACCTAGTGTTTCTTAAATAAAGTATCTATTAGTAAACACTGTACTATACCTTGTTGTTAGCACCCCAAGAATGATGTTCTGGTACAAATTCTTGTGTTGTTGATAAAGTTGATTTAACACTACCTAACAAACTACCAACAGTTACTGGTTGACATTTATATTTGAAACGATATAATGTAGTACCACATGGAACAAATAAATTGTCACCAACCTGGCATACCTGTAAAATATAATTTTTCAATCTTTTAATCTCCAGCTGGCCCAATCTCTATTAACAGATTTCGTTTAGTTTCTATTCTAAAGCAGAAATGCAGGACACTACAGCCTGCCTTCCTCTCTCTACCCTTTTGGGATCCCTATACAGTTACTTTGAAACATCATTCTCTGAGTACCCTGCCCTTTCTTCTGCCTTTCCGTGTTCAAGAATAATCACTAATTACAAGTTATGGTCAATTTCTTTTTTAATTTTTAAGACTATATTGGGGCATACTTTTGTGGAGCTTTGTCATGAAATAATTTCTACGTCCATTTTTCCTCATACCACAGATTCTAAATCATTGTAGGGTAGTTGTCAGTCAACCAATCTTTATACTGTGACAAGGTTGAAAACATAAAATTTTAATATCATCTAACAGGGTCGCCACTTTTGAAAACTGATACACATGTAATATTGCACATATCTTTCACTTCTTAAATGTAATGAAAGAATTTACAAATCAATTTGCCACCAGGGTCTATAGTCACATATTCCATAGTCACATGATCCATAGTCACATGGTCTATAGTGACATGGTCTATAGTGACATGGTCTATAGTGACATGGTCTATAGCCACATGATCTTTAGTCACATGATCTGTAGTCACATGATCCATAGTCACATGATCCATAGTCACATGATCTGTAGTCACATGGTCTATAGTGACATGGTCTATAGTGACATGGTCTATAGCCACATGATCTTTAGTCACATGATCTGTAGTCACATGATCCATAGTCACATGATCCATAGTCACATGATCTGTAGTCACATGGTTTATAGTGACATGGTCTATAGTGACATGGTCTATAGTCACACGATCTATAGTCACATGGTCTATAGTCACATGGTCTATAGTCACATGGTCTATAGTCACATGGTCTATGGTCACATGATCTATAGTCACATGGTCTATAGTCACATGGTCTGTAGTCACATTATCTATAGTCACATGATCTAAAGTCACATGGTCTATAGTCACATGGTCTATAGTCACATGATCTATAGTCACATGATCTAGTCACATGGTCTATAGTCACATGATCTACAAAAACATTAAAAAAATATCAGGATAACATTACCTGTGGTTTTAAGACACATTGATCTGGGAGAGGTTGCCATGATTTCATTAAACCAAATTTGGTGTCATATATACATAGACCTTCTGTAAGTATAAAATATAGTGTGTAAAAATTGACCCCAATCTGACTTTTTACAATTGCATCTAATTATTATCTACACATATCCTGACGAAAATCAGTACCATGCCTATTTTACACTTGAGCAGCGATTGTAAAATTATAAAAGTATGTTTATGTGCTAAAGTTCAACACATAATCCCGCCACGGTCATTGTGTAATCGAGCATTTATACTACATTGGTATTAAATGTAATGAATATTCTTGCATAAAGGTCAGGTAGGGGTCAAACTTTATGCACAATGCCATACAGGTAAATATAAATTGTAATATTGCACAGTATTTTAAAAAACAGGATCAGAATTTACTACAAAATATTGTTGAGTTTTATTCAACTGTCAGTGATGCATACATTAATCTCGTTGATTTGTACATAAAAATTGGTATCTATTTTAATAGAATATGAGTAGTGAGCATTTAAATCAGAGGGATTAATGTTTGCGCCAATGACAGTAGTCCAAAAGCTTGACTCAAAAATTGAACCTTATCATTTATCAATTGGAAGTACTGATTGTAAGTCTTCAAATGGTAAATGTACATTATTTACAAAAAAACCCAAAAACTCACATATGAAATTTAAGTTGCATGAAAACTATGAACAAAGGCTAAGTTACATTGTATGTAAATCACATATCAAGTCATATTATGAAAATTTGAATACCTCAGAGTTCTGGTTACCTCTTTCTGTTAGGTTGCATGTTTCGACATTCATTTTTACATGTAGGTTGCCTGGTTTGACAACAAGCTATAGTTTCCATTCACCTGAACCAAATGTTTACTAGCAGTTACAAGTTGTCCATACCCAAATATAAGTTGTCAGGGGCAAAGGCCCACCTTTAATGTTCCACCCTGTGTATGAAGAGTGTTTGGTTTTCTGAGGTTCCACTGTACTATTTTAAAACATCTACTCTACTTAAAAGTTTTATTTTACCTTTATCATCAATGTTTAAACCAATCACAGCTATATGAAGATCATCTAAAGTTAATATAGATCCATGTTTTAGAGTACCAGGTAAATTATGTACAGTAGTTTGTGTATCTTTGTCTGAATCTATCGTATAACAACTTAATTGTCCGTCTGACCCTGCAACATATAATACAAGAAATATAATGCGAAAACCGCATTAAAGCTGGATTTTACTGCATAAAACGCAAAAAATACGAAGGGAAAAATCCATAATAAAGCTAGGTAGACTTGCGGTTACTTTCAAATTCTCTTCATCACATGTTATCATTGTACAAAGTTTCATAAAGATCTGACAATAAATGGCAGTAATATATGGTAAATAAAAAACTTTAATGCAATTGTTAACAAAACTGTATGCCCCACCCCCAACCGGGTTTCCCAAACAAATGGCAAAGTAGAAACAATGTGTTTTGTTACATAAAAGGTGTAAGCAAACATAATCAGAAACAAAACAGTGAAAACAACACACACCTTCAACAAAGCAAAAAAGCAAAGAGGGAATCTGAACCTTTGAAAAGCTGAACTCCTCCAACATGTTTCTTGGTCCCATTGTAAACAAACAATGTCTTAAGTATCCTCTATCAGTGAAGGGTTACAGTGCAGCCCTTTTTCATTATATATCAGTAGCAGTTTACAGGTCGTTTCAGCATCTGATTTTTTTAAATCATGGAATATTTTTGCAAATTTTAAGTTTACCTAGGCTTTTTCTTTCTCCTATCAATGAAATTGTGATAATACTTGGTCAAATATTCCCTATCTAGTCAGGCCCCTGATCTCATTCGCAAAGGCCCAGTTAATGGCTAAAAGTCATCTTTATCCTCTTAACCTTGGAGAATGGAGATGGGTCAAAATTCCTTATTAAGAAGGACATAAGACAGGGCTTGAAATTCAAGGTTCAACAGGGCAACCTTCTTTTAAAATTAATGTAAAGCCCTGTCATAAGGTCCAATGAAAAGTACGAAAAAAAACAAGAAAACAAAACTTACATAAGTTGAATACTGTTATAGTATTATTATTAATAGAAAAGTCACATGACATAAGTGTTGATGGTTCTCGGAAATATGGTATCTTCTCTATAGACTGGTTCCATTTGTCATTTGTACTGTCATACTTGTTTATATATAACTTTATAGTTTCCTGAAAATATTCAATAAACACGTTTTACCAATATTTTAATAAATTTTTAAGAATTGCATATTTCTTAAAGATTTTTCAAAACATTTCACCCCAATATGATTTTTTTCAGAGTCAGCCCTGTTAAAAAAGTAGAAAGTCATTATTGTGTCAATTAAACATTTTAGCAGCCATAATAAATCAGTTTTAGACAATTTCTTGTACATAAACAAATTTGATCCCAAATAACATGGACAAAACCCAAATGACTAAGTGTAAGTATCAATCAAAATGGTCATCGGTTAACCAATTCTCATTGATTTCAAGCAAATGATAAGCACATTTTAGTTTTTAGTATTCTTGTTAAAGGTAAATGTGAGGTAAATTCCTTGTATCATGACAGTTAGTAGTATAATTCTGTGTTAATATACTTCATCAAAACCCAATGTCCAACAACGCTAATCATGGGGCTTTAACTAATTGTGACAGCCCTACTTAAAAGCAAAAAGCTAAAGCAAGGGTTTTTGAAGTCTACTATTAGTATCACTATTCAGTCGACTCTTGACATTAACTTCCCTGATCATCGAGTCATACACCAACTGTTTACAAATGGCGCAGATTGCAGCCACAGCATACAGAGCATGACCCTTACAGGTACCCATTTACACCTGGGTGAAGTGAACCAATCGCAGGTAAATGTCTTGCTCAAGGAAATTAGCAGTGCCCCTAGGGAGATTCGAACCAAGGACCTCTCGATCCCTAAGCGCGCGTCGAACCACTGGACTACAGCCCTACTTATAAGGTTAATTACTGAGACATTACCTCAGTGAGTACTGTAAACAAAACAGTCAACTGTGAGCTATCAGCTATTGTTCTACAACAGTCTATTTTATCTTCACCAGATTTTAGTGTTCCATTTTCATGAGATTCTTTCACTTTCTCTAGGAAATCTATCTGTCCATTGGTAAAGAGAACCACAGGAGAAAACCCTTTCACTTGCATTATTTTATGAATACTTGAGTTGGACTGAAATAAAAGAGGAGTAATATCAATATTAAAACATAGAAAATATTTCGTCAATTTTGGTGTGAGATTCGTTTTTTTATTTCACTGAGTGAGCCAAGAAAAATATTTGCGAGAGTGCACAGCCGCAATAGAAGATATCATTTTTCTGAGCTCAGGAGTTGAAATATAAAGATCTTAAAGATCTACTCAAACATTGATAAATACCGATATTCTGTTTTTCAATGCATTTTTCTGACTTTTGTTACAGATATTTTTTTTCATACATTTTGTATTTATCGTGTGACATCATTTATTCTCTGAGACTTTAAGGTTTTGTCTTGAAAGACTCTTTATCCAGATTTGGATTCTTACAACTCTTACCTACACTATTCAATGAATTCTAACTTAACTAGTAATCTTTATCAACAAAAATCATCATCCCAATTTTTTAAAAAAAAATGTACACTTTCTATATTCTATACTATAATAACAAAGAAGTGAGTAGGTAAATGTTTTAGGCAACTAAATATTGTGACGATTATAGGTACGGAGATACGAGTTTTAACATTGTCCAATGTGAGGTCAGTTCATCTGGGTCAAAAGATGCATAAGTACGTCTTTGTTTTAAGACGCTCATTGAATATAGTTGTTTTGAAGAGTATAAAAGTAGAAAATTAGTCAATTTTAATCAGTCTGCAGTTGGCAGCAGACTCGCACGTCCGACACTCTGAGCCCCAGAATTAATTGATCAATATTTATCTACTTCCGGTTATATGTTTTACTGAAATTGTTAGTTGTTATAGTGGGTACGCGTATGTAATGGTTGGTGAGACAACACTATAAGAATAACCTGGGAAACCCGAAGTCAATTGTCCTCCATGTTGTTTACCGCAACTCTGCCGAAGCCTCGCTTCCCCAGAGTGGTATACAGCTGGAGAAACGCCCGGATCGCAGCAGTGTTCTATGGTTGTTGTTTGTGAATATTGTTAAGGCTAAGAGCCGAAACAGAGTTGCTGGCTTTGGTCTCTGTGTTAGATATGTGTCTATGAATGAAACTATTGTAGAGTTTCTGTGGTTGCCAGCTTAATGTTA
The DNA here is from genome assembly GCA_025267735.1 of Mactra quadrangularis. Lineage (NCBI taxonomy): Eukaryota > Metazoa > Mollusca > Bivalvia > Venerida > Mactridae > Mactra > Mactra quadrangularis. The sequence goes on along the minus strand of CM046303.1, from coordinate 59,548,055 downwards.
TACTAGTTGAATAATATGATTGTTGGTGAAACAACACTATGGGAAATACCTGGGAAACCCTAAGTCAATTGCCCTTATTGTTGTTTACCGCAACTCTGCCGAAGCCTCGCTTCCCCAGAGTGGTATACAGCTGGAGAAACGCCCGGATCACAGTATTATTCTATAGTTGTTGTTCGTGAATATTGATGAGGCTGAGAGCTGAAATGGAGTCGCTGGCTAGGGCCTGGAGCCGTGTTAGATATATACCTAAAACTATTGTAGAGTTTTAGTGGTTGACAGCTTAGTTTCATACTAGTTGAATAATGTATTATGTTGAAAGGCTTGGAGACACTGAGGATTTAAGTTTGTGCTTTAGTGATTATTTGTCGAAGAGCCAGTAATAGAGATTAGCTATTGGATATAGCATTGATTATTTGGTGAGAAGCTTATGGTAGCCGGGCGTATTTTATACATCCCAAACCCACTTAATGTTTATGTTTTATACTGGTCATCGAATATATTGTTAGTAACTCAGCGACAGAGATGGCCCACTCTTGTCGCTCGTTAACTTGATATATGCACGAGCTTATGTAGATATTTTAGCTCATCAGTATTGTTATCCCGTCTTTTGGATAACAGCGTCCACCTCCTTGTAGTTTATTAACATATAAGTGACGGCGGCTGCAAATGTTGTTCACCCGTCCATTGATGATTTTAGGAAGAGCTGGTAGCTCAACTTCTGTAGCATATTTGGAATCAGTCCTGTTTGTCCCATCCACTTGTACTTTCCTCGCCATCATGTTTTGTTATATATAATTCGGCGACGGAGACAGGTAACTCTGATCGCCCGTTCATTTGATAACAAGGACGAGCTTCAGAGAAGCTCTCGTCTATCATAGTTATCTATGTCATTTTGCAATGTTTATAATTGTCCATGCATTTGTCTTTATTTGATTGTCTTATGTCGTTACTATATGTTGCATCATACATGTACTTAGTTTTGTCGTTTGTTGTATATGCATATAGTTTGTTTGTCGACAATAGTTGATAATCTTGTATAATATTGTCTATTTAGCATCACTCTTGCTTCGTTGTCTTGTGTATATATTTGGTGATGTTGTTTAATGTGTATTACTTTTGGCCTTTTTATTGATATCATGCTTTGTGATGCTCTTCGTAATCATGTATATTATTGTATTTATAGATATATTACATAGTTGCTGTTGTTGAATGTATCGTATATTTCATGACTTGTACATATACTTTTTGTTTTGTTTTATTTTACCAATCATTAAGCTAAGTAGCTCGAGGAAAATACATTTATATATAGTTGACCGCTCGGATACACGTTACAATATCAATTCAAATCCTATCCTTATGGAAAACAAGAACAAACATTAACATATATATGACAGTATTTGTACTTACATTTTTCTTTTTTGATTTGTCAAAGTTATTGTCATCTTTGCCCCAAAAACGAACAACCTACAATAAATAAATCAATATTTGGTCAGAGTGCAATATGATATGCTCAACAGACCTTAAAAACAACGATATTAGACTAGTAACAATGCATAAAACTCTCAACTTAACTTTGATTTATATTTTTTTATAATCCAATAATTATTAGAATTTGACCACATAAACCAATATTGGCTATAAAAAAATGAGAAACCAGGTCTATAGCCGAGTTGGTAGCCCATAGAGTCTTTTAATCTAGTTTCAGAAGGGGGTACATGTTCAAATCCCACCCAAGGTAGTTACTCTTCCATGAAAATTTGATTAAAAATGTCAATATTCCTCCATTATAAGGTATAAGGAGAAGCCTAGTGGAAGAGTAGGCGAGTACTGGTTATAGACAAGGGTCTAGGAAAGCAAGGTTAGGTTGGATGACGGCCCTAAAATAACCTTAAAATTGCATTGACACTAAGTGAAACCTAGTAAATAATTGAAAATTTTCATTTTGTTTTAATATTTCTGTATAGATTATACAAAGTTAACATAAAGCTACTATACAATACATGTAATAAGATGAACATGGATAATAAAATTATACCATCAATATAATATACACAAAGAATGACACAAAAAAGAGAATAAAATTCTCTTTTTTTCATTGTGGTCCTTTTTTATCATATATTATACAATACCTGATTATTCACAACAGTTACAAATCTTTCTTCACTTTCATCCCACAATACTGGACTTGTTATAGTTGTACCGTGTAATAAAGACCAACTTTTCACCGACTTCTGATCTGATAACTAAAATTAAACATTACATAAATATGTTGGATTATTATGTTCTGAAATTTCTTAAAATTAAGCATTTTTAGCACATATTATATGGTAGCATTAATTTGTAAAATGAATGATTTGTAATAAAATGTATTTCAAACAAGGCAATTATTACAAAATAAATTGAATATACAAGTTAATTTCTATGTAAACTATTCGGTTGAAACAATAGACTTGTGGTTGCTACAACATTCCACAACATTTTAGTTCTGTAGACACAACGTCACATACTTTAAGATTATTGACATAAAATTTGGTAAGCTAGAGGTATTGAACCATAATTCTAGCATTCAAAACAATTTGTACATTTCTGTTTTCCTACTCAACATAAGCCTACTAGGGTAACTTGCAGTCATGTAATTTTTAAAAGAAGGTTATTAACTTATTTTCAACTTTAAAAGGATGCAATGACCACTTGTTGATTCATGGTTGTATAAATATAAAAAATAACTAATTTTAACATGTTTTCAGTGCTAAAAATATTCATCTAATAAAACTGCAGGCTAGCCAGTGAAACTGAAAGTAAGTCCGTAATCCCGACTTACTATCACTATCCCACATGTGTGTATCTTTAAGTCATAAAAAGGCTTAAATTCTGACAAATAATCGATACAAATATGGTATTCTTCAACAAAATGAAGTTGTGAAAAATCGTCTCACTCAATAGTCGCGAAAACTGATGACAAATTCAATGTAAACAAATTGTACAAATTAAGGAGAAATTCTTACATTGTATACATTCAGAATCTTTCTTTTACATGTCAGAACAACTGTGTCTTCTGAATATGCAGAAGATATTGATAAGAAATCTGATTCTCTAGGTATGTTACAATAAGCAATGCATTCCATGGGCGCAGCCATTTTGTTTTAAAGATAACCTAAATACTGTAATGAAGAGTAAAACAATGAAGTATGAAGTAATTTAAAGTAATTTTTAAGTGGAACGGCATTGAAGATTAGTCGTGCCGGGTTTAAGTTCAGCCTTACAATCAAAAGATATGCATCAAAGAGATGTAGGGGAAAGTACCTAAACAGTACCACAGATATTCCAATCGCTCATCAGTTTTCTGAAATTGTAACATTTTAAACGCTTATAAAACACTATTATTGAAAATAACTAAAATTCTTATAACGAAATTGTTATGGTCGAAAAATCATCACATAGCTGATTAAACTTGTTCATTTTTCTTGCACATTAATTTGTTTTGATGACTACAATAAAATCAGTTGTATCAAAATGTATTTATTATACCGGTACTTTAATTTCAGGCGACAAAAACGAGACTTTAATAGCAAGAAATTCATTTTTTCCATACACACTTTAAGAAACAACTATTGGATTTTTTAACAATTGAAACACAGTCAGTTTGAATAAACCAAAGATGGAACCTGACGAAGAAAGAAGAAAACAGAACAACATAATTGGAATCGATAAATAGCAGCGAACTCGGGTCTGTAGCACACTTGGTAGCACGCCTGAATTTCGAACCTATGGTCCCGAAGAGGGTTAAGAGTTTTAGCTATTAGCATTGATATATTTCTTTTACCAAAGGCAATTTCAATTGTTGTTTTTTTCATTATACAAAGCACATTAAAAACACTAGATATTATGCTCTTGACAAAATGTACATGTAACTAGGTTTTAAGGAATGTACTAAGCACTAAAATATCCATAAAACAAGACTTAACCTAAATAATTTCTAAATGTAACCAAAACGACTTAAAAATTCACACACAATTAAATGTCAGTACAAGACGTATAATAAGCCATGCAGGTTTATGTACTTTGGATAATGGATCTGCCAACTCTAGAGTTGAAAAAGGTGATGCGTGCGTATTGTTTTTAAATTAAATATATCATATTGACATTTAACATTTATTACATACGCACCTAGTAATTTGTACATCGCGGGTTTAGCGCAAAACAGTCGTAACTCACTCTTTTTTCTTATATTGTATTACAACCGTTTCGCGCTAAACTCGCGATATTTTGATGTGTTACTATTAAACGGGTACTATATTTCATCCTAAAATGTTATTTTTTAATGATGCAGACTATGTTTATACACGCAAAGTTAACAAGAACGACTTGTAGCATAATGCATGTATAAAAAAGATCATTCATAAAATACGCTTTGAATAAGCTTCCTTAAAACGTTTATAGTCAAATTGTGCCAAGTACACTTACAAAAACACAAGGCGTACTTCAGTAAATATCCGCTATAAAACCACTTTGCTTATTGCAAGTCATGCCATGAATTAGCGACTTTTAAGTCCAAAATGCTTAATTGGGAATTCTGTTAGTAATTTGATGTTCCTAATAGTGGGACTTAAGTGTAATACACATGTATATGAACCTCAAATGATTGTATTAATGAAATGTTATGTTACAATTGTTATTTAGAAGAAGTACATGAAGATTATTGATTTCCAGCCTTCCATATCAAGAAAGTTGACGAATTAAAACAATTGCATTTGCATATACGAGCACAATATTCATACATTCATACTCAATACTCGTACATGCACAATATTCATCCAAGCGGAAATTGTATTTGACAGATCTGAAGCTGTATACAAAACCTGGTCTAGTTCGTACTATATACCAAATAGACAATGCACGTAATAATTTATATGAATTGGTAATTACTGCGGTTGTCAGTTGATCGTGATGAATTTATAATTGCTAGCGAGGTGAATGACAGTATTGTTGTTCACGGTAGATGATGTTTTAGAATATTCAACATTTGCGTGAAGGACATGGAGTGAGTACTTTCAAAGTTGAATGGGTTTAGACAGTACATTTTTTGGATTTATACACTTATTAAACTAAACGTTGAGATAGGATATCTCCTATGATATGTTCTCGCTGGTGAATGCTTGTTATACATTTAGACTTTCTATGTGCGAGGTGATTATTCTAAAATACTAGGAAACTTGTTTAAATAAATATGCAAACAATGTTTAAGGGGCTTTGTAGAGGAGGATGTAAATACGTGTGTTTATTATTGTTGTTATTTATACTATGTTCACTTTATCTTACCTATACGAACGACAAAAGGATCAGTGACAATACTAACAAGGCATCGTACACTGTTTTAAATTACCCACTAAAAGATTCGTTGAAACTCGTTAACATATTGCCAAAGAAACCTAAAGTGCAAAAAGAGAAGAATTTGACCACCGGTCATATATTTGGTCAGAACGATAGGTCGGATGTAGTGCTGCAAATTGATAAAAAAGTTCTACTTATGATTGAAGAAATTGAAAAAAGGGACCTAACCCCTAAAGGACCAGTTATTACAAGTGGAATTGGAAACTACACGTGTCCAAAGGAGACAAAAGCCAAGAATACGGTTGAAGACATTCTTTGTATGGTATGATTGTTTTGAAAAATTCGTTTTGAAAAAAATGATATCTCCAAATTATATGCTTTTACGGTGTGTGAAAATGACCTGAGTAAAAAATACAAAAAATTGCTTATATTATGATGATTTAATTGTACGGTATTATTAAATTTCTTTCGAAGAAATCCCCGAACAATCCCAAAATAATTTTTAATATATCTATCAGATCTTTTTTATAGCTTTGGAAATTGACCCGAGACACAAATATCATTTTATTATCAACACTGCACACATTAAATTAGTAAACGTCTAAAAAGTAACAGATTCATGTAAGGTATCAATGTGTATCAGATGACTTAAGAATTTTCAAGACGTATAATACATTTAATTTTTTGGGGGGGGGCAAACAACTACACGTCAAGACGTCAGTCATGACCCTATATAGAGCTAATTGTATCTTTAAAAGTCATTGTTTTTTAGCCATAAGCTAAATGTCATAATCTTATTGATAAATGACAACTACATTGACTTATGTCATTTGACATAAAGCATGATAAAACGCTTTGTTGCTACTCTGCATGTCTTATATTTATAGGACAACAATAGCTTGAAATAAAGACATATCTACATATTACCGCTTTCAAAGTTATACAATCATGCATGCTTTTGTCATTTGATGTAAGATGCTTAATTGTTACTCCGCATGTTTAAAGTTTAATTAACAACTGCACGTTGAAGTAAGACATATTTCAGCCGTTCTCCAGAAATGGTTACCATTTTGAGAAACACGTGTCTCCAGGTTATATACGACTATATACACAACGTGAAACAACACTTATGGTTTTAATCATTTGGAAATGTTAACTTAGATTGTTGTTGCTAAAGTGGTATAAAAGAAACATTGAAAACTTACGCCTTTTGGCGAAAGTTTGCTAAGCAAAAACTTGAATAAGTAGAAAAAGGCCGTGTCTCCAGCTCTATTTTTAATATTTGCTTTGAAAAATAATTAATCTAAGGTTTGTTATTGCTTGTTTTATGTATTTATTTTCCATATATGGGTAGTGAATTGTATGATTTTAAAGATATTCTACTGATACGAATATGAAATTCTAAGATTTTCTACTTTTTAGGGTTGTCTCCAAAACAGTCCTATGTTACCGTAACTATTTTTGCATGGTTAAATTACTTTCCAAAAGGTGTTGTTGTTAATTGTTAAACCGTTTACTAATACTACAATGAGTCAAATATCGTGGGAAACAAAGTTTGAATCTTGTCTGTCCTAAGGAGAATGAACAAATTAACCCCAAACTCAAATTTTTAAATGTCGCATTTAAGAAACTATGCTTCCATAACGAGTGTAGCACAGTTGCTAGCGACAATATAGGTGTTTTTACATTGAATTGTTGTTTGCCACTGTCGATTGGTGTGATCAAGTGCAAGTAACGCGTACATTTATTGTTACTTCTATATTTATTGAGGGAAACTTTAACGGAACACAGGGATTCCGTAACGGCTATTCTCCGTAACAAGTATTTGACATGATATATGATATAATTTATGGAAGAAACAAGCTGTTATTGTTTTCGATATTCCTCTTTTGATCATTTGATCATGTTAAAAGCAAAATTAGGCCTTAGCACTAACAATTACGGTACATGTGTAAGAAAACATATTTTAGTGCAGGTACAGGATGAAGGATAAATATGAAATCTGTGTAATGGATGACTGTCATAGTATTAATATTACAATTATTAATACATTCATTGACATATTTCTTTAAGTGGAATGAAAAAATGTTGATGTCTCTTTAATTGAGAATGAAAAATCATTTCGTTACGGAGTATAGAGGGCTTGTTACGGAACATAGATTGTAATAATAACGATTTATACGATCATTGAATTAAATTGAATGCATTTAACATTATCACAGTACTTTTACTACGTAAACAGACTAACTGAACGTTTTCCAGTCTTATATGATGAAAATTGATGAAAATAGTTGCGTCCGTGGAGATTTTCATATTTGACACACCTGTATGTGTTTCAAATTTGTAACAAAACAATATTTGTGTAACCAATTTATGCAAAATTATGGTCATAACAACAATAAAGAATATTTAACAAATTGGCAATGTCTGAATCGAATTAACAATGATTCTTACACATTGAAACAATGACCTAAAAAATCAGCATGTCTAAAGATTTGAGAATGTTGATATCATTCAAAAGTTTCATTTTATTTTGTGCGTTATCAGTTGAAATTTCCAGTTATTGCTTCGAAAAAATGTCTTCACCACTGACGACCAATATCAACATGAGCACCCATCAGAGACGTTGCACAAAGACTATTTTAAACGTCTCTTGCACCTACGACACATATATTCAAAATCCGAATAAAACAGCTAGGAATTTCGGAACGCATAAATTATGATGGAATATCTTATCAAATTTCTTTAAAGACCACATCTGCTAAGCTAACTTTAGATACCATACTATTTATTATTATTTAATGATATTCTTACTTTATTAACTTTTATCATGGGGTAAGAAACAAGTAAATACTTTAATAAGTGATTGCAGTATTTTAATGAAAATAAAATATATTACAAAATAAATTTAGCAATACCAAAGTGTTTGCCAGTTCAATTTTAGGAATACTTTGTAAATACACATATGACAAAACAGTTTCCTTTCATTTTAGGTATATATCAAATGCAATGTTTGACCAAAGTTAAATTTAAGCTAAACTATGCATAAAATTTATAAAAAATGTTTCTGGATTTGATTTCATTCCAAAATGTGATTGTTAATATAAAAATGTTTCTCACTAGTTTTAGTCTGATCGCGTCCTCGAGTTTTAATTCGCCCAGATTTAAAATTACCCATTTTACTGCATAATAGTTATTTGTATAGTTATACACGGTCACCAAAAATTATTATGTCAAACCCAAACGAATGGGTTGTTAATATAATCATTTCCCATCGTGGTGCTTAGCATATGTTCCGTAACGCCGCTTAGCGTAGTAATTTTTAGCAAATAGCTTATTTATTGACTATTTATAATGTTCATCACGATCAGTGTCGTATATTTCATATATCTACATGGTATACACGCTAGAACATATCAGTAAACGTGCATTTTAGTTAGGTTAATACCATCATACTTACTTCATATATCTCATTTGTTATATTCAAAGCTCAGTATTATTGTAATTTTGTAATATGGCAACACTTAGACTTAAATTTTGTTAAAAACATAAGGAAATACTCTGTGCTGTTAATAAATCATACTTTTGTATTGTTTAATCGATATTAAAATGCAGTTTTGTTCGAGTTGGCAAGACTTTCTAATTTTTACTATGTTCCGTAACTCCATGGCACATCAAATATGTCATTATGTATGAGCATACAGTGTCATGTTTCAAACTAATTTACATTTTATTTTGTGCCTTATATGTTGTAGTTTTCATCAATTTGGAAAAGAATGGTCCACATGTCTGTATGTGACAAATACACATGTTGACATAATTGTGTTACGTTTTCTTATCTTAACAACAAAAAATGATGATGACTTCTACATGCGCTATTCTGACAATCATGTATATATTGCGAAGTAGTTTGCTTAAATTTGTTTCACTACTCACCATTGAATGATATTCCATACTTACATGGACAGAAACACAGACTTGCATTTTAAAACTAGGTATCTACTACTTGAGCTCGTGATTCTATGCTCCGTAACGTAGGAGTTGACGTATACTTTTTGAACTCGTATATCTTTCTCAATCTTAGAATGGTGTGCGTTATATTTTTGTTTCGAGACCTCGAAGGTTTGAATTTTGCAATTATGTTAAAAAATAAATGTTTACAGTAAGTTCATTTTTCGACATTTCACTTTTCAAAATGGTAACGATTTCTGGAGAACGGCTGATTTACATGTTCAGGTTAACATTTTCTAAGTTATACATGCTTTCTTCATTTGATATAAGATACTTAATGGCTGTTCTGTGTGTTTTAAGTTTAATTTATACTGCATGTAATTTATTTAGCTCAATTGTGAAAACAAGTTCTTACTACTTAAATTAATCACTCTCGAGTCTGCTGCCTGGCCCCCAAGTATAAAGAGCTAGTAGGATGAATTAAGTTCCTTGTTCAAGGAAATAAAGGGACAGGTTTTAGATGGCATTCGAATTTACGCAGAGCTGTATACCCAATGATTACTAGTTCAACGTTCTAATCACTCGACCACACCCACTCTCTTAAAGTTTAAATGACAACTGCTCGTTGAAACAAAAACATATGTACATGTAGCCACGTACACAATACATATAAAACATGAACATAGGCAAAATTAGACATTGTAGTCTGTATTTGTTATATTAAGAATGTTTAATTGTCTTTCACCTGTCAGTAATGTTGATGGATTGCTTGTCGTTTGGTCATATGTTACTTCAGACAAGGTGAAACAAGGGAGATTAGGGGAAGGGGGTTAGACGTAGACAACAAATGTTTTGAAAGAATTAGTGATTTAAACTTAACCGGTAATATATAGATAGTGATTTAAACTAATCTTTAAATACAAAGTTAGCAGCTTATCAACTCGAAGTGTATCACCGAAGCTCAAAGAAAGGACAGTAAATCGCGAAGAAAAGTAGTTCTTTGTTTCTCTCATAACAACTGCATTGTATGACTTGCTTCAAACGAATACAGAATTAATATTTGTGATACTGTTACATACATCTTTCAGAACCAGCACATCTTTTGTATACCACATCACTCTTGAAAAATTAATTTCAGAGCTCACTCGGTGAAAAAAGATCTTTAATCAAAAGTTGACGAGACTTTTCCATTGTCTTTATGATTATGATATACCACAGATAATCAAAGCAACCTGTAAAACATACAACGACATGCAATCTTTTCAGTTCATAAATATTAGAGATTTGCTATCAAGCAATTATTTTAAAACAATTAATTATACAAAAACTCTAATTAACGCCCATTTTAATGATAAATTACAGGAATTAATAATTAGGTATTTTAAGTTTTATGATTCATACTCGTTAATCAAAATGTCAACACTTTTGTAAAACTAGTCTGTTTTACAATGTTTAAGCTAACATTTAGTGTGGTAGTCCGTCATTATAAGAAACGAAAAGGTTGTGCGGTGGTAAAGTCAGTTTACATTTGTATAACATTTATGGGCGGTTTCAGAATTCGAGTCCAACTCAAAATATAATGCAGCGAGGTTTTGAAACCCCAAAACACCTTTTAAAGAAACCTAAAATATTGTAGGCGTGTCCGGACCACCACTTGATCCATCATTAAACCTTTTTCTAAGCGATTTCAAATGGCGTAAACAGCGAGGCATACACTGCTGCATGCAATTACTATTTTTGAAACCTAAGTGAAAAAATCTTTTGGGTTCCAACCAACTTTCTTGGGCGCTAAATATCAGGCTAAATCTAATATTCAATGTGTAGTATAGGGAATTGTAAAGTAAGGAGGCACACACACTCGCCAATCAGAACAACAAAAACAAAACACAAGAGCATGGAAGTGTCCGTATTTCTTTAGTTTAAAGCTCGTCGTTCACAGATTTCAACTTAAATATCAACTTTTCTAAAACTTTCACAATTGTGCAGAAAACATTTTGGAAGTAATAAATCTGTGTTCAGATAATGACAATTTTAGTTCAAATTGATGTACAACTGTAAAATATAGTGATTTTATGTATAAAAATACCCCGTTAGTATAACGGTAAGCCTATTGATAATTTGAAGGCGTTTAGTGATTTGTCATATATATTTCTAACAATTTAACGGCCAGATTGCCTTTTAAATATTCAGAATTAATTTCTTATCAATATTACAGTCAATGTTAAGTTCTTTTTAAGATATTACAAAAATATATTAACCCTGTGAGCAAGTAGTTTTTAAATATCATCTAAATTGTTTCATTTCAGTCGCCACCCAAGTTCTTACCTGACTACAAGAATCCCTGCTGGGTAGACAACAATGGTGTATTTCGATGTTTACCATATTTTCAAATCATAGGAATGGATAAATGTGGTTCTACTGATTTATTTGACAAGATAGCTCAACACCCACATGTTTTAAAGAATTCTGGAGCTTTACAGAAGGAAACGATGTGGTGGTCATGGAAACGATACGGTAATAGTCATTATTTGGTTATGATTAATTCATTTATACTGGATTTAACGCCTTGTCAACACAACTCTAGGTAATTTTATGACGTCCAGCACACCTAACCTAGCTTTCCTGGACCCTTGTCTACAACCAGTACTCACCCTTCCACAAGACGGGAAACTTCTCCATATACCTTATTCATGGAGGAAAATTGACATTATTGTCAAATTTTAATGGAAGGATATAACCTCCCCGGTTGGAATTCAAACCAGTACCCCCTTCGGGACACTAGATTCGAAATTCAGGCGCGCTACCAACTGCACCACTGACCCGGGTTAGTTCTGTTTAACGCCGTAGTATCACATTGTATAGGCCATGTCAACTTGTCAAGGTGTTCAGTCAACCCGGTCATTAAAAGCTAAATCTTTAGATTTAGCTGTAAACTAGTTTCATACTTCCGCTAGTGACTGATAACTGCCCTATATATGATCAGAGATAGCAAGAGAAATTATTTCATGACCAAACTCCACGAAAGTATGTCATGTCTGAGAATCCAACCGTTGACCCCTCATCAGTATATTGAGCTACCCGAGCGGGTCGGCTAGGTTATGTTCATTTGTTGGTTCAATAACTTTTCCTTGTCAATCTAATTAAAATTAGACCACTTAACCTTCTTTATGATGCTTTTATTACGAGATTGTCTCACTTTCGTATTGTGCGTAAATATTGACCCCGACCTGACCTTTATGCAAGAATATTCATTACATTGAATACGAATGTAGTATTAATGCTCGATTACACATTGACCGTGAGGATTATGAGTTAAAACTTAACACGAAAACATACTTCTATATTAATCTTATGATCCCTGCCGAAGTGTAGAATAGGCGTGGTACTGACTTTCGTCGGGATATGTGTAGATAATTATTAGATGTAAATGTGAAAGGTCAGGTCGGGGTCAATATTTACGCACTGTACATGAGTTTTGTCATTGTTCGTTAAATATGTTCCTGGGATCACTGCTCGAACCCATATTACCGCGATAGAAGTCAAAGGTCACACATTAAAATGCCACGTCAACAGTAAACTCTATTAAATTGTATATATAACACATCAGCTGTTACAATTTTTTTCTAGTATAATGAAGGCAAGACACATCTGTCCGGAAATTATTTATTTAAATTAGTACATAAGTATAACTCATGACAGCTGCAGCGTGTTCAGTTACCTTGAACGTTCCAAAACGTTCCGTAACGGAAGTGTCGGAACAACTCAACCCATAGACAACTCAACTCGGTACAACTCAATCTCCTACTAACGGCTTGAGCTGTCCCAACTTTGAGTTGAGTTTTGCACGGGTTGAGTTCTCCCGTACCCGTAACTTTAGCTAACAGTAGTTACTGAACACAGGGCTGTTACATCAAGCGTCGCAATTTCCATTCAACAAAGGGAAATGACCAATGTAAAAAGTTTGAAATTATCATGAAGTTAGTTAATCTTCCCATTATTTAGTTTGATATATAAAGTGTGTGTCATCAATATTATTTAAATATATATATATTCATTCCAGGTCATTATTTACTTGGACCAACTAAACTCGAAAATTTTACAGATTACTTACGGTATTTTAATGGAGCAGCATCGCAGATAAAGTCCAAGCCCCGGACTGGTTTAATAACGGGTAAATTTAGCATAGATTGTTACTAGCGACTGGCTTTATTAATCACTTGGAAGTGATTTAGAAACTTGGTTAAATTTGGCTGACATCAATACCATACATTAATTTAGAGGCTTGCATTTGTACTTAAAACTATACAAGACTGCTTCATATCCATGACATGTAACAGTACCAATACATGATACGTTATAAAAGTATCGCTTGAATATGAATGCTTTCGCGTACCCATACATGTGGTAGCTGCACGATCACGACCAAAGACACTGTATACCTCACAGTCAACGAAATTAGGATATGAAAGTGGTTGTCCGAACCGGTTATTTTAGCACCTATAGCACTGTATCTCGTTTGTAGAAATTTGGTTGCCCAAAAGAAATCTTTGGTTGCCCGAACTAGAAAGTTGTTGTTCCGGGCAACCGGACACCCACTAATTTCGTAGATTGTCTCATCAAACACTCCTGCTATAAAATTATATGTAGTGCCTTTGGTGGATCGCAGCGTGCTAACCGTCTGAGGGTATATCTATATGATATTACGCGCTGAAGATGTAACAAAATTGTACATACTGATTTTTCCATATAAAAATAGCAGAGTGCTCCTTCAAGCCCCTTTCCTCCCCTTCCTTCCCATTTTTGCTCCTTCCCCAATGCAAACATATCTACTTCGTAACATTTACTATAGAAAGCTCCATGGTACAAGTAGCTGTTTAAATTGCATTCACGCGCTTTTCTAGGTTCTAGAAAAATCTCTATTATATCAATATTTTTCAGGCGATGGAACACCGATGGATATATGGGACATGAGTGGTTGGGTAAATATTCCACAAAATATTGGTAAAAAAGAACCAGTATTTATAACACCCCATCTTATTAAACATTTAAATCCAAATGTTAAACTTATCATCATACTACGAAATCCAGTTGACAGGTAACTATTTATACCATAGAAAAGTTTCACTATTTAAGTCATGATGAAACTTGATGGTCTTAAATATTTATGTCATACAGTCTGCAACATTTTGTCTAAGATTGGTGCAACTTTGTGCCAACCAGTACAGTGACATTTGTAATCCCCATGAAGCAATAAACTTAGTAAAGTAAATGTAAATAGGGGGCAATAAAAATCTCATTTGGGGAATCTAGTGTATATTTCCACGTTTGAACACTACTTTGTTATATGTCGAACAAGAGCAATCTTTGTACGAGATCTTTAGTGTGAGTCAGACCCTAGTGATATGAAAATTTACCATGAAGATAAAGCCAAGTTCCTGGGATAAGTCTGTGTTGTCCGTATTACATCGATAATTAGGTGTGAATAATGTGCTAACCATTATGTACCTTGAGGATTTCACAAAAATCGATGGTCTTAATCCAGTTGACAGGTAATATTTATACTACATGTATAGTAAAGTTCTACTGTAATCAAAAATCGATGGTCTTAACTCAGTTGACAGGTAATATTTATACCTAGTGAAGATCTACTGTCATCAAAAATTGATGGTCTTAATCCAGTTGACAGGTAATATTTATACCATAGTGAAGTTCTACTGTCATCAAAAATTGATGGTCTTAATCCAGTTGACAGGTTATATTTATATTATAGTAAAGTTCTACTGTCATCAAAAATCGATGGTCTTAACTCAGTTAACAGGTAATATTTATACTATAGTGAAGTTCTACTGTCATCAAAAATTGATGGTCTTAACCCAGTTGACAGGTAATATTTATACTACAGTAAAGTTCTCCTATTATGGGCATGCACATAAATCTTTTAACTTGGGGCACTGAATGATACTAAAATGACCTGTTTAGCTTCCTGAATATCAGAAGGCAAAGTCAAAGGTCATTTTCTTTAAAGTCAACAAATAAAGTATTCGAATACATGTACTATTAAACTACTAACTTAGTAATAACCACAGTGCTTTGGTAATGTTTTTACTCCTTTTCAGGTTATACAGTGATTACTTCTTCCTACAAATTGGCAAGCTGACACCACAAGCATTTCATGACCATGTTATAAGATCCCTTAAAATATTACATGCGTGCACGAGAATACATTCATTAAGAACTTGCTTGTATTCACGTGATATTCACGTGAGATCAAGGGTAAGTGTATTCCATGTATACGAGTAGATATACATGCGGTATGTTGTTAATGGGTATAAAAAACAATAATGTAGAGCCTGTAGCGTATAGAAGTCGAATCCTAGCACCTTTAAAGGTGTTTTATTTTTGTGTTGGCCAAGTAGGCCTACAACGATATTGATACTATTATTTAAAAATTCCAATGTATTCAGTCAGCAAAACGATCTAGCATGAATTGTATAAATAACATCTTAGCTTAACTAAGTTTGCAATACACTGCCCCTCCAAAAGTTCCTTCACAAATTCACAATTTACCTTGTACTAAATGGAGTTTCAAAAGTTTGTAAAAGCAAATTATTTTTAAATGTTTTAGTTTGCTTTTGAAATCAGTACATTTTTCTTTTGAATGTGAAACAACAACAAAATCTCAAACTTGATTCATTGAGATACATTGACCATAACTTCGGATGCTGATGGATAACTATTGCAGCAACTCAATAAAAATGTTCCAATAATGCATCAGGCCACAACAAATTGATTATATGTTTTATGGATTCGCTCGCACCTTAATTTTGACGTTTTTTACAAAAAAAATGTTTTTATTTCCTCGCTCGCTCATAAAAATTTGGTCAAACCGCTATATAAAGCAAGTGAATAAAGATTTTTTTGATTTTTTTTTCTTTGCTCGCTCGCCCCATTTTTTTTCCAGAAAAATCCATAGAATATATGATCAACTTGTTGTGGCCTCAAATAAACAATAACATAGAACATGTAAGTATTAAAACTTGAACTTGGAATTTCTAGCAATTTAAATTAATTGTATTGTGAAGATACTTTTGGAGGGCAGCGTATATTTTGTCAAGCTTAAGCTCTGAAGACTTTGTTCAAAGATTTCTGAGGAGTTTGAAGGTGCAAACAGCCGGTCAAGCAATTTCCATGAACTGTGTCATTTCACTGAATGGTTATGTATGTTTTAAAATACGATATAAACTTGTCTAACTTTTTGGGATGAAAAGTAATTCATAAAATGATAAGACTATTTAGTCTGTAGTATATACTTCGTACAATGGTCAAAATGTTTGGACGGTAGTCTATAAATCATATGTTTTTGTTGGGTTTAACGCTATAACAACACATTGTCTAAGTCATATGATGCCATTCAGTCAACCTACTCACTGTTCCTGGAAAGGCTAAATCTCTGGATAGAGCTGTTAACCAACTACTAAGCGCATAATTTCATCAGTGACTGACAACTGCCCTACAAAATTAAGAATCATTGGTAGGAGGGAGACTGGGAATCGAACCCATGACCCCTTGATCAGTTGACTTGCGTGCTACGAACCAAGCAGCCAGGCAGCTATAAATCATAAAATTGTCAAACTGTTTGGAATGTTGTCTTTATGCTATGAAAAATTATTGGAATGTTGCATTACACCATAAAAAATGGTTTACACAAACAAATTAATTGCCACCAGATAAGTGATGGCACCAAACTCTTTGGAATGTTACAAAAACTATGAATCAAACTCTATATAATATTAGCTCTATGAAATACAAAAGTAGGAGTTCGGTGATAGTAAGTGACACACAACTGTTCCACAGCTCCTGTAATTTTAGAAATGGTATTTATTTATAACATTTTTATTTATTTATATCATTTCAGGCTCGCCTTCATCTTGGATTCTATTCTATCTTCATACGTGACTGGCTCAAAGTATTCAACAGGAATCAAATACTTATATTAAAAACAGAAGAATATTCAAAAGAACCAAAGCAAACTATACAAAATGCATTCGCCTTTCTAAAGCTTCGTAAGTGTGTAAGATCTAACCAAAGCACTTCATGATTTGAAATGTTACACTGCAAACACCATATCACTTAAACATGAAATGCATCATGTAATACAATGTCATGTATTCAATTCACCGTGTACTGCTTAAGTCATTATACAGCCATTTTTGTCACCAAATCGACTATTCATTACTTTCTTAGATTTTTAAATTAGGGACTATATGCAGTTATTTCCCCTTGTATACTCTTCAAATAGGTAGGTCCTACTAGTTGGATTACTTGGACTTCACCCTTACTTTTTTAATGTCAATTGATCTTAAATAACTTTTTTGTAAATCATTTAATTTGTTTGAAATTCAAGCTAAGCATTTTTAGGGTAAAGAACTATCTAAATTTCATCACTTCTGTTAATATCTTAATTAACAAGAAAGATATTGGATGAAATATTTTGTTATCCTTACATAGAAATTCAATTATAAAATCCGATGATTCCAACTGTAAGGACCTACTTACCAGTAGACCTAATCTGGAATTCAAATATATGGGTTTTTCCGCCCGTGCACAGGCAGTACAAACAAAGTTTTCTACACATTATTGCTAAACAGCACGAACTAAGGATTAAATCCTATTGTTCTTTTTACACGTGTTTTCATTGTAACAGTGAAAGTTTGTTTGTACCGGAGGGGTTAACCCAAATATTTGAATTCCAGATATAGCCTATTGGATTGCTTCAGATTTTATCAGGGAAAGATAACTGACACAAGTCCCTGATTGACCTTCAGTTTATCTTCCCCTTTTAATAGTACATGTAAAGAATCACAGCCGTCTGACTATCTGGACAAAGGTTTCAAGATTATGAAAGTCACTCCTAAATTGTGTTCATGCACCCCAAAAAACATTGTCGTTCCATTGACTAACAGTAACCGACTTGAAAGTAACCAAATAATGTGGATATTTAACTGGGATATAATCTAGTTTATATGCTGATAACTAATAGAGTGCTTAAAGTCTAACCCAGATCTGACCTTTCACATTTGCATCTAATAATTATCTACACATATCACGACAAAAATCAATAATGCTACAGTCCCATAAACATAAAAATAGCCGTGAGGGCACCATACGGGTGCCGTGCGATCAAGCTCCACAAGGACCCGTACAAACTCTTGCGTAACCATATGGATTGTTTCGTTTTTACCACGGTCTGATAAGCCAAGGATACACATATCAGTTCAAAAGTCAAATCGTGGCCGAGTATGGATTAAACATGCATATCTTCCAGCTATTAGCCACAACTTTTTGGGACTGATGCATAACACACTTATTCTACACTTCGGCAAGTAACATATTCAAATGAGCAACTGATTTACAGCGATTTTATGAAGAAGTATGTTTATATATTAAATTTCAACACATAAACCTCTCTATTAGACATTCATTGTATGCTTTAATATATTTTAAAAACTAATCCTTGTCTTATAATTACATTCAAGCTTTGACATAAGCTTCTAGCAAAAAGGTCAGATCGGGGTTAAACTTTGCACACTGTACATGTTGGGCTTGCTCAATTGTGCTGTCGGAACTGTGCCAGAATCAAATTCTGACTCTTCCACAGAAGCTGCCAAGAGTGAAATTGGATGTTGGAACTGAATCAAAAGGCAATATCCTTAGCAAATATACTCGCAAATAGTTAAATTGTTATCGTTAACAATCTAGCAAAACTATAATTTTAACAGCATTCCCTTCCAAAACACTAAACTCACATGTTTGCAGTGATGCCACTGCAATCTTGAGTATGAATAAACCGCAACCGATTCCGTTCACACCACTTATTCCGATGGAATGGGTAGAACGCTGCCAGAACACAGTTCCATTGCTCTCGATTGGAGTTCTCCCAGTTCTAACAGTCGGAATTTCCAATCGAGCATGCCCGTTGATATATACATTATTATACCACTATCTTGTAATTGTATTTTACCTTTTCAGAGAAGTTATCAGAACAAGGTTTAAACACCATTACATCAGGCAAGAGAAAGTATGTTACAGTTGCCAAGAAAAAAGCAGGGAAAATGTTAAATGAAACAAAAGCAATTTTAGAAAGATTATATAAACCTTATGAATTAAAACTTGTTGAAATTTTAAATGATAAATCATTTCAGTGGAATACTTATTTGTAATGATATTTTTATTTAATAAACTGTGTTGACAAAAAAGTATTGATTTTGTTCTTTTTCCATAAAACAAATATTATGAATTTCTGAATTTGCTGCCTGCAATGCAGTTATTCAGGTAATAAAATCATAATACTCCCGAAATGACAGAATAAAAGAGGAAAAGATGCATGATTTTACCATTCTCAGAATGACTGTTTGCAAAAATGTTTAATGTTGAGGAATCCTAACATATAAAGGAATGCAGTAGCAGAATTGTTACAGTCAGACAAAATTAACCCGAGCTTGACCTTTATGCAAAAATATATTAAACTCAGTATTCACATTTTATTTTCGTCTTCATTTATAATCGCGCTTTATCAGAAGCTTTTGGCAAAATACACGAATTGAACAATTTATTTTGTTTTCATATGAACGAATATTTGAAACTGTCCCACAATATTGCGGACTTATGTGTTTCCCCAAAAAACAAAGAAGTCCAAAGTTAGAAGTACAATAACATGCCAATTGATTTATAGTAATATAGGTTGTTATAAACACGTGTATAACTGTATATACACATATGGAAACTCACAATTTAATGCAAGTGAAGTGTGTAATTATTACAATTAGGTAGTTTAAGCTCAGATTAATATTGTCGCACTATACAGTTCTAGTTATTTTGAAGGTTAGAAATCAAAAACACAAATACAGCATTTAGGGTTGTTCATGTTTAATTCATGCAATATGGACACATAATTCATGTGATACGAATCACTACATACATATATATAAAGAATATATCACAATAAACTTGTAACTTAGTCAAACTGGTGAAATAGTAAGAAGAATTCATCCCTCCCTTGACTCAGTCCTAAAACCATTAAATGAGAAATATTAACTAAAATATTAATTGTATATTAGAATACTTGTACCCTTGTATACATATATGATTTCAACTTTAGAAATGTTGCCTAAATGTAACCAGGGCAGCATTTTATCAAAATCTTTCTATAATTTAACATTATAACATAGAAGGATTTACAACCAAACTCGATCCAAAGTCGTAGGATAAAATGGGCCCTGGCTCTATATAGTTAGATTTTGTTTGATAAAAGCCTTGTTCAAAATGTAAAATTTGTCACATGAAGAAATAAAATCTCTTTGTTTTAATCAAACTAAGACCACTAATGCAAAAAGCTTAAAAATCCAATGATATTGCTGACAATTACGGCTATCAAATATTTCATAAAAGCAACTAAAATTTTGTTTCAGCAATCAAAATTTAGCAATCATTATCACCAAGCCAAGAGCATAAACACCAGATTTATGCATCCATTTATGAATTAATTCATTACTTATCAATATTAAATATTAATTAATTTTCCCATCAGTAAAGACTACTTAGTACTAGATCAGTCAGATTTGTGTATGTTCTGTCGGAAAGAAAAAACAAGCATAAAATACAACATAATATTTTTCAAGACACACACAAAGTGACCTAACAAATATACCATACATAGGCGGACCCAGCACGGGGGGCAGGGGTCTGAAAATTTCAAAATGTACCTGTCCATGAGTGTATATTTTAAATGTAAGCCATTTTTAAGTAGCAAGAAGCAATTTTCTCGTGCTTGCCTTTGTGTTTAACATAGATCTAATGGTTACATAGTTTTTATTATTAATATGTTGCTTTCTTCTGCAAAAAGTGTATAAAATGGTTGTGGTTTGAAAGTTTGGACCCCCCCCTAGAAAAAAATCCTGGATCCGCCCCTGCCATAATATATCATATATATTCAGTTTTATTTTAAAGGGAATATACAAGTATTATATAAAAAGAAATAAGAATTGTACATTTTATACAATAATTATCATATTTCATAAAACTGAATATCAAATTATTCTGTATCAATCTATACAAAAAATATCAAAAGTAATTATATTGATTTGACTTAAATCAAGTCTAAACAATTCACTCTATATCATAAATAAATACTGTGTAGTCCAAAAAATGCATTTATTCAAAATCTACAACAAGAATGTATAGAAAAACCCTTTCTGAAATTTGCACCACATAGATGTAACTGTTACAAAAATTATAACATTTACACAATAGTTCTTATTTGAAACACAAATTTATGATGTTTTCAAGCTGAATAACCTGGTGCATTTGAACAGAACTAAGTTAGTTTTCATATTCATGCTGAAAAGTATACAACACAGAATTAATCCTATTGTTCTGTGATCACATATTTGTTTCAACTTTGATACACTTTATTACATCCTGAACAAACTAAGTTCAACATGAGTACATCCCTAACAAACCGAGTTTTTTTTAGCTTCAAAACCGCATAAGCATGAGTACCAATTCAAATTTATTAAAAAACAATGATAAATAAATTGACAAAAATGCCTAAACACCAAGTTTTCAATATTTTTAACTTTACAAAAATATCAGTAAACGTTTAGAAAAACTGTTTTAACTTTAAGAAACTTGAGATTCTGTATATACTCATATTATGACAGATTATTTGATTAACATTTTTTAAACACTGTATTATAGAAAAAAAGTAATAGACTATTATAACCAGGTACTTGATTATACAAAATCTATAAGAGCCAAATAAAACTGAACCAGTTCTCATTAGATGCAACCAAACCATGTTAAAAATATTGTTAAATTTTTAATCAACTCTCAATGAAACATACATTAACCCCATTGATTTAAATATGTAACAGAACTTTATGTCAAAGCAGCTAAATAATATAAAACAGTCTCGTTTCAAAGTTAAGGAGTGAACATGGCCAAGTGGCTACAATTTGGACATTGAAGAGCCAGCTCTGTGTTGGTTCAAATCACATTCAAAACCTACCCACTTTGTTTCTCAAGCAAAAAAATTAAATAGCTTAGCTCAGGACTAGGCGACCAGAAAGAGGACTAAAAGTGATTAGTATATCGTGTAAGAAATCAAGCTTAAATTTATAAAATATTATTGAAAATGGAGCAAGGAATAATGCTTTTGATGTGTGTATTGTCCAACTATACCACTCTCAAAGATGAAAAAGCCATGCAAACATTTTGACATTTATAAACTGGTTTGTTCTCAGTAAATTACTAATAGTGAAAACCATAGTATATGCCATAGTCTTCAAAATCTATCAGTCTAACAGGCTGGTAAAGACAAAAGCTGCCTGCCAGTATGACAGCAAATATTGAAATTACAAAATTTTCATTTTGTGTCATACATCAAACTAAGTGCTTTATATAGGAAAACACACTACAAAATCACAAATTTTCTCCTACAACTTCAGGGTAAATGAGTTATTTGATTCAAGGAAAAAGAGTTCATTCAGCAGGACAAAGCCTTTAGAAATTAATATTTTATTCCACTATAAGTAGGTTAATCAGTCACCGAATCCAACATAGTTTGTCGACCTATTTAAATTATCGGCATGGACCAGCTAATTGAAATTCTTGGCAAAGACTGAAATCATTTCATCTAACTGAAGACAAACTATTCATTAAATGCTCTTAAAATATAAACAAAAACAAAAAACGAAGTGCTAATAGCGCTGTTGGACATGGGGGTTATGATGGAATAGGTAAAAATGGAATTCTACAAAAAATGATACAAGAGAACTTCCCCTTACATTTACCAATCATTAGAATACTATATAAACAGAATTCTATTTACTTCAATATTACGAACTGCATCGTCTGTGTGTTAACATACTACCTTAATTGCAGTAGTTATTATCCCTTTGATTGCGCATTGCGCATGCTTGGCCTAATGTAATTGTCCGATGCTTATTGATATGAGAATTTGCTACTTTAATTTTACATACTGCATCGTCTGGGTTTAGATGACTACTTAAATTGAAGTAGTGATTTTCTCCTAAATTAAGCTTACTCAGTCTATTGTAATTGTCCAATGTGTATTAAAATAAGAATTTGCTACTTTAACTGTACAAACTGCATCGTCTGTGTGTTAACAGACTTCTTGTTTGTTTGTTTGTGTTTTACGGTGCACCAACACAGAAAGGTCATATCGCGCCAACAGACTTCTTGAATTACCGAAGTTATTATCCGCAAAATTGTGCAAGCTTGGCCAAATGTAATTGTCCTTGGCGTATAAAGGCATACTGAAATAATAATTTGCTCCAGACCGCGGCTAAACAAGATGAAAACCCCATGTAAAAATACAATGGCACTAAGGATTGGATGATCATAAAGAAAAGATCTTTATATAATATACATATGTAATTATAAGTTCTGTATAACACTCTGAAGTAAAGAAAACAATAAATTTATAACAGATACAAAAATAGATCATACAATACATTCAAACAAAAATAATAAGACACTTCATATACTAAAATATACATTCATTACAACATAAATAATATTATTATACCAATATACTATAACTCAAGATTTCACTATAGTACAATTTATTTATAGTACTGCCTTATTTTCATATACAAAAAATATACAATAACTCACAAAAAATAACAACAAATTTTAGGATAATAAAACCTATTACAAAATATAAATACATTCAGGTTGTGATATACTTTAGGTCGTTAGGAATACACCAGGACCGGTGAAATCTTAAAATTGTTCACTTGTACATTCTTGCCAATTAGTAAAGTAACTTGTTAGTATGAACATCATAGAATAAAATTATTAAAAAATCCACTTGTCTGTTCTTGCCTTGGGACAACACAGACAATGCAGACGATTGATTTCACCGTCCCTGTACAGTAATCAAGGAAGTCGCAAACTATTGCCTTACTAGAAGAAACAATGTCCTTAATTAATACACAACAGTTCTCAGCAAAAAGCACAAACAACAATATAAAAAAAAAGAAATTGTGTTTCTGCATCTCATTCCACAGAAAGAATTTTCTATACATATACTATATGATATATATAATCATTATGTTTTAAGCATTAGAATTTTTCTTTTAATTTCCTAAATGCAAATCTGTTTCTTTTTGGAATAAAAATAAACACCCAATGTATAAAGAGGAGAAAATCATGTTAGTTTGCCCTAAAAATCAGACCAAATATAAATTATGTATGTTAGAATTTGAATTTTAAGCTGTTAATCAGTTACTAGGTGCATACTTCCGTCAGTGACTGACACTTGCCCTACATGATTTTAAATCAATGGTAAGAAGGAGAAAGGTCTATAAATAATTTATGACCAATCTCCACGAAAGTATATCGAAAGATATCGAACCCAGTGGATTAGTACTCGTGTGCTACTGACTGAGCTAGCCGGATGGGTATAAAATTAATTTTAAGAATGCAAGAACAAAGCAAGGAGTATAATAACTTATTGTCTTTAATAAACTAAAAAAAAGAAAAGCAAATTCATGTAACATTCAACCAACCACCAAAAAACAAACATATTGCACATTCTACAAACTAATGATAACAATTAAGTGCAAAGTTTTTCAGATTGAGGTAAAACATCAAGTGCAAAAGCCCTAACAACAACAACCTATTCAAGTAATTCAATTAAGTTTCAGAAAATAAAATGTTAATATAGTCTATTTAACCCATTGGACAAAACTTTGGATAAATATGACACAATCGTAAGACATTGTACCATGATTAGTACTACAACAAAAACTAAACAATTTGAGGGTTTAATGAGGGACTTAAGTCAGTTATCTTTCCCTGGTAAGTAGGTCCTTACAGTTGGAATCTTTAGATTTCATCATTGAATTCCTATGTAAGGATAACAAAATATTTCATCTAATATCTTTCTTGTTAATGAAGATATTTACTGAAGTGATGAAATTAAGATAGTTCTTTACCCTAAAAATACTTAGCTTGAATTTCAAACAAATTAAATGATTAACAAAAAGTTATTTAAGATAAAATTTTGCAAATTGACATTGAAAAGTAAGGGTAAAATCCAAGTAATCCAACTAATTGGACCTACCTATTTGAATAGTATACAAGGGGAAAAAACTGACTAAGGTCCCTTATTCCATAACACAGAAGAAAACTTGCATATTTGTCCAATATTTTGACCAAATCTTACTGTCTTTATCACGGTTGTGATAATCGATCAGTTGGTACCATGTGACTGAGCCAAGTCACTTGACATTAATCAGGAGAGTATCATACAAGGGAGGTAACTCTAGCCCTTTATCTCTGTTCAATGGTGACCATCTCTGCTTGATGGTGATAGCTTCTTTGTTATTGAATAAATATGTAAGTTTTTTTCTAAGATTCATAATAACACTCTCAAATTGACAATGCCAGAAGAAGTAAACAACCTCTACAGTTGTGAAAACTAAAGAAGAGTACAAAATAGCAATGGCAATACAGTGGTATGAAGCCTATACCCATAGTATAATGAATAAATATATTAACCAAAGAGCTGAATAATATACAGAATAGTTACTACACATTACATATGTAGCAAGAACAATAACTCTGTGATGACTCTTCAAATTTGAGAGAACACTCTTCAATTGAAGTTAAATATAGTTCATGGTATGGTATAAAACAATTACAACTACAAGGCAAACATTGGATTATCATCATCATCTTTCTGTAACTGTCGTCTGTTCTGTGCTCCAGTCTGTGCAGAAATAGAAGGTAGTGTGTTCGCTGCTGAAGCTCTATCTGTTAAAAACTTGTCAAACTCTGAAAATATGAAATAAATACAGGGTTTATAGTCATGTTATTAACAAAGAAATCTAATAAGGTAAACAAGCACATGTTTTTCACCGATTTCGCTTTCAAGACAAATAACTGAATAACATCAGGTAGTGAATAAAATTGCATTTCTTTCCCAAAAACTCTCAATTGGTCACATGAATTTTTATCATTAGCAGCAAACCCTCTGCACAAAATTAAATTGAACAGAAAACTAGGTCAATTGCAAAAATAATTTGTGCAGATGATACAATGTAAGCAATACAATTCACAGGCTAATGTGGACATTTTTGGACATAGAACTGCAATTTTCTTTTATGCACTCTAACAATTTTTACTTCGTTTTGGCTGCAGCAAGAATTTGATGAAAAACAAGAATTTGTTTACATTCAGAAGATCAGATGACAATATACAATGAAATAGGTAATCAACTTTCATTCTTAAAAACAACTATAAGATACCACTCAGGCTTTAAACTTCATGTACACACAATTTACACTTGAGAAAATCCTGTATCAAATTGCTAATGAATTTGTACACAAAAACTAAACAAATGGATATAGGCGGGTCAATCAGAAGGCTTTCATGAAATAAATAACAATGAAAAAGTTTTCAATGATTTTGGCAAAAAATAAAGGTTTCACTAGAGGAGGCCTGCATCAGATAATATTTTGATGGTGACAGTAGTACGGTGAATACAAACATTTTCAAGGTCTGTCATGAAACAGACCTGTAAACAAGTTGCAAGAGAAAATCCAGTTGCATGTCTGAACCTGAAAAGTTCAAATACTAGCCAAAATGTCCACAGGACTAAAAATCACATTATGTGAATGTAAAAGTCCCTTCCTCTAGACAAAAACCTTTTGTTGGACCCCCCCCTCTACCCTTACTGCAATGAGTCAATAACCTAACAACAACATACTAATAGACTATATCCGAAATTCAAATATTTGGGTTTTCCCCACAGGTACAAACAAACTTTCACCGTTACAATGAAAACATTAAGTCATGTACAAAGAACAATAGGATTTAATCCTTAGACCATGCTATTTAGCAATAATGTGTAGAAAACTTTGTTTGTACGAGCTTGCACGGACAGAAAAACCCATAAATTTGAATTTTGTATTAGGTCTATTTTGACCTTAATCTGACCCTTTTAACTACCTTGCAAATGAATTGCAAAATTCTACTGAAATTAAGCATTTTGACTTAAAAATCACATGACTTTGTAAGACCCAAGTTGTTCATAACAGCAGAATTTTACAGTAATAAAGAAAAACAAACATGTACAAATATATAATCAGATATCTTCATGCATTACTTGAATTTTTTGTCAAAGATGTGACAGTCATTAAATATGAGTCATACTTATAAATATTTAAAAAACTAACACAAGATTATATAAAACTAAATCCAAGTAAAAATGTTACTGAACATTTAGTATATACTATAATATATAATTTCACAACAAAATTGACGGTAAGAATTAAAAAAAGCTTGTGGACAAAGATCACATACCAATATACATACAAGCTTATTCTGACAATATTTTATAAATCTATAAACAAACAATAGTTATATATAGCTTGCTCACATTGATCTGAGATGTGATTAATGGGCGGATCCAGCGGGGGGGGGGTGAGTCCAGACCCCCCCCCCTAGAATTTGGGAAATGTACATGTCCATTAGTGTATTTCTTGCTTGTAAGTCATTTTTAATTAATATGAAACAATTTTTCTAGGTGCTTAACATAGATTTAATGTTTATGTAGTTTTTATTATCAATATGTTGCATTTTTTCTGCAAAATGTGTATAATGTGCAAGTGGTTAGAGGTTTGGACCCCCTCCTAGAAAAGTTCGGACCCCCCTAGAAAAAAAATCCTGGATCCGCCCCTGTGATTAATACTCAGGTTGCTAGCTTAATGGTACTCTAGTACATTATATGATTTATCTATAAATAAACGAAACGTTGTCAAATTCGCGATATAGCCATATTTTCGGCGAGTGAGCCCGACGGGCCCAATAGACGATTGATATTGCGCCATTTGCGTTCATAAGGGGCCAATGGCGCAATGGCATGTTCTAGATTGAACACTGACTCTACATTTCAAATCCTGTGCATCGGATTTTATGTCACGAACCCTGGTTCCCTTTACTTCCTCATGTATAAGACATGTCTAAGATTCTGCATCAAGCATACCATTGTGCAGAAATAGAAAGAGTGACACCACACAAAGAAGCTACAAATACACCTTGTTCTGACTTGCGGCCTTCCAGCCATTGGGGGAGTGCTAAACCAAATACACCATGTTCTGACATGCGGCCTCCCAGCCATTGGGCAAGTGCTAAACCAAATACACCATGTTCTGACTTGCGGCCTCCCAGCCATTGGGTGAGTGCTAAACCAAATACACCATGTTCTGACATGCGGCCTCCCAGCCATTGGGTGTGTACTTACACAATTACTACATAAACTGAACAACCAGGCTTTGACCTGAAGCTTCTATTATATAGCTTGCATTCATACAATATGACAAATCTAAAAGCATCATACATTGAATGCAACTAAACATGGGATAAAGGGAACTCATGCCAAATTATTTTAATATCAATTTAGTGTAGATTTTAAACAAAAACAGCAACTATAAATTCTTGGATCAAAATTAATTTCATTGTAAATTCATGCAAACTATCCAAAACCGATGTTTTTTTCTTGAAACTGATGTTTTTATCCAGAAAGAAAGACAGTTCCTAACATAAAGATGTTGCAAAATTTGTGTAAAAAACTATTAAGGCTACAACGATTCACCAGAAAGTCAATTCTATGCGATTCTACTTTTTCTTTCCATTCAATTGTTTTTCGATTCGATTCATTGAATAGTATTGTTTATTCCAAAACATTACCATTACACTTATTTGAGCTTGAACTTACTAATATTGATAAAACAAAACTGTTTCTGACAGCCTCAATTTCCAAGAAATAAATTACTTAAAATCATAATGTAAACTTTACAAACAAAAATTAAAAATGTGAAACACAGTCCCATTCTCACACACATTGTCTATTAGGTATATCTTTGCTTTTATCCTTTAATATCTAAGCCTTGTATCGAAATCGAATTGGCACCCTCATAATCAATTTTTGATGTATCTATATATATATATATTTTTTTTAACGTCGCATTCAACACATATGTAGGTCATATACACAACGGCCAGCTCTTCAATTATAGGTTTCTTGGACACTTTTCTATCACCAGTACTAACTTACCCTACCACGAGGCCGACAACTCATGTGTAGGGTATGACCTGCCGCGACCGGGTTTGGAACCCGCAATCTCCGGATTCAAAGTCAGACATGCTAACCACTATGCCACGGCTTTTGATGTATCAAATCAAGTCATTGCAGCCCTAATAAAAACATGATTATCAGGGATAAGTACTTAGTCACTGGTCTTCCAAATTTGCCCATTTGACCCAGCAGTCTTTGTATACCATACCTTCCAAAAATTAAAACTAAACAACCCAAACAAATAGTTTGAAAAAAATATTATATAAAACATCCACAGCCCAGCTTCAAAAACAGCAGTGTGTTACTAATATCTATGTAGGTAGAGCCTCAAGAAGCAAAAAAAGATATATAAAAAGAAACGACAAAATTTGGAAAAATTTAAACAACACAGGGTATTATATTTGCATGCAGGAACGTACCTTTGTCCACAAGACAAATTATTTATCTAAATGCATAATAAATAACTTAAAACAATTGTGTGTACATAGACAAACCATCTAAGATATACATAAGGTAAGCATGCCACTATTATTTCATATTAACTAGATTTATATAGACCGAGACTAGAGTCACAGAATCATAACTTTAGCCTCGGATTCTGGGTTTACGTAAGTGATGTATTACAAGTCAACCCTATTTGACTAGGATGCAGGAACGGATATTTTTCAACTTTTGAATATTGAAAACCATGTTAAATTTTTAATACTATTCCAAAAACAGATTATATTTACAGCTGTGACTTAACTAACTGTCAAATAGTCCATTTTTTCTTAACTGTCGAAGTTTGAATAATTTCACGGTGAATGATTACACACTATCTCAATATCACGAGTGTTAAAGAGCATGAAGTGAACGTGAAATTATTCATGTTTTGACAGTTGAGAAAAATCGAACAATACATACAGACAGCATTTGGGATATTTGTATACTGTTCATAAACTACCCTTATATACAAATATTGTCTTAAAGCTGAAAAAAATCTTTCTAATAGAAACATCCTGTACTGCAGCCTAGCTTAGAAGAGTGGACTTCCACAGCCTTAGAATTTGTGGCTAGTATTACATTTCCTAGTTACTGCCAATGATATTTTATAATACACTAGATGGGAGCCCGTGCAAGCATGGGCTTTAGGTAATGACAATAAAGGGAAATAACCGCTGCTGGGAGTTTGGTCTATTTTTAGTTTTATCTAGAACTATTTTTAGACACAAAAAAAAAATATTTTTGTTGATTTTTGGCAGTTTTTGCAAATATCAAGAGGCTTTGTCAAAAAAGAATTGTCAACTTGATATGCCTGTATATAGGTGCTCCAGCGACAAACAAAAGATTTATTCAAAGCTGCGCAGTTTCTTCCACAAAACAGGAAACTTGCAAATTTAATAATATAGATGTATGTCCAGTAAGGTAGGATTAAAACATAAAACTGACAGGTTTAAACCTGCCCTCATGAATAAATGTTCAAGTTTTGACTGATTGCATTACATGTACTACATGTAATAACCACAAATAAACTGTACTATGTATCACTTCAGCATCTATAAACTTAACTAAGTATTCAAAAATTCTCAAAACAGGTAAATTAATATTGATATTGTGCTTATCTAATATTTTACATATTCATAGGGGCAGGTTGAAAAACAGGACAAGGAAGATGAGTGCATGAAAATACACATTTATCAACTGTATTGGATGTGCATGAAAATACACATTTATAAGTTCTATTGGACATAAATCACTATACACATTTATCAAATTGATTGGACAATTAACACAAGCAGTTTAAAAAAACTTATAAATCAACATTAACAAATAGTCTTTTGTAAACTTGAAACCAATACAGAAAAGTTTCAACATTTTCTGACAACAATTTTATGACCGGTACCACATTTCCAAATATTAATTATTAATTAAAAATTCTATTATACGCATATGAGTTTCAAGTTTATAATTGTTTCAAAGTGCTTTTTTAATAACCTGACCTAAAGCACTCAATTTAAATTTCAGTACATCAAAGCTTGCAGCTATATAGATGGTTTTTTTCTCTAAAACTGAGTATAGTCATCTGTATGTTATTTGTTACTTAAAAAATTTAAATTTATTTAGCTTGATAATGTGACAAATAGAAAAATTTGTTCAGCAAAATGATTTCCATAAGAACTTGAATCCATGAATTTGTTCCCAAAAAACCTAATGTGTATCCAATTTATAGGTTTATGAAATTATCCATTCATGCACAGGCAGTAAAAACAATCTTTGTTACACATTATTGCTGAAAGCACTAATAGAGATTATAATCCTATTGTTCCTTACACACAGATTTCCATATTTATGTTAAAGTTTATTCGCATCCAGGAAAACTCAAAATATATGAATCCCCCCGAAAATCTTTCCCTGTGGTAAGATTGGCCTGGGCCTTTTTTCCCTGGGGAAAGATTGACCATGGCCTTTTTCCCCAAGAAAATTTTGCCTATGCCGGATATAGTCTATTCTAGACTTTATTGTTAAATGGTTATAAACAAATGTCGACGTACCTGAACTAGAGATAGGACCTTCTGGTTTCCCAGCACCAGTGGCTTCCTCATGTTGTTGTAACCATTGTTCCATTTCATCATAATCTGTTTCTTTGTCTTGTAACTACAGAGAAAAAACAACACAAAACATGGTCATATAAATACATGTATAGCAACATATTTCAGCATATTATATACATGTAACCAACCATGCATTAGAATTAGAATTCAAACTAGGACTGGGAACAAATACAAATTTTGATGTTCAAATATTCTTTTTTGATTTTTGAATATATTCAAATATTCATTTTTATCAAGCTTAAAAAGATTTCAAGTATGTCAGTGCCTCATATTATGATTTTCGTGTTCAAATTTGTTTTTCTGAATAATAGGCAACTAGGTTTATATAGAATTAACAATATTGGGAGTTTCAATGAAATATTATGGATACATTTTGATTAGCCATTTCTATAGTCTGATGTTCAGATATTTTTTCTTCACAATAATCAACTGCAATTATCAATTGGGTTTGGAAACAATAAAGTGCTGACTAAGATGGAATTACATGATCAAAAGCCCAGTTTTTATGCTAAGAATTTGGAATGTTTGAATTTCATTTTTCAATATTCCAATGATCGAAATATTAGAATATTCCAATATTTTTCCCAACCCTAGTTCAAACTGTTCAAAATCCTGATATTCCTAAAATTGTAGGAAAAGAACAATTTCTAAGTTTTCAAAAATGCTTGATTTCAGGATCATTTCTGAAATAGTTTACGCATGTACTACAGAGCCATGCGAAATCTTGGCTAAAATTTCTTCAAAATACAGGGCTAAAAATTGAATGGTAAACTATGTCATTTTCAAAAATAATTTTCACTGAGAATTTAGAAAAAAACAATTACAGTTTACAGGCCCACAATGGCATTTTCTGACATAGAAATGTAATAGTATTTTATGCATGATTTAAAATGTCTGGCTGCTGCATAATTTGATGATAAACAAGAGTTTGTTTACATTCTGAAGATCATGTGACCATATTCCCGGTCAAAATGAGAAAAGCTTATTATCATGAGACAACCTAAATTTGTTGACATCTTATAAGAAGATTATTTAAATCAAAGTCTCAGCACTAAAAATGGTCTTAGGGTACATCAATGAGGCAACAGATTAAGTACATGTATAGTATGGCTGTCACAATATACCGGTATATTGCAATACAAACCACGGTACAAACTTAATGTACCGGTATTTGGCAATGTTTTATATTTCATTTGAAAATTCTTCTGCTTGATTGCCAGGATGTTCTGCAGCTAAGGGGGTGATGGTTTTTTCATCCTAAGCATCTTTTTATATGAAATACATATATCACAGTCCTAAATGACCGTTTAGACTTAGTAAGACTAGATTCATATAGTTGTATATACGATTTGCAATGTTTCAGTCGAAAACAGAAGAGACACAACAAATCTATAAACCCACAATATATCGAGGTACGTATCGCAATACGGTGGTAGCGTATTGCAATATATCGCGATACACTCCTGGGGTATCGTGACAGCCCTAATGTATAGTTTGTGCATACTGACCTAAGACAGATCAATACATAAAACACTTAGTAACTGATAGTATAATTATACACAAATGACAATTTTTTGTATGTTTGACTAAGGTAAATTTTTACACACTATCTGAACAAGTCCAACAGTATTAAGGAATAATCAGTAATAATAAAGAAAAAACAGGCACAAAAAAGGACTATTAAGGGACTATGTAATTGCATTTTAGATCATAAACAACAGAAGAAATATTTGGAAAACTATGTCTAGCAGTTTATAACATTTTGAATAAACATGTATATATTGAATTGTAGGAAAAGAGAAGTGAGTTGATGGTTACGCATAAAATAATAAATAAAAGCAACTAAATCATTGGACATTAGGATAATTGTCAGTGTATGCCAGGACCAAGGCTAGCTTATAAGTATAATAATATAATGAAAATGGAACATAGTGTATAAAGTTACATTGGAATATAGTAGTGAAGGAATTATGAAGGTTACAAGTCAAATTCTACTAAACCTTTTTTCTTTGTTGTACTGACTAAAATATGATAAAATATGCAAAGATGACAAAATAGTCTTGGAAGCAATACTACATGCTTATAATATTATAAAAGCATTTCTGTTTATACAATGCATGTAGGTATAGAGGTATGATAAAAACAATGGTAATGAATCTAACTAAATGGAAGCCATAAATCTCATACATGTCAGTGCTCCAGCTAGACTTTGGGGAGGGCAGGGCGTTTTTAGGAAATCAGGGCACTTTTTAACGCGTGGTCGGAGTACAGTTTATTTCTGTGTCGTGTGACAAAAAAACAATAAAACAAATGGTTTGTTAGTGTGTTATTAATGCTCTTTCATGATAATTCATACATTATACCTATGACAGTCTTTATGAAATTTAAATGTAACAGAGTCTAAATTTAAGTTCTAGTCTGTGTACATGCATGTAGACAGTCACAGAAAAATTCAAGTGTCCTTTGTGGACAGGTATTCTCTATGAACAGATTTAAGTGGACCTGTGTCATGAAATGTTTACTGTGGTAAGTGCTTCCTGGGCATTAGCCAGTACAAACTCCAAAATATAAACAAGTGGTCTAAGTTCACAATAAGCTTTGCATTAGCTCTTCTATTTGTACCACTTACTTAATCTAATTACATAACCCTTTGAGCTTATGTCAAAAAATTGTGTTCCTTTGGCATTTTGGTCAACTCAATTAAGGTTTTAATGTGCAAATCAGGGCTCTACATAGACCAAATACTTGGAAGAAGTCACTGTTTTTTCAGCTCATTTGAAGTTCAAGTTTGAAGTCTTGAAGTTATGTTCTACCTAAAACTCATGTATCCGAAATTATGCATATCCGAAAAGGTGTCTACTTTTGTAAAAGTAAAATGATCAAATTAAAAAAAATTATGATTGTAATGGGCTATTATTACATTCAAATAATCAAATTGTTTTATTCACACATTAATAAGGTGTATATGATTCAAAAGTGATCCAGGAAATTAAGAACAAAAATCGTCAGTCACGTACGAAAATTACTGAGGACGAATGCAATACTGTTGACATTTTAAAACTACTAATGAACGTTCTTATCAACTAAATAATGAAAAAAATCATCAAATGATCAGTAATTTAATTTCTTCGTATAATGACTTCATGATTCGGAAATTAAATGTAAATTTTGATATATTTTACACAATATAGTTACGTACGGAAAAGTCTGGAATTGGACTTTATCATATCCTCCGACGAATTAAGAGAGTTGATTGTTAACTTTTATTTAGATTATGTTTCACTGATAAGCTGCTGGTAAGTAACAATAAATGTGTGAAAGACTAATTACTCGCACCTCTGATGTTATCAGATGATTGTTATACAGGATGACACTAATCCCCTCGTTTAACAGATTACCAAAGTCTATTGTCATAAACCATGACGTAAACAACAGACGAATTTATTCGTGTATGATAATAACTGATAATGATCTTTGAATTTTATGATTTTCGATTTTCTTGGGTCAAATATACGGCAGGGCGTCTTGAAAAAGGGCAGGGCGTCACGTTTTAAAGGGCTGAAAAGGGCTAGCTGGAGCACTGCATGTATTTAAAGCATTCCTGAAAATCAAGTTTTACATTCGTATAATATCTTTCTATATTATCAAGTAATCGACAAAAAGGATTTTTTGAAAGGGTTTAATGCCTTGTCACAACAAATTATGGTAATTTCTTGGTAACATTCTATTATAAAGACATATTTCCATTATCACTGACTATGAGGCAACATGCTTACAGTATATAAACTGTTTTACCTTCAATACAAACTGAAATGGACACCAAAGATGCTATGACTATGAAAAATACTATCTAAGAATAAAACAGAATAAATGAAATCTTTTACTTCCTAAAAGGACCAACCTCGTCCAGAAACCTTATTTATTCACACTGTCATCATGTCAGAGA
This sequence comes from Mactra quadrangularis, assembly GCA_025267735.1. Taxonomy (NCBI): domain Eukaryota; kingdom Metazoa; phylum Mollusca; class Bivalvia; order Venerida; family Mactridae; genus Mactra; species Mactra quadrangularis. The sequence continues at coordinate 59,512,069 of CM046303.1, read as the reverse complement.
AAAAGGTACAATATAACCAGGAATTTCACAACATAATTTTGTATTGATTTTGATTGAAGTAACTACAAACCTATCATAGTATGTATAGATAATACAAATTTTAAGACCATGGAGTTTGTAAACACATGATTAGCTTAAGTAAGGTAAGCAAGGTTTGTAATAATTCATGGAACCTTAATTACATGACTTTAAAAAAAATATTTTTAAACTGTTTGAATAATACATTAATAAAGAAAGACATTTATTCAATATCTAGCACTTAAAGTATAGGTGAACAGAATTTAACCAAACCAAGACTTTAAACAAGAAATGTTATGTGGAAACCACATTAAAGCCGGATTTAAAAACTTTAACACAAAAATTACAAAGGGAAATAATTCATAATAAAGCCAAGTAGAGTTGAGGTTACTTTCCAATTCTGTTCATCACGTGGTATGTTATCATTGTATGAAGTTTTATAAAGATCTGACAATAATGGCAGAGATATATGCTAATTGAAAACTTTGACGCAATTCTTAATGACACCGGACGCCCAACTGCCCATCCGGCCACTTGCCCGTGTTTCGCTAAATTATGAGCTGGATTTTTTCGTTGAAAATCCGGTTAAAAACAAAGACCAACCCATGACTCAAAAAACTTTGAAAGACAGATTATTATTTACAAAAACTGCTAGTAACAGGTCGTTTAGGATAACTTGAGACCAATGTTATTCATATGAGTATTCTATGTAAACAATGCCTTGCGTTATCCTAAACAAGCAATAACAAAGCATTCTTGACAGCTTCGTTAAATAACAATAGATGAATATCTGTGTAGAAGGAAGTTGAAATTCAGGAAATAAATGCTAGTGATAGTATTGTTTGTAATCTGCTTTATACTTTTATCTGAATATACTATCTTTTATTTATTTCCCAGTTTACACGCATGAATATGTAGTAAACAATATAAAAAACAAATCCTATTGTGATTACCGGGTATTATTTTCACATTTATTTTTGTAGATACACATTTGTAGATACACAATCTCTATTAAGAGACATCCTATAGACGACTGTCTGAGGATCTCCTTGACATTGCATGGGGTCAAGTTCAGATGACCTTTTTGTCAACCAATCATTTATTGCATAGCTTTTATCTTCAAGTTGACAAATCACTATCAAAATCATCAGAATTTTGTCACTTTGGGGGCTTAGCGCAAAACGGTGGTAACTCAAATAAAAAAAGAGAAAGTTACGACCGTTTTGCACTAAGCCTGCAATTTGTACCTAAAAGGAAGTTTTGCTAGCTTATTTGATAAAGCATGTTATTCACAGGCTGTGAATGGAAAATTCTTGTTGCATCATATCACATTCTATACATAGATAAAAAAAATGTGAACACAACTAAACATTTGTATCATGAATATTATCACAGCAAATGTAAACAAAACATGACCTGCACTGCAAGCTTGTCAGATGTAAAATTAGCATGTACAGTTAGTTAATGAAGGGTTATTGAAACAAGATTTCTCCACTCAAACAAAATACTCCTAATGTCATCCTCGGTCTTCAATACCAGCTACTCAATTGTATTTATATACAACTCTAGTGACCTTAATGTTACAACAAAAGCACAATGCTACCTTTGATTGGAATTTTTTTTTATACTGGGTTTAACCGTGTCACCATAATCTTAGTTATTTTATGAAGTCCAACACACCTAACCTAGCTTTCCTGAACCCTTTTCTTTCACAAGGATGGAAACTACTCAATATACCTAATAAATAGAGGAAATTGACATTGTAAAAATTTTCATAGATGGGTATATCCTGCCTGGACGGTATTTGTAACCGCACCCCCTACAGGACACTAGATTTGAAAACCCGCTGTGCTACCAACTGGGCTACGACCTGGGTCATGGAAGTTTAAATGAACACGGTTACACCTACACTTTTTTGATATTTTGACTATCTATCTATGATCCAAATAAAGTCTAGACAACTGACTGACACTCTCACCATTAAGTATCAGTATCATGACACCTACAACCACTGTTAGTACAAGTATAAGTGTCATTTGGCACATTCACACTTTCATGCAGACACACACAGTCAATTTGTTCTTTAATATTCTTACAATTATAACTTAAACCTTGTATAAACAACCATCAAATTCTTTCATATGCTTATCATTCAGTAATGCCATATCACCTTACATTTCATGTATATTTGCGATGAATCAAAATTTGATTAATATTAGTAATACAGTCTTTGCCTAAAATCTGTAAGCTCTCAGACCAGGACTAGAGAAAAATTTAGCAAGTAATAATTATTTACTAGATGCATTTTGGCTATTTGATCATATGGTCTAGTTTGGCCCAGTCATAATATAGAATTCTTATCACCAAATAATGAAGATTTTGAACGCAACATTCACTAAAACTTGTTCAGAATAGGTTTATCCACCTTAAAAAATCCTGGATTTAACACTTTTCTCAATTGGTCCACAAGACCAAAAAGGTGGTTGAAATTGTAAAACATTACCACCCCGTAGCCCATTATTTTTTAACAAAATAAATTAAGTAAGTGCTGGTAAAAAATTATGGCAAAGACCTTTATACTTCTACCAATGAAAAATAAGTAAAAACTAAGCATACAGTGATACAAAGATTACTATATGACAGAACGCAAACTAAAGATAAAAAAGTGTCATGATTAAATATGAGTATAAAAACCAAACCATGCCAGATCTACTAAAAATACCACACAACTTGTGTACTCTAAATTACCTGTAATGTTTCTTCCTCATTTGGCTACAACAAGTAAAGTCAATAACATTCATACAATATTCAAAATATACTATAAAATATATCCTTTTTGATTTTGGTAAATAAGTGCAACTAAATGATATACAAGACACAGTTGACTGAAAAAAGTTAAAGGGCGGTTTAAAGTCTGCTTCCATCTACATGTTCAGCCGACTTTACAATCTTGTACAATAACTCCTGGTCACTGAAATCACCCTCAGGCGGGCGATCCCTCACAGTACCCATTTACACCTGGGTCGAGTGGAACAAAGGTAGGTTAATTTCTTGCTCAAGGAAATTAGCAGTGCCCCTAGTAGGGATCGAACCCGGGACCTCTCGATCCCTAAGCGCGCGTCCTACCACTGGACCACTGCTCCTACTGAATGACCTAGAGCTGTTGTCAAAAAGGAAAATGGCTGAATATATATGTCTGTAATAATGTTTAAGGGACAGAGCGAAGAACAATCAAATGTAATATTATGATAAGCGAGAGAATTTTTCAAAAAGTAGATGATTTGTTCTGTAGAGGGCCACTCTGCAGAGGATATACTGAACTCTTAAAATTGTTAAAAAAGTACATGATTTTCAAAACATTTAGGTATGTACAAGTACTAATTTATAAAAAGACTCTCCAGGGACAGTTAGAAGGATAATATTAACAATTTTGCTTACATAACATTTCTTCTATATTAATACGAAACACAATTTCTTATAATGATCACCACAATCTCCATAAACAGATATCCTGTAGAGCGCTGTCGTACAGGATATCTACAGTCTTCATGGAGGGTCACGTCGAGATGAACTTTGTTAAACCAATCAATGCTTAGCTTTCATCAAGACGAAAACACTATTAATCACATTTTGATTTCGTAGTTTCTATTTTTAGACCAAGGTTTGCATGCTAATTTAACAGCGGTATTATTCACAGTCTGCGATTGGGCGGCTCATTTCAAATTTCGTGACGTAGACGATGTAAACAAGTTACTATCATAACAATTTCGTCATGAATATTATGATGAGAAAAGGTCACCTGAACGTGACCTTTGTTTGGAAAAGGCCAGATCTAAATTAGCAAGTATGCGAGCAGAAAATTTTAGATCGGGTTTTAATCAGATTGTGATCACCACAACTATTCCATTTTTTAACTTTAACGATATCACCTTAACCCACTAGCCTAAAGCCCAGGACTAGTGAAATATACTTATCTAATAAAACTATAGCCGGGCTAGTTTGTAACTTCGCCCTTTACTACCATAAATAAAATAATCAATCAGGCTTGAGTTCAAGAAAATTTAATGCACTGACCACAATATAAGCTTAGAACAAAAACATGATAAAAACCTTACCATAGATTTTTTATTAACAGCTTGACCAACACCCATACCTGCACCAAACTGATCTTCATTAACATAATTAGTACTAGCCCTGAAATACAGTCAACAGAATATGAAATCTAAACCTAAAAGTATGTATGAGTACATGTATATAATTTTATATCAATACTGATGTGACTCCTTTGTAAATTGCTTAAACACTGACCCCGCCTGGCTAGCTCAGTTGGTATCACACAAGTCTACTGATGGAGCCATTCAAGGTTCAATTCCATGACAGGGCATACTTTCTATGGCTATTCTACCTTTGATTCTAATCATGTAGGGCAGTTGTTAGTCACTGACAAGAGAGTGCACCTAGTAACTAGTAAACTGCCAAATCCAGAGATGCAGCCCTTCCGAAAAACAGTGAGAAGGCTGACTGAAGGCATTGGCATGACCTAAATGTTCTGTACTAAATTGAATACTATTGTGTTTTCAGATTTCTTATATTAATAAATTATCACAAGAACATTCTCTACCTATCCACAAAAGACATTCTGAGTTCTGAGAATACTGCTATCAAACAGTTCTTTATCTTAACACTGTCCTCATAGAACATTAACATTTACATGGGAAACAAACCCTTTTCAGGTCTTAAAATCTTGAACATCAGAACCAGTGCTAAAACTGTTACCCATGTAGGTATTTTACTTAAAAAGCTTCAGACAGATGTAGATATATAAAATTTAATATATCTTACCCCATACTTTCTTTACTTTGATCAAAGGACTTTCGAGATTGAGCAAACATATCAAAATCATCATCTTGGGGGGCTCCATTCACATCTATAATGGATAAAAATGATACATAATTATCTATCAAGGACAGCTTATGAATACAGAGGAATGACAAAAATATATTTCAGGTTTGAAGCATAGGATGGAAAATAGGTGGAGACTGATCTGATTCTTAACAAAAAAGGTTTATTCAGGGTACAGTTGTATTAATACAACTTACATAATACAACATTGACTTAAACAACCTACTTTTATACCCATGGTACATGTAACAAAATAAAGTAACCTTCCGCTATAAAAGCCCCCTTGGTAATGCTAATAGCAAAATCATGTAATTTTTTATCTTTTTTTTTAAGTCTCAAATACTAAATCTGAGAAGGAAACGGTCTAGATATATAATAAACAGTCTAAGAAATTAGGATATAAAAGTGGTTGCCCAAACAGGTCATTTATCTTGTTTGTAGAAATTTGGATGCACAAAAGAAATTTTGGTAGCCCAAACTAGAAATTATTGTCCCGAGCAATCGGACACCCACTATTTTCATAGACTGAATAAAGGTACATTTATAACCGTAACTTGACTTACTCATTTTTGCCATTTCTTTAGCTACTTCAGTAGTTGTTGTAGTTGTATCATCACCTAGATCTATAAGATTACCTACAGCAGGTGTAGGAGTAGCTGTAGGTTGTACCTTGAATAGATTGGAGTCAAATGTTAATGGTATCCAGTGTATCCAGTAAGAACTAAGATTTTTCTAATTATTGCTAAAAAGTATGCAACATAGGTAAATATTAAATATAAAATTGAGTTCTGAATATAGTGTAACAGCTCTTTTATTGCACAATTTATTACATACTTTTATAGTAAAGGTCCAAATTACAAAGTAGCTCAAATATGTAACGAAATATGTCATTTTCGACAAGCCCAAATTAATTTTCAGCTACAGGCCAGTTTTAAGAATTTGTTTCACAATTGAGCTCAGTCATTGCGAAACAAGTTCTAAAAACTTAGATTAATCACTCCCAAACCTACTGTATATCTTATTCGTAGATTTTTTTTGAAGTCCAAAAGCAGTTATTGATAGCTAGAACTCCCAGACAATGGGGCACTAATTTTGAAGTCTGGTTGCCCTATTAACCATGCTTATCAGACAGAACAGAGAGAGTAAAACTTACGATATCATTATATGAAGGAGGTGAGACAGAATCTTTAGCCGTGGGTTCTACAGAATCCGTTGGTTGACCAGTTTGTCCTGTTCTATATCTCTCAAATCTTTCATAACGTAAAAATACATTATTTAGATCATCATTTACACGTAGAAGTTCATCTGAAATTTAACAAGGAGAATATAGTTGAGAAAATATATATTTATTATAAGATGCCCTTTTACCATAACTGTCACAATGCCATGCATATAAACATGTTTGATTTTTTAAATTAAATTGTGAATATAATATTCTATGTATTTATAATTATGAACAAATCGTTATTTAACAGTCTTTACAGGTTTTTTTTACAATTGTTAATTTTACACATTATGTTATTTTTATTGTTAGTTTAAAAGCTCATTAGAGCTTGTGTTATTTATTGCATTTTACCAAATCAAAATAAAGATTATTCTATTCTATTTTATATCCATATATTATCAGAGAAATCGATAGATAGACAATAAGATATAGACCATAAAAAGAAATTTCTGTAGATACTTTGTTTCGGTCATTGTCTGTTTAGCCGCAGAAAAACATATCCATTTTTATTGTATTGATACCCTAATCATCACTTAAAGATGTTTGCAAATTTTATCCATTGACTTTTTATGACATCAGGGTTCAGCACTAACAGTGTCCCGGGATTCCTAGGGAGAAATCCCAGTGATGCCTAGTTCCCCTGTTCCCACAGGCCTGTCATCAAATGGTTTTAAAGATTATAGTAGGTACAATGTATTTCATGATATGGGACTGATTTTTTCTAAGAGAAGGGTAGCCCTCTCCCCACTGTTCTAGAAAGTTGCCTCCTCTATATATTTTGATAAATTTTCTTCTTCCTTAAATGTTTAATATAAAACACAGTTCAAATGTTGCATTGATCAGTAGATTATTATCTTCAAGGTATTCAGTATACAGATACAGTACATTACTCCTCAAGAAATATACAACACACTTATGTAAGCGGTCATCAAAATTCAGATAAAAATTTGCAAGCAAGTCGAGCTAGTAATTAAATAAACATAAATGTGAATCAATCTATCCTAAAATAAGATTTTGTCCAGGGACTTTAGGAATGCACTGCATGTCTTGTGTCGCTACAAACACTTACTTGTTACTTCTTCATTAGGAATGCCGTCTAGAAGTTCTACAATTCTTTGTTGCATCTGTCGATTGGTCCTGTTTAATTCCTGAATAATAAAACATGAACAAAATACAGTCAAGATTTATTATTAAAGCATTAAATAAACTAACTTAGCATACCTAGTAATAGGCATGTTTAGCATTTATTTTCAAAAATACATTTCTCACTGTTCCTGGAAAGGCTAAATCCAGAATCTCTGGATTTATCTGTCAACCAGTAAATAGGTACATGTATATACTTCTCTCAGTGACTGACAGCTGTTCTGCATGATTTAAGAATCAGTAGTAGGAGGGAGAATGGGCATAGAAATTATTTTATGACCAAACTCCACAAGTGTATGCTCCTCCTCGTCTTGAGTACTACTGACTGAGCTAGCCAAACGGGCCGAGTATTAGCCCTTCACTGGTTGCAACATGGGTTAAGTGGCCAATTTTTCACTTCAAAGCACTAGCCCTATTTCAAGATGCTATTATTTCATTACTTATTTATTCCCTAGGTGAGTGTCTTTCAAAATAAGCCCCGATCTCAGTTACCATGGGAATGCTGGGGCAGAGCAAAAAAATGCAATTTTGCATTCCATTTAGTAGTATTTTTCCAAATGAGGACTGAAGTGCAGTTACTTTTCAGAGACTAAAAGCATGTTTTCTTATCACAAGTTTGTGCAATTTTTCTGCCATGAAGGACACTGCGCCCCCCTTCAAATCCCAGTGACAAAGGGAGGCACATCCCCCTTTGGGATCCCTCTGTGACATCTTTTGACGGGGAAGGCGTGCGCAATAAATAATTGTTTTGGACACCTTTTGTTAAATGAAATTCACTAAATCCAGTTAAAAACTGATTTCATGGCCTGTGGCGGTCTTTTGAAGGAAGGGGGTTCAGACACGTCAAAATGTAGGATTGACCAGCTCAGGCTTAATAACAAGGGGTCCTTACCTGTAGAAGTTCAAGATCAGATGAATCTACATTAGTTGGTGTTAATTCAGTCAACATTTCACTCATAACTCTAACATTGCCTTGTACTACATCAAGCTCACTTCTCAACTTAGCTAACTGATCTTGTGTAGGGACTACAGGTACACCACTGGGACGTGGCATCACCGGGACTGGAGCTGGTGCAATCACCTGGCCGGGACTTCTCACTGAAGTCTGATAAAAGATAAAAAATGTAAAATAAAAATCTTGCATTCTAATTACAAATTTTTTATTACTCGTTTGTCTCATCTGTCAATTCTTGTATAATTTAATGGTGACTGAATGCTTTATATTTAGACTTGTATCCTTGTCATTCTTTTCTGACAATGGAATGTGAGACTGACTAGCATGCTGGCACAATATTGCTTTTAAAGTGTCTTTTTTTCGGAATAGTAGAAAACTTACACATTACAGTCAATATACTGTCCTGCCCAATAAATTTTTTTTGAAAAAATCACAAATGTAAGAATGCAGTAAATCTAATACAGAAAGTCACCATAAAATGTTTCATGTATGACAGTTGAGTAAACGCAAGCAATACACTAATGAACATGCTTTACCATGTAATTACAAATAATTCAAGCAAAATGCAGATATATCGTGAGTTGTGTGTAACAGCTACATGTATTCAACAAAACAGCAAAATGCAAAATAATAAATTTAACATATCAAAAACAGTGTGCTGAATAAAAACAAGTACATATTACAATTTCTAGTTGTGTTGAAAACAAATCAAAATGCAAACTAATTAACCTCTAAAAAAGAAGTTATAAATGTAAGCTAAGAAAACCAGGCATTTGCATTTTCTTCTGACCTTTAAAACACTGTATATAAATATTAAAAACAAACAACAACAAATGATTACTATACATCAAATATTCACAGGTCCTTTATGCATACAAAGTGACTATAAACATGGCTGCTTCCATTAAAGCAGCAAATCATTATATAGTTTATTTAGTTAGGGTTGAACAAAATACTATTGTAACTCCATTTGAAAACAAGAGCAGTCCATCGACAGCCCACTCAACTGTTTGGGGTATTCGTGTAAACAACTGCAATTACCAGTCAAAAGTCATGCTAGAGTAATGCAACTTGGAATTTGACCTTCAATGGGAAACCAGTAGACATGAAAGAAATTTCAAATAAGTCCTTTCAGTAGTTTCAAAGATATAAAAATGCTGCACCTAAAAATTTAACCAATAAGTGTTGTGCCAATGCCACTGCTGATGCACAACTGAGTAGGTTAGCCCCACTATTCTGAATAGTAGAGCTAAAAAAGGAGTTTCTATAGGGTTTTGTTCAGTCATTGATGTGTCATAAACATATTGTACAAACTCATGTCATGCAACATGCATAGAATGATGATTACACAAATTATAATGACCACAATGATAACAATATACTTTTATTACAACACTTATATGGCTTATCAACAGTTCTCCCAAACTTAGTAATATCTAGGAACTTCAACAATACAATTACTAGTATAGTATAGTCCTGCAAAATGTCCTTTGACAGAATTTAATTTTTATGATAAACTGATTCACATTTACCCAGGGCTCGAATTTAACAAAAACTTGAACTCGCAAATTTGATTTTATTTTTACTCGCAAAAATGAAAAAATCACTCGTCTTTTTTTCTATATATTTTAGTAGCACACATAGTGACTATTCGTATATGCAATGTAAAAACAATCTAGTGCAGTACTTAACTAAAGATAGACAAGTGTGTTATTGTGGGATAGGCAAAGAATATCAAACATGTTTTATAGTGAATATTTAATTGTATTATACCAATGATCTAACTGGTCGTTTCAACGATGATTTTAGCTTCATTAGTTTATACAGTTATAATTTTGCTGCGATTTCAACTTGCAAAAAAATTTCCAAGTGAAAATAAAAGTCACTCGCAATTTTCAAAATCCACTTGCATTTTGCGAGTATGCAAGCTTAAATTCGAGCCCTGCATTTACCCATTACAAAAAAGCATTGAGTCATCTTAGCAAATTCTAATTATGTTGTTTTTGGTTGGTTTCAACAATATAGCAACACAATGTACAGGTCATATTACAGTGGTCAGTCAACATACTCATTGTTCATGGAAAGGCTAAATCTCAGGATTTAGCTGGTTAACCAGTTACTAGATGCATACTTCCATTGATCAGTGATTGACAACTACCCTACATGATTTAGAATCAGTGGTAGAAGGGAGAATGACCATAGAAATTATTTCATGACCAAGCTCTATGAAAATATGCCCCATCTGGGAGCAAGTCAACAACCCCTTAATTAATAGACTAGTGGGCTTCTGACTGTGCTTGTTAGGCAGCTGCTTTTGGCATGTTAACACAAAGTTTATAAAAATGAACTACATCAGTGGTCACCATGGAAATGACAGGAAAATAAACAACAGTAAACAAAATCAAACAATATATATAAACCACCTCCAGGTCCTCCTCTTCATCTTCAATTACATAGGCTGACTAATGAGTAAATTCAAGTTAGACTACGTATAAGCTATCAACAAAGGTAACAAAATAGCAAATAAACTGCAAGTGTGACAAAAACAAAATGGCTAAACACAGCAAAACACTGGCTCAACTGATGATTTCATCACTTCAAATGGCATGACAATGCTTAAAATTGTTTCAGTTCAAACGCCGGGCCCATAGGTATCCAGCATGGTTCCAAGTAAAAAACACTGCTATTTTCCAAGTAATTTACTATATAAGTATACAATTGTGTTTTGATTCAAAACCTTGCCAACCATGGTCAGTACACTAAAACTTCAAATATACAAATAATCAAAACTTAAAAAGAAATAAAATCTTGCATGTGAAAAATCTGCAAACACCAAGCATGAAAATAAATTCTACCTCTTAAAAAAGAAAGTAACAAAAATAAACTAAAAAATAAGAATACTAACTGCTCGGTTGGTTGTACTGCCTCTAGATCTACTAATGGGTTCTGGATCTATACCACCTTGTGTCTGTAATCACATGTGATACAAGTACAATATATACATACAAAACAATCTAAGATCATGTGATCTACAACAACAACTTGTAAGGTTAACAAAAATTTGTTGCAAATAGTGCTTAAAATAACTACTTTTCCTTTCCTGAAAAAATCCCGTTAGCTCAGCTAAAAATTTGAATCGAACAGAAAACTAGGTCAAAAGCAAAAATAATTTGCGCAGAGGATTCATAGTAAACAATTACAACTCGGGCTTTTTCTGACACATCGGCGGCAACCCTAGTACTTTCTTCCGTTACACTACAAAGTACCATGGGCAATTTGACTGCCGAAATCTCATTTACATGAATATACCTGAGGCAGAGGAGACCAATGTTCTCTTAATAAAATGGCATGTTACAATTAAATACCTTCAATAACAATAACATCACACTGAAATTTTCTTCACTCTCAGTAGAAAAATCACTCATGGAGGACCTAATTTTAAACGGTAAACATACTAAACAAAACCATAGATACAAAACGTAATTTCATTGGCTAGTTTGCCGCAGTGGTTTCCTTGGGTGAAACTGCCTCCTTAATTATTCATGATTATGAGATTTTCCTAACCAAATGACCCACAGTACATAATGCAGCATGGCAGAGTAATGTATCATAGGATAACAGTTGATGTTTCAGACAAAGAAATGCAAGTTATTTCATGTATTTTTTATCTTTTCTAATTTTTGAATGCTACAAGAATTTGATGAAAAACTGTTTGTTTACATTTTGAAAATCACATGACAGAAAATTCTTCATTTGAAACTTTTTAACAGTTATTTGACAAATAAAATTTGGGAAAAAAGTTCATTCTAGATTTAAATAAATCAAACATGGAAAAACTTACATGTGTAAGTTACAAATCAAACAATAAAAAAGTGAGAATTTTACATAAAGTAAAACACACTACTTTAAGTGAAATCAAATCATTTGAAGACTAAAATAATGCATTGATCAGATCCTAGCCTTACCCTGGCTGGTGTGTGTATAGGTGCTAAGCTATCTAAATCAGTCATCGGAAATTCTATTCCTTTAGCTTTCAAATCTTGATATACTTTCTCAACATCTTTTAAATCTGGAGATCCTCTGAAAGCATCGGCCCAGGTCTAAAAAGGTACAGTTACAGTAAAAGTAATGAGACAAATATATACTAACAACAAGGAATTAATTAACTAAAAATTTGAATGTTATATATAACTTTTTTGGTTGAAATCATTGCTATAGCAACACAGGACAGAGGTGTCATATAATGATATTACAGCAGTAAGTCAACCTACTTACTGTTCCTGGAATGGCTAAATCTTGTCAACCAGTCACCAGGTGCATACTTTCTTCAGTAAATGACAACTGTCCTACATGATTCAAAATCTCTGGTAGGAGAGAAAATGGCCATAGAAATTATTCCATGACCTAACTCCATAAAAGGATGCCCCACTTTGGAATCAAACTTAAAAACAATCAGTAGACTTTTATGCTACCTACTAAAGCTACAGTCCCATAAACATAAAAATAGCCGAGATGGCACCGTGCGATCAAGCTCCCCAAGGACCCCTACAAAGTCTTGCGTACCCATACGGACTGTTATGTTTTTACCAGGGTCCGTGAGATGAGCCTTAGTTACAAGTATCAGTTTCAGAGTCAAATCGTGAACAAAATCATGGCCAAGTATGGATTAAACATGCATATCTTCCAGCTACGGCTCAGTGCGGGTGTGTTGTTTTGTACCATGTGCGTACCGTCACCTTGATATGCAAGGCTTCCCACAGCCAACGATTGTCTGCACGTACGGGTCCGTAACAAGCCACGATTTTAAGGGACTGAGGCATTAGCTAGCTGGGAGGCTCTTGATATCTTTCATTTTTCATCTTATATTTAACATGATTCATGTTTACCTTAGATTAATTTGTTAATGGTAGTTGTTCAATCATAGTTTATAATAGATGAAAATAAAACAACATAACATTTTTTTATATGTTACAAGAAAAAAATACATTTGTATATATAACCAGGCCAAAATTGATTATTTAACTCCACCTAGTTATCTAGTGCAAGCTGAATCTTTAAATGAGCATTTACATACATACATGTATGTACCATCCACCCCACAAAATTATCTTTTATTAGGTTTAACACTGTGTTAAAACAAATTAAGGTTGTTTTACGACAGCCAGCCCACCTAATCTAGCTTGTCTATAACAACTACTCATCATACTATCCAATAGGTTGACAACTTCTCAATATACTTTATTATTGACGAAAAATTAGCATAATTGTGTAATTTTCATGGAGGGGTAGATTGAAATCCCGCGTCAGGTCATGAACCCTGGTCACAGACTGTTTAAACCTGGACAAACTATACAATGAACCTACCTGTATCATACTTAATACTTTTTCTTGTAAAGCTTGAGGTGGGTCATACTTGGGTCCTATCACTTTTACCATATCATTCAGAAAATCTTTGTTGGCGACTTGTATATGAAATCTTCTACCACAGTTCTTTACACATGCTTCTAAACACTACAAGATATACAGAAAAGATCATATCAGACCTTTTTTACCTTATATAACAGGGGCCGTTTACAGGCGCTTTCCCCTCTTGATTTTTTTAAAAATCATGCAGTTTTCCCAAAATTTGGAGTTTACCTTGGATTACTTGTTCCCCTTTCTATGAAACTGCAATTAAATTTTCCCAAATATTCTATATAAAAAATTCTCCAGGCTCCTTTCCCAAAGAAGATTTTCCCAGATTTTAAGTGAAGCACACAATTGGCTCTATTAGGCCTACCCTACCTAACTTTTTGAGATCATTGCCCAAACACAAGATTGCTTTGCCCTGAAAATGATGCCAAGATCATCATTTTTTAAAAATAGACCGAGACATCAATAAAATTATCTATATAACAACTTACTGTAAGAGTATAGAGAACTGCTGTATGATTTTTACCCATATTTTGATTCAATCTTTTTCTGAAGGCTTTAACAGCATCCTTGGGTCTGAAATGTATTCAGAAAAAAAAAAAAAATATTAACTCAATATGATAGATTTTGTGTTCACCTGTAATGGAAGTGTTATAGAAAAACTAAATAATTCAGTTATGAGCTGGTATGTCGGAGTAGTTCTGAGTTTCTGATGTTGAACTAGTAATCATTAGAGAGCCAGCATCAAATCCCATCCAAAACTAACCCCATTGATTCCTCGAGAAAGAAAATTTATCCAACGAGCTCAGTGCTGGGGGACCAGAAAGTAGACTCAAAAGTGATTTAACTAAATTATAAAAATCTGTTTCAAAATCAAGCTAAAATAAGTTAGTATTTATGCTAAACTAAGTTAGTAGCCTGACAGTTTCTTAAACATACAATTTCTCAACTCTACCTACTATAAAAGTTACCTTATAAACATAACAATATTAAAGTGTGGTTTAAAGTCTGTTTCCATTTACATGTTCAGTCGACTTTATAATCTTGTATGATAACTCCCGATCACTGAAATCACCCTCAGGCAGGCGATCCCTCACAGTACCCATTTACACCTGGGTGGAGTGGAACAATTGTAGGTTAATTTCTTGCTCAAGGAAATTAGCAGTGCCCCTTGTGGGGATTGAACCCTGGACCTCTCGATCCCTAAGCAGGAGTCCTACCACTGGACCACCGCTCCTACTATATTAATACCTTTCTTAGAGTTCCATTAACCTATTACAGAGCAAATCAATACAAACTCCTAAATATAATAGAATAAGCTTCACTTAACTTCCCCAACACATAATTATAGCTGCATTTCACAAGTAAAAATATCAGAATCTGTTTTTACAAAAACAAACATGCAATAGTATCCAAATCTCTTTGGATACAGTAAACAGTAGAGTGCCAATAAGCTCAAAAGTGGCTTATTTTAGGAATTAGTGGTACATAATTAGAACAAAGGCTTTGAAGTCTCATGTATAGAGAATGTATATGAAACCCATGGTCATTTTGCAGAAGAATTTTAGATCAGGTTTTGATCATATTGGTGCCATCCCTTTCTTGAAATCAATTGTCACTCAGCTAAAAATGGAGTATTGTATTTTCCATACTACACTTAACATATTTTCTGTAGTTTAATTCAGTGTACTTACCCTTCATCTGTTTCATTAATTTTGTCACATACTTCCATATACAGAGCCCAGTCCTCTGATGGTTTGGTTCCATCTGTGGCCTTTTCTGAAACAAATCAATCAATCAATCAATTATAAGGGTGGCTAAAAAGAAGGATTAATTTTACAGTCATGATAATTTGACTGAAAAAACAAAAATAAGGAGCATGAACATAGATATCAGGAACATCTGTAAAAATACATTGTAACCAGCATGTAATCAAGTAATATAATAGTGTTAGGCAAAGAATGTCATAATTTACTGCAGTTATAGGCATGGAAAATGATTCCTGTATGTGCTTGGACTTCTTGTTTCATTTTTCATGCATGTACATATTTTCTAACTTCTTTGTGTAAATGCCTATTTTTATGCGTATACTTTTATTCCTGGGTGTAACACTATGTGTACACAAATTTAAGGTTATTTGATAGCAACCCGCTCACCTAACCTAGCTTTCCCGGACCTTTGTCTATTACCAGTACTCACCGGCCTTTCCACAAGGCCAGCAACTCCTCCACGTACATTATCAATGGAGGAAAATTGACATTATTGTCAAATATTCTTGAAAGTGTATAACAGCTCCAGGTGGTTTGTTTGTTTTGTTGGGTTTAATGCCGTAGCAACACATTTTTTAGGTCATATAACGGTGGTCAGTCAACCTACTCACTCCTCCTGGAAAGGTTAAATCTCTGGATTTAGCTATTAACCAACTTCTAAGCACATACTTTCGTCAGTGACTGACAACTGCCCTACATAATTAAAACTCATTGGTAGGAGGGAGAATGGCCGTAGAAATAATTTTATGACCAAACTCCACGAAAGTGTGCCCCGGGAATCGAACCCATGACCCCTCGATCAGTAGACTTTCGTGCTACCAACTGAGCTTGCCGGGCGGCTTGATTTGAACCTGTACATTTAAAAATCCAAGTGTGCTACCAGCTGTGCTGCAAATAAGCGCATTATCTTGTCAGGATATATATTGACCAGATAGTTTATACTTCCTGGTCAGGTGATCTTTAAATCCCAGTATAGATAATAATGTAATCAATAATGTAGTCTAACATGTCTATAACAAAGCTATAAAATCTCTACACCAGATACAAGTAAAAGAGAGTTTATCTTAGAATTGTAGTGGTTTTATAACATATAATAGAGTCAAATAACAGTGTATATTTTCACTCTTAGGGGAAAGGTGGCAGGGCCCTTTTTGACGGGAAAATAGCGACAAAAACCAAATTCGGGGAAATAAATTTCTTTTATTTTCCGATACTTGAGATAACATGGATCTGCTAACATAGTAACATTTCTGTCTATCTATATAAAATTTTAACTATTGAACCCATATATTCATCTGTAGTTTCTCTGTAATTGGCATAAATGCAAAAAAATACAACAGTTCTAGGACTCTGACAGAGGAATTTTTTACCTGGGAAGGGGAAAAATATATACTTTTAGAGAGGGGAATGGGACCCAATTTCGGCCCCAAAATGACCTGGAAAAAAACACTGAATAACAGTGAATACTTCCAGCAATGTGAGTTATAACTTAACCTAGTCATTAACTTTACAACTACAAAATGTATATTACTTGTGTACAGTACAGTATAACCTCTGCAGTTTAGCCCTCTGCAAAACAAAGCCTCAACAAATCCTTAGCAGGATATTTTATTCTAAAACATTAAATTGGACAGCATATTTCAATGTATCATTATTACTAAGAATTTTTAAGGATCAGTAAAAAAATCTATTTTGCCCAGTGCTGATAAAAGTTTGTCATAAGGACACAACAAATTGATCATATGTTCTATGGATTTGCTCGCACCTTAATTATGACGGTTTTTACAAAAAAATTTTTATTTCCTTGCTCACTCATAAAAATTTGGTCAAACCGCTATATAAAGCAAGTGAATAAAGACTTTTTTTCTTCGCTTGCCCCATTTTTTTCCAGAAAAATCCGTAGAACATATGATCAACTTGTTGTGGACTAAAGACTAAATATTGTATTTCTGGAGATACATAGGGTTCTTAGTAAACTAACCTTAGTAACAAGAAATAATAATGTAATTACAACGTAAACTTGTTACACATTTATTAGTTAAAGTAGAGTTAAAGAATAAATCATAGAATACCTTTACATTAATATTTAATTACAGTGCAGATGAAAATCAATCAACTCCAGTTAATTAAATGCTTCAAACAGATCTAAGAGAAGTAATTTAATTTCCTGTACAACTATGGTGAAGAGCTTCATTCTAATGTTAAACATAACAAGCGAGAAATTCTTAGAATGCTAGAAGTTTCATTTGATTTTAGATATAAGCACAAAAATGTAAAACTTTAAAGATATTTTTCATTAGTTTTTAAGAATGACAATAAACTTTTCATCACCTATTTTATAGATAAAATTATACTGAAGCAATTGGTTAAAGGTTATTGGCAACAGGGGCATGGAGTTTTAAGACCAATCCATTTTTCATTTTGGCAAATATTTTCATATGCTGCCTAAATTTACTCCTAGGGACTGTTCAACTAAGTGTACCTAAGTGAAATGACACCAAGGTCATTTAGTTTCATTTTTTATCATTTCCAGGGGTTGCGAAAGGGATAAAAAACTGCCAGTCATCCGGTCTGGCATTTACAAAAAATTGCCAGACCGGAAACAGTTCTGCCAGACCGAAAAAAAAACCCAACAATATTTTCTTTAACTACTGTCCGACAGCAATCATCAGGGATATTCCAGGGCTCGACAAATTGGATAGCCCGACGTCCGGGACAAGTGACTTCCCACGGTCGGGCAAGTGACTGCTAGTCAGAATCACGTCCGCGGACAACTGCCTAAAATCAGTCGGGCAAGTGACAAAATTCATGAAGAGACTATATAAAAGTAAGCACATAATCTGTTATTAGTTTACAATATAAATATATCAATACTTAAATTCTGCGACGACTAGCATACCACCTACTGCGCCGCGCTTTTGATGTTTTTTCATGTACCGCCGTAGTGCGCTTTGTCTGAAGTCTATGTACGCCGAAAGTCCTTTGATCTGCAACTGCTGTCGCCCAGTTGTGTAAATATAATCTCCCTTGCATCTAATTTCGGTATACATAATATTAATTTCAAGAAGAAGTATTGAATTATTACGTAACAAAATGTCATGCATATCGCGAGAGTCTATATTTTAATTGTTTGTAGCAATTGATATCAATATTAATCCTTTGTTGGATAACGAACGGCAAGTTTTCACACTAAGTTAAAGTAGATAGCGTATGCTTTATAGTGAATAATGGAGTCTAATTTGATTTAATTGTTATTTAGAATATTTCTAAAAACAAGCGTGACCTAGCTTTTTAATTGTTGACTACATGTTAAACAAATAATTGCCAGTAATGAAGGGAAAGGCTAGATCTGGGATCGCACAAAAAATCTTTGTTTTAATTTACTGATACTTGTCATTCACACCCGCGTTTTTATCGTTTTATTTTATAAAGTTAAAATATTACTCTGTTCTTTCATATTTTTGTGGAAAAAAAACTAACCAACTATTATAGAACAAATTAACGCATTTTATCGTTGAACGTGGAAGCACGATGTCGTTTGCTAATCGTGAAAGGCAGAACGCATGATGTTGTGTATAGATATTTATGGAAGAAAACGCAATATTGTCTTCTTTACAGTCATAGGATGCGCGATTGTTAGATTTACGCTAATATTTTGCGTTCATTAATATCAGTGGAACGTTAGTATTTCGGCCCTCAAAATTTTTCGCCCTTTTTCCACGAAATTTTCGCGATTTCGCGGAAATCTGTGGAAGAGACTAGAGTCACTGAATTCTTAAAGCAATTGTAAATGCCGGCGAAAACCGACAAAACTCCGCCCCAACAAGTGTTACACTTTAATGATTGACAGTCAGTTGGAAACTGGTAAATTCCAGTTAAAAAGTCACAGTGGCTGTTAGCTTAGCCAATGAAAATGGGTTTCATAAAATGACTAATGACAAAATGAAAGTAGCTGATTAAAGACAGTTGCTAATTGACACTACTTATTGCAACCACCAATTACTTAGATTTGATGTGTCAACAGACTAGTTAAAAGTGGAACATTTAAGACAGGTGTTACAAACAATTGACATAAAACACCGGTGTTTTCTATAAACGTTTGTCAAAGAAACTATTATGTTTTACAATTCTTTTTGGCGTCATCCAATTGTCTATTATTTCTGAAATAAAGCTTAATGCTTATTGTAATACTTGAACTATATATATATATATATATAATAACTTGAGTATTTGCTCATTTTCTTTGGTAAAGATGCCCACAGATTTATCACTTGTCAATGTTCCACCACAGAGGATATGAAGGTGATTAACACATTTGTCATATTTGCTCAGATTCCCTGGAATGTGTACATGTTATTGTCTAATTTATGGGATGTTTTGTTGTAGTCAGCTACTTATGATATGGTGTTTCAAACTGTGTTTGTAACATTCATCTATTACCAAAAAGTATTGCTTTCTAATGTTAGCCTTAGGTATATATCCTTGTCCCCCTCTCTCTGGATGAGAACATTGATATGTGATTATCTACCAATTGCTACAAAATAACACAGAATACAACACATACAAGCATACAAGTAATGGTATTAGTACAAGTTGAAACAACAATGTGAAGTCCTGCTTTAGACGGGACAAGTCCCGATATGGATGGGACAAGTGACCTATTTGGGTGGGACAAGTGACTTTTGGCAGGTGTCTAATCCCGGACAAGTGACTAAAAATAAAATTTGTTGAGCCCTGGCCATCTTGCTGACAGCATGAATAGCAGTTTGCGCAACTCTATTAGAAGCTTAGAAGCATCTAAGTCAGCAAGCAGCGCAGCAATGCTACAATATAAGACTGCTACACATTAGTAGCAGAAGCATCTACATCAGCAGGAAAGCAGCTAATATATATAGCTTTTACATTAGTAGCAGCTACTTAAAGTATTGCAGTACGTCAGACCCCTGTACAGTGCTAGTTAGGTCGGCGCTGCACTACAACTGGTGGGGTCTCATAGCGGCCGGTACATTCCCGGAAAAAACCTAGCAACAGCTGTAACAACTTATGTGGCACAAAGACACCAAAGGGTAGAACAGGACAACAAAGTTGAATTCCATAAGTTTTCTACGGGTCTGAGTGACCTAGGTACGTTCGTTGGGATAGTGATAGCAAGTTTTTGACAGCGGGTCAACCTCTCATCATGCGAAGCGAGTGCTCTCCACGGCTATTTCCCCAGAATGCTGAGCAATTTCCCCAGACGACACGATATGGTCAGACCAGCAGATTAACTTCACCTTCATGTACACAGCTCTACCATCCATGGCAATGGCAACCTTGTAAATTTGTGAAAGAAAGAGGTTATTCAGCTGGAAGATCGCCACAAATTCTGAATCATGGAGTGTCATGGCACGGAAATCGAAGAATAAAGCAGCAAATTAAGTGCAACAGTTCTATTGCAGTACGTCGGACCCCTGTACAGTGCTAGTTAGGTCAGCGCTGCATTTCAACATTCCTAATCAACATACATGTTCAGTTTAAGCATTCAAAATCGAAGTAACAAGCCCGAGACACTACATGAAGAAATGTCAAAAAGTGAAAATACTTAATGAAGTAAGAAATACAGCTTTCAAAGAAAGGGAGATTTTCACACCTTATTTTAAAGGTAAACACTGTCGAAGTTAAAATTAATATACAGGGCTTTGTATAACTGCAGCTTCTAAAAATAGATTTCATTTCTATCATATGACTCTGAATGATTCCATTTTTGTTTGTTTACATCCTGGGCAGGTAAAAATAGACTCAACAGAAATCAATCATTCCATAACCCTGGCTGGAAATGATCGAGTTCATCTTACATAAAAATACAGAATGACAGAGTAACAACGACAAAAAAGATTATATTAAAGGAACCTCACCGATTAATACCCCTGCAGGGGTAGAAAGTGGATTCCCGTGTCCGAAAAGGGCAGCCATTTTCAGTATGACGTCATGCACGATATTTCTCAGAAAGATCTCCGGTGTGTTTCCGTAAAGTCTGAGCTTATATTTGACTCAATGACACTCAAATAGAAGTACAAACAAAGAATTTAACATAAATTTAGATTGAAAATTGTGAAATATCTATTTTCGTGATTAAGAATAAAACCTGTGTTGTGCCGTTGTAAGAACGGATTTTTATCTGCCACCCAGAGTAATCGTTCTTTTCTCTCGCAAGTTACCGTGAACGTTAAATTTTGGGCCTACATTTAATGTTAAATACTGTAGTCAAATAAATGAAAAAAACTTTTTGACTAACATCAAGGTTTTTGTGTTAAAGAATTTAATATATCCAACAGGAAATGCCCTTGCGTAATTTCATTTTTAAAAGTGACTCGAACCAGTGATTAAATTATGAAACTCTACACTCAGAAACAGTAAGAACTTTAGTAAGTAAATTTAATTTTCAGTCGGCAAGATATAATAACAAGAAACACAAGCTATAAAAGCTTTTTAACCGACTATCACAGAGTACATAAGTTAAAACAAATTACAGCTAGTATAAGCATATACATGGAAAATAATGACATATTCTAAAATAATCAAAATTACATATAGTAATAAATGGATAAATATATATATCAAAATTAAATATCTATTTAAATCTATGTCTTTACATTAACACAATATTAAAATTGTTGTAACAAGCTGATTAAAAGTTGAAAATTTAAAAGTTTAAAGCAAGAGCAGAGAATGCACACTAATGAAAAAAAAGTAAAAATGAGGTTATTGATAAGATCCATATTGCATAATAAGGTAATATGAAAGTATTCAATTCTTAAAATTGGTAACTTAAACAAAATATTTTCCCTTGACACCCGTACATACACTCTTTTATAATAAGAAATAATTATTACACAGGCCTATAGTACGACTTTTATATGATTATTGTATCTGAACCGTAACTTGTTTCTCGTGTTATATTCAAGTTTACGACATAATTTAAAGTCTCTGTTGCCATTATGACCAGCTTCTTTTACACGGCTAATCTACGAAGTGTACTAATATGTGGTATAAACGGACACGTACTTTCATTTCATCAATAGGTTGTTTATGTGCCTAATTAAGCTATGTTTATCACTTTATTTTGCTGTTATTATATGAATCGAGGCCATAATGAAGCAATATGAAATTACTTGTTGAAGAGAAGTCAGATTTATAAGTAACTTGATATTACTTTTTGTTGTGTAATATATTAAGTTAATTAGTGCATATCGGAAGATTAATTAGTCGCTAATTAGGAAAATGATGCACAGTACTTAATCTGGGTCTCTTCTTATAACGTACATGTACGTTCGCAACTTGAAATTCTGAAAACAATAAAGTTTACATATTCTGCAATGTAGGTACAAACATTTGTCTTGGTTCATGTACAATGAGATTATATATAAAGCTATAAATTGGATATATATTCAATATATATTGTGTGTAAAACAATGCTAGTACCAACAACGAAAAAAGTGACCTTAAGTTCCAATTATTGGCTCATACACGTAATAAGTCCTATGGACCAATTCTCTTTCGTGTATGGTTCATGTATTGAAAAGCATCGGCAACAATCATTAATCAACATAAAGGGATTTGTAGGCAAAAGTTTCAGTCCCAGTTTTCTTGGATTTGCATATTTCTATCATAGTTGTTGTTGCAACATACACACTGATACATTGCTTTTAAAATATTTAGGTATTTTCCTTTAATATTTTGGGGTGTTTTTTTAACTTGACGCACATGGGTCTGGTTAGCGAAAAAATAGATTATGCTTTAAAAAGCATTTACTGATATGTAACTACAAGCATTTATTATTTCGCGACATAAATTATATGCCACAAAAAATTCTTAATCGTCCAAAATGAAAAAAAGAGACAAAATCGATCAATGGAAGTGTCTTAGGTCAAATAGTATAACAAATGATACATATATGAATAGCTTGGAGAATTCTCTCGGTATCATACTTTCAATTTAAAAACAGTGTATGCGATATGTTGTTATTAGTTCAGTGATGTGTAATTAGTCACCAAGACTACTTACAAAATTGGGGTTTCTATATACTAGAGTAATTGAAACAAAATTGATAAAAACAACCATTTTATTGCCATTTGCCTATTTATCCCTTTAATATACAAATATTACAGACAAAAATCTAGGTTCTAATAAAGTGAAAGTAAATATATCGTATATGACCTCATAAAAATGAATAAAAGTGTTTCATTATATGTACATGTAATTACATACATTTCAATTGTAACTATGTGGGATATTTTACATAGTTACTATACATATATTAACTCTGATGTATTATATTTATATTTAATTTATAAAAGAAACGACAAATAAACATTCACAATGGTTTCAGGGAAGATTGACAAATATTCTGTATAAAAATATATACTATCCATGGTCGAAACTTTATTAAAATCATCGGTTCTCCCGACCACATAGTGCATACATTAAAATGGGCATAACGACGCATATCGACTTACCTAAATTGGAAAAGTATAGTTATAAATGCACGTTTATACATGCATGTAAAAATTTGATATTCCGATTTGACATTAAGAAGGAAGTGAATAAAAATTGAATTATAATAAAGTAGAATGTATTAACGCCGTCTATCTACTCAAAACGAAACAAGTAAAACTAAACAAAACAGAACTAAAGTCAAGGCAGTTCAAATACAACTAGCAACAATAATCTATATTTAATCAGGTATACAATATCAGGCTTTTGCAGTCCGTTGTTTGAAAGCGACATATATATTTTGAAATGTTTATAATATGTTTTTGTAGACATTAGATTTTCACATTTTTGTAATGTAGAGCAAGTGCAAAATAAGATGGTAAACACTGTAGTCAGTGTCATATTTTCTTAAAAACATCTACAGAGTATGAAATGAATGGAAATTTGAGATTGTTTCGAACAATGAATCGTGATATCAATAGTGCAGTTCTATTATGTAGAAAACATTTCATTTAGTTCTGTAGCCACGAATTCAAAAGGTGTTATTTCTTTACTTAATAATCAAGGGCACTGGGGCGTCAAGGCGTCTTCTATCCATATAAACAAATATTCAAATGATATTTCAATATTGTTACGAGATTACGAATACTAAAACATCGCTTGTGCTTACTTAAAATATGGCGGTTGACAAGACAGTAGTTAAGACGGCGTTATGGATTTATCTGACGTTATGTATAGTAGATGCAGTGCACAAAATAGGCACCACATCTGCATGTGGACCTTCCAATTATTGTAAATGTGAAAATACAAGTCAAATGGATTGTTCTAAAACAAAATTGAATATTTCTTCAGTATGCAATTTCATAGGAAACTCGTCACGTAACACAACAATTCTGATTATGAAATCAAACCGAATCGAAAATATTAGCAGAACAGATTTAAAAGGATGTGAAAATATTAATGAATTGGATTTATCTTTTAATGAAATTAAAGAAGTCGAACAGTTAGCGTTTGAAGATATACATAACCTATTTCATCTAAATTTGCGGCGCAATAATTTTTCAAGCCTTTATACGGATTCGGACATAAACTTGGGATTATCAAATGCATTACTAAGTCTAAACATTAGCGGAAATGCAAATTTGTCACTGCCTGCCGTCTATCCGTCATTGCCAAGTTTGTATAATTTAGAAAAACTACTGATGGATGGATTGCAAAACAAAGACTTGCCATCTAATTATACGTCTCTGTTAAAATTAGAAAAGCTTGATCTTTCTGGAAAGCATGGGTATTGCGGACTCCGAAAGATTACGAACGAAACATTTGAATCAGTACCGACTGTCAAATTTCTTTATCTCTCAAAATGCAAGTTACGAGAAATCCATGCCGGAGGTTTCAAAGCTCTCAAGAAATTGGAAGTTCTCGATTTGTCTGGAAATGTTCTTCTTGGATTTTTACCTTTTGGAAATGTCTCATACTCATTACAATTCACCAATATCAAAAAGTTGGATTATTCAAAAGCTCATGAAACATTTGGTTTGACGACAGAGTTAAGATTGCAAGACATATGCTACTTAAGAAATACAAGCTTGAATGAAATTAATTTATCAAGAAATCGTTTGGCGCTTGTTGAACAAAACGCTATGATCCTATTCCCCGACAGTTTGAACATAATCAGGCTGGAGGAAAATCTGTTAACATTTGGTTTGTACTTGTTGCAGCTAGCATGTCTTTCAAATGCAACAGCCTTCTATGGATCACTACAGAACAAACCACATACGCCTGAAGATTATGACGATGGTTATCTTGCTAATGATACCATGTTAGTGCCTCCATTCTCTGACGCTTGTCCATATATGAAAACAGATGAATTGAAGAAATTAACAAAAAACAAGAGGAACTGTCGTTTTTTCGAGCATGAAAAGAAAGTCATAGTGTCGCCTATTGTTGTGATCCCAGAAATGATGAAAATAATTGAATTCAGTCGATGTAATTTTGTTTACCTTATACCACCCATATTTATTTGGCCTGTGAATAACAGTGTAGAATACATCGACATGTCTGGAAACGTTTTAAAAACTTTGCAAGGACCCATAGGCCCGGCCCCTAAACTTAAGTATGTTGATCTGTCTCAGTGTTATTGTTCAGAAATATCAATAGACTTTTTCAACATTCTTGGAATGTATGCGCTTGAGACCCTTCTCATTCAACAAAATTTACTTGGAAATGCATTGTCCAATAAGACTATAGGATCCGTTGTCTTCAACAAATTGTTACATTTAAAGACATTGAATCTTTCTACCAACACCATACCGTCTTTACCTTCAACTATATTTTCAAAGTTAAACAATTTAGAAAATCTGGATCTTAGTGTTAACAATCTAGAGACTGTAGACTTTAATGTTGATGATTTATCGAGTTTGTTACACCTAAATTTGCGCAGTAATTTTATACAAAGTCTTCCAATGCACTTATTACAAAGAATGGAAGAAAACTCGAAAATATTAAGAAAGAATTTTACCATAGACATGAGAGATAATTCTATCAGGCTTTCATGCGAGTCTAAGAGCTTTCTGACATGGTTATACAAACATAAATCAAACATGGTAGGATTTTCTGACTATAAATTTGTCGATGAAGAAGACAAGCGCGTTTCGGCTGAAAAGTTTTTAGCATTTGTGCGAACTATTGATAAAGATTGCAATACTTACATGGCAATAATAGTTTTGTGCACAATCGGAATTTCAGTATATCTGGCAGTTTTAATAGGTGCCGTCATTTACAGAAACCGATGGAATCTTCGGTATATATTACGTAATGCAAAGATCCGACATTTTCGTTACCGGCAATTGAACGACATTGACGAAGTCCAGTACAGATACGACGTGTTTATATCGTATGCGAATGAAAACAATCGATTTGTTTTTGACAAATGTATGCCAAATCTTGAAAACGAAGGATTCAAATTATGTATGCACGACAAAGATTTCTTACCAGGAAACGATATTGCCGATAACATTGTTGAAGCTATCTTAAATAGTAGGAAAACAATTTGTATTATTTCCAAAGCATTTTTAAAGAGTCAGTGGTGTTTGTACGAATTTAACATGGCTCGAATGGAAAGCATTTACGATCGTAATGGAGTAAATTGTTTAATCGTTGTTTTACTGAAAGATTTTGAAAGCAAAGACATGCCGACAGAAATGCTTCACTGGATTCGAACTAATACTTACATCGAATACACAGACGATGAGCGTTTTGAAACCGCATTTTGGGAACTTTTGCAGGAGGCTCTTGAAGGCAGATAAGATAGATCGTATGGGAAAACTTAGCATTGTTTGATTTTCCTTCTCTGGTACATTAAATTGATTCTGAAATCAATGTGTGATAGGGTGAATACCTTTTAGCATTTTCTACCATTAGACCACAACAAATTGATCACATGTTCTATGGATTTTGAAAAATTAAATTGGAGCGAGCGGGCAAAAAAGGTCATTTCTTCATATTTTGAATTTGAGAAGCGAGCGAAAAGAGAAAAATAAACTTGTGTTGTGCGGTTTCTGAAACATTTTTTACCATGAGTTTAAAAAGGCATAAACAATATGGACTTTCTTATATAAAAAGCAACATTTGAAGATTATTTATAAAAGATAAGAAATTACTAAATAGTGCTTATTAGTCACAATAGTCACTTATGCTTTTTTGGTGTGTCATAACTTCATAATGATGCACATGCATTTTAATAGGAATTTTTCAGACTTGAATGTATTGCATTACTTACTTTCTTTATGATAATGATTTATATTGTTTGCTAAAATCTATTAAGTATTTTTATTCAACTATGTGTCAATTGTCTCCGTCAAACTACGGGTCGAATTGTCTTGGGGTCGAAATGTCTGTAATTCGGGGTGAAGAGGTATAAACCTTCATGAATGCATCAGTAAAAGTTGACTTCAATTGTCTTTTGGAATTCTTTTAATTAATACTAGATAACTTCATAAGGAAGCAAGGAATAATACCAATTATCAGAATTACTCTAAAATTATAATGGACCACACATGCTGACACTTAAGTGTATGCCTATGAAAATTGTCTTAATCATTGGGTAAGCTAAGCTAAAGACTAAAAACATCCAACATTTAAGTGAATTAGCCTAAAATAAATAGGACCACAACCCCTCTTAAAGTAAAATGGACCAAACCTGTTGAATTCTGGAGTATACATTTAGTCTTAATAATTGGGTAAACTAGGTTATGAGCCAAACAACACCCAACTTAAGTTAGCTTGTATGAGAATTGCAAGATCACCACCCCTATAATAGGAATGCATAACTGTTTATACCGTTATAGTGAAACTGTGCTGACATATATCGATATCTAGACCTCACATCATTTATTTTCTGTGAAATTCTACTTGGCCGAGTGCCAAATTTGTTATTTTTCCGATTTTTGTTATGCGGAACAAGTTACAAGGTGCGGGAGCAAAAACACAACATGTTTTTTTTTTCATTTTCGGAATTTTAGGTGCGATAAATCCGACGAACATACAAACAATTGTCGAGGCCTTATTTGATATCCATGCATAATAGGCAGATCAAGTTTAGGTTCGGTCTAGTATAAACTAAGTAGACTGTACATGAACTGCGTACAAAAACTCAAAACCAGGCTTTGAACAAATTGGATCACTTCATATACATTTATTAACTGTTCGTTTGTTTGTTTTGGTCGAACGGCGTATCAACACAAAAAATTATACCGCACCGAATCACAGTTATTAACAGATTATTAAGTTATTAGTTTTATTTGAATATCTGAAATGTTCTAACTTTATATGGTATGTATTTATATGCTAATTATAATTGAACAGATAGTTTCAATTTAGCACTTAGTGTCATGGAAATGTATATGTTGAATTGTTAAAAGGTAGTAATTTTAAACTTTCTTTGAAATTTATTAGGTGTAAAGACTTGTTGATTTAAATGCTTATTTTACATATTTATTGCGTTTTTTTAGATTTTGTTTATATACTCAAACGAAAAAGAAACGCAGGGTAAACTTCAGTGGTGATTTATGGTGAATTATAAGAATGATATTAAAATTGGGATATTGATTTATCAAGAACTGTCTTTCGTGAACTAAATTTGGAAATTTTCGTTGGAATTTGACCTTTACTTTTTGTGTTATTCCCGAGGGGAATGTGCCGCTAACCAAGTCATTCGACGCGCGCGACGTGGAGGAAGGAGTAAGAGGCAAACCAATGCATGGACGTCTACAACGAAGACCCGCCTCACGTAGTCGGTTCCTTACAGTTTGGGAGTGAATACGACGGTTATGATTGCCTACTGTATTGTTAGCAGTTTCAGTGGCAGTAACGTAACGATTACGCAGGTGTGCGAGACGTATAGCCCTGTCCTTACGTCGTGTCGTGACGCGCGGACGCCCTGTCCGAGGCCGGTCGGCAAGCCTTTCAGTTTCCCTAAGTCGACGAACAAGTCGCACTATGGTCGAAACATTCACACCAAACTGCATAGCCACCTGCTGTTGCGTTTGACCTTGCATTAGCAACGTAATGGCCTGATCCCGCTGAACGTCAGTAAGCCTTGCCATTAACGTAGAAAGTTAAAACAGAGTTTTAATACGAAAAACAGTGTATAAATGTCTAGAGTATTGGATGATATGAAAAGATGTGTTGAAGAAATTATCAAATTTATTCTGCACGAAATTTTTGCATTTCTTCGCTTGTATTACGTGACACTGAACGTTTCATGCTTCAGTAACTTTTCATTATGTGTTGAGTAAATAGATGCCTTGATAATAATCTGACCAATTTTCATCATCTTACACAAAGGCGATAAAAAGTTATTCCATATCATTTTACCCTGCGTTTCTTTTTCGTTTGGGTATATTATTTACATTTGTATATCATAGAGTTTATCATTGCTATTATGATTTTTTTCTTCTACAGGACGTTATTTGTATTAGTATAGTTCTGATTTATTAACCTTCTCTTTAATATTCTAATATAGTTATGTTTTATCAACCTGTCACAACTTGAATAATTACACGGTCACTTAATATGTTATTATTCAACTTCTCTTTCACTATTCAGCCACCGATTCATATTAAGTATTGATGATCTAACTATATATGCGGCGATTTTGAATAATGGGGAACTTACAAGTTTTAAAGGAGTTAAAAGTAAAAGATTCAGTGACTGTGTAATTATTCAAGATGTGACAGGTTGATAAAACATAACTATATTAGAATATTAACACATGTTATTAAAGTGTGTATTATATAAATTATGTACAGGTTATAACTAAATTAACTATTGTTTTTTTTGTTTTACTTGTTTTACTACTTTGTGTCTGAAACTAGAGTCATGTGCGACGGATATTCAACTTAACCATCTTTTCAAAGATTTATTTGTACAACATTGACAGTTTGACAAATATGCCTTTTTATAACTGCCAGTAAGCTCAGACGGTAGCGAGTAAAACATTGCTAATCCATACAGAACTAGTTAGATTCCCGGCTGGTGTGAATATAAGCAGTTTGAACTCTCTCACTAGCTTCATCGTTGTTAAAAGCTTAGATCTAGAGATTTTATTGTTTCTCCATGGACAGTGTGTTGGTAGAATGGCCAACGCGTTATGAATAGATTATTGTTCACAACATCTTAAATCAAACCATGAATTGCCCTTTTATTAGAGTGACAGTGTAGGTGTCAGGGCAAAATATGGATTAATATAACATTATTTATGTTTTGAATAGCATAAGATAAGTCTGTAAAGTATAAAATGTGATAGAGAGATTGTCGACAATATTAGTACAAATGAGGTACAATTATCATTGATGTACTATGAAAGCTTTTGTTATTTAGGAAATTGATAATTAATTCGAATTTTTATTATGTCTTTGCATTTAGTATTATATTAGAGGAATTTATTGCGAAAGTATCAATGCGATGGGATGAAAACCTTCTAGCATTTTCTACAAGCAAATTAAGTGTATGTTCAGTCTAGTGTGAACTATGAAGAATGTACAAACTTTCCACAAAAAAACTCAAAACCAGGCTATTACAAAATTGAATCGCTTCATATACATTAATTTACAGTATATAAAGTATTTAAATCTACATGTATGTGTATATTTAAAGAGTTCTTAACTTTATATGGTATGTATGTATATGCTTTTAATAATTGAACAGAAAGTTTCAATTGAGCACATAGTGCCACGGGAATGCATTTGTTAAATTCTATAAGTGTATAGTAATCTCAAACTTTCTTTGCTATTCATTAGGTGTAAAGACTGACCTGTGGGTTTAAATCTTTATTTGACACATCCACTGCTTTTTTATATTAGTTGGTGAATATCATTGAGTATATCATTGTTATCATGTTTTCTTAATTGTTTTTTACAGGATGTTATTTCTGTCACCATTAAAAATTTAACACATGTTATTAAAGTTTGTATTATAAAAATTATGTACATGTTAATACTAAATAAACTATTCACATTCGCAATCTTGAACATGTTTTTTGTTTTACTTGTTTTACTACTTTTTGCCTACAACTAGAGTCATATGCGACGGATATTCAACTTAACCACCTTTTCAAAGATTTATTTGTACAACATTGACAGTTTGACAACTATGCCTTAGAAATAATTTCATGACCAAGCTCCACAAAAGTATGCACCGCCCGGGAATCGAACTCACGACCCTTGAGCAGTAGACTTGCGTGCTACCGACTGAGCTAGCCGGGAGGCTAAAAGCTTTTGTTATGTATGGACTAGGTAATTACCTCGAACTAATTGTATGACAATACATGTAGCATTATATTAGAGGCATTATTACGACAATAGAAAATCATTTTGATTTTATTAACCCCGAATCAAGCACTCAGGGACACTAAGAATTAAATTTCAGAGTGACTTTCGTGGTCTTGTTTCTTTGACTTATTGTATTCTTTAAACTGTTTCAGTCACAGAAATATCCGGCTACTTGAGGTTGAATCTTACAAATTGGTATGATCGATCCTCGGAAGCAAGTAAAGTAAGTCAACCACCGCACTAAGATAGCCGTAAACCCTTAATATAAGTGAAACAAAAACAGTTTAATTATATTTTCACTCAGTTTATCAGGGACGTAACCAATGTTGTTACATTGAACAAAGATAATATCTACATATTTTTTTCACTTCTAAAACACTCTAGATGAATTTAACATCCAATAATAAACTAAATAGATAACATTATGCAAAAAGGAAGATTAGTAGCATCTGATTCATATAGCGGATTAAACCGTCTTCATTAAACTTCGTCTTAGTTTACACTTATTTCATAAACATATCATTATATAAAATTTACAATGTGCATACACATAATTTAAAATAAATGTTATACATAAAAATGGTCTGTTTAAATCAGTACAGTTCTGTTTGTGCATTAGCTTGTTCACCTGTTTAGTGGGCAAATCCATCGATAAAGTACAAAAGCATGCATGGCCTAGAATACGACCTGTAAGAGCAGCAAGATTTTGTTTTGTGTAAGTTAAATAGTATGCGGTGCAAAAATTGTGCACATAATATTGCTGAAAATCATCATCAGCATGTTGATCTTTAAATAAGTGTTCATGTACAAGTTTACTTAAATAGACTTTTAAGGGACCAACCCAAATCTTTCTACAGTATGCAAATTCATTGGTGAAAACGTATACATTACAGAAACTTTATAGTTAGGACTAAACTCAATTTCCGCCATTCACAAAACAGATTTTAATAGATGTGAAAACATACGATAATTAGACTAAAGTAACAATGAAACAAGTAAAAAATTGCTGCTAAATGCAGCAAAGGGATTGTCACGGCAAACATAAAAGAATGATTAAGTATAATCTAAAGGTAACTCAAAAGAGCATTATATTGAATTGTCATGTTAAGGTTTTTCAGTAATTAAAAGGTAACTTGTCATAAAACGTTTTTCTGTTCAAATGTAACAATCTCGTTCCAAAAGCCTAGTAAGATTCTCGATACTAGTTAGATTGAGAATCTTGACAAATTTGGAGTACGCGAATGGTCTGGATCTAGACACCATCTTTATGCCGACAGGATGTTTGGTTTTATTTGGATTTATTTCCTGTAATTCATATTTGCATGACGCTTAAAAAGATCGGCAGAAGGGAAAACATAGTTCTTCAGAACAGAAGCTATTTACATGACTTATCGCTTCTGTTTAGTCAAGTGTTCCTCACATTGCGGATCTGTTCTTACCAATTCGTGTAACCAATCATCTAACTAATGCATAACTGTCCAGCATCTTTGAATTTCGACATTTTGATTTTACAGGCGTGAACATTTGTTGCATTTATTGCATTTATTTTTTAATCACGAGACAGTCATGCAATCTAAATGTGTGTGTCTTTGCCTTGAAATAGAAATATCAGTTTGCGCATAGTATTTAAGCAGAGGTAGAGAGTCAGCGAGTGAATCTTTCAAACCAGTGTATTAGAGAGTAGTCATACCTTTACTTGTTACGGAAGAATTTTGTTGCCGGATACACGAAAGGATTTAACATGTATTTTAATTCCGAAAAGATGCACTTAAATACAAAAGGCAAGCTATTTCGAATAGAAATCATTTTTCTTAATAACGAATTCACTCGGACTCGAGAAAACATACTCCATTCGAACAAATTAAAAACTGGCGAGCTTTTCACCTAGGTGTAAATGTCCGTCATTTTAACTCTCTTAAAATTACCTGGTCCGTCTGGTCAATAGTCCGTCAATATAGTACCAAACTTTTCATAATTAAAAAAAGTCTGCAAAAATAATCTTACATCTGCTCGATCTATAACCAGAAGCAAGTTCAATTACACAAAACGCTACAGTACGTTACATAACGATGCATTCGGAACTCCTCGGTCATACATTTGTTTACTTTAACGCCGGACATTTCAAAATAGCGTCCAAATATGTCCGAGATTATTCGCAGCAAATGGACGAGGACTTCCGAATGTATCGTTGCGGAACGTTCTATAACGTTCGCAGTTACTGAACTCAACCCTGGTCCGTAACTCTTATGCTCTTAAAATTAACTGGTCCGCTTCACTTAATCATAGTTAGAAAAGATCGCCAATAGAGCTCAGTAAGAGTAAGAATTAAGAGTCAATGTTACACGATTACGCTTCTTTATTTATACAGTCGGCTAATAAGAAAAAAAGGTATATTATTAAAATATATGAATCATATCAAATTAGTTTTCAAATGATAAATGCTCTAACAGTTGAAATATATAATATTTACAACAATATGTGATGAAGCAATCGACGATTCTTTTAATAGTTAAAGTAGTTAAAGTCTGCAAAGTTATTTCTTAAAATATAATTTCGATATTGGTGTCTTATCTTTTCAAATAAAATATTGTCAAATATCAATAATATATGTACGATACACACATTATGATACGCATATTTGTTAAACTGTATCCGTATACTAAACTGGTCTCCTGGTCCGGTTGGTTCGCGATTTATACCTACCCCTTTTCGTGTGATTCGAAAGGATTTGCGGAAATGTGTTGATATAAAACGCTGATTTTTCGTGTGTTGCATTGTTGCAAGAAAAATTGTTTATATGGATTCCCCCAAAAATGATTTTTCTATTTAACTTTTAACGGAAATGGGCTGTACTATGACTGCATTAAAAACAATAAATTTGTCGGCAGTGGAAATCGAAAGGATTTTTATCATTTTTTATCACGTGACTTTTGCCCATTGCTATCAAAATCTACCCACCACAATATCACGGCGTTGAGACGCCGTGAAATAAAGATAATTGAACAGCAAGCGTTTGGAGATATACATAACTTAATTATGCTAAGTTCACAATATAATAATATGTCATGGCTTGATATGAAATTTGATATAAACTTAGGATTCACAGATGCATTCAACTTATACAGATATGTGGAAACGCAAATTGTCATTACTCGCTGGAAATCTAATCTTTCAATCATTGCTATGTCTGTATAACCTACTATAAGACTTTGGTATAATTTGAAACCCATGATCTTTCGGGAAATAGTAGTAAATGCCGAATTCAAATATTCACAAACGAAACATTTTATCAATTTCCTCGTTTCAAATTTCGATATCTCTTAAAATGCAGTTTGCGAGAAATCCACACTGGATGTTCCAAATTGCTCAAAAGATCGGAAGTTCGTTTTTGATTTGTCTGAAAATTTTCCTCTTGGATTTTTACCTTTAGATAATCACTCATACTCTTTACAATTCACCTATAATTATACAGATAGTTTGTTACAGAATATAGACGCACTTTCATACACATACGAGGAGTGTCCCAGTAAATCGTGGACTCTGTTTATGGCGGAAAAATTACGCCCAATTTTAGCACCAACTTTTAACTGCCATTAAATGCATGTGTTGTGAGTAAGTATGCTAAAGTTTTAGACGGTTAATTAAAAATAAAAGTTTTGCGTCAATTTATAAGACACTAGGTATGACAACGCGGCGCAAGCCAACGTCATATTAAGACGTCATGTCTATGAAATCATTTTTTAATCACTCTCCAAGTTCGCCTTGTTGTGAACAGTGACAAATACTGGCAATGTATTTACTTCATACTTACTTTAACAAATTTGTTTTTGTCTTACTTTTGTTACAAATTTGTGACATCAGTCTCAAAATATTAGTATGGTCAATGATATAATGGTCCACGGGTATAGTATCCAACTTTATTTTGATTAACACTTTCAGCAGGTTTTTGGTTCGATAAATTCAGCGGATATATTACACAATGAATAACTACTCTACCAAATGTAGTATGCACAATGTATACTTAATGATTCATTTTGTCTGTCTATATGTTTAAATTTCAAATTTATACCCATCCTTGTTGTGCCAGGCTGATTATGAAACTGACTTGCAATTACATAGACTCAATCTTGTCCTGACGTCACCTTATCTCGTTGATGTCATAATTTTCGTGTTTCGGTGCAAACGCGAATGACACTCTTGTATACGTATTTTATGATTTGAGATTTGGTGTGATAATACATAGATAATTTCTGCGAATGTCTATGTAAAAATAAATTGCAATTAAAAGCTTAAGTTTAAATTCTGCTGCACACTTGAACTCAGTATGAACGAATATACAAGTGTGAAAGTGGTTGCGCCGCATGCACATACCTTGAATTAGCTGAACATTAAATGACGCCTTTAATGCAAATACTTTTAGGTCAAATGATTAATTTGTATAAAAATAAGGCTAACAAACAGTCTTGTAAATTATGATCATCATGAGACGTAATGAAAAAAAGTTATGAACAAAGTACACGATTTACTGGGACACCCCTCATATGACGTATTAAATATTCTTATTAAGAAGTTGAGAGAACACAGACATGTTTATTTGGAGAGTTGATGCGAAAGCAATTAATCTATCCTAGATAGGCTGTCGTAAATATAACATATTGTAATCTGAAATTTGTACCAGCCAACAAGAAGAAATATTGACTTAACATCACAAAATACACGTTTCTTAAAATAACATCTATACAACATAATAAGCATAGAAATTTGATATTTATGTATTGAACAAAAAACCAATTAATCAAAAAATTCATCATGCAACCAATGCATCACAAGCATCGAAATTCATGAATCAATACTTTGCACTCAATCAAGAAACAAACAAGCTGGAAAGCAGTGTAAACACTTTGTCTTCATCAGGTATAGTAACTAGCACTCATATATTCTTCTGGTTCTGTGTCTGGTTCTGGTTCGCTGGAGAGAACTATAAAATCATCTACCATCTTAGTCGTCTTTGGAGTACTGCAATAGTCTTCATCGTCACTGTCGAACATAAGTCGTTTACGTTCTTCACGTTGGTATTCTCTGTACACATTCTTTATTGGCTTTTTGGGCGATTGTGATTGTGTGTTCAATTTGTAAGCCGTGAAAGGTGGCGAAAAGCGTATAGCTATTTCTACTTGTTGCGAGGGTTCTGGTACGTCGTAGAGTGGTTCCTCTTCTTCTTCTACCTGTTCTTCTGTGGGTGTGATGGGTGAGACGAGTGGTTCGTATCTTTGTCTGATTTTGACGTTGGCAGAGGTATGTTGACTTGAACTTGAATAGTCTGGTGAACTTGGTGGTGTTGATTCCACTTTGGTGTCGTTGTTGTATAGAAATCCTCCCGGGTTCATGTGGTGAATCTGAGATGGATGTTCTGAGGCACATCCGATGCACGTTGTGTATTTGGATGGTTTCACTTCTTCTGGTTCGGTCTGTGTGTCAACGTCCATGGTCTCCACTGTTGTCTGCGTTGCTGTGTCTGTGAACGTGGGTTCTTTGTGTAGTGGGGTATTGGTTGTTTTCTCTACCATCATGATGCTCTCTTATTCGTCTTGGTCCAACAGTTTGAAAATGGCTTGTATGTACCTAGGATTGATTATGTACTCCCTTTTTGCTGAACGCCTTAGCCACAGTACTACTCTTTAATCTTCGATACATGAAGCACCTGTTGATGAATGCCTCTCGATCGTTGCTCACGCATTTCCAAATATTTGTATTGGTATTGAGTATGACAGGTTTTCTTGCCATTATTTGAGATGATTTGTCTTTTATATTCACCAGCGTGGCCTCTTCGACGAGTACATCTTTATATAGTTCGCCTTTTGCTGCAGACTTTACGGTCCGTTCGTTTAATAATATCACTGGACTATAGACGGCGTCGCCGAATTGAAATTCTTTCGACGTTGTATGATAGCCGGCAATCAAGTCGATGGGAATGAGCATCTTAGTTAAATAAGTCTTACCGGCGTTGGATGCCCCTTCAAAGTATAACGTGTTGTTCTTATTGTCTAACTCTTTTAGCACATTGTACATATCTATCAACAGGTTGTTAGGGTTGATCTTTTGTACCATGCGTCAATAATACAGGAATTCTTGTGTGTCTTCCCAATTCAGAAATTTAATTTCAGACGAGTACGTCTCCGGATCGAATGCCATAAACCATTCGTAGTACTTGGTCGATTGCAGTTGGTTGTTAAGCGTATATTCCTCTTTGGCACTGCTGTATATGCGTGACTACATGTGTGATCCGAAGAGTGCTTTGAATACGTCATGATCGGCAGTCTTGGAGATGAGAAGGAAGAGTTCGTCTTTGTCGCTGTTATTATACCTTTTCATGATTTGCAGAAGCTCCTGAATGTAATTGTAGAGTTGATTGCGTTTGGATTGTTCTATTTTCTTGGAGGTTTCCCACTGTTGTTCTTTGGGTGATTCTTCTCCCTCTTTGCTGTGTTGTGGTGATGTGATCTTCTGTAATTCTTCGTCGTTTGTTCCCAAGTATATTGTGGGATTTCTAGACATATAACGTCCAAAGGTCTGTGGTGATATTATTTTCTGACTCTTTACTTCAACGTCGTTGGCTAGAATGGACTTTCTCATTTTCTTGTTAGGGGTAAGTTTTTGAGATATTGTGATGATTGTCCGATTTCACTATCAGATGTATGTGGTTTGAATTATATTGACATTTAGGGTCCTTAGTACCATCGTGATAGGTGACTGCACTTGGGTTGGAGTTTACGTAGGTTTTGATTGAGTTGATGACGGTTCTCTCATGGCTGTTCATGGTTTGGTATAACTCCTTGGGTGTTGTCCATTTTTAATGAGTTGTTCTTGTAGGAGTTTGTGTCTGTTATATTCGTAGCGTATTGTTTTATTGTGACCGTCAGGCATTACTACGGGTTCACCGTCTTTAAGTTCAAAGATTTGAGGTACGATATAGTCAGCAGTTATTTTGGGTAGCAGGTTCGATATCACCAGGCAGTAAATCTGAAATTAAAGAAATTCTCCATTACTTAATAATGTTTACCCATTTTTATGACACTGTCTTTTATTTCGTCTTTGAGTGCGTTTAAGTCCAGTTGTACCGATATGGATATGTCTGTTGCTTGTTGTGACATTTTACGTATGGCTTGTGTTGTTGCTGCTACGTTATGTACTGTGTTTGTTACGTGGTCTATAGAGTCTGTTACGTTTTTTACTATGTCTGTGGCATCTTTTACTGTCTTGGCTACTTCTACTATTTTTGATCCTTGATCTTGAACAATTGATCTTATTGTGTTAGCTATGCTCAATGCCGATGCTACATTGCTTGTTTAGTTTGTCGTCTATTTCCTTTAGTTAGTTTTTACTACGTTGAAGGCAGTCATTGGGATGTAAAGTTGGATCTTAAATGGTTTATTTGTATCATCATGTTGTGTATGTTTGTTTTATAATTGTCGTCTTGTTAAGTAATGTAGGGTTTGATTCCAATTGCAGTCTTTCTACTATGTCATTCAAGTGTCGTCGCGTCCTTATGTGACTGTTTTCTCTATCTGTGATAGTATGTTTTGTATTTTAGTTGTGTTACTGTTTGTAGCTGTTTTGTTTTTGTATAGTGACAACGTGGTTGTATTGTTTCTTATTTTCTTATTGTCGGTTCTCTGTCTGCTTTCTAGCATGCCCACTCTTCTGTAGTCTTGTAGTTTTTGTATCAGTGATCCGTCGTCGTCTTGTAATAGTGTTGTTCCCACTACTAGTGCCGTTGTGAATTTATTGCCTTCCCATATGCCGTCGTATTCTTAGTTGAGTGTTTCGTTACCGTCTTTGTCTACCGTCATTGTTGGGTACAGTAGTCGTAGTTTCCAATTGGTGTAGTTGTTTGGTTTGTGTTTTTGCTGTATGAATTGAATTGCAGTCGGTTAATACGTGGAGGTCTTTGATTAAGGCATCTACTGGTACCTTGTATTTACCTCTTGTGCATTGTTTGTATGGATGTTTTCTATTGTCTAGCACTTCTTCTAGTGGTGTTTTCCATTCTGTTATGTATTTCAACCGTGTATTGTGTCCACTTGTGAATGCACAGTAAGTGAATTTGTAATTAGGATCTCCACTATCGTAGCTTTGAAGATCTTTAGGTTGCATATGTTTTGTTTCAATGTAGCTAAGTTAATTTTCATACATTCTTTGTTCGGCTGTGTATAGTTGTATAAGTGTACCGACTGCTGTAGAGTTGTCAATGTTTGGGTAAGGTTTTTTAATACCGATCGTTAATCTATGTAATAACTTTAGTAATTAAAGTTAATCGAGTAAAGGTTTGTTGGTATCTCTTGCTGGTTGTGCATTTGGGTTATGCCAATCGTTAAATGTCCAAGTGGAATCCTTGACGTATTTATATCGTCCGGGTAAATTATGTCATCGCTGTCCCCGAATAGTGATCCATTGTATTTGAATTCTATCATATTCTATTACTGTCGTCGTAGGCCACGTCTATGGAGTCCCAAGTTGCCTATAATGGTCGGTAGCTTCTAATTATAGGGGGTATTTCTATTTCTTTACCAAGTGCACTGGAGGGTCAAGGCGTCTTCTAGCTATATAATCGACTTTTATGGTGATAACATTAATATTGCTACGAAATATGAATATTAAACTGTAATAAAAATGGCTGTTTACATGACAATGATTAAGACTGTGTTAAGGACATATTTGACGTTAGGTTTAGTGGAGGCAGTGCATCAAATAGGCACCTCATCTGCTTTTGGACCTTCCAAAAAGTGTAATAGATTGCTCTACAACAGGACTGAATATTTCTTCAGAATGCAATTTCATAGGTAACTCGTCACGTAACACGATAATTCAGATTATGAAATCAAACCGAATCGAAAATATTTGTAGAACAAATTAAAAAGGATGTGAAAATATAAATGCATTGAATTTTTCTTGCAATGAAATTAAGGAAATCGAGCAGTTTGCGTTTGAAGATGTACATAACCTATCTCATCTAAATTTACAGCGTAATAATTTCTCAAGCCTTACACGGATTCGGATATAAACTTGGGATTACCAATTACATTACAAAGTCTAAAGATCAGTGGAAATGCAAAGTTGACACCGTCTGCTGCGTATCCACCATTGTATTATCTGGACCATTTAGAATTACTATACATGGATTGATTGCCAAACAAAGAATTGCCACATAATTATACGTTTTTCATAAAATTAGAAACTCTTGCTCTTTCTTGAAAGCAGGGCGATTGTGGTCTCCAAAGATTTTCTAGGACTGCCATGATATGCCCTTTACGATGTGCTGCTACGGCTTTTTTCTCGTGTAATATTCAAGTTTACGACCTAATTTAAAGCCTCTGTTGCCATTATGATCAGCTTCTTTTACACGGCTGATCTACAAATGTACTTATAATTATGTGGTATAAAAGGACACGTTCTTTCATTTCATCAACATGTTGTTTATGTGCCTAATTAAGCTATGTTTATCACTTTATTTTGATGTTAGTGCATATCGGAATATTAATTAGTCGCTAATTAGGAAAATGACGCATAGTACTTAATCTGGGTTTCTTCATATAATGTACATGTACGTTCGCAACTTGAAATTCTAAAAACAATAAAGTTTACATATGTAAGGTTTGCAATGAAGGTACACTGTCTTGGTTCATGTACAATGAGATTATATATAAAGCTATACATCAGATATATATTCAATATATATTGTGTGTAAAACGATGCTAGTACCAACAAGGAAAACAGTCACCTTAAGTTCCAGTTATTGGCCGATACACGTAATAATTCCTATGGACCAATACTCTTTCTTGTATGGTTTATGTATTGAAAAACATCAGGAAACAATCATGAATCAACTTAAAGAGATTTGTAGGCAAAATTTTCAGTCCCAGTTTTCTTGGTTTTGCATATTTCTATCATAGTTGTTGTTGCAACATACACACTGATACATTGCTTTTAAAATATTTAAGTATTTTCCTTTAATATTTTGGGGTGTTTTCTAACGGTGTTTGACGTACATGGGTCAGATTAGCGAAAAATAGATTATGCGTTAAAAAGCATTTACTGATATGTAATTACAAGCATTTATTATTTCGCGACATAAATTATATGCCACAAAAAATTCTTAATCGTCCAAAATGAAAAAAAAGACAAAAATCGATCAATGGAAGTGTCTTAGGTCAAATAGTATAACAAATGATGCATATATGAATAACTTGGGGAATTCTCTCGGTATCCTACTTTCAATTTAAAAACAGTTATGCGATATGTTGTTATTAGTTCAGTGATGTGTAATTAGTCACCAAGACTACTTACAAAATTGGGGTTTCTATATACTAGAGTAATTGAAACAAAATTGATAAAAACAACCATTTTATTGCCATTTGCCTATTTATCCCTTTAATATACAAATATTACAGACAAAAATCTAGGTTCTAATAAAGTGAAAGTAAATATATCGTATATGGCCTCATAAAAATGAATAAAAATGTTTCATTATATGTACATGTAATTATATACATTTCAATTGTAACTATTTGGGATATTTTACATACTATACATTTATTAACTCTAATGTATTATATTTATATTTAATTTATAAAAGAAACGACAAATAAACATTCACAATGGTTTCAGGGAAGATTGACAAATATTCTGTATAAAAATATATACTATCCATGGTCGAAACTTTATTAAAATCATCGGTTCTCCCGACCACATAGTGCATACATTAAAATGAGCATAACGACGCATATCGACTTACCTAAATTGGAAAAGTATAGTTATAAATGCACGTTTATACATGCATGTAAAAATTTGATATTCAGATTTGACATTTAGAAGGAAGTGAATATAAATTGAATTATAATAAAGTAGAATGTATTAACGCCGTCTATCTAATC
The DNA here is from genome assembly GCA_025267735.1 of Mactra quadrangularis. Lineage (NCBI taxonomy): Eukaryota > Metazoa > Mollusca > Bivalvia > Venerida > Mactridae > Mactra > Mactra quadrangularis. The sequence goes on along the minus strand of CM046303.1, from coordinate 59,469,410 downwards.
AAAACGAAACAAATAAAACTAAACAAAACAGAACTTAAGTCAAGGCAGTTCAAATACATCTAGTAACAATGGTTATATTTTATCGGTTATACAATATCAAGTTTTTGCAGTCCGTTGTTTGAAAGCGACATATATATTTTGAAATGTTTATAATATGTTTTTGTAGAAATCAGATTTTCACATTTTGTTATGTGGAGCAAGTGCAAATATAAGATGGTAAACACTGTAAAGTTAGCCGGTGTCATATTTTCTTTAAAACATCTGCAAAGTATGAATTGAATGGAAATTTGAGATTATTTCGAATAATGAATCGTGATATCAATAGTGCAGATCTATTTTGAAGAAAACATTTCATTTAGTTCTGTAGCCACGAATTCAAAAGGTGTTATTTCTTAACTTATTAATCAAGAGCACTGAAGCGTCAAGGCGTCTTTTATCCATACAAACAAATATTCAAGTGGTTAAATCAATATTATTATATACCGGATTTGGATAGCACTCTTTTCATATTGAATATATATGTTCAAAAGCGCTTCACAATCATATGCATAATAAGAAATACGAGCTTAAATAAAAAGGAAAATGAAAAGATTAAGAAATGATAAAATATAAAAACATAAACTGAAGACTAATATAAAACTAAGAATTAGTGATCAATAAAGTGCTCAAAGTAGTTTAAAAACATCAGCAACAACATAACAAGTGGATTTTCAACTGTAAAATATAGTGAATGAGTGATAATGGATTGTTAGTAGAACAGCAGCCAAATGGTCGATGGGGAATCAGTCCGGATTCTAATATTGCTACGAGAATACGATTATTAAAATGGCAGTTGACATGAGAGTAGTTAAGACGGTGTTAAGGATTTATCTGACGTTATGTATAGTAAAGGCAGAGCACCAAATAGACACCACATATGCTTGTGGACCTTCCAATAATTGTACATGTGAAAATACAAGTCAAATGGATTGTTCTAAAACAGAATTGAATATTTCTTCAGTATGCAATTTCATAGGAAACTGGTCACGTAACACAACAATTCTGGGTATGAAATCAAACCGAATCGAAAATATTAGTAGAACAGATTTAAAAGGATGTGAAAATATTAATGAATTGGATTTATCTTTAAATGAAATTAAAGAAATCGAACAGTTTGCGTTTGAAGATATACATAACTTATCTCATCTAAATTTGCGGTGCAATAATTTTTCAAGCCTTTATACGGATTCGGACATAAACTTGGGATTATCAAATGCATTACTAAGTCTAAACATTAGCGGAAATGCAAATTTGTCAATGCCTGCCGTCTATCCGTCATTGCCAAGTTTGTATAATTTAGAAAAACTACTGATGGATGGATTGCAAAACAAAGACTTGCCATCTAATTATACTTCTCTGTTAAAATTAGAAAAGCTTGATCTTTCTGGAAAGCATGGGTATTGCGGACTCCGAAAGATTACGAAAGAAACATTTGAATCAGTACCAAGTGTCAAATTTCTTTATCTCTCAAAATGCAAGTTACAAGAAATCCACGCTGGAGGTTTCAAAGCTCTTACAAAATTGGAAGTTCTTGATTTGTCTCGAAATGTTCTTCTTGGATTTTTACCCTTTGGGAATGTATCATATTCTTTACAATTCACCAATATAAAAGTGTTAAACTATTCAAAAGTTCATGAAACATATGGCCTGACAACGGAGTTGAGATTGCGAGACATATGCTTTTTGAGAAATACAAGCTTGGTCGAAATTGATCTCTCTGGGAATCGTTTAGCGCTTTTTGAACAGAACGCTATAATTCTTATGCCCGATAGTTTGAACATAATTTGGGTTGAAGATAATAAATTGTCGTTTGGTTTGTACTTGTTTCAAGCAGGATGTCTTTCAAATGCCACAGCAGTCTACGCATCTCAACAGAACAAACCACATACACCTACAGTTTATGATGATCATCTGGCTAATAAAACCATGTTATTGACTCCATCCGTAGACTCATGTCCATTTATGAAAACAGAGTATTTGATAAGCAAGACTAACATTAACTGTCCTTTTTTCGAGCCTGGAAAGAAAGTCAACGTACACTCGTTAGTACCATCTGTCCCTCGAACTTTACAAAAGTTTGAATTCAGGCGTTCTAATTTTGTAGTTCGTCTTAAAGCCGTGATAGTTGAGCCTCGTGATAACAATGTAGAATACATCGACATGTCTGGAAACGTTTTGAACACACTGCAAAGGCCCATATGGCCGTTACCTAAGCTTAAACATGTAGATCTGTCTCAGTGTTATTGTTCAAAAATCTCCACAAATTTTTTCAACATTCTTGGAATGTATGCTCTTGAGACCCTTCTCATTCAACAAAATTTACTTGGAAATGCCTTGTCCAATGAGACAATAGGATCTGTTGTTTTCAACAAACTGGTACATTTAAAGACATTAAATCTTTCTTCAAACACTATACCGTCATTACCGTCAACTATATTTTTAAATTTAAAGAATTTAGAAACCCTGGATCTAAGTGTTAACAATTTAGAAACTGTGAACTTTGATGTTGATGATTTAACAAGTTTGATACACCTTAATTTGCGCAGTAATTTTATACAAAGCCTTCCAATGGACTTATTACAAAGAATGGAAGATAACTCGAAAATATTAAGAAAGGATTTCACTATAGATATGAGAGATAATTCTATCAGGCTTTCATGTGAGTCGAAGAGTTTCTTGTCATGGTTATACACACATAAATCAAACATGGTAGGATTTTCTGACTATAAATTTGTCGATGAAGAAGGCAAACATGTTTCAGACAAAGACTTTTTGGTATTTGTGCGAACTATTGATAAAGATTGCAATTCTTATATGGCAATCATAGTTACGTGCACAATCGGAATATCGGTATATCTAGCAGTTTTAATAGGTGCCGTCATTTACAAAAACCGATGGAATCTTCGGTATATATTACGTAATGCAAAGATCCGACATTTTCGTTATCGGCAATTGAACGACATTGACGAAGTCCAGTACAGGTACGACGTGTTTATATCGTATGCGAATGAAAACAATCGATTTGTTTTTGACAAATGTATGCCAAATCTTGAAAACGAAGGATTCAAATTATGTATGCACGACAAAGATTTCTTACCAGGAAACGATATTGCCGATAACATTGTTGAAGCTATCTTAAATAGTAGAAAAACAATTTGCATTATTTCAAAAGCATTTTTAAAGAGTCAGTGGTGTTTGTACGAATTTAACATGGCTCGAATGGAAAGCATTTACGATCGTAATGAAGTAAATTGTTTAATCGTTGTTTTACTGAGAGATTTTGAAAGCAAAGACATGCCAACAGAAATGCTTCACTGGATTCGAACTAATACTTACATCGAATACACAGACGATGAGCGTTTTGAAACCGCATTTTGGGAACTTTTGCAGGAGGCTCTTGAAGGTAGATAAGAAAGATCGAATTACAAAACTTAGCATTGTTTGATTGTCCCTCTCTGGTACATTTTATTGGTTCTGAAATCAATGTGATAGGGTGAATACCTTTTAGCATTTTCTATTATTAGGTCACAGCAAATTGGTCACATCTTCTATGGATTTTGTCTTAATGTATTGGAGCGAGCGAGCGAGCGAGCGAGCGAGCGAAATAAGTTCTTTTTCTCACATTTTGAATTTTGAGAAGCGAGCGGAAAGCGAAGAATAAAATTGTGTGGTGCTGTTTCTAAAATATTTATTTACCAAAAGTTTAAAAGGCATAAACAATATGGACTTTCTAATACAAGAAAAACCAAAAAAACATTTGAAGTTCATTTATAAAAGCATAAGAAATTACTTAATAGGCTTATTAGTCACAATATTTACTTATGCTCTTTTGGTGTGTCATAAATTCATAATGATGCACATAGACATAAATATCTTTCATTCCTTACCTTCTTTATGATAATGATTTATATTGTTGGCTAAAAACTCTTGAGTATTTTTGTTCAACTATGTTTCATGTCATTCTTACCGAAATAAAAATATAATTATAACTAATCAGATTAAGAGAGCCTTTGCTATTAGGGTTTTATAATGATGACCTGGACCTATTAGAATAGCTCAAATAGGGAGCAGTAAGATATTATATGAAATAACTTTATTTGGACCAGTACACGTTCATTACCTTTCTAACTACTCCATTGTCGAAATGTCTGTGGGTCGAATTGTCTCCGTCAAACTTGGGGTCAAATTGTCTTACGGTCGAAATGTCTGTAATTCGGGGTGAAGAGGTATAAACCTTCATGAATGCATCAGTAAAAGTTAACTTCAATTGTCTTTTGGAATTCTTTTAATTAATACTAGATAACTTCATAAGGAAGCAAAGAATATTACCAATTATAAGAATCACTCTAAAATTATAATGGACCACATATGTTGACATTTAAGTGTAGGCCTATGAAAATAGCCTTAATGATTGGGTGAGCTAGGCTAAAGACTAAAAACATTCAACATTTAAGTGAATTAGCCTAAAATAAATAGGACCAGAACCCCTCTAAAAGTAAAATGGACAAAACCTGTTGACTTCTGGTGTATACATTTAGTCTTAATAATTGGGTAATCTAGGTTATGGACCAAACAACACCCAACTGAAGTTAGCTTGTATAAGAATTTTAAGATCACCACTCCTATAACAAGAATACATAACTGTTTTACCTTTATAGTGAATTTGTGCTGATTTATATTGATATTAAGACCTCATATTTTTAATTTTCTGTAAAATTCTACTTGACCGAGTGCCGAATTTGTTATTTTTCCGATTTTTGTTATGCGGAACAAATTCCAAGGTGCGGGAGCAAAACACACAACACATTTTTTCTATTTTCGGATTTTTAGGTGCGGTAAATCCGACGAACATAGTAACAATTGTTGAGGCATAATTTGATATCCATGCATAATAGGCCGATCAAGTTTAAGTTCAGTCTGGTACAGACTAAGCAGACTGTAAAAACTGTATACAAAAACTCAAAACCAGGCTTTGAACAAATTGGATCATTTCATATACATTTATTAACTGTTCGTTTGTTTGTTTTGGTTGAACGGCGTATTAACACAAAAATTATATCGTACCGAATCACATTTATTAACAGAATATTACTTATTTAGATATATTTGATTATTTAAAATGTTCTTAACTTTTTATGGTGTGTATTTATATGATTATGATAACAGGTAGTTTCAGTTAAGCACTTAGTGTCATAGAAATGCATATGTTGAATTGTAAAAAGGTAGTAATTTTAAACTTTCGTCGGATAACATTAGGTGTAAAGACTTGTTGATTTAAATTTTTATTTTACATATTTATTGCGTTTTTTGTATTTTTTCATATATATTAATTACATTTGTATATCATATAGTTTATTACTGCTATTATGTTTTTTTTTCTTGTACAGGATGTTATTTGTATTAATATAGTAACTGTTCTGTTTTATTAAACCTTTACAACTTGAATACTTACACGGTCACTGAATATGTTATTATTCAACTTCTTTTGACTATAGAGCCACCGATTCATATTAAGTATTGATGATCTAACTATATATGCGGCGATTTTGAATAATGGGGAAATTACAAGTTTTAAAGGAGTTAAAAGTGACAGATTCAGTGACTGTGTAATTATTCAAGATGTGACAGGTTAATAAAACATAACTATATTAGAATATTAACACATGCTATTCAATATGTTTTATGTAAATTATGTACAGGTTAATACTAAATAAACTATTAACATTTGCAATCTTGAACATGTTTTTTTGTTTTACTTGTTTTACAATAAGTGTCTTAAACTAGAGTCATGTGCGACGGACATTCAACTTAACCATCTTTTTAAAGATTTATTTGTACACCATTGACAGTTTGACAACTATGCCTTTTTATAACACCCAGTAAGCTCAGACGGTAGCGAGTAAAACATTGCTAATCCTTAGAGAACTAGTTAGATTCCCGACTGGTGTGAACATAAGAATAAATAATACATCATGTATGTTTTGAATAGCCTATAGATAAGTTTGTAAAGAATAAAAAGTGGTAGAGAAAATGTCAACAATATTAGTAAAATTGAGGTATAATTATCATTGATGTACTATGAAAGCTTTTGTTATTTAAGAAATTGATAATCAATTCGAATTATTATTATGACACTGCATTTAGTATTATATTAGAGGAATTTATTGCGAAAGTATTAATGCGATAGGATGAAAACCATCTAGCATTTTCTACAAGCATACAAAGTGTATTTAAGTCTGGTGTGAGCTATGTAGAATGTACAAACTTCCCACAAAACCCCTCAAAACCAGGCTATTACAAAATTGAATCGCTTCATGTACATTAATTTACAGTATATAAAATATTTAAATCTATGTGTATATTTTAAGAGTTCTTAATTTCATATGGTATGTATGTATATGCTTTTAATAATTGAACAGAAAGTTTCAATTAAGCACATAGTGCCACGGGAATGCATTCGTTAAATTCTAAAAATATACAGTAATTTTAAACTTTCTTTGCTATTCATAAGGTGTAAAGACTGACTTGTGGGTTTAAATCTTTATTTGACACATTCACTGCTTTTTTATATCATTTGGTGAATATCATTGAGTATATCATTGTTATTGTGTTTTCTTAATTGTTTTCTTTTACAGGATGTTATTTCTGTCACCATTAAAACTTTAACACATGTTATTAAAGTTTGTATTATATAAATTATGTACATGTTAATACTAAATAAACTATTCACATTCGCAATTTTGAACATGTTTTTTGTTTTACTTGTTTTACTACTTTTTGCCTACAACTAGAGTCATATGCGACGGATATTCAACTTAACCACCTTTTCAAAGATTTATTTGTACAACATTGACAGTTTGACAACTATGCCTTAGAAATGATTTCATGACCAAGCTCCACAAAAGTATGCACCGCCCGGGAATCGAACCCACGACCCTTGATCAGTAGACTTGCGTGGTACCGACTGAGCTAGCCGGGAGGCTAAAAGCTTTTGTTATGTATGGACTAGGTAATTACCTCGAACTAATTTTATGGCAATACATGTAGCATTATATTAGAGGCATTATTACGACAATAGAACATCATTTTGATTTTATTAACCCAGAATCAAGCACTCAGGGACACTAAGAATTAAATTTCAGAGTGACTTTCGTGGTCTTGTTTTTTTGACTTATTGTATTCTTTAAACTGTTTCAGTCACAGAAATATCCGGCCACTTGAGGTTGAATCTTACAAATTGGTATGATCGATCCTCGGAAGCAAGTAAAGTAAATCAACCACCGCACTAAGATAGCCGTAAACCCTTAATATAAGTTAAACAAAAGCAGTTTAATTATATTTTCACTCAGTTTATCAAGGACGTAACCAATGTTGTTACATTGAACACAGATAATATCTACATATTTTTTTCACTTCTAAAACACTCTAGATGAATTTAACATCCGATAATATACTAAATAGATAACATTATGCAAAAAGGAAGATTAGTAGCATCTGATTCATATAGCGGATTAAACCGTCTTCATTAAACTTCGTCTTAGTTTACACTTTTTTTATTTTTTTATTTCATAAACATATCATTATATAAAATTTACAAATTTATATATAAAATGGTCTGTATATATCAGTACAGTTCTGTTTGTGCATTAGCTTGTTCACCTGTTTAGTGGGCAAATCCATTGATAAAGTACAAAAGCATGCATGGCCTAGAATACGACCTGTAAGTGCAGCAAGATTTTGTTTTGTGTAAGTCAAATAGTATGCGGTGCAAAAATTGTGCACATAATATTGCCGAAAATCATCATCAGCATGTTGATCTTTAAATAAGTTTTCATGTAAAAGTTTATTTAAATAGACTTTTAAGGAACCAACCTAAATCTTTCAACAGTATGCAAATTCATTGGTGAAAACGTATACATTACAGAAACTTTATAGTTAGGACTAAACTCAATTTCCGCCATTCACAAAACAGATTTAAATAGATGTGAAAATATACGATAATTAGACTAAAGTAACAATGAAATAAAGATAATTGAACAGCAAGCGTTTGGAGATATACATAACTTAATTAATCTAAGTTCACAATATAATAATATGTCATGGCTTGATATGAAATTTGATATAAACTTAGGATTCACAGATACATTCAAACTTATACAGATATGTGGAAACGCAAATTGTCATTACTCGCTGGAAATCTAATCTTTCAATCATTGCTATGTCTGTATAACTTCTATAATACTTTGGTATAATTTGAAACCCATGATCTTTCGGGAAATAGTAGTAAATGCCGAATTCAAATATTCACAAACGAAACATTTTATCAATTTCCTCGTTCCAAATTTCGATATCTCTTAAAATGCAGTTTGCGAGAAATCCACACTGGATGTTCCAAATTGCTCAAAAGATCGGAAGTTCGTTCTTGAATTGTCTGAAAATTTTCCTCTTGGATTTTTACCTTTAGATAATCTCTCATACTCTTTACAATTCACCTATAATTATACAGATAGTTTGTTACAGAATATAGATGCACTTTCATACACATACGAGGAGTGTCCCAGTAAATCGTGGACTCTGAATATGGCGGAAAAATTACGCCCAACTTTAGCACCAACTTTTAACTGCCATGTGTTGTGAGTAAGTATGCTAAAGTTTTAGACGGTTAATTAAAAATTAAAGTTTTGCGTCAATTTATTAGACACTAGGTATGACAACGCGGCGCAAGCCAACGTCATTTTAAGACGTCATATCTATGGAATCATTTTTAATCACTCTCCAAGTTCGCCTTGATGTGAACAGTGACAAATACTGGCAATGTATTTACTTCATATTTACTTTAACAAATTTGTTTTTGTCTTACTTTTGTTACAAATTTGTGACATCAGTCTCAAAATATTAGTATGGTCAATGATATAATGGTCCACGGGTTAAGTATCCAACTTTATTTTGAATAACACTTTCAGCAGGTTTTTGGTTCGATAAATTCAGCGGATATATTACACAATGAATAACTACTCTACCATATGTAGTATGCACAATGTATACTTGATGATTCATTTTGTTTGTCTATATGTTTAAATTACAAATTTATACCCATCTTTGTTGTGCCAGGCTGATTATGAAACTGAGTTGCATTTACATAGACTCAATCTTGTCCTGACGTCCCCTTATCTCGTTGATGTCACAATTTTCGTGTTTCGGTGCAAACGCGTATGCCACTCTTGTATACGTATTTTATGATTTGAGATTTGGTGTGATAATACATAGATAATTTCTGCGAATGTCTATGTAAAAATAAAATGCAATTAAAAGTTTAAGTTTAAATTCTGCTGCACACTTGAACTCAGTATGAACGAATATACAAGTGTGAAAGTGGTTGCGCCGCATGCACATACCTTGAATTAGCTGAACATTAAATGACGCCTTTAATGCAAATACTTTTAGGTCAAATGATTAATTTGTATAAAAATAAGGCTAACAAACAGTCTTATAAATTATGATCATCATGAGACGTAAGGAAAAAAACTTATGAACAAAGTACACGATTTATTGGGACACCCCTCGTATGACGTATTAACTATTCTTATTTAGAAGTTGAGAGAACACAGACATGTTTATTTGGGAAGTTGATGCGAAAGCAATTTATCTATCCTAAATAGGCTGTCGTAAATATAACATATTGTAATCTGAAATTTGTACCAGCCAACAAGAAGAAATTTAACATCACAAAATACACGTTTCTTAAAATAACATCTATACAACATAATAAGCATAGAAATTTGATATTTATGTATTGAACAAAAAACCATTCATAAAAAAATTCATCATGCAACCAATGCATCACAAGCATCGAAATTCATAAATTGATACTTTGCACCCAATTAAGAAACAAAAAAGCTGGAAAGCAGTGTAAACACTTTGTCTTCATCAGGTATAGTAACTAGCACTCATATATTCTTCTGGTTCTGTGTCTGGTTCTGGTTCGCTGGAGAGAACTATAATATTGTCTACCATCTTAGTCTTCTTTGGAGGACTGCAATAGTCTTCATCGTCACTATGGAACAAACGTTCTTTACGTAGGTATTCTCTGTACACATTCTTTATTGGCTTTTTGGGCGATTGTGATTTTGTGTTCAGTTTGTAAGCCGTGAAAGGTGGCGAAAAGCGTGTAGCTATTTCCACTTATTGCGAGGGTTCTGGTACGTCGTAGAGTGGTTCCTCTTCTTCCATCTGTTCTTCTGTGGGTGTGATGAGTGAAACGAGTGGTTCGTATCTTTGCCTGATTTTGACGTTGGCAGAGGTATGTTGACTTGAACTTGAATAGTCTGGTGTACTTGGTAGTGTTGATTCCACTTTAGTGTCGTCGTTGTATAGACATCCTCCCGGGTTCATGTGGTGAATCTGAGATGGATGTTCTGAGGCACATCCGATGCACGTTGTGTATTTGGATGGTTTCACTTCTTCTGGTTCGGTCTGTGTGTCAACGTCCATGGTCTCCACTGTTGTCTGCGTTGCTGTGTCTGTGAACGTGGGATCTTTTTGTAGTGGGATATTGGTTGTTTTCTCTACTATCATGATGCTCTCTTATTTGTCTTGGTCCAACAGTTTGAAAATGGCTTGTATGTACTTAGGATTGATTATGTACTCCCTGTTTGCTGAACTCCTTAGCCACAGTACTACTCTTTAATCTTCGATACATGAAGAACCTGTTGATGAATGCCTCTCCATTGTTGCTCACGCATTTCCAAATGTTTGTATTGGTAGTGAGTATGACAGGTTTTCTTGCCATTATTTGAGATGATTTGTCTTTTATATTCACCAGCGTGGCTTCTCCTACGAGTTCATATTTATATAGTTCGCCTTTTGCTGCAGACTCTATGGTCAGTTCGTTTAATGATATCACTGGACTATAGACGGCGTCGCCGAATTGAAATTCTTTCGACGTTGTATGATAGCCGGCAATCAAGTAGATGGGAATGAGCATTTTAGTTAAATAAGTCTTACCGGCGTTGGATGCCCCCTCAAAGTATAACGTGTTGTTCTTGTTGTCAAACTCTATTAGCACCTTGTACATATCTATCACCAGGTTGTTAGGGTTGATCTTTTGTTCCATGCACCAATAATACAGGAATTCTTGCGTGTCTTCCCAACTCAGAAATTTAATTTCAGACGAGTACGTCTCCGGATGCCATAAACCATTCGTAGTACTTAGTCGTTTGCAATTGGTTGTTAAGCGTATATTCCTCTTTGGCGCTGCTGTATACAAGTTTACAAGTTTACAAGTTTATTCATCAAAGAAAACCGGAAGGTCTTAGACCCTTGCGGCCAATACATAGATTATAGCATACATTTATAAACACAATATACATCAAATATATATCAGATTGTTGTACAAAAAGCAAAATACATACAATAAATAAGTTGTTCTATAAACATTTACAAATTATATAAACATTACTAAATTAATTCATATAAAGTATATATATTTATGTATAATTAGTAATATTCTAATACCTATTATTATTCAATAACCTATATTCAAATGCTTTGTAAATATAAGTACTCAATTTTCTAATAGTAACTGGATTCTCAGATTTAAAAAGTTCTATTAATTTATACATGCTAGGTCTTACTCTGTAATAGCGTTGTATATACATATTTCTAAGATCATTAAATAAGCTACATTCTAAAACAAAGTGGTATTCATCTTCTACAACATTACAAATATTACATTTCCTATCAGACAAAGGTATAGGATTTGGCCTTGCCCATCTTCCACTTTCAATATATAATCTATGGGAAGAAACACGTAATCTTGTTAAAATGTACCTAAATTTAGTAATATGACAAGTATTTAAATATGATTGAAAACTAAAATTAGCAATATGTTTATAAAATGAGGCCCTACTGGACTCATGTATTCTGCCATTCCATCCTTGAATAAAAAGATCATTAAGTCTTATTTTAACATTTTTTAAAAATAATTTAACATGTCCTACTTCTTGAAAAAGCCATACTTCATAAAAACCTAAATTTCCTAATAATTGGATCAATAAGGTGCACCAATTAACCTTAGTCGGGTGTTTTTCACTATCTGTTTTAAGGGTTAGATAAACTTTCTTATTAAATTTATTTTCATTAGTATGTAAGAGTTTAACCCAATATTTAATTATATTATAATGTCGCATACATTTAAAATTGACTCGACCTAATTCTCCGTATATAAAATCATTCTGCGTACTCCGCTTAACCCCCAAAATATTTTTACAAAATTGTAAATGTACTCTTTCAATACTATTCCCATGTACGAACCCCCAAACTTCGCTAGCATAATTTAAAATGGGAGATATCAATTTGTCAAATAAATCAAGTCTGTGTTTAATAGAGATATCTGTAAATCTAAAAAGACACTTGTTAAGTTTAAAAATTGCCTTGAGTGCCTGTCCGGAAAGTGTATCTTGTGCATTTGAAAATGAACCACCCGTAGAAAAAACGACACCAAGATAGTTAAATTTATTCACAATTTCAATATTTTTACCATCATATAAAAACTGGATATGCGTGACCACATGTGTGATCTGAAGAGTGCTTTGAATACGTCATGATCGGCAGTCTTGGAGGTGAGACGGAAGAGTTCGTTATTATACCTTTTCATGAGTTGCAGAAGCTCCTGTATGTAATTGTAGAGTTGATTGCGTTTGGATTGTTCTATTTTCTTGGAGTTTTCCGACTGTTGTTCTTCGGCTGATTCTTCTCCCTCTTTGCTGTGTTGTGGTGGTATGATCTTCTGTAATTCTTCGTCGTTTGTTCCCAAGTATATTCTGGGATTCCTAGACATATAACGTCTAAAGGTCTGTGGTGATATTATTTTCTGACTATTTACTTCAACGTCGTTGGATAGCATGGACTTTCTCATTTGTACAGGGGTACGTGTTTGAGGTATGGTGATGATCGTCCGATTTCACTATCAGATGTAAGTGGTTTGAATTATATTGACATTTAGGGTCCTTAGTACCATCGTGATAGGTGACTGCACTTGGGTTTTGAGTTTACGTAGGTTTTGTTTGAGTTGACGACGGTTCTCTCTTGGCTGTTCGTGGTTTGGTATAACTCCTTGGGTGTTGTCCATTTGTTAATGAGTTGTTCTTGTAGGGGTTTGTGTCTGTTAAATTCGTAGCGTATCGTTTTATTGTGACCGTAAGGCATTACTACGGGTTCACCGTCTTTAAGTTCAAAGATTTGAGGTACGATATAGTCAGCCGTTATTTTGGGTAGCAGGTTCGATATCAACAGGCAGTACATCTTAAATTAAAGAAATTCTCCATTACTTAATAGTGTTTACCCATTTTTTATGACACTGTCTTTTATTTCGTCTTTGAGTGCGTTTAAGTCCAGTTGTACCGATATGGATGTGTCTGTTGCTTGTTGTGACATTTTACGTATGGCTTGTGTTGTTGCTGCTACGTTATGTACTGTGTTTGTTACGTGGTCTATAGAGTCTGTTACGCGTTTTACTATGTCTGTGGCATCTTTTACTGTCTTGGCTACTTCTACTATTTTTTATCCTTGATCTTGAACAATTGATCTTATTGTGTTAGCTATGCTCAATGCCGATGCTTCATTGATTGTTAAGTTTGTGAATTGTGTCCATATAGAGTCTCCTTGGTCGTCTCTGAGGTCTTCTATGTTGTCGTCTATTTTCTTTAGTATGTTATTTACTACGTTGCAGGCAGTCATTGGGATGTAAAGTTGGATCTTAAATGGTTTATTTGTATCATCATGTTGTGTATGTTTGTTTTATAATTGTCGTCTTGTTAAGTAATGTAGGGCTTGATTCCAATTATAGTCTTTCTACTATGTCATTCAAGTGTCGTCGCGTCCTAATGTGACTGTTTTCTCTATCTGTGATTGAATGTTTTGTATTTTAGTTGTGTTACTGTTTGTAACTGTTTTGTATAGTGACAACAAGGTTGTATTGTTTTTTTTCTGATTGTTGGTTCTCTGTCTGCTTTCTAGCATGCCCACTCTTCTGTAGTCTTGTAGTTTTTGTATCAGTGATCCGTCGTCGTCTTGTAATAGCGTTGTTCCAACTACTAGTGCCGTTGTGATTTATTGCCTTCCCATATGTCGTCGTATTCTAAGTTGAGTGTTTCGTTACCGTCTTTGTCTACCGTCATTGTTAGGTACAGTAGTCGTAGTTTCCAATTGGTGTAGTTGTTTGGTTTGTGTTTTTTGCTGTATGGGTTGAATTGCAGTCGGTTAAATACGTGGAGGTCTTTGATTAAGGCATCTACTGGTACCTTGTATTTACCTCTTGTGCATTGTTTGTATGGATGTTTTCTATTTTCTAGTACTCCTTCTGGTGGTGTTTTCCATTCTGTTATGTCTTGCAACCGTGTATTGTGTCCACTTGTGAATGCACAGTAAGTGAATTTGTAGTTAGGATCTCCACTATCGTAGCTTTGAAGATCTTTAGGTTGCATATGTTTTGTTTCAATGTAGCTAAGTGAAGTTTTTATACATTCTTTGTTCGGCTGTGTATAGCTGTATGAGTGTACCGACTGCTGTAGAGTTGTCAATGTTTGGGTAAGGGTTTTAATACCAGTCGTTAATATATGTAATGACTTTAGTAATCGAAGTTAATCGAGTAAAGGTTTGTGGGTATCTCTTGCTGGTTGTGCATTTGGGTTATGCCAATCGTTAAATGTCCAAGTGGAATCCTTGACGTATTTATATCGTCCGGGTATTATGTCATCGCTCTCCCCGAATAGTGATCCATTGTATTTGAATTCTATCATATTCTATTACTGTCGTCGTAGGCCACGTCTATGGAGTCCCAAGTTGCCATTAATGGTCGGTAGCTTCTAATTATAGGGGGTATTTCTATTTCTTTACCAAGTGCATTGGAGCGTCAAGGCGTCTTCTAGCTACATAATCGACTTTTATGGTGATAACATTAATATTGCTACGAAATAGCAGTGCATCAAATAGGCACCTCATCTGCTTGTGGACCTTCCAAAAAGTGTAATGGATTGTTCTACAACAGGACTGAATATTTCTTCAGAATGCAATTTCATAGGAAACTCGTCACGTAACACGATAATTCTTATTATGAAATTAAACCGAATCGAAAATATTTGTAGAACAAATTTAAAAGGATGTGAAAATATAAATGCATTGAATTTTTCTTGCAATGAAATTAAGGAAATCGAGCAGTTTGCGTTTGAAGATATACATAACCTATCTCATATAAATTTACAGCGTAATAATTTCTCAAGCTTTACACAGATTCGAATATAAACTTGGGATTACCAATTACATTACAAAGTCTAAAGATCAGTGGAAATGCAAAGTTGACACCGTCTGCTGCGTATCCACCATTGTATTATCTGGACCATTTAGAATTACTGTACATGGATTGATTGCCAAACAAAGAATTGCCACATAAATATACGTTTTTCATAAAATTAGAAACTCTTGCTCTTTCTTGAAAGCATGGCGATTGTGGTCTCCTAAGATTTTCTAGGACTGCCATGATATGACCTTTACGATGTGCTGCTACGGCTTTTTTCTCGTGTAATATTCAAGTTTACGACCTAATTTAAAGCCTCTGTTGCCATTATGATCAGCTTCTTTTACACGGCTGATCTACAAAGTGTACTTATATGTGGTATAAAAGGACACGTTCTTTCATTTCATCACCATGTTGTTTATGTGCCTAATTAAGCTATGTTTATCACTTTATCATATAAGTAACTTGATATTACCTGTTGAGTAATATATTAAGTTAGTGCATATCGGAAGATTAATAAGTCGCTAATTAGGAAATGATGCACAATACTTAATCTGCGTTTCTTCTTATAACATACATATACGTTCGCAACTTAAAATTCTGAAAACAATAAAGCTTTCATATGTAAGGTTTGCAATGTACGTACAAACATCTGTCTTGGTCCATGTACAATGTAATTATAATATAAAGCTATAAAACAATGCTAGTACCAACAAGGAAAAGAGTTACCTTAAGTTCCAGTTATTGGCCCATACACGTAATAATTCCTATGGACCAATTCTCTTTCTTGTATGGTTTATGTATTGAAAAGCATCGGCAACAATCATTAATCAACTTAAAGAGATGTGTAGACAAAATTTTCAGTCCCTTTTTTCTGAGTTTTTCGTATTAAATTACAATCATAGTTATTGTTGCAACATACACTCTGATACATTGCTTTTAAAATATTTATATATTTTCTTTAAATATTTTTGGGGTGTTTTCTTACTTGACGCACGTGGGTCAGGCTACCGAAATATAGATTATGCGTTAAAATAAGCATTAACTGATATGTAACTACAAGCGTTTATTATATCACGACATGAATTATATGCCACAAATAATTCTTAATCGTCCAAATGAAAAAAGACTAAAATCACTTAATGGAAATGTCTTAGGTCAAATAGTATTTATAACAAATGATACATATATGAATAGCTTGAGAATTCTCTCGGTATCACACTTTCAATTTCAGAACAGTGTATGCGATATGTTGTTACTAGTTAAGTGATGTATAATTAGTCATCAATACTATTTTACAAAATTGGGGTTTCTTTATCTTAGGGTAATTGGAACAAAATTGATAACAACAACCAGTTCATTGCCATTTATCTTTAATATACAAATATTACAGACAAAAATCTAGGTTCTGTTAAGTGATTCATTATATGTACTTGTAATTATATACATTTCAATTGTAACTATTTGGGATGTTTTACTTCCTATACATTTATTAACTCTAATGTCTTCTATTTATATTTAATTAAAAAAAAAGAAACGACAAATAAACATTCACAATGGTTTCAGGGAAGAATGCCAAATATTCTGTATAAAAATTAGATTTTCACATTTTTGTAATGTGGAGCATGTGCAATAAAAGATGGTGAACACTGTAGTCGGTGTCATATTTTCTTAAAAACATCTACAGATTATGATATAAATGGAAATTTGAGATTTTTTTAAACAATGAATCGTGATATCAATAGTGTAGTTCTATTATGTAGAAAACATTTAATTTAGTTCTGTAGCCACGAATTCAAAAAATGGCATTTCTTTACTTAATAATCAAGAGCACTGGAGCGTCAAGGCGTCTTCTATCCATATAAACAAATATTCATGTCGTTAATTCAATATTGTTACGGGATTACGAATACTAAAACATTACTTGTGCTTACTTAAAAAATGGCGGTTGACAAGACAGTAGTTAAGACGGTGTTAAGGATTTACCTGACGTTATGTATAGTAGAGGCTGTGCACAAAATAGGCACCACATCTGCATGTGGACCTTCCAATAATTGTAAATGTGAAAATACAAGTCAAATGGATTGTTCTACCACAAAATTGAATATTTCTTCAGTATGCAATTTCATAGGAAACTCGTCACGTAACACAACAATTCTGATTATGAAATCAAACCAAATCCAAAATATTAACAGAACAGATTTAAACGGATGTGAACATATAAATGATTTGGATTTATCTTATAATGAAATTAAGGAAATCGAGCAGTTTGCGTTTGAAGAACTACTTAAACTATCTCATCTAAATTTGCGGCGCAATAATTTCTCAAGCTTATATACGGATTCGGGCATAAACTTGGGATTACCAAATACATTACAAAGTCTTAAGATCAGTGGAAATGCAAATTTGTCACTGTCTGCTGTGTATCCACCATTGTATATTCTGGAACATTTAGTATTACTGTACATAGATGGATTGCCAAACAAAGAATTGCCACATAATTATACGTCTTTGATAAAATTAGAAACTCTTAATCTTTCTGGAAAACATGGATATTGCGGTCTCCAAAAGATTACGAACGAAACATTTGAATCAGTGCCTAGTGTCAAATTTCTTAATCTCTCAAAATGCAAATTACGAGAAATCCACGCTGGAGGTTTCAAATCACTTAAGAAATTGGAAGTTCTCGATTTGTCTGAAAATGTTCTTCTTGGATTTTTACCTTTTGGTAATATCTCATATTCTTTACAATTCACCAATATAAAAGTGTTAAACTATTCAAAAGTTCGTGAAACATTTGGTCTGACAATAGACATAAGATTGCGAGACATATGCTACTTAAGTCAAACTAGCTTGGTTGAAATCGATCTTTCGAGAAATATTATAGCACGTTTTGAGACGAACGCTTTAATTCTTATGCCCGACAGTTTGAACGTAGTAAGGATGGAGGATAATAAGTTTTCTTTTAATTTGTACTTGTTGCAATTAGGATGTATGTCGAATGTAACGAAGTTCTATGGTTCATTTCAAAACCAACCACATAGTCCTCTCGATTACGACACGGAACCTCATTTAAACACAACAATGTTATTGACTCCCCCTTCATACGACTGTCCATATATGAAAGCAGGTATTCTAAAGAAGAAAAGTAAAACAAAGAAACATTGCAGATTTATCGACCCTAGACACAATACTAACGTTCGCTCGTCTCTACCAATTTTTATTCCACCAAAAATTAAAATAATTGAATTCAATAATTGCAATTTGAGATTTCCTGTACCAAAAATGCCTATATTTCAAAGGAACAATGTAGAAAACATTAGCTTTTCCGGAAACGTTTTTAATATTCTGGAAGGACCAATAGGTCCATTTCCTAAACTTAAGCACTTAGACCTTTCTCAGTGTTATTGTTCAAAAGTGTCCATAAACTTTTTCACTGTCGGAATAAATACGCTTGAGACACTTCTCATTCAACAAAATCTTCTTGGAAATGCCTTGTCTAATAAGACTATAGGATCTGTTGTGTTTCAGGAACTTGTACATTTGAAGACATTAAATCTTTCTTCAAACACTATACCGTCATTACCGTCAACTATATTTTCTAATTTAAAGAATTTAGAAAATCTGGATCTAAGCGTTAACAATCTAGAGACTTTAGAATTTGATGTTAATGATCTAACAAAATTAATGCACCTTAATTTGCGCGGTAATTTTATACAAAGCCTTCCAATAGACCTATTACAAAGAATGGAAGCGAACTCGAAAAGATTAAGAAAGGATTTCACCATAAATATGAGAGATAATTCTATCAGGCTTTCATGCAAGTATAAGAGTTTTCTGTCATGGTTGTACAAACATAAATCAAACATGGTAGGATTTTCTGACTATAAATTTGTCGATGAAGAAGAAAAACATGTTTCAGCAAAAGACTTTTTGGTATTTGTTCGAACTATTGATAAAGAGTGCAATTCCTATATGGCAATCATAGTTCTGTGCACAATCGGACTTTCAGTATATCTGGCAGTTTTAATAGGTGCCGTCATTTACAGAAACCGATGGAATCTTCGGTATATATTACGTAATGCAAAGATCCGACATTTTCGTTACCGGCAATTGAACGACATTGACGAAGTCCAGTACAGGTACGACGTGTTTATATCGTATGCGAATGAAAACAATCGATTTGTTTTTGACAAATGTATGCCAAATCTTGAAAACAAAGGATTCAAATTATGTATGCACGACAAAGATTTCTTACCAGGAAACGATATTGCCGATAACATTGTTGAAGCTATCTTAAATAGTAGAAAAACAATTTGCATTATTTCAAAAGCATTTTTAAGGAGTCAGTGGTGTTTGTACGAATTTAACATGGCTCGAATGGAAAGCATTTACGATCGTAATGAAGTAAATTGTTTAATCGTTGTTTTACTGAAAGATTTTGAAAGCAAAGACATGCCGACAGAAATGCTTCACTGGATTCGAACTAATACTTACATCGAATACACAGACGATGAGCGTTTTGAACCCGCATTTTGGGAACTTTTACACGAGGCTCTTGAAGGCAGATAAGATAGATGGCATGGGAAAACTTAGCATTGATTGTCCCTATCTAGTATATAAATTGATTCTAAAATCAGTATGACAGGACGAACATCTTCTAGGATTTTCATTGTTTGATTTTCCCACTCTGGTACATTAAATTGAGTCTGAAATTAATGTGATAGGGTGAATACTATTTGGCATTTTTCTACCATTTTGCCACAACAAATTGATCACATGTTCTATGGATTTTGACAAAATAAATTGAAGCGAGCGGGCGAAAAAATGTCATTTTCTCATATTTCTAATTTGAGAAGCGAGCGAAAAGAGAAAAATAAACTTGTGTTGTGCGGTTTCTGAAACATTTATTTACCAAGAGTTTAAAAAGGCATAAACAATATGTACTTTCTAATACAAAAAAACCAAACATTTGAAGTTCATTCATAAAAGCATAAGAAATTACTTAATAGGCTTATTAGTCACAATAGTCACTTATGCTCTTTTGGTGTGTCATGAATTCATAATGATGCACATTTAAATATGAATTTTGTAGACATAAATATCTTTCATTCCTTACCTTCTTTATGATAATGATTTATATTGTTGGCTAAAAACTCTTGAGTATTTTTGTTCAACCAAAATAAAAATATAATTATAACTAATCAGATTAAGAAAGCCTTTGCTATTAGGGTTTTATAATGATGACCTGGACCTATTAGAATAGCTCTAATAGGGAGCAGTAAGATATTATATGAAATAACTTTATTTGGACCAGTACACGTTCATTACCTTCCTAACTACTCCATTGTCGAAATGTCTATGGGTTGAATTGTCTCCGTCAAACTACGGGTCGAATTGTCTTGGGGTCGAAATGTCTGTAATTCGGGGTGAAGAGGTATAAACCTCCATGAATGCATCAGTAAAAGTTAACTTCAATTGTCTTTTGGAATTCTTTTAATTAATACTAGATAACTTCATAAGGAAGCAAAGAATATTACCAATTATCAGAATCACTCTAAAATTATAATGGACCACACATGCTGACATTTAAAAGTAGGCCTATTAAAATAGTCTTAATAATTGGGTGAGCTAAGCTAAAGACTAAAAACATTCAACATTTAAGTGAATAAGCCTAAAATAAATAGGATCAGAACCCCTTTAAAAGTAAAATGGACCAAACCTGTTGACTTCTGGTGTATACATTTAGTCTTAATAATTGGGTAAACTAGGTTATGGACCAAACAACACCCAACTGAAGTTAGCTCGTATGAGAATTTTAAGATCACCACCCCTATAACAAGAATACATAACTGTTTTTACCGTTTTTCCGATTTTTGTTATGCGGAACAAATTCCAAGGTGCGGAAGCAACACACACAACATGTTTTTTTCTATTTTCGGATTTTTAGGTGCGGTAAATCCGACGAACATACTAACAATTGTTGAGGCATAATTTGATATCCATGCATAATAGGCAGATCAAGTTTAAGTTCAGTCTGGTATAGACTAAGCAGACTGTAAAAACTGTATACAAAAACTCAAAACCAGGCTTTGAACAAATTGGATCACTTGATATACATTTATTAACTGTTCGTTTGTTTGCTTAGGTTGAACGGCGTATTAACACAAAAATTATATCGCACCGAATCACATTTATTAACAGAATATTACGTTATTAGATTTATTTGATTATTTAAAATGTTCTTAACTTTTTATGGTGTGTATTCATATGCTTATAATAACAGTTAGTTCCAATTAAACACTTAGTGTCATGGAAATGCATATGTTGAATTGTAAAAAGGTAGTAATTTTAAACTTTCGTCGAATAACATTAGGTGTAAAGACTTGTTGATCTAAATTCTTATTTTACATATTTATTGCGGTTTTTTTTGTATTTTTATATATATTAATTACATTTGTATATCCTATAGTTTATTATTGCTATTATGTTTTTTTTCTTCTACAGGATGTTATTTGTATTAGTATAGTAACTGTTCTGTTTTATCAACCCTTTACAACTTGAATACTTACACGGTCACTGAATATGTTATTATTCAACTTCTTTTGACCATTGAGCCACCGATTCATATTAAGTATTGATGAACTAACTATTTTTTGATTTTGAGTATTGGGAAATTACAATTTTAAAGGAATTAAAAGTAACAGATTCAGTGACCATGTAATTATTTAAGTTGTGTCAGGTTAATAAAATATAACCATAATAAAATATTAACACATGCCATTCAGTATGTTTTATGTAAATTATGTACATTATGTACAGGTTAATACTAAATAAACTATTAACATTTGTAATCTTGAACATGTTTTTTTTGTTTTATTTGTTTTACTACTTTGTGTCTATAACTAGAGTCATATGCGACGGATATTCAACTTAACCATCTTTTCAAAGATTTATTTGTACACCATTGACAGTTTGACAACTATTCCTTTTATAACACCCAGTAAGCTCAGACGGTAGCGAGTAAAACATGGCTAATCCATAGAGAACTAGGTAGATTTCCGGCTTTTGCGAACATATGCAAATTGATTAATCTCACTTGCTTCATCGTTGTTAAAAGCTTAGATCTTAAGAGTTTTAGTTTCTCTATGGACAGTGTAATGGTAGAATGACTAACGCGTGATGTTTTGTTTAATATAGGTCTGTAAAGTATAAATGTTAGTAAAATTGAGCGATAGTTATCATTGATGTACTATGAAAGCTTTTGTTATTTAAGGAATTGATAATTAATTCGAACTATTATTATGACACTGCATTTAGTATTATATTAGAGGAATTTATTGCGAAAGTATTAATGCGATAGGATGAAAACCTTCTAGCATTTTCTACAAGCATACAAAGTGTATTTAAGTCTGGTGTGAACTATGTAGAATGTACAAACTTCCACAAAAACCCTCAAAACCAGACTATGACAAAATTGAATCGCTTCATATACATTAATTTACAGTATATAAAGTATTTAAATCTACATGTATGAGTATTTTAAAGAGTTCTTAACTTTATATTGTATGTATGTATATGCTTTTAATAATTGAACAGTAAGTTTCAATTAAGTACATAGTGCCACGGGAATGCATTTGTTAAATTCTAAAAGTGTATAGTAATTTTAAACTTTCTTTGCTATTCATTAGGTGTAAAGACTGACTTGTAGGGTTTAATCTTTATTTTACACATTCACTGCATTTTGTGTATTATTAGGTGAATATTATTAAGTATATCATTGTTATTATGTTTTCCTCATTGTTTTCTTTCGCAGGATGTTATTTCTGTTACCATAAAAACTTAAACCCATGTTATTTAAGTACGTATTATATAAATTATGTACAGGTTAATACATGTACTAAATAAACTATTTACACTCGCAATCTTAAACATGTTTTTTGTTTTACTACTTATTGTCTACAACTAGAGTCATGTGCGACGGATATTCAACTGAACCACCTTTTCAAAGCTTTATTAGTACAACATTGACAGTTTGACAACTATGCCTTAGAAATAATTTCATGATCAAGCTCCACAAAAGTATGCACCGCCCGGGAATCGAACCCACGACCCTCGATCAGTAGACTTGCGTGCTACCGATTGAGCTAGCCGGGAGGCTAAAAGCTTTTGTTATGTATGGACTAGGTAATTACCTCGAACTAATTTTATGACAATACATGTAGCATTATATTAGAGGCATTATTACGACAATAGAAAATCGTTTTGATTTTATTAAACCCGAATCCAGCACTCAGGGACACTAATAATTAAATTTCAGAGTGACTTTCGTGGTCTTGTTTCTTTGACTTATTGTATTCTTTTAAACTGTTTTAGTCACAGAAATATCCGGCTACTTGAGGTTGAATCTTACAAATTGGTATGATCCCCGGAAGCAAGTAAAGTAAGCCAACCACCGCACTAAGATAGCTGAAAACTCTTAATAAAAGGAACAATAACAGTTTAATTATATTTTCACTCAGTTTATCAGGGACGTTACCAATGTTGTTACATTGAACACAGATAATGTCTAAATACTTTTTTTCACTTCTAAAACACTCTAGATAAATTTAACATCTGATAATAGACTAAATACTCGAGTAGATAACTTTATTCAAAAAGGAAGATTAGTCGCATTTGAATCATATAGCGGATTAAACTGTCTTCATTTACGGAAACAAAAGATTTATACAAACATTTGACCGATCAAGTTTCATATTGAGTAATAGAACACTTAATCTGTTTTATATAAAATAAAAGCTACGAAACTACAGGTCGTCCACGCAAACATTGCGTATATAAACATAGCCATTACACACCAATATTTAGGGTTGAATTATTTTTTTAATTTTATAGTTTAATTATTTTATCTTATTTTATCAACATATGATAATAATAATTATTATTATTATTACTATTCCAAATTTATATAGCACTTTTACTCATGTTTAGGCATGTTCAAAAGTGCTTTACAGGTGTAATATAATTAAAAAATAAAATGAAATGAAAAACATTATAAATAATATAAACAAGGTGTATGGACATTATGGACAAAAAAGTGTTCATGTAAAAGTTTACTTGAAATTGACTGTTCAGGGACCGACCTAAATCTTTCTACAGTATGTACATTTATTGGTGAAAACGTATACATTACAGAAACTTTGAAGTTAAAACTAAATCAGATTTAAATAGATGTGAAAACATACGAAAATTAGACTTAAGTAACAATGAAATAAAGATAATTGAACAGCAAGCATTTGGAGATACATACATATACTTAACAAGTAAAAAATGGCTGCTAAATGCAGCAAATTGATTGTCACGGCAAACAAAAAAAAGAATTATTAAGTATAATCTAAAGGTAACTCAAAAAAGCATTATATTGAATTGTCATGTTAAGGTTTTTCAGTAATAAAAAGGTAACTTGTTATAAAAGTTTTCTTGGTCATATGTAACATTCTCGTTCCCAGAGCCTAGTAAAATTCTCGATACTAGTTAGATCGGGAATCTTGATAACCTTGGGGTACGAGAATGGTCTGGATCTAGACACCATCTTTATGCCGACAGGGTGTTTGGTTTCTGTTGGATTTATTTCCAGTAATTCATATTTGCATGACGCTTACAAAAGATCGGCAAAAGGGAAAACATAGTCTTTCAGAACTTAAGCTATTTACATGACATATCGCTTTTGTTCAGTCAAGTGCTCCTTACATTGCGGATCTGTCCTTACCAATCCGTGTGACTATTGGTTCCCAGAAGTGATCTGTATAATAGGGGCGATCGTTGGTCTCCGGGCAAATTGAAAATCAAAGTACATAAAAAGAGGCCGTGTAACCCCAACAGCTTCTTCCCAAGAACAAAACATGACGTAACCGGTTTAAGACGTTTGCGAAAAGGTGTGCCATAATATTAGATAGTTCGTCCACAGATTAGCCCATACTGAACTGTCTAGAAGCAGAAGGATGTTGATTTGCTATACAAAATATTTTATCTCTTTATACTGCCAACCCCTCTCTCGAGTGTTACAGGCAGGATTAAATGCAGATAAATAAAGAAAAAGTTAAAGATCCTGACAAATAGTTTTGGCAGGAACTGTGAGTAACAGATATCAACCGATTTGCAGGCAAGGATTTTGAATTATACAAAAGCATAACTGTCATTGATCGATATTTTGTTCGATACGGAAACGATCGAACCGATATATCTATAGAACCTACAGTATACTTGGATAAAGCCCTTGTACTAGGTAATACTTTACGCTCCCCTCGCAGCTCAGTGAACACATTACATTCATTCACTGTTTTAAAACGTGTTGAATTACAAGTATAAGCATTTCCAAAAATGCTTGAACCGCCATTTAGCCGTGTAAACTCCTTAGAGTAAAAACATTCAAACAATATGCGCTAGTGTCTTATACCGTCTCAAGTATATTTATTTTAGAATACAATAATTAGCGTGCCCAGCAGCGTGTTCAGTTACCTTGAACATTCCGTAACGGTAGAATCGGAACAACTTAACCAATTGACAGCTCAACCCGAGACAACTCAATATCATACTAACGGATTGAGTTGTCCCAACTTTGTGTTGAGTATTGCACAGGTTGAGTTAGCTTCGGGTTGAGTTCTCCCGTATCCGTAACGTTAGCTAACCGTAGTTACTGAACACGGGGCTAGTAAAGGTATGTAAAAATAGTGAGTCTATTTATAGAATATCAGGAATTAGCGCGCCCTATGTAAAACCATTGATTTAGATTCGCCCCGAAGTAGGGAAGTTAGGTTTGCATTTTTTCAACAAATTGGAGTTTTAAAAGGAATAAAACATGTTCCATATAGTTAAGCATTTTTCTTGGTCTTATATTGCAGCTGTCTATTAACTGGCACACGTTTATATATTGATATAGGTATTTTCGGTAATTAATTCAAGCAGGTAACCCAACAAAACATGGCTTCGACGTGCCCATTTACGCACCCCTAAATTGACTTTTCGACGTCCATTTTTTCATCATATGACCTCAAATGTATCGTTTTGATTGGCTTTAGGCAACCGGTGTTGACTACAAATTGTCCAAATCTTGATAATTGTCTATATGGCCGGTCCAACGACCGGCGATAATGATATTGACCTTTACTATGAGTCTTTAAACGGCCAATGAAAGTTTACCAAATTCCAATATAGCAGGAAAACTTTATACGCATTTGTATTGGTTGAGCGTGTAAACAACGCCTTATATGTTATTATCATACTAGTGACGAATGCGTCATATATATCGTGGCTACACTTTGTATTCAAGTTCAATAAGTTGCTCTATGTGTATAGGTGAAAGATCAGAGATGCACGTTTAAAAAATCAATGGTTACTTTCATTTTTGTTAATTTCCCGTTATCTAACTTGTGCAAAACTGTCCACCATCTTTCATTTTCGACATTTTGATATTACAGGCGTGAGAATTGGTTGCATCTATTTTTTAAAAAATCACCAGACAGTCATGCAATGTAAATGTGTGTGTCTCTGCCTAACAATAGAAATATCAGTTAGCACGAAGTATTTTAGCAGAGGTAGAAAGTCAACTAGTGATGATCGTTCTTTGCGCATGTCGTCAGTAATTTCTTATATATTCTATATAGAATAGTTTATAATTAATTACAGTCTACCTACGATTTCAAAAAAACCCTCTAGAAAATGAAAGCGTAGGACATTTTTGTTAATGCAAATCTAATGGTTGATTCATGTAGCTGAATGCCTCCCTGATATCGTATTCTTGAAAATTCAGTATAAAGAGCATAGGGTCTAATAAAAATTAAATGCACCTAGTTGACCTTTGACCTAGATTTTATACATCCCCCCCGTACGATATCAGGGAGGCATCCAGCTACATGAATCAACCATTAGATTTGCATTAACAAAAATGTCCTACGGTGGTCAAAATTTCACTATAAGATAGGTAGACTATTAGTCACGATCGATGATCCTTCTTTGCGTATGTCGTCAATATGTTTACTAAATCCATTATCATACTAACGCCTGTATACAATACATAATAGGATTATAATCAGTCATGGTCTGATAATCCTTTATCTTTGGTGTCAGTACATCCGTCAGTAATTTCCTTCTAAGTGTATGGTGTCAGTGTTTGCGTTAGTGCCCATTGCTATCAAAACCTACCCATCACAATATCACGGCGTTGAGACGCCGTGACATTAATCTAAGTTTACAGTATAATAATATGTCATGGCTTGATATGAAATTTGATGTAAACTTAGGATTACCAAATACATTCAAACTTATACAGATATGTAGAAACGCAAATTGTCATTGCTCGCTAGAATCGTAATCTTTTAATCATTGCTATGTATGTATATTTGCTATAGGACTTTTATATAATTTGAAACGCGTTTGAAGACATACACAACCTATCTCATCTAAATTTACAGCGTAATAATTTCTCAAGCCTGTACACGGATTTGGATATAAACTTGGGATTACCAAATACACTACAAAGTCTGAAGATTAGCGGAAATGCAAATTTGTCACTGTCTGCTGTGTATCCACAATTGTATAATCTGGATCATTTAGAATTACTGTACATGGATGGACTGCCAAACAAAGAATTGCCATATAATTATACGTCTTTGATAAAATTAGAAACTCTTGATCTTTCTGGAAAACATGGCAATTGCGGAATCCAAAAAATGCCGAACGAAACATTCGAACGAGTGCCGAGTGTCAAATTTCTGTATCTCTTAAAATGCGAATTACGAGAAATCCACGCCGGAGGTTTCAAATCTCTCAAGAAATTAGAAGTTCTCGATTTGTCTGAAAATGTTCTTCTTGGATTTTTACCTTTCGGAAATGTCTCATACTCTATACAATTTATCAATATAAAAGTGTTAAACTATTCAAAAGTTCATGAATTATTTGGGCTGACAACGGACATAACATTGCGAGACAAATGCTACTAAAGTCAAACTAGCTTGGTTGAAATCGATCTTTCGAGAAATATTACAGCACGTTTTGAGACGAACGCATTTATTCTTATGCCCGACAGTTTAAACATAATAAGGATGGAGGAAAATAAGTTAACTTTTGTACTTGTTGCAATTAGGATGTATGTCGAATGTAACGGAGTTCTATGGCTCATTTCAGAACAAGCCACATAATCCTTTCGATTACGACACGGAACCTCACTTATTACAACAATTTATTGACTCCCCCATGTATGTATATTTGCTATAGGACTTTTATATAATTTGAAACCCGTGATCTTTCTGGAAATAATAGTAAATGCCAAATTCAAATATTCACAAACGAAACCATTGATCAATTCTGTGTTTCAAATTTCGATATCTCTCAAAATGCAGGTTACGAGAAATCCACATTGGATGTTTAAAATTGCTAAAAATATTGGAAGTTCTTGATTTGTCTGAAAATGTTCCTTTTGAATTTTACCTTTTGGTAATGTCTCAACTATTTTACGATTCACCTATAATTACATAGATAGTTTGTTACAGTTTATAGATGAACTTTTATAAACATATGACATATCAAATATTCTAATGAAGAAGTTGGGAGAACACAGACATGTTTATTTGGGGAGTTGATGATAAAGCTTCCAATTAATCTATCTTAGATTAGCTGTCGTAAATATAACATATTGTAATCTGAAATTTGTACCAGCCAACAAGAAGAAATATTGACTTAACATCACAAAATACACGTTTCTTTAAATAACATCTATACAATACAATATGCATAGAAATTTGATATTGATTTATTGAACAAAAACACCTTATACATCATGCAACCAATAGAGGAGTCCTGTAGCTACTCTTTCAAAGGGGGTATTTCTATTCATTAATCTAGTGCACTGGAGCGTCAAGGCATCTCATAACTATATTATTATTATATACCGCATTTGTATAGCGCTCTTTTCATATTGAATATATGTTCAAAAGCGCTTCACAATCATATGCATAATTAGGAAGAACGAGTTTAAATGAAAACGAAAATGATTAAGAGATGGTAAAATATAAAAAAACATAAACTGAAGAATAATATAAAACTAAGAATTTGTGATTAATAAAGTGCTCATAGTAGTTTAAAAACGACAACAACAACAAAACAAGTGAATTTTCAACTCTAAAAAATAGTGAATGAGAGATAATGGATTGTTGGTAGAACGGCAGCCAAATGGTCGATGGGGAGTCAGGCCAAATGCCCCGAAAATCCATGATTGCAAGGTGCAAAGTTGGATTCTAAACCAGGGCTCCCGCCCGAACTTCCAACAGCATCAGTGCCCGCGCGTCCCCCAACCATACATCATATAGTGATAATGTAAAAGTGATAAAAGTTATGATTAGATTATAAGGAAAGGCAGTCACCGACCAATAGGGAATGCAGCCAGATGCCTTGAAAAATCTATGATAACAAGGTGCAAAGTCGGATTCTAATCCAAGGATCCCTCAGGAACATCCATCAGCGTCAGTGCCTGATTAGTTAGATGAGGTATTAATCTTAAAGGTAATGAGTATATATCGGTGGAAATCGGTGGAAAAGCAGCTTCGGCCAATAGGGGAAACTGGCTAGATGCCCAGGAAAATCCATAATTGCAAGATGCAAAGTTGGATTCTAATCCAAGGATCCCACCAGAACATCCATCATTCGGCCGCACATTATTTAAGAAATAACTTACAGTTGTCTATATTTTATTGTCTAATAAAACATAGGCACGAGTTGTGATGCGCGTATGATTAAATCACGAGTGCTTTAGCACGAGTGATTTAATTAGCGCATCAAACTAGTGCCTATGTTTTATTAGACAATAAAATATAGACAACTGTAAGTTATTTCGATTCTTACATCGCAAAATACATCCTTAGAAAAAATATTTTTATAGAACTATTTTTAACTGTCAGAAACGCCATGCTGTTGAAATCCACCCCCAGTGCAAAGGCCGAAAATAGCCTTTATTTACACAGATCTCATTGATAATTGATTCCAATTTCAAACAAATAATATTCAAATCTTAATTTAAAAAAAAATGAACCCAAAACTAAATACGAATTGTCATAGTTTTATTTGTGTGTTAAACATCATTCTTTAAAATTTATAAGCGCCGTGAAATAAACATTCGACCTTGCCCTTAGTGAGTGTCATTTTATATACACACGATGATGTAGCATTTAAGTTCGATGTTTTCGGCGGAATATTGCAAATACTGCTTAAATAATTGGATATTAACTGAATAGTAGTGTGTTATCAGACAGTTTGATGGAGATATTTGTAAAAGGTTGGATATAAATTGGATTTATGAACGCGTGTCAAGGAAGGTTAGATTTTCGGAAAATCAGCACTGCTCGTGTCAGCTTGGATGATTACGAGCTTGAAAGAATACACGTAGCCAGTTCCATTATATTATGCTATGCACAGTTTGGCTTTGATTAAATAGTCAATCTTTGTATTTTTCGTATAATGGCTGGCATGATCGTCGGATGAAGGACAGGATGAAATGAGACAGCGGAACCGGGAAATGCTGGGACTTAGAAAACATCTTGAAGTAGGTCTTTTATGCTAGAATCGTTTTAAACTCAGTTTATACCATTTTCGGTCAAGTAAGAAGGTTATTACATGTTTTACATTTACTGACGTGTTCCAAGGTTCTGTTAAAGTCAACCCTTATAAACTCGGGCGCTATTTTCGGCTTTGCTCATTTAACGTGGGGAGTAAAATTTCAACAGCCGTCACGAGCTATATTTTGTTGAATAATAAAGCATAGATGACGTCACATTAAATAAAGAGTGAAAGCGCACGTGCCTATGTTAGAATTTGTAATAAACCTAGTGCATAATTATGTTTTTTGTTAAGAATTTAATAATTTCATGGCGTCATATGTTCGAAATTTGGGTATATTTATAATCGACTTTTATGGGGATAATATTAACATTGCTACGAAATTACGAATATTAAACTGATATATTACTTCATGCTTACTTCAAAAATGGCTGTTAACATGACAATAATTAAGACTGTGTTAAGGACATATTTGACGTTAAGTTTAGTGGAGGCAGTGCATCAAATAGGCACCACCTCTGCTTGTGGACCTTTCAATAATTGTACATGTGAAATTACAAGTGTAATGAATTGTTCTACCACAGAATTGAATATTTCTTCAGTATGCAATTTCATAGGAAACTCATCACGTAACACAACAATTGTGATTATAAAATCAAACCGAATCTCACCTATTAACAGAACAGATTTAAAAGGGTGTATAGTTAGTACCTAATACCGGGTCGCAGTGTAAGAGAGAGTCGTTGTTAGAACGTCGTGGTTTGGTGAGTTCGGGTTGAAACCGCAGGTTAGTCATAGAACCTGGTGTGTTGTGGGAGTTGTTGGTTATAACACCTGGTGGTTTCAACGCCTCTTGTACTGAGGCTCGAACGTGTTTGTAGTGATTAAGTATG
This sequence comes from Mactra quadrangularis, assembly GCA_025267735.1. Taxonomy (NCBI): domain Eukaryota; kingdom Metazoa; phylum Mollusca; class Bivalvia; order Venerida; family Mactridae; genus Mactra; species Mactra quadrangularis. The sequence goes on along the minus strand of CM046303.1, from coordinate 59,437,580 downwards.
TGTAGCTTTGGGTTACTGGTTGTTCAGTTGACGGATTGGTAGAGTTTGTTTGTCGATTTCATTTGACGTATTAGTTGAATTGCTAGTTGGAACTGCTAGTGGTTCCAGCACCTTGTGTGTTGAAACCCAGGCCTTGTATGATAGTTTGTGTGAGTTTCTTTTGTTACCGCTCGGATCACATGTATATATTGCTTGTTTGTTGATTACCGTCTATGTGTTTAAGTTGATGTTTCTAATCATTGGTCAAAGTGGACCCCGAGGAAAAAAATTTTTATAGCGTATCAAGCATTTTATTATTGCTGAATAGTTTTCAACAAACTCCTCGGCGCACGTTACAAATTTGGTGGCAGCGATGGGATCATTCTGACTATAACCAGTCAGAACCTATATCCTACGTTTTGTATATTGTTAAGTTGTAACTTTGAGTTCTGTGGATATGTCTTTGTTAGAAAAGCAGAGGAGCTGAACCACGAAAATGTTAGTTTACACGATAGGTTTGAAATTGAGTCTTTAGAACGGCAGGTTTAGACATCTATGAGAATGTTACATGAGGGTTGTATCACCATCAGATGCTTGGTGGAGAATTTTGAATAATCAGTTTCATGTCATGTATCTAGTTGATTGTTTTACTGTGTTATTTTGTTGCGTCTCTATGTGTGATCATACTTTAGTTCATTATTTGCTTTGTATTTTTATATTTCTTGTTCTAGAATTTTGTTTTATAATTTGTCATGTCCATCCTTTTCATTGGAATCGTATTCATTATTTGTCTCATATTTCGTTAATAATACGCATCACATTAGCAGTTTTATGTTTGTTTCATTTGTGTTGCTGTGGCTCAGATTATATAAGATTTAACATGCGGGACGCATGTAGCCGGAGGCGTGGGTAGTGTAACGTTAACGGTCATGACTGTATTTTAGCGTCTCCATGTAAGTTTACCTCCCTTGTTAGCAAGGCAACATTTGTAAACGGGTAACGATAGACGCTCATTCAAAGACAAAGTAGGCGCTTGCAAATGTGCTTCCCGTGCATAAGTTCCAAAGAGCATCAAATGTATGTATGTACCAACCATATTTCAGTTCCGGTATGCGTGGGCATCAGGTGGGTATAAAAGGCGAAACTCGACAGAGAAAATTGGAGTCTTGCAGGAGACTCCGGAGGGTTCACATCGCTCTTAATTGACTGGGACTTTGTCAGTATACCTGGCGCTACAAATCTATCTACTCGCGTTCTTGTTCAAGCATTGCGCTTGCCCAAGAGAGTGTTAGAATAGTTAGTACCTAATACCGGGTCGCAGTGTAAGAGAGAGTCGTTGTTAGAACGTCGTGGTTTGGTGAGTTCGGGTTGAAACCGCAGGTTAGTCATAGAACCTGGTGTGTTGTGGGAGTTGTTGGTTATAGATCCTGGTGGTTTCAACGCCTCTTGTGCTGAGGCTCGAACGTGTTTGTAGTGATTAAGTATGTGTTGCCTTGGGTTATTGGTTGTTCAGTTGACGGATTGGTAGAGTTTGTTTGTTGATTTCATTTGACGTATTAGTTGAATTGCTGGTTGGAACTGCTAGTGGTTCCAGCACCTTGTGGGTTGAAACCCAGGCCTTGTATGATAGTTTGTGTGAGTTTCTTTTGTTACCGCTCGGATCACATGTATATATTGCTTGTTTGTTGATAACCGTCTATGTGTTTAAGTTGATGTTTCTAATCATTGGTCAAAGTAGACCCCGAGGAAAATAATTATATAGTGTATCAAGCATTTTATTATTGTTGAATTGTTTTCAACAAACTACTCGGCGCACGTTACACTACAATGAAATTAAGGAAATCGAGCAGTTTGCGTTTGAAGACATACACAACCTATCTCATCTAAATTTACAGCGTAATAATTTCTCAAGCCTGTACACGGAATTGGATATAAACTTGGGATTACCAAATACTCTACAAAGTCTGAAGATTAGCGGAAATGCAAATTTGTCACTGTCTGCTGTGTATCCACAATTGTATAATCTGGATCATTTAGAATTACTGTACATGGATGGACTGCCAAACAAAGAATTGCCATATAATTATACGTCTTTGATAAAATTAGAAACTCTTGATCTTTCTGGAAAACATGGCAATTGCGGAATCCAAAATATGCCGAACGAAACATTCGAACGAGTGCCGAGTGTCAAATTTCTGTATCTCTTAAAATGCGAATTACGAGAAATCCACGCCGGAGGTTTCAAATCTCTCAAGAAATTAGAAGTTCTCGATTTGTCTGAAAATGTTCTTCTTGGATTTTTACCTTTCGGAAATGTCTCATACTCTATACAATTTATCAATATAAAAGTGTTAAACTATTCAAAAGTTCATGAATTATTTGGGCTGACAACGGACATAACATTGCGAGACAAATGCTACTAAAGTCAAACTAGCTTGGTTGAAATCGATCTTTCGAGAAATATTACAGCACGTTTGAGACGAACGCATTTATTCTTTATACTTCAATTAGGATGTATGTCGCAAAATTCCATCAAAAATGATTCCTATATCGTTGCGGTAAGCGAAATCTGTAGAAAAAATATAAGAAAATATAAGAACTATATGATATTTACAAGATTAACAGTTATTTGAAAGGATTTTAACATAAAAACAAGATACAACCCGAAAAAACGAAGATCAGAATTTACGGACGGACCGGAAGTAGATTCACCGGGCGGAAAAAAGTAGCAAAAGAAATGTAGAAAATCGTCTTTTGCTTTTAGTGGTGTGTTACTAGAGAGGCTTTTGTTGGTGGTCTGTGACCTAGAGAGGCTTTGTTTATATTTTAGGACAATTTGTTATTTTTCCTACAAGACATCTCTTTATCTACTAGTAAGTCCTCAACAATGAATTTTGATATGTTGCTGATACACCTTATATTGACTTTGTATTTATTACGTGCCAATATCAGCTTTAATGAAGATTTTCATAAAGTGTACCAGTATCCGGATGTTGCCAGTTATCCAATTTTTTGCAATGAACTTGCACCTATACCATATGGTCACTTGACATTTTATCAATCTTTTATCAATTTGAACATGTCAATATCAAAGAAAACACAACAATTAAGTTCCACTGTAGAAAGAAGAAAAAACTTCATGTGTTTATGTATATTATTGTGTGGTGATGTACAACCCCACCCAGGTCCATCTAATGTTGATGAATTCAGTTCTTCAGAAAATGATTTTCAAGTTTTCAACAAACGTGGTCTGCATTTTATTCATGTTAATACAAGAAGTTTAATTCCTAAACTTGATGAACTGCGTCTTCTCGCACGTAGAACAAAGGCTGCTTGTATATGTATATCTGAAACATGGCTCGACTCATCTGTTCCTGACAATGAAATATCCATTGACAACTACTCCATACAACGTAACGATAGAAACCGACATGGTGGAGGTGTATGCATTTATGTTCGAAGTGACTTATCTTTTAACTCTCGATGTGATCTTGAACACAACAATTTGGAAGCTACATGGATTGAATTACTTTTACCCAAATCTAAACCAATATTATGTGGGGTAATATATAGACCACCACAACAATTAGACTTTTACAATATTCTTGACAATGTGTGTTCATCTTGTAGTGATTTTACTGTTCATGAATCATTTATTTTAGGAGATTTTAATACTGATGTTTTATCACAGAACAAGTGTTCTCTATTTTCATCTTTTAATTCTTTCATTGATATGTTTAATTTTAAACAACTTATTTGTGATTATACTAGAATTTGCAATAAGAGTTCCACTGCCATTGATTTAATCCTTGTTTCTGATCATGAAAAAGTATGTCAGTCTGGAGTAATTAATACTTGTTTTAGTGATCATTCCTTAATATATTGTACTAGGAAAGTGTCTAAATCACCTATTGGTGTCCATAATACTGTTAAATTGCGTTCTTTAAAAAATTATAATAAAGAGACTTTACAAGCTAACTTATTATCAGCTGATTGGAGTTCAGTTTTATTGAATGACAATGTTCTAGATGCCTGGAGTAACTTTAAACATATTTTTCTTTCTATTATTGATAACATTGCTCCTATAAAACAAATTCGCATTAAGCAAAGAACAGAGCCATGGATGACATCTGAAATATTATCTTTGATAAAACAAAGAGATAAATCCTATAATGTTTTTAAGAAAAATAAAAATGAAGAAAATTATGAGCATTTTAAGTATTTAAGAAATAAAACACAAGAAACTATACACACTGCAAAAGTAAACTATTTTTCTGATACACTTGAACATAACAAACATGACTCTAAGTCTCTATGGAATTCACTTAAGGGTCTAGGATTACCCTCTAAAAATGTTCTTCATCATCAACCCAAGCTAATATTAGTTTAAAAATAGATACTAGTATTTGTTTTGACAAAAATATAATTGCAAAAGCATTTAATTCTTTTTACACTACCGTTGCTGCAAATTTAGTAAATAAATTGCCTACGTGTGTTAACAAGTATGGAAAAAATTTTGTCAATAAATTTTACTCAGACAAAGGTGTCCATTTTGACAGTTTTTCATTTTCATTAGTGTCTGAAAATAAAGTTATTAAATATTTATCAAGCCTAAGTATCAATAAATCAACAGGTTTAGATAACATCCCATCTCGATTTGTTAAAGATGGTGCTTCCATTATAGCCTGTCCGTTGGCTCATGTCATCAATCTGTCATTAATACAAGGTGTTGTACCTGAGGATTTAAAACTAGCAAGAGTAGTTCCCCTTTACAAAAAGAATGATAAAACCGATGTAGGTAACTATAGGCCAGTCTCGATTTTAAACATTATCTCTAAAATTTTTGAAAAAGTTGTATATGACCAAATTGAACTGTATTTTAATAAGAACAATTTATTTTATAAATTTCAATCGGGTTTCAGAAGTGGTTTTTCAACTGACACATGCTTAATTCATCTTACTGATTACATAAGACTTGAAATGGATAAAGGTAATCTTGTTGGTATGATACTTTTGGATTTACAAAAAGCTTTTGACACTGTTAATCATGATATTTTACACATGAAACTTAAAGCATCTGGTTTAGGTAATGATATACTGTTATGGTTAAAATCCTATCTTTCTGATAGACACCAGTTAGTAGATGTGGCCGGTATACATTCTTCTACTGCTCCTATAACATGTGGTGTCCCTCAGGGATCCATACTAGGTCCTCTTTTATTTTTAATATATGTAAATGACATGTCTGCTGTCATCAATAGTAAACTCCTTTTATATGCAGATGATTCTGGCATTCTTGTATCTGGTAAGAACAAGAATGATTTTGAAAATAGACTTTCTCTTGATATCAGTCTTATAAGTGAATGGTTAATTGACAACAAGCTGTCTTTGCACCTCGGTAAAACTGAGTCTATACTTTTTGGATCTAAGTTTAAACTTAAATCTGATCCCAACATCCATGTAACATGTAATGGAATAAATATTCAACCCACATCTTCTGTTAAATATTTGGGTGCTATACTTGACCAAAACTTATCATTTGAGACCATGGCTCGTAGTGTTCTTCAAAAAGCTAACGCTAGACTCAAGTTCCTATACAGAAAAAGATTATCTCAATCAGCACACCAAAACGCTATTGATTATGTCTCTTATTCAATGTCATTTTGATTATTCTTGTTCAATATGGTACCATGGATTGACCCAAGCTTTAAAAAATAAGTTTCAAACTACTCAGAATAAATTAATAAGATTTGTATTTGATATGAATTTTAGAGCTCATGTAGGTGCTGAACATTTTAGACTTTTAAACTGGTTACCAGTAAAACATAGGGTAAATCAGATAATTCTGAGTCATGTTTTAAAGATAAAACTAGGGAAATCTCCAGCTTATATGTCAAATAATTTTATTTCTCAAGACACTATCCACCGTTATAATACAAGACTTAGTAACAAAGGTGCCTTTTCTTTACCAACAGTCAAAAGTTTTGGACTAAAATCTTTCTGCTACCTCGGCTGTTCATTATGGAACTCCTTACCATCCAACATCACTAAAATAAAAAACCTTCCAAAATTTAAACAAACTGTGAAACAGCATTTTTTAGATAAATTGTCTTAGATCTATATATGTTTTATTGATTCTAAACTGTGATACTTAAAAATTCTGTGATTAATTGTGTGATTATCTAATTAACTGTGATACCTGATCATTTAATGTGATAAACATTGTGACTATCAACTAAACTGTGATACTTTTAACATTTCTATGATTAATTTTATGTATACTGAATAAAAACTGTCTGATACATATTTAACATTTAACATCTACATGTATATTCAATTATCTGAAAGAGTAAGTGCTATGTTCTTTTTTTGTTTGTATTGGTCTCAATTGTATTTGCTGTATCATTGCCTCTCTATGTCACGCCACCAACACGTAGGGACCACAATGGAAATAAGGGCTTGCCCTTTTTTGTGCTATCCCTGGTGTTGGTGTGCCTGTCATAGCTTATTACTTGTCACATGATATGTAGTATGTTTATTGTAATTATGCTATGTGTACACTATTCCAAATAAATATTATTATTATTATTATTATTATGTAACGGAGTTCTATGGCTCATTTCAGAACAAGCCACATAATCCTTTCGATTACGACACGGAACCTCACTTATTACAACAATTTTATTGACCCCCCCCCTTTTAAACGACTGTCCATTTATGAAACCAGAGTATCTAAAAAAGAAAAGTGAAACAAAGAATTATTGCAAGTTTATCGACCCTAGACACAATATCAACGTGCGCTCGTCTCTACTATTTATCCCACCGAAAATAAAAATATTTGAATTCAACAATTGCAATTTGCAATTTCCTCTTCTGAAGAGGCTTGTATTTCCTGTGAACAAAAATGTAGAAAGCATTAGCTTTTCCGGAAACATTTTTAATATTCTGGAAGGACCAATAGGCCCATTTCCCAAACTTAAGCATGTAGACCTTTCTCAGTGTTATTGTTCAAAATTGTCCATAAACTTTTTCACTTTCGGAATGTATGCGCTTGAGACCCTTCTCATTCAACAAAATTTACTTGGAAATGCCTTGTCCAATAAGACTATAGGATCCGTTGTTTTCAACAAATTGTTACATTTAAAGACATTAAATCTTTCTTCAAACACTATACCGTCATTACCGTCAACTATATTTTCAAATTTAAAGAATTTAGAAAATCTGGATCTAAGCGTTAACAATCTAGAGACTGTAGAATTTGATGTTAATGATTTAACAAAATTAATGCACCTTAATCTGCGTAGTAATTTTATATACAAAGCCTTCCAATAGACCTATTACAAAGAATGGAAGCGAACTAAAAAAGATTAAGAAAGAATTTCACCATAGATATGAGAGATAATTCTATCAGGCTTTCATGCGAGTCCAAGAGCTTTCTGTCATGGTTATACAAACATAAATCAAACATGATAGGATTTTCTGACTATAAATTTGTTGATGAAGAAGAAAAACATGTTTCAGCAATGCAAATCTTACATGCAGCTACTGATAGAATCTACTATCTTTAAGTGTTTACTGTCATTTAGAACTGTGAAGCGCCCAATCGATTAAATTCTTGTAACTTAAGGTTAGATGGAATGAACAATGGAAAACTAACATTTCGCTACTTTTATTTCGCGGAGGGCAGATTTTTTCAATGAAATAAAAAATATCGCAAAATATCGGTTCGTTAAAATCGTACCTCGGCACGTTTTGCTGCAGCTGCGTATTGCAATACATCGGTATATCGTGACAGTCCTAGTCATTATCTCAAACTATTAGTATGTCACTAGAGTAAAATAAAGGCATTGAAAATAGAAAAAGTTTTTGATTTTATTAAACCTGAATCAAGCTCTAACCGAGGACACTAAATGATTTCAATTTCAGATTGACTAGTATCTTCGTGTTTGATTTGACTTTTTGTATTCTGACCACTGATGGTTGCATCTTACAAAATAGTATGATCTGTTAATGGAATCAAGTTAAGTAGGTCAGCCACCGGTCCACAAAGCTGTAAAATCCTTACACTCTTAATATGTGAACCAATAAGTGTTTTATAAAGCATCGTAAGCTTATTGCAATGTCCTATGGAATGTCCTTTACTGTTTATGGTGGCTATAGATATTCTCATTCTGTTTTTTAAAGAGACGTAACCGTTGTTCCTTATTGACACAGTGATCAATGATAATGTTAAAATATTTTCCCTCTTCCAAAACACTTCAGACCAATTCAAGATTAAATCATTGGCTGAATGAGATAACACCATTTAAAACGGAAAATTAGTCTCATATAAAGTGGATAGGACCGTTTTCATTCAAGGAACAAAAACAAAATTATATTTACAATCATTAGACCGAACACATTATCTAATATCGTGTTAAAATATTTAATTTGATTTTATATAAAAGTTAAAACAATGGAACTAAGTACAATAAGGATTTTGTTTTGCGTGACTTTAATAGTGTGCGCCGCATATGTTAAACATGTATATTGCCGAAAACCATCATCAGCATGTGGACCTTCAAACAAGTGTTCATGTAATAATTTTCGTGAAATGGATTGTTCGAGGACCAGCATAAATCTTTCTACAGTATGCGAATTCCTCGGTGAAAACTTAAACATTACAGAAACTTTGAATTTCAGACTTAACGTATTATCCGCCATTCACAAGTCAGATTTAAAAGGTTGTGAAAACATACGAAAATTAGACTTAAGTAACAATGAAATAATAGAAATTGAACAGCAAGCATTTAGAAATATACACAACTTAACGCATCTTAGTTTACAGTATAATAATATGTCATCGCTTTATACAAAATTGGACATAAACCTAGGATTACCCGATACATTACAAAGCCTTAATATAGGTAGAAATGCCAATATGTCATTGCCTAATGAAAGCCTCAATTATCCGTCAATGCTTAGTCTGTATAATTTAGAAAAACTACTTATGGATGGATTGCCAAACATAGAATTGCCATCTACGTATAGGTCATTGATAAGATTGGAAACTCTTGATCTTTCTGGAAAGCATGGCAAATGCCGAATGCAAACAATATCGAACGAAACATTCGAATCAATTCCGACTGTCAAATTTCTTTATCTCTCAAAATGCAAGTTACGAGAAATCCATGCTGGAGGTTTCAAATCTCTCAAGGAATTGGAAGTTCTCGATTTATCTGAAAATGTTCTTCTTGGATTTTTACCCTTTGGGAATGTATCATACTCTTTACAATTCACCAATATAAAAGTGCTAAACTATTCAAAAGTTCATGAAACATTTGGACTGACAACCGAGCTTAGATTGCGAGACCTATGCTTTTTAAGAAATACAAGCTTGATTGAAATCGATCTTTCGAGAAATCTTTTAGCGCGGTTTGTTCAAAACGCTTTAATTATTTTGCCTGATAGTTTGAAAATACTTAGGATGGAAGACAACAAGTTTACGTTTGGTTTGTACATGTTGCAACTTGGTTGTGTTTCAAATATATCAGCGTTCCACGGATCTCTACAGAACATACCACATAAGCCTAAAGCTTACGACGATGATAATCTTGCTGATGATAACATGTTATTGAATCCTTCCTCAGACGCTTGTCCTTATATGAAAACAGAGTATTTGAGAAACATAAGCAAAACCAAGAAATACTGTCGTTTTTTCGAACCTGGAGAGAAAGTCAACGTGCGCTCGTCTTTCCCAGTCATCCCACAAACGGTAAAACGTGTTGAATTCAGTCGTTGTAATATGGTTTACCAAATTCCAAGCCTATTAATATATCCTTTCGATAACAGTGTAGAATACATCGACTTGTCTGGAAACGTTTTTAACACTTTGCAAGGACCTGTAGGTCCATTTCCTAAACTTAAGTATGTAGACCTGTCTCAGTGTTATTGTTCAGAAATGTCCGTAGACTTTTTCAACAATATTGGAGTTTATGCGCTTGAGACACTTCTCATTCAACAAAATCTTCTTGGAAATGCCTTGTCTAATAAGACAATAGGATCTGTTGTGTTTAAGGAACTTGTATATTTGAAGAAATTGAATCTTTCTACTAACACTATCTCGTCATTACCGCCAACTATATTTTCAAATTTAAAAAATCTAGAAACTCTTGATCTTAGTGTTAACAATCTAGAGACTGTAGACTTTGATGTTGGTGATTTAACAAAATTAATGCACCTTAATCTGCGCAGTAATTTTATACAAAGTCTCCCAATGGACTTATTACAAAGAATGGAAGAGAACTCGAAAAGATTAAAAAAGAATTTCACCATAGACATGAGAGAAAATTCTATCAGGCTTTCATGTGAGTCCAAGAGCTTTCTGTCATGGTTATACAAACATAAATCTAACATGGTAGGATTTTCTGACTACAAATTTGTCGATGGAGAAAGCAGAAGTGTTTCTGTTAAAGAGTTTTTGATAATGTTGAGATCTATTGATAAGGACTGCAACTCGTATACGTCTATTATAGTTTTTTGCACGATCGGAATTTCAGTATATCTGGCAATTTTAATAGGAGCCGTTATTTACAGAAACCGATGGAATCTTCGGTATATATTACGTAATGCCAAGATTAGACATTTTCGTTACCGGCAATTGAACGATCTTGACGAAATCCAGTACAGGTACGACGTTTTTATATCGTATGCAAATGAAAACAATAGATTTGTTTTTGACAAATGTATGCCAAATCTTGAAAATGAAGGATTCAAATTATGTATGCACGACAAAGACTTCTTACCTGGAAATGATATTGCGGACAACATTGTTGAAGCTATTTCAAATAGTAGGAAAACAATTTGTATTCTTTCCAAAGCATTTTTAAAGAGTCAGTGGTGTTTGTATGAATTTAACATGGCTAGAATGGAAAGCATTTATGATAGAAACGGAATAGGTTGTCTCGTTGTAGTTTTGTTGGAAGATATTGTAAGCAAAGATATACCGACAGAAATGCTTCACTGGATACAAACTAACACTTACATTGAATATACAGACGAAGATCCTTATGAAGGAATGTTCTGGGAAAACTTGCAAGAAGCACTTAAAGACGGTTTTGAACGTTTATAATGAAATGTGAATGAATTTGTGTGTATATACTATAATTGGTTTTTATTTTTAGATTAAAACAATATACGTTTTTATTTGACTACAATGTAAATGTACATAAGATAAATGTAGGTATAACATTATTGACTATTTCTATTGTCAATAGGTGTTTTTTATCAAAGTAAATTTATCTTTGAAATGATTTGAATAAAAAATCAGTGACGTTTTGTTTCATTTATTAATATACTTACTACTTCAACAGTGAATAAGTCTTATTAACTTGACGATATGAAGCCGACTGCCTACCATAAGTGTTTTCATAAAAAAATTGGCTTAAAGAATATATCATGATGAAAAGAAGTATCGTATTCATCGTTGTTTAAATTATTGTGTTTATGTTTCAAAGTTAGAGCTGTAAATAATTATGCTAATAAAATTAAAAATTATTGTAGTCTGAGCAAGAGTATCTTATAATTTGATATTTTGTACGAAACTCTATTGAATCGAATACGATAACATGCACCAATAATTGTAGGCGAGTTGTTTTACATACGCAATGGCGTATTGTTTTCATCCATAGATACATTTAGCCCATCAATACAAACATGATATTAAAGGAGATGTAAAATGTAATTGACGAAATGCATTTTTATGCATTGAGACAATACACTTTCACACTTTAACGTCCTTGATTTTGAAATTGCTTCATTCATTCTCGACTTCACAGAGAACCTTACATGTATAACTGAATCATGTACATTTGAACTAAAGTCTTAATGAATTATATTGTGTATAGACTACAGGGTTATCTCAATCGCAAATGACAAGCATGATATTTATATGAGTTGGGTTGTTTATTAAACGGATTGCAACTACACTTATGCGTTTAGAAACTATATATCTAGAAAAGTGAATAAATAATCAGACTATTATAATCTCTTAATAAATGTTTTACAATAGTTCTTCTAACAGGACCAACAAAATTGATGGTCTTAATAGAGAAATGCAATAATATTTGAATCTTTTACATCTTCTATTAAGCATCTAAGACATAAAGTTGCCACAAAATTGCAAGGGTTTGCAATAACCAAGGTAGCCTTCATAGCAAAACATTACTGTTTTCACTGATACAACATGTATTTAACAAAATAAATCCTTAAAAATAATGTGCGCTAAACTAGTTATACAAAATACATTTATAAATACATAACCTTCATTGGTCTCACATTCTAATTACCACAGCTAAATATATTGAGTAAATAATCTTATCGCAAATAAAATAAATTACTGCTCAAAAATCTTTAAACATGCATGTAGAAAAAGAAATCATATTCTTATACAACTATCACGTGTAAATGTTGTTTTTTATAATATATTAGCAGTAAATATAGCTGTAAAGTCGGTGAACGTGCGTAAGCATGACACTTAGACTATAAAATGCAATTACTTTTTTTTAAATAGCGTGTAGTAAATTTATTTTTATTTTGTGTTGGTTCTTTAAAATGGTTTCGTCAAATTTGAGTATTGAGTATTTAGTCAATTTTTTTCAGATAGTAAAACACATCTGTATACACTTAAATTCCGATTTGATTGCAATAAATTATTTATATTTATCACTTCACAAAATAAATAGCTATTTCTTCACAGAAAGCTCTTAACACCATTTGCCTTTGTCTTTTTACAAACGGGTATAGTCCAACAGAATTAACCTGAGCTTGATCTTTATGCAAGAATATATTAAACTCAGTATTTACAGTCTACTTTTTGTCTTTATTTGTAAATCGCGCTATATCGGAAGCTTTCGGCAAAATTCACATACTGAACAATAAATGTTGTTTTCATACGAATAAATACTTTGAAACTGTGCCATAGTACTGCAGACTTACTTGTTTACCCAAAAACTAATAGGTCAAAAATTAAAAGTACAATAACATGCCACTTTTAATAAATAAATTTATACTCACATCGTTTCTTATATATATAAACATGTATAACCATATACACGCATACGGAAACTCACGCTTTTATGTAAGTAAAGTGTGTAATTATTATAATTAGGTAGTTAAAGCTCAGGTTAATTTTGTAGCCTGTTCAATTACCCTAAACGTTCTAAAACGTTCTGTAACGCTACATTCGGAACTCCTCGGCCATTCGCTGCGAATAACGTCGGACATATTTAGACGCTATTTTGAAACTACTGGTGTTGAAGTAAACAAATATACGATCGTTTAGGCAATGAGTGATGTTTCGTTCTTAGTCTATAAACTTTGAAACGTTTAGGGTAATTGAACAGCCTACGGTTGGACTATACAGTTAATATACAGTTATACACAGTTTCAATGTTTGGTAAATTAAGCATGTGACACATCATTCCTGCGTAATACGTCAGTTTGTGACACAGATATTCTTCTTGCAGATAGTGCATCATCTGTCTTTCCATTTGGTAAATCATGATGGCCGACTTTATTGCTTCGTGGTGTGATGCTGAAAAAAAATCAAATTTCTTGTTAACAAGTGAGTCATGAATGATTAAGACAAATATGACTTATCAACAGTTTTACAACTTAATTCTAAGTAAATTCTCATAATATAAAAATATACATTGCGTTTATGTTATTTTTTGAATTTGTAAACACAATCAGATAGGTTGCACTTTTATACGGCATACTGAATTTAGGTGTTCAAGAATTGCAACTGATTGTAAATCTACCCATAAGACATAATCCATGTCGTGGAAAAAGAAAATAAGTATCAGAATGGATCGATCATTTACTTGGTGTGCTCCGTAGATGGCATAAAACAAAATAGTAGAAAGGAAGCGGTTGGTTTTCTCACCTTTTATAATTTGCACAAATATAACAAGTTGCCACGATTGCCCATATAAGTAATATCAATATTAATACCGCTGCAATTGTACTTGCTGAAATGTCAATACATAAATTTAGGTTAATGTTTGAAGATGAAATATGCAGATATTGTCAGTTTTTCTCAACTGTCAAAGCTTGACAGTTGAGAAAAAACAAACATTAAGTTTGTGTTAAGACAGTACTTCACATTAGTCAATTCGTCTATTCTTTAGTATACATAATATTATGAACATAAAGTACTGCTGGGTATGTTCTCAATGAGTCAATTGATACTGTGTGGTCTTATAAAATGATCGAAGTCATCTAAGCATAACCTAGTCATAAATACACGTTTTAGCGTAGGCCCTAATTAAACTTTGAGAAAATCGTACTAAGACTCTGGTCTTACTGTTTCACAGATACATCAGGGTATGTGCTCAATGATTAGACTAGCCATATCATTATTACTTTAGATATAGTGATTGTGCATCAATGGAGGTTCTTGCACAGAGTAATATTCAATGATTACTACACGAAATGTAAATATGAAATCTGAAAAGATGTTTGCGCAAATAGTCACCAATGACTTCTTCTTCGTCTTGCAACATAATTCCACTCACTACAACAAAATGTGTTGTCTTCAAAATTACACTGTTACTCGTAACAATGACTGGCATGCATTTGATTTAAATACAACTTGATTTGCCTTAACATTATTACATACTAGTTACATGTGTACTGAGTATCCTTATGCCTCATTAATCATCATGAAGGTTGTATTATATATGATAATTTTAAATGAATAGGTCTATTCAACATATAAAGCATGACTTACGTATAAATGAATCTCTAAAACTTGGTATAGGGTTAGCCGTCGTTGTCAAAGAAACGGTTGTTGTGGAAACAGGCAATATTCTAATGGTTAGAGTTGATACAGCAAAGTTTTTTTCTGACGTGTCACGTTCAATTGCATATAACTGAATATATAAAATCATAATATTTATATACTGACACACGAAACAACTATACACTGAGTAAAAGAAAACTCAGTAAAGACAATTTCACATAGATCAACAAAGTTAAATTTTATGTAGGTATGTTTGGTATTATTCTTTAGAAAAATCTATTTGCCACATATCTATGTAAATTTCATTAAATTTCAGTGAATATCTTCAGCATAAGTAACGTTTAAAGAGAGTGAGACGAAAAGTAAAAAGTTGCAGGCGATTTTCTTTGTTTTGATGTATGATTATAATAAACTTGGGTTGATTGTCATTAGTACTGTCTTGGGGATGAGCAGTTACATTTTCACATACTCTGTTTATCTTCTAACCAACTTCTTAGTTGACATCGGCTGAATTATTCCCTCATTTTTGTGTGTGATATTCTTAATAGACAAAAAATGCATCATATTACTTACAATGTAACAGAGTTTGTATTTTATGTTTTATTATTTAAACATTCTTGCGCTATGTATATTTTCTTTTATTGAATAAATTCTATTTTTTAAATTAAATTCTATTGATAAAAATACATGTATATGTTTAGAAATATTATCACGTTTAAATCTTCCCGCTTCCTTCTTACCATTTAGAAAACTATTGTATTAATTACCTTTAACACAATTTCTTTCCGTTTGTTTAGAAGGTCCGGAGATTTCAAAGCAATAAGAGGTCTACCATGAGATGCTATCACATTAGGAATTGGTTCAAAATCATACGTTATATCACCATCCTGACTTCTTAGTATAAGCTCAAGTATTCCACTGGCTCCCTGCAAAAATAAACATCATAGAGTAATTATTAGATAATTAAAATTGGTAAAAAAATCAGGATTTGATTTGAGACGAAACTGTTATAAAAGAAAAAGAAATGGAAACTTTGAAGAAATTTCATCAACAAAAATAGCACACTAACTAAATTAAAAACAAAATGTACATGTACTATTACCGGAAGATCTAACAAATATAAACTAAAAGTCACCATTTTATTTTATATTTTCGTTCTCGTCGTCGACATTAGCAATGTTAGTTGTGTTTTTTTATCAAGTAGTATGTAAAAATAATGTTAATGCACAATGCGACACAAATCATGGTATTGTTAAAGGAGATTATGTTGTGTGGTAACCGTGTAGCCGATATATAGCATAGGCGGACTTAGCAGGGGGGGGGGGGTTTCAGGGGGATCCGGACCCCCCCTAGAAATTTAAAATGTACCTGTCCATTAGTGTTTTTCTTAAATGTAAGTCATCTTATGTAGCATGAAGCAATTTTTCTCGATGCTTAATATAGATTTAATGGTTATGTGGTTTGTATTATTATATATTGCATTATTCTGCAAGATGTGTATACATAATGTGGTTGTGGTTCGAAATTTGAACCCCCCCCCCCTAGAAAAAGTTCTGATCCCTAGCAAAATACTGGATCCGCCCCTGTATAGTATGGTTAAGCTGTACTTAAAAAAACTAGAGCGCCGGGTTTTGGAGTCTCATGACCCGAAGGGGGTACGGGTTAGAATCCAACCCGTGGAGATTATACCCTTCCATGAAAATTTGACAATAATGTCAATACTCCTCTATTAATAAGATATATGGAGAAGTTTCCTGCATTGTGGAAGGGTAGGAGAGTCCTGGTTAAAAACAAGGGTAAAATAAAGCTAGGTTAAAATGACCTAAATTGTGTGGACACGGCGTCAATAAAAAATAAAGTTCGAAACTAGAAAATGTTTCTGTTATATAAATGATGCAATGCAAGTACCACTAAACCAAATTTCGTGTCAAGTATGCAGTAAACGAACCACTCAGGAGAATTCACATATTTTACCATTTCTTGGATGGGTCTAAATGGCTATATAAAATATATTCTGAGTAATCCGCCAGCTCAGCTTAGTAGGTTGCTCGTCTGACTAAGAATCCAAAGGTCGAAGGTAAAGACCATGAACTGTTTTCTACGGCCATTCTACCGCCTAGCAGTTGTCAGTTGGGAGGTGCTAGTACAAGGTTATAAACTTTGAGCTAAGTTGTAGATCTATCCGTACCCTTTCATGAAAATTTGACAATTATATCAATTTCCCTCCATTAATAAGGAATATGGAGAAGTTTCCGGCATTGTGGAAGGGTAGGTGAGTACTGGTTATAGGCAAGGGTCTGGGAAAGCTTGGTTAGGTGTGTTGGACGCCGTTATATGACATATACAATGTGTTGCTACGGCGTTAAATCCAAAACAAAGTTTATCCGTAACCGAGAATAGAAAGACTTACCACACGAATAAGATTGAATAGAATATTGAAATGCGGCGTACAGCATGATACATGGATGTTTCTGAAATGTCTTTAAACAATCAACAAAATGTTGAATTAAACCTACCTGATCTTTATCTTCTATGTATATTTCAGTATCATTATCTAGTTGTATAGGATAATTCAACTGCGCCGTATCTTCAATATAGGCACTATATTCATCAGCGTTGAAATAGGGAGTGTTGTCATTTTCATCAGTAACAAAGATACTGATGGTTTCTGTTGCTGTTGTTTGACCATATTGCTCAGCACCAGGTTCTTGTATTTCAGATACCTACGTACAAAAAATTAATATTTGAATAAATTTCAAAGAACTCTACAGGCAAAATGCACGGTAATATTCTGCTATGAAGACCATCCATTATGTAGTTATTGTAACCACATCAGCTGGTTGTTGAAAAATCCATATTGGAAGTCATGTACGGTACAAGTGTATTACAGCGAAGTTCCACTGTACAGACCACCTTCGTTTATGTAAATATACAGAGCCGCGGCCGTGGCGTAGTTGTTAGCATGTCTGTCTTCGAATCCGGAGATCGCGGATTCGAGCCCGGTCGCGGTAGGTCATACCCTATACATGAGTTGTCGGCCTTGTGGTAGGGTAAGTTAGTATAGGTGATAGAAGTGTCCAGGAAACCTATAGTAGGAAGAGCTGACCGTCGTACATATGGTCTGAATATGTGTTGAATACGACGTTAAAAACAATTAAAGAAAACAAAAAAACCCAAATTTACAGGTTTTAAGTCCTAAGTACTAAATAACTGAAAACGAAATAATTTCCTATATTAAGAACATTCTATGTTTTATATGTTTTAGACTATCAATCTTGAAGGACTATAAAGCGGAAATTTAATGTAATACGACCAACAACCGTCATTGGTTAGGTATGGCCTCTTAAATAAATGATAGTGTCAAAGTAAGCCGCATGAGCTTTTGAAGTGGTTTTGAATTGGACTGGTTTGGTTTTTTCCATAAGAGCCAATGCAAATTGCTTAAACTTCTCATTGCTAACTCTGCCCAGTACCCTGATAGCACACCGTTCAAATATTCACACATATACGAAAGAATTTAAATCATTCGTAGTGGGTCAATTCTGAATTTGTCTAACATCGTAAAACGGTATCATTCGTGTGCAAACTATATCCAATAACTTAGCAAAACATTCGACGTTCGATATTCGATATTCAATATCGAATATCGAACCAGTTCGACGTTCGACATTTGCATAATGTGCCAATATCGAACAGAAGTTGAATATCGAACCAGCTCGACGTTCGACATTCATTAATAATAGTCCGAATGTAGTTCTGAGGTTGAATATCGAACCAGCTTGACGTTCGACATTCATTAATAATACTAATGCGAATGTAGTTCTGAGGTTGAATATCGAACCAGTTCGACGTTCGACATTCATTATTAATAGTCCGAATGTAGTTTTGAGGTTGAATATCGAACCAGCTCGACGTTCGACATTCATTGATAATAGTCCGAATGTAGTTCTAAGGTTGAATATCGAACCAGTTCGACGTTCGACATTCATTAATGATAGTGATGCGAATGTAGTTCAGAGATTGAATATCGAACCAGCTCGACGTTCGACATTCATAAAAGATAGTCCGAATGTAGTTCTGAGATTGAATATCGAACCAGCTCGACGTTCGACATTCATTAATAATACTAATGCGAATGTAGTTCTGAGGTTGAATATCGAACCAGTTCGACGTTCGACATTCGTTAATAATAGTCCGAATGTAGTTTTGAGGTTAAATATCGATCTAGCTCGACGTTCGACATTCATTAATGATAGTGATGCGAATGTAGTTCTGAGATTGAATATCGAACCAGCTCGACGTTCGACATTCATAAATGATAGTCCGAATGTAGTTCTGAGGTTGAATATCAAACCAGTTCGATGTTCGACATTCATTAATAATAGTCCGAATGTAGTTCTGAGGTTGAATATCGAACCAGCTCGACGTTCGACATTCATAAATAAAAGTCTGAATGTAGTTCTGAAGTTGAATATCGAACCAGCTCGACGTTCGACATTCATTAATAATAGTCCGAAAGTAGTTCTGAGGTTTAATATCGAACCAGCTCGACGTTCGACATTCATTAATAATAGTAATGCGAATGTAGTTCTGAGGTTGAATATCGAACCAGTTCGACGTTCGACATTCATTAATAATAGTCCGAATGTAGTTTTGAGGTTGAATATCGAACCAGCTCGACGTTCGACATTCATTAATGATAATCATGCGAATGTAGTTCTGAGATTGAATATCGAACCAGCTCGACGTTCGACATTCATAAATGATAGTCCGAATGTAGTTCTGAGGTTGAATATCGAACCAGTTCGACGTTCGACATTCATTAATAATAGTCCGAATGTAGTTCTGAGGTTGAATATCGAACCAGCTCGACGTTCGACATTCATAAATAAAAGTCTGAATGTAGTTCTAAAGTTGAATATCGAACCAGCTCGACGTTCGACATTCATTAATAATAGTCCGAATGTAGTTCTGAGGTTGAATATCGAACCAGCTCGACGTTCGACATTCATTAATAATACTAATGCGAATGTAGTTCTGAGGTTGAATATCGAACCAGTTCGACGTTCGACATTCATTAATAATAGTCAGAATGTAGTTTTGAGGTTGAATATCGATCCAGCTCGACGTTCGACATTCATTAATGATAATGATGCGAATGTAGTTCTGAGATTGAATATCGAACCAGCTCGACGTTCGACATTCATAAAAGATAGTCCGAATGTAGTTCTGAGGTTGAATATCGAACCAGTTCGATGTTCGACATTCATTAATAATAGTCCGAATGTAGTTTTGAGGTTGAATATCGAACCAGCTCGACGTTCGACATTCATAAATAAAAGTCTGAATGTAGTTCTGAAGTTGAATATCGAACCAGCTCGACGTTCGACATTCGTTAATAATAGTCCGAATGTAGTTCTGAGGTTGAATATCGAACCAGCTCGACGTTCGACATTCATAAATAATACTAATGCGAATGTAGTTCTGAGGTTGAATATCGAACCAGTTCGACTTTCGACATTCATTAATAATAGTCCGAATGTAGCTTTGAGGTTGAATATCGAACCAGCTCGACGTTCGACATTTATTAATAATAGTCCGAATGTAGTTTTAAGGTTGAATATCGAACCAGTTCGACGTTCGACATTCATTAATGATAATCATGCGAATGTAGTTCTGAGATTGAATATCGAACCAGCTCGACGTTCGACATTCATAAATGATATTCCGAATGTAGTTCTGAGATTGAATATCGAACCAGTTCGACGTTCGACATTCATTAATAATAGTCCGAATGTAGTTCTGAGGTTGAATATCGAACCAGTTCGACGTTCGACATTCATTAATAATAGTCCGAATGTAGTTCTAAGGTTGAATATCGAACCAGCTCGACGTTCGACATTCATTAATAATAGTCAGAAAGTAGTTCTGAAGTTCAATATCGAACCAGCTTGATGTTCGACATTCATTCATTATAGTCTGAATATAGTTTTGAGGTTGAATATCGAACCAGTTCGACGTTCGACATTCATTAACAATAATGATGCGAAGCCTATGCTGGGCACTAGGCCGCGCTTGAATCAGCGGAGCACGGCTTGTTTCAGCGGGGAAACCTCGGCTGTGCCCTGGGCGGCGCTAGAATCAGCGACAGGCGGCTTGGATCAGCGGGGGAACCTCGGCTGGGCACTCAGTCGGGGCTTCAGCGGGCTCTGCGGGCTTCTACCGGGGTCTACGCGGCCTGCCGATGATACCCGCCTGTCTGGCTTGATTTCAGCAGAGGCAAGCAATGGACACCGAGTTTTACCTCGTCTGCAAGCCAGGCGCGCTTGAATCAGCGGCGGACGGCTTGATTCGGCGGGGAAACATCGGCTGGGGCCTTGGTCGCGCTTGAATCAGCGGAGCACGGCTTGTTTCAGCGGGGAAAGCCCGGCTGGGCCTTCGGCCGCGCTTGAATCAGCGGCGGACGGCTTGTTTCAGCGGGGATACCTCGACTGGATCCTTGGCCGCGCTTGAATCAGCGGAGCACGGCTTGTTTCAGCGGGGAAAGCCCAGCTTGGCCCTTGGCAGCACTTGAATCAGCGGCGGACGGCTTGGATCAGCGGGGAAACCTCGGCTGGGCCCTTGGCCGCGCTTGAATCAGCGCCAGGCGCGCTTGAATCCGCGGCGGACGCTTTTTTCCAGCGGGAAAACCTCGTATGGGCCCTTGGCCGTGCTTAAATCAACGGCAGGCGGCTTCGATCAGCGGGGAAACCTCGGCTGGGCACTCTGCCAGGGCTTTATCGGGCTCCGCGGGCCTTTAACGAGGGTCTATGCGGCCTGCCACCGATATCGGTCTGGCGCGCTTGATTTCAGCGGAGGCAAGGACGGGACACCAGGGTTTACCTCGGCTGCAAGCCAGGGACGCTTGAATCAGCATCAGACGGCTTGTTTCAGCGGGGAAACCTCGGCTGGGCCCTTGGCCGCGCTTGAACCAGCGGCAGGCGGCTTGGATCAGCGGGGGAACATCGGCTGGGTACTCGGCCGGGGCTTCATCGGGCTTTGCGGGTCTGTTACTGGGGTCTACGCGGATTGTCGCTGATATCGGCCTGGCTCGCTTGATTTAAGCGGGGTTAAGCACGGGACACCGAATATACCTCCTCTGTTGGTCGCAACCCGTTTCAGCGACTAAAAAAGTGCAGTTAATTATTCATTGTTCTTTTATTTACACGATTGATGCACGATTGATTATCGCTCTCGTGCAGCACAGCGACGCTTCATATAAATAGGCTTTATTCGGAACTCCAAATTATGGGTTTCGTGCACAGGCGGTACAAAATCGGAATAAATCCTATTGTTCTCTGTACATACTTTCATTGTAACGATAAAAGTTAGTTCGCCCGCCCGGCTAGCTCAGTCGGTAGCAAACAAGTCTTCTGATCGAGGTGTCGTGAGTTCGATTCATGGGCGGGGCATACTTTCGTGAAGCTTGGTCATGAAATAATTTCTATTGTCATTCTCCTTCCTACCACTGATTCTAAATCATGTACGGCAGTTGTCAGTCACTGACGGAAGTAGCGCCTAGTAACTGGTTAACAGCTAAATCCAAAGATTTACGTTTTCTAGGAACGGTGAGTAGGTTGACTGACTGCCATGATATGACCTATACAATGTGTTGCTGCGGCGTTAAATCAAGCAAAACAAACACGCAACTAACACAAAAGTTTGTTTGTACCACAGGTAAAACCCTAAAAATTTGAATTCCGGATATAGTCTATTCATGTGATTGACTATATAATTTGTTAGCTAGATGTCTTAATATTGTGTCAACAAAAATATTAAAAACAAATATTGCATGAATAAAAGTACTTCGATCCAAAGAAATTAAGTCAACAACCAATGTGCTAAATATTGAAAAATATACATACGTCTAATATTATTAACGAATGTCAAATATCGAGCTGGTTCGATATTGAACCTTAGAACTACATTCGGACTATTATGAATGAATGTCGAACGTCGAACTGGTTCGATATTCAACCTCAGAACTACATTCTCATTATTATTATTAATGAATGTCAAACGTCGAGCTGGTTCGATATTCAACCACAGAACTAGATTCGGACTATTATTAACGAATGTCGAAAGTCGAGCTAGTTCGATATTCAACCTCAGAGCTACAATCGGACTATTATTAATGAATGTCGAACACGGGTTCGATATTCAACCTCAGAACTACATTCGCATCATTATTATTAATGAATGTCGAACGTCAAGCTGGTTCGATATTCAACCTCAGAACTACATTCGCATCATTATTATTAATGAAAGTCGAATGTCGAGCTGGTTTGATATTCAACCTCAGAACTACATTCGGACTATTATTTATGAATGTCGAACGTCGAGCTGGTTCGATATTCAACATCAGAACTACATTCAGACTTTTATTAATGAATGTCGAACGTCGAGCTGGTTCGATATTCAACGTCAGAACTACATTCGGACTATTATTAATGAATGTCGAACGTCGAACTGGTTCGATATTCAACCTCAGAACTACATTCGGACTATAATTAATGAATGTCGAACGTCGAGTTGGTTCGATATTTAACTTCAGAACTACATTCGCATCAACGTCGAGCAGAGCCCAGCCGAGATTCCCCGCTGATCCAAGCCGCCTGCCGCTGATTCCAGCGCCGCCCAGGGCCCAGCCGAGGTTCCCCCGCTGAAACAGGCCGTGCTCCGCTGATTCAAGCGCGGCCAAGTGTCCAGCCGAGGTTTCCCCGCTGAAACAAGCCGTCCGCCGCTGATTCAAGCGCGGCCGAAGGTCTAGCCGGGCTTTCCCTGCTGAAACAAGCCGTGTTCCGCTGATACAAGTGCGACCAAGGGCCCAGCCGATTTTTCCCCGCCGAATCAAGCCGTCCGCCGCTGATACAAGCGCGCCTGGCTTGCAGCCGAGGAAAACCCCGGTGTCGCTTGCTTGCCTCCGCTAAAATCAAGCCAACCAGGCAGGTATTAGCGGCAGACCGCGTAGACCCCCGTAGAAGGCCCACAGAGCCCACAGAGCCCGCTGAAGCCCCTTCGAAGTGCCCAGCCGAGGTTCCCCCGCTGATCCAAGCCGCATGCCGCTGATTCCAGCGCCGTCCAGGGCCAAGCCGAGGTTTTCCCCGCAGAAACAGGCCGTGCTCCACTGATTCAAGCGCGGCCAAGGGCCCAATCGAGGTAACCCCGCTGAAACAAGTCGTCCGAACGTCGAACTGGTTCGATATTCAATCTCAGAACTACATTCGCATCATTATCATTAATGAATGTCGAACGTCGAACTGGTTCGATATTCAACCTTAGAACTACATTCGGACTATTATTAATGAATGTCGAACGTCGAGCTGGTTCGATATTCAACCTCAAAACTACATTCGGACTATTATTAATGAATGTCGAATGTCGAGCTGGTTCGATATTCAACCTCAGAACTACATTCGCATTAGTATTATTAATGAATGTCGAACGTCGAGCTGGTTCGATATTCAACCTCAGAACTACATTCGGACTATTATTAATGAATGTCGAACGTCGAGCTGGTTCGATATTCAACTTCAGAACTACATTCAGACTTTTATTTATGAATGTCGAACGTCGAGCTAGTTCGATATTCAACCTCAGAACTGTATTCGGACTATTATTAATGAATGTCGAACGTCGAACTGGTTCGATATTCAACCTCAGAACTACATTCAGACTATTATTAATGAATGTCGAACGTCGAACTGGTTCGATATTCAACCTCAAAACTACATTCGGACTATTATTAATGAATGTCGAACGTCGAACTGGTTCGATATTCAACCTCAGAACTACATTCGCATTAGTATTATTAATGAATGTCGAACGTCGAGCTGGTTCGATATTCAACCTCAGAACTACATTCGGACTATTATTAATGAATGTCGAACGTCGAGCTGGTTCGATATTCAACTTTAGAACTACATTCAGACTTTAATTTATGAATGTCGAACGTCGAGCTGGTTCGATATTCAACATCAGAACTACATTCAGACTTTTATTAATGAATGTCGAACGTCGAGCTGGTTCGATATTCAACGTCAGAACTACATTCGGACTATTCTTAATGAATGTCGAACGTCAAACTGGTTCGATATTCAACCTCAGAACTACATTCGGACTATAATTAATGAATGTCGAACGTCGAGTTGGTTCGATATTCAACTTCAGAACTACATTCGCATCAACGTCGAGCAGAGCCCAGCCGAGATTCCCCGCTGATCCAAGCCGCCTGCCGCTGATTCCAGCGCCGCCCAGGGCCCAGCCGAGGTTCCCCTGCTGAAACAGGCCGTGCTCCGCTGATTCAAGCGCGGCCAAGTGTCCAGCCGAGGTTTCCCCGCTGAAACAAGCCGTCCGCCGCTGATTCAAGCGCGGCCGAAGGTCTAGCCGGGCTTTCCCTGCTGAAACAAGCCGTGTTCCGCTGATACAAGTGCGACCAAGGGCCCAGCCGATTTTTCCCCGCCGAATCAAGCCGTCCGCCGCTGATACAAGCGCGCCTGGCTTGCAGCCGAGGAAAACCCCGGTGTCGCTTGCTTGCCTCCGCTAAAATCAAGCCAACCAGGCAGGCATTAGCGGCAGGCCGCGTAGACCCCCGTAGAAGGCCCACAGAGCCCACAGAGCCCGCTGAAGCCTCTTCGAAGTGCCCAGCCGAGGTTCCCCCGCTGATCCAAGCCGCATGCCGCTGATTCCAGCGCCGTCCAGGGCCAAGCCGAGGTTTTCCCCGCAGAAACAGGCCGTGCTCCACTGATTCAAGCGCGGCCAAGGGCCCAATCGAGGTAACCCCGCTGAAACAAGTCGTCCGAACGTCGAACTGGTTCAATATTCAATCTCAGAACTACATTCGCATCATTATCATTAATGAATGTCGAACGTCGAACTGGTTCGATATTCAACCTTAGAACTACATTCGGACTATTATTAATGAATGTCGAACGTCGAGCTGGTTCGATATTCAACCTCAAAACTACATTCGGACTATTATTAATGAATGTCGAATGTCGAGCTGGTTCGATATTCAACCTCAGAACTACATTCGCATTAGTATTATTAATGAATGTCGAACGTCGAGCTGGTTCGATATTCAACCTCAGAACTACATTCGGACTATTATTAATGAATGTCGAACGTCGAGCTGGTTCGATATTCAACTTCAGAACTACATTCAGACTTTTATTTATGAATGTCGAACGTCGAGCTTGTTCGATATTCAACCTCAGAACTGTATTCGGACTATTATTAATGAATGTCGAACGTCGAACTGGTTCGATATTCAACCTCAGAACTACATTCAGACTATTATTAATGAATGTCGAACGTCGAACTGGTTCGATATTCAACCTCAAAACTACATTCGGACTATTATTAATGAATGTCGAACGTCGAACTGGTTCGATATTCAACCTCAGAAC
This sequence comes from Mactra quadrangularis, assembly GCA_025267735.1. Lineage (NCBI taxonomy): Eukaryota > Metazoa > Mollusca > Bivalvia > Venerida > Mactridae > Mactra > Mactra quadrangularis. The sequence continues at coordinate 59,411,372 of CM046303.1, read as the reverse complement.
TACATTCGCATTAGTATTATTAATGAATGTCGAACGTCGAGCTGGTTCGATATTCAACCTCAGAACTACATTCGGACTATTATTAATGAATGTCGAACGTCGAGCTGGTTCGATATTCAACTTTAGAACTACATTCAGACTTTAATTTATGAATGTCGAACGTCGAGCTGGTTCGATATTCAACCTCAGAACTGTATTCGGACTATTATTAATGAATGTCGAACGTCAAACTGGTTCGATATTCAACCTCAAAACTACATTCGGACTATTATTAATGAATGTCGAACGTCGAACTGGTTCGATATTCAACGTCAGAACTACATTCGGACTATTATTAATGAATGTCGAACGTCGAGCTGGTTCGATATTCAACCTCAGAACTACATTCAGACTATTATTAATGAATGTCGAACGTCGAACTGGTTCGATATTCAACCTCAGAACTACATTCGCATTAGTATTAATAATGAATGTCGAACGTCGAGCTGGTTCGATATTCAACCTCAAAACTACATTCGGACTATTATTAATGAATGTCGAACGTCGAGCTGGTTCGATATTCAACCTCAAAACTACATTCAGACTATTATTAATGAATGTCGAACGTCGAACTGGTTCGATATTCAACCTCAGAACTACATTCGCATTAGTATTGTTAATGAATGTCGAACGTCGAGCTGGTTCGATATTCAACCTCAGAACTACATTCGGACTATTATTAATGAATGTCGAACGTCGAGCTGGTTCGATATTCAACTTCTGTTCGATATTGGCACATTATGCAAATGTCGAACGTCGAACTGGTTCGATATTCGATATTGAATATCGAATATCGAACGTCGAATGTTTTGCTAAGTTATTGGAGCTGTGCAAACTGACAAATCCTTACGATTGAAATTGAATATTGTTCATTGATTTTAATACTGATACAAAAGATTCAATGATATAGTGAAAATTCCAAAGTTATATCATTTTTAAAAAAAATATAAAAGGTTTTATCAATATATAAACATGGAACGCTTCCGATTAAAATTGTTTGATACTTGTAACACACAATGACCTAATACAAAAGTTTCATAATTATATCAAATATGTATGTATGTTGATAATTTGTAGTATACACTATGTTAATATTTATGTTTAATGTTCTGAGATCTACCATTGAACTCATAATATCATAAATTGTAGTAGATATTATGTTCATGTGTCATGTCTGACCAAATACATAACTACTAAATTGTTAACTACTTTAAATTGTAAACTCTGCAGAGGCGCGTCCAGGATTTTTTTCTAGGGGTGGGGACCCGAACTTTTTCTAGGGGGGTCCAGACTTTCCAACCAAAACAACATTATACACATTTTGCAGAATAGCCTTATGCCACATATTAATACTAAGAAAAGATTAATGCAACACATTAAATACCGCCGGATAGTGGTAACATTATGTGTACATACATCAAAAGAGGAAACAAAGATATATGCGGCGAAAGAGTACAAAATTATGTATTCTGTGGTATGATACAGATCATGTAAAGTGTTGCATGATTAAATGGCACAGTTTATAGATCTACAAAATCAATATATTATTTCTTTTTATAAACTTACATAAAAACATTGCTTATTGGCCACTAATTACAGCAATATATTTATGTTTGTTAAAATATGAGCACCTATTATAATAATTATTGAATTATATTAGACCGTTATTCTATAAAGAGGCTAACGGACCGTTTGTGTTTAAAAGGTACTCGAATGTCTACGTGTTTTAGTCTAAACCAGGGTTTAGAAGAGAAGATAATTATCAACTTCTTGGAAAAACTCCTTTTAAACATGATATATAAAATCTTTAAAGAATAAATGAAACATATACAAAAGCACTCCGGATCTAACAATTCAGTAATCTAATACTTCTTGTCCAGCTGTATTGTCAAACCTATTTTGACCTAATGGCGGCCTCCATGAGAAAGTGAATTAGTAATTACGCTGTAACAGCCGAAATGTTCAGCATGCAGACACAGTATCAAAACTAACTAAAGACACGTACAAATAATTAACTTTTACATCATGCATTTTGTGCTTTGTATACGATAAACCCGATCTAAAATTCTTAGCTGGAGTACTCGCTTATTTACCGCATGTCTGCAGCAAATCTGTTCACGGAGACGTGCGTGAAATATGTCGGTACGTGTGGTTTTTAGCCTGAACCTCAATTTAGGGGAGCAGATATTTTACAATGTATTAAGATATAAATTAAGGATAACATGTTCTTTAAAATGCCCCCCAAAAAGAAGAAATTTTTATTGCAGTACTATAAAACTAAAAATTATTACAATTTAGCACTGTCAACATTTGTAAATAAAAAAGGAGGACGCAAGTAAAAGAAATCATGAACTGCTCCTACCATGGTCATCAGATTCTGACGACTCCAATATACCACCGGCCTTCAGGCCGGCGGTAAATAAAAACTTCATAACCATTAAATCTATATTAAGCACCGAAAAAAAATTGCTTCATGCTACTTAAAAATGACTTACAGACATGAAATACACTAATGGACAGGTACATTTTGGAAATTCTAGGGGGGAGGTCCGGACCCCCCCCCCCCGCTGGATCCGCCTATGCTCTGAAACTCTATAATAGGATGCTGTACATGTATGTACAATACTGTATTGAAGTACGTAAAAAGAATAAATTCATGTATATTGTTATAGAATTACATAAAGCACTTTATCAATAGATTAATCACTGCATGAGGAAGTTATTACACCATTCTTGTCTGAAAGGAAGTTTTAGATCAAGTTTACGAAGAGGAAGATATATTCCACTGTTAATCTTCGGTTAATACCCTATTTGTATGAATATGACACGGCCAAGAGATATGTGTGGTTTATGCGATAAATAGTAAAATATGGTCGGTGGGTTGGATCATTTTTTTTTCATTTTTGGCCACGTCATTTGAATTCTTTTATGTTCCCGTTGTCGTTCAATCATCATATGCAGTGTGCTAACATGCTTGTAATACAACGGCATAGTCTTTGAGTTAATCCTATATAAGCCGATAGTCAGGCATGCATTCGGATCTTCTCGGTATTTCACAACGAATAACCTAGGACATATTTAGACGCCAAACCAAATACTTAAACCGACTCCGAATAAGGCGTTACACATGCATCAAATTACCGATCTAAACAGACCACTTCGATATTTAATATTCATAATGCATATGAGCATGGTAAATTTTATTTGATAAATTGCCAATAAAATGAGTTTTTAAAAATAACTAAACTAATCTGATTAAATCCCGATGTATAATTCTCCGCCGCCAAGTCGCTAATTTAGATATGGCTGTTTCGTTATGAGTGTCAGGTTCCGGTGGCCTTTCCTCATCATGATATTCATGAGGCAATCATTATGTTTAGTAACTTGTTTACATCGTCTATGTCACGAAATTTGAAATCACGCAACCGTCAAATTTGATTGCAAACCTCGGTCTAAAAATAGAAATTACGAAATCAAGATGCTATTAATAGTGTTTCGTCTAGATGAAAACCGTGCATTGATTGGTTGACATAAAGGTCATCTCGACATGACCATCGGAGCGTCCATGAGAGATCCTATACGACAGCGGTCTATAAAATATCTGTTTACGGAGCTTGTATCTAAACTATTAAACTTCAAAAATAGTTCACCCCAAAATATTGGTGATAATGTAACTGGCTATGTTTGCATGCACGATGTGTACATGAACGAGCTGTATAAGCAATTATTTCTCAAAACTTGTCAAAATTTGAATAACTTCACTGTAGTTGAATGCACACTGTCACAATAATAATTTTCAATATCACAAGACAAAGAACACGAATTCATCGTAAAATAATTCAAGTTTTGACAGTTGAGAAAAAACAAACTGTACTTTGGGTGAGTTTGTACCCTTCATTTGAAATCACACACTCATTCCCTTTGTTGTAAGAAGGGTACCAGGGCACAAAGCGATACATCGCGATATGCTTAGGCAACTCGCCCATTGTATGCACGTGTATGTTTAAACTTTTAAAAGAAAATATACCTCTACTGTAATTTCACACAATCCACCATGTTCCATAACCTCACCAGAATCTCTGTCTACTTGTCCTGATACAGTTAGCTCCCCTGTATAGCTATCTATAACCACTGATGATCGACACGGACCTGAAATATTGTATGTACAGTTCTCTACAGCTTTGTCTCCGCTACAAGTCGACGTAATGTGATCTTTTTTCATTGTGTATAATCTTATAACGTTCTTTTGACCCATACTTGACGCCATAGGCGGCCGGCGCTGTACCATTTTTGGAGTAATATACCTTATATGTACATATAGTGTTTTTGACTCGCCTATGCTTGGCATCGTGTCCAAAGTTGTCGTTGTCAATCATAACAAAGTACACACAATAAGCCGCAGGATTCTAAAATGTTCTAAGTTTTAAAAATCATTTTACCCTGCTTTGTACGGTTGCTAGCCATACACCTGCATGACATCGCGTTTCCTTCTTAAGCGGCCTGGATGGTTCCGAGAGAGAAACACTATTTTTACCGACCGTCTATGCATGGTTTCATTTTTGGAACGATGTCCTAAGACATCGTTCCAATGGTAACAAGAAAGTATAAGATTACTCTTTTCACGCTTCAACAATTTTCAACATAGACAAAGAGGCGTAGTTCAAGCGTGAAACTCATTAACATCTCATTTAAATGTAATACAACGCTGAGTTGTGTTGTCGTTCTTGAAACTCTTCAGGAAAAGGGAGGTTACTCTCAGGACATACAAATATTGCAATGGAGACGGAACACTCAACCCGTAGACAACTCAACCCGTGACAACTGCAATGATAACTTGTTGGAGTAAAAAGGGCCTACGATGTTTTTGACAATGCATGTTATATGCGTAGCGTAATTACATCATTCGATAGTAATAAACAATATAGACCAGTTCATTGTTATTGTTATGAAGTCTATAAATAGTAACAAGTAGCTGATAAAAAATACACTTAACCGTTCGCTGGTTGGCAAGAAATGATAGCGAGTAGATACGATGAAAACTCAGTAATTACTGAGTCATTTTTCATCAGACAATTTAGTATCTTATATCAAAATACACTTAACCGTTCGCTGGTTGGCAAGAAATGATAGCGAGTAGATACGATGAAAACCCAGCAATTACTGAGTCATTTTTCATCAGACAATTTAGTATCTTATATCACTAGAAAGGCCTTGAAATTAATATTTTGAATATTTAAAAATTATTTGTCATAACAGAATCGTTTTTTATAGGCGAGTGTTTAAACCTAGTGCTTCAAAAGACAGGTTTAAATCTCCTTATATTTCATTTTCAAATCAAAATTTTGGCTATCCCCATATCAAGGCGGTGAACGTTCTCCAGTGTAACAAAACAAGAAAAATGGCCGCCATACCAAAAAAGGTAGGTTTTTCTTTAATATCTTCTTTAAATGACTTAATCTGATAAAAAAGTATTTACCAGAACATGCTACTCACTGTCTGGAACACATCGATATGTGATTTATTGTATAAAGTCAAATAGTTTTGAAGTTATGCGGAACCTAGGATTCGAATCGACAATATTCTCCCAACTATTCCGAAGATAGACTGGAGATTTTTCTATAAGTTTTCAATTTTCTCCTAAAATACAAGTCTTTATATAATAATTATTTAGCAGTAGTTGTATTTTTGTATACAAAATATGTCTTATTGCTGCCAGCATCTATCAGAATGTTTTGAACACAAAACTTAATTTTATTTCAAAATGATAGACTGGAGTTACAAAAAAAGATGGATACACTGGAGACCCAATTTTGTACAAGATCTGATTATTATGTTTTCTTGTTTCAGTATCCGTAGGAAGATGTTTTGGAAGACTTATTTGGTCATTTGTAATTAAAATACAAAAGGAAATTGTGAAAAGTAAGATTGTTTTACAAGAGTTATAGTTTTACACGAACTACAATGCATATAACATGTACATATATAAGCTATTGTGCTGGTCAATCCAGCGTCTATTAAAGCATGGGTAAGAATGTGTGTGCGTCTAATGTCTACAATCTATTATACGGCGTACAAAAAAAACGTGTTTTGGTAAACGTTATAAATGAGACCATTCATTTCAGGGGTAGGCAGTATTGAAAATAAAATTTGTGTAATTCATTATAACAAAATTAGCATGGTTGATAAACCACCACCACTTGGTAAATCATGCTTGTTATTCATGCTGGTAGAACGCTTTCCATTACACCAACAACTAAGACACAAGAAAAATATATCACAATTGTTTATTTTTAAGTCATCCTGAGCATCCCTCGTCGTGGGTTAGTCCATTGTATTGTTATTATAAACAGTGTTTGTTTGTTCGAACTATAAAAGGTCTAGTTAAAATAACAAGCCTACAGTTACACGGTGGACGATTACACACTATCTCAATATCACGAGTGTTAGACAAAGAGCACAGAGTCACCGCGAAATTGTTCATGCTTTGACAGTTGAGAAAAAAAGAATTTTATATAACTGTTCACTGTTTTTTTTTCACTGGGTTTAACGACGTGTCAACACAATTGTTGGTCATTTTACGGCGTCCAGCGCTCCCCAGTTACACATATGGTCGGACTTAAATCGGTCCTCAATCGGTTTATTATCTCTTGGAATTATCATCAATGTAATTTTTATCGTACACAAGCAGCTTATTTTAATCGACATTTAACTAAGAGATATAATGCTGGTGTTTGGACGGGATTCGGGCTGTCGACTAAACCGCTTTTGTTAACTAACCATCCAGAGTCCGTGCGATTATTTATGGACTTCCTGTAATCAGATTTGCTAATGCTTGGACTCATAATTTCTGTTTACCAAGTGACCATATAACAATTTGTCACTCAGTTCATTTATTACTAGCAACTTAATATCAAGTATGTATGCATGTATATACGAGTTCAGTGATCTGAGGCCATCTGCATGCGTTTATCTATAATACTGAGAGTGGAATTCTGAACCGAAGCCATAATTATGCAAACATATATTTAACATCCAATCCACAGTAAAGGAAGGCATTTGGTTTAAAAGCGTCCATGAACAATTAGAAATATAGCTTGGTGGAGTTTAAAGAAAAATGAAATAATACAAAGTGAATGCTTGTTACCTGAAGATAAACGAAATCTTATATCATTCGGTATACCCTGGTCTCCATCCATGGCTCTTACTGTGTAGAACGTAGAATTCTGAAAATATTTCAGATTGATCAACTATGACCCGCTTAATAGTATCATTAATTGTTTTCGGCGTGATATGACCTTTCTATGTTGGTGCGCCGTAAAACCCAAACAAACAAACAAACAACTATGACCCGCATACGTTTAAAGTATAATTGTACTGTTCTAGTAGTGGTAATTAGGGCTCTACACCGGTATACGATATATATCGAATACCGGTATTGTTGGTTCGATAGATATATCGGATCGAACGTTTCCGTATCGAACAAAATATCGATCAATGACGGTCATACAAATAAAATCCATGCCTAGCAAACCAGTTGATATTTTGTATCGCCAAATTAGCATTCTTCTGCTTCCGGTTCAGTATTGGCAAATCTGTGAACGAACAATCTCATAATACGACATTCTTTCACGCAAAAATCTTACACCAGTTATGTCATGTTTTCTTTTTTATTTTAGGGAAGTAACTGTTGCGGTAAGAATGTCCTTAATATGTAAATCATTAATATCAGATAAAATACAGATCAATTCTAGGGAACGAGTAGTCACTCGGATTTGCTCGGACAGATCCCAAATGTCAAGAGAACTTGGTTGATCATATAAATAGCTTAAAGTCTGAAACAGTATGTTTTTCCTTTCCCCGAATCTCACCTAGACTAACTGGATGCAATGATATTTCTTTTAAAAAATGCAGTCATAGAGTTTAACATTTAAAATATGAATAAGACAGCGCATGTAGTAGTATAGTGCTACTACAATTAAAATAACTGGTTAAAACAACAGCTGTATAAATATATATATTAATTAATAAAATATCATATGATATATCGAGTATCGATCATTTTGTATCGATACGAATATCGTATCGATCATTCTGACCGATATAGAGCCCTAGTGGTAATGCATGTCGATTCTTTAACAGTTACCGGTTGTATGTGTAACATCAGTTATTCGAAATGTCAAAACGACGAATTTCAAAAGCCTATTGTTAACAAGACTGATTGTCTTAAAATGATGCGAGAAATAGCCAATTGCTTAAGTACCGACTGCGGTATCTTAAAAGTAACATTATACAAAAAGTTAAAGTCTGCTTCCAAATACATGTACGTGTTGAACAAATATTGTACGATAGCACGTGATCATTAAAAAATAACCTTCAGGCAGGTGATCCTTAAAACACCCATTTACAACTGGATGGATGTATAGATACAACTGCAGGTAAATTTATTTCTCAAGGAAAATTTCTCAAGCAGTGTGCCCTAATGGGGTTTGAATCGGGGACCTCTCGAGCGCGCGCGTCCTACACAGGACCATTGCTCTTACAAAGATTGTTTTAACAATTCAATACGTTATATTTCGTCTGGATGGGCAACACTTACTCTAAGCTATAAGTTACTGTATAGTGTATACTACATGGCAATTCAACGTTCATAGGTCAATAAAGTATTTACTTACAATCGGCATGTTTTCTAGTATAGTCACAACGTAAGGCGTTCCTTGAAATTCCGGCGGCGTATCTTGTATATCTAATACACGTACTGTTAGTACCTCAGATGAAGTGAGACCCATTCCATCCTGCCAAATAAAATGTTAACATAACAGCATGCAACTTTTGCTGTTTTTGCATTTTTCCTGTTTCTTATTCCAAAAATGAGGTAAACATTGCTTGTACAATTCAGAAACTAAAATATGTTATCCCAGTCCCAATTGTATGCCTTTGTTCCGCACCCAATGACCCTGAGTTTTTCTGGCGATTAGGGGGCCCTGTGTCCCCTTTAAACAGAAGCAACAATAGGAGCCCAACCCTACGATGAAAAATTTGAGCACCTAAAAACTCACTTCAAAGTCCACAACCGGTAACATCAGTGGCGGCCATTTTTAATTGGCAATAAACCACGGAGATTGACTAGTTGAGGGTTAAAGGCATAAGGATAATAAAATTAACTTCTCTGTCGCATTATTAATACTTATTCTTCATGCAACTTACCACAGCAAATATCTTGAACTGAAAGAATTGTATTTGTTCATAATCTAATGGTTTCTTTAACGTTATTTCACCAGTCACGTTGTTTATACTAAATGTATCATTAAATATAACACTATCCTTTTTGGACTGAAATAAATAATAATAAAATAGTTTGTGATACATACAGAATAAATAAAACGTCCCTATACATTTTGTGTAATGATATTTCGTACATAACTTGTGTTTTGTTGTTTGTAGTTTTGATTTATGCAAATGTAACTAGTCTGCCTATCTGAGAGCCATGTAAAGGATATTGTGGTACCTGTGTGGGGGAGCAAAAGTGTTTATGCTTCATAGCAGTACACTTATCACAAAAACTTGTACAACATAAAACATAGTTAGTGCAGTGCATTAAATGGCACCATAGTAAAGTACAATAAATTGTGACGAAATAACCATTGTATAAGTGGTAAGTTAATGACTTGGTACGCGTCATTATTGAATTTTTTAACTATCAGCGGCGCATACATTCACATCGCTGATTTAAATACTCACGACAGTAATATTGCACTCACGAGCGATAAGATGGATACCCGTTTGTACCTAGATTATCAAACATATCGAGTATTTGAATCAGCGGGTTCAATGCACGCGCCACTTACAGATGAATGATATTTAACAAAACGCGATCAACATATGTTCTTCGTTTTCAGCAAATATCGAATCACACAACCATATGCTTATGACTTTTAAATTAGAATCTAGGTCTAGCGTAGATCGCTTGCATTATTATAAAGTTCGCCATAAGAGACCAGCTAATTTATGTAACTTAACATACGTACCTGAGTTATTGGCTGAAATTATAAGAAAATGTATTTTGAATAATAATGTTAATTCAGATTTTAATTTTGACATAAAATGCATGTAACAATACTACACGACAATAATTACTGCGCAGTCCCTGACAACAATAGCGCGTTTTATTATAGTTGGAAGTCGCGATTTCGGTTGGCACAAAAACTCGAAAAGTCTCACAAAAGTCAATGTTCATTTTCAAATACGTGTTTTATTTTGCTAGGTAAAATATGTTTAATTTCCCTGTAGAGGTTCGAAACTGACATCTACTTTTACTGTTATAATCTATATTATATATACATTTGTATATTATTTGATTATTTTGTTTTTCAAATTATTTTTATAAAGTATCAAAAAGTACTGTGAAGATAAAACTCCTGTGGAAATATTAAAACGAGTTCCATTTGAGTAGGACAGGGGCTTCAGTAGTTCACATGCTGTTCTAAAAAAGTATTCAATCACAAAGCTTTCACTCTTATACAGTGAAGTTTTAAGACTATCAAAATTGATGTCTAGATACCGGAACGGTGTTGTCTTATATCTTAATATAATAATTATATAATATGTTTTCTAATCAAATTAAGCGTTTGACACTTAATACTGGTAAAATCGTATGCTTTTGAAACAAACTAGGTGATTTTTGTAGAGGAACTTGACTACATAATACAAATAAAAATTTTATGGTACAACGCAGGGAATACAAATTTCAAAAGTCACCTACCTCCATAGAATATAGAACTTTTCCACCTTTACCTAGATCTGGATCTAAAGCTTTTATTTTAGAATATACCACCATTTGACTTCTTTGGTCCTTTATATGAAAAACAAATGATGTATTTGGTTATTTTATTTATACAATGTTGTGTCAACACATATTTTAGGTTATTTTACGGCGTCCGGCGCACCTAACTTAGCTTTCCTGGACCCTTCTCCAGTACTCACCTACTCTTCCACAAGGCCAGAAACTTCTCCATATACCTTATTAATGGAGGAACATTGACATGTTTGTTCATGAAAGGGTATAACCTGCCCGTTGGGATTTGAATCCGTACCCCTTTCGGGACACTAGATTCGAAATTAAGACGCTTTGTAATGACTTTTTTTCATACATATATTAGAATACAAGAGATTTTACAGTTTACCAATTTCCTGTCAATCTGGTACTTGGGCTTCTCCCCATAGATCTATATATCGCAAAACCGTAACACAATACTGTTATCGTATCGGAACTATGAAACGACTCTAGATAGCTATTTGATTTAAAAAAACTCTTACAAACATTGTTAAATAAATAGATATGTACTTTCCTTAAAACAGTCAGCATTACCTCCCCTTTCATACCATTTGATTTATAATATGAAAAGTTATTTTATTTATGTTATTTTATGACAAGAATATAAAAACAAATGTATCTCATTGAATTTGACCCCAATCCCCGACCTCCCCGTAGTGACTCCTATCATCTCCAGGGACCCCTACCCAGAGAACCTTTACCCTCCGCCGCCAGCGACCCATACCCCAGCATATATAAATACATTTTATAGTTATGAAAAGAATGTTCCACATTTCAATATGGGTATTCAGGAAGCGGAAGTTAGCAAGAATAAAGTCGCAAAATTGAAACAAGAATAAAGTATTGTTTTTTTTACAGTTTCAGCATACCTCACGTATTTCATGTCGATATGGTAAATTTTGAAAGACCGGCACTTCATCATTAACATCTGTAATAATCAGTTCTATACCAACTGTTATCTGTAAAGGAAAATATATTTTAGTCCCTGTATGAAGATAAGGTCATATACAGCAGACATACAACAGTCCAACAACCTTGTAGTTATAAAAATATGCCATACATTCGAGGCACAATAATCAAACAGATCATTTTTCTTTCTAGCCATATATGTTCCACCTGGGAATCGAACCCAAGAAAATTATCAGATCGATTGCAGCGAAACTGTTGTGGAGTTTTTATAATTCTGTTTTCATTGAGATTTCATTGGCATTTTGTCGATATTTGCATTGTATCATCATTATGCAAAAAAGAGAATGGTTAAGTGAAATTCACAATACTAAAACTGATTGCCGTTTACAGATGACTTAATTACGCAAATGCTGGCAGTTTGTAGTCAAATAGAAATAAAGACTTTGAAATTCTTTATACGTGTTTGTACAAAACATGAGTCAATTTTTACTGATAAAGGTATTATTTAAAGATGATAAAATACATCTCTTGTGTTTGGGGTTGTGTTTTCTCCAGGAATCGTCCTCTCCATATGGATGTATTGTGTGCATTCCTAGGCTTATACGTAACTTAAAACTGGTCTAGTGTTTGGAATCAGAAATAATCGTTGGGAGAATTTCTTCCTTTGCTGGCCTTTGGTTAGTTTCCAATGTTGCCCTCACCATTTCACAACCGGGTGTGGGATTGGCTACGGCTGGTTTGAGATTGAACCGGCTACGGCTGGTTTGAGAACAAAACATAACAAAGGCTCAATAAAAAATTCAGACTCGGAAACATTTTTGCTCAGAAATGGAGCTTGTTATCAATGAACTGATATTTAGATTATACATGTAATGGGTAGCAAAATAAAATAAACGTCAATACTCACCCTAAATTTATTAATGCTTGTATCTTCTATTTGAAAATATAACAATCTTTTGTCTGGATGCTGTAAAAGGAAATCTTAATTTTAGCTGTACATGATATACGAAATGAATAAAACAGTATGCTACATATGCTGCCGGCATGGCATCCATCCATCCAAGGACCATAGGGTTCTTGATACATCAAAGACAACTATAATGTTTATTTCATTTAAACGAGAAAATTGTGGAAAACATAGATAAATATCACTTTAGGGGATCCTTAATAATGTGTGTCGGTCTATGAATACTAAAACTATCATATCCGCCCGGTTAGTCCAGACGGTAGCATTCAATTCTACGGATTGAGGATTCGTAGGTTCGATTCCCGGACAGGACATTCTTTCCTGGAGCTTGGCACTGAAATAATTTCTAGGCTCTTCTCTCTTCTACCACTGGTTCTAAATCATGTACTGCAGATGTCAGTTACTAATGAAGTATACGCTTAGTAACGGGCTAACAGCTAAACCCAGACATTAAGTCACGGAGACGGTGTGTAGATGGACTGAGTCTGACCGCTTTAATATGACTTATTCAAGGTGTTGCTATGGCGTTAAACCCAACCAATAAAGAAGTAAAATAACGTACATAATCACGATCTAATGACTGGTTGAGATATATAGAAGCTGTGGCATATCGTGGTCCAAACTTAGTCTGGTTGATAGTGACTAGCGTTCTAGCTTCAGTATCAAAATCAGGGTACTGTATTATCATGTTATCACCATCTTCATCTTCTGCTTCTAACACTGCTAGTAATTTACCTGGAAACAGAGAAAATAACTTCAGAATAGATGTACGAGCGTCGGCCCGGTATTATTATTACAATTTCCAGTCTTTAGCCGACTTTAAGCCAACATCGGCCCATTCATCGTTCCTAGAGACTATCAAGATTCTCGATACTAGCGATCGATAATCTTGATATCCTCTGGGTACGATAATGACATCGGCTCGGCATCGGCTGATTTGCCGATATTCCGATCTTTAGCTTTTACATGTATAGGCTCGGTGGGTATGCTGACTGTATTATATCTGTACATGTACTTTATAATGTGTTGCCAGGCAACGAATAAACAATTCTATCTGAAAATGGATTTGTACATGATATCTAAGATTTTCTCTGTAATTTTGTTCTTTATGAACGTCTTGATCTTTTGTTTGATATTTTCATCTTTTTCATAATTTATAGTCTTTTCGTATTGTCTGTAGAGCCAAGGGCGGTTCAAAAATGAAATTTCTAAATTATTAGGAGTAGTCATAATAATGATTCGCGCAATACATTAATTTCCAATATCAATACGTCCAGATGCCATTGGCAAAAACATAATATACATTATTTTATGCTTCGTACTTTTAATTTATATGGTAAAGTTGCACTATAACGAATTAGCAGGAAAGTCGAATTAGCAGGAAAGTTTCATTATTCATACTTAAATTAAGCTTTTGACACTTAAAATATTGTCAACTGAAAATCGCCAATTTGAAATGACCAAGATGGTCTTTATAGCGGAACTTCTGTATCATTGAAAAGTGACGAAGAGTACATTTGAACGTTCCTAGAGACTACCTAACCATATTTTCTACATGTCTTACTAGATAAGCTATACTTGTTGACAAATCAGTGACAACTTAGATTGTATTAAAAGATTCAAGACGACTAATTATCCTTGTTATTTTAATTTGTACTAAGTAAGCCTGGTGGAATAATGTTAACGAGATGAAATGGTGGAAAATCAATACTTTAATGAAGATAACACAATAATGAATCTTAATATGTCTTGATTTAATTTGACTTCTGTAAAAATGACATATCATCACTACGTTTATGGTGAAATGGTAGTCATCACGAAGATTACTAAGTTGAAGAGATAAAACATGGCAAGGAACCTTGTACATAAGTGGCGTTAGAACACTGGCACCAGAGTCCATATCATATGATCATAAAATAATGCGTACATCCCAATATATATTTCCCTGTGCATTCATACATATATGTACACTACCTTATATATTATATATTATAATGAAAAAATAGTTATAACTCGTATATGGTTATGTACATGGTGGCCGATTTTTAATTGTGTTTGATGACAAAAAATTATTTACCGTCGGCCTGAAGGCCGGTGGTATATTGGAGTCGTCAGAATCTGATGATCATGGTAGGAGCAGTTCATGATTTCTTTTACTTGCGTCCTCCTTTTTATTTACAAATGTTGACCGTGCTAAATTGTATTAATTTTTAGTTTTATAGTACTGCAATAAAATTTCGTGCCTTTTTTTTGGGGGGGGGCATTTTGAAGAACAGTTTATCCTTAATTTATATTTTAAGACATTGTAAAATAGCTGCTCCCCTAAATTGAGGTTCAGGCTAAAAACAACCACGTACCGTACATACAATGTATTTCACGCACGTCTCTGTGAACAGATTTGTTATAGACTCGTGGTAAATAAGCAAGTACGCGAGTTGAGAAATTTAGATCGGGTTTATCGTATACGAAGCGCTAAATGCATGATGTAAAATCTGGCGTGTTTTCGTATACATAAATTTCATTTATTATTTAAAAAAATTATATCATGTTTAAAAGGAGTTTCTCCAAGAAGTTGCTACATTGTAATTATCTTCACTTCTAAACCCTGGTTTAGACTAAAACACGTAGACATGCGAGTGTATTTAGTAAACATAAATTTATTGCTGTAATTATTGGCCAATAAGCCGTATTTTTTTAAGTTAGTAAAAAGGAATAATGTATTAATTAAAGTATGTAGTAAATATATAGATTTATAAACTGTGCCATTTATCATGGAACACGTTACATGTTCTGTATTATACCTCAGTATACAGAATTTTGTACTCTTTTTGCCGCATATATCTTTGTTTTCTCTTTTGATTTATGAACACATGATATTACCACTATCCGGCGGTATTTAATGCTTTGCATTAATCTTTTCTTGTATATATATTTAGCGAGTGTCAGGACTCGGGATGCCAGTGCGCTAGAATATCACATAACTATTAGCATTGAGAGGTAGTTTCCTCATTCCTGATTTAGTTATTACTAATAAGGGACCTTAGTCAGCTATTTCCCCTTGTATACCTTTCAATTAGGTAGGTCCAATTAGTTGGATCACTCGGATTTTACCCTTATTTTTCAATGTCAATTTGCCAAACTTAATCTTAAATAACATTTTTGTAAATTATTTAATTTGTTTGAAAATCAAGTTTTAGATTTTATCAGGGAAAGGTAACTGACAAAGGTCCCTAATTCAGACTAACTCGATTGTGAAACAAGTTTTTACAACTAAGACTTATCATTTCGAGTCCACTTCCTGATCCCCCAGTACTGAGCTAGTTTGATAAAGTTTCTTGCTCAGGAAACAATGAATTATGTTTTGAATGGAATTCGAACCATTGCGGAGCTGGCTATCCAATGATACCAGTCAATCGTGGTTGTGACTGAGCGCAATAACATAAAAACACGACTGTAAATCCATGCTTAAAATGATAACTAAAAGCAACAAATATACATTGTATATACATACCAACATTTTCTTGTTCAGAAACAATAATTGGTTTATCAGAATCATTGATAATAACCGGTGGATGTGGCTCGCCATATATTTGTAAAACTGAAATATAAAATCATAAAATACTGTAGTTATTTTACCATGCTTTCAATTATTTTGCCACTTTCCGTTCCAAGACAGTCTCGTACATGTACCCAGAGGTTATCAGAATTTTAGAATCTTGATAACCCTGGGTACGAGAATGGTTTAAAGGCGGAAACCACTTATGTTCTTGTTTTTTTTGTTATTCGTTTGTGGGGCCACATTTATAACTAAATTTCAAAAATCTAAAACATCTTTCTCTTTGCTTTTTGGCTGCGCGGAATATATTTTTAGTTTTATGTTGTTCCTCTTATTTTAGATTCATATGTAATTAGTTTCGTTAATTAAAATTTGAATTTATAAATTACATATACGACTCGTATAAGATCCCACAGATATGCAAATCTAAGCAAAATATCTTTTTAATTAAAGGGATATACAGGCAACTGACTGTGCCAAAAGTATAGAACCAAGTTTATTCTGTAAAAAAGTATTAAGAACTTAAGAAATCACTTACTTATAACATTTGTCACTTATATTATTCAACTAAACGAATGAAAACATGTGGCATACACATTGTTGAAAACGAAAGTAGGATACTGAGGGAATTACCAAGCTATTTATAGATTTGTTATATGTCGTACTTGCTGAAATTAAACATTTTCATTGGTCGCATCTTGTCTTTTCAACATTCTTAGGCGGTTAGGATATCTTTTTAATAGAATTATACTAATTTGCGAAATCACAAGCTCTAGTATCTTCTCATCAGTAAATGCGTGATTTAACACTAATCTATTTTTAGCTAACCTGACCCATGTAAGTCTAGGTAGGAAACACCCCAAATATAAAAAAAATATCTTGCCAAAAATATAAAAGTGTGTCTGTTGCATTCACAATTATAAAAATATTCAAAATCAGGAAATATGAAGTTGAACTTTTACCTTGCAATTCCTTTAAAATGCTCAAGCAGAACAGCTAAAATTTTCATATACCTTTTTATACTAGAAGTCAAGCCATGAGGTCATAGTTCAAATTTAGAGCGTGACCAATCGTGATGACTATTGATATGAAAACGCAAATGAGTTGATAAATTCAAATTGACCATATCATCTCCACGGTTACAATTATGATTAAAAACAAACAGCTATTATGTTACTAATGGCGTTCAGTGGCAAATTCTGAGCTTATTTTCATAAAATGAAGTATTTCCGATTAATTTCATTAGCAATAAAATATTACTTTCTCTTAATTAGCGACTTCTCATTATTTATCAATCCGTTAGATTAGATCGATAGCATAGACATAATTTCCAATCTGTTGCCATGACTACCGCGTTGTTGTTGTTTCCGTTGCTATGTAAACAACATTTTCCCATTTTGTTCTTCATGTTTTAATTCTTCCTCGTATGTCGATATAAGTGAAATTCAGTGAACACTGTTCGTGTTGATTGAAAATTGCTTTTTCTACCTGAGAGAAGCGTTATTGATGGGCGGTTCTCGTAATAGAGAATGTACAGAGATTTAACTCCGTTACCATGGCGACGGAAAATAAATTCAGTTAATATTTGTCATCAGGAGACGCATCTAAGGTAACGTCGATGAAAATGTCTCAGGGGAACTGCCTATTATATTATTGTAAAACATGAATCACCATTTGTTGGAAGAAGATACATTTTTCTTAATGGTCGAAGTATGTTGTAAAAGGTAAACATGAATGTAAGATAAAAAATGAAACTACAAGTATTGATTGTTAGGTAGCTTAAATGAACGACAGAATAGGTAACTTCTGTTCTGGTGCCAATCCGGTCGCATTACGTAAGGAGCCCAGCCATACTTTCGAACGGTTTTAAACATTAATCTCTTTTAAAAATCGTATATTCTGCTACTCTGCATCAATATCGCATCTTTCAGGCTTAAAGACTGTCTTTTGATGACCAACTGACACAAATTTACCGTTTTACATGAACTAAACATCTGCACAATGTGATATTTTAAAGGCACAATAGATGTGCATAGCCAATATATGTAATCATCACCAACCGTACATGCATTCAAATGAAACTACTTGTAACCGTTAAGGTACTTTGAAACAAAAAAGCAAGGTGCATGGACAATAGAGATGTGTCATGTGATCTTCTTTTTATTAAAAAACATACCATATATATTTTTATATATTAATGTATATACTTAGTACGGTATCGTCGTGGTCACTTGAAAATGCCGGATCTACAAAATTTCGATTTTTCTTTTTTGAAATTTCCAAAACTACATGTCTTCCCGCATCGTTCTGTGAAACTTTCATCCTCATTAGCCAATTAGAAGTATGATTTTTGCCGGAGGTTCATAGTTCAGCTTTAAGAAATAATGATTTTTTTTCGTCTCCAGAAAACTTAGCTTTTTGTAGTTCCGGCATTTTCAAGTGACCACGGCGGTATGTTTTAAATCAAAGGAAGGTCACATGACATTTCCTTGTGGTATGGACAACAACCGCCATAGTAAGATTTTCCGTCCACATCATTTACAGTTTCATTTGCTATGAAATATTGTGTCAGTTGTAAATGATTCGCTTCATTTTCAATGTGTATTATATATCAATATATGTAACTGCTTTTTATTTTTTATTTTATTTTATATTGAAGAGCATATACATAATGTTGACTAAATCTTACACGGCTCTAATTCAGTTTTAAAAGCTATTCTGTTAGCCTACAAATTAACTATTTTACTTTGAAACAAACCCTATTTTTCAGTTAGCGCATAAAAACCAATTGACCCCTAAAACTTAAAACCCAGACAAATCTCTTTTTGAATGCACATCAGGGAATTGTTTTAAAAAGTGACTTTTAAAATCAAAATCAAAAAGTGCACATGTACCATTTTAATATAAGTTCATTAAATACAATGTACATGTTCTGACTACATATAAATTGATATGATAGAAATGTTATAATTAAATTTACCTATATTTAATCCACACACAATTAATAAAATGTCTTCCATTTCAGCATTACATCTCTATCTTGTATCCATTGCTTTAACTGGTTCACGTCTGGATGAAGAAATATGAACAGTACAATTAAAAACACCAAACCCCTTAAATTTCCCTTTATTTATAAGTACGTGTAAGAAAATACACGTTTAATTAAAATCTGAATTAGTACATTGTACAGTACATGTACATGCATGAACAAAATTTGATAGTCATTCAATACTGTTGTTGACTTCGCGTCACTTTGTTTGTAATCAAAATGCATCAAAACCTGTCGATATCTACATGTACATTCATTAGTTATTTCTTTAAGTAAACACTATTAAAATCTTATTTTAACCCTTTAAAGGAACAAAAAAAGAGAAAATATGTTGATTAAATAAAAAATTATTCGTAAATTCGATTATAAGAAATAAATGTTTTACTTACATGAGCTGTAATATGTTTATTGCAGATGGTGTGACATCGAGTAAACTCCATTTAGCATTATTAAAATGTTGTTCAAAACACACTAACTTCAATAATTTAACACCAATTAATTGCTCTGTTAATTATGCTAATCACTTATGACGCAATAATGTCAATTCCATTATGACTTCAGATATCGGTACTGAAAACACGTTATAGTATCACCGATCACTAACGTGCGTTTTTGTTCAGTGTTTGTATACAGGTAAGGCAGTCTGTGAAAATCAATAAAGTCTTCTTTGTGTCTCCGTAAAACATCTTTATTTACTGTCTTATATGGACGTCATGTAGCACGCTGGAAACCTGGAAGATGTAGATAATGACAAGGATACCGTTTTAAAGTAAAATAGTTCGAACATAAAAGGCAATTGGTTCGAGTGTTTAAAATCACTTTGTTAGAATACCGAAGGCAATTTGTCCGAGTAGCGAATTTGATGAATTCGAATATCCAAGACAGTAATTTCGAGTATAGAATACAATATGTTCAAATAGAAATGGTAATTTGTTGGAGTATCGAAATTGACTCGTTCGAATATCGACTTAATGAATTTGAATATTGAAGCAATTGGTTTGAACATCGACAAGCATGTTTAACTTACAAAGGCTGTTTTACAATGATTATGTGAGTGTTTGTGTGAGAACTATAGAAAGGTAGCAATAGTGACAGTGTTTACGAAAACCACTGTGTTATCAAGTCTATTAAACATTTGATGAGTTTCATAAACTCATAGTAAAATGATAATCCTCTTTAAAGTGTAGTTTTCTGACCTGTCAAAAAGACTATACCATTTCAAGATAGGTCGCACAATGACTTGGTTACATTTTAATAGGGGACTTTAGTCAGTTATTTCCCCTTGTATACTCTTCAGGTAGGTAGGTCCTATTAGTTGTATTACTCGGATTTTACCCTTACTGTTTTAATGTCAATTGCCAAAATTAATCTTACATAATTTGTTTTTAAATCATTTAATTTGTTTGGATTTCAAGCTAAGTATTTAAAAGGTAAAGAACTATCTAAATTCCATCACTTCTGTTAATATCTTAATTAACAAGAAATATATTAGATGAAATATTTTGTTATCCTTACATAGAAATTCGATTATAAAATCCGAGTTTTCCAAATGTAAGGACCTACTTACCAACTGGATAGCTTCAGGGAAAGATAACTGACAAAAGTCCCGAAGTGCGACGCTGCTTATTCAGTGCTCGACCAGCCGCAAAAACGTGTGGACTTTTTGACAGGTAGAACAACATTACACTAAACAAAAGTCCATAATGAATATGTACAGAGTACATAAACATAAACGATATATTGCTATCATAGAAAGAGACCATCTCCATTGATTTCTGATCTACATGTACATGTTCATATATACACGAATGAAACAACAAAAAACTCTAAAAAACGGTTAGAAGTAAGTAGACTATAGTATATGTACTTTTTAGTTAACACTTTTTGTGAAAGTTTTGTGAAACATTTTATTAAGTAAAGGTTCATAAATCATATGCCGGTCGGGGCGCATGCGCGAAGAAGTCGGACGTGTTTTTCCATCAGGACACGAGGAACAATGTTAATATTTTATTGTGACTTTTACAATGTTTTACCAGTATAAATTGGGTAGTTGGTAACCCCTAGACCCTTTTTTATCGTATGACCTGTGAATTTTTTTAATATGTCTTTCTAATATCACAATTTATTGCCGGCCACCATACCCCACCCACCCATTCAACATAGACAACAAGGCGAAGACTCACTTCCGCCCGGAGCTAACCTTTTACTTCTTGCTGGTTGTATGGATATTCGTACACTACCTCAACATTTATGAAGATGATGCACCATTGAACCTTACTACTCATATGGCTATTAGTACAAAAACCTTGAAAAACAGATTTTTAAGAAATATTGAACCAGTGAAACCACAGACATGTAAAACTCTATTGACTATTTTAATTATTCTTGCGGGCGACTTGAACTAAACCCAGGCCCATCTATCTGGCCCTGTGGCATCTGTGAATATGCTGTGAATTGGTCCCAAGAGGGAGTGGCTTGTGACGGATGTAATGTATGGCACCATCGCTCCTGCTTATCTATGTGTTCTTCGGATTTCAGAGCTCTTGAAAGATCAAATGTTGTCTGGAAATGTTGTATTTGTGATAGTTTGAACTGTGACAGCTTCACGTTCCATAGTTATGAATTTATGACAAGTAATCGTTTTGAACCTTTATCCTCCAAGGATCATACCCTTGACTCCGTTCATTCAAATGTTTTAGTCCACTCCATGCAAGCAGTCCCAAATCAAGACGCCGGATATCAACAACATCAACTAGTAGCAATCACCAACGTATTTCATCGTCAACATCAATCTATGAGGATTGTAACCCCTACCCTGATGTGCCAGGTAAACAAAACCTTCGCATTCTAAATGTTAATTGCAGAAGTGTAAAAGAAAACAACTCAGAATTTAAATCAGCTCTTAATTACCTAAAACCAGACATAATCTGTGGAACAGAATCATGGTTAAAAATCATTAAACCAGGAAAACCACCGTCAGTAGATGCCATCAAGAACTCTGAAATCTTCCCAGAGAACTACAGTGTGTTTAGAAATGACAGGAGAACCAGAGGAGGAGGGGTATTTGTTGCAGTGCAAAATAATATAACAGCAGTCGAATGCATTGACTATATTACAAATTGTGAAATTGAATATGCTAAAGTAACATTGAAATCTAAGAAAACTTTATATATTGGTGCATTCTACATGCCAAAGAGAAACGTTGAATCCATAGACAATCTGGCTTAATCAATTAAGTTACTCAACGCTACCAAGCACAAACATCTCATACTATGTGGGGACTTTAATTGCCCCGATATAAACTGGAACAACTTAGTAGTATCTCCTGACCCAAATGTTCAGGACAGAAGTATCCAACAACATCTTATCAACACAATGTGAGAATTTCATCTTACCCAAATTCATGAGGAACCAACTAGAAATGATAAACTACTGGACCTAGTTTTCACAACAAACCCATCTCTGATAACATCATCTGTGAGCGTCCCTGGTATATCTGACCATGCTATGGTCATTGTAGACTCTATCATAAAACCTATATACACTAACCAACAACCGAGGAAAATTTACAAATTTAGTAAAGCCAACTGGGAATCTATTAAATCAGACTGTACAAACATCTCAAATGAAATCAAATGTTTGAAATCCCAAGGGGACATCGAAATGTTATGGTCTACATTTAAGAATAGTATTGTAAAAAGCATTGAAAAAAACATTCCATCAGTTTGTAAGAGGAAAAAGTATTCAATCCCATGGATCAACAAAACACTCCAGAGAACACTAAAAAGAAAGCAAGGTTATACAAACAAGCCAAAAAGCACAACTCTTGGGCTAGATACAAGCAATTCCAAAGAGAGTGTAAACAACAATTACGGGCTGCCGAATGTAACCATGTAAACAACATCATCCAAGAAGGATTTAAAGAAAACAGCTCCAAACCATTTTGGAAATATGTTAAATCCAAAAAACAAGAAAACATAGGGACTGCACCGCTTAAACATAAAGGTAATCTAATCACAGATGATAAAGCGAAAGCCAACATTCTAGTGGAACAATTCCAATCAGTTTTCACAAAAAATCATGAATCTTCTGACAACCCTCATGTAAATACTCCAAGAAATCTACGAGATATCCCTCATCTAATTATTACACAAAAAGGAGTGTACAAACTTTTGTCGAACTTAAACATATCCAAAGCCATGGGACCAGACGGCATTCCTAATATTGTTCTCAAAACATGTGCACAAGAACTCTCACAAGGACTCTGATATCTTTCAAATTTCATTAGATACTGGAACATTACCCCGAGATTGGCGGAACGCGTTCATCACCCCCGCGTTAAAAAAGGGAGGACGACACTTGCCAGAAAATTACAGACCCGTGTCTCTAACATCTGTACCATGTAAAATACTGGAACACATAATATGTAGCCACATGATGAAGCATTTGACCGTCACAAAATTCTAACTAACCAAGGCTTCAGATCAGGATTTTCAACCGAATCTCAACTGTTAATCGCATCACACGATCTGCTATCATCATTTGACAAAAGACAACAAGTAGACATTGCCATTCTTGATTTCTCCAAGGCATTTGACACAGTGCCACATGATAAACTCCTATACAAACTCAGCTGTTATGGCATAAAAGGTCAACTAAACAAATGGCTATCCTCCTTCCTTACAGACAGAGTGATGGATGTGGTCTGCGAGGGTGAACATTCTGAAAGCGTACATGTCGACTCCGGAGTTCCACAAGGGACAGTCCTTGGACCTCTCATGTTTCTTTGTCATTTGAACGACCTACCCGAATGTGTTTCATCTCAAGTACGTCTATTTGCGGACGATTGTCTTCTCTATCGTTCAATTAAATCAATAGAAGATCAAGTCCTATTACAGAAAGACCTTAACTCTTTAGAAAAGTGGGCATCGACCTGGGGCATGAGGTTCAATGCCAAGAAATGTTACATACTTGGCATCAGGAACACCTTATCCAAATTTTACCAGCTGAACAATACTATACTACAACAAGTTCCTACCAGTCCATATTTGGGAGTAACCATCTCAGAAGATTTACAGTGGTCGACCCACATTAACAACATTTGTAGAAAAGCTAATTCAACTCTTGGTTTTCTTCTGCGAAGAAACTTAAGGAACTGTTCCCAAGAATGTAGAAAGCTAGCGTACTGTTCTCTAGTAAAATCAACCCTTGAGTACGGCTCCTCCATCTGGGACCCTTATTTGATAAAAGACATCAATAAACTAGAAAAAATACAGAGGCAATCTGCAAGATTAATAAAAAAGGACTACAAATCCCGGGAACAAGGCTGCATCAACGATATGCTGCTAGATCTCAAGCTAACAAGCCTCCAAGACAGAAGGGAAGCCAACCGTTTGACGTACATGTATAAGATTGTGGGGGGGGGGGGGTATGGTACCGGCAATAGACACCAGTGATTACTTAGTTGGACTAAGACCGAAAAGGCAGATTAAAGCTCGTAATTTTACTGACTTTGAATCCAAAAGCTTTGTAGAAACACAGGTCACTAACAATAGTAAATGTTTTAACATTCTTAATTATAATACTGAACAGTTCAAGAACTCTTTTTTTTGTAAAATCTACTATTCAGTGGAATCTTCTAGACGAATCAATAGTGAATGCTCCGTCAATAGAATCATTCAAGACGGCACTTCAAAAGTTTAATTAGGCTGCGCCCCGGCCTCCAAAGTTATTAATGCCAGTACTGGTTTCTAACTTTGTAACATATACAGACAGATACAGATCTTGAGAGTAAGTGTTCGTAAGCCAGAGCGTGCATGAGAAAGATAAATGAGAGAGAATGAGAGCGCGAGGGTGTTGTAAGAGTATGAAAAAAGGAAACTAATGCTTTTTATAGTTTTTTACTTTGAACTGAACATGGATATTATGAAATATTTTATGCATAAATCTTTATCTATCTTTATAATTTACCATCATTTTGCTCACTATGCATGGACCAAGCATGTGCGGATCCAGCGGGGTTCAGGGGGTCCGGACCCCCCTAGAGTTTGGAAAACGTACATGTCCATTAGTGTATTTCTTGCTTATAAGTCATTTTTAAGTAGTATGAAGTAACTTTTCTTTGTGCTTAACATAGATTTAATGGTTATGTATTTTTTATTATCAATATGTTGCATTTTTACCACAAAGTGTGTATAATGTGGTTAAGATGTCGTGTTTAACCGGAAGATGTCCTGGTGGACGCCGCCATAATTGCGCTTTGCCTGACCCATTAACGGTAGTGGGAAGAAGCAGGTAATCCAGACTATGTAATCAATGCATCATGATATCCTAAACGAGCTACTCAGATATTTATATGGGTATATTGTTCGTTTTTTCTCAACTGTCAAAACATGAATAATTTCACGGTGACTTCGTGCTCTTTGTCTAACACTCGTGATATTGAGATAGTATGTAATCATCCACCGTGAAATTATTCAAACTTTGACAGTTGAGAAAAAACGAAGAATAACATACACTGTAATTTATAATGACACAGATAAGAAAGTTAATTGGATGACGCATACTAATTTTAGTATAGTCAATACACAGGTCATACATTTCTTTCGAGTATTTACATGAACGATATAAGTCCAACTAATTCAAACTAGTGAATCATTTTAAAACTAACACCGAAGTTTACCTTTTAATTAGCATAATTTAAACAGATAGAATTTGAGTGTTTACTTATTACCCTACACGATTATGGTAAAACACTTTTAATACATATAAGATCTAACAGTCACGCATATATTGCATTTAAACAGCTATTACCTACGCATAAACAATACGTTCATTTTATTAAGACAATAGGGCCCTATATGCATAAGTCATGTCAGACCCCTCTTATCTGTTGTGAAATTCTATTTAATAGAAAATAACCATTAAAGGCAAATTACTTTTTGCCAAACCTTTCAAGCTTTGATAGACTGAAACTGCTTATTGCTGAGGAAATTGCTCTCATAATCTTCAAGTAAAACTGTCTCGTGTGATAACTTTTAATTAAACTAAACTAATCTGAATGAAATGCTCTTTAAGGTGACCTTAATCCTTTTGTAAAAATTTCCTATATATACCTACATTTGTTTTTAAGAACGTCAGGGAGAAATTTATGTTCGAAAACTCATATTACATAATTATATTTGATTAAGATTGTCAAGTCATGCATCAAACCATTATATTTCAGTAGCCCGTATTATCAAACGGCTTACGACTGTAGCGTGTTCAATTACACAAAACGTTACAGAACGTTACATAACGATACATTCGGAACTTCTCGGCCATACGCTGCGAATAACCTAATCTAATACACAAATATGGGATCGTTAAGGCAATGAGTGATGTTTCAAAATTTACGGACTAAAAACGAAACATCACTCAATGCCTAAACGATCATATATGTGTTTACTTTAACACCGGTAGTTTCAAAATAGCGTCTAAATATGTCCGAGATTATTCGTAGCGAATGGCCGAGGAGTTCCGAATGTATCGTTACGGAACCTTTTGTAACGTTCGCGGTAACTGAACGCAGGGCTGATTTCAGTGGTAAATCCTTCTTTATGGTATTGTTTAATTATCGTAAGATTTTAAATAATATGCTGTTCAGTTAAAGTTCACATTTTAAACATACCATAGCTATGATGGCTGATCATCGCATTTTCGTTTTTTACCTATCTTTGCGACGACGAAACGAAAATACGACATGGCGTAAATCAGCTACCATACATATGGCTGTGTAAAGTATAAGTTATTGTCGCCGTACCAGTACGGCGACATATACAATCATCCAGTTTTGAGCATTTTGTAGTCGACACCGGTTGCCGTCAGCCAATCAAAACGATTTATTTGAGGTCACATGATAAGAAAATGACCGTCAAAAAGTAAAAAAAGGATGCGTAAATGAACTCGTCTCCGCCATGAACAAGTAGTTTACTAAAATCAAGCTGGCGCATAGTCAAGAACGGGCATGCAGTAGAGGTTTAGGAAGGCTAGACAATACTAGATATTTTAGCGGGCATTAACTTTTCACGCCACTATTTTCGATCGAAAAAAAGTAAAATTTACAAAGACAACTAATTAATTGTACAAAGACTTGTTCGTCGAAAAGCAATATTTATTTTCTATTCATAACTTCCTCCACGTTAGCAAATGAATATTAACCACAAAATATATACTTCAATGGAGAAGACATCAAACACGGCTAAACGGCGATTTCAAGCATTTTTGGAAATGCTAATACTTGTTTTATATATTCTTCCAGCTTATTGTCAAGTAGGTCATCACCGTGGTATTATTTTTCAAGAGTGATAGTTAAGGTTATCCTACTTCCTCGTTGAAGATTATCGTTTATTTCCCATCAACCGCTGCTTACTTGTAACGAATTATCTTCCACAGTTGTGAGCATGACTCAGATGTATGGAGATGGGCTATGAAAACGGAAGTTTAAAAAAGGAAACATATAGTTTATTTGTCGATAGACAATTATACAAATAAACTACAATTGCTGTCAATCTTAAATGCATTACTCATATCGTTCGTTACGGTCATAAAATGTTTTGTGCTTTGAAAAATATCTCGGATGGAATTCTTTTAGTTTTCTTAGTTGGATAAGACACATCTAAGCGGGTGAGTACACAGATTACTTTGAACAGTACTCGACAAAGTTTAGAGACAAAATAAATTTACCATATTAATTCTATAATTTTGATGAAAATTTTTGCTGCATCATTATTTTGAATACATTTGTATTTTTAAGTGTGGTTAATGATAAAATGGAAACATATTATGAATGTAACGCGTTTCTTAGATTTAGCATCAGATATCCTAAAGCCTCCAAAACCATGTTTATTGTTATTATTTTCCATAACATCGCCTTTATGCTATTTTAGTTATAGTTTTAGTTATAGTTAATGCAAAACTACAAAGCATTTCAAAATAAACAATTACCAAATTGTAGATAGAATATATTTCTTTTTTCTTTTTTGCTGGGTTTATTGCCTTTTCAACACAATTATGTAATTTTACGACGTCCAGTGCACCTAACCCAGCTTTCCTGTACCCTTGTCTATAACCAGTACTCACCTACCCTTCCACAAGGTCGTAAACTTCTCCATATTATCTAACCGTTGGAGGAAAATTGACATTATTGTCACATTTTCATTTTAGGATATAACCTCCCTGGGTTGGATTCGAATCCGTACCCCCTTCGGGACATGAGATTCCAAATTCCGACGCGCTACCAACGGCGCTATCGATCCGGGTAAAATATATTTTAGAAGGCCTTTAATCTGAAAATGTCTTTTAACGTTTTGGTGGGTACTGTAGTCGTAAGTTTCACAATTCGTGCTTGTTCATGTTAACCCACTTCCATACACGAGTGGTTTACAGTTGCTGTTTTCATTTTTTTAACCAATATCCGATACAATGTAGTTTATAGTGGTTTGATACCGGCCAGGACTTTTTAATATGAGAAACTGATTTTTTGTAAGTTAAGAATGTTAAATATCAAGCCCTAAGAAACAACTTTGCTTTTAAATGAATGTTCATAGCTTTATGTTTCTGTCACTAAATAGTCTGTCAGAATGAGCAAAAATTGGATAATCTTTTTTCAATGTTTTCAGATTGTTTGGCAAAATGAAGTTCAGCACCCCTGTCTTGGCATGTTTCGTCAGTTATATCATCCTTCTCACATATGGCGTGCTTGGAACCAAACATGATATGAGCACAAGCAATGGCCAACTTTTTCATTCGACGATGCCTAAACGTTACGATAAAACACTTAAAAAATCGAAACCAATAAGTGCAAATAGCACAATTACCAATTCGCTAAATAGTTTGTGGCATACATCTTGGGACGAGAACAACATTGACCATGAGTCACCTTGCAGGATACAACCTTATAATGAAAGTAAAGAATTTTTCTCAAAAGAGGTACTTTCCAAAAGGTATAATTTTATGTACTTGAAACTTAAGTTTTTTAAGAATTACTCTGTGCCAGCTGATGTTAAGGAAACCAAAAGGGTTATAAACAGATTTGACTGGATCTGGACTTACAAGGGCGAATATGGTGCGCATCAGTATTTGTTTTTACCGGGAGATTTTGGATATTTATCCTTCGGACTGTTATGGTCACACACTCGCACTGAAAGTATAGACATTAACTTTCTTACATCAGGAAACTGTAGTAATCTGCGTATTGGTACCAACGAAACTGACGAGTTGATTGGAAATGCGCTTGGAAAAATGACTTCAGAAATTGCGGCTATTCATGATGTATATAACTATAGTTACTGGTGTTACAACTACAGAGTATGGCTGCGTTCACAATACTTGTATTGGTTATGTCGAAATTCTATTTGTACATTCCAAACATTTGAATATCGATGTTGTAAATATGTTGTTCATATAAATCAAACTCGAGAAGTTCAATGTCCCACAGAACATTACCTTTTCGGTGCGCTTTGGTGGATGTTACCAATTATTGTTGGTGAAATATTATTCGCATTCTATCCAATTGTACTTGTCAAAGTTGGACTAAGGTTTTCTCATTGGACTGATGCAGTAAAGAAGCGACCAGTCTTACCCACTAGTTTGAAAACATTTACACGTTCTACTTCTGAAGATCGTATGGACAAGAAATATAATTTTGTATCTTTGAAGGGCGATTTTCCAATTACCTTTATGTCGACCATACTTTCACCTATTTGTCACAGAAATTGCAGTGGTCCAATCATTTCAAGAATCTTAAGACTATGGATGTTGCTTGTACCTATTTCTATATGTACAACTCGAGTTTTGTTGGATAGTACATATGCCCATGATTTAGTAGTAGGAGCAGTGGAGAAACAGGCACTAGTTGGATTTAGTTCATTAATTGCAGGAATAGAGAATGCCCAAAAAGTATTTCTTACTCTATTTTATGGACCAATAACGGCCTTATTGATATTTGTATTATTTGGTGGTGCTTTAGTTCTCTTTCCTAAACGCTTTGACGAGTTTCTTGAGAAAGGACTAAGAGATGGTAGCACTCGGTATGTGTTTTTGTTTCAGTTGCCTTTGAAATTAATGGAACGATTTTCTGGGGTAAGCATAAGAAAGACTTCAGGTTACAAGCGTTTATATGCACTCTACGTTGCTCAAACATTTATGTTGTTGCATTGGAAATTTTGGAGACATGTTGCAAAACTATTCTGTACTCGATGGACAAATGTTATATGTCCAGTTTTTGCCTTGGGTGGTAGATGTTTTTTCTTGTCAATCATTTTGTATGCATTCATGTTTCCTTTCTATTTCTTATTTAGTGTCATTGAATTCATTATCACCGCCCTGTATTTCATGTTTCCAGTTATTAATACAATATTTCTCGTACTGAAAGCAACTTTAGTGGAATATTTTGCTTTATTCAGAGATAGTGGAATGTTCTTAAAATGTATGAGGCTTATTTTTCTGTTTCCTCTCCTTGGCTTGTCTTTGATTTCTTGGTATATGTATTGTATCATTTTCTTCGACGCATTTTGGTTATTGTCAAAAATTGCCATGTTTACTTACGCTGGAATTATCGCATATCCAAAGTTATCATATGGTTACATGATTCTCTTTCTTATGTCGATATACTATTTAGTTGAAAGTGCGCATGCGTTCGGAGAAAATTATAGGGAACTTCTAAAGATAAGCATTGATGTTGTTGGAAAAGTTTATAAGGAAGTGTGTGACGATGAGGATCTGGATATGGCTAGATATAATGCTTTTGTTGATAAGCATGGTTTGCATAGGGATCTGTTTCTTCTGATTGTTGATAGACATCTTCCACGGCGTAATCAAGTAATGATAACTTTGTTGAAATTTGGTTCCATTATAACAATATTAACAATATCCGTTGAGTTGTTGATCACTTTTGATAAGATACAGGATTTGTCTCTCGTATCTCACGTGTTCACTGTCCTGTTTGTTTGTGCTCTACCAAAAATAGTCCGTAATTTGTTCATGAAGAATTATAAAACGGAAACAAAGCGACGTCTGAAATCTAAGATAAGAAAAACATTTTTGTGGTTTCTAAAACATTGTCAAACTGATTGGAGCCGTGATGAATATGAATTCGCTCGAAATGGGTACAATAGTATTGACAGTTATGATGAAATATCTGACTGCAATTGAACTTTTTTGGCGAAATGTAGCTATTAATAAAATCGTGGCTTGTTGCGGACCCGTACGTGCAGCCAGCCGTAGGCAGTGGGAAGCCTTGTGTATTAAAGTGACGATACGCAGATGGCACAAACAACACACACGTAAGGAGCCGTAGCTGGAATATATGCAAGTTTATTCCATACTCGGCAACGATTTTGTGCACGAAGTGACTTTAAAGCTTATACGTGTATCCTGGGCTATTCATATGGACCCTGGTATAAACGTAAGAGAACGGTTCAGATACGCAAGAGTTTGTGCGGTTCCTTGCAAAGCTTGATCACACGGCACCCGTACGGTGCCCTCATGGCTATTTTTTATGTTTATAGGACTGTGGCATTACATCATTAAATACAAATGAGTCAACAAATCAGGACATTTTATAGCAAGCAAAAGTTTTTTTTTTTAATTCCCATAATATTTTTCCAATTAGCTCTTTTTCTACCTTGATTTTATTGACTGGAAAACACTTTTTTATTTGTGATTTAAGCTTTACAGATTTTAAAATTTCCCTTAACTTTTGAAAAATTAATGCACTTTCATATAATGTCATACAATTCGTTTAAAAATATCTTTATGTCAATATCTTTCTTAAAATAATGAATAAGAAGTGTATGTAATATAAAAACGAAGTACATATAGACATAAGCATATATCGTGGTTTGATATAACATCAAAGTTTTTTACAAGTTTATTTACATACACATGTATACAAAATTGAAGGTCTTTGGCATATAGTTTCATACTTCGTATGTATACGATAATAAGTGTAATTGTATTTTTTTAGAATATATTTGTTAAGATGTTAAAATGATATAGTGGGACCCTCACAACAGAACACAAATAAATAAAATTGAAAAAAAAACAAAGAAGATCAGCCCGCTTTGTATCAAACAGATATCATAACACCAGCTCTGTCTCCAATATGTTGCTAAATCTTAACTGGCCATCACTAGAAATAAGAAAAACAAGAGCACGCCTTTTCATGCTATACAAAATTATTCATCATGTTGTTGCAATATACCTACCTCCAAACTTACTTACAAGCTGATCAGAGAACAAGATCTAACAGGCCCTATACATACAAACTCATTTATACTGTTAAAGACTCATACAAGTACTCTTTTTACCCAAGAACTGTAGCACAATGGAACCTCCTGCCATTGAGTGCCCATGAGGCAGTCACAATGGACGCCTTTAAAGCTATGATCCCTGTGTCTGTCCTTGTCCCCATTTTTTCAGCAGAAGATAACATTTACTTCTAAAGTAAAATAGTTTTAAAATGCACTTGTATATATTAATTATATCTATGTTCTTTTAATACCACCCAGAGTTATCTCTGTTTGTAATGTACACCTTTGATTGCAAAATTAGGCGCCGGCACATAATCTTCAATAGTGAAGGAGTGTTGTATCAAGAAGAAGAAGAAGAAGACTTAGTTACATTTTAATAGGGGACTTTTGTCAGTTATTTCCCCTTGTATACTCTTCAAATAGGTAAGTCCAATTAGTTGGATTACTAGGACTTTACCCTTACCTTTAAATGTCAATTGTCAAAATTAGTCTTACATAATTTGTTTTTTAATTATTTAATTTGTTTGAAATTCAAGCTAAGTATTTCTAGGGTCAAAAAATTCCATCACTTCTGTTAATATCTTAACTAACAAGAAATATATTAGATGAAATATGTTGTTATCCTTACGTAGGAATTCGATTATAAAATCCGAGTTTTCCAACTGTACTGACCTACTTACCAATTGGATAGCTTCAGGGAAAGATAACTGACAAAAGTCCAGAGGTGCGACGCTGTTAATTCAGTGCTCGAGCAAACGCGAAAAGGTGTGGACTTTTTGACAGGTAGAACAACATTACACTAAACAAAAGTCCAGAATGAATATGTACATAATACTTAAACGATATATCACTATCATAGAAAAAGGCCATCTCCGTTGATTTCTGATCTATATGTTCATATCTACACGAACGAAAACAACAATAAACTTTTCTAAAAAAACAGTCAGAAGTAAGTAGACTATAGTATATGTACTTTTTAGTTAACACTTTTGTGAAAGTTTTGTGAAACATTTTATTTAGTAAAGGGGCATAAATCTTGAGAGTAAGAGTTCGTAAGCCAGAGCGTGCATGATAAGCATAAATGAGATAAATGAGAGCGCGAGGGTGTTGTAAGAGTATGAAAAAAGGAAACTAATGTTTTTAATGTTTTTTGTTTTTACTTTGAACTGAACATGGATATTATGTAATATTTTATGCATAAATCTTTATCTATCTTAATTTATTACCATCATTTTGCTCACTATACATGTACCATGTCAATGTCACGAAATATGAATACATATATATATATAACTTTGTCATAATGCATCATGTTAATCATTAGATTTTGAAAAATAACAAACAGAAAACAATTACGTGTTGTTATATTTAGCACCATGTTTCCATTTGTTGATGACTTTAAACAATCAAAGGGAAAGTTCAGTCCAATAATAGATTGCATAATTTCCTTATAGTATTACGCATTTTATATTAGTATTTATATTTGTATTGTACGTCTTATTTATTTCCTTTTGTGATACAATTTCATTTTTCAATATTGTACATACATTGAATTTCAAGCGCTTTATGAACTATTTATTTTCCTATTTTCTGTCTTGTCGTTAGTTTATTGAATATGCAAATATTGTAAACATTGCTTGCGTTCAGATCTTTCCTATTTCGAAATATACAAATTTAGTTTAAGATGTTATCAATCGATAAAGGCTTTAATGAAGTTTATTTTCTATCAACATGTTAAACATGATAATTTAAACTATCATGTATGGTGGCTGATTTATGCCATGTCGTAGTTTCGTATCTTCGCCGCGAAGAAACGAAAAAACGAAAACACGAAGACACGACAAATCCATAGTTTGTCGTATCTTCGTCTTTTCATTTCTTCGTTTCTTCGCCACGAAGAAAAAAACACGACAAAATAAATATAACAATACAACAGATAAAATGTGTCGTGATTTCGCCTTACATCTGTCGTATCTTCATCACATTTATCTGTCGTATTGTTGTATTTATTTTGTCGTGTGTTCGTTTCTTCGTGGTGAAGAAACGAAGAAACGAAAAGACGAAGATACGACAAACTATGGATTTGTCATGTCTTCGTGTTTTCGTTATTTCGCGGTGAAGATACGAAAATACGACATGGCATAAATCAGCCACCATAATCATGCGCAGTTGGCAGCAAGCCGAGATTTCGAACCTCAGGCCGGGAATTTCGAATCTAGTTTTTGAGGAGGACGTTTTTTAGCATTTCAGTCAACAACATTCCACACTCGTACAAAGTCGTACAGGATTATTTGCAACAAATTACAGCAAAACCCTATGTAATCAACTGTCTGGTTCCCAGTCAGTCTACTTTGACAGGTAAAAGTAAGTCCGGCAAAGATGAATAATTTTGTACCTTGTACAAGGTATCGGATAACTATTTTTTCAAATGAACATTTCTCATTATGTAGGTAAAAATCAATGGAACTTTGTACAAGAATAACAGAGGATACCTAATTTTAGTCGCCCTGTTACATTAATACTAAATTAAGTATCAAAAATTCTAACGAGAAATAGTCAACGTCCGAATAGTGTCTACTTTGCATGGTTTTTGGTCAATCGTTCGCTAAATTTAAGTGCACAAATAACAATTGACTTCAAATAACCTATATAGTACTAAACTCCTACAAAAAATCAAAGTACTGCAAGTACTGTCGGAAGGAATTTTTGAAGGATTTTATCATTTTAGAGTTCAGAGATACTATTTCGATATCACTCATTACCTTCTTATCATTCATAGTCAACTGTGTTTCATATTTCATTTTACAGGCCCATTATTCTACTGATCGAGGGGTCGTTTGATTCACGGACGGAGCATACTTTCGTGGAGCTTAGTTATGAAATAATTTCTACGGTAATTCTCCCTCCTGCCACTCAGTCACCGATGCGATTTGTTTTTTGTTAACAGCTAGATCCAGAGATTTTGCCTTTTCAGGAACAGTGAGTGGATGGACTGATCTCCGTGATGTAACCTATACAATATGTGTTGCTATGGCGTTAAGGCCAAACGAATTGGTCATATGTTCTATGAATTTTGTCTCAAAAAATGGAGCGAGCCAGCGAAAAAAAATCCATTTTGAGAAGCGAGCGAAAGTCGAAGAATAAATATGTGATATTTTCATGTGCATTTTACATGTTAAATATTAACTTTTTACAGAAAACCACATTATAACATGTAGTTCAGAAAAGCATAATACGTAACTTTTTAGTGTTTATACCAGTGGGTAATTTATTCAGCATATTGATGTGATATAATCATGTACATTTAAAGATAAAATATGTCAAAATCTTTCTTACTTGAACTTAATTATTTTGATATTGGGGTACAGGGCGTATAGTTTTGATTATTTTGCAGGTTGTTGTGAGAAAGATTATTTGCTGTTAACAAGCGTAAATGCTTTTAATAGGGTACATACATCATAAATGACTGTATTTTGTTCCATTTGCATTTACTATACTGCATTGCTAATGCATTAAGTGAATTCATTCAATATTAACCTTTAATTAAATACTTCCAATATGTCTGTACAATTTAGAATCAGCTCGGCTAACATCATGATAGATCAAACCAGTTGATTTTGGTGTTTAAGTAAAGTCTTAATGTTATTGGGTAAATTAGAGATTGACTCAACAACATACAACTGCTCAATATAATTTAGTAATCCAGAATGAGTACCAGCTGAGCACCCCCGTAAATATAAATGGACGAGTCTTGTTGACCTTTTAAGTATAAATAAAGTTACATATTTTATTTGGATAATATGGGAACGACTAAACAACAAACAACTACTAAGATTACTTAAGCCATCATGTATGAGGATTTTAGAGTCAGCATCCCTATAAAATAAAAATGGACCAAACTGGTAAACTTTAAAGTGAATAAATATAGGCTTGTCATTTATGCCAACTATGCTATAGACTAAACAAGAAACAACTTCAACATGTAAATATACTTAAATTATGTGGAAGAAAACAATTACATCAGAACCCTTCTAAAATAAAAATTGACTAAACCTTTAGGCAGGCCTATATAAATATAGTCTTGGGGTACGTTATGCAAAATACAACTTTATTTCAAAATGAGTCGGTTTAGTATTTTGGGGCATTAACAATTATAATGTCAAATATTCTACCCCGTCTTACCTGCTTGCCGTAAATAGTATTTTGAATTATTTTTACACAGCAGGGGGGGGGGGACATATGACGTCACATAACCAGAGCTGTGTAGAGTTGATGAAAACATCAAGTTTAAGTCAGTGTTCAACTGATGACCATGTGTTAATATAAAGTTTATGGTAAACGTGCATTGCATTTATAATTGATGTATTCATTTTATAAGTGAAAAGTAACTAGAGCAATTTTTTTTTCATTTTCTGAAAATTAAGTGCGTAAATCTGACGAACATAATCAAATTTTTGTATCCTAAACCAAAAAAAAAACTCAAAATATTCTGGTACTAGGATTCGAACCCGCAATCTCATGATTTGTAGTCAGTCGAGCTAACCACTACGCCACTACCGCTACAATGATAAGATATGCTAAATTTATATACATATACAATTGCCTGGCAGATAGAAAATGCGCAATGATACAAATAACTTTTCTCCGTACACAGATAGAATAAAGTTTGATTAGTGTGAAAAAACATTGAATATCATAATTTTAAGTATTTGTTTAAATTTGTATTTTTCAACTCGTCTGCAATTGATAGTATACACATTTTTCTGTTGCTCTATTTTCTGGGTCGCAACAAGTTCAATTATGTGTTGTTCGTTCTTTTTCAAATTCCCAAGAGCGCTGACATAGAAAGGAATTCAAAAGAATTCCTTCCAAAAAGACCATCGTATGAAATAATTTATGCAGAATAAACAGAACATAAAATAAATTTGAGTAACCTCAGATGTCGTGTTTAACCGGAAGATGTCCTGGTGGACGCCGCCATAATTGCGCTTTGCATGACCCATTAACGGTAGTGGGAAGGAGCCGACCACCTTGATTGAATCAAGACTAACCAGGTAACCCGCTAAATCGGGCGCGCGAGGCTAATTCGGGTGATATCCAATACGATACATTTTTTAATCACAACCAGTGTAAGATTTTCGTTAATTATTCTTTATATATTTGCTTTTATGTTATAATAGTGGCACCGATCTGTCGGGCTGGGCTTGGCGATTCAGCACTCACTTTTTATTTTCCAAAAATGAAAAATTAAGAAAGAAAACGCGAGTTAAAGACAGAGGAATCATCCAAAACCCGTGTTTTGAAGTTTAAGGTCATTTTTTACCTACATTTTCGCAACGAAATGTGTAACTTTTGTGTTTGTCTTGTAGATCTGTCCCTTTTCTACTATAATACCAATTTGCAACCATTGAAACTGTATACTTTTGAGAAATCGCCGTTTTACTCCACTATACATAATCAAAGCACTGAAAGTACTGATGGGGCGGGGCTCTTGAAAATTTTTAAACACTGATCATGACACTACTATGACGTTATGAGAAACTAGCCATAAAGTTGCCCTTTTTCAATTGGACAGATGGATTTTCAACTTTTGTCATAATGATTGTGTCAGATAAATTGAATCATTGTTTTTCATCATGATGTTCTATTCAGTAGTGGAATCTATATCATGAAAGATTAATTTAAAACAAAAAAGGAAAGAGTTGTGAATAGTAGTCTATAGTGTCTGACTTTATTGCTGTTAAATACTTCCCTCCTTGATGGTCATAGAAATTTTTTTTATCCTTTTTACAAAGACCAGTCTTGTAACTTTTAACTTGTTGCATAGACCTTTGTCCCTACAAAGCTGGAAACAATCCCTGTATCAGTCATATATTTCTGCCGACTCATCCACTCCACCACTAACAAACAATGAGTATGCACTTGAGATACCGATATTAATGAATTCAGGAAACAACTTCATGCTCTTTTACCCAGTGTTCTTCGTTGATATACAGTGCCTACCAAAAGTTTGGAGACAACAGAAATTTATTATATCTTGATTCCAGTAATTGATTTTTTTAATACAATCATTTTTATTACATCACAGATTATCTATGATGAAATTAAAGCACATTTCATGAACGCACCACAATTAATAGGTTTAACATCTGATATTCCAAAGCCTAAAAAATTAAGAGCAATGTAATTATTTTCTATCACATATTTTTAAGTAGAACTAAAATTAAAAAATAGGCAAAACTGACAAGTATTTAAAAGCAGTTTTGAAATATTTTATAACAGCTATTCAATAGGCCTACAAAGTGAAAATGTCCCCAAACTTTTGGTGTGTACTGTATATCGGCTGGCCATATTTGAGGCCAGATGCATTTGTTAGCAGTGTTTGATGATACTCGGATGCAATGGCAAGTTTTGAGAACTAAGTCTGATCTCAAGTTACATGAACTTTAACACAGTTCTTAGTGGGTTAGGCATAACCTTGACAAGCAATGTATGCTTAAGTATATTGACAGTACAGATTTGTTTGTAATTATTTATTACTATTAATTACAACACTTCAGTATGAAATGTACAATATATACATACATTTTGAATGAACAATTTCAAGTTTATGTAATACCAGGTAATAACAGTAAATAGACAAAAAAGTTAACACTGCAGGGTGACAATTCACAAAATCTTCTCAGTACACTTATTTTTAAATGATGACTTGTACACTTCCATGGAATAGGTATTTCAGCCGCGACATTAAAAAATAACATAAAGTGCCTAAATATAACCAGTTCTTCCTTAAATTCTAAAAGGTTTGATAGAATCTGAAGTAAATAATGATGCTTACTGTACATTTTACTAATAGAAAAGGCTGTTTCTAAATTAGTTCAATTACTATAATATTTAACCATTTACAATCCATCAGGGTTATGGAGAAACTTCTCATAGAAAAAAATCCATGGTGTACTATAGATTGTTACACATCATGTACATGTACATATATTAATGCAGTTCAAAATACATTTAAATGTTTATTTACACAAATACCAAACATATGCGAAGTAAAACATCTCAATGATACAATATTTTGGAACAGATTAAACAAAAGCTTACTTAACATATTTCATGTTTTATACATACTTAACTATAGTTATATACAGCAAATCAAGGATGACTTCAATGCTAATTATTTTTGAGATACAGAGATTTGAAGTTGGTAGGTATTGCACTTTGTTTGAAGTAAGAAATTGGTCAGTTTTGAGCCATATTTGAGGGCAACAATTTTAAAGAAAGAGAGCTCGCAGAGTCCTTTATTTCCATATATGTACTAAAATTGAGGTAAAGATATGAATTTAATAATCATTTAGATTCTTATTTCTTCCTTTTTTGAGAAATATTGATCGGAAAATGGCCCTGCAGCCAATTTGTGCAAAATCTTAATTCAGAGCTGTAAAAGTCTTGATTTATAAATTGCTGTATTTTCTTTATTTTTCAAGATAATACTTCAAAAATTTTCAGGGAATATTCTTATAATCATAATTGATATATATATGGTCTTAATTTATTGTAAATCAATAAAAGAAACATATTTTTGTATTTTATACAGGGTTATCCCCTCTTTTTTTAGGAAATTAATTTTTTCATAAGTTCATAGTGCTATTTTTTTTTATTTTTTAAGATATTCTTATAGAAATGGGTATACATGTTCTTGATATTGCCCTTGAATCAATTATTCATACATCATTTATTGCTTGACCATTATTCTGATACAATGACTATCAAAAAAGTTTACATGAACATAATGTGAACATCATGTATATTATCTTATTATAAATCCTGTAAGCCTATCTTAATATACATACAGTAGCCTACATAAGTGTGTACCAGTATACAGTGTAATATTTCATGAAATGGATTAACACTAACAGCTCTTAAAATACTTTATTTGTAATTCAGTTTATATTGTATCAAACCTATGTGTTATTTACATGTACTGTCAAAGACCTTAGAAATAATTTCATCACCAAGCTCCACATAAGTATGCCCCGCCCGAGGGGCCATGGGTTCTATTCCTTGGTGAAGCATACTTTTGTGGAGCTAACAGGAGCTTGGTCATGAAATCATTTCTACGGCCTTCCTCCCTCCTACCAATGATTCTTAATTATGCAGGGCAAATAATGCAAAACATAAGTTCATGCTTGTTCATGAAGGGTAGTGTATATACAGGGATTTCATTCAAATAAAAACATTCATAATTTACAAACATATAACTCAATATAAAAAGGCTTTTCAAGTAGCTAAAACCTGAAAAATTGTAATCCCCTGATAACTTGCTCAATTTCAATACAGGGGTATGCAATATTTTTCTGTTATATGGACTCAGAGGAACTTGTCATTTATCATTCACCTTTTCCCCTAATGGAACATGAATAATGATATGCTAAAATCTTCAAACTTAGATCTTATATTAAAACCTTAGTCTGTCATTGGCATCATAAAAGCTGGACCACATTCCATGTAATTTCTTCATCTGAGATTTGTTCAGGCTAAGCAGCAGGAGACATACATAATTGTGCTTTCTGACAAACAAGTCATTAATAGTTTAAGGTGTTTCAATGTTTCTAATTTGAACTTTTTATTAAATGTATTGCACATTTACACATTCTGGTTACACCAGTCAATCTCCATTTCATAAAGGTTGTTACTTTAAAAAAGCACCATGCCATTGTGTTTTACAGAAGACAGAAGGATTGGCATCTCTGGGTCTGGAACTATGTCCACTTTGTTCTATGTGATCTGGTCTGTATGAATTTTCTGAAACAATAATTGTACAACAATTAAGAAATAAGCCAGATTTGAATACTGGTTATTGTAATATATGCGCATGTAATTTGTATGATATCTGATTATCTTAGATATTTGAAAGAATATTTTCAATATTTTCAACATTAACCCAAGCATTTTGATAAAAGCTGAAAACCAAAATTAACTACATGTATGCAGCTAGAACACACAGCACTAAGATTAGTTCCCATCAATGAGTAATAAATGTGTCTATATGTGTTATTTGTTTCGCCAAATGTTGCCAGAAGCAAGGGTTCAGTTCTTTGAATCTTACTACAAATAAATAGATTACAGATGAGCCATGGTTAGCCTTGGCTGTATATAGGATATGTTAACTGTTAAGATGAATAGTATGTGATATTCATCAGCTCAATGATCTCTAATGGTGAAGCAACTGCACAAGAAGTAGCATATTCCATACTAATATCTGGTACTTTTCTGCATCCTTATAGGACGTTTGGTTCTGTTCTTGCTCATGCAAAGTTTATGTAACCCGATAAAAATCCATGTTCCAAACTAAGATTCAAACCAACGACCTCACGAGTTTAATACCTCTGCTACACACATATCCCCTCATTAACAGAATTTGTCCGCAAATTCTTGGAGTTCCATTGTCTCTTTAGTTTATCTGACAGTGCAATCATACAATTCCTAGAGGGTTATTTACGTTGGACGCAAAATGCAAGCAGATACAAATCCATGTTGCAAACTAAGATTTAAACCCACAGCCTCTCGAGTCTTAAGAGGACATTGTACAACATTGCCATAAAAGCTAGCCTGATGCAAGGAGTACAAGCAACATATTATACCTCTGCTACATCTAATTTATAAGCATTTAATGCAGTGAATAGTACTAACCTTCATGTTGAATTGTTCGTTTTATGAATTCCATTTTCAAAGAATTCCATTATATGTACTGGTTTTGCTGTGTCATAACCCATGTTGAGAGATCGTAATGAGTTCATCAATGTTCGTTCCCATCACAAAGTATGTGCAGCACAGGATACTGTAGAATCTTTGACTGGAGACCAAAGCTTGTTTCCACATACTCTTCCAACAAGTTGCTTCCATTCGTCCTTTTGCTTCAGGATTTTAAGTGGCTGAAAATTGAATCAATCTGAAAAATAAGTTAAAATCAATAAGCTGATACAGTTCTCCTCTTAATTATATGGTGCTTTCACCACTCTAAAAGTTTCAGGCATATTACAGTACAGCAAAATGAAAAAATCAAGAACTAGCAATCACTAGAAAGGCTCAGATTTGTAAACTTTACAATTTTACATGAATACACATAAATGTTCACTGGTGATTGTCATTTACCTAGTTAATCTACTGAAAGCTAGGGTGTGAAAGGCCATAGAAAGCAGTTAACTACCCCGTTTCACATATGATAAAAGGCCATACGCAGCTGTGATATTGAATTCCTGTGCCTGCCCTGTAAAACTTGTATATCTATGTCAGTTAACAAGGAAATATTTCCACCCAGTGTCAAAGCATAAGTTTATGGACAAGTTTTATTCCATCAAATTCAACAGTGTACTATTTTATTGTAATTTATCATTATCCACAGCATGTTTTTAATTCATAGTTTTCTAAGTACTTTTGAACTTCTTAGTGCATTTCAAATCCAAGCAAGTAGTTCCTAGACCAATGCAGATACTCAAATATATATTACCTAAAAGGATTTTGACAGAAAACTACGGCAAATGAAAAACGAAAGTGAAAGTACAAACAGGGTCGCGAAAACCCATCACTCTTGCATCTGTCAAAATGCTGTTGAATTGCGGAAGACTTAGGTCCATACTACATGAAATACAATCGATCTTAGTGACGGGTCGAGTTAAATTTTTACTTTGAAAATGTGTGCATTGTTACACCGGCAGTTTTTGCGATGAAACTTCTCACAATTTCCACAAATGATCAAATTTCTAAGCTGCTCTGTCTACATTTTTAGTCTGTTCACAGACGCATAATTTTGTACAGTGAACTCGACAGTTCCGGGTCATCGACAATGCCGGGTCACTTTTTTAAAATAGTACAGATGATTCCTTAATAATTAAATATTTTGATTATATGATAAAGTCATGTACACTAACCACTTAGCTACCGTTACACTAACTTTCCATGTTAACATTTCTCTACCGGAAGTCATAGTCATGAAACACTAAACAGAGTCTTTTCCAACCAATGCGAAAGTACGTGAACGTTTCGTCCATGCATTCGAAAAAAACAGCGATTTATATCCACAATTTAGATAAAATAAGTCCTTATTGCACATCATTTTGCTGGAAATTTATCGGTGAACACGATTTAACTCATAGATTGTTTCATCTAATTACTGTTTGACAATAATGCAGACATTTTGACCTGGTAAGCACGTGACAATTTCGGGTCAAAACTTAACCCGTATTATATATAATCATTTATTTTAATTAGAAAGTATTTTTTTAACATTTAAAATTGATTTTATACATAATTTTATCCCATATGTAAGATATTTGTCAATTAAATACAATTATTGTTTGATATTTTGAGTTTTACTTTTTACACGCAACTACGTGTATTTATGGTACTTGTTTTTATATGCAATAGGTAATTGCAAGTGACATGATTAGATCTTTAATTTACGAGCTTTATTTTTGTTTAACTTGGAAGAAAATATGAGATAAAGTCGTTATTGACAAAAAGTCGGCTGTTTTATTGATTTTAACCCTGTTGAGACCACTCCGGATTAAAGAGACAAACATCTGTCACGTGACCCGGAATTGGCAAGTGCGACCCGTAACTATCGAGTTTGCAACATGCAATTTCGAAAATTGTAAGAAATTACAAGCAAATAAACTCTATTAATTTATTATAGCATGGTAAGGTGGAAGTATTTGTTTATCAATTTATGCAGGTTTGATTCCCACAACTTTCGTTTTGAAGAGACACGCATCGTTTGTTTCGTTACTGACCCGGAACTGTCGAGTTCACTGTACACTTTGCAATATATTATATAAATTAGTTCAGATGAAACCATGGACATTCTTATCATATTGTAAAAATAATAACATTTATTGAGACTCGCGTTAATAACGACAAATACAAAAACATTCATGTACTTACTGTATCGATGAATGCGTGTGGTTCCGACATGTTAAATGTTTTGACTGATGCGTCACATGAGTCACGTGATAAATAACGTCCGCCCACTAGTGGAGAAATCCCTGGCTATAAATAGATCAGGCTGATATTTCTTTGGTCCATTTGAGCCTTCGCTAGAGCAGCACTCTTTGACTGGCTTTCTTCAGCTAACTGTCTGTACTCAGCTGGAAAATACATAAAAATATAATTAGAAGGAACCCCTGATACAGGGCATGAATTTAAGCTCGCATACTCACAATATGCGAGATGATTTTGA
Organism: Mactra quadrangularis; assembly: GCA_025267735.1. Taxonomy (NCBI): domain Eukaryota; kingdom Metazoa; phylum Mollusca; class Bivalvia; order Venerida; family Mactridae; genus Mactra; species Mactra quadrangularis. The sequence goes on along the minus strand of CM046303.1, from coordinate 59,366,491 downwards.
AAATTGTGAGTGACTTCATTTTAACTGGCAAATCTCCATGAGTTGAGAACACCGCAATATATAACTGTAAGAACTAATGAGGCTAAAATCAGCATTGAAACAAAGATAGATCAATGGTATAATTCAATTAAAATATTCACAGTAAAACATGTTTGATATTCTTTGCCTATTCCACAATAACCCACTCGACTATCTTTGGTTAAGTACAGCACTAGGTTGCTTTTACATTGCATATATAAAAAGTCACTATGTATGCTACTTATATAGAAAAAAGGTGAATGATGTTTTCAATTTGCGAGTTACAAAAAAATCAACTCACAAAAGTTGCAAGTCCATTTTTTGTTAAATCCGAGCCCTGCCATTATTCCGTACAGGACCTTTTTTGTAAATTTGTCACGACCCTACTGATATGAGATAATAAATCCAATATATGCACACCATAGTATAAGGGGAAAACTGTATTATTTCAAAAACATTTTTAAGACGAGGTAGTTCTAGTAAGTGGTCACTGTCTTCACAAAACTCTTGCTTAGTAAGGTGTAATGTGCCACCAAGCTAGCTCAGTTAGTAGCACACAAGTCTACTGATTGTAGGTTCTATTCCCCAGGGGCATACTAACAAGGCTTGTTGGTAAAATTATTTCTACGGCTATTCTCCCTCCTACAATTGATTTGTAATTATGTAGGGCAGTTGTCTGTCACTGACGAAAGTATGCGCTTCATAGCTGGTTAACTGCTCAATCAATAGATATTAGATTTAAGTTAATGTTACTTTAAAATGATAATTAAAAAAGTTACCTTCATCATGACGTTTCTCTGGGGACAATTCTTCATCTGCATCCATATTAATGGAACACTGCAAGTCCATTAATACACTTGCAGCCAGGTTTCTGTCATTTTCATCCATTTCTTCTATCAAACGTTTGGCTTCTCTGGATTTAGCTCTATCATGTCTACCCTTCTTTATCTTTGGTGTTGATGTTAGTAAGTTATAGCCGAGATCCATGGATGGTACATAATCTGGATGTACAGGATCAATACTGGCACAACCTAGAAATAAAAGAAATCCAGAATATATCACTTTGTTGAATTATTGGTATATATCATTTAAACAATGAAGTATGTTGTTCTCACAGTCCATCAGAAGTGCATTTACAGAATTATGTTCATTTCAGATCAAATCAAAATAGTACATGTCTGTGACAATAATTTATTTAAGCACTGCTAGCTGTGTATGTTCAAACCCAGTCATGGGGAGAGTTCATGTTTCCTCGAGCGAGTAATTTTACCCATATTGTACAGCCAAACAACAACACTTTGTATTGGTTTGCGTCAGGTATGAATTTGAGTATATTTCCCTTCTAACACAACTAAAATAATATATGATATAATCATGCGTAGGCTTCTGATTAAACATCATCATGATAGATTGATACAGTGATGGCATTTACATTTGAAAAATTCTTAATAAATTAGGCAAAACAACATGATAGTTAATATATAACATAATGCGAAAAGTCTTCTTTCTAGAACATCTTTATACGCCGTTATATGTTTTATGTATTGGTCGATCTAACTCGAGGCCGAGTCATGAAAAATCAAATATACCCCACCCATGTCCGTACATGTACTGTACGGACGAGACTGAGTTGATTTTTTATTGCTAAAGACCGTACAACGAATGCATAACTTCATGTAAAAATTCAAGTTTTAATATTTGTTAAAACATCTGAGAACGACATTTAATAAACCTACTTACCTGATAAAAAATGTTTCCCACACACACGATCTTGACTGGTGGGACTCCAGTTTTTCCTGTTAATGGCAGAAAGCCATTTTTCCTTCTCTCTGGTTGATTTTCAGCAGGAATTATATGCCATGAAATTGGCGAACCCTTTCTCCACCTATTTGTGCAGCCAACAACCACACAAGATTGAACCATTCTTCTTATTTGATGAATTAACTCTGTTGTGATATGTAAACAAATACCGTATACAATATAGCGGTTATTGATTTTTTGCCCACCAGCAATATTTACATTCGGATATCACGTGACGCGTGACGTCACGGGGATCCGCCCTATTCTCCCAACTTAAGAACAAAAATGCGGTAATTGCAAGCGTTTATGACATGATTTGGGTTATTTCTTTACTTAGGATTGTTATTTACGTCAAATAGCATCATTTAAAAAAAATGATATAGAATTTAAAAGTCCTGTTCTCGCAATCCATAATGCGAAACTGTAATTAACCGAATTAGGTCGACTTGCCAATTCTCCATTGCGTGTTTTAGTCGTATCATGACTCATGTTGATCTATTGCCGGATGAAAAATCTAATCTATGGAAATAAGTCGCAGGCGATTATCATGAAAACATATACTAACCGAAATATCCGAATCAATTTTTGCAGTAATGATATGCGGAGTTGATCGGGTTTTTTGCTTAAATTCAATGCTCGGAGCTGGAATTACGGTTTGTTAACTTTAGACGTGGCTAAAGCCCCGCCCAAAAATTGAGGCTAAATCGGCGAAGTTGCTGTGTATTTAGCGCTAAGTCGGGGAGCAGTTGCTTTTGTGATATATTGCTTACGGATATATTTTCTATTTGACAAAGTTTATATTCCACAAGAATAAGACAAACTATATAATATTGTGTTCGGTTATATATAGAACTAATTGGACGATTTACACTTATTGTTATAGGTAAGTTTGTTGTACTCTTAAGAGTACAGTGATTACCAGACTATTTTATCTTAATAGGTACTATTCTTGCATTGACCATTGACAAAAGCCATCTTAATTGCCAATTTATTAATAATCAATTAAATTATCAAACATTAAAAAAAACGTACCGGGAAGCCTCCTGGAATTAAATGCTTAGAATGGCTGAAAGAACACCTCTGCATTTTTTCTAGAAATAAACTACATAAGATTTTCCGTTTCATTTATAGCTTTAGCTCGTTTTTAAAGAGCCACTGCAACTTGTTGAAACTATTCATTATTAACTCTGTCCTGTACTCTGATAGGGCTCCGTACAAAACTGATGGATTACCTCCGTTATATTGTCGAAAACATATACCAAAATTCATCTCCTTTTAAAGTTTTACACCAATAAATATGTCCGCTGTATGCCCTTGAAACAAATAACGATGTCGTGTAATGAATGCTGCATTTTCCAGTCATAGATCAATAATACTCAATATTCTGATTAAAACCCAGAACACATTAGCACATTAATGTGTAGTAGTTATAAGCAGGGTTTATTTTCTCTAAAATAAAGTTTGTAAATTAATTTGTGATTCATTGTCATTAGTTTTAACGAATTCTGAACTTCAATCAATTTAGTTTCTCCTTTTCCATTATCCGCATTATATACTAAACTCCCCGCAGCAGTTAGTTCCCTTTACTTAATTTATAACCCCTACCACCACAAGTATATTCGTCCCCAAGAGAGCCGAATATTTTTTTGATCTTTTCTTTTACAATTCAATATTTTTATGCATTAAGTCTTCTTGTAATATGATGTTCTAAGAATATAAAGATAAATAAAAAGTTTTGATTTATTATCGTCGGAACCTGTCCGATGATAATAACAATTATCAAGATTTGAGCATTTTTGTGTCGACACCGGCTGTCTTTAGCCAATCAGAACGTTGCATTAGAGGTCACGTGACCAAAATGATGACGTCGAGTAGCAAAAAAAGGGGTGCGTGTATGGAATCGTCCACGGAGTGTATTATACGGTTACCTGTTTGTAATACAAGAAAATATCATTATCGATATATGAACGGGTATCAATTTCAAGGAGTAACAATATAAAAATAAAAAAAACATTCATACCTATTCGTAACATGTTCATTTATTGAAGAAAGCTCGCTTTTGTTGAAAAACAACAACCTATCTTCCCTATTTCCGAGCGAGTTTATAAGTAAATATGAACGTTCGATTAGCTGGGGGAATGTAGGGCAGAACATGTTCTTGAAACGAGCGCGGTCGGAATATGTCTGGACAGCACATGGTAATTCGATGTTTTTTGTCTGGCCTTACAGTGTACAGAATTAATCAAACGCTCTGTAGTCTATAAATAGACTTGGAACGGTTTAAAGCACTGACGAATACCTGAATATGTGGTAATACGTCAGATGACCACTGCTGGTATTTATATCCGACGGGGATGGAGGCGCTGAAGTCGAGCTTCTGAAGGTCTGATTTAAAGCCCTCTACTGTAAAGACGTGCTCTGTTTGATCTGCATATTGCTTGAATCTTTATTCTCTATGGAGAATACACGGCTAAACGACGATTTCAAGCATTTTTGGAAATGCTAATACTTGTAATTCCTAAAAATAACAAAGCGTGACGAAAGCACTGTGAGGAGTTCGGATGTTATCACGGCAGTCGCCATTTTTGTCTCATGGTATAAATAGCGTCACGTGATTTACATATAAGCAGTGGTTAAGTAGCAACGTGTGACTTAAGCACTGTGAGGAGTTTGGTTATATAGACTATTTTGACATGAAATTATACTTACCATATTCACCAGATAAGCCTTAAAATTAATATCTTGGTATATCCCATAATAACGCATTTTGGACATCGCCATTTGTTTGGTGAGCATTCGACTGACATTTTCATTAGTGTATAGTTATAAAGAGAGATAAATCTAGGTATATGTTTAAATACAAGTGAGTTAATCCATCCAGTTTATTACGATGCCCTATCAGAGTACCGGGCAGAGTTGATAATGCGTAGTTTCAACAAGTTGCAGTGGCTCTTTAAAAACGAGCTAGTGCTATAAATTGACACGAAAAAATCTCACGTGGTTTACTTACAAGTTAAAATGCAGGGGTGTTCTTTCAGCCATTTTAAGTATTTAATCTAAGTAGCTTCCCTGTACGTATTTAATGTTTGATAAGAACAAAGCCGATTTAATTGATTATTAATAACTTGGCAATTAAGATGGCTTTTGTCAATGGTCAATGCAAGAATAGTACCTATTAAGATAGGATAGTCTGGTAATCACTGTACTCTTAAGAGTACAACAAACTTACCTATAACAATAAGTGTCAATCAATCGTCCAATTAGTTCTATATATAACTGAATACAATATTATATAGTTTGTCTCATTCTTGTGGAATATAAACTTTGTCAAATACACGGGTTTTGGATGGTTCCTCTGTCTTTAACTCGCGTTTTCTTTCTTAATTTTTCATTTTTGGAAAACTAAAGTGATGTGCTGAATCGCCAAGCCCAGCCCGACAGATCGGTGCCACTATTATAACATAAAAGTAAATACATCAAGAATAATTAACGAAAATCTTACACTGATTGTGATTAAAAAATGTATCGTATTGGATATCGCCCGAATTAGCCTCGCGCGCCCGATTTAGCGGGTTACCTGGTGTAGTAATCAATGCATCATGATATCCTAAACGAGCTACTCAGATATTTATATGGCTATAACATACATTGTAATTTATAATGACACAGATAAGAAACTTGGATGACGCATGCAAATTTTAGTATAGTCAATATCTAGGTCATACATTTCATTCGAGTATTTACATGAACGATAGAAGGCCAACTAATGCAAACCAGTGAATCATTTAAAAACTAACACCGAAGTTTACTTTTAAATTAGCATAATTTAAACAGATAGAATTTGAGCGTTTACTTATTACCATAGACGATTATGGTAAAAACATTTTTAATACATATAAGATCTAACAGTAACGCCTATATTGCATTTAAACAGTTATTACCTACTCATAAACAATACGTTCAACTTATTATTAAGACAAAAGGGCCCTATATGCATAAGTCATGTCAGAACCCTCTTATCTGTTGTGAAATTCCATTTAATAGAAAATAACCATTAAAGGCAAATGACTTTTTGCCAAACCTTTTAAGCTTTGATAGACTGAAACTGCTTATTGCTGAAGAAAATTGCTCTCATAATCTTCAAATAAAACTGCCTCGTGTGATAACTTTGAATTAAACTAATTTGAATAAAATGCTCTTTGAAGTGATCTTTATCCTTTGCAAAAATAAATCCTATATGTACCTACATTTGTTTTTAAGAACGTCAGGGGAAATTTATGTTCGAAAAATCATATTACATATTTATTTTTGATTTAAGATTGTCAAGTCATGCATCAAATCATTATAATATTATTTCAGTAGCTCGTATTATCAAACGTCTTACGACTGATTTCGGTCGTAAATCCTTCTTTATGGTATTGTTTAATTATCGCAAGATTTTAAATAATATGCTGCCCAGTTAAAGTTCACATTTTTAACATACTATAGCTATGGTGGCTGATCATCGCATTTTCGTTTTTTACCTATCTTTGCGGCGACGAAACGAAAATACGACATGGCGTAAATCAGCTACCATACATATGGCTGTTTTAGGTATAAGTTATTGTCGCCGTACAAGTACGGCGACATATCTACAATCATCAAGTTTTGAGCATTTTGTAGTCAGCCAATCAAAACGATTCATTAGAGGTCACATGATAAGAAAATGGCCATCAAAAAGTCAAAAAGGGGTGCGTATATGAACTCGTCTCCGCCATGAACAAGTCGTTTACTGAAATCAAGCTTGCGCATAGTCAAGAGCGGGCATGCAGCTGACGTTTGGGAAGGCTACACACCACTATATATTTTTCACGCCACTATTTTTGATCGCGACAATTAACTAATTAATTATACAAAGACTTGTTCTTCGAAAAGCAATTTTTATTTTCTATTCATAACTTCCTCCACGTTAGCAAATAAATATTAACCACAAAATATATACATCAATGGAAAAGACATCAAACAGGTACGAAAGACCGGTAGGACCATTTCAACTTCACTAATTCCCGATTTCATTTTCATGAATTCACATTTTCAACATACGGAATTCACGAATTCACGATTTCAACTTCACGAACACATGATTTCAACATCACGATGTTAACTTCACGAAGTAAACTTCAGGAATTCAAATTCACGAATTCACCAATTTAACTTCATGTATTCACGATTTCAACTTCATGAATTCACGATTTCAACGTCACGGCCACGTGGCATATACTTGCCAGTATATGAAGTTGAAATCGAGAATTCGTAAAGTTGAAATCGTGAATTCGTAAGTTGAAATCGTGAATTCATGAAGCTTAAAATTGTGACTTCATGAAGCTGAAATCGTGAATTCGTGAAATTGAAATCGTGAATTCATGAAGTTGAAATCGTAAATTCATGAAGCTGAAATCGTGAATTCGTGAATTCCGTATGTTGAAAACAAGCTAAAAATGTGAATTCTTGAAGATGAAGTCGGGAAATCATGAAGTTGAAATGGTACTACCGGTCTTTCGTAAACACGGCTAAACGGCGATTTCAAGCATTTTTGGAAATGCTTATACTTGTCATTTATATTCTTCCAGCTAAATGTCAAGTAGGTCATCACCGTGGTATTATCTTTCAAGAGTGATAGGTAAGGTTATCCTACTTCCTCGTTGAAGATTATCGTTTATTTCCCATCAACCTCTGCTTACTTGTAACGAATTATCTTCCACAGTTGTGAGCATGATTCAGCTGTATGGAGATGGGCTATGAAAACGGAAGTTTAAAAAAGGAAATATATAGTTTATTTGTCGATAAACATTTATGCAAATACATTACATTTGCTGTCAATTTTAAATGCATTACTCATATCGTTCGTTACGATCATAAAATGTAATGTGTTTGAAACATATCTCGGATGGAATTATTTTAGTTTTCTTAGTGGGATAAGTCACATCTAAGCGGGTGAGTATACAGATTACTTTGAACAGTACCCGCCAAAGTTTAGAGACAAAATAAATTTACCACAATTCTATTATTTTGCTGAATATTTTTGCTGAATCATTATTTTGAATACATTTGTATATTTAAGTGTGGGTTATGATAAAATGGAAACATATATCATGAATGTAACACGTTTCTTAGATTTAGCATCAGATATCCTAAAGCCTCCAAAACCATGTTTATTGTTATTATTTTCCATAACATCGCTTTTATGCTATTTAAGTTATAGTTTTAGTAATAGCTAATGCAACACTACAAAGCATTTCAAAATATTAATTACCAAATTGTTGATAAAATATATTTCTTTTTCCTTTTTACTGGGTTTAACGCCTTGTCAACACAATTTTAGGTCATTTTACAGCGTCCAGCGCACCTAACCCATCTTTCCTGGACCCTTGTCTATAACCAGTGCTCACCTACCCTTCCACAAGGCCGTAAACTTCTCCATATTATCTAATCGTTGGAGGTAAATTGACATTATTGTCCAATTTACATCGAAGGGTATAACCTCCCCGGGTAGGATTCGAATCCGTACCACCTTCGGGACATGAGATTCCAAATTCCGACGCGCTACCAACTGCGTTATCGACCCGGGTAAAATATATTTTAGAAGGCCTTCAATTTGAAAATGTCTCTAAACGCTTTGGTGGGTACAGTAGTTGTAAGTTTTACAATTCTTGCTTGTTTATGTTAACCCATTTCCATACACGAGTGGTTTACACTTGCTGATTTCAAATTATTTTTAACAAATATCCGATACAATGTAGTTTATAGTGGTTTGATACCGGCCAGGACTTTTTAATATGAGAAACTGTATTTTGTAAGCTAAAAATGTTAAATACCAAGCCCTAAGAAACAACTTCGTTTTTAAATGAATGTTCATAGCTTTATGTTTCTGTCACTAAATAGTCTGTCAGAATGAGCAAAATTTGGATAATCTTTTATCAATGTTTTCAGATTGTTTGGCAAAATGAAGTTCAGCACCTCTGTCTTGGCATGTTTCTTCAGTTATATCATCCTTCTCACATATGGCGTGCTTGGAACCAAACATGATATGAGCACAAGCAATGGCCAACTTTTTAATTCGACGATGATTAAACCTTACAGTAAAACACTGAAGAAATCGAAACCAATAAGTGCAAATAACACAATTGGGCCTACCAATTCGCTAAATAGTTTGTGGCATACATCTAGGGACGAGAGCAAAATTGACCATGAGTCATCTTGCAGGATACAACCTTATAATGAAAGTAAAGAATTTTTCTCAAAAGAGGTACTTTCCAAAAGGTATAATTTTATGTACTTGAAACTTAAGTTTTTTAAGAATTACTCTGTGCCAGCTGATGTTAAGGAAACCAAAAGGGTTATAAACAGATTTGACTGGATCTGGACTTACAAGGGAGAATATGGTGCGCATCAGTATTTGTTTTTACCGGGAGATTTTGGATATTTATCCTTTGGACTGTTATGGTCACACACTCGCACTGAAAATATGGACATTAATTTTCTAACATCAGGGAACTGTAGTAATCTGCGTATTGGTACCAACGAAACTGATGAGTTGATTGGAAATGCGCTTGGAAAAATGACTTCAGAAATTGCGGCTATTGATGATGTATATAACTATAGTTACTGGTGTTACAACTACAGATTATGGCTGCCTTCACAATACTTGTATTGGTTATGTCGAAATTCTATTTGTACATTTCAAACATTTGAATATCGATGTTGTAAATATGTTGTTTATCTAAATCAGACTCGAGAAGTTCAATGTGCCAAAGAACATTACCATTTCGGTGCGCTTTGGTGGATGTTACCAATTATTGTTGGAAATATATTATTCGCATTCTATCCAATTGTACTTGTCAAAGTTGGACTAAGGTTTTCTCATTGGACTGATTCAGTAAAGAAGCGACCAGTCTTACCCACTAGTTTGAAAACATGTACACGTTCTACTTTTGAAGATCATATGGACAAGAAATATAATTTTGTATCTTTGAAGGGCGATTTTCCAATTACCTTTATGTCGACAATACTTTCACCTATTTGTCACAGAAATTGCAGTGGTCCAATCATTTCAAGAATCTTAAGACTATGGATGTTGCTTGTACCTATTTCTATATGTACAACTCGAGTTTTGTTGGATAGTACATATGCCCATGATTTAGTAGTAGGAGCAGTGGAGAAACAGGCACTAGTTGGATTTAGTTCATTAATTGCAGGAATAGAGAATGCCCATAAAGTATTTCTTACTATATTTGATGGACCAATAACGGCCTTATTGATATTTGTATTATTTGGTGGTGCTTTAGTTCTCTTTCCTAAACGCTTTGACGAGTTTCTTGAGAAAGGACTTAGAGATGGTAATACTCGGTATGTGTTTTTGTTTCAATTGCCTTTGAAACTAATAGAACGATTTTCTGGAGTAAGCGTTAGAAAGACTTCAGGTTACAAGCGTTTATATGCACTCTACATTGCTCAAACATTTATGTTGTTGCATTGGAAATTTTGGAGACATGTTGCAAAACTATTCTGTACTCGATGGACAAATGTTATATGTCCAGTTTTTGCCTTGGGTGGTAGATGTTTTATCTTGTCAATCATTTTGTATGCATTCATGTTTCCTTTCTATTTCTTATTTAGTGTCATTGAATTCATTATCACCGCCCTGTATTTCATGTTTCCAGTTATTAATACAATATTGCTTGTACTGAAAGCAACTTTAGTAGAATATTTTGCTTTATTCAAAAATTGTGGAATGTTCCTAAAATGTATGAGACTTATTCTTCTGTTTCCTCTTCTTGGCTTGTCCTTGATTTCTTGGTATATGTATTGTATCATTTTCTTCGACGCATTTTGGTTCTTGTCAAAAATTGCCATGTTTACGTACGCTGGAATAATCGCTTATCCTAAGATATCGTATGGTTACATGATTCTCTTTCTTATGTCTATATACTATTTAGTTGAAAGTGCACATGCGTTCGAAAACAATTACAGGGAACTTCTAAAGATAAGCATTGATGTTGTTGGAAAAGTTTATAAGGAAGTGTGTGACGATGAGGATCTGAATGTGGCTAGATATAATGCTTTTGTTGATAAGCGTGGTTTGCATAGGGATTTGTTTCTTCTGATTGTTGATAGACATCTTCCACGGCGTAATCAAGTAATGATAACTTTGTTGAAATTTGGTTCCATCATAACACTATTGACAATATCTGTTGAGTTGTTGGTCACTTTTGATAAGATACAGGATTTGTCTCTCGTATCTCACGTGTTCACTGTCCTGTTTGTTTGTGCTCTACCAAAAATAGTCCGTAATTTGTTCATGAAGAATTATAAAACGGAAACAAAGCGACGTCTGAAATCTAAGATAAGAAAAACATTTTTGAGGTTCCTAAAACATTATCAAACTGATTACAGCAGTGATGAATATGAATTCGCTCGAAATGGGTACAATAGTCTTTACAATTATGATAAAATTTCTGACTGCAATTGAACTTGTTCTTGATGATAGTTAACCATTCGTAATTTTTACAGAGATCACTTAATCATCTAAATAACAGAAAATATATTGTTTGTCCGAATATTTGCAACACTCAAATTTCAATGCACTTTGTGCATGCCTCCAACTGCCTTATATCTGGCGTCGAGTGTTTAATTACAGTTTGTGAGACAAAAGCAATCCAGTTAATGGTTTAGCTTGCTTGAAGATTGCCGAATTTAGACAAGGTAAAGTTAATCGCATTAACTAATAAATATATGGTGAGTAGCGGTGTTGGTAGCGCGCCGGGGTTCGAATCTAGTTTCTCGCAAGTGGTACGGATGTGTATACATTTCCCTTGTATTTGGTTGTACTGCATATTTTCTTTCATAAACAAAGTGTATGGACAAGTTGTCTGCCCCAAGGAAGGGTATGCTAGTACTAGTTTCATACAAGAGTCCAGGAAACCTGTATTAAGTGCGCTGGCGCTGTAAAATAACCTAAATTGTGTTGACACGGCGTAAAATTTAGTATAATATAATGGATATTTGATTCATGTATATGTTTGTACGCATTCTTCCTGACCAGTCTAATGCCAGTCACATAAAATTGTGGCTTGTTGCGGACCAGCACGTGCAGACAGCCGTAGGCCATGGGAAGCCTTCCGTATTAAGGTGACAGTACGTACATGGCACCAAACAACAAACACTTTAAGCAGCCGTAGCTGGAAGATATGCAAGTTTAATCCATACTCGGCCACGATTTTGTGCACGATTTGACTTTGAACCTGATACGTGTATCTTTGGCTATTGTCACGGAATCTGGTAAAAACGTAACAGCCAGTACAGGTACGCCAGAGTTCGTACATGTACGGGTCCTTGAAGAGCTTGGTCGTTTTTGAAACGAGGGTCTAAACATCGTTCCAATGGTAACAAGAAAGTATAAGATTACTCTTTTCGCGTTTGAACAATTTTCAACAAAGACAAAGAGGCGTAGTTCAAGCATGACACCTCATTAACATCTCATACATATAACTTCGCCGGCTTGTGTTGTCAGTCGATAAAGTCGTTCACAAATGTATATTGTCTTGCTTTGCCTAACACCAGGTGGCGTTGTAAAACCCACATTCTCGCTTCATCATAGACTTCGCCTTCAATTCGTTAATGTTTAGGACGGGGCTTATCGATTCAAAGATTTAACAAATTGCAGAAAGCGTTTACGTTTTATACATTCAAGAATTGTATTATTTTACATTACGATAGCGAAACGCTAAAGTGTTGTGTAAAACCATAATATTTATATTAAACATTAAATCGGATGAACAAAACGTTGACCTAGTTCGTCCACGATTAATATGTACGACTCACTAACTATCTAACGCTGTATGCAAAAGTTAACAACTTGCATGCCTAGAGTAAAACTCCGTTCACCAAAAATATGTAATCCAGTAAATACTGGCCACGTACTCGTAACTATACTTCGTTGCTTACATATTGTTTCTATGTGCCACGCTAGCTTTTTTTCTATATTATATATGATATAAATTTTAAGCAGTCAGTAATCTCAGCTCCTGTAGAGTCTAATTATTAATTCTTTGCAGCAATTAAAATTAATTTTAGTCCTTTGTTTGATGACTAATTAACACCTGTTTGCAGTTTTGAACGGAAATTGATAAAACCAATTTAAGATGTGTGTCAGCATTTTTCAAACTTTATGATATTTGATTTTAATGACATAGTCATAGTGTCTAGTTTTAAGATATCTAAATGTAAGTAGGTATGCTTATTCATTGATGCTATGTCTACTTAACTATGAAGGGACTTTACTATGGATGTATTGGAGTTATGCCTCTGTTATATTTATATGAATTAGTTATCATTCTTTGACTGATTTATTTCGTTTGATAAGATAAGATAAACCTTGCCATGAGCAAAACACTCGAAAAGTATAGTTCACTGTCCCTGGACTGCTCTTGTTAAATTATATTAGTTGATACATGAAACATTATTTCATAGATAATTTTGCTGTACAAGTTTGTTATTTTGACATGATTATATTCTTTATTTAATAAATAAGTTCAGGACATCGTTCCTCCAGCACTTCAGTGCTTTGATTGTGTTTATGGGACTGTAGCATTACAATACAGATATAAATCACTATACGTTTGTATACAAGTGAGTCATCGAAGCAGGGAAATTTATAGCGATCAAAATTACACAGTTATGATGCGTAATAATTATGAAAAGTTTATTTCAATTCCCCATAATAAATTTCCAATTAGCTCTTTTTCTACTTTGATTTTATTGACTGGAAAACACGTTCTTATTTGTGATTTAAGCTTTTCAGATTTCTAAAATTCCCCTTAACTTTTGAAAAATTAATACTTTTTAATATAATGTCATACAATTTGTTTTGCAAGAAAATCTTTAGGTCAATATCTTCCTTAAAATGGTGAATAGAAAGTGTATGTAATATAAAAACGAAGTACATATAGATATAAGCCTATGTCGTGGTTTGATATCAAATAAAAGTTGTTTACAAGTTTACTTATATGATCTTTGACATGTAGCTTCATACTTTGTATAGTATCTTTGTCAAAACATGAATAATTTCACGGTGAATGCGTTTGTTTAAATTATGGTAATGATACATTCGTGAGTTTCACATAGTGTGTATTATGATCGCGTAAAGCTGCTTATGCAGTATGATATGTTGTATCCAAGCTATATTTAATAACAATTAGGCCGCCAGTACAAAAACAATGCATTCAGTCACCGTGTAATTATTCAAGCTTTGACAGTTGAGAAAAAATTGACTATATGTTTACGATAATATGTGTATTTCTATTTTTGTGAATATGTTTGGTAAGATGTAAGAATGAAGATAATACATTCTGTGTAGCATTATGTCGATTATACAATAAAGTTCCACTTTAGAAACATCAAAAACTATTGGTCTTTATAAAGTGGAAAGGTCTTATGACAGGAACCCATGTCTTCTCAAATTAGGCATTTGGAACTTATTAATCGTCAAAAGAAGCATGTTTTGCAATAGCCAATGCGGTCTTACATGTTATTGCGGAAATTTACTGAACAATTGAGGATTGTTTGGGTGAATTTTATATGTACATGCATGTATATTCTATATATGAACACTATATAGCTGAATTACGGACAGTTCAACAATCAAGAATATATTTTATAAAATAAGTAATTGATAAACACTCTGTTATTTTTCAAAGGGTAGTCGTATTGGCCAGAGGTCGAAATCCAGGGACAAATACGAATGTCCCGATAAAATATAACAGGGTCTATATCAAATCACGTATTAAATGAAAATTTTATTAAATAACTACATGTACTTATGTACTGAATCTGAATCTTACCGAAAACTACAAAGTTTGTGCCAAATCTACCGTAATCGTTTGACGTTCGTCTGCTTTTTCACCGTTTTTTTTCTACAAGTTGTGACGAAATAAGACTGACTGAAAACGAAACGTGCCGGGAAAGTACCGTTATTTTAGACACTCCACTATGTCAAAGATACAAATGGCTGCTATTGGTCTCTGAAGAGAAGATTGTAAATTGTAAAATGGGTTTGAACGCGTGAAAAGACAAAGCGTCCGGTCTTTTTTGTAATATAATCGTAACTGATATTGGCCCTGTTCTATCTACCAATCAGAGCGCAGAAATGTGTTATCGGATAGGGTCAATAAGTGTTATTGGCCCTATAACATATTTCGGTCCTGTTATTTAGTTTTATAGCATATTTTACAGTATTGTGCAGTGCATTTGCCTCTTTTAAGGGCAAATAACACATAGTTTTAAGAATAACATGCGATATTTATTACTTATTACTGTAGACCAGTTAAAGTAGTTTTGTATTTATGAAATTTTGTTAAAAATGCCTGTGATATGTTAGTTGAGTAATTTATAATTTATTTATTTATTAGTTCTGTATGTATATCATCAATTTAGACTACGTGTATATATAATTAAAAAAACGTTATATGTATGTAATCAAATAAAGTTATATAATTATGCAATACTGTATTCTCACTGGATTTATTCATATTTTTTTATATTAAATATGCTGTATATTGTACAATACATAAAATATATCACAATGTGTTTGTTTTTGTTGTTGTTTAGATGTGAAAAAATCTTATCAACTCTTAATTTTACTATGGCATTCTAAATGATTCTTAGGGCTGCATAGCTCTACTTGCTCCGGTGCTGGTGGCATTTTCAGTACTCCATTAATAAGTACGGATAAACCTAGATTTCGTATAGTTTCTTACACCGGTATATTAAACAGTGGAGCATACACTTTTGTCTGCTTCCCAGTCGTACTTTGACGGATAAAAGAACGTCTGGCAAAACAGAATAATAGCTGCGCTCAATGTATTGTACAAGATGTCGGGAAATCATGTTTTCAAGTGAACATTTTCACTAGATTGGCTGAGATCTTAGTGCAAGAACAACAGTGGATACCTTTCGGTTCCATTTATGCTTAATAAAGTATCCAAAATTCTAACGAGACTATTCAACGTCCGAATTGTGTCCACTTTGACGACATGGTTTTTTGGTTAATCGTTGGCTATACATTTATTAAAGTCCAATATGAAAAGTCGACTTCGAATGACATATGTAGTACTATACTCTTACCAAATTTACCGTCGTCATAAAATGATCATGCAAAATAAGTAAAGTAAAAGAAAAGTTTTTTAACCTGAAGATTAATTGACGGCGCAGCTATTATTGTGCTTTGCTTGACCCGTAGCCTGTTCAATTACCCCGAACGTTCCAAACGTTCCGTAACGTTAGGATGGCAACAACTCAATCCAAAGACCACTCAACCCGAGACAACTCAATCCCCTACTAACGGGTTTAGTTGTCACACCTTTGGATTGAGTTATTTTGTGGTGAGAAAGTCTGAACATGTATATAGTTTCCAACTCAAACAGGGAAACTCTGTACTTTTGATCGCAGAGATGTCAAAACACCTTCTATTTAGTTTTTTACAGGCTATGTCAATGAAAGGGGATAGTTATCCGATATTTTGAGGCCAAAACGTTGTTGGAGCCGGAAATCTAATTTCACTTTTCAAACCCGAACAAATTCAGTGCCGTCAGTGCTTTGATTATTATTTCCTCCAATCAAGTACGATAACCTACCTGCTTAGTTCATTGATCTATATTACTGGATAGGACATTCCCATTGGCTGGTTGTGCAAATCGGCCGCCATTTTGTTGAGATGGACTTGTACAATAAATACAGAAGCATAAAATATTTATTTTTTCTGATTCACATGAAAAAATCATGAAATAAGTTCACAAGGTAGTTTTAACATGAAGTATGTTAATTATGCTGTCTAATGTTATCCAAAAAATATGTTGAATGGTTAAAGTTACATAGTATTTGTCACAAAACATATGAAGTGTGGGCAATTTCGGATAACCGTATTTCGGATAATTTTAATTAAAAAAAAAACTGATTCAATGTCGGATGAGTTGATTTTACCCTCTTGATTCAGGTATGAATCAGAGACTTAATGTTATTTCTTTTCCAAAATAAATTTATTTGCCTGTTTCCTCATAGCTAATGGATTTAAGTTGATGTGCTAACTCCAAACATCTACTATCAGTAACTGGTCAACTGCTGTTGAACTGTTCTCAAAATCTCAAGCCATATATTTTCTTTTCTTCCTGGCTGGGGCTTTCACTTGGGACATCCAAATGTCATCTCATTATAGAAGTTTTAAAAATGACATTTGGAACTACCTCGGCAATCTTCATAAGGTGAAAAAGTAGATCTGGGATAAAAGGAATTTGGTTTCTGTGGTTTATTTTATAATTATATATATCATTGGAGTTAACCCCTTGTCAACACAATTTTAGGTCATTTTACGGCATCCAACGCACCTAACCTAGCTTTCCTGGACCATTGTCTATAATCAATACTCACCTACCCTTCCATAAGGTCGGAAACTTCTCCATATTATCTAATCAATGGAGGAAAATCGACATTATTGCCAAATTTTCATGGAAGGGTAAAATCTCCGCGGGTGGGATTCTTACCCACTCCCTTGGCCATTGGTCATGAGTATCTAAATCCCGGCGTGGTACCAACTGGGTTATCGACCCGGGTTTGGTTTCTGTGGTAATATAGTCTTAACTACACAGACATACAAAATGATGAGATAAAGCATGGAACAATGTTATTATCAATTGATATCAATTTACAATGAATGACAGTTGCCGGACCTCATAACCTGGTTGTATTCCTATTACGGCTGATTTCCAAGGTATATCTTAGATCATTGCTGAGGTTGTTCCGAATGAAAAAAATATTGCAAAGCTTAGCTCATAATGACCAGTATCAAATGTTCCTTAGGGAGGAATGAAATGGACATAATTTTTTTAAAAATACCCCTCTCAGAAGCAGCTTTGGTTTTTCTCTACTTATAGCTTGTTCGTTAACACTTCAGTATATCTCTTCTCATAGTGTAATGACAGCACGCATTTTCTTATCAGGAAATGAAGTCTGGGTTCAAGTCCCAGTGAGAAGCATACTAGTGTTGACAGTTTAAATGTATGTTTTTTTCTCAAACAATTTGTTGAGGCTCAAAAGAGTATATGTATACAAGAATTATACTATAATCTACCCGGTATCCATATTTCTACTTTAATCTGGAACAAGTAAATGCAATTTTATAAGATATTATAAAGAGCACAAGAAAACAGATCTGCAGATTGGACTCGTACTTTTCTTTCTTTTCAAATTCCCATGATAATGTGTATATTTGAAGGAGCATTTTTAAGAATGTCTATTAGTTAACATTGGATGGCACTGTACATAACTCTATTTACTGTTGATGTTTTTCTCCTGCTGACAAGATCAATGTAAAAGGCTACTGGACTAGTTAAAGTTTTAAACAATAATGGATGGCCTCCTGACCACACCAATTAATGATATTTTATTAAAGTTATAGTAACATTTTGTCTATCATACACTATACTCATTGTTAAATTTTATTCATCTGTCAGGGGCACATACATTATCATACCGATTTAAATACTTGTTACACTTCTTCGGACAGTTTATATGATCGAAAATAATTAAAATCTGTATCTATGTAGGGCAACAGGGTTAATGTATGCACCTCTGACAGTTGAACGAGATTTAACAATACTCAATGGACAGTGTCTAATCATGACTTGCGTGACCAATGTGGTCAAAATTTGAAATTTACTTACATGTATATTGAGGTTTATTGGAAACAATGTCAACCCATTTTAGTAAAATAAAATGGCATGATTTTTTACTGTTTCAACATGCTGGTTCACTTTTCTAAAAAAGTCTTTTTTTTCCAATAGACCTTAACAAATGAGTAACCTACAGATATTATTATGAGGATCAGGTATACTTCATTATCCCATAAACATACTTTTATCTCAAACTTTTTATTCTAACTTCTTACATCAGTTTATATGCTGTATTGCTACTTCATCATTGCTAATAAACTAATGATTAGTTTACTAATCAACTGTCACATACATGTACCCTACTGATTTAAATACTCACTATTCTATATTTCTGCTCTCACTATCGATAATCAAGTATTTAAATCAGTGTTGTCAATGTATGAAAAAGTATTATCTGATCATCATAATATATTATTAACATGGTTGTGTTCTTTATTAATTTTGAGGGATAATAATTGTGGGAAAATTATAACATCATAGAATTCAAGATTGAATTTAGTAACAAAATCATTTATTAAGAAAATTACACAACAAACACATACCCAGTAAACTAATTTTATTGAAAGTTCATATTTGAAAATCAAATTTATGGGGTTTTCAAGCTGAATTAGTATATATAAAAAGTGAATGAAATAAAGATTTTCAGAAACAAGTCCTTCAGGCTTGTCATGTAGCAGTTTTCTAATGCCCGAACACAAATTAACAAGCCTGAATAACAAGATGATTTAACATACTATAAGAGCTTTTGTAACATATTTATATACAGGTCTTTTTTAAGTATAAGTAGATAGTGGTAGGTCCTTTCAACAGAGGAAAATTTGGGAAATATGAAAAGTTTTAGAGATGAGCCAAAATCAATAAGACAAAAATCTTTATAAAGTTGTAAAATGATGACAAATTGGTTTGTTTTGACTGTTATTCTGAGTGAAAATTTTATGACTTAGTTTATGATTTGATAAGAGATTCGGTGAGACATTTTCACACATGTTGCCAAAAATGCAGTTCATTGTGGCTTTTGTAACCTTACAAACAAGAGCTGTCAGAGGAGACAGCATGCTCGATTTAGTAATTTTTTGTCACAGGAGATGTGGTTGATGATAAGGAACATACATATTTTAAAATTTGAAAATATAACCTTAACAAATTCAAAGAAAATAAAAAGAAAAAAAAAATATAAGTTCAAGGGGGATAACTCTGAAAAAATGTTTAAGGAGTTATGAATCTTGTCACATGAGATGTGGTTGATAATAAGAAACATATATCTAAAGTTTGAAGTCAATACCTGAAGAAATAAAACAGTTGCATTAAAAACAAATATTTATTAAAGAAAACTATAAGTTCAAGGGGGATAACTTTGAAAATAATGTATACAGAGTTATGAACCTTGTCACATGAGATGTGGTTGATAGAAAGGAACATATATTTAAAGTTTGAAGTTAATATCTTAAGAAATAACAAAGATACAGAAGAAAGTATTATACTGCACAAAAACTTTAATCTGTGCACAAAAACTTCAATCAGTTCAAGGGGAGATAATTCTTTAAACAATGTGTTTGGAGTTATGGACCTTGTCACATGAGATGTGGTTGATAGTAAGGAACATATATTTAAAGTTTGAAGTTAATATCTTAAGAAATAACAAAGATATAGAAGAAAGTATTTTACTGCACAAAAACTTTAATCAGAAATGTGGACGCAGACGCCGGGGCGAGTAGGAGAGCTCTACATTACTTCGTAAAGTCGAGCTAAAAATATGTAAAATAGTTATATTAAGGGCTTAAGGCTAGTGAGCTAAGGATGTGACTGTGTGTATGCTGTATAAATGCTGGAAAATATGTTGAAAGCATTAAACAACAATCATTTACAACACTTTGGTATGATTCAAATCTTAAGTTATGACACTAATACCACTGATTCCAATACTTATACTAGTATAATACTTTAATTACTACTTTTCCTGCGTAAACAGCCATTTTTTAAAGCAACTCACAAAGCACAAAAAAATTATCTAATCAGTGAACAGGTAGAAATTTTAAAGGCTATTGTAACTTGGTTAACACCAGTTCTATATATCCATGATAAAAAATAAATTGTTAAAGTCAAATAACATAAAAACTTTCATTCTTCAAACTCCACATTGGTTGTATTTTCATGACAGTAAGTTAAGCACACAAAATCCTGAAATTCCTTAATTCTACTACTTAGTTGCTTGTACATAATGAAAAAAACTTTTTGAAATCCTGAAATTCAAGACTAGTCCTTAAAACTGTCACCTATGTATTTTATTTGATCTTAAATCACCATTCAGTTTCCAAAACTGTTTCAGTCACTGTACACAATTAGTTAACCACTTATGTATAAACTATACAAAAGTTCTCTGAGAGACTTCTGAAAGCTTTCAATGACATTTCTTCTCAGTACATTTTTATCCACTTCAACATATTCCTGTTCAGATATCTACATATGTAGAAAAGATCCCTGGAAGAAAAAAAAACAGAGAAAATTAGTAGTCATTACAAGGGAGGTAATTTGAAAGCCACTCCAAATTGTTTTGATTTGTATTACTAAATAAAAAAGTGTGAAATCAATATAAGAGCCAAGATATCAAAACCACAATTTGAAATGATGGCCATTAATCACTGATGCTTAGTATTCATCAGTGTTCATTCTAATTTCTTTTTAAATATCTGATAAATTATATTTCATCATTTACTTATAAATTACACATATAATTGTGAAGCGCTTTTAAACATACTTTCAATATATAAGAGCACTATACAAAGGTAGTATATTATAATAATAATAAACTAAGTGGACTGTCGGCCACTCACACTTTAATATTCACCTGACAAATGGCAAAATTTCCAGTATGTTGGACTTGGTTCACAGAGCAAAACCAAAATTCAAAGACTGATATCTATTCAAAATGTTACATACCAATGAAGCCAGTATAGATTCACCAATCCAACAACTAAATCTTCTCACCTATGGGCCGGGCTGGTAATAACTTCAACCTCATTCCCTGTAGAAAAAAATACAACATTGGTTCAAATCTCAGTTTCAACCATGGATTTTTATAGGTACTGTATACATTAGAAAATTGGGAGAATAAAAACCGTACGCCTTGACTGGTTATCCAACCTGGTTCTCCTGGGTGACACTTAATTAACCATGTCACTAAAGGTTTAACTCAACAGTATGGCTGTTGGAAGTGGCTAATGGCTATATAGTCACCTACAGCACCCAACATAAATAACCCACTAGGAAATGTGTGCTTGCATCCTAAGATACAGCTGCCTGGCTAGCTCAGTTGATAGCACAAAAGTCTACTGATCAAGGGGGTGGGTTCGATTCCTGGGCAAGGCATACTTTCATGGAGCTTGGCCATGGAATAATTTCTATGGCCTTTCTCCCTCCTACCAATGATTTTAATTATGTAGGACAGTTGTCGCTGATGAAAGTTTGCACTTAGTAGTTGGTTAAAGCTAAATCCAGAGATTTAGCCTCACCATGAAGAGTGAATAGGTTGACTGGACGCCATTATATGATCTATACCATGTGTTGCTACGGCGATAAACCCAACAAACAAACAAACTGCACCCTAAGGTTGTCCCACAAACATTCAAGCTCCAAGAATTCCAGACGAATCTTGTAAAGGAGGGGATGTATTTAGCAGAGGTATGATACTGCACTTGTACTCTCTTGCCTTCAAGCAAGCTTTAATAGCAACATAGTTTAGTGTTCCCTTACAACTCAATAGGCTGTGGGTGTGAATCTCAGTTCAAACCATGGCTTATTATAAACAGTAGTTTGAACTACAATGTTTTCATACTGGTTATATTATGAATATCACTAAGGAATGTTATAAGCTCCTGATTAATGTTCAAAAAGTAAATTAATATCCACATAGATGAAATCATGTCATGGCACCCTCTAGTGACCTAGTTTGTTGTTAGTTTGTTTGGGCTTAGGGCATCAACACAAAAAAGGTTAAATCGCGCCGTCATGCTACCCAGTAAAATCTGCTAAAATTACGAACAAGCAGAGGCCTTTTGACTCACGAAATAAGCTAAATTGATTAATTGGTAAAAAAAAATATCCGAAATACTACTCATCCGATTTTATGTTTGTTTGCAAAGTAGCGTCAAATGGAAGAAAACAGAAAAGTTTACAACACCAAAATAAGAATTTTATAAAACCATTAATGTAAGAATTTATCTCATACCTGTAATTCCATCTTCTGATATCTGTCAACATATAACATTTAGACGGATGAAGAAAATTTCAACACAGTTTAGAACTACTGCTAGTAGATCTCAACAAAATGGCGCCTGCGCGCGCACATGTTTCGTTGATTCAGCGAATGGGAATGTCCTATCCAGTAATATAGATCAATGGCTTAGTTACTTCACTGGTAGAACTTCTGATCGAATTATTTCCCTTACATTTAATGCTGGGAATCTATGTAACTAACAGAGTTACCTCCCCTTGATTAAGTGTAAAAGTGTATCGTGCATAATGCATGGGCGAGTTGCCTTTTGAAGCATATCGCTAGCTGACCCGGGTTCCATATATCCTTTAACCACAGGGCCCGGTTTCACGAACGCATTCCTATCTTAAATTTCTAGATTAACCTTGAATTTTCTATTTTTAGCATTTTTAAGTTTACGTGCGTTTCACAAACATTTTATAGTTTAATCCGTTCTTAAATAGTCTAAGTTATGAGTGAAAATTTAATCGAGTGAACGGGTAGATTAAACCAATGTAAACATTACTTAAATATAAACAAATGATTAAACGTTTGTCTAAATTTTATGTTTGACTGGCTATAGAGTACGGAAGCCCTGGAGGGACATTTTGAGTTACTTGTTATGACTTATTTGTTATTACTTATTTGTTATGATTTATTTTCAAGTTAAACGTAGACTGATCGTTCGGCCATTTTGTACATTGTAAAGTAAAGATGGCAAAAATCGTTTTATTTGTGTTCATTCTAGCAGTTATTTTATATCCATTCGTTGAGAGTGTAGTGCCCATTAGTCAAATTATACTCATTAGCTAATACTTATTCCTTATTTGTTATTCCTTATTTGTTATTCCTGACTTGTTTTTCCTTATATCCAAAGAAAAACGATGTTAACTGTATGTCGTGCTACGAAACTGTGAAAACCAGAAGAAAAAACCGCGAAATATTTTTACGGGAAATTATTCTGCGCATGAATACAAAAGTAACTGGAACATGAAGTGAACAGATATGAGCTGTAATAATCTATAATTGAATGATTTTATATCATAAAATACACTGCTTCGTGAAATCCACTTAAAATATTTTATAAGATACTCATAGTTACGGCCAAAATATTTGAGAATATCTTAAATTTATTTAAGTTATGAGAGCGTTCGTGAAACCGGGCCCAGGCCCAGTATGGAAGTATAATAAATGAATAAAAACTGTTTTCTATATTATTCCTTGTGGCTAACAAGGGAGATAACTACTGTTGTTTTGTATTAAGTCAACCAAACTCACCGCAGTGGTTATTTCCCCTTTAAATCAATAAGTAGCAAATTGTGACGTAAGTCAACATTATTGCCCTAATTATTCGTAGACAATATACCGAATTTCTCTTCTCGATTATCTGCCCTTGAAGGTATACACAGACACTTTTATGTATCTTAAGAGGACAAAAGCTACAGACATTTGACTCATAGACGACTGGACAAGTCACAGCTAGTGAGTACTTCCTTTAACTCTAGTCTCTGTCTTCCTTGGAACAATAAAGAGTTATGCCAGGCTGCCAGTCCCCTTTGATTTTTAACGTTCATCATTCCCTTCATCAACCATGTTAAACGCACAAGAGATGGTATATTTTCAATTTTCTTTAATTAAAATTTGTGTTTCCGGGTTGTTTGCATTTTTAATAAAACACAGTTCTTGTCGAAAAATCTCAAATTGAAGTCTTTTTGAAAGAAAGCACGGTACACTCCATGGAATGTGACTAGTTCATTACAGTCAAATTCAACTATAACGACCATATTGGTTATTGAAAAATCATGTAATTTATGGTCATTTTAAGTCATAAAATGATTATTTTGAGAAGAAAATGGTCCATTTATATGTACAGTATAACCTGTGCAGAGCGGCTCTCCACAGAACAAATCATCTGTCCAACAACAGCTTTAGATATTTCCCGCAAGTATAATTTAAAATGAATTTAACCTCTCTAGAGCAACAACATCTGATCAGCAACATATTTTAGTCCCTCCAAGTAGGTGTTGTTAAAGAGAGGTTTTACTATATTAAGATCATTCTCATGTAAAGACCGTCCCATGTAAAGACCGTGGAACTTTACCGTAGTTAAGAAATACAGACCTGACACAAATCATAAAATCATATTTTATTGCGCTTAAATTGTGACAAATTATAATTTAAAATAGCAATCTAAAATAATAAAATATATACAATTTACATTCAAATGATAAAATAAATACATAGCAAATGCTTGGCTTGAAATGAAATATTAAATAAATTAACTCAACATGTACAATGTACCGTATTGATAGAAATAAAATATATCACGGCCAGTTTACAGGTAAGTGCATTATACTCTTAAATTCCAATAGATATATCTTTGATTTTCAAAAAGTTTAAACTTTTAGACATACGGACCAATAAAGAATTGTAAGTTTGAGAATATTCGACATGGGCGAATCCAGCGGGGGGGGGGGGGGGGTTCAGGGGGGTCCGGACCCCCCTAGAATTTGGAAAACGTACATGTCCATTAGTTTATTTCTTGCTTGTAAGTCATTTTTAAGTAGTATGAAGTATTTTTTCTTGGTGCTTAACATAGATTTAATGGTTATGCAGTTTTTATTATCAATATGTTGCATTTTTTTCCGCAAAATGTGTATAATGTGGTTATGGTTCGAGGTTCGGACCCCCCCCCCCCCCCCCTAGAAAAGTTTGGACCCCTCCCTAGAAAAAAAATCCTGGATCCACCCCTGTTCGAAAATGACCCATCAGTTTGAGATTTAAGCTCTTTAATAAGAGATCTGATAATGTTGAATCTTATTCAACTATCAGTGAGACATACAATAACTCCGCTGATTTAAATAGATCCTGGGTACAGAAGTACTGTTGTGAGTATTTAAATCAGCGGGGTTACATGTAATGTATGTGACACTGATAGTTAGATAAGATTTAGCAATACAAATATGATAACTAATCATATTTTAAAATTGATTTTCTTTCATACCAAGGAGTTGATAGTAATGTATTCCCTTTTGACAATTGCGAACTCTGTAATAATGCTTCGACATTTGATTTCACTGCGAATTTTGTAAAGCAAAATGTAAATCAGAATACCAATAAATTCAATCATAGTACTTCCAAACACATTAAAATAGGGATATATGATTAATATACGAGCTTGCATTAACCCATTGACTCATTCAATTTATTTGATCACAGTTATAATGGCCTGTTTACATTAGATTCTATTTTTGTACCACAATACAATATATTATTAAAATATCCTCAAATGCATTTAGAAATATTAATTGTTAAATTTCTGTCAGTGGTGATTTTTATTCAATTGAAAGTAATACACAACAAGATTCCTATATTTACTTTAGCATAAATATCACATTAAAACATTTGAAAATATTATCAAATACATTAAACATCGCATTTTTTTCAAATAAGTGCGCCTAGATATATGCTTCTTTGTATTTTATAGACATGCCATAGCGGTTGCCAACATATATTAACATTTCATAACCAAATTCAATAAAAAGAAATAATTAGAACGCTAAATTTAGTGCTGTTTTTATCATTGGAGCCGAATGCGGTAATGGCCAGATTGGTTTAAACGTATAGTTCATTTTCACTTTTCCTGATTTTGCATTTTATAATAATTTAGCTCGATTGTGAAACTAGTTCTTACAACTTATATTAATCACTTTCGAGTCCGATTTCTGGTCCCCCAGTACTGCCCTAGTAGGATAATTGTTTTGCTCAAGGAAACAACGGGGTAGAATTTGGATGGGATTTTAACCATCAGGATGTTGGCTATCGTCGTCCAGTCAAACGTCGAAACCGTTCGGCCGCGCCAGCTCCTTTTTTAATTTTTAATTTGTTCAGTTTTGAGTAATTAGTCATCACGTCTATAAAGAAATGAAATGGGTTTTCTTTAAACTGGAATAATTGGAATGGATAAAACTAAGTTTTAAGACAATGTTATTTTCATTTGCCTGTATCTCCCTTTAACCAAACCTCGCTAATGATTGATATGATAATAGCGGGTCACTAACACATCAGTGGGCCACTAACACCTTATAACTGTCAGCTGCCGAAATATGGTTAAATAACGCCCCCTTTGTTTTACAAAGGTTAAGAAGAAGCAATTATATGTAAGTTATAATAGTATGATTTACTGTAGGCGAGGATATAGTGTTTACATTAGTAACATTACTATTTTAAGCTAATATTTAATGCCTCAGTCCCGTAAATTCGTGGCTTGTTGCGGACCCGTACGTGCAGACAGTCGTAGGCCGTGGGAAGCCTTGCATATTAAGATAACGGTACGCACATGGCGTGACTTTAAACTGATACGCGTATCCTCGGCTCATCTCTTGGACCCTGGTAAAAACGTAACAGTCCGTACGGATACACAAGAGTTCGTACGAGTCCTTGCAGGGGCTTGATCGCACGGCACCTGTACAGTGCCCTCACGAATATTTTTATGTTTATGGGACTGTTGCATAAAATGTCATTCAATATAAGTACTTGCGCTTTACTAACATGAGAAGAATTAATGGAAATCAAGGTTGCCCGTAGATATATTCTGTGCAAATTGACCTTAGTCAGGTTATACATTACACACTTAAAAATAATGTAACGTACATGTTTATATCTAACATGCATTGTCGAATTGAATTATGATAATAAAGTTTACATAATGTAATAAATAACTAACTGTAATATGTACCGGGTAGTCATCACTGACTTATCACAGAAATGTTCACAACATTGTGTTAAGCTCCTATACACATTCATCATCAAGACTTGTACTTGGCTAGGACAGAATATCAAGTTAATGACTTGAAAGAATTCAATAAATCCTTTTGTGAGCGGCACGAATACGATTCTTATGAATTTCTCTGTAACCACCGAAACCAGCGTACGTCATACGTGTGTCATGAGTGAGTTCAGGTAAACTATGTTCCGATTCAGGAGTCCTAGCATCCGACATTTTACGAAGATCTTCTAAACTTCGATGTGTATTTGGATTAGATAATTTTTGTTCATGATTTTTAGGTTTTTGTTTAACAGGACTTGACTTGCTGAATGGTTGTCTCTTTTTCTGTATACTTGGTTGAACTAGTTGGACCTTCCTCGTTCTATCTCTAGACTTTTCTTTTTGAACATATGTAGCTTGTACATGAGAAGGTGGTACATCTTTAACCCAAGCTTCCACTACAGGTTTATCATCGACTTGATGATCCGTGATTGGCATTCGGTAATCAGATTGACTACCAATATTTCCCATCTCTATCTGACTTCGTAATCTTCTATTTTCGTCCATTAGTCTTCTATTACTGGCTTCAATATCGTCTATTTTATCCTTCTTAACGTCCCATTCACGTTTATCTCTTTCCATTTCACGTTTATCACGATCCAGCTCATTCATTCGTTTAGAATGGTTTTCCATTTTCATATTTAATTCAAAAACCTGCTTTTCTAAGTTTGACACAAGATAAGTTTTATCTTCTAAGTCATTTGTCAGTGTTTTCTCTTTTGTTTTGGCTTCGTCAAGTTTTTCAACAAAATGTTTCAAGTCGGTTTCTAATCGCCTTATGTTTTTCATGTGATCACTATTTTTCTCTTTCTCAGATTTAATTTTTTCTCGTTCTTCATTGATTGTTTTTCGCTGGAGTTCTCGTTCTTCTCTCATAGTATCAAGTTGATTTATTAATTTACTTATCTGACTTTCTTTGTCATTAACTATTTTCTGTAGATCTTTATTAAATTGTTCTAGTTTGTCCTTTGCGTCACTTATATCATGTGCAGCACTTTCTGACTCAGTAACAATGACGTTGTATTTTTCTTTATACTCATCTTTTTCGTCCATCAACCGTTTATTTTCTGCTTTCAATCGTTCTATTTCTTCTTTCTGTTCGTCAATTACTTTCTTTGATGTTTCAGCCTTTGCTTTCAATTTCTTAGTTTCCTTTTCTTTTTCGTCTAGTTTAATTTTCAGTTCGTTATTTTCATTTGTTTTTGTTTCTAATTGTGCTTTTATTTCTTGAAGATTTTCATTTAACATCCTTTTCTCTTTGTTAAATGCTTGCTCGGCGTCTTTTTTGTCTTTAGTCAATTTTGTGACTTTATTTTTCAATTCTTTAATTTCATTATCAAATTTGTTTTCATCTTTCATAACACCAAGTATTTCACTGAGTTCATTCTTTTTCTGCGCCAATGTTTCTGACAAAGTCTTGTTTTCAAATTCAAGAGAATTGACTTTCTTTTCTAATCCTTTGATTTTGGTATTCAAGTCCCTTATTTGTTTAGACGTTTGTTTGTCATCAGATCCTTCATCACTTTTAGAAAACGGTTTCTTTTCCGAGCTTAATATTTCTAATTTCTTATTAATATCGTCATTTTCAGATTTCAGACTAGCATTTTCTTTGTCAAGTTTTTGGTTTTCAGATTGTAACTTTACTACCAATTCTTTCAACTCCCTAGTTTCATTTGACGTTTTATTCTCATTTGCAGCTTTTTCTAATCGCTTTATCTTATTTTCAAGTTCTGCCTTATCTCGTTCTAAATCAGAAATCTTATCAACAGAATTCAAATCACCTTGTCCACGTAACTGATCTTCGAGCGCATCGACGCGACTACGCAAGTACGTATTTTCAGTTGTCAACTCATCAATTGCTTTTAGAAAACTATTAGCCTCCTCTTCTAACTGTTTTATCCGTTTTCTATAAGTTATCTCTGCCTTGAGCAAAGTATTACGTTCAGCATACACTTGGGCATAGGATTCTTTCCTGTCCAGATCCATGTTTGCCTTATCACTTTTTTGTTCAAGTCTTAATTGTTCAACTGTTTCATTCGAAGGGCTTAACCTTCCGACGTTAGCTTGACTATTACTTGCTGGAGGCTTCTTGAAAATTTTACTTACTGACGGGGAAACAACGTACGTTTCGTGCTTATTTTGCGTGTCTGCTTTTAAAGTATTATCTGTTATGTCTTCATTTGTGTTAAAGTCGTCATCCGTTGATGGCGGAAATCTTAAATTATGAGAATATAATGTTCGTTTTGAAGTTGAATTTGAGGGTTCAAATTTTTCACTCACTGGTCTGCTTTCGTTTGTATGTTCAGTGACAGGACGGCTGTTTTCCCCGAGATTAAAGTCTGTGGTACGTTCTTCTTCAACAGTTATTAGAGGTGCAGTTTCTTTTGGACTTTTTGATTTTACCCTATCGTCTTTTTTATTATTTTGTCTTGGACTTAAATTATCGTTTTTATCTGTTTTGTTGTTCTTAGGTAAATATGTCCCAGTTGGTGCTTGACTTAATGGCAATGAATATACCAGAGAATTTGAATCGTTTGATTTTTCTTGCTTAACGCTTTTGTCGTCATTTGCTGCTTTGGCCTCTTTATGTGCAGAAGGACTGTTAGTTTTAACTGATGGTTGTTGTTTGGTCTGTGTGGATGGAGGAGTATCCTTTTCGCTGTTTTTATCACCTTGTTGTTCTTTTTTATTTGTTTGTTTCACATTAGAATTGGCACTATTGCCAGTTTTCTGACTTAAATAAACACTTTTAGAATTTGTAGGTTCTTTAGAAGAAGAATCCTTTGATGTTTTTGTATGACTGTTACCAACAGATTCTCTTGGAGTCGTATTTGAACTCTTTTGTTGTGGTGTACTCTTTCCTTTAGTCGGGCTTACACTTCCTCTGTCGTTTAGATCTTTTAAAACATTAGATTTTTGTGTTGGCTTTTCTGATGGTTTTGGCAATTGGTTTTTATCTGATACACCTGATACTGATTTTGAGTCTTTAGATGAATGTGTTAAAGACTTCTGACTAGAATTGTGTTTTGAACCATTATTTTTCTCGTGTGAGTCTAATGATTGTGAATCACGAACTTTAGCCTGCTTTGACGATTTACTTACAGAGTTGTTTTGATCACTACTCTTTGATTCACCCTTTTCGGGTATTGAATTTTTGTTTCCTTTGTTAGCTTTCACTGAGGCTTCGTTTTGTGAAGTATTTTTCTCGGTTTGTTTCTTACTTACTTCTTTTGAGGGATGTGAACCACTCTGTGATGTTGGTGCTGTGACTTTTTTATTTACACTTGATAAAGCGTTCGATTTTCTATAAGTATCCGAAGTATCTAGAGCTTTAGATGAATGATTTGAATCACTTTTGTTCTTTTCATTCTTTACGTCGTTTTTAGCTGGAGATTTATTTAGTTCATCTTGACTCTTGCTGACTTTAGATTTGTTTTGAACAGACTTTTTATCATTATTATCATTTTTCACATCCTTTGGCACATTTGCTACAGTTTTATTGTCACTTACACTGGCTGGCGATTTATCCTTAGTTTTTTCTTTGCCTTCTATGACAGGTAGTTTAAGACCACCTCGAGAAAGTCTGGCACGAGTTGGATCAGTGTCAAAGGTCGCCTGTCTATCGACAGACGTCTTGGAAACCGTTGCCATGACTACTTTCTAAACACGTGACGTCGTTGTAACACGTCTTGCCAGTGTTGGAGGCCATTTTTCGAGGACAGTATTGAAAGAAGTCAATGGTTTGTAGTCTGTAACCTGAAAATATACAACAAAGATTGGATTTAGAGAATATGATATAGATACAATTTGAAGATTAAGGGGAAACTCGGGTCGGTAGCGCAGTTGGTAGCGCGCCTGCATATTGAATCTGGTGTCCCGAAGGGAATACGGGTTCGAATCCCACCCGGGGAGGTGATTAAAGATTAAGAATATTTCCCTAAGTCTTTTGAGGTACGGATCTGCGACGTTTTTAGAATCTGGTCTATTTAAAATATGATCATACGCGCAAAAAACGCGAAGATTATTAGACATCACATAATATAACAACTGTGAATTGATTCAGAATAATTTGATTTACACACTGAAGGTATCCTGAGACAGGGTAAATATGAATAAGACTTGCACAATAAACACTGTATTTTTTCTGTCAAACAATATTGTGATATTTACATGAATAATTTATTGATATCACATTCTATAAATAACACAAAAGTATCCAATGTTACTTGTTTTCCTAGAACTCTGAAAGGTACAAGCAATCACTATGAAAACAAGAAGATGTACGCAGACAAAGAAAGTTTCCTCCCAGCCCTCATGATACAATTTTGAAGATTTAAGTTCGTAAAAAACGTTAGGCTGTGCAACTATCCACGAACATTTTATGTCCCATCTATTTTAAATTAACAATCACAGTAAACTTTCACTATAAAGACCACATGCTCAACCATTTGATTGTTGACGATATTTAGTCCAAAATGCTAGAAAATCGAGAGTTTAGCGCCAAACTGTTTTAACTCAATATAAGAAAAGAGCAAGTTACGTCCGTTTTGCACTAAACATGCGAAATGTACCTATATTTTAGACCATTTAAACCACCGATTTTGATGAATATATGCACTTACTGTAGCACTTAACTACAATAATATTATCACTAACGTTCATCGACAATATAACCTAGACTCATGTCATTGCAAAAAATAATATAGCTATGTAGTTAGTAGAAAAACAACCTTCGTTTATAATCGACTTTCCTTAAAAATGTATTGATCTAATGGGTTTGGAAACTTATTATAAATACATGCTTAAACAAACATAGCTAAAAATAACACAGTATCACAATACAAAAATATTAATTTCACAAACTACCAAACCGATCTTATTCAATGAATTACATTTTACAAAATCATTCAAATACAAATATGCATTACGATCTTTTATAAATATCACTAGTCGGAACATTATTTAACTGTAACTATAAGAAAAGCTATTGCATACAAAATATAACTGATTTCTTATTACGTGTTTAGTCGGTCTTTCAGTCATTATGTATGAACCTATAGTTTCATATCCGCATTTTATACCATTTTATATAATTCAATTTATGTACTACAAAAGCTGTCTTAATATTAAATATATTTTGCATGCAGACTTTCGCGCCGGTTTTTAGTTCAAATATTACCCAACTTCACTTTACGTATTTCCCTATACTGGCATATTTCTGTCACCAGATAACCAAACACCAAGTTAATAAAGTGGTTTCCATAGTTACACAACTAGTTAACCAATTACCACAGATCCAAAATATCGCTATCTGGAAAGTGATTATCTAATTACGTAACTAGTTGACCACTTAATTTAACGTGTAAGGTAAATATTTAACCACTTTGTTTAACGTGTTAGGTAAATACTTAACCACTTTATTAACGTGTAAGGTAACTAGGTAACCACTTTATTAATGTGTTAGGTAAATAGTTAACCACTTTTTTAACGTGTTAGTAAAATAGTTAACCACTTTATTAGACGTGTAATGTAACTAGTTAACCACTTTATTAACGTGTTAAGTAAATAGTTAACTACTTTATTAAACATGTAAGGTAAATAGTTAACCACTTTATTAACGAACGTGTCAGGTAACTAGTTAACCACTTAATTTAACGTGTTAGGCAAATAGTTAACCACTTTATTTAACGTGTTATGTAACTAGTTAACCACTTTATTAACATGTAAGGTAACTAGCTAACCACTTTATTTAACGTGTTAGGTAACTAGTTAACCACTTTATTAACATGTAAGGTAACTAGCTAACCACTTTATTTAACGTGTTAGGTAAAAAGTTACCACTTTATTAACGTGTAAGGTAACTAGTTAAACACTTAATTTAAAGTGTTAGGTGACTAGTTAACCACTTTATTAACATGTAAGGTAACTAGCTAACCACTTTATTTAACGTGTTAGGTAACTAGTTAACCACTTTATTGACGTGTAAGATAACTAGTTAACCACTTTATTTAACGTGTTAGGTAACTAGTTAACCACTTTATTAACATGTAAGGTAACTAGCTAACCACTTTATTTAACGTGTTAGGTAACTAGTTAACCACTTTATTAACATGTAAGGTAACTAGCTAACCACTTTATTTAACATGTTAGGTAACTAGTTAACCACTTCATTAACGTGTAAGATAACTAGTTAACCACTTTATTTAACGTGTTAGGTAACTAGTTAACCACTTAATTAACATGTAAGGTAACTAGCTAACCACTTTATTTAACGTGTTAGGTAACTAGTTAACCACTTTATTAACATGTAAGGTAACTAGCTAACCACTTTATTTAACATGTTAGGTAAATAGTTACCACTTTATTAACATGTAAGGTAACTAGCTAACCACTTTATTTAACGTGTTAGGTAACTAGTTAACCACTTTATTAACATGTAAGGTAACTAGTTAACCACTTTATTTAGCATGTTAGGTAAATAGTTACCACTTTATTAACATGTAAGGTAACTAGTTAACCACTTTATTTAACATGTTAGGTAAATAGTTACCACTTTATTAACGTGTAAGGTAACTAGTTAAACACTTTATTAACATGTAAGGTAACTAGCTAACCACTTTATTTAACGTGTTAGGTAACTAGTTAACCACTTTATTAACGTGTAAGATAACTAGTTTACCACTTTATTAACGTGCTAGGTAACTAGTTAACCACTTAACAATAAGCTGGTTAAAATATTCAAAAAAGGACAGGCATAATCCCTCATTTGCATATATTTTCTTGTTATAATCATTAACATAACATGTTATAAACATTAACACGTTACGTATCTAGTTAACCGCGTCGTAAGCTAATTAGAATTAACAAAACTTGACAGGTGTAAGCGCTAATTTGCATATACATGTATTTCTTGTTATAATATGTTATTAATTGAACATAAACTAGTTACATAACCAGTTAACAACTTAATTAACTAGTTATTTATGTGGTTATCTGGTGGCAGAAATAAGTCTCCATATTTTACATTTATAATAAAACTACTTAATTGTTCCACGCTATAAGACTCTATAAGTATATTTCTATTCTAGATGCTGTCAGTATAAAACTGTATTGAACGGTTTTTATACAATTTATTCAACTGTTTAATTGATTTCAGATCAATCAGGAAGTCTACTATAGAAGTGTTGCTAACTCTGAATAATTGTAAAGTATTGTTGATAATTGTTTGGTCACAACATTATTAGAGAAACGTAGTTTATAAATCAATTTCTTCTAAGAACCCATGCTGTATGTTTTGTTTACACCATCGTAAGCATTTTTTGTTTTGTTGTTAAGCAAAGTTTATACAAAGTAATTATTAAGCTTTTCATTTATACAAGGACTCTATATACATGCTTAGATA
Source organism: Mactra quadrangularis (assembly GCA_025267735.1). Lineage (NCBI taxonomy): Eukaryota > Metazoa > Mollusca > Bivalvia > Venerida > Mactridae > Mactra > Mactra quadrangularis. Next base: position 59,331,434 of record CM046303.1, on the reverse strand, counting down.
GGGTCCTTGATTTATAGAATATTAAAGTTAAGATTTTAAGATTAATCATTAAATTTTTCAATGAATAATGAACGTAAAAATCGGCTTGTAACTATTTACATTTTCATGTTTTGTTTAATCTAAGTAGATGACATAGGAAGTTGGAGGCATTGGTTCTAAGGGGCTTCACAAATGACATTGATGAGTAATTTATAAATTTAGGATCCAATATAATAAAATAATAGAACAGACCCTCAATTTTTCTGTATTTCATTATACTCTGAACTTATTTATAAAAATAAAATGTATCAATTTTCTGAACACTAATTCAAATATATTTTCTCATATTAATATGACCTATTTTTAAGCATTTATCGTGAGTTTACGTGCTAAGAAATTAATGAATTTGGCATAGGGACAACCTCAAGATGTCGCTAATGAAATTTAAAAAGCTAGTGCATAGTGTTCATATCATTTTAAAATGGTAAAATTTTAATGCATGTCAAAGGCTTCGTATAATTTTATTTTAGTAACAACGGGCTTACCCGTTGGAGATCGTCACCAGGAGCCGGAGGTTTCCGCATATTTCCGTGTTTACGGAATTCTACGCTATCAAGCCTTGTTAGTTGCAATGACATACTCTTCATATAACAAACGATCAATTTTACGTTGATTTTATCGTATCTTGCTGGATACCAATATGTTATTGACCGTGAAAACAAATTTATAGCCTTCCTTGGACAATAAACCGATATTGACCCTCTAATATACAATAAAAACAGGTCAAATAAATTCTCTTATTGAATTTTTGGTCTCCTGAATGAAGAATACATTGTGTTGAACTATACCGTATAGTGTTTTATTTTTATAAGACTTAAGCTGGTTTAAGTGAATTAAAACTTGAACAAAAACATAACTTTGTACAGTATCGATTGTTGAGACGTTATTTTATTAAATATCCATACCCGACCTTAACAAGGTAAACTGGTTTCTAAGTTTTGTCGTGAATATTTTGTAAGAGCTTCTACACAGCAGCAGAAATTATATATTACAGAACAGCAGAACAGAACAGAACAGAACAGAACAGAACAGAACAGAACAGAACAGAACAGAACAGAACAGAACAGAACAGAACAGAACAGAACAAAACAAAACAAAACAAAACAAAACAAAACAAAACAAAACAAAACATACATGTACATTTATTCACAAAAATATACAGGTGCTAGTGATTAACAATGAAAATGTATTAAAAATAGCATGGCATCAGTTCAATTATGGTATATGCAAACAGGCTATGTCTTTAAAACAACTAGAATTCATAAATATTATTATTTATTATCATTTTATATTATTACATGTATACCATCATATCTTTTAACTCGCTTTCCTTAGCGCATATGTACGAAACAGTGAGATTAGTTAACAAGCTGCATAATGGTTGTTACTTAGTATATTTTATACTCATACATAAAAACAAGTTCATTCACTGCTCACTATGTTCTAAGTAAAAAAAGGGAATCTGTTTTGGGGTTTGAATTCAAAGTCAGTCTAGGTTAACCATTACTATCACTGTTGTATATTTTACGTGATGATGGTAATTTAATTGTCCAATAAGACACAGAAGCTCCTTCATATAATAAAAACTTGTCTTTTCAAACTTCTATACGGATTGTCAAGCTCTTGTGAATAAGAGTATTCGAACCCGGGATTGGTACATGAGTTCATGTCAAAACAGATCAACCCTTTGCCTATTGTTTTACATAGCCACCTGACGTGATTTCGAGGCAAACACAATATGCATGTACGTAATATAGTGCTATTGTCTCAGAACCATGCCGGACGACTAAGGATTTTACATACATGTACACATTCCGTACAAGATAGGAACGGTGATCATAAAATAAGAGACCTGTCAAGAATTATCTTAGATATTCAAATAAGATACAAAAGAATGAATAAGTATAGGGTGTATCTTAAGTTAAGATAGGTATTATTGGATATCAATTGACATATTGAAATTGTAATGATATCTTCAATATAGAATACAAGTATTATCTACCAGGCTACACAAGAATGATATCAGTCCTAAACATTAACTATTTTATATACCAATTGATATTGTTGAACTGTCAACTGAATGTTTGTTAGCTTAAGAAGGACTTGATATTTGATCAGTGATAGACAAATAATGGACGAGTATTTGTATTTATATTGAATAGCAAAACATAGAATTCACTTTCTTTTATATTATATGCTTCGAAACATAGGCTGGAGGAAAGAATATGTAAGAATACTGACTCTGTACAATGTAGTTCGTTTTCCAGGTCATGGATATTTTGTACACTTTAAATAAGCTTTCACTAGTTGATTCAACTATATACAAAGGCTAACATAGGTATAGTTCGCTTTTTGTGTAATGCATGTTGTATTATACAAAAAAAACCTGTTCAGTCAAGGGACAAGTGATGATTGATTTTCAATTCTAGACGGTGTAAATGATCTCAATTTGATTCATCAGTTCCTAAACTAGGGTTTTAAGAAACGTGCCTTTACATGTAAACACTGCATGACAAATTAATTGACTAAAGAACATAAATCTCTAAACAGTATACAATTGAAAACTCCGCGAGTGCAAGTTGGCTTTGCATCAATCTGATTAAAACCCGATCTAAAATTTTCAGCTCGCCTACTCGCGGTCTACAGGATATCTGTTTACGGAGATTGGCTTTGCATCTTCTAATAGTTAAATGAATTAGAATATATTTAGAGGACTAATTATTTCATCCTGTATGCAAATTTAAGACATTACGGAATACTTAGGCAGCAGGCACGGTTTCGATCGACCAAACAAACTATGGTGTGGTAGATTGATCGGGACCGTGCCGGTCGCCTATTACAGAATGTAAATGAGTCTTACGATTTTATTTTATTTTACTAGATTTAACGCCGTGTCAACACAATTTAGGTCCTTTATGGCGTCCAGCGCACCTAACCTAGCTTTCCTGGGTCTATAACCAGTACTCACCTACCCTTCCACAAGGCCGGAAACTTCTCCATATTAACTAATCAATGGAGGAAAATTGACATTATTGTCAAATTTTCATGAAAGGGTATAACCTCCTCGGGTTGGATTCGAACCCGCACCCCCTCGGGCACGAGATTTCAAATCCCGTCGCGCTACCAACTACGCTATCGACCCGGGTTGAGTCTTACGATAACAATAATAAATATGAGTGGTTACAATGCAACACCAATATAACTATGTTGCTCAGTACTTCAATCATGATATAATGGGTTTCTGAATCAAACAGCGTCCACTGAGCAAGTAGCAACATTTTATAATTAAGTAAATCAATGTCAATTCAAAGTTGATGATATACAATTCATTAATGAAACAATTTTAATTGTAAAACAAATTAACTTAATTGCTAATCAATGTATAACAAACTCAATACAAGAAAACGGTCATAGAGCTATTAATATAAGAGAATAACAGATCGATGTTGAAAACAAGTTGCTATAATGATCTGACTATCAAAATGACATACCATGGGTGTGTGTAAATCACTGGACCAGCGCAAAACTAGTCTTACTACACGTAAATACGGAATAATTTAGACTAGTTTTGCACTCACTCGTCAGTATATTTGTAGAAGAAATTATACAAGTGGTAAATGAATCGATACTTGAAAGCATAATGGCTTAAGCGACAATGGAAATTACGAAAATATGCGAAAATTGTAGGCAGCCATTAATTATAACATTGAACTTTCAAGGATAATTTGAAAAAAAATGTAAAAATGTATGAATTCATTTTTTTCAAAACGGAATTATATATAACAAATTCACTTGTTTATGGAACATTCTTTACCGAGTTGTTACGGCGCTGGAATGGTAGTTGTAGGATAGCCACATCCGCGATGGTTCCAAATCACAGTCAAAACCTGCCATTTTTACGATGCCTGTATATAATGTATGCGTAATTTCTCATAGAAAATGTATAAGACAGTCAATACAGCTCGAACAAAATGTTGAATAAACAGTTGGTACCGGTAGCCATTTTTCTAAAATTTAAAGTGTTTGAAAAAAAATCTAGTTGTACAATTATTTGCCCATATCAGCTTTACATAATTCATACGGTAAATCTACTAAATTTTAAACATTTTAGTTTTCTCTTACCTTTCTTATTAAAATAATCAAAAATAAATATTCCTTGTACTCCAAATAATTCTCAGTTTATGGCAGTTATAAGCTCGTGAGACACTTTTATAAATGAATTTAAAATTTCAATAAGATATCCAAAATAGGTATATGTCCTTTTGAATTAAGTCTTGTGCTAAAATAGAATTATAAAACAGCGAAAACAAGTTATTATCCATATAACTACCGTTTAATATTTTTAAATCCGATTCGATTCTCTACAAATACGTCGCACAAATACGTACGGACTCGTTACGTACTAAACTGGTTTTTAAACATAACCAAGAAGAAAACGGTTCAATATTCAATAATATATTGAAAAGCTGAATGCTTTACCGAACAAACAAAAAACTGAGTCAACATAATGCTAGTAAGGAAGATGCCATTGATTCAACAATTCAACATGATTACTTTAGGATTTCAGAATGTGTTATTGGGACTTTTTTGTCAAATCTATTTTTTCTTGTATTCATACGCGCGAACAGAACGGTTTGTTTGTTTGAGATTATAAGTAGTTCTTCTTTCAGAATAAATGTTGTACTAGTATGTACAATAGACTTTATTGATAAGAAAATGTAATTCTATGGATCAAATGATAGAAATATTAAACCTGGCTTCTTTCACAAAGGCAAAACAAAGATTATGAGTTGATTCTTAAGTTAACTTTAGGTAGAAATGTTCGTATTACATAAAATGCAAATTGAGTCTTAAACAGCATGTATTCAAATTCTGCGTAAAGCCATAAAGCCATGTCAGTCGGTGATTAGTAGCATGTAATCTAATTACGACTATGTGCACATGCATGCACAGAAGCAATATGGTAAACGAAAGACAGTAGTTTTGACAAATAACAAAAAAACACATCAGTTAACGCAGAGGACATTCATGTAAACGATGCGACTGTAAACGTGGCCAGGTCCATTAAAACCTATGATTTGGGATGAAACATGACACAAATTTAATAATTTGTTTATACCTATTTTATCAAAATATCATAACAATGCATTTTATACTGAACGTATACACTATTCATAATGCTTATGAATGTTAAGTGCCAAGGTGGTTTGTTTTAATCAGTAAAATGGTATACATGCTTTAACTTTTTCACCTATTGATTGGACAAGTTCTTTATTTAATAGATAAATACGCATGACCTTTTATACGACTTGTATTGGTTATTATTAAGTACCAGCCATAATTTTGAAGACAGAAAATTTAATCTTTTTTTTATTTCATTAATTGTTTTCGGTAGAATCATCATTCTTAATATATTTAACATAGTTGATGATTAAACAATGATGAACAAATTTCTCGAATGCATCACATTTATAAGATTCAGCATCAGCCCTGCGTTCAGTTACCGCGAACATTACAAAACGTTCCGTAAGGGTACATTCGGGACTCCTCGGCCATTCGCTGCGAATAATCTCGGACATATTTAGACGCTATTTTGAAACTACCGGTGTTAAAGTAAACAAATATATGATCGTTTAGGCATTGAGTGATGTTTCGTTTTTAGTCTGTAAATTTTGAAACATCACTCATTGCCTTAACGATCTCATATTTGTGTATTAGATCAGGTTATTCGCAGCGAATGGCCGAAGAGTTCCGAATGTATCGTCATGTAACGTTCTGTAACGTTTTGTGTAATTGAACACGCTACTGGTATCCCACAACCACAACACCAAATTTAATGAAATTCATTTCTAGAACATAGAGAATATGCAACTTTGGTAGTCTCAACAACAAATAGTTCCATAACGAAAAAATAAGCAAGTATTACAATCATTTCAAAATAAATGGTTATCAAGATTTGTATAAAACCTATGTAGTAGGCTTGCAAATGGAAAATGTCTTCAAACTTTTGTTAAGTAATGTATGTAATATTTGCTTTGTATGAAAGTAGAACACGATAATAGACCTACTTTCTAATCGTATTACTGTTTTGCCCTTAAGTATTCCAAAATATGTTATTATTAAATTAATATATAGTCATATACAATGTACATGTACTTGTACTTACCGAATGGATTAAAACATTTAAAATGTATTCTAATAGATTGGAGTGATCTCTGTCCCAAATTAAGATTATCAGGGGTCAAATTAATTGTAAATATTCTATAGACATGTAGCAGAGGTATAATACGACACTTGTACTACCTTGCCTTAAAGCTAGCTTTTATGACGACGTGGTATAGTGTCCGCTTGCGACTCGAGAGGTCGTGGGTTGGAATCTCAGTTGGGACCATGGATTTTTATCGGGTTACATTTGGCGCCCAATGTAAAATAACCCACTAGGAATTGTGTGACTGCACCCTTAGATAGTCCCACAGACAATCGAGCTCCAAGAATTCGAGGATGAATTCTGTTAAGGAGAGGGTGTGTGTAGCAGAGGTATAATACGGCACTTGTACTACCTTGCCTTAAAGCTAGCTTTTATGGCGACGTGGTAGAGTGTCCGCTTACGACTCGAGAGGTCATGGGTTCGAATCTCAGTTCGGACCATGGATTTTTATCGGGTTACAGACACAATGAACTGACAAAACATAAGGCATGCACACAGGACCTTCCCATGGCAGCAATTCGTTTAAAATGGATATTATATTTGCTAAATTACATGCAAACAATTTGCTTATCACGGTCATTACGACAATGTGCGCCAATCAATTCCAATGTATTACTGAAGTATGTATGTATATGGTATATACATTTTGTATTCCTTTTGAATATCATGTTATAGTTATTTTTATTATCCTTCTGAATTTGAACTGCAAAATTGTGCAATTGACTTACGACAACTTTTTTTCGTTAGAATTTATGTGAAAAAAGCACTGGTAATGATTTGATAGTAATATAGATAATATACGATATAAGTTATTAGTGATTAAGTTCGAGAAGTTATGTTTTGTTGTTTGTTTTAACTAATTGTGTAATTTTATTTCACCTATCCAGTGAGTCCAATCTGTAGCGCGTTTGACTACGCATCCAGGCTACGAATCACGGACTGGATCTTGGGCCGTGGATTTTGTTAAAAATATTTTCCAACGGCCATTTCCCAGTCCTATTCATAGACCGAGTCATTCTCATGCACAGGGGCTATGAAGATTCCCGATCTCGGCTCCTGCAGTATAACAGTGGAAACGTTGAAATTCGGCGTTAAGCTTTTAACATTACAACCCCTCGGTTTCATTTTATTTCAATGGATATCTCGGAGTCTATATATTAAAGTTTGCCTGTACATTGTATGCTATATTTTTCAGGTAATATGAGGAGAACAAGAAAAAAAACCGACTCACTTCCCTGTGGATGAAGATAAATTTGTACTAGTAAATACATTCGTACAAGTCAAAACCTTACAAAACTTGCGACGAGTTCAGTCAGTTCATTTATATAAATTACAAAGATATAAACATTTTTCCATTCGATGAACGTCAATGTTTACTGATAACTTAAACAAAAAAAATAATACGAAGTTAAAATCTTAAAATCACAGTTTGATTTTACTGATAGTCCTTATTAAACAATTTTGATATTAAAGTTAACCCTGATTCAATACAAAATATAATATTGGAAAACAAGTTAATTAGTAACAGAACAGAACGGAACGGAACAAAACAGAGCAGAACAGAACAGGCGAACAGAACAGAACAGACGAACAGAACAGAACAGACGAACAGACCAGAAAAGAACAGAACAGAACAGACGAACAGAACAGAACAGAACAGAACAGAACAGACGAACAGAACAGAACGGAACAGAACAGAACGGAACAGAACAGAACAGAACAGAACGGACGAACAGAACGGAACGGAACAGGACATACAGTCTGTGCTAATTGATTTGAGACTGATTAAGGCGTAACACACTTTAGTAACTACACTACTTTAACTGATTTTATAAATGCAAATGATTCTATGTATCAAACACATAGTTTTTTGTCTCAAGTCAATTTTGCATAAACTATTCAAATCTATTGCGTTTGATGTAGCTTCACGGGTTAATACATTTAACCTAGCTTTTAATAAGAATTTTTTAAAGGGCGACGGGAGCATTTAAATGTTTGCAAAGTTTTCAAAGCATTTATGACATATTTATTGTTCATTTTAAAATTGCTTTTCTTTGTTAAAATTTAGAATGTTCAATTCAAACTGGCGACATAACTTTACATATTTACTTTGAAATAATAAATTAAAGTTATAAAATGTCAATAAAATGTGCAATGTAAATATGTGCGTTAAGTACTTCACTCGGTGACTCTTATAGATAAAAGATTATAAAATTTGAAATGTTTAAAAAATAAACTTACTGAAAGGAAAATATGCTGAACTTTCTTTATCTCAGTCTATTTTATAATAATTACTGTACAGTCATAAATATTACAAGTACAGTCTATTATAAAAAGTGCAGTTTTGTTAAAGTAGAGATTACAATTGAAGTTAAGGACAGTATAGTTCCGCTATACAGATTACAGACCACCTTGGCTGCCTCAAAAATGAGATATTTGACTATTTTCAAAATTCGAGAAGAAAAATGTCCCTATATTAAGATAGTCTGATATTAGGACCGCCTAGTGTTATGGTCGCAGTGGAACTCAATGTCGCAAATTGCGAATATTTGCTAAGTCCGATGTACCGGACTCAAGGTTTAAGAGTTCACCGGATCGGGAAAACAGAATCCGGTAGAATAGGATCCGACGGATCCCTCTGGGTATAAAAACTCTGTTACCCGTGTAAACGGGGTTAGACGAATTTTAGTTTTAATAAATTTCGGATACAATTTGTTGTTATTTAGATTTAATTTTATAATTTTATGTTAATACAAAAAGTACTTAAAATAAAGTAATGTCAAGTGTCAACTTGTGTTAGTTAAATATTAATGTGGATGTAGAAAAACCAGCGATATATTTATGAAGTCTAATCAATAACAATTAACTTCGAAATTTAACCAGTACCAATTGGAAGTCTAAACAGTACCAACTTAGAAGTCTAACCAGTACTAACTTAGAAGTCTAGTCAGAAACAACTTTGAGAAACTACACAACAATTATCCTAAACCCTAGCCTGATCTTGGGTTATCATAGATTGTAGAAGACGCTGGCACCAGATTCTTTATTCGTAAAATTACACGCAAATATGTTTTATAATTATACAATTATACGATAGTTACACGAATAAATTGCCAAACGAGCAAAAATAAAAACGGTCCCCTTATTATACACAATCGTATACGAGTTTTAACTATACTTTCATTGTAATAGTTCATGTATACGGGGTACTATATCCTGGGACATGTTATTTATTGATGAACTCTGGAGCCAGTGGAAGAAAGGCTTAGAATGTCCTATATAAATGAATTTTGTCCAAATTGATTTATAAGTTTTAATAAATGCAATGTCAATCAGTAAGTCCACCAGAAAAATTAGTCCACAAACCATTTCCATTATTACACAGCATGAAAACAGTTTACGACATACTTTAGTCTACCACACATAGTCAAGTAGTTTTACATTAATCTATACAGATCACTCAAAAGGTAGTTAATTACAAAGATAGCACGTTATTATATAAAGTTTAATATCAAATTTTATCTTTATTTATACAAGACGCTCAGAAATAAAGTCAATATTAATTTATATTGAATATCAACCGTTGTTTAGATAATATATAGTATGGAGCTTTATAATGAATGATTATGTAAGGAATATCTCGTATTTTTGGGAGTGTGCTGTTAATCCAATGATATAGCTTGTTTATCCATGTCTATAGCTCATTTGGACCGATATAGCGCGCCTAGCTTTCGAATCTAGTTTCCATAAAGAGGTACGGGTTCGAATCCTACTAAGGGCAGTTATACCCTTTCATGTAAATTTGACAATAATGTCAATTTTCCTTTATCAATAAGGCGTATAGAGTTTCCGGCCTTGTGGAAGGCACTGACACTAGAGTCCTCACATTCTTTAAAATGCACGCACATATAATATTTTGTCAACAAACATAATTAAAAATCGCTCCCGTATTCATCACCGTGTACGAGTTATTACTAGATCTATACACTCATTATAATGTTTATTATATATGTATGTACAGAGAACTATATATAGGGACGTACGTATTATAATCATAAGATATGGACTCTGGTGCCAGTGGGTATGTGACTATTAGTTATAGACAAGGGTCAAGGAATGTAAACGGGCCTTGACGACATTATAACCCCAAGATTTTATCATTCGGAAATTAATGATGTTCAACAAATATTTATGGTCTATGTAGAATTCTGTAACAATCACTCAAATGAGTCACGGTCCCTATACCGAGGGACTTTTTGTGATCCGTGTGGATCAAAGTGTCAAAACTAATGCACCCCCTAGGTAGTACATTCTTGCATAACTTCACACCTCTGAATGAGATAACGTAGAGTACCTGCTCCTTCTAATAAGTAACCCACTTCATAGTGGAGCAGTATTCCAGTGGTACATGTAGGACGCGCGCTTAGGGATCGAGAGGTCCTGGGTTCGAATGCAACTAGGGGCACTGCTAATTTCCTTGAGCAAGAAATTTACCTGCGATTGTTTCACTCCACCCAGGTGTAAATGGGTACCTGCGAGGGTGGTATAATTCCATTGCGCCAATTTGTCGGCAGCACTAAAATGGCGGAGTGAAAAGACTTCACAGGGAGTTGATAGATAGATACCAGTAGTCCGGTGACTAGGGGTAATAGTTGTAAAGTCGGTGAATGTGCGTAAGCATGAAACTCAGACTATAAAATGCCATTACAATTTTTAGTACTTTTATTTGAATAAAAAATCCGTATTTTAAAAGTCAAAAAAGTTAAAGTGCGGTTTAAAGTCTGCTTCCATATACATGTTCAGCCGACTTTACAATCTTGTACACTAACTCCTGATCATTGAAATCACCCTCAGGCAGGCGATCCCTCACAGTACCCATTTACACCTGGGTGGAGTGGAACAATTGTAGGTAAATTTTTTGCTCAAGGAAATTAGCAGTGCCCTTAGTGGGGATTGAACCCGGGACCTCTCGATCCCTAAGCGCGGGTCCTACTACTGGACCACTGCTCCTATTGTTGAAACAATAACAAACAATTAAAATAATCATATAGAATATGCACTGTGTGTCAAAACCTCTCACAAAAAGCATTTTGAGGCTTTACCACAGTTTTGTAATGTATATGTCAATAAAAACAACAGCGCAAATCAAATACAGATTAATAAAAATAAGTTTGCGAAATATTATCCTTCTTCAATAATAACATTAATATATTGTTACAGTAATGCTTATATAAACACACTTATAGTTATCATATAAATTTTCACTATAATTGAAGCACTTTTGATTGATTAATGAACGCAAATACATCAAATAGTCTAACACTAATTGCTGTTCGAGTTTTTATATTCTACCATTTGAGTGTTTTGTTTCTATCAAATTTGTTTTAAAACACTTGACTGCCTTTATAGTTGAAATAAAAGTTAAATTGTCAAAGTAAACACTAAACTTTTACTGAACATTAAATCCCAAGTGTTCAACGATTAATCATTATTTTAATGGCAACATGACATTAGTAGAAATAGGTCCTTTATCAAAAGGATTCAATGGTTATTGGTTTCGAAAACCTGTAATATGCTTTTAAGAACAATTAATGTATTGAACAGTTTTAAATAGTTCTAATACACTTTTTAGACTAAACTAGCCTAAGCCTTTCTTATTTGACAAAATCTGTAAAAATGTAAAAGTCGACATATGAATGAGAGCCCTAAGTCACTCAACAAAAGCTAAAACACCATAGTCAGTAAAAAAAAGAATTTGACATAAGTCATTAATGAACTACAAATCCTACGTTAGTCAACAGAAAATCGTTAACCTCACGTTAACTAACACATAAACACATAAAGACTAAATTAACAGGAAAGCTACACAAGTTCATGAATAAACAGAAAACGTACGTCAACAATGAAAATAATGATATTGCGCTAGTCAACAAATGACAATATAACATACGTAAGTCAACAAATTAACACGAACTTTACGTAGGTAAACAATTGCACTAGAATCATACGAAAGTCAATAAATGAACATGATCTCTACTATACGTAAGTCAACAAATTATCAAAACTCTACGCAAGGCAACAATTTATCAAAACTCTACGTAAGGCAACAAATTATCAAAACTCTACGTAAGGCAACAAATTATCAAAACTCTACGTAAGTCAACAAATGAACAAGAACTTTACGCAAGTCAACAAATTATCGAAACTCTACGTAAGGCAACAAATTATCAAAACTCTACGTAAGTCAACAAATGAACCAGAACTTTACGTAAGGCAACAAATTATCAAAACTCTACGTAAGTCAACAAATGAACAAAAACTTTACGTAAGTCAACAAATGAACAAGAACTTCACGTAAGTCAACAAATTATCAAAACTCTTCGTAACTCAACACATTGTCAAAACTCTACGTAATTCAACAAATGAACAAGAACTTTACGTAAGTCAACAAATGAACAAGAACTTTACGTAAGTCAACAAATGAACAAAAACTTTACGTAAGTCAACAAATGAACAAGAACTTAACGTACGTCAACAAATGAACAAGAACTTAACGTACGTCAACAAATGAACAAGAACTTAACGTAAGTCAACAAATGAACAAGAACTTTACGTAAGTCAACAAATGAACAAGAACTTTACGTAAGTCAACAAATGATCAAGATGAAAAAGCTACGTAATTCAACAAATTATCAAAACAGTACGTTGATCAATGATTGATCACGAACCCTACGTTAATCATAAGGAAGCATATAACTAATGTTAGTCAACAAATGAACACAAAACAAACGTTAGTCAACAAATGAACACAAAACAAACGTTAGTCAACAAATGAACACAAAACAAACGTTAGTCAACAAATGAACAGGAATCTTACTTCAGTCAACTCGACGTTTATCAACGATGAAGAAAAAACTAAGGTAAATCCACTAATGAAAAGAAACTCCAAAGGAGTACGATATACCAAAAAGTGTTGAACGAAAAGAAATAATTCAATTATAAAAGTTAGGTTCCTATAATACCGTCATTAACGTACTGATTTTAACTAAAACATGTACAATACCATTTCAATAATCAACACATGTTACATGTCTCTAAATATTCATTTAGACTATACACTTCTATTGAAAATTTTAACACATTTTACCACTTGAAGTACAAAACGTATGTTAGTACAAACGGATAAATAAAATGAATACAAAATACATAATTGTCTTACCGTCACGTCCATTATGAATAGTTTATTTTGACATATAAATCCTGATTCGTTATCTATAAAACCTATACATTTATTCTATACTATAAAACACTAGCTTTTTGTTCATTTATTATTCTTGTTTAGCTACCATGTGGCACTTTGTTTAAATAAAATTCCATATTTTTCCTACAGTATCCATGTATCTGTACAATTCTATGAACTTCTAAAAGCGTTACTCGGTTCTTTTAAAATATTAATAACTTAATGAAATGTGGACTAAAATTGTTATATTTAAATATTGAAACAATTTGTCAACACTCGTAATGTTAAATTTTTGGATAACAATCAATAAATAATGCGTAACAACATGTTTGGAGTAGAGTTCTTTGTTGAAACAATATGAGCTATACAAATAAACAGTAACTTTAGAGTTTATATCGTCACATTGTAGCCAAGTTAAGTATACATTGATTTTCTATTAGCTACATACAATACATTATAAGTATAGAGTCGGACGTAAGTAGTATACGAAGTGTCGTAGGTCAAGCATAGCTTATATATAGTGACATATTGCTACAAAGATCGAAGAAACAATACAATAGACGTTAAGCATGTATACATTTTTTGTATAGAAAAACACTGAATCGAACCATTGATATAAAATATAACCACTGAATTCGATTCAGACGCCCATTAAAGTACAACATATTGAAGTTCAAACGTAAATCATGGTACAATCATATTTGTATTGTGCTCTGTGGGTTTATGCCAATGTAAATCAGTGAGGCCAAAAATCAGAACTGGTCATTCCAGTTGGAATGTATTCGTAAAAAAGAAATGCTTATTATTTGTATATACATTTGTAGTTAAGCATGTAACAGAGATAGGCACGATAAGAGTAAACTTTCACTTTATTAAATAACCATAAGTTATTTGCCTTGTAAAGTGCCAAATTCACTGCACAATACTGCAAAACAATGTTAAATAAAATTGAAAACAGGGCGAAATCTGTTATAGGGCCAATAACACTTATTGCCTCGGTTCAATAACACATTTCTGCGCTCTGATTGGTTGATAAAACGATGCCAATATAAAAAACTGGTCCGTCAATAAAATTGCCATTAAATAAGTGATTTGATATAGGCATTGTTATTTTTCCTCAGGACAGTCGTATTGGCCCTTGGCCTTCCGTCTCAGGCCAATACGACTGCCAATGGAAAAATCACAGGGCCTGTTTTAAATCCCTTATTTAATAAGTAAACGCATAATAAAGACCATCTTAATAAGTGAAAAATCATAGGGTTTTTGTAATTTACAGAACAAAGTGGTCCCTGTATTAAGAACGTTTTGCTATTAAGATGTTCGAGTTAGAAGGTCCAAATAGGAAACTTTATTATACTTAATATACGAGAAAAAAAACATCCAGAAACTAAATATTTTAATTAAAATTTGTTATATCATCTTTTAAAGGTATAATTAAGTTCATACTATAACCTACTTTGTGCATCGACGCAAGCTAGCAAAACGTAGCATGCACCAATGCCTGTAAAAATTGTGAACAGAGTAAGTGCATGCAATACTATTCGCGGGTTAAGCGGAAAACAGTCGTAACTCAATATAAGAAAAGAGTGAGTTACGACTGTTTTGCGCTACACCTGCGTAATGCTATTTTACAAAATACGTTAAGCTTAATGAGTTTTTTATACCAAGTGTTGCGCTATGTTCCATCATGATTTTTATTGGTAATTTATATTGATTGTGTATTCAGATCACAAATTTGATGAACAAAACACTAATTGTCGATCAAATTGCGGACAAGCTTGGTCGGTTATGTAAAGATAACAACGGTTGAGTTTTTTTAACGAGACTTTGAATAAAGCAATGATCATGTTATCAGACGGAAGCATTTTGTGACGTTTAAAGCAACTGGATCACAGATTATTTCGATTTTTAAAATTGCCTGTCAGTATACATGTGTTTAATTGTGTTAGGAAAATGAATTCTTAATATTTAAGACAAACTGACCTAAAGATAGTGAGAAATATAAAAAAGTAACAAAAACGCTCCCAAAGCCATCTATATTTTTACTAACGCAGCATGGATCTATAAAAAAATCACCCTTTTAACAATTGTATGTAAATTTGCACTAAAATCGTCATTATTAAAATCAAAATAATTCTATGCAGTTTTGAGAGTTTTAAGAATTTTGATATGCACTTAATTTCCACTGATATGACCGTCAAAATTGATGATATAAATAGTAGAACGGTCTAATCATATGGACCTTCAACTGTCAAAATGAAACCTTTGTAACTTGAAAATCGTCAAAATTCGCATGATTTTGCAACAATTCATGGTCGGGTACCCACGGACGAACCACTACGTGCAACCGGGGTACCCGACAATGGCAATAACCTAGCTTATACTTCAAGTAGAAATTAACTTTATTCAGGTTGAAATCTATGAAGGGGCCACTTTAAGAGATCCATAAAGATAGGTTTGGTTTATAGTATATGATAGAATAGACTATTTGATAATCTAGGTATGCATATTAATTCTATTATATGGGCTTGATAAGACTTTTAAAGCCAGGAGTCAATTCAAAAATAATCTGCCAAGATTTATGTTTAAGAAATATGGGGTTCTAATTTTCAAGTACATGATGTATTGACCCTTTGTATAGTTCTTAATATAATTTAAAAGCTAGGTTATAAATATTGAAGGCTTCTAAATGACGACTTTAGGGTATTAAGGATGGATACTCGTGTCTAGTCCTAGGTCTGCTTGCCTCTTTGGCCTATTTCTTGAGTGGTTTTGATATTTAAATTGAATAATAAATAAATAATGAAATGGTTTCTTACAAGTACATTTTCACTCGAATTTATCAAACTTCTGAATGATTTGATTAGGATATTTTCATTTAATGTGACGAAACACTCTGGTTTACTTCACTATGCTTTCTAGAAGGGAACAAAAAACCGTTTAAATTGTCTAAAACGGGACATATTGTAACATACCATTAAAGACGTGCACTGAAATGATAAATGAGAGGCCGAGTATATCTTGTCATGCATTTACTGGTATTATGGTCTGTAGACAAAAGTGATATTACACTTTGTATCTGTCACTCGAAGATTGTCATTTTAAAATATGAAATAATACAGGCATGGGTTCGAAGCACAAGAAGCACTGCTAATTTCCTTGAGCAAGAAATTTGCCTACAATTGCCCCACTTCACCCAGGTGTAAATGGGTACTGTGAGTGTAACCTGTCCCGTGTACAGTTACCCTTAACGTTACAAAACGTTCCGTAACGGAAGTGTCGGAACAACTCAACCCTAAGACAACTCAAAACGAGACAACTTAATCCCCTACTAACGGATCGAGTTGTCCAAACTTTGAGTTGAGTTTTGCACGGGTTGAGTTGTCTTCGGGTTGAGTTCTTCCGTATCCGTAACGTTAGCTAACAGTGACTGTCGTTACTGAACACGCAGCTGCTTCAAGGATCGAGATTTCAATTGTCATGGGTTATCATACAAAATTGTGAAGTTGGCTGAACATGCATCTGGTAGCAGACTTTAAACAGCACTGTTTTCAACCTTAACAAAAAATGTTGTATCCGAATCAGTCGCCAAAAAGCACAGCGACATAGAAATTGAAAAAAAAAATGAACAAGTTGAAATATTTGTATTGTTGACGACGAGGTCTGAATGTAAATTACTTTTGATATGAATATCAAATACTCCTTACGAGTAATAAAATCGATGGTGCAAAATAAGTACGTATAAATTGTACTTAAACAAATCTTATTTTGTGATTTATTTGTAAACGTTGAAGGAAAACAATTTGTTTACTCGTTGAGGTGAGAAGACGTGTCTGAACAATCCTGACTTTAAGTTATTTTAGACAAGTTTGAATGTACATACGAGAAACATACGAGAGTGTAAAGCTATGAACGATTCGTTTATGTAAACCATTCGTTTTAAACGGGACCTATTCCATTTAAAACTAATATTTCGGGATGTAGCTGAATTTTATTGTTCTTTAAACATAGTTAAAGATTCATCTCTTGTGACCACCAAAATCGATGGTCCTTAAAGCGGACTTTCTCAGATAAAGCGTTTTGGAACTTTGATATAGACAAAATGGAACGATTTTTAATGACCAATGTGGTTAGGGCTGCACCGGTATTCAAAGTTCAGGTTTAAAATTAAATGATATAATGTTGTTTAGGATAACTTGGGACAAATCGTAACGATATTCTAGGTTAACATTAAACAATCTCTAATAATATCCTTAACCAGCTATATATTGTTACAATGCACTTAAAATGTATCAATATTAAAATACTGTTAATCCTGTCGTAAGATTTGACCTGATCGTACGATTGGATCGTACGTTTTAATCTGTATTTTAAACATGATATTAGCTTACTTATTGATGACAAATTTTAATTCTATACTCAATCAAGGTGGGTCATGTTCTTCTGGGACCACTAGTTAATGAGTTCTCACCATGACCCTTTTGGTGCAAATGTCCTAATTGACAACAACTGACCCTGTTGAGACTTTTTCTGATACTAATTGCACAAAAATAAATTCATTTTTATTTTTTATAATAAGTAGAATATTTTTTAATCTACAACCACCATGTTTGTGTTAACTGTCTGTTAATGTCACCATGCGAATTTCGTGTTAAAGTAAAAACCCTATTCTGGATCGTCCGACAATGCCTTAGTTTCTTGGGACATTATTTCAATGAATTTTTAATATATGACGACTTGTTTACCTTGTTAAAAAATTATATTTGTTTTGAAAACGATTCCAATTTTAGCTTTTTCGAATCCGTATTATTTTTAGATCTTGGGCTATTGTTCAGACTATTAGGCTGAAATAATATACATTGTGTATGGTTATAAAAAAAGAAAATTGTAATCATTTTCAACGTATTTGAGAAAAGTCTAGGGGTCACTTTATAATTCTGTACGTACGTGTCATTAGACAGCAATTACCTAAAATGTTTTAAAACTATTATCAATGACCAAGTAACTAGAAGACAATCTTTTGGCTCAGTATAAATAAAATAACAAATAAAAACAAAACACTCATCTTACCTTTTCCATTTTATCAATTATTAATTATCCGTTTTTCGAAATTAATCCAAAGGCAGGTCTCGTATCAGCTGATTCATGCCAGTAAGGGGAAACTTTAAAGATAATTTGTTGAACTCTGCTATCTTACTTCCATTGATTATAAAGTCAAAGAACTAACTGAGTATAAGACTTGTACATTCTAATATTTAACTTTCATACGATACAATTTAGAAATTTTATCAAGTGCCAAACGTTGTAAATTTTATAGTTCATACAAAATTTTAAGGCTAAGTCTAAAACAAACACGAATTGATTGAAAATTATTGTTGTCCGACTATTAGCATTTGAGATAAAAAATATATCGTTAGTGATAATGAATATTGATTTCGTTTAGCTTACCATGTCACTATAATGATTATACGTACACAAACTTTGTCATAAAAGAGAGGCGTTCAATTACATACAACCATTGTTTGTCGTCAAAATACACACTCAGGAATTCAATGAAAAAATATACACTTATAAACTATTAATTATAATAATATTCATTTAACCTAAAAATCTTATCAAGTCAAAAACGTGGAGTGAATAGACGTGTCAGTTTGTACATGAATGTAATTAACATGGACTTATTCATAAAAATAAGGGTCTTGGGAAAATCGAGAAGGCCGTGGGGTTTCGGAAAGGGCTTAGATATACATATATACGCGTATAATTTAGGGTCATTTTTCATAAATTTAAACAAGCCTGGTCCGATACATTTTAGATCAACAAATAAGTTTACTCTATAATACATAAAGCATTCTTGTATTTGATCTGTCAATTTTATATTACAATTAATGTCAATATTTGGTTAGTATATTATTCATATTGATCAATGGATCAGCTAGGGAATTGCAATATTGGGTCACTCAATTATTAGTAATTATAGACACCACGGACACTACTCGCAAAAGCGACCTAATACGTGGTTACTTTTTATTAAGTTTTTCAAGGATTAATGATATGCGATAGGTGATTAAAACACGTGATTACAAAATGTATCTTTATTTTTGACGATTTTTAATGGCCTGGTAATGCCATAATCACAAATTTATGAGTGATTCCTTGGATTGCCCTCTGATTCAGTCTGTCTCGGTGCTCATTGCAATCCATTTACGACTTCGTCTCTACCCATAAATGCTGGTACCATGACCCGTGAGTGTGATCATAGCATAACAATTTATTTATACTGGGTTTAACGCCATGTCAACGGAATTTTTTAGGTTATTTTACGTCGTCCAGCGCACCTAACCTAGCTTTACAGGACCCTTGTCTATAACTAGTACTCACCTATCCTTCCATAATACCGGAAACTTCTCCGTATACCTTATTAATGGAGGAAAATTGACATTATTGTCAAATTTTCATGGAAGGGTATAACCTCCCATGGTGGGATTGGAACCCATACCTCATTTGGGACACTAGATTCGAAATCCTGGCGTTCTACCAACTGCGCTACTAACCGGGTTATAGCATAACGAGATACACCCTATTGAGCACTATCGCTTGCCCCTCTCCTGACAACGTAAGAAATTCCGTACCAGATTACAGAATACACGTTAAACTGCTAATTGGCGAAATACAATGAAATATTTGTAAGTAAAGTATCGTTTCTAACTTGAAAAAATGTTATAACATTGACAAGTTGAACATTTTTATAGCAGGTTTGAATGAATATAATTATAGTAATACTAGATGGGAGCCCGTGCAAGCACGGGCTTTAGGTAATGACAGTTCTCGAAACTGTTCCTCGAAACAGGCATGTTTAAAAAGTATGGGTGAGTATGCCGTTTATGGGTATTATTTCGAGAACAAAGAACGCATGCTTGGTGAATATTCAAAAAATGGCAAGAAGGTTGCACATATTCTGGGTGATTCCCCATGATAATACAGCAGTTACAGTCATGTGATTACATTCGATTCAGTAAAGATCAGTAATATTTTACTTCACGTCGAGAATCAAACTCGAATTTTACTTGTGGTGGCAGTGGTTATTGATTTGATAAAGGGAGATAACCGCTGCGGGGAGTTTGGTTTGACGTGTCTATTTTTAGTTTTATCTAGAACTATTTTTAGACACAAAAAAACCCACTATTTTTGTTGATTTTTGGCAGTTTTTGCAAATATCAAGAGGCTTTGTCAAAAAAGAATTGTCAACTTGATACGCCGGTACATAGGTGCTCCAGTGACAAACAAAAGATTTATTCAAAGCTGCGCAGTTTCTTCCACAAAACAGGAAACTCGCAAATTTAATAGTATAGATATAGATATAAGGTAGATATATACTATGTGTTGTAGACTAAGTCTTTATTAAATTAGTTAACAAACAATCGATGGCTCACCCTCAAAGTCTAAAACGTAATAATAAAACGTATGTCAACAGTCCTTCAAATTATATTATTTACCATAGTGGTGACGCGCCTGGATTTCGAATCTAGTCTCCCAGAGGGGTACGGGTTCGAATCCCATCCGGGGAGTTTATACTCTTCCATGGAAATTTTACAATAATGTCAATTTTCCTCCATTAAAAAGGTATATGGAGAAGTTTCCGGCCTTGTGGAAGGGAATGTGAGTACTGGTTATAACATGTATAGACAAGGGTCCAGGAAAGCTAGGTTAGGTGCGCTGGGCGCCGTTGTATGACCTATACAATGAGTTCTACGGCGTTAAACCTAACACAAAATACCATAGGCTTTGATTTTATTAAGGAAACTAGTTACGCATATTATACAAAGTTATTCATATGGGGAATTAGCTCAAGTGGTAGAGCGCTCGCTTAGCATGTGAGAGGTACCGGGATCGATACCCGGATTCTCCAATTTGTAATTCTTTTTTTAATTTAATGTTCTGCTATTTAGTTTTAATTATTGGTTAAAGTAAATCATTTACAAAATCAATTAAAATTAAAAAATAAATTTAAAATAATATTGGTATAAACGCCTTGTCAACACAATTTTTAGGTTATTTACGGCGTCCAGAGCACCTAACCTAGCTTTCCTGGACCATTGTCTATAACCAGTACTCATCTACCCTTCCACAAGGCTGAACACTTCTCCATATACTTTAATAATGGGCGAAAATTGACATTATTGTCAAATTTTCATGGAAGTGTGGAACCTCCTCGGGTGGGATTTGAACCCGTACCCCATTCGGGACACTACATTCGAAATCCAGGCGCGCTACCAACTTTGCTAACAAATTCAACATATTAATTTTGATCTGTTTCTGTACTTTTAATTTTAGACATATCTTTTAAGGGGAAAAACATACGATTGAGAAATTGTGGCATAGTTTTTTAAGTATTTAATTTTTATGAAAACAAAAAAAAATTGAGTACTAATCATTGCTATATCTCATCTACGCTCTCCCTTGCAACTCAGTGAATAGACTACTTCATTCAGGGAAGGGAACGAGAGTGAGTCCGTCGATACGTAGGAGATTATATCTCACTCAATTTTATGAAAACTTGTTTTAATTCAATGACAATACAAAATTAATGAAAATATTCATTCGACCCAGTTTTTGACAAATGAAGCGTCAAGTTAAAAGTCCACCTATACTGACATATAAGACACAAAAAAGATAGATACCAAAATGTATGGCCTTTTGTTCGTTTAGAAACTTCTGTTACACTTGAAGAATGCTGGATTACGCACGATGATCATAGCATGAGTCGATCTAATCTTGTCAGGGGGTAAACCGTTCCCACGATTATATGAGAAATCGTTCACTTAATCTTAATTTTATTACCTTGATCTTATGTGAGTAAATATCTTGTCACAGGCCTCACACATTGCTTAATAAAAGTGTAAAATTGAGGATATACCTGCATTTTCTCTATATACCTGGTATGTACAGTGTTTTGATTCAGAACCGTGACGACCGTCTATGGGTTTGTTTTGTTTACATATGTGAGTTGTAAACCTATGGGATCATCAAATTAAAAAAAAAATGTTTGAATGTTTATATCGCGTAGCAAAATATTGTGGATTTCTCCTGCTGAATAATAAACAAGAGTACCATAGATATGTGTACCTCGAGCGATAATTTTGTCGAATAATTTTAGATTTTGATGTCAAGCAAATTTATTATCGTTTTAAGTTCCAAGTGCGCGTGAATAAATCACTTATTAATGCGCACTTGTAACTTAAAACGATATAATTATTTAAAAAAGTGTTTTTGTACTTTGCATTTTTAATCAGATACTTTGAATGAAAGCTAGTAAGGTATATTAGAATAAATCTGTTTCACAAGGGGAATTAGCTCAAGTGGTAGAGCGCTCGCTTTGCATGTGAGAGGTACCGGGATCGATACCCGGATTCTCCACTTTTTATTAATAATACATTTTTTTAATTTCATTCATCAATTCAATTAATTTTATCGACTATGATAAGTCCATTCTTCATTCCGAATCACTAAGTCAACAAATCTACTCCTTAATTAACCCTCAATATCAAAACCAACTTGGACCAATATGTCAATTTTAAGTTTCATTGTTCATTCCGAATAACTATCTAACATAATTATATATCAATTTAGGACTGCTGAAATGAGCCAATACCTTAATTCAGGTTTGTTTTCACAACTTTAAAATTCAGTCTAATAAGATGAACAGCTTAACTATTCATAGGATACACACATACTAATCTATAGCAAGTGAATGCATACTTTCTCACGTAAAGCCATAGCAAGTAGCTTGGTTAAAACCCACCACCCTCAAGGCAAGTCTCCAACTAAAGTCATTGTAGAAGACAATCTTCTGAACAGAAAGATCAAGTCCCCAGAAAACTCAGATCCTACAGTACGATCTCAAGTTTCAACAAGAGGGAGAAAACCTGGAAAATCTTCAATTTCAAGTGTGAGCTGCTGTGACTCTCCAGAAAGAATAACTCTTTTCAAACAACTTAAAACGTTCACAGGCATAAGTTATTCATAGTGAAGAATTGAAAGTACTAGTGACAGTCTCAAGTGACCAATAATGGAAACCTCACGAAGACATGTATAACAACATGCTAGTCTTCCAGAGATTAAACTTGTCCGGCTGACTTTTAGATATGAAGCTGCTGTACAACACCTCTAGTCAGATCTATGCTTGACTATGCTGTTTCAGCATAGGACCCATAAATGTAGTTATCGGCTAGATGCTGTGCGACGGTAATCAGGAGGTTTCATCACTGGCAACTACAGTACAAGAAGCATCAGCATAATGATAATTGTTTAACCTTGGTTTACCAACCCTTGAGCTCCTTTGCCAACATCCAAAGCTGGTGTTGATGCGTTGCAAGACATGCGTCCTGGTAGATAGTCCAGCCTTTTTTCTACAGCAGTCAGCAACCTTTTTCAAGATATAAATATCTTCTGTGGAACTTCACAGAGACAGGTGCCTTTGAATAATACTTGTTAAAGAAAAACTTTCTTTTAGATTAATCAAGAACAGTAACTACAACAGAAAAGACAACACATCATACACAGTTATCTCTCTTTATTCAGACTGTTTATAAATGTAAAAAAATCTTCTATGTTTCTCAGATTATCTGCGAAGTGAATGCATCATAAATGTAATTTATGACTAACAAATCTAGTCTCTGTTAATTATATTTATTCAATTAATAAAGCACAGTGGTATACAATGTATTGGTAGAAGTGTTTAAAGTAGTTTGTGTCAATTTTGAATACATACTGTAAGTAATAGACAAAAATGTAAATCTTTCAATTAAAACAAGCAAATAGATCATGTTATTGCCTGAATCAAATGTTTGCCAGCAACCCAAATATAGGTCATCAGAGATAATAGGACGACTGTCACAGGGTAAGAAAAATATGCAGCCTGACCAGGACTCGAACCCAGGACCTCTCACTTACAAGGCAAGTGCTCTCCCCACTGAGCCATCTGGCAGCTTACATATCCTTCTTCCCATAATGTGAATAGGTAAGTGCCATGACACAACCTTTTATGTTAAGCTTTGACAGTCCACACCTGGGCTTTGACTTTAAACAGAAAAAAACTGGTTTGAATTTTCAAGGTTACACTCTGCTGTCATCTTGTACATGTGAAATATTAGCAAAATAATGATTCTGTTTTTTATACAAAATGATATGATATGGTATGAGAGACATATGTTTATATATACACTAAAAATGGAAGAATATAAAATTGCATATAAAAATATCTATGATACATTGTTTGTCTATATACATACATTTATGAAGATAATATGGTTATACCAGGAAAATATGCACTACTATATAAAAATGGCAAAATATGACTAAAAATGTCATAGCTAGAATTGTTAAAAATGAGGTTTATATACAAGGTAACAATATAGAAATTTATAATAGTTGATGATGCAAGTAGAATCACGGTAATAGTACATGTATTGTATTAACCTATTTTTGCACAGAATAACTCTCTAAACTCTAAGTTGGAATTTCTTTGAGCTTAAAATGAATAAAGCTTACACATGACATTACATTTACAAGGTAATGACTGATTTTAAGTAAACTAAAGACCAGCTTATGTTTGTAAACAAATCCAAGACTCAAATTTAGAACAGTGGCATCTGGTGAAATTCAAAATTTTAAAATAAGTAGCAAATAGGATGTTGAAAGCCAGAACTATCAAAAGACCATTTAAACGTCCTTTCTTTCAAAGGAAAAATACAAAATGGGAAAGTGTCAAAGTTAAGGAATGTTTCTTTTAATTAATTTAAACCTTAAAAAATGTATAATACAAAACTATCAATAAAATGATTACAATACATAATAATATTGCTATTTAAAAGACTAAAATTATTCAAAATCATGTCAGACTTCACCTACAAATCAGTCCCTTCTTCTACATGAAATCAACATGTATTATTATTAATTAATTAACTTTCAAAACACCATACCTTTGTTAATGGGATATTAATATCTATAGCATCTAAAATTTGATTGTGTAACAGTCTGTGCCAAAGATGTCATAAACTATCAGTCAGCCAGGCTAGCAAAGACAGAAAGCCTGTTACCCTTAATGATAACTTGCCGGTCTAAATGTTAATATCGAAATTTTATATCAAAATTACAAATTTGTAATTGTTATGTTTGCGTTGTATATTTTACAAATCTGTATTCATATACATGTATATACAACCTATAAAACTGCAATTTTCTCAAACTGTATTATTCCTGAGCTTAATTTTTAGAGTCTGATTTTCATCCATTATAATTGAAAATTTTTATAAAAGTTTAAGGTCATCGTGTCAGATGTAATAAAAACGTTAATGGACATTTACAAACACTGGTAGCCCAACATCTTTGGCACAAGCTGATTTAAAGTCATTATAGAAACAAAAAACTTTTAATGAAGTCATGTAACAACTATTACATCAACAAGTAAACACAAATCAGCTGGCTATAGTCTGAAGGTCATTTGTATTTTTAAACAATTGCAATATGTCAATATGATGACTAAGACTGTTCCATACAATGTACAATTTTAAAATGTCTATAAAATATAGTACAGATCTATAATTCTGACTCGTCAGTTTCTTGTACTGGTCGTGATAATGTAACTTTCGTTTGTATTTGATACGTTCTAGTACCATCATCTACATCTACTCCACGTTCATCACTTGGTCGTCTATCCATTTGACTGTAAATATAAATCAATATAGCACTTAGATGTTAAAGCCACTACGAGAAGATGTATTCATTTACAGCACTGTCACATAAAAACTGTATTACAACCATGACATTATAAATAAAATGGCATGCATTAGAGACTCAATAAACAGTTCAAACCATTTTGCCTTAATAAAAAAGTTCTTTTCATTAGAAATATTTGAAATAGATAAATGTCTATTTTCTATGCAGTCCATGGACAATGTTATTTTTTTATAATGTGGCTTTAATGATTAAATTATATTCATGGATAGCATTTTCAAGTATAAGTATAATAGAATTAAAATTCAATGCATTAGTGAAAAATTAGACTTTTCAGAATCCTGAAATCAGGTAAAGGAAAAGAACACTTTCTCAGGACTACAAATAATAAACTTCAGAAATATCCATGGATAGTGTTTTAAACACAAAACTAGATGTTTCTTCTAGCTGCAGATCTTGAAAACAGTGCAATACATAATCTTAATGTCAAGATGATTTGTTAAAAAAAACACAAAAAAAACATTCTCCATTAGTAACAAAATTATGGTCCAGACGGCCATTACAACAGGTCAGACGGACAAATCAGAATGAAATCAACCCTTCAGACATTATCAGACTATTACCTATCAGCCTCAGCTCGTTTTCTTAACATAGCTCTTCGTCTATCTTCTTCTTGTCTTCGTTTCTTATCTTCCTCATACCTCCTGCGACCTTCAGCTCGACGTTTCTCTTCTTCAGGTCCCCTAGGTGGCCCCCTTGGAGGACCTCTAGGACGATCACCTGGAGGTCTACCACCACGATCGTCACGTCTTCTCTCACCTTCCTGTCTTGGTCTACGGTCACCTTCAGGTCTTGGTGGCCTGTCTCTAGGTCTGTCAGGTCGGTCACCACGACCGCGACCATCACGTTGATCGCGGCCAGGGTCACGGTCCCGTCGTCTTTCCGGATCTCGTTCCTTACGCTCACGGTCATAGTCGTCTCTGTAACCACGGTTATCATAGCCAGAACGTTTGCCATAATCACCCCGGTTACCTCTGTCATTAACTCCCTGAAAATAATAAAACACTCAATGGATTAGTATCTTACACAAGGAAGAAGACTGGAGTTGGGATGTACAGGACTATTGTGTGTGTATATTTGATAACCGTGGTTACGAACAAAAAGGTCAAGGTCATATAAGTGCATCCTGTAATCTAACTCGAGTGACTTCTTCCTTGGCAAGGCCAAACATAATTCTACACTACTATACTGCTACTACACAAAACATTTAACCACTTGCTAACAATATATGATGTAGGTTTAATTTGACAACATTGGGTGTTATGCAGTAACAAAAAAAAAAGAATACATGAAAAAGTGCGCATTCAAAATGCCATGCAAAATGTGTTAATTTTTGTGGCTTCATTGACCATTGGTCAGTTAATAAAGCATTGATCATAAATATAAAACCCATGAATATATCTGAATAATATATCAACATTCAGTATGCAATTAAAACAACAGTTAAAATGTAAGATATTATCATTACCAACAATAACAAACATTTAACTCCCACTTCTACATATATAGGTGTAACAGGTTTCATGCAACAATAACAACAGAAAACTGCATTACATGTATAAAGTCTAACATGATTAAGAAAAAAATCCACCCTAGCTAATTTAGTATTTATATTTTTCAAACTAAATTACCTAATAATTAACATTTCCTACAGAAGTATGAGCCAAAAAATGACATATTTCAAGCATCTTCATTCATGTGACATCTCGTTATGATTTGTAACATTTTTTTAGAATTTTTTTTTTCAAATTAATTTTCAAAATCATTTTTCCTTTGGTTAAAAATAATTCAATTTGATAACTGTCAAAACAGTAATATTTCTTTTAGTTTCCCCATAATCAGTCATGGTTATGCTAAATTTTAAACATCAAAATTCAAAGTTTATAATTCTGACCTAGCTGTCTATTAAAACAAAACAACTACATGTACATAAAAAAACGAAAATGAAAGTAAAACTACAAAATTTGTGAAAAAATGTGCCACGTCTTTAAAATCAAATTTGAGACAACAAAAACTTTAAAAAGTCATGTGAAACTACTATGTAGCTTGTCAAGTCCCTTTTCTTACAGATTGGTATTAATAAATCTATTCAACTGTCAGTGGTACAAACATTAACCAGCTGATTTAAATACTCACTACTGTATTGATGTAGAGAAAATCTAAATCAGCAGGGTTAATGTATGTGCCGCTCACAGTTGAATAAAATTTACCAATTATATATTATAACTATAAAAAGTCCCCTATACTGTGAACAAGTGGTCAAAGTTTTGTAAGGTGCAATGTAGCAAACATGATATAAATATAAGTTTACACAAGGAAAGCAACATATGTAAATCATAGGCACCTGGTACAGTTCTGAGTCACTATAGATACACATAAGGTCCATGTATATTACTCCAAAAATTATTCTAGACTTTTTACCCAAGTTAAATAAGGGGTCAGTGTTTTCATTATATATCATTCTATTTCACTGATTTGAACATGCATGAATAGTTAATGCTTGGCTCTTTTGAATGATTCTGACATCTTTGGGATACATCGAAAAGGCTGATTTCAAAC
The DNA here is from genome assembly GCA_025267735.1 of Mactra quadrangularis. Classification (NCBI taxonomy): domain Eukaryota; kingdom Metazoa; phylum Mollusca; class Bivalvia; order Venerida; family Mactridae; genus Mactra; species Mactra quadrangularis. The sequence goes on along the minus strand of CM046303.1, from coordinate 59,302,593 downwards.
ACCACATCAACACAGATTTTGCTCAGTCGGCACAAATGTCGAAAAATCAATAAGAATTTTTCATTCATTTGAAACAGCAAAGCCTTAAATATACGTACGCTTGTATAATTCTGTGAAATAGAATAAGAAATAATGGAAAAACTGGTCTCTAATTAAACTTCGGATAAAAATCTTTTTTTTAGTAATAAACCTTATGTATACATAGTGTTTTTGTCTCAGAGCCGAGCCAGCCTATGATTTTAACTAAATTAAATATTAACTAAGGAATTACAATTCATATTGTTTCCATCTTGAATATAAACTCTAGCTCTATTAATGATAAAAGAAATAAAATAAAGAAAATTATGATAGAAATGAAATGATATGTAAATTTATTCGAATAACTCAAATCAAGTATTAGTGGATAAAAAACGTGATGATAATAAAACTATAGAAATAATATCTTTTTAACCACAGTGACTGCTGTGACTGACTAGTATGAGAAAAACATATGACACCATCAGATCAAGTATAAATTTATTTTATAATAAACCCTACTAGCTTCAGGTATTCATTACATTAGTACCCTGTTATGTATATAATACAATATGATAATAATATGTTAATAATCAAATTGAGCAAACACAACAGCACATCAAAAAAACAACAGTATTATAAAGTTAATATCATCTCAAACCAGTATTATAAAATAAAACATAATTTGTATAATGAAAATACCATACCATATTTGATAGAAAATTCAAAATACATTCTCAAACAGTAAATGTTGCAAGTCTATTAAATCTTTAACAACCCTTAAATATAATACTTGGAGTTTAAGGCAAATATTCCAGGTTCAATTTCTCTTTCTATCAGTCTTCAAGATTTTTTTGTAATTAGGGTTTTTCTCAGTTTATAATCATCCTTTCAATTAATATTTACAGTCACCATCTCAGAGCAAAATTAAGAGGAATACGACCTGTGTGGACACTTAGCATCAACAGAAACATCAGATACAATGCCACAATGATATTTAGACCTCAAAACTGAACTATGGTAAGTTTTTCTCATGGTAGACATCACTTTAGTTTAGCTCCAGAGCAATTAGATACCAATAACATCCATATGTAGAATGTAGACTCCAAGACTAATCTTTTATAACAATGCCCCTCCCCAGGGTTGGACATTTACAGTTTTAACCAGGATCACCTAAGGAATAGCAGCTGCTGGTCAGTTATACAGAGACTCGGTCTCCTTCTTAACGTAAGGAAATCCTTTAATTAATTTGTTTGTTTCGTTGGGTTTAACGCCGTAGCAACACATTTTATAGGTCATATAACGGTGGTCAGTCAATCTACTCACTCCTCCTGGAAAGGTTAAGTCTCTGGATTTAGCTGTCACCAACCTCTAAGCACATACTTTCGTCAGTGACTGACAACTGCCCTACATAATTAAAAATCATTGGTAGGAGGAAGAATGGCCATAGAAATAATTTCATGACCAAACTCCACAAAACTATGCCCCGCCTGGGACAACCCACAAGCCCTCGATCAGTAGACTTGCGTGCTACCAACTGAGCAAGCCGGGCGGCTTCCTTCAATTGAAGACAAGTACTTTGGACACAAACTTTACAGTCAAAAATGTGCGTCTCTAGCTAAATATCACTAGGATTACTGCTAAGTTTTTGGGATGTTTAGAATCCCAGGACACTGTTAGTGTCAAACCCTACTTCTGTGTGACAAAGATTTCTGATTATATTATAAGTACATACACACTAGATAAAAGTTATGTGTAATAAGTCAACCCAAACCCTCACTTTTACTAAATATGTATATCACTAACTCTCTGGTTATTTAGTAATTGTGATCATACATTGATCATACATTCAATATGATAATTTAGTGTTAATGTCAATAAATTTCAGTAACTTGGTTCATCTGAATATATTATACATTGTATATGATGTGATTATGATGAAGAGATGATAATAGAAAGAGGGGAAAGCATCTAGGAGCTCTCTATAAAAAAGATAAGTTAAATCCATACCAAGACTTCTTCTTCAAGAAAATATATAAAAAAATCACTTGTGATCCTTAAAGATCGTTTAAAGCTAGAAATATATGCAATAAAATGTGATCCTAAGATCTTAATAGCTAGAGAATATTGTTCAAAGATGGAAATGTGCAGCAGTTTATTTAGTAGCAAGTACAATGAAAACATTAAACATTGTCTAGTATATCATACAATTAAGCCTCTGAGTTAACCAAAATAGGATCCGACAATTATCATAGGCTATATAGGATTATTCATTTCTGAGTGTTTTGCCATATCAAATACTTAAAAAAGTATGCTTTATCTTAAATGGGTTATTCAAATACAAACACTGCTTCCAATGTTGTTTTTACAAATTTGAGTTTTTTTTAGAAAAGGTGACATAAAATTTGTAATCTGCGAATGAGCAGCTTAAAGTGATATTGAACAACTTGATGTTTTCATTGTACTAAATTGCAAACTACTAAGACTATGCTACTGTATATTGTACATGCATAGGGAGTAAATTTAACTGAACAAATTTATGTAATACAAATGTGGAAGAAAATGTAATCAAAAATGGAAACCAGCCTGAAGATAAAAATATGATGAAGAAAAGTTTTTAATAAGAGTGAACGTTTTGACAAGGTTTCCGAGTCTTTAATTGGTATCAAACATTATCAAAGCAAATACACAATGTTCTATAAACCATCTATATCTTAAAGAAATACAGTTGGTTGGAATGCTTTCATATGGATGTTAACATTAGTAAAATCAACACAACACACAGAACAGACATTGAAGGTTGTAACCAAGGCTCTATCTCTTTCATTTACTTGAATATAGAATTGAAGCAAAAAAATGAACTTCTTTCTCAGTTTTCATAGATACTGCCTCAAAACATTTCAAATAGCATTAATTATGATAGCTACTGACATAGTTCATAAACTGGAACATATAATATAAGGCCAAGCCATCAAATTACAGTCTTCATGCTTTGGGGTTTATTAAACAGATTATGGTCAATTTAAGGGGGCCAGCTGACCTAACTTATCTTTCTAGGACCTTTTTCTATAATCAGTACTCACCCTTCCACAAGGCTGACAAATTTTCCACAAATACCATATAAATGGAGGAGAATCACCATCTTTGTCAATTTTTTATAGACAAGTAAGAAATATTTGACTTTGACTTTTAAGTACAACTATTGCAGGTGAGGATAGAACCATAATTTGAAATCCTTGGCTCAGTCTACTGTACCACAGACTTGGGTCATACTTTTCATGCATGACTACAATGTCTGAGAATTTTGAAGCAGTATCAACAAAAACCCTGTCTTACAGATACCTAACCTTGAACATTTGATCCCTAATGTAAGACTTTGAAAGGGTCTTTTTCTTTAAGGAAAATATAAGATTTAAAAATAAAACAGCAATGAGAAAGAAAGCATGCACAGTTCAAAGTATGTTAACAGAATTTCTCAGAGTGCATCACAACAAAAAGTAAGCAAATTCTGAATGATTGTTTTGCATTGCTAGTTATAATATATATATGTCATAAGTAGACTCCAGTTTGGACAGTTTTTTCAATGTACAGTAAGTATTTTAAATAACTAGTACCTTGAGTTCATGAGAAGCCTTCGTGAAAGATTGGATTTATCTAAAGGTGTAGCCTCATATGTCATCACTATTACTACAGTATTAATACAAATGTATTCCCATGTATAAATTGGTTTTATGGCAACTATAATTTCCATAACTGAGGCTTATAGTTGTTTGAAACAAATTACAGTAATTGTTTAACTAGCCATTTACTTTCTACACTGACAATTGTAAATATATCCATTTAGAAATAAAAAATGTAATACAGGAGTCTAGCATTAACTTATACAAGCTTGATATTAAATAAGCAAGAGATACAGTAGAATACAAATTGGGAATAAATATGTTAATATACTAGTAAATGTATGACAGTATGGGTATTGAAAGGATTCATTATAATTGGTTACATGTAGATACATAATAGAAATTAGAATGCAGTATTTACAAGGCTATAATATTTGACAGGCATATATATTAGGGGCAGGTTCAAAAGATGAATATAGTATTAAGCATTAAGTATAACAGCATGCAAACTTGTCCTAGAACTAAAACTACGTCACTACACTACACACATAGTAAGTCAACGAGTTAGAGTGCAAGATTACGTAAATACTTAATTTTCACAAATACAATTATTATAATCATTCATTAACTCAAATCTAAGAGCACACTTAAATACATAGTTATAAAGATTTATCAATTTTCTGTAATTCACTATGATGCTCTACACTTTAATGTGCGTGTATAAAAAACAATTATACGAGGGTTGTCCCAGAAAAAGTGGGACTTTTTTAATTACTTGCAAATGCGACGTCTGATCAATACAAAAATTACACAGTATGTATTTTCAACATTTTAACACTGTTTCGCATACATTTTATATCAAAACAATGTTTTTTGTACGTAATATTACATGAATACGCATGCGCGGTAGAGGTCGGCGGCGCACACCATTTTTTAACATGACCAACATTCGTATGAGCCATATGTGGCCAGGTTATTGCAAAAATAACGGAATAAAAAATACATCTGCATGTGACGCATGAAACGGCGCGTAAATGTTGATGTTTTTATGTAGTTGACGTCATAAATATCGACGTTGTTACTAAATATTCGTTAGCAACTACTTTTAAAATGGCGACGTCGGCGAAATCTGCGGCACAAAAAGCCGTCATAAAATACTGTGTCGAGAGAGGAATGACACCGACACAAACAAAAAAAGAAATAGAACCTATAGAATGCTTAAAGAGTGCGTCTCGCACACTTGTATCTAAATGGCACAAACATTTTTCTGAAGGGTCAGAGCTTACATTGGCAGAAAATAGGGGACGACCCAAGAAGTGTAAGGCCGAAGATGCTGAAAAATTGAAAAGAGTTCGTGAACTTTCAGAAAAGACAGGAATGAGTAAGTCGGCTATTCAGCACTTAGTTGTGGAAAATCTACAGTTGAGTCGTGTGTTTGCCAGGTGGGTGCCTCGACTTTTGACTGAAGATGAGATGAAAAGACATGTTTTAGCTTCGAAAAACTTTTTAAATAGACACTTACGGGTCAACATTAAGTTTAAAAATAATGATGTTACGTTATCGTGCTCCGGCACACACACACTAGTAAGCTACTATTCTGCATATCTTTGTTAAGTTTGGAGATACACACTTCAAACTTTACCACTGAGTAGCAAACACTTCATTTTATAATGTGTTAAATTTATATTAACGTACGCTAATTATTTTAAGAATTACAAACGTTATCCCACTTTTTCTGGGACAACCCTCGTACAATTCAATTTGTCATCATATTCATAGAAAAACATGTTTTTTATCATGATTTTAATTCTCGATTTTTATTCACAGACTTGAACAATGTAGCCAATGGCTAAAGAAGGCGCAAGAAGTGATTTTGACATGAAAATAAGAATTTGTACTTATTTCTTAACAATTAAACCAGACACTTTCTGTCTTACAATGAAAATATCTATTACTTATCCAATTTAATCTTGATATTTTAAAAATACAAAAAACACATGAAACAATTATTGCAGGAATCAAAGTGATGATCTAGAAACATCACATAATTATAAAGGATTCAGAATTCATGGCACTATCATCATACAATGTTCTTAGCCAATGTATTTATAAAGCTGGTTGTATTTTTGCCTATAAGATCTGTTAGTAAGCATTATAAGGGTTATACTTACTGGTCGTCCAGGATGACGAACATTATGTGGTGTAGTACCAGATTTCAACTCTGTCCTGATAAGTTAACCACAAATAATTGTCATTAATACATTCATTATTTATAAATTATGTAAAAATAGCAGGCCTCAACATTAACTTTTAAACTTCATGTAGGTTGCTGGTAAGTCATCCAGCTTTATGTTTCACGAGCCTGAACAAAATATTTATTAGCTGCAAAATGTTGCCCTCAGTCAAATGTAGGTTGTCAGCAGCAACAAGACTAACTTCAGTGTTGATTCAATCTGAATATTTCTTACTATGAAACAGTACATAGCAAATTCCATGAAACATGAGCTTTGTTTGTCTTTATGATCAAAACCAATATCAGAGTCAAGTTAACCTAATTTGTTTTCTTTGGGCAGTTTTGTATCCAGTACTACCATTGAAGATTAGTATCTTATTGAACTAGGATTTGATCCTGTCTCATTTCAAGTGAATATTTTTAATAATAACCTAGGCATGTTGCATTATAACATCTATATGTAACCGTAGGGGCCTGTAGGCATACATACTTGTATGCAGTCAAAATCTGAACAATCTCCGTAAACAGATATCCTGTAGAGCGTTGTCTTACAGGATCTCTACTTTCTCCGTGGAAGGTCATGTCGAGATGAACTTTGTTTCGACCAATCAATGCGTAGCTTTCATCTAGACGAAAACACTATTAATCACATTTTGATTTCGTAATTTCTATTTTTAGACCAAGTTTTGCATGCTAATTTAACAGCAGTATTATTCAGTCTGCGATTGGGCAGCTCATTTCAAATTGCATGATGTAGACGATGTAAACAAGTATCATAACAATTTCGTCATGAATATTTTGTTGAGAAAAGGTCGCCAGAACGTGACCTTCGTTCGAAAAAGGCCAGATCTAAATTAGCGAGTATGCAAGCGGAAAATTTTAGATTGGGTTTTAATCAGATTGAAATTTGAAATAAAGGGAATTGTTTTATAAGATTAAGTGTTTAAATTTATTTAGCTCTTCAATTGATAAGAGAATGCCTAATTTAAGCAACAATGCTCTAGACAAGTCCAGCACATGATTCAAGAGATAGAGATAAAGTAAGCAGTTCATCATAAATAATGAAAACATAAACCAATTGATGACAAACAACATACCTCTTCTGGTCTTCATAATTCAATTTACTTTTGTGTACAACAGCAACACCATAATCACCTATTGGACGAAACTGAAAAACATACACACACATTTGTATTATACATTTTACACAATGGATTGACAAGGTATGAAAAAGAGTTGACATCAAAATATAAGAGTTGTATAGACAGGAACATAACACATGGAACACAAAACATGGTATAAATTTATCATAATGGTACAAATTTTGATGAGAGGCGTCTTGGTTTTAAATGCAACAACAAGATGATCATGTGTTTTACAGATTTTTTTTTTAAAAAATGAGGCAAGTGAGCGGTGAAAATTTTTGTTAAAAAATCTTAATTCAGGTGCTTTATATAGCGGTTTGACCAAATTTTTTTATGAGTGAGCAAAGAAACAAAAATATTTTTTGTGAAAACTGAAAATTAAGGTGCGAGCGAATCCATAGAACATATGATCAACTTGTTGCGGCCCTACTGTAGTGTGATTCAATATCTCATATAGATTTTAATTTCTAGGTTTAAGGTATCTTTTCAGCCAAATTTCTTTGCGGACTTATAACCCTAATAATGCAATTGTACTCTATCGCCTCAAAGCTTTTATGGCAATGATGTAGCATCAGCAAACAACTCTTAAAGAAATGGGTTTGACCCCAGCTTGAACTATGAACTTTTGTCGAGAAACAATAGCAATGTCGAGATTAAAGGTGACTATAAAGTCACTTCAAACATCCTTGCTGATGGGTTAACAATTTAGCCATGCAATTGAGTGTCTCACCTACCACTCTATTCGGAACTCCTCGGCCATTCGTTGTGAATAACCTCTAACATAATAAGACACCATTTTGGAACAACTGGTGTTGAAGTAAACAAATACATGATCTTATAGGCAATGAGGGATGCTTTGTTTTTAGTCCATAAATTCAAATAACACAGTTTAATGTTATCACTGAACAATAATTGGTTCAATATATAACAGAAATATGTTTTGACAAAGATAGATCTGTGTGTGTACAACAAGAATTATTTTGCATAACCGTTACTTGCTTTGCCTTGCTAAGTAGTAGAAATCCAACCCCCCAGGGTAGACCCCTTCACGAAACCTGTTGAGATTATCATTCATGAAAGGTCGAGGTGTTCCGAATGCTACCACCCAGGAGAACTGGGTTCGATTCCCAGCCCAAGGTTTGGCAAGTAGTTTTTTCCTCTAAATTTTCTCACGCAATAAGAAATAACCAGAACCTGAAATAAAACCTACAGCTAAGTCAGCCCTGTATTGGTTGGTTCTCCTCTTCGCCAACAAAACCAAGAATGTGGAAAACCCAAAACACAATAGACCCAAGACGATGAAAAATGGTCCAAGAAATTGAGCATCCCAATCAACCAGGTAAACGTGTCTATGTCGTAGTGTTATAACTAAAATACCGACAATGATGCTAAAGAAACCAAATACACTAGAAGCAAGGGCAATTCTGCTGATCATATATCCGGGTCCGATTGAAACTCCATTCAGTTCGCCCTGAATCCGTCCCTGAATAAATTCATGGTAGGCGACAACTGTGTCCTTGTCACTAGCCCTCTCCTTACGCTCTCGTTTCGCTTTGGGCTTCATTTTGTTAGGGCTAACTCATGGTTTATAATCGAAAAATAAAAATATTTGTAAAAATGGTCGCCAAAATTCAATTTTCAATGTCCACTTCCGTATTTTGAGTCATAACGCATGCGCACCTGTAAAATTGTTTACCTGTGCGCACCTGAGTCGGGTTACCTGTAAATAATGACCGAAAGTGTAAAAATTAAAGAAAAGATTTATATCTCGAGATCACTTATCGCCGTCGAATTAAATAATTATTGTTTTTAGATGTTTTCTTTTATATCTAATACAATGTACATTTAAATTTATTTTGTTAAAATCAGAAAAATTTTAGCTTGTGAAAATTTGTAGCTCATTTATTACCAGAGTGGTCGTTCCTTCCAAGGACCCTATATATTACACAGGGTCCTTGTTCCTTCCTATCAAATACACGTAAGAGATGGGACAGTTATTTTGGAAATATATATACTTTTTAACATTTAAACATTAAATCCTAAAATCAAGCGAAACAAATCAAATATTGTGTTTTGTTTATTTTTTAAGCCTTGATCAACCGCGATTTATATTTTTTAAACGCGGATCTAGTATATATCAATAAATAGAACCATTTGGTCATGCACAATTAAGTTTACTCGATATAATTAGGATCAAAGTATATGACATTTTATTGACACTCGCAAGAAACATTGAATTTTAATTGAGGTGACAACCCTTGTGGTGGGCAAAGTACGTAGTGTTGCATTGATGTTGTCAATTAGCATAATTAATTAATTTCCTCTAAACCTTAAAAATCTTAGACGAACGCGTTAACTGAATCGAAACACACTGATTAAAATGTGGTACTAGATGCATTTAAAAAGCCGTGTGGTAATAACTTCATGTATAGGCTAATAGGTCTACTAGTCAATTCAAGAGAGGTAACTCGTTATGCCATAAACTAAAGACTGCTAGGACATTTGAGTTATCTTTCTTTGTTCAGTAACAACAGTTCTTACTACAAAGTAACTAAAATACACCACGTTCAGTAGACTTGATGGCTTACAGCAGACACATTACTAAAACAATAAGTCACTGCAATGGGGTGGGATCATTGATGGTCAAGTCTGTTTACAATTATTAAAATATTCATATGCTTTTTCTTTAACAGAGAGATAATTAACATACTAATGTATTAATTACAGTCAAATATCGTGCGTTAATTTCCAGGTACTATATATAAAGATACTAGTATTATTTCGAATAGGAGTAATAAAATTTACAACCACATGGGATGTGAATAATGTCATACTCATTACAATGACTACAGAGTCATCCAAAAGTTTTTGGACAAATGAAAGTTTGAAAAAGAATTGACCATGCATTATTTCTCTGTTTTAAAGCATATTTATGGGTTTTTTTAATACACTGTTGAAATCGTAGTTTTATTAATTTACTCACAGTGAGTTTAAATTTTTGTCAGAGTATAGTCCGTTTCTTTCTCAACTGTCAAAACTTGAATAATTTCACGGTGACTGAATGTATTGTTTTTGTACTGGCGGCCTAATTGTTATTAAACATATCTTGACTAAAACATATCATACGGCATAAGAAGCTTGACTGACTCAATCATAATACACACTTTCGGAAACTCATGGGTGTATTACGACAATAATTTTAACAAACGCATTCACCGTAATATTATTCATGTTTTGACAGTTGAGAAAAAACGTACAATACTAAATATGAATCGATTTACTCCAAAACAAGCAGATACTGTAACCATTTATGTTACCAATAAAATAGTAGCAAGTGGTTGGTAAGCAGCTTTTTATGTCAATTCCCAAATGCTTAATTTAAGAAGAAAAAGGTCTATGGATTAAGACCAAGCCACCTTTAGGAACACCAATTATATTATTGTCTTAACAGTGGAACTTACAGAATAATGAAATGAGAAAAACGCTTATCATATACTCATGATAGTTAGATATAAAAAAACACTTGACGCGATCTCGTATTTTGTAAAACAGCAAGGATCTGTCTAGTATTTCTTTGCATTGGCCATCCCACAAGTAACAATACAGGGTATGATTTTATTGCTGCACCGTAGCAATTTATAATACTGTAAAGATCATATTTCAGTGGACAGTAAACCTACTCACTCTTTCCATGAAAAGGCTAAATCTCAGAATGTAGCTGATAGCCAGTTACTTGGCGCATACTTCCGTCAATGACTGACAACTGCCCTGCATAATTTAGAATCAGTGGTAAGAGCGAGAAAGGCCATAGGAATTAATTCAATGAAAAAACTCCGCGAAAGTGCCCCGCCTTGGAATCTAACCCTACGACCCTCTCGATCAGTAAGCTTGTACTCTACTGAGCTAGCCGGGCGGTTTCAGGATATAAAATGTAAATCAATATGTCTAAAATAACAATAGTAACATTAAGGGTGTCGTCTAGTTATTGGAACTGTTACTATCACTTTTATTTGAATACAATAAAATACTGTCAAGTAACAATGATAGTTGACTGACAAGATGCTCGTCATACTTTTAACCTCCACTTTCACCGGTTATATTCACTAGTAATTGAATTAAAACTTACTTCCTGAAAAAAAACCATGTCATGAACAATCACTTCCAGGAATAAACTGCTGCTAAAGAATATTCTATCTAAGAAGATTCTATCACTCAAGCTTTATTTGCCGAGCAATTACACCGACTATCTTGTAGTTCAACTTTACAAAGAGCTACGCTTTAACCTTCAAGAACCGAAACGTCAGCATGCAAAGAAAGAAATTTTCATTTCATTATTTTCTGTCGTATTGTCATTTAGACTGAACCTATCACGTGATTGAAGTTGCCAATCTTCCAAAGAAATTCAGCATGATCGGGTGTTTACGAGTTTTCATTTTAATTAGCAAATAGATTTTTCAATTCTCTGCACCAAATAGTTGTTGATTACATGGGACCGTTATCTCAGATTTATTATTCAAAATACACAGACAAGAACATTAAACAAGATGAGAACTATTTGCTATTTTAACCCCTTTTTATTCGACGTCTGGAGTTTATAGTCTTGAACAATGGTTATTGACAGATACAACCGCGAAACATCTCCCGATTTCACGAGTTATGGGCCCATTGTCGCTTATATCTCCCCAAATATAAGGCAGCTTTCATCTGTGATTAACCATAAAACAAGATTCTGGCCATAATTCACCGTATTTATGCGTATTTACTTTAGCCGACACATTCTGTTACATTGTTTGTGTCGGGAATATAGTTAAATTGAATAATTTACAAAAAAGAGTTCCCATAGCAACACGAAATCATATTTTTTACATTCATCGTATTTCAGGAGAAGTGAAGCCGTAAATAACCATTTACATAAGGAATACTTTAACGGGATCCAATCTTCCTAAATTACTTGCAAATAATAATAATCGAAAGAAAACATGAGCTGAGAAATTTCTGATACGATTCGTACCTAAAGTGTTTCGACCCGCATTTAATTAATACAAGTCCACTGTTTTTAGCGTAAAAGGCGTCGATTCGTCAACTAGGCTGATTACAGCATCCCGCATTACAGAATGTCGTAATATTTTAAGGCGTAACATTATAAGTGCTTCATGGCTATATCTTGCGTGCGAGCACATGATTGTCACGCGAAGTAACATATTGACACTCGGAACGCTTCCATCTTGTAGCGGTTATAACTGTCACATGACACACAGAGACTTCCAAGAGTTCAAAATGGCGCAACATGGTTTATGGTTAGAGTTCAATGACTCTGATGGCATGGAATAAAATATACATGGTTATATGATGTACACAATAAGTCAAGATTGCGTAAAGTTGCATTGTATTTCTATACACATGTGTGTACATAGAGGCCTACACGCGATGTTTCTAAGCAGCATTCAGGCCCATGACCAAAGAATCAGATATCTAAATGATGTTTTCACATTTTCTAAATCTGTACATTTTCAGACATAGATTTCAGACGATTTTGATTAATAAAAAAATGCTCTAATTTATAAAAATATAATTACTCGTGACAGCAATATTAGGACAGACAATCAAGTGTGGATGTTCACGTGTATCAAAGTCCGATTTTACCAAAATAAACAATGACACCCAATACGTATAGTAATGCTTAGTTTGTTAGGATTGACTCGGAGAAAAGTGTAACGGGACAGTCGCAATGATATTCTGTTTATATAGCGCTAGCAATCTCTCATACAGAGTTGTCGATCCTTACAGTGATCTTTATCTCTGTTAACGTCTCGAAAGTAGTCCCAAACACGTGATCGTTTAAAACGATCATGTGACAATTTTTGAATTTTGTCCAAACGCAACAGACAAACTAAATAACAGATCACATTTCTTGTCTTGTAGATGTTCAAAGGCTTGTCGTTGACAGTCCCTTAGCACTAAATTGTTGTCATAATTTTTAGCAATATCATCTATTGTTGACATTTTTTGCGGATGAGTAACAAAGCCAAATTACTCAGAATAGGAAGACGTTTCACAAGAAAATAGTTCTTGTAAATATAACTCTTTAAAAATTGGTTTTCGCCTGTAATAAAATTATATTTCACGTAAAAATTTGAGATAATATAATTATATAAAAGACGAATTACGCTTTAGATACAAAATCTAAATTATATTACTATTTTACAAGAATCTTGTAAAACCCGAGACGTTTACAGAGATATAGATCACTGTAAGGATCGACAACTCTGTATGAGAGATTGATAGCGCTAGATGTGAACGCTTGCACCACCCGCTTTTTTCTGTTCGGCGCATAGTTTTAACTGGGTCCGTCCGCTCCTAAGGATGCATTATGTTCCGACCTCGGCCAAAACCAAGAATTATTGTTAATTATTTCAGAAAAAAGATATATATCGGTAAGTTAAGGCAGACGTTAATGGTGCAGACACATTACATGTTTAATACAGATAAAAGCATTTTAGATTACCGAGCTGCATACGGGTTTTACTGAGCATCATACTATGATGCTCCAGGAACGTACTAGAACCATGGGTTTCCGACTAAACAAAACAAATGTCTTCGATGTCCACTTGTACTTATGTAATTAGCAGGGAGGAAAAAAGCGACCCCTTATCTGTTAGTTTTGACCATTCACCATAATGGCTACGCACAGAACTCCTCATTTAAAAGGTTGGAAAGAACGCAAGCAAAGCAACTAAATACATAGTAATTAGCATCTCGTCTGGACATGCCCCTTCACTAAAAGCATACCACTGTTTCCATTATCAGTCAACCACAGGTCGGCCATCATAGCAACTTCCGCATTGATTTAATCAACAAATAAAACATTGCTAAACATCAGTATTAGGATGAATGTAGCCCGTTTAGCTAGTTTAGTATAAATAACAGCACTTGAGATGTAACAAACCATGTAATAAATGTGGTTTACGGTATTAAAAATACTGATTCAGCTGCCATTCATGGTACATTAGACTTTGAAGATGATAACCGAACGTTCCGAATGGATAACTCATACGTCATAATCACGCGAGATCTGGCATATTTGAATTTATACGAGCAATTTTAAATAAAATAATGGCTCGAGTAGGCGCAAACGTTGTGTCCTTCATTTTTAAGTGGAAATCAAATTCCAATTCATTATACGATGTTTGAAAAGAGTCCATTGATACATGGCCATCAGCAAAGGTAAAATTTGTCAGAGGACAATAGCTGTTGTTAAATATTTGTGTTTTATACGAGAATTAGATTGTTGACATTTGAAATCAAATCTGTTGTCATGTAAAACAGGGATCTAGAATCAGAAAACAAGTCGCCACGCGACATTAATAATTGATCGGTTTCGGAAATGCAGTGTCTAATGATGCGGAATGCAATCCTAAACACGCGGAAAATGTTGATATTGGCATTAACATAAAATATCCCCAGGTTTGTACTGTCCACTGGCGGAATAAAACATCAAGGTTTGTTTCGAGATGAAGGAACCCATGTTGAACCTTAATGAATGGATGATATTTTATCCCAATCTAGACTCGATAAAAAAGAAAAGTATATATACATGTTTTAATGAGAATTAAACATAATGAAGGATAATTAAGAAAAATAAGTATGCGAGCTGAACATTCTGACACAAGTACGATCGTTAACCTTAGAAAACAAGGGCGTTATCATAATATTCTCAGAGATTCTAGAATATAATTATTTAATGTTTGAAAAACATTTTAAGTGACCAGGTAAGCATTATTAGGCTGGTTGTTTGAATCATTATGTTGATAAACTAATTAATAAAGTTATTTTAGAATTCGATCATATGACTTTTTTAAGGGAGGGGCTTGGATAAATTGGAATAATTTTATCATAAAAACAAGATTTCGTCCAAGACCTTTTGGAGGGCACTGTATGATACCATATTCAACATACTACATAAAGTAAATACATGTGTTTATTAATGCATATATACTCTGTTTTTTGATATATTAGAAAAGAAACGTCTATGACAAGGTGGGACTTGTATAAGGTCTGTTTTGTGTTTATACCCTCCTTTCTTCTTGACAAAGCACCAGACAAATTATATGTTTTCTTGAATTGCATAGCCTTTTTTATTGACTTTGATAAAGTCGACAACAGATACAATACATTCAAACATCTTTACGTTGTCGAAATTTACAAGAACGCAGTTGATCATTCCTGAAGATTAACACAAAATCAAGATGTTAACGTCTCTATTATAGAGCTAACTGTGTCCCGGGGGTGAAATTGGCTCAAACATTTGTTGGAAAGGATTTCTGGTTTGCATCAAATCTCTAATTTTAAGTGACATGTAAAGACTGGGCTTTCTAGACTAACGTGTAAAATAAGTCTGTTTGAGTGATATATATTTGTTAATAAATATAATTGTGTGTAAAACGTTTTGAGACGAACAAGATGTGATTGTTGTTCATTGCGCAGTCTATTACATGAGAAAAACAGAAGTTCTTTATGTGGCTTTTTGCTTGTTGTCTCAAAAATACAGCCATTGGACGTTTGGATATTTGAGTTACCAATGACATAATTTTATTAGATAGTTCATATAGGTCTGTGATGTCACGATTGTTGTAAATGAATAAACTCGATTGCAAGCGCCATGGGTTGTCTAGTCATGTATCATAGTTTCGTACTGATTTTTCACTTTTGCTCCAAGAAAGGGAACACAATGCAATATCATCAAACACAAAAAACGGCAAAAAGATTAATGTTGTGGGACTCCGCTATAAACTATACCTTGGCAATTTCAAATTATGCGAATTTTGACAAATTTTAAGTCCCAAATGCTTAGGTTGAGAAGAAAAGGGTCCATATATTAGGACCATTCCACTATTAAGACCACCAATATGTATTTATTTTCGATTTCAAACAATTTTATGATAAGTGTAATGAATGCTATTTCATAATGATTGCTTTTATACGTACTATTGTTTCATCGAATTAGATAAGTTCCATACTTTGGCTCTGACTTTTGTTTATACATTCTTTTGGTACACGACCATGCCTTCTGAAGTGACTTTAAGCCAGAGCCAAAGGAGCCAGTTATCCATTCGGAACATCTCGGCTAATCACTATCCGTAGTGAACGATAGAGGAGTTCCGAATGTCAAACATCGCAGCTGTTAAAGATATGCTAAAATGTTTGTCAAATCTCAGTCTTGAACTAACTCACCGCCGATGCGAGATTTAAGTCGTGTGGCATGGTAATAATTCTAAAATTCATTTATCATGGGTTCGTAGTGTAATATTTTTGTTCTGGTGCAATTCTTTTTCAGACAAAATATAATGTCTAATAAGTCTATAGAGAAATGAAGAAGCTATCTGCCTTGTAGAAAGATTAGATTGTTTTCCGTAGCAGGACAAACAGAAAGATTTACGGTAATGAAGTTATGATGTGGTAGTCTCACGCCATATGTGGCTCCATTTCTCAAAATATGTTGGCGCGTGTCATCATCTCTCTCTGGACGCTTGGAAGCTTGTCGACAATCTCGTAGTATCTCGTGGCACGCGATATTTAAGCGCATGATAATTACCAGTGCTAAATTGGTAATTTGGAAGCTGTTTGAAAAGTCTGAGAGAATTAAGAAAGTTAAATCTCATCGTCTTAAAAGTGTCATGGTCTGGTGTTTATGTAGTATTTTACTATGTATATATTCATAACAATCTTCATAAGGTAGCTGGTAATGAGACTTTAACAAATGTGTTTGCACATACGACTGTCATATTTTATCCCCTGATTGGGACTTGAGAGAGAAGTTCATTAAATTCTTAGTGCAAACGAGCGAGAAGGAAGAAATTCTATTATGGCAATGTTGGTAATGTTTCACTTTCGTGAGTTTGAAAATTTACGAATAGTATATCACTTATTTTAGTTATTTAAGGTATAATGGATGTTTTCTGGTTTAAACTTGTTGGGATTAGTGTCAAGTTATTCAAATGCTAGAATTGACTCTTTAAATGTAAATTTTCTACTTAACCTCAGTTGGCCGGCAATTGTGACCACACGTGTTGTTAAAAAAGATACAGATACTTAAAATGATAATTATACACTTTCATGATAAGAACCATAAAAGTGTATGGTGTTAACAGCGTATTGGTCAGACTTAGTAATGGGATATTTTGCTTTTCAAATTAAGCATCCAGGACGTAAAAAATGTCAAAAATCTCATGATTATACAATATCCAATACGGTTTTTGTAGTAAAACTTTACTGTACTGTATCTATATAATATAAATATAGTCATTTATTAAGTTTTTACGATACTGACTGGAATACTGATTATGACGATTCTCCAAATAAATGAATTATAATTATCATATAGCATCAGCGCAATTATAAACAGCAAATGCCCCATCAGTACCTATTCTGTTTGGCATTTAGTCGTTCACCAGTGTCCGTCTACTCTACATGGACGCATTATGTGCAGACCCCGGCTGGAACTTTAATTTCAAACTTGAAAGTTAAGATTTCAGAAAGACATTTCGTTGCAAGAACCTTCATCCTCTATTGGACTTCGTTAAGTTTCCAGATACTGTTGCCCTCACCATTTTTTCAAGCGGGCTTGGAATCGTCAGCTCATGAAAGCTAAACTTACAATTCTGCTTTTACTAGGTTATTAGATATACCATATGTCTAAATCTAAACTTTGAAGTCTCGGTCTTGATTCAGTTTTGTATGCTGGACGTCAAATCTGACTATGTGGAGCAAGCCAGTACTTTTTAAAATTTAGAATATGTCAGTTCATTGGTACATGGAGATGTTTTTTCTGTTCCTTGTGGAAAATTAAGTACCGACGAAGAAAGAAGTCACGACATGTAGCAATCGTAACTAATCGGAAATGTCCGTGACCAGAAATATTGGACAGACCAGATCGAGTTCAGAGTGGTCTACGTGCAGTTGGTTAGCCGGCAATGCCTTATAAACAGGATATACATAAAACAATTAAATAAACAAGCAACAAACTTGAAACTTCGACGTTCAGTCTCATGCAAAATTTCTGTTTCATGCTCCATTTGATACTAAAACCATAAAGTATGTATAAGAAATACAAAACGAACAACTATTTTACAAACCAATTGAAGAAATTCATGGCGGGGTGCTTCTTCTTGCATTAGAGCGGAATTTTAGAAAATTGCAACAAATATTAAACATAACCAAATTTTGATTCGTTTCCAAATATGTCACAAGCTGTGAGACGCTGAATCTGTCAGTGCAGGAAAGCAGAAACAATTCCTATACGCTTCGTTGGAAGAAATATGTGTTTCCTTTACGATTGACCGCGTATAGTAAGATACAACATTCGTTTTGTCGGGCGACGGGTGAATAAATGGCAATAATGCGTTAGTAATTAATTTCCTCAGGGAAACCACCATTTTCCTCTATTGGTTATTTGTTTGTCATATTTTGATACGTTAGTCTAATCTAAATAGTTTAAGGGACATGTTTGATGTATGGATTGATTTATTTATTTGACATATTGCTGGTTAGTTTGTATTGTAATGGCACAGATGATCTGAACAGGAAAACGTCCGGCGCCGACAGCGTGTCATTGTTTAGTGTATATGACAAACAACAAAATGGTATAGCGTCCCATGCGAGACTTGGTGAGCTTACACTATTATTGATATGTATTCTAAACGGTAATTTCTAAAGTAATATCATATTGTTTGCCAAACAATTTATAAAGTATTTGGTAATACATATGTAGCCCCCCCCCTATGAGGCAGGACACGTTCTTGATATGTTATTATGATACAGTTTTGCTATTAGGACCAGCAAAATCAACAGCCTAAATGATCATTGTGAAGAATCATTGTGTGATATATAGGCATTTTGAGGTATACCTTCTCAAATTAAGCATTTTGGAACAAAGCTTTTCGCTAATCACAAAATTTTACGAAGGTGGTATTGACATACATTAATCATAAAAGAGAAGCAAAAATAAATAATTGCAAAACATAAATTCCCGCCTTTTTAAGACCACCTTGGCTATTGAACAAATCTTCAACGGTCAGCGGTTTGTGACATCAGCCCTGCGTTCAGTTACCGCGAACGTTACAAAACGTTCCGTAACGATACATTCGGAACTCCTCGGCCATTCGCTGCGAATAATCTCGGACTTATTTAGACGCTATTTTGAAACTACCGGTGTTAATTAAAGTAAACAAATATATGATCGTTTAGGCATTGAGTGATGTTTCGTTTTTAGTCCGTAAATTTTGAAACATCATTCATTGCTTTAACAATCGCATATTTGTGTATTAGATCAGGTTATTCGCAGCGAATGGCCGAGGAGTTCCGAATGTAACGTTATGTAACGTTCTGTAACGTTTTGTGTAATTGAACACGCTACTGGTAAACGTGTCTTTTATATTGTGCACAAAATATTATTACTTATGAACGAATCAAAACAATCAGTACTTAACTAGGTTATTTATTTTTCAAAGCTTAATTTTTAGTTTTTACTTCACATGGTTTGTATTCTTATGATTGTGAAACTTGAGGATAAAAATATTAATGTTATGTTAAAATAGTTGTTTACTTTGATTTTTTTCTTATAAGTAAATGTATTTATGTTCATGTCAACGGGCCGGGCTTCTAGGCTTAATCCTAAAAAAAGGTTATGTCATGTTATGTCATGTTATGTCATGTTATTGCTAGAGATAATCAGAAGAATTTATAGCTATTTCTATTCCATCAAATTTTAAATTGAAAGACATTTGTTACCATCACGGTATTGTGATAAAGATGTTCCCCAGTGTCACACAAATGTACAAAGACAGGTACAAATCGAGCATTTTTATGGAGATATTTTCGGACCCCATTTACCCCGCCCATTCGTTTTAAGTATTATTGCAATGTAATTGGCCATAAATGGCCTGTTTATATCGGGAAGATTACGGTCCAATAATGGCCAGTGGTCTCTGTCATTGAATAAATTGACTTGTCATTAGATGTATAACATGGCTACTAATGACTCTATTTTAGTTCTAACCTTGCCTTAATACTCAGTAACATTTGCTTCATTGAACAAAACTTGCATTCATTATGACAACATGTTATACACCCTAGCAAACAGATTGCAAGATCAAATTTGAATTAATTTACGTTTATTGGGCAGTTAGTACCCTTTCTGTTTTTCCCGCGCTTTTACTCTCACGGTCAATTTATATGAAATCCATACTAAGTGAGCTTCATGTTTGAAATAGATGTTTCTATATCAAGTATAATATTCTTTTTTGTAAATATATGCCAATTTGTGACGTCCGTCCGTGACGTAGACTTATTATCCATCAAAAATATTTAGCAAATTTGCAATTATATATATTTTAGAAGACGAAATGTATACCAAGAGAAGTACACATTCTCTAATAAAAATGATGATAATGATTGAAAAGCAGTGGACGCGAGCTTAGTGGTCGAGACGTCCCGGGTTCGAATCAAAGGAAGAACACTGTTTATTTTCCTGAGCTAGACAGTTAGGTTCTCCTACAAATGTTTCACTCGACCCATGTGTAAATTGGTATTGTGAGTGATAACATGCCTGGATGTAATTTCAATAATCAGAGCTATTGTACAAAATTGTAAAGTCGGCTGAACAAGTACAAGTATATGGAATTAGACTTTAAACCGCGCTTAAAATTTTGACTTTCACTTTAATGATAAAAAACCTTAATATCATTCTTAATTCTCTGTCTTTTAAACGTATACGTTTCCAACATTAATTTCATTTTTGTTTTATAAAGTGAAAGTTGCAAATTCAAGATTTTGTCGATGTCATAGGGTCATGACATTCGGGTGTTCATTTCAAACGGATTTTATTTTAATTCATAAAATCACCAGAAAATCTGGAACTGTCTACAGAATAAAGCGTAATAAATTTGCGTGCAGCGTTAATACGACATAAAACACATTTGTATTATTTTCAAATATTCCAGCAGTCATTGTTAAAAACTGATTAATATGCAAATTGAATAATTGCCAAACGTTAGCAGAATTAAGTCACGTGCAATAATGGCGCAAAATCTGATCACATGACAGTTCTAAAATTAGTAACAATCTGTTTCCACCCAAGACAGATGTACGATCGCACTATAATCTAATTATTTGTAAATTAATTTCTATTCGTTTTGTATCGCTTTGATCGAACTCGGTGCATACTAGTTCTGTAAGTCAGCTATTAAATTTTCTTTATGGTTAAACCCTAGATTTTTTGTGAATCACTCGACTATGACCCTTAACTGATTCTAAGACGCACGAAACGTTAGTTAAGACACACTATTACAAGTGCGAGGCAATTAAACGTGAAAAAAATAGTTCCGCCTTTTATCCAATGAAAAGAATCGATTGTCTTTTCTGTGGCGTATTGTGTAAAATTAATAAAATCACAATTGGTTATAAAATTTGACAAAAATGTAATTGTTTATGCCGCTGAACATGGTTATTAAAAGTGAATTAATAAAAACGTCAAATTAATAAAAAGTGTTGCTAGTCAAGAGAGGGTGTACGGTTGGAGTCGTTGAACTTGCAATGCTGTTCTAAAGTTTTCATAGACGAGTTATGAAATCATTTTCTGATATTTATTGCGGTATTAAACATCTGTACTAAGATGTACTAAGGCATTTTAACAAACATGTGGTAATACTAATTCTGAGACTCGCTCCCCTAGTTAAATGGTTCAGATCGGTTGTTCTAAATCAATGCGGCCTTTTACTTTTTGGGTCAATAGTCACGTAATCTGCAACAATAATAATAAGGTAAACAGGCTGTTAAGTATGGTGGCATATTTCTGCCACCAGATAACCACATCAGTAACACGTTATTTAAGTGGTTAACTAGTAAACCATATAATAAACCAGTTAATTAAGTGGTTATTTCAATAGATAAAAGATCATAACAGGAAATAAATGCAAGTTAGTACCTACAACTGCCATTCTTGTATTAGTTTACCATTTTAATGTTAACTGGTTAACTACTTACGTAACTAGTTAATTAAGTGATTATCTAGTTAACGTAACTAGATAACCACTTACCAGTTAGCGATATTTTGTATAAGTGGTAAGTAGTTAACTAGTTACGAAACTAGTTAACCACTTATTTAGCTAGTTAATTAAGTGATTATCTAGTTAACATAACTAGATAACCACTTACCACTTATCTATAAATAGATATTGCGTAGTGTGACTGTTTATCAATGCAGTTGAGCAAAACAATGCTATTTATAGATAAGTGATAACAGGTTAACTACAGTTATAGTTATGTGGTTATCTGGTGGCAGAAATATGCCACCATAGTTTAGCTTTTCGCCAATATATATTTTTTGACAAATAATTAAATGACATAAAATGAAGCGCATAAAATAACTACTACCTTTCTTCCTCGAAAGTTTTCAATCGGTTTTGTGAATATTGATCGACAGCTTTCACGCATTTGCACAAATTGAACCAAACGGCTAACTAAGGTCGTCAGCAAAAAAATGTGTGCAGAGGATTCAGAATAAACACGTATAACTCACAAGTAAACAAGAAGATATTTGGACATAGAAATGTAATAGATAGTTTACGCATTAGTTTTATTATTCACAATGTGCATGGTTTTGTTAAGTTAAATACGGTTTTATCATATTTTATTATTATTATTTCTTCCATTTGAAGAGCGACTTCTTGGTCGACTAAACAAAATCTTTTTGACCGTATTGTTTGAAATCGGCATACGACCTTATTACTTGTCGTATGCAAAATATGTTGGTGTCATTTGAAAAAGCAAAACCTCAACTTTGCGTGCGTGTATAAATCTGTGAAATGAAATGAAGAAACTGGCCTCTGATTGAACTTGGTCGGAAAACTACTATTTTTGAGTAATATACCTTACATGTATATATAATGCTTTTGATTCGGAACCATACCGGTCGCCTGTGTACACAATTACAAAAAATATTTTATACTATTATAATAGACAAAAAATGCATGTACTTCTGATGTATGAATATGAATATTGCTCACAGAGAATACCTTATCACGAAAAAGAAAAATAAGGCATCACAATACGAACAATATTAAAACAAAAACTCACAGTAAACCAATCGCCATCGCATTTACCTTTTTAAAAAATAACACCAAATTATTGAAAAAATTAGAAATTTTAAACTCAATTCCACTCACATTTCATAATACGTTGGACTAAGTTCCATTTTAAATAATACAAATACGTTGGATTAAGGTCGATATTAATTGATTCCTTATTAAAATATAGTATTATAAGAGTTGACTGTCTAATAATTTGGTAACTTTATACTAACCAATAAAAGATATAACGCTTGTAAGAGATATGAATAATGCTGACTCGGCATATTTATTCAATCATATCGCGAGGAAAATGTCTCAACAAAGAGAACGTTAAACTATTTATCAAGAATTTAATCAACCTATCTTTAAGCATGATCTTGAGTTTGGCGGCACTTTCACTTACATCGAAAGGCTTAATATGTATTTGTACATCCTCATGCAGATTGAATAGGGTCATTGAATAGGCTAGTATGTTACAGTCACTACAATCTCCGTAAACAGCTATCCTGTAGAGCGTAGTCGTACAGGATCTCTACTTTCTCTGTGGAAGGTCACGTCGAGATGAACTTTGTGTCGACCAATCAATGCGTAGCTTTCATCTAGACGAAAACACTATTAATCACATTTGGATTTCGTAATTTCTATTTTTAGACCAAGTTTTGCATGCTAATTTAACAGCGGTATTATTCACAGTCTGCGATTGGGCGGCTCATTTCAAATTGCGTGACGTAGATGATGTAAACAAGTAACGTATCATAACAATTTCGTCATGAATATTATGATGAGAAAAGGTCGCCTGAACGTGACCTTCGTTTGAAAAAGGCCAGATCTAAATTAGTAGGCTAGCGGAAAATTTTAGATCGGGTTTTAATCAGATTGCAGTCACTAATACAGTGATGTTCCACTATCAGTACCATCTCAATCTACTGTCTTAATCGAGGAATGGGGTCTGAAATAAATATAGTCATGAAACTCCTTCTCAAGAGGCATTTTGGACTTGAAAAATATTATGAAATATTATGAAAATATAATGAAAAATAAGTAATTTTGAAATGATCTAGGTGGTCTTTATAGCAGAGAGTTACTGTCGCTAATTCAGAGAATACCAAATGGCAAGGTAAGTTTAAAGTGTACGTGCATGTACCTTTTGGTTCAGGTCGGTATTTAGTAAAATTGTTTTGATGTTGCTAACTTACAAGTTACCTGAAATACCCTATAACTTTGTAATCAATTACAGTAAAGTTCCAAAATTGATGGTTTAAATAGTGGAATGATCTTAACATTGGACGCCTCTCTCCTCTGGGACTAAAAAACGTAAAAGTCGCATACTTTTGTTCAAATTAAAGATATCTTTATTGCAAAACTTCAATGCATAAAATTATTAGAATTGTATTTCTAATAGACTTTGTAAATATCTCTGGTCTCTTTTTGCCCCAGTTTGATGCGCCGATCATGGTGTCCGACTGTTAGTCAAGTTAGCCTCCGTGGTTTAAAATCTGACAGTTCAATCAAAATAAATACGGTACCGTATCAAGTTAGAATTGATTCGACAGACGGTGGTTAAAATTTAGTTTTCATTAACAATTTCCAATATTCAGACCATCAGCCCGATGACAAAAGGCGATTAAACTTTTCTAATACCATAGGGTGGGTAACAAAATGAGCATATTTGATTATGAAAATGAGGAAGATTATTACTGGAGTTCGTCCATATGTTACCCACTTGGATACACTCGAAACAAGTTTTAGATTTTTAGTGATTTTCAAGATCGCATTGTTTCAGTCCAAAAAGGCGGCAGAATTTTGCATTGTTAAAGAAAATATGATGAAATTACGATTACAAATAGTTTTAAAGATGATCTGGCGTTTTTTAAACGATTGAGAGATAACGGTTTGGGATACTAGATGGTACAATAATCGACAACTTCTGTATAGACGCCGAGATAGTCAATATCATTCGGAGCACCTCGTCCAATCATTGAATGAATAAGTTATTCGTATTAAATGGACGAGAAGTTCCGAATGATTCAATTCTAGTGATACGCGGTGTAAGCGATGTTCTGGTTACCGCGGTAAAATATCCGACGGTAGGCATATCTTACCGCGGTATCTTTATTTCATTTCCATTTTGGCCGAAAGTCATTGAAACATTTAATGATTTGTGTATTGAAGATACTTACATGTTTTGCTATGAATAATAAAGGGATCAAATTCAGGGATCCAACTAACTGGACCAGATTCCGTTATTTCCTCCTGAATATAATTACACATGTTTTGCGCAAAAAGCCTCTAAGGGTCGTATCATATCAATTTTCTACGGGCATATCATTTAAACTTTTGTTGTTGTTAAGTTTAACGCCATAGCAACACATTGTATTGGTCATATCACGGTGGTCAGTCAACCTACTGGCCGTTTCTGTAAGGGCTAAATCTTTGATTTTCACTCTTAACCAGTTATTAGGCACATACATCCGTCGGTGATTGACAACTGCCCTACATGAAACAGTGGAAGGAGGGCGAATGACCGTAGAAATTATTTCACAACCGAGCTCTACTTAAGTATGCGCCGCCCGAGAATCGCACCCATGACCCCATGGGACTGATAATGGCTTACATATGCTTGCTTCTACCATGTATTTATAAATAGTTTTACATTTGTAGCAAAATTTAATACAAGTAAGGCGTTTCTATCGTCAGAATGAATTCACCATTATTTTTATCATTCAAGCGGTCAGTTTTTTTTTCTATTCGGTTTGACGTAATGAACGATTATAGAAGCGAACAAATCCTGAATAAAGCCGGTGTAATAATTCCGTAATGTGAGACCTCATATTGAGGTAACAACAAAAGTCCAGTGAATTAACAGATTTTCAATGTCGTATACTATCCAGAATGACAAGTTCTATTGTACTGGATACCACAGCCCCTTTTTGGTCCCTTTTTGATCCAACTCCCTATAGATGTTTTCCGACTTGTAAAAGGGCCACAATTTTAACACCCATTCGCCATACATTATTTTAATAACCTGTAATAACGTTTAATTTGACGTTGCTATGACAATACGTCATGATTTTGGGACAGCAGTTAGAAATATTTTGAGGTTAAGGATAATAGGGAGTTAGTTTTTATATTGTTTCATTACCAATGATTCCGTGTAATTAATTATACAAGGAAATCAATGGTTTTAGGAAATTAGCGTCTTTGGTGATTGGGAACAAAACTTTGACTGTTTAATTTCATTACTCACCAATCGAATGCAATAAGTTGAAATATCTTTTATTTGATTTTCATAAATTGTTTTAAATGATATAAATAAATAAACAGATATATCATAATAAGTTTGCAAAAATTGCTAAAAAGTTAAACATTTTGTTTAATTAAAGACATACTTTACTGTTCCACTTTCAGAACTATCAAACTTGGTCTTAATAGCGGCTTGGTCTCATCGTAGAATTCCTCTTATGCCAATTTACAGTTTTTTATGCATTTGAAAATCAAAATAAATAATAACAAAATGTAATATTTTCATTCATATAATAATTCATATAATATCATGTTAATCATTTTTCATTTATAATACAATGTTCTGTTGCAAAATTACAAGTAATGGAGGTGAATTATTACCTACATTTGATATACTAAAATGGTGTAACTTTTAATTTGTCCATACAAAATAATAGTTAATATAATAAACACCTGACATGGTGAAAACATTTGAAGCACAATATACAGTACTGTTATATTTTAGTTTTATAAGACATTGGTCATTTATATCGTTCAAACTTGTATGATTTTGAAATATCCAAGGAGGTCTTTTTAAAGGAATTTTAATGTATTTTCAATTACTATTGTAATGACAATACATAAAAGTTTGCATTTTTATTTTTTCCAATAACATAATGCAATTTCCAAATAGTGTTATAATTCAGTTATTAAATTTATTGTTCTGACCCCTTCCCACCACTAAAATGAACAATGCTCCCATTTTTTGTTATTTTTCCAAACTTGTTTTCTTTTTCCCTCTGCATCAAATCAATTATGACAGAATAAATTCATAAGCACAGACTTGCAATCGTGTTACCAGTTTATAAATGACAATGACAATTTTAGTTCTCCTTCTCTGGAGCTATGTTATTTAGACGAGTGTTAACCCCACGTTGCCAAGGATCATCTCGACAGATGGTAGAAAAACAACTTAACAAGGTTCATTTATCGATCTGAAAACTCTAATCATTCCAAGGGGCACTTCGTGATCCCTGGTTTAACACCATCAAACCCAACAAAACAGAAATTAGCCTCGAATTGGCTCTTCACATATGCCCGGATGAACGCGAAGTGCCGCGAGCTCTTCAGCCGTGAAGTCGATTTTGGCGCATCCAAAATTATTTTAATGATGAAAAGGTGTTTCAAACCAAGATACAACGATTGAAATTTTATTATAATTTGATTCGTCTATGCACGAGTATTTGATTTGGTTGTCAATTTTTCTTTAACACCTTAAAAGAACGGCTCAAATTCCCGGATTAAATCAAGCTGAAATGGAGAAGTTGTTACGGACAAAAATTATCATTAATTCAACATAAAACCCACATAGGCAGACGACACGATCATCACGTTAATTGATGCGACAAGGACTTTGAAATATTGCCTTCTTTTACAATTCTCAATTTTCTAAAGCACTAAAATGCTTTAGGCGTATAACTATTTAGCAAAAACTAACGACTTTTGGGGACATCTTGTTTTTTTCCGGACGTCCAATGATGACACTGCGTACTTTGAAACTTCTAAAAGTATATGCTCTTATTCAGAGATTTAGTTTTGCCAGGAACGTTTAGGTAGATTTGTCAGACCGCAATGACATAAAATTGTTCTACGGCGTTAAACGCGACCAAATAAAAGTCCAGACTATGTACATCATTTGAATATAAAGAAAAAATATATCATCGAAATACAAAGCTAATATTTTTTATTATAATATTCAAAATAAAAATTAAAAAGACAAAGCATGCCCTTCTTCGACTGCATTTTTTGCGATTCGTTTGTGACAGACTTGACTTGTCTTTTTTTGACAATTGTAAACCATACAAGACTTCCAGAGTAACCGGTGTGTTAGCTAGGATTTTCTTCTAAGCAGTACCTGTCTTATGCCTAATTGATGACCTTCGGACACATATTTAAGACCTTTGCATACGTAGACCATACGGAGACAAGGCTTTATCGGGACAGATTAGGCAATGTTGACACTAACATTAGGAATGAAGGTCTAAATAAAGTTTTTGACGCAAAAATAATTTCACAGAAAATATTTCTCTGTAATAGGCGGTCGGCACGGGTTCGAACCATGAGAGACGGGCGGTTTGGAACCGTGCTTTCCATCTGTTCTTTCTAGCAACGAGGGGGTGTACTAATACTGACATTAATAGTTTTAATTTAAAACACTCACTAACAACCCCTTTATGTACACAATAAAAGCACATGTACCATTAAATGATTAACTTAATAACCAAGCAACAACTTGTGATCTCAATAAATACTTAGATTAAGCTCTCTGTCAATTCACTGAACGCTTATAGCAGTTACACTAAACCAACCGCCCATTTATTCAATACGGGACGAGAAACTAAACTCAGGCTCTGTGGACAGCAAGTATCTTCAGGCGAGATTCACCAAATGAAATCTACTCGTGCGGGATATCCAATACTCAGCGACTTTTCAAGCCTTGGGGCGGAGTCACTACCAATTTGTGACCAACTACGCTAACAAATAGCTAACATCTAACAAGT
Organism: Mactra quadrangularis; assembly: GCA_025267735.1. NCBI lineage: Eukaryota > Metazoa > Mollusca > Bivalvia > Venerida > Mactridae > Mactra > Mactra quadrangularis. Next base: position 59,273,673 of record CM046303.1, on the reverse strand, counting down.
TATTGTAATAAAGTCCGCCCTATGTTATCACCATTCCCGCGATAGAAATTAAAGCTGCTTTTAAACCGGTATTTAGTAAAGACAATACGTTGAGCGATTTTATCTCCCGTCTTGTAAGACGGCGGTAAAAGACAACGGCTTTGAAAGGATTATGCGGGTCCAAGCTATATTTACTTCAAATAAAGCCTAACATTTAACTATTTATCGTGCTTTGAGACTGAAAAATTGACTATTCATCAAATACTTGTTTGTTATGACAGTTGATGCCCGCATGTTTTTAAATGTTTTGAATTAGTAGCATTTTAAGACTATTTTAGCCATTAGTGAAAGAGTTTTTTTCATGACATTCCGTTGGATTTAGTCGTAAATTATCAGAACTAGAGTTTTTAGAAGACAAAGACAACTTTTATGTTTGGAGGTAAGTTTAGAAAATAATTTTTAATTTCATTTTTATAATTTTCATTCGGACACCATCATCAGATGGTTACACAATCTTTGTATTTTGAATGTCGTATATGAATGATGCAGTCGGACTAACGTGTACGGCAATACTGTAGAACATGGTTACTATTTTTCTGGCTGTTGTATGGGACAGGTTGAAACCGTTGTTGCCGAGTGATTAATGGTATTGGATAGCCAATTGGACACTGGTTCGAAACCTCTCCTACGCATCGTATAGCAGGAAACATTTTTGTTAGTATTGAGGTACAAGAAAGAGGAAACAAGAGGAGTAAATAAATAAAATCGAAATGTCTATTTTTTAGGAAGAAATGTTTTATATAAGATATAGTTAATACTATGTTTTATATTATTTTATCATTTATTATCTAGCGGGCTTTAGATTTTAACGAACATATTAGCTTCTAAAATCTTGAATAGATATTATATTGTTTCATATGTTATCATATTCTCGTAACTTTAGTTATGTTTTCTATTATTATGATAAATATTGACATACATTTGCCACTTTATGAACTGTCAGTTTGTACAATACATATGAACATACATGTAAGCTATGTATATAGCTTTTGACCAGCTAGTCAAATCTTAAATAGTTTATGTACCTGTAAACATTCGTAGTTTAGCTCCATCTACATCGGATTTAAAATATTTATACACGTATTTCAGCCCTAATGAACGTTCGTCATTTATTCTCTGAAAATTCTTACCAAACATGTACCGGTTTGAAAATATTTTAAACGTGAACAAAATTCTTGCAAATATATTTTCAAGGAAAAAATAATTATCACAACTTAGCCGATACAAATTTAACAGAAAAGCCTTCAATTAAAAATATTTTAAAGTACAAACGTCTGTGTATATAATGAATAAAAAACATCCAAGATAAATGTTCATTTTCGAACATATGCAAGGTTTTAGACAGTCATTAAAACAAATGTTTAAAACTGGAATTCCAGAAATTTTGGTCTAAAACATGTTCTTAAATCTTAATATTAATTTTGATTCGGCTGTCAGTAGCGCATTAATTAACCCCACTGATTTAAATGCTCACCACAGTTTTAATGTACCTACAATTAATTTAAATCAGCGAGGCTAATGTTTGCACCACCGAGAAATTGAATAAAACTTAACAAATGAATCTATACCTGATAATGTATTAACTGACAAAATAATTATTCGTATAATGGTTATAATGGACCTAGATACAAAGTAATTTGGCAATAAAATCTAATTTTCGTGTACTCTACGACTCAAATACATTTTAAATACGGTACAATTATTTCATATTATAAATAAACACCCAGTTGTGTCCATTCAATATGATCTAGTCTGTTTCTGTTGGACTGAGCTTTATTTTGAAGTCATGTTCAACTGTGTGCATTAAATATCATTTAGATTGTTTGACAAAATGTCCTCGTGCTGTGGTCACTACAATGTCAACTCAGTTGATAGATTGTTAATAATTCTAAATTCTATTCAACTGTCAGTGGCTCATACATTAACCCTGCTGATTTAAATACTCGACATCGACTCGATAATCCGTAACGGCTATCTATTGTTATCGCTCGTTAGTACAGAACTACTGTAGTGAGTATTTAAATCAGTGGGGTATATGTAAGCGTCATTGACAGTGGAATAAAATTGAACAATAACGCTGAAAAATCTATTTTAGACTGGATAATATGCAGTTTGTTCTAATTATTTGAACTTATTGTTTAAGTATAATGTAATTTTGAATTATTCACTTAATACTAGTATTTACTTGTACGGTATTGTACATAACATATTGGCTTTTAGTCGCAACAACATTACTCTGAATGCCGGTACATGTACTGTTTTCTAAAGGTGTAACAATACGGTAAAATCCGTATTGCAATATATTGCAATATGCAAAACCCGTATTGCAATGTATTGCAATACGTATCGGTTTTTCGATTAGACATGCAAAGCATTAATTAATGCATGTACCTCGTCCTAATTGGATCAGCATAGCACACACATGAGTATTTTCAAATTATCTCTTATCCAAATGTTTGAATTACTAGACTAGTGTAGAATGGTCTATATGTTAGAAAATATGCGTGGTTTGAAACAGACTTTTGAAAAAAAATCTATCAATTGACTAAAGGTTTAACCTTTAAAAGCACAGCAAGTATTTAAAACATTTTAACATTTATTTAAACATTTAACTATCAGATTCTGATAAAAACAAGCAATATGACACATAACTACAAAACCGGTTCAAGGAAAAGCGAACCGGTTAAAACCGTTAAAACTCGTATTGCAATAATAACCGGTATATCGGTTAACCGTTACACCCCTACTGTTTTCACGTTTTTCATACAACTAACGTTTCATTGTTGATAAGGGTTCCAAATGAAAGAGAAGAAAAAATATGGTGTTATGAAACAATCGTAGGTTGATCATTAATACAATGTCACCATTTATTATGTAAAAAACATTCATATACCAGTACTCGTATCTATGTGGAATTTAAATTAAATAGTTAGGATCTGTTTCTGTCAATATTATTTATAATTACATTGATGTAGTAAAGTTTCGTTTTTAACGAGCATTGAACAAGCATGTAAGTTTTACGATTTTAGGTCCTTTAAAGACCTACTTGCTTTTTTACGATTTTTAGGCCTTAGATGCTTTATTTAAGAAGAAAAAAATCTGCAGATACTTCTTTATTTCAACTTAATTTTTACACTTACTATTCTAATATATGCAATTCTAGGCGTGGCTACAATCATAAATATTGACAATGATAAATAGTCTCATACAGGTACTAGTAGGCGTGACTAAAATGGTAAACATTGAATGAACAATTAAATAAAAACATCTCGCCAATAATTGATTTTATTCCTTGAGTATTACATTTTTAGGTTTAAAGTGGCATCGACAATATAATAAATATAACCATATTAATAGACATAAAAATGACCGTGATTTTTTCCTCAATATTTCATGGAACGTATAATAATGAATGCCAGTTACACCATTGCTAATTTGACAGTTAATTCTAGACTATTGAAAATTATTCTGACATGCTGTAATAATATATATATTTAATTTGTTTACATGTACATATTGTCTTTTTTAGGTAAACTGTGACAAAAGAAAAAAATATGTTCTGTTCTTTTATCATGTCTTCAACAATCCGTATGAGACTAAACATCGTTGGTACAATCTTATCCATCCGTTCAGATATCAGACACATGCTTCATTTGTCAACATTGTACTTAGTGCTATTAATTTTATTTCTTTTTGGGGGGATGTATACGCCCAAGCAACACATTGTATAGGTCATATAACGGCGGCACTGGTACCAGAGTCCTCACACTCATTGAATACGAACACATATATTACATTTTGTCAACAAACACTTTAAAATATCGGTCCAGTATACATTACCGTGTATGAGTTAAACTATACTTTCATTATATATATTATAATATAAGGTAGTGTGAATGTATGTATGCACACTTGCACAGGGAACTATATATAAGGATAAACGCATTATTTTATGATCATAAGATATGGACTCCGGTGCCAGTGAACGGCGGTTAGTAAACCTACTCACTGTTCCTGGAAAGGTTAAATCTCTGGATTAAGCTGTTAACCAACTACTACGCGCATACTTTTGTCATTAACTGACAACTGCCCTACACAATTAAAAGAATTGGTAGGAGGGAAAATTGCTGTAGAAATAATTTCACGACCAAGCTCCACGAAAGTATTCCCCGCCCGGGAATCGAACCCACGACCCCTCGATCATTAGACTTGCGTGCTACAAACTGAGCTAGCCGGGCGGCTGAGCCATTAATTAGCGGCAAATATGCAAAGACCCTTAGTAGCAGAATGGTTTCAAGTTCAAAAATAGGGCTACAATTTTCAAATTACGTTTATTGGCACTTATCAATTAAATTTTGGCATCTAATGAGTAATTTAACAGGTGCAAAATTAATAAATTAATAAAGACTTATGTAGCAAGCATCAATATTACAAACTATATCATGAGTGATTACAATTTATAAAGTTTATAATTATACATGTATTAGATATTTGTTTAAATTTATCTATACAGTGCCAAACATTATACATTATGAAATTCTAAAAACAGACGAAACTTAATTACATAAATTTAGATATAGGACTCAACAGAATTGAATTTTGATTCGAAAGTTACAAAGTTCACTTAAAATATTTTTATATAAAATGAATAATTGATTTTCATGTATTTATTTTGATAAGTTAATAAAAATTCTTATAAATCAAAACAGCATTAATTGTATCCTGTTTAAGTTCAAGGGCTTTCTATCAAATCTCACGTTTTTTGGAAACTAGAGATAACTTTGAAAACAATCTAAAATAGAGGATAAAGTGAGTACAAAGCTAACATTTCTTTAATCGTTGGCGGCCGGGCCACCCTATATCAAAGGTTGAACGCTCGTTTAATTTGCTTCTGTTTAGTTTAGTTTAATACTTATTCATATATAATAGCTAGATTGTGAAACAAGTTCTTATAATTAGATTAATTACTCTTGAGTCCGCTTCCTGGTTCCCCAGTACTGAGCTTGAAGGAGAAAATTTCTTGCTTAAGGAAACAATGAGATGGTTTCATTTGATTTGAACCAACGCGGAGCTGGCTATCCAATGATAACCAGTCAAATATCGAAACTACTCGACCACGACCGCTCGTTAACTTCAGAAGCATTGTCGTATTATAGAATGAATAACATAGCCATCTTAAAGTCATTAACAAACTTTATTCTTATTTTATCGCGAAAACAATTCAAAGATCACATAGCTGAATATACCATCATTCTTACGCACTCTTTCTTTTTTAAACAATAACCGAAGAGTCAAAGGTCTTTTTTTGCCACACTAATATCCTGATAGGCAATAGCCTGGTCGTAAAATATACAAACGTCTTGGATTAGTTTACAGAGAAATGTTGGCAACACGAGTTCAATTGTCTATTTTTCTATGACTAAATAGTTTCACTTAAATTAAACTACGCGAATTAATTTACCTGCAAGGCGTGGCAGCACCAGTTCAGTTAATTTACAGGCAACGGGTAACAACACGAGTTGAATTGTCTTTGACTAAATAGTTTGACTAAATATAGATACTCGTATTAATTTACAGGCAACGGGTGACAACACGGGTTAAAGTAAACAATACCATGATTATTGAAAATCAAACTAATTAGAATATCAACCTTATGCCCTCGCGACACTCGCCTGTTGGCCTTTTTGAGCATCGGATAGGAGATGGGTGTTAAACCGGTAAGAATTTAGCACCTATCACCCAGAGTACAATTTCAAAATATATTCCAAATTTATAGAATCCATGGTAATGATATCTTGTACTGCGAAGTGTTTAAAATTCAATTTTGTTTAAGTTTTATATCGGATGCTCCTGTAAAGCATAACCTTAGGTCGCAAGTCAAATACATATTTAAGCAATGTAAGGAATTCGAAGGGTAAAACAATACCTCTTTGTAGAATGAGATTGTCTTAGGTTGTCTCAGGTATTAAGTAATTTAATACTTATTTGTTGTGTATAGGAAAATAAAACCACACAATGTGTTGAAATATATCCCTCTAATAAAATGCGATGATTTAAGAAACACGTAGTAAAATGATGATAAAATTTAGACCTTAATTTGAACTTGTTGATCAACAAAAACCTCTTACAAAAGTTTAGATCGTAATTCTAACTTACTTGTATCGTCGTTTTCATAGTTCTTAGTTACATGAAAACATTCATCATCTACTCTTTAATGACAGGTATCTCCCAGCCCTTAAATTTATTCATTTTAGGAAATATTGTTGTTGTGAATGGTGGTAATTGAGACCTTTGTTAAACCCCTTGTACCGAGGATGGCCTGTAATTTCTACAACACCTGTCAAGGTACTATCTCTATGGTGAAGGGCCCAGACCCTATAATTATTGCGTGTCCTTAAGGACTTTTTATGATAAATGGCCATAATTTACCACGACTACCAAGTGAATATGTTTTAATTCAAACGACTAAAATTATCATATAAAGGAATGCAGTTAGATGCTTAAGTAGTTTTTTGTGTCATTTTGGAAAACCAACATTTATACATATTGTTAGACCTTAAAGCAACTCGCTTACAGATTTTGGTTAATTTTTGATATTTCGGAATTACCTGCCAGTGTCTGTAATTGTGTTTAAAAGATATTTTAATATTTAAAGCCAAACTGACAAATGCATTGTAAGAAATATATAATAAAAAACAACAAAATTCGCTCTGAATTCATCGATATCGATACTAACGGCTCATTATGTTATACATCACACTCTTTTTACAGCTTGTATGTCAATTTGCACTTAAATTTTTTATTAGCAGAACTCATGTTTCAGTGATTCCGTTGTGATTCTATGCAATTTTGAGAGTATAGTTATGTTGATATTTAAGTTGAAATCTGTGAACGAACAGCTTTAATGTTTCGCGAACAATTTGTCATGAAACTACTGACGGGTACTGTATAATTTAATTAACAATACTTGTACTTGTTCCTGAATGAAGCCATAAAGATGACTGTCCCTCTAAAGTATTGCAATGTCATTCAACTAATATAAGAATTTACTATTCTCGCTTTCGGCGAAGGTTTGATATTCTGCTAAACATTATATAGAAAAAACCCTAATAATATTATTTGTGGTTGCCCGAACAGACTGACTTAGCATGAAGCACTATCTCTTGTTTGTAGAAGTTTGGTTGCCCAAAAGAAATTTTGGTTTTCCGAACTTAAAAGTGGTTGCTCAGGCAACCGGACACCCACTAATTTCGTAGACTGTTGCTTCATATCAAGTAGGTGCAAAGGCACATTCGTTTTAGTATGGTATTATAGCTATTAAAGCTAACGTGTTTAAATGAAAACAAAGATCGTTACTAGTTAATTGGTGTTTTTGGAGCAATGATATGGTCATAACTTCTTGCATGTTATTTATTTACCGTAGCATTACGATCTAGTTTTAATTAATTGTGATATTATTTGAACCAAACGTGTTCAATAAAATCATGCAACATTTTATTGAATTAATATACTACATGTATAAATTGTATCAGTAAAGTTCCGCTATTAAGACCAGCAAAATCGATGGTCTTATTCGCGGACCGGTCTTATTATAGAGACCCTTTTGTTCACAAATTAAGTATTTGGGTCTCGATAATTAAAAAAATCGCATGATTTTGAAGTAACAAAAGTGGTCTTAATAGCGGAACTTTACTGTAATACTATCTTCATGGGTCATTTCTGACCGAATTCATATAACATCTATAGTGTTATATATTTAATTAAAGCCCCATTATCAAAAGTAACATTGTTTAAGGATTGCAAAGAAAAACGAATTTATAAATTTGAAACACCTCTGCTGAGCAAGATTTTTTAAGTAAATGCAAATATTGCTTAAATATGTTTAAGACATTAATTGCATTTTAAAACAAAAGTAGATCAAGACCGAGAGTAGAATTTGCTTGTCAATGCTTAAAACAATATTTTTTATCACAATAAGTTAAAGATAAAGTCTTACTACAGAAAAAAACTTAATCCAAATTACATAATTAAGCTCTGTAACAATTTTGGATCAGGAATATGGAACATTAGCGTATAAATAAACATAGTGTGTTCTTATAAAAGTATCCCACTTTTTTAAAGAAATGGACATCTGGTCAAACTTCAATTTAGAAAGCAGAATGGTTTGAACTGTTAATCGTGTCTCTAATGCATGTTATATTTTGATAACCTCATGGTTGTAAAACAGTTTTCAAGTCAACTATTAATGAATATATCTTCATATAGTGGCTTTAAATAAAACTTTGAAAACTCTGAGCTCTTTCAATATTTATTTTAACATTGACTTTGAGCAAGATCACCAAGAACTTACTTTTCTTCCGTTTTTAGACCTATGTTGGTTGGTTAGTTAACGCTAATGTACTCAGTTATAATGTCAGTCCTTATGATTGTACATTTTGCGTTTTGTTTTGTTAAACAATTACAATAATACTTTATATTCTTAGTCTTTATAGATCTTATTCACAAATCAAAATAAGGCTTGGGCCATACCATACCGGAATTTTGTTAAGCGTCCGCGTGAACGTAGGTTTTAGAATCCTCAATCCAAACAAAACAAATTGTTGGTGAAATTTTCTTAAATAATTCTGTTGTTCCGGGATTCGATAACTGATTTTTCTCAGGAAATACTGATAGTTCCTTGTTTCTGTGTATTTGATGAAGGAAAATGTACATGTGTATGTCGTATATACTTTTTATAGAATTGCTTTAATCTCACATTAATGTGATAATCATTCATTTACTACCGAGTACTTATTTGTGTGTATACTAGCTTAAAAGACATGTGTTTTCGTTTTTCGGTTTGTGTGTTTTTGTGAATAGGTACCTAGTATTGTCAAACTTGAGTTGACGCTTAACAAAATTCCAATTTGGCATGGCCTTGTTAAATGAATATAAAACTAACGTAGGACAAATAAAACAACACTTAAATAGTATGCGATAAATTGTCGTCACATTTTAACATCCAGTACACAGTGTAAGGAATTATGATATGCAACAAGTCGTCTGAACGAGTCATTTTAGCAACAAGCACTATATAATTATTATTTGTATATTCTTGGTTTCAAAAAATATTTTGAATGCCCTATCTAAAAGTGGTTGTCCCAAACAATGGGACACACTCTAATTGTATAGACTGAGTACGCTTCATGAAATTCCCAAAATGGAAATTCAACAGATGATTTATTGAGTTTACGCAAGTATTATATACGTACACGTACTAATTTATAGCCTGCCTTCTAGAAAAAGCCATCTAAACAGACAGTAAAGTACCACGAACGCTGGCTGGTTGACTATCGGTTTCAATCTAAAATTCTTCTACATAAATGACCACACGTATCTCAAACTATCAAAGATCAAAGATACAGTCAGTTAAAATGATCACTTGTTCCAATCATTAAAGATAACACGTGATATCTTCCTTATTAATTGAAGGGCTCTCGTTTCAGCAGATGCTTGGAGCATTCTCAATCATTATATTCGCACCATTAATCACGTGACAGCGGGGGTGCACGAGAACCCGTCATTATCATTTGTTTGCCTCATTCTGGTTCCGTGGACAAATTCAACATTTTAAGTCTTGTTTGTTCGCACCGTTCATCATTACTCATTTAAATTAGGGGACTGTAACATATCCCCATTTGACCCTTAAGTAAATGTGTGTAAAATGAGGAAGTGACCGCTTGTTTGCAGACAATATGTCACTGGGAGGGTGCATTACTTTTTGAAAATGTTTTAAATGGATGTGAATTATTGAAGTATTGGTATGAATAGTGTTCAATATCAAAGACTGAATTATTGAATGAATAAATTACATGTAAATAAAGAAATGGTCATCCGAACTGATGAAGTCTAAATGCTTAATAAAACCTCATGAATTGACAATGTACTTTTCATGTAAAAGGTCTTTACAATGTGCTGCAGTACTATAACAGTATCGCCACCAAATCAAGCAATCTGCTTTAAGCGTAAAGATAACACAATAATAAAGTTATGTAGTCTTCACGACAACCATTTTTTAGTACTGGACATTGGGCCAAATGAAACAGCAAATTTTGCTGAACCAATTGAATATTTTTCACACCGACAATAGAGTTGCACAGGTTGTCCTTGACAGTATAGTATAACTAAAACCATGCTTAGGGGCAGAATTTCATTGCTTTTAGATAATAATTTATTAAACATTTAGTACCTATAGAGCTAAGACACTAGCTTAAATAGGGCTGTGGATCGTCGGGCTTGTGGCGATCCGATCCGAACCACGATTCATGCGTAGCGATTCATGAATCGAACCACGAATCACTTTTTATTGGAGAAGTATACAGGAATTCACGTAATACAAAAATAAGTGAAGAATTACATATGCTTTTACTATAAGAAAAATCATGTACTCTAAACATTTCTATTACCAGACCTTTTATGGGAATTTTTAGTGATAACATTTTTGTTTAAATGTGTTTCTATGGAAATTTTGACACAATATATTACGGTCCCTACATAGATTAAAGTTTTCATTAGTAGTGCGGCTCGTTTTCAGTGGTAATTAAGCTGAAAATGTTATTTTAATATTTTCCAAAAATAGATCGCGATCCGACGATTTCGGACGTGACGAATATTCGTACTCGATCTTCTGGTCGAGATCGCGAATATCCGAGTACTCGGATACTCGCAGCAGCCCTAGCTTTAACTACTTATTCTCTTCTTACAATAACATGACAATATACGTGTTGATAATTCAAAATTGTATTGCTTTTAAATTATGAATATTAAATTTTAGATTCTAAAAAGCTAAGACATTTGATCTGTACAATAAATTGTCAAAACAATAATTCAAAGTCTTTAAACGTTATCTTCATTTCTTTCTAATTTCCAGGAAATGGGTGTTACAGCAGAGACCGATGTAGATTATGGACGAATATATGGACCATTCCCAGCAGTAGGTCATATACCACAGACACATTTCATTGGATACCTTACATCAGATGAGAGACAGGATACAGGACAAGTCAAAGTACGTATCAACAGAAATTAGAATTTTATTTGCTCATTTGTCAGAAACTAATTTTTGGTTGGGTTTAAAGCCGTAGCAACACATTGTATCATTCGGAACTCCTCGGCCATTTGCTATGAATCTTCATTTATGATAGGTCGAGGTGTCCCGAATGCACATTGTATATGAAATATCACGGAGGTCATTTAACCTTCTAACCGTTCATGCAAAGACTATATCTCTGGATTTAACTGTTCACCGGTTACTGAGCGTATACATATCGTCAGTGATTGACCATTATCCAACATGATTTAGAATCACTGGTTAGAGGGAGAATGGCTGCAGAAATTATTTCATGACCAAGCTCCACGAAAAGATTCTCCGTTTGGGAATTCAGCCTACGACCCCACGATCAGCAGACTTTTTGCGTTATCCACTGAGCCAGCCGGTCGGCTTCCGAAAATTATAATTGTACGTGTACATAAGAAAAGTTTTCAAGATCAGCACTCAATTACTAACCTTTTCTACCCAAAATTCAGCATTCAAATGAACCGTCGTAATGTAAATGTTCTGTCAATTAATTTCAATCCTGATAATTTTATTGGGTTATCAAATAACATGATAACAATGATTCTATAAAAGCAACTACTATTCTGAATAAAATCGTTTTAAAATAATGATACCCAGTTTGCATTATTTTCTCAAAATTAAGCTGAAAAATGAATGAACAGCGGGTAACTCAAATACTCCGACACAGAATTGAATAATACTCAGACTATTTAGTGTTGTAATTTCTTACAATCTTTTACCTGTTCTCTATTATATGTTTATGTTAAATTTATTTCATTGCTATCACCGACTACAACTGGAACGATCTATTAATGAACTTTCTCTTTGGCCCGAATTGTTCATTCGTAACTCAATGAACCTGTACACAATTATATTGTACTACAAATGAGATTTTTAACAATCTTTTGAAAGTACAATAAAAGTCAACGTTAAGCGTAATTCTTAATTTGTCCATTTAAGATAATATTATGTACTAGGTTTATATTAAAATATACGTGATTAAATCATTAAAAATACAATACACAATTTGATACCATTTTTCTGAGATTACTTCTGTGGCCATGACCTTAGGGTAATTCTCCCTTAAAATGAGGGACTATAGTCAGTTATCTTTTCTTGATAAAATCTGAAGCAATCTAATTGGTAAGTAGGTCCTATCAGTTGGAATCCTCGGATTTTATCATTGAAGTCTTATGTAAGGATAACAAAATATTTCATCTAATATATTTCTTGTTAATTAGGATATTAACAGGAGTGGTGGAATTTAGATAGTTCTTTACCCTAACTATACTTAGCTTGATTTTCAAACAAACTAACAAAAAAGTTATTTAAGATTAATTGTGGCAAATTGGCATTAAAAAAGTAAGGGTAAAATCCGAGTATTCCAACTGATTGGACCTACCTATTTGAAGAGTATACAAGTGGAAATAACTGACTAATGACCCTTATTACTGAATGACAATGAAGCGTCAATGCTGAATTCTGTCAGATTTTTAAATACAGCTAGTAAGGCCCAACTAGTTTATTCCAATAAGCATGCTGAATTCTTTTACGATCTCACATTTCGCATAATTTATACTCACTTTTTTCCTATTTATTTTTTTCAGATCAATTTAAATGATACAAACCTAGGTAACACATGGTTACCATACGTTCATCCTGCAAGAACTGTTGATGAACAAAACATGGAAGCCTATATGAAAGATGGGAATATATTTTATAGGTAAATTTATATTTGTCAGTATTTATTTTCCAAATACAGTTTGATTCCTACAGTGTCTGTTTGATTAATGATATTTTTGTTGAAAACTGCAAATGATCGCTCTCTCAGTGTGGCATTTTTTTAAATGCGTCTTCGTCGAAATTATTATACAAGTGAGTAAATGATAAGAATCAATTGTTTACAATTGAATATGTAAGGGGCGGACCCCTAAACTGATACTTTGGAAATACTTTTTTATATTGACAATGACTTCGTTTGAACGCAATATTATTTGGCTCAGTTTAGTAGTATTATTTCGTTTGAGTATTTTTTTCTAAATTCTGTATCACTTATGGTTTTAGAATATAATGCACTTCTAATTTTGAAATAATTAAAGAATACAATGCATGAAATAAAGCTAAACTTACTTTACTTTAATCATATTTATTGTCAAACAGTTAACATTAAATACAACAATGACAGATACATATGTACAAAAATGACAAAGGGGTCTGACCACAAGTTCACACAACGGAACATAAATTTGTTAAATATATATTGAATACATACACGTATACATGAGTACATGATTATTTCAATATTACAGAATTACACTTCTACACATTATGGTATGTAGTGTCGAAATAGAACCATAAAAAAACAATCTCGATTAACGAATAAGTTACTTTTACAGAAGCTGAATTAAAAGAGAAATTATAAAGTGGTGAAAGCATTTTGAAAAATAAGTTGTATTTTATATATTTTATCCAATACACCGTTGACGCAAAAAAAACAACAGGAAGTGCTTAATCATTTCTAAATTAAAGTATGACTTGTCTTTCAAAAGGAACAAGTGCCAGATTTATGTTTGTGACAACATCTTACTTTAAAATTGAACCGTCTTGAAACACTAAGCTTACCCACCAGGAGGTCACCTTACTGGGACCATAGTACATTTACCTGGAATGGCAGTTTATGCACACAAGACTGTGCATAATGTAATTAAGACTTGAAATATTTACAATTGGGTGAAACATTTCTATTTCAGAACATTGCGTATTATTCGTGCAGGAGAAGAGTTACTTGTATGGTATAGTAAAGACTTTGCACAGATACTTGGTATACCGTATGCATCACCAGTACAGAGAGATGGTAGGTATTTTGTATGTTTATTATTGTAAAACACAGAGATTTTCCCCAAACAATTTACATACAATGTATCATTGAAGCATTTATTTACTTTACAAATCGTCCGGTCCACATACGTGTTTAATAAGATAGTGTACACGTAAATATAGGGGACTACATAAAGGGACGTGAGTCACGTGATATTTGAATTTTTCATAATCAAAAGTTGGACTCTGGTGTCAGTGCCATTGACAAATTTATACATATGCAGTAAATTGCAAACATGTCCGAAGATATTAGAAGTATCGTATTTTTATGTGGTTGACGTACTTCTTAGAACGGCACGTGCATAGATGGGTTAATTATTTTGTGGCTTTGGGAGAGGATTTGTTGTGTAATTCAAAACTCATTGATTTACATTGAATATGTTCAAAGCAATTATCAGTCGTGAATATTGCGCCACAATAGTAATGGAAAGGTTTCTAATCTACTGGTAATGGGTTCGGCTCCCGGCCGCAGCAGGTTATACCTCTTCATGTAAACTTTTGTACAGTATAACCTCTGCAGAGCAGCCATCTACAGAGTAAATCCTTCGCACCTCATCATCTATTGATATTTCCCTTTAGAGTGTATTTTCAATTAAATTTAACCTCTGTAGAACATTAACCTCTGAACAACAACATACATTAGTTTCTCTCAGTGGGTGTTGTTCAAGAGAGGTTGTACCATTCGGAACTGCCTCGGCGATCATCTACGACGATATACCTCTGAAATCAGATACAACCAGGTTATGAGGTCCGGCGACTGTAATTTTCATGCCAACATTAAATAATAATATTGTTATACGCTTTGTCACATCATTTTATCAATACAATGTCTCACACGTCGTACTTCTGTGTAGTTCAGACTATATTACCACAGAAAACAAATTCAGCTAGATCTACTTTTTAACCTTATGATATCCGAGGTTTATCTAGTACTATACAGTGATTTACCTCCTTAAAATGAGAAGTTGTCAGTTTTGTGGAAGGGTAAGCTTATACTAAAAAATAATGTCCTTTGATTTTGATGGTTTTATAATGGGACCATTTTGCACAGTGTCAACTAACACTTGTACGACTAAGAATAAATCCATTTCATATTTCATTTCAGAGGAGGAAACTAAGATAAATTGTGAAAACTGTGGAGAACAATTCAGATATAACTATTCCTTGATGGCACATGTACGCTTCCGTTGTTCCAATTTGTACAAATCCAACAGCCCATCAAGTAGTTCTGTGTCACCAACCCATAGAAGCGTAGTAATACCAACTAAACCGGAAAGCGGTGAGAAGGCATCCAATGAAAGCAACAGAGGCTCTAAGAGGTCATCTGAAAATAGTCCGTCAGAAGCACCACGTAAAAGAATATGCATTGAACACAAGGAAGAAAATAACAATATTCGAGTGAGCGGAGAGATATCCCCATCTTCCCCAGTTAGAGTGAACGAGACATCCGAACGTGATGTAGGTAGTGCGTTCAGAAAAGTTGAAAAATCTCACGCGACAGAAAGTAGTTCTCCAATCGACGAAGCATCAACCAATGGACGCGCATCTTATAACATTAATGGAGCAAAACTATCGCTACAAAAAGAGCAAGAAATGATAGCAAGACATTTGTATAGTAAAGGCATGCTGTCTCAAACCGCATTCAGTAGTTCAATACCAACAGGTATCGGATTATTAAGTCCTAGCTGGTTGGTTCCCGCTTCATCTGCTAGTTCTCAGTCTTATATAAATCCCCGGATATACGCAGACCGGTCACCAGTCACTTCCGCCAGTAAGCCGGATATGACGATGACAATTTCAAAACTGGGTCACGAAACAGTCAGAAACTTTCAAAACAGTGATTTACTAAATAAACAGTTACTGCTGGAACAATTGAGGAAATCCCATCTACCATATATGTCAACGGCGAACCCAATGGTTGAAAAAATACTGCAGACGACCACACCGACGATGATTCAACGACCGATTCAACCAATGGCGCTGGCGCAAAATTGGTGTGCAAAGTGTAACGCTACTTTTCGGATGACAAGTGATCTCGTTTATCATATGAGATCTCACCATAAACGAGAGTTTGATCCGATAAAGAGAAAACGAGAGGATAAACTTCAATGTAGTGTTTGTAAGGAAACATTCAAAGAACGACATCACCTGACACGTCATATGACGTCACACACGTGACTAGAATAAATGCTTTTGATATATCTGTATAGATGTATATGGTATTCAATGCGCTGCAAAATCGTTATAATGGAGTTTTTTGTCAAAGGGAAGAAACAATTCGACTTTCTGTAATTGACAAATTGGTTAAAGCCGCTGTTTCAAAGATTTCAACTGAAACATCATTTCTTTTCTAAATCTCTCGAAACTGTATTGACAATTCTTGACAATAGTGTAGCAGTGTTCTGATAATAACAATTGTATTGGAAATTGACCGATTGCTGTAACAGACGGAAACTTTATGCATTAAACAGTTTTAAAGTGCAATGTACATGAATATACCTTTGGCTGATTAAGATAGCACGAGTTTCATAAGTAATGTCGAACTATCATTGAACTTGAACGATCATCGAACTATTATTGTCGTCAACTTTTCACAACATAGTTTTAATTTACCCGAACATGTTTCTATGCCCGACATATCAACAAATCGTATATTTCATAATATGTATGTACTTAAAGACATTTTTCGCGCTTAAAATGCACTTGGTTTTTATACATTCATTATACATTATAGAATACATTCATCTATTTGTGTTCTCAAAATTTGTATCATTTTAGTATTAAAATACATGAACATTTTTGTTTAAGTTGAAATATTTCTATTCAATATACCATGTCTTCTAAAAGTGTTTGAACGGTGCGATTTTGATAAAAGCTAAACGTGTATGCTTAAGTAATTTATTACAAAAAAGCCAATGCATTGTTGGTATCATATGTTGATAGACTAATTAATGTTAATTTTGAAATTTGGTGACTCTTGTTTTTTTTCATAGATAATTGTATAACGGTTTATTTTGAAAACAAATTTTCTCCATTGAATTTTAGAGGGCATTGTATGGGTCATGTGAGTTCGTCGGTGTCGAACCAGGATAGCATCTGGTAATGATGCCATTTCGTATAACATTAGTCTTATTTTAGTTTGATGACTATCGCAGATTGTGGTCACAGTGTTTTTAGCATTATAGAAATTGAAAAGTAGGCTTATTTCTTATTGGATGTAATTTCATGTTTTACTGTTTTGTATTTATTTTCTTGTTAAAAATGTTACTTGATTTTATGGAAAAAATATAGAAAATTATAACACATTTATATTCTGTTCTGTTGTTTTTGTTTTCATAGCATTTTCAAGTCAATTTTGAGATTGCAATCGCTTCAATTTATTTCTCTTAATGGCGACCATATTTTAAACAAAATCCCTAGTTAATCCAGCATCATTTTCATTTGAATAAAGAATAAAAACTAATGTAGTCATTTATATGCTTAATTATGGAATAATTTAAAGGGGATATTAGCATCGTTTGTAAGAGATTAACGGCCCTGTGGTTCCCTAAGACATAAGCCAGCAAACTAACAGATGGTGCTAACCGGTCCATGCTCTTCATCTCACACTTTGATTTCTAACTTCTATTACAAACATCACAAGCAAAACAGTCAAGAACAATAGATTGTCACGCTTTAATTGTTAAGAAAAGATTTTCAGAGCTGACCTCTTATTGTCCGCGGCATATGTGGAAATACTCCTGAAAGAAACACATTAGTTTTCTTAATTAAACGAATCAGCCATATCGTCAGAAAATATTCTGATTAAAGAGTATGCCGTTAGTGAGGCAACTAACGTCTCATTTTTCAAATATTTTCATGCATGGTTAAATTCTAATATGGAGTAAATCACGTTGGGATGATCTGTTTCCTGAACCCAAACTTCGTATTTAGGTAGACTGTCCCGGAGGTATTCCTCTTATTAAAGACAATATTGACAAAATATAATCATTTGCTTACTTGCCACATCATAACATTCTTGTTTATGACAGCATGGTCATTATTTTATAGCTTACAGTAGACTTGGCAATTTTGCTGAATGAGCAAGAGATATCAAAAGAGAAACAGAAATATATACTGCATTTGCTTGACGCTACAATTACTTTTGGCCTTTTATAGAGTATTGGTACCGAATGTCCGGGGATGTTCTGATCTGCTTTTGATAATCTGATTACGAACACATTTAGACAATGCCATAATAAAAGCATTGACCAACAGAATTGAGTTTTGTATAGAAAGACATAAAATAGGCTATACGTTTAAAATGTTTGTGCAGCAAAGATGAAAAAAAAACACAAGTTGTATTTAATCAATTTTGTCTCAATTTTTGAACTTTTAAATGATTCGTATCATTGTTATCAAATACAATTATTTTGTCCATGACATACTATCAGAAACAGATTTATTACATAAAAATTATGATGATAAAACGTCAGTGGATAAATTATACAAATGCAAGCAGATCTCTAATTGACTAATGTATTAACAATAGAAGTTTTTCAAGTTTTCAAGTTTATATATTTAATATATTGATAAAATTAACCAAAGTTGAAAAATAATAATGCTCATAATGCTGATAAATGTATTCAATTAATTGGTAGTATGTATATATATAAATATTTATTTATTTAAGTCTAGTCTATGTATATTAACTTCATAAAACAGATTCATTATAAACATTTAATAGCTGTACAATATCCAATATTTGTAAATAGTTATAAATAACTATGAATCAATAATTATAAATATAATAAAACATGATAATCAAACATCAAATAAATTTCAAAATAATCTTGTTGATGGTAATGATAATAAAACTATAACGATAACATTAATTTTAAATAAATGACTATTGATAAAAATAAAAAATATTTATGATGAAATGATGACTAAATTGATGATTAAAATAATGATAATAAATACATTAACAATAAAACGACTAATTATAAAAATGATGATTAAAATGATGATAATGAATACACATGATGAAACTGATGAATACAACAATGATGATAATAATTATAATGATGATAATAATATTTTAAATGATGATGATGGTGAAAACAAATTGATAATTTTAATAATGATTAAAATAGAAATAATAATGATTATTAAAATAATGAAATAAAATATGATGATAAAAAAATGATGATAATCGCAGTTACCAATAATGATATTAATTTTGATAATATTGCTACTTATAAAGTTATTGGTAGTTAGAAACTTAAAGAGATACAAAATGTATGTTCTGAAAAAAGATTATAGGAGTTTCAACTCAAATGAAAATAATAATAATTTGTATACATGTAATTATTAATATTGCAAGGTAAATTTTATGCAAACTTATAGAAGAATTTATGTTTCCATATGTTTCCATTTTATGACGATTCAAGATGGTCTTGCTTTTTTCATTGAAAACGTAACATACAAGTACCATGTAAGCTATTTACTTTGAACTACTAATTTGGATTACCTCATATTTTATCCATTGTGAATGTGAACTATGAAAATTCAACATAATACAGTAGAACAGAAAAACAGAACAGAACAGAACATTATTGGACTCAGATAACATAATAATATTGAATTAATTATTGAATTAAAACATATTTTTGGATACCATAATCAACTACAATAATGGCAATATCTTAGAATTCCATCGTTCTTAGATCATAATATTATAGTTTCTATCTATGCTTCCAAATCTCAATGCCGAGTAAAAATATTCGATTTATATTTTCTTAGAAATTTTTGACATGAGAACGTCTTATGAAAAACCACAACAATCTGTCTATGTTTATTCAATGTGACAGCTTTCTTCTGAATCCATATTTCTTTAGCAGTATTTAGTGTAAAGAACTGAAAAGCCGACTAATTAGGGGCTAAATAAAGGGAACATGTTCCGGCACATTGCCTCAATCAGTAACTGTCAAATAACAAAGATGCAAGGCAAATTGTTCCACAGAACTGAGTGATTCTCCAAATTAATGTTAATATTTCCACGTCCTATTTGTGTATTCAATTTAGAAGTATGATGATTAAGCTACTCTTTTTTACCAGAACCTGTCATATAACATATAGAAGAACTCTGACAGGGGCTGTATATCTTCATATAGTAAATCTATTGTCAACAATTTGGGAGAAGATATTTCTAGCAAAGATATAACATATTTTTGTTAAGGTTTTTTATTCCTCTCGTAGACAGCTTACACTGTTATATTAAAACTTGTAAGAACCGAAGTTTATGTTCGGAATTTATGAAAGGTTTTAGCCTTAGACTGTTACGCAATGTACGTTGTTCCTTTAAGCTCTTGATAAACAAAGTTTTAAGGTTTTGAAAGAATGAATACATTGAGTACTGATAAAGCTTTCATATGAAACAAAAACATTGGATATGTATAGGAAAGTTAAACAGTTTTATGATTTACTGTAGTTACATTTTAATAAACTATCAATTGCATATACATTAACCCCGCTGATTCAAATATTCAGTACAAAAGATCGATAAAAATAAATATTATGTATGAAGAAATATCAACTATTTAAATCAGCGGTATCCGTGTTTTTGTATTAAATATATTAAATATTTAAATCAGCGATGTTAATGTATGCGCAACTGGCATAAGGATATCAGAAATGTATATGTTTGCTTGACATGTAAATTGTACATCATTTTGATTCCTAATACTACATACATTTTGAATGTTAGTTTTTGTTAAATATTCCGGTACAATCTTTACTATTCCCAATCATTTTGAGTTACTATATGTTATGATATTGATATTGAAAATGAGTTTATAATTTTAATAAACTCTAATTAATTTTTGTTTGATTTAGTTCATTAAACCATGTTTCCTAACCCCCTTCAAGTGCTATATATGTCTCCACTTTAAGCACAGCCTTTTTTCTATTATTTTTTGCCTTCTGTCTATTACAAGACCTGCTTAATTAAATGTTTGTACCAGCATCTTATTTTAGTTTTGTCGTGTACATGTATATATGAGTATTAACATAATTTATGCTCTTCAAAAATTGGAGGAAATAAAAGTACATAAAGTGCTATCAGTGAATTCTCTCTGTCCATTTTAAGCACAGCCTTTTTTCTATAATATTTACTTCGTTTCAACCAATAGCGAGCAATTATACATGGAAAATATACATATATATGTTTATATACAGGCTCTATCAGTATCATGTATAAAATTTCATTCTGATATCAGAAGAAAATCTATTCTCAAATTGCCGATGTCTATTTTACAGTCTGTAAATTGACTTAGATCCGTGTAGTTAATCATAAGTATTTTGTCTGTCATATCCAGGGGATATTTGTCAATATTTTCTGCCAGAAAACTTGAATATTGATGCTATAAAGATCACCGCTATTGACAAAAACAACCTTATCACTCAAAATACAAATAATTGCACAGAAATATTTCATTGGAAAACATACAGATTAGTGAAATGTAACATCTGATATCAACATAACGAACATATTTAGATTGGGGGCATCATAGGGCCAGTCATATATTTGATTATTTGACATATTTGGAATTGCAAATATCACGTGATTGATGGACTTCCGGTGCTGATGAACATTGTAAGTGTCAGACGGTTAAGACAAATTATTTGCGCATTTATAAAATATCTGATCCTCACCGTCTGATATAAATGGGCCGAACATATTTTGATTGAGGTCACGATGAAGATGACGATGATAGCGATTGACGGCAGCATTCGGTAGTGTTTTATACATAGCCGAGTTTTTTTCTCATATTTATCTGACAAAGAAAAATTAGATAAAACCGAATTTTCTAGATCGAACAAGTTATTATCTTTCGCACCAGACGTTGTATTTTAGATTAAAATTCATTCTCTGCAAGAATTGTACGTCGAAGGCAATGGGTGAGACGGCGCCAGATTTGGAAGCATATGAGATGGGTTTATAAAACCTCTGACACACATTTAAAGATAGGAATATTTCATCAGCTATAGTTCATTCTAGCGATAGTTTTCTCGTTTTTTCTGCATACTGAGTTTCTGCATAGCTCTGTTGGTAGCACAAAAGTCTACTAATCGAGCGCTCAGGGGTTTGATTCCCAGATGGGGCATACTTTCGTGGTGTTGGGTCATGAAATAATGTTTACGGCCATTCCTTCTCCTACCACTGGTTCTTAATCATGTAGGGCAGTTGTCAGTCATTGACGAAAGTATGTGCCTAGTAACTGATTTACTGCTAAATCTAGAGATTAAGCCTTTCCAGGAACAGTGAGTAGAATGGCTGACAACGTGGTATGACCGACAGAATGTGTTGCTACGGCGTTACACTTAACAAAAAGGAACATTGGCAGCTTGCCACTGGTTAGTGATCAATCTGATTAAAATCCGATCTAAAATTTTCCGCTCGCCTACTCGCTAATTTAGATCTGACCTTTATCAAACGAAGGTCACGTTCAGGTGACCTTTTCTCATCATAATATTCATAACGAAA
The DNA here is from genome assembly GCA_025267735.1 of Mactra quadrangularis. Lineage (NCBI taxonomy): Eukaryota > Metazoa > Mollusca > Bivalvia > Venerida > Mactridae > Mactra > Mactra quadrangularis. The sequence goes on along the minus strand of CM046303.1, from coordinate 59,251,135 downwards.
TTGTTATGATACGTAACTTGTTTACATCGTCTACGTCACGCAATTTGAAATGAGCCGCCCAATCGCAGACTGTCACAAATACCGCTGTTAAATTAGCATGCAAACCTTGGTCTAAAAATAGAATTTACGAAATCAAAATGTGATTAATAGTGTTTTCTTCAAGATGAAAGCTACGCATTGATCGGTCGACACAAAGTTCATCTCGACGTGACCTTCCGCGGAGACAGCAGAGATCCTGTACGACAACGCTCTACAGGATATCTGTTTACGGAGACTGATTAGTGATAAGCTGTACTCAAAGCTTTACAAATGGTTCGATTATTTGGGGTCGCTGCTTGCCATATATAAGCACAGCTAGTTCCAATGTGAAGACTTTTTCATCTATTATAATGTTAATTGATAAAAAATTAAGTCAGTGTTTGTGCTTCCATTTGGGGTTTCCTGTTACCGTGTCAGACAAACCTTAAACTTATTCCAGTGAATGGACATGACGTGGTTTTTGATAATACCTTATTGTCGGTGAATACTAAATATAGATGATTGCAATTATATCCCGATTATAGACGCATGCACAGCTAACGGATGTCATTGCCTGCTTCGCTCTGTTTACTTTGGTTTCCACCACATGTCTGAAGTGAAAGTTACTAAAAAATGTTCGATATTGTTTCAGTTATAGTTTTTGAACAGTTAATTAACAATTTGATCTTTATATATATTGACTGATTGAAATTGGTAGCATTTTTTTCACAATACGCCCAGTTCCATCAATAAGTTTTATTATAGTTGTAATCATTTATTTAGGCAATGCCAAATTTGAATTTTGTTAAGCGTCAACTCAGGTTTGACAAACCTAGGTACCTATTCACAAAAACACACAAACCGAAAACGAAAACGCCAATAATTTACGACATAAACAATGCATTATATATATTTTTCAGTAGAAAAACATCATCATAATATGAAACAATGGTATGAATTTCTTATGAAATGACTAGTTTAAGCACAGACTTAAAATATGGTTTAATATAAAATGACTAGTGTTTTTCTCACTAAAATATCTATTGTATTAATGGCATGGTTATGATAAATTGCTAACTAAGAATAACGTCGTTGACGTTTTGTTTTTGGATTGAAGACTCTAAAACCTACGCGCACACAAACGCTTAACAAAATTCCGGGATGGCATAGCCTTATATCGTCTTTTATAACTCTTTACAAACAGTGGCTATTGTACAGCTATCATGTTTTTTATAATGTATGTGTTCACTCAATTGTTGTACATAGACTAGACTTTAATAAATAAATATATATATATTTATATATTAAGAAATTATTTGTTTTAGTATATATTTTAGGCATAAAGCAGTTATTGTTCAAAACCAATATTCTTTTTCTAGAAAACTAAAAAACAACAAACAAACAAAAAACCAAAACAAAAAAAAACTCAGAAAATAACATGAATAATTTACTTAGGACAACCATCTTCCAACTATGAAGAATCTAATATTCGACATCTGATAAATGTTATGCTAGAATCAACTCTGACGTGTAGGAGAGGGGATTTAGTTTAATCAACCATGTTTAAAACGATTATGTGTTTAATCAAGCATATCTGTATTGAAGAAATGAGCCGTACTTGATATAGGTGATTTATCATATAGTTACAAGATCCAAACGTCTTGTTACAACTGATAGGAACATGGTACCATACTTTATGTCATTAATTACAGATGGAACTTTTTGGCATATTGATTACCGTATTCTTTCTGCTGTAAGATTTTTGTCGAAAATATGAAACTGTGTTGTTTATTGCACTTCCATGACGCGTTCTTACTGGAGGTTACTTTTTATGCTTTTGGTATATATATATATAAAAAAGTATGATACTTTTAATATTGTATACCGCTAGATCTACCACCTTATTGTTCTACTGGAAGTAGTTAATTTATCGAAAATGTAAGGCTTTGTTGTTTATTTCACCTCGTTGACATCTCTCTCCCCCATCCTCTCTCCATCTCTCCCCCTCATTCCCCACCCCTCACCCTCTCTCTCTCTCTCTCTCTCTCTCCCTCCCCCTCTCTCTCTCTCTCTCTCTCTCTCTCTCTCTCTCCATCTCTCCCTCTCCTTCCCCATCCCCCTCCCCCCTCTATCTCTCTCTTTCTCTCCCACTCCCCCCTCCTCTCTCCCACTCCCCCTCCTCTCTCCCACTCCCTCCCCCTCCTTCCCCCTCCCCTCTCTCTCTTTCTCTCTCTCTCTCTCTCCCTCTCACTCCCCACCCTCTCTCTCTCTCTCTCTCTCTCTCTCTCTCTCTCTCTCTCTCTCTCTCTCTCTCTCTCTCTCTCTCTCTCTCTCTCTCTCTTTCTCTCTCTTAGCCCTATCCTTCAAGCTGCTCGTTCAAAGGTTTGTTAAACTTCAACTTTCTCATTTGATTCAACGCCTATTTCTATATTACATATTCGATGGCGTTGTACAAAAAGTTCAGGTTAAGTTTATGTATTTTTATGTTGATTGAGAGGGGAAAAAAAGTCACACAATGCAATAAAAGCACCCACATAGTAACTAACCCGGTTGGTTCTACATTAGTAAGTAAATAAAATATGTAACTTGCGTTAAAATTGTCATAATCATAACACTGCTTTAATACTTTAAAAGTATCTCTATACGATTTTCAAAGTTTCAGAGAAGTTGACATTTAAATTTGAATATGTGAACGAACAACTTTAAGCATGTTTATTGTCTTTAAAGGTATAGTTCACAGATTTGGTATTTTTTTAAAATATATTTTCAAAATACAATTCAGTGTCAGTAATTGTGTCAAAAAATAATTCGTATATTTTTAAGACAAACTGACCTATATGTTGCAAGAAATATACAAAAAGTCACAAAAATGAACTAAAAGTGTCTATACCGTGACATATATACGGGTATATATTTATTACATGAAACACTTCATTTGCCATTGTATTTTAATTTGCAATAAAATTGTCATTATCAAAGTTTTGTTTAAATGCTTCCAAAAATGCTTCCGTACCATTTTGATAAATTTTGAAAAAGTTGATATTTAAGTTAAAATATGTGAATGAGTACCTGTAAGCATGTTTTTTCTACAAAGCGAATGTGCATTTTGTAGGTATTCTAAAAATGATGCCATCAACAGGAAACAAAGTCAAACCGACGTTCACATTTTACGAACAATGATGTTTTTCTATTTACACAGAAATTATTTCAAACGAGATTGATTGTAAATTGAAATATGGGTAAGTGTTGGTCAGTTTAGTTTTGTCCACGTTCTACCTGCCACCCGACTAGCTCAGTCGACAACACACAAGATGGTTGATATAGAGGTCGTGGATTTGATTCCTGGACAGGGCATACTTTCGTGGAACTTGGTAATGACTTCATTCTTACAGTCATTCTCCCTCTTAGAACTGATTCTTAATGATACAGAGCAGTTGTAAGAGTCACTGACTAAAGTTTGCGTCTAGTAACTGATTAATAGCTAAACCAAGATTAGCCTTTCCGAAGTTTCCGGGAACGGTGAGTAGGTTGACTGACCGCTAATACAACGTGTTGCTAACTTGCTGCGGCTTTAATTCAAACCAAAAATGTAACGGAAGTAATAAGAAATCTCCTTTCGTTTCATTTTCATCTCAGATAAAATCGGACTTATGGTAGAACGATATATAAATCTGCCTTAAGTTTTTTTGCTTTGTTTCAATATCTTTACCAATTTATTTGACAAGCTATAGATATCCTAACCAAACCTATTTCAGTGATTAAATTATCAACTCGATTTTTTGTTTTTCTTGTTATCTTGAATCAAACACAATCCCCTAACTATTATATAGGATTATCAACAGAGAACATATTCCAAGTTGGTGGAACCATATCCTAAGTAATCAAACACGTCTCTTGTATCGGTAATCATTATTAGTTTGGATTTCACTTCTCCAAGTGAGTTTTCTAGAAGAATGAATACCCTCGGTGGAGAAATTCTATTACTATAACTAATTTAATGAGCTATCCCATCAACCTCTCGTTTCCCCGTCTAGAATTTATCCAATTTTAAGCTAATATTTGACATTAATAATGATAGATCCCGTACAGGAAATGAAGTGCTTGGCAGAAATGTATGGACTGAATCGTTTCCCATATTTATTTGTGCGATTTTAGATCATTTGTCTAGATTTCGTGTCTTCCGATTGAAATATTTGCATCCGGCGGCTGACAACCAATCGAATCATTCTGTTTTGAATTATGGCCTATCATCAGCTTTTACCGACATTTGTATTTTTCTTGCAGATTTTCTCGCCCTAATGCGTGTCTGCAAGCAATTAACATTTGTAATTTACTTGCAAAACAACGTCATTTTCTCGTTGCTGCACGATGAAATGTAGGATATCTTAATTCAATAGTTTCCCAGGTTAGTTATGAATGTCACTGTTTCTGGTTATATCTCCTCTGGAAACTGAGGGAAGAGTTGATCTAACACGATTACTTGTAAACGAGGAGAGGTCTCTGATTCTAAACGTCAGAATTTTACATTGTGTTTCATGCCATAGTGTGTCTTACGTCATAACTAAAAGTGCTACTTTAAAACCAGTAATTTGTCTTGTATTACAATCTCATAATACTGACGAAGAGGTTTATAGCTGAAAATAATATCAAAAATGAAAAAAATAAATAATAAAATGTATGATCTCTTTTCCTTTGGAAGGAGCAGTGGCCAAGTGATACCATAGGCGGATCCAGCGGGGGGGGGGGGCAGAGAGGTCCGGACCCCTCTATAATTTGGAAAATGTACCTGTCCATTAGTGTATTTCTTGCCTGTAAGTCATTTTTAAGTTGCATGAAGCATTTTTTTCGGTGCTTAACATAGATTTAATGGTTATGTGGTTTATAAATATGTTGCATTTTTTTCTGAAAAATGTGTATAATGTGGTTGTGGTTCGAGGTTCGGACCCCCCTAGAAAAGTTCGGGACCCCCCTAAAAAATCCCCTATCCGCCCCTGGATACGACGCGCACTTATATATCGAGATGTCCCGGATTTGAACACAACTATAGGGGCACTGCTTATTTCCTTGAGTAAGAAATTTACCATAAGTTGTTCCACACCACCCATGTGTAAATCAGAACTGTGAGGAATCACCTAAAAGTGATTTCAACAATCAAGGGGTTACAGTTCAAACAGACTTTAAATCGCACTTTAACTTAACTAAAACTCTTGCAAGGACATATGTATACTTGTAGCTGTTAATGGCGAGGTTCTATTTGTAGGGTACATTATACGTAGTTTTGTGTCCTACGTCATAACTGTGAATATTACTGTTTGTACTGTACAAGTCATACCATTTTGTGTTTAATATCATACTGTTCCTTCGAAGATGAGATTCTATCGCCCTGCTAGCTCTGTCGGTAGCGGACAGGTCTACCGATCGAGGGGTCGTAGGTTCGATTCCCGGGCGGGACATACTTTCGTGAAGCTTGGTCATGAAATAATTTTCTACGGTCATTCTCCCTTCTACCACTGATTCTAGATCATGAAGAGCAGTAGTCATTCACTGACGGAAGTATGCGCCTAGTAGTTGGTTAACAGGTTAGCCTTCCCTGGAAACAGTGAGTAGGTGGACTGACTGCCGTGATATAACCTATACAATGTTAACATAAAAAAAATGAAATTCAGTATCTCTGTAGAGTACATTTCATACCATTTTGTGTCTTATTGTGAATAAAGTTCTTAAAGGCATGGCTCAAAGTCTTGGAAGTGTTTATTTCATCACACTAGTCAATTAATGTTACTTACCCGAAAACCTACCCCGTTTTTCCCTTGAGAAAGAAACTTTATCCTACTAGATCAGTACTGGGGGATCAGGAAGCGGACTCAAAAGTTATTGATCTAAGTTGTAAGAACTTGTTTCACAATCGAGCTAAAATAAATTAGTAAATTAACTAAACTACTCCAATAAAGTTCCACTTTAAATATGGACCAACAAAATCAATGGTTTATTTACGGAATTGTCTTAATTAATATGTTTTTTTTATTAAGCCATGACTTTGCAAAAAAACCAAATGTGTTCTTTAAAGCGGAACAGAACTGTGCAAAGACATAAATGTCCCGTCCAAGAATCGAACCTATGATCCATTGAATCGAAGTCAGAATGATGTACCACCACTTACCATCTAGATCTACTGATATTATATAATTAGCACAAATACATAACCAAACAATGAAAATTGTAAATCCACATAATTTAGATGGTTTAAAACGCTTATGGCTGTCAAAGAATGTTGTTGTCGTCGCTTAAAGAACAAAACTAAACGCAAAATTGATGAAACCATTCCATTTGTTTTGCATCTTATGTTGAAGTTCAGATGAAAGGGTCAATGCCATTTCCATAGTCATTCGAAGCGCTTTGGCGAAGCTGCGCTGCCGCTGGTCGTCACTTAACTTCACTTCACTTAACGTCACTTCCGAGTAGGTGTCCGACCGAAGCAGAAGAATAACAAAATACATTACCTCTTTCAACTAACATAATGAAAGTTAGTGTATCTTGTATCAATACTGAGTTCCAAATCTAATGTAAGGGAGACAACTCTAACAATAATGTAGCACACTTTTCCTGATAGTTTTACTGTTCTTCGTATTTTCTCAATTAATGTATTATTCTCGTGGAAAAGATGTAGAACGTGGATTTATACATTAATGCAAGATGATTATGTAAGTCGAAAAAGTTTTTTTTCTGCATACTTTAAATGATGCATGCCGCTGCATTTTGTTGGTTTGCCAAAAGTCTTGAAATAGCTTTATTAATTTATAGTCTTATTCATTGAGATTAGCTACTTTCATATGTGTTTAAATTCTACAAAACGAATACGCGTTCTTAATGTTTATACCAAAGAATGACAATAGTCGCATTTAATAGCAAGAGCAGAAGTCTAGTTGTGGTCTACGCGCTTTAGGATTGAGAGGTTCGAGCAATAAGAGTGGCATTTCTGATTTTCATAAGTAAGAACTTTATCAGCGATTGCTTCTCTCCATAGGGTTGCGCATGTGGGTACCGTCAGTATTAACTTCTTGAAAAGGATTTTGATTCATACGGTTATAAATGGGAAATGTTTTCACGATCTACTTAAAGTGATTTCGATGATCAAGTGTTATGAACAAGATTACAATGGTAAGTTGATCACAAAATCGAACTTTTAATTATAGGCATATACCAATCTGATTAAAACCCGATCTACAATTTTACCGCTCGCATACTCGCTAATGTAGATCTGGCCTTTTCCAAACGAAGGTCACGTTCAGGTGACCTTTTCTCATCATAATATTCATGACGAAATTGTTATGATACGTAACTTGTTTACATCGTCTACTTCGCGAAATTTGAAATGAGCCGCCCAATCGCAGACTGTGAATAATATCGCTGTTAAATTAGCATGCAAACATAGGTCTAAAAATAGAAATTACGAAAATCAAAATGTGATTAATAGTGTTTTCGTCTAGATGAAAGCTACGCATTGATTGGTCGACACAAAGTTCATCTCGACGTGACCTTGCTTTGACTAAGTAGAGATCCAGTACGACAACGCTCTACAGGATCTCTGTTTACGGAGATTGAGGCATATACATGTATAAATGCATGTGTATGACTGTACTTAATTTAACCAACATCAAGGCGTAAAGGGACAAATGAATGCTTAAGATAACAAAACTGAATATTGACATTAGAATGTTCATTTTAATGGCTTTCTGCCTATGCGTTCTAAGTAATGGTGACTTTCACTTCATGATTATCTTAATTTGAAACAAAGATCCTGACTTAAGCACGAGGTCCATGTAAAATATTTAGTACGACTTACATTCACTGTCGCCAACATCGACTTCACAAAATATATATTTACGATGCATTATATGAAATTTGCCCGACTAAAACCTCGGGTTTGGAGAGTGAGAATCTTAAATACAACTAGTTTAACAACAAACGAGAAAGTACAATCTGCTATCTTCATGGTGAAAACTGTCAACAATGGAATATAGAGTTTGCAAAATCCTGTTTTGTTTTGTTTAAAACCAGCACTAGAGCAACTGTTATCGCTATTTCCATCACACTTTTAAATTACATTTTCCAAATCTGGAGAAATTTCAACGAGTGCTTATCTCGTTTCATCAGCGAATCTTGACATTTTCTTCAATGGGATGGAACATGCTTAGACGAGGACCCAATCAGTAGCTAATAATGATTTTAGGCAAAGAAAATATTGTCATTTGACCTGGCACCCAGAAGCTACGGAAAGACGGAGATCGTGTTAGATAAGGAGCATTAAACGAACCCCGAGTGACACTTCATCAAGCGATACGTAATTACCACGTGGTATAACCGACAGATTTGAAATTGAGATCTTTTGTACAGGGAAATACAAACCACCGAATTGTCTTAAATGAAATCAGCGCGAGTTAATCACACTTTGATTACTCTAGGAACATTGTCACAAAATTAGATTTGCATAGTAAGACATGTGTTTGCGGAAGTCGCTTATAGAGGGCGCATTACAAATACGAAACTAATGTAATCAAAATACGAAACTAACTCTGCAAATATGAGACTGACATACAATGCTAGAAACGGACAACCCTGTCATAAGATTTATTATTTTATGATGAATTGGTTTTGGTGTGAAAATGATTAGATAGACATTGTTTTACTTTGTTAAATTAATGAAAATACTATACTGTCAAATATTTTGCATGGAAAAGATTCACTCGAGGATCCCTTTTGGCCTTATACAATCCAACTGTAAAATCTTGGGAAGTGAAAATCTGTCAACATATTCAGCTTTGTAAAGAAATTAAATGACATCAATATCAGACCATACTAAATTGATATTATGTTTCATCTTTAGATTTTCACACATTGTAAAAGTATGTTCATACACTAAGTTCAGTTCATTTTTCCTTAACTGCAAAAGCATGAATACTTTCGTGCATTAAACTTATTTGTTGTCTAACAATCGAGACATTGCGATAGTGTGTATTCAGTCACCGAATGCCAGTTGAGAAAAAAAGTTCAACAGTAACTCCATTTTTTCGCTACAAAGTATCATAAATAATAATCAGACATGTATCGATATTTAACCGATTTTTCGGAACGGGTTTCTTTTTTCAAGAATACTGACTTATTTTTTTATTTAATGCATAGATTTCGTCGAATCAGTTGAAGTAAATAATCATGAAGAAACTTGATTTGAATAATTTTCATTTGTTACAATCTGAACTTCTGTTTGTGGAAGTCGCCATCTTGAATTGCTAGATTGAATGGGAAAACTACACATATAAAACATAAAATCAATCTAAGACGTGTTATAATTACTGATTTAATTACATATTTTTTATTTTTTCTTAGAATGCGTACTTGCTTTTAGCACTTTTTTTGCAAATAATGTGCATGTTTCGATATCACGTTAAAATTGCCCTGGCTATCTCACGGCAAGATGCAAGATTTAATCATACAACAAAACCATGAATTCTAGACCCTAAGGGGTAAAATATCTTTTTAAAATATCTTCTTATTTTTTATTTCTTCTCCAAAATCAGTAGGAAGAGATAATAAATTTTGAGTAGTGTTTTTTTTGTTGTTCGGTTTTTCTACGTCTGAATTCAGAAAAAAAACTCTGTAAATGACTTTAACCGAAGCAAAACGATTACGTGTACTTGTATATCAACGGGAAATAATAGCATTCTTTACGCTCCACTCGCAGCCGAATATACTACATTCACAGTGAACGGGTGAAACTGTCAAGCGATGCAAATAAGAGTTCATTTCCTTATATTTACGAATTAAAATAAATGACGTCCTGTAATGGCTTTACCTCTCACTTTGAACAACTGTCCAGTCATTTGTAATGCACACCCCAATCCCCGGGATAGTTCTGTAGAAAGCTTTAAACATGTATTTTATATAAAATTCTGGTATCGGATTAAGGTATCGGTTATAGCTTGATACAACCCGTGCTTTTTACGGCGATTGATATCACTATTAGCCAAGTGTTTTCCTGATCTGGCTAGATGATGTGAGATTATGTTGGTGTGTCCGGTCTCTAAAATTGGCAACAGCTTAAACGTCATCACAGATCGAAGGTGCTTACTAAGTATTTTTCTATCCAAATGTCTGTGCTGGGCGGGGAATTTAAGAGTGTGTAGACCTCAAAGCCAATGTCCTCGCTTTTCCCGGTATGGGATGCGGATTACAAATGACTAGCGCATTTATATGAATTAAAGTAGCCACCGATTAACCGATTCAAATTGATTTCAAACATGCGATCCACTGGTTTCATTTTTCTTGTATTAATGACGGCTTTATTAGAAACTCTCTGTGATAACGCAGTTGTTAATCTAATAGAATAAGTTAATCAATAACAAAATATACAGAAGTTATTACATCTAAACTGATCCGGAAATATTTCAAATGCCTATTTCATCTGTATGAAAGATGATTGTTCAATAAAGAATGTGGATGTTTGATAAAACTATCGTAAATAAATAGTTAGTGAGATAAATTCGATAAATTGGGCTCATCTGCGTTCTGGGACTATAAAACTAATCTTGTTGAATGCGTTTTAGTATTCGGTATAAGCTTGTAGCAAAATAATGCAAACAGTCGTGCTGACTAAATCCATAAATAAATGACAACGTGTTTCACTCTTTTTTGCAAGAAAAATCGTGAACACAGGATGCAGACAAACGTATAACGTTTTGGAATAGAAATTGGAAGCTGTTTTTTTGCCATTTTTCCGGCATCAGCGTTGCCATTGTAACCACAATTTGGCATGTAATGGCCATATATCGCAGCCGATAACCTATGAAACACTTACATCTCTGTCACACAAAAAAGTGAAAAAATGAGCGCATTCTCAAAATGACTCTTCGTGTTATCGTGGCCTAATGTTCGATCAATTAACCAAATTACGAATAAAATGAGTCAATTTTGGCCCCTATCACTCACCTTATTACGTGAGTTAGTGGTTAGTCATGTGGCTATCTAGTGGCAGAATAAACATCTTAAAGTATAACTATGAAGTTCACCTGTAAATAATATGATTCTAATCAGTTCAAAGGCGCTAAGCGGAAAGATAAACATGCAATAATCTTCTGCCAAAGAAGATAAATAGCTTCAAGAAATTAGGATGTTTGTAGAATCAATCAATAAAACAATTCAAGGTAGAATTCCAACTCCGCTTGTGCCAATGTGCTGTTATTAATAGATTTGAAAAGAATCAATCATTATAAAACATAAGAATTTTCTTCCGTTTTATCAAGTAGATAATAATGCTTAAATTTGATATACATGTATAGAGGAAAAATATGGCGCAAAATTATTTATAAAAACATAAATTGTAAGTGAATTATCATCTCCCTTTAATATGAAAATTGAGTAAATACAAAAATAGTTACTAAAAGCGCTGCCCAGAAATGTGACAGGGCAAAACATACATAATGCCATTCGGAACTCCTCGGCCATTCGCTACGAATAACCTCATTTTGGAAAAACCGGCGTTGAAGTAAACAAATACACGTTCGTTTAGGCGATGACTGAATTTTCGCTTTTAGTCCGTAAATTTGAAATTACATAGCTCAGTGGTATCGATGAACAATATTTAGTTCAATTTAAAACAAATAAATATGTTTAGACAAAGATCTGTGTGTATACTGCAAGAACTATTTTGTATAATCGTTACGTGCTTCGCCTCGCGTAGGTAGTAAAATCACAAAAAATCCAGTGAAGACCCCACGAATCCTTCCGAGATTATTCATTCATGAAAGGTCGAGGTGTTCCGAATGACATAATGCGCGATATTGTGCACAATGAGACTATTTTTTTATGTTAACCTAACTTCATATCGTTGCGCATAATCTGACTGCGCATGACCGAATGTAGTACTCCGCGACTTTTTGTGATAAGTTTCAAAAGTTGTGGTTTCTTAGACCTGTAGCGTGTTCAGTTACCTTGAACGTTCCAAACCTTTCCGTAACGGAAGTGTCAGAACAACTCAAACCATAGACAACTCAACCTGAGACAACTCAATCTCCTACTAACGGATTGAGTTGTCCCAATTTTGAGTTGAGTTTTGTACGGGTTGAGCTGTCTTCGGGTTGAGTTGTCCCGTACCCGTAACGTTAGCTAACAACAGTTACTGAACACGGGGCTGCGTTTAAAGCAACGCGTATCAAAAACCTTGATATTGTAAACCATTTGAAATTCAAGAATAAATAAGATACCAATTTTGTGAGAAACGTTCTGTTGGCATAAAGATATTTTTGTGTCAGGATTATTCTACCACAGTAGATACAACTTAGATTCATGAAACCAGTCCATTGTTGAGAAAAAGAACATGTCACACATAATGTAATATCGTTCACCTATCATGCGTGTCTAACAACGCTTTGTATTCTCTCTCAAGTTTAGTACGTGATTGTCCAACGTCTTGTAAAGATGTGACAGCTATGGCATATACAGTAAACCATTAGTCCGGAAATAAATGATCAATGGCTTGTATAGATCCGACAATGATAACATGTTATTGTAAACTATCTGTATGGGGTAAAACAGTTGCATTTAAGTCACATTTTATTTCACGCTTCCGCAGTTCAATATGGTGATTTTGCTTTGGCTTACCTGTTGATAAGCAAGTCGCTTTCAGCTGACTATAAGTACATCTAACTACGTAACGTCAGAATTGAAGAAAAAGCCGCCCGGCTGACTCGGTCGTCAGTGCACAAGATCGAGGGGTCAAAGGTTCGACCCCGAGCGTAGCAAGCTTTCACGGAACTCAGTCAATAAATATTTTTACTACCAATCTCCCGCCTTACACTGATTTTTAATCATGTAGAGAAATTATAAGTCACTGACGGAATTATGCGCCTAATTATTAACAGCGTAATCCAGAGATTTGACCTTCTCAGGAACGGTGAGTACGAGATATGACCTCTACAATGTGTTGCTATATTAGTGTCATTAATGACCTTCTCCTTTCCTTCTCTTCCTTTCTTTCGTTCGTTCTTTCTTCCTTTCTTTCTTTATTATATAGTCATTGTTATAGTAATATATACCCGTTAGTAGTTGGTTTCATTTCAATTGATTTGTGTAAGCTATTTATTTATTTATCATCATTATGCGCATTACATGCTATGTAATGTCCACTTGCATTTATATGTATTCGAAATAAACTATATCTCTTTAGAAGTATTGGAACTGTTCCGTAACCTATATAGTTATGCCCGCAAGTATTGGTCTCAAACATCGATTAGGTTGAATGAATTCAATGATGAACTGTAATACCAGTCAAATGCATCATTTGTGGTATAATTTATTTATATATACCCTGAAGTATTGATAACAAAACCATGCATATAGAATTTAATCAATTATCTATCTGGAACTGTGAATACTTGTTCAATTTATAGCAATTTCACAATTGCAATTATAGGACATCAATTGAGTGCGTACTATTCTAGGCCAAACTGTTCTTTGAACTTACACCAAAGTAAACACTTAAAAATCGATTGTTGTTTAAAACTAGAAAACCTTGCGGTGGACATGAAACAATTAGTTGAATCACTGTCTGATAAGCTAATTTATGTAAGTACGTGAATGCATAGATTTTGTCAGCTTAAATTTTGTGTAATGATAGATTTATATTACATTCATTCGCCACCCTAGTAAATATATATAACGTGTAAAACCAAACATCACCGGTACTACTCGTTCACGGGTACTGCTCGCTTACCAGAAAGGAAGCTAAGTTATTCAATACCGGTATTTCCGAAAATACCGCGGTATTGTACCGCGAGATAAAAAAACCACGGTGACCGGTTTACCGGTAATACCGCGCACCTCTATTTAAGACTAATTTTCTTTGTGCACGAAGCATAAAAACAAAGTTATTTTACAATTCATATACAAATGAACTCACAATTCGACCGCTCTATTTATCAGTTGCAAGCAATTGTCTGCCATATTGGAAAGTGCAATAGTAGACATCGTTACGTACAATCACCAAGTCCAAACTCGGTTAAATATTAACCCTAAACCCATAAAAATTTTACCAGTTTTTTAATATACCAGAACTAAGAACATGTATTGTTATCCATAAAACGGAAGTATGTCTCAGAAATGACATTTGCTACGAAAAACATATTGGAGCCTGATAACTTCGCAGTCGATAACAGGACAAATAGAACTTAAATTGCATCTATAAGTCTTAAACTGATAAAGTATCTGACATAATTTCAAAATGTACAAATCTTTTATGACCTAACATTTTAGTCACCATTAAACTCTTTCACAACAACGCACATTGTCATTTCATAGTCTACACAGTTGTTTGTGGCAAAATAACAATACATAATAGAAACTTAGAAAGTCATATGGCTAAAATATGTTTGAACTATTTTGAGCGTACAAGAAGGGCATCTTATTGTATTCATTTACATATTGAAGTTCACGCCGTGTCAACAGAATTTAGGTCATTTTACGGTGTCCAGCGCACCTAACCTAGCTTTCATGGACCATTGTCTATAACCAGCACTAACCTTGCCTTCCACAAGGCCGGAAACTTCTACATATTATCTAATCAATGGAGGAACATTATTGCCAAATTTTCATGGAAGGGTATTACCTCCCCGGGTGGGATTCGAACCCGCACCCCTCGGGCACTAGATTCCAAATCCCGGCTCGCTACCAACTGCGCTATCGACCCGGGTTGGCATCTTATTGTGTTTGGTCATTTAAATGATTCTTATCAAGATATTAAAACTACTTAGATTATAATTAATACAATATAGATCTAAAAGTTTATGAAGTCATTCCATACCAATGTTCAATCTTATTTTATGATTCCAAACATGTTATTTTAAGACACCATTTTGCTAAGCTTGTAGTAAAGCAAGATTAACTCTGTAAGTTAGACATATTTTACGGAAGAAAGACGACTTGATCTGTAAAAACAGTAATGTATAGTTATGCCAAAGCGTGTCTTAGATGTATGATAGATTAACATGATCCCTAAACGAACACTAACTGATCTAAAGTAGCGGAAATATAGTGGGTAACTTCTTTGGTGTTGATCAACATTATTATATGTGTTAAAACATGTTTATTTTTAAGATACACATGTATTAGGCCATTGGTTTATGATCAAAATACAAAAAATGTACATAACTACATATAGATACATATACATATAATGAAGAAAATTACAAAATAATGTAATTGTAAAGGTAGTGCAATTTAAATGCGTAGTATGTCAATCAATCTCCGTAAACAGATATCCTGTAGAGCATTGTTGTACAGACTCTCTACTGTCTCTGTGGAAGGTCACGTCGTGATGAACTTTGTGTCGACCAATCAATGCGTAGCTTTCATCTAGACGAAACACTATTAATAACATTTTGATTTCGTAATTTCTATTTTAGACCAAGGTTTGCAAGCTAATTTAACAGTGGTATAATTCAAATTCTTCGATTGGACGGCTCATTTCAAATTGCGTGACGTAGACGATGTAAACAAGTAACGTATCATAACAATTTCGTCATGAATATTATGATGAGAAAAAGTGACCTGAACGTGACCTTCGTTTAAAAAGGCGATATCTAAGTTAGCGAGTAGGCGAGCGGAAAATTTTAGATCGGGTTTTAATCAGATTGTATGTCAATATAATATCAATATACATATCAATTTAGTGCATCCGGTAAGTGAAAATGAAAATACATGTAGTACATAAATGTACACATCAATGTCTTTCATTACAGTATAATATGAGTGATAGTAAGTAACTGCCTGAAAGTCATTACTAAAGCGTAATTATCAAAGAAGTGGAAAAATTCAATTGAAATGATATACATTACCTCGTCTTTTAAAACTTTTAAAATTGAATGTTCCTGACTTGTTTAAAATGGATTTGTTGATGATATAAGTTCTATAAATTTGTTTCTATCATTTTTATTCCCAATAAAATTGTTTAATAAGATATTTTCTTAAGTCATGGTATAACGGGCGTTTTAGTAAAAATTAAATTCGTCCTCAAGTTTGGTACACAATTGACACTTTCTTCCATTTCTTGGTATTTTATTAAGTTTATGTCATCTTTTTAAACTTTTTAATTTTTACTAAATCTAAGTAGGGGTTAAAGCCAAATTATATAATATATACTAGATCCAGAGATTTAGCCTTTCCAGGAGGAGTGAGTAGGTTGTCTGACCGCCGTAATACGACTTATGTGTTGCTACGGCGTTAAACCCAACAAAAACATAGTTTTAACAAAGAAAAATATTATATATAAATATTATTATGTAATTTATTTTTACATTTGTAATTTTGTATACATGTTAGTTGTGATTGCCAAAACGCTCATGTCCGAAATTAAACAAACTCAATTTCTAATGTGTCTAATTGCAATGAACAATTCTTCATTGACGATAGTGTTTTTTTCTGTTATGTAAGACTACTAATCGATACAACTGAGTTTATAGAACATATCTGAGGGGGATATCTGCTTTCTAATTACACAGACGAAAATTAATCACTAATTAAGCCCTGGGCACTGCAATAATGACTAGAAATAGATTTTTATTCCTAAAATATGAGAGAAGTATGGATATTTGGAAACGAGTTATTCTTTATGAAACAAAATCAATGGAACACAACTTGCTGAATAGTCTATTCGCAATATGTCCGTTTCTCATAAATAATTGTCATGACTCTATAGCACTACCGTCTACAAAATCAGAAATCTTAAGTTTGAATCTAGGTGAAACCTACACATCATTGTGAGGTTGTGTAATGCCCATTAATTTTCCAGCTATTGAATTAATTAGGGCATTTACCAGTTTGTCAATAATTTAATATTTTGATAATATTTTATTCATTTTATTTAATTCTTTTTTTCTATGATTTTTTCTTATATAATATCGTATTCCTATGTCACTCATTTACTATTTCTGAAGGGCCGCAACGGAAATAGGAGTTTATATTTTTATTATTTTTTGTGTAATCCTTGATGTATAATGTTGTTTGATATGGCTATTCGGTAAATCATTTATGTTGTTTATTATTGTAACTTGTACCTTATTATGTGTGCCATGTTGTGACATTTTTTATCAAAATAAATATATCGATAAATTTATCTATATAAGCATATCTAGGAACAATACCGATGACCACCACATGACTAAACCGTTAATACAAATATCTATAACCGGGGTCAATAGTGCAGTTGGTAGCGCGCCGGGATTTGGAATCTCGTGTCCTGAAGGGGGTAAGGGTTCGAATCTTACCCGGAGAGTTATACGCTTCCATGAAAATTTGACAATGATGTCAAATTTCCTCCATTAATAGGGTATATGGAGAAGTTTCCGGACTTGTGGAAGGATAAGTGAGTACTGGTTATAGACAAGGGTCCATGAAAGCTAGGTTAAGTGCGCTGGACGTTGTTATATAACATAATAATTATACAATGTGTTGCTACGGCGTTAAACCCAGCAAAAACAAAACAAATCTCTATACGCATCTCAGTATAACTATTTTATGCATGCAGTTTGATTAGGGTTTCATTGAAATGAAGAAAAAAAAATACAAGCATATTCATTGTATTAAAACCTACGTATATATTTCGCAAAATAAAATAAAGTAAGTAGTTAATATGCTTCCTTCGCAACTCAATGAATTCTCTACCGTAACTCAATCTCCGTAAACAGATATCCTGTAGACTGCTAACGTACAGGATCTCTACTGTCTCCGTGAAAGGTCGCGTCGAGATGAACTTTGTGCCGACTAATCAATGCGTAGCTTTCATCTAGACGAAACACTATTAATAACATTTTGATTTCGTAATTGCTATTTTGAGACCAAGGTTTGCAAGCTAATGTAACAGCGGTATTATTTACAGTCTGCGATTGGGCGGTTCATTTCAAATTGCGTGACGTAGACGATGTAAACAAGTTACGTATCATAACAATTTCGTCATGAATATTATGATGAGAAAAGCACACCTGAACGTAACCCTCGTTTGAAAAAGGCCAGATCTAAATTAGCGAGTTGGCGAGCGGAAAATTTTAGATCGGGTTTTAATCAGATTGACTGTAACTTAACACGATTGAAACTTTCGACCGATGCATAGGAGAGTAAACTACACAAAAGTAGTATGGTGGCTGATTTACGCCATGTCGTATTTTCGGTTTCTTCGCCGCGAAAAAATGAAAAGACGAAGATACGACAGTTGTAAGGCGGAAACACGACACATTTTATCTGTCGTATTGTTGTATTTATTTTGTCGTGTGTTCGTTTCTTCACCGCGTAGAAACAAAAAAAAAAATACGAAGATGCGACAAACTATGGATTTGTTGTGTCTTCGTGTTTTTCGTTTTTTTCGTTTCTTCGCTTCGAAGAAACGAAAATACGACATGGCATAAACCAGCCACCATAATGTAGCGTTGATTAATTGTGAGCAGCTTAATAAAATTACGATTTTATACAAATTAACAAATAAACAACAGCAATTAAATCAATGTGTTTCACTCAAAAGATAGTATCACGAAATGTATCATTCTATATTTTAAGTAACAACATTATTGACATGCATAAACGTCAATTAACACTGAAAGATATTGAAATAACACCTGCGCATTATCTGATTTAATACATTCAATATTTTAATGCAGATATTAAATAATGTTAGTTTTTATATCATTTAGAGTCTAATAATGTTATTGCAAATCATCACGTTGGCAATACAACGTGAATATGACATTACAAATACTACAGATTGCAATCACATCTTTAACGCCAGTTTTTATACTTTTTGCTAACATCCAGGAAAACTGTTCCTTTTTAGGGTGCTACAGAACAGAACAGAACAGTGACAAGTGGTCGTCCGTTTTGAATAGGAAAATCGTTGGTAGGTTTTCAAGGGTTACTGCAAAATGTATCAAAATTTGCGTTTGAGATGTGATGCGCAGCAAATATTATACACTTTTCTGCTTAGCCTGGAGAACGAATCATGTAAATAAGACAAGAGTTAAACTAGTTACAGCTATTAAAAATCTGAGTCGTAGTCGATTTTTACAGTTTTCTTCCTGAAACCGCAGCATTTGTGATGTATTAAAGATGTATTTAAGTGGCCACGTAAACGTTACTGCGTGCGCACGTAATTTTAAGCTACTGCGTGGCCACGTAATAGTAGCGGTATTTTAAATATTTCTCCATGTCACCTCTATGCCACCGTAACAGAATGTAGGCAAATTATGCATGTAATTAAATTGTGACTTCGTCTAAGGCCATGCTCACATGTATCAAAATTATATCTTAAAACTATCAACAACGGTAAAATTGCATTCGATAGTGTTCGATTCTTGACGATGTCTTATTTATAGACATTATATTGAAATTGTCTTTAAAACCATTGGCTTAAACCAAAGAAAAATATCAGATAAAAAATGTTTGTTATCCTTACATAGAAATTCAATGATAAAATCCGAGGATTCCAACTGTAAGGACCTACTTACCAATTGGATTGCTTCAGATCTTATCAGGGAAAGATAACTGACTAAATTCCCTAATTAATACCATACGCAAAGTCCGTATGCATGCATACATGTACTAGTAAATGAACGCCAGTACTTGCAAAGATATACAAACAAGGATTATTTTGAAAAGATTTTATCACATTAGATAACAGATTCATCATCTACAATGAAAGACTTAAATACTTAATCAATATAAACCCGCTGTGATTATACATTTGTTAATCCAATAGAATAAACAAGTCAATAGCGTAACACACAAGTCTTTTCATCTAAACTGTACCGGCATTATTTTGTTTGTCTGGTCTGTATGAAAGCTTATTCTTCAACAACACTGTAAAAGATGCACATACATGATACATCTTTTGTAAGGTTTTGAAAAGAAGTCGATAACTTCAATTGTTAGACGTAAGCACCGTAAATTAAGAGACTAGCTATATAAATCAACCATTTGAATGTCTTGGATTATTCCATGATAATATTTTGTTGAGTTTTGCATACATTTCAGCTGGCTTGTTAGTGCTCAATGTATACAATAATATCACAATGAAACAGTAACAATATTAGTACACCAATTTCTTGCCATCCACGGCTTCTGTTAACAGTTATTTCACGAACACCACTCTGTCAATAACTTATTTGTGACGTCACATTCTGTGATATGACAGACATCTTTGTTCCTTAGATTAAGTACCCGGCTATTTGGAAAAATCATAAACTGGTTATTCTCTACAGTAACAAACACAACGCTTGTAAACCACAATTCCAATGAGAACAAACAATATAAATACAGCAGTCATTACAAGTATGACGTCATATCCGCTCCGATAAAGAGCGTCGTGATCCACGTGATGCGGCGTCTTTCCCACATACATTGTCATACTATTAAACATATCTGATCTTCGTATTAAACAGTTTTTACACTTGGTTGGTGACATTTTGTTTTGAACACAAAGTTCAGTAAAACGTAATGTCCAGATGTGTCAGACCCATATTTCGACTGGTCATCAAAGCCATAGTGACTTCAATAAGTACTCTTGAATTTACGTCCAGTAAGATTATGCTTTAATTGAGCAAGAACGTCAATCCGAGTTGATAAACCATTCGTTGATCATTAATTATATTTTCTGTTTCCCATCAGAAAAATAGAACATTTTACACTAAAATGCATGGCAGTTATACTCAATAATGCAAGAGGAGATCTACCGATTGTATTACATCAAATAGCATTAAACATATGTATAAAATGCAACATACAAATATTTTAGTGACTGACTTCAAGAAATACAAATACTCCCAGAGAAACTATAATAGAACATTTACTTTATGTTCACACTTATTGATATTTAACTTTATTTTATTCCAATCAACGCTTTATTAACAGTTGATAATCCTAACTAAATAAAAATGTTTTAATTCAATTAAAAATACACTACACTAGTGAGAACTTGTTCTAACTTCTTCCATAACAAATTTTTAATTTAAATGCTTCAAATTCTTTCTCAATATTGCACTGGCGAACTGCCAATTTAAAATTAACTTTCCATATTTTTATCCATTTAAACAATTGTATCTCGTACGTCGGTGAAAAACATACATTTTAATCCACAATGTTGTTTAAACAAAAAAAAACATCATGAGGAAAAGCCACTTCTTTCAGATAGCACAATGTTTCACACTCATCATAATGCTATAGAATGAATTCAATAGTTTAAGAGAATTTGCATTCGTTTACTGAATGCATTATAAGTAATAACCATCTCCGAGTTATTGAAATTTACCTGTATACAACAAATGTGGTTTCAATCAAGTCAAGAACGTTAAGCGGATAGATAAAACAAATTTCTTCTAAAGATGAATTCCTGAAATTCTTCATGAAAAAAAAATCGAGATATTCTGTAGAATCAATCATTGTAACAATTTAATAGCTACAACTTAGACTTGCAGGAAACCAGTCCATTGTTGAGAAAAAAAGAACATGTCACACATAATGTTATATCGTTCACCTTATCATGCGTGTCTAACAACATATTGTATTCTCTCTTTATCTATTACGTGATTGTCCAATGTCTTATATAGACGTGACAGCTATGACACATGTAGTAAAAACATTAGTCCGAAGATAAATGATCGAAGATTGCTAGCAGGTCTCGGAACGGTCACACACTCTTTATTTATTCAAGTCCTCAAACACGCAGGTAGGCTAACATAGATTTCATATCATCGTGAATGATTATACATATCACATTGTATTGATAACAGTAGCATATAAATAGAAATCAATCAATTATTTATATAGAGCAGCAATGGCTTGTTCAATTCTTTCAGTACTTTCACAATTGATATCGTACAGTCCATTTGATTTTGTATTATTGCAGATTTATATTTGAACTCACATCAAAGCTTACGTCCAATTCAATTATCACTATTATTAATGAACATCACATTATATGGAGATAAACTTGTAATAGTAAATGAGTTCTAAAACGCTTATACATATGTCACATTATATATCACTTAACCAACTATTCCTCTGTTTAGCAACATTTTTGTTATCTAAAGGTTTGTGAGCTAAACTAAAGTCATTCTTGCTTATAGAAACTGTTTCTCCTAAATTCCTAATATTGTCAATTCATAGCATATTGACACAAAATTATTACCACTAATTTATTTAATGTATAAATACTTTCTATACGTGTATGAAGTATTTAGGCTTAGGTATCTATGTTGAATCCTTTTCAACAGTATCCAAACATTTGCATTTGTTTCATGATCCACTGCCGTATTTCCTTAGTTAGACGAATATATATAAGCACCATGTGTTTTATTCTACAATTCTAATCCAGTCAATTCCATAACGTAATCTTGATTCCTTAATTAAATGTATAGATAATAATAACTATACTCGTATAAATGCTAAACTTCAAACAATGTCGACCTAGTACAATGTATATAATAATCCAAAGATAAAATGACCGTGTATTTTATTCCATCATTTTACTCCACTATTTTGTTCCATTCTAAGTTTACAGAAATGCTATTATCCAGACACTCTTCGCTAAGCCTGTAGTAAAACAAGATTTTCTCTGTTACTAAGATATTATTTACGGAAGAAGGATACACAAACTAATCCGCATTCAATTAACCGTGATATACAGTATACAGTTCAATCATATATACAATATAGACTATAAATTCATGTTGTATTACTACATTTTCTTCGTTTGTAATATAGTTTTACTATGCTTTGAATGTCTTTCTGAGGTGCTTCTTATTGCATCGTAACTTGCTAATTTTGACAATTTGTCACTATACGAGTAATTTTATGCAAGTTCGTGTCTTTAATTCTCGATATATCTAAAAGAATTCCAATGATGTTTGTCGTTTTCAGATAAGTGTATGGCTGCATGTTTTTCTTTCATGTTTTATTTGTGGCGTAGCGGTATGCTACGGATTGTTACGTTGCAACACTGTTGTGTGAATCATGTCTCTGGTTTACAATACCAACATTAATACTCAGGATATAGTTTATAACAACACAATTTGTATATGACGTTTAATAATGGTCCGTGATCGTTATTGTTTACAAACATTCTTAATAAAGTTCTAAATCTAATATCATAACTTATATGTCCAGATTCAAAGCAATGTTCCTAACTTATATATTCGAGCCGCTAAGAGCGCTCGAACATCTTAATAATTATTTCTTATAAACTTCATGTTTCTAGCCTGCGTTTCAAAAGCTAACTGACAAGCAACGATATCAACTCACAACTTGACCATCTGTCAAATGTATGTATGTACTCTAGATATGTCTATATGATTAATTAGACATGTTTAGGATCGCCCATTATGCGACATATTCATTGGTATAAAACTTTATACGTTTAAGATAAAACTCAAAAAGTCCTTTAAAACCTTTAGAACAGACCAAGTCAAGTACAAAACCAGTGTACATTGGGTGTAGTTCTCCCTAGTACAGCGTACTCCGTGCTCGATGGGAAACAATTGTGTACTTTCTAGGGTGCTCTTGTAATAAATAAATTAATGTGTCGTTAAATATAAAGAAGTTATTAGTATAAAATACTGAATCAAAAGTAATTGATTGAATATTTCAGAAGTAAAAAAAATAATTGTGATAAATTTTAAAACTGTGCCAAATACTCATACCAAATTTTTGACAACAGGGGCCACAGAAAATATGACGAAACATCGAGTTTCATTAACATGTAATGACTTGACTCCAAATGGAACGTTGGTAATGATTAGTATACAGCCTAATCTAAGCGAAACCGTCTCTGTGAAATGTTTTGAACTAAATGTACATGAGCTGAAATCAAAACCGACATTATTGACACATTAGGCTATTTTGAGCTTGTAACATAATCTCAATAGAATATAGACTACGATGTTTATTCAAAATTTTTACTTTCTGTGCTTGTGGCGTAGTCTCAAAGATATAGAAAAGCCATAACAAGCAAAAAGAGTGATTACTAGCCGTAGAGAATGCGTTCAAGAAATTGATTGATGCTCGATTCGTATCTCTATTAGTTACGTGATTGCGGAAATTATATAAAAAACTATGATTTTTCCTAATTAGAAGCTTCCATTTATAGCACATAAATGACAAGGACTGCTACTAATGATCATTTTGCCATAATAATGATAGTGTTGTGACTTTTATGTCCACTATTATATTGAAGGTCGTAGACAGGAGTGGGAGAAAACTGATACAGTTATGTATATAAGTTGACGTTTTTTCTCTGGAAGTTCATGCAAAAAGTAGGCCATCAAAGATGTGGCAGCGACCAATACATGAAAGAAACCGTTCCATAAACGCATAGGATAATATCATAATAAGATTTAATATCTAAATTTAAATTGCAAGCATTGCGCATGCGTAAATGTAATATCCATTAAAAATAATAGACTGCGATACATGATATAAATTATAGTGTTGCAATTCAGTATTCATGTACATGTAATAAAGTATCACTGGAATGATTTCCATAAATGTATTTTGACATCAAAGTATCGCAATGAATTTATTCAAAGGTTGTTATGACCAAGAGTAAATTGTATGCATATATTAATATTGTAAAAATTGGAATTTACTGTATCGAACAAGTGTCCTTCTTTACACAAAAACACTAAGTGCAGATGTTATGTTGCGTTATGACATTGAGCTATTCTGACCAACGTCATTTTAATACAGAAGTTATAATTACAAACATTTATAGTGTGTTAAAATATCTTAGATAATACTACTTTTTGTATCAATGTAATGCTTCCTAATACCCTTCAATTAAGTGCCAAGTACAAATGTATTTCCTTATAGAATTTGCATTAATTTAGTTCTTACCAAAATACCTTAAAATACGTATTTATCTTACATCGTTCGACCTCTTTACGCTGTAGGCCTACTGTAATTTGGGGTTCAATTAGTTTGTACTTTGTTTGTGTTGCGCTGTTATGCAGTTTTACAGCAATTGCATCAATTACACTAAGGCTGCGTTTTCCCTATCCTAATATTGTTCATTGTTTACTCCGATGAATGGAACGTGTTAAATAAACATGCTATTGGCAATAAGAAAAAATACACGTTTTAACATATAATACATATAAATACATATATAGTATCCTCGCAAGTGGTCAAAATGAGCAAAATAAGTTAAAATGAAACATACTCCGGAAATGAAACACCAAACATAAGATACAACTATATTACAAACGACGAAAAGTTAATAATATAGCCTGGAGTGATTGTATAAAAAATTGAATTGTATATCATATAACTCTGTTAATTGAACAGGGATTAATTTGTGTATCCTCCATCCGTAAATAATATCTTAGTAACAGAGAAATGTTGTTTTACTACAGGCTTTGCAAATAGTGTCTAGATTATAGCATTTCTTTCAACCATACATGGAACAGAGAGTACCCTTTAACGATCTAAAATTATCAAATAGCGAACTCGCTTATTTAGATCTGGCTTCTTTATATCACGGGCTACGTTCAGCTGACATTTCATAATAGTCAAGACGAAATCATTTAGTTCATTTACTTGTTTACGTCGTCTACGTCATGTAATTTGAAAAGAGCCGTCCACTCACAGCCTGGGAGTAACACTATCGTCAAATTTGCTCGCAAACTTCTGTATATAGATAAAATTCACAAAATTTATACTAACAGACATAAGAAAGTGGACACTTACATTTTTTGTAATATTTTTATAGTTAGGAAACCTCTTGAAACAAAATTTATACGCAAGTTTTATATCATGTATCACTAAAATTACCCACAATTTTGCGACTTATTACTCAACCGATTACAATATATAGCGCCTTTGTTGGGCGTCCGGCAAAGCGTAGGAGACGTTGCTCGTACGTTAAACAGCAACTGAAAGACTAAAATGATTATCAGTGAACTGTTTGACACCATGGGGTCCATAAAAGACAAACCTTTATCTGGTCGACCAAAAGTTACGACAACAGAACTGATAAGAGCTTTAACGTGGGCTCACGTCCGTAATCCGTTCCGAACGGCGACAGTAACTGCTCGACAAAATGGGATCTCATACAAGATGGTACGACAATGACTTAAAAGTAATGCTTGGCCCATACGTCATATGCGTTCATACTTAGGACAGAAGCTACGTCTGCGACATAGACGGGTACTGTTTTCACGACGTCAGTTGCGTTATAAATGGCAACTTTGACGCACACGAACATGTTGACCAAATTTTACAACCTGTTCTTGTTCCAATTATTGCATGAAATGGACCGGCTGTGCTCATGCATTTCGTTGTAAAAGGAATGGGAACGGCATCCGAATGCCGATGTTTTAAAGTACGAGCGGTCAATGCGTCAACGTGTGGCCACTTTAAGACGTCAGCGAGGTGGTCACACTTGTTGTTAAACGCAAAGAATAGCAATTTAGCTTTTTACTACTCGACTAGATTGAAGAGAATTTACCTTTTAAATCAAAATCGTCAATTGCGATTGATTTGCAGCTTTTATAAAAGCTTTTCTTGTGTTCAATAGGCGTTTACGTTATACATGGAACGTATTTTCAAATTATAATGTTATAAATGTAAAGTTTTAAACGTTCTTTTCAATTTGATACCAAATTTATGTGGAGTTTCCATTTCTTAAACATAAAAGTTCAGGTTTATACAGATGTCCAGTTTCTTTTGTCTATTAGTAATAGATGCTATCAATAGTGTTTCGACTTGATGAAAGTTACGCATCGGTTTGTCGACACAATGGTCATCTCGACGTGACCCCCTGAGCAATGACAAAAGATCCTATGCGACAGCGGTCTATAGGATAACTGTTTACGGCGATTGAATTAAATATATCAAGACATGAATACAAACTAGAAAGCAAATGACAGTGTTGTTATACGTAAATTACATTGTGTTCTTAATATATTACAGTGATAATTGATTAAGATATGACATTTTAGTGAATTCAAATGTAAATCTCGAGTAATATGCGCTCAGTTTTGTTCATAATTCTCACGTTAGTACGAGTTGAACAAGGCATTGCAGCTCTATATAAATAATATGAAATGATTTTGTGTCGAATCTATATTAGCCTACCTGCGTTTTGAGGACTTGCTTAAATGAAAAATGGGTAACCGTTCCAAGACATACTAAAGCAAGAAATTAAAATCTTCGTTCATTTATCCTCAAACTAATGTTTTCTACATATGCCATAGCTGTCACATCTTTACAAGATATTGGATTATCACGTAATAGACGAAAAGAGGATACAATACATTGTTAGACACGCATTATGTGTGATATGTCTTTTTTCTCAACAATGGACTGGTTTCCTGAACAACTAAGTTGTATCAATTACATTGTTGTAGTGATTAATTTTACAGAATATCTGAACTTTGTGATGAAGAATTTCATGAAATCATCTTTAGAAGATTGTTTTATGTATCCGCTTAACGTTCTTGGAGTACATTGTAATTGAATCCGGATTTGTTGTATACAGGTGCATTTCATAAACTCAGATCTTTGCATCATGTGAATGCAAAATTTCATGAAATATTGGACTCATTCTAAAGCGTTATGACGGATGTGAAAACATCATGCTAGCTGAATGAAATGGTTATTACTCATGATGTTATTACGGTTAAAAAACAGCAACATTATTGTAGATAAAATATATTCTTTTTCATCGATGCACAAGATAATGTATAAAACACGGGAAGTTAATGCTAAATTATTAGTTAACCAGTAATTATATGCAATGACAATAAAGTAGATGAAATATTTGTTAATGGAAGAACGGAGAACGTGTAGTGTATTTGGATTGAATTAAATCATTTTTTTATTTATTTATGAGTCTTAACAGTTAATTTAGCGTGGGTTGAAATAAAAATACTTTTAAGGTCTGTAAGTTTGTAACTTAAGTATAAGCACTAGAATTTCTCCTATGGGCTGTGTATTTCCGAATGTGCTGAAACATTAAGTGTATTTTGTATATGTCATTTGTAGATTCTAACTCAATTTACTGTGATCACATGATACAGACAGTGGAAATGTTAGTATATTATCAAGTGTAACAAGATATCGTGCATTTTGATGCAAAATATTCAGCCACCGAACTCAAGGGAAATTCAAAATCAAATTTACAAATGGCTGAAATTCAAACGATATATTTTCATCTATTCTTAATAATGGACATTATTCTTTAAAGCTAAATATTGCTTTACGTGAATTGAAGGATGTCTATGATTGATTCCCTCGCTGTGAGGATTATCCGATATGGGAATCTTACGCATTGGGGCATTGTTTTATGCTGAACCTTCGGTCGATTAAAAAGGTCTGTTAAAAACAAAATGTCATCTACCAAGTGTAAAATCTGTTTAATACGAAAATCAAATATGTTTAATACAATGACAATGTATGTGGGAAAGACGTCACATCACGTGGATCACGACGCTCTTTATCGGAGCGGATATGACGTCATACTTGTAATGGCTGCAGTGCTTATATTGTTTGTTCTCATTGAAAATTTGGTTTACAAGCGTTTTGTTTGTAACGGTAGAGAATAAAATGTTTATAATTTTTCCAGTTATTAAAATATTCATTTTTACATGGGGCTTCCCCATGTTTAGTAGCAGACTGTTGCAAATCCGTATTTAAATTTGTCGCGGACGATTACATTCGGCTGTGCGTGTGCAATTAAAGGGATGGTTACTACTGCAATTAATGTAGTTCCCGTTACGCGTTAGCAAGCTGAAGATAAGAAGAACATGTGTATATTATCTGGCTTATTTAACGTTAAGGTCCCTCATATCGCTTTTGGCGACTTTTAGTTTGCAAATGTCAATTTGAGAAGAAGAAAGGGGTCCCAATATTAAGACAATTTCGAGTTTAAAACCACTAATTTTTAAAAATGTTAATGGTTCTTATTGCGGAACTTACTCTTTTATTTACATAAGGTATGAATACACAATGCTAGATTTTATAGTAGAGGAAAAACTGTTGTTAAGGACAGTAAACTCATTATAAACCATCCATACATCCTATATTTATAAACTTGTAGATTTCTAATCACTTCATGCTGTTCTCTTATGAAGATAATATAAAGGCATAATTGTTCTGTAGTGAAATACAATTGTAATGATGGTATATAGGTCACTATAAACATACTTAAGTAATTATCTTAATGATCAATAATATATTGATCATAATTATCTATATAACAACAATCTTATATCAATTGTAATAGAAGAGAATAGTAGGAAAAGCTGACCGTCGTATATATTGAATACGACGTTAAAAAAACAAGAACAAGTTGATTACAATATAATATGAGTGATAGTAAGTAACTGCCTGAAAGTCATTATAAAGTATACTTATCAAAGAAGTGGAGAAATTCAATTGAAATGATATACATTACCTCGTCTTTTAAAAGTTTTAAAATTGTATGTTCCTAACTTGTTAAAAATGGATTGATTTGTTGATGATATAAGTTCTATAAATTTGTTTTTATTATTTTCATTCCCAATAAAATTGTTTAATAAGATCTCTTCTTAACTCATGGTATAATGGGCATTTTCGTAAAAATGAAATTTGTCCTCAAGTTTGTTACACAATTGACACTTTCTTCCATTTCTTGGTACAATGTATTTTATTAGGTTTATGTCATCTGCCAGTTTCGATTTCTAATTCATGGGATGATAATCGTAATTTTGAAATAACATTTATAAACTTTTTAATTTTTACTAAATCTAAGTAGGGGTTAAAGCCAAATTAGCATAAATAGGGCTCGAATTTAAGCTCGCATACTCGCAAAATGCGAGTGGATTTTGAAAATTGCGAGTAACTTTCATTTTAACTCGCACATTTTCGCAAGTTAAAATCGACGCAAAATATTACCGTCTTAACTATTAAACGAGGCTTCGACCAGCATTGGAATGGCCAGATATATCGATAGTATTTAATTAAAGATTCATCCTATGAAAGGTCGATACTCTTTGTCTATCACGCAATAACGCCCTTGTTCTATCTACAGTTCTATACTACTCTGATGTTTTTTATTGCATGTAAGAATAGAAAATATGCATGCTATTAAAATTTTGAGAAAAAATGCAAGTGATTTTTTCATTTTGCGAGTTGAAACTAAATTGACTCGCAGAAATTTGCATGTCCAATTTTTTGTTAAATTCGAGCCCTGAATATAAACTAAATTCTGGGATTTAGCTTTCCAGGAGGAGTGAGTAGGTTGCCTGACCGCCGTAATACGACTGATACAATGTGTAAAATGTTATATGGACATTCTATTACATCTTTTGGAATTATGAAAAAAGAACTTTAAATATGTGTTTGGACTGACGTTCGTAAGGCCATTTCAAGGTTAGAATATATGTTTTCGTTTCTTTCTAAATGTCTTATTTGTTGAGTTCTTTATATTTTCACTGTCTCATCTATACACTTAATGCATCACTTACAAAATAAATTAAAATTATTTAGAATTTATTGATATTTTGATAAAATTAGTTACCCCACCCACTTGATAGATTTTTTTCAATTTCAACAAATGATAGATACTTAAACCAAAGAAAAATATCAGATAAAAAATGTTGTTATCCTTACATAGAAATTCAATGATAAAATCCGAGGATTCCAACTGTAAGGACCTACTTACCAATTGGATTGCTTCAGATCTTATCAGGGAAAGATAACTGACTAAAGTCCCTAATTAATACCATACGCAAAGTCCGTATGCATGCATACATGTACTTGTAAATGAACGCCAGTACTGGCAAAGATATTCAAACAAGGATAATTTTGAAAAGATTTTATCACATTAGATAACATATTCATCATCTACAATGAAAGACTTAAATACTTAATCAATATAAACCCGCTGTGATTATACATTTGTTAATCCAATAGAATAAACAAGTCAATAGCGTAACACACAAGTCTTTTCATCTAAACTGTACCGGCATTATTTTGTTTGTCTGGTCTGTATGAAAGCTTATTCTTCAACAACACTGTAAAAGATGCACATACATGATACAACTTTTGTAAGGTTTTGAAAAGAAGTCGATAACTTCAATTGTTAGACGTAAGCACCGTAAATTAAGAGACTAGCTATATAAATCAACCATTTGAATGTCTTGGATTATTCCATGATAATATTTTGTTGAGTTTTGCATACATTTCAGCTGGCTTGTTAGTGCTCAATGTATACAATAATATCACAATGAAACAGTAACAATATTAGTACACCAATTTCTTGCCATCCACGGCTTCTGTTAACAGTTATTTCACGAACACCACTCTGTCAATAACTTATTTGTGACGTCACATTCTGTGATATGACAGACATCTTTGTTCCTTAGATTAAGTACCCGGCTATTTGGAAAAATCATAAACTGGTTATTCTCTACAGTAACAAACACAACGCTTGTAAACCACAATTCCAATGAGAACAAACAATATAAATACAGCAGTCATTACAAGTATGACGTCATATCCGCTCCGATAAAGAGCGTCGTGATCCACGTGATGCGGCGTCTTTCCCACATACATTGTCATACTATTAAACATATCTGATCTTCGTATTAAACAGTTTTTACACTTGGTTGGTGACATTTTGTTTTGAACACAACGTTCAGTAAAACGTAATGTCCAGATGTGTCAGACCCATATTTCGACTGGTCATCAAAGCCATAGTGACTTCAATAAATACTCTTGAATTTACGTCCAGTAAGATTATGCTTTAATTGAGCAAGAACGTCAATCCGAGTTGATAAACCATTCGTTGATCATTAATTATATTTTCTGTTTCCCATGAGAAAAATAGAACATTTTACACTAAAATGCATGGCAGTTATACTCAATAATGCAAAAGAAGATCTACCGATTATATTACATCAAATAGCATTAAACATAGATGTATAAATTGCAACATACACATATTTTAGTTACTGGCTCCAAGAAATTAAAATACTCTCAGAGAAACTATTATAAAACATTTACTCCATGTTCTCACTTACTGATATTTAACTTTATTTTATTCCAATCAACGCTAAATTAACAGATGATAATCCTAACTAAATACAAAAAAAACGATCCCAAATACACCACACCAGTGAGAACTTGTTCTAACTTCTTCCGTTAACATATAGTTAATTTAAATGCTTGAACTTCTTTCTTAATATTGCACTGGCGAACTGCCAATTTAAAATTAACTTTCCATATGTTTATCCATTTAAACAATAGTATCGCGTACGTCGGTGAAAAACATACATTTTAATCCACAATGTTGTTTAAACAAAAAAAACATCATGAGGAAAAGCCACTTCTTTCAGATAGCACAATGTTTCAAACTCATCATATCGCTATAGAATGAATTCAATATTTCAAGAGAATTTGCATTCGTTTACTGAATGCATTATAAGTAATAACCATCTCCGAGTTATTGAAATTTACCTGTATACAACAAATGTGGTTTCAATCAAGTCAAGAACGTTAAGCGGATAGATAAAACAATTTTCTTCTAAAGATGAATTCCTGAAATTCTTCATGAAAAATTCGAGATATTCTGTAGAATCAATCATTGTAACAATTTAATAGCTATAACTTAGACTTTCAGGAAACCAGTCCATTGTTGAGAAAAAAGAACATGTCACACATAATGTAATATCTTTCACCTATCATGCGTGTCTAACACCATATTGTATTCTCTCTTTATATACTACGCGATTGTCCAATGTCTTATATAGACGTGACAGCTATGGCACATGTAGTAAAAACATTAGTCCGAAGATAAATGATCGAAGATTGTTAGCAGGTCTCGGAACGGTCACAAATTCTTTATTTATTCAAGTCCTCAAACGCGCAGGTAGGCTAACATAGATTTCATATCATCGTGAATGATTATACATATCACATTGTATTGATAACAGTAGCATATAAATAGAAATCAATCAATTATTTATATAGAGCAGCAATGGCTTGTACATTTTATAGTACTTTCACAATTGATATCATACTGTCAATCTGATTTTGTATTATTGCAGATTTATATTTGAACTCACATCAAAGCTTACGTCCAATTCAATTATCACTATTATTAATGAACATCACATTATATGGAGATAAACTTGTAATATTGAATGAGTTCTAAAACGCTTATACATATGTCCACATTGTATAACACTTAACCAACTATTCATCTATTTAGCAGCATTTTATGTTATCTAAACGTTTGAGAGCTAAACTAAAGTCATTCTTGCTTATAGAAACTGTTTCTCCTAAATTCCTAATATTGTCAATTCATAGCATATTGACACAAAATTATTACCACTAATTTATTTAATGTATAAATACTTTCTATACGTGTATGAAGTATTCATGCTTAGTCATCAATGTTGAATCCTTTTCAACAGTATCCAAACATTTGCATTTGTTTCATGATCCACTGCCGTATTTCCTTAGTTAGACGAATATATATAAGCACCATGTGTTTTATTCTACAATTCTAATCCAGTCAATTCCATAACGTAATCTTGATTCCTTAATTAAATGTATAGATAATAATAACTATACTCGTATAAATGCTAAACTTCAAACAATGTCGACCTAGTACAATGTATATAATAATCCAAAGATAAAATGACCGTGTATTTTATTCCATCATTTTACTCCACT
Organism: Mactra quadrangularis; assembly: GCA_025267735.1. Lineage (NCBI taxonomy): Eukaryota > Metazoa > Mollusca > Bivalvia > Venerida > Mactridae > Mactra > Mactra quadrangularis. The sequence continues at coordinate 59,217,373 of CM046303.1, read as the reverse complement.
ATTTTGTTCCATTCTAAGTTTACAGAATGCTATTATCCAGACACTCTTCGCTAAGCCTGTAGTAAAACAAGATTTTCTCTGTTACTAAGATATTATTTACGGAAGACGGATACACAAACTAATCCGCGTTCAATTAACCTTGATCTACAGTATACAGTTCAATCCTATATACTATAAATTCAGGTTGTGTTACTACATTTTCTTCGTTTGTAATAAAGTTTTACTATGCTTTGAATGTCTTTCTGAAGTGCTTCTTATTGCATCGTAACTTGCTAATTTTGACAATTTGTCAATATACGAGTATTTGTATGCAAGTTTGTGTCTTTAATTCTCGAATTATCTTAAAGAATTCCATCGATGTTTGTCGTTTTTAGATAAGTTTATGGCTGCATGTTTTTCTTTCATGTTTAATTCATTGGTATAAAACTTTATACGTTTAGGATTAAAAATTCAAAAAGTTTTTTTAAAACTTTAGAACAGAACAAGTCAAGTACAAAACCAGTGTACATTGGGAGTAGTTTTCCCTAGTACAGCGTACGCCGTGCTCGATGGGAAACAATTGCGTACTTTCTAGGGTGCTCTTGTAATAAATAAATTAATGTGTCGATAAATATAAAGGAGTTATTAGTATAAAATACTAAAATAAAAGTAATTGAATGAATATTTCATAAGTAAAAAATAATTGTGATAAATTTTAAAACTGTACCAAATACTCATACCAAATTTTTGACAACAGGGGCCACAGAAAATAGGACGAAACATCTAGTTCAAAATGTAAAGACTTGACTCCAAATGGAACGTTGGTAATGATTATTATACAGTTTAATCTAAGCGAAACGGTCTCTGTTATATGTTTTTAACTAAATGTACCTGAGCTGAAATCAAAACCGACATTATTGACACATTAGTCTATTTTGAGCTTGTAACATAATCTCAATAGGATAAAGACCACGATGTTTATTCAAAATTTTACACTCTGTGCTTATGGCGTAGTCTCAAAGATATAGAAAACCCATAACAAGCAGAAAGAGTGATTACTAGCCGTAGTGAATGCGTTCAAGAAATTGATTGATGCTCGATTCGTATCTCTATTAGTTACGTGATTGCGGAAATTATATAAAAAACTATGATTTTTCCTAATTAGAAGCTTCCACTTATAGAACATAAATGACAAGGACTGCTACTGATGATCATTTTGCCATAATAATGATAGTGTTGTGACTTTTATGTCCACTATTATATTGAAGGTCGTAGACAGGAGAGAGAGAAAAACTGTTACAGTTATGTATATAAATTGACGTTTTTTTCTCTGGAAGTTCATGCAAAAAGTAGGTCATCAAAGATGTGGCAGCGACCGATACATGAAAGAACCCGTGCCATAAACGCATAAGATAATAATATTATCATAATAAGATTTAATATCTAAATTGAAATTGCAAGTATTGCGCATGCGTAAATGTAATATCCATTAATAATAATAGACTGTGATACATGACATCAATTATATTGTTTATGCATAGCGCAATTCAGTATACATGTGCATGTAATAAAGTATCACTGGAATGATTTCCATAAATGTATTTTGACATCAAAGTATCGCAATGAATCTATTCAAAGGTTGTTATGACCAAGAGTAAATTGTATACATATATTAATATTGTAAAAATTGGAATTAACTGTATCGAACATGTGTCCTACTTTACACAAAATCACTAAGTGCAGATGTTATGATGCGTTATGACATTGAGCTATTCTGACCAACGTCATTTTAATACAGAAGTTATAATTACAAACATTTTAGTGTGTTAAAATATCTTATATAATACTACATTTTATACCAATGTAATGTTTCTTTAATACCCTTCAATTTAGTGCCAAGTACAAATGTATTTCCTTATAGAATTTGCATTAATTTAGTTCTAACCAAAATACCTTAAAATACGTATTTATATTACATCGTTCGACCTCTTTACGCTGTAGGCCTACTGTAATTTGGGGTTCAATTAGTTTGTAGTTGGTTTGTGTTGCGCTGTTATGCAGTTTTACAGCAATTGCATCAATTACACCAAGGCTGCGTTTTCCCTATCCTAATATTGTTCATTGTTTACTCCGATGAATGAAACGTGTTAAATAAACATGCTATTGGCAATAAGAAAAAATACACGTTTTTACATATAATACATATAAATACATATATAGCATCCTCGCAAGTGGTCAAAATGAGCAAAATTACTTAAAATGAAACATACTCCGGAAATGAAACACCAAACATAGGATACAACTATATTACAAACGACAAAAAGTTAATAATACAGCCTGGAGTCATTGTATAAAAGATTGAATTGTATATCATATAACTCTGTTAATTGAACAGGGATTAATTTGTGTATCCTCCATCTGTAAATAAAATCTTAGTAACAGAGAAATGTTGTTTTACTACAGGCTTTGCAAATAGTGTCTAAATTATAGCATTTCTTTCAACCATAAATGGAACGGAGAGTACCCTTTAACGATCTAAAATTATCAAGTAGCGTACTCGCTTATTTAGATCTAGGTTCTTTATATCACGGGTTACGTTCAGCTGACCTTTCACAATAGTCAAGACGAAATCATTTAGTTCAGTTTCTTGTTCACGTCGTCTACGTCATGCAATTCGAAAAGAGCCGTCCACTCACAGCCTGTGAATAACACTATCGTCAAATTTGCACGCAAACTTCCGTATATAAATAAAATTTACGAAATCTAGATGCTATCATGAGTGTTTCGACTTGATGAAAGTTACGCATCGGTTAGTCGACACAAAGGTCATCTCGACGTGACCCCCTGAGCAATCACAAGAGATCCTATGCGATAGCAGTTTATAGGATAACTGTTTACGGCGATTGTATAAAATATATCAAGACATGAATACAAACCTTTAGAAAGCAAATGATAGTATTGTTATACGTCAATTACATTGTGTTCTTAATATCTTACAGTGATTATTGATTAGAATATGACATTTTAGTGAGTTCAAATGTAAATCTCGAGTAATATGCGCTCAGTTTTGTTCATAATTCTCAAGTTACTACGAGTTGAACAAGGCATTGCAGCTCTATATAAATAATTGATTGAATATTAATTGTATGCTACTGTTATCAGTACAATGTATAATCATTCACGATGATATGAAATGATTTTGTGTCGAATCTATATTAGCCTACCTGCGTTTTGAGGACTTGCTTTAATAAAAATGGGTAACCGTTCCAAGACATACTAAAGCAAGAAATTAAAATCTTCGGTCATTTATCCTCAAACTAATGTTTTCTACATATGCCATAGCTGTCATATCTTTACAAGGCATTGGATAATCACGTAATAGACTAAGAGAGGATACAAAACGTTGTTAGACACACATTATGCGTGACACGTTCTTTTTTCTCAACAATAGACTGGTTTCCTGAAAAACTAAGTTGTATCAATTAAATTGTTGTAATGATTAATTTTACAGAATATCTAAACTTCGTGATGAAGAATTTCATGAAATCATCTTTAGAAGATTGTTTTATGTATCCGCTTAACGTTCTTGGAGTTATTGAATCCGTATTTGTTGTATGCAGGTGAATTTCATAAACTCAGATCTGTTTATTACCTACAATGCATCATGTGAATGCACAATTTCATGAAATATTGGACTCATTCTAAAGCGTTTTGACGGATGTGAAAACATCATACTAGCTAAATGAAATTGTTATTACTCAGGATGTTTTACATATACAGTTAAAAACAACAACAACGTTATTATAGATTTTAAAAAAAAATCCTCGATGTAAAAGATAATGTTGCCTAAATGTATAAAACTCGGGAAGTTAATGCTAAATTATTAGTTAACCAGTAAGTGCATGCAATGTCAATAAAGTAGATGAAATAGTTGTTAATGGAAGAACGGAGAACGTGTTCTCAATGGTGTAGTGTATTTGGATTGAATTAAAGCTTTTTTTATTTAATTACGAGTCTTAACAGATAATTTAGCGTGGGTTGGAATAAAAATACTTTAAGATATGTAAGTTTGTAAATTGAGTACAGTTTGTATAGGCACTAGAATTTCTCCTATGGGTTTTGTATTTCTGAATGTGCTGAAACATTTGTGCATTTGTATTTTGTATATGTCATTTGTAGATTCTAACTCAATTAATGCTACAGTCCAATAAACATAAAAATAGCCGTGAGAGCACCGTATGGGCGCCGTGCGATCAACCTCCGCAAGGACCCGTACGAACTCTTGCGTACCCGTATGGACTGTTACGTTTTTATCAGGGTCCGTGAGATGAGCCCAGGATACACGTATCAGTTTCAAAGTCAAATCATGAACAAAATCGTGGCCAAGTATGGATTAAACATGCATATCTTCCAGGTACGGCTCTGACTGGTGTGTTGTTTTGTACCATGTGCGTACCGTCACCTTAATACGCAAGGCTTCCCACGGCCTACGACTGTCTGCACGTACGGGTCCGCAACAAGCCGCGATTTTATAGGACTGGGGCATTACTGTGATCACATGATACAGACAGTGGAAATGTAAGTGTATTATCAAGTGTAACAAGATATCCTGCATTTTGATATAATATATTCTATTTTCAGCCATCGAACTCAAGGGAAATTCAAAATCAAATTCACAAATGGCTGAAATTCAAACGATATATTTTCATCTACTCTTGATTATGTACATTATTTTTTAAAGCTATAAATATTGCTTTACGTGAATTGAAGGATGTCTAGGGTGTGAAGATTATCCGATATGGGGATCTTACGCATTGGGGCATTGTGTTATGCTGAACGTTCGGACGATTAAAAAGGTCTGTTAAAAACAAAATGTCATCTACCAAGTGTACAATTTCCGTGAACGGATATCCTGTAGAGCATTGTCGTACAGGATCTCTACTATCTCAGTGGAGGAGGGTCACGTCGAGATGACCTTTATGCCGACTAATCAATGCGTAGCTTTCATCTATACGAAACACTATTAATAATATTTTGATTTCGTAATTTCTATTTTTAGATTAAAATGTGCAAGCTAATTTAACAGCGGTATTATTCACAGTCTGCGATTGGACGGCTCATTGCACATTGCGTAACGTAGACGATGTAAACAAGTTACGACGCTCTTTATTGAAGCGGATATGACGTCATACTTGTAATGACTGCAGTGCTTATATTGTTTGTTCTCATTGAAAATTTGGTTTACAAGCGTTTTGTTTGTAACTGTAGAGAATAAAATGTTTATAATTTTTCCAGTTATTAAAATATTCATTTTTACATGGGGCTTCCCCATGTTTAGTAGCAGACTGTTGCAAATCCGTATTTAAATTTGTCGCGGACGATTACAGTCGGCTGTGCGTGTGCAATTAAAGGGATGGTTACTACTGCAATTAATGTAGTACCCATTACGCGTTAGCAAGCTGAAGATAAGAAGAACATGTGTATATTATCTGACTTATTTAACGTTAAGGTCCCTCATATCGCTTTTGGCGACTTTTAGTTTGCAAATGTCAATTTAAGAAGAAGAAAGGGGTCCCAATATTAAGACAATTTCGAGTTTAAAACCACCGATTTTTAAAAATGTTAATGGTTCTTATTGCGGAACTTACTCTATTATTTATATAAGGTATGAATACACAATGCTAGATTTTATAGTAGAGGAAAAACTGTTGTTAAGGACAGTATACTCATTATAAACCATCCATACATCCTATATTTATAAACTTGTAGATTTCTAATCACTTCATGCTGTTCTCTTATGAAGATAATACAAGTAAAAAATTGCTGCTAAATGCAGCAAATTGATTGTCACGGCAAACAAAAAAAGCATTATAAAGTATAATCTAAAGGTAACTCAAAAAGCATTATATTGAATTGTCGTGTTAAGGTTTTTCAGTAATAAAAAGGTAACTTGTTATAAAACGTTTTCCTGTTCATATGTATTATTTTCGTTCCAAGAGCCTAGTAAGATTCTCGATACTAGTTAGATCGAGAATCTTGATAACCTTGGGGTACGAGAATGGTCTGGATCTAGACACCATCTTTATGCCGACAGGATGTTTGATTTCAGTTGGATTTATTTCCAGTAATTCATATTTGCATGGCGCTTAAAAAGATCGGCAAAAGGGAAATCGTAGTCTTTCAGAACAGAAGCTATTTACATGACTTATCGCTTCTGTTCAGTCAAGTACTCCTTACATTGCGGATCTGTCCTTACCAATCCGTGTGACTATTGGTTCCCAAAAGTGATCTGTATAATAAGGGACGATCGTTGGTCTCAAGGCAAAATGAAAATCAAAGTACATAAAAAGAGGCCTTTTAACCGCAACAGCTACTTCCCAAGAACAAAACATGACGTAACCGGTTTCAGACGTAAAGGTGCGTCATAATTATCATTAGAAATGTTGGTCCACAGATTAGCCCATACCGAACTGTCCAGAAGCAGTAGGATGTAGATTTGCTATACAAAATATTTTATCTTTACAATTGCTCGATCTATAACCTGGTCCGTAACTCTTACGCTCTTGAAATTAACTGGTCCGTTACACTTAATCATAGTTTGAAAAGATCGTCAATTTATTTCAATTAAAGTAAGAATTAAAAGTCAATGTTACACGATTAGGCTTCTTTATTTATACAGTCCGCTAAAAAGGACAAAAAGGTGTATCATTAAAATATTACATTTGAATCCTATCAAAATTGTTTTCAAATGATCATGTCTCTGATAGTTGAAATATATAATATTTACAACAATATGTAATGAATCAATCGACGATTCTTTTTATAGTTGAAATCTGCAAACTTATTTCTTAAAAAAATAATTTCGATATTAGTATTTATATATTTACATTTGAATAAATATTAATTGTAATTTCCCAAAACTCTATCAATCTTATCTTTTCAAATAAAATATTGGCAAATCTCAAATATATATCGACTATACACACATTATGATACGCATATTTGTTATACTGTATCCGTATACTAAACTGGTCTGCTGGTCCGGTTGGTCCGCAAATTATACCTACCCCTTTTCATGTGAGTCGAAAGGATTTGCGGAAATGTGTTGATGTTAAACGCTGATTTTTCGTTTGTTGCACTGTTGATAGAAATATTGTTAATGGTTTCCACCAAAAATGCTTTTTCTATGTAACTTTTAACGGGAATGCGCTGTACTATAACTGCATTAAAAAAAGCAATATATTTGTCGGCAATAGAAATCGAAAGGATTTATGTCATGTGACTTTTGCCCATTGCTATCAAAATATACCCATCACAATATCACGGCGTTGAGACGCCGTGAAATAAAGACATAATTGTTCTGTAGTGAAATACAATTGTAATGATGGTATATAGGTCACTATAAATAGACTTAAGTAATTATCTTAATGATCAATAATATATTGATCATAATTATCTATATAACAACAATCTTATATCAATTGTAATAGAAGAGAATAGAATAGTAGGAAGAGCTGACCGTCGTATATATTGAATACGACGTTAAAAAACAAGAACAAGTTGATTACAATATAATATGAGTGATAGTAAGTAACTGCCTGAAAGTCATTATAAAGTATACTTATCAAAGAAGTGGAGAAATTCAATTGAAATGATATACATTACCTCGTCTTTTAAAAGTTTTAAAATTGTATGTTCCTAACTTGTTAAAAATGGATTGATTTGTTGATGATATAAGTTCTATAAATTTGTTTTTATTATTTTCATTCCCAATAAAATTGTTTAATAAGATCTCTTCTTAACTCATGGTATAATGGGCATTTTCGTAAAAATGAAATTTGTCCTCAAGTTTGTTACACAATTGACACTTTCTTCCATTTCTTGGTACAATGTATTTTATTAGGTTTATGTCATCTGCCAGTTTCGATTTCTTATCCATGGGATGATAATCGTAATTTTGAAATAACATTTATAAACTTTTTAATTTTTACTAAATCTAAGTAGGGGTTAAAGCCAAATTAGTATAAATAGGGCTCGAATTTAAGCTCGCATACTCGCAAAATGCGAATGGATTTTGAAAATTGCGAGTAACTTTCATTTTAACTCGCACATTTTTGCAAGTTAAAATCGACGCAAAATATTACCGTCTTAACTATTAAACGAGGCTTCGACCAGCATTGGAATGGCCAGATATATCGATAGTATTTAATTAAAGATTCATCCTATGAAAGGTCGATACTCTTTGTCTATCACGCAATAACGCCCTTGTTCTATCTACAGTTCTATACTACTCTGATGTTTTTTATTGCATGTAAGAATAGAAAATATGCATGCTATTAAAATTTTGAGAAAAAATACAAGTGATTTTTTCATTTTGCGAGTTGAAACTAAATTGACTCGCAGAAATTTGCATGTCCAATTTTTTGTTAAATTCGAGCCCTGAATATAAACTAAATTCAGGGATTTAGCCTTTCCAGGAGGAGTGAGTAGGTTGCCTGACCGCCGTAATACGACTTATACAATGTGTTGCTACGGCGTTAAACCCATAAAAAAACATAATTTTAACAAACAAAAACATATTATATATAAATATTATTATGTAATTTATTTTTACATTTGTAATTTTGTATACATGTTAGTTGTGATTGCCAAAACCTAATGTCGAATTGAAACAAACTAAAATTCTAATGTGTCTAATTGCAATGAACAATTCTTCATTGATGTTAAGTTGTTTTTTTCTGTTATGTAAGACTACTGATCGATACAACTCAGTTTATAGAACATATCTGTGGGGGATATCTGTTTTCTAATTACACAGACGAAAATTAATCACTAATTAAGCCCTGGGCACTGCAATAATGACTAGAAATAGATTATTATTCCTAAAATATGAGACAAGTATGGATATTTGGAAACGAGTTATTCTTTATGCAACAAAATCAATGGAACACAACTTGCTGAATAGTCTATTCGCAATATGTCCGTTTCTCATAAATAATTGTCATGACTCTATAGCACTACCGTCTACAAAATCAGAAATCTTAAGTTTGAATCTAGGTGAAACCTACACATCATTGTGAGGTTGTGTAATGCCCATTAATTTTCCAGCTACTGAATTAATTAGGGCATTTACCAGTTTGTCAATAATTTAATATTTTGATAATATTTTATTCATTTTATTTAATTCTTATTTTCTATGATTTTTTCTTATATAATATCGTTTTCCTATGTCACTCATTTACTATTTCTGAAGGGCCGCAACGGAAATAGGAGTTTATATTTTTATTATTTTTTGTGTAATCCTTAATGTATAATGTTGTTTGATATGGCTATTCGGTTAATCATTTATGTTGTTTATTATTGTAACTTGTACCTTATTATGTGTGCCATGTTGTGACATTTTATATCAAAATAAATATATCGATAAATATATCTACATGTTTATAAGTATATCTAGGAACAATACCGATGACAACCATATTACTTAACCGTTAATACAAATGTCTATAACCGGGGTCAATAGCGCAGTTGGTAGAGCGCCGGGATTTGGAATCTCGTGTCCCGAAGGGGGTAGGGGGTAGAATCTCACCCGGGGAGTTATACCCTGGAAGGGTAGGTGAGTACTGATTATAGACAAGGGTCCAAGAAAGCTAGGTTAGGTGCACTGGACGACGTTATATGACATATACAATGTGTTGCTACCGCGTTAAACCCAACAACAACAAAACAAATCTTTATACGCAATTATTTTGTCGTGTGTTCGTTTCTTCGCCGCGAAGAAAGGAAAAAAAGGAAATGCTGAGATACGACTAACTATGGATTTGTCGTGTCTTCGTGTTTTCGTTTTCTGGTTTCTTCGCTGCGAAGAAACGAAAATACGACATGGCATAATTCAGCCACCATAATGTAGCGTTGTTTAATTGTGAGACAACTTAATGAAATTACGATTTTATACAAATTAACAAATAAATAACAGCAATTAAATCAATGTGTTTCACTCAATAGATAGTATCACGTATAATGTATCATTCTATATTTTAAGTAACAACATTATTGGCATGCATAAACGTCAATTAACACTGAAAGATATTGAAATAACACCTGCGCATTATCTGATTTAATACATTCAATATTTTAATGCAGATATTAAATAATGTTTGTTTTTATATCATTTAGAGTCTAATAATGTTATTGCAAATCATCACGTTGGCAATACAACGTGAATATGGCATTACAAATACTACAGATTGCAATCACATCTTTAACGCCAGTTTTTATACTTTTTGCTAACATCCAGGAAATCTGTTCCTTTTTAGGGTGCTACAGAACAGAACAGAACAGTGACAAGTGGTCGTCCGTTTTGAATAGGAAAATCGTTGGTAGGTTTTCAAGGGTTACTGCAAAATGTATTAAAATTTGCGTTTGAGATGTGATGCGCAGCAAATATTATACACTTTTCTGCTTAGCCTCGAGAACGAATCATGTAAATAAGACAAGAGTTAAACTAGTTACCGCTATTAAAAATCTGAGTCGTGGTCGATTTTTACAGTTTTCTCCCTGAAACCGCAGCATTTGCGATGTACTAAAAATGTATTAAAGTGGCCAAGTAAACGTTATTGCGTGCGCACGTAATTTTAAGCTACTGCGTGGCCACGTAATAGTAGCGGTATTTTAAATATTTCTCCATGTCACCTCTATGCCACCGTAACAGAATGTATGCAAATTATGCATGTAATTAAATTGTGACTTCGTCTATGGCCATGCTCACATGTATCAAAATTATATCTTAAAACTATCTACAACGGTAAAATTGCATTCGATATTGTGCGATTCTTGACGATGTCTTATTTATAGACATTATATTGAAATTGTCTTTAAAACCATTGGCTTAAACCAAAGAAAAATATCAGATAAAAAATGTTGTTATCCTTACATAGAAATTCAATGATAAAATCCGAGGATTCCAACTGTAAGGACCTACTTACCAATTGGATTGCTTCAGATCTTATCAGGGAAAGATAACTGACTAAAGTCCCTAATTAATACCATACGCAAAGTCCGTATGCATGCATACATGTACTTGTAAATGAACGTCAGTACTGGCAAAGATATTCAAACAAGGATTATTTTGAAAAGATTTTATTACATTAGATAACATATTCATCATCTACAATGAAAGACATAAATACTTAATCAATATAAACCCGCTGTGATTATACATTTGTTAATCCAATAGAATAAACAAGTCAATAGCGTAATACACAAGTCTTTTCATCTAAACTGTACCGGCATTATTTAGTTTGTCTGGTCTGTATGAAAGCTTATTCCTCAACAACATTGTAAAAGATGCACATATATGATACAACTTTTGTAAGGTTTTGAAAAGAAGTCAACAACTTCAATTGTTAGACCGTAAATAAAGCGACTATACAAATCAACCATTTGAATGTCTTAGATTATTCCATGATAATATTTTGTTGAGTTTTGCATACATTTCAGCTAGCTTGTTATTGCTCAATGTATACAATAATATCTCAATGACACAGTAACAATCTTAGTACAACAATTTCTTGCCATCCACGGCTTCTGTTAAGAGTTATTTTACGAACACCACTCTGTCAATAACTTATTTGTGACGTCACACTCTGTAATATGACATTTTTGTTCCTTAGATTAAGTACCCGGCTATTTGGAAAAATCATAAACTGGTTATTCTCTACAGTAACAAACACAACGCTTATAAACCACAACTCCAATGAGAACAAACAATATAAATACAGCAGTCATAACAAGTATGACGTCATATCCGCTCCGATAAAGAGCGTCGTGATCAACGTGATGTGGCGTCTTTCCCACATACATTGTCATAGTATTAAACATATCTGATCTTCGTATTAAACAGGTTTTACACTTGGTCGGTGACATTTTGTTTTAAACACAACGTTCAGTAAAACTCAATGTCCTGATGCGTGAGGCCTATATTTCGACTGGTCTTCAAAGCCATAGTGACTTCAATAAATACCCTTGAATATACGTCCAGTAAGATTATGCTTTAATTGAACAAGAACGTCAATCCGAGTTGATAAACCATTCGTTGATCATTAATCATATTTTCTGTTTCCCATGAGAAAAATAGAACATTTTACACTAAAATGCATGGCAGTTATACTCAATAATGCAAAAGGAGATCTACCGATTGTATTACATCAAATAGCATTAAACATAGATGTATAAATTGCAACATACAAATATTTTAGTAACTGGCTTCAAGAAATACAAATACTCTCAGAGAAACTATTATAAAACATTTACTCCATGTTCTCTTTTACTGCTATTTAACTTTATTTTATTCCAATCAACGCTAAATTAACAGATGATAATCCTAACTAAATAAAAATGTTTTAATTCAATCAAAAATACACTACACCAGTGAGAACTTGTTCTAACTTCTTCCATTAACAAAATATTAAATTGATATGCTTGAACTTCGTTCTCAATATTGCACAGGCGATCTGCCAATTTAAAATTAACTTTCCATACTTTTATCCATTTAAACAATAGTATCTCGTACGTCGGTGAAAAACATACATTTTAATCCACAATGTTGTTTAAACAAAAAAAACAGCATGAGGAAAAGCCACTTCTTTCAGATAGCACAATGTTTCACACTCATCATAACGCTATAGAATGAATTCAATATTTCAAGAGAATTTGCATTCGTTTACTGAATGCATTATAAGTAATAACCATCTCCGAGTTATTGAAATTTACCTGTATACAACAAATGTGGTTTCAATCAAGTCAAGAACGTTAAGCGGATAGATAAAACAATTTTCTTCTAAAGATGAATTCCTGAAATTCTTCATGAAAAAAATTGAGATATTCTGTAGAATCAATCATTGTAACAATTTAATAGCTACATCTTAGACTATCAGGAAACCAGTCCATTGTTGAGAAAAAAGAACATGTCACACATAATGTAATATCGTTTACCTATCATGCGTGTCTAACAACATATTGTATTCTCACTTTATCTATTACGTGATTGTCCAATGTCTTATATAGACGTGACAGCTATGACACATGTAGTAAAAACATTAGTCCGAAGATAAATGATCGAAGATTGTTAGCAGGTCTCGGAACGGTCACACTTTCTTTATTTATACAAGCCCTCAAACACGCAGGTAGGCTAACATAGATTTCATATCATCGTGAATGATTATACATATCACATTGTATTGATAACAGTAGCATATAAATAGAAATCAATCAATTATTTATATAGAGCAGCAATGGCTTGTTCAATTGATAGTACTTTCACAATTGATATCGTACAGTTCATTTGATTTTGCATTATTGCAGATTTATATTTGAACTCACGTTAAAGCTTACGTCCAATTCAATTATCACTATTATTAATGAATAACGTATTATATGGAGATAATCTTGTAATAGTAAATGAGTTCTAAAACGCTTATACATATGTCCACATTATATAACATTTAACCAACTATTCATCTATTTAGCAGAATGTTATGTTATCTAAACGTTTGAGAGCTAAACTAAAGTCATTCTTGCTTATAGAAACTGTTTCTCCTAAATTCCTAATATTGTCAATTCAGAGCATATTGACACAAAATTATTACCACTAATTTATTTAATGTATAAATACTTTCTATACGTTTATGAAGTATTCAGGCTTAGTTATCTATGTTGAATCCTTTTCAACAGTATCCAAACATTTGCATTTGTTTCATGATAACGTATCCACTGCCGTATTTCCTTAGTTAGACAAATATATAAGTACCAAGTGTTTTATTCTACAATTCTAATCCAGTCAATTCCATAACGTAATCATGATTCCTTAATAAAATTCATATATAATAATAACTATACTCGTTTAATTACTAAACTTCAAACAATGTCGACCTCGTACATAATAATCCAAAGATAAAATGACCGTGTATTTTAATCCATCATTTTAATACACTATGTAGTTCCATTCTAAGTTTACAGACTTGCTATTATCCAGACACTCTTCGCTAAGCCTGTAGTAAAACAAGATTTTCTCTGTTACTAAGATATTATTTACGGAAGAAGGATACACAAACTAATCCGTGTTCAATTAACCGTGATATACAGTATACAGTTCAGTCCTATATACTATAAATTCAGGTTGTATTACTACATTTTCTTCGTTTGTAATATAGTTTTACTATAATTTGAATGTCCTTCTGAAGAGCTTTTTATTGCATCGTAACTTGCTAATTTTGACAATTTGTCAATATACGAGTATTTGTATGCAAGTTCGTGTCTTTAATTCTCGAATTATCTTAAAGAATTCCATCGATGTTTGTCGTTTTCAGATAAGTTTATGGCTGCATGTTTTTCTTTCATGATTAATTCATTGGTATAAAACTTTATACGTTTAGGATAAAAAACTCAAGTCAAGTACAAAACCAGTGTACATTGGGTGTAGTTCTCCCTAGTACAGCGTACGCCGTGCTCGATGGGAAACAATTGTGTACTTTCTAGGGTGCTCTTGTAATAAATAAATTAATGTGTCGTTAAACATCGAGTTTCATTGACATGTAAAGACTTGACTCCAAATGGAACGTTGGTAATGATTATTATACAGTTTAATCTAAGTGAAACAGTCTCTGTGATATGTTTTGAACTAAATGTACCTGAGCTGAAATCAAAACCGACATTATTGACACATTAGGCCATTTTGAGCTTGTAACATAGTCTCAATAATCTCAATAGATATAGACTACGATGTTTATTCAAAATTTTACTTTCTGTGCTTGTGGCGTAGTCTCAAAGATATAGAAAAACCATAACAAGCAGAAAGAGTGATTACTAGCCGTAGAGAATGCGTTCAAGAAATTGATTGATGCCTCTATTAGTTACGTGATTGCGGAAATTATATAAAAAACTATGATTTTTCCTAATTAGAAGCTTCCATTTATAGAACATAAATGACAAGGACTGATTCTAATGATAATTTTGCCATAATAATGATAGTGTTGTGACTTTTATGTCCACTATTATATTGAAGGTCGTAGACAGGAGAGGGAGAAAAAACTTATACAGTTATGTATATAAATTGACGTTTATTCTCTAAAGTTCATGCAAAAGTAGGTGATCAAAATGTGGCAGCGACCGATACATGAAAGAAACCGTGCCATTAACGCATAAGATAATATCATTATAAGATTTAATATCTAAATTGAAATTGCAAGTATTGCGCATGCGTAAATGTAATATCCATAAATAATACTAGCCTGTGATACATGACATAAATTATATTGTTGCAATTCAGTATTCATGTACATGTAATAAAGTATCACTGGAATGATTTCCATAAATGTATTTTGACATCAAAGTTTCGCAATGAATCTATTCAAAGGTTATTATGACCAAGAGTAAATTGTATGCATATATTAATATTGTAAAAAATTGGAATTTACTGTATCGAACAAGTGTCCTTCTTTACACAAAAACACTAAGTGCAGATGTTATGTTGCGTTATGACATTGAGCTATTCTGACCAACGTCATTTGAATACAGAAGTTATAATTACAAACATTTATAGTGTGTTAAAATATCTTATATAGTACTACATTTTATACCAATGTAATGTTTCTTAATACCCTTCAATTTAGTGCCAAGTACAAATGTATTTCCTTATAGAATTTGCATTAATTTATTTCTTACCAAAATGCCTTAAAATACGTATTTATCTTACATCGTTCTCGACATCTTTACGCTGTACTGTACTTTGGAGTACAATAAGTTTGTACTTGGTTTGTGTTGCGCTGTTATGCAGTTTTACAGCAATTGCATCAAGGCTGCGTTTTCTCTTTCCTAATTTTTTTCATTGTTTACTCCGATGAATGGAACGTGTTAAATAAACATGCTATTGACAATAAGAAAAAAATGCACGTGTTTACATATAATACATATACTTACATATATAGTATCCTCACAAATGGTCAGAAGGAGCAAAATAACTTAAAATGGAACATACTCCGGAAATGAAACACCAAACATAGGATACAGCTATATTACAAACGACAAAAAGTTATTAATACAGCCTGGAATGATTGTATAAAAGATTGAATTGTATATCATATAACTCTGTTAATTGAACAGGGATTAATTTGTGAATCCTCCATCTGTAAATAATATCTTAGTAACAGAGAAATGTTGTTTTACTACAGGCTTTGCATATAGTGTCTAGATTATAGCATTTCTTTCAACCATAAATGGAACAGAGAGTACCCTTTAACGATCTAAAATTATCAAATAGCGAACTCGCTTATTTAGATCTGGCTTCTTCATATCACGGGCTACGTTCAGCTGACATTTCACAATAGTCAAGACGAAATCATTTAGTTCAGTTTCTTGTTCACGTCGTCTATGACATGCAATTTGAAAAGAGCCGTCCACTCACAGCCCGTTAATAACACTACCGTCAAATTTGCTCGCAAACTTCCGTATATAAATAAAATTTACGAAATCTAGATGCTATCAATAGTGTTTCGACTTGATGAAAGTTACGCATCGGTTAGTCGACACAAAGGTCATCTCGTCGTGACCCCCTGAGCAATGACAAGAGATTCTATGCGACAGCGGTCTATAGGATAACTGTTAACGGCGATTGAATTAATATATCAAGACATGGATACAAACTTTTAGAAATCAACTGATAGTATTGTTATACGTCAATTACATTGTGTTCTTAATATATTACAGTGATTATTGGTTAAAATATGACATTTTAGTGAGTTCAAATGTAAATCTCGAGTAATATGCGCTCAGTTTTGTTCATAATTCTCACGTCACTACGAGTTGATCAAGGCATTGCAGCTCTATATGAATAATTGATTGAATTCTAATTATATGCTACTGTTATCAGTATAATATCAGTATAATCATTCACGGTATGAAATGATTTTGTGTCGAATCTATATTAGTCTACCTGCGTTTTGAGGACTTGCTTAAATAAAAACTGGGTACCCGTTCCAAGACATACTAAAGCAAGAAATAAAAATCTTTGGTCATTTATCCTCAAACTAATGTTTTTCTACATAAGCCATAGCTGTCACATCTTTACAAGACATTAGATAATCACGTAATAGACTAAGAGAGGATGCAATACATTGTTAGACACGCATTATTTGTGACATGATCTTTTTTCTCAACAATAGACTGGTTTCCTGAAAAACTAAGTTGTATCAATTAAATTGATGTAATGATTAATTTTACAGAATATCTAAACTTCGTGATGAAGAATTTCATGAAATCATCTTTAGAAGATTGTTTTATGTATCCGCTTAACGTTCTTGCTGTATTTGGATCCGTATTTGTTGTATACAGGTGAATTTCATAAACTCAGATCTGTGCATCATGTGAATGCAAAATTTCATGAAATATTGGACTCATCCTAAAGCGTTATGACGGATGTGAAAACATTATGCTAGCTGAATGAAATGGTTATTACTCATGATGTTATTATAGTTAAAAAACAGCAACATTATTGTAGATAAAATTATATTATTTTCATCGATGTACAAGATAATGTTGCTTAAATGTATAAAACACGGGAAGTTAATGATAAATTGTTTACCAGTAATTGTATGCAATATCAATAATGTAAATGAAATGTTTGTTAATGGAAGAGCGGAGAACGTGTTCTCACTGGTGTAGTGTATTTGGATTGATTTAAAGCATTTTTATTTAATTATGAGTCTTAACAGTTAATTTAGCGTGGGTTGGAATAAAAATACTTTAAGGTCTGTAAGTTGGTAATTTGAGTATAGGCACTAGAATTTCTCCTATGGGTTTTGTATTTCTGAATGTGCTGTTTGTTTGTTTGTTGTTTGTTGGAGTTAACGCCGTGTCAACACAACTTAGGTCATTTTACGGCGCCCAGCGCACCTAACATAGCTTTCCTGGACCATTGTCTATAACCAGTACTCACCTACCCTTCCACAAGGCTGGAAACTTCTCCATATTATCTAATCAATGGAGGGAAATCGACATTATTGTCAAATTTTCATGGAAGGGTATAACCTCCCCGGATGGGATTCGAACCCGCACCCCCTCGGGCACGAGATTCCAAATCCCGGCGCGCTACCAACTGCGCTATCGAGCCTGGATTTTCTGAATGTGCTGAAACATTTGTATTTTGTATATGTTATATGTAGATTCTAACTCAATTTACTGTGATCACATGATACAGACAGTGGATATGTTAGTGTATTATCAAGTGTAACTAGATATCTTGCATTTTGATGTAATATATTCTATTTTCAGCCATCGAACTCAAGGGAAAGTCAAAATCAAATTCACAAATGGCTGAAATTCAAACGATATATTTTCATCTACTCTTGATAATGTACATTCTTTAAAGCTAAATATTGCTTTACGTGAATTGAAGGATGTCTATGATAGCTTCACTGGCTGTGAGGATTATCCGATATGGGGATCTTACGCATTGGGGCATGGTGTTACGCTGAACGTTCGGACGATTAAAATGGTCTGTTAAAAACGAAATGCACATGGACCACGACGCTCTTTATCGGTGCGAATATGACGTCATACTTGTACATGTAATGACTGCAGTGCTTATATTGTTTGTTCTCATTGGAATTTTGGTTAACAAGCGTTTTGTTTGTAACTGTAGAGAATAAAATGTTTATAATTTTTCCAGTTATTAAAATATTCATTTTTACATGAGGCTTCCCCATGTTTAGTAGCAGACTGTTGCAAATCCGTATTTAAATGTGTCGCGGACGATTACATTCGGCTGTGCGTATGCAATTAAAGGGATGGTTACTACAACAATTAATGTAGTTCCCGTTACATGTTAGCAAGCTGAAGATAAGAAGTACGTGTGTATATTATCTGGCCTATGTAACGTTAAGGTCCCTCATATCGCTTTTGGCGACTTTTAGGTTGCAAATGCTAATTTGAGAAGAAGACAAGGGTCCCAATATTAAGACAATTTCGCATTAAAACCATCGATTTAAATGTGAATGGTTCTTAAAGCGGAACTTACTCTATTACCTATATAAGGAACGAATATACAATGCTAGATTTTATAATACAGGAAAAACTGTTGTTAAGGACAGTAAACTCATTATTAACCATCCATACATCCTATGCTAATAAACTTGTAGATTTCTAATCTCTTCATGCTGTTCTCTTATGAAGATAATATAAAGACATAATTGTTCTGTAGTGAAATACAATTGTAATGATGGTATATAGGTCACTATAAATAGACTTAAGTAATTATCTTAATGGTCAATACATTGATCGTAATTATCTATATAACAACAATCCTATATCAATTGTATTAGAAGGGAATAGAATAGAAAGGAATTAAATGAAATAGAATTGAATGGAAAGGAATGGAATAGGATGGAATGGAATAGGATGGAATGGAATAGGGTGGAATAGAATGGAATAGGATGGAATGAAATAAGATGGAATGGAATGGAATGGAATAGGATGGAATGGAATGGAATACGATGGAAATGGAATGGAATACGATGGAAATGGAATGGAATGGAATGGAATGGAATGGAATAGGATGGAATGGAATGGGATGAGATAGGATGGAACTGGACAGGACAGGACAGGACAGGACAGGACAGGACAGGACAGGACAGGACAGGACAGGACAGGACAGGACGGGACGGGACGGGACGGGACGGGACGGGGCGGGGCTGGACGGGGCTGGACGGGACGGGGCGGGGCGGAATATAATAGAACATAACATAATTCATTTTAAATAGCATAATTATATGGTGTCCATCGCCATCAGAATGATACAATAAAAGTTATATTTAAAGGTCTTCAATTTCTAGTATACTACAATAAGAAACAAACCGAAGCATCCACGGGGTAGTACGTGACTGTAGTTAAGACAAGCATGGCACTATCTAATGCACAACTCTTACTCACTTAAGCATTCGCAGCACCACGGCGATTATCTACGTAGACATGGGTATATTTTCGTGGAAAATCGCCGAGGAGATCTTATTATCACATAAAACACTTCGGACCTATTTGTACAACAACGGAAATTGTTAAGATACCCAGGTTACTACGATCAGGGCGCGAATTTAAGCTCGCATACTCGCAAAATGCGAGTGGATTTTGAAAATTGCGAGTAACTTTCATTTTAACTCGCACATTTTCGCAAGTTAAAATAGACGCAAAATATTACCGTCTAAACTAACGAGGCTCCGATCAGCATTGTAATTAAATTACATGTAAATATACCGAGTCTTTGCTTAATTAATAATAATTCACCTTTTATACTTCTCATCTACAATGAATAAATAACGGGCTTTTCAACATTTAACACAATAAATTAACCCCCGTCTGTTATGAGCAATGGTCTAGTGGTAGGACACCAAATTAAGGATATAGAGGTCTTATGTTCGAACCACACTATTGGAATTGCTAATTACACTCAACAAGAAATTTACCTATTGATGGTCCAATCCGCCCAGATGTAAATGAACGCTGAGAGGGACACCTGAGTGTAGGTGATTTCAATGATCATTGTTTATCGTACGCAATTGGTAAAGTCGGCTGAACATACCTATACATGAATACTAAAGCAGACTTAAAACCGCACTAAATGAAGACACCTGTATATTTTTATTATCAGTAGACTTGAAAACTGTTTTACAACCATGATGATATCAAAATATAACATGCACTAAAGACACAATAAGCAGTTCAAACCATTTTGCTCTCTGAATTCCATTTCTTTAAAAAAGTTGCGTACTTTTATAAAAGCCATACTATTCACTTATACACTTATGTTCAATATACATGATCCAAAACAGTTTTAGAGGTATTCCTATAATATGTCTACATCTTAAACACATACTGTGTTAAAAACTACTGTTTTAAGTATTGACAGCTATATTCTACTTTCGGTTTCAAGTTACATTCATTTTGAAGTGCAATTAGTAACAGACACTTATTAAAACAATAATTGAATTTTATTTAAAAAATCATGTTTATTAGAGGTGTTTGAAATAGACAAATGTCTTTTTTCTATGCAGTCCAAAAAACGGTGTTACTTTTGATAATGGAGCTTTAAGAATTGCTATCTGCTAAGCTATGGCTTGTTAATATACTGACATACGTTCGTTGATATTTTCGTCTTAAACTTATTACGGTCGTTTTCTTGTCTTTCGTCGAATAAAGTTACACAGTTGTCACCCATTGCCGAATGTGTGTTTCTATAAAAACAAGTTTAAGTTTATTTCAACAAGCATGTAGGCCACCAGCCCATATACAAACAAATATATACATACAATTACAGTCATTTACATAATACACAATAAAATGCAATATACAAGCATTATTATCAAGTGTACTGACAGAGCATGAAATAGTTTATATATATTATATAATACTCAATTTTCTTTTCTCCATAGCATGATATATAAACATAGCCAAATTTCTTATAATGCTAATATTTTGTGAAGACATCAAAGTATTCAATTTATGAACATTGGGAGGGGTATGCAAAAAACTTTTAAGGATATAATTAGCTCTTAATTCAGAATATTGAGGACAGACCATTATAAAATGGTATATATATATATATATATATATATATTCAATGATGTGATCACAAAATATGAAAATGTGTTCGTTTCAGGGTAAATAACTAAGTCATTAACAATTAGCAATTCTATAAAGGTTATCTCCCTTGTATTGTTCTTGTGTGGTAAAGGCTAAATAATTGGACCTAATTTCTCCTTCTCAAATTAAGAATTTTGAACTCGAAAATCGTCTAAAACTGTTTAGTTTTATAATAAACAAAATGGTTCTTTTAGCAGAACTTTACTGTATATCGGCTTACTTTGGCACTTGCCCAGTTACCATTAAATATGCACATGATTGTGAATTAATTACAGAATAGTATGAAGGTCATAAATAATTAATGTAAGCCGTGGTACGACTATTGCGCTGATTTACGCATTGTCGCATTGTCGTCCCGCGGGGTGCCACATAAAAACACGGAAGTACGACAAAATGGTATTTTTGCTGTATCTTCTACCCCGGGTGCCATGCAAACACAATCATACGACATTCTAATCATTGGTCGTGTTTCCCCCGGAGGAAGCACAATGCAAAAATGTATTTGTGCGACAAAACTTTAACAATTACGACACTTTTTCATGTCGTTTATTTGCCCTGATTTTTTCGCATCGTTGAGTTTTCCCTATCAAAACCCGTGTGTCGAAGATACGACAAAAATACCATTTTGTCGAACTTTCATGTTTTATGTGGCGCCCCGCGGAACGACAATGCGACATGGCGTAAATCAGCCACCATATAAGACTAAATAAACAGTAACACTGATTCTGACATGTCATCCTGGCAGGGAAAAGCGACATTCTATTTAACCTGTCGGGAGATGGCGCCTTTTACAGCTTGTCGCGATGTAAATTCCAGCCCTGAATTGGTACAAAGTTATACACAGCTCGAATTTGAATTGACTTACTATCATGTCTTGGTGCAAATGGTGGACATATTAAAAAAATAGTTTTTGGGTTTTCATTAACTTTATGTGCAATGACGCAAATTGCGAATATTGGTAAAGTCCTTTATACAAGGTTCAAGGTCAAAGAGTTTACCGGATCTTGATCCGGTGAAATAGGATCCGGTGGGATAGGATCCGCCGGTTCCCTCTGAGTACATACTAGATATTCCGTGTGAACGGGGTTAGACAGGTTTGACAAATTTTGGCTTAACATATTTCGTAGATATTTTGTTAGTTGAATTTATGTTAATACAAAAAGGACTTAAAATAAAGTAGTGTAAAGACTTTTGTCAGTTATCTCTCCCTGATAGAATCTGAAGCAATCCAATTGGTAAGTAAGTCCTTATACTTGGAATCCTCGGATTTTATCTTTGAATTTCTATGTAAGGATAACAAAATATTTCATCTAATATCTTTCTTGTTAATTAAGATATTAACAGAAGTGATGAAATTTAGATAGTTCTTTACCCTAAAAATACTTAGCTTGAATTTCAAACAAATTAAATGATTTACAGAAAAGTTATTTAAAGATTATTTTGGCAAATTGACATTAAAAAGTAAGGGTAAAATCCAAGTAATCCAACTAATTGGACCTACGTATTTGAAGAGTATACAAGGGGAAATAACTGACTGAAGTCCCTTATTGTCAACTTGTGTTTAATATCAATGTGGATGTAGAAAAACCAGCGATAAATTTGAGAGGTATAACCAGTACCAACTTAGAAATCTTACAAGTAACAACTAAGAAGTCTAACCAGTAACAACTTAAAGAACCTACACTACATACAAATTTTAACCAAATTATGCGATCATAGCTTATATTTATTACTGATACATAAATGGTTAGGCCTAACTAAATTAAATGTTTTAAACTTTCGTTCGTTGACTTAAATTAAGGTAAGGTAGGGTTTTATACGTATATATTACTATAGCAACCTGTTTGGCTTGGCATCAATCAGCACGATTAAATGCCTTTGTCGTTTAATTAGCATAACTATAAACAAATAAAAGGGTTTGAACCAAGTTTGCACTAAGTTAACCATAAAATGCTTTATGGGGAAATTTAAAAAGACCTCATGTCATAACAATGCCCTGTGAGTCTGTGGGTGATAACCATGACTGTAAATATAGTTTGTGCTATTAGTACCATTCATTCAATAACATAACCCACCTTGAGAAATGTGTTTTTACCAAATATGGTCATACTAGGCCATAACGCAAAGTCGTTTATCATGTTAATTGTCTTGTTAATTATGCCATTGGACGTTTTCTTTTCTTTCTATATTAATAAGACCTTTAAGGAGCTTTGTAAAATGTTCCGTCGGTAGGCAGACAATTAGCCAATTGTTTTGCATGCTTTTCTATATACATGCAATTGTATAAAAAATATTTAGTATTATACAAAATACAAATACAAGGACATTAAATTTTACAAATTGTATATCGTACGTTATTTGTAAAATGCTGCCAACAATAATGTCGATTTTCCTCCATTGATTAGATAATATGGAGAAGTTTCCGGCCTTGTGGAAGGGTAGGTGAGTACTGGTTATAGACAAGGGTCCAGGAACGCTAGGTTAGGTGCGCTGGACGCCGTAAAATGACCTAAATTGGGTTGACACGGCGTTAACTCCAATAAATAAATAAATCAATAAAAATGCTGCCAAAGTTTTTCTTTGAAGAACATACAATTTTTGCCAATTAAATATTTTGACTTGTCTCCAGTCTTCGATTTTAGCCATTGACCCGTGGACCAAGTCAACCGAAATCACCAATGGTCCAGGGACTTTTAGAGTGGTGGTCCGTCTGTCCACCACATTTTACAGCCACCATATTCCATATTCAATATAAATCTTAGTTTGGAGTGAAATTGATTTTGTAATAGATTGAGAAGTAGCATGTTTGATATGAGATTTATTACCGAGCTTTTTTACAAATCGAGCGTACGGCGTCGTGAATCAAAACAGAAAATTTATTTCATTTAAACCATACTGTGTTATTATCAATTTGAAACTATGCAGAAGTTGTATCCGTTTTTACAAATAATTGTGTGACAAAATTTGCCTTAAGTTATAACATTTTGTGATTTAATACTTACTGTTAAAATTACCACTGGACTGTTGGCCAATGAAAAACAAGTTTTTGAATTGGAACAAAAGTTGGGACAACTCAATCCGTTAGTATAGGGGATTGAGTTGTCTCGGGTTGAGTTATCTTTGGGTTGAGTTGTTCCGACACTTTCGTTACGGAACGTTTTGAAACGTTCAGGGTAACTAAACACGCTCTAGTCAGTTTCATGTGTCAATGGTCGCACGAGGCGCCCATGCGTTGTAACTGATTGGAAAGCTTGTTAATTGTGTGTGTCAATTTCAACACGGGGCACCCGTGCGTTCTAATGTATAGGATGTATTAGTTAGATTATGTTTTCATTTTACTATAAGGTTTAGTGCGAGGGGCGGAGCATAATCGTTACGTGCATCGCCTGTGCTTCGCCTCGCGTATGTATAGTAAAAACCCTGAGTTGTTGATAGAACTCACACGAATCCTTCCGAGATAATTAGTTCCATGAATGGTCTAGGTGTTCCGAATGATGTTGGTGTTGTGAACCAGAGACTGAACTTTTCACCAGTGTGGCAGCGTACAAATTGTAACATACCGCTACGCCACAATCAGTTATGACTCTATTTCATGACCCTATTTTAAACCAGTTAAGTGTTCCCTTGGTCAACGTTCAACCGGAACTAGCTATAAAGACAAAGTAAGAGCATGCTGTTCATTGTATATTATGAACCCATGTTAATATTATCAACTATCTAACGACCAATTTAAGTAGTAAATCCTTTTATATTATGAAATTGCTTCATCGTCAGAATCGAAACGTCATGTCCATAAGCGGACCTGTCCATCAGTGTATTTCTTGACAGTAAGCCATTTTTAAGTAGCATAATGCAATTTTTCTCGGTACGTTAATAGATTTGTTTTTGTAGTTTTCATTATCAAAATGTTGCATTTTTTCTGAAAAATGTGGTTTGGTTCAAAAGTTTGAATTCCCAGAAAAGCTCGGAACCCCCCCCCCCTAGAAAATAATCCTGGATCCGCCCCTGCTGTCCATGAGCGAACGTAGTTTAATACGTGAACTATACATCATTTCTGAAACGTCATCATATTCAGAGTAAAAGTATGAATCTAATATCATTAATTATAAGTTCCTCAAACCTCTTCGATATTTCTAATATCAGGTACTTATAGTTCCATCCTTTTTGTAAAGTCGCATTAAAGAGGCTTTAACCTGTCTGGTTACCATGGGAACATATACGATATACAAATGTATATAATTCGCCTAATTGTCTAATTTACTTACTTACATGTACATATGTTTTATTGTGATTCGCGGTACTGGAGTGAGATACGATAGGCGGTTTTGCAGAAGAATGTCTTAATAAATTTCTGAATGGATACATTATGTAGTTTTCCCTATATAGACTTTTGAATAGTCAATGACTTTACATGACTTTTTTACTCATCAAAAAACGGAATTCTTTAAAGATTTGCCTTTTATAACTGATATTGGCTGAGATTGTCGAAACCAATCGCGAGGGTTGCATGCAAGGCTGTTGTAAGTACGTTGTTAAAAGAGCGTCGTTACTTCAGGCTTGCGAGCAACCCTCGATCTATAAGTATTTAAAAAAACTTATATGAAGGCATGTAAGAGGGGAATTTTTGTAGTATGATATAAAATGTCAAGGTCCTGTGACTTGTATAGAGAATTGTATATCATAAAAATTGGATCATTTTAACTGAATCATCCGTGCTCCCTCTGTATCCGCCGGTGAGTATAGATAGTTCATTATACTTGATATATGTGTTCATAGGTGGATCCAGCGGGGAGTCAGGAGTCCGGTTCCCTCACCTAGAATTTCCAAACGTACCTGTCTATTAGTGTATTTCTTGGCTGTAAGTCATTTTTAAGTATCATGAAGCAATTTTTCTCGGTGTTTAATATAGATTTAATGGTTATTTAGATTTTATTATCAATATGTTGCATTATTCAGCAAATAATGTATAATGTTAATGCGGTTCGAAAGTTTGGACCCCCTTAGAAAAGTTCGGACCCCCCCCCCTTGAAATGTTCGGACCCCCCCCCCCCCCCGAGAAAAAATCCTGGATCCGCCTCTAGTGTTATAATTCATGTGTTAGAAGCTGGAGCTCGTGTATCAATCATAGACACCATTCATGCCCCAATAAACATACAGAATCCAAGAATTATGAAAATGATTAGATTTTACGCCGAGTCAACACATTTTGCGTCCAGCCCACCAAACCCATTCTTGTACCCAGAGTCTAGTAGGAATCCTACTAGACTCTGGGTCCGAGAATGACCAAACCTAGCTTTCTTGGACCCTTGTCTATAATTAGTATTCACCTACCCTTCCACAAGGTCGGAAATTTCTATATATATATATCTTATTAATGGATGAAAATTAACATTAATATTGTCAAATTTCCATGGAAGGGTATACATTGCGTTACTTAACATTTTATTAAATTAATATGCCTTTGCCATGAGTATTGTAAATGGCCAAAGGCATATGCCAATGTCGTTAATTGCTATTAGAAAATATAATCATTAAAGCATAATTGTGATTTTTTTTCGAATTTACTGACTCTGATGCCCTAACAAACTCAATTAACTTGTAAACATTTATATGGTTTTTTTTAATAAAAAGCAGAACTATCATTCCGAAATTCTTATCATTTCAAGCACTTTTATTGCGATATAGTCAGGTCTATCTCTTTATTTGCATACAATCATCTTTTCCGATCGTGAATCGAAAGTTTTGGAAATATGATATTTATTATCTGATGAAACAGAATATAGGATTTCCCCATTTTCTAATGTTACTATAAATAGATTAAGCAAATCCATATTAGTCACCGTATGACGTATGTTACTAAAAGCCAGTCAACCCGAACGTTAATGTAGCTTTAACTCCCCTTATCGAGTCGAACAAAGGACTAAGTTTATATCAAGTAAACAAGTTTGACATAGTTAGATAGGAAAACACTCGTGAAAGCTGTGAAATATCTATTAGCAGGGGTTTTTAAACACACACGGACATTAAAGACAAAGGAAAACATTTTATAATCGATTGACTTATAGTTTTATAATAGGGTTTACACTCGCTTGATATTTAAGGTAAGAATTTCGTAGATTATTTACAACTTCATGGTATTTAAACTACATGTCTTATTCAATGTGCTGTTACTGTAATAGTTTAATTAAATGTAATTTTCCTTAGCTATCAATGATATACAATGGGTTATCTATCATTCTGTAACGATGAGCAAAGTTCGACATAAAAACACGTATCGAAATATTTTAACTGTACTCATGTTGTATTCATTCAAGGACCCTACATGTATATGTTTATATAGGGTCCATAATTTATTTCACTATTTTTTTGTACTTAAAAATTAATGAAATAACTATAGTTCGTACAAAAAAGCATTACTTGTTAAGTGTTAACATGAAAATGAACAAATCCATTCCAAAGGACTTTTAGGTAGGGCTCAAGTTCGTTGTACACATAATTTACACATTGGGATGTGTGTGAAAATGAATTAGCGCCTAGTTTATGTCAGGGTACGACAACCTTACAGTGCCAACGGATTGTTTTTCATTATTAAAACAACAACTCAGTTATTAAAATATTCAAATACCTACCCATCGATATTTGTTGTTAGGCCAATGGTATGAAATAAGTTAATTTTTCATCATATAATTGTTTTCTTAGATAAAAAAGATGTCAGACTGTTTGTGTGTATATTGCTGTACCATTCTACATGTGATAATAAGACAAAGGTCGTTGAAACAACGGTCATGTTGATGTAAACTTTCCGACCATCAAAATAGTTTAAAACTTTCACTTACATATACCAGACTACGAAGTTAGTGAGTGTCCGGTTGCCCGGGACAACCAATTTCTAATTCGGGCAACCATAAATTTCTTTTAGGCAACCAAATTTCTACAAGCAAAAAACAGTTCTAGCTGCTAAAATGACCAGTTCGAACAACTATTTTCATGTTCTAATTTCGTAGAATGAGGCTGTATATACGTATAGTACGAATTAATTGTGTCTTACATTTATAAAGCCAAATAACTCATTTGGTGAAGCATCTAACTTGCCAGCGGGAGGTCGTGGGTTCGACACCCTGCATCGGGTAATAAACTTTTCCTTCTCCTATTTCACTGATGCCGTGAGTGTGAGACTACCCTGGGGGTCCTAAAGCTAGGGTGATGCAAAAGCTGGGTTATTCAAAGAAACCTGAGGTTGTCGCTTTAAATTATTTTAAAGAGGAAGGAGTTATACATATGTGGCCTGTTTGTATTTAATCAACTGTTTATGAGTTTACAGGGGCTATTTTGTACCATGTTTACTATAGTCCGTTGTTTTGTTGTTGTTAAAATATTCCATGGGCATTACACTAGGTGAATGGACATTTTATAATTATTTATAGCTACACACAGTTTGAAATATAATCACTATAATGTCATGTATTGTTCAAGTTAAAGAAATTAGAGTACACAAATTGTCTACGCTTGTCATTGAACTTTCATAATGAAGGGTAAATATCTCAGTTTTCATATCTAGTGTGACATAATAAGGTCAAAGTATTTCAGTGATGGGCTACTGATGGCAGTCATCAGTACAAATAGATAAGGGATGGGCTACTGATGGCAGTCATCAGTACAAATAGATAAGGGATGGGCTACTGATGACAGTCATCAGTACAAATACTTAAGTGATGGACTACTGAATCACTGATGACAGTCATCGGTACAAATAGATTAGTGATGGACTACTGATGGCAGTCATCAGTACAAATACATTAGTGATGGGCTACTGATGACAGTCAACAGTACAAATACATCAGTGATGGGCTACTGATGGCAGTCATCAGTACAAATAGATTAGTGATGGGCTACTGATGACAGTCATCAGTACGAATACTAAAGTGATGGACTACTGATGACAGTCATCGGTACAAATAGATTAGTGATGGAATACTGATGGCAGTCATCAGTACAAATACATTAGTGATGGGCTACTGATGACAGTCATCGGTACAAATACATTAGTGATGGGCTACTGATGGCAGTCATCAGTACAAATACATTAGTGATGGGCTACTGATGGCAGTCTTCGGTACAAATACATTAGTGATAGACTACTGATGGCAGTTATCAGTACAAATAATTAGTGATGGGCTACTGATGACAGTCATCAGTACAAATACATTAGTGGTGGACTACTGATGATGGTAAACCACATTGTTACATAATTGTCAATATCATTCTTTTGTATGATTAAGGCCAATCTCAGATGTAAGTACCTATTTTAGAGGGTTATTAAGAACCAATTTCTTTATAGGGATTCGAACCCAGTTTGATTAAAATCTTTCAGACGATATCCGACTAAAGAGAGTCATGTTCTATGATCAGAATGTTGTAAATGGAAATCATATCCAGATAATCCTGTATTATTTATTTCCAACCGTACTTATTTGGTTGGTTCAGTGTGAACCGTTGCTTATTAGTAGCTGTTAGCTTGTCCGTCTTACAATCCAGGGGTCATGGGTTCGATTCCTGGACGGAACTTAATACTTTCGTTGAGTTTGGTTAAAAAAACGTTTTCTACGGCCTATCTCCCGCCTACCCTCGTATCAAGCAGGGCTGTTGTTACGTGAAGCCACTGTCTAGATTATGTGCTCAGTTCTACTTTTAAAAATTCGGATCAAGAGAGTTTGGCCTATCAAGAAACATCATCAAAAACCTAAGGTATTCATACTAGTACGTTGACGAATAATACCCTGGGTTACCTAAGATGACCCAGTCAACGTGAATAGTACGGTCGGGAGCCGAAATATGACTTAGAAATGTTGAATTTTGACGTTTAAGCAATAACACATATCATTTTGTAAAGTATACATGTATATATAACAGACACCGGCTATCTAATATGTTCTAACATATAGCTACATTTGTAGTACAGTCACAAATGTATTTTACGAAAAAAACCATCACGTGAAAAATGAATCCCCGAGCAGGAAATAAAGTTACATAATCATAATACTGATTTTCATACAGGATGTAATTCTAGACTTTTCTCTATGACACTCGCCAAACTGCTGTAACTGGTAGAATTGACTTATATTATGTTAGGTCATTGTAGCAATAAATCTCACAATGTACAAGACAGTTGTAAAACATGTTGAAAATGGTGAATAAGATAAAATTAGTATACATTGTGTATAACTACATTCATATTGTTACAAGACGCCTATATTTTAGTACAATTATACAATTCTAGGACGGACACAGATATTTGTTAAGATACCAAAGCGCTGACGGATTCAAAAGGTCGAATTAAGGTAAAAGACGAATCGTTTTGAATAAAGGTGTTGTTAATTTTTTTGGTGGACATCGTTTTCATAACCAAAGGCTATCAAGATTCTCGGTCGGGTATCTTGATAGCCTCTGTCGGTAAGAGAATTTGGGCGTGCTCAATTGTGCTGTCGGAACTGTGCCAGAATCAAATTCATACTCTTCCACATAGTCTGCCAAACGAGTGAAATAGGATGTCGGAACTGAATCAAAAGGCGATGTTCGTAGCAACTATGCTCGCTTCTTACTTTTTTTTTTAGCAAATAGTTAAATTGTTATCGTAAACAACCGGACAAAAGAATAATTTTAACAACATTCGTTTTCTAAACACCAAACTCACATGTTTGCAGTGATGCCGCTACCATTTTGGGTATAGTTTAAAACCCAACCGATTGAGTTCACACCACCTATTTCCCTTGGAATGGGTAGAACGCTTTCAGAACACAGTTCCGACGCACTCGATTGGAGTTCTCCCAGTTCTAACAATCGGAATTTCCAATCGAGCACGCCTTATGTGTATAATTAACTCGCCCATCATGAGCCACCCCTGACTTAAGACTATCATATGTCACATGACAATAGGACGGTTTCACGCTCTGATAACTGTACCAACTGTCACCAACTATCATTATATGTATATTTTAATGTTTCTGTACATATATGAACATCTTCATTCATTATCTTATATACAGTAAAACCTATGTAGTTCGAACATCGACGGCTTAGCTTAATTGGTTTTAATACACGAGACGGTCTCGTTGTTAACATAAAAATCAAAGCGCTGAAAGTACCGAAAGAACGATTTGTTGAAAGTCTTCCTCTCTTAATGGGCATCTTGCAGGTATTGGAAGACTAAATTTTCGAGGAAAATGGAAAATGACCGAACATTGTGTGTTTGGAATAGAGCTGAGGACAAACAAATGTAGTTTTCAACCTACCATTCAATCTCGATCATTAAACTTTGGCGCTACCGGCTGACCCAGTCAGGTGGCTATGAGTGATAGTCGTTTCAACGAGGTTTAAATGTATGAAAAAAAATATTATAATTAAGTATAGTATTTTACGTATACGGTTGACAATTCTACGTAATATGTATGCCATATTAATGCATGTGCACGCGCTAATAAGCTTAATATGCTAATTAAGGTCTTTAGTACATTGAGTACGCTTATAGTATAGGGTTATAATTTTCTCAAAGATTTTTACTACGTGACATGACTATATGAAATGATGAATGCATGCTTGTATAAGTAATGTATTAAAAACAGAACAGAACAGAATAGAACAGATGATTTATTAAAGATAAGTACATACTACATAGTACATAATCTTGTTTACATGATTACAATAAACAATAATATACAAGTTCTAATACAATATCGTATAGGTATGTTAAGAAAACGAGTATGTTGCTACACACGATTTCATACGCTTGAGATTTTGAAATCTAAGTATTCTGGTAAAAGGCCTGTCAAAGAAATTACGACTGATTTTCATAACGCCATTTAATCAATCTGAAACAAAATTGCGACATCAGGTTTTATGGCATCAGTAAAACGCCAGTTAAAGTTATCGTTTTGAAGTTCATGAGTTAAACATGTGGCACATAAACATTGATATCGTCCAAATTGCATGATTTTGCAATAACCTATGTTGTCTTTAAAGCCGAATCGTTAAGGAATCCAAATGAAATTAAATAATGATGAAGTCCACGGACTGCAATCTAGGTATCATCATTTTTTTTCAACTGACAGTTGCTTGTACATTAACCCCGCTGATTTAAATACTCACTTTAGAATTATATTATTTACTATCGATCATGTCGATAATCGAGGTTTTTAAGTATATTAGTTAATAGAGTTAGTATTGTGCATATGAACGTGAAGTCTCGTTTTCGTGATGTAAATACGGATGGGTCTAAGTACAAAAATGTCAGTTACTTCATTAACAGGTTTTGTCGAATTGATAATAACTTGTCTGGAGGTGTTAATGTATCGGAGTGTACATCTTAATGGTTAAAACACGTCCATGATTCACTCATACATGTACTGTCTACTTATGACAATTTTATATCGGCCATAAATTTATATATAATTCTAGGTGCACTTCACTGATATGACTATTTTGATGGTATAAACAGTGACAGGGATTGGTATAAAATTTATGATTATATCTCCGTTATAACACGTGCTATCATACATACAGGCAACCTTGTTATTGAGACCAGTTTTATACATCTCGATATCATCGCTGTCAACTTTTCTGTTAAAATAAAAATATGAACTGTGCGAGTCCGAGCATTATTCGCCTAAATTATGATCTGTCCTAAAATTAACGATGTTAAAAAGAACGCCAATGGTATTTCTCGTACCCGGAGGTTATCTAGATAGTTGACTATTGTTGAGTCCTCAGGAAAAAAAAAGCGTGCGACATGTGTCCATGCAGCGATGATTTATAACAAGCGACTTGAACCCCCTTCATTAGTTATATTTTAGTACAGACATAAAAATCATAACCAATGAATCGATGATGACCCCCTCCCCCCTCCAGTGTGACCATGAACTTTAAGATGAGGCCCTAAAGAAGTTAGCGATACATCAACTTCGAGTAGTGTTGATTTGTGGTACATTATTTGATAAATCCCATTACTAAGTACAAAGTTGAGGTTCGGACACAAATTGTTCCTTTGCTGTCCCAAGAAACCTTGGCATTTGAGCTTCGGACATGGAAAAGTTCATAATTCAGACACGTAAATTGCTAGCGGACAGACGACCAGACAATATTGTGCAAACCAAAGTATAATAAGACCATTCGGTCCTGTTTTGTCAGGCAATAGTTGTAGATAAATCTTTAAGAATGAGTCTGTTTCATAACTAGCGCCTTCCTTGCGAGTGAATTCACGTAAACGAGTCCGTTTGAGTTATTAGTATTGCAGTTTTACTGTGTAAGTTAGTTGAGATTTAAGGTTTTCTTTTGTTTTCATAAATATCACCTCGCAGATTGTATAAGTTTATTCAAATATGAATGCATGCGGTGAATTAGTACTTGAATGCCTTCGCAGATTATGATTACGTCATAAGGAAATTCGGATTGTCTATTGTTAATTTTGGTACTATTTTTAAAGTTTAAAGGGAATGTCTACGCACCTCTTTGCAACAATTAGTTTAATATTAAAATAAATCATAAGTCATACCTAGTAGGATTATACTTTTAAACTGCTGTGATATCTATTATTTACGCAAATACAGTAAAGTTCCGCTATTAAGACCAGCAAAATCGGTGGTCTTAATAGCGGAACGGTATTATAGAGACCATTTTGTTCACAAATTATAAGCATTTGGGTCTTAATAATTTTCAAAAATCTTATGATTTTGAAATAACAAAAGTGGTTGTAATAGCGGAACTTTACTGTATATGTTCTTTATCGATAATGCTAATAGGCTAGCGTGCGCTATTTAGCAGTAGGGAATACTTCCCGTTCGGGAAACAAGGGGATTCCCCTTCAATGCTTCCCGATCGGGCAGCAAATGCCAAAATGTTTCCCGATCGGGAAGGATTTTGGCCTTTTTTACGTACCTTACCAAAAATGGTCGCTGCATAAAAGTATTTAACCTACAAAGATTTGAAAAACACCATCTGATACAGGAAAGATGCATCTAAAATTCTACCGAGTCGTTTTCTTTTTAAATACCTACAATTAAAATAATCTATAATTGAAATTCAGAAAAAAATATGACTTTAAAGAAAAAAGTTGTTTCCCGTTCTGGAAACATTGCTTCCCGATCAGGAAGCAAGTTATACTATTTGTAATATAGTTTGTATGTAATGCAAAAACTAATTTCTGCAACAGGCATGTATGTTTTTGTAAAGAATTTAAGGCTGTATAACCTAGTCAATATAGTAACAAATGGTCAAACACATACACTTTAAATAAACATTCTAATTTTCTACCAGAATTATCTGATCAAAACAAAATTAATTGTCCAATTTATTTTTTAATTATGTAAATAGTTGTGAATATATTTAGTTATATGAACGCTCACATTAAAATACCACAACATTTGATTAATTTCACAAATCTGTAACTTCATCATAATTTTATTAGAAAATTAATATGAACCAAGGCTTGAAAGTCTGGTAATCTTGATTGTCAAATGATGGTACTTAAGTCTATTGCAGATGGCTGGACTTACTAGTTGTTTTTTTTCCTTACTCTACATATGTACATAATTCTAACCAGACGAGCTAAGCAGTATCTTGCCAAAACAAAAAGCAAACAAAATACACGTTCATAGTTGTACATTGTATTATTATTTTAAAATAAAACATTTTACCCTATATTTGAAAACAAAATGACATTAAAAAAATTCATAGTAAACATTTGGAAAAGCAAGTGTTTTGCATAATGTTTTTTTTAAAGAGTATGTAAAAAGTCAACGAGCATTTATTAATTGAGAACAAACAAATGCTTTATTTCCGATTACATACTATAAAAACGTTATTGGACACACCTCCTGTACTCAATGTGAAATAATGATAGAAATGATGATGTGACTGTGCTTTAAGCATTCACATAATTTTCCTTGAAAATTAAAAACATTACACATATCGTTAGATATGCTGTATTTATGTAAGTCACTTGACCTATGCCCATTTTAACATAGCAAGCAGGATGGAAATATAATAACCATTTCTTCAATCAGTTTTTCTTCACTAGCTTGTAAAAATAGTTTAACAATTAAGCTCAAACTTAACTTTTATAGCTAAAGATATACTTATGACCGCCAAGTGTCATTGCTTACTCCCTAATAGTCTAGTTTTACTGGAAATGCAATAATTTAAGTTAATGTATAATAATAGGAAATTGTAACAAATGAATTGAACCACATTTACAATTTTATGTTAGTGGTTATTGATGAGTTTTTATCAGTTTATATTTGTATAAATCGTTAAGTATACCGCTAGGCTAGATTAGTTGGTAGCATACTAATCTACTGATTGAGGGTTGTGGGTCTTGGTCATGAAATAATTTCTACGACTATTCTCCCTCTCAACACTGATTTCAAATCATGTTGAGCAGCTGTCAGTAACTGACCAAGTATGCGCTTAGTAACTAGCGAATTGCTCAGTTCAGAGATTAAGCCTTTCCAAAAACAGTGAGTATGTTGACAGCTGTAATATGAAATATGACATAAACAACGTGTTGCTACAGTGTAACACCCAACAAATAATACTTTCCATTTATACACAAGTCAAATAAAATTGATAAAAAGTAAACTTATTTGAATATCTTTTGGGATGTTATGATTATGCATGTAAAATTCAACAATGTGATTAAATTTCATTACAATTCCCATTAAGGAACAGCTAAATTACTATGAATGGTACTTGTGAAAAGTGTTTCTAACATATGCATTGGAATCAATGCAATATTTCCATTAACATAAAAAATATGTCTATTGCTTAAGTTTAATTTACATTACACACAAACTATATAACAAATAGTATAACTTGCTTCCTGATCGGGAAGCAATGTTTCCAGAACGAGAAACAACTTTTTTTCTTTGAAGTCATATTTTTTTTCTGAATTTCAATTTCAGATAATTTTAATTGTAGGCATTTTAAAAGAAAACGACTCGGTAGGATTTTAGATACATCTTTCCTGTATCAGATGGTGTTTTTCAAATCTTTGTAGGTTAAATACTTTTATGCAGCGGCCATTTTTGGCAAGGTACGTCACAAAAGGCCAAAATCCTTCCCGATCGGGAAACATTTTAACATTTGCTGCCCGATCGGGAAGCACTGAAGGGGAATCCCCTTGTTTCCCGAACGGGAAGTATTCCCTACTGTTTAGAAATAAGCAGGACATTTAAATTATTATTTTTAATCTAATATACGCGGGTCTGCTGCGCATGCAGTTGGTAGCGCCAGGATTTCGATTTCAGTTTCCCGGTGGGGCACAGAGGTTCTAATCCCTACCGGGGCGGTCATACCATTCCATGACAATTGGCAACAATATCAACAAATATTATCCTCCATTTATAAGGTAAGGAGAATTGCCGGTCATGTAAAAGGGAATGTAAGTACTGGTGATAGACAAGGGGACAGGTTAGGCAAGCTGGTCGCCGTGAAATAACTTTAATCGTGTTAACTCGGCGTTAAAGTATAAAAATAATTTATTATGACTTGGACTAAAAGTTTTTTTTTAGGTTTTTTTTCTTTAATTCCATCGCATTCAATGTCAAGTAATTCAATTCAACCCCTTTCTTTTCTTGAGGAAAGTTTGAGTTTCTTCCATCATATATATCATTTTTTTCCTAAACTATCAAAATTGTATGGAAACTTTTTCCGAAGCAGGAAAGAAGTGTTCTGATGATGACAAATTGTAAAGTGCAAATTGATATATAACTACAAAAGATGGTGTTTCATGTAGTAAAAATCTACCTAGTATGTCAAGGTATAGACAATGTTAGTGCATTTTTGTGACTTTTCTTGTATATTTCTTGCAACCTATTGGTCAGTTTGTCTTAAACTATTAGGAATTGATACTTTAAAACCATTACAGGCACTGAATGGTATTTTACAATATATAGAAAATTAAACCAAATCTGTGAAATGGTACCTTTAAAGCCTTCATTGAAAATAGTGCTAAAGTACCGATATGTGCACGTTTCAAAAGAAAATATGATTTCTTTAAAAATAAGTTCTAGGATAGTTACTGTGACTGACCGATGACCGTCGAAAGTTTTTTGTTTGTTTGTTTGTTTGGTCTGTTTTGGCCGGTTCTGTTAATTTGTAACAGCGCTACTGTGAACGTCTCAGTCAGTGACAGGTCTAGCGCACCCCATTGTTTTAATAGAGACTTAACACCATAAGTCAACACTTTTTATGACATGAACGGCGGCTGGTGGTTATTGTCTTCGCTCACACTAACTTATCCTTCCACAGGGGGTAACGGGTAGGGCTGTGGCGAGTATCCGAGTACTCGGATATACGCGATCCCGACCAGAAAATCGAGTACGAATATTCGTCATGTCCGAAATCGTCGGATCGCGATCTTTTTTTGGAAAAATGAAGGAACCTTTTCAGCTTAATTGCAACTGAAAACGAGTCGCACTTCTAATGTAAACTTAAATTTATGTAGGGACCGAACAATCTTGATTCAAAATTCTATTGATACACATTTAAACAAAAGTTTTATCACTGAAATGCCCATAAAACATGTTGGGAGTACATGGTTTTCTACATAGTAAAAACTCCTGTAATTCTTCACTAACTCTTTTTATTACATGAATTCTGTATGCTTTTCCATTAACAAGTGATTCGTGGTTCGATCCGTAAATCGCTACTTATGAATCGTGGTTCGGATCGGATCGCCCCTTGCTCAACGATCCACAGCCCTAGTATCGGGTTTGAAGTCATGCACTTTACCACTGTGCCACGGCCGCGATGCCATTTGTTCAGGATGTCTGACATGGGGGTTTTATCAAGTTATCAGATGACATTTATTTGCCGTTCCAATCATTGGAAGCTCTAAGTTTTTACCATAACGTTTTTAAAATCTCAGTTCTATTAGATTATACAAACGCATCTTCGAATTTAATTTAAGCGTAGTTAATGAAACGCATACCTTACAAGTCCGTCTATAATCAATTTTAACCAGCTGTTTTTGTTATAACGCTGTTGTTCTTGCAAGTCACATCACGGTGGTCAGTCAACCTACCCACCGTTCCTGGAAAGGCTAAATCTCTGTATTTAGCTGTTAACTAGTTACTTGTCGCATACTTCCGTCAGTGGCTGACAACTGCACTACATAAATTAGAATCAGTGGTAGGAGGGATAATAGTCGTAGAAATTATTACTTTACCGAACTGCACGGAATTATGCTTCGTACAGGAGTCGAACCCGCGACTCTTCAAGCAGTAGACTAAGCTGACCGAGCCGGCTGTCCTAGCATGATTTAACGAGAACTTCACCATTATAATATTCAAAACTAACAGTTCAGTTCAGAGCGATAAGCGATTGAAACTTGGTCGCGAATCATTAATTATACTGGTCCCTAGTTTCGATGTCTAATCAAATATATTTAACACAATCGCGTACGAATTGATTACCAATGCTAATTTAATTAGCATACTAGGGACAAAAAATCTACATTGCAAATTAAACCAGCTGTATATTTTACGTTAATTGTATCAACTTACTTAGATAAGTTATTTCGATCAAGTAATTGAATTATAATATACATATATGAACATTTTATAAACACACTCGACGAACGTACGAAGTTTGTGTAAATTCATCGTACTTAAAAATAAAATTTGATTAAAAATTGCATATATTCGATGTAACTTAACCCGTGGACAACTCAACCCGAGGACAACTAAACCCATGCAGTAGACATCTCAATTCGGAAGTAAGGACTAGATAACTTGTAACCCTGGAACAGACAATTCAAACCATGGTAAACTCAAACCATATACAACTCAAGTCGTGGACAACTCAATCCGTGCGATGATATCTCAACTCTGAAGTGAGGACTAGATAACCCGTAGCCCTGCCAGACAATTCAAACCGTGGACAAATCAATCCGAAGAAGGGCAGCAGAATCTTGAAGAGATATGAGTTTCGATAAATCATTCCTTTGGACAATTACTCAAATATCTTTACAACTAAATAAATGAACTTTTAAAAAATAAAAATATGACATATTATACGGCTTGAGTTGTTAACGGGTTGGGTTGTCTTCCCTTATAGTATGAGTTGTCCCTCCTAACAGGTTGAGTTGTCTTCCCTAATGGGTTGAGTTGTTTCTTCTTTGAGTTTGACTTTCAAATGAATAGTCTGGCCTGTATTGACACAAATATCATAATATGAAAACATTCATTGTTCTTCCTTTACGGAACTAAGAGTAACAGCTTTTCAATGAAAATGGGAAACTCCAATTATAAAATTCGTCTATTTCAACGAAAACCTATTGAATGGCAAATACGGGACCATTAATTATAGTTGATATTGAAACCTTGATAATCAACGAGTGCATATCTGGGTTTTACCCATACTGTGATTCAACTTTTAGTCAATTGTGTTAGTTCGCTAAGGTTGTTGTTATTCGATCCTTTGTTAAGATATTTTCATCAGGAAGCCGCCATTTCTCACCCAATCCTTTGTCATAATTTGCTCTCAAGCGGTTGGTTTCTTTAATCCTTTGAAAACTCTTAAGAAGCCACACCGACTAGTTGATATTTTAAGTGGCTTTATTTTTAGCAATTTAAGAGATGTGTCAACTTTGTCGAGTAGCACACGACGTTATATTTCTTTGCATTGACCCAGAAAGGTTTGTCGCAATGTCTTTTTCATTTTCATTTCAAGCCAGTAGAGTGCGGCTTTTGCGATGACCAACAAACGGCTGTTCCATTGTTCATAAATGCACTGCATCGTGGGAAAATTTGGTTTAAATCGGTCATCGAACTCTGGATATTGAGAATAAAAATGTTAATTATAAGTATTGTCCTCTATTTATCGAGACCTTTCCATAAGTTTCAACGAAAGCAATTTTGAATAATGTTAATTTTTGTTAATCCAAAATATATTTGTGTAATTAGCCCTGAATACATAATGACTTGTATATAAAATAATTGAAACCTACCATTATGACTACTAAAACTGCTTATGTAAAAGGACATAGCCTACATTCCTTCTTTATTTGATTAAATCTTTTATTATCACTTTAAATAGGACTTTGATGAGCAAACAGTCATAAAATAATATTGCAGTTCTTGGACATCAATTATATGAAACTATATAAGTTATATTTGCATGACTTGCTGGATTTATATACAGGGACACCTCGCTACAACGGTCACTTGTGCGTTTATAGTAAAGTATGTGGCTATTTTATCGGCGGGAGCATACAGGTATGATGTAGCTCGACGGGACTTCAAATCCTGTTTCTCGAAATGGGTACGGATTCGAAACCAACCCAAAGGGGTGGTTATACCACTCCTTGACAATGATGTCAGTTGCTTTGAGATGACCTATGCAATTAAGAATGGACAATGTAAGTTCATTTACAGCAACCAGGTATTTCTGGGACGATCGAATTGTTCGAATTTCATACGATTCTGGAACGAACAATTTCTAATAAAATTTAGAATTTCTAAGTTTACAATGTAAAATAATTACAAAAAACATGTTCTGTATTGCAGAATGAAAATGCTTATAATAATTAAAACATTGTTTCCTTGTACATCCTTTTACTAGTATACATAATATATTTTGATGAAAATTATTAATGACATTTATTTTCTTCCATTTATGAGGTATATGGAGAAGCTGTGAGGCTGATGAAGGGGTGACTTTTGTTAAAGTCTATGGTCAATTAGCTGGTCGTCGTAAAATGACCACACTTTGTGTTTTCAAGGCCTTAAACTCGTTGAAAAAAGTAAAATTGCTTATCATTATAACTTGCACTTGTATATACGGTATGCGGTAAAAATGCCAGAGGTAAAAATGCCACATACAAAAACGTCAGTGGTAAAATGCCATTGGTAAAAATACCATACCAAAAGTGGTACAAATGCTATATTATACTGTATGCGGTCAAAGTTCCAGGGGTAAGAATGGCATTATACAAAAATGTCCGAGATAAAAATGACATACTCTAAGTGGTAAAAATAAACATGAAATAAACAATTATATAAAACCTCTGGCATTTTTACCTACATTCGTATATACATACATGTACATGTCTATTATATCCTATTTTATTTCTGTACATGTGCTAAGTATAATCCATCTCACCATGTGTTAGGAACATATGTCAATAACAGAATCTATTTAAGATTTACAGCTGATATATCAAAATATATTTTATCGATCAGCAGAAACAGACGCTATATGACTTCGCTGTTGACAAACAAACACTATTTATAACAATCTAAATATTCGGATAGCTTTATGTTTTTTCCTCAGAACTGTATTTACCAAGCGACAGACTACTTTTGAAAGTCCCACGGAGACTTTAATGGTACTTATGGATTTATCCCTTTGATGTTTTTAGATTCACGGGTACCTATAAAATATTTATTATTATGACTGCGAATGTATGTAATAAATTCCTATTCATTTCATGTCGAAAATGTTGAATTTTATTTTCTAAACAAAACCACCTACGTGTCGCGTGACACACACAATACAATTGACATTTAATTTTTGAATGCATGCAGTAGCGTATCTGGACTCCTAACCTATGGAAATCCACCTAAAAATTCCAAGGTTATTAAATTTTCTAGTATATTGAAAATTTGCCCCCATTCCGTTAGCCACATGCATGATGAGTCATTGTGCATTCTTAATTGATTGTAATAAAAATTTTAAAACACATTTTTTTCATGATTTGGAACTTTTCGGTGATTTTTTACTCTAATATAGTATACGCATGTCTTCATGGAAGGTCGCCGTAGCTTCCGACTTAAACATGATTCAAATAATCTTTAAATAGAACATGATAACAAAATAAGTTATTTTATTTTACCAATGCCAAATGACGTCGGTTACTTAAATACGAGTAAATTACGAATGCGTGTATTTTTTATTGTTTACATGTAATATAAGAATAGCTTGTTTAAAATGTTTAAGGGTTGTATTCAATATGCAACAGAACAGAACAGAACAGAATTTATTTTAAATAGCA
Organism: Mactra quadrangularis; assembly: GCA_025267735.1. Classification (NCBI taxonomy): domain Eukaryota; kingdom Metazoa; phylum Mollusca; class Bivalvia; order Venerida; family Mactridae; genus Mactra; species Mactra quadrangularis. The sequence goes on along the minus strand of CM046303.1, from coordinate 59,174,661 downwards.
TAAACACATGGTGTTCGTCGCCATTACAATACAGTTGGCGGTACACCCAATACATTTTACATAATACAGTGACATCAATATAATAATGTTATATATATATATATAATAGTAAGGTATCTGAAAAGTGTTACATAATATGAGCTGTATGTACATGTAGATACAGTTATATTCATATTGTGCATTAATACAATTTTTTTCATACATCTGTAACTGTAATAACATAAAATTATTATACAAAAATTATACATGGTCTTCTTTTAATTTCAAGGCACTATAAATATATTTTGCTAATTTTATAGTCAATAATTTGTTTTTGCAAGACATAATTGATTTAAATTTATGAATATTAGGCCAATGGCAATAATATTTTGGGAAAATATCATTACGAATCGAACGATAAAAAGGACAGACTAACAGAACATGATATTCGCTTTCTATTGCTTTCATATTGCATTTTAAACAAAGACGTTGTTGCAATTCGACATTTCGGTGTCTACCCTCTTCTATTAATAAATTATGAGCTGAACATCTAAAGCGAGACAGAAATACTCGATGTTTAGAATTTTTAACCCAGAATAAATAAGTTTCTAATTCGAAACAGATTTTGAAAGTAATATAAGTTCTCATTTTAGGTGATTCACGTAGTTGTACTGACCATGACTGAATATACTGGTCATGAATTGTTTTAATAATCAATTGTAATTGACTATTTGAAATGGGTCCAATATTCCAAAGGTATGAAAAACCCAGGCTGTCAATTATTTTTTTTATATTCAATGACCAAAGGTTTACAAAATTACCTAAATCATCACGCTGATTAAATAGTTTAAAACAAAGAGAGCTCGGATCTTTAATGATTTTGAACCAGTATTTCACCATTCTAATTTTACGGATGATAAACAATGGAAAGCGACCTAATTCGCCATAAATTGAAGCATTCGAAGTCTGTTGGCGTACACTTAATAAACGTTTTAAAAATTTAATGTGCACCTTTTCTACATCCGGTCCTTTGTGAGACCCCCAGATTTCGCATCCGTAAAACAGAATAGAGGAAACCATTGAATCGAATAATTTTAATTTCTCATTTATCTCTAGATCAGCTATCTCAAAAAATGAATTCAATGCAAAAACAGCTCTTGAGGCTTTACAAGAAAGAGATTTTTGAGCCTGATAATAACTACCATTAGATGAGAGCGTAACTCCTAAGTATGTGAATTTCGTTACTATATTTAATTTTTGTTCGTTATAATGTAAATTAATATTTTCTTGTTTATTGCCTTTTTTACAAATCATAATAACAGTTTTATCTGTATTTACAGTTATTCCCCAAGTACAACAATATATATACAAATTATCAAGTAATTTTTGAAGACCGTCCCTAGAATATGACATCAAAACTGTGTCATCAGCAAATAACAACATGTATAAACTAATCTCTTCTATTGAGAATGTATCAAAAGTACCATTGCTTATGGCTGCGTACATGTCATTAATGAAAAATAAAAACAATAATGGTGACAATGGTTCACCTTGTTTAACGCCTTTAAGGCTTTCAAAACTTTCGGATGACACAAAACAGATGACACCGGAAGACAAACATGTCCTATGTATTGTTAAACCTAAAATATTTGCCCTAACTAGGTGAGAGACGTAATAAACACCCGTTATGATAATTATAGGACAAAAGCAAGCTTACATTATGCCTCAGGTACAAGTGTCATTGTCTGAACAAGCAATTAATTACTCCCATGATTATCATAATGTTTGTTATCCGATAATTAATTTATCCCTAAGATCATTGTACATGTATTTACAGTGTGAATGCGTTTGACATTTCTTGTATTGTTCGCTGATTGGCATATACTCTAGCCCAGCTGGGGCTATTGTCGTACGTATGTAATTAATATATACTTGATATTTTTGATATTTTGAGTATTAATAGGCGACTAAATGTGAGACTGTCGTGTCAGACTAGGGGTTATAGGCGTTAGAATCAACAGGGCAATATCAGTTGTTTCGCTAATATACGATATTTACTGGATGTGTTTATGATCGATGAAAAATATAGGAATTTCTTCTGTATTATACTAAAATATTTGTTATTTGTGATACAGAAAGTTTGTGTTTTAAAACTTTTGTGACTTTTGTTCCGGACACAGTTGTATAACTAAAGAAGACTTCACTTCCGGACTTACATTCAGTTACATTGTTTATAAATATAGAGGTATGAGTGTTTATGTCGAGTTTTTAAGTGTCTTTGTGAACTGTCTATTCAGAACGAAGACATTATCTATGTCTCTGTTCAGTACGATCATTCTTTGTCTACTTATCGTTTGTGATATATATACGTGCACATGAACATTGAACAAGGGCCACTTTTATGTCAACGAGACAAAATGAATGGTTTAAGATATATATTTCATTTTGTTGTTATTCAATCTTACATTCTACAAAAATGAATTGAAATTTTGGTTGAAATTTGAACTATATAATTCACTAAAACCTTGACACGAGCATTATTGTTGTGCCCAGAATTTTACAACGAAAATAACGCAAGATCTGAGTCAGTCTTGTTATTAGGTTTATAATGTAGAAAGCTTAGACTATATGGGTCCCATGTGGGCATTTTGCCCTTATACAGCCCATATGGGTCCCATCATGGCTTGCTTTCTCGGTAATTATGTAGAATTCAAAAGTTCAGTTATCAAATAATACTGTATAGCCACATATACCAGTGAATGTGTAGTAAATATAGAGCAGTTCGAACAAAAGAAGTCTAATTTCTATCAATTAATCATTTGTGTCGCGATTTTGGTATCGTTTATCGATGCCGATACTATTCGACTCCTACGATACGCTTTGGGGATGTATTAGTTTTACTATGCAGCTATATAGTAACTTTTATCTTAAATGATGTTTGTCTATATTTTCAGTATAACAATGCATGGTTGGGACAGAATAGCAAGTACCTGTGGTATAGGTTGTAAAGTGTTCTGGTCGCCATGGGCACAAGAAGATAAATATAACACAGTCAGTAAGGACGACAATGAGAACATTGAGGAAGAAGAACCAGTCACTACAGAACCTTTAAAACCAGTCTGGTCAAACATCAGCACATCGGCTCCTATAGTCAGAAACAAATCAGTTAGTTTGGGCAACATTCGGAGTACACCGGGCTATGAGAGACTATCTGTTGGAAATTTGAATTTGAGTAACAGTTCGAGTTTTACTAAGTTAAACGAGAAAAGAAACAGTAAAACAGAATTGAATGGCAGTGTAACAAACTTGAACAAATCCTTGCTTAGAGAAAGTAAAGACAATATATCTGGTAGTCGTGCAAGCATTGCTGAAGAAAAGCTGCACGTGACTCAGCTAGTCACGACTGTGTGATAAGGTTTGTTTGAAAGAGTCATGTGATCAACATATATCGATGACGTAATACACATTGACGATCTCTCTATGTCTGCTGCGAAGATTTTAATGGTTAAAAGTACCAAATTGATACGTCAGTGCTTTAAAAATTGTGCAATCAAAACTTTTAGAGTGAATGAAATGACTAAATGTGATTATGTGTGATTGTTTAGCATAGAATGTGGACGATGACTGTAAAACTAATAATGAAACTTTTTTTTCACTCAGTGAAAGTATATTATCGAAGTGTTCTCATAAACCAAGTGTCCTGTAAAACTGTGGCTCATAAAGGGTCCTTGCCATAAACCGTAAATCAAATATTGGGTCTATCGCACAGGCTGTCGACACGGTTCCGAATCAAAAACACTAAATATATATAAATAATACATACAATAGTCTTTTAGATTCGGGACCGAGTCGGCTGCCTGTGGTCTATATGGTGTATATGTATATGAACCAGCAGTTGATCAGTACTAATGTAATTAACTCAGTGACGTAAGACTCCTGCCTGATTTTGTTGCTTTATGGGGATTTCTTGGTTTGATCATATGTAACATTAGTCCATGTGTCATACAGTAAAGTTCCGCTATTAAGACCATCAAAACCAGTGGTCTAAAGAGAAAAATAATCGTAATGTAGCAACCCATTTTATAAAATTAAGCTTTTAGGAGAATAAAAAAAACGTTAAAAGTTGCTTGATTAGGAAATGACTAAGGTGTTCTAAATAGCGGAACTTTACTGTACTTATGCTCGTTTATTTGAAAACTATAATATTATCACGAAATAGGAAGTTTTTTTATTCTATACAGCTCTATAAACTAACTGAACAAAAGGGAAGATAAAAATTAGGACATGCCATTAATGTAAATGTTATTAAATGATTTTAATCTTTGTAATTATGTATATATTCATTACAACGAAAAGAATGGAAGAGTGTTTTAAATTAAAACTGCCAGATGTTTTGATGTTGTAGCCATATGTTTTATTGTTGAACATTTTAAACAAGTATTGTACCGTATTTTATTATTGCCAAATGTTTTAGTATTGTCATGTTTCGAAAGATATTTTATTTTAAACTTGTTTTATGAATGCCAAATGTTTTAACTGTGTTTTATGTCAATTTTTATGTTATTACCATATGCATGTTTTCCTGCCATTATTTCGCCATTTTACTCATGATTTATTTGTCATTTTATCAGTTTTTAGTATAAATAAAAATATTGTTTTAATTAAATCTTAGTCATGGACATTATTGGTTTTTATTCCTATTGTTTTAATAACGTGTTAGTTACTCATCTGCTGTGTTCAACACACTCAAGAAAACGAGACAATATTTTTTTTAATATTAGACATGCATTCATTGTTTGAATAAATTGTTATATTGGCACACGTGATTTGTCTGTAATTGATTTTTAATGTACGTATTTTCATATAATATCATTCGTATCCTAAGTTCGTAAATTTAACTATTACATATTGATTGCTGTACATTGTATACTTAATTTAATAAATTAATAATTGGTATTTCCGAATGATTTTATCAATCGTAATGTTGCTTTATTTATCTGAAAACTAAATTTATTTACTATGATATTGAACAATTCAATTCAACTTCCAGTGCTACATACATTTACCGCGCTAATTTAAATACTCACTTCAGTACTTTTGCACTCACTACTGATAATTGAGTATTTAAATCAGCGTGGTCAATATATGCGCCACTGACAGTTGAATTCTGACATGACGTAGAAAATCGGGCACATACTTGAATTGTAAATATTATTGAACACGAGTACTTCACAAGAAATTTGAAAATTTCTATTGTTGGAAACCCACTGTTCGAATACATTATGAATACATTGTATACTCGTCGACTACATGTATTAGTAACCTGGGTTACCGAAGATGGGAAATCCCATACAAGTATAAGATAGTAACGCTTTTTTCAAGACACGGAAAATACCGAGTAGTTACGATTTTGACGCTATATGTTTATTAATATTATATATTTTTAATGTATTTAAAAATTACCTGATGAAGACGTAAATATCGAAACGTTGGAATTAAAATACATATAAATATGCTTGAATTGTGAATTCTTCTTTTTATTATCTATTAATATTACGTCACCGTCTCATACTATGTCGATTGGTCAGTGCATAACTGGTGTACAAGCTTCTTTATTTACATGAAGTTAGACTGTTATTGCACTATCACATTGATATATAGTAGAAACCCTCTAGGACAGTCATCTGATATTGGAGAACACATACAGTACCCACTAAAAGTTTGGAGACAAAGGAAACTTACTAAATTTTAAAAGTTCATAGATTGTTTTGGGTAGAACCATTATATTTGTTATATTTAGTGTCACAGTGGTTGATGATTAAATGAAAACATTTTGTTGAATGCACATGACATTTATAATATTTGGTGTCTGATATCCCAAAGCCTCCAAAACCAAAATTAATGTAATTCTTTTCTGTAATGTATATCTTAAGCTAGCTACGTTGGTAGTCTCAACAACAAACAGTACTATAACAAAAGAATAAGCACCACTAAAAAGCATTTCAAAATAAACGGTAATCAACATTTTGATAAAACCTATGTAGTAGGCTTACAAAGTGAAAATGTCTCCACACTTTTGGTGGGCACTGTATATTATGACTAGGAACGTTCAACTCTCATTGTTCTGTTTATTATTCATCGATGAATCATAAAACTGAATTAAACTCATCTGTTTATTGTAAGCATGTGTCTTGAAGATTATATTATATTGTAGAAATGATGAGTGTTTTAGAAATGACGAGAATATATGACGAGAATATATAAAACTTGCTGTTGATGAGATCAATAGTATACTTTTATATTCGTGAATATTGACAAAAAGGGCACAACACTTATTAGGCAGTTGTACTAGTACATAGGCGTTTTAACCTTAAGAACTATTGTGGTCTCCGAACGTTCATGGATAATGGAAATGGATTGTGAAAATAAGTGATCATGCTTTTTGCTAAATTTCATTCAACTGTCAGCAGTGCAGACATTTATCCCGCTTATTTAAATCAATCGTGAGTACATGCAACTGGCAGTTGAATAAAATTTAATGATACCACGAGTACTTTTTACGATAGTAAAGCTGATTTGTGTAATATTGTTTGAATCATATTGTTGATGATCTAATAAATGTTGATTTTCACACCTAAATGAACCTACTTCTTTGCCTAAATGTATCTTTGTTACTCTTTTCCTCATGGGTATAAATTTGAGTAAGTTTTACCTAAAACAAGATTTTTGTCCAAGAACGTTTGAACGTGGCACTATATATCCACCATACTTTTACTAAAACGATTCCCTGGCGTACTTGCACATGAACATTTTGTAATTTTACTTTATAATGATGCTCAACAATAAGTCAAGCTTTAATTAAAACTTGCTTACCAGAAAGTCATGTATAAACAAATTACCATAAAACATGAGTTGTATATCTCCCCTGATAACTCACTGTAGTGGTTTACTATTTACAATTCAAATCTAATTAACATGTATTAATGTTAAGACAGTGGGTTACATTTTACTGTTTACATCAGCTGCGGTAGTGACGAACACCGAGTGCATGTATCCACAGGAGCTTGACATTCTGTATCGCAGTTTAAAAAATTCCATCCTTCTTATAATGATAAGTAGAAGAGAATCTTTCAAACTACGATACAGAATGTGAAGCTCGTGTGATGTATCTACCATTGAACTATATACTTTTATAAATTGTAGTACATGTATACACTGCCCTCTAAAAGTTTCTCCCCAGTACAATAAATTAAGTTACTACAGTTTCTAAGTTCAAATTAGAAATATCATTGTTTATTTAATTCATTGTTCGTGCAATATATAGAATGGAATTTCTGCATGTTTTTTTAGTTGTAGCTAAAGTTATCTATCAGCCTCCGAAACTATGGTCAATGTATCTCAATTAATCAATAATCAAAGTTGCAATAGTTCTGTTGTTTCATAACCATAAAACAGATAAACTGATCTATACTTTTGGTCAGAAATGACAAATGAACATAGCATACACTGCCCTTCAAAAGTTGCTTCACACATTCACAATTTATATGTTGTAGTAAAAAGAATTAAAAAAAATGTAAAAGCAGTTTATTGTCAAACGATTTTCCATTTTGCCTTTCCTATTAATCATTATTTTGTACTTCGCAAATAATACACTCCGAGAACGATAAAACTTTGTATTATACAATACCAAAAGCGAACCCCTAAGTTTGATTGCACTATCATGTTTTATGGACCTCAAATTATAACGTATGGCATGCCGTTTGCACAATAATTACTTAAACTATAGGATTAACTGTTAAACCCATAGTTTAACAGACTTAAACATAGGGTTTAACTGTTAATCCTATAGTTTAAGACTTTAAACTATGGGTTTAACAGAATATTGTGCACAAAGTTACTTAAAGTATATGTTTATCAGCATAAACCCTATGTTTAAGTGTTAATCCTATAGTTTAAGACTTTAATCTATATATTTAACCGATTTTCACATTAAACACTTTAAACTATGGTATTAAGAGACTTTAATACATAGTTTTAAGCGAAAATCTGTTAACTATATAGTTAAGACTTTAAACTATGGGTTTAACTGTTAATCCTATAGTTTAACAGATATCCAATCATTTCTCGAGTTTGTCATCACGTGAGAAGTTGTTGCTTTATCTGAAGTTGCTATTTGTATAACATAATACAAGCATGCAGACGATGCGATATATAGAGGATATTCGCCAATTTTGGTGTAAGATCGATTTATATTTCACCGAGTGAGCTTAGAAAACATATTTTCACGAGTGGCGTAGCCACGAGTGAAAATGTCATTTTCTGAGCTCACAAGGTGAAATATAAATCGATCTTACACCGAAATCGGCGAATTTTCTGTTTCTTACATGCTGTTCACCTGAAAAATGATGCAAGACTATCTAGATCTACCTGTGCCAGTTCATGGACAGACCGTATGACTCATTATTAATGTGATAGAGCGAAAATAAGTAGTTCCAGTGTGCATAATTTATTGTAATATAATCGTTCATTTCTTAAGACACTACCCATCCAAATTTAATTAATCCATGTTTGTTACATTAAAGAAGTATGAGGGAAAACAATTTTAAACTCGAAAATCGTGTAACAGTTTCCTCACGCGGAAGGAGACAAATGTGTACTGCATGAACAGTCAATGTCAAGGTAGATGTGTTTACGTCTGAGTTGGTCTACGCGAATTATAAATCAATACAGTTTTTATTGTGATGTCATATTACGCGGTTAAACGGAAGGATTTAAACGATATTATCAAGCGACTGGAAAGTACATGTTTCCCAATTATGATATGGATATAAGGATAATGTAAGGAAACACATAGAATCTAGATCTACGCGCTGAAGGGATGTTTCATTGATTTGTCAAAATGGCGAAGACTCAAGAAAGCCGATGATTTTTAGCCAGTTCATTATATCTAATTTATGCACAGATTGGCTTGGATTTATACTAGCCAACCTTTGTATTTACCGTATAATGACTGGATATTCGTCAAATGAATCAACGAATGGAATCCAATGGCAATGCACACGATGCAGCTTTGATACAGTCAACGTTCAGACATGTTTGAGTTTTTCCTCGCTGGATTTGAATGGTGACGTAAGTTATTCTAAGATTTGTAAAGAATTTTCTCATGAAAACCTGTATCAGACTATTCATTAAAAGCGCGAAACTCTCGCATTTGACCCCAATTATGTACAAAAAATCTCCATTATGCAGTCGCGTGATTGCCCTGTAATCTGGACTGAGCTGTGTCGACTAAATTTGTAGACTTTCGTTTTAAAAATTAGTTAGCAACAGGATATGTTGGATTTGTTTATATCATCTCCTGCTTTAGCATCAACTAATGCATTTGTCACCATTGAACTCGCTTATATGATGTTTGAAAAAGCTCTAGCTTGTCTGTCTCCCTTGAAAAAAGTAGTCCGTCATTTTTTATATTTTCACCGTAGTGAAAATATAAACCGATATTTTCATCGTTTATTTTCATCGTATAACACAGCATTTCATCGTAAAGCATGAAAGAAATATTTTTACTTTTGTTATCTAAGTGACTGTTGACTTTGAATAGTCCTAAGTAATTTATAAACAAGTAAAAAATTGCTGCTAAATGCAGCAAAGGGATTGTCACGGCAAACAAAAAAAAAGAATTATGAAGTATAATCTAAAGGTAACTCAAAAAGCATTATATTGAATTGTCATGTTAAGGTTTTTCAGTAATAAAAATGTAACTTGTTATAAAAAGTTTTCCTGTTCATATGTATTATTTTCGTTCCACGAGAGCCTAGTAAGATTCTCGATACTAGTTAGATCGAGAATCTAAATAACCTTGGGGTACGAGAATGGTCTGGATCTAGTTACCATCTTTATTCCGACAAGATGTTTGGTTTCAGTTGGATTAATTTCCAGTAACTCATATTTGCATGACGCTTAAAAAGATCGGCAAAAGGGAAAACGTATTCTTCCAGAACAGAAGCTATTTACATGACTTATCGCTTCTGTTCAGTCAAGTGCTCCTTACATTGCGGATCTGTCCTTACCAATTCGTGTGACTATTGGTTCCCAAAAGTGATCTGTATAATAAGGGACGATCGTTGGTCTCAGGGCAAAATGAAAATCAAAGTACATAAAAAGAGGCCTTTTAATCGCAACAGCTACTTCCCAAGAACAAAACATGACGAAACCGGTTTAAGACGTAAAGGTGCGTCATAATTATCATTAGAAAGTTCGTCCACAGATTAGCCCATACCGAACTTCCAGTTCTAAGCAGTAGGATGTAGATTTGCTGTACAAAATATTTTATCTTTACATCTGCTCGATCTATAACCTGGTCCGTAACTCTAACGCTCTTAAAATTAACTGCCCCCCCCCCCCCTACACTTAATCATAGTTTAAAAAGGACGTCAATAGAACTCAATTAAAGTTAGAATTTAAAATCAACGTTACACGATTTTATTTATACAGTCCGCTAAAAAGGACAAAAAGGTATATTATTAAAATATTACATTTGAATCCTATCAAAATTGTTTTCAAATGATTAAGTCTCTAATAGTTAGAGTTTTCGAGGACTTTACACACATTAAATAACTAAATGGATTAAATAGATATATCATTTACATTGATAAAAATGTTTAATATCAATATCTTTCTAATGCGCGGTTGATTATCATTGTTAATTGGTGTTAATGTGTCACTACATGTAGCAGTATGACATCCCACAATAAATGATAAGATCATTTAACAAACATGTTTATTGCTGCAGCTGTGAAAACAATAGATCATAAAACATAAGGGGGTCTGTTTAAAATGAATGACATTTATTATGTATCTGTTCAATGTAATTGTTGTACATAGCTAGACTTCGATAAATATATATAAAAAATATATAATCACTGATTAATAAATGTTAATCCCTAATATAAAAATATTTCGTTTGATTTGCAATTTTTAAAAATACACTCATAAACTTAAAACCTTAACATTTTGAAACATAAATGGAACTTTTATATCATTTCTCTAAGAAATAATTTTAAAAATCTATTCAAGCAAATCCACGAAACATTGTCAAGGTCCACATGAAACTAGCAAGCGCGATTTCATTGGCTGAATGACTTAATACTATAGTTTCTATAGGTTCTCTGTTAAACATAGGGTTTAAAGTGTTAAACATATAGTTTAAGTAATTAATATGTAAACGGCGCATAAACCCATAGTTTAAAGTCTTAATCTATGGGTTTAACAGAAAACAGTGAAACGAAGTCTTAAACTATGGGTTTAACAGTTATTCCTATAGTTTAAAATCTTAATCTATATGTTTAAGAGAAATACAGTTGAATCTATAGGATTAAGAGTCTTAAACATAGGGTTAAACAGTTAAACATAGGGTTTAACAGTTAAACATATAGTTTAAAGTCTTAATCTATAGTTTCAATTTGGAAAACTTAAAACTATAGGATTAAGAGTCTTAAACCCTATGTAAAGTCTTAATCTATAGTTTCAATTTGGAAAACTTAAAACTATAGGATTAAGAGTCTTAAACCCTATGTTTAAGTCTGTTAAACTATGGGTTTAACAGTTAAACCTATAGTTTAAGTAATTATTGTGCAAACGGCATTCCATAATAACGTATATATTGAAAAAACTGATGTATCTTCTTGTTGCAGACTTTTTATGATGGTTTCGATTTTAACATTTATGAACAAAAACTTAGAATATGTGCATGTTGTCTACATTACAAACTTAAAACAGTTACTTTAATTCATTCATTTCTTATTTTGAGAGTTTTCGGCTGGTAAATAGTTTCAATTTTGAAATAATTTTCGAATTTTTCGAATGTCCAAATTCACATAAGCAAGTATGACGATGCTCAATTCAAGATCTCTACGCTATCACCAACGGTCGCAATGCACAACACTCCTTCCCCAGGCTACATTGTTTCAGATGAACCATATTATCACCCAAGGTTATTTCTGACGAACATTTACGCAGATTTGTTATTGTTATGGTCTACTAAACTCTGTTATTTATAAAAGGTAGTTAAGTTCATTTACCCACGATTCATTAGTTAAACTAAATGGGTTAATGTTCTGAGTGCATTTGAACAAAAGTAACTTGACAATATGTCTAAAAAGTACTATTAGTGCTACTGTTATTACATAAAAGGAACCATTAGTGCATTTTTTACATAATAAGGAATGGTTTGATGCTTTTGTCGTTTGGCCTCGAGCTAATACGACTGTCTTTGAAAAAATACAAGACCTGTATCAAATATCCTTTTCATTAACGTATCTATCTATTGTCTAATCCTTATGAATGCAGTAATTGAATAATCATGGCTGTGTTTTTGGTTGAAATTTCAATGCACTTTACAGTACAGTAAAGGTACACTATTAAGACTATCAAAATTGATGATCGGAATAGCGTATTGAACTAAATTTTAATAAGGCCATTTAATTTCTTCTCAAATTAAGCATTTTGGACTACGCTATAACACCACCGTCACAATAGCTCACCCATTCGGAACTACCTCGGCGATCTTCTACGCAGATACACCTCGGATATCATACAATGTAAGGTGAAAAAGTAGATCTAGGAATTTTGGTTTCTGTGGTAATATAGTCTGAACTACACAGAAATACTACGTGTGAGACATTGTACAGATGAAATGAAGTGATAAAGCGTGTAACAATGTTATTATTAAATGTTGTCATAAAAATGACAGTCACCGGACCTGATAACCTGGTTGTATTCCTACTACGTCTGATTTCCGAGGTATATCTTCGTTGATGATCGCCGAGGTTGTTCCCAATGTAGCTCACAAACCTCGGTCTAAAAATTGTAATTTACGAAATCTAGATGCTATTAATAGTGTTTCGTCTAGATGACAACTAGGCGTTGATAAGTCGACGCAAATGTCATCTTGACGCGACCCTCGTAACGAACCTTAGGATCCTGCACGACAGCGCTCTACAGGATATCTGTTTTCCGAGATTGCAACATATAAAATTGGCTGTCCCTAAATAACACAGCCATTGTATACACATGGCTTTGCCAATCAGCGTATTTTTATATTGCAAATTGGCCAATCAAGTCAAAATATTATTGAATTATGTTGAGTACTCTAAACCCCTTGATTATCAAAGATTATTATTCTTCTGTCTTTGAACTACAAAATCATGATTTTAACTTACGATAACTTTTATCGTAAGATTTTTTTGTGAAAAGGTGCAAAGGACTATCTTCTTCTCATATGAAACCTTTGGTAACTTAAAAAAATCGTTAAAAATGCCTACATTTGCATACGCTTCTAAGGCGGTCTTTATAGTGAAATTCAACTAGAGAAAAATATAGTTAATAAGCCTAAATATCTAAATTTACGCAATTGTAGTGCATTTCATATTCATTGTACTTTTTATAAATTTAAAATGATTCTTTCTTATTACTTTTTGTCTCCAGTGTATTGACTGTGTTTTTATCAATTGAAGTTTTACAGATTTGCTATTTTCAGCTTCGTTTTTATTTCAAAGCTTAGATTAGCCAATTTACTCCCATGAACTTAAAAAACAATTGTGTCATAAATTCTAGTCTTAATTGATGTATCATGTGTTTTTTGTAATACAATTGTGTCATATCAGTCAATCATTCATCATACACTACTTGAAATGTATCCAACATTACATTTTGATACAGTACCTACATAAAGTTTGTAGACATTTTTCATTTTATAAGCCTACTACATATAGGTTTAATAAAAAAGTGATTACCATTAATTTGGAAATGCTTTTTAGTTTAGCTTATGTTTTATTATGGTACTATTTGTAGTTATGACTAGCAAAGTAGCTTTAACTTTATGTTATAGAAAAGAATTAGGCCCTACTTTGAATTTGGTTTTGAAGGTTTTTATATATCAGATGCTGAAATTTATAATTGTGATGCAATCAAGAAATTTGTTTTTATTTAATCATCAAACATATTAAATATAATGAAAATAATGGTTCTACCGAAAACTGTCAATGAAATTAAAAACAAAAAAGAAAATTTTATGAAATTTCCTTTGACTCCAAACTTTAGGTGGGTACTTTAGGTTTTGTATAATGTGTTGTATACTATTGATACATTTTATTCACCCGTGAGTGGTGCATACATTAACCCTACTTATTTAAATGCTCACTGCAGTATTTCACCACTAACGACCGATGAAATTGTTATCCGTATCTATGTACGGGGATGTTCGTTCAAACATCGGGTATTTAAATCAGCGGGCTCAATGTATGCATCACTGATATTTGAATGAAATTTACCAGTATGCTATATGTATGTTAGTAATAAATCGATTCGTTATTAAGAAAATAGCCTATTATCATTGTTATTTTCGTCTTATACTTTAAAGTTTAGTTTTTCACTTTAAATGCAGTCCCTTCTAGAAATTAATTTCTAAAGTAGAAGGTCTAGTTAGTAGGACAGCCACATCCAGGAGTTTTTTTTTTACCAAAGGTCGCATTAAGAAGTAACAAGCTGAGACATACATGTATATCAATGCTGAAATTACATTGACCTTGACATTTGAAGAAGATGCACGAAATGGCAACAGCTGGTTTAACAAGACTACAATGTCTCCTTAACATTATGATATTTGACTAAGCCAGATACTTTTATTCCCGGAACCCAAGGTAATCAAGAAAGAGAATCTTGATAACGTCTGGGTACGAGAACAGAACAGAGCAGCACGAGAATGGTTACTTTTTCGTGCGACCTAACTCCAAATAAGCCCTTTATTAGGCTTCTTCTGCTCTACTAAGTAGACATACTAATTGGGAGAATATTTCTTCATTTGCTGGTCCTTGTAGTGTTCGGATCGGACAAGCTGCTTTTTAGGAAAGCGATCCAGTGGTACGGTGCGCTTAGGGATCATGAGGTCACATATTGAACACCGCTATGGTCACTGCTAATTTCCTTGGTGAATTAATCTACCTACAAATGTTCCACTCTACCTAGATGTCAATGGTTACCTCGATGGATCATCTCTCTGATGATAATTTCAATGAACAAAGGTTATCGTACAAAATTGTAAAGTTGGCTAAATATGTGTATACTAGCAGACTTCTAAACACTTTAACTTTTCAGTACCAATTGTTTATTTCATTACACATTGTTATTATGTAAACAAGACAATAGAATGTAGACTATGTTACTTCCTATATTACCATCAAAATTGTTTGTTTATCTTTAATTGTCTATTTACTATAGATATGGACAATTGTTCTCTATGTAAATAAATTATGTAAACGAATCTGGGACCAAAGTAAGTGGCATAGATTTGTCATAATGATTATGCTTCCCAGTTGAATACCAGGATTTATCGATGCAATAAAAATCGATACATGTATTCCACTGGTTTGAAACAACGAAAATAAATTTTGTTATTTTTCACTGTTTGGATGCGCCGTTCTGATGACATATCAGACTTAAACATTAAAAAAGCCACTTTCAAGCATATAATAAACAGAACATTTGCTTATTTAGGTGTAAGATCTTTTTTATCTTTTCACTTGTGAAATAAAAATCGATCTTTCACCGAAAGAAAAACGTTTGTTTTTGTCTCGTACTTTAGGAACAATGAAAAAAATGTCAGCGGAATACAAAAGTTTTCATTGTGTCATTTGTAAATACTAAATAACATGTGCAGATAGTCAATTTCCAAAGCATATAAAAATGCATGTCGAACTATAGCGAGTACAGAAGTAGTGTATTGTGTATGTATGAGCGTGAATTAACGAACAAATATGAAATATTGAAATCAGCGGGGTTGATAAATGCACTTCTGACACTTGAAAAACTACCAACATCGTCCTTGTGAAATAAAAAATGTATTTTTTTGCTTCGTTTATCATCATTGAATAACACTCATATTAGGGCTCTACACCGGTATACGATATACAATATAAACTGAAAGAAAAAAGTTTGGCAAGTTTTTCTCTCCTATTATTTTTTTCTTTTTGAGCTTTCGAATGAAGACGTTTTATATGTAAATGATGTACTTATCGATGCTCTTTACACATCTATTGTGTTTGTTCGAAAACCGTGTATTTTATCAGCGAAGCGTAAGAAACTCGAAAATCACGTGCAACGTAAGCACGGCAATTTCGGTAGCGTGTAGAGTCGAGTAATGTACCTCATTGTTTTGAGCTGTTACCACAAACAAAATAACCAGTTTAAAACTCGAAGAAATTCCAATGGGGCGTCGCCAAGGAATGACGTTAGGAGAACGTCAAAGAGGTGTAGGTATGCTCCACGCTGGTATGACGGCAAGAGATGTCGCTCGGCATTTCAATCGCCATGAGTCTACAATTAGTCGCCTTAGAAACCGTCTGAGGGAAACAGGACGAGTCAACAACAGACCCAGATCAGGCAGACCACGGAAAACAACACCACGCGAAGACCGTCATATCACGACGCTTTCTCGACGTAACCGGTTTATGTCCAGTGGGAAGATAGCCCGAGATCTCATGAATACTACTGGGACTAGGGTGTGCCTCAGAACTGTGAGAAATAGGCTTCGCGCGGCAAGGCTAAAGGCGTGTCGGCTTTACGTTGGGATTCCGTTGACGCATAGTCATCGTCAAGAACGGCTCCAATGGTTCGGGGCATCGTCCATGGACATGCAGACAATGGAACAATGTGTTATTTACCGACGAATCGCGGTTTAATGTATCCTTCGCGGATGGCAGGATTCGAGTGTGGCGTAGACAAGGTGAGAGGCTCCACGCAGACAACGTTGTCCAACGAGATAGATACGGAGGTGGCAGTGTAATGGTTTGGGCTGGGATTTACCATGATGGTAAGACTGGACTCGTTACTGTGCCTGGCAACCTTAATGCACAAAGATATTGTGATGAAATCCTCGAACCTGTTGCATTGCCATTTATGCAGCAACATAACGTGGGGATTTTCCAGCAAGATAATGCCCGCCCGCATACCGCGCGTTACATACAGGGTTTCCTACGTCGAAACAACGTGCGACTTCTCCCCTGGCCTGCAAGATCGCCTGATCTCTCACCGATTGAACACCTATGGGACCATTTAGGTCGTCGTGTAAGAAAGAATCATGACGTCGACGACGTGCGGGACCTTGAACGTGCTCTGCGAGTTGAGTGGGCCAGAATCCCCCTACGTGTTATCAGAAAGCTAATTTGTAGCATGAGACATTAGCTTGTAACGGGGGTCACACTAGATACTGAACTCCTTGTGAATTTTGACGCCTTACCCCTAACGTCTTTCAGGCTGTACAGTGAGCTAAGGCAACAGGGTTTTGACAATTGATTGTTACACACTAATTGAAAACTAAATGCTTTATTCAATTATGTACTTGGTTTAAGTATATTGGTATAGTTTCAATAAACCAGTGAAATATTTCCGAACTTGCTAACTTTTTTTCTCTCAGTATATATCGAATATCGGTATTGTAGGTTCGATCGATATATCGGATCGAACGTTTCCGCATCGAACGAAATATCGATTAATGACGCTCATACAAATGAAATCCATGGTATTAGGTCACAAAGCTCACTGGGCAACAATACGTACTATGGTTTGTTGTTGCCAATCAAGTTCTTGTTGTTTGTCGTTCTTATTATCTCGCTTGTAGCATTGATTCGAACTGCCTTGTTAAAATAACTGTACGATTTTGTTATACACCTTAATAAGTCCCGATCGCAAGCATTGATGACCTCTGTTTACGAAAATGTTTTTTCATTTAAGCACTGTTTAAGATGTTGTTGTTAAGTACATTTCCGTTCCTTCTGATCACTTGTTTTACTAAACTTCATACAGTTCAATGTTTTACTCTTCTGTTGAATAACATACCATGTGCAGACTTAAAAAAATTACCAATGTACAAGCTCCAATAACTTAGCACAGCACTCAACGTTCGATATTCAATATCGAATATCGAACCAGTTCGACGTTCGACGTTCGACGTTTGCATATTCGCTGATATTCAATAAGATGGGACAATTAAGATTTGAAAAATGCAAAAAATAAAGTTCTGTCGATTTTTGTTTTGACTGATTTTACAAGTTGCTGTATGTATGAGGCTTGATATTGTGCAAGGGTTTGAACAATCTCGGACTAAATAAAATTTTGCACATATTTGAATACAAGCACATATTTTCTATGGTAACGTATGTTTCTGTACGGAACACACTAATAAAACGCATATTCTTGGTCTGGTTTTGTATGTTTGTCTATGATTTAAGCAATTATAAGAAGGCAATGGGTTGGTACTTAAAATGCATATCTCAAAACGATAAATTCAGAACACAAAATCGCTCAAATATGACTTAAATTTTAGACCAACGTATGCAAATTTACAAAAATACATTAATGACCGTTGATACAATGACTTTCCAACTTGGAACAAAGTTCAAAGAGAACAAAAGTACAATGGCCGTAAAAATCAACATTTCTGAATACATTTTAATAGTTTGTATCCTTTACTCACTGAAAAATTCATAATCATGAACGTTTAAAGAAATAACTAGTTAGTAACGTATGTTACAACAACACTGTTTAAACTATCATATCCCAGTGTTATCAGTCACATCCAGTGCAACAGTTTAAAAATTTAAATGGCAGCACTAACTTTTTTCTATGTACTATGTCATACCTATATAATGTTAATAGGATTTCCTTCAAAATTAAGTGAAAACAAATTTAAAATTAAGAGGAAAAAAGGTTACGAATTAGTCACAAAAAATCAAAACAGTTAAATCGTATTCGAAGTTCACATAGTAATTAACTTAAATATACAATTGAAGTAAAAATTGCAACATTCTCCAAGACATTCAATGAGGTATTGGCACACTTATTTCATAAAACAAATCATTTGTCACCCAAATTACAGCATCATAGGTTTGCCCTTGGATAAGAAGTTGGCGCTGTTTCATGATCGATGTGTTTGCTTCCTTATCATTATCGATTTGTAGCAATGTGCCATGTTCCCTTAAATAGTTCTGCAACAAAATATTCCGCGACGTATTCTAGTTCATCATTGACAAAAAATGAATTCTGATACATGTTGTCTGTGTCGTCAGGAATTACAACAGCCTGTGGTAGCGTATGTTTATAAAGGTTTTTTTGCTGCTGTTGAATTTGACTGACGTCCTGTGTTCCTTTACACTTAAAGACAGGATATAAAAGAAACAACCAGGACTTGAACGTTAGGAGTTTCAAAAAATAAGCGAAACATAGTGAAACAAGTAAACAAACAATCATCAACTAAGATACATTTCATATGAAACATACGTTACCAAACGTAACGTATGTTTCAATTCATAAAACCATGTCTTTTTGAAAAAGAAGCGAAAAAGGACGAATAAATCAGATTTGTTAACATCTAGTAAGTATTGAAGTAGCAAATAATTTGCAAAAAGCATCCATTTGAGTATTGCTATGTAGGATTTTATGCTTACATTGCATGCAATGGTTAAAAAATCTTCAGACTCATTAATTTGTCAACGCCATTGAGAGGCACGCAATTTCTAGTTTTTTCAGCTTGGTTGATGATGTCGTATATTTTGCAATGAGATAATGTCATCGTTTATCCCTTTGTCACATTGTAAGATCGGTTTATCATTTTAACGGTAACGTATGTTACATCACGTATGTTACATTTGATACTTTAGACAGCAGTATCTCTAGACGATCCTGAGGAATGACAAAAGTAGTTATCATAAAATGAAGAGTTCATTAGAGTGACTAATTATAAAACATTAATTCAACTTAGATATTTACCATTAGTTGAAAAACCATGGTCACGTATGTTTCATTCTTAAAAGTCTACTCAAAAATTTTGGTAAAATGTGATGATTAATGAAATGCCTGTGAATACTTAATGACAATCGTTTCTATTTCATGTATATTCATATCTAATCTTATGATTTTATATATTTTTAAATTATAATATCGTTTCGAATTTTTTTTAAAATGGACCTTTTTCACGGTCACGTATGTTTCCACACACTTGGCGACAAAGTTTAAGAGCTGTGTGTAAGTTTATATTTCTGAGGAGCAAGATAAAAAACTTATTCTTACATACAGGAACGTTGTATGTGTTAAAAAACAAGTGCATTAAGACAACCTTATGTGCCTATTCTTCTTAGTCTGCGCTCAAAGTCAGAAAATTGAGATGGCGACAGTAACGTATGTTACATTTTGGGGTACTTATGAGACCAGCATGAACACATACGTGTGCATATTTCAAAAATCTTTTTTGTCCCAAATGCCCACACACAGCATACAACTTTTGCATTTTAATTCAATTCACAGTCTATTCGTATTTACTCAGTAACTCATGGAACATTAAATGTTCCATCTTATTGAATATCAGCGATTGTGCGAATATCGAACTGAAGTTGAATATCGAACCAGAGAGACGTTAGACATTCGTTAATAATAGTCTGAATGTACATTGTAGTTTTTAGGTTGAATATCGAACCAGCTCGACGTTCGACATTCATTAATAATTGTCTAATGTCGCTCTGAGGTTGAATATCGAATCAGCTCGACGTTCGACATTCATTAATAATTGTCTGAATGTCGCTCTGAGGTTGAATATCGAATCAGCTCGACGTTCGACATTCAATAATAATTGTCTGAATGTATTGAATATCGAATCGTCGAACGTAGAATGTTGTGCCAAATTGGACCTTAATGTACATGGGTCGACACATTTTCATATTTATAATTACATAAAGTGCCATGTTTAACTTCAGCCATCACTGATACATTGACATAGTAGTCATGTAGGTTTGTTTCAGCCAGTGTTTCTTTTGTTGTTGTAACATTAATAAGTTTAATATACATGTACATACACTGCCCTCCAAAAGTTCCTTCATACGTCTGCAATTAAATTAATCCAAAAAGGATTCTAATGGATTCTAAGGTTTCTAATTTTGCTTTTTGAAATCTGTACTTTTTTCTTTTGAATTTTAAATTACGAAGAATTTCGAACTTGACACTGTTATCGTTTCATTTAGATACATTGACCATAGTTTTGGAGGCTGATAGATGACATTTTCTGCAACTCAAAACATGAAATGAACTAATGAAATTTTGTCCCGATAGCATGAAACAATGAATCAAATAATTTATTTTATATTCGCGTGTCAAAATTTAATAGACCATTCCATGTGCGATCTTTTCATTTGAATAACAATACATTTACCCACAAATGTAACAATGTTCTATTTTGTTAACACCTTGTTCGTGAGGCAAAATGTAAACCTTTGTTAAATACAATGTATGCTAAAAGGTAAGGTCATGGAAAAGTCCATTCGGATACCGATTTATGATCCGAACGTTCGGATATCCGAACCCCGGTGGACATTCCTAAAAATAAATAATAATAACTTAAACTTTGAATTACACGTAAAAGCAATGTTTTGATTGCGGCGTGAAGGAACTTTTTGAAGGCAGTGTTCAATTGATAATGTACTTATTTATTTTGAGATGTTCATGATTCTATGTTTAATGTAATTATGTGAAGTTAAACATTGTTATTAAAATGAAATGAATTGTTTAAAATTATAAAGCAGTTTTTTATTATTATGGTTCGGTTTAACGTGACATTTCAATCTGATGAAAAATACAAGAACGTAAATGTATGCGGTTTTGAACTCTAAGTGGCCAGCACGGTTCCGAGTCAAAAACTGTATTGATGAATTTCATTCAACTGTAAGGGAAGCATACATTACTCCCTCGGATTTACATACTCAATATTTGTTCAAAACTTCTCATACATATAAACGACATATACTTTTATCGACTGTAAGTACATGGGTACTGTATGTTATATTTTAATCAGCAAGGTTAATGTATGTGTCACCGACTTTTGATTATTATGTATATATGACTTATATAAATAGTATGTGGTCTTTACTCAGAACTAAGACGTTTGGAACGTTAGTTCCAAATCTTTCGCACAAAGTTGAATCGAGCGGTAAACTAAGTGACTGTATTTTTGGTTATTTTACGCACTACATTTGTATTTAATTATTTTTCTATGTTAAGCTGCTGCAAGAATTCAACGAAAAAAATAGAGTTAGTTCACTTTTTATAGGAGGGGGGGGGTTAACGCCGTAGCAACATGTTGTATAGGTTATATCACGGCAGTAAGTCAACCTACATTCTGTTCCTAGAAAGGCTACATCGCTGGATTTAGCTGTAAACCAACTACTAAGCGCATACTTTCGTCAGTGACTGACTACATGGTTTAGAATCAGTGGTAGGAGTGATACGAAAGTATGCCCGCCCGGGTATCAAACCCACGACCCCTCGATCAGTAGACTTGTGCGCTTCCGACTGAGCTAGCCTGTATAGATATATATCGAATATACAACATTTAGTCGGAGATTGTTTACTTTTTGGAGATCAGATGACTTGATACCCTGAAAGTGCTACATACTCTGTGCTCTTTGGCGATGCGACCCACTGTTTTGCCATCTTTTATCTTGAATGATTGTCCTCATACATCTGTAAATGTTATGGAAATGAATGAACTATCTATCATTAAAACCCAATGTAGACGTAATCAATGGATCAAACATCTTAAGTTCCTAACAGGTGGCATCTGCAATAGAATTGAGTTGTTCAAACAAGCGATATAATAAAATAAATTGATGAATAATAGATTGAACCAATGCCTATATTCAATGATTGCCGTAGGGTGCACTTAAAATAATACTAATTGATTTTATGATGAGCCAAGCACAAATGTTATATTGTTTGTCTAATAAATATAAGATGCTATCTTCTATGTATCAATATGTTCCAGTAACCAATGAAATATTATGATAGTTTGTATTGGAGACATCTTGTTAGGCCAAGCATAGGTTTGTTATTATTTACAATGCTCTCCTCAAGTCCGTATAGACATGATTAGGGATGGATACCGCCAGGGACGAAACGATACCGGTACCAATGAAACGATACGGTATTTTTAATGATACCGATACCAATATGCAGTCGTTGTGCAAATTACTATGTTTAAAAACTAATAACAAAAATTCATGTTCATCGATGTAAGATTGTGAACAGCTTTTGGCTGATCGAGGAGTACTCTTTCCTGGTTTATTGTGTCATCAACCCAGAGACAGAGAAATATTTCAGTGCAAGCTCTGCAATTTATACTGTTTTTGTGCTATTCTGTTTGCTAAATGTTTAGTAGATAAAAATACTAATAAATATATAACCTAGAGTTAGAAAAAATCGTTCTACGTGTGACATTCGTACTGAATATTTTCATACCAAATTAATGTCAATAAAATATTGTGTCGCCATTAGATAAGTATTTCTAGTAGCCCAGTAGACAATAATTAGTCATTGGTGATCTTTTACAAGCTATATTTCTGAATTTAATCCTATGCATCTTCAAACAAATAAACATAGATGTTCGTCAGAAAAATAACACAATGTTCATGTGACAGTTTACTCATGCAGAATTAACAATCGAAAGACAATAATACAGAACAACAAATATGATTGTGCATGTTAATGTTATCGTGCATGTGAGGCATGTGTTACAATTTTGAGCGACCTTCAGACATTGACATCGTCGGCAACTAGGGCACGTTCCGCAGGGCGAGCGCTTTGTATCGCTACCTAGCGACTTCCAATGGAACGGTCTGCTGCGATCTTGAGAATTGAAACGCTAGCTAGCGACACGTAGAAAGTTTTTCTTGCTAGCCGTATGATTCTGAAAACTGCATTTTTTCATAATGACTGCCCCTGTGGAAACGTGTTTCTTTTTTAGAATACTGATATTGGTTTCATTCAATTCATATAGTTCACTAAAGCGATTAAAAGCATAATCACGGTGATAATTAATTTAAATATTTCTCATTTGTTATAATTTCGAACATTTTGTTTGAGAAAGCTGCCATCTTGGATTTGCTAGCTTGAAGCACACCGTTCCGTAGACCCTTTACGCTACAAAAATCGCTTGTAAAAAGTTCTAGCTAGCGATTGCTTTGCGAAATGTGTCCCTAGACCTTAAAAGTAGCATGCTAATATCCTGCAACACTGTGTCATTATTTAAGGTATGAATTCATAGAAACTGACTTTCATCGAAAAATAAATGTCACTTTTGGTGATAGCTAATTTGAAATTAGCTACAAACATGTATCACCAAAATGACATTTATTTTTCGATGAAAGTCAGTTTCTATGAATTCATTCCTTATAATTACAACCTTTCTGGGGGAAATTTGTCGACTGAACCATTATTAATTGCGTTGATATCAAGAACTATATTTTAGTGCGTAAGAGCCGAATGCATTGTTGTGCGGAATAATCTTGGTCGTACACGGGTCTTTCATGCCAGCCGTCGGCCATTTTGTTCTCCGCTTCGATTTTTCAAGGGTTTAATGTCATAACAGAACCAATTATACAAAGAAATGTAAGTAATTGGATTTTAATTTGTATAAAAAGAACACTAAAAGGGAAAACCAAGATTGTGTAGCTTTAAAAAACGTGTAAACAAGTTGAAAGTTTTACGCTTTTCCCGTGCGTTTATCAAGGTCGAGGTCAACTAGCTATTTATAGTGAGATAAAAGTGAAACTGAAATGTTTATTTCGGTTAACATTTATTTCTTATTTTATTTTCAATATGATATTATCGGACTATTTTTCCTGTTTTCGATGATTTACTTCTTTTATTGACATGCATAGCTTTTGTTTTGCGTGTGACAGCGCTAAAATAGATTTTTCATTCATGAAATTAGTACCGGCATGACGTATTTAAAGTCATGAATATTAATGATTTCTTGTTGGCAACTGCGTTTATACGGAAATGAAAACACATTTTTTTCAAGTCACGTGTTCACTTTTGACCAATCAAATTGTTTTATTTCGTTTAGGTGGTAATTAATTAATGAATTCAATCAATATAGATCTACACGGAAAACTGGACGGTAATAAATGATATAATATACTTAACCTAAGTTTAGATCGAGTAAAATCCCTTTTAAATAGGATAAATACACAGAAGTCTTGAGAATAAATCATTGAAAATTTCGTATTTGGTTATTTTAAATCTGCTCTATTTTGTTCAAAGTACCGATTTGAGTACCGGTACCAAAACGAAACGGTTTTTACCGGAAATTTTCGAAACGATACCGATACTGGTACCGGTACTTGGTACCGGTATACATCCCTACTTATGGTACATAGTAAGCACACATGCCCCATGGTACTGTTATAATGTCCATATTAACAAGCTTCGCATCCAAAGCGACCGCCTCGAGGTCCATAGCAGCTGCTCAAGCACACTCTCATTGCAACATTTTCATTTCCCATAGTAATTACTTTAATGATTCTAGCAAACATCTAGGTCCTAGCATCCTATGTTATGCTCCCTAGAAACAGCACGAATATCCATGGTAACATTTATGTCCATAGCAACTTCTATCTAGCCTTAGTCGTTTAAGTTCAAACTAGCGACTCTTGGGGCAAGAAGCACATAACCCATTATCCACCCTGGCACTAATATTTATATATTGTGCATAGCTGGCAACATGAAGATTCTAAATTATTTCATATTTTGGTAAGATATACAGTTGGTTAAAAAGGTTTACATGTTGGGAAGATGCATTAAACTTAAATAAATATGGTTATAGCTTATATAATTGATATAAAAAGTAAAGGTCATCGATTTTAATTTATGCAAACTTTTGATAATTGTGAGTTATATTTTGTGAATTGTAACACAGTGGTCAATTTCAGAGGTTCAGATTTAATTGTCAGATTTTTAACCGTCGCTCAATATTGGAATTCGTAACAAAATTGCAGAGAAAGTGTGCCGATAAAACCTCGAGGCCGACAACATATTCCGGTATTGAGCAAGTTTGCCATGTTGATCCTCGTTTTTCACAAACGTGCTCTTCACAGGTTGTGAAAAACGCGTTCTGTGAAAAATGAGGTTCAAACGTTGAACCTCATTTTTCACACACCGTGTTTTTCATAACCTGTAAAAATTACGCTCGTGTTTTTTTTTCAACGTTTGCCCGTTTTGTGATAAAACCCCGAATTGTAATAATTATCTATAATTAACGGGTTGGTATGTTCAACCACCTTTTAAATACTCGTTTTGCAATATAATATGACAACTTGTTTTTCTGACGAAATCTTCAAATTAATATGACGAATGTAAGTAATTTGTCTATTTGAACATTTATGTTTGCTTGTTAAACATTATTTTCTTTCCTTACCAATAATTCAAAGCATCGTACTATATTTTATGATGAAATTAATATAACTAGACATTTTATAACATTACGGGATTTGATTACAAATTGCGTTTGTATGTTTAATTACTTTTGTAATAACCCGTTTTGTAATAATTAAAACAATTCGGGCTTTTATTACAAAACGGGTTATAACAAACTTTAAACCTCGTTTTTCACAAAAAAATCTTTTTGCAAGTGCGGTTCTTACACCCACTGGGTCTCGTGTTTATCTGTAAATACTTTTCATGTTGTTTTCATGTTTGTAATATTGTCATAAAACATGTCACGAAAATAAAAGTAAAATACTTACTTACTAACTTACAGCTAGCAACTAAAAAAGTCACATGTGTGAAAAATGCGTTAGTACCAAAAAACTCAAATTTTTCAAAAACTTTTTACGTCACATTTGAAGTTGTGAAAAATGCTTTTTTATGCTCGTATGAAATTTGTATGCTAACGTGTTTTTCACACAAGTTGTGAAAAATGCGTACGCGTTTTTCACAAGTTGTGAAAAACACGGGTTGTGAAAAATGAGGTTCAACATAGCCGTAAGTATTTCATTTCTTTGTCGATTTCAATGGGACATTTGTCAGTCTAAGGAGAAAAATGTAACCTTTCCACGGAGTCACGGTCACGAGGTATTGCTACACTGTTAGAGAGGTTGTACAGATATTGAGATAATTCTTCAATGTCATAACGCGCTTTCCGTTTCTTCTGAATCTTTCACAATACATTTGACCGCGGACAAGCTCGCAATACGGGTCACATTCAACTGACCTTGAATAAATTCATATTTAACCCTCAACCCGCAACGAATCATCCAGTGACTGCCTCTGAGGCTCTGAATAACACACGCCGTCAAAACACTTCGGAAAGCTCAATTTTAAGATTGAAAGCAAGAACTTTCGATGCTATTACCATTGTAGCGCCGGGAAATGTCGCATCGCCGGGAAACGTCATAATCTACGGAAAATGTCGCACCGTCGCCGGGAAATGTCGCAATCTGCTGAAAACGTCGTAAACCCCACTGCCGGCATATGTCGCATAGTTGACGGGAAATGTCGCCAAAAAATTCGCTGCCGGTATATGTCGCAACATCGACGGGAAATGTCGCAATTATTATAAATGTCGATCATGTCGAATCGTAGTAGAAGCTTTGTTGGGTCTTCATAGGCGTAGTAGGGTCGAGGTAGTGTCTTTATGATCGGGGAGCACTACGCTCCTAACACGCTTATTTTGGACATGTTCAAAACAAGTGTAGTAGGATCGTAGCAAACAAGAATCAGGGTAGAAGCGTATAAGGAGCGTGGTAGACGCAGAACAATTGTACCAGCAGCGGGGAAGGTTGGTGGTGAGGTCTTCTTTATAAATTAAATACAATTCAATTGATTGTAGTAAAAGCGTATACCAGTAACATCGTCGTACAGTCTTGTGCAGTTTGTTTCAAAGCGTTAATATTAGAATGTTAAAATGTAGCATCATTTGTAATGACGATCATTTGTACAGCTTTTTACATCTAACTGGTTAAACATCCCTGTAAATGAAAAAAAATACGCAAGCTCAATTTCCATTTAAATTTGTTTTTTGTTAAAACAAATACAGATAAATAATCACTTATACGTGTTTCATGTCGAAAAATAAAGTAAAATACGTTTCAGAAACCCAAAAGATATGCACATCATCGCTTAACCATACTAAAAGCATAGTAGAATCCTAGTATGATCAGCACCACCGAACGGTGTGGTTACGTTGTACAGTCGTCTAGAACTTCGTAGCGTCGTATTATGATCTTGAATGTCGTAGTAGAGGCGTACCGTAAACGCAATAAACTCAGTAGATGGACAGCTGAAGTCTGTGTAACATCGTAGTAGAAGCTGGGTAGCAGCGTATAAGACGTAGTATCACCATAGTGCTTTTGTACTAAAGACCATCAATTGCCAAAATGCTCAACGTTGACCCTGACCGACGCCTACGGGTTACGTAGGTCTTCAATGACATCTAAATATATTCATCGTTTTCGCTATTCGTTAGATAACTTAACTCCCTGTGAACCTCATTTTATATTTAAGTAGTTAAGAGCTGTTACGGAATTTAAGAGGGTGTAACCCCTTCCCCCATTGCGTTCTGCGTGCTCTCAAATTTTGATACCGAGTACTGAACAAAACAAATCTTGCTTGTTTCATGACAATTTCAAATTCCTTCAGATATTACACGAATTTTATGCAAAAATATTGCTTTTCAAGTTCTGCGTACTAAAAGACGACCCTTGGCGTACTGCGTAAGTTGCGTACGGCCTAAGACAAGCCTGAATACTGCGTACCAAAACGGGGGTTTCACCCTCATTTAACGAATGTTCAGTCAATTATTAGCGGGAAAATCACCTTACTTCATTTCTGTCCACACTTGTATTTCACGAACCTTTCAAAAATGTATAAAATCAAAGTGCTAAACTAAAACTGTTCATAAACTGTTCATATTATTGAATTTTCGATCAAATAAAAAATACAAGTATTTGTACAAGTATTGTATTGTATTGTATTGTATTGTATTGTATTGTATTGTATTGTATTGTATTGTATTGTATTGTATTGTATTGTATTGTATTGTATTGTATTGTATTGTATTGTATTGTATTGTATTGTATTGTATTGTATTGTATTGTATTGTATTGTATTGTATTGTATTGTATTGTATTGTATTGTATTGTATTGTATTGTATTGTATTGTATTGTATTGTATTGTATTGTATTGTATTGTATTGTATTGTATTGTATTGTATTGTATTGTATTGTATTGTATTGTATTGTATTGTATTGTATTGTATTGTATTGTATTGTATTGTATTGTACATGCACTAGAATTAAAGCTACCGATAGCCGTTCGGACTATAAAGTGTTGTTTTTATGTAGAACAATTATATTTCTTTGGGTATTCCAAGATGAAAAAAGGGCTATATTTTCTATACATATTAATCTTATTCATTTAATGGCCATTTATGAAGAATTTCTGCATATGGAGATATGGCAACAAGAGATATAATATTGATTAATATCTTATACAAATGCGGATGATCACTAGCGAATTCAGAGGCCCAGTGCGCACCCGGCGCACGCCCTTCCCCGCCTCCCCCCCCCCACTAAAAGTGCCGGACTTTTCAACCTTGATGACAAACACTTATAACGTTTTATATCATAATTTCCATTTAAAACCATACTTTTACATAAAATTAAAGCACAACATCTATTTCAAGTAGAACACTCTTTGACTTTGCAAGCATACTAGTGTATCTGGTTGAAAAAAAAGGTTATTTACTGCTCACGTCCCAGTAACCAGATAGCCACACCTCCTCTAATCTGAGATCCTGGATCCGCTATTTATGATTTCCCAAATTAAATCAAACAAAAAGTCCACATCACACAATCAATAAACATTTTACAAACATTTAAACCAACGAGTTTACATTTTAATTCAATAAAAATCGTTATAATCGCATATAAATTCAAAATCATCAAAATGCAATATTAATCATTATTGCGACATTTCCCGTCGATGTTACGACATATACCGGCAGCAATTTTTTTTGCGACATTTCCCGTCAACAATGCGACATATACCGGCAGTGGGGTTTACGACGTTTTCAGCAGATTGCGACATTTCCCGGCGACGGTGCGACATTTTCCGTAGATTATGACGTTTTCCGGCGATGCGACATTTCCCGGCGCTACAACCATTGTTACGTCTACAGCTAAAATCTACGAATTGATTGACACAAATGTAGTATACTGTGTGATATCGAGAGATCTTTTGACAGTAGTCTAAAGAGTATCTGTTTACGGATAATGTTGAGACAGCATGATCAAGTACCTCATATGACGCATTTCCTCATTAGTCCTCACCTGTTACTCACAACTCAACCAACTCTAACCTAGTACCACTTTGTCACCAGGGGCCCGTATTATCAAAGGTCTCACAATTAATTTTCGTTGTAAGCAGCCCTATATACATGTAGTACATTCTCGTACCCCGAGGTTACATGTATCAAGATTCTCGAGCTAGTATTGAGAATCCTACAAGACTCTGGGAACGAGAATGTACATGTTGTATATTGTATTGCTAAACTACAATTAAATTTTTGATAAATGTAATGGAATTTTATAGTCTGAGTTTCATGCTTACGCCCGTTCAGAGTGAAGCAATCGCAGGTGAATTTCTTGCTCAAGAAATTTAGCAGTGGCCAAAGTGGGATTCGATCCCTAAGTGCGCGTCCTACCAGTGGACTTTTGCTGCTACCCTAGATTTTTGATAATATCTTGCCCCTCTATCGTCTGTTTAACCATCTCTTTAATTGTTTTTAGTTGGTTGGGTTTAACTTCGTACCAATCCGATTCATTGAATAAAATATGTATTAAATTAACTTCGTAGCAACACATTTTAGGTCATTTACGGCAGTCAGTCAACCATGCTCCACGAAGACAATCCCCGCCCGGGAATAGGAACTACGACCCCTCAATCCGTAGAGATTTGCTCTACCATCTGAGCTAGCCGGTGGCTTCTCTTTAATTCAAGGACCTCAACTCACAAATAAATTGCCTTGGCCTCACTGACATTTGAGAAGTAGGATGATTAATCTTACTATCAATATAAACTTTGTACCTCTAATTACCTTTACTTTTTATAAACTTGTAAATAGTCCATCATAATTAACAAGATTATTTAGCCCAGTTTTTTATAGTAATTACCGTAGTTCACACAATCAAGCGCCATTTCAAAAATCTTGTTTTAGTTGATATTTATATTTGCTCTATGTCTACGACCACTATCCTTCCTACCACTGATTCTACATCACAGAGGACAATTGTCAGTCGATGGCGTAATTATGTCGAAAGAAAATCTACCTGAAAAGAAAAACTTACGCTGAAAATTTTAATCACTGATACATACATGTACGTGAGAGGTCTTGATTGTTAAAATATACATAACAAACAATACATGGCTGTATATATACAATTACTTAGAAACATAGCAGAGAAGCCATATGACATAGTGGTGTTATATACATGGACGCCACTTATCGCCACTTAACGTCGCAATTGACACTAAACGTCGCAACACTAGCGCTAAATATCGCTAAATATCTCTAAACGTCAAAATAATGCCGTTTGACGTCAGTTGCAACGTTGAGTTCAGCAGTGTTGGACTACAGACGTCATGGTCCAAGCCAGACGTGTCTTGGACGTAATTCGTCTCTAAAACAAAGAGAACACACTACATGTATTTATATTTTATATGAAAAATGTGAGTAAATTAAAAAAAAGAATTTTCTCAGTTAACTTACAACACATACATGTAGTTGGTACATAAAACTGAAGTAAGTACTAATTTATTTTGTCGTAGTGGTGTCGACCAACTTCATGGTTTTCACAAAAAAACAATATTGACGTATGAAATCACACTAGATTTGCTCTCATATTTGATGTCTGAGATGTTCTTGTATTTTGTTCACAATTAATACCAATGACGTTAATTATGATGATAGCGTCATAAAGCAAGAGAATGACAGACAAAAAGTCGTCCTCCATGACCGTTTGTTGGCATACTTGTAACTTGGCCAGTTATTACGAAACCATTACACAAAGTTACAAGGCTAATATCATCTCAATGTTTTCTTATTCTTAATCGCTTCGATATAATGATGATGGTGATGGTGATGATGATGATGATGATGATGATGATGATGATGATGATGATGATGATGATGATGATGATGATGATAGTGATGATAACAATGATAAAAATCATGATAATTATGATAATTATAATATAAAAAATGTAATACAATATACAATGTAATAATGATATTAACATCATATAATATGATTATGGAATTAATCATTAAGTATGAAACTCAAGCTCCAATAACTTGGCACAACATTCGACCTTCGATATTCAATATCGAATATCGAACCAGTTTAACGTTCGACATTTATAATAATCATGCGAATGAAGCTCTTGGGGTTGAATAACGAATGTCGAACGTCGAGCTGGTTCGATATTCAACTTTAGTTCGATATTCACACAGTATGCAAATCTTAAACGTTAGACTGGTTCGATGTCCGATATTGAATATCGAATATCGAACGTCGAATGTTGTGCCAATTTATTTGAGCTAGAATTTCGTTATAGTCACTGTACAATCTGTTTTGCCCTACTTAGCAGTTCGAGAGTTTATTAGCATGGAGGGTTCATGATGAAATTCTATATGTAGATTATAATATAATTATGCCAGTTTTGTTTTGCCAAGGCTTGCGACTTTAGTCTATGAGGTGCATGAACAAAATTTTGAGCCGTTTTGATTGATGTCCTGGTGACTGGCAATACCCGTGGTATCAAAAGTGGTGATAAAATTGATGTTAATCTGAAGATCTAGAAAAGGTTATATGACTAATGAATTATCGATAAGTCTTTATCATAAACAATAAAATGTTGTAAATAGAGAGGCTTATTCCATTGTTAAATGATACATCCCATTTTCAAACAATACGGTGTTTATCAATAACCTTTTTAATAAAGAATAGATTTAGGCAATTTGAATACAAAACAGTATGCCATTTTGACAAAATTAATTGCCATCAATACGTACATGTATAAAGAAAAATAACCTCCACACAACCACACGCAATTACCACACCCATACCATCGCACTAACCCTCCATAAACGCTAATGTGCCCACCCAGTTGGAATTTGAAACGCCAGTACAAATGCAAGGGGACTAACTCTATATATAATAGTATCTTACACTGTGGCAAATATTACATTTCCAATTATCTCCCTTACATGTTATACAATCTTTTTTACTTATACTTGGTTTAACGCCATGTCAACACGTTTTGGTTATTTTATAGCGTCCAGTGCACCTAATCTAGCTTTCCTGAACGGAACATTGTCTGTAACCAGTACTCACATACCCTTCCACAAGGCTGGAAACTTCTCCGTATACCTAATTAATAGAGGAAAATTGACATATTGTCAAATTTTCATGGTTAGGTATAACCTCCCAGGGTGGGATTTGAACCCGTATCTACCTCAGGACGCAATATTCGAAATCCTGGTGCGCTGTCAACACTCGGAATAATCCCGACGTTCATCCACGAAGTTATACTTCGGAAATCAGACGTGGTAGGAATACAACCAGATTATAAGGTCCGGAGATGAACTCGCTGGCAAGTAATTTTATTATTGTTATAAATGGACGTATTAAGTCAAACTTACCTGACAATTTGCCTGCTATTCTACTATTAGCTACAAGACAACCTTCAGAAGTTATAAATTAAAGCAAATGTCCAGAGATTGTCAAAAAATACATTGAAACCCGACCCACTGTCATTTTTATGTACAACACTTTTATATAAATATACATTGTTACACACTTTATTAAAACATTTCATCAGTACAATGTCTCACACGTCGTATTTCTGTGTAATTTAGACTATATTATCTAAGAAACCAAATTCCATCAAATTCACATTTTCTACGGAGTCCATGTTAGATAGACTCTCTCATCGAAGTTTATTTGCGTAGAAGATCGCCGAGGTCGTTCCGTATAGGAGTCTGAAAAACGTAAAAAGAACAGCTACAGTCAATAAAACCATCGACCTTCCACTCAACCAAAATCAATTGGAGATGTGTTGAAGACTTTTAACATATTTTATAAAAAGGAGCCCACGATCAAGTAATAAAACAAGAATCTAAGGGGTTTCCGCTTTACAATCGACAGTGACAAATAATTAAGGGGTTAAGTCAGGTTTTAGGGTGCACAAACCTCACCTTTTTTCTAACAGGTTGATGTTAGAACAAACAATAGCAAATTGTCGTGGTGAAAACATCATCAAAACAACCTCCACTCGACAATTTTGCGTGCAAAATCACACAAACACATAAAAAACAAAAGGCTAATAACATTGTCTATATAAACAGCAAGAACTTAATGACCTTAAAGAGACAAGATAAATTTACGTAAGTAATCGGTAGTTTCGGTAGTACAGTTGGTAGCATACCTGGATTTCTAATCTATTGTCCAGAAGAGGGTACGGGTTCGAATCCCACCCGGGGAGTATGCACCCTTCCATGAAAATTTAATAATAACTATCATGTGAATTTTCCTTCATTAAAACGGTACATGGAGAAGTTTCCGGCCATGTGGAAGGGTAGATGTGTACTGTTTACAGGTAAATGTTCCAAGAAAACTAGGTCAGGTGCCCTGGACGCCGTAAAATAACCAAAATGTGTTGCCACCGCGTTAAACCCAGTGTGAATATAAATAAATGTTATTATAAATACATTTACGAACATAACCAAATAAAAAAATAATTTGATTTTTCCGAAAGCAAATCAATCGATTAATGTCATCAAACGTACACAAGCTATCATTCGGCACTCCTCGGCATTTTCCTTTATTTCATTGAATGTGGATTCTGTTGAAAAAAAAATCAGAACTACATTTTGTTTTGCTTAATGCCATAGCAACACACTGTAGTGTATGGGTCATATAACTGTAGCCACCCACCCTACTCACTGTTTTGGGAAGGCTGAGTTTTTGGATTTGAAGAGCGTTTAACTAGTAGTATTCTTGGTCATGCGTGTTTTTGTACTTTAAACAATAGACTTGCCCACTAAATAGGTGAACAAGCTAATGAATGAACAACATTTTACCTATTTAGCCACATCACTTTGATAATTAACATTTATTACTAATTAGTGTTTATGCAAATTGTTAATTTTATATAATAATATGTTTATAGAATAATTATAAACTAACTAAACTATAAGATGACAAAAATAATTCACCCCTAAATATTAATGTGTAATGAAATTGGCAATGTTTATATACGCAATGTTTACTTGGACGACCTGTTAGTTGTCTGTTTTGTTTATTTTGGGGTTAACGCCGTAGCAACACATTGTATGGGTCATATAACGTTGGTCAGTCAACATTCTCATTGTTCCTGGAAAGGCTAAATCTCTAGATATAGCTGCTAACCCAGTTACTTGGTGAATAGTTGCATACTTCCGTCAGAGTCTAACAACTGCCCTACATGATTTAGAATAAGTGATACATGTAGGAGGGAGAATGGCCGTAGAGAAATTATTTAATAATCACGCTGCACGATTGTACACGTATGCACTGCCCGTGGATCGGGCGAACATTATACATTAGTACTCGAAACCAAATGTATACACCGAGACCCTATCAAGAAGCAGCGTTTTGTGCTAAATGCTTAAAACATTGTACACTATATTGATAAGGAAGTCATTACAACGTGTTTGATATTATCATTGAAAACTGCATAGTGGGTTCAAATATATATTAATGCATAGATGGTGCACATTTCAATGTTACGACCGGCTTGTTTCATAATCATTTTTACAAACTTATAACTAGTTTTACTATTCTAACTTATTTTGACCTATTGGGATAGTATGGTGGCATATTTATGCCACCAAATAACTACATAACTGTTATGTTGATTAATAAATTAAATTAAATATTAAATGTCTAGACTGACTTGTTACGTAAGCAGATAATTGCTTAATGGTGATGTTATTAGTTTAGTTTTTTACCAGGGACCGTCCGCCCCATATGGATGCATTATGTGCATACATTGGCCAAAATTTGAGCATAGGTTTAATGTCTAGTGAAACATTTCATTGGAAGCAACTTCTTCCTCTGTTGGTCTCCTTAGATTATCAACAGTATTGATTGCCCGCCCCATTTCTAAACGGGGCTTGGGTATGGAACGACTGGTTTTCATAAATGCTTAGACATACACCCATCTCTTGCCAGATCGTACTGTAGACGTTATTGTGTTGTACGAACTGCATACGAACGCAATAAACTTACTAAAACGAGTAGAACGTACGAAAAACCTACTGCGAACTTTAAGAACTGTGTGTAAACGTGTTGCATACTGGTTCAGAACTTTATAATTTGTTTTCATACATTTAGACGGGATAACAACGCACTATGGACGTAATCAAGTCTGTGTGCAAACGGAATAAACCGAGTTACAAACGGAACAGGTCGGTGTGTAAACGTACTGCAAATTGAGGCCCAATCGAACTACGACAAGTCACGTCCCGAGTACGATGTTAGTACGGCAATTTCGTTCGCAGTACGTTCATTCCGTTGCCAGTACGTTGTTACTCAGTCTAACTGCAGAACGGGGTGGCCGCAGTTTTTCAAAGTTCTGAAACCCCATTCTCGTTCAACCCCGTCCGAGCTCGTCCATCACGTTCGTACACAGACCGTAGAAAGTTGCTACTACGTCCAGTCTGTTTTCACAGAGTTGGAACTCGTTCGGTCCAATTTTTCAGAACGTAGTGAGAACGAGTTTGGTGTAACGGGGGTATTACCTGTAATAGATTATACATGTATATACATGGTAAGTAATAAACTAGTTACGCAACTAGTTAAGGATATCATTAATAAATTGACATTTTAGTTTTCTGGTGGTAGAAACATGGCGTCATAGAATGACAAATGTACATAGAACATGAACATGTAAGTAACACGTATGAGTAATACATTCAAGAACCTAGGTTGTTTACCTCGTTTATTCACAATATACATCATATATCTTTTTTTAAGCAAACATATTATCAAATATAACTTTACGTCAAACTTTCAAGGCTTTGTTGTTTTCCTGTAGGTTCAATGAGTCATAGTTACGCGAGCGACTTGTTTCAATACGTAGAATGTTAGAAGCCGCTAAATACTAGGATTAGTTTCCTCAGCGATCAAATCTGCGGCTCATTTATGAAATGTTTGTGTCCAATCTCTCATACAGAGTTGTCGATCCTTACAGTGATCTATATCTCTGTAAACGTCTCGGGTTTTACAAGATTCTTGTAAAATAGTAATATAATTTAGATTTTGTATCGAAAGCGTAATTCGTCTGTTATATTATCTTAAAGTTTTACGTGAAATAGAATTTCATTATAGGCGAAATCCAATTTCAAAAGAGTTATGATTTACAAGAACTATTTTCTTGTGAAATGTCTTCCTATTCTGAGTAATTTGGCTTTTTTACTCATCCGCTAAAAATGTCAACAATAGATGATATTGCTAAAATAATGACAAAAATTTAGAGCAAAGTGACTGTCAACAACAAGCCTTTGAACATCTTCAAGACAAGAAAGGTGATCTGTTCGTTAGTTTGTCTGTTGCGTATGGAAAAAATTCAAAAATTGTCACATGATCGTTTTAAACGATCACGTGTTTGGGACTACTTTCGAGACGTTAACAGAGATATAGATCACTGTAAGGATCGACAACTCTGTATGAGAGATTGGTTTGTGTCTGGCTGTCTTTACTTTTTCATCATAACAACAACCGACGCTTGAACTCGGTTGAAAAATGGCGAGGCAACAGTGACTGGATACTTGTCCTTCTGGAATCTTAATTTTCATGTTTGAAGCTAAAGTTCAAGCCGGGGGTCTGCACACAATGCATCGAGTTGGAGCGGACGAACCCCGGTGAACAACAAAACGAAAAACAGAAGAAGAATGTTTTCTGATACGATAAAATTGCTTTTTGTTTGAAATAAGTGTTAATATATGTTTTGATTGTAACTTAACAATAGAGATTAAGAGTCAAACTTGAAAAGAATCAGCTGGTCGGAAGGACGTACATCATGTTGAATTAGACTCAGTATAAAAATTTAGGCTTCAACTTTATACGAAGCATACCCATTAATACCAGTGTTTATCTGCAAGTTATCTGAGAGGCTTTTCTTCTGTGGTCCTACATATCATGTTTGCTTATTCAACGGTTAATATTTAAGGCTCATCTTCTGTGGACATACGCAACATATTCATATATTCCAACTATATCATTCAATGTCACTCTGCGATCTCCTTAGCAGCGTATCCATTTGTAGCTTGATATATAAAAATCACCTCCAATTGTTAAAACAACTTAAGGGTACTAGTTCACAGATTTGGTTAAGAATTTTCCATATTATCAAAATACCATACAGTGTCTGTAATTGAGTCCAAAAAAATCTTAATATATTAGGACAAACTGACCTACAGATTGCAAGAAATAAATATACAATAAAAGTCACAAAACATGCACTAAAATTGTTTATAACGTGACATACGGGATAGATTTTTACTACATGAAACACCATCATTTGTAGTTGTATGTCCATTTGCACTGAAATCGTCATTATCAAACACTAATTTCCTGCTTCAAAAATGTTTCCATACAATTTAGATAGTTTCAGAAAAAGTTGACATTTAAGTTGAAACCTGTAAATAAGTACCTTGAAGTATCTTTTATGTAAGGCCTATCTATGGCGGCCATTCGCTACATATCCATTATATTCCTACACATATATTGTTAATTAAACTTTATATGGCCATAAGGACTCGAAGTCATACAGCGCACAGTGAGTAACTAGTCAATGTCCGCAGACGAACTTATCAATATTTTATAAAAGGATGAAGTATTACGATATAGATATACAAAAAAGCCGTATTTTAAAAAAAAAATCATTAGCATGTCTAGCATAGTTGAACTTTTATCTTACGTCATCAATATGGTCCGGGTACATTTCTACGAAAGCCGAATGGTGTCACATAAAAATAAAAAATAAAATTATACTATCTCATTATTACGAGTCAGTTATCTCGTAATTACGATATAATTAACTCGTAATTACGAGATAATTATCTCGTAATAACGAGATAACTAACTCGTAATAACGAAATTATTATCTCGTGATAACGAGATAACAAACTTGTAACAACGAGATAATTAACTCGTAATAACGACATAAGTATCTCGTTATTACGAGATAACTAACTCGTAATAACGAGATAATTATCTCATAATAACGAGATAACTAACTCGTAATAACGAGATAACTAACTCGTAAATAATGACATAATTATCTTGTAATAACGAGATAATTATCTCATAATAACGAGATAACTAACTCGTAATAACGAGATAACTAACTCGTAATAACGAGACAATTATCTCGTAATAACGAGAGAACTAACTCGTAATAATGAAATTATTATCTCGTGATAACGAGATAACAAACTTGTAATAACGAGATAATTAACTCGTAATAACGACATAAGTATCTCGTTATTACGAGATAACTAACTCGTAACAACGAGATAATTATCTCATAATAACGAGATAACTAGCTCGTAATAACGAGATAACTAACTCGTAAATAATGACATAATTATCTTGTAATGACGAGATAACTAACTCGTAATAACGAGACAATTATCTCGTAATAACGAGAGAACTAACTCGTAATAACGAGATAATTAACTCGTTTGCAAAAGCACCAACAGCTTAAAAAAGAACATTAACAACAAAAGACATCAGAAGCAACATTTAAACTCCATAAACAATATAGTACCATTAAGAAACAAGAAACAACAATAGCAGCAACAACTAAAACAATTACATTAAAACACTAAGCAACAGCAACAACAACTAAAAGAATAACAGCAACAACCTAAAACAATATACAAATCGGAACAACAACATCCTCAACTTAATAAACAGCAGCAACAACTCAAAACAAGAACAACAACAACGCCGCAATAAACGACTTCATTAACTCTGAACAACAGCAACTACAATACAGAAAAACAACATCAACTCAAAACAGCAACTTCAATTCAAGACAATACCATCATTAACTAAAAATAACAGCAACAACAGCGAAAAACAACGTCAACATATAAACAAAACATCAACTCAATACAACTGCATCAACTCAAAACAACAACAACGACTCAAAACAACAAAAGCATTTACACAAAACAATTGCAACAACTAAATCAACATTGACAACAACTAATAACTACAACAAAAACAACTTAAAACAAT
The DNA here is from genome assembly GCA_025267735.1 of Mactra quadrangularis. Classification (NCBI taxonomy): domain Eukaryota; kingdom Metazoa; phylum Mollusca; class Bivalvia; order Venerida; family Mactridae; genus Mactra; species Mactra quadrangularis. The sequence continues at coordinate 59,134,452 of CM046303.1, read as the reverse complement.
AGCCATACAATTTCTAACAATAAAATAAACAACTGAAATCTACATTGAGAACAACTAAAAATAACAACAGCAACTCAAAACAATAGCAATAACAACTAAAACAATTGCATTAACAACTTAACGTAACAGAAACAACAACCGTAATTTTATTCAGATTTGACAGTTGAAAAAAAAGGAATAAAGTCATTTATGTGGTGTAATGGACCATCTATGAAAAGGCATTTTTATCTTAAGACTCCAATGAATAATTCCATTATTGGTTATAGACAGGTCGAGGAAAGCTAGGTTATGGCACTTATTGTGTTGACATAGTGTTAAACCCAACATAAAAATAAAGATAGTGCTCAGCAATGTGAAATAGTTAAGTACATGATTCAACGATTAACATGTTTATATTTACAAGTATCCCAGTAGCCTGATCAATTACCCTAAACGTTCCAAAACGTTCCGTAACGCTACATTCGGAACTCCTCGACCATTCGCTGTGAATAATCTAATCTAATGAACAATTGTGAAAATTCCGGTGTTGAAGTAAACAAATATACGATCGTTAAGGCAATGAGTGATGTTTCAAAATTTATGGACTAAAAAATTTGTTTACTTCAACACCGGAATTCTCACAATACTCTCTAAATATGTCCGAGGTTATTCGCAGCGAATGGCCGTGGAGTTCCGAATGTAGCGTTACGGAACGTTTCGAAACGTTAAGGGTAATTGAACAGGCTACAGGATAATAATGATAATACTGTATTAACAAGTGTCGTGGGAAACAACATAGTTCATTGTTTTTAATGCACGACTATTGCTAAGATGTGGTTTGCACTAATTTTGGATCATAAAGTAATGTAAACACCCATCTACTTTTATTTCAAGACTAAACTTTGATAGTTCATTGGTTTAAATGTTAAAGTACAAAATGTACGCACAACATGTATGATTTCAAAGTACAATGTGACATTAAAGACCACGTGGCAAACGACTGTGTACTGTAATAATTAACACCCTGCTTTATATAAGTATTGGACCTTTCCATGACCTTACCTATTAGCACATTTAACAAAGGTTTACAGTTACATTTTGTCCCTCAAACAAAAGAGCACATGCTTATATTTGTGGGTAAATGTATTGTTTTTCAAATAAAAAGGTCGCACACGGAATGGTCCATTCAGGGCTGATATGGCGTTCACTACGGCACTTGTCGTGGGTTCACGATGTACAATGACTATTCTCCGGCGGAGCTTTCAGTTAACTTTGCTCTAGTGGAGCTTTTTCTTATTTCATGATCGTATTACTACTGAAATGCATACAATGTACATATTAACTATGCTCCGGCGGAGCTCCTTGTTAATTTTGCTCCGGCGGAGCCTATTCTTATTTCATTATCCAGCGGAGTTCACATAACTATAATTAAGATAATGTGTATTAACTTTGCTCCCGCGGAGTCCTGTTGATTTTGCTCCGTTGGAGCCTACTTTAATCCATGCTCCGGCAGAGCTCATAGTACTATAAAACCCCGATTTTTGTGTCAACTTGGTCATATTTATTTGGGTTATTGTGTTGTTCACAAATACGTACTGATACATGTATATGTAAATTCATAACAATGTCGAGTTTTCTCCATTGATTAGATAATATGGAGAAGTTTCCGGCCTTGTGGAAAGGTACATGTATATCGACACTATTATCGAATTTTCATGGAATGGTATAACTAGTTGGAATGTGGCTAGAACCAGCAACCCTTTTAGAACACTATATTCGAAATCTCGTGCTACGCCCTCTGCACCACGCCTCCCGGTACGCTCATCATATATGGTTAGATAAAATTCAATTTATTAGAACAGTTACGGTAATTAATAACAATGGCTAAACGATGAATTGATGAGCCTCACACACAACGTGTCAGATATCTTATTATACTACACGTGTTTCCGGTAAATAATGAATTACTTCCGATAATCATTTCTTATTGGATTAACTATTTATTCAATGGATGTATTATACAATAATTAAAAAAAAACGTATTAAGGTATGTGAGATTTATTTTGCTGTCAAGATTGAATACATTTAAAGAAATACTTTTTCGCCTTTATAGTTGAGAGTATATTTTTTGTTATGACTATTTTTGTTTATAAATACTTTTTTTGCTGTTTTTTACCAATTTTGAAATATACCTCGACGGTTAGGTTCATCTTTCCTAAACTTAATTCTTGCTATATATTCATGTACGTTTTTCACAATTTTAAAGCCTATGTGACCAGCATAGAGTAAAACACTATAGATCTATGTACTAATGAATATTATATTATTTTTTACTTGGAACCACGTAGGTCGCCTATATTTGCAGAAGTATAAATATATATACAATGACATTTCATTAATTATGTCAAAATTGTTATTCTTATATTTCAAACAAGAAATATCTTTAAAAAAGATATTCGGCGCTCTGCTGGGTTCATTTTCAACGGATTGAAGTATAAATGTTGTTCATGCACGGCGTACATGTATTAACTTTAGATCAAATGTTGTTTGTCCGAAATTGCAATTCAGCCTCAACTGACAATTTTTGTCCGAATATATTGCCACTTCGCTGATTTGTCAATTTAGAAAAACTGTCCGATTCTAAAATTAAAAACATCTTTAATAAAAATGCCACGGATTTTCGATTAAAAATCACTTCTTTCCAGAATGACCAAACGATTTATGTTACTTTTCTGGCGAACATAAAACAATTTGATAGAAATGCTCAATGGCGGCCTACATATGACAAAATTAAAACCCATTCCGAGCATGCGCTGAGTCATATTACCGCAAGGGGCGTACCGCGACGAATGTGTGATCAATTAGCATAGTGAGTCACTCATTATACACAGAGTAAATAGTCAGCAGCTACTGTACGTGCTACGCACCAGTTTATCACAAATAGCCAATGGTGTCATTTGTTTTTCCATTTCTTTATACCGTAAAGGATTTTCATTGGACAAACAGCTATGGTAGAGCAAATTGTATTGGTTGAAATATAGGTCAAAAGTTGGCTTAGACAGCTGCGCCGAAAACACAGTGGTGTTTATCCCAAAAAACATTACGCTGTGATCTATTAAATGTAATAACAATTTTGAAATATTTAGAACTTAATATATAATTAATAGATTTATATCTTTTAATAAAAGTATGGCGCATTTTTATTCAACCGTCTGTGATGCATACATTAACCCCACTGATTTAAATACTCACTACAGTACCTCTTCACTCACTATCTATAAAAATAGTAATCCGTATCTATGTGTGTGTATTATCGATCAAATATCGAGTATTTAAATCAGCCAGGTTAATGTATGCGCAACTGACAGGTGAATTTAAAACCAATCTCCGTAAACAGATATCCTGTAGAGCGTTGTCGTACAGGATCTCTACTTTCTCAATGCAGGGTCACGTCGAGATGAACTTTGTGTCAACCAATCACTGCGTAGCTTTCATCTAGACGAAAACACTATTAATAACATTTTGATTTCGTAATTTCTAATTTTAGACCAAGTTTTGCTTGCTAATTTAACCGCGATAATATTCACAGTCTGCGATTGGGCGGCTCATTTCAAATTGCGTGACGTAGACGATGTAAACAAGTTACGTATCATAACAATTTCGTCATGAATATTATGATGAGAAAGGTCGTCTGAACGTGACCTTCGTTTGGAAAAGGCCAGATCTAAATAAGCGAGTATGCGAGCGGAAAATTTTAGATCGGGTTTTAATCAGATTGGATTTAAAACTAGCAGATTCAAAACTTAGTGTGCGTTACGACCCCAGACCATGACAATTATGCGGTTAAAATTAACGAAATACATTATTTACAAGAATGTTTATTTTTTTGTCCCCCCTACCTGTAAGTCCATGTCAAAGTTATACTTTGTAAAAAATATTACCTAATATATGTATCAAGTTGTTACTTTTATGAACAGTAGATTCCATTGATTTAAAAGTCACATTATCGATGTTAGAATGCCAAAACAAGTGTTTGAGTTTTGGTAGAAATGCCTGCTTTTGTTATTCGTATAACCACAGGAGCTTGACGTTCTGTATCGTAGTTTGAAAAACTAAGGGACTTTTGTTAGTTATCTTTTCCTGATAAAATCTGAACCAATTGGTAAGTAGGTTGGAACCCTCGGATTTTATCATTGAATTCCTATGTAAGGATAACAAAATATTGCATCTAATATCTTTCTTGTTAATGAAGATATCAACAGCAGTGATGAAATGTAGATAGTTCTGTACCCTATAACATACTTAGCTTGAATTTCAAACAAATAAAATGATTTACAAAAAAAATATTTTAGATTAATTTTGACAAATTAACATTGAAAAGTATGTGTAAAATCCGAGTAATCCAACAAATTGGACCTACCTATATGAAGAGTATACAAGGGAAAATAACTGACTAAGGTCCCTAATTGCTGTCAAATTTTCTTCATCTCATTGACTGTTGCTTATCCTGAATGTTTGTTAATACACCTCCTTTCCTTGGAATTTAGATATACGAAATATAAACATGTTTAAGCGGCTACAGTGCGCTCGAATCATACTATTATATATGTACTCTGTCAGTAAATGATCGTTTATTTGTATGTAATGACGTATTCTATGCTCGTCAAAACAATTACATTTAGCAGTAAATGTATTTCTTGTTTTCCTTGAAAAGTATTATACTTGGATAGTCCAGCATTTGCATCGTGTCTCGTTGAATGGAAGTTTCAAATCTCGTTTAGATCAAACTTACCATTTATCCGCTGCATTTCAACAAAACCAGTTTTCCCTGTGTATGTGTTAAAAAGGGGAAATGGCAAGATTTCTAAAATAGCTATAATTTAACAGACGCACCGCCTTGCAAAAGACCTATGGCAATTTCTCGTTCTTGTAGCCACATACGAGCCAATTCTTGATTTTGCGCGGTGCATATCATCACACTTATGCTCTTCACCAAAACTGTCCACGTGTGAATTTTGCACGAAATTTACCCATTTCCGCTTTTCAACACATGCATTACAAAACCGGTTTTGCATCAATACAGAAGCATGAAAACCATGCGAACGACAGTATGGTCCTATACTCATTTCCATAATCATTCGGACTTATATGTTGAAAAATAACATTAAACCTACAATATGGAACTCTACCCCGTGTTCAGTAACTACTGTAAGCTAACGTTACGGATACGGGAAAACTCAACCAGAAGACAGCTCAACCCGTGCAAAACTCATCTCGAAGTTGTGACAACTCAATCCGTTAGTAGGGGATTGAGTTGTCTATGGTTGAGTTGTCTTTGGGTTGAGTTGTTCCGACACTTCCGTTACGGAACGTTTTGGAACGTTCAGGATAACTGAACACGCTGCAAGTTACTAAGAAGTTTCGTTAAGTATATCTTGGTCAGTTACAGGAATAATTCTGCCAGAGACGTTAAAAACCAAGAAATATGTAAGGACAATTAAAAATGCATATAAGCTTATAAATACATGCATAATGAAAGAAAAATAAACAATTATTTAACATTTGACAGTACCTTTATTTTCTGCTTTAAATTTCTACACAAAATATAATAAGCATTTTACATATAAACAATATTCAAACATCCTGTTAAGTTTATTACATAGCAAGAATATAACTATTTTGAAGGACAGTTGTTAATCTTAAACGATACCGTAATCAGACAAAAATAACACGCATTCGTGTACAACACACATAGCAAATTAAGAGCAAGAAATGTAGCAAAATGCCTCACAACAGAATTTCGGCCGATTTAGATAGTCAAAAATGACATCTGATTTTAGGCTAAACGTGCGTGTTTTAGTTGTCAAATTACGGTATGTTACTTATGCGTAAGTGAAACAATCGGCGATAGCATCTAAATAGGTGTATAATCAGTTTAGTGGAAACAAATTCGGTCATTCAGTTGCAACAGTTGCTTTGTGAATCGTCTGAAAGTTTTGTAGTTAAATACAATTTTCGACAGTTTTCTTCTAGAGTTTCATTATGGAAATGTCATCATCACTAGATCATTAGTTGAAGAAATTCTCTTCTGTCCCTATTGTCGCTAAAATCGAAGATGAAGAATGTATTTCGTTGAACTTGTTGAAATGATTCCATTTTGGATATATCTATCAAATATACTCAAATTTTGAAATTTGACATCGTCGTATATTTTCCGCAAATGCTCGAATTGAAGTTTTGAATTGTCATATCCTGGTTCTGAAAATTTCTCGAATAGTGTCCTTCAAAATATAAAAGATGAAATGAAGACGTGTTGATGTATGTTGATGTCGAAGAAGCCATGTAGTTGCCGCAACTGTTTATACAAATATGTTATTCCGTTTGTCAGAAGCGGTCGATTGTGTGAGCATTTTTCTCATTGATCCAAGTTTTGGCGATCTCAAATTTGGTATTTCAATCTGCATTTGCAGTCTTCGAACTGGCATCATCGGCGAGTCCCTTATCGAAGCTTGATCGAAGAGTTTTTTCAATCCATTCATTTCGTCGAAATCCTTAGGTAGCACGAGAGACATAGTTCTTTCTGTAAGGTTGAAAGCTGCTTACAGGCTCAGAAATGTGTAAGTGAATGCCTCGATAGTTGCAGATGTCCTTTTTATACTCTTGCCGTTGCCTTATAAGGCATTTTCTGCTTCTTACTCATAACGTGCTAACGCTCAGTAGGAGGGATTTTCTTTTGTAAACACTATTATTTTTATAAGGAGGTGTAGCTAGTAGAATACCAAATGATAGAACATTATTATGTCTTTAGAAAAATAGAGTTAAAAACTGAGTCCTAGTACATAAACTGTCTGCAATGAGACTGTGAAATTGCAGTTAAGTAGAAGTTGATTTTTAGGAATTGAAAGTTCACAACCAGTGTATTAAACTGTATTTCGCTAAAATAAATTTCATTATTCTCTTCTAAGACCATGCGTAAGACTCTCGTTGGAAGTATTAATTTTAAATATATATAATAGCCACCCGGCTAGCTAAGGTGGTAGCGCCCGAGTCTACTGATCGAAGGATTGTAGGTAGGTTCCCGGGTATTTCATGGAGCTTGGTCATGAAATAATTTCTACGGCCATTATTTCCCCTCTATCACTAATTCTTAATCAAGTTGAACAGTTAACTGTTGTCATTCGCTGACGAAACTATGCATGCGCCGAGAAACTGGTTATCAGCTAAATCCAGAGATTTAGTCTTTCCAGGAACGGTGAGTAGGTTGACAGATTGCAGCTGAGTGTTGCTTCGGCGATAAACCCGACAAAAATCAAAGCGCTGAAGGCACTGAATTTGTTCGGGTTTGAAAATTGAAAGTAGAATTAGTGCTGCAACAACGTATGTATACGTATATGTATATATCCGTTACGTATAACAGGAAAGTTCAGTGACACTTGTTTGTTGGATAGAACAACATATGACTGTACAGATTGATGAAGTATAATTTAATTTTCAAAGCATGGCATGTTATCGTACTTTTAATTTTCGATTCCTCTGTTTAAAGGGGTAACACATGATTCCATACTATACCATTGTGAAGCAGTTTCAAAGTATTTATTCTTGTGAAAACAAAATTGATTATTCAGTACGAGTGGCTCAGTGAATAAGAGTGTAGATATTACTCACTTGTTTTTATATAGATAATAAAAGAACAATTTTGAATTTATTTATCCATCTTATTTTTTGGTAGTTATACTATTCTGTTGTTTAATCGACACGCCAAGTTAGAAAATTTACTTTTAGTGAGGCCATATTTTATACTTATATTTACTCAAATAAATAATGAAGGCTTTAGAGATTCGTTATAGATTGGACGGGCTAGCCTAGTATACAATGTATTCCTAGAATACATACATAGATATTAAAGTGTTGAGTTTATTGTCATTTAAAGTGAGTTGAGCTATATGTACAGTTATGACTATGCTGACTATTCCTACTTTTCTACTCATACATTTAAGCGTGCTGTACTTTATGTAACTATCCACATAATCAAGTTTTTGTTGAGCTGTACTTTATGTTAGTTTTCTGTATGTTATGATCTATTGAGCGAATTAAATTGGGACAAATTTTATTAAAATATATATACGGTCTAAAACAAATGAGGGCGATAATTGATTTTACATTTTGGAATACTTGTGACAAATTCTGTTAGATTATTCTAGGTTTACATCTGGCCAAGATTACCACGATGTCCCCGATTCCAGAGCATCGTGGCGAACGTAACAGAGCGTGGAGTCGAATCGGGGTGATCGTGGGAGAGCGTAACGGAACGTGGTTGAATCGGGGACATCGTGGGCATCAGGACAGATTTTAAATCAAACTTAAATTTCACCACGATTGCACCTATTCATTTTCTAATCGTGACAGAGCGTGGCCTTCGTAACAAAACGTAACGGAACGTACCGAAGCGTAACAGAACGTAACAGAACGTGGAGTACAATCGCAACATATCGGGACCAGCGTGGACACATTTTTTCATCCCGCGCCGCTGGGAAAGAATCATTTCTTGTTTAAATATCAAATCGTGACGTAAAACGTGGTCATTTGTCTCAAATCGTAGGTCAAATCGCAGGATATCGCAACAAAGCGGCTTTGTCGTGGGAGATCTTAACAGGACGTAACGGAACGTGGTGGAGCGTGGAAGCCAATCGTGTTGATCGCAACAAAGCGTAACAGAAAGTGATGCAAATCGTGGGCTCGATCGTAGCAAAGCGCAGTAGAGCGCAACAAAACGTGCTGATTTCGTAAGGAAGCGTAACATAACGTGGAGTATACCATTTTATCGTAGAGCTCCCCGATTTTTTAGCCTCTGGCTAATCGGGGAGATCGTGGCCAGATGTAAACCTAGCATTAGGGTTTATAATCTGCCATTTTCGGACATAGGTAGCCATCAATGCCCCTGTTCAAAAGACTAGGATTGTTTTCGGCCCTTGAAATCAGAATTTGTTTTCATTAACTTTAAGTTAGGATGGTTTGGTTTTCTGTTAATTATACAAGAAGCATTGTTATACGTTGCTATGAATGTAGTGATGCAAATTAAATGAGTAATGCAGGCCGGCTAGAAAACAATTAATGTCATAAGCGACGTTTTTCGTATTGAAAACAACGGGTTGCTATAACAACCAAAATGAATAAATTGTTTATTTACCTCCGAATATTAAATGTCAAACGTTCATTATAATTTTGTGCTAATTTGCACTGACTGTATATGTATTGTACATGAATAACAGACATTTTTAACGAAAATGTACAAATTGCATCAGTACTAATATCTAAAATAAATATCATTTCATATTCCTTATATTCCGTGAGCGTCCATCGTTCAAATATGGTACCATACACGTGTACCTTTCCCATGTTTCATATTGTACGTCTTTTACGTTTGTTTTGTAACATGTAAATATGTATAGGTCTTGTTTTCTTTTGGGCTTATTAGCCGAAGAAATTATATGTAATAAACTATATATACCCTTGTAACAAAATATTTCAAATGTAAACAAATAGCTCAGTTAACAAATAAAAACTAAACAATTTCATATTAATATGTCAAAAATGTACACACCAGAGAAATAAATATTTGAAGCGATATAATTGTATATTCCTCACATTTAAAAATATACAATTCTTATGTCAAACCAATCTACATAGTTTTAGATCTGTTCAAATACATTATACCACACTAATTAACAAATACCAAAGGGGTAAACTCTATCCTGCACCTGTAAATCTAAACAGTATTATATTTACATATGTAGGTACTGTATTTTACCATAATTATGTACCTTACATAAAATTGCTTTTCTATACGTATATAAAACATAGCGGACGTTTTTTTCACCTTATTTCGGCAGCGGGTCGCTGTTGTTGTCGGCCCGTTGAGATGAAGTGTCCGCTGACGTCATGTATCTAGTCGATAACAAAGTTTATGATATTAGTTTTGACCGCTTAAATGTTTAAAAATGTTTATTTTTTTGCTTTGAAAAACATCACGTGTTAAAAAATGTGCGGTATTATAAGATAAAGTATACGGCAATTCTCATTCTCACGTCATAATGAATTCTATCAGTCTCTGAAACTATGATCAATGTATCTCAATGAGTCAATATCAGGTTTGAGATATTTTGTAATTTCATATACATAGGAAAAATGTACTGACTTTAAAAAGCAAAATTTTTGAAATTCTAATTAGTGCAATGTACATTGTAAATGTGTGAGGAACTTAAGGAGGGCAGTGCGCACTAGACAGAGCGGAACACTAAACGAAATATGTTTTAGTTTGTATTGAAGCAAGGGAGGCTACCATGAATGTTTTATTGACACTTATAGAGTAAAAATATCAGAGTTATCTTTTCATTTTTACTAAAAAAAAATTCTTTCATTTTTCTTAAAAAACTCAATACCGGAAGAAAACTTTTTTCAAATGTATGGTTCATGTATTTCAAAGTTAAAGTAGACCGAAACCGGAAGTTGAATTTGAAAGCCAATACTTAAAACAAACGTTTTATAGACTTAGACTATCAGCCCATCTATCACTTTATTGCATATTTAAAGTAAAATGAAATACAAACCACAGGTGATTCTGTTTGCTCCAGTGTCATTCTGTCAAACTTCTGTGCACTCTTACAGCACAAGATTAAGTACCAAGGGCGGATATTGTATCCCTAGAGTGAAAAATTCAGGAACTAAATCTTCTGTTACATTGGCTCCAAGCTGTGGAATAACTTGCCTGCAGATATTTCTAATTAAATGGAGTTATTATAAACCTTTTAAAGATTCTGTAAAAAACTTTTTTGCTTCAAAAAGTAGTCTAAATAATGTGTTTCTGTGAAATTCATAAAATATTTCATATAATTTCACATCAACTGATTATCATTTCATACATAAGTAACGTGTTTTTATTTATTTTTCCTAGGCAGGTATTGGTCTGTCAATTTTTAAGACCTCTGTCTTTGTACATTTGTGGTTAACTTTACTATGTTACATGCAATGCTATATTAAATACTTTTAATTTTCTGTGACATGATATCTTAGGATTACTATGAACATGATTTTATTGTAAACATTAATTTTGCCTCTCTGTGTCATACTACCACATGAGGGTCCACAATGGAAACAAGAGTTCACTCTTTTTTAGCTAACCTTGGTGCTGGTATTTTATGACATGACATGGTTTTAATATAAATATGTACATGTACATGTATATGTAACTTTTAATATTTATTTATTTATTACTATAGTATCATATTTATATTGTTAAATTACATATGTCATGTTGTATTTTGCCAATACCTAAATAAATCTATCTAAAACTATCTATCTATTCTACAATAGTCCTATAAAAGGGAATCAAAGTACTGAACGCACAAAACGACTTTTGTGTGCATTGATACTGAACAGCTTCAAGTAACAAAACAATCAATGTGACAACTATGTTGATGACCATTGAGACACACTACATGCAGGTAACATTAAAACAAGTATTAGTGTGGACAGTGAAGTGGTTTACCCTAATTATTTCCGCTGGAACTCATAGTCTGTTATAGGTCGAATTCTCAAAGATATACGTTCATTTTCTGTTATCAGTTTGGTAATTGAAGATTTGGTGCATCGCAGTAAATAAAGAGTTTAAGCACAGTCAATACTTTCATCTGTATATTTTGTGTGTTCGTCAAATGTAAAAAGTATAATTTGTAATCGCAAAATCACCTTATAGCAATGCAACGACTGAACTAATTTTGTCGCGTACATGTATCACAAGAACTGTGATTTGGTTAGGATCATTTCCTTAAGCCAGAACTACTTCTTCAAAAGTATTGTCGGTCTAGGGTTAGATTTAGGAAATAGGTTAACCCAGGCCGCATATTATCAAAAATCTTACGATAATTTCACAATGCAATATAGAAGGATTTACGACTAATTTCAGTCGTAAGACGTTTGATAATACAGGCCCCCAATGCTTGTAGCGAGCACAGGTACATGTTCTTGTCCGTACTAAAATTATTTTCGTCCAGTTGGTAGCTTCAAATGTATGGTTATTAACAGAAGACGTTCCGGGCTTACTTTGCCCATAAGTCGAAAACTGCCATTAAATTTCCTTTTGAAAATGAGTAACAATTTTTAATCTTTTTCACAAAGTTTCTGCATGGGTTTAAGTCTATTTTTTACTTTAGTGGAACCAAGTTTATGATTTAAATTTTCTAAAAGCATTTCCAGTCATATGTTTTGTAATTTAAAATCATAGAATTGGTTTTACACTCTTTGACACATGGACATGGATGTATAAAACCTTTAACCTTTATAGTAAGATTAAATTAATCAATTTCGAGTCCGCTTTCTGTCCCCAGTACTGAGCTAGCTGGATAAAGTTTCTTGCTCAATGAAAAAACATTATGTTTTTGAATGGGATTTGAACCCACGGTTAGATGATTCTGTTTACTCTCGAAAAATAGCTCATAAGCTAATTGAATTCATGTTGTATTTGTAACTGACTTTTACAAACATTTTCTTTTATTACAAATAATATTAAAATGTACCTTCCAATAGTGTATTTCTTGACTGTAAGTCATTTTTAAGTAGCGTGAAGCAAATTATCTCGGTGCTTAACATAGATTTAATGGTTATTTAGCTTGTTTTATAAATATAATGCATTATTCTGCAAAACGTGTATAATGTGACAGTGGTGCGAAAGTTTTGAACCCCCCCCCCCCTTGGAAAAAAATCCATACCCAATGATGACCAGTCGAGCGTCGTAACTACTCGGCCACACCTGCTCATTGCTTTACATTGTTATAAGCGGCCTATTATAAGAACGTTTTGTACTTCAACATGTGATGCTAACCAGAGGGTTGAACCAGTGAAAGTGTATATATTTATGTAATATACCATTAAATAAGACTTAATGCTGTCAAGTCAGATGCAATTTAGAAATTAAAAGTATTAACTATGATTTATATGAGCGTTCAGTAGGTACATTGCCGTGTGATTCATATGTAACCTAGGGCACTACTGTAACATTATTTTCAAAATTTTCAACAGTTTGTTTGAGAGAATGAACATAGTTAGTATCATCTTTTAATTAGGGTCTTTAGTCAGTTATCTTTCCCTGATAAAATCTTAAGCAATCTAATTGGTAAGTAGTTCCTTACAGTTGGAATCCTCTGATTTTATCATTGAATTCCTATGTAAGGATAACAAAATATTTCATCTAATACCTTTCTTGTTAATTAAGATATTAACAAAAGTGGTCAAATTTAGATAGTTCTTTGCCCTAAACTTAACTTGAATTTCAAACAAATTAAATGATTTACAAAAAAGTTATTTAATATTTATTTTGGCAAATTGACATCGAAATGTAAGGGTAAAATCTGAGACGCTAACTAATAGGACCTACCTATTTGAAGAGTATACAAGGGGAAATAACTGACTAAAGTCCCTCATTGAAAATGTTAGTTGTTCATTAGGGGTGATTTATGGTACCTCCAGTTTCGTGACGGATATTAGGTGTTATTTACCAGTAAAACGCAACTTCTGTTAGTGTATTTGGAAAAATTTAGTATTCATAAGTATTCGTTAAGAATATTATATGAGTATATTATACCATACATAACATCGCTTCTTCCTTACGTATATAAAACATAGTGGGCGTTATTTAAACCATATTTGGTCAGTGGGTCGTTATAATGTGATAGTAGCCCGCTGTTATGGTAGTGGCCCGCTGATGTCATATCCTGTCGATATCATGGGCGGATCCAGCGGGGGGCAGGGGGGTCCGGACCCCCCCCCTAGAATTTGGAAAACGTACTTGTCCATTAGTGTATTTCTTGTCTGTAAGTAATTTTAAGTAGCATGAAGTATAATGTGGTTGTGGTTCGAGGTTCGGACCCCCTAGAAAAATTCGGACCCCTGGATATCATTAAACGCTTGTTTAGTGGCGTGTATATAAGAAATAGTACACACCACTGAGGCCCTGCTAGTCTAATAGTGACCTCCCAGTCAGCCTTCGGGTTGGTCCACTATATGTTGTAGGGCTGACTGCTCATTTTATGATCGAGTTGCATAAAACATACATGTTCTTACAAACACCATTCACTCTCTGCAGGGTGTGACCCACATGCGGTTTTCACGGTGCCAAGGTACTACATACATCAAATAAAATATGCATAGCCAATCATTGCCACAACACACTAGCCTGAAGTCCGGAAGTAGTGAAATTATTTTTTCTATAATGTTGGGCTAGATGATGATTTTGCTTTTTACAATATCGAAAAAATCGGGTCAGTATTCGAGGAATTTAAGGCGATAACTGCATGAATGAAAACTGTCAACGCGATTGTTCACTTGAAGAAGGGCCATCCATTCATACATCCATTCATTTGTCGAGCGTTTATGAGAGTATGAATGAAATAAAAGCTGATCGAGGTAAAGAAAATCGCTGAGTCATTCATGTAATGCAACAAGGTCAATTCTCAAGGTCATTATAAACATTGGAAGTCGAGTAATCAAGATAACCTATCTTATTTCAATTCCAAAATACGATAATTTTGTTCCGGTTAGAGAATCCACGTTGATTTCGTCAGTCATTTCCAATCTTAGCTTCGAATTTTTCGTCTGCATAAATTTGACGTCTACTTACGTTCTATGAATGCGGAATCACGAAATATCGGTTATGTTCATTCAGTCTACATGCAGTCTACCTTTCAAAGCTCCAAGACGAAAATATTTGCTGTAAAATACTTATTAATAGTTAAATAATCTATCCTAACGAACAAAGTTCGAGGATAAAAAGGTATGTTTTAATGGTTGAAGAGTCTATGTAACAAACGCTACTCACGGTTGAAGAGCACTTGAATTTTTCGATCTTTTAAACGCTTGATGAAGCTGGGACGGTATGAAATGAAGCGTGTACGCTCTAACCTGTTGAATACCACGAGCTAACTATAAATAAGAACTGAAATTCTTTACAGCTTTATCGTGTTTTTTTCTTCCCTGCATTCTGACTGAGACAGGTTGTTTCGCTTCATAAAATATGTTTTATTTTCGGTACATGCTATTTTCGTACGCGTGTTTAACATGTATGTTTCAATACTGACGCGTATTTACTCTTTACCTTACACTTAAAAAGTTATTGCATTTTCATTGAGACGAAACTTCATGTATAGTTTTGGTATAAGGTAGTGGTACATCGATTTGACAAGTTTAAACACCTTAACGTGTTATAAGAAACGAGTATATTATTTTGATAAGTATGGGGAAATATGTTTATACATTTTATATGTAGAATGTTATCATGGAGTGAGTCAGGATTCTTGGTTCCTAGTTTTACTGTGTTTATATCGTAAGTGAGTGAATCTGGATTAACTTTACAAAGGTAAAAAGGTAAGAGAATGGATTGATCTATTTTGAAAAATCTTGATTGATAATTTAACATATGTAGGGCAAATAATCGCATAGTTTAGATTATTCAGGTACACAAATTTATAAGTTTCGTTTGAAATAGTCGACG
This sequence comes from Mactra quadrangularis, assembly GCA_025267735.1. Taxonomy (NCBI): domain Eukaryota; kingdom Metazoa; phylum Mollusca; class Bivalvia; order Venerida; family Mactridae; genus Mactra; species Mactra quadrangularis. Next base: position 59,118,932 of record CM046303.1, on the reverse strand, counting down.
GTATGCGAGTATTACTATAAATATACAGTAAAGAGGATAGGTTTTTCAAGTATCATATTTACGTAATGTAACGTTCATTCATAGAGTGGGTACATAAACTTACGTACATAAACACTTTATAGATACATGTACATATGAGACAAATATGTATAGTTAATTATATTTTGAAGTTATCTAGAAATTGATGTGATTTTTGTAAAATGTGCTAATTTAATTTATTAACATGTTTTGATTCAAGATACACATTTATACATGATCATTCATGGGATAGCCCTAAGCAGGATTGTACAATCGTAACAAAAACACAACAAAATTTCTAAATACATACGACCAGCTAATATTTTCATGATTTCAAGGAACATATTTGCGTCAGTTTCTTACCCTCCCAGTGGGATCATCATAAATAAGTAGTTACTTCATACGGCACTCTTAACTTTGATCAATCTTGTTTGGCTCGTGCAAACTGATAAAAAACAATACGAGTGTACGTTCATACTGATATTTTCTACAACTTACAGTATCTCATCTTCAACATGGATCGTAGTCTGTTCAGTGTGGTCTTTAGTACCAGTATTTCCTATGGTTAAGTTTGAACTCAGTTTCGGTATAGTCCTACTGTTCTGAAGTTCAATTCGATCCAAGGTTTAATATGGCCCATGGTTCAGTATGGTCCAAGGCTAAGTATAGTCCATGGTTCAGCCTGGTGCATGGTTAAGTCTGGTCCATGGTTCAGACTGGCCCATGGGTCAGTATGGGTCATGATCCTGAATGTCCCATGGCTCAGTATGACCTGAGGTTCAGTGCGGTCCATGGTTCTGTATTGTCCATAGTTTAGTACGACATATGGTTCAGTTTGGCTTATGATTCAGAATGGCCCATGGCTCAGTACGATCAATGGTTCAGTATAGTTATTAGTTCAGTATGGTCCATGACTCAGTATTAACTGAGTGATGTTTAGTATTAAACATAGCTCCGTATAGCCAATGGTTCAGTCTGATCCATGGTTCAGTCTGGCCCGTGCTTTTAGTCTGATTCATGGTTCAGTCTGGCCCATGGTTCAGTATGGTTCATGGTTTAGTATGGTTCATGGTTCAGTATGGTTCATGAATCAGTATGGTTAATGGTTCAGTCAGGCCCGTGTTTCAGTCTGATTCATGGTTCAGTATGGTTCATGGTTTAGTATGGTTCATGGTTTAGTATGGTTATAAATCAGTATGGTTCATGGTTCAAGCTGGCCCATGAATCAGTATGGTTCATGATTCAGTATGGTTTATGGTTCAGTATGGTTCATGATTCAGTATGGTTCATATTTTATTATGGTTCATGAATCAGTATGGTTCATGATTCTGTATGGTTTATAATTCAGTATGGTTCATGATTCAGCATGGTTCATATTTCATTATGGTTCATGAATCAGTATGGTTCATGGTTCTTTATGGTTCATAATTCAGTATGGTTCATGGTTCTTTATGGTTCATGATTCAGTATGGTTCATGGTTCTTTATGGTTCATGATTCAGTATGGTTCATAGTTCAGTATGATCCAGGGTTAGTACGGTCGGTCCATGGTGTGGTATGGACCGTACTGAACAATGAACATGTTTCAGTATTGTCCATTGTTCAGTATTGTCCATTGTTCAGTACGGTCCATGGTTCAGTACGGTTCATAGTTCAGTATGACCCTTAGCCCATTATTGTGTATCTTAACGATATAGTATTACTCATGCTTTGGGACCACAATCATTGTACGAAAGACGTCATTCAAGACAGATTTAACTGTAATTCTCTGAACGAGTAAAGAAGGTAACTTGATCGATATATGTACAAAAATATTTTTTATTTATTTTTTCTAGATACAAGATATGCTTTACAAATTTGTGAACGTCTTCTTCCGTGACGTTTCAACTATGTGTGCTCATCATTCTTGTTAAGAATGATAATCCCTGCCACATGTTGGCCTCTGAAAAAACTTTGGTTCTTTCTCTATGAGACCAATGTGCATTTTTGATATCTTAATAATCTAGCTACTCTCCGGATATTATCATTTACAACAGTTTCTAATTTTCTATATTAATTGACCCCATTGATTCTAGTTTTTATTGTGTTGATCACCATATCAACACACATTGTAGTCATTTTACGACTGTCGATTCCTTTTTTTAGCCGGATTTTTAACGACAAAAGTTGGCTCATAGTTTGGCGAAACCCGGGCGGGCGGTCGGGCAGGCTAGCGGGCGGGCGGTCGGGCAGGCTAGCGGGCGGGCGGGCGGGCGGGCGGTCGGTCTGTCAGGCGTCCGGTGTCTTTAATAATTGCGTTAAAGTATTTTTATTTTTTCATGTATTTCTGTCATTTATTGCCAGATCCTTATGAAACGTCATACAATGATAACATACCATATGATGAACAGAATTAGAAAGTAACCACAACTCTACTGGCTTAATTATGGATTATGTCCCATTGTAATTTTTGCGTTAAATGTTTAAATATGTTGGATATCACTATCATTTATAGTAAGATCTTGATGAAAATCCGGCTTTAATGTGGTTTTCCCATGACCCAAGGTTTCTAGTTTGTAAAATATGAGTATTATTTTCCAAATCTTGACCATCCTAAAATAAACTGGTCGAAGAACGCGGGGATTCATTTGGAATTACATGTACACGTATACAGATTTGAAAAGTAAAATTAACTTGGTACCGGCAGGGCTCGAATTTAAGATCGCAAACTCGCAAAATGCTAGTGGAATTTAAAAACTGCGAGTATTTTTTATTTCAACTCGCAAATTTTCGCCAGTTGAAATCGCCGGAAAAATATTACTGTCTAAGCAAATGATGCTAAACTCATAATCATGAGCATGGAAATGACCAGATAGATTGAAAGTACGATCTTTGGCTCTACCACACATCTGTATCGCTACATGTTACAATGAGCGTCGGAAGTATACATGTTCGATATTCTTTGTCTATTCCACAATAACGCCTTCTATAGTTAAATATAGCACTCTGTTGCTTTTATATTGCATATGTGATTAGTTACACCACTAAAATTTGGGAAACAATGCGAGTGCTTCTTTCATTTTGCGAGTTGAAATAAAGTCAACTCGCAAAAATTTACAAGTCCATTTTTTTTGTGAAATTCGAGCCCTGCATTGGTACCCCTATATCATATGTTAAGTAACATGCAGCATGTAAATGCACAATGTATAAAATTATAATAAATTACGAGTATATTACCTCGTATGATAGACGGATGTATGTATTGAATTAATTAATGCTTGGTCATCCTTTGTATACAAACAGTGTATACATAACAAGATTATTTTATGCACGTACATACAACTACTGTTCAACCACAATGATATGACCATAGTTATTTTACTTTATGTAAAGGAAATCACAGAATCGACTATAGGGCTGTGGATCGTTGAGCTAGTGGCGATCCGATCCGAACCACGATTCATGTGTAGCGATTCACGAATCGAACCACGAATCACCTATTAATGGATAAGCATACAGGAATTCATGTAATTACAAAATAAAGTAAAGAATTACGGAAGTTTTTACTATATGGAAACATTCCTATTATCAGACGTTTTATGGGCATTTTCACTGATTACATCTTTGTTTTAACGTGTACCAATCAAAATTTTGGCTCAAGATAATTCGGTCCCTACTTGATCATTTGATTTATATATTAACGACAAGCAAAATACAAAGTTTTGAGTTTCTAAATCGGGTCTAAATTAAGCTAAAAATGTTATATATTCTTTTCCTAAAAATAGATCGCGATCCGACGATTTCGGACGTGACGAGTATTTGAACTCGATTTTCTGGTCGGGATCGCGAATATCCGAGTACTCGGATAATCGCAGCAGCCCTAATCGACCCTATGCTGTAGGTTTATTACATAGCCAATATTATAGCAGAAAACTGGGTTAATGTATGCACCACTGACAGTTGAATATAATTTAACATGTCAAAAACCTTACATTGATATTCACGTGAATTTAAGGCCTTTATTATTGCGTCAATATTGAATTTGTATCGAAGTGCTACTAACAAGCTCTTGCTTCCTGATTAAATATCACTTTTGAAGTCTGTAGCGCCGCTTTTGATGTCAAATGAAACTATACTGAAGCTTTATGTCGCAATTGACGCGAAATGTAGCTACACTAAAGCTTAATACCACCATTGACGCTAAACGTAGCTACGCTAAAGGTCGCAATCGACACTAAATGTTACTACAATGTACACTGAAGCTTAATGACACAATTGACGCTGAACGTATCTACACTGAAGCTAAATGACGCAATTGACGCTGAACGTATCCACACTAAAGTTTAATGTCGCAATTGACGCGAAACGTATCTACACTGAAGCTAAATGACGCAATTGACGCTGAACGTATCTACACTAAAGTTTAATGACGCAATTGACACGAAACGTATCTACACTGAAGCTAAATGACGCAATTGACGCGAAACGTATCTACACTGAAGCTAAATGACGCAATTGACGCGAAACGTATCTACACTGAAGCTAAATGATGCAATTGACGCGAAACGTATCTACACTGAAGCTAAATGACGCAATTGACGTGAAACGTTTGTTCAATGAAGTTAAATGTCGCAGTCAACGCTAAACGTCACACAAAAATTGCCAGACATATAAATTAATGTTGCAATCTTGACGCGAAACGTCTCATGTAGAAAAGTTAAGAATCACACCTGGAAAAAAGTATAAAATTATATATGACAAATATAAGTTTAAAAGCAACCACCCATAGACCCATAGCAACCATCCTCACATTCCTAGCAATAATGACGTTTAGCAGTGCTACAATGTCACTAAACTGCCTTAAGCTCACACTTGAGAATATTTGGTTGGGATGATGTCTATACACCTGCGTTTATGTGTCTGAAATGTGGTCACATTAACTTAAAGTTGTTATTAAACATTCCATCGTGCAGTTGTTAAGTGTTATCGTGTGATTCATTTAAATTTGATTGCAATTATAGTTCCGGTTTTTAACAATTGACAAACGTATTTTATCATTTCACAAAAAATATATAGAGTATGTATTGTGCACTTATTATAATGGTGAAATTAATTATTGATTAAATTTGATTTGATTTGCTTATAGGTGTACAATGTGAAACTTACAAATTGCTTATTTCAATTAACTGTCAATTGGCGCATCTATCATCCCCGCTGATTTAGATACTCGATTATCTATAATGAATACTGCCCTGCGTTCAGTTACCGCGAACGTTACAAAACGTTCCGTAACGATACATTCGGAACTCCTGGGTCATTCACTGCGAATAATCTCGGACATATTTAGACGCTACATGTATTTTGAAACTACCGGTGTTAAAGTAAACAAATAAATGATCATTTAGGCATTGAGTGATGTTTCGTTTTAGTCCGTAAATTTTGAAACATCACTCATTGCCTTAACGATCTCATATTTGTGTATTAGATTAAATTATTCGCAGCGAATGGCCGAGGAGTTCCGAATGTATCGTTATGTAACGTTCTGTAACGTTTTGTGTAATTGAACACGCTACAGAAGTACTGTAGTGAGTATCTAAATAAGTGGAGTTTATGTATACACCAATGACAGTTGAATAAAATTAAACTATATTTATAATTTACCAATTAGTTGATATCAAGCTTATCAGGGTCCAGTTTTGGGCCAAAACTACAAGGTGATTCAACTGATTACACTTGTTTTTGCGACAAATTCAAGTAGTAGCCAAAAATACAAAATACTCAAATGGTGCATAATTTGCTGGTCTGAAAACTCCCGCATTACCCTGTCAGAGTTGTAATTGTTTACACTGAATCCTCTGCACAAAATATTGTCTGCATATATTATACTGTACTGTTTGATTTATTATTTGTGTGGAGGATTTGGAGCTAATGATTAAAATACTTGGAACCAATCGGGAGTTTTCGAGGAATGAAAAGCTTAATGCACTATTTGATGTCATTCAGTTATCTGTCATGAATTTAGCAAAAACTCTTATTACTTATAGTTGTTGTTGTTGAGAACATGATTAAAGACACTGGAAACTATGCGTTCATTAGTGGTTTGCGTGTATTTGATGAGTCTCAAAAACTTCTATTAGTTGAAATTATGGCTTGTTAATTGGATTCGTTAATAAAACACCCCATCCTATGGGCAGCTGTTGGAAACTTAAGTCTGACTTTTATTGAACATTCTTTCAATTATGCCAAATAAGGCAACTGCTTTAGACCTGCGGTTTAATTTTGAACTATTGTCATCGTGATCATCGCCGATGGATAAAAAACTTCAGATATCTGTGGAAGAGAATACCTTTGGTGAAAGATTGAAGTTGATTTCACTTCATTATTTTATAGAGTATTAATTGTCCTTAATCAAATACGGCGAAGACTTGAAAACCCTCAGCCCCAGAGCTCAGCTGTTCAATGTCGCTAATGCCGATATCCGACTTAATTTGTGACTAACAAATAGACTTACCGGTCCCAGCGGTTACGTCTTACAATGAAGGAACCATCGATCCCTTTCGTACTTGCAGCAGAGATTCTTCTTGATTAAGGGTCACAAATTCAACCCAAGTATGAGCAGGGTTCAGATGTAGAACGTTCGCTTAGATATCAAGAGGTCCCGGGTACGAATCCATCAACGGACAATTCTACTATTTAAGCAATTATTTTACCAGGAAAGCCATTCGTCGTTATAAACCCTCAGTACATATTCAGTATTAACTTAGACGAATAATACTATAGGTACTAAGGATGTGCTAAGCCATTAAGGTCTATTTTGTTGGTAGTTTTGTATAAGTGTTTTTTATATATATATTTTATATAACATAATCAATGGCGTTGTACAAAAAGATAAATGATAAATAACAACAATGATAAATAAGTAAAAACCCTCCACCATAAATATATACAATTTCACAAAACAAAATAAAATTTATCCCACATGATGTTATATATAACATATAGTGTGTTCGTGTATTTTGTGGGATTTTTTTTGTAAGTTTTTTTTAGTTGTATTATGCTTTAAGTTTATTGGACCTACATTTTTCACAGTTCATGATTCGATTTAATTTTTACATTTGTTTTTATTTATGTGATTATGAAAGTTGGTGTCATGAACATTATAACTAGATGCTACTGTTAACCGGACATTTCCATAAAAGTGTCGAAACATCACCTTTAAAGAGCCCTTATTACATTCCCAAAGGTGTCCAAACATCAACTTTAAAGGGACCCTTTACACGGACAATGTTTACTATAAATTATATGTTTTATTCCATAGTAAACTAGCTGAGGCTAGCTATATTCTACTTGAGCAAGGTCTATATCATTCTTTACGTTATATCTCAGGTTACCAAGATTTGAACAGCTGTAATTAGTGTACCCGTATCTCAAAAATTGCTTTGCTTTCGAATATAAAACTTTTCACGCCTCTATACCGATCATACGTAGCCCCGCTAGTGATAATCTGAAATACTCTTTTATTTCACATCTTTTTTGTTAAAAAGAAATAATTTTTCGTTTAAACGAATAATCATTTTGTTTTTACGAAATTTGTTTGTTTGTTTATTTACGAAATGTTAATTAGTTTTTACGAAATATCATTAAGTTGAATAATGAATATTACGGATTTTTTTTAAATTATGTTCTTTGTAAAAACTGACAACTATTTTGTTTATGTTTTTATATTTTCGAAATAATTTTCGTTTGAATATTTCGTAAAAACGAAATAATATTTGTTAAAATTGTGTTCAATTGTCAGTGGTGCTTACATTTACCACGCTGAATTAAATTCTCACTTCAGTACCTCTTTACTTACCATCGATAAAAATGTATGCCTGTATCAATGTACGAGTATTATCGAGAACATAAATGTCGATTATTTAAATCAGCGGGATTAATGTATGTGCCACTGACGGTTGAATAAAATTTAATTATGAAATTATAAGACCTGAATATAAAATGTATCATAAAGTATAGAATTCACTTTACTCATAATACAATCCCGTTTGTTCAACATAGAGATATGTTGACAGTTTCTTAGTTTTACTAGATTTTTAACTAAACATCCACTTCATCATCAGTTTTAATTGTGCCGGGATCCGGGTTACAGACCATCTGTCTACAGTATTTTAAACTGCTAAAATTCAACCTTGAATCAGATACATATTAAAGATAAAGTCGAATCATGAACTAAGATTAGTGTAGGTCCTATAAACTTGATATATGAAAAACAAAATGCACAATCACACTATATAACATCATGTGTGATAACTTTTGTTTTGTTTTGTGTTATTGTATATATTTATGGTGGGGATTTTTTACTTATTTTTTATTGTTATTATTAATCTTTTTGTACAACGCCATTGAATATGTAATATAGAAATAGGCGTTTAATCAAATGAAGAAGTTAAAGTTTAAATTTAAAGGTACCAGTTCACAGATTCGGTTTATTTTTTCTAAAATTACAAAATACCATTCAGTGTCTATGATCGTGTCAAAAAATTCTTACTATTTCAAGACAAACTGACCTATACATTGTATGTCGCAAGAAATATACAATAAAAAGTCAAAAAATGCGCTTAAAGTGTGATATAATGAAATACGAATTTGAATTTTGCCATTGCGTCGTAAAAAATTGAAAATCATAGAACTTCCAACCTAAAGCACTGTAGTTATGCATGTACTTTTGTATTGAGCCATAAAAGATTTTTAGTGAATTCTTTATTACACGATATATTCCATATTCAAAAAATAATCACGATTATTTATGGCATATTTTGATTGTAAACAAAAGTTGACAATAATTGCTTTGTTGTTCAGTAAATATATCTATAGCATATGCAGTAAAATGCGCTCCAAGGCCGTTTAGGTTTTGGGGGACATATAATTAACTCAGCGTTGGTACAAAAATACGTACACGTCTTAGGAAAACAATTCTGTTCCGACCAAATTATAAAATTATCGCAAAGTAGGATGGATTCATTTTGAAGCATGGTCAATCATAATGTAATCTATTGCGTTTCGCCTTATACAGTGGAGCTATTAGGTGCGTGAAGTTAGCTGCCAGTTGCCAGTTGCCAGTTGCCAATTCAATCGGCAACTGGCAACTGGCAGCCAACTTCACACCTCAGCTGCCGATTCAATTTTTTTTGTTAGCAAGCACTATGTACAGGCACTGCGACGAACGTTCCGCGCGGGTGTTTTGAATCGGCAACTGGCAACTGGCAGCCAACTTCACACTCCAGCTGCCGATTCGATTTTTTTAGATTTCGGCGCAGATACGTCACCCTATGCACATGTACTACGATGAATGTCCTGTTCGGGTGTTTTGAATCGGCAACTGGCAACTGGCAGCCAACTTCACGCCTCAGCTGCCAATTCGATTTTTTTAGATTTCGGCGCAAATACGTCGCCCTATGCACAGGTACTGCGACGAACGTTCCGCGCGGGGGTTTTGAATCGGCAATTGGCAACTGGCAACTGGCAGCCAACTTCACGCCTCAGCTGCCAATTCGATTTTTTTAGATTTCGGCGCAGATACGTCGCCCTATGCACAGGTACTGCGACGAACGTTCCGCGCGGGTGTTTTGAATCGGCAACTGGCAACTGGCAGCCAACTTCACGCCTCAGCTGCCAATTCGATTTTTTTAGATTTGGCGCAGATACGTCGCCCTATGCACATGTACTACGATGAACGTCCTGCTAGGGTGTTTTGAATCGGCAACTGGCAACTGGCAGCCAACTTCACGCCTCAGCTGCCAATTCGATTTTTTTAGATTTTGGCGCAGATACGTCGCCCTATGCACAGGTACTGCGACGAACGTTCCGCGCGGGTATTTTGAATCGGCAACTGGCAACTGGCAGCCAACTTCACGCCTCAGCTGCCAATTCGATTTTTTTAGATTTCGGCGCAGATACGTCGCCATATGCACAGGTACTGCGACGAACGTTCCGCGCGGGTGTTTTGAATCGGCAACTGGCAACTGGCAGCCAACTTCACACCTCAGCTGCCAATTCGATTTTTTTAGATTTCGGCGCAGATACGTCGCCCTATGCACATGTACTACGATGAACGTCCTGCTCGGGTGTTTTGAATCGGCAACTGGCAACTGGCAGCCAACTTCACGCCTCAGCTGCCAATTCGATTTTTTTAGATTTCGGCGCAGATACGTCGCCATATGCACAGGTACTGCGACGAACGTTCCGCGCGGGTGTTTTGAATCGGCAACTGGCAACTGGCAGCCAACTTCACACCTCAGCTGCCAATTCGATTTTTTTAGATTTCGGCGCAGATACGTCGCCCTATGCACATGTACTACGATGAACGTCCTGCTCGGGTGTTTTGAATCGGCAACTGGCAACTGGCAGCCAACTTCACGCCTCAGCTGCCAATTCGATTTTTTTAGATTTCGGCGCAGATACGTCGCCATATGCACATGTACTACGATGAATGTCCTGTTCGGGTGTTTTGAATCGGCAACTGGCAACTGGCAGCCAACTTCACACCTCAGCTGCCAATTCGATTTTTTTAGATTTCGGCGCAGATACGTCGCCCTATGCACATGTACTACGATGAATGTCCTGCTAGGGTGTTTTGAATCGGCAACTGGCAACTGGCAGCCAACTTTACGCCTCAGCTGCCAATTCGATTTTTTTAGATTTCGGCGCAAATACGTCGCCCTATGCACAGGTACTGCGACGAACGTTCCGCGCGGGGGTTTTGAATCGGCAATTGGCAACTGGCAACTGGCAGCCAACTTCACGCCTCAGCTGCCAATTCGATTTTTTTAGATTTCGGCGCAGATACGTCGCCCTATGCACAGGTACTGCGACGAACGTTTCGCGCGGGTGTTTTGAATCGGCAACTGGCAACTGGCAGCCAACTTCACGCCTCAGCTGCCAATTCGATTTTTTTAGATTTTGGCGCAGATACGTCGCCCTATGCACATGTACTACGATGAACGTCCTGCTCGGGTGTTTTGAATCGGCAACTGGCAACTGGCAGCCAACTTCACGCCTCAGCTGCCAATTCGATTTTTTTAGATTTTGGCGCAGATACGTCGCCCTATGCACATGTACTACGATGAACGTCCTGCTAGGGTGTTTTGAATCGGCAACTGGCAACTGGCAGCCAACTTCACGCCTCAGCTGCCAATTCGATTTTTTTAGATTTTGGCGCAGATACGTCGCCCTATGCACAGGTACTGCGACGAACGTCCTGCTAGGGTGTTTTGAATCGGCAACTGGCAACTGGCAGCCAACTTCACGCCTCAGCTGCCAATTCGATTTTTTTAGATTTCGGCGCAGATACGTCGCCATATGCACAGGTACTGCGACGAACGTTCCGCGCGGGTGTTTTGAATCGGCAACTGGCAACTGGCAGCCAACTTCACACCTCAGCTGCCAATACGATTTTTTTAGATTTCGGCGCAGATACGTCGCCCTATGCACATGTACTACGATGAACGTCCTGCTCGGGTGTTTTGAATCGGCAACTGGCAACTGGCAGCCAACTTCACGCCTCAGCTGCCAATTCGATTTTTTTAGATTTCGGCGCAGATACGTCGCCATATGCACAGGTACTGCGACGAACGTTCCGCGCGGGTGTTTTGAATCGGCAACTGGCAACTGGCAGCCAACTTCACACCTCAGCTGCCAATTCGATTTTTTTAGATTTCGGCGCAGATACGTCGCCCTATGCACATGTACTACGATGAATGTCCTGTTCGGGTGTTTTGAATCGGCAACTGGCAACTGGCAGCGAACTTTACGCCTCAGCTGCCAATTCGATTTTTTTAGATTTCGGCGCAAATACGTCGCCCTTTGCACAGGTACTGCGACGAACGTTCCGCGCTGGTGTTTTGAATCGGCAACTGGCAACTGGCAGCCAACTTCACGCCTCAGCTGCCAATTCGATTTTTTTAGATTTTGGCGCAAATACGTCGCCCTATGCACAGGTACTGCGACGAACGTTCCGCGCGGGTGTTTTGAATCGGCAGCTGGCAACTGGCAGCCAACTTCACGCCTCAGCTCTGAACTTCATAAGTATCTGGCTCTTGCTCTTTGCCAAAGATATTATGACAATCTTGCTGCAATGCATGTCTCTGTTCAACAGATAATGGCTTCATCATCTAGACAGCTTCTCTCAGCATTAAAAGGAGTTGTAGGGTGCTTATGTCTCAAAACTTGGCTGTCAATATGATAGGCTACATTTGTACATGTTTGTATTGTGGACCAGGATATATCTGTCAAAATTCCATACATTACACTGTGATTGATTGTTTTATGACCCATTATTTTAATTGCTTGTAGATCTCTGTCCCATATTCCATCTGGGGCAATGTCATCTTCCAGTGACATTCTTGTTCATAATTTTGTTTCTAAATTTTATTTCCTTTGTTATACTTTTTTTTTATTTATATATTTATTTTTCATCTTTGTTGTACTGTTAAATTGTTTTGATACTTTATTATTGTTGTCCTAATAGCTCATGTCCCTCATGTTGATATTTTTATTCAATGTATCTGTTGTACATTTTAACATTTGAGTGAGACAATTTAAAAAACCAAAATATACTCAACAAAAATATTAAAGGGTCATGCTAAAATTAGCTAACTGTAAATCAGCAATAGCAAAAGATAGTATTGAATTAACACTTTGGTGTTGTTTAACATGCTATTCATAGCATTGAAACAGGTTTTGGCATTGATCTCGCAGGTAATTCCGCAGAAAAGCCAAATTCCTGGAATTTCCCAGTAAAAGATTTTTTGTTAATGAAGGAAAGCTTCTATTTTTGCATGCACGACTGAATTTTTTACAGCAACAACGTCCTGTGTTCATATCAATCCCTGCAATGCTGCATTTGACCACAGCCACATGGCTTATCGGTACTTCCAGAAATGCATGTTTTTTGTGCCATTGAAAATTTTCAAATTCAAAATTTTCATCAAAATCATATAAATCTTATAGACCATTCTGAACAATTTGTGTCAAAATTTCCGACAACAAACACAATTGACATTTATGCAGAGACTCAAAAATGGTGTTCTTGACCCTTTAATTTGTTTGTTGGGTATATTTTCGTTACCTGGTCCAGAACAGGAAATTATCGAGTAAAAATCATATCAATATATGTCTTAATATATATCTGTTAAAAGTATTCCTGATCTCCCGCCGCATGAGCTGGAAATATATTGCCTGGTTTTGAAACCAGTCAAGGTCCTAGTCACAATGAACATGCAAATTTGGTTTAGTGCAATATTTCAGGATCTAGCGTCCATGATACAGTGATATAGACCACAAAAAGTTTGTCCGTCCAATTACCCATTATGGTCTGTGCCTAGACTATGATGTGCGTACATAATTGTTAATCTAACTTTGTTGTACTTTTTGCCTTGTGTTTTACCAGTTGCTCAGGTAGAGATCCATTATGTTTGTTGATTAAAATGATATTAATTTAAAAACCTGTTTTGATTTATGTGTCAGTGCTGCCCTTGTACAATGAGGAATATGTGCTCCTTCGGCTACTTACGTAAGACTTGCAGTTTAGCTTGTTTCTCTGTATTGAGAGATTATTCGAAAGTGATGAAAACCTTTCGATCCAATTATTCCAGACTCTGACCATTAGACCATGAGAATGCCTATATACTGGGTAAAGTATCAGAAATAAATCCTGTGTGAGTAATTGCCTATCCCTAAATATTTATATGAAAACCTTTATCGGAGCGCCTGCACATTAGGCGTTGTAGCATTCATCAAGAAACGATGTTTCTTAACGTTCACAAGAGCGTCTGCCAATTGGACCTAGTATTAGTACTGTATTCCAGTGAATATGAAGCTATTTTCCAATTGTCCAACGGAGCACCAGAATACCGAGCTCCTATAAAATAAGAAAGTATTGACGCAGTATTTCAACAGTACAACGTATTGGCAGCCATTTGACAGATGCCGAATCGAAATATCTTACAGAGACGATGTTTCGTATCGTTCTGCACAAGATCTGCACATATCGCTTAGGATCAGCGCTGAAATGTAGCAGAGATAGAATCTGAAGCTAGCTGCCAGTCGCCAATTCAAAACACCCGTCCTGAATGCACAACACAGTGCCTGTGCGTGGTATCCGATCAGAATTCTAAACAAATCGAATCGGAGTGGGGTATGAAGTAAGCTGCCAGTTGCCAGGTGCCGATTCAAAATACCTTTATGAAACACTCCTTTCAGTGCCCGTATATAGTACGTTAGTCATAGTACCTGTATAGTGCGTTCCTCACAGTACCTGTACAAAGCGCATGGTATCCGCGCTGAAATCTAAAAAAATTGAATCGGCAGCTAAGATGTAAAGGTAGTTGAGTGCCACGTTCAGAGAGCGCAACACCCCGTAGCTTATCGACGCCGCTTATCGTCATCGCATTACCTGAACATAGGGCGACGTATCCGCGCTGGTATCTAAAAAAATCGAATTGGCAGCTTAGGCGTGAAGTTATCTGCGAATTGCCAGTTGCCGATTCAAAACACCCTAGAAGGACGTTCATCGTAGTACATGTGCATAGAGCGACGTATCTGCGCTGAAATCTAAAAAAATCGAATTGGCAGCTGGAGTGTGAAGTTGGCTGCCAGTTGCCAGTTGCCGATTCAAAACACCCGCTCGGAACGTTCGTCGCATTACCAGTGCATAGGGCGACGTATCTGCGCCAAAATCTAAAAAAATCGAATTGGCAGCTGAGGCGTGAAGTTGGCTGCCAGTTGCCAGCTGCCGATTCAAAACACCCTAGCAGGACGTTCATCGTAGTACCTGTGCATAGGGCGACGTATCTGCGCCGAAATCTAAAAAAATCGAATTGGCAGCTGAGGCGTGAAGTTGGCTGCCAGTTGCCAGTTGCCGATTCAAAACACCCTAGCAGGACGTTCATCGTAGTACATGTGCATAGGGCGACGTATCTGCGCCAAAATCTCAAAAAATCGAATTGGCAGCTGAGGCGTGAAGTTGGCTGCCAGTTGCCAGTTGCCGATTCAAAACACCCTAGCAGGACGTTCATCGTAGTACATGTGCATATGGCGACGTATCTGCGCCAAAATCTAAAAAATTCGAATTGGCAGCTGAGGCGTGAAGTTGGCTGCCAGTTGCCAGTTGCCGATTCAAAACACCCGCGCGGAACGTTCGTCGCAGTACCTGTGCATAGGGCGACGTATCTGCGCCGAAATCTAAAAAAATCGAATTGGCAGCTGAGGCGTGAAGTTGGCTGCCAGTTGCCGATTCAAAACACCCTAGCAGGACGTTCATCGTAGTACATGTGCATAGGGCGACGTATCTGCGCCAAAATCTAAAAAAATCGAATTGGCAGCTGAAGCGTGAAGTTGGCTGCCAGTTGCCAGTTGCCGATTCAAAACACCCGCGCGGAACGTTCGTGGCATTACCTGTGCATATGGCGACGTATCTGCGCCGAAATCTAAATAAAACGAATTGGCAGCTGAGGCGTGAAGTTGGCTGCCAGTTGCCAGTTGCCGATTCAAAACAATCGCGCGGAACGTTCGTCGCAGTACCTGTGCATATGGCGACGTATCTGCGCCGAAATCTAAATAAAACGAATTGGCAGCTGAGGCGTGAAGTTGGCTGCCAGTTGCCAGTTGCCGATTCAAAACACCCTAGCAGGACGTTCATCGTAGTACATGTGCATAGGGCGACGTATCTGCGCCGAAATCTAAAAAAATCGAATTGGCAGCTGAGGCGTGAAGTTGGCTGCCAGTTGCCAGTTGCCGATTCAAAACACCCGCGCGGAACGTTCGTCGCAGTACCTGTGCATAGGGCGACGTATTTGCGCCGAAATCTAAAAAAATCGAATTGGCAGCTGAGGCGTGAAGTTGGCTGCCAGTTGCCAGTTGCCGATTCAAAACACCCGCGCGGAACGTTCGTGGCATTACCTGTGCATATGGCGACGTATCTGCGTCGAAATCTAAATAAAACGAATTGGCAGCTGATGCGTGAAGTTGGCTGCCAGTTGCCAGTTGCCGATTCAAAACACCCGCGCGGAACGTTCGTCGCAGCACCTGTGCATAGGGCGACGTATTTGCGCCGAAATCTAAAAAAATCGAATTGGCAGCTGAGGCGTGAAGATGGCTGCCAGTTGCCAGTTGCCGATTCAAAACACCCGCGCGGAACGTTCGTGGCATTACCTGTGCATATAGCGACGTATCTGCGCGGAAATCTAAAAAAATCGAATTGGCAGCTGAGGTGTGAAGTTGGCTGCCAGTTGCCAGTTGCCGATTCAAAACACCCGCGCGGAACGTTCGTCGCAGTACCTGTGCATAGGGCTACGTATTTGCGCCGAAATCTAAAAAAATCGAATTGGCAGCTGGGGCGTGAAGTTGGCTGCCAGTTGCCAGTTGCCGATTCAAAACACCCGCGCGGAACGTTCGTGGCATTACCTGTGCATATGGCGACGTATCTGTGCCGAAATCTAAAAAAATCGAATTGGCAGCTGAGGCGTGAAGTTGGCTGCCAGTTGCCAGTTGCCGATTCAAAACACCCGCGCGGAACGTTCGTCGCAGTACCTGTGCATAGGGCGACGTATCTGCGCCAAAATCTAAAAAAATCGAATTGGCAGCTGAGGTGTGAAGTTGGCTGCCAGTTGCCAGTTGCCGATTCAAAACACCCTAGTAGGACGTTCATCGTAGTACATGTGCATTGGGCGACGTATCTGCGCCAAAATCTAAAAAAATCGAATTGGCAGCTGAGGCGTGAAGTTGGCTGCCAGTTGCCAGTTGCCGATTCAAAACACCCTAGCAGGACGTTCATCGCAGTACATGTGCATAGGGCGACGTATCTGCGCCAAAATCTAAAAAAATCGAATTGGCAGCTGAGGCGTGAAGCTGGCTGCCAGTTGCCAGTTGCCGATTCAAAACACCCGAGCAGGACGTTCATCGCAGTACATGTGCATAGGGCGACGTATCTGCGCCGAAATCTAAAAAAATCGAATTGGCAGCTGAGGCGTGAAGTTGGCTGCCAGTTGCCAGTTGCCGATTCAAAACACCCGCGCGGAACGTTCGTCGCAGTACCTGTGCATAGGGCGACGTATTTTCGCCGAAATCTAAAAAAATCGAATTGGCAGCTGAGGCGTGAAGTTGGCTGCCAGTTGCCAGTTGCCGATTCAAAACACCCTAGCAGGACGTTCATCGCAGTACATGTGCATAGGGCGACGTATCTGCGCCAAAATCTAAAAAAATCGAATTGGCAGCTGAGGCGTGAAGCTGGCTGCCAGTTGCCAGTTGCCGATTCAAAACACCCGCGCGGAACGTTCGTAGCAGTGCCTGTACATAGTGCTTGCTAACAAAAAAAATTGAATCGGCAGCTGGGTGTGAAGTTGGCTGCCAGTTGCCAGTTGCCGATTCAAAACACCCACGCGGAACGTTCGTCGCAGTTCCTGTACGTAGTGCTTGCTGACAAAAAAAAATGAATCGGCAGCTGGGTGTGAAGTTGGCTGCCAGTTGCCAGTTGCCGATTGAATTGGCAACTGGCAACTGGCAGCTAACTTCACGCACCTTAGCGTTACTTACGATGTAGGTTTTATACAAATAATCACTATCTTATACAGCTGTGTGTTAATTTTTACTTAAATTGTCTTTATTGGAGCAATACTTTACTGCTTCCAAAATATTTTTATCAGGTTTGCGATTAATAAAGGTAAAAGCTAGGTTAAAGTCTGTGAACGATAAACTTTAAGATCGTTCCATAGAATACGAATAGTGGGAGTGCTGGAAGGGAGACTCAAGCTCAAAACAACTCCATGCCAGAACCATGATATATTCCCTAAAAAGTATAAGTCTCAATTTAGTTTTGGTTGAAACTAAATCTCAAATTTAAAAGTTTAAGGATCAGGTGTGACCGAGCGGTTGGACCAGTATTCATTGGATAGCCAGCTTCGTGTTGGTTCGAATCCCATCCAAAACCCACGCCGTTGTTTCTTTTAGCAAGAAACTTTATCCTATTAGCTCAGTACTGGGGGTCGAAAGTGATTAATCTAAGTAAAAACAACTTCTTTCACAATTGAGTTAAACGCCGTAAAATGAACTAAATTGTATTGACACGGCGTTAACTCCGATAAATAAATAAATAAATAAATAAGTACATAACTCGTACCCTACACCCATTCTCGTTCCTAAAGTTTACCAAGATCACCGAACCAATGGGAGTATCGAGGCACTTCAACGTTACAAACCACTGGTAAATTACTCAGTCTGTAGGTACATTTGAGTAACGGAATGTTATGTCAAATTTTCATGGAAGGGTATAACCTCCCCGGGTGGGATTCGAACCCGCACCCTTTCGGGCACGAGATTCCAAATCCCGGCGCGCTACCAACTGCGCTATCGACCCAGGTTGCTACCGAATCTGTGAACGAGTAAAGTTCATTTATGATAAATTGAGACAAATCTAAGCGATATTCTATGTCAACAATGTCTAAAGCTATCCTAAACGACCAATAGTTTCAACCCGTGTGTTATTGCGATATTGTGAAATCATTACCTACTAATACCTTCCACGATACGTCCATCTACACTAACCTGATGCAAAGCACAGTGATGCAAAGATAAATAAACTCGGTTCATGAAATGATGGAAATTGCCTTTTAATTAATGAGCCAAGGGATTTGTGGTTAGCAGGGATGGTGAAAGAACAACATCTAACCGTACATGCTTGAGAACCTAGAATCTTAAACAAGTGACTTTCTTATCATAAATTTTCGCGAGTGGAAGATCGAACAAAGCCGATGTACATACTCATTGAGACTTGCTAGTATTTGAACCATCTGGTTTCGGATATTGAGGAAAACAATGTTTTACATTATTAAAGTATTATTTAATGTTTTACATTTTTATCTGCCTTTAATTATTACATTCCATGATCTTAAAGTTTTACAAGTAAGTATTTCATGTACCATCGTTAGATATTGTTAAAAAACTACTAAATAAAATTTTTTAATTTTAACTTACTTTGTAAGCTTCCATGCATAAACACAGATATTATTTTTGTGTTTGTTTGGTGTTTACGCATTTCTTCATTCCGACTGTATCGGGGATTATTTTAATATAGAGCCTCACAATGGTATCAGTAAATTTGCATGCTACAGGTCGTCCACGTAAACATTGCGTGTATAAACACAGCCAGTTTAATTACACATCAATATTAGGGGTGATTTATTTATACAATTTTATAATTTAGTTAGTATACACTTACTTAATGAACATATCATTATATAAATTTACAATGTGCGTATGCATTGTCTGAAATAATAAATGTTCAATCGTTCAATATCAATTAAAGTGGTATGTTTGAATCAGTAAAACGTTGTTCATGCATTAGCTTATTCACCTATTTAGCGGGCAAGTCCATTGTTTAAAGAACAAAAACACGCATGACTTAGACTACGACCTGTACATTGCATTATTTTTCCTTAATAACATTACGCTGATTTGAAATATGATTAATTTTTTTCAGGGTGCGCTACTAACTATATCATCTTAACTTATATTAAGGATAATTTGTTAATGAATGAAACGTATCCGATAGTTAAGCGTTTGAATACTGAAAGGAATAGGATATGATATTCACTCGGGTGTGCCTTGGTTGATCGTATTTCACTATTAAAAACAAAGTAAAGTTGCCTTCGTCGATCAAAGTAAACCATAAAAAAGGTAATAGGCTAGACTCAAGTTACATGGTTAAAAATAATAATCACTGATACTCAAGTTACAAAATACAAGTAAATAGAAAAAGGAGCGAAAAGGATCGAAAAAGAGCGGAAAGAATTGAAAGCAATAGGCAGGAGAGGGAACAAAAAGGAAAGAAATCATTTCAGTAAAAAACACATTTAGGGTTACTGAAAGGATGTCAAGCTGTATAATTCTAACATTACATTGTAACTGCTCGAAATTGAATGCGTTTCTCTACATTTTGATTTAAGTGAAATCTGCAGAGAGCAATGTTCACCCTGTATATTCCATGTTCTGATAACAGTGATTTATAACTGAATGGAATGTATTCATGTTTAATTTAAAATCAAGCAAAAATAATTAAATTAATGAACCGTCGATTCGCTTTTATCAAGAAAAAAATCGTTTTGTGAATGCAAATAATACGGTTTTTAATTTGTTCTTATACAGAACATAGCTTCGGGTTTTATCATGGGTTTTCTAAATTTTGGAAAAAGAAAATCCCCAGAGAGCGAAACTGCGTTTTGGGCATGAAGTTCGTTCTCAAGTTTAACGGAACAGAACAGAACAGAGCAGAGCAGAACAAAACAGACAAAACGGAGCGGAGCGGAACGGAACAAAAATAAACAATACAGAACAGAACAAAACAGGACACAACAAAACAATAGAGAACATACCATTTATTGTGTAACGTATGCGTAACTTCAATTTCCAGTAACTTCATACTGTAGAATTCTAACATTACATTGTATCTGCATGCTCGACATTGAAAAGTTCAAAATTATAGGGTTTATATACTTATAATGTGACTTAGCAACATGAATTTTTTCAGCCGTATACATATTCATGGTAAGTTCTACATGTTTAAAATATTAGAGTAACTTGTTGTCAGTAACGTAGACATGTTACTTGATTCTTATCTCTTTCATACTGCAGGGGTACATCTGACACCAGTCAAATTTTCATGAACTTTGAAGGGCTGCAAGTTTAGAGATATGACAGACACGTTATTTGATACTTATCAAAACAACGTACGTACACCTGGTCCCAATTTGAAAGCAGCAACTACTATCTAAACGGCAATTTAAATTTACTGAGACAAAAAAGTTTAGACATTTACATAAAGATATATTTTGGTGTTTGGAGCATATTTTTGTTAGTCGATAGTACATACATACATCTTTATTGGCAAATAACGGCATTTACCTATGCCTTTGGCCATTTACAATACTCATGGCAAAGACCACACATTCAAATATATATATCAAATACAATATTCAATATAATGAAACAGTTAAACAATACTGTAAAAAAATACAAAATATACGATATTATAAACAGTAATGAAATATTAACACTACGATTCCTGATAGATAGAGCTTCTTTTATAAATTTTGCTATACTAAAGATGTTCTAATGGGGGAATATCTACTACAACAGAATAGAAAATGATACTCAGATTCGACTGAATTTTGGGTACACAATTTACACAAGCGTTGGCTACGTTCAATAATACCAAAATCAAAGTGTCACTGAACAAGAGATATCTCTAACAATCTTTTGGTATGGTCAGTAAGAAATTGTCTCTTTCTGTAAAAATATTTTGGTCTGGTTGTTTTCTTTATGATAGAACTAGCACTAGCATCACTAGTTAAATTTGATCAAGTTCAGCACCAAGATATTTTACTGAGGCAGTAGACTGAATAACTGTATCATTTCATTTAATATTTAGAGTTTTATTTGAATTCCTTAGTGCCAAACAAAATTTATTCAGTTTTGCCCAATTGAAGAGACAGCTTGTTATCTATTAACCAATTACTAACATTCTGCAGGTCATAAGTCAGTTGCGCTTCAATTTTATTTCTATCGTTACCACAACAAAGGATACCTGAGTCGTCTGCATATTAAACAAAGTTTGTTTTTAACTAAAGCACACATATCATTTACATATTCAAGGAAAAATAATGGACCTATAATGGAACCTTGAGGAACACCATAAGTAACAGTACTCGGGTTAGATGAAACACCTAATACAACTACTTACTGCTTTCTATTAAATAGATATGACTTTAACCATTAAATAATGTCTTCACTTAAACCTAATTCTTTTTTCTAATTTCATGATAAGTATAGAATGGTCAACTGTGTCAAAAGCCTTCTATAAGTCAAGTAGAACCATGCCAACTAAATTACCTATATCATTTTCAAGTTTATAAAATCTGACAAATGTATAAGACAAATATTTGTGGAAAAGTCACTCCTAAATCCTGATTGAGAATTGTACAGTGAATTATGTTTTTTCCAAGTAATTAACAACCTGGTCAAATACCCGCTCAAACATTTTGGAAATAATACATAGTATTGAAACTGGTCTATAATTTCCTACTTCTGTTTTATCACTTTTTTAAATAAATGAACCACCCTGGCAGATTTTAATTCGTCTGGAATCACACCTTGTATTAAAGAGAGGTTTATTACATGAGATAACGGACATGCAATGCATGTAGCCCCATCTCTCACACATCTAGACGGAATTCCACCAAAGCCAGTGGATATGTTAACAACAGGATCAACGAATACGCACGTGACTATGTTATAACGTTTGATAAATAATTATATGCTAAGTGTTTACCAGACACTTTGGAATGTTTCAATATTGTTTTCATTGTTTTTGCTTTTATGACATTTACAGAATCATTAGCGCATTCATGTTATTCTATTAACTAATTAATTTTAATATTATTACCCATACATGTATTTAATGAAACTTATTAATATTACAAAACTGCTAATTAAATAACAAAATATTGCAAATTCATCGCAGCCGCTGTGAAAATTTAAATTATTATATGAAAATAACTATTTACTGTTTTATTGTTTATTCTAAACATATAACTATACATTAATACATCGTTTTTCATTTGTTAATACAAAGTGTTTTCAACTGTTATCCAATATCAAAGTCACATCAATGCATTAAGTTCACCGATTTTGCTTTTTGCTTAAAGGGGTATACAGGCTATACAGGCAAATGACTGTGCCAAAAATATAGAACCAAGTTTATTCTTTAAAACAGTATTAAGAGCGTAAGAAATCACATACTAATAACATTTGTCACTTATAAAATTCAACTGAATGAGTTAATACATGTGCCATACACATAATTGAAACGAAAGTAGGATACTGTGGGAATCACCAATCTATTTATAGATTTGTTATATGTCTTACTTGCTGAAATTAAACATTTTCATTGGTCGCTTCTTGTTTTTTCAACATTCTTAGGCGGTTAGGATATCTTTTTCAAAGAATTATACTAATGTTGCACACCAACAAGCTCTAGTATCTTCTCATAAGTAAATGCATATTTTAACACTAATCTAATTTTAGATCATCTGATCCTCGTGGGTCTAGTTAGGAAACACCCCAAATAATAGGAGAAAATAAAGAAAATTTTGCCAAGTAATATAACAGTGTGTCTGTTGCATTCACAGTTATAAAAATATACATGTACATTGTAATTTAAAATCAGGAACTATGAAGTTGAACTTTTGCCTGTATATCCCTTTAAGAATACTGATTACAATGAACATCTAACCATTTCTAATATCAGCTTTTTGGCTTTTTGTACTTTGATTGGCTTTTTCACAAAAAACCAAAAGAGTTCTGAAGACCATTGATCGCTAACCAGAGAATTAGATCCTTAGGGCGCCTGACCTTAAAGTGGGGCTTATTTTGACCCCAGGGGCAAGGTGCGTGAAGTTAGCTGCCAGTTGCCAGTTGCCAGTTGCCAATTAAATCGGCAACTGGCAACTGGCAGCCAACTTCACACCCAGCTGCCGATTCATTTTTTTTATCAGCAAGCACTACGTAAAGGCACTGCGACGAACGTTCCGCGTGGGTGTTTTGAATCGGCAACTGGCAACTGGCAGCCAACTTCACACCAAGCTGCCGATTCAATTTTTTTTGTTAGCAAGCACTATGTACAGGCACTGCGACGAACGTTCCGCGCGGGTGTTTTGAATCGGCAACTGGCAACTGGCAGCCAACTTCACGCCTCAGCTGCCAATTCGATTTTTTTAGATTTCGGCGCAGATACGTCGCCCTATGCACATGTACTACGATGAACGTCCTGCTCGGGTGTTTTGAATCGGCAACTGGCAATTGGCAGCCAACTTCACACCCAGCTGCCAATTCGATTTTTTTTTAGATTTCAGCGCAGATACGTCGCCCTATGCACAGGAACTGCGATGAACGTTCTACACGGGTGTTTTGAATCGGCAACTGGCAACTGGCAGCCAACTTCACACCCAGCTGCCAATTCATTTTTTTTTGTTAGCAAGCACAATGTACAGGCACTGCGACGAACGTTCCGCGTGGGTGTTTTGAATCGGCAACTGGCAACTGGCAGCCAACTTCACACCCAGCTGCCGATTCAATTTTTTTTATTAGCAAGCACTATGTACAGGCACTGCGACGAACGTTCCGCGCGGGTGTTTTGAATCGGCAACTGGCAACTGGCAGCCAACTTCACGCCTCAGCTGCCAATTCGATTTTTTTAGATTTCGGCGCAGATACGTCGCCCTATGCACATGTACTGCGATGAACGTCCTGCTCGGGTGTTTTGAATCGGCAACTGGCAACTGGCAGCCAACTTCACGCCTCAGCTGCCAATTCGATTTTTTTAGATTTCAGCGCAGATACTTTGCCCTAAGCACAGGAACTGCGATGAACGTTCTACACGGGTGTTTTGAATCGGCAACTGGCAACTGGCAGCCAACTTCACGCCTCAGCTGCCAATTCGATTTTTTTAGATTTCGGCGCAGATACGTCGCCCTATGCACATGTACTGCGATGAACGTCCTGCTCGGGTGCTTTGAATCGGCAACTGGCAACTGGCAGCCAACTTCACGCCTCAGCTGCCAATTCGATTTTTTTAGATTTCAGCGCAATTACGTCGCCCTATGCACAGGTACTGCGATGAACGTCCTACACGGGTGTTTTGAATCGGCAACTGGCAACTGGCAGCCAACTTCACACCCAGCTGCCGATTCGATTTTTTTTGTTAGCAAGCACTATGTACAGGCACTGCGACGAACGTTCCGCGCGGGTGTTTTGAATCGGCAACTGGCAACTGGCAGCCAACTTCACGCATCAGCTGCCAATTCGATTTTTTGAGATTTCGGCGCAAATACGTCGCCCTATGCACAGGTACTGCTACGAACGTTCCGCGCGGGTGTCTTGAATCGGCAACTGGCAACTGGCAGCCAACTTCACGCCTCAGCTGCCAATTCGATTTTTTTAGATTTCGGCGCAAATACTTAGCCATATGCACAGGTAATGCCACGAACGTTCCGCGCGGGTGTTTTGAATCGGCAACTGGCAACTGGCAGCCAACTTAACGCCTCAGCTGCCAATTCGATTTTTTTAGATTTCGGCGCAGATACGTCGTTATATGCACAGGTACTGCGACGAACGTTCCGCGCGGGTGTTTTGAATCGGCAACTGGCAACTGGCAGCCAACTTCACGCATCAGCTGCCAATTCGTTTTATTTAGATTTCGGCGCAGATACGTCGCCATATGCACAGGTAATGCCACGAACGTTCCGCGCGGGTGTTTTGAATCGGCAACTGGCAACTGGCAGCCAACTTCACGCCTCAGCTGCCAATTCGATTTTTTTAGATTTCGGCGCAAATACGTCGCCCTATGCACAGGTACTTCGACGAACGTTCCGCGCAGTTGTTTTGAATCGGCAACTGGCAACTGGCAGCCAACTTCACGCCTCAGCTGCCAATTCGATTTTTTTAGATTTCGACGCAGATACGTCGCCCTATGCACATGTACTACGATGAACGTCCTGCTCGGGTGTTTTGAATCGGCAACTGGCAACTGGCAGCCAGCTTCACGCCTCAGCTGCCAATTCGATTTTTTTAGATTTTGGCGCAGATACGTCGCCCTATGCACATGTACTACGATGAACGTCCTGCTAGGGTGTTTTGAATCGGCAACTGGCAACTGGCAGCCAACTTCACGCCTCAGCTGCCAATTCGTTTTATTTAGATTTCGGCGCAGATACGTCGCCATATGCACAGGTAATGCCACGAACGTTCCGCGCGGGTGTTTTGAATCGGCAACTGGCAACTGGCAGCCAACTTCACGCCTCAGCTGCCAATTCGATTTTTTTAGATTTTGGCGCAGATACGTCGCCCTATGCACATGTACTACGATGAACGTCCTGCTAGGGTGTTTTGAATCGGCAACTGGCAACTGGCAGCCAACTTCACGCCTCAGCTGCCAATTCGATTTTTTTAGATTTCGGCGCAGATACGTCGCCCTATGCACAGGTACTGCGACGAACGTTCCGCGCGGGTGTTTTGAATCGGCAACTGGCAACTGGCAGCCAACTTCACGCCTCAGCTGCCAATTCGATTTTTTTAGATTTCGGCGCAGATACGTCGCCCTATGCACATGTACTACGATGAACGTCCTGCTCGGGTGTTTTGAATCGGCAACTGGCAACTGGCAGCCAGCTTCACGCCTCAGCTGCCAATTCGATTTTTTTAGATTTTGGCGCAGATACGTCGCCCTATGCACATGTACTACGATGAACGTCCTGCTAGGGTGTTTTGAATCGGCAACTGGCAACTGGCAGCCAACTTCACGCCTCAGCTGCCAATTCGATTTTTTTAGATTTCGGCGCAGATACGTCGCCCTATGCACATGTACTACGATGAACGTCCTGCTAGGGTGTTTTGAATCGGCAACTGGCAACTGGCAGCCAACTTCACGCCTCAGCTGCCAATTCGATTTTTTTTAGATTTCGGCGCAGATACGTCGCCCTATGCACAGGTACTGCGACGAACGTTCCGCGCGGGTGTTTTGAATCGGCAACTGGCAACTGGCAGCCAACTTCACGCCTCAGCTGCCAATTCGATTTTTTGAGATTTCGGCGCAAATACGTCGCCCTATGCACTGGTACTACGATGAACGTCCTGCTAGGGTGTTTTGAATCGGCAACTGGCAACTGGCAGCCAACTTCACGCCTCAGCTGCCAATTCGATTTTTTTAGATTTTGGCGCAGATACGTCGCCCTATGCACTGGTAATGCGACGAACGTTCCGAGCGGGTGTTTTGAATCGGCAACTGGCAACTGGCAGCCAACTTCACACCCAGCTGCCGATTCAATTTATTTTGTTAGCAAGCACTATGTACAGGCACTGCGACGAACGTTCCGCGCGGGTGTTTTGAATCGGCAACTGGCAACTGGCAGCCAACTTCACACTCCAGCTGCCAATTCGATTTTTTTAGATTTCAGCGCAGATACGTCGCTCTATGCACATGTACTACGATGAACGTCCTTCTAGGGTGTTTTGAATCGGCAACTGGCAATTCGCAGATAACTTCACGCCTAAGCTGCCAATTCGATTTTTTTAGATACCAGCGCGGATACGTCGCCCTATGTTCAGGTAATGCGATGACGATAAGCGGCGACGATAAGCTACGGGGTGTTGCGCTCTCTAAACGTGGCACTCAACTACCTTTACATCTTAGCTGCCGATTCAATTTTTTTAGATTTCAGCGCGGATACCATGCGCTTTGTACAGGTACTGTGAGGAACGCACTATACAGGTACTATGACTAACGTACTATATACGAGCACTGAAAGGAGTGTTTCATAAAGGTATTTTGAATCGGCACCTGGCAACTGGCAGCTTACTTCATACCCCACTCCGATTCGATTTGTTTAGAATTCTGATCGGATACCACGCACAGGCACTGTGTTGTGCATTCAGGACGGGTGTTTTGAATTGGCGACTGGCAGCTAGCTTCAGATTCTATCTCTGCTACATTTCAGCGCTGATCCTAAGCGATATGTGCAGATCTTGTGCAGAACGATACGAAACATCGTCTCTGTAAGATATTTCGATTCGGCATCTGTCAAATGGCTGCCAATACGTTGTACTGTTGAAATACTGCGTCAATACTTTCTTATTTTATAGGAGCTCGGTATTCTGGTGCTCCGTTGGACAATTGGAAAATAGCTTCATATTCACTGGAATACAGTACTAATACTAGGTCCAATTGGCAGACGCTCTTGTGAACGTTAAGAAACATCGTTTCTTGATGAATGCTACAACGCCTAATGTGCAGGCGCTCCGATAAAGGTTTTCATATAAATATTTAGGGATAGGCAATTACTCACACAGGATTTATTTCTGATACTTTACCCAGTATATAGGCATTCTCATGGTCTAATGGTCAGAGTCTGGAATAATTGGATCGAAAGGTTTTCATCACTTTCGAATAATCTCTCAATACAGAGAAACTAGCTAAACTGCAAGTCTTACGTAAGTAGCCGAAGGAGCACATATTCCTCATTGTACAAGGGCAGCACTGACATATAAATCAAAACAGGTTTTTAAATTAATATCATTTTAATCAACAAACATAATGGATCTCTACCTGAGCAACTGGTAAAACACAAGGCAAAAAGTACAACAAAGTTAGATTAACAATTATGTACGCACATCATAGTCTAGGCACAGACCATAATGGGTAATTGGACGGACAAACTTTTTGTGGTCTATACCACTGTATCATGGACGCTAGATCCTGAAATATTGCACTTAACCAAATTTGCATGTTCATTGTGACTAGGACCTTGACTGGTTTCAAAACCAGGCAATATATTTCCAGCTCATGCGGCGGGAGATCAGGAATACTTTTAACAGATATATATTAAGACATATATTGATATGATTTTTACTCGATAATTTCCTGTTCTGGACCAGGTAACGAAAATATACCCAACAAACAAATTAAAGGGTCAAGAACACCATTTTTGATTCTCTGCATAAATGTCAATTGTGTTTGTTGTCGGAAATTTTGACACAAATTGTTCAGAATGGTCTATAAGATTTATATGATTTTGATGAAAATTTTGAATTTGAAAATTTTCAATGGCACAAAAAACATGCATTTCTGGAAGTACCGATAAGCCATGTGGCTGTGGTCAAATGCAGCATTGCAGGGATTGATATGAACACAGGACGTTGTTGCTGTAAAAAATTCAGTCGTGCATGCAAAAATAGAAGCTTTCCTTCATTAACAAAAAAACTTTTCTGGGAAATTCCAGGAATTTGGCTTTTCTGCGGAATTACCTGCGAGATCAATGCCAAAACCTGTTTCAATGCTATGAATAGCATGTTAAACAACACCAAAGTGTTAATTCAATACTATCTTTTGCTATTGCTGATTTACAGTTAGCTAATTTTAGCATGACCCTTTAATATTTTTGTTGAGTATATTTTGGTTTTTTAAATTGTCTGACTCAAATGTTAAAATGTACAACAGATACATTGAATAAAAATATCAACATGAGGGACATGAGCTATTAGGACAACAATAATAAAGTATCAAAACAATTTAACAGTACAACAAAGATGAAAATAAATATATAAATAAAAAAAAAGTATAACAAAGAAAATAAAATTTAGAAACAAAATTATGAACAAGAATGTCACTGGAAGATGACATTGCCCCAGATGGAATATGGGACAGAGATCTACAAGCAATTAAAATAATGGGTCATAAAACAATCAATCACAGTGTAATGTATGGAATTTTGACAGATATATCCTGGTCACCAATACAAACATGTACAAATGTAGCCTATCATATTGACAGCCAAGTTTTGAGACATAAGCACCCAACAACTCCTTTTAATGCTGAGAGAAGCTGTCTAGATGATGAAGTCATTATCTGTTGAACAGAGACATGCATTGCAGCAAGATTGTCATAATATCTTTGGCAAAGAGCAAGAGCCAGATACTTATGAAGTTCAGAGCTGAGGCGTGAAGTTGGCTGCCAGTTGCCAGTTGCCGATTCAAAACACCCGCGCGGAACGTTCGTCGCAGTACCTGTGCATAGGGCGACGTATTTGCACCGAAATCTAAAAAAATCGAATTGGCAGCTGATGCGTGAAGTTGGCTGCCAGTTGCGAGTTGCCGATTCAAAACACCCTAGCAGGACGTTCATCGTAGTACATGTGCATAGGGCGACGTATCTGCGCCAAAATCTAAAAAAATCGAATTGGCAGCTGAGGCGTGAAGTTGGCTGCCAGTTGCCAGTTGCCGATTCAAAACACCAGCGCGGAACGTTCGTCGCAGTACCTGTGCATAGGGCGACGTATTTGCGCCGAAATCTAAAAAAATCGAATTGGCAGCTGAGGCGTAAAGTTGGCTGCCAGTTGCCAGTTGCCGATTCAAAACACCCGAACAGGACATTCATCGTAGTACATGTGCATAGGGCGACGTATCTGCGCCGAAATCTAAAAAAATCGAATTGGCAGCTGAGGTGTGAAGTTGGCTGCCAGTTGCCAGTTGCCGATTCAAAACACCCGCGCGGAACGTTCGTCGCAGTACCTGTGCATATGGCGACGTATCTGCGCCGAAATCTAAAAAAATCGAATTGGCAGCTGAGGCGTGAAGTTGGCTGCCAGTTGCCAGTTGCCGATTCAAAACACCCGAGCAGGACGTTCATCGTAGTACATGTGCATAGGGCGACGTATCTGCGCCGAAATCTAAAAAAATCGAATTGGCAGCTGAGGTGTGAAGTTGGCTGCCAGTTGCCAGTTGCCGATTCAAAACACCCGCGCGGAACGTTCGTCGCAGTACCTGTGCATATGGCGACGTATCTGCGCCGAAATCTAAAAAAATCGAATTGGCAGCTGAGGCGTGAAGTTGGCTGCCAATTGCCAGTTGCCGATTCAAAACACCCTAGCAGGATGTTCGTGGCAGTACCTGTGCATAGGGCGACGTATCTGCGCCAAAATCTAAAAAAATCGAATTGGCAGCTGAGGCGTGAAGTTGGCTGCCAGTTGCCAGTTGCCGATTCAAAACACCCTAGCAGGACGTTCATCGTAGTACATGTGCATAGGGCGACG
This sequence comes from Mactra quadrangularis, assembly GCA_025267735.1. NCBI lineage: Eukaryota > Metazoa > Mollusca > Bivalvia > Venerida > Mactridae > Mactra > Mactra quadrangularis. The sequence goes on along the minus strand of CM046303.1, from coordinate 59,088,247 downwards.
TATCTGCGCCAAAATCTAAAAAAATCGAATTGGCAGCTGAGGCGTGAAGTTGGCTGCCAGTTGCCAGTTGCCGATTCAAAACACCCGAGCAGGACGTTCATCGTAGTACATGTGCATAGGGCGACGTATCTGCGCCAAAATCTAAAAAAATCGAATTGGCAGCTGAGGCGTGAAGTTGGCTGCCAGTTGCCAGTTGCCGATTCAAAACACCCGCGCGAAACGTTCGTCGCAGTACCTGTGCATAGGGCGACGTATCTGCGCCGAAATCTAAAAAAATCGAATTGGCAGCTGAGGCGTGAAGTTGGCTGCCAGTTGCCAGTTGCCGATTCAAAACACCAGCGCGGAACGTTCGTCGCAGTACATGTGCATAGGGCGACGTATTTGCGCCGAAATCTAAAAAAATCGAATTGGAAGCTGAGGCGTAAAGTTGGCTGCCAGTTGCCAGTTGCCGATTCAAAACACCCGAACAGGACATTCATCGTAGTACATGTGCATAGGGCGACGTATCTGCGCCGAAATCTAAAAAAATCGAATTGGCAGCTGAGGTGTGAAGTTGGCTGCCAGTTGCCAGTTGCCGATTCAAAACACCCGCGCGGAACGTTCGTTGCAGTACCTGTGCATATGGCGACGTATCTGCGCCGAAATCTAAAAAAATCGAATTGGCAGCTGAGGCGTGAAGTTGGCTGCCAGTTGCCAGTTGCCGATTCAAGACACCCGAGCAGGACGTTCATCGTAGTACATGTGCATAGGGCGACGTATCTGCGCCGAAATCTAAAAAAATCGAATTGGCAGCTGAGGTGTGAAGTTGGCTGCCAGTTGCCAGTTGCCGATTCAAAACACCCGCGCGGAACGTTCATCGCAGTACCTGTGCATATGGCGACGTATCTGCGCCGAAATCTAAAAAAATCGAATTGGCAGCTGAGGCGTGAAGTTGGCTGCCAGTTGCCAGTTGCCGATTCAAAATACCCGCGCGGAACGTTCGTCGCAGTACCTGTGCATAGGGCGACGTATCTGCGCCAAAATCTAAAAAAATCGAATTGGCAGCTGAGGCGTGAAGTTGGCTGCCAGTTGCCAGTTGCCGATTCAAGACACCCGAGCAGGACGTTCATCGTAGTACATGTGCATAGGGCGACGTATCTGCGCCGAAATCTAAAAAAATCGAATTGGCAGCTGAGGTGTGAAGTTGGCTGCCAGTTGCCAGTTGCCGATTCAAAACACCCGCGCGGAACGTTCATCGCAGTACCTGTGCATATGGCGACGTATCTGCGCCGAAATCTAAAAAAATCGAATTGGCAGCTGAGGCGTGAAGTTGGCTGCCAGTTGCCAGTTGCCGATTCAAAACACCCGCGCGGAACGTTCGTCGCAGTACCTGTGCATAGGGCGACGTATCTGCGCCGAAATCTAAAAAAATCGAATTGGCAGCTGAGGCGTGAAGTTGGCTGCCAGTTGCCAGTTGCCAATTGCCGATTCAAAACCCCCGCGCGGAACGTTCGTCGCAGTACCTGTGCATAGGGCGACGTATTTGCGCCGAAATCTAAAAAAATCGAATTGGCAGCTGAGGCATGAAGTTGGCTGCCAGTTGCCAGTTGCCGATTCAAAACACCCGAACAGGACATTCATCGTAGTACATGTGCATAGGGTGACGTATCTGCGCCGAAATCTAAAAAAATCGAATCGGCAGCTGGAGTGTGAAGTTGGCTGCCAGTTGCCAGTTGCCGATTCAAAACACCCGCGCGGAACGTTCGTCGCAGTGCCTGTACATAGTGCTTGCTAACAAAAAAAATTGAATCGGCAGCTGAGGTGTGAAGTTGGCTGCCAGTTGCCAGTTGCCGATTGAATTGGCAACTGGCAACTGGCAACTGGCAGCTAACTTCACGCACCTGTAACGCTATTGATCATTTGAATATGTTTTTTTTTGGTACTTATTCTGCATGTCTCACAGTCGTTAGGTCAGTTTCCCTTACAATTAATAGAGTTTATCTCCTTAACACAATTACAGACACTGATAAATACATGAAAATATCAAAAATCAAATTTACCGAATCTGTCTTTTACTGGGTTTTAACGCCGTGTCAACACAATTTAGGGAATTTTACGGCGTCCAGCGCACCTAACCTAGCTTTCCTGGACCATTCTCTATAACCAGTACTCACTTACCCTTCCACAAGGTCGGAAACTTCTCCATATTATCTAATTAATGGAGGAAAAATCGACATTACCAATGACCAGTGAATTTTCTAATTAACAAAAGTGAAAAATTGCACTAATTAAATCTTACAACGAAAACAAATGAATTAAATTGAATAACTCTAGAACTGTCAAAATGAGTTTTTATCCACTACAAGTGATTCATCTTTTTCTCACTTTATCATACAGGCCGTCACTAGTAGACAAATTGACACTTATATTTGTTACATGCTGTCACTAATTGTGCTAATTTATTTATTTATGACAAAATTGTCTGGTTCAGTTTGTTACGTCACGCGTTGTAATTTTGTCAATTTTCGTTTCATTCAAATTTTTGTGGTGATATTTTTACTTGTGTATTATTATGAATACATAATAATACAATTTCGTTGTCTTGTTTTGGTTTGGTTGACATCATATTAGCAACATCTTTTGTTCAAACATGTTATTATTTATTATTGTTGCAGTTTACTTGAATGTTTATATTTTAATTCATTAATGTTGTTACATTTAAAATTATCTAGATACTAATTTAATTCCTAACTTGATTTATCAGCATTTTATATGATAGATATGGGGACAAATACAACTAAAGTTCAGCTATTGGCTCATTATTAGACCGTTGGTAAGAACATATAACTATAGGTTGATATATAGACCATCTACATTGTATAAACAAAAGGCCGCTTACAACACTATAAATTGAAGAAAAAATGATTATGTTATTGTATAAAATTAGTCACATTTTTTGGCAATCAAACGTGTTTTGTTTTATAATAATATAATGTGCTTTCATAACATAAAGCTTGCTACAGGTCGTATTCTAGGTCATGCGTGTTTTTGTACTTTAAACGATGGACTTGCCCTCTAAATAGGTGAATAAGCTAATGCGTGGACAGCATTTTACGGATTAAAACATACAACTTTGATATTTAACATTTATTTCAAATACTGTATTTGCACATTTTATTTATATACTCAATGTTTACGTGGACGACCTGTTGTATGTTGATAATTCAAGGTTATATCATTCATTATACATGTCTGTATATACAATGAAAATATTTACAAATACAAAATGTACAATAATTAATTTTCTTGTAAATCCATAGCGTTATAGAGACAGGTTTGTAGTTTAAACTTATTGTTGTGGTCGACTGTTAATAAACAGGTTCTTACAACTTTGTTATTCCCTCTCCAGTCCGCTTCCTGGTACCGTTACTACTTTTCTAGTAAAGTAGAGTTATTTTGCAATCAATGTATGTAGTTTTTTTATGTGATTTGAACCAACACGGGGCTGGCTATTTAATGCTTACCAGTCCAACGTCGTAATCACTCAGCCATCCTGGTTCCTTGACTCGGAGCCGTGCCGCTCTTTGACTCGGAGCCGAGCCGCTCCTTGATACGGAGCCTTGTCGCCAGCCTGAGACCTCAAAGAACCCCCATCATCTCTGATTCACGTTATTTCTTTATCCTTGGTAATACCACAGAGCCGTGCTGGTCGCCCATGTTTCAGACCAAATTAAACTCCCACCATCTCAATGCCCACGTATGTGCTAAGAAGCAGTGTCGTTCGTCTATGTCTGAGACCATCTTAAACTCCCGCTATCTCGTTATTTCTATGTCCATGGTTTTACCACGGAGCCTTGCCTGTCACTTATGTCTGAAACCATCGAGAACTCCCATTATCGTGTTATATGTCTATCCATGGTTATACCACGGAGCCTTGCCTGTCACCTAGGTCTGAAATCATCTAGAACTCCCATTATCGTGTAATATGTCTATTCATGGTTATACCACGGAACCTTGCCTGTCACCTATGTTTGAAACCATCTAGAACTCCCCTTATCGTGTTATATGTCTATCCATGGTTATACCACGGAACCTTGTCTGTCACCTAGGTCTGAAACCATCTAGAACTCCCCTTATCGTGTTATATGTCTATCCATGGTTATACCACGGAACCTTGTCTGTCACCTAGGTCTGAACCATCTAGAACTCCCCTTATCGTGTTATATGTCTGTCCATGGTTATACCACGGAGCCTTGCCTGTCACCTATGTCTGAAACCATCTAGAACTCCCCTTATCGTGTTATATGTCTATCCATGGTTATACCACGGAACCTTGCCTGTCACCTATGTCTGAAACCATCTAGAACTCCCCTTATCGTGGTATATGTCTATCCATGGTTATACCACGGAACCTTGCCTGTCACCTATGTCTGAAACCATCTAGAACTCCCCTTATCGTGGTATATGTCTATCCATGGTTATACCACGGAACCTTGCCTGTCACCTATGTCTGAAACCATCTAGAACTCCTCTTATCGTGTTATATGTCTGTCCATGGTTATACCACGGTACCTTGCCTGTCACCTATGTCTGAAACCATCTTGAACTCCCCTTATCGTGTTATATGTCTATCCATGGTTATGCCACGGAGCCTTGTCGTTCACCTAGGTCTGAAACCATCTAAAACTCCCCTTATTGTGTTATATGTCTATCCATGGTTATACCACGGAGCCTTGCCTGTCACCTATGTTTGAAACCATCTAGAACTCCCCTTATCGTGTTATATGTCTATCCATGGTTATACCACAGAGCCTTGCCTGGCACCTAGGTCTGAAACCATCTAGAACTCCTCTTATCGTGTTATATGTCTGTCCATGGTTATACCACGGAGCCTTGCCTGTCACCTATGTCTGAAACCATCTAGAACTCCCCTTATCGTGTTATATGTCTGTCCATGGTTATACCACGGAGCCTTGCCTGTCACCTAGGTCTGAAACCATCTAGAACTCCCCTTTTCGTGTTTTATGTCTATCCATGGTTATACCACGAAGCCTTGCCTGTCACCTATGTCTGAAACCATCTAGAACTCCCCTTATCGTGTTGTATGTCTATCCATGGTTATACCACGGAGCCTTGCTAGTCACCTATGTCTGAGATCAGCAAGAATACCCGTCACTTTGTTATTTCTATATCATTGGGCGTTCCACGGAACAATGCCGTGTCGCCAGTCTGGAGACCACATAGAACTCCAATCATCTCGTTATTTTTTCGATCCATGGGTGTACCGTTGCAATACTATATTTAGTCTGTACCATTCCTTGTTAGTAAAACTTTCTTGGTCCATATTGGAAATTGGAGATCTGTGTTATTACGCCGACACGATCAATACTGTTTATAATCAGCCTACGCAGAATCCATTGAGAGAACGGTATAGGAAAGACAGCTCTCTATTTTGTCGTCGTGAACTTAATTATAATGCGACATTATTTTTTAAATCACTGAAATATGACGGAGTTGGATGTATACATTTATACAGATTCGTACATAGAGGACCAAATGAGGTATTAATTTCTGAATTTGTTTTGCTTTAAGTCTATTCGTTTCTAGAAATTTGTGATATTTGTTTCTAGTGTACATATGCCGAACCCGTTCATTATCGGTTTACATTCTGCGTACTTTTTTTTCTTCTAATGTACATTTATATAATTGATTTTGGGATGGTAAATTGAAAATTGGTATGCTAATTAATTATATTAGTTACTCCATAGCTTTAATTTTTTTACTCGTGTTTCACATTAGCGATATTAGCAAGACTGAACGAATACTTCGGTTTTTTTGTTTTTGATAGTCTTATTACTGGATTTAACGCCGCGTCAACACAATTTAGGTCATTTTACGGCGTCCAGCGCACCAAACCTAGCTTTTCTGGACCATTGTCTGTAACCAGAACTCACCTACCCTTCCACAAGGCCGGAAACTTCTCCATATTATCTAGTCACTGGAGGAAAATCGACATTATTGTCAAATTTTCATGGAAGGGTATAACCTCCCTGGGTAGGATTCGAACCCGTACCCCCTTCGGGACACGAGATTCCAAATCGTTTACTTTGTTTGAACATAAAGCTTAGTATTGTTGGGGTACAGAACTATCTAAATTTCATCGCTTCTGTTAATATCTTTATTAACAAGAAAGATATTAGATGGAATAGTTTGTTGTCCTTACATAAGACTTCCATGATAAAATCCGAGGATTCCAACTGTAAGGACCAACTTACCAATTGGATTGATTTGGGTTTTTTTATCGCTAATAAAACTTCTCAACATTAGACGATCGATATTCCTTTTTCATTTTCAAGTATCGAATAAGCTCGGCATTCGACAGTTGCACAATCATCTTTGATAACTCAGGGTATTATTCATTTGCGTGTGAGTACTGTGGATTTCGGTCGATGTTGAACAATATGCATTTATCGAACTGAGTATTACTATCGAACCAGTTTGACGTTCGAGATTCTCTAAGATGGAACTTAGGTTGATTATCAAAGTATTACGATATTCGAGATTTTAACAAGCATAATATGTGGTCTGTATTAACATTGTCAATGATCTTACGACCAATTCCGTCGTAAATCGTTTAATATCATATTTCATTATTATCGTAACTAATTTGTATATTCACCATAACCTTGTATTACTGTGAATAATTATCATTCGACTTTTCTCTTCCAAATCAACATACCTTGCAAACAAACAAGTATCCCACAACAATCCAAGTATGTGGCGAGCTGGTTCGATATTCAACCTCAGAACTACATTCTGCTTATTATCTATGAATGTCGAACGTCGAGCTGATTGCATATTCAACCTTATTCGCATTACTATCTATGAATGTCGGAAGTCGAGAGCTGGTTCGAAATTCAACTTCAGTTCGATATTCGCACAGTTTGCAAATGTCGAACGTCGAACTGGTTCGATATTCAACTTCAGTTTGATATTCGCACAGTATGCAAATGTCGGAAGTCGAGAGCTGGTTCGATATTCAACTTCAGTTCTATATTCGCACAGTATGCAAATGTCGGAAGTCGAGAGCTGGTTCGATATTCAACTTCAGTTCGATATTTGCACAGTTTGCAAATGTCGAACGTCGAACTGGTTCGATATTCAACTTCAGTTCGATATTCGCACAGTTTGCAAATGTCGGAAGTCGAGAGCTGGTTCGATATTCAACTTCAGTTCTATATTCGCACAGTATGCAAATGTCGAACGTCGAACTGGTTCGATATTCAACTTCAGTTCTATATTCGCACAGTATGCAAATGTCGAACGTCGAACTGGTTCGATTTTGGATATTTTAAATATTGAATATCGAATGTTGTGCCAAGTTACTGGAGCTTATACAATATATGTTTAGATTTCATAGTAAAATCCCTGGAGTGTTGATCCTGACTATTAGGAACTCTGTTTAAGTATTTGCAGTTGTATGCATGGGTAAAATATGATTTACGAACTTGATTATATGTAAGAACTGTATTGGAACTAATGACTCAAGTCACATACAAACTCAGGTCATGTAAACAATGCAACGAACTACAGGTCGTCCGCGTAAACATTGCCTGTACAAACATAGCCAGTTTCAATACATACCAACATTTAGGGGTGGAATATAAAGGTAATTTAAAAGCTTAGTTTAAAACCCGGGTCGATAGCGCCGGGATTTGGAAACTCGTGTCCCACAGGGGGTGCGGGTTCGAATCCCATCCGGAAGGTTATACCCTTCCATGAAATTTTGACAATCGTGTCAATTGTCCTCCATTGATTAGATAATATGGAGATATTATATATGAAGGGTAGGTGAGTACTGGTTAAAGACAAGGGTCCAGGAAAGCTAGGTTAGGTGCACTGGACGCCGTAAAATGACACATATTGTGTTGACACGGGGTTCAAGCCAGTAAAAAAGTTAGTTTAAACATATTTGATTGGCATATCAACATGTACAATTTATAGTGTTCATTTGCACTATTAATAATAAATATTGAATATCAAAGTGATCATGTTTAATGAATAAAGTAATGTACATGTACTTGTTTATTCGCCTATTGAGTAAGGAAGTCCATTGTTTACAAATACACGCATGACCTAGCATACGACCTGTCATCAACGACAGGGGGTGCTCAAGTTGACAAAAAAAGTATTATATAGTATTGATTGTAATGTGTTCTTATCTTATGAGTGTCTTGTTGGTGAAATGGTAAAAAGTTCTACTAATACTAGCCCGATTGACTAAGGGGTGGTGTTTTCCATCGTATCAATATTGTCAAAATAAACTATACATCCTTTATTTTCAATAATGACTTACCTTGGAACAAATTGGATAATTTTAATGTTTTCACAAACATGTTATGTGGATACCTTGTCGACTTGCGGCCTGATCACGACAATGAAACGATCATTCTACTCACTCCTGTCTTAGTTTTTGTTTTTGTTGGGTTTAATGTCGTAGAAACACATTGTATAGGTCATATAACGGCGGTCAGTCAACCTACTCACTGTTCCTGGAAAGGCTAAATCTGGATTTATCTGTAAACCAACTACTGAGCGCAAACTTTCGTCATTCGTCATTGACTGACATCTGCCTTACAAAATTAACAATCATTAGTAGGAAGGAGAATGGCCGTAAAAATAATTTCATGACCAATCTCCTCGAAAGCATGCCCCGCCCACGATTAGAACCCACGACCACTCGATCAGTAGACTTGCGTGCTACCAACTGAGCTAGCCGGGCGGCCCACTCCTGTCTTGTTATGCATGCACTACATCAGTCATTAGTGATTCGCACCCCATTCACGTGGTGTAGCAAATCCCTGCTTATATAATTCTTTACTGCTTTCAAAATGTTTATATCCAATTTTAAGAGTTTTAGAAAAGTTGATACTTCATTTGAATATGCGTGAGCTTTCGAATGACCCTGGTAACTACATGTAATATCAGTAGCCTGTTGAATTATCCCGAACGTTCCGTAACGTTAGGGTCGGAACAATTTGACCCGAAGACAACTCAACCTGAGACAACTCAATTCCCAACTAACGGGTTGAGTCGACACAACTTTGAGTTGAGTTATTCACGGGTTGAGTTTTCTTTGGGTAGAGTTTTCCCGCACCCGTAACGTTAGCTAACAGTCGTTACTGAACACGCTGCAAGTGTTAATGAATAGAGAACTGAAGACCAAAGATTTATTCAAGCAGATTTATAACACCACACCGTTTAACCATAAAAAAATTAAACTCACTAATTCATATATTTCAGGTGACACCATTTGGCCTAAAGGGTCAGTTATAAGTCGTAAATAATTAAGGCTAATTTTATTATCGTTGTAAATCACTTTACGAGGCTATTACGACTGTCACATTCACGTCTATATTGACAATCATATGTCCTTGTAACACTGTTTTAGACAGTCTAGAAAATGTGTGAACCCTTTACACTTGTCTCTTACTCACAGTGTGAAATCTGATTGCTGTTAAAACATATCATTTTGCGTTTCAATTTGTGATACTAAAATATTGTACGTTCGCATGGAACCTTTTTGGATTTTTACCTTTCACATTGGTATGTAAACTGTATAGACGATAACCGTCGAGTTTGGTGTACGAAATATTTTTATTTCACTTTATGAGCTCAGAAAACATACCTGCAAGATTAGAATGGCCGCGAGTGCAAATGTCATTTTCTGAGCTCAGGGGTTGAAATAAAAAGATCCTATTTCAAATTGACGAGTATACTGTTTCTTTCATGATTTTTGCTAGTATGTTATAGATATGTTTATATTTTTTAACACAGATATCATGTTAAGTCGTTTATCCTTACTCAAAGATGCAACATTTATCTTTTATTGAATATTTCATCGAATTACATCGCATTTCTTCGTAAAGAAATAAAAATCATTTCATTCAATTGTAACTCAAATTGTTCATCAACATTTAGTTAAATGAGTCTACCTCGAATTGGGCTGTAGCTATAAATCGCTTTGGTTGTTTTTATTTTAAATAATTGTACTTTTCGGACCAGGGATACTGCATTTGTATATACAGAAAAGTTACAACCACGACAAACCGAACTTGAAATACCGTAAATACAGTTAAGTTCTGTAGACAACTTTAGTTATTGCAAAATCGTGCGATTTTCAACAATTTCAAAGTCCGAAATGCTTAATTTGAGAAGAGAAGTTTCTCTCTATTAAAACCATCGATGTTTGTTCTAAGTAGAGGAACTTTACTATAATTATAATGTCTTTGGTACGGAACTTTTCTGGTCGCTATTGTGATAATTATAGTGCGTACAAAATAACAGAACGTGTTTAGATAAACATTAAAATGAGAAAATCCATGTCAAGGGTAGGCAGTATTGAAAATGAAATTTGTGTAATTCATTTTAACAAAATTAGCATGACGGATAAACAATCATGCTTGTAATGGTAGAACGCTTTTTCATTACACCAACAACTAAGACACTCGTAAAATATATCACAATTGTTTATGTAAATGTCATCATGAGCATCCCTCATCGTGGATTAGTTCATAGTATTGTTATTATAAACAGTGTTTTTTTATTCGCACTATGTATTATCAGATTATTAGATTGCGTTCATTTTTGTTGATGTTTTACCTTTATTATGTATGTGCTTGTAAAATTCCATCCAACGTTTCTTACAAACTTAATTATATCATATTATCATATAGGATGGTTAAGAAAGCCGGGAGAAGTTGATAATTTTGAATTATAGAATATACATGTGCATGTAAATAAAGTTTATGTTCTGTTCTGTTCTGTTCTGTTCTGTTCTGTACATAAAAAATCTACTTTATTACAAAATCACCAATCCATTTTCTGATTCAACATTCACTGAATTACTTGAGAGTTAAAGGTTTGGTTTATTTTTTCTATAATTGCAACATACCATTCAGCGTCTGTAATTGTGTCAAAACATAAGTTCTTATTATTTTAAGACAAACTGACCTATATGTTGCAAGAAATATACAATGAAAGTAACAAAAAGCATTAAAAGTTTCTATACCGTGACAAACGGGGTAGATATTTACTTCATAAAACACCATCATTTAAGTTGTATTTCAATTTGAACTAAAATTGTCATTATCAAAACACTGCTTCCAAAAAATATTTCCATACAATTTTGATATTTTAGAAAAAGTGAAATCTGTGAATGAGTACCTTTAAGAGTCTACACTGTTTAAACTTCACCTTTACCACAGACAACGCTAGCAATAGTTTCACAGAACAATGAAAATAAAAAACAATATTAATGGTGTCTGTTTAAAAGATTTCTGGCAAAATTAAATCTGAACGATTATTCTGTGATCTTTTTAACATTTAACAACAATTTATAGTTTTGTGTGTGTGTGTATACATTCTTTTATCTGGCATTCAATTCGAGACATTAATATTTTTTTCATAATTTTCCAAGTTGCAATGTTTGTAGATTTTATTCCACTGATATTGTTCCGCTCGCTATCTATGAAACTTTGCGTGAGTTTTTAGATATTTGGGTTCTTAGAGATAAATCTAGATCAAATCGTTCTTACAACCAGTCTGATTCTTGAAAATGTCTGCTAATTTTTGAACCATTGTTTACATACCATTTAAACCCGATAGTTTGTACAACTTAGTTTAAATCATGCCTCCAAGATTTGATTCTTGGAATAAGGTTGTGTACTTCGTCTTATCATTCAATTACATTGTTCCTGTAAATAATTGACTTAATATATTTATGTATAACCATTGGTTTATGATTCTCAGATTTTCTTGAATTTTGGTTTTAATAGACATCTTAAACGGAAATGCATGCTTATCTGAATGCATATCTAAGATAGATTTAAACGTGTTTATATCGGTTAGTCGGCAGCACACAAACCTACTGGTCGAGAGATTTTAGGTTCAATTCCCGAACGGGACATGGTTTGTTGAACTCAGTCATGAATTAATTTCTACGTCCATTTTCACTCCTACCACTGATTCTAGATCATGTAGGACAGTTGTCAGTCACTAACGGATGTATGCACCTACTTAATAGTTTACAGCCAAATCCAAGATTTACCCATTCCAGGAACGGTGAGTATGTTGACTGACCGCCGTGATGTATTCTATACAATGCGTTGCTACGGCGTTAAACCCAACAAAAAAACTTCAAGATAGATTCGAACGTTTGTTAAAGAAATTGTCATATTTTAGGGACGTTTTTCTTCTCAATTTAAGCATTTGTGCTTTAAAAACGTCAACATATCGCATGTGGCCGTTATAGCAGAACTTTACTGTATTTTAACAAAAGCTTTCAAGCCATTGAGAATCGAGTCATATCGAGGTACCATTCAGGCACATTTAAGGGCGGTGCAGACCCCTCCTCGACCCGTGCAAAAAGCTATATCTAGACAGGGACCCTATATATGTTATATACCATATAGAGCCCTTAATCAAGATGACTATTTGAATACTGTGTATCCTTCTTTCTACATGTCGTCTCCTTAAAGGAAAAAAAATACCATCTTATATGAGATTTAAGAACAATTTTGTAACTTTGGTAATTTTGCGTTAAGTGGGAGATGTGTACCTAGATAATTAACTCATAGTGTGCTAATTACAGTATATGACAAATTAATGGAATGTTACTTACATGTATTCTATCGTATTTCACAACTAATGGCTATTTCCTACACTATGATATGTACTTAAGTCAGCTAATTCGTCATTCACAATAAATCAAACACCGCCAGTAAAGTTGATGAACATGTTCTATCTAGTTTAAAGCTTCTCGTCCACAGATTTTCGACTTAAAACACTTTTTTTAAAAATCTCATAACTGTAAAGAAACATTTTGAAAGCAGTAAAACAGTGTTCTGAAAAAAATAATTTTAGCGTAAATTCACAAAATTGACATATAATTGTGAACAGTGGTATTTTTATGCATTAAACTCTACCCCGTTAGTGACGGTTTATTACGGAGCCCCTAAAGTGACACTTCGAAATACTTTTTTATATCCCCGCTTCGAAGAAGAGGGGAGTATACTGTTTTACCCTTGTCCGTGCGTGCGTGCGTCCGTCCGTCCGTCCGTCCGTTACAAAATTTCCGTCGCAGTTTTCTCAGCAACTATAACATTCAGCAGCCTAATACTTTGCATATTGCTTCATCCCATAGTCCCATGTGGTGTAAAGCGATTGCTCATCTACTTCCTGTTTGTAGTCATATTTCTCACAGCGGGGGTATCACTAGTGAGCATTAGCTCACAGATTTACTTGTTATTTCACCATTTTCTCGTTTAAACGTAATATTATTACGTTTGAACGAAATAATTGTGAAAATAAAAAGAATATTTCAAAATGTCACTTTAGGGGCTCCGTAATAAACCGTCACTTAGTGCGTTTTGTGTAATTCTTATTTTATATTTCTCACAATATATAATTATATAGGTCTTTTTTTTACTAATATTAAGAATATATTTTCTTAACACAATTACAGACACTAGCAGGTGGTTTCAAATATATATAAAACACGTCAAAATATGTGAACAAATTGCTTAAATGAATATATATCATACGTATATGTATGTATGTTTCATCCTAAGCTCGATAGGGTTTGACCAATGAAAACCCCTATTTACATATCACGGAAATTGCCTAGTATGTACGATTGTGTTGGGGTTTTTTTCTAGATGATAAATGATGCACAGTTCCCACAGCATTAGTTGGGATATTAAATACTTCACTCCTAACTTCCGTTTAAATATATGTAGTTAGATAAAAATCTTTTAAGACTATCGCATGCATCTATAATATCATGCACAAGTAGACGCATGGGATCTAATAATAATATAATTATGCGCAGTTTTGTGTATGTGCAAATGTTAGTTAATGTATTCTATACCCAATGCACATTATTTTATATATATATTTCTCTCTGATATCAGAGACATTTGTTATCTATATCTCTGCTGACATGCATTGAAATGCCACAATTAGAACAATTAATATCGATGTTCTTAATTAACAGGAATGGCATTATAAAGTATAAGGACATTTTTATTCTCTAATTAAATAGCCGAGACATTTTTGCCATCTATTATCATGCATTATTGTCCTCATACATTTGTAAATGTAATGGAAATAAATCAGGGGCGGATCCAGGATTTTTTTAGGGGGGGTCCAAACTTTTATAGGGGGGATCCGAACTTTTCTAGGGGGTCCGAACTTTTCTAGGGGGGGGGGGTTCGAACCTCGAACCACAACCACATTATACACATTTTGCAGAAAAAATGCAACATATTGATAATAAAAACTACATAACCATTAAATCTATGTTAAGCACCGAGAAAAATTGCTTCATACTACTTAAAATTACTTACAAGCAAGAAATACACTAATAGACATGTACATTTTCCAAATTTTAGGGGGGGGGTCCGGACCCCCCTGACCCTCCCGCTGGATCCGCCTATGATTAAATAAAACTATCTATCTATCTGACTTAAAATTGTCAAAATCGTCTGAATTTACAAAACCCATTGTAGTCTTTATACAGTGGATCTTTATCGTAATCATGTTATTATGATTTTATGTTACTCATTTACTATTTGGCTGTAGAAGGATGGACAGTGATACACGCTCCTGTGACTTTATGTTGGCTCTTTCAGTGTTAAATAGTTTATGTGCATTGAAAGACACCTATTAATTTCACAAACTTTTGTTAGTTGCAGATTTACAATCAGTGAGCGCTACGGTGACCACGAACAAAGTTAATCATTTTGATATAATAATTATTAGCGAGAAGTGTTACGTTTTGGCGTTTGAAAAAGGCATGGTCTAAAACCCAGTCAATGCATCACAGGCTAAAACGCTGACCACAATCTGTGCCAATACATGCAGCTTACAGCTTTATCGACCTAATACAAATCAATTGACGATCTCAACCGCTGGGATAACAAAATGTTTTATAATTATACCAGTTTTAATTTCCGTCGAAGCTACTAGTATTTCCACACACGTTGAGTATAGTGTATAATAATTTGATATGACCCAGTTGTCACTGTCATAAAATGATATATTTCTTTCCTCTTGTTAATTATTCTACATCCTAGGAGTCTTAGATATAAAACAAACTGTATCTTAAAATTGTACAGAGTGTGAAGTATGGGTTTCGTTATACTATATAGCCTAACTCTCTGAAACCGAGGATAGAATCATTGTTTCCGTATATTATATATATAGTACGAAGGCTATACTTCTTTAGAAGTAGGGCTCCAACCGGCCATCGGTAGGTATCGCGTATGCCTCAGTCCAATAAATCGTGGCTTGTTGCGGACCCGTTCGTGCAGACAGCCGTAGGCCGTTGGAAGCCTTGCGTATTAAGGTGACGGTACGCACATGGCACAAAACAACACACCTGTATCGAGCCGTAGCTGAAAGATATGCTAGTTTAATCGATACTCGGCCACGATTTTGTTCACGATTTGACTTTGAAACTGATACGTGTATCCACGGCTCATCTCACGGACTCTGATAAAAACGTAACAGTTCGTACGAGTCCTTGCGTAGCTTGATCGCATGGCGCCCGTACGGTGTCTTCATGGCTATTTCTAAGTTTATTAGACTGTTGCCTTAAGGATCGAGAACTTCAGAGTTGGAATCCCATTAAGGGCATTTCTTTTTCATTCACATGCGATCCATTATTTTCACCTAAGCGTAACTTGGTACTATTAGCCAGATAGTCCAGTTGAATGAAATGCATGCTATGTTCTGTTCTCTGTACAAAAATAACTTTTTGATAAATGCAATAATCGTTAATATTGTTTACGTTGATTATTGACAGTTTTCCTGTCGATGTCTGTAGTTATATTTTCGTGTGGTGGCTTTAACTTGGAGTACTACGACACGTGTGCGTAAATACTTGAGGATATGATCTCGAACCAGTTTCCTACCAATTATTGATAACGATTATCGATATTAGTGCTCATAAAATGACGACGTCATGCAAACATGAGTGATAATGGTTGTCGATTAATTTATTTATGATTTACATAATTATACTATAATTTATACCCCCTGGAGTGTGAAAAAGACCACGTGTGAACAAAACCAGATACAGACACGATACTAATTGATATAATTAATCAATTAAGGGTATCCTCTGCTTTCACTTCCTAACTTATAAGAACTTCCGATTGTTGTGTGAATTCTGTACGGAAATGGCAGAGCAAACATAAATCATTGTTTAAATAGGAGAAACTATATCTTGCTTTTCATTACTTGATCACAATCATTATCAGAAAAGAATAGAACAGAACAGATAGTTTATTAGAGATAGTGTTGCTAGAATAGGATAGTTACAAATTGAATTCATGAATCTTACTATAAGGTGAGCGATTTAATATGTTAATTCACGATGCGTATATAGGTATTGAAGTTAAATTCCACTACTACATGTAGGACCTTAGAACAATCAAAATCGATTGTCTAAACAGCGAAAATTTCTTTATACAGAGACCATTTGTTCTCAAATTAAGCAGCTTAGGATTTGATGATAATCAAAATCGTATGATTTTGCAATAACCAAGGTTGTCTTTGTTGTAGAAATTTACTGTATGTAGAATAAATTTTGATTTTTGTTAGGAATTACATGTTTGTCGTATGTTGTACATAGTGTCTTTCGTGATAGTTAGTTACTTTATCCGTGTTGAAATTGATCAAATCCTTATACAATGCATTAAGACCCGCCCTCTATTAAGATCACCAATTTCGATGGCATTATTTGTGAAACTTTATTGAATTAACCATGATAAATTATATGTAACATTAGAACCTACAAAGTGATGTAAGTAGTATATCGTTTGGTATCAGTATATTTTTGGTACCAGTATATTTTTTGGTGCCAGTATATTTTTTGGTGTCAGTATAATATTATGTTTTGGTATCAGTCTTTTTTTACAATTGCCCGGAACCGCTCGACTACGTTCGTAACAATTTTGTGTGAATAGACACCATCAATGTCTTGACTAAATTTACATAATTTCATACATATATTTCTCGATTTCGTGATCGAGGCATCAGTACCAAGAAATTCAAGAAATTATATTTGATACAAGTTCATCACCAAGTGTTCAAACGTGTACAACAAGAGCTAAAATTAATTCCCTTGAGCAGAATTTATCTATAACAGTATAGAAGTCGATGTTGGTGTGGTTGTTTAGAATGTCTCAGGTATGAAGAATTATAATATTTCGCGTTGAGAATTTTTTTTTCATGAATTTGAGTTGATTGATTAATAATGGTTTCCATGATAACGTTTTTGGCAAAAATGCAGTTTTCACACTGTGGGAAAAGTAGCAAAAAAAGCTTCCATGTAGTGCACATACTTAATGGTGTGATATTCTAAATATTTATAAAGGTCGTGTGGCTGTACATTTCTTGAATGAAGTTCTGTACTGTGCTTGCTGTGTTGAGCTGTGCTATGCTGTGCTATGCTGTGCTGTGCTGTGCTGTGCAGTCCTGTCCTGTCCTGTCCTGTCCTGTCCTGTCCTGTCCTGTCCTGTCCTGTCCTGTCCTGTCCTGTCCTGTCCTGTCCTGTCCTGTCCTGTCCTGTCCTGTCCTGTCCTGTCCTGTCCTGTCCTGTCCTGTCCTGTCCTGTCCTGTCCTGTCCTGTCCTGTCCTGTTATAACACGAAAACTAAGTATATTTAAGTTGTACACGCAAGCGGTGGTTTACAAGGCAACTTGAGCATTCTACCACAACTGATATAGGAGTGGTTAAGCTTACACTATAATTACCACATGGGCATGAAAACATAGCCAGGAAGTTAAGAAATTATTATCAGTGATGCGCGCACTGTTTTAATTCAAATTTTACCGCAGTGACTTTTACACCGTTAATTAAGTAGTAATATTAATCTGGCAAATTTGTTGGGGCGCACCTTGGTCATGTGGTATCACGTTGGTGTGATATTCCTTGTTATGTTTGTTATACAAATTTACTTAGCTCAATCTTGAAACAAGTTCTTACACATTGGAATCATTACTCTCGAGTCCATTTCTTGCCTTCCGAGTACATGTACTTAGTAGAACAGAGCAGGACATTGTATCAGAAAGAAACATTGCAATTCTGAGCAGTAAGAATAAAGTTTGTCTAGGAAACAACGGATGGATTTTTGTAAGTGGTTAAAACCGGGAATGTCCGAGTGGTAACGATGTTTGAGTAATACTCATTAGCTAACTAGGTCCGTGTTGCTTCTATTCACATTTAGCCTAGGAAACCACGTGACTGATCAAAGATGAAGCGGCAAAAGTCGGCATGCATTTATATTTGATATAAACTGTTACACTGTGTATAATGCTACTTTATTCATTCAATAAAGGGAAATAACCGTTGCAGTGAAATTGATGAATGTATATGTGCTTTTAGATTAGACATTAAATATGGACAAATATGAACAAACCTAGAAAGTTTTCATTGAACTGTCACATCAAATCCCTAATCTCATAAAAAAATGATATACATTACCGTTATGTGCATGATCTGGTGGAATGGTTTTACTTTCGAATGTAAATATCTATTCCAGTAATTAGAAAAGTGTTTTTCACATGGCTCATGTGGCTGTAGCATATATTAGAATCATTTGGAGCTTGACGGGAGTCTCAGAATCAATTGAAAATCTTTAATTTTGTAGCTGAAGACTCGTTGTTGATCCATATAAGGTTATTGACGTGTGACGTCAGCTCGCTTGTATATCCATATAGTTGACCATGTATGATTCTGTGGGCTGGAGATATAAGACCCGTTCCTCTGCATTGCCCATTGTACCCACGCGAACGCCTCATAGTTGTGGTTACGTCATTAGTTTCTGAAGGGAAATAACCGCTGCGGGGAGCCACTTACATGAATAAATCATAAGAGTGCACTCAGCAGCTATACCCTAATTTTCGTGGAATGTGTTTAACTATTTATATTGTAGGAAATTAAACCATGAATTATATTTTTATTAAATGGTTCCCAGTATGTTGCGATAACATTCCTTTAGAAATGAAGCGTAAATACACGAAACCACTATGTATAAACAGTGAAGATAGGTAGGAATAAAACATATGGTTAAGTAATCACCATCATGTTTTATATACAAGAATTTCATGAAACTAAAAGCTCTTTAAAAACATCAGTACCACTGAACGTCTGGCATATGGTCCCAGATCATATCACCATATAGTATAATATAAGCCGCGGCCGTGGCATAGTGGTTAGCATGTCTGACTTCGAATCCGGAGATTGTGGGTTCGAGCCCGGTCGCAGTAGGTCATACCCTATACATGAGTTGACGGCCTCGTGGTAGGGTAAGTTAGCATTGGAGATAGAAAAGTATCCACGAAGAAACGAAAAGACGAAGATACGACAAACTATGGATTTGTCGTGTCTTCGTGTTTTCGTTATTTCGTTTCTTCGCCGCAATACGAAATGGCATAAATCAGCCACCATAAGACTCAGCACATTTGTTAAAATACACACACACACATATTTAATTTATGGACTCAGATGCCAATGAATCTTAGTGCTAGGCTTAAAGCTACTGAGGTCTCTCTCTGTCCACGAACAGTAAGTCTAGCGACAGACCGCCGTAATATGATCGAAAATTGTTGTATAAGACAACACACATTCCTTTTTAATGTACTGAAATATCACTATACTTCGTACAAAGACCTCGATCTATGGTTAATGACCTTAATGTCTGCTACAGACTGATTACATGAAATCTTGAGAGTTTTATAATAATGTATAGTACTGTATCAGCAGAACTTCAAGCTCTATTTTCTGTGGAAATATTAGACAGAAAAATAAGTTACCAAGTAATAAAAGATCAAGACTATGTCGTAAATGATATCATGATAGACTAATATAAATTTGATGTTATTATAATAGGGCTACGTTGCTGAGGCCTTTTCTCCTTTGTACATCATAGTTAAAGCTACTCACTCGAGGATTTTGTTATTTTTTTATATTTCAAAATTGCCCGTCAGTGTCAGAAATTATTATAAGAAAATGATTTTTTGATGTTTTAGGGCGAGCTGACATGTAGATTGTAATGTTAGGCCTATTAAATAAAAGTCATAAAAACGCTAAAATAATCTATACCGTAACTAACGAAGTAAGTTTTCATAAATAAAAGTTTCGTCTTTTACAGAAATTATGTTTGTGTTGTTATCAGAACAATTCTATACTGCTCTCAAAATGTTTCGATTCAATTTTGAGAGCTTAAAAGACACCATGTTATTCGAATATGGAATACAGCACTATTTTTTGTTCATGAGGCGTGTAAACAAGATTCACTATAGTGTATATTGACCAAGAACTGCAGCGTGTTCAGTTACCCTGAAAGTTCCGTAACGGAAGTGTCGGAACTACTCAACCCAAAGACAACTCAATCCCCTAATTACGGATTGAGTTGTCCCAACTTTGACTTGAGTTTTGCACGAGTTGAGTTGACTTGGGGTTGAGTTCTCCCGTACCCGTAACGTTAGCTAACAGTAGTTACTGAACACGCAGCTGGTATAATAAAGTACAAATGGATTAAATGCCCCGTGTGGAAGAACTTTATGAAAGTCTGAGACTTTCCACACGATTGAACAGTCGGTATGTTATTACGTTGAACAAAAAGATACTGTACAGTAATATATGAAAGTATATGTTGTTAAAAGTTGATGAACCCGGATCGGTAGCTCAGTTCGTAGCGCGCCTAGATTTCGAATCTTGTGTCCCGAAGGGGGTACGGCTTCGAATCCCACCCTGGGAGGTTATACCCTTCTATGAAAAGTTGGCAATTGGTGAGGGTTGGTGAGTACTAGTTATAGACAAGGGTCCAGGAAATCTAGATTAGGTACGCTGGACTCCGTAAAATAACCTAAAAATTGTGTTGGCGCGGCGTTAAACACAGTATAAATAAACAAATAAATGTTAAAAGTTGATATGTTTGTTGAAATATATGAACGAACCGCTTTAAACATGAATTTATTGATGCTTATATGTTCTCACGTTTGATGGTGTCTGAATTGCATTATTAAAGTATAAAATTCACGTTCTACTTAAATTTATGAAATTTGAGTTGAAAATGTAATGCTCTCACGGTAATATGTATGAAAATAAAAATAAAGGCTATGGTACGTAAACATCATGTCATTGTAATATTAGATGTAGTATAGAATTTTGGTTCACTTATTTTATATACAATATCTTTTTTTCGTCGTTATAGAATATCGGCAGTTCATCAGCCCTGCGTTCAGTTACCACGAAAGTTACAAAACGTTCCGTAACGATACATTCGGAACTC
Organism: Mactra quadrangularis; assembly: GCA_025267735.1. Classification (NCBI taxonomy): domain Eukaryota; kingdom Metazoa; phylum Mollusca; class Bivalvia; order Venerida; family Mactridae; genus Mactra; species Mactra quadrangularis. Next base: position 59,066,904 of record CM046303.1, on the reverse strand, counting down.
CTCGGCCATTCGTTGCGATTAATCTCGGACATATTTAGACGCTATTTTGAAACTACCGGTGTTGAAGTAAACAAATATAATGATCGTTTAGCCATTGAGTGATGTTTTGTTTATAGTCCGTAAATTTTGAAACATCACGATCGCATATTTGTGTATTAGATTAGATTATTCGCAGCGAATGACCGAGGAGTTCCGAATGTATCGTTATGTAACGTTCTGTAACGTTTAGTGTAATTGAACACGCTACAGCTATATTACCTGAACTATTTTTTTATTTAGACATCCATTTTATCATCACATCGATTATATAGGTACAAAAATGTATTGAATCACAAAATCTTTATACACCGGATTTTAATTTATGAAGTCCAATCCAAAATCTAGTTTATCCGGTTGCGCGTGTTTAAAATGCGCTGGACTCTTTTTTCTACTGGGTTTAACGCGGTGTCGACACAATTTTTAGGTCATATTACGGCGTTCAGCACACCTAACCTAACTGTCATGGATCCTTGTCTATAACCATTACTCATCTACCCTTCCACAATGCCGAACAATTCTCCATATACCTTATTAATGGAGGAAATTGACATTATTGCGTAATTTTCATGGAATGGTATAACCTCCCCGGAAGGGATTCGAACCCGTACCCTCTTCGAGACACTAGTTTCGAAATCGACCAATAATTGATACTATTGAGCTATTTGTGTGATTTTTCCATAATCATGGACAAAATTGGAAACCCTAGAACTCACATTATATTGAGCTATTATGAGTAATTATATTAAACAAAAGAGATTGTATAACAAGTATAGTGAATTACAAAAAAGGAGAATTCCATGTTCTATGAGACATTCTATTACCAAATTGTAACCAAAATTGTAGCTGACAAAACACACTAATAATATAATTAAAATCCAATTACATCTTTCAAATTACAGTTACTACAAATAATTACACTACAGATGTAGATAATTGTGGCCCATCCCTGTAATTCCATTATCAAAAGATTATAGAAATAAACAACGGCTTAATAATTTATGAATCTATTTTTACTTGTACACGTGTATGACGTTAATTATCCAATTAACCGGTAGTCGGTCTTGAACTGATTGGGAAACATGTAGTGTAAATTTGATACAAGTATGTACGCTGATTATACGTGGTTATTTTTTCTCATATTATGCCAATAAAAATTTCGTTAATTTCGTTAATAATTATAAAAATAGTTCATGTTTTATTAGTTCAAGAATAAGAAGCTCACGAGGAAAAATCGCTATAACACGTTGTGTAGCCGCTGTAAAAACATTAATTATCCCCGTCATTATACATTGTAGTCATCATAACCATCATCATCATTACATTCATCAACATCATCACCGTCATCAACGTCTTCATCATAAAAATGAATATAATATCTCTGTCATCATCATTTTTTATTATCATCAACATCATCAATAACATCATTATCATCAACAACATCATAACTATTACCAACTTCATCAGCATAAAAAGTAGTATCAACATTATCATCATCATCAATACCATCATCATTATCATTACATTTACATAATTATCATCATCAACACCAACACCATCATCATCATTAATATCAACATCATCATCATCATCATAAAGAAGCAACATTAACATTATCATCATCATCATCAACAACAACACCATCATCATTATTAACATCTCCATTTATTTATATTTTCAGAATGCTAAATCAGCCTCCTGTAACATTTGGTAGATGAAGTGATCTATACACCGAGATATTTCCCTATAGCTAACTAATATATACTAGACACATTGATCACAATGTCATTTGAAGAACCCAAAGCTCCCATCGTTAGAATACGAAAGAAACGGGTGAAGAAGAAATCTAAGGATAGTGATATAGTTCATTTACCGGTAAGTTCAAACATTTGGCCATTTTTCTTAATCATATCGCTAGCTAGCGCTTCGCTGCCCCTGGTACCCTCGATTCGATATCACATAATTTTTTATTAGTTCATTTAAGCGTAAGATAGGTACCAGAGGATAAAGCATTAGGTATCGATTTCTTTAGTTAGCTGGCAAATTTAATACTTTAGCCAGTTTCCTAAACATACCGCTAGCTAGCGCTTTGTTCCCCGCTGGTACTCTCGTTTTGATATTACATATAAATTACTTTTGGTCTAAGAAGGGTACCAGAGGACAAAACGTTTGGTAGCGATTTCCTTAGGATACTGGCAAATTTTTTGCCCAGTTTCCTAATCATACCGCTAGCTAGCGCTTCGTCCTCCCCCCTGGTACCCATGATATGATATAACATACTATTTTTGGTGTCACAGGACTATGCGCTTTGTAGAGATATTCTTTAGAAACTGGCAAATTATTTTTTGTCACTTCTGTGACTGATGGATGTTGGAATATGCGTACATGTATTATAACATGTTCTGCATGGTGACAGGTCACAAGTACACATAGCTATATGTTTATTTCGTTGTCACGTCTGCGACTAATGGCTATATGATGATGCGTATTATAACATGTTCTGTACGGTGACAGGTCATTAAGTATACACAGATATGTGTTTTTACTTACCGGTGAACATATTGATGTTATATTAAAATGGCGAAGTTTTGCTTAATGTACCTACAAAGTTTTAAGATGTGATTCGAAACATGCAATTTAGTTGATCATCATAATTGATAAAAAAAATCGAAACAAAAAAAATTTCATTATCTGCCAAGCACAACTTTTCACGATTTCATTTTCGATACACATAAATATTCAAGTTACTGGTTCACATATTGGTTATTTTTTCTATGTTAAAAATGTCATCAGTGTTTCTGTAATTGTGCTATGAAAATATAGCCATGATTTATTGCAAGCTGATTTGTAAATTCTGATGAATACATGTATATCAAAGTCACTGACAAAACTCACTCAAACATCCATTCCGTTACTAACGGAGTAAGATTTTATATATAAAATTACCGTCTTAGAAAATTTGTATATTAGTGTTTGCATTATTTCTTTATTATCAGGACATTGCTTAAATACTTCCAAAATATTACTATACATTTTTGACAGTTTTAGAAAAGTATATATTAAAGTCGAAATTTGTGAACTAAGATTTCCAGTGCTCTTAAACAGACAAAGCACCGCCTGGCAATAATGCCTCACAGACATCGATTTGGTGTTTACAAGCGTACTTTGTTTCTCTGACCGTAAATTGAAATGTCGTGTTATCTATGTGTTAGCGTGAAGTATGCTAATTCTAAATTACTAAGGTGCTACAATAAACTAACATTTTAGTTAATAGCGGGTTTGGTCAAGCACTGTGTGACTCGTTGACACTTCCCTCCCAAAACTCACGATCAAAACAAGTATAAATGTCAACGTTCTTGTACTCAGTGTTAATAAAATTTCTCGAGACTCTAAGATCAAGAACCTCGGTAACCTCTAGAATCGAGTACGAATATTCGTCACGCCCGAAATCGTCGGATCGCGATCTATTTTTAAAAATAATGAAAGAGCATTTTCAGCTTAATTACCTCTAAAAACAAGCCGCACTACTAATAATGTTTTTAATTTAATTCAAAATTTCGATTGATACACATTTAAACAAAAATGTTATCACTGAAAATTTCCATAAAACGCCTGGTAATAGAAATGTTTGGAGTACATGGTTTTCCATTTATTTAAAGCTTCTGTAATCCTTCACATATTTTTGTTATTTCATGAGTTCTACATGCCTATCGTTTAACTAGTGAGTCGTGGTTCGATTCGTGAATCGCTACACATGAATCGTGGTTCGGATCGGATCGCCAATTGCTCAACGATCCACAGCCCTAGTCACATATACAGTTGTTATGTAAAGTTTCACTGTTAGGACCATCATTGTCGAAGGTATTAATGGCGGAATGGTTACATGTAGAGACATTTTGGGTTCTTAAATTAAGCTCTATGGACTTAAAAATCGTCAAACAATTACGTAAATGATTCTGCTGACTGCAAAGTAGTCTTCTCAGCGGAACTTATGAAGTCATTCATATCGTTAAAGATGGTGCGATTTTGACAAAATGTTTCCACTTACATTAAAATTTTAAATTGTCATCGAATTACACCATGTTTCACCGTAAAGCATGAAAGAACACGTAATAAATTGTTGTATTTTCTGCATACTAACGAGTATAATATACATTTGCTTTTTCTATGCCACTGATCATTTCTATACACTTCAGGTACGGGCTTCACAACAGGGACGATACTCCAGTCTTACAACTCCACCAAACCCACAAACTAAAAGCCGAGAATGTTGTCGTCACGCATTTGTTAGGTGTATGAAAATTCCCGGATGTAGAATGATATGCTTCAAATGTATTCTGCCAAAATGTTACGGCGGAGAAGGAAGCGATGATGAAGAAGCTTATGTGAAAGATGAAGGTTATCACAGTCAAAATAGGCGGAGCTCTGAGGTATCTCCGCTACCAGAGGGCGGTGCTCAAGGCGGAGCTGAGCCGCAGGAGGTGGAAATGACTGAGCTCAAAAGTGAAACAGTGAATCTAATCCCGCCTCCTCGTACGCCAATCAATGAATATCGCAAGGATCCGTGTAAATCCAATAATAGTAACGTAAATGACCTTAGTTGTGGCGAAGTGACTTACATAGAAGTTGAAAGTGTTTCATTAGACGATGGTCTCTCCAATAACATTCCAAATTTAGATTTGCAATCAAGTGAAGCAAATTTAAAAGCCCTTGGTGTGTTAGAAACAGAATATGAAGAACCGGTACGCGCCGGTGTTCTTGATTTTCCAATTTTAAAACCATTAGAAACTCATGATACTTCGGAATATGTTGAATGTGATCATTCAGACGATTCTGATGAGTCTAAATATTATGTGAATGAAAGCGTTCTTGGTATCGTCGTTGATGATTCATGTAATGATAGTGATACAGCTAAATCTAATGATAAGCTTAACCTTGATAGAAATTATATGAACTTTGACTCAGTAAAACAAGAAACCAAACCAACTAAACCTATAGTTTTTGTCGAATCGGACACGGAAACGCTAGACGATGAAAAGACTAAGAAAACGAAACATGAATATGTAAATTTAAGTTCACTTGAGTCAAAAGGTGATTCAAAAAATGAGATTAAGTTATCAAGTAAAAAGGTTACTGTTAAAGATGCAACTAAAAGTGTTACAGTAGACAATAAAGTGGATATTATAATTAGTAAGACACTTAAAAGTGGAGATAAAAAGACTAATGCAGTGTCCGATGATAACAAACTAGAGGTTAACATAGACAATCAAAGTGGTAAAGGTTTATCCGAAACAGAAAACAGTGATAGTGAAGGTCAGAGTTCTTTTAATGATTGCGGTGATAAAAATAAATTACTGGGTGAAATAAAGAAAGAAGTTGATACTGAAAGTAGTAATGATAATCATGATCAGGATGATGACTCCAGACAAACAAATGATCAAACCAAACTTATTTAATAGTTGTATTTTATTATGCTTATAGAAATATTTTCTCTGTTTTTGACAATCTTGACTGTTATGTATACTTGACAAATGGTTAAGCACTAGATATGGAATATGCCTATTGTTATATTTAGGGCTGCAACCATTCACTGGAAAGTCGATAAGATGGGATTCGAGTTTTCCTTCTAATTCTTTTTTTAATTGATTCGCTGAATAGTAGGTCTATATTCTTCCAAATGAAAATCTGATCATTCATTTGAGCCTAAAACCAGCCATAATCGATTCATTTATTTCAAAACTAAACCAACAAGAAAACGTAATGTTCAGAATGATTTTTTAGTTTTTACATTAGTTTATCATAATTGTAAAAGTTTTCGATTCGGGATGGTGCCGGCCACCTGTGACTTTAAGAGAACTGTAACAAAGTGAAACATTGCTTTAGTGTCAACGCCCATTGGCTTATATATGGTGCACACAAGTTTTTACATTTTTAACTTAAATAGACACGTTTGAAGGTCGGAATCGAATTGGAAACTACGGGTCCCGAAGTGAAATCGATTGGGCGTCCCGCTGCATTGACGATTATGATAAAAAACTGTTGCAGTCCTAATTATGGCAATATGTTGAAATGTCTATCTGAGATGGAAACAAGATTGTGCGCTTTTGTCAGATTGGAAATATGGTTTACTAAGTTACGGGAGCAGTTGTGCCAGAGGGGACCAGTTATGCCAGAATTTCAGTTTACTAGGTTATGCGTTAATTGTTTAAAAATTCAAACCATACGCCCATAGTTTCATTCCGTTTAATCCTTAATTATTAGATTTAAAGGCAACATTATATTATAGGCCAACACATTCGGAAAACCTCGGCAATATTCTACGCAAGTATCGAACATCTTTATTAAGATCTCCAAGATGATCTGGATAAGGCACAGGTGACAGACTCAATTTTTCCTTATTATAGTATACATGTATATATATATATAGTCTCTATATATACTATAATAAGGAAAAATTGAGTCTGTCACCTGTGGGATGAGGCCAACATTTTGAACAAATTCCTATCTCCTGATTATTACATATAATCATTTCTTGCACTCTTACAAACTCAAATATTTATTACTGTGTCGTTTGGTTATAGATATTATGCAAATCAACAAAATGATTAGTTCGACTTTGAAACCGTTCTGTAAGGCTTGCGCTATCAAGCAATTTCCTATGAGTTTCCTACGACGTATCAAATCAAATCACTAGTCAGTGATATGTAACATTTTTGTCTTGCTTGCCGAAAACGTTCGAAACATCTCTGTTTTTCAAACTGGCTGCCCTAATTGTGTACGGGTTTCTTTTTCAAGAATACTGACCTATATCTTAATGTGATGCATAGATTCGTCTGAGAAGTTAATAAACGTGGTGATGATTGATTAGCATAGTTTTTATTTGTAACAATTACGACCTTTTGTTTGTGAAGGACCATTCGGAACTACCTCGGTGATCTTCTACGCAGATATTTTCGCAGATGATCGCCGAGGTTGTTCCGGATGGTGAAGGACGCCATCTAAAATTAGCTAGGTTGAACCAAAACCGCTCCATAGAACTCGTATGCTACAAAGAAGCGCATTCCACACGGAGCGGGCTCTTACAAGTATTTAATACTATCAATTATCTTATCCAAATGCTTATCTTAATGTACACCATCAAAAGTAGATGAAGATGGTCGACGAAATTTGTCATAGAAATGTTTTATCAAATTATTAAACTGTTAAGCGTTTCGTAATACTTAGAACAAAACAATAAGTTACATTGCTTTCTGTATCGATTGTCAACACGTAATTTATTAATTTATGACAAAAAATGTAAGATAAGAGAAAAATGGCGTTCCATATTGAAAGATAAACATTCTTGACAGTGTTATATATTAAATTAAATTCTTGTTTTTTACTGAGAAACTTGCATACATGCCACTTTGCTAGAATTATTTATATAACAATAAATTCACTATGCTAATTTATAACATCTTAACATATTTATGACAGCATAGAAATATTTTTAGTCTCACTTTCTGTGTACTTATGATTCTATTTATATCATTTACAGTGTCTTAATGTCTATATAATGAGGGACTTTAGTCAGTTATCTTTCCTTGATAAAATCTGAAGCAATCCAATTGGTAGGTAGGTCCTATCAGCTGGAATCCTCGGATTTTATCATGAAGTCCTATGTAAGGATAATAAAATATTTCATCTAGTATCTTTCTTGTTAATTGAGATATTAACAGGAGTGATAAAATTTAGATAGTTATTTACCCTATCAATACTTAGCTAGATTATCAAACAAATTAAATGATTTACAAAAAAGTTATTTAAGATTAATTTTGGCAAATTGACATTGAAAAGTAAGGAAAAAATCCGAGTAATCCAACTAATTGGACCTACCTATTTGAAGAGTATACAAGGGGAAATAACTGACAAATGTCCCTTTTAAGCATACACTGCCATCTTAATAAGAGGACAGCACTATATTTAGATAATTTATCATGGCTTACACTACTTTATCAAATTATGCTAATTTATTTAAGCTAGAAGGTGAAACAAGTTCTTACAACGTAGATTGATCACTCTTAAGATTGCAATGGCTTAAACAATAAATCGTATACCTGTACAGTATTTAATATAAATACAGTAAAGTTCCGCTATTAGGGTTATCACAATTATTGATCTTACAAGTGGCCAGATGGCCAAAATACACCTACCACAAGGGTCGTAGGTGTAAGTCTAACAAACACTACAAAACTGTTGTATAGATGTATTTCTGTATAATTAACAGTTTCATTAGATGACCAAAATACAAAAACTATGTGGACAACTTATACAATTTGTAGTTCACCTATCCAAGTTCTAAAATTTAATCGAGTAGGGTACACGGTTACCAAAACTAGCACAGCTACCTTGGTGCGTAGTGACCTTAATGGTCTAAATATGGTGCCCCTTTTCTTCTCTATAGGTTAACATTTATGATTTAAAAAATCAAAAATCGCACGATTTAGTAATAACCAAAGTGGTATAGAAGGCTGGACTTTACTGTAATATTTAATGTAGTGAACAATATCGTGCCCGATTTTTTTTCAAATATGCAAATAAGGGTGTGAATTATCATAAATTGTATTCAAGAGACGTAAAATAATATACTTGATTCTATTTTTGGTATGTTATAAATATTCATGAGATGTTCAAGTACAGAGAAGGTCTTATATAATTGTTCTAGTTGTATTCGTCAGTGCAAGCATCATGACAAATGCACGTGACATACATACTTAATATTAATTAAGGTACAGTTAGGTTCCACTCTTACGACCATCAAATTCGATAAACTTAAACTTCTTCATTTGATTAAACGCCTCTTTCTATATTACATATTCAATGGCGTTGTACAAAAATATAAATATTTACAATAATAGATAAGTAAAAACCCTCCACTATAAATACATAATGTATATATACAATTACACATAACAAAGTAAAATTATCACACATGATTTTATATAGTGTGTTTGTGTATTTTTTATATATTTTTTATTGTTTTTCATTGAGTTTTTAAATTTCAAGTTTATTGGACCTACATCATTCACATTTCATGATTAGACTTAAATTTAGATTTGTTATTGAAAGCTGGTGTCCTGAACAGTATAACATGATGCTACTGTTAACCGGACTTGTCCTGAACAGTATAACATAACGCCACTGTTAACCAGACTTTTCCCTAAAGATGTCGAAACATCACCTTTAAAGGTACCTCTTATTTTAAGCAGTTATGTAGTCATATAAAACATGGTGTGCAGTGACAGAGAGCGAGGCAATCCTCATTCTCAGTCAGAAGGTCTATCTCAGGATAGTCAGACAATCATAGCCAATCATAGCTAGTGTGATCTGTTATTGAAATATTTCAACATGGAATAAACTTTCGTATCTAGTAAAATAGTCTTAATAATATTAAAGGGACATTTTTCTTCCAAAATTAAACACACAATTAAATCACGTGACCGCAATAACCAAGGTGGTCTTTATTGTGAAACTTTACTGTAATAAGACTTAGTGTTAAACCCTATTTGGAAATAAAAAACGTGCTTTTTAATGTTCACTGCATGTACATGTTTATATGCATCTAGTTCATATTCTAGATGATTTTCCCCATTATTTTGATATGAAAACACGTTATAGAACAAATTAAGCAATTTATATAAGAAAATACTGTAACTTAACTTCTAGCTGGAAGCATGATTTCAATGTAGATTTTTTCTGGATTTTTGCAACTCGTTCCTTACACTTCTGCATGCTAGAAAACTTGTTTTTCAAACATCTTGAATTTCAACTGATTTCATCTCCCTTTACGTCGGAAAATATCCCAAAATTTTTATCTTCAGGAATACTACTAAAACACACACATGAGTCTTGTAGTGTTATTACAATACAAATGGTAACCCACCTTTAACCTGTATTTTACTTAATGTATTTGTGTAGTTCAAAGATTGTACACTATTTCTGTAATAGTGAAACTCCCCACTTAGTTTTCTCTTTAAAATGAACACAAAATTTGCTAATCATCATTAGACATTCGGAACACCTCTACCATTCATTGAATTGTTATTCCTAATGAACAGCTTTGTAGCTACGAATGCATTATAAGAATTGCTGGCAAGTATCAGCTTAAAGAGAAAGATGTGATTTTTGAACGACTTTTCTCATTGAATTTAATTTACCAAAACCAGTGCTTTTAAAATGGCAGTGTTCAAGAATGTCCCTAACAGCTTATTATATGTTATGATAATGTATGCAAATGTATTTGTTTTGTATTATATAAGTTGTTAAATTATTTATTATCATTTAATTCATAATGCTACCTTTTTCTAAATATGGTATTTTTTTCACAAAAAAGCCATGTTAATTTACAAATTAAATGGCACTTTGCTTGTGGAAATTTTTTATTTTATTTAAAAAATCGTCAGTTTTAAATCAAGAAGTTGCTGATTTCGTTTTGTACCAGGTTTACGAAAATGGGTTTAGTCAGCGAAAAAATGAAGTAACTTATCAAGGAAAATACACATAGAACCAATGTATGGCATTTATGTGTAATTTACGTTATATTAGCAATAGTAACTTTTTATTGTATTCTTCAATTTATGAATACTTGTTTACAGCATAATAATTATTTACTGAATTTGCCGTGAGAATACTTCATATCGCTTACATTATATGGACTAACAACCAAATTACCAATTTTATATTGAAAAACATTTCTTCACTTAATTTATGACACCCAACGCCTCATGGCCCCTGACAGCACTCCCTACTCATAATTTATATTCGTTATTAATCCATGCAATACACAATCAATGATAATATTTGTTGTTCGGACAGGATGATTTTGTTATTATTTTTATTCACATATCTTTATTATTACATGTATATATCAAATAATTATAATGTTATTATAAGAGGCACAGGAGATTATATTATATGTAAACAAAATGTCAGAAGTGCAGTATTAAAATATTTAAAATGTTTGACTGGTTTCATGTTTTCTGTTTGCTTACCTGCAGTGCGTTCAGTAACCAAAAATGTTCGGAACAGTTCATCACATGATCATAATAACTATCTATATAACGCCTGGAGTGAAGTGCATCTGTCACCTCCTTTATCCTTAACTTGGCAAATAGCATTTCAGTGGAAGTCACCTCCAGTGCCTTAGTCCCACTGATCCAGCTATCGTGGCCATGTCATTTCTGCAGTGTCCCTGTAAGTCAGCATCAGTTAGGGCCCTAGTTTGTCATGCCGTAATGGGTTAGGCCATACCATATCGGAATTTTGTTAAGCGTCCGCGTAGGTTTTAGAGTCCTCAATCAAAATAAAAAACAAAATTTTCTTAAATAATTCCGATGTTTCGGGATTCGATACGGCAATTTAATTCAGGGAAAATTGTGTTCGGCAACGACGTTATTCATCGTGAGCAATTTATCGTAACCGCGTCATAAATACACTATATTCTTGTCATTTTATATTAAATTCAGACAATTAATTCGTATTATGAGGTTATTCCATTGAAAGAAAAATATATAACACATTGTTTTTGTAGTAAAAATACTTGTGTTTTCGGTTTGTGTTTTTGTGAATAGGTACCTAGGTTTGTCAAATTTGAGTTGTAAGTGTAGTCACAGAAGTCACTCTTTATGGAATTAAAAATACGCCCAATACTAGTGATTAAAGGGAAACTACTCTGGGTTTATATTATGCTTAAAGCCAGTTGCATAAGAAAAGCACTACCTAGCGTTTTATGCCAAGAAAATTCCTTAACAGTACATTTTCTTAAATTGCTACATATTTCAAGTTCAAGTTTGAAGAATTGTTGAATAATTTTTTATTTTATTCATTATTCAAGCAAAAGAAACCAAATTTAAATTGGTACATTTCATTTTTGAGTTGCAGCCAAAGTATCAGTCTCCAAAATTATGGTCAATGTATCTCAATGAACCAGTTTCAAGTTTGAGATAGTTCTGTAATTTCATATCCAAAAGAATGATGTATTGATTTCAAAAAGCAAAATTTAAAATCATTAAACAATAAACCACTTCACAACTTTTGAACTCCATGTTGAATAATGTCAACTGTGAATGTATGAAGGTACTTTAAGAGGGTAGAGTATGTGTTAGCTAAGTACTCAGCAACAGTTTTGCTTCAACTTTGCAAACAAAAATTAAGTCTCAGATGTCAGTGATCTGAAATATTCAGGTAAAAAAAACCCAACAATGTTGCTAGCTAGAGCTACGATGTAGCAATCTTTTGGGTAGGAAACAGCTATGTAATGCTGGGAATCCCGACCCCTTCATTACCTGGCTCTTGAACATCAGTAAGCGTCTTTGAAGATCAGTGGTGCTTTTCACTAAAATTCTTACAAAAAAAATCTTAGTAAGTCAGTTTCAGATAATTAGCAACTCAAATTCAGACAGATGAAAAGCATAACTATGATATGATATTCTAAAGGTATACACAATTCTACACAACCTGTATTATATTTGGAATAATTTATTGATAAGCTAAAAATTGAGTGTATTTTTAATGTTTCTGGCTTTTGACTGACGAAGATTGTTTTTCTTAAGAATTATTGTGAAAAGCACCACTTGGCAACAGATATTCAAAAACCTTATCATAATGCAACAATACATTGTATGTAATCAATAACAGGGGAAGGGCAAGGTCAATCCCATTTTCTCAGAAGCTACTTTTCCATTCAATTTTATAAAAAGAGGGATTGTCGGGCAAAATTGGAAATAGTAGTTTTTAACCATGAACTAATAACAACCTTGAGCAGTAATTAACTCAAGCTAGCTCAAGTATCCAGTTGGACAAAAACAATTCTGCCACACCCTGCATTGAAAGGGTAATTTACAAATCATTCCCATTATATAATATTTTAAAAGCTTGTCAAGCCTCTTATTTTTATGCACTACTGAGTAAAACCAAGGTTATATAAAACCAGTAAACAATAAATAAAGGAATACAAATGTGTATTACATTTTCCATTTTAAGCTTTATTTCATTAACATGCATTATACATTAATGTTAGAATTTAGATACAAAGTTACTAAATGATGAACCACAAATTTGATCATGATAAACAAAATATAAAATGTATATATCGTAGGCTTAGCGCAAAACAATCGTAACTCTATAAAAAAGAGTGAGTTACCATTGTTTTGCGCTTAGCCATTGATATATTGTAATATGTATAAAATGGTTCAGAAATTTATATATAGACATATATATGTATATATGGCATAGAAATTAGAGTAGACTAAACTCTCAAGACATAGAGGGCAGCACTAGTCAAAGCTCAGATTATTTAAAGTTTTAAAATTAAAATTAATTAAGAGATAAAACTCAATTGCTAAGAAACAGTCATTTTCAGCTCATACATGTAGTTGACAAGATGAGATTGGTAAAATTATATTGGAAGATTAGTCTCAGCTAATGATTTAAAATAATAATAAATGCTTTTCAAAAAAACCCCAAAAAACAAACAATTTAAAGTGTATAAATCTATAAATGATGTATTATGTAATTATACTTTTTTATTCAATTTTAAATGTTTAAAATGTATGTGCAGTAAAGTCGTTGTGCACAAAGTGCATTCTATAGTTCTAGACCTCAGCAGGGTCTTTTGAAAAACCCTGACCCAAGCAATGGCTTTTGAAATGATACAAATAAAGTATTTTGTCACAATATTCACCATCAAACATAGATTCCTACACTTTAAATTATTACATATGGAAAGTCACTATAATAGTTGAAAGGCAATATCTAAAGGTATTTATAAAAGTCAGTTATTCCCAATAGTTCTTGTACAAGACATAATTCCAATGTTTAAGAATCATAATATTGATATAGTCTTTTATATAAGATGGCAGTTGTTATATACATGACATCTCTTGAAAGACTTGTGGTAGAATCAGTCTTAAGCAATCTTCAGTCCAGACATGGACTTTTCCAAACTCTGAAATGTAAGAAAACACACTTTGATAAATATTGCACCCTTAAACATTCTATAGATTAGACAAACAATATGGTGTCTATACCATGCAACGTTTTGTGTAAATATTGTAAATAACTTGTACATGATTTACCAGAGGTTCACATGGAAGATTGGATTTATCTAAATGTGTAGCCTCGTTAAATAAAGTCTTTATTATTATTGTTAACCATCTAAGCGCATACTTTCGTCAGTGACTGACAACTGCCCTACATAATTAAAATTCATTGCTTGGAGGGAGAATGGCCATAGAAATAATTTCATGACCAAGCTTAACGAAAGTATGCCCCGCCTGGGAATTGAATCTACAATCCCTCGATCAGTAGACTTGGGTGCTACCAAGTGAGCTAGCCAGGCGGCTTTTAATCTAGAAGTATTATTATCAGTGTGTGGCAAAATATCAAAACAAACTAGCAGTCAATGTAGTGTTTTCTTCCATGACTGTTTAACTATTTCACCATATCTATGCAATGCATCATGTTGTGCCCCCTGCTTCTAACTCATATACTGGTTTATTGAGAAAAAATGAGCATTTTTTTAGGTAAGTGAAATAGAGTGATGGAAAAGTAAAAAGCAGAATTGAGCTGATTTTCCAATAAACCTTTCATATAATTATGAGTAACTAAAGACAGGCACCCCAAGTCATCCAACAAAAAGTTGGTAAAATAGTAAAAACAGTAATGGAAGAAACGCCTACCAAGACAATGCATTTATATTGATGTTTTGACCAAAACTGATATCAAAGTGTCACATGGTATAGACATGGTAAAGAAGGTATTTCATAGTTGGATCATGGGATAAGATACTTATGAGCTTACCAAATTTTGTGAAATGGTTTATAATTATTATTATATGCTTTCCATTGGAATACCAAGATTTATCGGTGAAAAAAATCAATATTCCACTGTTTTGAAACAATGAAAATAAATTAGTTATTTTTCACTGTTTGGATGTGCCGTTCTGATGACATATCATACTTAAACTTGAAAAAAGCCAGTTTGAAGCATATAAAAATCTGCTTACATTTTGTATTTCAGTGTAAGATCCATTTGTTTCACTTGTGAGCTAAGGATATAATATTTTCACTCATTGCTACATCACTCGTGAAAATATTGCATCCTTAGCTCACTGGTGAAATTAAAATTGATCTTACACCAAAATAAACAAATATCCTCTACATCATCAAATCAAAATTTAAATATCAAATATCATCATTATGGTTATTCTTTACTTCACATAATTAATAGACTACACAAATCTTACAGTAATCATCCTTGGTAATCCAAGGTATTATTTATCTACTATTCATTACTAATGCAGTCACTGCGAAACATGGCAGACCAATGGACAAATCCAGTAATAATTATAAGGCCTGTCTTGATCTGCAGGTTAACAGGACCAACTACCAGGCATAATATTTTATCTCATCTACACAGATCTCAATTCATCAAAATAGGTAAAATGTCTCCAGTCCTGTGAAACATGGTTTGGTTCTTTAAAATATAGATCTTCACAGGACCTACTGTCCAGTATTAAATTGTTGAGTTTTACTATGACTGACTAATGAGTGCAGAGGGTTTCTGAAAATGGAGTACATGTATAAAACATGTAAAATGTTTACAAAACTTCAATATCTTAAATATGTCTAGTATACTACAATTATGAATTACAATAACGCAATACCAAATTGATTTGAACTTTAAGTCCAAGTCTTCAGTAATATGTAAAAATGCACTGGTCATAATATGGCCATTCAACATGTAGCAGAAACTTTCAAGCATTGAACATCTTATTTTTGCCATGCATCAAACACAGGTATCAGTATCACACTTGTACTATTTTTAATAGTAGTTTGTGACTAGATCTAAGTATTTTGATTGATACAGTTACCTGGGGTAAAACCATGCAGTAATCTAAAACCAGTAAACATTAGGTATGGATGTAAAATGAAATCAATGAAACTTCAAATTTAAAAGGCAGCTTTGGAGCATAGGGGACATATAGACCAGGTCCAACCCTTAGCCTTCTGAGGGTTAAAGGTAGTAACAAACAAAACTTAATCATTATCAGAGCCTATAAGAAACTTTTTAAGTAAATTGCCTAGCAGGATACCTACTATAAACTTTACCAAAATGGTTACTTGCCCGAATATGATGGTATTTTCTTTCTTTTTTTACTGGGTTTAACACCGTGTCAACACAATTAAGGTCATTTTACAGGGTCCAGGCACCTAACCTACCGGTAGCTTCCCTGGACCCTTTTCTATAACCAGTGCTCACCTACCCCTCCACAAGGCCAGAAACTTCACTATATCATCTAAGCAATGGAGGAAAATTGACATTATTGTCAAATTTCATGGAAGGGTATAACCTCCTGGGTGGGATTTGAACCCGTACCCCCTTCGGGACACAAGATTCTGAATCCCGGCGCGCTACCAACTGCACTATTGACCCAGGCTGATGGTATTTTCAATAAAGTTTAAAAATTACAATATCATTCTCTTTATCCTTTATTACTAAACTTGTAGCCCGAACTCTATGTTAGGTCATCATAGGCAACCAAAAGACCTTAAATGTCCAGCCTTGCTTATAATACTCATATCAAATGATTGGTGCTAATTGTCAGATTGTATTTTCCAGAAAGTCAATATTGTTATATTGTTAATGACTTTTCTATTTAAAACAAAACAATCAAAGGGAGCCTACTCTTGCAGCATGACAAAAATATCTTAGGAATATAAAGACAAATAACTTAGTTGAGTTTAGTATTTTGTTAGTTCTCAATAAATGGGGGCAAGTCAAAAATCAAAACAATAGTATCAGTCATTCTGGGACAAAACTACAAAGTAAAACAAATAAAAAATGAATTTCTATATGCATTGTATATCCAGCATGTGAAAATTGACCAGAAACAAAAATCTATTTCATAATACAGTGTTATTTGTATACACGAAATCAGTTTAAAGAATTGGTGAATTTTATTCAACTGTCATAGGAGCAAACATAAACCCCATGCTAATTGACCATTCCGTGTGTGACCATTTGATTTGAATAACAATACAATTACCAACAAGTATAAACATCCAGTACGTGCTGGTTATCAAATAAAATATTGTTTAAACCCAATATATAATCATATGCTCTTTAGTTAACACCTTGTTTGTGAGACAAAATGTAATAGTAAATCTTTGTAAAATATGCAAATTGGTAAGGTCATGGAAAGGTCCATTTAAATATTCGAATGTCAACAAGGAGAACAGAAAAATCAAATACCTTAAAGACTATTTACATTGGGGGGTTTAATGTAAGCATCGCAGACAGTTGAATAAAGTTCATTCATAGTATTTACAATTTCCAAAGATTGTAATGTAAAGTATCTGTCTCAGATCAAAATACACAAACTATACTAAGATTTCAACTTCAAGCATGTAAAACAAAATTTACGTTCCTGCAAGCATATCATGTAACTATTTCAACAGTACAAAAATCACTCGTCATTCATTGATACAAACCCATTATGTTGTGTATGGTATATTAAAGATATATATATATTTTAATCTTGTTCAAACACCATCTCATCCAAGGACTGTTGTCTAAGAGCATGGTATTCTAGAACCATTTGAGAACAAGCCTAACATGATATTGAAAATATAATCAACATCAAACAAAAATAATAAAAATATATACATGTATTCTTAATCTTTCTTTTCATCAAACTATCCATATTAATTCTTATTCTTTTTTATAATAATCTATTTACATCATACAATCCCACATAAAAAACCTGGCATACAAAAAAATACTATAGTAGGAAAATGTACAATAGGTTTACACAGAAAGTAATCTAAAAATATGAAAAAATGTTAAAAAGTCATTAATGTGTACTGAGTATTTTGATCAATATAAAGTTTTATTAAAAAATTGCTAGTGCATTTTCAATTTGCGAGCTGAAATAAAATCAACCCACAAAAATTTGAGAGTCCAGTTTTTATTAAACTTGAGCCCTATCACAGGTATCCTTAAACCTTAGATATCCTTAGATATCAGATATCCACAGATTTCAAATATCCTAAACTTTCAGAGAGTAAAGAGAAAATCTTCATCTCAACAGAGACTATGACAACGTACCTTCAAGTCCCAGACAATAAGTTGACCATCTATACCAGAGGTGGCAATACTACCACAATCAGCTTTGTTTCCCTTGTATACTGATACTTGCCTGAAAATATAATCATTATTCACAAAAAATCACTCAAAATGAAATATTTGACTTGCTTTTTACATGGTGCAAAATGCAACGAGAAAATGAGGTTTATCATTTTATCAGCAACTTCCAAACGCCAGAGTAAGAAACCATTTAAAAAAAGTTAAAGTGGGGTTTTAAGTTTGCTTCCATAAATTCATCCCAGGCTAAGCCCAAAACTATCAGGTGGCCCCTCAAGTACCCATTTACACATGGGTGAAGTGGAACAACTGCAAGTAATTTCGTGCTTAATAAAACAAGCAGTTTCTTGAGTCGAGCTTGAACCTTATATCCCAAATGAGGTGGGTCCTACTACTGGACCAATGCTCCAATAAATTTCTATTTGGGAGACACTTTTAATATGATGTTAAAAAACCCCCATAAAATTATAATTAACTTAAGTTGCAAAAAACGACAAGCTTTATCATCAATGTTAAAATAACTACAGTAAAGTTCCGCTATTAAGACCAGCAAAATAGATGGTCTTAATAGTGAATCGGTCTTATTATAGAGACTCTTTTGTTCACAAAATGAGCATTCGGGTCTGAATAATTGTCAGAAATCTCATGATTTTGAAATAAGAAAAGTGGTCTTAATAGTGGAGCTTTACTGAATTGGGTAAAACATAGATATTTGTAGAAGTAAAACTCTTACATAATAGTATTCTGATGAAGTGTCTTCAATGTTGTGGAAGACTCAGCTCCTGTCACACCCTTCTTATCCAAGTTCTTGAATCTATTCATAGCACTGTAATATAATATATTGAAAACATATCAAAATAAAGACATACATATTATGTGAACAACAAACAGTATACAGTTATTTCATATGTGAAATATGCCTATGCCCTACGGCCTCGGGAAACAGTTTAAAACACTATTCCTGACACCGAGGGACAACAGTTTGACTGTTCCCAAATCACACATAAAATAACTGTTTTATTAACTGATCAACTACTATTTTAACAGTACTTGACATGTTTACGTCTGCTAAATCAAAGTCGATGGACACATGATGCATTCGAAAGTGTCTGGTAAAGCCTAATATCCCGTATCAGTACAGTAACAGTTCGAATAACATTGGATGGCATCAGAGCATGCACAGGAAACAGTCAAAAACGTTGACAATGATTGATTGGGTCAACAGTTCACTCATAAAACAGTTAAATATATATCGAATTACGCTTATATAAGCAATTAGGTAATAATTACCAACATTCAAGATATGTACTGCACAGTGAGGCTATGTTGAGCCGAGAATTTACTTTTTCACCAAACATGAAGTGCCTACCCTTTAACCCCTTTCAAATTGGTGATACAATGTATTTGCTTTTCTTTAATTTATTCATCTTTTGGTGACGAATATAATAACTCTGCTGATTTAGATACTCAATACTAGTTTGACACTCCCTGTACATATATACTGCTAACTATTTTACAGATGGTGAGTACAGAAGTACAGTAGTGATTATTCAAATCAGTGGGGTTAATGAATGTGCCACTGACAGTTGACAATTTAACAATACCAGTAGAACATGTTTGTAAAACCTTTCAGGTTTTTATAAATCAATTTGAAGATTTTGTCTTACTCTTTAATTTTCTCAAGCACTAGCTCAGTTTATTATGTCATATACTGTATAATACATGTAGTAATGAGCAACCCGGGTCGATAGCGCAGTTATTAGCGCCAGGGATTTGGATACTCGTGCCCGAGGGGGTGCGGGTTCCAATCCAACCTGGGGAGGTTATACCCTTCCATGAAAATTTGACAATAATGTCGATTTTCCTCCATTGATTAGATAATATGGAGAAGTTTCCGGCCTTGTAGAAGGGTAGGTGAGTACTGGTTATAGACAATGGTCCAGGAAAGCTAGATTAGGTGCGCTGGACGCCGTGAAATGACCGAAATTGTGTTGATATGGCGTTAACTCCAATAAATAAAAAAAAAAAAAAAATTAAGAGCAAAATTATCAACTATCCAGACTATATGAAATAAGTTATTTTCACTGGCTTGAATCAATTTCCACTTGCCCCAAGCTTGGAGCTAGTGGGTTATCACAATGACTGATACAAAAAAAAATACTATAGTGCAACAAAATTAACCTGAGCTTAAACCAATCTGCGTAAACACATATCCAGTAGACCACGGTTGTACTGGATCTGTACTTTTTCCCTTTGAGGTCACGTCGAGATGAACTTTGTGTCGACCAATCAATGCGTAGCTTTCATCTAGACGAAAACACTATTAATCACATTTTGATTTCGTAATTTCTATTTTTAGACCAAGTTTTGCTTGCTAATTTAACCCCGGTAATATCCACAGGCTGCGATTGGGAGGCTCATTTCAAATTTCGTGACGTAGACGATGTAAACAAGTTATGTATCATAACAATTTCGTCATGAATATTATCATGAGAAAAGGTCACCTGCACGTGACCTTCGTTTGGAAAAGGCCAGATCTACATTAGCGAGTATGCGAGCGGTAAAATTGTAGATCGGGTTTTAATCAGATTGAGCTTAAACTACATGTACCTTATTATAATGATAACACATTTCGCTTACAATAAATCATGAGTTTCCAAATGCGTATATACGATTGTACACATGTTCATTACAGCCTATGTGACTACAAATCAATGTTATTGTACTTTTCATTTTGGACACATTCCTTCATGGAGAAAAACATAAGTCAGCAATATTGTTGAAAACAGAATTAATTGTTCAATGTGTGTATTTGCCGAAAGCTTCCATTAAAACATGATTTACAGCAAAAGACTATAGAAAATTAATACTGAGTTTAATGCATTTTTGCATAAAGGTCAAGCTCAGGTTAATTCTGTCGGACGATACAATGTACTTATATCTACCTCATTTTGCTTTCATCAGCTTCCTTAGGAACATCTAAATCATGAACAAATTCTATCTCACCATTAGGTCTCTGAGTAAACAACTTAGGACAACAGTCAAAGCCCTGAAAACATATGAAAAAAAAAAAATTGTATTTTACATCACTATGTATATTCAAGGACCCTACATATGGTACATGGTATATTGTATGACAATGTTGTACTGATCTGTAGGATATGATTAATAAGTAAATAAAGTGATAATTTTAAATCTCAGGAAAGGGCAGAAAAGGGGATAGAATGATAAGAGAGTTGTTAAGAATGATAAGATGTTTCGAAGAAAGTATTTCTGCATAGAGAGAAGCAAAAAAGGGCAGGGAGATAAGAAAAGGGGCAGGGTACAGTGCTCTGCTATTCTGCTTCAAAATTACCCCTAAGGTTTCATAATGAATTTTTAGATTGGTTTAAGTTGGTTCAGTTTATACCAATTTATTTCAGCTCGTTTGAGAAACAAGTTTAAACAACTTGAATTAATGGGCTGCCTAGTCTTTCAGTATTGAGCTGTCGGCTTAGTTTCTTGCTTAAGGTACAACATGGTATGCTTTGAATGTGACTTAAACCAAATCTTAAGCTGGCAATCCAACTATTACAAGTCCAATCTGTCACACCTGTTATTTTGTGTTAGTCTGAAACACGTTTTGAACCCAACCCAGTTTAGATGATTCAGAAACTATACTTTTATAAATGCTTAATATTGACTCACCCAGAAGAACTTACAATCCAGAGAAACTTGCTGCAATCTGGCTCTAATCAAAACACCATAAACCCATTACAGTGTACATGTATTTAAATCACTGGAGCAGTTATTTGACTTTCAATAAGAACATAATCAAAATCAAACTTACCACAACTACCATGCTACTCTCAGTGACCCAGGTAATACCATAGAATGGTAAATACTTTCCCTTGAATGTATACAACCTATAATATAGTTATTAAATAATTTCTATCATGCTTTACAGTGAAATGAGGTGATGTTTGGTTAATATACAATCAAAATATAAAATAATACATCATTATTACAGTAAACATATAAATTCAAGATGACTTAAGAAGATAAATGACGTTGCCTAAGAGGAAAAATGACATTGGGTTAAATTTGTGTAAAAATATCACTAAACTTAAAAAAAAAACAATAACAGAATCCTCGTAAATTTTGTATTGAGATCTTTTTATTTCAAATGAACTCAGAAAATTATATTTTCACTCCTGGCAATGCCAAATTGTTAATATATTTTTTGAGCTCACTCAAAGAAAAAATTAGGATACGAAAGTGGTTGCCTAAACAGGTTTAGGGTTAGGAAAACAGGAAACAGGCCAATTTTGCAGTAAGTACACTATCTTGTTAGTAGAATTTTGGTTGCCCAAAGGAAATTTTTGGTTGCCGAAACTAAAAATGTGGTTGTCCCTGGCAACTGGACACCAACTAATTTCATAGACTGTCAGATACCATCTCTACGTTAACATTAAATAAATACTTAATTGTTACAATTAACTCCATTGTCTATAAAACTTACCGGTCAATTTATAAATTTTTCTATATAAAAGTCGAATTAACAAACAATTTTTCTATATCTTATTATATAATTATACATAGGCCCAAGCTTTGATGGGACAGTATAAAATAAAGAGTGTTTTAGCAATAGTACTCAGTCATCTGGAAACTCAACAGTTTATTACTGTACAGTAAGCCGCCCGGCTAGCGCAAGTCTACTGATCGAGGGGTCTTGGGTTTTGATTCCCGGTCAGGGCATACTTTCGTGGAACTTGGTCATGAAATTATTTCTACGGCCATTCTCCCTCCTACCAATGATTTTTAATTATGTAGGGCAGTTGTCAGTCACTGATGAAAGTATGGGCTTAGTGGATGGTTAACAGCTATATCCAGAGATTTAGCCTTTCCAGGAGGAGTGAGTAGGCTGACTGTTTGCCATTATATGACCTATACAAAGAGTTGCTATGGCGTTACACCCAACAAAAACAAACAAACTTTTACTGTACAGTAGGTCTTGTGAAGATCAAAATTTTACCAGATCAAACTAAGTCTTACAGGACCGGAGACATTATACATATTTTGATGAATCAAAAACTGTGTGGATGTTATTCTTATTATTAGCCAGACAGTCTGTCCCATTAACCTTCAGTTCTAGAGGGACGTTCTAATTTTTAACAGGATTTGTCTGATAGTCCACCATAATTTATGGTGACTGATTACTAAATCAATAACTTACGTTTGTTCGTTGGCAGCGTTAACTACTCCAATACTAGAATCATGTCCAACCCAGGCTAGTTTATCTCCAGAGGCAGAGAATGACACACAATGTACCCAACCTCCTATAAATATAATAAATATATCTTCTTTCATTGTGAATAACATATTGTTTATTCAACTGTCAGTGACACATACAAAAACCCCTGCTGATTTAAATATTCAATACTTGTTCAATAATGCCTGTGCATAAATAAAGATATTCTTTTAATCCATCTAAGAGTACTGTAGTATTTAGATTTTGTGGTCAGTATTCTTACACACTGTCCCTGAACAAACACTGATTTCTGGATCGAGCTTTTTATTGAGAACATAACAATATCAGCCGCTGAAAACATCATTCTTGATACAGAGATAGGCTGTAAAATATATTCCAAGATCAAAGTCTACAAATGTTTGTAGAGAACTCAGTCATACAAGTCACTATTAAATAGACAAGAGGGTCCTAAAGACACTGTGGTGCTTTTCACAAAAATTCTTACAAAAAAATCTTCGTAAGTCAAAAGCAAGAAACATTAATAATACGCTCATTTTTTGGCTTATCAATTACAAATATTATACATAACTAGATGGGAGCCCGTGCAAGCACAGGCTTTAGCAAACTCCTCACAGTGCTTAAGTCACGCTTTGCTACTTAATTATTGATTTGATAAAGGGAGATAACCGCTGCGAGGAGTTTGGTTTGACATGTTTATTTTTAGTTTTATCAGTTTTTAGACACAAAAAAAACATTTTTTTTGTTGATTTTTGGCAGTTTTTGCAAAAATCAAGAGGCTTTAACAAAAAAGAATTGTCAACTTGATATGCCGGTATATATGTGCTCCAGCAACAAACAAAAGATTTATTCAAAGCTGCGCAGTTTCTTCCACAAAACAGGAAACTCGCAAATTTAATAGTAAAGATGTGTAGAATTGTGCACACATTTTGAATATCATATCATAGTTATGCTTATTATCCATCTGACTTAGAAGTTCTAATTATATGAAACTGACTTACAAAGATTTTTTTCGTAAGAATTTTTGTGAAAAGCACCACTGGACTGAGAACTAGAACTTTAGAGCATTTGACACAACATTTTTAAACACTATCACAACCTAAATCTTGTGACCCTAATGCAGGGCCAATTTCAACCATAGGGTTATAATTTGAACAATCTTTGTAATGGACCTTTAGGTGATGCTACATGACAAATTTGCTAACTGTAGGCTTTATGGTTTTTGAAAACAATTCTTTTTATAAAACTGTTCATGACACATAAACACCAGATAGACTGCCCACATTAGTTCACATTGACCAGTTTGTGCTCAGGTGAGCTGACAGTAGAAATAAAACCAAAGTAATAAAGTTACCTCCACCGGTAGAGAATTCAGCCAGATTGTTACCAAAAGTCATCTTGGGACCCCAGCTTGTAGCAGCTGGTTTCTTGTCTACTTCCTTTACATAAGCAGAAAATACCCTATAAGTAATAGAACATATCAAGTAACAAAATGCATCAAAATCATTGATACAAACTAAAATGTCAAGAACTAATCAATTAAGTACATACATTAAATGAAAGTGCTCTATGCTATATTTAAGCAACCTATATTATAAGGATATCATGACATACCATGCGACAATATACTGTGGGGTTAGAATTCAGTTTGGTTCTTGGTTCGGACATTCATGTTGACTGTTGAACTGCCAAAAATTAAATTCAATTCATGCCTATGTGTAATAATAGCTTAAATCAACCCTATGACTCTCGAAGGCTCAAGGCAATTTGGCAAAAAAGGAATTTGTGAAATGCTGTGCAACATTGGAATACTTTGTTGTGGGCACATTGGCAATGATACATTTATAAACACTAAAATAAAAAATAATATACCTAGCTTTAAAGTCAGTAGAGCCAGCTGCCAACAAACAATTGTTTGGATGCCAGTCAACACTGAAATATAATAATACAGATTATTGTAATATAATTCAAACCCATACCCCCTTCAGGACACTATATGCGAAATCCAGGCGCGCTTCCAACAGCGCTACTGACCCGGGTTAAACAAGTTAATTAAGTGATTCACAAGCAATGTAACTAATTTATAACTTAACATTAAGCTAGTGAAATAATACAAAAATGGCATTTGCATTTATTTTCTGTTACGATTTCTGTTATATTTGGGGAAAAAAAACAAGTTACAAACTAGTAAATCACTTGATTAACAAGTAAGTAATTTAGAAAAGTTGATATTCGAGTTTTTAAATGTGAACTAGCACTTTAAGGTAGAATACCCATAATACACATATTTTACACAGGAATTATCTTTCCTCATCATCAGAATTACAGTCTAGATTCACAGGCAAAATATTTTACCTTTCTACCGACTAATACATTTTTTATAACATTTTTTTGAAATTGAGTAATGAGGAAGAATCACAATAAAAAAGAATATCTGGTATTTACTGCTCACGATCTATCAACATGACCAGATATTGCCTGAAGTTTGACCACAGCTATTATGGGAATTCTGCCTTGAATATTTTTGGACCATACCATACCTTGTAATGGTAGATCTGATGGGTTTCTTGATGTGTTTACTAACCCACCAGTTATTTTCTTCTTCAAAATAACAAATAGAGATAACTCTAGCCCCACTACCAACAGCAAACTTGTTCTCTATAAAATAAATGCATACCTATTGTTTTAAACAGAAAAATATGGCACAGAACACAACTGAAATAATCAATTTGGTTTTCTTTACTCTGACCTACAGTCAAAGTCATATAGATAGATAATTTACTTCCTTCAAAATTGAAGAACAAAAAATTTTTAAAGCAAGGTTCAAACAGACAAAGATATAATCAAATCAAATTTACCGAACTATGTACAGCACCCACCTAAAGTTTGGAAACATTTTCACTTTGTAAGCCTACTACAGGTTTTTTAAAGAAAAAAATGATAACCATTTATTTTGAAATTTTAGTTTTAACTTCTTAGTTTTGCTTTATATTTTTTTGTCATGGTACTATTTGTTGTTAAGACTACAAAAAATGTTACAGAAAAGAACTAATTTTGAATTTAGTTTATGAGGCTTTGGGATATCAGATGCTGAAACTTAAATGTGATACATTCAAGAAAGTTTTCATTTAATCATCACCCATAATAAATTATATTAAAAATAATGGTTACCGTATACCAAATATAATCAATGAAATTTTAACATTTTATTATATTTCCTTTGGCTCAAAACTTTTGGTGGATACTGATATGGTATAATCATGTATTCAGTCAAAAATCCTTAAGATCTACAGAAATCGCACAAGGAGTCATGTTAAGATTGCCTTTGTGTCAACCAATTAATGTATTGTGTTTTTTATACATGAAACACTGTTAAAAGTATCAGATTTTTTATATTTTTAGATCCACTTTTTCAAGCTATTTTAACAATGCATGTTCTTATATAAGGGCTATTATTGGATGATTTGTTGCAAGCTACAAGGGTTGTCACAATATACCCGTATATTGCAATAGGCAGCTGCGGCAATACGTACCGTGGTACAATTTTAACGTACTGGTATTTGGCGATACTTTTTATTTCATTGGAAAATTCTTCCCTTCGCAAAATAAAAGTAGCGAAAACGTCAATTTTTTACCATTGTTCATTCAATTTAATCTTAAGTTACAAAAAATTAACCGATTTGGGCATGTCACAGTCCTAAATGACCGTAAATACTTAAAGAGGCTAGATTCTATCAGTAGCTGCATGTAAAATTTGCATTGTTTCTGTTAAATACAGGGGAGACACGACAAATCTAAAAGCTCACAATATATTGTGGTACATATCGCGCTATGGTGCCAGCGTATTGCAGTATATCACAAGATGACAGCCCTACAAGCTACTTCATGAATATGATAGTATCAAAGGTCAGCTGGACATGACTTGTACTTGGAGCTTGTCAGATGTAAAATATGCTAGTTTGCAAGCAAATAATTAAAGACTAGATTTTAATAAAATTGGTATTTATCAAATCATTCATGGAAATTTGAAATAAGTAAAATAAACTGATCGCAATTCATTTTAAAATAAAACTACAGAAAGGCCAAATGGAGGACAAACACCATATATACAGCTTATACAGAGTACAGACACTTTTTCAATTATAAAGTTACATGGTGCAAACTGT
Organism: Mactra quadrangularis; assembly: GCA_025267735.1. Lineage (NCBI taxonomy): Eukaryota > Metazoa > Mollusca > Bivalvia > Venerida > Mactridae > Mactra > Mactra quadrangularis. The sequence goes on along the minus strand of CM046303.1, from coordinate 59,039,271 downwards.
AAAAAACAATTACTTTTCTTTATAACAATTATTAAAACTTTGACAGATGAAAAAATATGTAAAATAAATTGATCGCAATTCATTTTAAAAAAAAATACAGAAAGGCCATACTGAGGACAATCACCGTATATTCACCAAATAGAGATACCTTTCTAATTTAAAAGTAACACAATGCAAATTGTAAACAACAATGACTTTTCTTCATTATGATGTTCACAGGTTTCTTTTATTTCCTTTGTTAAACTATGACAGTTGAGAAAAAATGGACAACATGTAAAGTATATATTTGACCAGAAGCGTCGTTTTACACGTACTATATTATATAAAGTTATACAACACAAATTGTATACAATGACTTTTCTTTGTAATGATGTAAACAACTTTCTTCAGTTTCCTCTGTTCAACAATTATTTAAACTTTGACAGTTGAGAAAAAATATGTAAAATAAATTGACCGCAATTCATTTTTAAATAAAACTACAGACAGGCCATACTGAGGACAATCACCATGTATTTACCAAATAGATTCCTTTTTCATTTAAAAGTTATACAATGCAAACTGTAAATCAAAGTACTGAAAGTACTGTTGGAAGGAATTTTTGAACGATTTTAGGAGTCCAAAGTTACTATTTCAATATCCATCATCATATCTCTATCATTCATAATCGAATGTATTTCATATTTCATTTTACATGCATATTATGCTACTGATCGAGAAGTTGTATGTTTTGATTCATGGGCAGGGCATACTTTCGTGGAGCTATGCCATGAAATAAGTTCTACGGTCATTCTCCCTCCTACCACTGATTCTAAATCATTTTAATACGGCAGTGTTCAGTCACTGAATTGCATCTAGTAGTAATCCAGAGATTGAGTCTTTTCAGGAACAGGTGGATTGCTGGTCACGACGTAACCTAAACAATGTGTTGCCATTGAGTTAAGGCCACAACAAATTAATCACATGTTCTATGTATTTTGTTCTAAACAATTGAGCTAAAGAGCAATTAAATTCTTTTTCCATATTTTGAATTTTGAGAAGCGAGCGAAAGCGAAGAATAAATTTGTGCGGTTTCTAAGACATTTATTTACCATAAGTTAAAAAGAGCAGAAAAGGTATGGACTTTCTTCTATAACATATAACCATATATCTATTGACTCTAGTGTAATCACGTAATAATTAGTTCTAGGTAATATAAAGCAAGTAAACAATTACTCCAGATGAAAATTCAATTGAATTTAAAACTAGTTAGAGGTAGTGTAGAAGAGGTTTACACCTTCATCAGTTCATACGGAAATATAACTTCATTTGTCTTTGGTATTACTTTTGTTAATACTAGATAACTACGAAGCACAGATTACCCCGGTTTACTTTTTGTGTATACAATGTAATTAGATGGTAAATCATGCTAATGTCTAATAATATCACAAGAATTGAATCAAGCCTAATATGTTATTTTGGGACATCAAAATTGTAGGAAATTCAATGTAAATTTTTCTCCCTGTCCTATCTGCTCTCTATGGATCAATCTTCATATTTTACACTACAAAGACACGTATGACGTCACACATCAAGATAAGGTGTGTAGAGTGAGTAAATGTTCAGTTTACGGTCTAAGAGAGAGTGCAGTTATCATATTTCTGAACAATGGATTGTGTCATTGTAATTTCTAATGCCGCATGATAGCAAGAATACATTACTGCTTTACCGTAACAGTGAAATTTTCTGATTTATTTTGCTATTTAGAACTCAAATTTCTAATTTTTTGTTCAATTTCTACTTGGGCTAGTGTGAAAACTTCTGATTTTCCGAAATTTATTATGCGTCAATTTCAAGGTGTGGACGCATTTTTTTTTTTTTGATTTTAAAGTGCAAGAAATCAGACGAACATAACGGTTAATTTGTTGCGGTCTATTAAAAAAAAAAAAAAAAAAACCATTTATGATACCCGCTCCACGCTGTCACTAAACCTCTACGGACACCCATCCAAAGATTAACCTTACATTTTGTTGCTTAACTTCGAAAAATGTCCAGCGCCCTACGCTCTCAAAGTAAACCCCTGCTGAGATAAACGCTCCTTAAAATTGTATATATATACAATCGTGTGGTAGATACTACTGCGCAATAATACAAAAAACTTCTTTTCCGTGCACAGTTAGAAAGTTGTTTGATTCACGTGTAAAAAAACCCATTTAATATCATAATTTTAAGTATTTGTTGAAATTACTTTTTCAACTTATCTACTTTTGATAGTACACATATTTTTCTGCTGCACTATTTCTTGATCGCATTGACTCATTGATTTCTATTGAGTTGAAGGTGTTGTTCGTTCTTTTTCAAATTTCCAAGAGCGCTGACATAGAAAGGAATTCAAAAGAATTCCTTCCAAAAATGACTTTTCTTCATCATGATGTTAACAGGTTTCTTTTGTTTCCTTTGTTCAGCTATGACAGTTGAGAAAAAATGGACAACATGTAACTTTTTTCATGTATTACATAATAACATGTAAATTGTAAGACAATATTTTAGATATTTTGATTATGTTTGTTCATCTTGGTATGAAGATCTTACTGATATTATGTAGAAAAAAATACAAATTGTTAAAAAAAAAAGTAATAAGATACTGGTATATATAAATGGATAAACTAATTCAAAGAACATCTTTACAAGTTACAGATTTTACAAATAACAGTTTTTTAATGTTGAAACAGAGTAAAGTTTCTAAGACTAAACCATATTCATAAATTTTTTAATGATAATAGTCCATCATACATGAAAGAAAATTTTGTATTGACATCAACATTGCATATCCATCAAAGTAGATATAACTACAATTACAAATGTATTTCATACCTCATATCAATTTGTATACCAAGAAAACATTCTTTTATGACGCTATTAAAAATTGGAACTAATTACCAAATGATATAAAAATAATAAAACATAATAAATAATTTAAAGTAGCGGTTAAAAATGACTTAAGTGAACAGTAGTGCAATGTTGTAAAATCAGATTTATCTATCTACAATTTTGTCATTGTTTTTATATATACCATTACATGTACTATGTTTGATGTTTTAATTTATTTATTGTCTTAATCTAAGTAGATATATTTGTGTATTTTAAGATTTTAAAAATTTAAGGCAAAGGACCCATTTGAAATAAGTCTAAAGACTTTATGGGCTATCCTGTGATGCTATTTATAGTTACTTATATCATGCATTTTACTCAACATATTTTTATGCAACTGTACAGTGATATTTTATATTATATTCTTGTTTGTCTTGTATTGTTAAATATTGTATGTTATGTAAAAAAGGCATCACAAATAAATCTATTTATCTATAATGAGAGCCACATGTTGATGTTTCCTATCCTAATAAATGACAAACTGTCATGGTAAATTGTATGGAATTATTTTGTGTTTATCAACTAACCACCACTGGTTGATGTAATTACAATTAACTGTGATCATAATGCAGATGAAAATGTAATTAAAGAAAGAAAATTGGGAAAGGCAATCACAGTTTTACTTTAATAGCATATAATATATTGTATGTATACACATGTTTACAAACGTTTTCAGCTAAACACGCAATTTCATGAATTAAGACATTGAAATATCAGACCAATAACGTGACGTCTGTGTTTGTTACGATGCAGGTAATTGTGTTGTTTTCTCAAGCTTCAGTCATTATGCATCATTACGCAATTAGCAACTTTTTCTATCTCATTGTTAACATATCTTTCTATGAATTGTTTAGATCATTAAAACAAGGACTCTAAGTTGAAATAAACAAAATCTTGGCACATGTAGAATACACACATGAACTTTTTTTTCTACTTCAACTTTTATTCTTCCCTATACATGTATCTACATTTACATACAAAGAGTGGTATTACAAAATAAACATAAAATATACTATGTGTAAAACGACGCTTCCGGTCAAATATATAACATACATGTATGTATGGTTTATACTTTATAAAGAAAGAAAACATGATGTGGGGGCCAAAAGTCATAAATGAAGGCAAGATAAATACAAATTAAATCTAAGTCGCCTCACATTGTTGGTGTCTTACAAAAAAAGACGAATACCGTAGAGCTGACACTATCTCAATAAGTATATATATAAGGCCACAACAAGTTGATCATATGTTCTATGGATTCGCTCGCACCTTAATTTTGACGGTTTTTACAAACAAAATTTTTTTTTATTTCCTCGCTTGCTCATAAAATTTGGTCAAACCGCTATATAAAGCAAGTGAATAAAGACTTTTTAAAAAAAATTTCTTCGCTAGCTTGCCCCATTTTTTCCAGAAAAATCCGTAGAACACATGATCAACTTGTTGTGGCCTAAGAAATAAAAAATTTATTAACCATTTGGCCACAACAAGTTGATCATATGTTCTACGGATTTTTTTTTTAAAAAAATGGGGCGAGCAATGAAGAAAAAAAATAAAAAAGTCTTTATTCACTTGCTTTATATAGCGGTTTGACCAAATTTTTATGGGCCAGCGAGGAAATAAAAAAAAATTTTTTTTGTAAAAACCGTCAAAATTAAGGTGCGAGCGAATCCATAGAACATATGATCAATTTGTTGTGGCCTTTGGCTACATTTCTACCAACAGTTCATTATTACTCATTTCACTATCTTTTTCAGTTAAAAAGCCACTTGTTTCTTAACTTCTTTGAGCTCTTTATTGATCACTTACTCTTAATTTTATAATTTTATATTTTATCATCTCTTAACCATTTTCATTTAATTATTTTCTTATTATGCATATGATTGTGAAGTGCTTTTGAACATATATTCAATAAGAAAAGAGTGCTATACTATTGTCCGATTATATTGAACTGTCCGATTGCATAAATTAAAACGTCACATTACACGGTATACTTAATACTCAGATAATTTCGGTAGTTCACGTAAAGCGTATTGTCTACACATAACATTTATGTATTATATCTTATTTGCAATACATATCGTAGTTTGTGTGGCCGAGTGGGGAGACGATCAGACTACAAATCTTTTTATCGTGGGTTCGAATCCCAATAGAAACTTATTTTTATCTCTTTTTTTCTCATTTAAATTATGGGCGGATTGCGTAAAACACATTGCCCCCGTACATCATAAACTTGTAGAAGCCTTTCTCATTAATTTGGTGGCATCTCTTTAAGTGATGATGACAGTAGCACAACCGACAGAGTCAGTAAAATTGAGTGATTTACATGGTTTGTTTTGAAGTGTTTTATTTGTATGTCCAAAAATTACTGAATAAAATAGATGTAAAACAAACAAAAATACAAAACGAAGAACAAAAAAAAAAAAAAAAATGACATATTTAGCTTCAGACTGGCACTTCTCTCAAAAATAGAAGTTTAGTAGCATGCCACTCTAACCGTACGACCATTCAGCCAGATGAGATATCGACACTAAATTAACCAACACATGGTAATTTTTACTGCAAATTTCTATATATAGAACGCGGAAAATAATATATACAGTGTGCGATAACCGTGTAATTATGCAATCGGACAGTTCAATATAATCGTACAATAATTTGGTATATACAAGTAATAATAATAATAATAATAATAATTTACCAAGGGGAGACCATTTTACACAGGTAGCAGCACGATTAATTCTTAGAATGACAAGATGAGGTTTCCATTCATCTTTATCCTGTGTCCAGACATAGGCATTCCTGTCCTACAAATATAGAGCATACAAATACAATATAATGGAAATAAAATGCATGTAAATAATATCTTGCATCAAAATGAACTATAACTAACATTCTAAAGATAGCTTAGCACTTTATCAGAATTCATACATAAACTCAGTGACAATTTTTTTAAAAAAATTATAAAAAAACCCAAACAAAATTCAAACAATATTGCGAATGACTATTCTTAAACAGATTAACAGAGCGCTGCTACCCTCTTTTTCTTTTCTCCCTGCCTATGCAGGTTAAAGTTAAAGTGCGGTTTAAAGTCTTCCATATACATGTTCAGGCAGTTCAGTCGACTTTACAATCTTGTACGATAACTCCTGATCATTGAAATCACCCTCAGGCAGACGATCCCTCACAGTACCCACTTAAACCTGGGTGGAGTGGAGCAATTGTAGGTTACATTCTTGCTCAAGGAAATTAGCAGTGCCCCTAGTGGGGATCGAACCCAGGACCTCTCGACCCCTAAGCTTGCGTCCTACCACTGGTATAGTAGCTATGAAAACATCAACTCTCTAATGAACCCTGTCCCTTTTTCTGTTTCTCTGCCCTTTCTCAGTTTTAGGATAATTACAAGCAAATATAAAAGGAAATAATATCGCACAACAAAATAAATCAAAATTTACAGATAGCATAGTTTTTACATAGCGGTGGTTCAAATCTAACTACAGGGTTCATACAGAGTTTAAATACCAGAATTCCATCAATTTTCCATGACTCGCCTGTTTTCCATGATACTAAAGAATTTTACAGAAACACATACAGAACCAAAAATGAGTACAATTGCATTTTTTATACTGAAGCAGATGATTATTATAGTTTGTAAAATTCTCATTTTCTTATATGTGATGCTCATCAAGAAGTACATGTTTTTGTATATCATGGAAATTTGACTCAAATTAACATATTTGCAGCTCTTTAAATGTCTGAGTCAAGGTGGATTCCTTACTATTTTCTACTTGACACGTTAGCATTTGTGACATCATAATCACATGATACTGCTATTATGTTCTGCTTGTTTAATCTTGTTTAATGCTAGATACAAAATACTTACAGCCCCACAGGTGACAACAATGTTGGAGTTAGGAGCCCAATCTATTCCAGTCACACGCTGACCATGCTCAGTTAGTTCACTTTTCTGAATCCATTTTCCAGCTTGCTTCTTATACAAAATAACATCATTGTTATTATGAGACAATGCTAGCCCTGAAAAGTATGCACAACTAGGGGTGTAACAATACGGTAAAAACCGTATTGCAATATATTGCAATATGCAGAACCCGTATTGCAATATATTGCAATACGTACCGGTTTTTTCGCGTAGACATGCAAAGCATTCAATAATGCATGCACCTCGTCCTAATTGGATCAGCATAGCACGCATATGGGTATTTTCGAATGATCTCTTATCCAAATGTTTGAATTACAAATGTAAAATGGTGTATATGTTAGAAAAATGCATAGTTTGAAACAGACTCTTGAAAATATTTTTCTTTCAATTGACTAAATGTTTAACCTTTAAAAGCACAGTAAGAGTATTTCAAGCATTCAATTTATTTTAACATTTGTTTAAACATTTAACTATCAGATTCTGATAAAAACAAGCAGTATGACACTCAACTACAAAAACCGGTTCAAGAAAAAACAAACCGGTTAAAAACCGTTATAACTCGTATTGCAATATTAACCGGTATATCGGTTAACCGTTACACCCCTATGCACAACTATTTATGCAGATGATTGACTTTTTTTCTTTTTTTTATTTCATTCAATCAATTAGGGACTTTAGTCAACTATCTTTCCCTGATAAAATCTGAAGAAATCCAATTAAGTAAGTAGGTCCTTACAGTTGGAATCCTCGGATCTTATCATTGAATTCCTATGTAAGGATAACAAAATATTTAATTTAACATATTTCTTGTAAATGAAGATATTTACAGAAATGATACAATTTAGATAGTCGTTTAACCCAAAAAATATTTAGCTTTAATTTCAGACAAATTAAATGATTTACAATAAAGTTTTTAAAGATTAATTTTGGCAAATTGACATTGAAAAGAGAGGGTAAAATCCGAGTAATTCAACCAATAAGACCCAATTATTTGAAGAGTATACAAAGGGAAATAACTGATTAAAGTTATTAATTAATTCAATTTTAACAAAAGTAAATCTAATAAAGATACAAAAAGAAACTGATATCCATGTTTCAGTAATTCTGGGAATCTGCACCTCTAATCCATGGCAGTGTTGGGGATGTCATAGTTGGGGAAGAGCCCACTTCGTCAAAAACTGCTTCAGAAATAGATCCAGTGTAACTGAGATGCTTCAAAACCTTGAATAGCAATCACTTCAGGACAGACATAAAATCAACAGACTCACCATGCTGTATAAGATCAACAACAACCAGATAGCTACAAACAAAACCAATCGACTCCCATCAACCGCCGCTCTAGACATCTACAAGAACATGCCTTCAGAATTCCTCACTCTACTACAACTCATCACCAACAGTCTTTCTTCCAGAACGATCAAAGAATGGAACAGTCTCCCTCCAGACATTACATCAGTTGGCTCAGTTGATGCTTTTAAAGCTCAACTAGCCAAACTCTTTTTCTAGCCTTATCTTTTGCATCATTGTTTTTATCCTTTTAAAACTGTACATACCCTTACGTTTACCTCTTTTTCTTTCACTTTTTTGCGCAACCACCTGGCAGTAACATACAATGTGTTGAATTTGGCCAGTAATTGGTAGATGGAGTATCAATGTCTTTACCTACCAATTTTTCTCACATTATTAAGAAACTGCAGAGGAGTTGTTTCTATGCCAAAATTTTATAGATAGGAAAAGAAAATTCAATTAAAATCCAGATTTGGGAAAACTACATGATTGTGTTAAAAAGTTTGTACAAGCAAGAGGCCTTTAAATGGTCAGTTTTACTTTTATGGAAAGAAAAAAAACCAACTACATGTATAGTACATATCAAGTTAATCTAAGATTTAAGGTAAAAACAATTACTGACCATTTCTATCTCCACTAAATGAATGACATGTAATGGGATCTACACCAAAGCTGTGTTTTTCAGTCATTTTCTGTCACTGTAACAGCAGTAGCCACTGAAAAGTAAAATTGAATTACACAATGTATTTATCTAATTCAGAAAGAATGGGATTGGTCAATGTTTTTCTCCTATCTTTATTTTATTCAGTGTATAATTATTATGGGAATTTGATGGAATTAGTGGGGAGTTCATCAAGCACTGGGTTTGATGTAATAGTAGTTTGTTGGACTTAGGCGAATTTTATTGGCAAGGACCAGCAGAACAACACCTTTGGCATGGGCTGTAAGATAGAAATCAGACTACAGGACACAGAAAGTTAGTTGTTTAAAGGTTTTGCATCTTTTACTCACATACATTGCATTGTCATGTAAATTTTGAAAAGAATGATTATTTATTGGTCATATATCCAAATGACCGCAGCATAAAGACAATTTGTTAAAATGCATGTTTGGTAATTAATCTAAATACAATGTAGTTGATCATGATATTCGTTTTAATGACAGTGATTCATTTTGCCGTGCGTCCTGCGTCAGAGACGCATACTTTTTACTGTGGACGCAATGAATTCAAAGTATGTGCGTCCTTAGGACGCAAAATCTTTCATGAACATCTAGTTTTCCCGTTTAAATAGTCAACTTCATTTATGAAAAAGTGGAAAAAATGCTAATTTCAAGGATGAGCTGAGAGGGCGATTCGGGCGAAGAAGCTCTTTCCGTTAAAATTTCGCTCTATTAGCACATCAAAGCGAAAACTAAGTCGCCGACATTTTCGGAAAATCAATGAAACAAATTATGACCCAGTCCTCAAGACATCGATTTAACAACGGATGAAACGTCTCTTACATCTCCTTTTCTTATGTAATCGACCTATCAACTACACAGGAGTTGTGCTGTTAGTACACACACCTTAAAAGCCGATAATTAGTGACTCGTTTGTATACCAATGCCCCCTGTGTATATTGTCACCTTTAAGATCAACCAGCGTCCCCTTAAAAATCGATTAAGCTGTATGTCGGCCCGACAAGTTTGATATCGTAATTAAATGATTTAAAATAAAAAACACATGTCAAACTGTGATACAACAATAATATAAATAGATAAAGCTTTTTGGATGCTTGCCGTTAAATTGATAATTGTATTAAATTATGAGCGAGTTGTGAGACAGTGAGTCAGAAAAGAAGTAATTACTCACTTTTTAATTAGCAGTTTGCCAATGATTGCGTATGTTTTCGAGACCCACGCTATCGTCAATCAAATGAAGCAAGGTTAAATCTATGTTAGTAATTTAATAGTCTTATTATTTTGATTTTAACTTCTTTAATTAAGCAATAGATAACGGGGAAATACCCTCAATTTTTCGATTTCAAGAATAAACGCAGGTTGGTTCAAGTGAATTTATGAAAATGGTCGTAGTATTCGTCACGTAATCTACCTGCTTGCAGACTCTAAAAAATCAATATTAAGCATACATTGCTACATAATATGTTATATTTAAGAAAATGTATGTTCAGTAAACCTAATTAAATAATCTTATAAAAAAATATTTAAACAAAGAAGGGTCAAAAACGAGGACACTGATAACACATTTTCCAAAAATGGTCATACATGCATTTTAATCTCTTTTGATGAACATAATACTAGCAAGTAAAAATGCTTAACCAAAAAGAAGAACGTTTAATAGAAACAAAAACTAAAATAATTTAAGTTTACAATATGATACAAAATCAATGTGTTCTGTGAATTGTGTGTAAAACATAGAACAAATGACTCAGTAACCAAACATCCAGGGAGTATTTAATAAACTACTTGTGAGTTACAGAAAACATATCATTTACTAAATGTAATAGTTATATGTTTTAACCCTTCAAGTGATTTCACTATAATAAATAGCTAATTTAGTCACAGAAGGATGCATTCATTTGCATTATACAATGATATTAAGTAAAGTTCTGCTGATTGTTTCAAAATCATGCATCATTTGAAGGAAATGTTTCAGTGAACAAAATCTTGGGACTCATTGTGGTTTGGTTGGGACTCATTGTTTCAAAATATGTGAGTCCCATGGACTCATGTTTTTCAGCTTCAAAATGAATCACTGGTAAACATCGATTAAAATAAAGATATACAGCTCCACAATTAAATGAAAGTCGTTAAAATAAACCATTTGTAGTTGAAAATAGGCATCAGGAAGTATTGCATTTGTGAGTCAACTACAACAAGTGGGTGGACTGGTTGACTAGTCCATTTTTTCCATCAGTTAACCCTGGAAGGGAAAAAAATTGGTTGTAAATAATAAATACTTACAATCAACAATGGAATGTGATATTTCGCGGACTCTGGTCAGTCTACGCGAAACAGAAATGTGAAATTTTAATAAGACGATAACCCGGAAATCAAGACCGAATCGAAAATTTGGGGAATTGATATTTTTCATCAGCAAGGGTAATTGCAACACACACACAACTGATGAAACTCCGCCCACCTTTTCTTACTCGATCACGTTTACAAAGAAGTCAACGAATGCAAATTCGTTGGGATGTTAGTTATGTCCTTGATCATGATCATGATCATTTAAATTACATTTTTCTGTATATTTAAGGCTGTTATGCTGAAAAGAAGGAAACACGTGACAGCATCTAAAAACTGGAACACATGACCACGCCCAAAAAAAGAAATAGTGTCGCTGGCTCATTGACAAGTAGACAATATGTGGCGTTTTCGGTTGTGGTTAAAAACGAACTTTCGGGTCTATCACGGATTCTAAACTAAACGGTTTACCTTGCTTTTAGCAGACGCAGCCGGTCAGGGTTAGAATTGAGGTCGAAAACAAACCTGTCCATCAACTTGTTTATTCGATCAAATTGGTAATTTTGATCAATTATTATTACAAAGTAACCGCTTTACAATTTTGTTAAATAATCTATAAACATAAATCTTCAGCACCTACATTCTCTTAATTTCTTGTTTGTAAATATGTCATCTGTTTTCGCGATGAGGATGATTGTCGTCATGTCAATGACTTTTTAGATATCGTCTAATTGAAATTGTAAAAGCTTATGTCATCAGTTGTCTACCACTTCTCTCATATCCTTTTATCTGGAGTATTAATATATATCACTATGATTGTTAGAGTTTCTATATTTCAATGATGCCAAATCCCGGAAAAACAACGTCTGATCAGGGATTTCATATAACAGGGATTTGCAGCCACATAGATCTATGATTTACATCAATTTTCACTGTCATGTCTATTATTTCAGCTCTCACAGATAGACCATGATGACGGTGAATATTCAAAATAGCACTTTGTTGCAAATCCCTGTTATATAAGATCCCTGGTCCGATCTAATATATTTACTCAAATTACTGTTACTGTAAAAGTTAATGTTAAAAACGTATAGAAAATAAAAATCAAAGCTCTGAGGCACTGAATTTATTCGAGTTTGGAAATTGAAAGTAGTATTAGTGCTGCAACATCGTATGTATACTAAGACCATTCAGTGACACTTGTTTGTTAAGTAGAAAAACATATGTCCAGATTGATGAAGTAGTGAGCCCATATAATTTTTACTCAATCTAATGATAAGGGCTTTAGAGATTCTTTATAGATTGAACAATCTACTCCTAGAATTAATATATAGTAATGCCATATGCAAAAATGTCTCTCATAAAATCAAAACACAACTACAAACTTATATACAACTTCTGGCATTTTAACCTCTGACATTTCTTCCTATATTTATGGCATTTTTACTGCACACCGTATCAGTTCACATGTCTCTCCTCAGGTTAAAAAATTTAAGCCACTGTGTGGTAGTAGTCCTACTATTTTTAAGACCTGGCATAACTTGTTTTCATTTGATGATTTCTGTAACAAAATAATGTCCCAAATATTATACAAGTTGCAGCAGGTCTTATAATATGTGGGACACACATAAAAGTAGTTCATAACATGAACCAACTTAGAAATATATATTTTGGCAGACTAATGATGCAATCTGAGAAATGTCAAAATGATACAAAATGCATCAAAATATGTATCAGTCTAGTGTGGAAGGCACCAATTTGTTCACTTGAGGTTATGTCTAAGATGAAATACACAATGTGAGTACTTTCAGACTCGTTCAAGTGATTGTTTGCTTGGTAAACACCTACATCATTCTGCTTATTTTTTCTTATACAATACCATTCAGTGCAGCGCAAGTTAACACAACTCAACAAAATTGTTATTATTGGACAATTTGTAACAAATACAATTTATTATTAATAGCTATTCATACTGACATTTATAACAAAGTTTGCATAAACATAGCAAGCATAAGAGTATTTCATATGTGAATAAAATTGAATATGTAATAGGTAAAAGATATGCAGAAGAAAAGTATGAATATATAAAAAAAATATAAAAAAAATATTTGAAAAGTATGAATATCTATAAAAATAAAACAGAAATATTAGCTTAAGAATATATGCATGAAAATGCTATGTAAGAAAGAACAAAACAAAATTTGTGTGAAATGTAATGAACGATGCTGTATGCTGAATTTCAACAAGTGATAAGATAGTGTTCTTTTTTCAGTACTTAGTTCATCAAAATGAGTCTCCGACAATTATGTCGACAACCTTTGTTGCGGGCTATGTTTAGCAGACAAAATAACCTCAATCTTAGATCTATGACTACACAGACTGACAAGGTATTGGTTGATTTAGACCCCAAAACAGGTAATTTTTTGTTGTTTGATTTTAAGTATGGTAAAAATTTATTTAGACTCTCATTATAATCGCCAATGGAATTCACTTTTAACTTCACACATTTCATTTGATGGCAGCAATTTTATACATGTACATATAACTGTTCAGTGTCAAACAATATCTAGATTACTTCTGTAGATTAACACAACTACAGTAAAACTAGGATATGAAATACTCGGTTATAACATACACTCGGTTACAACATACCATTTTTTCTGGCCCATTTTTCATCCTGATATATGATATACTTAGTATGCTATATGGATATAACATACCTCGGTTATAATATACCTTTTTTCTATGGCCCAGCGAGTATGTTATATCCGAGTTTTACTGTATAGTGAGTATTTAGTCAAAGTTTAACTAATTTCTAAGGGGTTGCCAATTAGAATTGCTTTTGTTTAACTATGAAATTATTAAGTTGTTCTATGGACTGTTCCTGTTAGTTTTGCTCAAGGTCTTCAGTAAACCCTTGTATATATGAAGAACAAAATGTTAACAAGGGGCTTATTAAGTTTTGGAAGCCAGAACTACTGTGAGTTAAAGAATGTGTGTCCATGTACAAGTCCATGGACAAGTCTATCCTGTTTTCATTTCTTTTCAGTATTTTGTTGTCCATGTTTAGAATTCTGTAAAACTTGTATCATTTTACTCACCAGGTGTAGCTGTAGTAAAGCTGAATCGTCCACCAGTAAACAGTTTGAATCTTGAATTTCTCAGTGATATAAATAATACACTAGACAAATTACATAATGATAAAAGTTGTAGAGGACTCATCTTAACATCAGTAAGAGTTATTTTTTTGTTGGGTTAAACACCTTAGGCCACAACAAGTTGATCTTATGTTCTATGGATTCGTTCACACCTTAATTTTGACGCTTTTTACAAAAAAAGTTTTTAAGATTTTTTTTTCTTCGCTTACTGGCCTCAATTTTGTTTCAGAAAGATCCGTAGAACTCATGATCAACCTGTTGTGGCCTTAGCAACACATTGTATAGGTCAATCAACTTACTCACCATTCCTGGAAAGGCTATATCTCTGGATTTAGCTGTTAACCAATTACTAGGCAAAAATATTTTCCTCAGTGGCTAACAACTGATCTACATTATTAAGAATCAGTGATAGGAGAGAGAATGTCCATAAATATTATTTCATGACTGAACTCAACGAAAGTATGCAACTCCTGCCTCTCAGGAATCTAACACATGACCCCTTGATCAGTAAACTTGCATGCTATCAACTGAGCTAGCCAGCCAACTTAATAAGAGTTGATTGCAGTCATTCTAGTACTCAAAAAGTAGCAGGGTACATAAAAAAGTTGATGTTTCAATGTAACTTTCCACATAGGAAGGAGCTAAAAGAGGAAGGGGAATGAATAAGCAAATAAAAAGATCTAGGGAGCAGCAACATGCTGTTTTGTTTACAATAATTACTGGTATAGTATTTTTGTTGCCAATTTATTGTCAGTACTGATGTGCTGATGATGGACTATTATAGAAAGTTAGTAAATTTTGGCTTTCAATTGAAATTGTCATTACATTGTTGTTTTATTTTGATAGTTTCAGATTTGAAATACATGTAATAAGTATTAAGTCATTTGATACCTTTCTATTGAATACATGTGTATATTGTTCGTTTTTTCTTAACTGTCATAGTTTGAATAATTTCACTGAATGATTACACACAATCTCAAGATCACGAGTGTTAGACAAAGAGCACGAAGTCACTGTGAAATTATTCATGTTTTGACAGTTGAGAAAAAACGAACAATATATATGTATACATGTATTTACATGTTCTTTGTATGTATTGCAGGACACAATAGTTTAATATCAATAGACATACATTGTACTTCCCTAAACCCTGCTATTATTGATGCAATAGTCTTGGTCCATTTTGTTAAATTAATTTCAGACTTACATAAGTTCAATTATGAAACAAGTTCTTATAACTTAGACTAATCACCTTTCAGTATATTTCCTGGTCACCCAGTTGTACTTAGGTAGTATAACCATTCTTGTTCAAGGAAATACAAACTAGGTTCAATTTGAACCATTGCAGAGCTGGATATTCAATTATTTCTAGCTGCATATCATTATCATTTTGTCACACACAACCAAGCTTTGTGTATTCGTGGCAGAATAGTATAAAAAATATTACGATTAATTGGCAATACAATTGAGAGGGATTTACAATCAATCCATGGTTGTAAGACTTTATTATATGGGCTCAATAAGTATTAAATTATATATTTTGGTCTATCTTGTAGCATGTTACATATCTTTGACCTTATATTTGTATATTTTAGAGTAATAATAAAGTATTTTGTGCTGGTTTAGACATCATGGAAATGTATCAGCCACAGATTGATAGACTTACTGAATTCTGGAAGACTTTACAAAGTGTTTGGATGAACTTATATGGATCTAGATTGGCTACAATAGCTGCCATCAATGTAAGTGATGCATCATTATAATACCGATCAAAAACCCGATCTAAAATTTTTCGCTCACATACTCGCTAATTTTATTTAGATCTGGCTGTTTTCTTACGAGAGTCACGTTCAGGTGACCTTTTCTCATTATGATATTTATGACAAAATCGTTATGTTTAGTAACTTGTTTACATTGTATAGTCGCACAATTTGAAATGAGCCATTCAATTGCAGACTGTGAATAATGCCCCTGTCAAATTAGCTGGCAAACCTTGATCTGAAAATAGAAATTTCGAAATCAAAATGCTATTAATAGTGTTTTGTTAAGATGAAAGTTACGCATTAATTGGTGGACATAAAGGTCATCTCCATATGACCCTCCATTGTAGAGGTGCGCGGTATTACTGGTAAACCGGTAACTGTGGGTTTTTTATCTCGCGGTACAATACCGTGGTATTTTTGGAAATACCGGTATTGAATAACTTAACTTCCTTTTTGGTAAGCGAGCAGTATCCGTGATACTGGTTTTACAGGTTACATATGTCAGCATGGGTGGCGAAATCAACGGTTGTCCGAATCGTACATTAAGTTATTTGATTATGAAATACCATCAAATTGTTCCAATAATTTGGGGAAAACTTAAAAAATCAAGAATCATTAAGTTGTTATAGCTATTACCCTTAAATTGGGACTGTCGTGTTTTCAAAAGTTAATGAATGATCTTCTTAAAAGTGTATTTTTATTTAATAGCCCTACTGCACATAGTAAATGCTTACTTTGTGGTATACCGTGGTATAACCGTGGTATTTAGTAAAAAAACACAGTTTACCGTGGTATAAATTTCCTGGCGGTACCCAGCTCTACTCCATTGGAACATTAGAGATCCTGTACGACAAGACTCTACATGATATCTGTTTACGGAGATTGTTATCATACATGTGTTTAAATGTTTTAACTACCCGGTATATATTTTCTTAAGGGAAAGTCTGGTTATTAGATTGGTGAATGTCAGTTGGGTAGTGGGGGTAAAACAATGCTTCTATGGGCAATTCCTACATTTCTGTCCAGATTTTAATCAAATTTATACTGAAGTGTTGTCCTAAAGTGTGCTAGCACATATTCATGGGATTTTGCATCATCATCATAATATACCCCAGTGATTTTTTTACCTCTGCATCCTGAGTCCAGGACTCATTGAATTTGCTGTGGATGCAAAGTTTCAAATAATGTGCATCTTTTGAATGCATACTTTTTCTGAGTATGGAGTCCTGTCTGACAGGAATTTGGAATTGCATGTAAATACCAAATTGTGTTCAAGTTATGTCAATCATATTCTAGGTCTGCAAATCTTCTACAGATAGAAATAATAATGTGCTTTACTATAGATAAGCATAAAATTTTAAGGAGAATGAAGTTTTGATTAATCTCAAACTAAATTAATGGAAGTAAACTTATTAAATTTATTTGACAGCTTTGAATAAATTCAGCATCAGAAGCATTGTAATTAATGTAGAAATCAAATTCATTTTTTCTTCATTCCATTGTTAATATACCTTTCATATCACTAAAGCAATATTAAGCCTTGTAACTTGGATTAGTCCCCAGCAAGTCCTAGGACCCACACTGATGAGTTTGTAAAAAAATCACTGATACCCTAGACCAGGGCCTAGTACATAGTACTGATGTTTTGACTGCAATTATTTTTTAATTGTCACATAGTTTATTAGTTATGATCTTTGATAGTTTTTATCATTGTACTTTATTAGTGACAATAAACTCTGATTAATTAATTTGTATATATGTGTATGTTACTTGTACTTAGTGTCATTGATGTTAAACTTTTTTTAGGGGGGTATTATTGTGACATAAATTATGGTCATATACTGCAGCAACCAGCTCACCTAACCTAGCTTTATCTTTGAATCTTTGTTTATAACCAGTACTCACATTTCCTTCCGGAAGGCTTATTATTTTTCCGTATACCTTATTAATGGGGGAAAACCAACATTATTGTTGAATTTTTATGGACGAGCCAGGAACCAGCAACCCCTTTGTGACAATAGATTCGGTGCCCCAGACAGGGTTCATTAATTTTATAATATACAATTGTATGAAGCTGAAACAATTTCTATAATTTTAGGGACACAGTCCTGCTGGTGGATGTTTGTTGGCAACTTGTTGTGACTACAGAATTATGGTACAAAATTTTACCATTGGTTTGAATGAGACTCAATTGGTAGGTTTACTCTCTGTTTTAAGGATAAATGTTTTGTTTTAGTATTGGCATTAAAAAACTTGGGTTTTCAACTATCTGTTTCTCTTTCATTCATCATCATCATTTATAGTAATCGCCTCACTCTTCATAGAGCATAATCGCGATGAAAACTTATGTACATGCGCAGTTGGGTATCTTTTTACAATTAATTTTTTTTTCTATATACATCTTTTAAAATATGGTTAAAAACTGGCAATTAATTTAGTTGGTTGTTGAGTGGATCATCAGAGCCGACTTGAAACTATCCAATCTTTAACTTTGATAATGATATCAGGTCATTTTTTATGAACTTTTGAATAAGTTAAAACATGTTTTAACTGTTTACATTAATTTTGCTCTGGTATAGTTCATTTTTTCTCAACTGTCAAACAATGAATAATTTTATAGTGACTTTGTGTTCTTTGTCTAATACTCGTGAAATTGTGATAGTGTGTATTCAATCACTATGAAAATATTTATTTTTTATCATTGATTTATGAATTATGCATGTAATTGTGAGGCACTTTTGAGCATATTTTCAGTATAAAAAGAGTGCTTTACAAATGTGGTATATAATAATAATAATTTAAACTTTGACAGTTGAGAAAAAATGGACTACCGGGTATATATAAAACATGTAAGGCATAAAACTTGATTTGATGATATTGATTTGATGAAAAAATATTATATTTTAACCTGTAGCATCATATTCTTTAATGTTTTATGTGATTGAAGCAAAGATAATAAATGTTTAATTATTGTATATACATATTGTGATACAAACTAGCTGGCGATAGCAAGCTGCACTGACTATCACTGGAAAACAAATGCTCTTAATCTTCAACATCATAATGATAATAATAATAATAATAACTTTATTTTCTGAAGGTAACATTTAGACATACAAAGTAAAACTACAACATATGCCTTAATTTCAAATGGCCTTCAACAAAAATTAAATTGCATGTATCAGAATATGAAATTTCAAAAAAAAAAAAAAAAAGCATCAACAACATACAATTTAACTAAAAGTACAAAAATCTCTTGCACACATACATACACTAACGAAGACTAGACACTAAGACAGACATGTGAAGACAAAACAATACAAAAATATTTATAAAGACAGACACTCACAATAATATACTCAAAAGTTATAAATATACCATAATTTAAACTCATACTACATTTATGAATATGCATACATATACAACTTCAACTAGTATAAAGGAGCATAACTAAAAAATACACTCACATAAGAGTTATGCCTCTTAATAGTCATGTAAGCCTGTATGCAGAACAGAAAATCTAGTTATTACGACAAAGAAGTTTTTTGTATGAAGATTTGAATGAATTAATGTTTGATATATTTCTTATCTCGTAAGGTATTTCATTCCACATGGTCATACTGTAGTAAGAAAAAGAATCCTTTAGATATTGTGTTTTGGGTTTTGTTTTCATAACAAGATCGTTGTGTACAATAGATTTCAAGGAGTAGTGTTCATTTTTAGAAAAATTTATTATACCCCCGCTTCGAAGAAGAGGGGGGTATACTGTTTTACCCTTGTCCGTGTGTGTGTGCGTGCGTCCGTCCGTTACAAAATTTCCGTCGCAGTTTTCTCAGCAACTATAACATGCAGCAGCCTAATACTTAGCATATTGCTTCATCCCATAGTCCCATGTGGTGTAAAGCGATTTCATGCTCCTTGCTCATCTACTTCCTGTTTGTCGCATATTTTTAGATTTTGGCGGGGGTATCACTAGTGAGCATTAGCTCACAGATTTACTTGTTATATCTGACATATATGAAGGAGCCATATTATTTAGAGTTTTGAATACAAGTAAAGCAATGTGGTATTTATATCTGTCAGTAAAAGTAAGCCATTTCAATTGCTCCAAGAGATTTGAAGCAGGTGTACGAATAGGTTTATTTAATATTAGTTTTGCTGCTCTCTTCTGTAGAACATATACTTTTTTAATAATGTAGTGGAGGTTTAAGTAATCTGATTTTGATGACTGATTGATATGATTTGTGTGTTGTAATAATCAATGTTTTATTATTTTATATTACAGGGCATCATTCCACCATTCTGGTAAGATTAATTTCTTTTATAAGATTGATTATTTTGCCTCATGATGTTTGGTGCATTGAGAGTTTCTTTAGATATAACATGATCTTTTTCATTGACAGTTCCTTATAAATGTTATACTTTGTTTATTATTTTGTAGTGAGAGTTCTTCTCAGGGTTTACTTAAGTTGTAGTCATGGAAATTAGGGCTTATTGCAATTGCAATACGCAGTTTTGGCAATACGTACCTGGGTACATATTTAACATAATGGTATTTAGCGATATTTTATTTTTTCATTTGAAAGTTCTTCCCTTCCCCAAATGGAATTAGCGTAACATCAGTTTTTCCATGGTTCATTTGATTAAAACTTAAGTTCCAAGAATTGAATCGATTGGGGCCTGTTTGACTTGTTGTACAGAACTTGTGCAAAACATGTTCTAGAATCGAATACTTTGGGACAAGAAGTTGTGAAACAAGCATGGCGTCCAGGAGCTTGATTGCTAGAATGATCTGCAGCTAAGAGGGTGATTGTTTCTTCCAACCCAAGCATTTTTAGCTCGACTTTACGAAGTAATGTAGAGCTCTCCTACTCGCCCCAGCGTCGGCGTCGGCGTCCGCGTCCACATTTCTGATTAAAGTTTTTGTGCAGTAAAATACTTTCTTCTATATCTTTGTTATTTCTTAAGATATTAACTTCAAACTTTAAATATATGTTCCTTACTATCAACCACATCTCATGTGACAAGGTCCATAACTCCAAACACATTTTTTTCAGAATTATCTCCCCTTGAACTGATTGAAGTTTTTGTGCACAGATTAAAGTTTTTGTGCAGTAAAATACTTTCTTCTATATCTTTGTTATTTCTTAAAGTATTAACTTCAAACTTTAAATATATGTTCCTTTCTATCAACTTCATCTCATGTGACATGGTCCATAACTCCGAATGCATTTTTTTCAGAATTATCTCCCCTTGAACTTAGAGCTTTTTTTAAAAAATGTTAGTTTTTACTGCAACTGTTTTATTTCTTTAGGTATTGATTTCAAACTTTAAATATATGTTCCTTATTATCAACCACATCTCATGTGACAAGGTTCATAACTCCAAATATATTTTTTCAGAATTATCTCCCCTTGAACTTAAAGTGTTTTTTAAAAAAATGTTAGTTTTTACTGCAACTGTTTTATTTCTTTAGGTATTGATTTCAAACTTTAAATATATGTTCCTTATTATCAACCTCATGTCATGTGACAAGATTTATAACTCCTTATACATTTTTTCAGAGTTATCCCCCTTGAACTTACAGTTTTCTATTTTTTTATTTTTTTTATCTTTGAATTTGTTAACGTTATATTTTCAAATTTTAAAATATGTGTGTTCCTTATCATGAACCACATCTCCTGTGACAAACACTTACTAAGTCGAGCATGCTGTCTTTTCTAACAGCTCTTGTTTTATGCAAAACATCAATTCCCCTCTAAATTAGACACCAAAACAAACAAAATCATCAACGGGGTACAAAATGTAGCTGTACATAAGATATGCAATGTTTCTGTAAAATACAGGGGAGCACAAGGAATCTAAGAAAACACAATATATCGTGGTACGTATAGGGATATGATGCTAGCATATTGCAATATATTGCGATGCATTTCTGGCGTATCATGACTGCCCTTATGGAAATGGCTTCATTATTTTACAAAGAACATGGTTATACTTGTCAAAATATTTCTCATAAGTCAGTTGTGTATGGAAGTTGCTATCAAGCCAAGTAATATGAAATAGTTTTGCTTTAGAGTAACCAAACTTAGATTGCAGACTGAAAATGACCCAGTGTTTTGAGAGTATTCATAATTTTTATTGTTGCAAACAATTGCATTGGAAATCACTATGTAGCCCAATGTAGCGATTTCCTTATGCGTGATTCTATATTGATTTGTCCTTCTAAACAATACTTGTATAATTTATTGTTATATTGTGTGTTATCTATAAATTGAGAAGTATATCAAGGACTTTTTTCTTTCAAATATGACTGAATTATTTTAATGCATGTTTTACATGGATACAACAAAGCTTTGCCATGTTGTTGTCAAATTCATCAGTATTTGCATTGGGAGCAAATTGTATTACATCTTCCTTTTATGGTGAAAACATGATGTTATTATAATATTCTATACACATGGCCAGTTCACAAAACATATAGCTAGCTAACCCTTTGTCCCCGGGACCCTAAATTTAGTATCATCTGCTTTTTCTTTTAGAGTAAGAAGGGTATCAGAGGACAAATTGCTAGGAACCTGGCAATTGAACTGGATAATCTGTTGTCTGGAAATAACACATAGAATATAAAAAACTGATATAGACTTGAGATCCAGAGGGAATTTAATAAATAATAACATTTTTAATGTGGAAGGAAAGGAAACTATTTGTACTTCTTTCTCAAATATATACATGTACCATTACTTTTTCTGTTTTCAGGTTTGTAGATACTATGGAAGGTGTTATTGGTTACCGTCAGACAGAGTTAGCTTGTCAGAAAGGATTAATGATGACCACAGATCAAGCTTCTAAGATTGGTCTTGTTGATGAAGTTGTTACACCTGAGGTAGTATTAGAAAAAGCTCAGAATGAAATGGTTTCATGGCTTAAAATACCAGGTATGGACTGGTACCTTGTATTATACATGTGCTATAAGGTTAAGTCAAATTATAATTGAGGGGGGACAAGTTCTGATTAAAACTGGATCTAAAATTTTCTGCTCGCCTACTCACCAATTTAGTTCTGGCCTTTTTTAAAATGAGGGTCACGTTCAGGTGACCTTTTCTCATCATAATATTAATGACAAAATTGTTATGATATGTAACTTGTTTACATCGTCTAAGTTAAGCAATTTGAAATGAGACGTCCCATCCCAGACTGTGAATAATACCACTGTTAAAAAGCTTGCTTATTAATAGTGTTTCTTCTAGATGAAAGCTACGCATTGATTAGTTGACATAAAGGTCATCTCGAAGTGACCCTCCATTGAGATAGTAGAGATCCTGTATGACAGTGCTCTACAGGATATCTGTTTAGGGAGAATGACAATTGGCTGATTTTTAGAAGAAGTGGTCTGTAATTAAGAACAAAGGTTATTATACACCCAGAATATTAGATGAAAAATGACTAACTTGGTATATTTTCATATGTTTAGGTACACAGAAATATGGGGGATATTATTTTTCTTATACTTACCAATTTTTGGGTTTTGTATGTATATGAACTCATCAAAGCTCAATTCCTTTGGTTTCTCAATTGTATTTTTACACCTGTCTTAACAATGTATATTTTTAGACTATGCCAGACAGCTGACCAAAGCTCAAATGAAAACACCAACTATTGATAAACTACGAGCTAGACGTGATGAAGATGTTCAACATTTTGTAAACTTTATTACTAAAGACTCTGTACAACAAGCTCTAGGTTTCTATATTGAAAACTTGAAAAAGAAAGCAAAGAAGTGAACACATGCGATTTTACCAAGGATTTCATTGTGAATACATGCATTGTTAAATTCTTTTCAACTGTCAGTGGTGCATACATTAACTTTAAGAAGTGAACATATGTGATATACTAGGGATTTCATTGTGATAAATGTATTATTTAACAGTTAGTGGCCCATAGGGCTGTCACGATATGCCAGAAGCGTATCGCAATATACTGCAATACGCAGGCATCATATCGCGATATGTACCGCGATATATTGTGGACTTTTAGATTTGTTGTGCCTCCGCTGTATTTAACAGAAACATTTCACATCTAACAGGCAGCTACTGATAGAATCTAGCCTTTAAGTATATACGGTCATTTAGGATTGTGACACGCCCCAATCTGTTAAATTTTTGTAATTTAAGGTTAGATGAACAATGAAAAAAAAACTGAGGTTTCACTACTTTATTTCGCCAAAGGAAGAATTTTCCAATAAATAAAAAATATCGCAAAATACCGGTACGTTAAAATAGTACCGCAGTGCGTATTGCCGCAGCTGCGTATCGCAATATACCGGTTTATTGTGACAGCCCTAGTGGCGCACATATTTACCTCGCTGATTTAAATACTACTTAAATAGCTTCTGTACTCATGGTGGTTAAAAATTGACACTGATAGTGGTATTTATGTGCTGATTTAAATACTTATTATAGAGCTTCTATACTCACATTGGATACAAATGTATAGATGTATTTATGTATGACAGTGGGGTTAATGTATGCACCTCAGACAGTTAAATAAAATTAAACAATACTTAAATAGGAAATTGATTGGGCAAGCTGAAGAGCCTTGAAGAATTGCAGCCATTTGATTGGCTGTATTTTAGAAATGACATCAAGTTTGTGATACCTTAAATATACCCACTTATTTTTCTTACTGACATAGAATGTACTTACACACATGTATTTAGATGTAAATTTATTGTCATATTGAATGCTAGAACTACTAATACATGTATTTAGTGAATGTTATATAAAGTTATTAATGAATGCGTACACTGTTTTTGTTGTCTTTACATCTGTTTGAATTATAGCAAAAAGAAATAGAACTTAATAGATAAGTCATTTGAAAAAAGAGAGCTTTACACACATTCATGTGTGTAACTTTTATGACTTTCAGATTGACTAGTCATCAAAATGTGGATGAGTGGTTGTCCCAATAAACACATTGTAAATCCTTGGGGCAACCAAAAGTCTGTGAACAAGATATAATGCTTGTTGCTAAAGTAACCTGTTTGAGCAACAATATCCTTATTCCATAATCTGTTGACAATTGAATTGTAGGTAGTTGAATACTTACCAGCTCTCAAGTTAATTGGATTTTAATGGTTTTTGAAATAAAATTAAAAATTCGTCTTCACTATAAATGGTACAAGGTATTTGTATTTCTGTACAACGTAAGTCGGTCTTTTTGGAAAGCAAAATAGTACCATTGAGCTACTTCATTGAACGTAGAACTCAATATCTTATACAAATATGATGGGCAAACTGGTACAGAAAGATATAATTCATCCAGATGGATACTTTCATTCTTTTGAGATTTTTTAGAATATCAAGCTAGCTTTAGATCAAGACGCTTGATAATCTCTTGGGTTCGAGAGTTTTAATTTTAAACTAATACTTTGGTTCTGGAATGTAAACAACTAAAACAAATGGAATAATTTGATTTTCTTTATTATGAAAACAGACATAGAATGGTAAGTCAACATAGAACAGTACTTAGTACATGCATTCATACATATTTCAATCTTGACTATAAATGACTTTCATTTGGGTCATAGAAAAGTCCTAAATCAATTATACATGTATATCATCTTTTTTTATATTCGGAACTACCTTGGCAATCTTCTACGCAGATAAACCTCGGATATCAAAAGGTGAAAAATATGAATTTGGTTTCTGTGGTAATATAGTCTGAACTACACACAAGTATGGCGTGTGAGATATTGTACTGATGATATGATGTGATAAAGCATGTAAAAATGTCATTATTAAATGTTGACATGAAAATGACAGTCGCCGGACCTTATAAACTGGTTGTATTCCTACAACGTCTGATTTTCGAAGTATATCTTCATAGATGATCGCCGAGGTTGTTCCGAAAGGTATTTTTATACAAGATATTATTCCTCCCAATCATATGGTATTGACTACAGAAAGGTTTTGCCCATGGATTATGTTTAATATACTATTTTAAGTCTGTGTTTTAAGTTAGTCCAAAATAAATAGATGTTATCAATATGGGATTTGATTAAATTACAAATGTATTCAGAATGAATAGCACAAAATTTAACCTATTTATTATGTTTCTTTGTCATGAAAAGTTGTTTTGCTATAGGGTGTGAAGATCTTTTTATGAAAGTTAGACTTAAATGTGATCTTGACAATACATAGCTTCTATCTTGAGTTGATTGTATGCTCTTATTTACAGTAGTTACTACCAGGTTTTAGCTCAATCTGATTAAAACCCGATCTGAAATTTTCCGCTCGCATACTTGCTAATATTGATCTGGCCTTTTCCAAACGAAGGTCATGTTCAGGTGACCTTTTCTCATCATAATATTCATGACGAAATTGTTATGATACGTAACTTGTTTACATCGTCTACGTCAGGCAATTTGAAATGAGCCACCCAATCAAATACCGCTGTTAAATTTGCATGCAAACCTTGGTCTAAAAATAGAAATTACGAAATTAAAATGTGATTAATAGTGTTTTCGTCTAGATGAAAGCTACGCATTGATTGGTCGACACAAAGTTCATCTTGACGTGACCTTGCATTGAGAAAGTAGAGATCCAGTATGACAATGCTCAACAAGATCTCTGTTTACGGAGATTGGTTTTAGCTAAACACATTCTCATACCCAGAGGTTCTAACTTTTCTCTATCTAACATCAGATCAAGAATCTCCATAGCCTCCTGGTTTGAGAACAGTGAACATAGTTATGAAAACTTTAAAAATTTATACAACTTGTTAGTGAAGATGATGTTGCAATGGTTAAGAATCTTGTACATGCATATGAAGACATGGTACTATAAATATTGACAACAACACTGTTCAACAGTAAACATTTTAAAATAATAAAACAAAAACTAATATTTGACACTGTTTTACTTTGGATAAATATGGATTTGTAGCCCTACCAACAAATGTCTGTATGAGAGTAGAGATTGTATTTATGTACAATTAAATAGTCATGCACACAGTAGTATAAATACAATATGAAATACAGTATAACAATTTAAAAGATAAAATTAAAGAAAATATTAAACATAAATGAAATGGAGTACATGAAAATAAGGACAAAATTTGACATACACGAAATTGAAGTACATGAAAATGAAGACAATATTTGACAAAACTAAAATGAAGACAATATTTGACATACAAGAAATTGAAGTACATGCACATGAAAATGAAGAAAACATTTACCATACATAAAATGAAGAAAACATTTACCATACATAAAATGAAGGAAATATTTACCATACATAAAATGAAGAAAACATTTACCACACATAAAATGAAGGAAATATTTACCAAACATAAAATGAAGAAAACATTTACCATACATAAAATGAAGGAAATATTTACCAAACATAAAATGAAGAAAACATTTACCATACATAAAATGAAAAAACATTTACCATACATAAAATGAAGGAAATATTTACCAAACATAAAATGAAGAAAACATTTACCTTACATAAAATGAAGAAAACATTTACCATACATAAAATGAAGAAACCATTTAACATACATAAAATGAAGGAAATATTCAACATAATTATATGAAAATGAAAAAAATCCATGAAAATTGAAGACAATATTTTTAAAAAATAAGACAAGTATGGCAATAATAGAAGATAATTATTTGTCAACTTTGGTGTAAGATTGATTTTATTTCACCTAGTAAGCTCAGGAAACATATTTTCAAGAATGGAGTCACCACCATAACAAATCTTCAGTCATAAAGATAAAATACTTCAAACATTAAATATACATGGTACCTCTCAGTTCATATGACATATAGAACAACATAGTACATTTATGTATTAATTTCTTTCAGCAACACTTCATAATAATCAACAGCAGTCTTTGGCAAATTGTAAGGCACATAGACATGAAAAAAATACATAACAAAAAATACCAATGATTTCAACAAGTAGCACACTTATATTTCTTATGGTTATTCCCTTGAAATTCAAAGGGAATTAAATCAGAAAATAATAAAGTTAATACTTATAATTACCAAAGGCCTCAATCTGATTAAAACCCGATCTAAAATTTTCTGCTCGCCTACTCACTTATTTAGATCTTGTCATTTTTAAACGAGAGTCACGTTCAGGTAACCTTTTCTCATCATTATTTTTATGACGAAATTGTTATGATAAGTAACTTGTTTACATCGAATAGTCATGCAATTTGAAATGAGACATCTAATCGCGGACTGTGAATAATACCGCTGTTATATTAGCTCGCAAACCTTGGTAAAAAAATAGAAATTATGAAATCAAAATCTTAATACATGTAATAGTGTTTCATCTAGATGAAAGCTACACATTGATTGATCGACGTAAAGTCATCTCCACGTGACCCTCCATTAAGATCTTAGAGATCCTGTAGGATAACTCTCCACAGGATATTTGTTTATAGAGATTGCATTGGCCTGTTTCCTAAACATTTTGCTAACTAGTACTTCACCACCTGGTACCCTTGATTTGATATCACACACTTATTACTTTTGGTGTAAGAAAGGGTACCAGAGGACAAAGCACTGGAGAGCAATTTCCTTAGGAAAATTGCCACAAGTTATTAGAATTTGTCGAACATTTTGGTAGTGTTATGAGAACGATGAGTTAGATATAGAAATAGAAAAATATATAGCAAGCAATTCAATGCAAGCTATCAGATTTGAAGCCTACAGGAGATTGCCTACACTCTATATTCAGATCTTACTCCTCATATAAATGTTGTTTTGAATCCATTGCAGAGGTGTGGAACGCTTATGCTCGACTTGTCCAACTCGTATATTTATGTTTGTGAATAAGTAAATATTTCCAGCATGCTTGTCCGTGGACAAGTAATACTTTTTAGCTGTAAATACATTAACATAGCAAAACTAAATAATGTAAATGCTTCAATCATGTTCAGAATTAAACAATTTTATTCTATTATCTATAATTACTTAAAATATGTACTTTATACCATAGTACTCTATATTTCTTTTTGCGTATTAAACCTCTGGATGAGTGCAGTTTGATTTTGGACATGTTGATTTTTAATCCTGTTGTTCGTGGACAAATGGAAAATAATTGGAATTCCACTTCCCAGCATTGAACTAAGCATGGGTCTTAAACTAATTTCTAATAATCTGACAACAGCTGCAGTAAAAACAACAAATCTGGACACAAGTTTTAGTTTATCAAGAAGTACTTTTAACCAGAAGTGGCTCTCTAAAACCTATTGTCCTCCAGATGCATAGACTGAGATACAGTCTAGTTATAAACTATAAAAGCATTTAACTGTTTTCTTAGTTATGGGTTCAACAACTCAATTTGACAATCATGACAGGAGAGAGCAACCTCTACCATTATGAGATGTTTTTGACATGAAACTTATGATACAAATCATGGCATGAAGCAAGAAATTTTTATAAGACAGTTATTTTTTGGCCAATAAATGCCAAATATTATAGTATTATGTAGAATATTGGGTACCCTTTGAATCGTCGGACGTCCCTTAAGCGCAAGAAAGTTGTAACTCCATTTTTTTTCAAGAATCACCTTTTTGCATTTTCTCAGTCGGTAAGTCCTAATACATATTATAATTGGAATATCATATCATAATTGTGTTAATTATCTTTCTGACTTTGAAATGCAACATTTATGATATTGACTTACAATAGCTTTTTTCGTAAGATTTTTTGTGATTAATAAGTTTTGATGTACAGACCCATCTTTAGTTGACCCGCCCCTCCCCCCCCCCCCCCCTGGAAGAATACTGAAATTGGCAATGACCACATGGTCACACTTAAAGAAGTGAAAACATAATACTATAGTCAATTATAATGGTAATTAAAATGTAACTAAATTTAAAGCACAAAAACAATACAATAAGAATTAAGTAGTAAAACTAGGAAGGATTTCTAACAGCATGGTGTAACATTGATATGCTACAATGTTCAAAATGTAAAATAAAATTTGAAATATTTAAAACTTTGGTGGGATAGAGACGATGTTTGTATCATAAATAAGATCACAATTCTGTATGTTCCCCGTTATCTCCCTTTAATTTACCTGCAAAATAGAGAAATATAAAAATACACTTTGTTTTATAGAGCATTTTTAAAAAACATTTACATGTAGTTCTTTTAAATTGTACGAGTTGCTAGGTTTATACTTTCACCAGGGATTGGAAACTGATCTACTTGGTTTAGAAAAAGTGGTAGGAGGGAGAACGTCTATATAAATAATTTTATGATCAAACTCTATGAAAGTATGCCAAGCCTGGGAATTAAACCAACAATTCTTAGATCAGTAGACTTGCCTGCTTACAACTGAGCAAGCTGGACATTCTTATGAAAAGGAGTAACATTTTTAAGTAAATGTTTCATGCCACAGCATGCTCATATACTTCACAGTTATTACCCCTGCTCATTGGGTTACAGGTATACATCAATCAATCACCCTGACCAGTGAGTCTTTTACACAATTAAAGTGCAGTAGAAAAATCATGACAACATATTTATACCATTCTTATGAATAAATGAACACATGTATAGTAGACTGTATGTACCAGCAAATATGCACTGTAGAAAAGAAATACTTTCTAGACACATGGTTACCTACCCTTATTCTTGTTTGTCTTTGATTTTGATTTTGATTTTTTTGATGATTTGTCTTCTTCAATACTATTATCTTCTTGTCCTTTTGGTACATAAACTTCATCAAGGCATTCTGTTTAAAAAAGTATACATACTATCATCATTTGATACATGTATATGTTTAGAAATTCAAATACTAGAGTTGACTTATGGACATTAATGCTAATGGTCTTGTTTGCATTATTCTATATTACAAGTACACAAGTACATGCATAATTTAATGTGATAAAGTATTGACCATTCCGGGTGTGACCTTTTTATTTGAATAACAATATATTTACCAACAAATATAACCATGTGCTCTATTGTTAACACCTTGTTTGTGGGACAAAATGTAACTGTAAACCTTAGTTAAATATGCTAATAGGTAAGGTCATGGAAAGGTCCATTGAAACAAGTCTTGTTCAAAACTAAACTAAAAAGCATCAATATAAATTTCTTCAGTACATCTCATTTCAAGTGTCACCTGGGACACCATATCAAAGTCTTGAAGCAGTGCCCATTATAATTTTTTGTCACTATGTGTGATTTAGCTGGTTTTTACTTTGAACTAAGTGTTTCCCCTTAATTTAAAACCCAGGTTGGTAGGGCAGTTGGTAGCACGCCTGGATTTCAAATCTAGTGTCACGAAGGGTATACAGGTTCGAATCCCATGCAGGGAGATTATACTTTTCTATGAAAATGTCAATTTTTCTCCATTAATAAGGTATATGGAGAAGTTTCCAGCCTTGCCAAAGGGTAGGTGAGTACTGCTTATAGACCTGGGTCCAGGAAAGCTAGGTTAAGTGCGCTTGATGCCTTAATATAACCTAAAAAAATGTGCTGACACAGTGTTAAATCCAGAATAAATAAATAAACTAACCTTGGTTGTCATATTTTAATACACGTTCTCTACATAAATAATCTATGATATCTTTATCTTGATTACTAAAATACCAGTCTTCTATATCTTCCTCATACTGTTCTACAACTGAGAAACACTGGAAACACAGAGAAACACAGATGTTACATACATTTAGGAAGAATTCCCCTCAATACACTATACCCCCAATTAAAATATTTGGGTTCTCCCTGCGTAAAAACAAGCTCACCATTTTTATTTGGTGGGAAGGGGTTAATGCCATAGCAACACAACGTATAGGTCATATAACTGTGGTCAGTCAACCTACACACTGTTCCTGGAAAGGCTAAATCTCTTGATTTAGCAATTAACCAACTACTAGGCGCATACTTTCGTCAGTGACTGATAATTCCCCAACATGATTAAGAATCATTGGTAAGTGGGAGAATAGCTGTAGAAATAATTTCATGACCAAGCTCCATGAAAGTATGCCTCACCCAGGAATCAAACCCATGACTTCTCAATAAGTAGACTTGTATGCTACCAAATGAGCTAGCCGGGCGGCTACTTTTACCACTATGATGAAAATATATGTAGAAAGAAAAAAAAGGATTTAATATGCACTTTGTGCTTTCCAGCAATAATGTGTGAAAAACACTGTTTGTACCGCCTGTGCTTCTATGGATGGAAAAAAACATAAATTGGAGCTCCAAATTAGATCTATTAGGGCCTGAAGTCAATTATGGTCATTACATGTATTTATATTTGAAAACTATAATGAATTATTTAATTTATTATGAAGTATAGCATTTTTTCAGTCATTACATATTGTTAATTATTTTGCATGAATTAAATTTAAAATACCACAATTTGTAGCACAATGAATAATGATATATTTTAATAAAGTAGAGTAATTATCTCCCTTTGATATGAAATCGATAGTTTTAATACATCCATACTCAGTAATAATGTGCAGGGGTATGAAATTCCTAGTTTTATCCACTTGTCCTTAGACAAGTGATATCTTAAAATATTCTTGTCTTGGGTCAAAATTCACTTGTCCAGAAGTTCAAATTAAAAAAGACATATTGAGAACTATGATATCAAAGACATACTTTTAGGTTATGATAAATAATTGACACTGTAATACAGTGCTGTTCATTGTTGAATTTGACTAAAACATTTAGAAATTTACAGTATTTGGTATATTTACGACTAAAATATCATTTGTCCCCAAACTAGTGGGATTGATATATTTTCTTGTCCGCAGAGATAAATGTATGAGTTGGATAAGTTGGGCATGGGAATTCCAAATCCCTGCTGTGATTTCAAAACAGGTACATTATGTAGTCTACAAAGAAGACAAATATTCTTAATTATAAAAAGTTATAAAAAAATAAATGCATGCACATACTTCTCTTTGTAATTGTGTGACTTCAGCTGATGGGGTATCCCAGAGTTCATAGGGAATACCTAGATCTACTTTTACACCTTTATCCCTATAATAAATAAAATAGAAAGTAATTGAATTAGAGAAATATAGTCCAGTTGTAGGATGCCCACTTAGGAATTGAGAGTACCTGGGCTCAACCACCACTCAAAGAACCGCTTATTTCATGTATTGCATTAAAACCATGTACATGTAGTTGTAATGTTTATTTTCACTATGGAAACTAAATTATGTACAATGCACTTTTCTTGAATAAATTTGTATATTCTGTTATGTTCTTATTTCCTTGAGCAATAATTAGTTTACATGTGATTGCTTCACTTCACCTTCACGTACATGGGTACCGTAAGTGGTCACCTGCCTGAGGGCAATTTCAATTATCAGAGCTTATTGTACAAAATTGTTAAGTCAGCTGAGCATAAAACAGAAGCAGACTTTAAACAGCAATGTCAACTTTTTTTTCTGTGGGAGTCCCGCATGATGAGATTCCCACAGAATTCCTCTGTACCAAACTAGGCAAACAGGATGTAACTGATGCCCTCCGTGCAAGAAGGCTAAGATGGTACGTTTACAATGTATGTGATGCGCTCTACCTGGTGCATCAACTCTATTACAAGTTTGAGAATACCATCCACTGGTAAACATGGGCGGCTAAGAAAATACTGGTCTGAGTGCATAAAAGTTGACATGAAGACATACAAACTGCATAACAGTGATCCTCTAGACAGGACTATGCGGAGGACAGATGTTAAAAGATCTAGACGGCTGGTGCCTTCCCCAGTCCCTTGGTCACCGGCAACAGATTACTCATAAACTATTGGATTTGATTGATTGATAGAAAAGAAAGTATATACTTACACAAGACCTTTTAATGTTTTAAATGTCTCACTTTCACCTCTAGCGTACCTGTTACTACCAGATCTTTCTTTATGTATATTATATTCTAATATTTTATTACATATATGTGGATCAGTTAATGCTTCGATCAATCTTAACTCTCTGAAACATATTTAAGACAAATTTAAAGATTCACAACAGTATACCAAGTTACAATGATTCACAGGTGGTTATTTCTAACAAAAATTCCCTGCCTTTCTGTATGTGAATTTTCAGGTTTCATTCTCAAAAACTGTGAGAAAATATAGAGGAATATTAAATAGAGCTGCGGATCATTGAGCATGTGGCGATCCGATCTAAACCACCATTCATGTAGAAGGATTCACAAATCGAACCACGAACCATGAATCACCTGTTAATGAAAAAACATACAGGAATGCATATATACAACGCACATATATGTATGAATAGGCCTATACATATAAATTTAACAAAAATAAGTGAAGAATTACAGAAGCTTTTATTGCATTTACAACATAACCGTCTGCAGCGTCATGTTAGAGCTTCAAGGAGTTTTTGCGTGTGCTAAAAATGCGCGGTGCACAAATCACGTTAATTAATCTTTTCATATGTAGCGCAGCTCATTTTTTATGGAAATCTAGCTGATTTTTTTGTCCAGTTTTTGTAATTTTTGTCCAGTTTTTGTAACAATAGATCGCGATCCGACGATTTTGGAAGTGCCGAATATTCGTACTCGGTTTTCTAGTCGGGATCGTGAATATCTGAGTACCTGGATACTCACAGCAGCCCTAATATTAAAGATTATTGTCAACAACTCACAGATTAAATCACCAAGTGTTTACAATGTTGGACTGGTAATCATTGGATAGCCAGCTCTGAGTTGGTTTGAATCCCATCCAAAACCTACACTATTGTTTACTTGAGCAAGAAACTTTATCCTACTAGCTCAGTACTGAGGGACTAGGAAGCGGACTTGAAAGTAATTAATAGAAGTTGTATGAACTTGTTTCACAATCAAGCTAAAATAAATTGGTATAAACAAATATATTTCAAAAGTCATAATTATCTATTGGTCATGCATTCAACTGACCGCAGCAAAAATGAAAACTTGTTAAAATACATTTTTATGATATAATAAAAATAATTAATCATCAAATCCTTATTACCAGTTAACTGTTAATTGGTCAGCTGAAAATTAATCAAATTTTCTAACATTGGTACTAATGCAAAACTAAGTCATACTTACGCTGTGTTGTATTTAATTTTCTTTTTCTTATCAGGATCAATTCCATGACCAATCTGTAACACTTCTTTTGTTTTTCCTGTTTCTTCAAGTCGGGCTTTCAGTTCAATTGCTAGAAATTTACAAACTGAAAACAAAAAAAGCTTTTATTTTAATAGATGTACAAATTTGTACAAATAGAAAAGAATGGTGTTTAACAGTTTTTTTCATAAATATGAATATTCTTTGAGTTTTAATTTAATTTTAAACCAATAAGAGCACATTCTTGAAAATGTTAATGTAGGCTATATGTTACCCTATAAAAATCCATGGTTCAAACTGAGATTCAAACCCATGACCTCTCGAGTTGTAAGCGGACACTCTACCACGTTGCCATAAAAGCTAGCTTTAAGGCAAGGTAGTACAAGTGCTGTATTATACCTCTGCTACACACACACCCTCCTTAACAGAATTCGTCCTCGAATTCTTAGAGCTCAATTGTCTGGGGGACTATCTAAGGGTGCAATCACACAATTCCTAGTGGGTTATTTACGATGGGTGCCAAATATAACCCGATAAAAACCATGGTCCGAACTGAGATTTGAACCCACGACCTCTCGAGTCGTAAGCGGTCACTTTAAAATACCATGTCATCATAAAAGCTTGCTTTAAGGCAAGGTAGTACAAGTGCAGTATTATACCTCTGCTACACACACACCCTCCTTAACAGAATTTGTCCTCGAATTCTTAGAGCTCGATTGTCTGGGGGACTATCTAAGGGTGCAATCACACAATTCCCAGTGGGTTATTTACGTTGGGCACCAAATATAACCCGATAAAAACCATGGTCCGAACTGAGATTCGAACCCACGACCTCTCGAGTCGTAAGCGGACACTTTACCATGTCATCATAAAAGCTTGCTTTAAGGCAAGGTAGTACAAGTGCCGTATTATACCTCTGCTACATATATAGGGTTTGATTCTTATTCAGAGATTCTACCTTAACAATAGGGATTTCTCCAGTAATTGGTATAGGAACAGGAAAAATTTTCAGGGATCCTGACAAAATTTCCAGCTGTTTGTTTTTGTTTTTTTTTAATTTTGCATTCAACACATATACAGGTCATAAACACGACGGCCAGCTCTTACTATTTTAGGTTTCCTGGACACTTATCTATCACCAGTACTAACTTACCCTTTGGCCGACAACTCGTGTATAGGGTATGACCAGCCGCGACCGGGTTTCGAACCCGCAATCTCTGGATTCGAAGTCAAATATGCTAACCACTACGCCACAGCCGCAGCTAATTTCCAGCTAAGAATCACTGGGATTCCTTAAAGTTTTTGAGATCCTGAGAATCCCAAGACACTGTTAAATGTCAAACCCTGTACAGAGCTACTATGTTTAACACTTAACTTCTTTTGTTAGTTTTCTGAGATCATTGTTGGAATTATGCATACTGTGGTAGATAGTGACTTCATGAAGGGGAACAATGACTTTACAATTGTGAGGACATCTTAAAACTCAAACTTCACGAAAACAGGAAGGAGTGTCTTGATTCAATTTGAATATACAGTACAACCTCTAGTGAGTAATACCCTCTGGGATGGACTAAAAGTGTTGCTGTTCAGAGGTTGTTCCTCTGCTTAGGTTAAATTCAATTACAATTAAGCCTAAAGGAAATATCAAAATTTGTCCAGTAGTGGGCCACTCTGCAGAGGTTTTACTGTATTTTATTCATTCCGAGTAAAAATATGTCTTTTGTATACTTGTAAGCACACGGGATCAGTGGGCTAATTAACCTCAGTATTCATTTAGCAACTGTTTTTAAGTTTGTTTTGTATAAATAACTTGATATCAATGTAAAAAGTATAGCACTTGTACTTTGCCTCTGAGCAAGCATTAGTGGGTTCTATCCCAGTTCATTTTTTTCAGATTACATCAACTTCATTCAAGGCATTGACCCAATTAACAGTCTACAAAATTAGAATATGAAAGCGGATGCCCGAACAGGTCATTTTAGTAGCAAGCACTATATCTTGTTTGTAGAGTTTTGGTTGCCAAAAGAAATTTTTGGTTGCCTGAACTAAAAAGTGGTTGTTGCGAGTAAACAGACATCCAGTTATTTCTTAGACTGCTGCAATTTAAGGTTTATCAAGGACCCTATATATGTATATAAGGTCCTTATTAAACCAACTAAGTTGTTTTTTATTGTTCTTTATAATAATAACAACTAGTAATGTATATATTTAATGTTTAAACCACAGGCAATCTTTATATTTATGTACATGTCTCACATGTCACTAAACATATGTATAAATGATTGTATACAATTGCATATGAATAGAAAATATCCAGAATTCAAATATGTGGGGATTTCCCTGCAGTACGATCTTCACCATTACAATGAAAAATGTGTTGTTGTACTAGTCTACTACGAACAAAAGAGTTTAATTTACAAAATGTTTAATGCTTTTCATCAAAAAAGAATAAAGTGCTAATTGTATGAGTGTTGCACAGAAGGAAATCCCCATAAATTAAAGCTCATAATTCAACGACCAATCAGAAAATTACAAGTGTTGATATCTCTTATCTCTTAGA
The DNA here is from genome assembly GCA_025267735.1 of Mactra quadrangularis. Lineage (NCBI taxonomy): Eukaryota > Metazoa > Mollusca > Bivalvia > Venerida > Mactridae > Mactra > Mactra quadrangularis. Next base: position 59,001,584 of record CM046303.1, on the reverse strand, counting down.
TCCCCATGGGCATGAACAATGATTAAAAATGAAATTCTAGGGCAGTACAAATATACGCAGAGCACTAAAGGTATAAAAAGTAAAAAAAAAAAAAACAGAAAATTGAACCAAATTTGAAAAAGTCGTATTTTAGAAATAACCTATAATCAAGTATTATAGATAATAATTGGACACTAATTACATGTCAACGTAAACCGAAAGTAGAAAATTCCACAAGGAAGAAAATGTAATTAAAGCTAAATTATTAAGTATAATCATGGCATCTATTAGTATTACCTTCACATTTTGATGGAGGAATAACTGGACCTTGATCTTCATCGTCAGTCGAAGTACATACGACAAGATTCTCCAGGAAAAACAAGAAAACCACACAAACTACAGTACTTCTCCACATTGTTGACTTCTTGCTGGTTCTGTTCTCCAAATACGAGAACCAGCTTAATGTCTAAACTACGGACAGGGAACAGGTGTATTCCCCGGACCCACCTATGATTTAAAATTATAGAAAATAGAACGATTACATAGACCCACCCCTTAACTTTCTTAATAATAAATATATTTTTATATGAAGGTACTGTAGGAAATCTCAGACAATAAAATGTTTAGAAATATTCACAAAATAAAAATCTGATGGCTAAAAATGTATATTAAATCAGGTTGAATATGACTCATTTTTCATCGCAAATTTAGCCCAAAAAATATCGCAAAGATTCCATGGACCCACCCCTTAACTTTTTTATTTCTTTACATATTTTTATAAAATTTACATTATTTTAAAGCCATTGCAACGTAGTTTTTGGGTATGTTTTGCTGTTTAAAATCGAATTATTAAAACGATTTCTACAAACGTTCGAACGTAGATGTATTCTACGTATTATCTCTTTTATTAATGAATGAATATTCGTAGATAATGTATCAGTTGAAAGCTATGACAATGCCATTTTCAAAAAGATTAAAATGAACGAAATAGGATAATTATTTATTTATTAACATGCATTTGAACACAACCCTGTCCAGCGCACGTGAACTGTCAATTATAGATATAATATGTCTTATAGCCAATCGATATTTTACTCCAAAAAATCGCACAGATTGCATGGACCCACCCATTAACTTTTTTATTTCTCTAAATATATTTTTATATACTGGAATCATTTTAAAGCCAATGTAATGCAGTTTTAGCATATGTTTTTTTTTCAAAATCGGATCATTAAAACGAATTCTGCAAACGTTCAAAGTTATATGTATTCTTTGATCTTTTTGCGCGTTTATTTTTTTTTGTATATTTTTGTAGGAAACGGACCCACCTTTAATTTTATTATTCATGAATGTATATTTATAAATAATGTATCAGTTAAAAGCTATGACAATGCCGTTTTCAAAAGATTAAGAAATACGATATACCGGATGGTAAGTAAATAAACGGACAGCGCGCTCGACTATTTATTTGGTTCGATAAGTGTCATTTTTCACGACAATCTTTCACTTTGTGATACAAGCACCAAATTTGGTACAGTTGTTGTACATAGTGTGTAGTTTACAAAAAGCACGATTTCCACCTCCAAATTCAATATGGCCGCCATTTTTTTCATAATGCCCGCCGATGATAGGGATTTTTGTTCTGTTCATATACAATAGCTTTTTAAATTAATTTCATTTACGTATTTATCAATATAATTTCAATATTTTATGACAAATAAACAATTCAGTTAAATTATTTTAAACAAAATCCATTTAATGGCTGTCAATTCAAAATGGCGGCCATTACAAGACGCCAAATAATTTTATACACTGAAGCTTATTCTTGGATGAAATTCATTGTTGTTAATTGATTCAGAACATTGCTCATTTATTAGAATATATCTCAAAGTATAACCAGTGCATCTGGTGACATCACTACAGTAAAACCTAGGCATCTTGCGCGGTTCCGGATCGAAAACATTACATATGCGACCGCTGTACTGTGATACTCAGCATATATATCAGTGTCAGTTTGAAGTGTGCTTACTGCTGAATTGGCACATGCATTTTTTCTTTGTCTGTGTGCTGTTGAAATCAAACAGTTTTCTGAACACTATAGAAAGGAGTCTCAAATGCGTTCGAATTAACCCCTTTTAATATTACATAACTATCGTTAGTCAACGTTGAGGAGCCAATGGTAACAGGGCTGACTCCCAGGCGCATGCGCTGAAACGGCGGCCATCTTGAATTTCGGAGTGGAAATCGTGCGTTGCTTTTTGTAAATGGTACACCATGCAGGTCATCTGTGGCAAATTTGGTGCTTGTATCACCAAGTGAAAGATTGTTGCAATTATCGACCCCACTGATAGTTGACAGTTCACGTGCGCTGGACAGGGTTGTGTTCAAATGCATGTTAATAAATAACTACTTATCCTATTTCATTCATTTTAATCTTTTTTAAAAATGGCAATGTCATAGCTTTCAACTGTTACTGTTACATTATCAATGAATATTCATTCATTAATAAAAAAGATAAAGATGGGTCCGTTTGTTCAAACGTTTTAATAATTCGATTTTAAAAAGTAAAACATAGCCAAAGACTACGTTGCAATGGCTTTAAAATGATGTAAATTATATAAAAATATGTTAAGAAATAAAAAAAGTTAAGCGGTGGGTCCATGGAATCTTAATTTGCGATATTTTTGGGGGGTAAATTTGCGATGAAAACTGAGTCATATTCAACCTGACTTAATATACATTTTTTAGCCATGAGAATTTTATTTTGTTTATATTTCTAAACATTTTATTGTCTGAGCTTTTCAACAGTACCTTCATATAAAAATATATTCATTATTAAGAAAATAAGGGGTGGGTCCATGTAATCGTTCTATTTTCTCTAATTTTAAATCATAGATAGGTCCGAGGAATACACCTGTCCCCTGTCTGTAGTTTAGACATTAAGCTGGTTCTCGTATTTGGAGAACAGAACCAGCAAGAAGTCAACAATGTGGAGAAGTACTGTAGTTTGTGTGGTTTTCTTGTTTTTCCTGGAGAATCTCGTCGTATGTACTTCGACTGACGATGAAGATCAAGGTCCAGTTATTCCTCCATCAAAATGTGAAGGTAATACTAATAGATGCCATGATTATACTTAAAATTTAGCTTTAATTACATTTTCTTCCTTGTGGAATTTTCTACTTTCGGTTTACGTTGACATGTAATTAGCGTCCAATTATTATCTATAATACTTGATTATAGGTTATTTCTAATATACGACTTTTTCAAATTTGGTTTTATTTTTTGGGTTTTTTTTCTTTGTATACCTAATCTTATAAATAAGAGATATCAACACTTGTAATTTTCTGATTGGTTGTTGAATTATGAACTATAATTTATGGGGTTTTCCTTCTGTGCAACACTCATACAAATAGCACTTTATTCTTTTTTGATGAAAAGCATGAAACATTTTGTAAATTAAACTCTCTTGTTCTTAGTAGACTAGTACAACAACACATTTTTCATTGTAATGGTGAAGACTGTACTACAGGGAAACCCCCACATATTTGAATTCTGGATATGGTCTATTCATATGCAATTGTATACATTCATTTATACATATGTTTATAGTGATATGTGAGACATGTACATAAATATAAAAATTGCCTGTGGTTTAAACATTGAATATATACATTATTAGTTGTTATTGTTATAAAGAATAGTAAAAAACAACTTACTAATAGTTGGTTTAAATAAGGACCTTCTATATACATATATATTGGGTCCTTGATAAACCTTAAATTGCAGCAGCCTAAGAAATAACTGGGTGTCTGTTTACTTGCAACAACCACTTTTTAGTTCAGGCAACCAAAAATTTCTTTTGGCAACCAAAACTCTACAAACAAGATATAATGCTTGCTACTAAAATGACCTGTTCGGGCAACCGCTTTCATATTCTAATTTTGTAAACTGTTAATTGGGTCAATACCTTGAATGAAGTTGATGTAATCTGAAAAAAAAAGAACTGGGATAGAACCCACTAATGCTTGCTCAGAGGCAAAGTACAAGTGCTATAGCTTTTACATTGATATCAAGTTATTTATACAAAACAAACTTAAAAACAGTTGCTAAATGAATACTGAGGTTAATTAGCCCACTGATCCCGTGTGCTTACAAGTATACAAAAGATATATTTTTACTCGGAATGAATAAAATACAGTATAACCTCTGCAGAGTGGCCCACTACTGAACAAAGTTTGATATTTCATTTAGGCTTTATTGTAATTGAATTTAACCTTAGCAGAGGAACAACCTCTGAACAGCAATACTTTTTAGTCCATCCCAGAGGGTGTTACTCACTTGAGGTTGTACTGTATACTCAAATTAACTCAAGACACTCCTGCCTGGTTTTAGTGAGATTTGAGTTTTAAGATGTCCTCACAATTGAAAAACCATTGTTCCCCTTCATGAGGCCACTATCTACCACAGCATGCATAATTCGAACAATCACCTCAGAGAACTAACAAAAGAAGTTTATTGTTAAACATAGTAGCTCTGTACAGGGTTCGACATTTAACAGTGCCTTGGGATTCTCAGGATCCCAAAAACTTTAAGGAATCCCAGTGATTCTTAGCTGGAAATTCTGTCAGGATCCCAACCTCATTAAAACCCGATGTAAAATTTTCCCCTCGCATACTCGCTAATTTAGATCTGGCCTTTTCAAACGAAGGTCACGTTCAGGCGACCTTTTCTCATCATAATATTCATGAAACAATATACAATATATAGTGAAAATATAAAAAAACTCAACAAATAAGACATTTAGAAAGAAATGAAAACATTTATCCTAACCTTGAAATGGCCTTCCGAACGTCAGTCCAAACACATAATTAAAGTTCTTTTTTCATATTTCCAAATGATGTTATAGAATGCCCATATAACATTTTACAATGTCTTAGAGTGAATCACACAAAAAGTATTTCCAAAATGTAAATTTGATAATTCATCACAACACATGATTACATGATTTTATTAACAATTTTACCACAGGAGCCAGATGAATTTTCCTTTCTTATCACATACATAGAACATACAACATGAGGGGAAAATTGCACTGGACACTTGTGTGTAAACTGTGATTTAAAACATGTAATGTTTGTGTTGAGATGAATTATCAAATTTACATTTTGGAAATACTTTTTGTGTAATTCACCCTAACCCATTGTAATATGTTACATGGACAACCTATATCAACATTTGGATTTATGAGAAAAGAACTTTAATTATGTGTTTGGACTGACGTTCGGAAGGCTATTTCAAGGTTAGGTTTTATGTTTTCATTTCTTTCTAAATGCCTTATTTGTTGAGTTTTTTAATATTTTCACTGTCACATCTATATACTTGATGCATCACTTACAAAATATATCAAAATTATTTTGGAATTTATGGATATTTTAATATGTTTAGTAACCACACACACTTTATAGATTTTTTTCAATTTCAAATCCTGATACACCCTTAAACTCCATTCTTTACTATTTATACAAATTTGTACATCTATTAAAATAAAAGCTTTTTTTGTTTTCAGTTTGTAAATTTCTAGCAATTGAACTGAAAGCCCGACTTGAAGAAACAGGAAAAACAAAAGAAGAGATACAGATTGGTCAGAAAATAAAAATTAAATACAATACAGCGTAAGTATGACTAGGTGTTGCATTAGTACCAATGTTAGAAATTTAATTAATTTGCAGCTGACCAATTAACAGTTAACTGGCAATAAGGATTTGATGATTAATTATTTGTATTAATTCATAAAAATGTATTTTAACAAGTTTTCATTTTTGCTGCGGTCAGTTGAATGCATGACCAATAGTTAATTATGACTTTTGAAATATATTTGTTTATACCAATTTATTTTAGCTTGATTGTGAAACAAGTTCTTACAACTTCTATTAATTACTTTCAAGTCCGCTTTCCTAGTCCCTCAGTACTGAGCTAGTAGGATAACGTTTCTTGCTCAAGTAAACAATGGGGTAGGTTTTGGACGGGATTCAAACCAACTCAGAGCTGGCTATCCAATGATTACCAGTCCAACATTGTAACCACTTGGTGATTTAATCTGTGAGTTGTAGACAATAATCTTTAAAATTCCTCTATATTTTCTCACAGTTTTGTGAATGAAAACTAAAAATTCACATACAGAAAGGCAGGGAATTTGTTTTAGAAATAACTACCTGTGAATCATTGTAACTTGGTATACTGTTGTGAATCTTTAAATTTGTCTTGAATATGTTTCAGAGATTTAAGATTGATTGAATTATTAACTGATCCACATATATGTAATATAATGTTCGAATATGATATACATAAAGAAAGATCTGGTAGTAACAGGTATGCTAGAGGTGAAAATGAGACATTAAAAACATTAAAAATTATTTTGTAAGTATATACTTTCTTTCTATCTATCAATTAAATCCAATAGTTTGTGTGTAATCTGCTGCCGTTGACCAAGGGACTGGGGTAGGCAAATGCCGTCTAGATCTTCTAACATCTGTCCTCCGCACAATCCTGTTTAGAGGGTCACTGTTATGCAGTTTGTATGTCTTCATGTCAACTTTTATGCACTCAGAGCAGTACTTTCTTAGCCTCCACGTTAACCAGAGGATGGTATTCTCAAACTTGTAATGGGGTTGATGCACCCGGTAGAGCGCATCACATAACCATATCATCGTAGCCTTCTTGCACAGAGGGCATCAGTAACATCCTGTATGCCTAGTTTGGTACAGAGGAATTCTGTGGGAATCTCATCATGCGGGACTCCCACAGAAAAAAAGTTGACATTGCTATTTAAAGTCTGCTTCTATGTTTATGCTCAGCCGACTTAACAATTTTGTACGATAAGCTCTGATAATTGAAATCACCTTCAGGCAGGGGACCACTTACGGTACCCATTTACACCAAGGTGAAGTGAAGCAATCACATGTAAACTAATTATTGCTCAAGGAAATAAGAACATAACAGAATGAACAAATTTATTCAAGGAAAGTGCATAAAAATAAACATTACAACTACATGGTTTTAATGCAATACATGAAATAAGCGGTTCTTTGAGTGGTGGTTGAGCCCAGGTATTCTCAATTCCTAAGTGGGCATGCTACAACTGGACTATTGCTCTAACTCACTTACTTTCTATTTTATTTATTATACAGTCCTACACATAAGGTACAAAACCTCTGAAATTCTGGAGAAAATGATAACGGTACACCAATTTGCCACACTCCTGTGTTTGTTATCATTACCTCGAGTTAGACCCTATATCTGTCAAGGCATGTTAGGCTACAGATTGTTATCTTACAGATGGTTTAATTTATGGTCAATGGGAATCCCTAGCTCTGGTCAGTTTTCTTGTTTTTAGTTTGAATGAAATTCAGTGAATTTAATGTTAGTTCTGGCTCTCTGTACAATCAATGAGAAAATATAAAGAAATAATTTACATATGAATTACAATATACGTAATTCAAACATCTAAATAAGAACAATAAGTTCATAATTAATTAGATTATATTTTAAGAAATAATTATTATATCGTTTAAATGTTAAATTAATAAAAGAAATGTAAACCAAAGACATGGCAAAAGAACACATTGTACAGGCGCAGGGAAATTTTATATAAGAAGAGGAATGTACATGTATTGGTAAGTTGTAGATCCTGACCCTTCTAACAACAGTCATGGTCATCGGCTAAACTTGAATCCAAGAAGATCTATCTGGAGACATGTAATTAGTACAATATTGAATAATGCCTAATAATTGAATATGTTGAATAACTTGTGCAATAATAATCAGTTTGACGAGCTCAGTTAGTAGAGTGTCTGACTTGCAAGTAGGAGGGCGCAAGTTTGATCCCTCTCTAGGTCTGCAATTTGTCATAAGCCGAATAATTAAGCATTCTGTTAAGTTTTATTGAAGAAATGGATTCAATTTTAGGCTTGAATTTTTTTATGAAATAGATCATAATCATAAAACAACAATGAAACAGACATTAGCAGGGTCTTCCTGTTAATATGTATGTGATATATATGAGTTAAAAAGTACATGACAATTATTTTATGAAATCTGGAACCATTTACAATTTCAAAAGTGTGTTTGGTTCCTTGTTACATAATCTAGCCTTTATCTGGCAGGATTGAACAAGGATGCTCTGAACAGTAGCTGCATTGGTCAACAGATAGATATGCCTTCATTGACATTTTCTTGCTTTTTAAGCCAATAGGAAATAATTTTCCAAATTACTTTGCTTGTACCAAAGATTGCACGCACAAAACAATTTTTTACTATATTTTTACAACTATTTTGTGCATTCTTTTCATAGGATAAATATGAGTATGAAACGATTAAGTGAATATTAACATGAAATCACCAAACATTACCCTTATAGATTACGAAACTATCGTCAAGTTTGGCATGCATCGATCTAGTAGGGTATGGTAGGCAGTCTCGATGGCCTAGATTTATAAAAAAGTTACCATAGAACATCATCAATAGATTTCAATTAATTAGTAAATCTTGATAGTCCTCAAAAAAAAGATAAGACCCTCTTCGAAAAAGGAACCTCCTTCAAAATACCTCTGTCTTTTAATTACATTAAAAACAATTTGTTCTTCAATCATGAAATAACTTAATTAAATAAGTGGATAAAAAAGGCTATTTAGAGCCATAAGGGTTTCTTTAAAAACACACATTTCTTATTTCATCCTATGGTTAAAGTTTGTTTGAACTGACATTGAACTACTGTTAATTAAGTTAAGCCATATAAAGCCACAGCTGGAAAATCTGCGGTTTCTATACATAATTTTATAAGGCTACAATTTTAGTCACGAGTTTGATACACAGTGTAGCTCTAGAAGAAGCAGAAGTCCAGCAGTATGACGCGTTTTTAGGGATGAAGAGGTCCTGGGTTCAAATCCCACTAGGGGCCCTGCTAATTTCCCTGAGCAAACATTTACCTGCGATTGCTTCCACCCAAGTTTAAATGGGTACCTGCAAGGGTGGTATAATTGCATTGCACCAATTAGACGCTTGCAAATAACACGCTTGCATTCCTAAGGAGAAACATCACATGCTGTTATGGATTATGCCGCAGCAATCTGGGACCCTACACCAGTACAAACTTCAACAAATTGGAAGCGGTCCAGAGGTGGACAGCACGATTTGTCCATGGGGAATACCAACAGACAAGTAGTACCTGCCAGATGGTAACATCACTTGGATAGCCATCACTACAACAGCCCAAAGCAGATGAAAAGCTTGTGCTTATGTACAGAACTATCTCTGCCTACTACCACCCTGCTGTTATGTCCACCAGAGGACCAACTATTCGGTACCTGTTACCATTATGCCGCACTGACACATACCGGCATTCCCTCATCCCGTCATCGATCCGGCTGTGGAACAGACAGTGCAAAGTTATAGCCCGATTCTCCCTCCTTGGACAGCTTCATGGCGGTGCTGGGCTCTCTCCACTAACCCACTACAATGTTTTATCTACTTTTATCCCTGCACCGTTTTGGGCCTCACAGTCACTTTGTAAATAGTCGCAAGTGTGTCGATGCTCCAGAGAGGGCCCTGCACTTTTATAGGAAGATGAAGGTCAAGTTTATGTAGGCCCTTGCTGAACTTTAAGCCAATTATCATATTCAATGGACTGTAAAAAATCCTGATTGTTAAATCATAAAATTTATTCAGCAAATTGGAGTATGGACATTAGGGTGGAATTGATAAAAAGTAAATAACATTCTGCTGTTAATTCATTTTAAACTTACAGCATAATTTTAAACAACATTTTAAAGTCATATTCATGAAATCAACTGAATATAAATATAAACGGTAATATGAAAGTGATTAACTAATAAAGGAGAAAAAATAATAATAATATTACATTTTTATTTTATTTTTATATGATTCAATTAATGTTATTGTACAAAGTTTTTCTGACTTGATGTGCTATACATACGTATGAATTCTAAAGCATTATAAACAATACCACATGTGTTTATTTAGATACTAGGCTTATCAGATTGCATTGACAGATTAATAGTTCACCCGCTGATAAATTGGCTGAAGTGGTCAGATAATGTTTCCTTAATGGTTCTGGACATAACGGTACCACCTTTCTCAGACCTGAGGAGAATCTCTTCCTTATGTGTAGGACTGTATAGGGAAAAAGGCGTAAAAGTAGATCTAGGTATACCCTATGAATACTGGGATACCCCATCAGCTGAAGTCACACAATTACAAAGAGAAGTATGTGCATGCATTTTTTTTTCGGCGCAGCTGTCTAAGCCAACTTTTGACCTATATTTTAACCAATACAATTTGCTCTACCATAGCTGTTTGTCCAATGAAAATCCTTTACGGTATAAAGAAATGGATAAAACACATGACACCATTGGCTATTTGTGATTAACAGGTGCGTATTACGTACAGTAGCTGCTGACTATTTACTCTGTGTATAATGAGTGACTCGCTATGCTAATTGATCACACATTCGTCGTGGTACGCCCCTTGCTGTATAACTAAACTGCGAATATGACTCAGCGGACGCTCGGAATGGGTTTTCATTTTGTCATAATTATGTAGGCCGCCATTGAGCATTTCTTTTAAATTGTTTTATGTTCGCCAGAAAAGTAACATAAATCGTTTAGTCATTCTTGAAAGAAATGATTTTAATCGAAAATCCATGGCATTGTTATTAAAGATGTTTTTAATTTTAGAATCGGACAGATTTTCCAAATTGACAAATCAGCGAAGTGGCAATATATTCGGACAAAAATTGTCAGTTGAAGCTGAAATTCAATTTCGGACAAACTACATTTGACCTACAGTTAATACATGTACGTCGTGAATGACTAACCTTTATACTTAAAACCGTTGAAAATGAACCAAGCAGAGCGCCGAATATCTTTTTTAAAGATATTTCTTGTTTATAACTTTTTTTTATAATTATAGGTTATTATGCATTATGCTGTACAATACGGAAATATATTTGGACTATATCGGCTCGTCCAATATGACTTTTCAAGCTGTGTATGAGTCCAAATATATTCCGTATTGTACAGTAAAATGTATAAAAACTTTTTATTATAAATCTTTCGTTTACTTCGAAATACCGGCAATTTATATAAAAATCTATCGTTAAGGATTAAAATCGGAAACCAGACATGCATCGTTTAGTGCATACGTACTCAACCGTCCAATACGAAAATAATATATATATTTTGGATCCAATATTATTAGTTACACAGTCAGTTACTGACCGGATACGGTGTGATACTGGGTCAGTAAATTAATATTGGGTGAGAGCGTAGCTCGAGCCCAATATTTATTCACTGACCCGGTATCACACCGTATCCGGTCAGTAACTGACTGTGTAACGAATTTATCTTACCGAGTACCCCCATCTGAATATTTTGGAGTAGAAAAATAAGGTTTCGTCAGCGCTATCATTTATAAATTTTGTTACTGACTGGATATTAGAATCTACTGACCTAATATGGGATAATATCTGGTCAGCACGTGACCGCTCTCGGCCAATGAAAAACGAGTATTCCGTACGAGGTTAGATAAGGGAATATATTGGACGGTCACGTGTTACAAATGCAGGTTGTTGATTGGTCAGATTTATTAGATATATAATAATTAATAATATTTGTCTTCCTTGTAGACTACATAATGTACCTGTTTTGAAATCACAGCAGGGATGTGAAATTCCCATGCCCAGCTTATCCGACTCATACATTTATGTCTGCCGACAAGAAAATATATCAATCCCACTAGTCTGGGGACAAGTGATATTTTAGTCGTAAAAATACCAAATACTGTAAATTTCTAAATGTTTTAGTCAAATTCAACAGTGAACTGCACTGTATTACAGTGTCAATTATTTATTATAACTTAAAGTATGTCTTTGATATCATAGTTCTCAATATGGCTTTTTTAATTTGAACTTCTGGACAAGTGAAATTTGACCCAAGACAAGTATATTTTAAGATATCACTTGTCTAAGGACAAAGGGAAAAATCTAGGAATTCCTCACTCTGACACATTATTACTGAGTATGGATAAATTGCAATTATTGATTTCATATCAAAGGGAGATAATTACTCTACTTTATTAAAAGATATCATTATTCATTTTGCTACAAATTGTGGTATTATAAATTTAATTCATGCAAAATTAACCAGATGTAATGACTGACAAAATGCTATACTTCATAATAAATTATAAATAATTCATTATAATTTTCAAATATAAATACATGTAATGACTATAAATTGACTTTAGGGCCTAATAGATCTAATTTGGAGCTCCAATATATGGTTTTTTCCATCGGTGCACAGTTGGTACAAACAAAGTTTGTCACACATTATTGCTGAAAAGCACAAAATACAAATTAAATCCTTCAGATTTTTTCTACATATATTTTCATAATGGTGAAAGTAGTTGGTAGCATGCAAGTCTACTGATCGAAGGGTTATGGGTTTGATTCCTGGGTGGGGCATACTTTCATGGAGCTTAATCATGAAATCATTTCTACAGCCATTCTCCAATCTACCACTGATTCTTAATCATGTTGGGTAGTTGTCAGTCACTGAAGAAAGTATGTGCCTAGTAGTTGGTTAATTGCTAAATCCAGAGATTTAGCCTTTCCAGGAACAGTGTGTAGGTTGACTGACCACAGTTATATGACCTATACGTTGTGTTGCTATGGCATTAACCCCTTCCCACCAAATAAAATGGTGAGTTTGTTTTTACACAGGGAGAACACAAATATTTTGATTAGGGGTATAGTGTATTGAGGGGAATTCTACCTAAATGTATGTAACATCTGTGTTTCTCTGTGTTTCCAGTGTTTCTCAGTTGTAGAACAGTATGAGGAAGATATAGAAGACTGGTATTTTAGTAATCAAGATAAAGATATCATAGATTATTTATGTAGAGAACGTGTATTAAAATATGAAAACCAAGGTCAGTACTGCTTTAAGGTGAAACGTTCAGTCCAAAATTAACACCAGCTCAATCTCCCATGGCAACCACAATTTTTAATGTGCACTTAAAGATTTTGATATTGTGTCCAAGGTGACAATTAAAGTGAACTAATTAACTAACAAACATCAATATGAATTTGCTCAGTACGAGCAAATTCATATTGATGTTTGTTAGTTAATTTCTGAACATGAATTTCTTCAATACTTTATCACATTAAATTATGCATGTATTTGTAATATAAAATAATACTGTTAGCATTAAATGTCCATAAGCCAACTCGAGTATATGAATTTCTGAACCTATACATGTACATTGTATAATTATATACCTTTTTATTAAACAGAATGCCTTGATGAAGTTTATGTACCAAAAGGACAACAAGATGATGGTATTGAAGAAGACAAATCATCAAAAAAATCAAAATCAAAGAAAAACAAGAATAAGGGTAGGTAACCATATGTCTAGAAATTATTTCTTTGCTACAGTATATTTGCTGGAACATACAGTCTACTATAGATGTGTTCATTTATTCATAAAAATGGTATAGATATGTTGTCGTGATTTGTCTACTGCGCTTTAATTGTGTAAAAGACTCACTGGTCAGGGTGATTGATAGATGTATACCCATAACCCATTGAGCAGGGGTAATAGCTGTGAAGTATATGAGCATGCTGTGGCATGAAACATTTACTTAAAAATGTTACTCCTTTTCATAAGACTGTCCAGCTTGCTCATTTGTAAGCAGGCAAGTCTACTGATCTAGGAATTGTTGGTTTAATTCCCAGGCTCGGCATACTTTAATAGAGTTTGATCATGAAATTATTTCTATGGCCATTCTCCCTCCTACCACTTTTTCTTAATTAAGAAGATTTGTTGTCAATTCCTGGTGAAAGTATAAACCTAGCAACTCGTACAATTTAAAAGAACTATTTTTAAAATGCTCTATAAAACAAAGTGTATTTTTATATTTCTCTATTTTGCAGGTAAATTGAAGGGAGATAACGGGGAACATACAGAATCGTGATCTTATTTATGATACAAATATCATCTCTATCCCACCAAAGTTTTAAATATTTCAAATTATATTTTACATTATGAACATTGTAGCATATCAATGTTACATCGTGCTTTTTTAAATCCTTGCTAGTTTTGCAACTAAATTTGTGTTGTATTGTTTTTGTACACAAAAAAATCTTACTAAAAATGTTATCATAAGTCAATATCATAAATGTTGCAGTTCAAAGTCAGAAGGATAATGAGCGTATTTATGATATGGTATTCAAAAGGTATACGACATTCTACATAGTTCTATATTTGGAATTAAGTGGTCAAAAAATATCTGTATTATAAATGTTTTTGCTTTTAACATACAATGATTTTTATCAAAAGTGTTTTGTGAGAAGCACCTCATAATGGTAGATGTTGCTCTCTCCTGTCATTGTCAAATTGAGTTTGTTAATTCCATCTCTAAGGTTAAACTTACATGTTTTTATTAAGTTTTTTTCCACTGTATCTCACAGTCTATGCATCTGGAGGATGAAAGGCATTGGAGTCTTCTGGTTGAAAGTACTTCTTTATTGACTTAACTTTTAGACCCATCAAGATTTTCAGTTTGATACAGCCATATAGCACTGATCGTAGATACATCAGTATTGCGATACTATAATCTACAAGCCATGACCCCATGTTGTGATCGATAAGATAAGGATCATAGACCACGATCATGGTCATAAAGATGTTAATTTTTCATCGGGGGGGGGGGTTAATCCCTTGTAGACAAATGTTGTATGTATACATGTATTATTGTCCATTGTGTATGAGGTGTAAATTAACAGATAAATTGTCAGTACTTTAGAGATGACATTTTGTATACATGACTGTTAGTTAAAACAAATTTGACAATTGTAATATTTTTTGTTAGAATGAAAATTAGATCTATATATTTTATATATCAACTTTTTTAAATTACTTAATTGCCCATCCATTAATTTTGATAAGCCGTATTTTTATTGTAACAATAGTTAAATGATAAATTTAAATTGCAACAAATTATTCAATCATCATCGTTATTGTTAAGACGTCAATAACTAGTTTTTGTTTCGTTTGTCCGTCGCAATAATTTACTGAGACTAAAATGTCCATGCATTAATAAGTAACTGTATATACATATTATCTCAAGGAAATACGATTGAAGAAATTATAATCATAGAGGTTAAATTAAAACAATAGTATGTCTTTTTTCATTTATTATTATGCCGCCAAAATAAACTACAATAGTTCTTATATTTATAAGTATTTATTTGCATTTCAATTATACGCATATAAATATATTATAAGCAATAAAAGGAATATTGGTTTTTAATTAAATTTGTTTTAAAGTAATATTTTTTACAATACTGATTTCAGTGGTTCATATGGTCGAATAAAACTCTCTGACCAATATATAATTATACATTTGTATTTTCAAAACAGTCTAGAATAATAATTATTTCTGAACCTTTATTGTTAGATCATTTGACAGATACAACTAGTCATCCACGAAATAGAGACAGAAAGGTAATCCTGTCATAAAAGTGTACCCGCTGCGCCTTGCTATGCACAGTGTATTATACAATCACACCAGGGGTCCATAAATCCGGTGACGCACACTATAAAATTAAGAAAAAAATACGTTAAAAATCCAAAACTTTTGGAAAAAAAGTGCAAAACAGACTAAAACTTCATTAAGATATTTTAAAAATAAAAAATGTTCCAGAAACTAGAAACATACAGCTTTCTCATGTCGTTTGCACAAATTTGATCAAAGAAACGGAAAAGCTTTATTTTTCAACTTATATCAGCATGGGTATTTATTTTCCTTCTTATTTTATAGTAACGTGAGTTGTCAAATAAAACCTCAAAACAGACCAAAACTTTACAATTTTACAAAAATGTAAAAACAACCGAGAGAAAGAAGGAAGTTTAAACTTTTTAACATCATTTGCACAAAATTGATATATTAAAAGATAAAAGAGATATGGCCGTTTAAAGAATTTCCCCCTATACTTTTCTATTGACTTTTAAGGTTATAACTGTGAGTAATATAAGTGTGCTAATTGTTGAAATCATTGGTATTTTTTGTTACGTTTTTTTTCATGTCTATGTGCCTTACAATTTGCCAAGGATTGCTGTTGATTATTATGAAGTGTTGCTGAAAGAAATTAATCCATGAATGTTATATTTTGTTCTATATGTCATATGAACTTAAAGAAGTGCCATATATATTTACAGTATAAAGTATTCTATCTTTATGATAGGCAAATGATCACTGAAGATTGAGTATGGTGGCTACACCATTCTTGAAAATATGTTTCCTATTCTTGAAAATATGTTTCCTGAGCTCACTAGGTGAAATACAATCAATCTTACACAAAAATCGTCTATAATTGCTATACTTGTCTTCCTGTTTTAAAACGTTTCTTTTATTTTTTCATGTATGTTAATTATTTCTTTCATTTTCATGTATGTCAAATATTTCTTTCATGCTCATGTATATTAAATATTTTTGTCATTTCCATGTATGTCAATTATTTCCTTCATTTTCATGTATGTCAAATATTACCTTCATTTTCATGTATGTCAAATATTTCCTTCATTTTATGTTCCTTCATTTACGTGTATGTTTAATATTCATTTCATTTTTATGTTTCTTTATTTTCATGTACTGGGTATGTTGAAATTTTCCCATATTTTCATGTACTTCATTTCATGTATGTTGAATATTTCTTTTAGCATCATCTTAAAATAGTTTATACCGTGGATCACTTTGTAATTATATTACTGTGTGCATGGCTATTTACTTATATAAAATACAACCTCTTCTCTTGTACAGGCACTTGTCAGTAGGGCTACAAATCTATATTTATTCAAAGTCAAACAGTGTCAAATGTTAATTTCTGTTTAATTAATTTAAATAATTTCCTGATTCCTTATATAAATGTAATTTGATATTTTAACTGTTTTTTGAAATTCTAATAACTATCCACGTTCGCGAAATGTTGGCCGGTCAATAGTATAAAGTTATTTCATATGTGATTTGGGAACAGTCAAACTGTTGGTCCGAGGTGAAGGGAGTAGTGTTTTAACTGTTTCATTATTCCTGACACCGTGGGACAACAGTTTGACTGTTCCCAAATCACACATGCAATAATGTTTTATTACCTGATCAATTACTAATTTAACAGTACTTGACATGTTAACGTCTGCTTAATTAAGATCGATGGATGTTTGATGCATTGGAAAGCATCTGGTAAATCCAAAAATCCTGTAGCAGTTACTTCCCCTTATATCAGAACAGTAACAGTTTGAATAACATTGCGTGATGTCATAGCATGCACGAGAAACAGTCAAAACTATTGACCGTCAACAGCTCACTCTGAAAACAGTTAAAATATAGATTTACACTTATATAAGCAATTAGGTAATAATTTTAATTTACGTAAACATGTCAAGTACTGTTAAAATAGTAATTGATCAGGTAATAAAACAGTTTATCTTGTGTGATTTGGGGACAGTCAAACTGTTCCCAAATCACATTAGAATAACTGTATAATGTTTAATGTAAAATAGTTTTGTTTTCAACATTTATAATGATTGACATGTCTTCAAATGCATGTACAAGATATTTAACCATTGCAACATCATCTTCACTAGCAAGTTGTATAATTTTTAAAAGCTTTCATATCTAATATTACCATACTCAAACCACAAGGCTATGGAGATACTTGATCTGACATTAGATAGATTATAGTAAGAATCTTTAGGTAGACAAAACCTTACTTCCGTCACTACCTTATGATTGGGAGAAATGATATCTTGTATAAAAATAGATGATATGTATTGATTTTAGATCTTTCTATGTCCTAATTGAAAGTCATTATTAGGCTAGTTTAAAGCTACAGTCCCATAAACATAAAAATAGTGTGAGGGCACCGTACAGGCGCTATGCGAACAAGCTCTTTAAAGACCCGCACAAACTCTTGCATACCTGTATGGACTGTTACATTTTTACCAGGGTCTGTGAGATGAGCCGTAGTTATAAGTTTCAAAGTCAAATTGTGAACAAAATCATGGCAGAGTATGGATTATTGCACATACAGGTCGGCAACAAGCCAAGATTTTATGGGACTGAGGCATTAAATGTGTTTGAATGCATGTACCAAGTACAGTTCTATGTTGACTTAAACATTCGATGTCTGTTTTCATAATAAAGAAAATCAAATTCTTCATTTGTTTTAGTTGTTTATAATTTTCAGAACTAGAGTATAAAATTTCTGAAAGTTTCAATATTAAACTTTCGTACCCAGAGATTATCAAGATGTAATGCTAGTTTGAGATTCTAGAAAACCTAAAAAAAACAGAATGGAAGTATCCATCTTAGTAGTACTTAGTAGTCTAACCTCCTGGTCTAACCCCGTTCACACGGGTTATCGAGTATATATACTCAGTGGGATCCGGCGGATCCGCTCCACCGGATTCTATTTAACCGGATCGGGATCCGGTGAGCATTTTGACCTTGAATCCGGTATACCGGACTTAACCAATATTCGCTATTTGCGACATGGACAAAACTGGATCAGTACAACACAACAGAGAATGTTAAATACTGTTGTTAATGTAACTGTCAACATCACCTAGCTTTAATGTTATACATGAATATGAAGAAGATATCAACATTTTACTACCAGAAAACGGGGGGGGGGGGGGGGAGATGCTTATACCTACTGCAAACAAATCTAGCATTGAAGGTTAACTGCTGTAATGTTGACATTACTGCCGACTTCACATACCTCAATAAAGTCGTGTTTTATAAATACTTACTGTATTAGAATCATACATTATCTTAGATAAGTTACAAGTCTAATAAACTTAGTATTTATAAAACATGAAATTATTTATTTGTTATAGATTTAACCTAGTTACTCATGTATGGGTGGCTAAAGATTATAAATGACTTTGTCATATGAATTTGTAAAAAGTCAAAAGAACAAAGTCATAGGCCTAGTTCAAGTCCCACATTCAGCATTGAATCAATTTGGCCCAAAGACAAGTAGTTGAGTACACCGAGGATTGTAAATTTTGTACAGCATATCTGTTTTTAAGCATTATATGATTATAAATGAATTAGAAAACTTAAAATAAAAAACATGATAATTTGAAACTTGCAAAAATTTCAAGGGTCTTTAAAAACATTATATATGTACTGTATTCTTTCGAGAATAAATAACTTACCTGTGATTTCCGTTTTAAGAAATTGTCACTTTTTCAAACTTAAATTTAGAAAGAAAAATATGGGTTAAAATGTTTATTGTGCCACTGATGCACGTTATATTTTAATATTTTCACGATTAAAATATCTGCTGTAAATGAACCTATCTTCGCTTAGTAGCTTTAAGTAATTAAAAGTCAATTATCCCAAACACATAAAATATGATTTGACCAGAGATGGTGATAATTTTTCCAAAACTATTTAACACCCTGCGCTTTAGTACATCAAATTAATTATTGTCAAATTTTAAGTATTTAAAAAAACATATATTTAACTTGCGAATAGCATGAATTAGCTACTTTTTATTGCAATCATATTATATAATATGTATGTTGAAAATAAATGTTATGTTATGTAAATATTTGATAATTTTAGTTTCTTAGGCCACAACAAGTTGATCATATGTTTTACGGATTTTTCAGAAAAAAAAATGGGGCGAGCGAGCGAAGAAAAAAAGAAGACTCTTTATTCACTTGCTTTATATAGCGGTTTGACCAAATTTTTATGACCGAGCGAGGGAATAAAAATATTTTTTTTTTTGTAAAAACCGTCAACATTAAGGTGCGAGCGAACCCATAAAACATATGATCAATTTGTTGTGGCCTTACTGTACTTATATAGTCTTTTATAACTCTATTAAGAGTGGCAATGTACGTGTTTTATATTGTATATTATATGTTTTATATTCATGTTGTTCATAGTTTAGACTTAGATAAATTAATATTTATTATTTTCATTTTGTTTTTGTTTAATTGTATACATTTATGGTGGAGGGTTTTTACTTATTTATTATTGTTATTATTAATCTTTTTGTACAGCGCCATTGCATATGTAATATAGAAATAGGCATTTAATCAAATGAAGAAGTTTAAGTTTAAGATAAATAAATAATATACATATTCTACAAAGATAGATAGATAGATCTTTTATTAACGTATACCAAGATGTACATAGTCATTTACAACATGAAATATATACAATATATGAGAATACAATGACGTGAAAAACAATAATAGCATAATGAAAAAAAGACAAACAATTTAATAACATAGCGTTACAAACTAGTTAACATATTAACCGGTAATTATCTAAAACAACAGCACAAACATTCTGATTGGTTTAAATTTTTTTTTAAATCATGAAAAGATAGTGTGATAAAGTGTTGATGAGTTGGACACATTGTTTGAACTGTTTGTTAGTAATTATTGCAATTTTTAATGACTTGTGTCAACAATAGGTTCTTAATCATCTAGAGTTACTCAAGGTGCTCATCACTTGGCTTTAATAATATTTGGATAAGTCCTTCTCAATGAAAAAAACATTAATGTTATACCTATATAAGATTACCTTCGTAAATAACTGAACACATAATCTGATTATACTGTATTGTCTTAGTAGATATACATGTATGCACTTTAAAGTAGAAAGTCGAGAATTGTTTTAACTATCTCAAATCCTTTCATTACTCGTAGGGCTAGATATATTGCAATTTAAGGCTTCAATACACTGAATACTTTAACGATAATAGTTTGAACTGTTGATTAGAATACAATACATGAGAGTGGATTGTGCATCTAGATTAGTGTTCATGTGGATATTTTATGTAGTTTATATTTTATTGTATGTGAATATGGTTTAATTGTGAAGTTTATTTGTTTATATTTATCATGAATACTCCAAGATCTGGACTTATCAGAGCCACTGAAAAGGCGATACAAGAATTTATAGAGGTTAGTATGATATCTTTACTCATAAATACGATTTTTGTATTAGGAAAGTGCACTCGGAACTCGGCGGTGATTCACTTCAATGAATGGTCGAGGGCATCCGATTGTTGGAGTAAAGTAACATTTTAACATATAGGCTCGTACGTGCGTTTTCATTCAAAAGTTAACGTGGGGTCATTCTATATATTGATATCTAATACATACGCGGCTGTTATGATTTAAACCATCGTTTTATTAGATTTAACTGTCAAATATTTATTTTTCTATGTTAGAATCGATCTGACATACATACGTACTAATTCAGTTTTTAGCTCGATAGTGAAACAAGATCTAACTTTATATTCGAGTTCACTTCCTGGTTCCCCGAAGTACTGAGCTAGTATGATCAATGAAACAACGAGGTATGGATTGAATGAGATTCAAACCAACGTCGAGCTAGGAATCCAATGATTACTATCCAACGTCGTAACCACAGCATTGCACAGTGCAACACCACAAAGCACAACACAGCACGACGTAAAGTAACACAACACGACAAACCACACTATAGCACAGCACAGCACAGCTCAGCACAACACTACAAACCACACTACAATACAGTGACTTATAATCAGCGTCCACAGTACTCACAGTCTATACATTTGTATATGATATGATTACCTAGTATTTTAATATTTTAATAAAGATATATTAACAATTTATTACCGATTTTCTTATGTTATTTCAGGATAGCTGTGAGAGAAATCTACCATTAATTCAGAAACTAGAAGAGTTCTCCTATAATATCTGGGTGGAATCGGTAAGATCATTTTATCTATACAAGAATGATGTATCTGTACACGATGTAAAAGTTGGCAATGATTTGCATGTAGTTACTTTTCTTAATTTCACATTTTTTTTTCAAGTACTTAAATGATTTGGGAACAGAAGTAAGCTTATATTTGTAACATATTGAAACACATTATTATTTTTATGTATCATATTACATGGAATTCACTTTACGCACGACACAATCTCCTAGTTCAACATAAAAGCTGTGCGATAAATATTACTTAAAATACCCTTTCTTGATTTTTAATTTCAAAGAACATCTATTATATAATCATGCACTTTAAATGATATATGTATTGAATCACAATCGTCAGAATATCTTACTACAGGATTAAAAACTATGGAATTCAACATTGACTTTATTTTTGCGGCTCATGGTATCGTACGACCAGTGTCATAAGCTATACATGTGATTGTTGTTCATACCCCGAAAAGACAAAATTAAAAATCTAAGACCTCACCAACGAATGAACTGTCGATATTTATCTCTTTTTTGTGTCATCCCCGGTATTGATGTCTATGGCATATGGCATTATACATTCAGTGCTACTCACTTTTTGTATGCTATATGTCATGTCATTGATACCGAAATAAAATTATTATATAATTTATGCTGTTGAACAAAAAGTAAAAAAGTGCGAAATTAGGATATGAAAGTGGTTGCCCGATTAGGACATTTTAGCAGCTAGCACTATATCTTGTTTGTAGAACTTCGGTTGCCTAGAATAAACTTTTGGTTGCCCCAACTAGAAATTGGTTGTCCGTGACAACCAAAACACTCACTAATTTCGTTGACTGCATTCTATATTTAAATAAGATGGTATTTTGAGATGAACTGTTCAGTTTTTAGGTTAATTGTGATATTTTTATTCCAACTACATCAAATTCGTACGTTCGGTACTTGCTTGAATGTGAATCATATTGAACATTAGCATACACCAATTTGAAAAATGTTAATCACAATAAATGAAGTCTTTATTATTTTTCATTATTTTATTGTAGAATACAGATTTCCTTCAGCATAGTTTATCATTAGAAGATGATGATGATGGCGATGACTATATCTGGGATGATGATTGTATGCCAAGGTAAGAATTTCTTAGATTTGTATAATTATAGCATATACCAAATGTAGAGTATAGATAATTACGGATTTCCGTCTCAAAAATTTCAATACCTGTTGCTATGGTAACGGAGCATGTTTTGAATTGTGGGAAGCTTAAAAAAATGCACTGGTATGAGTATATATAAGTTCTGAATGTTTCATGAAAATCCGAGACGATGCATGTCTGGCCATTCAGTAAGTTTTTGTATTATAAAGAGTGGCTTTTATTTAAACAACGCTTAGTTTACGAAGAACATAGAGGTCTACAGAGATCAGTAGCCTGTTCAATTACCCTTAACGTTCCAAAACGTTTCTTAACGCTACATTCGGAATTCCTCGGCCATTCGCTGCGAATAATCTCGGACATATTTAGACGCTATTTTGAAACTACCGGTGTTGAAGTAAACTAATATATTATCGTGTAGGCATTGAGTGATTTTTCGTTTTTAGTCCGTAAATTTTGAAACATCACTCATTGCCTTAACGATCGCATATTTGTGTATTTGATTAGATTGTTCGTAGCGAATGGCCGAGGAGTTCCGAATGTATCGTTATGTAACGTTCTGTAACGTTCGCGGTAACTGAACACGCTACTGTACTGCACAAATTAATATAAATGGCGTATTTTTTTTGACAACTATTTCTTTAGACCGACATTTTCTTTACTTAAACCATTGTTTATGAACGTGAAAGCGCATGCGTCTTTGGGCAATTCTGTTAAACTGAAAGTTGAAAAAAATCAACATTGAATATTCACGCAGAATGGTTTGCAAAATTCTACCATCGAGTGCACGATCAATACTACGATTTTAAATGCGGTACTGATGAAAAAATATCAAGGTATATTTCATTATGTTTTCATATTTTCACCTTTTCCATCTTATTCCAGTTTTACAGAGTTCGAATTGACTCCCCTTGATGATGACGTCGATGATGATCAAGACGTAAGTTCTATTGGAAGTTCTATCAAGCCTTGTGATGAATCAGATTGTTGGATTGGTTATCTAGCCGGAAGTGAGGATGAAGATGACTTGGACAGACGCTTGAAATGTCACGTGACTGATATAGACCATTGCAGCCTAGAATCAAACAACGCTGGTATAAATCAACATGAAAGAAGAAACACGGTTAATTATCAGTGCATTCGAAGTATCAAGCGACGTCTACGTAAGAGAGAAGATACGAAACGTAGTCTTAAAAAAGAGGAAAGTCAAAACGAATGGGTTGTTGTGAATTCAGATTTAAGTGAACACATTTTCTCCAATAGTACCTCGGAGTCATCATTACCAAATAGTGATTTGCCTTTCAAAAATAGTGGAGTTTATAGTGTAATAAATAATCAATGGTCTGTCAGTAAGAGTGAGGGTTCTAATTCAGAGGAATTTTCATCAGACATTGACTCTGATACCGAAGAATGGGATGTGATTTCTATGGATATAAAAGACAGTGTGTATTCAAAAACACGTCGGAGACTCTTCACCAGTAAGGTAGAAAAGAAAACTCAAGAATTTGATGATATTCCATTATATTCTGACAATAATGTGCTAACATATATTGACTCATTGTTTGATCAATCTCATGGATGGGTGCTAGTACGTTTTCTATTACGAGTGATTGGATGTTTGTTACAAAAATATGGATAATAAATTTGTTAATGCTTGTAAACTTGTGTTGTTCTTATTCTCATTATCACCATTACCATCATTATTATTTGATCATTTGACATAATGCCAGTTTTTCTCCATTAGTAAAATGTAAAGAGTAGTTGTCGGCCTTGTGGCAGGGTAGAAAAGTACTGGTTTTGTTCTGTTACAGACACAGTAGAGCTGTCATCCATTCCAACGATATCGCTGTATCGTCGATATTTATTTTCCGATCAATAATCGATATGCATTTTGTAACATTGATAATAAAACCTATATAGTTAAGTTATTAAAATGCACTATTGAAAGTCAAATTTGCGAGACAAACTTTCTACCTTAAGTGGGTACAAGTGCGCTGTCAGGATATTAACTGATAGGTTTAACGGCACCATTTAGAAAATAGCTCTAGTCCACAGACGTTATAACATTCATGACAAATTTACATTTATCATGAGTTTATGACAACATAAATGGTCTGCATAGTTCATCAGTGAAGAAATTGATAAATATCGATGTATCGTCGATATTTATTTATCGATATATCGATATCGTCGTTACGCTTCGAGCCCAATCAATGACAGCTCAAAGACAATGGTCCAGGAAAGCTAGGTAAGGTGAGCTGGCTTCCGTAAAATGACCATTAATTGTGTTGACAAGTGCATATCCCAATAAGAATGAGATCATGTAAAACGGTGTGTGAAAAAGAAACACAAAGAAACGATACCAAAACTTTAATTACAGGAGTAGAGAAGATTATCTGATCACTTTTAATCAGAATGAGTCTTTCTACAAGAAAACTTATGATAAAAATCGTCGTAAGCTTAGCTTAAGGTGGGTCGGTACCTTACTCGGAGGGAAAAACGAAAAATATATTTTGTTCACCGATAATAATAAAAGTTGGCAGGCAGATACCTTCATGCTTCTTGTTTGTTTTTCTGGTAACCTTATAAGTTAATTATTTTATATACATTTCTTTTGTCCGAAAATGTCCACATTAGCGTTTGCGTTGTAATTGTTAACTCTGAATCCTCTGCACTATTTAATTTCGCATATTACCCAGTTAATCGCTCAATTCAATTTTTGTGCGGAGGGATTGGAGTTCACAGACAAAATTAATATTTGAAAGAAAGGTAGTACATGTAGTTATTTTATGAGTTATTCAGTGTCATAAAATTATATATCAGTAGCCTGTTCAATTACCCTAACGTTCCAAAACGTTCCGTAACGTTACATTCGGAACTCCTCGGTCAATCGCTGCGAATAATCTAATCTAATAAACAAATAAACGATTGTTAAGGTAATGAGTGATGTCTTATATACTAAAAACGATACATCACTCATTGCCTAAACGATTGTATATTTGTTTACTTCAACACCGGTTGAAACGCTTCCAAATGTAACGTTACGGAACGTTTTGGAACGTTAGGGGTAATTGAACAGGCTACTGGAGATAGAAATAGGCGAAAACTGCCCCGTGTTCAGTAACGACTGTTAGCTAACGATACGGGACGGAAAAACTCAACCCGAAGACAACTCAAGCCGTGCATAACTCAACTCAAAATTGGGATAACTCAATCCGTTAGTAGGGGATTGACTTGTCTCGGTATGACTTTTCTTTGGGTTGAGTTGTTCCGACAGTTCCGTTACGGAACGCTTAGGAACGTTCAGGGTTACTGAACACGCTACTATATTTTAGTTTACCTCATTAGATGTTGTTGTAGAACACGTGACTACAGACACTGACTATGCTATTCATGGACGCTATACATGTACATGTAGTAATCATTCACCCACTTGGGAATTTACTCAAATAAATAATTATACTAAATTATATATTGCTTGAAACAATGAACATATATATTGTGTTATACAATATGCGAACGAATACGCAGATTAATGCGAACGAATACGCAGATTAATGTTAAACATGTCGGTCACATGTCAATATTCAGATGAGGTTTAAAACCAGGCATGTTTATGGTTTTCCGACAGTCCCTACTTTTTCAACGTCGACCGTATATTATAAGACAAAATCGATTTTTGTCAAACGTTAGAAAAAATGCACTAAATTCGACTGACATAATCTAAAATTCTACCTTAAAGATTGCCTTTCTACTGAGCCTAAAGGGGGAGGGGAGTGAAACCAGAAACAGAACTCGTGTTAAGCCTGCAAAAATATTTCGATATCTAAATAAACCAAATACAAGTTAGTTACTTCTATTTCAAAAATTCACGTCACTTCATACGAATAAAAGAATTCATTTCATGCTTTAAGTCAAATATTGTATTCTTATCATCAAACAAATGCCAAGCAGCCACTCTCTGGAGATTCAGCATTTTCTGTTTCCTTTGTAGCCCTCTCGGTTGGTGGTTCCATGTGACAAATCTGTTCTGGACCACTGATCTTCAGCAACAAACATCTTGACTTCGCTGTGAGTGTCAAACCTTCATATTTTGCAAGTAAAATCACATCACCATTTTTAAATATTACACATTTTTCACCTTCAGACGAGTCACCAACGACTTCAACCACCGAGCTTGTATTGAGTCTTTCTTCATTCATATTATCAGACCCAGAATCATTGTCTCTAATTTCAATATCATATATCTCCTCAGTCACATCTTCCGTCGCTAAGTAATTGTCCAAACTGCATTTTACATCATTGGCATTCGTGATCTTATACATTAGAACAAGTTCACCTTTTACCAAAAGAATAGATTCATACTTGTTAACATTTTCATTCACGTAAGTTCGTTGTCCTAGAAAACATTCCTCTGGGTCGCTTTTCAATACCGTTTTTCGCAAATCAAGCCTCGAGCATTCAGCGTAGATGTCAGAGGCTTTCAAATGTCTAGTTAGAATCTCGATTTGAAGATCAGGCTCGTAGAGTTTATAGTAAGCACCCATCTTAGCTACAAATGCTCTGAACTGTCTAGTGGTTTCCTGGAAATCCTCTAGCTGAGATGGCGATTCATTTAACATTTCTTTTATAGCATTTGACCGCAACTGGATTATCTGACAGTTTGAGATAGCTTGTATATTAACACACGAATGCGGATTATCAAAATAAAGTGCAGTTTCCGTAAAAACGTATGGTTGGGTTTTATCCACGTCTACTTTCGCAACAGTTCTCTCCCCTTCTTTAATTTCAAGTTTTCCTTTAATAACAATGGATACAGACATAATTGGGTCGTTATCCATGACTATAAATGAGCCTTCAGGATAGAGAGTAACTATTTCATCTTTCAGGGACAAAATGAGTTTTTTCATCATGTCCGGTGTCCACGTTTGAACTATTGGAATTGTTTTAAACAGAGACAATGCTAAACGTCTGTATATACGTCCGCTGTCGACATGTTTACCCAGTGGAATGTATCGTCTGCTAATGTGCCAGTCGATTACATCAAACTGATCATTTACACCTTTCATTAGATTTATAAATATTTTCTTCGGGACAGTCACCACAATCACGTCATTTATTGCTTGGATATTTGCTGAAATAGGAGTGTTAAACATCAACGACATTTCTCCAAATATTGCCCCTTTACCCATTTTCGATACCATATCGTTGTTTGAAGACATCACGCTGATCGCGCCATTGAGTAAAATATACATTAACTTGCCACTGTCCCCTTGCCTTAAAATTACACTATTACTGATGAAATTTACTTTCTTGGCATGGTTTTTTATTGCATCATAAACCCTCGAGTCAGAATGTCCCAAAGTTTCAAGCAGAAATTGCTGTAAGTATTCTTCCGCGTCCGAAATGTCATTATCCGAAAGCTCCTTAAAAGTCACAATGGTCTGTTTTTCAAGAGACGCACACGTTTTCTCGACAATGTCGTGTTTAGTATCACAATCTTCATTCTGATTTTCGATTTCGCTAACTATTTCTTCCACTTGTGTTTCGTTTGTTTCAGCATTAGACGTCTTTGCTTTTCGCGGAGAGTTTCCGTCGATCGCCATTTTTGTTTTTTTCTATTTATTGGGGGAAGTGACGTCATTCAGTAACGTGACGTCATTCTTTGTATCCTATGTACATGTAATACTATATTGCTTGGCACAGACTTACATGGCGCGAAAATTTAGCGTGAGAGTCCGAAAGAGAATAAATTAATTATTCGCCCCGAGATTTATTTAAAAAGTCGTTTTTATTTGTTCTGGACGTTACAGTCCTACAAAGATACTCCAAAAATCGCTCCAATGGAGCCATGGCTTATCAGAAAGACAAATCACTAAAATAATAAACATTAACTTCATGCTGGGTTTACCAATGGTCAAATGTAACATGATCTGTTTACATTAATTTACTCCCACATGTAGCAACCAATTTTCTTGGAGGTTTTATGAAAATAAAACCATAGTTTTAATATTTCCTTTTGGTTAAACAATATAAAACTAACTCAATAATGTTGAAAATATAATAAATATTCTAATTATCATTCAGTTTAATTCAAATTTCTATATAACCATATTCATTGTACTGTCTTTATACAAAAGTCAAAGAAGGATTGGACCTTTAAAAATAATGATTTGCATATTTAATATGTTTAAAAAGTACTAGCAAGTTTTGACACTCCAAAAAATATCTATTTGTTAACTGTCTAAATTGGAAAGAACGCTGGGCTAACTCAGTCAGTAGCATGTCTGACCATGAGTCAATGGGTAATTTGATCGATTTATCAAGGATGTCTAAGTCGTCAAAATCATAAAGAAAGACAAAACACTTAATTTTAGTAGATTATCAATACAATAGTACTGTTGGTAAAAAGTATGGTTTCATAAATGTAGATGCACTTTGAACAAACTCCTTGGTTATCCCAATACCTCAATATAAACTTACAGTGGCGTAGTAAGCATTTTCAAATGGGGGGGATGAAGTATTTGAAAGGCAAATTTGTTTGGTTAAAAAACATCAGCGATTTTACCAGGATGGTTCATTGGAAATCAAATTATCTTCAAAACTATTGAAGGGGGCTAACACCCCTAGCACCACTGTTCTTATGGGCTCCAGTCAGACATCATTCTGGTGATTTTTGAATTCAGGAACTTGCTAAAATCTTCTTCGACTCTATGTTTAGATAAGCTCAAATTTCATGGTCATTAATATCTCTTGGAGTGGCCAGTCTTTAGTTTGTTTTCATAATAATTTATATACCGTTTGACCATTTACGCAAATTTTAGGAGAATTTTGGATTTTGGAGTAACTTTGTAGGACTGGTTAGTCCTGAACAAAAATTTCTACCGTATTTCAGACCCTCTCCGGTTTTGAAAATGTGCAGAATCCAGAAGTAGTCCCTCAGTATGACAGGCGCAATTATACTTGAAGTGCACTTGTTAATCGATCATACTGAAGCGTATGTATAATAGCTTGTGAGTTAAGTGTCTCAGTAGAGATCTTAACGTCGTATTATTTAATAGAATGGTATCAACTATTCAGTAACGACCTGTCGTTAGTGCCAGTTTTCAGTAGATATGTTACATCAGCTTATGTAATAGAATGGTTCTATAGGAAAAGTTTAAAGAATATAGTTGATGACTTTGAATGATGTCTGGACTTCATTTATTTTATATACAGATGCAGTAGAATAAATGTGCATACATGATAACTTAAAATAGTTTATCATTGCATGTATTATGTTGTGATTGAACACAAATCAAAAGTGTGTTCGCCTGACCGGTTTACCTGCTGTATTTATAGGTCGATTTTTTGAAGTGTTTTGACTCGTAGCAATGATGTTCTACCTATCACTGAACTGTCCTTTGTGTACAAACGTAGTTGGAGCCGGAAATCTAATTTTACCTTTTAAACCCGAAAAAATTCAGTGTCTTCAGCGCTTTGATTTGTTAAATTTAACGTCGTAGCAACACATTTAACATAGGCGGATCCAGCGGAGGGGGGGGGGTCAGGGGGTCCCCACCTAGAAAAGTTCGGACCCCTCCCTAGAAAAAATCCTGGATCCGCCCCTGTTTAATAATGTCAAATCACGCGGCCAGTCAACCTGCTCATCGTTTTGGAAAGGCTAATTCTCTGGACACAACTGTTAATCAATTATTAAGCACATACCTCCGTCGGTGACTGACAACTGCCCTACAAGATTAAGAATCAGTGGTAGTAGAGAAAATGGTCGTAAAAATACATTTCACCACCAAACTCCAGCAAAATGTGCCCCGCCCGGGAATCGACCCCTCGACCAGGAGATTTGCGTGCAACCAACTGAACCAGCTGGGCTGCTTCAGAAGAATTCAAAAATACTGAATGCATATTCCATTAGGCATGATACTTGCTCATCTTGGCTTCCAGTGCTCATCAATTGTATGCAGCCATGGGTTTTATGTGGTTTATGTTAATAAATTCCAAGCTCAAACCAAGGATTTAATTAAAGAGATGTAACAACTGAAGTCATTGGCGATTGACAACACGCCGTATCGCCAAATAAGGACTTGCAAAACTGCGTTAAACTCCATGGACCAAAATTTAACTAAGACTGTAGACTGGTTAAATGTCATTTTATTACAAAATTAATGTGAAACAAGAAATTACTTTAAAAAAAAGAATTGAGTACACAATATCTACGTTTATTTTACAGAGAGCTAGTGCCTAGTACGTTATAGGCAAAACATGAGTATTATTGTGAACTTAAAGTTTAGAATGAGTACTACACATTTTTTCTCAAATAAAATGAATCCATTAAAAGGTTGCTATTCGTTTAAAGTAGCTTTTCTTAAAACATAAATTAAATGTGTACAGTATTTAAATTGTTGTAAGTAAAACGAATCAAGCAAATATTTTATAACATAAGAGACAAACAAAATGTTTAAGTAAGCACCTAACTCCTCCCAGCTGTTGCGTCATGCATTGCAACTGTATTTCTTCCAATAAAGGGAAACAACCGATTCGAAGAGTTTGATTATGCGCATAAAGTATAAGAAACAAGCAAAAATACTAAAAAAAATACTAAGTAGCTACAAAACTCCTCACAGTGGTTATGTCATGCGTTGCAGCTGTATTTCTTTCAGTAAAGGGAAATAACCGTGGTGAGGAGTTTGAGTATGCACTAACAGTAGAAGATATATTTTGAATATATTAGATGAATAATGGCTCTTTATACACTGGTTTTAAGTTTTATACACCTTGTGACGAGGTTAACATCCAGAATATACTTAATACTTTTCTGCTATTCATTCTGATTACTTTAATAGGATCTGGGTAGCATATCATCAAATCGTAAGATTATTTTAATTATTCCTACGATTTTTCTTACGACATTAAAATGTCGTTCGACCATTAACAGTGCAGTCTCTTGATACGTATAAAATTATGCAAATTTATACTTTCTTTCGTACTTATAGGATAATTCACAGAAAAGTGCCGCTATTAAGACCACCTTGGTAATTGCAATAATCATACGATTTCTGACGATTTATGAGTTTCAGTCCGAAATGCTTAACTCAATAAAATGGTTCCTAAATTAAGACCATTTTTTCTGTTTAGACTATTACTTTTGGTGGTCGTAATAATTGAACTTTACTGTATCTTGTACTATTTTTATGGTCTATCTGTTATATCGTAAAATACTGTTTATAATAAAGTACTATGAAATGAACGAAAGGTTTTTGCTTGTGTTGTTGCTGCTGTATATAGCTCAAGCTATTTGTGTATACAAAATGAACATAACGTTGTTGGTCTTTTGGTGTTGATTATAGATCAACTTGTGAGTGTCTACCGGATGGACGAAATTTTGTTGCTGTTGATGTTATATACAATGTATATCTTAATTATCTATTAGTGTTAAGTGGATGAACGAAACTTTGCTGTTCTAGCTATCGTTGACTACAGGATGATTACTTTGTCTTGATATGTCTGCATAAAACCAACAAATTCTGTATATGGACCCCTATCAGCACGTCTGGGGTCAGTAATTAACTTCTTACTGTCATCAACGTTTGTTGCTTGAGTCTTGCCTGGCTTATGTGTCCATCTACCATCTCTATCAAGTCTGAAATTCAGGGATTATTTCTTTTTCAAAATACATGTTTGTAATACTATTTCGTTCATTTCGAATACTATTTTTTTTTTCAATTAATTTGAAAAAAAAATATTAAGAATATTTAGAAATCGAAAATTACATTAAGTTGAAATAAGTACAGAAGTGTCAAGATAAGTGGAGGCCTTTCCGTATTTCTGTTCTTTTTTAAATAACATATTTAATTATAATATATTTTGATTAAATATTTTTTTCGAAATAAAAAACACGAAATAATCAGTAAAAATGAAATAACATTCGCTTCAAAGGAAATAATTGTGAAAATAATTAGGAATTTCAAAATGTCACTTTAGGGACACCATAATAATCCATCTACATGTAAATGCATATTAAAACGTGTTTCTTTTAAACTTCCGTAATTTAGTATCTTTCTTTTCAAACAAATTTATAACGATGATATTTTAACTACAACAAAAACTACATTTGTACCTCTACTTTTACAAATGTTTGTATGCAACACCTGCTTACGTATATTTTTGTAATGAGCGGGAAAATATTCGTACAACGCTTAAAGTCACTATAAGGAGATAAATTCATCAGCAATGGACTTAACATTCTTGAAACAGTAGAATTGAACGCTGTAATACAAACACCTTCAGGATATGTTCAGTTAACAGTAGCATCATATTATACTGTTCAGGACAACAACTTTCAATATCAAATTACATGTAATAAAAACAAATGTAAAAATAAAGTCGAATCATGAACTAAGATTAACAATTAACGTAGGTCCTATAAATGCACTATCACACTAAATAACATCATGTATGATAAATTTTATTTCGTTCTGTGTAATTTTATACATTTATGGTAGAGGGTTTTTACTTATTTTTTATTGTTATTATGAATCTTTTTGTACAACGCCATTGAATTATTATGTGATTAATCAATTGAAGAAGTTTAATTTTATCATGAAGTAATTAGAATATAACATGCATTAGAGACACAATAGAGACACAATAAATTGTCCAAACCACTCAGCTGTCTTAATTTGAATTTGACACAGTCTTAATAAAGTGGGAGACTTTTTATGTATACGCTAATGTTTAATATACCTGCTCCAAATTAGTTTTGGAGCTTAATTATGTAATTTGGAGCAGGTTGTTCTATAACAAGACTTTATCTTAAACATACTGGGATCAAAAATATTGTTTTAAGTAATTATTACCAAATTCTACTTTCACTTTGAAATGCAATAAATTGAATAAACAAATTAAAACTATACCATAATGCACGCCTACCTGTACCAATGGAAATCATATACGTCACTTCCTGGTTTAGGTGGCCAGAATACCAGAGCAACTAAGTTCCACTCATGTGAAGGTAGGTGTTCCTCAGAAAGCGCTGGTACCGGTACCAACCCATCACATTTAGCTAGTTTATAGATGACGTCACCATGATGTATCATTCCATCCGGCATGTCGCAGTTTCCGGCTCTACC
The DNA here is from genome assembly GCA_025267735.1 of Mactra quadrangularis. Taxonomy (NCBI): domain Eukaryota; kingdom Metazoa; phylum Mollusca; class Bivalvia; order Venerida; family Mactridae; genus Mactra; species Mactra quadrangularis. Next base: position 58,967,476 of record CM046303.1, on the reverse strand, counting down.
TGGTTGAGCGAACGTGTCTGTTATCTTGTCGTTGACGTAGTTGTAGCAGTTATTGTGTTGCTCCACAAAATATGTGTTCCATTTCTGTGGTTCGAACTTGGTAGGTCCAACCGGCTGTGGTGTGGTTGATATGTTTCTGAACCGTTTATCAAGGCCCCAGAGCTTAGCCAATGCGTACATGTCAGCATCAGTTAGTTCCATCAATGGGTCAACGGTTGTTGGTTTCCCAAATAGGGATCCATAATCACCGTATTGGTAACCATTATAGATAGAGCGTCGTTTACGTGATGACTGAAGTAAAAAGGTATAATAGACAATGATAAAAACGTAGACCAGTTTTACAAAGTGAATTTAAGGTAGAATTCCCATACTACAAAACTATGCTCATATCAACAGAACATTTCACATACGGAACTCCTTGGCCATTCACTACGAATAACCTCTGACATATTTAGGCGCCATTTAGAAAACTATCGGCGTTGAAGTATACAAAGACAACTTGTATCTTTTTGTACAGTGTATTTTTAATGTGTTAATCAGGGTTTTTTTTAAAATTATAATTACTCTTATTTTTATTGGAAAATATCAAATTTACACTATTTTCATATCAAAGGGAGATAATAACTGACTTATCTGAAAACATATTTAATTAATAATTGTGTAAGAGATTATTGTTCTATATTAAATTTCATCCATGCAAAATGACTTATATGATTTCAAACTGTATATTTTAGACCGTCACCATATAAGTTGCTATGGTAACTAGCATAAGAGTCTTATATTTGGTCATTCTGTATACTTGATATAGGGAACCTCGCATTAAGATACTTACTAATGGTTGAACAATGCTATCTCTGACATGCTGGATCAAGTCGTTATGTAGATCATCTGTTGTGTGCAGTAGAAACATTTCCATATCCGGAAATGACGTCACAGTCCAATTCTGATGACCACCCGCCATGTAGCTACTTCCGGGAGGAATATGAACCAATGAGAAACCTTTGTATCCCAAGTCTGTTGATAAAAAATATATGATTAGATTCAAGAAGCTGTAATACCAAAATACAATGCCCTCGAGTTCTTTGGACAAAATATGTTTCACGGATAAACCGGTTTGAATTTACCCGTTGAAGAAAATGCTGGCAGCCAATGTGAATCAAACAATGCCTGCTAAGAACTCTCACGTTTGATTTGTCCAAGTGCTACTTGTAAGTTGGTTTTCATATACTGTATAAGTTGCATTTTTCTAATTATGATAAATAACCCAGAGGGTGCGTTATAAATTTAGTACTTTTTGTATTTAAGTGTAACGGCCTGAATAATCTACTGTTTTAACACACAGTTTCACTTTTCTTAAGAGTCACGTGGTATGGGCAACGTGGATATAATGTCCACTTAATACATGTATAATGTCATTATATATATATATACATGTATATCATTATTATATATATGGTTGGAATATAATGTAAGTGCTCGTTTTGAGTGAGCTTATCTTTTTTAAAAAAATATGACTCATTTTGGATTACATGGGACATTGATTACATAGCATTTGTCTGGTTCTCTGTCGTACTTTGACAGGTAAAAGTACGTCATGCAAAGCAGAATAATGGCGGTGCCCGATGGATTGTACAAGGTATCGGATAATTCTGTTTTCATATAAACATTTCTCACTTTAGGTTTAAATCAAAGGAACTTAATACAAGAATTACAATGGATACCTTTTTTTAGTAATGAGGTTACATTTATGCTAAAAAAGTATCCGAAATTCTAATGAGATATAGTCAACGTTCGAATCGTGTCTACTTTGCAGACATGGTTTTCGGTTAATCGTTCGCTAAATTTAAGTGCAAAAAGAACAATCGACTTCGAGTTTCCTATAAAGTATCGCACATCTACCAAATTGACCATCGTCAGAATAGGTCATGCAAAAGAATGAGAAAATAAAATGAAAAGCTTGTAACCCAAAGATGCCCTGGTGAGCGCCGCCATTATTGTGTTTTGCCTGACCCAATAACGATAGTGGTTAGGTACAGGTAATCCAGATTAACATACATGTAGCATATCGTTTAGTTTTGCCTCAAGTTATCGTAAACAATCTATAGAGTCGTTTGATTGATTAACTTAATCAGTACACAAACAGATGTGACCATGCATGAAGACCATCTGTAGATCATGATAGTGTCCAATGGGCCAGCGCAAAACTACATTCTAACTAATCTTCAACCTCCTTTATTTACAACTAGATAGACTAGACTTGCACTAATCCATTCGTCGCTCTTGTTTGAGTTCATAATTATATACGCACTTCACATTTATATTACTTTCAGTACTGTATTCTAAAGGTAATTGATATATATCTTTAAACTCGAAAAGACATAAAATCTTATTTTCAACCAAACCCAGTCTAATAGCTCATATAACTGCTTTTATAAAGGGTTTTTAGTTAAGTTGTTTAAGATCATTGATAGTTTGTGTAAAGAAAACTTTATTTTTGTTCATTTTTTTCAGTAATTTAAATATCATATAACACTCAACCAAAACTTCCGCATTAATACAATTTGCTGGTGCAAAAATAATTTTACGTCTACTTTTCACTTTCACAGATACCCGAGAGTGTTGTGCAAGTAATTAATTTTATACATAGTGCAAAACAAGATCATTATAAGTTGAAGTAAATTATTATTTATTTAAGACTAATCTATGTACAACATTAATATAAAATCATATATTAGGCTGTATAAAACATTTACATTGCCACTCTTAATAGAGTTATAAAAGACTATTTACGTACAGTAAGTAACTAAAATTATCAATTTAAAATTATAGTAAATGTATTTTATTATCCGTAATATACATTAATTGACCAACTTATCACTCAAAGAGTGATACTACGCTATGCATCATGGGTAAAAAATATTTATTTGCCTGAGACCACGTAGTCTAGATTCTACGCTAAGCATCATGGGTAAAAAATATTTATTTGCCTGAGACCACGTAGTCTGGATTCTACGCTAAGCATCATGGGTAAAAATTATTTATTTGCCTGAGACCACGTAGTCTGGATTCTACGCTAAGCATTATGGGTAAAAATTATTTATTTGCCTGAGACCACATAGTCTGGATTACATGCCCTTACTGTACGAACAGTACTATAGAGTAAACGTCGGGGACCATGCTAGAAAAACCGTGACAATGTATAAATACTAATTTTAGGATAAAGACTACATGGTTTCTATGGATGAATATTCCTGCAGTTATAATCCATCATTTATTTGAAAGTTTAAGTATGATTAAATTAAAACAGAAAAATAGCACGATTTGCGTTCATATCCAGATCTATTTCCTGTGCGATGAATTGTGTGCCTTTGTACATCCATTGAGTAGTTCAAATCGCCTTTTTTAAAGTACATGCATATTTCAAGCTTTGTTAAATGCTTATAACAATAGGCCAAATTGGGTTTTCGATTTGCACAAGGGAAAATCTGCTAAATTTTGAATACTCTACTTTTTTCGTTCGATTTGACGACTTTGCGTATTTAGCAGATCCTAGCAGATTTTCGTAGAAGTCCGCTTGAAATTTGGCAAATATTGGAAAACTCACGTGACATTTGCTAAACAATCATGGCGACCAGTGGAAAGCTAATTGCTACAACTACAAGTAAATAAAAGAAAATGTCTGAGGAGACCTCTAAAACTAGTATTTTTATTAGAATAGGATATATCTTGTTAATAATAATGCAATTCTTGCATGAGATCTCTCAAACAGTTAAAAAATATTCGTCGTCAAAAAAAACTGCACAATAATGTATGGCAGCTGCCATATTGGATTTCTTCTCAGTGTGTTCGATTAACAAGCCTATTCCGTATATAGAAGAAGAACACTACTATAAGACGGCAAATCGAAAACCCTAAAAGTGAAGACTACTTACTGGTCGGTAGAGGGCGCCCCTGTGATGCGTCCATGTTACCTAATATAGGTTTATAAGCTGGATGATTTTCGGGAATGTACCAAACTGGATCTTGACGACCAGAGTACACGTGCAATGTAATATGGATGTGCCATCCTGGTGACTTCTTGTTGTTTGAGTTATCAACGTTCAGATTTAAACTGAAGAGAAAATATTACACATTCATTTTGTTGGCTAACTTACAAGTTAGGTTAATAACTTTCGAGTAAGGATTTAGTTTCTTACTCAAAGAAACAACGTGGATTTTGGATGTAATTTAAACCAACGCGGATTTGTCTATTTAATTATTATATACTTATCTATATTTAGCTCGATTGTGACAACTAAGATTGATACATTTTTTGGCCGCTTCCTGGTCTTCAAGTATAATGCGTAAATATTGACCCCGACCTGACCTTTCACATTTGCATCTAATAATTATCTACACATATCCCGACGAAAGTCAGTACCACGCCTATTCTACACTTCGGCAGCGATCGTAAAATTATAGAAGTGTGTTTTTGTGTTAAGTTTTAACTCATAATCCTCACGGTCAATGTGTAATCGAGCATTAATACTACATTCGTTTTCAATGTAATGAATATTCTTGCATAAAGGTCAGGTCGGGGTCAATATTAATGCACTATAATAAGCAGTAAAGTTTCTTGCTCAAGGAAACATCAATGTGGATTTTGGATGTGATTCAAACCAAGGCAGTCCTGGCAATTCAATGATGATCAGACCAACGCCAAAACTAAATTAACACATTTTGTACACAGAAAGTGAAGCCTTTATTGTAGGTACCGATGCTCAATTTCACTAATACAAAATGTAAGTGCAAGACTGTTAAGAGTATAAAACAGAAAAAATGTAAACTTAATCAAATGCGATATAATGCTTTAAATTAGATAAACAACTTCACACACTGTACCCTCAAAAGTTTCTGTGACAAATTTCTGTTTTATGATAAAGTAAATTACATTTAGAAGGGGTGTAACAACCGCATTGCAGTATATTGCAATACACGAAACCCGTATTGCAATATATTGCAATATATTGCAATATATTGCAATACATATCGTTCTTTGCGCATACACGCATAGCATGAATTAATGCACGTGCATCGTCTTTATTTGATCAACATTGTCTATAGATATTTGCATTTTCAAATGATCTACTCATATCATGCAAATGTTTGAATAAGTTTGAAAAAAAAAGGTTTTGAATGGACCTTTAAAGATTATTATTCTCTCATTTTACGAAAAATATTTCAAGTTTCCGAACACATTTTAACATCTATTCAAACATTTAAATTTCAGACTCAGATAAGAACAATCAATAAAGAACATAACTAGAAAAACCGGTTCAGTGAAAAACGAACCGGTTAAAAACCGTCAGAAGTCGTATTGCAATATTAACCGGTATATCGGTTAACCGTTACACCCCTAACATTTAGCCATGGTAGAAAAAAAAAACAAAGACTAAAGTGAGCGGATAAAAACTTGGAGTTTGAGTTTATCAACTTGTCCACTGTGATACATAAACTTTATGACAACAAAATACAGGGAATATGCTTGACAAATTTTTCTAACATAATTAATAAGGAACCTTAGTCAGTTATTAAGTTATAATAGTAATAATAAAAGATTAATTGTGGCAAATAGACATTGAAAAGTAGGATAAAATCCGAGTAATCCAACTGATTGGACCTATCTTTTTTTGAAAAAAAGTTAAAGTGCGGTTTAAAGTCTGCTTCCATCTACATGTTCAGCCGACTTTACACAAGGGATGTATACTCTTCAAATAGGTAGGTCCAATCAGTTGGATTACTCGGATTTTGCCCTTACTTTTCAATTTCGATTTGCCACAACTAATCTTAAATAATATTTTGTAAATCATTTAATTTGTTTGCAAATAAAGCTAAGTATTGTTAGGGCAAAGAACTGTCTTAATTTGATCACTACTGTTAATATCTCAATTAACAAGAAAGATATTTGAAGGAATATTTCATTATCCTTACACAGGACTTCAATGATAAAATCAGAGGATTCCAACTGATGGACCTTCTTACTAATTGGAATGCTTCAGCTTGTATCAAGGAAAAATGACTGGCTAAAGTCCCTCATTTTTGCGGACATTTTAATAATGTGAAATATTAAAGAAAAGATAGCACAAATCAGGAATGTTCGTGTATTTAATAGTTTAACTAACAGCCTTGTTCTTACTAAAAATCATCTTAAAATTATTCAACAGGAAAAAGACATGCATAATTTCTAACAAACTATTATCTGACATACAAAAGAACATTTTTTCTTTAACGGCTTCAAAACGAGCCAAAAAAGTTATAACAACAGTTAAAAAGAAAATGGCAATTAATCCGAATCCGCACTATTTAGGTGACAACAGACAGTGAACAAGTCTAGCACAGCCTTTTAAACTGGTAAAATAACTTATCAGCAATGGTAAATTACATTGAGAGATTTATAGGTTTTATCAATAAATAATTGAGAAATGAAAATATCTGGCCAATTATGAATTAATGAAAAAAAGACATAAAAAGGAAAATTATATCTATAAATACTCCTTAGATAAAAATAGTCGAGGCAAAGATACAATTTAGGAAAGAAAATAGACCCATTTAAGAAATTTCGGAATGCACTGCATATATCTTTGCATAATTATGCATACATGTAAAATTTTTTCAAAGCTAGTAACCGGACCAATTTTTCTATTGAAATATACTTCTATGAATGTAATATAATATGGTCTGTTTTATTCATAACAATATATGCAAAACCACATAAATTACGTGAAGTATATTTTGACAATAAATACACTGCCCTCCAAAAGATCCTTCACAAATTCACAATTTACATTGTATTAAATGGAGTTTCAAAAATTTGTAAAAGCATTTTATTGATAAATTATTTAGTTTGCTCCTTGAAATCAGTACTTTTTATCATTTGAATGTGAAACAACAAACAATCTCAAACTTGATGATTGTTTGTTGAAATACATTGGCCATTGTTTCGGAGGCTGATAGAAAACTGTTGCAGCAACTTAATAAAATAAAATGTACTAACGTTTGTTTTCATTGCATGAATAATGAATAAAATAAGCAATGCCATAATAATTATTAGGGCTGTCACAATATACCGGTATACCGGTATATTGCAATATGCAGCTGCGGCAATACGTACCGCAGTACGAATTTAACGTACCGGTATTCAGCGATATTTTTTATTTTCATTGAAAAGTCTTCCCTTCTCCAAATGAAAATAGCGAAACGTCAGTTTCCATGGTTCATTCGACGAAAGCTTAAGTTCAAAGAATTTGGGCGCGTTCGGAATGTTCACATTACTCTAAAATGTCCAGTTTTTCAGTCCAGTCTGCAACAGGCACTTTCCCTACAAAATCCTATAACATACTTCAATACTGAACAATTGAATAAGTTCTTTAGGACAGAAGTATTATTCAGCCGTGTCTTTGGTTTGCAAAGCAATATATCGTGGTACGTATCGCGGTACGGTTCTAGCGCATCGCAATATACCGCGATACGTATATCGCGACAGCCCTAATGATTTTTCAAACTTAAAGTTGGAACTAGAAGCAATTCCATTAATTGTAATGTGAAGGAACTTTTGGAGGACAGTGTATATATAATTGTCATACAAAATTTTATATCATATGATCCTATATTCTGTTTAACTATCACGCGTTATTTTATAAAAAACAACATAGATCTGTAGCCATTATCGTACCCAGTGGTTATCAAGATTCTTGATCCAATAAGTATCTTGATAACCTTTGGGTACGAGCATGGTTTGTAGCGCATCGGGATGTCGAATCTAGTTTCCCGAAGGGGGTACGGGTTTGAATCACACCCAGGGTGGTTAAATCCTTCCTCGAAAATTTGACAATAATGGCAATTTTCCTCCATTAGAAAGGTATATGAAAATACTGTTCATCTCGTGGAAGAGTATGGGGGTACAGGTTATTAACAAGAGTCCAGAAAAGCTAGGTAAGGATCTTTGGCCTCGGTAAAATAACCTTTATTGTGTTGGCTAGGCGTTTAGCCCAGTGTAGGAAAACAACAATGAAAACGTTTGTTTTACACGACTGTTTCAAAATATTTTGAAAAAGTACCAATTGAATTATTTTGCCAGTGTAAATTAGACCAAAACATTTTTTCAAATTGATTTCTAGTATCCGACGTTTATCTAAATTTGCTGATATCTACCGTGCCAAAATTAAAAAAATATGTGGTTGGTTTAATAAGAAAATATTTATTTGAGTGCATTGATTTGTTTTTTTCTGAAAATTTGCCAGATCTGATTTTAATTTATTGCGCAAAATATAGTATTTACACTTCTTAAAGCCTTTGTTATATATAACATTTTACAACGACTTCAAAAACGTATCGATTATCATTTACATATATTTGCGATTTAATAGATTACTATAGCTCGTTTAGGATAACTTGAGACAAAATACAGCGATACCATTTTTACACATAGGTGAATTAAGTTTAGTACACGTAATAATCGACTATTATCAGTGTGTTTTTGATGTATTAAATTTAGTACGAGAACACACGTCCCATGCATTAATACATGATTAATATTTTCATTACACAAAATCAGCTGACCACGGTGTTTTATGTAATACCCGAGTCCCAAATATGTAAACAAAGTGAGTCGTTTGTCTCAAGTTATCCTAAACATCTATAAATATCAAATTGTCCATGCTGTGAAAAAAATGTTAAGACAATTGATTTGTTTTTATTCTTTGCTTCTCACAAAATAACAATATATTTACACGTCCCTTAAATAATATGACTTAGTCAGAATCAGCGACCTTTAAAATACCCATAAGTTACAATAATCACAAGTCTATAAAACCAAAAGAGAGCAAATCAACGGCTATCTGAAATTTCGAAAGTTTACATGATTATGTAGCCAATAAAATAACCACAAGTATGTGAAATTAGCGACCATACAAGTAATAAGCGACCTTTTTCTACAAAAAAACTTAAGTGGCAAATTCTGCGACCCTAGAAATAATGCAAACAAGTATAACTATGATGCCTTTAAAAATCGGTATAAGACAATGGTCATTAAAGCAACCAAAACTGGCGAAAAAACCAGCGAGCTTTAAAATTACTATGGGTCGCAAAAATTAACAGCATTAAGAAAAACAAAAAGCAAAAACACAGCGGACTTTAAAATATTAAAACTAACATGAAAATCAGCGACCTTTTAACACAAATGACCACATCGACGACATATGAAATATTGTAAAAGAAGTATACATGTAACCATGCCGCCTTTAAAAAGAAGTGCCTAAAGTCAACGGCCATTAAACAACCAAAAGTGACCAAAATCAGCGATATTTAAAATAACTATGGATAGCAAAATCGACAGCATTTAGAATAACAAAAGAAGCAAAAATAGCGACCGTTTAAAAAATTAAAAGTGACCATTATCAGCGATCTTTAAAACAACCAAAAGTAGCAAAAATAAACTGCCTAATAAAAACAGTATAAAACATTTTTGTAAGTATTTTCAAAGGTAATTACAAGAAAGAAGTTGATATCACTTACCTAGCGGCGTGGACACTAGCGATAGTGAGCGCAACAAATAAAACGCTTCGAATAGTAGAAACTCCCTCCATGTCAGTGTCGGAGTGCAAACAAATACCAAATGATAAGATTGAAGGGTTTTATATAATACTTTTAGTAACGGATACGAAGTTTATTTTAAGAAATTACGGTATGCGGTAACTTCCTGGTCCGGATATCTAATGACGTAGCTTTTTATTTTATATGCTTCGGTGATTATTTGCGCAAAAGTTTGCAAAGTTTTGTTGAATAACATTTTGGGTATAGCTCTTTAGGATAACATGAGACATTGTTTACTTTTTAAGATTATTTTTGATATGTATATTTGAATGTTTACCTTATATGTATGCTATTGTGACCTTCTCCTTTCCTTTTTTCTTTCTTAATAATTATATAGTCAAAATTTATAGTTATAAATGCATGTAATTAGTTAAGTTGAACTTGATTTGTATAAGTTTATTTGATCATTATGCTCACAACATACAGTGTAAAACCAACATGCATTTATATGTTTGAAAAATAAACCATCTCTCTTCATTTTTGGAATATCGTTTACATTTGTCTCAAGTTATCCTAAACGAGCTAAATCGGTCATGAATGTAATTATTGATATATAATCACAGTCGGTTTCATTTTAAACAAAACGTCATAATTAGGGGGTTAACTTTTATAACAGTTCTATACCTGGATATTTTAAACATATTTATAATTTATAAACATATCATCTTATGCCAATTGTATTGTTCTTGTATGCACTCTTTATCATGAATGTTGGATGTCAGACTGGTCTACTTAATCCAGTGAAATGATGTGCGTGCATCAGCTTTTTCACCTATTGAGTGGACAAGTCCATTGTTTGAGGTATATAAACACGCATGGCCTACTACACGATCTGTTTACATCTACTGAATGATAAAACAAATGTGTTTCATAAATTTTTATTTTTATTTTGCAATTTTAATTAGGATATATGTATGAACATATGAAAAATCATGAAGTAAATGCCTCACGCTTACTAATAAATTATATCACGTGACCTCGATTATATCATGCGATCTCCTTCATTTAGTATAATATGTTCCAAAAATATGAATTGAAATGTTTTGATTGCATGACATCAGACGGTAATTACAAAATCAGGGATGATTGATAACGTTTAATGCTGACTCTAAATTGGTTAAGTTTAAACTGAAATATTTTTAAATCCATTGTGAAACAAGTTCTCTCAACTTAGGTAGCATTTCCAAGAAGGGTGAGTAGGTTAAATGACCGCCGTGTTATGACCTATACACTGTGTAGCTACGTCGTTAAATAAACAAGTGGGCCATGGTGGCTCTCTCACCTGCCCTGCGTTCAGTTACCACGAACGTTACAAAACGTTCCGTAACGATACATTCGGAACTCCTCGGCTATTTGCTGCGAATAATCTCGGACATATTTAGACGCTATTTTTAAACTACCGGTGTTGAAGTAAACAAATATATGATCGTTTAGGCATTGAGTGATGTTTCGTTTTTAGTCCGTAAATTTTGAAACATCACTCATTGCCTTAACGATCGCATATTTGTGTATTAGATTAGGTTATTCGCAGCGAATGGCCGAGGAGTTCCGAATGTATCGTTATGTAACGTTCTGTAACGTTCGCGGTAACTGAACACGCTACTGAGTTCCATTGATATATACATGAATCAGAGTGAAATTAACAACAAAAAACGTTAAAACCAATTTGAAATTACATGTACTGTGTTCGCAAGTTTTTTTCCATATTTGGACTGTGTGACCTAGTTTTTTATCCTGCGCGACTAATTAGTAATTATAATTTCAATTTCTAGCTACTGTAATCTAGTTTTTCATCCAAGATGACCCATGTTCGATCTTATTCGATCAATTACCTAAAACCAGCAGCCTGACCAAGTTTGATGATAAGACGAAAATGTAACCACTAGAGTGTTCACAAAGTTTTTCCATATTTGGTCTGTTTGACCTAATGTTTGACTCCAAGTGACCCATGTTCAAACCCAGCATAGCAATTACCTAAACAAGCATCCTGCCCAAGTTTGATGACAACTGAGGCAAACATGTGACCACTAGAGTGTTCACAAACAAATATGGACTGACGAACGACGGATCAAAGGTGATAATAAAATCTCACTCTGTCAGTTTGTGACAGGTGAGCTCAAACAACTATTATATATCACTCTCGAGTCGTCCCTTCCTGATCCATAGTTTAGAGGATAACACCCCTTGCTCTAGGACAAAACGAGACGTTTATCTCAATATAATTCAAATCAAAGCGGAGCTGACTATCCAAAGATTATCAGCCCAACGTCGTGACCACACGACCATTCCCGTTATTTGTGGTTAGATTGGTATGTTTAGAACAAGGGCTCAGTTTACCTAGAATAGAGTGATGTCAATGTTATATATAGAGATTATGAATTCAAATATGATGTAACCAAAGAGTAACTTTTATAATCATGTATACAAACCATTAGAATGGTTTATGACCGTTTTATTCTGTGCTACGTGACAGGTTGTAAGAGTCCAATCATAGCATTTAAATTAGGTATAACCAGTAAGTGCTTCATATAAAAGAAGTGAAAACTTTTGTATCTCAAGTATACATGAATTGTATTTTAAATCTATATACACTCTCCGAAAAAGCACAGTCTGAAAACGATACGGTCACACATGTCCCATGCAATAATGGCTGGTTAAACAAGTTGTGTTACCTTTTTGGTAGGAATGTTCAAAAATTCTAAAAATTCAAAAGTACAGTCACGGCTCACCGCATAAAATCGGTCTATACATAATCAACGTAAATAAGTTTACGTCATTAAATATTTTTTTGAAAAGTGTGTATAGAATTCGGAGACAATTGGAAAACCCATCCTAATCTTTTTATTGGCTCAAAATCGTAGCAACAGATTCTGTAGGTCATAAAATGGGGTTCAGTCAACCTACTCACCTTTTCTGGAAAGACTAAATCTCTGCATCTCGCTCTTAACGAGTTACTAGGCACTTACTCTCGTCTGTAACCGACGACAGCTCTAAATGATTAAGAGAGAGAATGACCTCGGTCATTATTTCATGACAGAAATTCAAGAGAGTATGCCCCGACCAGGAATCGAACCCATGATTCATCGATCAGTAGAATTGTGAGCTACCTACTGAGCTAACCCGAGGGGCTATATCCGGTTAATATCGTCGCCATGTGATGATATCTTAACTCTAGGCGTAAACTATACCATGCAAGATACAATTTCGATTTACCTGTTGATATACTGGTTTTACATTGTAAATTGTTTTTTTTTCAATCTTTGTCAGTTTTGGAAATTACTATAGAGAGGTGATATTGAGACCAAAAAAGCAATTACATTTTAGGCGCGATATTTTGATTGCCAAAAATGGAATCTGAATGCATTTCGACACCAAGTTAAATAATCATTTCATCGAGTTAATTCCTCACCGGGTCCGTAGCTTCAGGAAGCGGAACGGGTTCAAATCATATCTGCGGCGATTTTACCATTCTATGCAAATTTGACTACAATGTCAATAATAAGTTACATAATATAAATATGGAGAAGTTGCCTGTCTTGTGGAAAGGTAGATAAGTACTGATAATATACATTGGTCCTTTCAGATAAGCTAGGTTAAGTGATCCGGTTGCAGTAAATTGACCATAATAGACCTTTCCATGATTTTACCTATTCGTAAATTTAACGAAGGTTTACAGTTCCATTTTGTCCAACAAACAAGGTGTTATCAAAAGAGCACATGGTTATATTTGTGGGTAAATGTATTGTTATTCAATTAAAAAGGTCGCATGGAATAGATACACTAACTTATGAACTTGTGGAATGGTCAATTGTATTAACCCAATACTAAATAAACTGATAAACAATTAAAGCAATAACGCCTCGACATCTGTATTAAACGTAAACAAACCATGTGCAAATTTATATTTTAACCTTGAAACGCTTTAATTTTTTTTTTGCATCACTGCTCATTTAACGTTGTTTTTGTACAACTCATCTGGGGTTCACATTTTCTAAAAATTGAAAACAAAAATCCCCTTATTTTCACGCACGCCGATAAGTCATACCACCTTATACATGTACTTGGAAAATGAAGTATTCGTTGTAAAGGTTTAAGTAAATACACAATATGTATTAACTTTCATTTGAAAACATTTTATCACTTTATACTTAATCTACGGAAGCTGTACTTCGCCATCACTCAAATAATAATGTAGTTGTGCATTGTATTTCAATTATTATTCCAATGCGTAAATTGACCACCCAGACATTTTGCCGGCGAACTGAGTTTAATTATTTTTTCATATATTCTCGTATATATCTCACTATTGCTCCGATTGTTTACTACGGTGGGACTGGGTACCATGAGAAAAAAATCTTAGGTTCAGCCTTTATTCATTTATGTTTACGCCGTTCCGAGTCATTGTAGCGCCGTTAAATGTCGCAACGCCGCTAAACGTCACAACTAACGTTAAACGTCGCAACACTAACGCTAAACGTCGCAACCGCCGCTAAACGTCGCAATCGCCCTGTCAGTAAACGTCGCAACGCTGACTCTAAACGTCACAAAAAATCGACTTACGTCAAACGTCGCATCACTAACGCTAAACGTCGCACTTAGTATAAAGGTATGGTATCAGGCCTTATCTACACATATAATGAATATGACTTCAGAGCAACCTCTCTAAGACTCGTAGCAACCATCAGCATATCCTTAGCAACCACCTTTTGGCCCATAACAACCACTCATACCCCCTATGTCAATCGCCTTATGGTCCAAATAATCAACTACACCGTCCATAGCAACCGAGTTGAGTTCCATACCAACCGTTATTGCACCTCTACTATCCATTTGAATGTCAAATGCAATAACTCTCGCGGCCAAAACCTTTATTTGATTGTCTTTTTTAATCATCTCCAGATCACATTTCAAACTTTGTCAATTTGGATTAGTTCTAGGTAGAAAGGTACTATAGAGACCATATTCATGCATCAGCAGTGTTGTGACGTTTAGCGTTGAGTGCAGCGCCGCTAAACGTCGCAATCAACTCTAAACGTCGTAGTTGATCTAAGGACAATTGTTTTTGGCATATTTGTACATATCTGTGTGTGTTTATTCTACTATATCCAGATTCAAATCACGAATATATCAAAATACATTAACATACATTTCGACACTACGTATTGTAATCGATAGGAAAAGCTATATTGAGAAAGTCTACATAAATGACCTTTGTAAACTATGAGCAAATGTATAATATATATAAACTCATCAATGTGGAGCCAGAGACTTGTGAGGTCGTTCATCAGGCATCGGTTACGCAAAACACCCTCACATTTGTGCTCAAATTCAATATTTTACATTAGTTTTACTTATTTAATAAGTTTAACAACAATTATAGGATTATTTGAAACTCCAATAATTGTTTAAAATGCCATATTATGTAAAAAATAAATTGATGAGTATGTTTGGATAAGGTGTATCGGTTAAAGTCAATTGCAACGTTTAGCAGCAATGCGACGTTTAGGGGCGCTGCACTCAGTGCTAGCCGTCGCAACACCGCTAGTGCAATAATAAGGCGTTTATAGTGCCTGTCTATCTAGATCAAACCCAAATTGACCAACTGTGAAAATGTAATTTGAAGATGATCAAAAAAGACACTGAGATAAAGTTAAGGGCCGCAGTAGTGATAAAATAGGACATTTAAGTGGATGGTAAAGACGCAATAACGGTTGCTATGGAACTCAAATTAGTTGCTATGGACGGTATAGTTGATTCTTTGGCCCTTATGGCGATTGGAATAGGGTGTACGAGTGGTCGTTATGGACCAAAATGTGGTTGCTATGGATATGTTGATGGTTGCTACGAGTGCAAGAGAGGTTGCTTTAAAGACATTTTTGTCCTATGTAAAACTTGTGTGTGGATTAGGCTCGATATTATACTATTCCTACTTAGTGCGACGTTAAACGTTAGTCGATTTTTTGCGACGTATAGGCGTTGCGACGTTTACCGGCAAGGCGAATGCGACGTTTAGCGGCGGTTGCGACGTTTAGCGTAATGTTGCGACGTTTAACGTCAGTTGCGACGTTTAGCGTCGTTGCGACGTTTAACGGCACAACAGTCATCTTTTGTTTGGTTGTTAACGTCGACCCGACCGGTTCACCTTACCACCATTCTGAAGTCCATCAGTTTCGTAATTTCAGGTTATGGACGTTGTCTAGCAGTTACGATTCCCGTACAATCTTTACCGGAAACTTTTTATTACTGTCCGATTACGTTCTATCACTCTGAAATCAATCGGATTTGTTCAATGACAATATTTCCTGTAACGGAAATTGCCGAGTAATTACGATTAATGTTTCACAAGGGATCGACTAGTTCTCAGTTTACGAAAGTTATCGAGGTTATTTGTAATTAATTTGGACATGTAATTATATAGTACCACACCGGGTAACCCGCGGTAAGCGCGCGAGACTAATTTGGGCGATATCCAATACGGTACATTTTTAATCACTATCAGTGTAAGATTTTCGTTAATTATTCTTCATATATTTATTTTCATGTTATAAAAGGTGCACCGATCTGTTGGGCTGGGTTTGGCGATTCAGCTCATTGCTTTATGTTTTCAAAATATGAAAAATTATTGGAGACAGACGATCTATCAAAAAACCCGTTTTTTTAAAGTATCTTTATCATCTGATGGGATATTCTTTTGTTCGAATTAAACTTTTGATACACTGATGTTTGGAAAACCAAAAGATTAAACATTAATTTATCAGAAATTTCTTCACTTTTTTAAGCCGTAGCGTTTGTGATGTCATATTCACTAGGTATTGCCACCGTGATGTATGCCACATGGAGCCTAGTCTGAATTACCTGCCCCTTACCACTATCGTTATCGGGTCAGGCAAGCCGTGATCATGGCGGCCTCCTCAGTTACTATTCGGGTATTACGTTGTATTACGTTTTCTTAATCTTGCATGATCATTTGCTGACGATTGTGACTTTAGTAGGGGTTCGGTACTATATAGGTCATTCTATTTCGATTTTTCTGATTACACGTATATTTAGCGAAGGATTAACAAAAACATGTTTCAAGTGAATACAATTCGGACGTGGATTTGTCTCGTTAGAATTTCGGATACTTTATTTAGCATAAATGTAACCGATCAACTAAAACGTATTTACTGTAATTCTTCTGTACAATGATCCTTTGATTTTAGCCTGTTTAGTGAGAAATGGTCATTTGAAAACATAATTATCCAATACCTAAATCATTACATCGGGCGCGGATCCATGATCATGGTTTGCCTGACGTACTTTTACCTGTCAAAGTACGACTGGGAACCAGACAAACAGGGAGCCCTAAGCTGGCATTCATATTAACAAGCTTTTAATGTCACAGGAAGTTATCCAACGTCTAAACACTTGAAGTTCATTTTTCATTGAACATTATTTTATATTGGTGTAATAAACTTTTTAAACAAAACTTGGCAAACAACTATGTACTTGATGTTTGCTTCAAGATTCTCTTTATTTCCCACTACCTCATTGAATATTGCATAAATTTTAAATAATGTAAGACAGTTGTCAGTCACTGACGGAAGTATGCGCGTACATGTAGTGATTGATTAACAGCTACATCCAGATACTTAGCCTTTCCAGGAACAGTGAGTAGCTTAACTGACCTCTGTGATTTAACACATACCATGTGTTGCTAAGGCACTAAACCCGACACCAAAAAAAAGAAAAGAAAATTGCACATGGACAAACCTGTTATAATTCAACTACATGTATATCAGTTAAAAACTATTTCAAAATACAACGTGAGATAGGGTGACATTAGGAACATGCAACTAGAGGCAATATCCGTTTTATTTCTTATTAATAGATTTTCATGCCCTTTCCGGTAAATTACCTAAGACATAATTCACATAAAATACTTATAAATAAAATTGATAATTTTGTGACTTTTTTTGGTAATTACTTAATTGATGGAAAATACATACTTGCATTAGAAATCAAAGCACAGAAGGCGCTGAATTTGTTTGGGTCTCGGAATATCAGAAAGGTGATCACAGTATCAAAATATTCATTCTAATTTCATGTTTCTTGCTCATTGTTCTCGTTTAACAGCTGTAGTTGCGTCTGTTGTTTACAAAACATTTGTACATGTACACACGAGTTGATGACGTCATACCCAATTTCGTAGCAAAGTAAGCAACTTTTTTATGAAAGGTTCGAGATAAGGTGAGGTTCGAGAACAGGCGTTAATACGGTACAAACCTCCTTTCTTTCTTCTCCGTGGGTTGTTCTGTCGACTCTTCAGCGTAGTTTGATCACGTGACAAATTGAATTTGTGATATAAACTAACCCATGGACGAACGCCTTTTAATAATTGAAGAGTTCAAAATTGACGTGCGTTTAATCAAAATTATTTTAATATATTACCAGTAATTTGCGGAAATGTTACAGAATTGCACAATATTAGAAATCTTCGACCAATCGGGAACTGTATTTTCTTCCCTGAGCATGTTTGAAAATTAATGCGCCTGTTATTTGACAATCTGGTTCCCTGTCCTGCTATGGTCACGGGGGACCAGTCCATTTGACAATCTTCACGCAGTGATCTCCCCTGAATGTTTCGGCGTTAATGTCCATACAAAGGGAAGTAACCGCTACAAAAAAGCGGACTACTTTGGGCATTTGCAATTAACAGCATTCGGGTCTGAAATTTCGCTACCATTATTTGTTTGGTCTGACGACCCAAACAAATAAAAACTACACTGAAATTATGTATTTCGCAATGAACGAATAACAATAAATTTAAACAGAATATTTATTTATTTAAAGTCTTAACTGATGTACGTCAACTATATAAAACATATTATGTTAATTAAAAAAAAATTAAACCTTATACATTAACAATTTCTTGTAGAAAGTGATAAGATACTAATTACATATACATTGTGGGCCGCGGCCGTGGCGTAGTGGTTAGCATGTCTGAATCCCGGTCGCGACAGGTCTTACCCTATACATGAGTTGTCGGCCTCGTGGTAGGGTAAGTAAGTACTGGTGATAGAAAAAGTGTCCAGGAAACCTATGGTAGGAAGAGCTGGTCGTCGTGTACATGGCCTATATATGTGTTAATTGCGACGTTAAAAAAAACAAAAACAAAAAACAACAAAAAACATATACATTGTACCATTAATTACAATGATTTTCAAATATTTCCAAAGAACATGGCAAAATTTCAACAGTGCATCACATAAATGTATTCATGGCAAATAAAGCAAACCAATACTAATCGAAGATAGAAATAAATGATGCACTGAAATGAACTTATAATTTTTTATATTTTAAGCACTAATGCGCCCGTTATAAATATGCACTAAAATGGACTTAAAATGTAATATTCTTTTAATTGTGTGCACTAATACGCCAGAAAAAACCATATACAGTCAAGACTGTCATGTCTGACCATCAGAGGGACTTTAAAAAAGGTCACATATGACAGGGAGTCTTTAAATACCCATTTCTCAGGTCAATATTGCAAGCTACACATCAAACAAAAACTGGAGTGTGAAAGGTTCTCAATTTAACATTGTCAGACACGATTCGGTCACTATAATGCTAAACTGGTAAGAGGTCTCAGGTATGAAAATCACACAAAACATAATGTTGAATATAGTTTAATATTTCTAACATTTATATTGCGCATCTGTTTTCCAGTGCGTTTTTAAACCCACCAAGGGTGGTTATGCCCTTTCATGAAAAGGCAATAATGTCAATTATCATCTTTCATTAATTAGGTATATAGAGGAGTTGCGTGTAGGTGAGTGTAGATGAGTGCTGATTATAGACAGTGGAACAGAATGCTAGGTTAGGTGCTCTGGGCCCATATTCACAAAAAATAATCTCAAGCTCAGACTCAAACTCAGTCTTGAACTTAGACTTTGACTTCCCTAAGCAAATGGTATTCACGAACGATTTCAGACTCAGACTCAGCTGAGATTGAAATTTACTTGATATAAGCGGCCTCTAACCATAATTAAAATGAAACAAAATGGCCGACATATCCCTCGGTATAATCAAAGATTTGGCAAATGTTATCACTAGAACCTGTTGGAGACCCAAAATTACAGTAAAAAATCGAAGTGCTATCTCAGGGGAGGTTATAATTATCACATGAATGTACCGGACTTTAAACATACCCTTCTAGTTTCGTTTCTAAAAATAGAAAATAGCGACATTGACAGAAAATTGAGAGAACTCTATATCATTTATCTCAGGATTGTTTGGACTATTAAAGGAATGCCTTAACAAGGTAGGTTTACTTTCATTCTACTATGAATTTATTACAAAATAAATGCAAGAACATTGAAATGCACTGAAATTCAAATTATTTCAACTGATTAGTAATTTGGTCATGCAACCACACTGAACCAGCGACTGCGTTCATCAAATCGATTCAATGACAGATCGTCTGTTGACATTTCATAGATTCTATTTTACAGTAAACTGTTGCAACACCTACTGATTTTTGGAAGGAATTTTTTTTAAAAAATTCCTTTCTATGTCAGCACTCTGCGAAATTTGAAAAAGAACGAACAACACCTAACAATGAGTTAATGCGCCCAAGAAAATAGTGCAGTAGAAAAATAAGAATACTATCAAACATAGATGAATTGGAAAAAAATAATTCAAACAAATACTTGAAATTATTATATTTAATGTTTCTTTACATTAATCAATCATTATTCATACTGTGAACAGAGATTAGTTATTTTGTATTATTGCGCTTGTATATAATATATACTACTTAGCAGATGATATTCACAGCAGGAGTTTACTGTGAGAACGTAAAGCGATGGCCAGGTGTCAATGAATGACTGAATGAATGACCGTTGTAGATTTTCCATCATTATGTAGGCAGATCTGATTTATACAGAAGTATTGGAAGTATTTAATTGAAGGTTAATATTGAATGAATTCACTAAATGTATTGGCTATGCAGCATAATGATATTGGGCAGTAAATGCAATTGGAACAAAATACAGTCATTTATGATGTATGTATCATATTAAAAGCATTTATGCATGCTAACAAAAAGTAATCTTTTTAACAACAACCTGCAAGATAATCAGAGCTATATACCCTTTATCCCAAGATCAAAATAAATAAGTCCAAGGAAGAAAGACTTCGACATATTTTATCTTTAAATGTGCATGATTAATTGTATCACATCAATGATGAATAAATGACCAGTATGACTTAAAACTCTAAAAGTAACTTATAATGCTTTTCTGAATTTCACATTATGATGTTGTTTTTTTTGTGAAAAGTCCATATTTAGCAGAATTTTTTACATTTGGTACATAAATGTTCATAAAAATATCACATATTTATTCTCCCCCTTTCGTTCGCTTCTCAAAATGCCAGAAATGGGGAAAACAATTTGTTTCGCTCACTAGCTCCATTTTTTTCAGACAAAATCCATAGAACATAATTATGATCAATTTGTTGTGGCCTTAACGCCATAGCAACACATTGTATAGGTAATATCAAATCTCCGAATTTAGTTGTTAGTGACTGACTACTGCCCTGCATGATTTAGAATCAGTGGTAGGAAGGGAGAATGACCGTAGAAATTATTTCATACCTAAGCTCCACAAAAATATGACCTGCCCAGGAATCGATTCTACAACCCCTCAATCAGTAGAATAATGTGCATGGGAAATGAAATATGAAACATAGTTGACAATGCATGATAAAGAGATAATGATGGATATCGAAGTATTATAGTAACTTTGAAGTCTTAAACCTTTCAAAAATTCCTTCCAACAGTACTTTCAGTACTTTGCTTATATATAAATGTACTTTGATTCATTAGATCATAAGAATTAAATATCTTGGTGCTTGAAAGAGAATTAACCATGACATTGACAAGGAAACAAGCGCCCCCATACCAATTCGTACCTTGGCCAAAGTAATAATAAATCTAACAATTTTATCAAGACTATAAAATTAGATGTAAGATTTTATCAACACCTTTATGAATATGGTTTGTTTTGAAATTTGGATTGTTTTTTTTTGTTTTCATTTTATTTGAATTTTACCACCCTATTATTTTGATGTTTTTGTGATAATTTTCAGGATGCTGATATCAAAGCCTAGGAACATGGAGAAAAATACATTCATTATGAAATTCAGTTGAATTGGGCTACAACCATGTGATGATAATATAAAGAAGTTGGTACTTTCAATGGCTAACAGTAATTTCAAAACAGTAATGGTAATAAATAAATCCTAAAATAATACTTTTATTGTGCAAAACTATTGTTATACATCAAGGACCCTATATAATATGTAAATAGGGTCAATGTATTACATGTTCTTAAAATTTATTCATTATTTTTAATAAAATATAAATTTGAACTTATGATTCCATTTTTGCATCATCAATTGTCGTTAGTAATTCGTATTTTTATGACAGGAAATGGAATTATGTGTATCAAGCATAGTGATAGGCCTAATTTACTCACAATTAACTAGATTTAAATCTTAGAAATAACTTTTCTTATGTTTGTGTTTTTTTCAGGAGATGCTCAGAAAAAAATGTGTGTAGATGCAGATGATCACTCAGTGACTGGTCTTGTTCTTATATGATAATTATTTCAGTACATGATCATCAAGTATTATTTAAGAAGTAATCCAACATTGGCTTACAAGATAGAGGCAAAGATGATTCCTAGAAAATTCCTGTCATCTACAATGTCTTCTTTTTGTAATTGCCATGTTTTAGAAATAAAAGAAAATAAAAGAAACAGTATATATAGTATTTTAACATGAATTCCTTTTTCTGTTTTCATTTCTGACGCCATATTCATACTTCGTCAGCTTCAAGAAAAACACATGGCTGCAAATAAGCCATTGTATTTTGCCTTTGTTGATCTAGAAAAGGCATTCGACCGAGTACCCCGAAAAGTACTGTGGTGGGCACTGAGAGACCTTGGTGTAGAAGAGTGGGCTGTACGTATCGTCCAGGGTATGTACTCTGATGCCAGTAGTCGTGTCAGGGTTAATGGAAGGTACAGCGAAGAGTTTGAGGTGAGAGTTGGTGTTCACCAGGGATCTGTCCTCAGTCCTCTTTTTTTTATCCTCGTACTAGAAGCTTTATCTCGTGCTTTTCGTACTGGTGTGCCATGGGAATTACTCTATGCTGATGACCTGGCACTGGTTGCGGACTCACTTGAAGAGTGCATCAACAAGCTCAAGGCATGGAAGTGTGGTTTGGAGGAAAGAGGACTGAGGGTAAACATGAAGAAAACCACATTCTTGATCTCGGGGCCAGGTCTTGATCTTCTACGAGATAGTGGAGACTTCCCTTGTGCGGTGTGTCGAAGTGGAGTTGGGAGTAACGCTATCCAGTGTTCTCAGTGCGGGCTATGGGTACACAAGAAATGTAGTGCCATCAAAGGTCCACTTCATGCCAACCCACTTTATGTGTGCCCAAGATGTTGTGGGCTGTCTCGTCCCATTGATGGTAGACCTTGTACACAAGTGGATGTCGATGGAACAGTCCTTGATGTTGAACCAAGTTTCTGTTACCTGGGTGATATGCTTTGCGCTGGTGGAGGCTGCAAGCTCGCCATTATCACCAGATGTCGTATAGCCTGGGGAAAATTCAGAAAGCTTCTACCAATCATGACCTCAAGACATATATCTCTTTGTGCTCGTGGAAAAGTCTTCAATGCCTGCGTCCGGTCTACACTCCTTCATGGCAGTGAATCCTGGGCGCCGTCCACTTCAGACCTACATTGATTACTACGTAATGATAGAGCCATGGTCCGTTGGATCTGCGGTGTTAAGCCTAATGATAATGTCACCACAGATTCTCTGTACCCCAAATTAGGAATTCAAGAGATAGCAAAGCTCTTCGTACGAAACGCCTGAGGTGGTTTGGCCATGCTTCTCGTAACAATTGTACCAACACCATTATGAACATGGATATTCCAAGGGCCCGTGGGCGTGGAAGACCTAGAAAATCTTGGTCTGATTGCATCAAGACCGATTTAAGTGTATGTGGTATGGGCAATACCAGTCCACACAATAGGGACGGATGGAGAGCTGGTGTTAGACGTTCAAGCAACCTGCTGCCTACCTCAGTATCTGGGACACCCGCAGCAGATGACAAATAAACTCAGGATATGTATGTATATATGTATTTATCTTATACTAGATCTCACGCATACTTACTATGAAGTTCAGCTGAAGGATTAACTAATTTTATGAAAAAGATGGTACCACTTTTTTTATTATACAAGCATCATGAATTTTAATTATATACATCTAATGCAGTCTTGGACTCCCAATGAGACAAACCATTAGCTATATCACATTGATTTCTAGACAAAATATATTAAAATAAGGTATAAAACTGCATGGTTGAATTTATCCATTTTGGTTTAGTAACCTTTTAGTTATCTTGCTTTGTACAATAGGTGAGCTAAAAAAGATAACCTTGGGTAATTATTTTACACATGATTAATTTAACCAAAATGTATACAATCTAGTGTGATTTATTATTCAGTTAACTTATTTTGGATAGGTGTGTTATTGTCAATCAATGTCAACCTAAACTGGTCAATTCTGCATTTTTACATGTCTGGACCCCCCTCCTTCAAAATGGCTGCCACAGCCTTGAAATTGGCGTTTTTAACTGGATTTAGTGAATTTCAGTTTAAGAGAGTTGTCTAAAAAAATACCATTTTGCGAGAAAAAGTCTGGGTCATTAAGTGCATAGGAATCATAGGCGGATCCAGCGGGGGGATCAGGGGGGTCCGGACCCCCTTAAATTTAATTATTGATAGTCATTTTTAAGTTGCACGAAGCAATTTTTCTCGGTGCTTAACATAGATTTAATGGTTATGCAATTTTAATATTAATATGTTGCAAAATGTGTATAATGTGGTTGTGGTTCGAAAGTTTGCCCCCCTTTAAAAAAGTTTTGGATCCACCTAAAAAAGTTCTGGACCCACCTGTTGGAATGGGGCAAAATGCAGATAAGAAAACTTGCGTTTCGTCTCTGAAAAGAACATACACTTTAGAGCTCAATTTTGGAAAATATCACTGTTTGAAATGCCAAGTAGGGATTGAAAAAGAACGATAATTGCATTGTTTGCCCTTTTGCTCCGCCCAGCGTTGCCATGGGATCAGGGACTCTACTTAGTTTTCTAAAAGAAGGTCACCCAGGGAATGATTTGGTCAAGTTGCATATCTGTCTGTTAATTAGTAATGAAATTTGAGCGTCTTGAAATAGCCCTTGCGCATATGGTGAAAAAAATGGCTACCTTTCACAGATGTCGCAATCATCCACTCCACCCTTGTTATCGAAATGAGAGAGTTGATAAGTTTTGCTCAGTAAGTCAAGCAAGACCGTCAGGCGACCATCCCAGATTAAAATTATCTAAAACTACCCAACCGTGTTTGAAATGAAATGTGATTTACATATTGTTCCACCAAGCATGGAAAATCATTAGGCGTGTCTAGAACGACTAAGAACGGTCTGAGGTGAGTTTTAACCCATACTCAGAGTTGCGTATTAAAGACACAACTTATAAATCTTGGACATCAAAAGAAAATTGTAGTATAGTGCTTACATCATAATAGAGGTGAAAATTTCGTATATTACATGCTTCATGACTTTCTCGTGCTTGCTAGCAAGTGAAATAAATTGAGGCCCATGCATTGTTATTGATAACGTTACTAGTACTGTATCTATGAATATCTCTGACAAAATTGAGTAAGTTAATTGTTTTTGCGGCGCCTGGATCGAAACTGTTAGTCAATCAGACAAAATTTCCACACCTTTTTTAAAACAATGGATAAAACATTAATTTAGCAGACACCATTTAATTTAGTAGACGACAGTTTTCTTCGTAGCTGGTCAACGATTAGACATGAGTAATACATAGGGAAATATTTTTCTATTCACAATTCCATCTAAATTTGTGAATATATTTCAACAAAAAATTCACAGACGTATTGTCACCAAGAGTATTAGGATACCAAATCCTCTTTATCGTCCATATACGGGTCACATTTGGCTTTTCAAAGAGAATGAGAACTTATTACTGTCACTAGGGTCTCGGTATTCAATGTATCACCGTTTGTGTCGGCAGGTTTTGATCATTTCAGTTGTATCTAGGTAATAACTTTTACTTAAACAGCAAAACATGTAGTCAATTAATGACATATAAGTTTTTTGCCTTTCGATACAAAGATCCATTTATATAAACGCTATATTTGAACTAGGTTCATGCACTCATTGCAGGGCCTCAATTATTATATCCATTCTACTTGATTCACTGAAATTCTACCGTTATATCTAGCCACGAATAAGCATGCAATACATGTGTGAAAATTTATGATAAGTTGTGTCTTTAAGTACGTGACTATTTTTTTGAAGGTATATAGTGTTTCCTAGAGCGTGAGGAAACTTAGGCAATCGAAGCGTGAAATCAAAGAAATCGTCGAATAAATATGTCAATAAATTCGCAATTACATACTAAAAATGTAACAAAATCTGAATTTAGATTCAAATTACAAATTATTTCGATTTATGTAAGTTTTTTTTCACTGATCCGTAACTGGTATAACTATGACGCACGTACATGTACAGTTCATTAGTCGAAACTAACTCACGACTCGCATTTATATTTTATAATAGGTTCAACGACGCGTGAACATAATTTAGGTTATTGCTCAAAACATTATCATTTTGAAGACAAAAACGGTCGGGAAAAAAGAAGTAAAATATTATTTTTTTATTTTACTGGGTTTAGCGCCTTGTCAACACAATTAAGGTTTTTTACGGCAGCCAACGCACCTAACCTAGGCTGTTGTCAATTCTTCCATTCAACACTGGTCAAGTTGAACCATTCAAGATACTGAAATCTCACCAAACAGTTTAAAGTTGAATAAGCTTCCCTATACAACATAAGTCAATGTAATTCTCTATATAGGAACCCTATTTGTCAGTGGGGATGTGTCAAATTAATGCTGATATTTATGTAAGTTGTTGTTTGGCTATACATTTGAATTTGAAAACCTAAAAAATCATGACTACTGCTTGCGTACCAGTAAATCTAGCATGATTAATTATTTAATTAACTTTTTTTGATGGATTTCAAATCTTTAAACATGAAGATTTGTCTACTAATCAACCATTTTTTATATATTAAGTGAATTCCTGAGTCTACTATTTTTAGACTCAACATTTTAGACTCAAACTCTGATTTTAGACTCAGACTCAAGACTCAGAATTTTTGTGAATACCATTTTTTGGACTTTTGAGTCAGAGTCTGAGTCTAAAGTCTAAAACTACTCAGTTTTAGACTCAAAAAGCGATAGTGAATATGGGCCCTGGTCGTGGTAAAATAACCTAAAATTATGTCGACACGGCGATAAACCCAGTATTAAAAGTTTGATTTCAAATAGTAAGTTATTTGTATTAAAATTAATAAAAACAATATGGTTGATCAAGTTCCTAGAACGTCATTTGCATCACAGTCTTAACTTTGACATTTTTATTCTAATGAGCAGCCAAAGATTAAACAAGAAATGTCTTTAAAAAAGACAAACGGCGTCGATTTAAAAACAAGAGGGCCCAAAGGGCCCTGGGTGCTCACCTAAGGAAAAGGTCAAAGGTCACAGAAGAGCCATTTACATAGGACCACTAATGTTAAAACCTATTTTTTGACGTGGTGATGGATTGCCAGATTCCGTTAGTATTTGCTCATACAAGTTGTGACCACGCATCATCACTTCATCAACAACATTTGCAGACCAGTTTCGCAGACTTGGCACATGATTGCCTACCGTAAACAATATGACAGCCAATGCAATTGCCGTACACTGATAACCACAGGGAATTGTCAAGTTACCTCCCTTTGATTTTTCCAACATACCTTTAATATACTTATATACAAGGGGTACAACTGCGTTTACTAGACCGATTCATCTAGATTTCTTATTTTGTGGCTCACAAAAAATACTGATACCCTAGTAGCACTTTAACCGCACGATTAAATTGATTAAACATAACTCTTCGAGCTATGAATATTAAATGTTTCATAGGGCAGATCATTAAAACACTCGCCAACAAAAAACAATTATTTTTGACAAATAATTTTTAGATATTCAAAATATGAATTTCAAGACCTTTCTAGTGATATAAAATGCAAAATTGTTTGATGAAAAATGACTTAGTAATTGCAATTTTAAAATCACTGTGTTTTCATTGTATTTACTCGCTATCATTTCTTGCCAACCAGCGAAAGGTTACCTGTAGTATTTATCAGCTCCTTGTTACTATTTATAGACATCATAACAATAACAATGAACTGGTGTATATGTGGAGCTGTGACTCTCAAAGTGTAAACCCCGGAAACTGGACGTAGTGAGGCTAATTTAATAATTATTGGGGAATATGTCAGACTTTTTACTAGAAACCGGTTCACATCTGGAGACGTAATTCATTTTACCAATAAAATATTGTGTTTGACACGTAACTTTTTATTGTTACAAAATAAAAAAACACTTTGGAAAGCAATAGAAGTCTACCCCCAAAAAAATATCTACGAACGAAGCAAAATTTTGTAAAACACTGCATTACAATAGTGTGGCCTTTATTTTTTCGCGCGTGTCAGGGCCATCCAATCGAAGAGGGGGTTTTCTCTGTTTCCCCCGTACGTCATTCTCAGTGCTTATAAAATCATCCAATAGAACGGCGGATTTCCGAAATCCCCAGACAGACGTCATTATACAGAAATGTAGGTCAAAATCCAGCTTAGACAGCTACGCCGAAAAAAAGTTGACGATGATAATAATAATTGTATAAGTGTTAAGTCGATATTATTTACTCTGAGCGACCAAGGTTCAAGTTGAAACAATGCGAGTCTTTGATCTTTTGAATCATCGCATTACCGAACATAATAGAACGTATGACTTGCATGTATTTCGTCACAGTTTATATATAAATACATTTACACGTTAATAAATCGTTGTTTTGGTTGGGTTTGACATCGTAGCAACACATTGTATAGGTCATATCACGGTGGTCAGTCAGACTAGTCAGTGACTGGCAACTTTACTGTCATAATATTAAATACCTTGCACTAATTCAACACACTGGCACCAGAGTCCATATCTTATTATCGACGTACCTGTACGTCGATAAATACAATTATCAAGATTTGAGCATTTTGTAGTCGACACCGGTTGCCTTAAGCCAATCAAAACGATGCATTTGAGGTCACATGATAGAAAAATGGACGGCAAATTGTCAATTTAGGGGTGCGTGAATTGACTCGTCTGGACGCCATCTTTTGTCGGGTATTACCAGAAAATACAATAATCAGAATAGAAATGAGTACCAGTTTCAAGAAAGCTGCATTTAAGACCCAGAAAAATGCAAATCTAACTGTAACATGTTTGTTTTCTTTTTAAAACTTCCTTTTGTTGAAAAAAATGCAAACTTATCTTCCCTACTAATGGGCGAATCTATTTTTACGGGAGAAGATTATCTGTATCCAATCAGCTGAGAGGCGTAACCAGTATCCACTGAGACAGGTTTAAGTCACGCCCCTCATAAATATCACTGTTCGCTTAACGTTAATCATTGGGAACGCCCCACTGATTCATATCGATAATCGTTAGCCGGAATACTTTGGTTTGCTAAAAAATTGAATGAAGCTCCAATATGCCAAATAGACAGGAACAATTCTAGAGTCTACGTAGACATTATGCTGTTTTACGTGCATAATCCGAACAAGACCTGGACAACACCTGTTCATTCGATGTATTTTTTATCAGCCCGGAAGGTTCCGTACAATGAATCAAAAAGGTCTAAATGTTTTACTTATCGTTAGCGGGTCTCGCAAATCCCGATATTCTCTAAATAGACTTGGCACGGCTAATAGCGTTGACGTATATTACTTGGAAGGAGATGTTGTAATACACGGCTAAACGTCGAGTTCAAACATTTTTGGAAATGCTAATACTTGTGATCATAATATAATGCGTACGTCCCTATATATAGTTCTCTGTGCATACATATATAATAAACTAGATAACGTGATTGCACAATATATGCGTTTACTGCGCAATAAAGAATCTTATTTTTAGAAATGAATTATCATTCAAAACGTAGTAAAAATGTATATAGCTTTTTTTATTGAACATTATAACTGATTAAGAAACATAACTATGTAAAGGTGTTTAATCAGCAGTGAATATGACGTGTTTTAATTTTATTTGCATAATTGTATTGCGACAAAAACAATTTATGTACAATTATCCTGATTTTAATTACGTATATTTTGTAATGAGCGGGAAAATATGCGTTCAACGCGTAAAGTCACTATATGAAGATATATTCATCAACAATAGACTTGAACACTGTTTTACAAACATGGAAGTTTTCAGAATATTACATGCATTAGAGACACAATAAACTATTCAAACCACTCTGCTTTCCAAATTTGAATTTGACAAAGTGTCCATTTCTTTAAAAAAAAAATGGAGCACTTTTATAAGAGCACACTATGTTCAATATACCTGATCCAAAATAGCTTTGGAGCTTAATTATTTAATTTGGAGCATTTTTTTTTTCTTTAACAAGACTTCATCTAAAACATATTATACTGTGATCAAAAATATTGTTTCAAGTAATGCTTGCCAGAGTCTACTTTCGATTTGATCTATTTTCGCTTTTAAATGCAATGAATAGAAAATACAAATTTAAGCAAAATTTGCATTTGATTAAAAAATTTTGTTCATTAGCGGTGTTTGAAAGAGATGAATGTCTAATATATTTGCAGTCCGAAAACAGTAATACTTTTGATAATGGGGCTTTAAAATACGACAACTGCATGCAATTCATGTAACTATGGTAACAATGTACAAGGAAAATATTTAAATCAATAAAAAACTGGTAATTTTGAAATAGGACATGTACCAAATTCCATTGAAATCCGCATTTATGAAATACATTGACTAATTTTTTAAAACATTACGTCGATATTTTCAAAATACAAATTATCGACATACGCGTACGAAGAATTAAGGTGTCTGTCCGCTTATATTATAAAAAAGGCGGGAAAATAATTATAATGAGCGGGAAAAAATCATTAGAAGCGGGAAAATAATCATAATAAGCGGAAGAATAATAATCAGCGCCGGAAGATATATCGCTGAAATGTAAAATTATAAGCTGCATAAAGTTCATTTTAATAATTATGATACCCGGACGATATCAAGAACAAATAAATATGCCAAACGTTTGAATATTCAGGCATACATATATATATTAAGTAATTTCGAATACCGATTTTTTGAACCGGCAAAAATAGAGTGGTTATTGTTAATCACGTGCCAAAAGGCCTTGATACACCAAGTGAATATATAGATCTGAAACGATTCACCGCTAAGTCGACTCAATGCGATTCGACTTAATTTCGATTTGATTCATTGAATAGTGTAGCTATTCCAAATATAAATTAATACATTCTTTTGAGCTTAAAACTAGCCTAATACATGTGTATATTGATAAAAAATTGGAATTTATATACTAAATAAAGCATAAATTTGGAACAGATTTCCATGACACATTACTAAAATCATGAAGGAAACTTGAGAAATGAAACAAAGTAAAACACAGTCAACGCACATTGTCTATTAGGTGCACATTGACTTTAATCCTTATAATTTTACAGACACGTTTCAAGACCAGTATCGAATAAAAAAGTCGCAGGTCCCGAATCGAAATCGTATCGGTGCCCTCGCAATCGATTTTCGATGTATCGAATCGTTGCATCCCTAGTGACCTGTTTTCTTTCTTTACGTCTACATCTGGTACGTGTTCTTGCATATGTATGACTAGGAATGCTTATTCCTATTTGTCAAATGGCCACAAGTCCAGTTGTCCGGCTAGTTCAGTTGGTAGCACGCAAGTCTACTAATCGAGGGATCGAGGGTTTGATTTCCGGGCGGGGCATACTTTCTTGGAGCTTGGTCATGAAATTATTTCTACGGCTATTCTCCCTCCTACCTATGATTCTTAATTATGTTGGGCAGTTGTCAGTCACTGACGAAAGTATGTGCTTAGTAGTTGGTTAACAGCTAAATCCAGATATTTAGCCTTTCCATGAAGAGTGAGTAGACAGAGGTTGACAGACCACCGTTATATGACCTATAAAATGTGTCGCTACGGCGTTAAACCCAACAAAACAAGCAAACAATCAAAAACCAACAAACACGATTACTTCCGGATTTCATACTTGTTCCTTATCAAGCTGATGCTAGTCCAAATATCCACTTTACTGGTCCCTCGTCGTAGGTGATTTATCGGGGACTCCAATGAAAATAAGAGATTTTAAAATCTCATCTTTTTATGTCATCCGCGGTATTGATATGCAGGGCATATGGAATTTAATATAATGTGATATTCACCATTTGTTTGCCACGTGTCATTTCATTGTTCAAAATAGAATAATCATTACTATTCCACAATTTTACAATCCATATTTGATGTGAACCAATTTATAGAGATTATTAATCATATGTTATGCACTTTACCTAATAAAAACATCAAAATTGAGCATAAACTCGTACAAATCGACCAGAAGGCTTTAGTTAGTAAACATTGGTGTTAATGTTTTGTTCGCTGGTTTTTGAAATAAATCGTAATTCCTGTTTTCGATCTTTCTGTAGTAAGTTCGCCAATTGAACGACATATGACGCTTGTTATATTTTGTATCTTTAACGAACAACCGATATTCATTTGCTTACAGATAAAGTTTTTTTAACAGTTCATTTATTGAGTTTATAATTTACCATGGGATGACAACACATTAACGTACAAGGTCACATTGGCAAACAATGATATAGATAATGAAACTGGAAATTTTGGATCGAGAAATCGGATTGCACAGTATATCTTTGATAATAAATTGATAATAAACAGGTTTCCCGTTTTTATAAAACGTTTTACCCGTATTAATGATGTACAGTGTATATGAATCAGTATTTAAACGGGAAGTTATGACTTATTCAAATAGCTATGTGTCATTGTTTTATCACCAGTGGATATAATTATGGGTTTTGACATAATTGCACTACTTGACTAAAACTAATTGGATAGCTTAAGGATTACGGACTCTGAAACCTCGTAATTTTCCGTGTTATTCCGTTCTTTCTCGGAAGGTCACGTTACCGATCACATGACCATGGAAAAATACCACGTGATCGTATAAAAAGAACGAAAAAATGGCGGATCGAAAAAGTGATAGGCACAGTCGACTTCGAGAATATTTTAATTTTAAGCGTTTAAATAGTGATTGTGGTCACTAGAATTGTGTTCGATATGGAAAATTATAAAATGGAAATAAAGGAATGTTTACTAATTCAACTTGTTATGCTGTGAACACGAACTTTGAACAGGTAAGAATTAAACCTTATTGTTAAGTAAACGGCGACAATGTGTAAAGAGTTATTTGCACACACCTTATTACGGTTCTAAATTCCGATTTTCATAATTATAAAACTTTTTTCAGTACCTGTATTTCATAGACACAAATTTTAAGGCACAAAAAGGTCTTATAATCATAAGTTTAATCGTTTTTTCCCCTGAATTAACTTTTTGTACATGTACGAAAACTCTTTACAGATTTTTTTTTCGAGAACTCTTTACAGTTTTTACTAAAATATTGCAGGACTTCGCATTATTTGTAAGTGATTTCAATTATTTGCACTAGTGATTAAATTATTTTATGTTGTATCTAAAACTAATGATTCCTTTAAAAATCGTGTTCTTTATCAAGACACTTCAAACCTAACAAAATGAGTAAAATAGAATCATGAATCATGTCAGACAATTCGTCACCAATCACATTCGCCCTCGTCCATGCTTTGTAAAATAATGACTCTAGATTTCAGGCTGTATTAATGAAGTGATTGCCAGT
The DNA here is from genome assembly GCA_025267735.1 of Mactra quadrangularis. Classification (NCBI taxonomy): domain Eukaryota; kingdom Metazoa; phylum Mollusca; class Bivalvia; order Venerida; family Mactridae; genus Mactra; species Mactra quadrangularis. The sequence continues at coordinate 58,933,841 of CM046303.1, read as the reverse complement.
ATTATATATTGTATTGTGCATCAATCAAGACAAGCACATGTGTTAATATTATACATTGCTTACAAGGGTGGATCCGGGATTGTTTTTTTTAGGAGGGCTGAACTTTTTCTAGGGGGGGGGGGGGGGGGAGTCCAAACTTTCGAATCACAACCACATTATACATATTTTGCTGAATAATGAATTAAGCACCCAGAAAAATTGTTTTATACTTCAATCAAGAAATACACAGACCTATGCATTTTGGAAATTGAATTAACTGTTATGTAAATAGGGGTGGAGGTGCTCAAGACTGGTCTCAAAGTACATTTTTTTACTTATGTTAGGAGTTTTATGTAAAAGCTACTAAATCAACCTAAGCTCAAGATTTTAGGAAATACAAGCATTCATTAATTTGTTTTTGTGTATTCATTTAAGGACAAGTTCTAGAAGAGACTAGGAAAGCTGAATCAATCATGGACATTATACATCCTGACCTTGGTGTTGCTTTGTTGTCAGATTATTCTCCAAACTTCAGGTAATCTATGATACATATTATGAGTTTGTACTAATAATTGTAGCTTTGCTCTTGTTGGTCTTAGTATTTAGATGTTAATTCAATAAGAGTTTTGTTTGTGAGTTCATGACCCTTTCAACAACCAAGTTTTATGGGGATAATTCATCTAATCATTGTCCATGAGACATACTGACTGCCATCATCTGGCAGCAATTGTTTTTTTTATTCATAAGATATCATATTTGGTTGCTTGTATTGAGCTCACAACCCCAGTGATTAGTTATACTATTGATTTGAAGCGATTTAAATTTAACCACTTGACAATGGAGGCATGTGAAATTAAATGGCTAGTTAAATTGTCAGTATGCACTCTATTATTTGATGTAAATATTTCATTTTTCAGGAATTGGATTTCAGCCAGATGTGGATATTGAAAAAATGTCAGGTCCTGTACCATGCAGAGATTTCAAACAAGTAGATATTGGTTATTTGACATTTGATTTAAAAATAACTGATCTAAGTAAGTACAAGAATTGTTTTTTTTAGTTTGATGATTATATTTCTAAATATTTTATCTGATCTCTGCAGTATTGATGATACATGAATACAATTTACTTGAATGAAAATACAGATGTTTGTCAAGGGATTTTACCTAGTACAACAAATTGTGTATTTTTTGTTTTTAAAACTGTTGAGGCAGTCTATAACATATATGGGTACTGTGTTTGTCAATGAGTCTTTCAATAGTTTACCAGTTATTGAAGAAAAATTCCTTGTTCAAATTACATCATTTAGTAAAGTCATTCTACCTGTCTCTATTTCAGTTAGTGGAGGTGAATTCCTCATACAACTCAGATTGTTGATCAGATTATACCCTTTACCTTATGTACAGCTATTGATTCCTATTACTGCAACTACACAACAGATCATAGGAATGTGTACGGTTGGGTGACATGGATCCCAGTTGACATCAATGCAGCTTGAGACTTTTTCATCAAGTGGCTCGAAAAAAATTCTTACTAAGTGACAGCCCATAATGAAAAAAGATTTGTTTTTCCTGTGTTAGTTTCGGTGTTGTCAAAGTGAATGATTGTGACAGACTTTCATAGTGTGTTGTGGCTATTTGTAACTCTTTAGCTGTATGTCATAAAGTGTAGTAGGACTGCATATATAAACAAGATTCTCTGGTCTTTGATATTTTGTATATAACATACAATGCTCATGATGCCACAGGTGACAATGAAAAATTTTAGGACATTTTTGTTTTCTCCATCAGCTGTGTTCTAAAATAGCCTAAATTCTAGAAAAAATGCACAGGACATCTCTTTTTGACATGTTGAAATTGTTATTTGTATAAATTATATTGTGATTATTTTTCTATAGTAATTTTATTTGAGAAATTATTTTTACTCTAAAGAAGTTATACTCCGGAAATTATTATTTCATTTTTTCAACTTTTGGTGACACAAAACTTCTGATTCGGCCTAGAAGTTGGATCTTCTATATTTCCTAGCATGTTATGAATATTGATGAATTTATTTTCTGACATTGTTTATTTTATACAAATATATTGTGTAAGTAATTTTGTGGTAGTTAAATTTTAAAGTTTTGAAAATACATATTTCATGCCACTCAGTGCTTGAAATTAACCATATTCCGAAAATATTGATATTCTTGTTTTCTCAATAAGTAAGAGATAAAAGTCGCTCATATTTCTTCTCAAGTATTATCTATCATATAAGACAAGATTTTGCAAGTTTGGTGAATATTGAATTCTTATTAATTTTTTAAGATGTGCTAAAAATGTCTTGTTGGGAACATTGTAGGCTAATTTGACCTTTGCCGAGGACTTCAAAGGCCATAATTTTCAGCAAAACACAACAAAACAAACTGGGCAAATTGCATTAAATATTTTCTTGTATACACATAAGTAATTGATTGATACCATTCCTATATGTAAACATTGATATTATGCTGCATTAAATGTCTATATCAGATTCAACTTTTGTCGGGGTTTCGTATTTTCAGCAGTAACGGACACAATCCTTAACATGCCACAACTTTTGATTAACTATTAAATTTGAAGATTTTTGCTGGTGAAATGTTTAGGGACATCCTAAACAATAAAAAACATAAAACATTATTGCTCTAGAAGTAATATTTCAATGGTATGAAAATTTGGGAGTTAGGGATTGTATACCTTAAATAGCATGCCAAATTTTTTTTGTTTCCTTCCACTTAGTACATTTTATCCTGCAGAAATAAGATATATAAGTTAAAGTTGTACATTACTACATTAAACTACATTAAACAAATAACCAAGGATTAAATAGAATAAAGTTGATGGTAGAATTTTGAATTATAACATACTCGTACTTAAATTATAATATAATTTATAATATTCGGTGGCCCCAGTATGTTATGACCAAGTTTTACTATATTTGTATTTTTTTACAATATGTTAGACATATTTTTATTAGATATAGGGAGAAAGTTATTTTCTGGCTATTTTTTCTTTTCTTTTATTGATTAAGGTATAGATATAGCATGTTTTTTACTGAAAAAGAAAACTTATGAATTTTCCATAAAAAATATGTAAAATTATCTCCCTTGAATTTTGACACTAAAGTCATAAACAAGTATAGTGTGAATAAAATAGACGGTAAAAGTATCTCAAACTTTGTTATTTTTTTACTCATACAATGTAGAAAATTTGTATATATGTTTATTTGAGCCAAACTATATAGAAATACCTTAAATTGTGGTTGGAAAATCACATATTTTGTTACAACTTCTTAAAAATGACTTTGGCCGTGGGTCATTAATCATTATAAATGCATTTTTTCAATTTTTCTTGCAATGAATTCCTATCAAGTTGTATTTTAAAGTAGAGGCATAAGTTTTACGAACTTGAGAAAGTATATTTTGTCATTTTAACAATTGATTTAGCAAAATTATAGGAGATTTAGTAACTCTAGGTGTTGAAATTTTTTATATCCTGTCCGAAACTAGGGGTGCTGACTAAAAATCCGCATAAATCAGTTTTCGAACGGTAAAAGTTGCTTAAAATTTGTATTCTGTTGTCTTTTTGAATGCTTTATAAGAAAATATAAATATGATAATAAAATTCAAATGTGTGGTTCAGAGTCCGTAATCCTTAACAACCTGCGATATATACTTGTCGAACAGCGATAGGATAATGAATTATGGCTTTAAAATGTATATCTGAATAAACATTTAACTACGTGAAAATCTTGCTGAAAAATAATTTTTGAAAATATTGGACAGTAAGAATATCTAAATGAAAAAATCATTTGACAGTTGAAATATGGTATCACATTGTCAAAACGCACCACAAATTTGTATGAATGGAAGATGGCAGGTGTTCAAGAATAAAACTTCACACTGTCAGAACGTACCAAATATTTGTACGAATGGAAGATGGTTGGTGTTCAAGAATAAAACTTCACGCAGACAGAACGTACCCATTATTTGTACAAATGGAAGATGGCGAGTGTTCAAGAATAAAACTTCACACTGTCAGAAAGTACCAAATATTTGTACGAATGGAAGGTGGCGGGTGTTCAAGAATAAAACTTCACACTGTCAGAAAGTACCAAATATTTGTACGAATGGAAGATGGCGGGTGTTCAAGAATAAAACTTCACACAGGCAGAATGAACCACCAATTTGTACGAATGGAAGATGGCGGGTGTTCAAGAATAAAACTTCACACAGGCAGAATGAACCACCAATTTGTACGAATGGAAGATGGCGAGTGTTCAAGAATAAAACTTCACACAGGCAGAATGAACCACCAATTTGTACAAATGGAAGATGGCGGGTGTTCAAAAATAAAACTTCACACTGTCAGAAAGTACCAAATATTTGTACGAATGGAAGATGGCGGGTGTTCAAGAATAAAATTTCACACAGGCAGAATGAACCACCAATTTGTACGAATGAAAACTTGCAGGTATCTCAGTACAGAACGGTAGATAAGGAAAAACTACAACTGTATAGAACGCTTAGCAAATCGAAATGTGTACTGAATAGAAAAACTGCCAAAAACAACGTAGATCTAGCTAGAGACAAAAAGCGCAATAAAACAGTAAAGCTGCGAATTGCATGTTTAAATACCAGATCTGTTAAAAACAAAACCGCGTTAATCCGTAATTTTATTCTGTCTAAGAATTTAGACATTATAGCTTTAACGGAGACTTGGCTGGGCTCCATGACAGACGAAATATTCATCGACCTACTTTTACCTGATTCTTATGAAATTAAACATGTTACAAGAAATGGAAGAAGAGGTGGTGGTGTTGCTTTGATATATAAGTCACCAATTAAAGCGAAAAAAGCCAGAACTAGCGAAAATTACACTACGTTTGAACTCTTAAATTGCGACTTCAGTTTAAATGAAACAGAATTCAGAATGTCAGTAGTTTACAGACCCCCGCCATCAAAGTCTAACAAGTTAAAGACCAGTACGTTTTTTCAAGATGAATGGCCCGTATTTGTCAACGAACTCGCAGAGTCTGATAAACAGTGTATCATCGTAGGTGATCTAAACTTGCATCTCGATAATAAGAAAAATCTTAATACAGTAAAATTTAATGAGATATTAGGTTCGTGCAGTCTGAAACAACTTGTAACAAAACCAACCCACATCGGTGGACACATCCTTGATGTTTTGATTACCAACGAAGATTGTGATATAGTGTCTGATGTTTCAGTTACCGACCCTCATCTCTGGGATACTAGTAGCGATTCAAACTGTGACCATTACGCAGTTGTCTTCTCTGTCAATATTGATAAGTTAAGATTTTTACATTAAAAAGAACGTTTCATAACAAGATAGGTTAATTATCGACAGCGGTAAGGCGTTTCATATTGAAATAAACATGTAAAGGTGTCAACATATTAGTTATGATACCTTTAGTCACAACAATAAATATATGATACTATTTGGTGTTCTTAAAACAACTTGAATGAACCATCCTCATTTAACGTGTATTCAACAATAAGATGCTATTTTATTTGTTACCAGTTCAATATTTATTTAAATTTAGTTCGTGTTTAAACTTATTGAATGATATGTTGGATGGATGAAACGCAAACAGTGAATTAATTGATCAGTTAGGCGGTTCAGTATCTGTTGGAGATGTAACCTATGTTGTTTACTTTCAACTATCATACTATCGGTATTTTTCTTACTGATAAGCAGTACTGCATTTTAGGAAAAAAATACTTCTTTCACTCTAATCTTCGAAGCAAGTGTTCTCTTAACAGAACGATTGTATAATTGAGCATTTTTTGTTGTCTTTCAGAGGTGTAACCAATGTTGTTTACTTTTAACTATCATACTATCGGTATTTTTCTTACTGATAAGCAGTATTGCATTTTTGCATTTAAGGAAAAATATACTTCTTTCACTCTAATCTTCGAAGCAAGTGTTCTCTTAACAGAACGATTGTATAATTGAGCATTTTTTTATCTGAAAGATAACTTAATGCAATTTCGTACCAATTCTGCATAATATTTAAAGAATGTTCAGTCCACATTAATGTTGTTCTGTAATAGAGTACCTGAGACTTCATACAAGCCACCTGCTTGTTTATCCATAGTATCTAATTTATTATTTAACTTATCAAAATGCATTTCAGAAGACTCAGAATAATTGACATTTTAGAGCAAATTCTTATACTTAATATACTTAACGAAACTTCTAGGTACCCCGATTTCAATATTGTTGGATATTTTTTCAACATGTACGAGTATGTCCGATCGTTAATGTTGATTTGTATAGGACTATACTGTCGTCTGCTTGCATGGTTAACATGGAAAATCGTTAGCGTATTGATATGCACAACGAAAAATCAAGAAAAAAATCAAGCACGAGACCATAGGTCTTTTGTAAAGCGGTGCAGGATATGATTTATTGTTGTTATTTTCCTGTTAAATCAAAACACTTAGAAATCGTACCATATCAACGCATGCACGACAAAACTGGTTTTGCATCGATAAAGTAGCATAAAACCATGCAAGCAGACGACAGAATGGTCCTATACAGAATTCCAAAATCGATTGGAATCAAATTTTGAAAAATAAACATTTCCTACAATATTGAATAGGGATACTCAGAAGTTTCGTTAAGTATATCATATTGAAGATAGTGAGAACCTCTAAGTCCCAATTTATCGTTTATGTAGAAAATACAATTCGGCTTTATATTTGTTTTTGTAGTATAAATGTTACTGTGCCTTGAACTGATTTCCATGTCAATGTGTTATACATTTAAGTTAGAATTTTTCTAATCATATCTTAATCTTTATAATTGTTTTATGTTTAGCCATTCAATTATTAAATGATAGTAATTCACAGGCTATTTTTACATTTTCATTTGATTATAGATAAATATAAACGTATCCCAGCTATTGGTGTCATGTTTCGTAATTAAAAATCTGGATAGTTATACATAATATTACACTAAATCAAGTTTACCATTTAATGGCGAATACAAATGAACATGTTCTGGACAAATTGTATAACTTTATTTACTTCTCTAAGAAATTAAGGAAAAATAAGTTGGTTTCCATACTTAATGTCTAATAATTTTAATAATGTAATAAAGCGATTGTATTTTTTATATTTTTTTATTTATTTAAGTCTAATCTACGTACATCATGAATATATGATTATGTGTATTTTCCTCTTTTAAAATTCGTTAAATTGTACACACACGTACTAGCTATAAATTCAAGTTCAATTTTTGAATTATTGTATTGTTAATTGTTGTATTTGCTGCTTTTACATTTGTATAGTGCATTGTTCACATAAATTATTTACCTGTGTGCTTATCACTATGTTTATAAATTGTTTTGTTTAAATATGTATGTTATATAATCATAAGTACTTTGTACTGACATGCTGTTGAAATAAACTATTCATAAATTGTTATATTTTGCAATATGCTGATCTAATCAATCTAAACTTCCTTTTATATTTGTATATTGCACTGTTTATTGAAATACCCTACGTGTGTGCTTATCACTATGTATATAAATTATTTTGTTTAAAATATGTACGTATAAAGCCATAAGTAATATGTACTGACATGCTGTTGAAATAAACTGTTCATAAATTGTTATATGTCGCAATATGCTGATCTAATCAATCTAAACTTCATTGTTTAATCATGTATCATAACATAACTCTATCTTAAGAAATAAAATCGTCTATATTTATACAGAGCCTTTTGTATTTAGCAATTCTAGATTAAAAATTCGTGCTATCAATATAAAACATGTAAAAATGGATGAATTACATATCGAATTACCATCCATAGATTTATATTTGAACCTCATTTTGATTTATTTATACCTGCAGCGTGTTCAGTTACCTTAAACGTTCCAAAACGTTCCGTAACGGAAGTGTCGGAACAACTCAACCCATAGACAACTCAACCCGAGGCAACCCAATCTCCTACTGACGGATTGTGTTGTCCCAACTTTGAGTCGAGTATTGCACGGATTAAGTTGTCTTCGGGTTGAGTTCTCCCGTAACCGTAACGTTAGCTAACAGTAGTTACTGTAGTGTGTTCTTTTACCCTAAACGTTCCAAAAACGTTCCGTTACGATTCATTCGGAATTCCTCGGCTATTTTGGTGCGAATAATCTATGCTAATAAACAAATATACGATCGTTAAGGCAATGAGTGATGTTTCAAAATTTATTGTCTAAAATAAAAAAAAACACTCATTGCCTAAACGATCGTATAGGTCGCTTCAACACCAGTAGTTTCAAATAGCGTCTAAATATGTCCGGTATTTTTCGCAGCGAATGGCCGAGGAGTTCCGAATGTATCGTTACGGAACATATTGGAACGTTTAGGGTAATATAACAGGCTACTGAACACAGGGCTGGATTCATCGATTAAACTTTCCTAGGTTCAACGACATTTCAGTATGCATGAAACGATATTTAGATTATAGTAAATCATTTGTATCTTATTTCATTCACACGACATTACGTATCCTGACGAAGGAATCCATGATTTCAACTGTTCGAATCGTACAAAAAAATCAACGTTTTTCAATAAAGAAGTTATTACATTTATGCATTGTCGATAAAGTGCTATAATTGAGATTAAGTATATAGGCTTGCGATCTCGACAGTGCATAGGAACGTATTTTGCATAAAAAACTATTCATCATATTGACTGTTTAGGATACAACATTTTTGATTGGTTTTAACGCCGCAGCAACACATCGTATAGGTCATATCACGACGGTCAGTCAACCTACTCACTGTTCCTGGAAAGGCTAACTCTCCGGGTTTAGCTGTTGACCAGTTATTAGGCTCATAATACCGTCAGTGACTGGCAACTATTAGTACCTACATGATTAAAAACATGGGAAGGAGGGAGAATGGCTATACAGCCGTTTCGCGTTAAGTTAAGCAATTGCAAAAATATCATGTCACATAGTATTTTTACTAAGAATATAGCATGGTTTATTACCAAATTTGTCCTTTACCTAGGAGACATATGTCTTTACCGAAAACATATACATTTATAAACATAACCATTGCCAGATGATAATTTTACTCAGCGGGAATGTTGCATATTCATCAAAATACCTTGTCCCACTGTTTGGGTCAATTGATATTCAGATTTATTGTCGCCCTATTCTGCTCAAGAAATGAGAATTCTGACTTTCATCATAAAGCATACACATAGGCCAAACAACTACAATAGTTTGAACTTCCACAACTTACATCATAAAAATATTTACGCATTGACTTTGCTGTCCCACAAATTCACGTGAATTACGTTACCATTTTCCACAGGCTTGCTGGCATTATGTTAATTGCATTATATATATTTATTTATCTTCTGGGAACTACTCAATGTATGTAGCACACAATTGACAAATGAGATTGGTTGTTAATTAATTGTATAATCCACACATCTCCTCAGAACGGTATTCACTCAATAAAACCTAGGTTTAGTGAATTACGTTACTAGCTGTTTTCATACACACTAACATTACCTATATCCACTTACTAAATTCCATCTAAACTACCCTCTTATCAACTTAAGTAATAACTAAATGAATTAACATTGCCTTGATGCAATTAAATAAACAGCCCAATAAACAATCGATTCGTGAATTACGTTATTGTGAATTACGTTACCGCAAATATCAGTTAGTCGCCGAAATTAGGACCCAGGATCAATTATAACAGGTTAAATTTACAGCAACACCTAAGAACGTTGAGGTGTCAATATTTTGAAAGTTTTTGAAGAAGGAAATTGCATAAGTAAGAGACTTTTACGAATATTTTATGATGAATGTGAGTCATGTATGTTTCTTAAATAGTTTCATCATACAAGTGCATAATAGATAAATCAGTTTTGTATCAGTTGTTTTTTCTGGGGCATTATTTTAGTTACACAGTAACAATTATTTTGTATTGTTCATATGTCCATGCTAGACACACATTTGAAATGGTAACGTAATTCACAGAGCAGTAACGTAATTCACAATCCCTCTAATTTTGTTTGGCCAGTGGGTAAAAACAATGTTCAGATGCAAAGGGCATAGAGAGATTGAAGAAAGCCAAAATATGGCTAAAGCTACTTCAAAAGAGAAAATTAATTGGATTAAAACTTTAAAACATTTTAAAAACTAACAACCAATATAGGTCCAAATATATTTAGAATGAGACACAAATGTATACGATTATGGACCCATACAATATATAAAAGCAAAAACCAAAGGAGGCGCATGACGATAAAAGGCAAATTTGCAGATCGTTGTAACACTAATCTAAATGTAGCGATAATTGATTATAAGGCAGATGGATTATGCGATTTAATTAAAATGGTAGCAGTGCCCAATTCCTTTTATGTAGAGAAGGAGATATTCTGACATGGTAGTAAACATGAAGTTCAAAGAGAGAACGGGTAGCTGGAAAACTACATGTTCTGTGAAGAAGGCAGACAAGAAGATAGAGAATCTAGATGTAAAATTGTCCGTGCTACAGTTCAAATTTATCAACACTCGACGCAAGAGACAACCAGCGGTGCAAACTTGTGGGCAGACATACTGTGGGCTAAGATACTGTTATGTATATTCTATGTATAAGAACGTTGGTAATAATTACAATAATAATTACATGTAGGCAATAAAATATGTTATATCTAAATTGGTGATTATGTGGAGTGAGAAAACCATGCACTTGTCTTTACAATAAGAAGTTACATCATCGTACTCAACGCTGACGTCGGAATGCTTCAAGTTCAATATACTAGAAGTGTTGAAACATGTTACATGTAAACTTATTTTTCATGCATCAAATATATTTTTAAAGCTTCAAATCAATCTTGACAAGGAGTATTGAGTGATGTTCTTTTACGTTTAGTCCCATGAAACAGAAATAAATCATGTATAAACCGCAGGCTTCCAATTATGCCTCGTATGTAAAATATGAAAATATTTCATATAACAGAAAATATGCCCCTCCATTTAAATCATTGTTAACAGTTTGGAAAATTGTGTTTGCAAACTCGTTAACTAATAATAAATTATACATAATGACCAATAAGTTAGTTTTCATCATTGGCAGAACAAGGATTTCTCTATTGTTAAATTAAGTTAGAGTGTCAGCAATATAGAACATTTTCAAACATGAAAGAAGTTTTGTACAGATATATTGTGAATTACGTTACCGTTCTTTTCTTAAATTAGCGACATTATGGTTCTCCATGATATGTCCTTTTACAGCTTCATAAAGTATTTACTACGTATTCAGTGTTGTAGACATTTATTTGTTATCACAGCTTGCGTATTAATCATTTTGCAATGTATTTTAAAAGGCATTTTGAAATTTTATAAAACTGCGTATGTCGTACAAAGGTTTCAATTATATAAAAGTCCGAAGTCATCCAATCTACTGCTTAAAATCTAAAAATTAGCACAAATGAACTATACACTAAAGAGATTTTTCCATTTTATATCTCTAGTTAACAGTATTTACTTTTATAGATTCACGCCATATAAAATAAAATTTATGTGAATTACGTTACCATTAGTACATATAAATAAACACAATTGTACTACACTATCCTTTCAATATTTTGACACCGTAGTTTGAATACTTTTAGGAAAGGGTATGACATTTTGCATCGATATTTCAATGTTAAAGTATGTCATGCTTATCATTATCTATACTTTTTGACAGGGAAAGGACTTTTTCTAAAAGAAAAAAAGCCAATAAAATAGTCTGTAATCTATTTGTTTCGTCCTTATTATGTTTGATACACATATTTGTTCTTGTTATGTGTTGGTTGTTTGATAGGTAGAAATGATCAATGAATTGAAAAAACTCATCATCGGTGTCACACATGGTTTGTATTTTAATTTTAGACATTGTTAATAATTGATTCACTACAGTAACGTAATTCACGGATAAGAATTGCCAGGTAAAACTCATCACAAATATTTACTTATTAACGAACTTGTTATTAAAAAAACTTCTGATTTTAAGTCCGTGAAAGGATGAAGTTTACATTTTTAAACAAACTTTTTGAGTGCTGCAACATAAATTTCATGTGACATATTTTCTCAATAATTGCTTAACTTAACGCGAAACGGCTGTATATTGTTATCATTTCATGGCCTAATTTCACCAGTATACTCATTGCCAAAAAATCGAACCTACGACACCTCGATCATTAGACTTGCGTGCTACAAACTAAGCAAACTAGGCGCCTTCAGCATACATTAAAAAAGTAATTTTGCGTTTTACACGACCATTATTTATCCACAGGTTATTAAGATTCACACACAAACTAGATAACTAGATCGATAATCTTATTGTACTTTGGGTACGAGTATGACACACCATAACGTACATGTAGCATGTAAGTACGACTCTACATTCCAAAGAGAATTCAAATTACATTCAAGACAACAGATCACATATTAGATTGTACCCAAGATCAATAATAGGATTACTAAACAATACCTATCACATGACTTTATCTAATGGTGTTTTACATAGACATAGAAAATAGTTACTTTAAAATGTCTGAACTAACCCTAAAAACAATATGTTATAGTTATAAATCGTACATTGTAATGAATACGAAGCCGATTTTCCATTTTGCTTGATGACAAAATATTATATATGGGCGTATTTAACGAGTGTGAGGACTCTGGTGCCAGTGATTTAAACGACACGCAACACTTGTTTTAGCGAACGACCATTATTCATTTGTTTTGAGATAAATGTTTTATTTATAATTTTTGAAATTGGATAAAGAAATTGAAAATGAGATATCACCACATTTACGTACAAGGAAGTTAAGACAATAAGATAAATAATAAAATTTGGATTTTGGACCGGTTGATCGGATTGCATAATACTTGTATATAGGATCTATTTTTTTGAATGAATAATAGTCCATTTAATCTAGCGAAAAAATAGGTTAACCTAGACAAACTTGCAAAATAATTTATTTTTGTACTATGTGAAAGTTCATAGTCATAGTAGTATCAAAAAGTGCACTCAAAAGTTCAAGCAGAAAGTCCTTTTGGGGTCAAAACGTTGAAAATATAAATCAAAGCACTGATGGCACTGATTTCTTCGGGTTTGAAATAGTGTAGGGACTTTGGACCAAGAAATCGGATTGCACTATATATATGTATATTGTGCAATAAGGAATCTATTTTTGGAAATGAATGATAAGATTCCAGTTTAATTAAAACATTCAAACCAAAGCAATGATATATATGTATCTATCTCGATACTGAAAGTTATGACTGAGTTACTAAAATAGCAAAATATTGATATTTATAACCAGTGGATATAAAATGTTTCTATGGAGATTACTTATTATAAGTTACACATGTTACTCTACGTACCGTAAGAGAAAATTATTACAACAACAAAATTGAGCATAAACTCTAACAAATCATCAAAGAGGCTTTGGTCAGTAAACAACGATGTCATTGTTTTGTTCACAGACGTTTGGAGTGAGACATAACCGCTGCTTTACTTATTGTTCTAGTTAGTAAGCCATCTGAAGGACATTCGACCCAAGTTGTGTTTTGTATCTCAAACACATTACCGATATTAATTTGTTTGGAGATAAAGGTTTTGTTAACAGTTTAAAAATTGGGTTGATAATTTAACGTTCGATGACAGCAAATTTGCAGACGATGTAGCGATGACAAACTATAATGTAGATAATGATAACTTGGACTTTGGACCGACACATTGAACGACATACGACACTTGTACGTTTTTTCTATTCTCTAACGATAGGCCGATATTACTTAGTTGCTTTTATAAAGATTTCATAAACAGTTTTGAAAACGGGTAACATTTAAACATGCGATAACTGCAAATTGACGTACAAGGTAACAATGAAAACAATTATATAGATAACGAAAACTTGGACTTTGGACCAAGAAAACGGGTATTCCAATTAGATAACGTGATTGCACAATATATACGTATACTGCGCGATAAAAAATCCTTTTTTTTAGAAAAAATCATTTAAAACGTAGTAAAGATGCATATAGCTTTTATACTGAACATTATAACTGAGTAAATAACATATCTAAGTATAGGTGTTTAATCAGCAGTGAATATAAAGTGTTTTAATTTTATATATTTACATTATTACAAGTATATCACTGACTATTAATAAACAGGATTGTAAGATAATATAATTTAATTGCTTTATGACCGATGGGATACTAAGTCGAATAGTAAATTGTGATGAATAATGGCTTTGGCAAAACACCATTTCTGAAACAGAAGATTCAAGTGGAGGATAATCTTCATGAAGACACAATTTGAGAGAAAAGATAAAAATAGCTGGATGAATAAATATTTGACAGAAAAAGTATCAGTGAATATAACATTAGATCAAGTATAAAAGTATCATTTAACATGACAATATTGAACTAATGATTGAATAAAATCTATGTATTAGACGACAAGAACGTCCTGCAATTTGAACTATTTGAAGAGAATAGAGTGTACGGCTAATTAGAAAACACTATGGAAAATAACCCACAATAAAATTATCCTAGAAATTAAAAAAGAGCATCAATACAAGTTTATTCATAACTATCATTAAAACAATTCGGATTATTTCCCAAAATGGATTTATCATCCATAAAAAGAATAATGCGTAGAATGCAAAGGTACGTTAAACCATTTGGACTATTTCCCAAAATGGATTTTTTATCCATAAAAAGAAGAATAATGCGTAGAATGCAAAGGTACGTTAAACCATTTGGACTATTTCCCAAAATGGATTTTTTATCCATAAAAAGAAGAATAATGCATAGAAGGCAAAGCCACGTTCAACCATTTGGATCATTTCCAAAAAGGGATTTATCATCCATAAAAAGGAGAATAGTGCATAGAAAGCAAAGCCACGTTCAACCATTTGGATCATATCCCAAAATGGATTTATCATCGATAAATAAAATAATAATGCGTAGAAGGCAAAGGCCGTATCAACCATTTAGATCATTTCTCAAAATGGATTTATCATCCATAAATAAAATAATGATGCGTAAAAGGCAAAGGTCGATTAAACCATTTGAACTATCTCCCAAAAAGGATTTATCATCACCAATTATAGTAGATGAATCCAGTATAAGAAAGAAATTACTCGTCAGATATTTCGCCAGAAAGAATTTATCGTCCCAAATTATAAAAACTGTTGCACGCATAGCTTGCTTGAATGCTAGGTCGGTGAAAAACAAAACAGCATTCATCTACAACTTTATTAAGTCAAATGATTTGTATATCATAGCTTTGACTGAGACCTGGCTTGGCAACATAAATGATGAATCGTATATCAACCAAATTTTACCTGATGGTTATTCCTTTCAATATGTTGCAAGAAATGGAAGAGGTGGTGGTGTCGCTTTGATATATAAGTCACAAATAAGAATGAAGAAAATCGGAACTGGCGAAAAATATACAACGTTTGAACACTTGAATTGCGACTTCAGTTTAAATGGAACTGAAGTAAGAATGGCAGTAGTATACAGACCCCCACCATCAAAGTCTAACAAGTTAAAGACCAGTACGTTTTTTCAAGATGAATGGCCCGTATTTCTCAACGAACTCGCAGTGTCTGATAAACAGTGTATCATCGTGGGTGATTTAAACTTGCACCTCGATGATAAACGTGATTGTAATACAATTAAATTCAATAAGACACTAAAATCGTACAGAATGAAGCAACACGTAAAAGACCCAACCCACATCGGCGGGCACATCCTTGATGTTTTGATTACTAACGTAGATTGTAAAATGGTATCTGATGTTTCAGTTACCGACCCTCATCTCTGGGATAGTAGTAGCGATTCAAAATGTGACCATTGCGCAGTTCTCTTCTCTATCATTACTGAAAAGTTAAGATTTTTTCATTCAAAAACGTTTCATAAAATAATCAGTTTAATATCGAGAGCTGTAATGCGTTTCATATTGAAATAAGATGTTAAGGTGTCAACATATTAGTTATGATACCTTTAGTCACAACAATAAATATTATGATACTATTTGGTGTTTTTAAAACAACATGTCATGAAGCATCCTCATTTAACGTGTATTCAACAATAAGATGCAATTTTATTTGTTACCAGTTCAATATTTAATTAATATTAGTTCGTGTTTAAACTTACTGAATGATATGTTGGATGGATGAAACGCAAACAGTGAATTAATTGATCAGTTAGGCGGTTCAGTATTTGTTGGAGGTGTAACCAATGTTGTTTACTTTCAACTATCATACTATCGGTATTTTCTTACTGATAAGCAATACTGCATTTTTGCATTTTAGGAAAATAAATTCTTCTTTCACTCAAATCGAACCAAGTGTTCTCTTTACAGAACGTTGTATAATTGATCATTTTTTTATCTGAAAGATAACCTAATGCAATTTCGTACCTATTCTGCATAATATTTAAAGAATGTTTAGTCCACATTAATGTTGTTCTGTAATAGAGTACCTGAGACTTCATACAAGCCACCTGCTTGTTTATCCATAGTATCTAATTTATTATTCAACTTATCAAAATGCATTTCAGAAGACTCAGAATAATTGACATTTAAGAGCAAATTCTTATACTTAATATACTTAACGAAACTTCTAGGTACCCCGATTTCAATATTGTTGGATTTTTGTTTATTTTTCAACATGTACGAGTACGCTCGGTCGTTAATGTTGAGTTGAATACGACTATACTGTCGTCTGCTTGCATTGTTAACATGGAAATGGACACATGCTACTCGTACAAAAGTCCCAGTGGTCAGTTTTGGTGAAAATCGTTTGCGCATTGATATGCACAACGAAAAATCATGAAAAAATTCAAGCACGAGACCATAGGTCTTTTGTAAAGCGGTGCAGGATATGATTTATTGTTGCTATTTTCCAATTAAATCAAAGCAATTAGGAATCTAATTTTCTAATTTTGTTTTGAGAGAAATGTTTTATTTTTTTTTAATTGGATAAATAATTTAAAAATGAGATAACACCACATTTACGTACAAGGAAGTTAAGACAACAAAACAAATAATGAAATTTGGATTTTGGACCAGGAGATCGGATTGCATAATACTTGTATATAGGATCTATTTTTTGAATGAATAATAGTCTATTTATTCTAGTGAAAAATAGGCTAATCTAGACAAATTTGCAACATAATTTATTTTTGTACTATGTGAAAGGTAACAGTCATAGTAGTATCAAAAACAAATTCGCTCAAAAATTCAAGCGGAAAGTCTCTTTTGGGGTCAAAACGTTGAAAATAAAAATCAAAGCACTGATGGCACTGATTTTTTTCGGGTTTGAAAAGATTTAGAAATCTACTTTATACATTGTTTTAGTTAGTTAGCCATCTGAAGGACATGCGACCCTTGTTGTGTTTTATATCCCTAACATATTACCGATATTAATTTGTTTGGAGATAAAGATGTTATGAACTATTTCAAAATTGGGTAAATGAGTTAACATGAGATAACGGACAATGTAGCGATATCATACAATAAAATAGATCATGACAACTTGGACTATGGACCGACATATTGAACGACATACGACACTTGTACGTTTTTTTGTCTCTTCTCTAACGATAGACCGATATTACTATGGTTTTTTTATAAAGATTTTATCAACAGTTTTGAAAATGGTTAAGATTTTAACATGCGATAACGGCAAATTGACGTAAAAGGTTACAATGAAAAAAAATTATATAGATAACGAAAGAAATCGGATATTCGAATTAGATAGCGTGATTGCACAATGTATACGTACGATATACTGCGCAATAAAGAATCTTATCTTTAGAAATGATTAATCATTTAAATGTAGTAAAGATGTATATAGCTCTTATCTGCACAATAAAGAATCTTATCTTTAGAAATGATTAATCATTTAAACGTAGTAAAGATGTATATAGCTCTTATATATCTTACTCGTATACTGCGCAATAAAGAATCTTATTTTTAGAAATGAATAATCATTTAAACGTAGTAAAGATGTATATAGCTCTTATATATCTTACTCGCATACTGCTCAATAAAGAATCTTATTTTTAGAAATGAATAATCATTTAAACGTAGTAAAGATGCATATAGCTCTTATATATCTTACTCGTATACTGCACAATAAAGAATCTTATTTTTAGAAATGAATAATCATTTAAACGTAGTGAAGATGCATATAGCTCTTATATATCTTACTCGTATACTGCGCAATAAAGAATCTTATTTTTAGAAATGAATAATCATTTAAAACGTAGTAAAGATGTATATAGCTTTTATTCTGCACATTATAACTGAGCAAGAAACATATCTCTGTAAAGGTGTTTAATCAGCAGTGAATATGAAGTGTTTTAATTTTATTTATTTACATAATTATATTTCTTGATTGTGAATTAACACGATATTAAAATATTACAATTTAGTTGTGGGATACTAAGTAGAATAGTAAACTTGAAATATTTTAAACATATCCAGGAATAGGAATCCATATCCAGAACCTACGACTTACTAAGATAGGAAGCGAAAGGAACAACGAAAACTAAAATGTACTGAATGTATCGACAAAATTGCACACAGAGAAATTTCGAAGCAAATTTACTACAACTAAGAGGGGGATCAAGAAGAAGAAAACTCCCGATGTTTACCAGACAGACTTATCGTTTCGTTAATAGAAAATGTTATCGTATTGCTTGTTTGAATGCTAGATCGGTGAACAATAAAGCACCGCTTATCCACGATTACATTCTGTCCAATAATTTAGACATATTAGCTATTACAGAGACATGGCTAGGCTCCGCGGATGATGAAATGTACATCAACCAACTGAAACCTAAAGGTTACGATATTCAACATGCTACAAGAAATGGAAAACGGGGTGGTGGTGTAGCGTTGATTTATAGGTCATCAACTACATGTATGATAAAGAAATTCAATACTGGTGAAGAATACACCCAGTTTGAACATTTGAACTGCGAGTTTAATTTATATGGAACTGAATTAATGATGTCTGTAGTTTACAGACCCCCACCTTCAGAGGCTAACGACTTTAATACAAGAAAATTTCTTCAAGAGGAATGGCCCAAATTTTTACGGGAACACGCATTGTTCGATAAAAAGAGTATCATCGTAGGTGACCTAAACTTGCACCTCGATGATGCATCTGATCACAATGCAGCTGCATTCAATGAGATACTTAGATCGTACAGATGGAAGCAACACGTAAAAAACCCAACCCACATCGGCGGGCACATCCTTGATGTTGTCATCACCAAGGACTGTGATGTGTCTAATGTTTTAGTTACCGACCCTAAACTCTCTGCTACCAGCAGCGACTCAAAAAGTGACCATTTTGCACTTTTTTTCTCTGTAGATATCAGGGTGTTTAGGTTTTTACCTTATGAAAAGCCAGTTTTATGGTAAGATACGTTTAACATCGTGAGCTGTAATCTGTCTCATTTTGAAATAATATGTTAAGGTCAAAATATCAGTTATCGTACATTTTGTTACAATTGTAATTATATGATAATAATTGGTGATTTTAAAACAACGTACTTTGAATGTGAATGTGTATTTAACAATGAGATACTATAATGTATAGAGGTACATATTATATATGTTACCAGTGTAATATTAAATTTCAAATTTGTTTCTTACACCTCGTCCTATTCAAAGAATGTTTAATCTACTTTAATATTGTTTTGTAAAAAGTTTCTGACATTGCATACATGCTATCTACTTGTTAATCAATATCATATACTGTATTATTTTCATCCCAGTAATTGTACTGATCAAAATGACTTACAGAAATGTAAGCATAATTGAAATTTAATTGTTGTGATTTTCTGAGATCATTTTTGATACGTTATATTATATTGAGTATAGTGTGGACCTGTATGTTTTAATCTATGTTTTATGTTGAAAACAATGTAGCTTTATATTTATTTGTAGTATAAATGTTACAGTGATTTCCATATCAATCTGTGATATATTTAATTGTAATCAACATTGTTTCGATTGGACAGTTCAGGGATTTTATATAACATTCCTGGTCAGTTTAACATTTACATGTAAGTTTAGATGTATAGTGCGAACAAAAAAACAAAACACTGTTTATAATAACAATACAGTGAACTAACCCTTGACGAGGGATGCCCAGGATGACTTTAAAATAACAAATTGTGATATGTTTTACTAGTGTCTTAGTTGTTGGTGTAATGGAAAGCGTTCTACCATAACAAGCATGATTTACAGTGGTGGTGGTTTATCAACCATGCTAATTTTGTTAAAATGAATTACACAAATTTTATTTTCAATACTGCCTACCCCTGAAATGAATGGTCTCAATTTTAATGTTTACCAAAACACGTTTTTTTTTTTGTACGCACTATAATCAGAGATTATATATAACATACCATAACATGTTATATAAAATCCCTGATGTGATTTATTTAATGTTGAAAGTTTTGGACTGAATAGCATGACCAAGTTAAAAGCTGTCTATCTAATAGTACTGTATTTTGCGTTTATGAACAAAGCATTACAGTGATTCATACTTTTTTTCTAATTGCACGCTATATTTGAAGAATGTTTGACTTATTTATGTTGATTTGTAAAAAAAGTGTATCAGATACACCGTACAAACAAACTGCTTGATTATCGCTGTATTTTAATCTATTATTTTTAACTCATCAGTATATTTTATCACAATGACTTATAAAAAGCTGAAAATAATTGAAATCAAGTTACATAATATGTACAATATCTGAGCAAAGTTTTATACGTTATATTATGTTGATGTAAGAACCTAATTTATCATTTATGTAGAAAGTAAAATTCGGCTTTATATTTGTAGCATAGATTTTATTGTGACTTGAACTGATTTCCATGTCAATATGTGATGCAGTTAATATATCGAATTTCCTAATCATATCTTAATTTTTATAATTGTTTTATGTTTTGTCCATTCAAATATCAAATGATAGTAATTCACAGGCTATTTTACATTTTCATTTGATTATACACTGGGGTCCATAAGTTTCTTTACACATTTGATGTTTTCATATTTTCTTTGAAAACTTGACATTTTTAGAGAATTTAATAAGCATGCAATATAAGTCTTTTCATTAAACACTAAATTTTGACAAAAAAGGAATTACTATGAAAGATCATAGTTGAAGACTCTTGTTAAAACGTATATTAGTTGTAAAACTAACATATTAAGTATATCTAAGTATAATAAAAAAAATAATTTTACATTGTGTAAATAAACTTTGGACCCCAGTGTAGATAAACATAAATTATTATTTCTGTTATTGATGTTATGTTTCGTAATTAAAAATCTGGATAGTAATACATAAATTGTTTTTGTCGCACTAAGCTAACCTAATCAAATTAAACTTCCTTGTTGAATCATGTATCAAAGATTACTTAATCAGAAGAAATAAAATTGTCTATATTTATACAAAGTCTTTTTTGTGAAGTATTTATATATTGAAAATACGTGCTAAAATATATTTGGACTACATTTTGATTTATTTATACCTGCATTCATCAAACTATAGACCGACATACCTTTGTTACATAACGCACAATACGATTCAAGTTTTCTAGGTTCAACGACATTTCGGTATGCATAATACGATATTTAGATTAAAGTAGATCATTTTTATTTGTACGACATTCACACGACATTTACACGACATGACGTAATCCTAACAAGTAAATTCATGATTTCAACTGTTCTAATCGTACAAAAAATCTACGTTTATTAATAAATAAGTTAATAACAATATTGCATTGGACATATAAATTGAGCTAATACATGTATACAATGTATACATAGGCTTTCTATCTCGACAATGAATAAGAAAGTATTTTGCATAAAAACTATTCATTATAGGGACTGTTCAGCATACAAGTTTGTGTAGGGTTTAACGCCGTAGCAACACACTGTGTAGGTTATAACACGGCGGTCAGTTAACCTACTCACTGTTCCTGGAAAGCCTAAATCTCTTGGTTTAGCTGTTGACCAGTTATTCGAACTAGGCTCATAATTCCACCAGAGACTAACAACTTCCCCGCATGATTAAAAGAATGGAAGGATGGAGAATGGCCATAAAAATCATTTCATGGTCTCATTCCACCAAAGCTCTCCCATACAGAAAATCGAACCGACGACTCCTCGATCATTTGAATTGCGTGCAACAAACTGAGTTAACTGGGCGGCTTCAGCATTTAATAAAATAGTGGTCAAACATTTAACACGACCACTATTGTACCCACTGGTTATCAAGATTCACAATTAAATACATGTAGTTAAATTGATTTTCTTGACACGTTCTGGGTACGAGGATGACACACAACAACGTAAGATAAGTACGACTCTCCATTCCAAAGAGAATTCAAATAACATTCAAGACAACCGATCACATATTAGATTGTACCCAAGATCAATAATAGAATTACAAAACAATACCTATCACATGACTTTATGCAATGGTGTTTTATTTAGAAATAGAACATAGTTGCTTTTTAACTGTCTTAATCAATCATAGAAACAATATATAATCATAAATCAGTGGTATGACACAGTAAGGTATGCCTTTCTGCTCATGACACAAGAACAAGTTGTACTAAAATGTGGTATTGTGGCCTTGGTCCTATGCACAGTTTGCAAAAACCTTCATTGAAAAGTTTTGTCACATTGTTACGATAACCATTCATCCATTACTCAGTTCCAAGTGCTTCCCAAAGACATTTTATATGTGAATTTAAACCGATACATGACAGATGAAAATATATAATCTGATACAACAATTTTCGTGATTTCTTCAACAATCGTTTAAAATCACTGTAGTAATTACTAAACGATTCCAAAACGACGTTGGCAAACTTGAACACTATATCACGAGTTGAATGATGTTTGAAACCCCTGCATGATGGTAACAGTATCAAGTGAGTCTTACCCTGCAAATCAGAAATTCCGTGACGAATCATCAATGGTTGTATGAACATCACTTTTCAGCATATCTTAAACTTTAATCATTATATTGTGTCGAGTTGAACTAGATCATTTTCGAGTTGATGTTTTTCAATAGCTTCCTTGGGTCTTCTTTATAGCAGCTCTATGTTATTCAAAGAGAGCATTCGAGAGTTTGAATATAACAGAATGAGCTCATTAATGACACTAAAACATATGTATAGGTCTGTTTTAGGATATTTTGACGATGTCAACCAGGGTCAAAACGTACGACGTCGTACAAATAAAGTAATATACTTTAAAAGTACTATAAACGCACTATGCGTAATGTAAAATGCTTATCAAATCAAAGGTTAAAAGTAACATTTAGCTATTTCCGGTCACATCGATGAACATAAACAGCAAGTTCTGTTATTCTGATCAGTTTGTAACTGACTTCTTGAATGGTTTCTAATTACAAACGCTATGAAGAATGTAAACAAAGCAACACAGAGTGAAGAAAGTAAAATGATGACAACCACATCATAGGAACCAGTGGTATCTCGTATAAAACCTGAAAAGAAAGAGAACATGGACCTAGTTTTCCTGTCATGGGTTTTCTGCATGTGTTAGTCCTCGAGCGGCAAGTATTTAACTGAATACGCCCCTCCGGTAAGCTCAGTTTGTAATACATAAGTATATTGATCGAGGGGTCATGGGTTCTTTTTCCAGGCGGGGCACACTCCGGTCAACCATTCTCAAAGAGTCGAAAATATTCCCAGACTTGGGTAGACATAATGTTCGTCCACGTATAAGGCTGAATTATCTATCGCTTAAAGAAATCAGACAAATATGGCTACACTAGTTAGGTATTAAGTTAACTAATGAATATATGACAAAACAGATGTTTAGCATCGCTGATGTACATGCAGCAGCAACTATAAAATCCTAATTTGACAATCAGCTAATAGATACATTTCCGAAAAACATTCGAACATAATACATTTGTATTGCCACCATGACATATTATATTTTTGACTTTCGCTTCATTGTGAACTGCAACTTTACTAGTTGCTCATAATTATTTCTCACTTTGCTTGTCCTTCTACGACAAAACTAAAAATCAATCAAGCTCAATTATTAAACTGGCATTAACAACAAAGACATTTTAAATTGTTATGTTCATTAGTTTTACCAAATGAAACTATTTCAATTCCGTTTTGTTTCCATAACCAAATGCATTAATCTAACAAGCAACAAAGAAGGTAAAGTCACCTGTTTGAATCAGTTGAAAGCTCTCAATATTCAGTTTTTAATACTAATGAACGTTCCAAAAGGGAACTAACTGTGTATTTTTGGATTAGTGAAACGACGGTTTCGTCCCTTAATATGTTCCCGTATAATGTTTGAAATAAACATTAACATAAGGATGTAAATGCCTACATACAGAAACATTAAACTTACTAAATGGTCTTGTTACAGAAAGGTTAGATTGCATGTGATAAGGGGTTCAGCAACCGTTATAGTATCTATTTCAAAGCAAACATTAATTTAAATAAAAGTTATAGACTGTTATTTTCTCAACTGCCTAAGTTCTAAAAAAATTCAAATGACTAAGTACATTTCTTCTAGAATTGTAAAGACGACGTTAACTAACCAAGCTAGCTTTAAACTGCTTAGCTATTTAAATGTTCTAGATCGAAAATATTAGATTATTAAGTCGACGCGTATTTCATTACAAGAACACGCTCAGAAATTATTCGTGTTTCGATACTTAAGGTAAAAAAGTATAATACTTACCAAATAATGGTCCCATCAAAGCCGACATTATACCAATCACAGCTATGATAAGTCCCGAAGCAAGTGGCCAACTACTGGAGTCCACTAACGTCACACATACTGTCAATATTGATGGTAGCACTCCACCTAAACAAATCCCTGCACAACTAACACCAGCAAGGACACTTATGTAACTTTCTGAGACCAAGATTATAATCTGACTAATAATTCCAATCAAACAAAATATCATAATTAAAATATAATTACTCAAGGCTTTTATCCTTTGTGTAAAAATTGGTACAAGTTTTGAAGCGATACTAAATGCGTTGAATGGAATGAACGCAAATACACCTTGTGAAAATGTAAAGTTTTTCCAGACGATAAGGTCGACAACTAAACCAACAAAAGTATTAATGGATGGCACAGAAAAAGCCGCAGCGATGACAATAATTATAAATGGAATCTTTATGGCACATCTACATAAACATGTTTGGCCTTTTTCACCATCAATGTTGTCAACTTCATGTGTACTGCCATGTTTAATTTCTGCTGTCAACTTCTGCTTTTCATCAGCATCACTAGACTCCATATCAACTGTGTCTTCAATGGCAACAGGACTATTTACTCCGTGCTTTCTGTTCATTAAAAGAAGAGGAACAACAACTCCGTTTAGGAACAAACCACCGAGAATCAAGAATGTTCCGTGTAGTCCATATTGTGACAGCAAATCTTCTATTAACTCTGGATAGAGAGCACCAGCGATGTTAACTGTGATTCCTTGTATAGCAAAACAAGTTGGATGTAGACGTGTAGGAAAGAACTGTTCTATGACAATTATACTTGCTAAATGAATAGTTGACATGCCAACTCCTGAAATTGCAATGACACTTTTATGTTAACTTATTTTTCATAATGTGGATTCATTATTCACTATAACAAATAACGAAATGTACTAAACAGCTTCTTTTGTAATATACTTAACGAACTTCTAAGTACCCCGAGTTCAATGTTGTCGGAGTTTTTATTTTATTTTCGATCGTCAATGGAAATGTGTATTGGACTATGCTGTCGTCTGCTTGCGTGGTTTTCGTACTTCTTAATTGATGCAAAATTGGTTTTGTTGTGCATCTGCTGATAAGCGGAAATATGCACTCGCTTATCGTGCAAAAACATCCGTGGTAAGTTTTAGTGAAAACCATTAGTGTGTTGATATGCACAACAAAAAATCAAGAAATGGCACAAATGTCGCTTCAAGAACGAGACATTGCATAGGTATTTTGCCAGACGGTGCGTCACCTGCAGAATAAGACTTTTAATTGCTAATTTTCTGTTCAATCAAACAATTAGAAAATCTTCTCATATCAATGCACGCACGACAAAAATGGTTTTGCATCGATAAAGTAGCATGAAAACCATAAAAGGTCAGTATGGTCCAAAACACATTTCCATCATCGATCTGACATTAATGTTGAAAAATAGGAATTTCTTAGAGTACTGAAATCGGGGTACTTTGAAGTTTCGTTAAGTATATATATATGTATATACTATAAATATTATAGTGAAAGTATTGTTTGAAATCGGACGCATTTTAAGTTTAACTAAACTAATTAATGCTTAAAACGGTATTGTTTTTGTATTATTTAAATTAAAAGTTAGGTAATCAGTTTGACTATGTAAAAAGTATGATATATATAAATAACACATGGCAGTGAGGGTGACGGTACAGATTATCAACCCTTGGAAAATAATATCAACCTCGGCTAGTGCCTCGGTTGATATTATTTTCCAAGGGTTGATAATCTGTACCGTCACCCTCACTGCCATGAGTTATTTGTTTTATTATACCGAACAAAACTGTACAGTCATGCAACATGTAAATATTTATTGACCAACAAATAACAACACAGTAAAGACAACTATCAGTACAATAAAAAAACTGAATTATTTCACGGCGTCTCAACGCCGTGATATTGTGGTGGGTAGATTTTGATAGCAATGGGCAAAAAGTCACGTGATAAAAAATGATAAAAATCCTTTCGATTTCCACTGCCGACAAATTTATTGTTTTTAATGCAGACATAGTACAGCCCATTTCCGTTAAAAGTTAAATAGAAAAATCATTTTTGGGGGAATCCATATAAACAATTTTTCTTGCAACAATGCAACACACGAAAAATCAGCGTTTTATATCAACACATTTCCGCAAATCCTTTCGAATCACACGAAA
This sequence comes from Mactra quadrangularis, assembly GCA_025267735.1. Classification (NCBI taxonomy): domain Eukaryota; kingdom Metazoa; phylum Mollusca; class Bivalvia; order Venerida; family Mactridae; genus Mactra; species Mactra quadrangularis. The sequence goes on along the minus strand of CM046303.1, from coordinate 58,906,803 downwards.
AGGGGTAGGTATAAATCGCGTACCAACCGGACCATTCTCTCGTACAGAGTTGTCGATCCTTACAGTGATCTATATCTCTGTAAACGTCTCAGGTTTTTACAAGATTCTTGTAAAATAGTAATATAATTTAGATTTTGTATCGCAAGCGTAATTCGTCTTTTATATATGTTATCTTAAAGTTTTACGTGAAATAGAATTTTATTATAGGCGAAATCCAATTTTAAAGAGTTATATTTACATGAACTATTTTCTTGTGAAATGTCTTCTTATTCTGAGTAATTTGGCCTGTTTACTCATCCGCTAAAATGTCAACAATAGATGATATTACTAAAAATTATGACAAAAATTTAGTGCTAAGGGACTGTCAACGACAAACATTTGAACATCTACAAGACAAGAAAGGTGATCTGTTAGTTAGTTTGTCTGTTGCGTATGGAAAAAATCAAAAATTGTCACATGATCGTTTGAACGATCACGTGTTTGGGACTACTTTCGAGACGTTAACAGAGATAGAGATCACTGTAAGGATCGACAACTCTGTATGAAGAAGGTTTGAAGAAGGTTTATTAGTAAATCAAGGCCCAACAGGGCATGTGACAAAAAAAACAGCAAGATCAAATATGAACATAACATCATTACAATTTAGGGGTGTAACAATACGGTAAAAACCGTATTGCAATATACTGCAATACACGAAACCCGTATTGCAATATATTGCAATACATATTAATCTTTGCGCATACATGCATAGCATAAATTAATGCATGTGCATCGTCTTCATTTTATTTCAACATTGTACATAGATAGTTGTATTTTCTAATGATCTACACGTATAACGCAAATGTTTGAATAAGTTAGAAAAAAGGTTTTGAATGGACTTTCAAAAATATTTCAAGTTTCCGAACACATTCTAACATTAATTCAAACATTTAGATTTCAGATTCAGGAGGATGAGACTATGACTTATTAATAACAAATAGAATTTTTTTACAGAATATTGCAAGTTTTAACAAAGATTTTTTTTACAGAATATTGCAAGTTTTAACAAAGAGTCCTTGTTGTCAGTATTCATCAGGTTCTTGAATTTAACAATATTTGGATGTATTGAAAAATTTCCATCAATGTAAGTATTCCTTAAAGTGTTAAAGTAGGTACAATTAAACAAATAGTGGAATTCATCACCGAGTTGATTAGTGTTACATAAGGTACAAACTCTAAGGCTTCTATCTATGTTATGAAATCTACCCTTTTCTATTGGCATTTTGTGGTTCATACATCTAAATTTACAAAAAGCAATCATGAGATCAAATGGTAAATTAATGAAATACTGTTCAAAGTCAAAAGTTGTTTTAAAAATCCTATAATTAAGACATTTACTAGATTCATGTACAGTTGAATGCCATTCTTGAATAAATTGATCCCTTATTCTTTGATTTACAACTTTTTTAAAAATTAGAGGTGAAGTGATTGTCTGGTTTAGCCAATAATTAGACAAGCCAAGGCTATTCAAAGAATTATGAACAAATTTTAACCATGGGAAGTTCAACTGGGATTCGGTATACAATATTCTAGACATTTTATACAAAAGTACAGATATTTTATTTTCTTTATCATTCAACACCTTACACCAGTAATTTAAAACTCTGGACTTTATTTGAGTTGAAAGAGGGAGAATACCCAATTCACCATATACCATACAAGAAGGAGTTGTTTGTTTTAAACCAAGTACTATTTTAACAAATTTCAATTGAAACCGGTCAATAATATTAACATTTTCAAAACCCCAAACTTCTGAACCATATAATAATATAGGAGCTACCATTGTATCAAATAAATTCAACTGCATTTCAACAGGTAAATATAACTTACGTGCCTTTTGAAGGACGGAGAACATTGCTTTTCGAGCTTGGTCAACTAATTTCTTTTTTGTGTAATGGAATTTGCCATTAAAAGAGAATTGAACACCTAGGTATGCAAAATTATCAATAAGTTCCAACTGATTGCCTTCATAAAGAAAAGGATCTAAATTTTTAAAACCCTTCTTAATCTTGCAAAATACAACGATCTTTGTCTTAGCAGTATTAACTTTTAAGCCCCAAAGTGCGCAATATTCAGACATGGCATCTAAAGCATTTTGTAATTCACTTGCTTTTTCTGCCAAAATAACAGTGTCATCGGCATATAATAACATGAATAACTTCAAATAAACTTCAGTATCTTCTGTGCTTAAAGTAGCATTGATGTTACATGTATCAGAGACGAGCTGTAAACCATCAAATCTTTGGGACAAAAAAGTATTTAAGTCATTTAAAAACAATGAGAACAAAATTGGTGACAAATTTTCACCTTGTCTTACACCTGTTAAGCTAGCAAAATAACCTGAAAGTTGGTTATTAACTTTAACACAAGATTTAATATTTGCATACATGTTAAAAATTATCTTAAAGCATTTACCATCTACATTTGATTCTAAGAGTTTTACCAAAGTGCTGACCTATTCACAGAGTCAAAAGCTTTACGATAATCTACAAATGCACAAAAAAGTTTTTTGTTTTTTGCCAAATACAAGTCAATTAAACATTTCAGTGAAAAAATGTGATCAACAGTACTATATTTCTTCCTAAATCCTGCTTGTTCTTCGCATAAAATGTTATTGCTTTCTAGAAAAGAATTCAACCTATTATTTAATATTGTAGTAAATAATTTACCGAAACAACTCAAAATAGTAATACCTCTATAGTTATCTGGATCATTGATATTGCCTTTATTTTTGTACAAAGGTAAAATAACTCCTTTTCCCCAGATTTCTGGAAAAAATCCAGAATCAAAAATGATGTTGAATAATTTGCATGTTATTTGTAACATAGGGGGAGGTAAATTTTTCAAGTATTCATTTAAAATATTGTCTAATGGAGATGAAGCTTTGTTATTATTCAGTGACTTCAACGCCCTTTTTATTTCATCTATAGTAAATGGTCGGTTTAACTTTTCATTGTAGTTACTTACTAAGTCTAAGTTAATTTCTTCAAACTGGCCTTCATTTTGATCTTGTAAATTATTTAATTTGCTGAAATGGTCATGGAAAACTTCACAACTTATTTTATGCATAATGTTTTTCCTCTCTCCAGAATATTTATTCAAAAGATTCCAGTAGGATTTTGGATCACTGTTTCTAAGACCCTTCAACTTGGTAACTATATCTGCATTAAATGACTTGAATTTTTTACTAATTTCCTTTTTATAGATTTTACTGCTATGCCTAACATTAGAAAAGTTATCCAATGATTTGTTAGCCCGATATCTATTTTTAGCTTGTAAATAATTTTTCCTTAAATTGTTGCATGTATTATCAAACCAAGGTTTATTCTTATTAGACCTAGAAAACCCTTGAGATTTTTTGCTTCCTTGTGTATGGAAAGCCTTTACTAAGCCGCAGTTCTCTGCAGTGACTTCTATCAATTGAGATACCATTTTAGTACGGTTATTTATTAAATCTACATTGTAATTTTGTTCAATAATATCATTACTTAATAAGCTATCAAGATTCTCAATTGTTTGCATATCAAAACCTAAAACATAATTTTGAGAGATTGCAACCGGACCAGGAGACCAGTTTAGTATACGGATACAGTTTAACAAATATGCGTATCATAATGTGTGTATAGTACATATATTATTGATATTTGCCAATATTTTATTTGAAAAGATAAGACACCAATATCGAAATTATATTTTAAGAAATAACTTTGCAGACTTTAACTATTAAAAGAATCGTCGATTGCTTCATCACATATTGTTGTAAATATTATATATTTCAACTGTTAGAGCATTTATCATTTGAAAACTAATTTGATATGATTCATATATTTTAATAATATACCTTTTTTTCTTATTAGCCGACTGTATAAATAAAGAAGCGTAATCGTGTAACATTGACTCTTAATTCTTACTCTTACTGAGCTCTATTGGCGATACTATGATTAAGTGCAGCGGACCAGTTAATTTTAAGAATATAAGAGTTACGCACCAGGGTTGAGTTCAGTAACTGCGAACGTTATAGAACGTTCCGCAACGATACATTCGGAAGTCCTCGTCCATTTGCTGCGAATAATCTCGGACATATTTGGACGCTATTTTGAAATGTCCGGCGTTAAAGTAAACAAATGTATGGCCGAGGAGTTCCGAATGCATCGTTATGTAACGTACTGTAGCGTTTTGTGTAATTGAACTTGCTTCTGGTTATAGATCGAGCAGATGTAAGATTATTTTTGCAGACTTTTTTTAATTATGAAAAGTTTGGTACTATATTGACGGACTATTGACCAGACGGACCAGGTAATTTTAAGAGAGTTTAAATGACGGACATTTACACCCAGGTGAAAAGCTCGCCCGTTTTTAATTTGTTCGAATGGAGTATGTTTTCTCGAGTCCGAGTGAATTCATTATTAAGAAAAATGATTTCTATTCGAAATAGCTTGCCTTTTGTATTTAAGTGCATCTTTTCGGAATTAAAATACATGTTAAATCCTTTCGTGTATCCGGCAACAAAATTCTTCCTTAACAAGTAAAGGTATGACTACTCTCTAATAAACTGGTTTGAAAGATTCACTCGCTGACTCTCTACCTCTGCTTAAATACTATGCGCAAACTGATATTTCTATTTCAAGGCAAAGACACACACATTTAGATTGCATGGCTGTCTCGTGATTAAAAAGTAAATGCAATAAATGCAACAAATGTTCACGCCTGTAAAATCAAAATGTCGAAATTCAAAGATGCTGGACAGTTATGCATTAGTTAGATGATTGGTTACACGGATTGGTAAGAACAGATCCGCAATGTGAGGAGCACTTGACTAAACAGAAGCGATAAGTCATGTAAATAGCTTCTGTTCCGAAGAACTATGTTTTCCCTTCTGCCGATCTTTTTAAGCGTCATGCAAATATGAATTACTGGAAATAAATCCAACTAAAACCAAACATCCTGTCGGCATAAAGATGGTGTCTAGATCCAGACCATTCGCGTACTCCAAATTTGTCAAGATTCTCAATCTAACTAGTATCGAGAATCTTACTAGGCTTTTGGAACGAGATTGTTACATTTGAACAGAAAAACGTTTTATGACAAGTTACCTTTTAATTACTGAAAAACCTTAACATGACAATTCAATATAATGCTCTTTTGAGTTACCTTTAGATTATACTTAATCATTCTTTTTTGTTTGCCGTGACAATCCCTTTGCTGCATTTAGCAGCAATTTTTTACTTGTTTATATTGGAGTCGTCAAAATCTGATGACCATGGTAGGAGCAGTTCATAATTTCTTTTTTAAGTGTGTCCTCCTTTTTTGATTTCAATGTTGACAGTGAGAAAATGTATTAATTTTAGTTTTATGGTAAAGAGCATTTTAAAGAGCATTTTATCCTTAATTTATATTTTAAGACAATGTAAAATATCTGCTCCACTAAATTTAGGTTCAGGCTAAAAAGCACGTACCGTACATATTTAACGCACGTGTCCGTGAACAGATTTGCCTCAGACTCGCGGTAAATAAGCAAGTGTGAGAGCTGAGTATTTTAGATCGGGTTAATCGTATACAAAGCACTACATGCATGATGTAAAGTTAATTATTTGTACTTGTCTGTAGTAAGTTACTGACAATTACTGTAGACATCTCTGCATGCTGAATTTTTGAGCTGTTACTGTGTAATTACTGTCTAAATCACTCATGGAGGCCGCCATTAAGTCAAAATAGGTTTGAAAATACAGCTGGAAGTATTTTAGCCGCTTGTTTCTTTGTCTTCCCTTTTGACGTATGTACACATAATGGTACCACTATCCGGCGGTATTTAATGCGTTGCATTAATCTTTTCTTGTATCACATTTAAATTGGGTAGTAAGGGAAGTAACTTGTAAATCATGGCTACTAATCGTTAATAAGTGGTCTTCCTTTGATAGCGGGTAATATAACAATGTGATCGAACAAAATAACACCCGCTCCGTCTTAAGCCGGGAACCGCTCATAAACTAAGGGAAGTAACTTGTAAATCATGGCTACTAATCGTTAATAAGTGGTCTCCCTTAGATAGCGGGTAATATTACAATGTGATCGAACAAAATAACACCCGCTCTGGTATAGGGCTTTAGCATAGGGAAATTCCAGTGAGGTATAATAATATGTTTTATACACACTTGATCTCCATGATGAATATTCTATATAGACTATACCAGTATATCAAAAAATCCAAAAAACGAAATATTTCTCAGTTTTATATTTCTAGATTAGAGTTTTCTGAACTACTTTTGACGGTGGGTGTTATTTACTGCCTGTAAATGCACAATTTGTTGCTAGTGAGTCACGCCATGAATGTAACAAAGGTCAGCTGATAGTGGTATGTGGGGTAAGATTGTCTGGAGTAACATAAGCGAGTGCACAAGCCTAAGAATTATAGAACGGGTTTTTGCCAAACTTGTGCATCATCATCAGTTTCATTATTATCTTCATTAACTTACCATTTTTGCCTCTCTATGTCACACCGCCAACACAACGGACCACAATGAAAAAAGGCTAGCCCTGTTTGTGCTATCCCTCATGTTAGTGTGCTTGTCATAGACATCTACCATCTGTTGTGATATTATTATACGTAAAAAATATATAAAATATATTTTTTTGTATGTTGTGATTTTGCTATGTGCACACTTTGCCAAATGAATATCATTATTATTAAGAATAAAAGCCATTAAATATAGCATTTATTTATAACTTCCTACCTGATATTATAGAAATGGTGATATACAAATATTCTATCTTCTTAACAAAGTATGATACAATAAACCCAGTTGGTACAAGAAGTGATGCCACAAAACTTGTCTTCAGTAAACCAAATCTTGAAATAAGACATCCACTTACTATACCTGTAATAAAGTTTACACTTCTAAGTATGTTTTAATATAGTGCCCCCCAAACTCTTGGAAAAAATTCTATTATTAAGATAAACTATTCAAGTTCACCTCTTTAAAGAGAAAGAAAGCGTGGTTGTGCAATAACTAAAGTGGAGTTTATAGCAGAATTTTATTGTTGTATATAGACCCTTGATGCGACAAATATTAAAAATAGATGTAAAACATGCAGTTATTTTTGTGTGAAAAAAATGATTAACGTAGATGCTCATAATTATATGGAACAAACAATTTGTCCCAAAGTGTACATGTACAAATTTATTGGGTTTAACGCCGTGTCAACAAATATTTGTTATTTAATGGAGTTAAGCTCACCTACCCTTAGTAGCTTTCTCAGACACTTATTTAATATAATTATTGTCGCGACCTATTGATGGAAAAGACATACGGTTTAGGGATTTAGTTAGTTGGTCATAGAGCATATATATTAAACAATCAAATCTCCCTTTCGCCAAAGTTTGCATCATTTTCTCCAAAATTCTTCATTGCGTGTTTTAGTCATACCGTTCCAAATGCAACGAGTGGTCAACGCAGGAACCAGAAGCGTTCCGAACGTGCAAATTCAGTTCGTGAAAATGACGGTTTGTTATCTCGCTTAAATTTATAGAAGGACCAAAGGGAGGTAACTAGAAAATTAAAACATCGACACTCAATTCAGTTTGGACAGTATATACAGAAATTAATCCGCCAAAACTCATGTGAAACATTAAAGAGGAAAAGACGTAAGTATTTTCCACTTTACCAGTATTCAGTTACGTTTTCACGAACTTCGTCTGAAGACTTTTCATCGCAAAAAATTACATGTATTCTTTAACATCACTAAATAATGGTTATGATAGTGTACGTACTGAAACTCAGTGCTACTCCAATCAGCAACGACTGTACAGTGGCAGCGGTAGATCTATTTGCATCAAATGTTTCTATCATTGCAATAAACATTGAACCAAACGCAAATACAATACCAAAATCTATCATTGTTACAATACATATTACTATGAAAATGATCCATTGATCCAGGGTGACCTTGTCTGACCTGAAATTACAACATTTTGTCAAAACTGAAATAGGTTTAAGATATATGTATATTTTTTTTAAATTTGTCTGTGGCACATACTATTATTCTGCTGATTTAGATACTCGATATGTGTTCGATAATTCCAGCGCACCTAACCTAGCACGCCAGAACCCTTTTTTATAACCAGTACTCACCTACCCTTTACTACTATCTTTTATATGCATTTGAAAGAAGGCAAACATTTTTGGAAACTATTTGATTGATTTTTGTTTAAAGCAAATAACCAATGTTTATTTTCATATATGTATAATTAGGTATTGAAATATTTATATGTACATGACTATATACTATATATGTATGCTCTATATTACTGTATGTTGTAAAATGTTCATGGGCCGGAGGCCTGAATACGTTATGAATAAACTATGAAACTATGAAACCCTTCCACAAAGTAACTTCTCCATTATGATATGTATCGTACTGATAGAGTTAAATTGATACCATTGTCAAATTTTCATTAAAGGATGAAACCGACCCGGATGGGATTCGAACCCTTTCGGGATACTAGATTCGAAATCCCGGCGAAAAAGTGTCGTATCTTTTGTGGTCTCGATCAGTTCTTGATCCTTAAACTTTAAAAATGTTAGAACTCAATTCTACGAACTTTTTTAACACCCTCATATATCAATATTGTGTTACAAAAACATTCTCACCGATAGAAGCGTTTTTTAATGACACTTTTTTGTTATTTATTGAATTCAAGGCTAAACGATATTTCATCTAAACAACGTCTCATGTTAAAATAAACGACTAAACGAGCTATACTTAATTTAAATTACATTTAAAATTCAATCAATTTCCTCATATATTTATATTAGGACAATATTCATGCATACTCATGCACCTAAACTGCATTGAACGTGACTAAACATTGATTATAGAACCTTTGTTAAACACTGAACCGGTTAAACGTTTTTCAAATTATGAAAGTAATACAAATATCGGCTATAAATGTACATTGTATTTGCAGGCATATTTTCCGAAAACCATGATTTAAGTTTGTTTGTATGTTAAATAAGATTTGTAAGTAATATACATGTTCATGGGAAAATAAAATTTGTTTATAAATCATCATTTTCACTTTCCATAAAGAGCATGTGAAGTAAAGATGAAATAGTTGTATTTATTTTTCACACCTCGTTTTGTCGTACAGGGTATGTAGCCACATGATCTTCAGAATGTAAACGAAACAACTCTATTTTCGATAAATTCTTGCCGCAGTCAAAACATAGACACTTTTCAAACAACACATGGAATAACTGACATTTCTTAAACTGCAAATGTCAACATTGCCCAGTGATTGGTAATAGTTAACTCTGAATTTACTGCACAAATTATTTTCACGTATTACCATGTTATACTATCTATATTCAATTTGTGCGGAGGACTTCTGTTTACTCATCAGCTGTTGATGTAGATCACCTACATACTCTGACCAGTAGTAACCATCTTACACATTGTTTCTTTATTGTCATTTTACAACTTTTATTTTTAAGATATCGTATTAAATGCTACATTGAGCAAAAAACTATTCCATACTGACACAGTCCTGAAGTATTCACTGTTTGCTTCACGGTTACGACGTTGGACTTGTAATCATTGGATAACCAGCTCCAATCAAAACCTTCCCCGTTTTTTCCTTGAGCAAGAAACTTCTAACTCAGTCCTGGGGGACCAGGAAGCAGACTCGCGAGTGTTAAATATCAGTTGTGAAATCTTGCTTCACAATCGAGCTAAAATTACACGAACTACATGATATATAAACTGAACCCTCAGACATCGCCAAACAGCTTTTGATTCATTACAATGAAGATTATATATGTTCAGTTGAGATCACAAAACATGCCGAAGAATACAAAATGATAAATAAACTTACCTCCTGATATTCATTGCTAAATATTCACACTAAAGTTGGCTCGCAAATTGTAACGAGATAATTATGCAGTACTTTCCAATTTACAATGAAAAGAAGGGAAATAAACAAGAAAAATAGATGAATTAATATATACAGAGTTTCTTCCCTTAGATAGGGCAAACTTATACATGAATTCTGTAGCAAAGACAATTCTTTTTTCAGTTAATAACAGATGCACGATCACTTGCACATAATTTCAGCTAAATAATTTGGGTTTAATACCCTAATTTGCAGTTCAAATTCAAACTTGGCATTTTGCGTTGTGGTAAAACAGTGGTACGATTGCGTAATTCAAGTATTTTTAGCATAGTTTAGGCCGTAGTTCGGGACAAGCTCACCTCGAATTTTTCTCTCAATTGCATAATTCAAGTTTAAATTTTTTAAGCTATTCTAAAACAATGATCCATCAGCTTTGTTATCATGTAATAGTTAGTCTCTAGGCAGGATAAAATATTATCTAAACTGTATTTTTGCAATCCATCCAGGTTTCCGCTTATTCTGAGACAAGTTAAAACTACATGTATGTATACGACAGAGTTTAAACAGTTTCATAAACTCTAGATTATCTTTAGACTAGGATAATGCAATTGGGTCATTTTTGCAGATAGGATCTGGCTGATGACTACTTGTCAAACTTTGCATGATAATTGAACATAAGGGCCTTATTTGATTTGTATTGTTTTTTAACGTCGTTTCAATGTGATCATTTAACTTCATCATGCGCACCTTACTCAGCTTTTCTGAGCATTATTTCTTTACCAATACTCACCAACCCTTTCACTAGGTCGACAACTTTTCCAAATACATTTACAATGAAGGTAAGTTGATGTTATTGTCAATTTCTTGTGTAGAGTATTTCCATCTCAGTAAAGCTCGAACTAACAACCTATTATGAACGATATATCTTCAAAATTGTCAGGGATGCATATTGCACCGAATGCAAAGGTTGCCTTTTAGCGCCAATCTCATAAAATAACCTAAGCAAGCACACAACTTCGTATAGCCATTGGTAATATTGTAATTGATATATTGCCGAGACACAATGAGGCTGCAAGATTTCAATAAAGAAAATGTGACAAAAATACACAACAAAACCACGTCATGTGTCTTCAGATATTAATAAAGGTTATCGATGCAATTTACCAGAAGATTTGTTTAAGATCCGTCACAAATACAACATGGTTAACATAAGCTACAAAGCTATTTTCCGACAGTCATAAGTCTTAATTTGATACTATTTGGAAATGCCTTAACAACATACCAATGGTCAATAACACAGTTCTACCATAATTTTATCACAGTGATACTTTGGTCAATGACTTCTGTTCAATGAAGTGATTGAAATGTGCAGACCAATCATCATTGATTCACCATTTATGTGCATCATTGACCATCATATTCGTTCACATAGAAGTAATCAACGTTAGAATCTGTATAGGGAACATCGATAACCTCTTTTGAACTCTACCAGCTAACCTAACCTAGCCTGCTAGTCCCTTTTCTATAACCAGTATCCAACTTTCATTTATCATTTTCTAAAAGTTTATTTTGTCTTTTGTATATAACCAGTACCAGGGATTCTATATTACAGGGATTTGTAACGAAGTGCTTTTTTTTAATTTTCACGGTCGTCACTGTCTATAGCTGGCTGAAGCAGGCTGTACAAACTATTCCAGAGTTTAAAAACTTGATATATGTTTTTGTGTACATGTCTCTCATGCAACTTGTGAATGTTTCTAAAGTTTATGACAAAAAGTTGTTGCAATTATGACCGAAAATATGACTTCAAGTGATGTGAAATGGGGCTAAAACTGGCAGATCGGCGGGAAAATGCACTATTTTGTGAGACAGTCTGTGAGCGTAATGTACCTCAAAATCATCTAGAAACACATTTTTCCTACCATTTATGTCAATTTGAATGATACTGGTACAAAATTTCATGTGAATATCTGTATTTAAATTCATTTTACTTGTTTTCCGTTTGGGCCGAAATGATAGCAACGACAGTGAAATTTGATGAAAATCCATTACATTTACATATCGCTACAAATCCCTGTTATATAAAATCCCTGCCAATACCAACCTAACATTTCACATTGTTTTAAGTTTTCTTGTAATTTTGTCGTTAATCAGTACCTATTCACCATTTTATAATGTCAACACTTTCTTTTTATATCTATCTAATGGAGAAGAATCGTCTTTTTGTCGAGTTTTCATGGAGAGGTATGATAAACTCGGATGAGTTCGAACAATTAGTACCATAAATTCTCTATTCTGCTCAAAGCTCTACGGCGCAACAGATCCGATATTCCTTTTTAATGACCATCTCTAAACAACCACCATAGTAAGCAGACATATTTGTCACTCTTTTACATCAAACAAATGATTCAAATACTTTTTACACGGAATATTTCATGATATTTCATAACTATGATTTATTGCCGTGCAACAATGGGTCCGTTAGATCTGAATGAAGAAATGTGACTAAACAACACAACAAAACCACGTCATGTGTCTGCAGAGATTTATAATGGTTATCGATAGATATATTTTGCTACTATTAGGCAATACCAAAACAACATACCAATGGCCAATAACACGTTCATACTATTCAACTATCACAGAGATACTTTTGGTCAATGGCATCTGTCCAGGGAAGTCATTGAAATGTCCAGACCAATCATCATTCAATCACCATTTATGTGCAACATTGACCATCATACTCGTTCACATAGAAGTTATCAAGATTATATAGGGAACATTGATATCCTTTGTTGAACTCGAATGTTACAAATTTGTCATTACATTAGTAAAAGTATTGGAAAACTACATATACTTTAGTTTCTTGGTAATTAGTGTAAACATCCAACTCTACGAAATTAGTATCTTTTTTCAAGTGTCTGACTTTTTACTTTCCATCTTCGAGTCTATACAAATAATAATCATAAATAGTGTTTATACAATGTATTGTCGCATTATTTTCTACTGTATTCTTCTACCGATTTCCGTTTAGCACCATATAAAATATATCAGTAAGTGTGGCCGGTATAACAATGCAAAATATGGGTTCGACTTTCAGGCTTGGACTGCAGAAACTTTTCGTTGTGTTTAACATCGTGTCAGTATAAATCATGACCGTTTTAAGAGGTCCAGCTCATTTATTCTAGCATTACAGAACATTTATACACGTACACTTCTAAAGGTCGACATTCTCTGCATATACGGCTTAACGGCCGTAAATCGACATTATTTAAGGAATGTATTCATAGAAACTGACTTTCATCGAAATATAAATGTCACTTTTGGTGATAGCTAATTTGCATAAAGGCCGAAGGCCTTTATGCTGAAATTAGCTATCGCCAAAAGACATTTATTTTTCGATGAAAGTCAGTTTCTATGAATTCATTCCTTATAATTACAACCTTTCTGGGCGAAATTTGTCGACTGAACCATTATTAATTGCGTTGATATCAATAACTATATTTTAGTGCGTAAGAGCCGAATGCATTGTAGTGCGGAATAATCTTGGTCGTACACAGGTCTTTCATGCCAGCCGTCGGCCATATTGTTCTCCGCTTCGATGCAATTTTTCAAGGGTTTAATGTCATAACAGAACCAATTATGCATAGAAATGTAAGTAATTGGATTTCATTTTGTATAAAAAGAGCACTAAAAGGGAAAACCAAGATTGTGTAGCTTTAAAAAACGTGTAAACATGTTGAAAGTTTTATGCTTTTCCTGTGCGTTTATCAAGGTCGAGGTCAACTAGCTATTTATAGTAAAGATAAAAGTGAAACTGAAATGTTTATTTCGGTTAACATTTATTTCTTATTTTATTTTCAATATGATATTATCGGACCATTTTTCATGTTTTCGATGATTTACTTCTTTTATTGACATGCATAGCTTTTGTTTTGCGTGTGACAGCGCTAAAATAGATTATTCATTCATGAAATTAGTACCGGCATGACGTAATTTAAAGTCATGAATGTTAATGAATTCTTGTTGGCAACTGCGTTTATACGGAAATGAAAACACATTTTTCAAGTCACGTGTTCACTTTTGACCAATTAAATTGCATTATTTCGTTCTGGTTGTAATTATGTTCAAATAAATAAAGGCGTATACCCAACCCAGCATTGGCACAAACCAATTATTCCTTCAAGACAATTAAATTCTGCATGTAGCCTATTGCACCAGAGACCATATCGCCTCAATTAAAGGTTATCTCACGTAACGACAATCTTAGTAAAAAAAAAACAAATTTGTCTATCTGAAGACATTTAGAAAAATATTCACTCTCCTTTCTACATGGATAATGTGACCATCCTATGTATTGATAAAAATAGCCATTAGATAGTATTATATATTTTATATTGCCGAACAACTGTGGAACTGATATATTTGAATGAAGCAATGTGACTCAACTACACAACAAAACCACAATATGTGTCTGCAGAGATTAATAATAGTTATCGATAGTCCTTATTTGTTACTATAAGGCAATGTCCCAACAACATACCAATGGTCAGTGAGACGTTTATACCATAACATTATCACAGAGATACTTTGGTAAATGACTTCTGTTCAATGAAGTCATTGAAATGTCCAGACCAATTATCATTGAATCACCATTTATGTGCATCATTTCACACAATACTTGATCACATAGAAGTAATCAAGGTAATATAACCTCTGTTGAACTTGAATGATGCAAAGTAGACATTATGTCAGTAAAACGTATAGGAAAGCTACGGATAATTTAGATTTTGGTAATTGGTGTAAAATCCAATGCTACACAATAAGATTGTTTTTATTCAAGAGCTTGACTTTCTACTACGGCATTACTCGCACCGCTTAACGTCGCAACTCCGCTAAAGCAATAACAAGGCCTCTGTATTGCTTACCTAAATGTTAATTGAAAACTATGAATATTTTACAAAGTAAACATTATAAAGAATAAAGAACCTACATAGAATTATCCCAACTTCACTAAGTTTGAAAATTGATTCAAGATTATCAAAATAGACAATGAGATAAAGTTAATGCCCGCGAGAGTAATTGCATTGGGCATTTTAGTGGATGGTAAAGGCGCAATAACGGTTGCTACAGAACTAAAATCGATTGCTATGGAAGGTATAGTGGATATTTGAGACTTTTAGGCGATGGAATAGGGTGTAGGAGTGGTTGCTAAGGCCCTAAAGATGGTTGCTAAGGACATGTTGATGGTTGCTATGAGTCTAAGAGTGGTTGCTTTGAGGTCATATTTGTCCCATGTTATAGTTGTGTGTTGATTAAGCTCTATACTATACCTTCCTTCTAAGTTCAACGTTTAGCGTCAAGGTTGCAACGTTTGATTTAAGTCGATATTTGTGCAACGTTTATAGCATCAGCGTTGCGACGTTTGGCGTCAAGACGATTGCAACGTTTAGCGTCAGTTGCGACGTTTAGCGTCAGTTGCGACGTTTAGCGCCAGTTGCGAGGTTTAGCGGCGCTACAATGCTTTTAGTATCGTAGAATCGTTGGTTAGTATGGCATATTTTCTGTTTTAGCCAATCCCATCGCACTGTGACATGTAAGGAAGTTGTCAAGTATATAGAAATACTTGATGTATTAACAGTGGGTGCTTATTGTTTCTCATGACACGTAACATTACTTGGAAGTCTTCAACATACGACAAATAAACATGTACGAATATATCCATAGAAATGTATGGAGCCGCTAAAAGAACATTTTTGAAACACTTTTCACGATAATTTCGTTTCAATATATTAATGATTTCGATAAAACCAAATAATATTTCGTTATTGACTAATATTGTTTCGTGAAAGCATTATACTTATACTTATTTCGTATTTACACAATATTTTGGGTTTTTTAAACGAAATATCATTTTGTAGAAAATCAAAAACGAAAATAATTATTTCTAAAAAACTAAATAATAATCCTAAAAACGTTATGATTTTGAAAAAAAAAATGTCACATTAAGGGCTCCATAGAAATTTTACAGCAAGAAATACTATTTACTTTTTTCTAACACTTTTATATATTAATGTGACGTCGGCTGCGAAAACCAGGCCAATTGCGCAAATGACGTAACGTTAAAAAACGTGTTTTTTCAAACACCACGTGAAATTAAGATTTTAAAAACTAATCTCGAAAATTCAACTCGTTTTCTTATATAAAATGTGCATTCTTCTCATTAAAACTCGGCAAAATCTTAGATCGAACATACCCAAATATTTAAATGGTAAGGGGAATAACTGTCACGACAGTGTTTTTAATTTAGTGTCCTTTAACCACAAAGACGAAGTAGCGAAAAGGGACGACATCTTAATTCTTGTCAAGCAAGGTGAGTTGTATTTTCTGTAAATTTGGCCCAATTATCCGACTTGTAGGCTATACGATTTTGATTATGTAAACGTTTAAAAATGTTTTCACGTTTTGACGACGATTTAATTGAAGAAAACAGTAAAAATTCGAAAACAAACAGCATTTGTTGAAAACTTTTACAGGGCGAAATCGAAAGTAAAATTTTTCGTCTGCAATTTGTTTACTGTCAAAAACTATCTATTTGGAATGTAATATGCTCATGGCTGAATTATTTAGTCACTAAGATTTATGAGAACAGAAACATCAACTTCGTTTGTAAATTTATGCCGTGAATAGAACAACAATCGTGTTTTATTCATGGTTTCTATGCCGATGTGAAATGCTGCTGGACATTGATCACGTCTGTCAGTTGGGGACTGTCATTTTTTAGGTGGATCAAGAGGCATGCAATCTTATTTCAATGAAAATTAAGATTATACGAATGTATAAGAATCCAAATCTTTAAGAATTAATGAGTTTGCTATGATATATCATTAATTTTTAATGACATAGATCTAATCGTATTTCGTTTTAAGCTCCGCCCACATCGGTCCTCCCACTACACTCCGCCCACCACACTCCCCCCAACTTTATTTTTCTATATGGATTTTAAACTTAAATTTTCTGAATAGGAGGTATTTTCCCTAAAGACAATATTAATGCATTTTGATTTTTCTTTTTTCTTTTGCTCAGGAGAAGCACAACAACTTGATACTTTATAAAGACGTTACACAACACTAATGGGACTTACTTCAGCAGTGTTTTGACCATAGGTCTACCAGTCATGATTCAGTAGTAGTAGGGTAGGTATAAATTTGATGCATTTTTCTGGCAAATGAGAAAAGGTTAATTATTAAATATAATTAACCGATTGTTTTACAAAGGTATCTTAATTTGACAGATCTATTTGTAGTTTAATGTCATAATGAGTACTTAAATGTTTACTCTTCACTGAGGAAAGTAAGAAGACAATGGATATAGTGCTGTTATTATCAAAAAATTATACTTTGATTATGAGGGTACTCAGTACATGTTATGGCTTATGATTTTTGTTTCTAATTAGTTCTGTTGGTTTGCTTAATGTCTTTCAAAACTTCCTGTTGAAATAAAGAAAAATTATTGCTGTTAGGACATGGTAAGAAATTCATATTTTACATATGCCTTCTATATATTTTGGTTCTTATCTAATCATTCATGTGTATACAAATGTGTAATATCATTCACTGGTCATTAAAATTATTCAAACTTTGCATATTTGTATGACCACTCATATTCATAAGTTCTACAATACACAAACAGAAGAGCCAATACATTGATGCACTTGTATTTCTTATGACTGATTTAGTGATTGATGTGCTTTATCCTTTTTGCGTCAAACTATTGAGTATTATTTTATTTTTTTTACAGATAGAGGTGATATACCTAGTTGAGTACAGCCTTGAACCATGCTGTGATGTGAACACAAGCACCAGAATAGCTTACTTCAGCATGTGTTAAATGAAGAAGAAATTTACTCAATGTCACATTCACCACCATGAGAGATGATACAAAAATCATTTACAAAACTGTATTGCAATGCATAATATTTGACTTTTATGAAAATGAGATAATATTAAATAAATATTGATTAATATCTAAATGAATGGAATATGAAATAAACAACATAATAAATATTGAAAATATACATTTTGTTCTAATTATTCTATGTTCAGGCAATGTTTAAAAACATAATTTTATGCTCAGTCAACAATCAAACGTGTAGACATAGGTAGTACATTGATATTTGATGTAGCATGCGCATACCCATTAACATTTAATATATATACATCTACGTATAGTAATGGAAAAACAACATTTCAAATTATCATGTGAATAATCCTAGTTGCAATGCTTTCTCAAGAAATGTACATGTATTGCTACAGCTACAATAATTTTGACTGCAAAAATTATTCACCATTCTGTTCATTCCAATCTTCCAAAGCTTGAAACTTAACAACTTAAAGCATGTTAAAATGATCATGTGCATTCTAACTGCTTTTAAGTTGATACATTTCAAATTTTAACTTGATTTAAGTTTATTTGTTGTAATTTATTGTTTAAAAAATCACAAAAGTTCACATGTCTTGATGAAAAAAAATATTTTAGCCTAGCTAAATATGTCCGGTATGGTTGCTATGGTAACGTTTTTGTTCTGAAAAATAATGATGGGTAGATATGTGAACATGTTTAATTTGATAATTGAAAAAAATTACATAGCAGTTATGTGAAGCGTTCTAAGATTTACTAAAACTATGAGCATGACAAAAAGCAGCAACAACCTGTCCTCTCAAATATGACTTGTTTTCCATATATACATAGTGGTTTCTTTAGAACACTAACAATTTATGTCCTATCATTATCATTTTGATAAATTGATTGTGTGCAATTGTACTTAGTTCTTTCCAATACACTCTATCCTGTTATATGCAGTAGTGACATTGAATTTCACAACAAATAATTCAAATTTCACATAAACAGCGCTATAAACCACTAATAAATGGTTGCCATGGAAACATTGTGAACTTAGTGTAGTTGAATAATATACTTTTTTGTTATTATGTCTTGAGATATTATGTAAATATTGATAAAAAGGGAATTCACATCTAAGATATCTTGTTTTTTGTTGTAGAATATATCCGTAATATACATAAAAACTGATGAAATTTCGTCCCGGTTGCCCTAAAATATTTTCGTGCATCATACTTTCTTAAGAACCCTGTAACTTTTTAACCACTGGTCAAAATCATGTGAAATTTTCACAACTTATGTATGAAAATATATAGTTTCAGAAAATGTTAAAATCTAAATTTGTGATTTTTTCGCCATTGGCCTGGTTTTTCCGTGGGGCGTCACATTTATGCTTTGTTCAACATCCGATGATATAAATTGCATTATAACAGTAAATAATTATATAGAAGAAGACCTATAAATGTGTTTTGCTTGAAATGAAACTGTCTAATATATCACTAGATATGGCTTCAACTGTCTCCTCGAGATGTCAAACATACAAAACACTGTGATGAATAATATTAAGAAGATGCACGTACCACCAAGTGTTTGTACGTAGGATTTACCTTCAATCTTGCGTAACACTGTACTCTTATAGTTGATATTTAAAGACTAAAAGATACAAATTTGTACGCAATGTAAAATCAGAAGTTTCCATAGATTCTGATTAGGAACTGGGAACGGCTTGTTCGAAAAAAACAGTTTTCAAGAATGTTTAATCAACAGTTTGGTAATTTCACATAATCCACGGGTATTCACAAACTTGTTGCAATTTCAATCGAAAATTAATTGTATGCCAGTTGACAATGGTTTGACAATACGAAGATGAAGACATGGAATAGCAAAACAATATCAGTTACACGCGTGTAACGACGTTCTCGGAATATGCTCAAGTTTACATAAAATTCATCGTTGAATTACTGTTGCATATATATCCTGTACATTGTATTGTCATACTCGTGTTTTGAGCTCTGATGAGCAGCGACAAGTATGTCGCGCAAAATAAAACTGCAGTTATCATTCTATTGAAATATTATGCTCGATATTTAAATGAGAGTACTCATTTGAATGAAATTAATTAAAAGTTGCTTCATTCATTTTTTATTTTTGGATTGAAACTCAGTCAGTCTCGACCAGCTGCTAAACTATTTCACAAAGCTCATTCTCACTATTTGACATATTGCTTTAGGTTCAAACAACTAAGAGCAGACACAAACAATCAAATGATTGTTTCTTTGTTTGTTTGTTGGGTTTAATGTCGTAGCAACACATTGTATAGGTCATATAACGGCGGTCAGTCAACATACTCACTCCTCCTGAAAAGGCTAAATCTCTGGATTTAGCTGTTAACCAAATACTAAGCGCATACTTTCGTCAGTGACTGACAACTGCCCTACATAATTAAAAATCAAATGATAAATGACATTGTTTACTTGGCTTTTTTGTTTTGAATATTTGATTAGTTTTATTTGGTATCTTAATATGACAATCATTTGATGACCTATAAAACATCAAAGTTTTAAATTGAGTTCTTGATCCTGCAAATCGGACATGGTAGTTTTAACCTGCATTTTAACTTTCTATGAGACATTGAACAAGTAATCTGTTTTGCTTTAACATTTACATGTAAACTAATTTTATTATTACTCTTATCTGACTCAAATTAAAATGTTTAAACCAAGCTGGAAACAAATGTCTTCTGTAAATTAATTTATTGTTTACTTCGATATGTTTTACTTCGTGTTTGAATGTAGTACATCTAAAGTACCCATTGGGTCTTTAAACAACTGAGAATAAAACACATTTAAAACTTGGTTAATGGTCCTCAATTAAAATAGGATCCAATAATGTCCTGTGAACTCCAGAGTTTTAAATAATGTTACAGGGTAAAACTATAATTGACTTTTAAATGTCTTGTTTAAATCAAGGTTAATCTCATGAATGTAACAAATCCTTTAATGAACACCACTGTGGTGAAAACACTTTATAAATACAGTAGTTTACCAATGATTGGGTGGTTAGCAAATACTAATAATTTGAAGTCCGAAATAATATGCTTTCCTTTAAGCAATTATAATACTTAGGCCACAACAAGTTGATGATATGTTCTACGGATTTTTCAAGAAAAAAATGGGGCGAGCGAGCGAAGAAAAAAAAAAGAAAAAAAAATCTTAATTCAGTTGCTTTATATAGCGGTTTGACCACATTTTTATGAGCGAGCGAGGAAATAAAAATATATTTTTTGTAAAAACTGTCAAAATTAAGGTGTGAGCGAATCCATAGAATATATGATCAATTTGTTGTAGCCTTATTCAAGATCTGGTTAAACAACATGTATCCCAATTTGCATACATGCTGTTAAAGATTTTATCGGACACGTTCTAATTATACAGTGACATCGTGAGGGTTTATGTACGTCAAATATGGAATAAGCAGCTCTTGGTCTGATTATAGTTGGAAAATGATCTGAAGATTGTCGTGTTACAATAGCTTCGAAACATGATATTAAATAAATAACAAACAAAAAACATTTTACAAAAGACATTTAAATTTCCTGAATCAACACAATGCGATACGAATCGAAATCTAAAATTGTTGAAATTGTTCAAATTTCTCATATTGGCGAGTATTGTGATAACATTTGCATTTTAATCTTCTTTAGGCATGTTCAACATCCATTATGACAGATAGAAACAAATGCTTTTTGAACACTAAAATCTAGATCACTTCAATGAAAATGAAACAGCAGATATACTTAACAATTCTTCACAGTTATTTTTCGGACAATATTTCAATGATGCACTGGTGTATAATTTTTACATTTCATGAATGTACTTTATGCTTTTGTAGTAGATTTCATGTTATGGCATAATGTCTGCAACTTCATAATTTAATAGCAGATGTGCCCACCTTGTGCCAACAACGCGCCCACTTTCTTCTACTGACATCCTCGACATAAAGTATCCCGACACAACCTATTTTCGATCACAACCAATATTCGATCGGCTCTGGAAAATTTTAGTTATGCGGGCTAAACTCGCCCTTTCCGCTTCGTCACGCCCATGTTTTGTTTACACACGCCATAGGTATATCATTCAACCTTTTTTTAAAGAAAATTGGGAATGCAATCGGTAAAAAACCGTACAAAACTTACCTACAACAAATTTTTAGTTGTTTTCACTATTCCCAAAATTTTACATCGTAGATATGTGTTTTAAATATTATATCCAACCTTTCTCTTTGTTTGAAGCAAGTCGTCTGACAGACAGCATCATTTCATATGGCTCCACCTACTTTTCCATATTTGGAAAAGTATACTTCACGGAAAAGTTGAGAATTTGTGACATATGGCTCCTTACGAACTTTTCATATTTTTTCAAATATTTGGAGTCGTTGTTTATATATATTATTTACCGAATGTTTCACTCATTGATATTTTTGAAAATCATGTACCTACTAGCGGGTCATAAAGACCCTATTATCAGGACAAAACGGATACTATTACGATTTTTGAGAACAGTAAGGGTCATTAGAAGAGAAGACACATTCCTGTGCCGCAACTGTGTTTTCTTCACATGTAAACTTAAAAGAACTATCATTAAGATACACTGTAAACAGGTTTTGAGAAGTTTATTCGTTAGTGACAGTTGACTTGCGTGCAACTAACTGAGCTAGCCGGGCGGCTGAATTGTTTTCATATTGTATCTTTATTTACAGACTAGATATGTACACCTTTGTATGTATTCTAGGTAGCTATTTCCAGACCATGCGTGAAATGCTCGTGCTTAATGGACCTAGAAAACCACCTGTTTCATAATCTACTTTACATACAACTTCTCTGTAGCTTATAGTAAATTTGATAGTTTTCTATGCTTATATAATATATAATATATTACGACTAAACGTAAAGAAATGACAGGTATTTAGATAATGTGGAGTTAGAAAAGTTATTTATTGCATACATTGCAATGTAATCTATCTCTACAGTCATCTGATTTCCAATTCAAACGATGATTAGCTGTCCTAAAATTGTCCTTATGCATACATGTATGTTAAGACCGTCTCAGGGTTTCACATTCGACAAAGATACATATGACCTATGTTCACTAGGCATTCGCTCTTTATTAAGTAAAGAGTTTGTCTATTTAATTGAATCACATGGATTACTGAATCCGCTAAAAATAGACAATATAATCATAACGTAATTATAATAACTAAATACAGCCACACACAAACAACTTGTTGTTTGATTAGCACCATGTCCATTGTAATAACCAATAAAAAGCTATAATTACTTAAAACATGCACCGACTATCGTTTAAAACATCATAAGGTATTATTATTACTATTAAAGTAATATTTTATCAGCGATATAATTGTTTAAAGACTTGAACTATTCTGGTTTTTTAAATATTTCATGAAATCAAAGCAAAATGGTTTAATGCAATAAAACACATGTGTAGTGCAAAGTTTTAACTATTCGTTTTATTTCTGATAGTTTAAGTTTTAATTGTTACGTAATGATGTGCATGTTGTAAAAGTTGGTTATAACGTGATACCACACACTTGTTTGTTTGTTTGTTTGGGTTTAACGGCGCACCAACACAAAAAGGTCATATCGCGCCGATACCACACACTTGCAACATCTATGAAATGATTCGTTGATATGTTCACATTTACATAAATATAAATCGTATAGTATAAAATATATATATATAAGCAATACATTGTACATGCATATCAGGCGGTAGTTTAACCCGCTCATTGCTCTTGGAAGGCCAATTCTCTAGATTTAGCTGTCAACCAGTTACTAGGCACATACTACCCAGTGACTGACAACTGCACAACATTATTAAGAATCAGTGGTAGGAGGGAGAATGGCAGTAGACATTATTTTATAACCAACGTCCACGAAAATATGTTTCGTCCAGGAATCGAACCTATGACACCTCAGTCAGTAGACTTGCGTACTACCATCTTAGCTAGTCGGGCGTGAATTGATAAAAATAATGTGTTAGAATATGAACTCTGTCAGACGTATTTTATTGTTCCAATTTTAACAAGTCATGATTTGCCAAATATAGCACACAACTAGCCTAATCGCAAGACTAGACGATGACATTTTGATATTATAACAAAAGTTTCGTACAATATTATATCCGGTATAAGGATGAGCTGTGACTCTGTCTGAAATAATACATACTTTTTAGTACACTTGTATATTAACAGTTTGATGTACCTTTAGACTTTAATTTCCGTAGTAGTGTTAAACTAGTCTTGTATTCAGATAGAAATTTACAGGACGAAGGTGATGTAGTTACTTTTCTGGCATTTGTAATCGTAATGAAGTAAAATAAAAATATACAGTTATCTATAAAACATTTTGTAATATAAAGCTAAATACTCTGTTAATCGTTCCTGGTTTACACATTGAATAACGCTAAGTGGTTTTGATATTCTAACTGATTTGCAATTAGTCTTAACATTCAAATTTTCCGTTTAAAATTACATTGTAATTCCTAACTTTTGACATTATCCCTCACATATACCACTGGGATGCACTCAACGCATTAGTTTAATATTTCCTAATATGTTGGTTGAATAATGAAATTAGGTTAGCAAGGAATATTTCAAATGACAGCGTAACGCGTTTCCTTTCAAACAATTATACTATAATAGGTTAATATCAAAAAACGTTTTCCATTTTTGCCTTTACGCTATTGGACATTTTTCCAGACATGTAAAAATTGTTCTGTGACATGGTGATAGTCTTTTTCTGCTTATTACGTCAACTATGGAATAAGCAGGTCACTGACTGACAGTAGTAGGAAATTTGTCTGAAGAATTACGTGTTACAGTAGCTTCGAAACCTAATATCAAATAGATACTAAACAATAAACCATACATCTTAACTTTTTTAATCGATAAAGTTCAAAATTTTAAATTGTTCAGATTTCTTATATTGTTGATTATTGTCATAAAATATGATTTTTATTTGATTTTGACATGAAAAAAGTTATTGGAATCAATATATTATGACATGATATATGAAAAACTGTCATAGTTAAACACTATAACACATCTGTATGTTTAACATACCAATACCATACCATGTTTCTAAACCAATTTTTTATCATGCGCGTTAGTGCACCAAATTAATTATTATCAAGTTTTAAGTCTTTTCTTAAATATATATTTTACTTGCGAATAGCATTGATTAGCTACTTTTTGTTTTTAATCTGTTTTATAATATGTTTGTTGAAAATAACTACATTGTATATTGTATAAATGTGTGATAGTTTTAGTTATTTAAAATGCTTATAGTCTTTTATAACTCTATTAAGAGTGGCTATGTACATGTATTTTTTATATTGTATAATATATAAGTTTTATATACATGCTATACATAGATGAGACTTAAATAAATAAATAAATATACATTCACATTTAACCTGTTCCTAAACTAATGATATCTCTGACGTTTAGTCAAGCAGAAATATGTTTTACTGTTTACTATGAGAAATAGACAATGAGGTGCCATTTCTTCATGAAAGTTGCATTTAAATATCCCAAAACAAATAGCTGAAGCCGTTATTAATTAGAAAACATAATCATTATGTAATAACAATAGTTAAATACAAGCACAAACAACACGTTGTTTTATTAGCATCATGCCAACTGTAATACCAATAAAATGCAATAATTACGTTAAACATGCACAGACTATCATTCAGAATATGATTAAAGTTTGGGAATGGTATTTTATGTGAAATTTAATCGCTCAAAGACAGCAAGGTAAACGTAATTGTGTATGCTATATAGAATCATCCAGCTGGCATTGAATTAGTATGGAATAGCTAGGCTAGCAGTTTATATTACAAATACATACCTGAATATACTATGATGACACAAAGGATGACAAATGTGAGTGAATGCTTTGAAAGGCATACATCATGCATAGAATTAAGAGTGTCGAAATGTACAAATCGAAACAATAAACAGTCTTACGAATTATTTTAGTCGTAAATCTTCCTATATTGTTATGTTAAATTGTCGTAGTATACCTATATAGTTTTGAAATACGTTTCCTTTGCAAATACAGCTCACTGAAAGCTTTTATACAAACTAATTAGACAAACTTTATGTATCTGAATAGCAAGCTATTGATATGGATAACCTGTTTATTATCTGATTTACATAAGATAACATACAAGAACTTTTAAAGACATTACAAAAACTGAGCTAAGATTCATTTTTTGTGCAATTATTCATGCTATTTACATGAATGTACATATGTTCATCTTTTCATCTTTATTTTTTATTGTTTATTTCCATAACTATGTAATGTTTGTTTGTATCTTCAAATCTGGAGGAAATAAAGTTATATATACAAGTCATAATGTGCCAAATATAACAAATACCTAGTCTTATATGTCATCACGATGACATTTTGATATCATATCAAATTATTCTTATGTTATTATATCCGGTACAAGGATGAGATGTGACTCTGTCTAATAGTATTTAGCAGACTTTAAAATTGACAGTTTTAGACACTTTATTGTCCAAAGTAGTGTTAAATTAGTCTGAAAGAATTTACAAGGTTAAGGGGATATAGTAACATTCTTTTCTGATATTTCTAATGGTAAAAATAAAATGAAAATATTAACACGATCGTAAAACAACTCGGAGTACAATACATCCTCATAAAATCGGGCACTTATATAGACATGTTTAAATTGTTTAGTAACATAATGATAGTCTTAGCTAATTAATTCATATTAAATAAAGAAGAAGCAGGTCACTGTCAGATAATAGTAGGAAAATGGTCTAAATGATATGCATGCCGTTACATGTATACCACTGCAGCTTTTTATACAGGACCATCGGTACTTTCAGACACATTTTATGTTCCTAATTAAAACATCCCATATGCCAAATAAAATCTATGCATCAAATAGTATATTATATCACATTGTCATTTTCATATCAGACGGATTATTTTTTCAATATTATATCCTGTATAAGAGTAAGATGTGACTTTGTCTGCAATACATAGTATTGGGTAGTCTTCAAGATTGACAGCTTGAGATACTTTTAGACTTTAATTTCCGTAGTAGCGTTAAATTAGTCTGATTTAGATTGTTCTCGTTCTGATAGAAATTTGAAGGGTAAAGGTGAAAAATTATCTGTTCTGACACTTTAATCAATAGTAAGACAGTTATTGGTTACAAAAATTACGTTTATAATTCTATCTTTAGTTCATATATATCAAAAGCAGTATGACTTAAAGTATTATAATTTTCTAGCAACAGCATTTAATTTCCTTACATGTGGCTTTAAATAATATGAGAGTGACATCCAATACATCTAAATTCTGAATGACAATAGTATCAGGTTTCAACTTTTCGTATACATGTATAGTAATCTCCATTGTCCTCAGAGAAATGAAAGTTGTGTTTTAGATTATAATTTTAGATTATAGTCAAGAAAATGTGATAACTTCAAAAATACACTTACAGTGGAACCTGTATTAACGGTCACCTTTATATAGCGTGACCCTGTTCATAACGGTCACTTCAGGGTCCTCCCGAACAGTTTTGTTCTATTTTGACCCTTTATATAGCGTGACCCTCTTCAACGCGGTCAGCGGTCACTAGTTTCGGACCGATTTGCGTCGTATAGCGGCCAGTATAACGGTCAATTGACCGGAATAGCGGTCAGTATAACGGTCAATTGACCGGAACAAGTAATTTTCACGGATGTGTAAAAATAACGATCACCGTCAACAGTTGACAGAATGTAAACATTTAATCCCGCTAAAGGCGTGAAAAACATATTATTATATTATACTACAATAGATAATGGCAATTACTGTTATTTAATCTGTTAATTAAAGAGAGTTTTGTGTGTTCTAACAAACAAGATTGAGTGAAAGTTATGTATCTAATAAGAAAATTTTAATGTTTATGCACGATTGCATTAAAATTATTTATCTCAACATCGGAGATATTTTCGTTTCGAAATTATTTGTTGTGCAATAAGTAATGATTTTTCGTCGACATGACTAGCAATACCTGTATATGAATATGATTTTCAAGGGGAAATGACAAGTTATTGAATATTTCCATCGCAATCAGAACATCTGTGGATATGCGGCTTGATAATACAGCTTAATATTTTACCTAAATACTAAACTAGCATGAGTTATAATTTCATTTCCAATACAATTCATTGTCAAAAGAATATTATGTCTTAACATTATCTTATATTTAAAATGAAATATAATGTATATATACGACTAAAGTAAAATTATTGTGATGAAACAACATATATAAAAACATTTCCTGAATATATTTGTTTGTTTCGAGAGACCCTGTATATAGTGGTCACCTGTCTATAGTGGTCACTTTCAGTCAGTCCCTTAGCTGACCGCTATAGACAGGTTTGACTGTATTTATAATCACGGAAATTAGGCTCTTAATGTGTTATCGATTCTATTATCCGTTTCAAGAAAATTGATTCTCTTTCTTTACATTGCAAGGAAGTGCAGATTCAATTATTGTGTTTTAATACAAAAATTGTAACGTAACAAGTTTAAAACACTATTATTTATGGATTTTGTGTATGGGCTAATGAGTTCAGAGCTGAAGTTGAAACTGCAATACCAACATGACTTTCTTGCAGTAAATCTAATGTCAAAACGCAATAATGTAAAATGTAATGTTTTTCTTTACCATATTTTGTCGCACCTAACTTCTGAAGGTTAAGGGAACCAGGAAAATTCTGCAATATCAAAATGTTTTATATCTTTGTCTCTTGTTATTTAATACGCAAGTTCATATAAAATATCAAGGAATGAAACAACATTTACATCATAGTAATTTAAGTTGTATTCCTTTGCAATATCTAGTCCTTGAAAACAAAACGAGCAATAAGATAAAACATAAAAGCGAATGAATGATAATTAGAACAGAACAGAACAGAACCGATACTTTATTAAAGGGCTAAATAAAATCTATGCATCAAATAGTATATTATATCACATTGTCATTTTCATATCAGACGGATTATTTTTTCAATATTATATCCTGTATCAGAGTAAGATGTGACTTTGTCTGCAATACATAGTATTGGGTAGTCTTCAAGACTGACAGCTTGAGATACTTTTAGACTTTAATTTCCGTAGTAGTGTTAAATTAGTCTGATTTAGATTGTTCTCGTTCTGATAGGAATTTGAAGGGTAGAGGTGAAACATTATCTGTTCTGACACTTTTAATCAATTGTAAGAAAGTTATTGGTTACAAAAAATTACGTTTATAATTCAATCTTAAGTTCATATATATCAAAAGCAGTATGACTTAAAGTATTATCATTTTCTAGCAACAGCTTTAAATAATATGAGAGTGACATCCGATACATCTAAATTTTGAATGACAATAGTATCATGTTTCAACTTTTCATATACATGTATAGTAATCTCCATTGTCATCAGAGGAATGAAAGTTGTGTTTTAGATTATAATTTTGGGTTATAGTCAAGAAAATGTGATAACTTCAAAAATACACTTATTTATAATCACGGAAATTGGGCTCTTAATGTGTTATCGATTCTATTATCCGTTGCAAGAAAATTGATTCTCTTTCTTTACATCGCAAGGAAGTGCAGATTCAATTATTTTGTTTTCACACAAAAATTGTAACGTAACAAGTTTAAAACACTATTATTTATGGATTTTGTGTATGGGCTAATGAGTTCAGAGCTGAAGTTGAAACTGCAATACCAACATGACTTTCTTGCAGTAAATCTAATGTCAAAGCGCAATAATGTAAAATTTAATTTATTTTTTTACCATATTTTGTCGCACTTAATTCCTGAAGGTTAATGGAACCAGGGAAACTCTGCAATATCAAAATATTTTATAACTTTGTCTCTTGTTATTTAATACGCAAGTTCATATAAAATATCAAGGAATGAAACAACATTTACATCATAGTAATTTTAGTTGTATTCCTTTGCAATATCTAGTCCTTGAAAACAAAATGAGCAATAAGATAAACATAGAAGCGAATGTAGGATTAATATATATTTTCCTGATATAATTAATTATAGTTACTGCAAATTGTATTTCACACATAAATGTGTCGGTCTTCCTTAATTATCATAAATGCAGGTTAATAAAAAATCAAACGGGTTCAAAGTTCGGATTTCGTTACAATAAATATCAACGTTGTGACTGTTTTGTCGTTTCGGATTAGAGAGTTTGCAATATAAAAATTTATAAATGTCTTAAACAGCCTTATATCGCCTGATCTGTTATGTGAAAAAGAATAAAAACAAGAAAAAAAACTTCGTTCGTTTTTTAAGAACTGTGGTTGGAAACAATGATAATTGATTTTTATTTGTGAGTTATGTTCTATAACGAAAACCCAATAAGAACATACATTCTTAATTAATCTGATACAAAAAAAATATTGAATTCATTCCAAAAAGCTCTTTCTTGACTAACAACAATAAAATGGACTAGTTTAATTTGAACACGAAATAGTTATCTTTTAAAACGGAAGTAAAATGTAAAGAAAGGGATGTTATTTTGCAGAAAATAACGATTTTGAGTCGTGAGCAGAATTAGAAATGTAAAGTGAAATAAATTGTTTCAAGTTGTCAAAAACTATACACAATAATTTTATACTCATACTGTGATGTCTACATTCAACATCAAACCATTATCCTGATCGTTGTCCTATTTGCACAAACTTATCTGTATCCAGAATATGATAAATGTGGTCGTAAATTTGGTAGTTTGATTTTAAATAATGTGAAAGTTCAGCATTTAGTTGCATTGTAATATTTAAATGTAGAATTATGTTAATAAAATATCTCATGAAATTCATGACGGAATCCAATGATAACTTTTTTGTGAAGACAATCACTCGAATTTATGTCACTTATGACATTTATGTCTCTAGTAACATCAATAGAAATTATGTATTTCTGTTAATTCAAGCACTTAATAAATAATTTCCCCGAAAAAACACACACATGTTTGTCTATGAACTTCCCAACATACCGTCTGAAATACTTAGTTCAAATACGCGTGAACTTAATATACTGTATTAACTTCGGATCGTGAGATCGGACATAGCGCATCAATTAAAATGTCTACCAGTAAGTCTACAAATGCACTGAAGAGTATAGGCAAAAAAATTTTTGTAGACCATAACTTAACTAAGTTTGAGGGTTTTTTTCTAAGAAGAATCCAACAATTTGGAAAATGTGAATACATTATCTATATAGGTTCCACATTAAGGAAAGGATAGACGTATGTTTCTTTCTAATTCTTTTAGATGTTACGATGGAACATATATGCGTGTCTCGCTGGAAGTGATTCCAGGTTACTGTCAGATCAGATGATGAATTGCGTAAAGAATATAAATAAAATCTTATTTACAACGACATCTTATAACCTGATTATTTTACTTTCCAGCATTTCTTTACGAAAACCCAATAAGGTCATGTATGTTAAATTACATTGACAAAAAAAAAACACTAATCAAGTTGCAGTGCCACTGTGGAGAATGATTTTGGGATACATAATTGATATTCTCGTCTTTGTAATTTACTGCAAATGGGAAATATAAAACCAAACAAAGACAGCAAAACAAACAAAAAATGAATCTCGTAGGAGGGAGATTTACACTTGCGAAATTGCAAGTGTAATTTCATATAGAAAACAAAACCTATATTGGTATATCATTATCAAAATAAATTATGATACAACTTTTGACAGATAATATGTAGATTGTATGTAGAATCTGTAAGAAAATAGAAACCCGGTAATGACTAAATTAGCAAAAAATTTAAGTCCATAAAAGTCAAACCAAGTTACAAAAAAAATCAATAATGTACAAGATGAAATTTGACCTTATGAAAATGATACAATTTTATGTAACGCTACTCAAAGTTATAGAGATAATAAAGCAATAATAATGGATATTTTGGTAATTTATTGCGATGTTTAACTTGTGACATAAAATGTCTCTTTGATTTGTGGTTTGATAGTGTTATTACAGACGGAACTTGCAAGATGATTCTTTCTAAAGAAGTGCATGTCTGTTACAATTGCTATAAAAAACCTGAAATGACATTTGTCTATGAGTTTATTTTGCCTATTAAATGTCATTAAGATATATAACAACTAAGGACATTGTTACGATGTAACTAACACTATAGATGGTGAAATTGCATCCATGTACTTAATTCAAATATCTACAGAAATAACTAAAACACAAAATGGATAAACTTTAAAACTTGAAAATTTTGATAACATGATTATCAATACAAATTGTTGCATACTTGACAGTTCAATCTAAATCATAAACTAAACTTATAATCTCGAAAAACCATGTTTTGCACTTGTCAAATATAATGACTAATCCAATGAGCACTTTTACCTTGAAATTAGAAAGATACTTAAATGGATTTATTTAATGCATTTGTATCAAGTCACGTGATATACTTAGACATTAACTTAACTTTGACATACGAGTTACTTTATATGTATTTGCAAGTAAAATATGCTGTCTGTTACATAAATGTTGAAACCTTGCAGATTTATACATATATTATGATTGCTCAGTGTTGTCTAAATGTACTTCTAAGTGCGTTGTATTAAATTTGATTTTGGTGTACCAGCTAGTTAGAGCTGCAGTTGTAACTGCGTTACCAATAAGATTACTAATACGACTTCAATTTCGAGCAAATACTTGCAATAAATCTGGTAATTTTTGAAGGTTTTTGTGACCAAATACATTCCATTATATCAAAATGTTGTATAACGTGGTCTATCGTTGTCTAATTCACAAGTTCAGATTAAATATCAAGGAAAAAACCACATATACATCATTGGAATTTATAAGTTGTATTTCTTTGCCAATGTCTAGCACTAATAAAACAAATAAAATTATAAATATGAAAAACTAAAAGCCATAGAAACCATAGAAGCGAATGTAGGCTTGTCATTTCTGTAATCTATAATTATGTTAATATAAATGTTTTCTGATCATTGACACATATTTAGTGCAAGTTGTACCTTACCAACAATGTGCCTTTCATACGTATACTAAATGCACGATAACTGTCAAACTAGTTTAAAGCCAGAATTTCCCTCATAATATACATGTATTAATGTTCAATCAGTATCGTCGTGTTTATTCGGAAAGGGAATGACATAATTATAAGAAATTCATAAATGACAAAAACATTTTTATATCGCCCCTTCAGTCATATGTGAGAAAAAGACAAATAATAAGAAAGAAATATCGCGTACTATGGTTGTGAACTCTGAAAATTAATCTTCCACAATGAGCATTTCTTTTTATTTGTGAGGTATGTACTTTTCCAATAAGATAATGCAAGTTTTATTTAACAGAAACAAAGAAATTGAATGTATGCCAAAAGTTCTTTCATGACTAACAACAATAAAATGAACTTATTTAATTTAAACACGAAATGGTTTCTATCTTTCAAACGGAAGTAAAAAGGAATAGATGTTATTTTGCAGAAAATCAAGATTTTGAGTCGTGTGCAGCTTCAGTTACGGGTAATGTAAGACCGTGAAACAAAATATCCTTTTTTTCATTTTAAGATAATATAACTGATTAAAATCAAAAAATTGAAATGAATTACACTCGTTCGTTTGGGAGTTTAGCTTTGGATAGTTTTATAGTTAGTCCTAAATTTATAATAAATAAGGCCACAACAAATCGATCATATGTTCTATGGATTCGCTTGCACTTTAATGTTGACGGTTTTTACCAAAAAAAATTTTTTTATTTCCTCGCTCGCTCATAAAAATTTGGTCCAACCGCTATATAAAGCAAGTGAATAAAGAATTTTAAAAAAAAATTTCTTCGCTCGCTCGCCCCATTTTTTTCAGAAAAATCCATAGAACATAATTTTATGATCAATTTGTTGTGGCCTAATGTTCATAAAACATCTCGTAAAATTCTTGGTGTAATTGTTTTAATAATCTAGCAATATCATTGGTGTTGTTACTTCTTGCTGTCAATGTTCTGCGGGAAAGAATGTTCCCGCAGAACATTGACAGCAAGAAGTAACAACACCAAGTTCATAAAAGTAAAACTTAGTACGAGATGTACATATAATAAGTTCGATAATGTACAAGATTTGTCTTTCTAAACGATACAATTTTATGTAATGCTACTCAAATTTATGGAGATAATAAAACGATAATACTAGATTATTTGGTAATTCATTGCGACGTTTATTTTGTGACGTATTAAGTTTCTTTGATTTATGGTTAGATAACATTATTACAGACGCAACTTGTAGTATAATTATTTCTTATGAAGTGCATGTCACTACCAATAGATATGAATAGCCTGATGCGGTATGTGTCTATGAGGTATTTTTGCCACTAACATGTATTTGTGGTATATGATAATCGAGGACTTTGTTACAATGTAACTAATACTGTTGACAGTGAGATCTATCTATAACCAATGATATTCCTTCTTTTTTATTGAATGAAAACTATACAGAAATAACTAAAGCTCTGAACGGGTTTACTTTGTAAACTTAAAAAAATACAATAAATAAGTATACCAACACAGAAAACGTTCTCTTAATTAAAGACCAAATGAGTAATTTATTAAAGACCATAGCATTAGTCAGTGCATTTATCAGACGACAAGACATGACCAATGGCTTGCAAGTAACTATCACAAATAAACACTTGAATCCATTAAATGCTTGTAAATGATCAATTACTCTACCATTCTAATTTCAATAAGTGTTTTGTTCTCTGAGATCAGAAAAAAAGAAAATCAAAGACTCCATCAAAAATAAATGAATCTACGATTCTTCGGAAATTAAAATCTAAAATATCTTAAACTGTCAATCTAGAAAACTACTAAATACACATGTACTATGTATTTTTTCAGACAGAGTCATAGAATCTTATTTCTTTTTTTCTTATTTCCGGATATGATACGAGTATTGGAGAAATGTTGCTATATGACAATGGCAGCGTCATTTCACATCAGACAGTATGTGTCGTTTTGCCACATTCATTCTGAAACAATTGTCTGTCACAACGTATGGACATTCACTTGTTTGTAAAACCTACATCATCTATAATAAACTATTTTACTCACTATCCATTACCTTTTATGTTGTAGATCGCATAATAAATGATGAAAATTGTATAGTTCATTAAGTTCATTAAAATACATTAGTATGATAAAACAACATAGTGTAATAGAAAATAATAGACATCTTAAACGTGAAAATAAAATGATATTGCAAATGGATTTGTTCGATGCATTCGTCCAGTCACCTGATTTACATTTTGTAGTTATGCATTGAATTATTATTGACATAAAAGTGACTTTATATACATTTGCAAGATGAGTGGGAAAAACTCTGTCACATCAACGTTAAAACCATGAAGATTCCTTGCTGTTGTTTTAGGCCGTGTATTAACATTTGCTTATTTGTTTAGGGCGGTAAACTTATCCTGTTAGAGTTTCTATCTAGTATGTTGGCTTCATTCTTTTTAGCTGTTAGTACGTTGGCTGATCGAATATATTTGTATCAAACCTGTATACTTAATATTATGCACATATTTATGAAAACAATCACAGAAGGATTCTATACTTCATGGCATTTTCCCTCAATAACTTCAGTAAGAAAGGCCACTAAGATTATGAAATAAGAAACACAATTATTTTACACAATTATTTTGCAAGGTTATTATCTTATTTTTTGTTATCGATACATATATAATGAAATAATATATTCTAAGAAATAAATATTTTGTTGTAAAATTGAATTAAACAGAACACAAAATTATATAATGAATAGTTTATTATGAAAAGCTGTAATGTGACAGCAGTTTCTAATGACATACATGGCACTTATGTAACACATACAAGTGGAACAAAACAAAATAGCTTTCGTTATTTTATCACCCTTAGATATCATATGTGACGAGCATGTTAGTTGTTTATAGACGGTCCTATAACAATGAAATCAATAATATTTCGTCGTTATCAAAATGGCACAAAGAAATGAATCTAATGATGTAGATTCTTGTTGTTGTAATTTCTAGTCAGTCACTAAATCGTTATATAATATTTATAGGTTATTACATTGTACGGAAATATATTTGGACTCGAACACAGCTTGGCAAGTCATATTGGACTCGCCTATCGGCTCCTCCAATATGACTTTCCAAGCTGTGTTCGAGTCCAAATATATTCTGTATTGTATAGTAAAATGTATAATAACCTTTTTATTATATATATTCCGTATTCTTTGAAATAATCATCATCATTTGATCGTAAAAGATAAAAATCGGAAACCAGACTAGCATCGTTTAGTGCGCATGTACCCAACTTTCCAATACGAAAATAATATATATTTTTTGAATCCAATACGGGAATATATTGGACGGTCACGTGGTACGAATGTAGATTGTCGATTGGTTAGATTTATTAGATTTATAATAATATATAAATATCACATTCAGGTTGCTTGTAAACTTCAAAATATTGTGATATACGTAATATCTTTAAACTTTTATAACGTGTTTGTATTTTGTAATACAATATGATTTGCTGCGAATGTCAATATCGACTACCGTTTGTTTTGAAGTTTGCTGTTGTGGATTCGACCTAGACTGGCTAATGAATAGAAATAAAAGAAATGAATACCAGCATTCGTCAACAATATGTATGGAAATGAAATAAGCTACTCAAGGACGATATTGTTATATTTGTGAAGATATTTACAACTATACATATGGGAATATATAAATGTATTATAAACAAAACGTCTCACTCAATGTTTCATTAGTATGATGTCTTCAAAAGAGTTTCCCATCGCAACGTTTCCCTCGACGCAAGCACCTATGATCAGATTGCTTTAACAATCACAAAATAAGGCACAATACTCTCAAGACAGTTTGCTGTGGTACCATAAGCACTCTTACTCTTGTTTTACAAGGAATACGATAAAAATAGCAGTACAAAAGGACAAATGTCAATTT
Organism: Mactra quadrangularis; assembly: GCA_025267735.1. Taxonomy (NCBI): domain Eukaryota; kingdom Metazoa; phylum Mollusca; class Bivalvia; order Venerida; family Mactridae; genus Mactra; species Mactra quadrangularis. Next base: position 58,869,862 of record CM046303.1, on the reverse strand, counting down.
TTAATCGAACTAGTTTTATATAATGCAACATAAACAATCACTGGATCAATTTCAATCATGTATTTTAAAGCTTACGTGTTGAACATGAAATGCGTGGTTAAGAGACTCAATTCGTTTCCTGTTGAATATTCTATTTCGTTGCAAATAAGTGTTCTTAAGAGTAAATTGTAGTTATGCAATCTGCATTCGGTGCTAAAACCGTAAAATATTGTATAAGGTCAGACAGCTCGCAATAAAAGTCATGTAAGCCATTAATCTCCATGAACTCGGTCAGTTTGTTTTGACTTGAATACGCTGTAAGATATATAGATTCAATTATCATGAAAGACATGTCGTCTGATTAATACTTTATATTGTGTATCGTCTGGATCGAAACTAATTAATGATTTGCGGACTAATTGGGGTAATCAAGGTTTGTAGCAATACTGACAACACCATACAGCTGCAAAGTCTGATGAAAAATCTGTATATATATTGTTCAATATTTTACCATAAAATCAAACATAACTGGTGGTTAACTTTTAGCGCTTAGTGCATGATCGTCTTCATCTGTTAAAATGTGTAATTTTAACAATTAATTAAAGTCTGCTTCATCGTTATTGAAGTGACTGATATTCATTTGATCTAAGAATCAGTAACAATTATTTTGACATAACTCGTTGTCCAAGTGGAATAGAGTTGTCTTTAAAATTCACCAACTTCCTTGTTGTTCAAATCTTAGTTTGTATCGCTCATTCTCGCACATTTAACCTTTTTTGCAATCATCCAAGTTGTTCATAGTTTGTTTATGTTCAGGTTGTAGATATTGGACATAGTATTATTTAAATACTTGTACAGTGTCTGGCGTTACATGTCCATCCTTGTGTTATATTGTTTTGTTTGCAATCATGTTCGTGTGTTTTATTTACCATATACATTTGGATATTATTTGCTGCTATCACAAGTGTTTTATGATTTAGTTCATTGATTCAGATTCTGCTTGGACAGTCTCTTTTACTTTTTTGATAATGATATATATTGTTTAATGATAACCGCTGACTTGCGATGCCTTATTCTATTGGTATAATTTTTCTTTTTACTATGAAATGTTATCTTTATTTCTAGATGTTTTTGGTTGTATATACCAACCAACATGCATTTTAATATACTAGCTAACAACAGTTTGCACTTTAAATAAGTTTAATCTGACAAAACATATTCCGATTATAATAAACTCAGTATCTTTATTAACATTTGTTGTACTGACTAGTTACGAACCTACGGGAAACAAAGTTATCAGTTATGATTTAAATGGCATTACTTTTGAAAGTATAATCTGCCTAGTTGATGTTGGTTGTAAGAGAACTTCTGCATCATTTTAATCCATTAAGGCTATGTATAATCTACAGTTCATTTTCCTCTACATGTTTTAAGTTCGAATGATACGTGTATGAAGTCAATTTCATGAATGTATAGAAAGACTGTCAATCTTCTTTGCAAGTGATATCTATTCTAACCAATAGTCTATACATACAATGGCAAGAAACTCGATAGCATAGAACGGATAATAAGCAATGCATACTTTGTACACATGGTATGTTTAAACGTTTTAAAGAATTGATAAGGTTCTGTTTGGAGTGAGTAAATAATTTGATGTCATTTCGTTGAATTACCAGGACCATAATGTATTATGCCAAACACTTTGATTGGTTAACAGATTGAAAAAATAAATGAATTTGCTACATATTTTAATTTGAACAAACATTATAAATTATATCTTATATATCTTAAGAGAAACCACATCGTCTTTTCTTCGTTGCTGCAACCTATTAAACAAGTACAGTACCCAGCAAAAATTTGGAGACAAAGGAAATTTAAAAAAAAGATTTTAAATATAGATGAAAGTTTTTGGTAGAACCATCATTGTTGATAAATCTAACATTGTTGGTGATAAATGAAAACAAATTTTGAGAATGCATCACACTTGTAAAATTTAGCATCTGATATAATAAAACCTCCAAAACAAAGTTCAACGTAATTATATTGTATTTTCGATATCATAGATTTTAAGCTCATTTGGTAGTCTTAACTTCAAAAAGTACCATAACAAATTCATAAGCTTAACTAAAATCATTTCAAAATGATTGGTTATCAAATTTTTGAAAAAACTTATGTAGTAGGCTTACAAAGTGAAAATGTCTCCAACCTTTTGTGGGTACTGTATTTGCAATGAACTTTTATATTTGTAAAACATATCTCAATGACTGTTTTTCTTTAAAACTTCTTACATTAATACTTGTCACCGAGGAACTGAATGTAATCCTGGTAAAACTAAGTTTGTCTACTAGTGTTTTCCAAGTCTTCATAAAAACAATAGTTTTTGCATAACACACTAAGTCTTCTAAGGTCGTTATTAAAACCTGCCAGTTTTTTCACTCGCTAACATTTGTTTAGAACTATGCATTGATTAAATCTTAGGGAATCTTATTGTATCTTTCTGTAATGCAAAAACATTTCGTAGATTACATCGTACTTATTTTTTACATTAGTATTAATACTGTTTACTGTCATTAATCATTGCGTTGTTGTTGTTGTCGCAGCTGTTTAACATTTACACACTTGTTGGGTGTTTTTACATTATCACGAAATGGCAATTCATTGTTGTTGTTCATTGTTGTTGTTGATATTGAAACACAGATTTGCTATAAAAATGAGAATCTTAATGTTCCAAATGGGCATTAATGCTTTCATTTTTTAAAGATGCGGCTTGTTCGCAACTTCTTCCTTGTATACAACTGTTTTTGCATTTGTACTTTCAAACGATTTCTACAATATTTCTTGTGTGCCTCTCGATACATTTTCTATTACCACGTACCAATATGCACACACTTTGTTGGGCGTGTGATAATGCGATCGTATTTAGGTTATATTATATTCGATTTGTTGTATCAAATATCAAATTATATCAAATTCAATATATAACTACAAATGAAAACTGCGACTTAATCTTAATGCAATCTAGGTTCATTGTCCGTAAATACCCCATTCCATTTTTGTCCAACAAACTGAAGAACCGCTCAGACAACTTTCACTTTAAATTGCAACAACATGCAAATGAAGTTATTCTTGTTTTATCACGTTTTATCCAGACACTAGGACAGGTAATTAACAGTGAGATGAAGGTTTCTTTGTATCAAATTGAACGTATTCTGAGCAACAGTCTAACAAACATTTATAAAACCTGTATTTGTACTACATATCGTCAACAATAAATCTATAAAACCGGTATTTATACTACATATCGTAAAAATAATTCTATAAAATATGTATTTGTACTACATATCGTCAACAATAAATCTATAAAACTTGTATTTATACTACATATCGTAAAAATAATTCTATAAAATATGTATTTGTACTGCATATCGTCAACAATAAATCTATAAAACCTGTATTTATACTACATATCGTAAAAATAATTCTATAAAATATGTATTTGTACTGCATATCGTCAACAATAAATCTATAAAACGTGTATTTTTATGACATATCGTGAACAATCTATTAAATAAAGCATGTATGTGTACTACATATCCTGAATAATAATTCTATAAAGCATGTATTTGTACTACATGTCGTGAACAATTCATTTATAAAACATGTATTTGTACTACATTTGTCTTCCGTGACCGGAAATAATGTAAAATCAGAATAAATAATTTATCATTAAAGCAATCTTCTTTCCAATGTAAAATCGTTTAAAACCCAAATTAACACTGTTTCTTCAAACAATAGCAAACCCTAGAATTCAGCAAACCTGGAAGGTTTTGAAAAAGAAATGAGTCTAACACAGTCAAAAAGCAAAGACGGAACTCTTTTAGACGTTTAACACTTTTTTGTTATAAAAATGACAAAAATAACGGAAACAAGAACCTAGTGGATTTCTCTCATAAAACGGACAGTGGGAAAACAATTGCAGCAGGGGTTTAAGCTAGGATCTAGGGGGCACAAACTTCATACTTGTCCCAACATAAGCGTAAATGAACAAATAATAACAAATTGAACTCATCCTTTAACTCGACAGAGAGTGCATTTGACCTTAATGTTGTTTGCTTGGGAGAAGCTTAAAAAACAAGCTTGTTGCGATTAATACGGTCTTTTTAATACTGGCTTCTGAAACCTTTCAACAGTAATCATTGTTTATTGAGACTTTTAAAAAAGGTATGCCCGCTTAAGAATCAACAATTAACAATTATACATCCATATTATTATACATATATATCCATATTATTATACATATATATCCATATACAAGGTTTCTGTGTGTGAAAGTGAGATTGAAAGGAATGATCTTGCTTAAATGACTAATGAGGGGTTACCAAACATGTTTTTTTATACATTCTCAAAAATATTGTAGGTTTTAAATTGATACAATTGTAATATGTATGTTCATGTTTTATGTTTTATGATCTACTATCAAACACGTTTTATTTCATTTTTTTATTCATATCAAACAAAATTTCATGGGATACAATTTTCAAAAAGGAGATACTTTAGGACGAGAATTAATATAAATTTTTCACGGAAGATATCTCTGTTATTACAGTTATTTATTGTTTTTTTAAACACATCTGCTTTCAAAGACAAATATTTGACGTTTGTTTAGTGTAGTTAAGTACTGCGTATGGAAATGAAAATGGTAACTTCCTTCACCCATATTACGACGACATTATTTGGTATATATTGATATTTGTTTTTGAGGTTAGCGTTGTAATCATTGATGTATCCTAGGTCAAGTGCATTACACTCTTGAGACATGTGATTCATCAATAGTCGAGATATATAAATCACATTGTATAAGTACAACATACTACATCTATGCCTGTTTAATATGTGGTTCATACAGTATATAAACATGAAAAGTTTTTAATCATGCAAAGTGAAAAAGAACTTTAATACACAGCTACTTTTATAGGCGAATTGTACATATTTGACTCGATATGACATGCGGGCAACTAGAGAAATGAAATGCTTCAAAACATTCTGTTGGTTTAATAGATGTGCTTACGTTATCAATTTTGATGTTGTATTACCATTAGATGTATGGTGGTCTCTCAACTATAATCTTGGTTGCTCAAGAAGCACCGTATTCCTGCCATAGTAACCAAAAATGTTGATATTCATTTTGATCAATTTCAAAATCAGTTATCGTATATTGTTCAGCCATTCGTATTGCAAGTTGCGTCTTGGGCATTTCAACCTCAATTCGATTCTGGATGATATCTGTACAAAGTTTGTGCAATAAATTGAACTGCCTCTCTCAGACAATTTCCACTAAAGGTTTCGTTGCGATGAAATGCAAATCAATATATTCTGATGCAAGTGTATCCAGACATAGCATTAGACATATAATTAACTTTTTGTGTTTAAGTAACATTATATCATACTTACTTCTCTCTCTTAACGTGTGTTTCTTGACAGCTTTACGGTAGAGTTGCATTATCTCAAGTGCACTAAAAACTTCTTGTGAAATGAAACCCATCTTATATAACGACTGAATTAGGCTGTAAATTCTACATGTTTCTATCTCGTAAAGTAATACTTATTGTGTTTGTTTTTGTTTAGGCTATATAAATTGTGTCAGGGTTTTATTATCACTGCAATTAAAAAATCGTTTATATACTGAATTCTAAAACGAATATCTGCAACAACTATTCACGTACTGTTATACTTTATTTTTACTTTGTTCTTAATTCTAAGATATAAAAAATTGCAAAATCAATTAATGTTCTGTCATACAAGCACTTTTGGTTTTAAGGAAAACATACTGTCAACAACCTCTTAGTGTGTTATTGTTAGATCTCTTATGTTATTCCCGTTGTTGTAACATTAGTTTTAAGCTATTAGTCTTATAATATTTATAGAAACTTCTTCTACTAATCCATTAATGTATCTGTGGTTATTCTATGTATTTCCCTATTAATATTTGCCACGGAGGACCTCATTTTACTCCTTTTTCGTATTGAAATTAAGCTTACTTCTGTACGTGTTTACCTTGATTTCATAAAACACGATTTTTTCTGTATCCATCTTGTTACATGTACTTGGAAACTAAAAGTTAGATGTCTGCGGTCGTATATAAGCCAATTTTGTTCACTCTTTACATTTGCTTTGAATTGATGGTATTGTATTATTCTGTTATGCATGTACATCGTTCTTTCTTTGCTTTAGTTGCATACGTTTTCACGTTTTACAAGCGGTTACAGACAGATACAGCAACTTAAAGAATAATCCAAGCCAGTAGTATATTTTTATGAATTTTAGCCTTTGACACACAGAAAAATATTTTTTCTTCCATTTGCTTACGCAAATTGTCTCTATACATTTAATATATGTCCAATATACTAACGTTTTCAAAGAAAACTTTAATTTGAACATAATGGTATTATAAAAATGGAGCTATTGAGACTTTTATTCAGTTGTCGAGGTAATTACCATAAGACTAAATTAGATCATAGCTCTAGAATATCAAATTTATTGAAAATGTCTGTCAATATTTAAATACATTGTCAATGGATGTAAAGGATATTAACTGAGTGCGAAGGTTTTCTGAGTTAGAACAACCTGGGCGCGGACTTCTCGTAAAAATCCGAAAACGCGAAGCGTTTGAGGGTTTTGAGAAGTCCAATGCCATGTTGTTTTAACACAGAAAATCCGTAGCACGAGGTTAATATCCGACTTACACAACGATTCGAGTGATTAGTTACACATGTACATCGACATGTACATGGACTACATTTTTGCAAACGAATTTGACTTGGGTGCATCTTTTTCTCTCATGAGCGTTTAAGTGGATCTGAAACTATTAATGAACAGGTATAGAGCGTAGTTTTGAATGCATGCTTTTTTTGTTTTGTTTATTAACTTAATTAACAATAAATGCATAAATAAGTTTCTGGATTTTCTATTGTTTAATTTTTATTCAGGGTTGTATTTTGTTCTCATTCAATGCCATTAGATCATTTCCGGTAAATTACGCAATTTTACGCCTGTTTTACGTTATTTCACATTCTTGTTCTCGATCATATCTTATTTTATAGTAATATCGTAAGTCAATGATCCAGAAGTTGAAGTATTTTAGGTGGTTAACATCACTACTAACATCATTACGTGAATAAATACAACATATTCATATTTCATTACTTTAGAAGAAATCTAAAGTATTGTTTATATTTTCGAAACTATTTAAGTTTTGTAATAAACATTTCATGGAAAAACAATAAGTTTTGTATTTAATACAATATCAAAATTAAAAAGCTCGTGTTTATTCTAGATTCTAAATTTACACGTAGAGTAAGTACCATTTATCACTCGAATTATAATTTCACGAGGGCAGGTATTTCTTTTTCACGTGGCCGGGTTGATATCTAAATATTAACTCGCCCACATAAAAAAGAACAGCTCGCTCACATGAAATCTTTTGTTTTACAAGGAAGTTCCGAAATATATCAACCCATGTTAAACAAAGGAAGCGGTGTGTAATTATTGTTAACTACACTCGTTGACGAAGATTTGTTATTGGCTTTTTATTTCTTCTTTCATCCTGGTAGTGATTTGATATTTGTATCAACTTCATTTTGTGCAAACAAGGCCTGTATCTTTGGTTCGTTAAAAACTTAACGTTAGTTTTCTTGATACTGTTTTTCTGCATGATTATATTAGTAGGCCTACATATGCTAGACATTAGATAACAATCTTGAACACTTAATTTCTTAGGGACATGTTTTAGCAGATCTGATGCTGTTCCGTATTAGCCAATTAGTATTTATGGATATGTATTCGCTGTGCTTATACTACAGACGAATGATTAGTTAAGCTTACGGAAATACACTGAATCGATGAGAATTTAGAATAGACTGTCATTAATCGCATTTAAAGAGATAAAGAGAAACTCATTTTTCGAACGCTTGATAAATGTCGTGAACAATTTACTTAACTATCTTATCATGAATGTGTTTGAAAGTAATGAACGAAAATTAGAACATTTCATCAAGATTAATATAGACTGTTGTCTGATCTTATTTTACTTTTGAAGGCTTACTGAATAATTTTCTACAGGAATAGTTAACAAAATATATTTGGTTGAGGAAGGCCGTGTTTTTCTTTGTTTTTAGTTGTGTTGCAATCTTATTAAAACCCGATCTAAAATTTTCCGCTCGCCTACTCGCTAACGACAACGCTCTACAGGATATCTGTTTATGGAGATTGGTTGTGTTGTAGTCGATAATATACATGTAGTCAGAAGCTATTACAAAAAATCAAAATATTCAGAAAAAAACTTGTTTTGTTCATTTAATTTCTGTTAGATTTAAACACTTTTGTATCATTGCTTCTGATATATTTAATGTAACACCTATTTCTTTCTCATTTTCGTTTACAGACAGTGCTTTTACACGTCGTTATCATTCCAGTATCTTTGACAAATCAAATTGAAAATTAAATGCTTATTTCGCATAAGTCTGTGTTACATTCACAATTCTTACATTTTTAAGTAGTCTGAGACATGTTTATGACGCATATAAACTTTGGTATAGTTTCTACTTCAAGCAGTGTCGTAACACTTCCCTTGTCTAGGAAACCTTTGGTATAAGTTCAGGTTTTTCTGATATCTCCATACAGACAGACAACTATTAATCTTAGGTCAGACATTACATTAAGTGAGAAGATGTTTTAAACGTATAACAGCAATTCATTTTTGTCGATAGAAAGTAACTTTGGTTTTTATGCACGACCTTATAGAACTTGACGATCAGTTGAATGTTTTAGTACTTGAAACGTAATATTTGCACCATATTTATGAAGGCATTTCAGTTCCGACCAAAGTAGATCTTAATTTAATTAACAGGAAAAGGTTGATATCTAGATTAAAAAATGAATATTTTCATAATATGAAGGAAAATCCTTACACATGAAGTTAATTGGTCAATGGTCATGATGGGAAAAGTTTTAATATTTGTAACTGTCTGAAGTCTATCGTAGTTCAGAAATCTTAGGTGTGTAAACGTATAAAAGGGGAACGTGTTTGTATACATTATCTTAATTACATTGAGAATATTTTGTGAGAATGTTTATTTAGATTAAATGATTTTTAACAGTCGCAGTTACTGATATGTTTCAGACTCCCTTTAAGGCATAGTTTTATTATATATAATTACATTCCTATATTTTATCCTAATTGATGATACCTAGGTCACCTCTATCACACTGTTGTGGCATGTTATCCATTAAAAGTCAAGATATATGTTTATATATATTATAAAAGATATCACCGTTACGGTAAATCATTTATTCAATACCCTTATATGCTTTATATGTTAAGTTTGTTTTTGTTGGGTTTAACGCCGTAGCAACACATTGTATAGGTCATATAACGGTGGTCAGTCAACCTACTCACTCCTCCTGGAAAGGCTAAATCTCTGGATTTAGCTATTAACCAACTACTAAGCCCTCGATCAGTAGAATTGCGTGCTACCTACTGAGCCAGCCGGGCGGCTTTTATATGGTTTATATTAGACAGGAATAACTAAATAGTTTGAAGTTGAATGTAAATAAGGTATTAACTGCTTTTAATCATACGTATGTTTAATTAGCAATGTCATTTGTTTCCATTAAAAGGTTGTAGTGAACATAATCCGTTTTGTTTCTTGATACTTTTTCATTTAGTTCTTGTGACTTCGCCTAAATCTTAAACTATCAATTTGAAGCGTATATGTAGGCTCATAATTTCTTTAACACTGGATAAGATGTTGACATGTGTACTTGCCTTTATGATATTAAAAGGATTGGCTATATAGCATTTAGCTAATACCATTAGCGTATGTATTGAGACGTAAACTCTTTAGCTCCAACTTGTACATCTTTTATTAAACATCCTGCATTTAAAGCTATAAATCGCCTCAGTTGTGTAAGGTCAGACAGAAATGAAGTCGTGTTTACTTCAATCTCCTTAATCTTGAACAGTGTGTTTCTGAGTTGAATATGCTAGTAGATATATAAATCCAATTATAGAACGACTCGTCTCCTGATTAAAATGCTATACTTGCCGTATCTCGTCTTGATCGAGAGGAATTAATGGTTCACAGACTGATTGGGCAATCAAGGTTACGTTGAAATGCTGAAAAAATATAATGACATTGCACAATTCTATTAATCTATTGGAAATAATTGAACTTCAACCATAAAATCAAATCATTTGCATGATGATATCACAAGTAACCGATACTTAGCATTATGTCTGAATGATCACATGTCTTCATTTGATAATGCTTAAGTCAAATACATTTCACTGAACTACTTGGACTATTAATAAAAGTCTACTGCACCTTCCATGCTTTGTCCGATATATACTATAACCTAAGTGAACCATAGTCGCTGGAACATGCTAAAATATATCAACGACTGTCCTGAGAGCATTTCCACTCCTACGTTGACCGTCCAGAATTATGATTTTATTCAGGCAAATTTTATTGTTGGTCATGTGCTGTAAATTTGTGCATAGAAGACACATTCGTTGTTAGTTTGGTCGGCTGCACTAAAATACGGAGTAAAAGACTAGTCAGGGAGTTTGATAGATAGATACCAGTAACCCGATGACCATGGGTAATAGCTGTAAAGTCGGTGGACGTGCGTAAGCATGAAACACAGACTATAAAATGCCATTAATTTACATTAACTTTCGATGAACGCTTATCAACGTTAGTCAACTGGATTTTTGGACATAATATGTGGATACCACATTTGTCAAGAGGTCAGAATAGTGATCATGCAAGGGTAAACTTTGATTATTCCTACAAAAGACCACTTTTACCAATGCCATACCAGTACAGAGAAAATGCCTAAGAAAAATGACAACAAAGACAATTTTGATTTAGAAGATATTTTGCATACGAAATAACGATGATAATGTATTAGTAATCATACATGTATATATATAAGTACAATATCATATAATCATACGATTTCCCAGAGTGTTTTCAGATATAATGGCCAACTCGATCTGATTTATGCCTTTGCCACTTCAAAAATGCAGCAAAAGGTGAGTCAAAACAACCTATTTGACTTATTGTTTACACCAATTTCAGCCATACATGCAATAAAATTAAGTATCGTCAATGTTGACATCATAAATATGACTTAACGCAGTCGTTGACATTACATCTGAAACCACTAAAGCAAAATATGTCTACATAACATCATCTGTACATTTGTAACACAATAAACAATATCTAAATCACTTAAGTCAATGAACAAAACAAAGTTTTTTTTAACAAGCAACACCGAAGTCAAACTATCCGATATATATCGAATACTATACAACAAGCTAAATATATACTTGACTTTCGACAAAGCCAAATTTTCCGCCTTACGATAGAACATGTTATTTGGATTCTATTACCGAATGCCAACAGAGCAGACAAGATGGGTAGTGAGACATTTGTACAATAAAGTACGCTTATTACAGGGTGAATAAGTTCGTGCTATATTGAATACAGTATACGACGTTTTTCAAAACAATGTAAAGCTAAAAGCAACATGTAACAAAGTACAAAAAGGTCATGTACGAGTATGATAAGACACGAGAGGCCCGAGGGCCCTGGATCGCTCACCTACGGCTACGTGCTAAATACGAAAGCTCTAGGCCTTACAGTTTAAGTGAATAATATTTTGCAACATTTCTTTTCATGATTCTGTGTAAATATAGTGCCAATTTTAACCCCAGTGACGCAATTTGAAAAATCCTTGTAGAGGCTCTTAAGATGATGCTACATGCCAAATATGAAAGCTCTGGGTCTAACAGTTAGTAAGAAGACGATTCTGTTCACATTTCCTTATTTTAATTTGTTGACCACAATGGCGGGGGTCAATATTGCATTAAGGAGTAGCCGCATAATTTGAATAATCTTTGTAAAGAAACTTTAGGTGATTGTGCTAAAATTTGGTAACTTAGGCCTTATTGTCTTTGACAAGAAGATGTTTGATGAACTTGTTGACACTCGACGTACGACGTACGGCAGACAAAGACCTATCACAATAGCTCATCTTAAGCACTCCGTGCTTAGGTGAGGTAAAACACAATAACTTTTGTAATATTTGGACATGCACTAAGGACATACATTTTGTACATGATTAAACAATTAACAAACTATTACAAAACACTGATTTGACCAGATATTTGTTCATGAAATCATTTTTACTAGTATAAGTATTGTATTGCCGAATCTTGATGGTTATCACAAAACAGTGATTAAATTGACTTTTGCCAAAATTGTTGTTTATGTTTGTGCAAAACTACATAACTGTAATTGGAAGTATTTAAATGGTGTCCTTTGTATTGCTAACTAGACAATTAGATGCTGGATGTGTATTTGGTATTGAAATACATAGGTTCAGATACTAATTGTAGCCGAATCATTATTATCAAAACATGCCTAGTTGTTTACAGATATACCAAAAGGTAGGTATCAATATAACCATTAGTCATTTCACGGTGGCAATACCACGTGACTACGGCATGACAAATGCTATGGATTGAAGAAGAAAACAAAACATTACGCATCAATTCAATGTTTAAAAGAGTTGTAAGTCTTTCATAGTTAATGCCTTAACAAACAATGGTAAATATATTAAGTGAATACATTATGAGGTGAGAATGACGATTGCCTCGCTCTCTGTCATTGCATACCTTTTTTATATGACTGCATTACTGCTTAAAATAAGGGGTCCCTTTAAAGGTGATGTTTGACACCTTTGGGGATGTATTAAGGGGCCTTCTTTAAAGGTGATGTTTCGACACCTATAGGGAAATGTGTGGTCAACAGTGGCGTTATGTTACCCTGTTCAGGACAAGTCCGGTTAAGAGTAGCATCATGTTATACTGTTCAGGACACCAACTTTTAACATCAAATAATTTAAAAAAAAAATGTAAACATTAGTCTCATCATGAGATGTGAATGATGTAGGTCCAATAAACTTAAAATATAAAAAACTCAATAAAAACAGTACAAGTAAAAACAGCACAAAATACACAAACACACTATATAACATCATGTGTGATAAATTTTGTTTTGTTTTGTGTAATTGTATATACATTATGTATTGATGGTGGAGGGTTTTTATTTATTTATTATTATTATTTAATTTTTGTAAACCGCCATAGAATATGTAATATAGAAATAGGCGTTTAATAAATGAAGAAGTTTAACTTTTTCAAATATGGTCAGATTTAAATGATACCTACTCGAGGCTAAGCCGAATAGTGTTCACTTTTTGCTGCGCATTACATCTCATACGTCAGTTGTGTTTTTCTGCTTAGCCTCGCATAGGTATCGTTGAAATATGTCAAGAAAAAATACTCACAGCTAATTAAAACGTTAAATCGATACTGATTTTTCACTGTTTTTTTTTCGTCAAACCGTAGAATGTGTGATGTCATAGTCACGTGATATTGCCACCATGCTTATAACATGTTCCAAATTCTTATTGCGAAATGTGTAAATGTAGTGTATCGGAATTTTGATCGTAAAAAGGTCTTCAAATGATAAAGTTTTAGAAAGCTCATCAAAACCTTTAAAAAAGTTCATGTTCGTGAGATTTAAACTGTCAGGTCATAAACAATTATTTTTGTTTTCATGCATGGATATACATTTAATTATTAAATGACAAATACACATTATTACATATAAATCGTACATTAATATGGTAGTTAAAAGTAAACACAAATATTATATTCATCATATATATTATATTCAGCAAGTAAAATGGCTGGGATACGAACAGCCACTGAATCATTGTATTATGAAATTAATTCAAAACCAAAGGAAGATGAAATTGTCAACGCGGTGATTGAGAATATAACTTGGTTAGGTAAGTATCACCTTCTATACGAATGTTGCTCCAAATATAATACATTGTAGTGCTTTGAATAAAGGGGTTACGGGTTCGAATCCCACCCGGAAAGGTTATACCCTTCCATGGAAATCTGACGATAATGTCGATTTTCCTCCATTGATTAGATAATATGGAGAGGTTTCTGGCCTTGTGGGAGAGTACGTGAGTGCTGGTTACAGACAAAGGTCCTGGAAAGCTAGGTTAGGTGCGCATGACGCCGTAAAATGATCTTAACTGTGTTGACACGGCGTAAATCTCAGTAAAAAAATAATGCAAAGAAATTGTCTAAAAGTGTTATTGACTGGGATTAAGTCCTAATAATACTCTGTAAATAATGTACACATTCTAAAATAAAACTTGGCATGTTTGTGTCCCAGACCATATTCACAACACAAATGTCTAACTACAATGTACTAGTAACAAACACTTTGTACAACTAAAAGTTCATTTTACTACTGTTTTAAAAGGCAAGAGTGGTCGCGAAATGTTGTGATTATGCTACTTGTATAATGATTCATAAAAAGGGTTACGTGTTTTCTAAGAATAATTGTTTGTAAATCGACCACAATACAAACAGTGACATAACGTAAGGAAAAATGAGGTCTTTGCCACCCATGGTAATTGCTAAAGCACTATTACAACCATCAACACGGCATGTTTCGAAACAAACGTTTACAGTCATGCCTGTCTGAATTGTCCTCAATCCACAGTCGGATGTCTCTTCTTCGTCTGAGCAACCTCGTATCACAAACTTTACTGTAAAGAAAATAAAAAGAAGGCACATTGACAGCTGACTTAAGACACTTAATTTCAATCTTTTTTGTGATCTCTCTCAATAAGTAGATCTAACACAATAATTATCAGTCAACAAATTATATAATGTGAATGTATATTGGTCCTTGTGAATGTGCTCTAAATAAATGTGTTGAGTCGTTGCAATCTTTTGCTAAAGATTATTACGTGCAAAATGTCTGAAATAGTGTCAGTATTTTGCTGAATAAAATAAAATGACCAGAATAGTTAAATGTTCCAAGCCGGATGTTTAACCGTTTAATCGGGTATTCATTTATCTATTGAAGTTTTAAGTCATGCATGTACCTGTTCCACGAGGTCATCGTTCAGACTATAAATTATGTATTTATTGTACAATGAATTTATTTACCTTTTTTCAGCGTTCCTTCATATTTTGTACAGAAACTTTCATTGTTTGAGCAATTTTTAGGTTCAATGTATCCATCCGTACAATCGACTTCATACAGAGATGAACATTGGACACACTTAAGGCACTGAACTGAAAGTAGAAAAAAACCAGTTGGTACCAACTGTCTACGATTCTGACACATGTTACAGCACATTTTATACATTATCATGTTTCTATCAGGAAATATCATAATGATTTTTTTGACAGACAAGTAAGTCTACGATGTGGTTACAAGCTGATTTAACAATAAATTGTCAAATCAGAATTCGGTAAAATCTGATACTGAATCAGAACAGAACAATTTAAGCGTCTTTAATGCTATTCAAGGCAATAGGAAAATTGTTTTGTTATGAGTAATGATTATGACTTGTTTTACTTAATATGCAAGTAAGATTGTGATCGTGTCAAATGGGAAAACGCTGACAAGCTTCATCACCCATGAACCTCTTATCTAACAATTTATACTTAAGTCCTTGTAAAACTCTAAAAAATGTGTTAAACACTATTATTGAGAAAAGAAGTCTACGAAATACAAATGAGAATCAAATAAGAGTGTAGCATGTGAACAAGACAAAACTTGTGTTCACATTATACTTTGTTTTAATTTATGATTTCTCCAACTTGTTTTAAAAAAGAAAAATACACATAATGTATAAATAAATTTTCATCTTTTATTAAAAATGTTATGATGTTGAACGTCTTACTAACACGATGAGCGTTAACATAACTTTACCAAATCACATTCCATATGATTCCGCCTAGGAAATACAGAACTAGAACGTACATCGTAGTATGTGCTTTTTGAATTCAGAAAAAATACTATTGATATACTAGGTGAATATAAAGATCGTCAAAAACAATACTGTAATTTATGATATCAATACTTTCCGTATTATGAATATGTCTCTCCTAATTACGATTTATAACGGTTACTATTTTAAATTGTCTGTTTTTAAATGACATGAATTATACAGACAGATATTCGCCTATTTCGAGACTATCTCTGCAGAAGACAATTATACGGTAATTAAATTAACAGACATTTCTTCAGCGAAAATATAACGCACTGTAATAAGTTCCCGCAATAAAACATAATGAGTCACATCCTTGACGCAAACTACATTTATAATACAGTATATAATACTATATTCTTACATTTTATTATGTTATGGTTTCAAGTCTATATCTAAATGGAATGAACTTAAAAGAATGGTGGGATTCCATCCTCTAATAAAACGAACTTAGAAGACTCATTGTCTTACATCGAACAATATTGTCTTACTTTTATCAAATAAAAACGTTTATTGTCTGCCAATAATAACACCAAACTTACGTCAACCACAATTGTAAGTGATCAGGTTTTGCGCTAGTCTGGCAAGTTCAATTATGCATATAGATAGTGGTAGTGGTGATAAATACAGCTTTGTCTTCTTTCACAAATGCAATAAAATTGAAAGTAGAACACATTGAAAATATCGAAAAATGTCTTGCTATACATTGAAAAATGGAAGCCTCTTCTGTTTTCAAACTGTTAGCTTGAACCAATACAAATGATATTATTTTGTATAGAAACGTGGTTAAATAGCAGTATATGTTCACATTCCTTTTTGTCGAAAATTGAATTGATATACAAACAAAAATTAACCATAGGAATGATACAAGCCTAGAGTAATATGTATTTGATGACACCTTTCGCGACGTTTCGAAAGGAAATACTAACTGTAATAAGTTCCCGCAATTTTACATAATGAGTCACATCCTTGACACAAACTACATTTATGGTACATACAATGTATATAGCACACTATATTCTTACATATTATATTATGGTTTAGAGTCTATATCTAAATGGAATTAACTTAAAGGAATGGTGGGATTCCATGCTTTAATAAAATGAAATTAGAAGACTCATTGTCTTACATCGAACAATATTGTCTTACTTTTATCAAACAAAAACGTTTATTGTCTGCCAATAAAATCGTCAAACTCATTCACAACTGTAAATGATTAGGTTTTCCGCTAGTCTGGCACGTTTAATTATGCATATAGACATTGTTAGTGGTGATAGATACAGCTTTGTCTACTTTCACAAATGCAATATATTCATTTCATACACATTCTACATAATTTGTATCTTTGTTAAACAGACGGCTGGTCAAAACCCTGTTCCAATATATTTGGCTTTCATTACGTTATGGAGTCAAAATGAATTTAATTGTAAGCTAGAACACATCGAAAATATAAAAAAATGTCTTGCTTTACCTTGTAAAATCATATTAGAAGCCTCCAATATTTTCAAACTGTTAGCTTGAACCAATTCAGATGATATAATTTTGTATAAAAACGTGGTTAAAAAGCAGTATATGTTCACATTCCTTTTTGTAGAAATGTTCATGACAAACAAATAAAAGTAACCTTATGCATTAAACGAGCCTAGAGAACTATATACATGATGCGAATTTTGAAAGGAAAAACGAATTGTAATAAGTTCCCGCAATAATAGATAATGAGTCACATCCTCGGTGCAAACTATATTTAGTACAAATATAGCACACTGTAGTCTGAGATTTAATATGGTATGGTCTCAAGTCTATATACAAATGGAATTAATTTATCGGAATGGAAAAATCCCATCCACTTATAGGACAAACTTAGGGGCATTGTCCTTACATTGAACAATATTGTCTAACTTTTATAAACAAAAACGAGTATTGTCTACCAATAATTACATCAAACTAAGTCTATCACAATTATTAGCAATTAGATTTTTTTCCGCTAGTCTTGATTTAAAAAAAGTGAATGTTCTAACGCTAATAAGGTAAATAATGCATATACAGATTTTTGGTGACAATAAAAACAGCTAAGTCTATTTTACAAAGTGCAATATACCAATTCCAGACACATTTCACGCAATTTGTGCTCAGTTAAATATGCGGTAAACTGGTAGGTCAAAACCTTTGTTCAAATATGTTTGTTTTTTATTACTTACTTCATGAAGAAGAAATGGCTTCAATTGTCCAAAAGAATTCATTACAAATATTGAAAATGTCTTGCAATACCTTGTAAATTATATTTAAAGCCAAGTGTGTTTAAGCGCTAACGTGAACAAATGCAAATTCTTTTACGGTGTGTAGAGATGCGGTTAATTAGCAGTGTTTGTTCATATTGTGTTTTTTGAGAGAATCTTTATGACATTACTTTCTAGCAATATGAATAGTACGACCCTCTTTAAAAGTGTATATAATGACACATACCGCCACTTATTTGACTTATTGAAAGGAAATGATTAAAATGATTAAAATATGTTTTCATATTGCTTGGAAGAATAAATACTCGTCTATTCTCTCAAATATAGTGAAATATACGTGTTCTATTTCAGCTGACTTTTTAAAAGCAGATGATAGTTTAAAAAAACATAACCATTACCGTCAAAACGATGTTGAACGTAAATGGGAACTTGCCATAAAATCCCAACCTTGTTAGATGATATTATTTGGATAATGTTTATTTCTGAGATAAAACGCTCAAGTGTAAAGTTTACATTTACTAAGCAGTGAATAAACGAACTGCAATTAATGGAAATGTGTCTCTTAGCTGTGATAAACACTAACATTAATTGAAAAGCAATTGTCTATTTGTTATAATTTGTCACCAAGTTGCAATACTTTTGGATATTGTAGAGAGCTTTCTGTCTAAATGTATTTTTCTTCCATTACTAGTATAGAGTTTTTCACGGATGAAATCTTCCACAGACAGCGAGTCTGTAATTGATCGACTTTCTATACGTCATTAATGGTGTCTCGTGCAGGAAATGAAATAATGGAAAGTCGTACATGCATGTCAACAATCGTAAATTCACCGAGTCAGCAGTTTCAAATACTTAGAGTCGACAGATTTTACGCAATAGTAAAACATTGTAATACAATTATTATATAGTTGTCACAACGGGAATCTATCTAAGCATGTAATAGTGTTTTAACAAGTTTCTGATTCAATCACACTCATTTTGCTAACCAAAATTGTGGCTCAATTAATTTTTTTAATTGCAATGTTATTCATGCAATGACGAACTTTTAATTCTGCTATCACATCAAGCTTTATACATTGTAAAACCACAATAATATTTTCCCCAAAATAGAATCTTGCAACATCTGGAAGATTTGAATTTAAATCATGACTTGTAATAATTCAAACTGTGTTAATGATGTTGATAGCACCTTCTTCGTGTGCGGCCACGAGTCTTCATAATCTATAATGTTAACTGTGCGAAAAGACAGTCATCAAGTTGCCTATTTTGAAAATGTTTAAAATATATAAAATTCCTCCAATTGGAGCTAATAAATATATACAGGGTTGTGATTGAATAAACTGTCCTAGAGAGTGAGGCTCTAAATGGGCTAAAGCAGTATTGAACCTTTCTACACCGGATTCTTGAATTTGAGCCACTACCGGGGGACATCTCATGTGACAACATACTGCAAACACTAATATAGAAAATTATCATACTTCGCCTAGAGTAAAATCAAAAGAAAAAAGTTTTTTGACATTCTTTATTTGAATAAATGAAATGCTGTACATACTTTTATCACAATTTATTGCTCAATGCACCTTTTCACATAAATTCTAACGAAAAACGTGATCGGAAGTCAAATTCATAATTAATCAGTTCAAAGTCAGGTGAATAATACACTGCTCAAAACAATTAAAGGGTCACTTATTAAACCGACTCTACGGAAACAATGCTTGTAAGTACAAGTGTAGGAATCGTTGCGATAGACGAGGGGACATACACATGACTAGCAGACATTATTTAGGTCTGTTTGATTTTTATAACAAATAGTTTAAGCCACTAAGCTTGTTTGTGCAATTTTCTTTACACAATTCCTAAATTCATATTCACCAGTTTCTATTGTCTTTTTCAACATTCACCATTATACTGTGGGTGTTTAGTCGTAAATAAATTGCGATTGTATGTTTTCATCCCTGGTTTTGTTATTTGTTTTCCAAATGACCCCTCTAGTTCCAAATATGCATACGATTGTTTAATTGTTTTGAGCAGGGTACATATTCAAATAAATACAATGTTCTTCATAATTCAATGACATTTGGAATGGGTTGGTCCCCCCAAAAAACGTTATCAATGTTTCTTGCTTTTGTCTTACGATGATTTTTATCGTAAGATTTTTGTGATAAGTATCACATGATAAGTATTACATGAATTCACAACAAACATTAACCAGACAGTGCTTTCATTAAATGACATCTGTATTGATATTAAAGGTACTTGATAGTCTGCACTAGACTACAATTTGCGCACAGTGTTAATTTCGGTGTTTAAGACGATAATCAAGTGCAAATTGAATTTGCAGACACATTTCTCCATCAATTTAAAACCTTCTGTAGTAAATTCGATAAATTTACAGAGTAAGTCAATGTCTCTAAATATATATTGAAAGAAACGGTCTACGTTTATTTGCTGATTTTTTTCTGAGTTTCTTAATACATGTTTCTCTTAGTAAATATTGAAGGAAATTATGTCTACATTTTTTCTGATTGTTTCTTTTGTTTTATATTGACACAGTTTTATTTGATTTGCTGATTTAAAACATGCTCGAGACTAATTTAGAATATTTATTTCTTATATTGCAAACGGGTTGATCCTTTGATTAATACAAAGACCTTCAATGTTTGCAATTGATTACTTGAAAGCAGCCAACTACGGTTGTAAGCAGTCACATTTCTGCTAGTCTGGATTTAACTGACAGTAAAACTAACGAATATAACTATGCATATAGATAACGTTGGTGGCTATAAAAACAGATTTGTCTACAAAGTATTTAGTAAAATGCATTTATTTATCTTATATTATATGTTTTATATCCCTATGTAGACATTTAGACATTTTTATGTAGATTTTGGTAATAGTAATAAACTTTTTCTAAAACAAGTCGTTGCTTTTAATTAACTCAGTGGACAGAAATAACACACATTCTTGTCATATGGTATATTTAATATATATGGTAAAACAAATATACATAACGTTATAACACTTTCACGTTCATTTACGTAATTATCACAACCGTTTAATAATTTATCACAATAATTCTAAATGAACGCCATGTTCACTGATTTGAAAACCAAATAAGCATGTTTAAGATCAAATGTGTAATGACCTTTTTGTATAGGAGAAAACTATCGAAGGTTATCTTCGTAAAATTCCTAATTATGTAAACAGAATCAATAACATCGCACGTATAGTTCAATCGAAACCATTGTTTCACATTTAATACCTTGATTCTGATCACTATTTTGTTGTCATTGCAAATAAGGTTTAATGAATGCAGACTAATAGCCTAGAACATTTTGAATAAAATAAATAAGTTGAACTAGTGCAGTTTTTATCATAACAAAACTGTTTTCAAATTGTAAAGAAATAACTCATTTCAATCGAAAATATTCTCTAAAATATCTTTATAAAACACAATGCATATTTAGTGCTTATTAGATCGATTGTCTGGAAGCAGTTGGAAATAAAATGATAACAGTAATTGATGTTTGATTTCTTAGTTCGGAAGAATCAATAACCGTCTGGTGGCCTCATTATAGTTTAGTACGATTGTTCCAGTTTCATATATAACAAGTATCACTTGTATATACAGGCATGTATTCGTAAGTAACACTGCTATCTAAGATTTTCACTGAGTATACATGTAACTGTCTGTTCTAACTTGAACATGCTGGGCCAAGTATAAGGTTTGTGCACCCTAGAACCTGGGTTAACCCTTAGTGACAATTGTTTTGCCACTGTCCGTTTCAAAGAGGAAACCATTTGAATAATTAATTCAAAATTCATCAGTTTTTGAATTATTGTAATTTGTGAATCATGCAGTATGTTGTTGTTATCTCTCAACAAATAAAATCGCAGCAATTATTTTTATACTCTTTCTGTTTCTCTCCACATACTCATCTGGTCAAACCACAACGTTTTAGAATTGGCATTTGTTACAGGAGAATATTCCGTAATTTCTTGAGTACTACGATTTATTAACCGTGTCTTATTCAGGAAACGGATCAGTTAGAACAAGTACAAAGGTGTCACATATTGATACAGACATTTTTCCTTTTTTCCCGGAACCAAGGCACGAGGAAGCTAATTGATTTAGGGTTGACGGTAAACAGGTTGTGATTTAATAAAACCTTAATTGTAGTTAATTTTGATAAAGTTTGATTATTTAAAATTGTCTCTGTCACTTTTCGCAATGAATATTCTACAGACTAAACATTACGCAAAGGAATACATAAACTACATAATAACCTACCTTTTAATAATAAATTAATAGTCAATTCTGTTCAAATATAATTGTTGTTTTATTTAGAATTGAGCTATGAATATTTAATTGAATTAGTTCAATTCTATTTAAGTTTCGCAACAGTGCAGTACCTATTGTCACTGTTTCAAAAGGTATAGAAATATTGCAGGCTAAGAAGCTAAAAAGCGCTACGCCGACGCATGACGAAATAGGACATACAACTATTCATTGAATAACAGAAGAAATAACAACGTCATTAAGCACACTTTATCTAATAACTGTAAATGTATCGGAGATAAAACACAAATCTTAATAGCCAATGACAACATCTTAAATGTCTCTTGAAACGTATCCGATAAATAAACACAGTCTGTGAGTAAAGTGAGAACAAATTTATTGACTTCCGATAAAGGACAATGACCTGTAGTAACTCAATACACCCAACATTCGACAATAAAGTAAAGGAAACACCGACGATAGAAAAACATTTAGCGAATCACTTTACAATATTGATAGTGGTCTAGCAAAACCTGATGTCAAAAACACTTTATTATTAAAACTTAAATAAAAAAGTCACTTTTCCACACAGCATCGTGAATCTTACTTCATATAATGTTATGATATTTACATTGCAAATCATGTAGTGATGTATCAAATGTATGTATTACTTTAAATGGAAACAATTTATGGACCAATTGCAGTATAAAATTTGCTTCCAGTCGCTACTACGAAATTCTCAGAAAAGGGATAAACACTTACATGTTTGATACAACTTAACTCCATTTTTACAAAATTTATCCTAGACTGAAATTTTGTTCATGCATTATAAAGACCGCATTGCAAACTTGGCTACCTTAATGCTATTTTTCTAATTAATCTAAATACTACGTGGCAATTAAAATAGCTAAATAAATCAGTCATTGTTGTTGGTCCACATAGTAAAAAAAACTATACCTCAGTGTAAATGTAAGATACATGTAAGGATGATGAAAGTATGTTGACTTTCCTTAGCAGTAATTTTATCAAAATAAGTACTTGGTATGCAATTCTGTCAATATAACCATTTGCGGCTTTATGATTTTATGATCAAGATATAGCCAAAGACAATGCCCATGAAATGAAGCCAGACAATGATTATATCTAAAACTAATTCAATAATGTATTCTATACCTCTTAAGTTAGTATATCTGTTTCGACAGACTGATTAAATGTCCTCATAAATGTTACGACTGTCTTTCAGTATTTTAAGCAACATAAGGAATTGTAACTGATACTAGTAGGTAATAAACATCGCCAACTATATCTTAAATTCTTTAATAGACATGACCGATTGCGTCTGTTGAATCCAATTGTCTTCGCGTGGTAAGATATTTGTGTCAATTTCAGGAAAAGAAAACAGAATAAGTGTGGCATTTTCGTAACTGAGTTTTCAGCGTTTATAATATTCTAAAGCCCACACAATAGCCTATTCTCAAACCATTAACGGATTTCAAAATCAATACTTCCATCTAATTTATCTCATTAGAGGAATGATTTATTTTAGTACATACTCATGAAATGATAAAACATCATACGGTCACATTTTATGTTTTATGTTGCATTTATGTTAACTGTATCTTTAGATATATAAATATATATTGATTGCATAAAATGATTATAAGAATGTGGGCTTCCAGGAGGTAATTTTCAATACTCACTAGTAGTAATGACTGTCATTTCCTCCTCCAACGCTTCAATGTATTATTATCATTATTAACATCTCTTGTAGTTCGTTGAAGTTAGCGTTCCTGGACAAATTAATGACTGAATCTGATTTTGATACTAGTGACAATTGCAGTTTGATCCGTGAAGAATATGAAACTTCAAAGAAAATGCCATTCATACGCTACGCTATTAGTTAAACGATCACCTGACGTTGCTGATTGCGGGGAACATAAGCACCTGACGTTGCTGATTGCGGGAACATAAGTTTCAACTTCAAATGTGACTCGGAAAAAAACATATATAAATTCATAGGAAAATTAGGCATGTCTCATTTCCTTTTTATGGTATAGACTTAAGTATTGTCTTACAAAATGTGTTGAATTTTAATATAAAATGATAAACACTATTGACATAACATACCTACGGAGCCCCTAGAGTGATATTTGGAATACTTTTTCCACAATTATTTCGTTTAAACGTAATATTTTTTCGTATTTACGTTTTAAAGAAATAAATACGAAAATAAAAAAC
The DNA here is from genome assembly GCA_025267735.1 of Mactra quadrangularis. NCBI lineage: Eukaryota > Metazoa > Mollusca > Bivalvia > Venerida > Mactridae > Mactra > Mactra quadrangularis. The sequence continues at coordinate 58,845,190 of CM046303.1, read as the reverse complement.
GTATTTCAAAATGTCACTTTAGTGGTTTCGTCCATATATCTCCAATTATGATTGTATCTAGTTATAGTGTTTTGACTTTCGATGAAAGAATTGCAATTATAGGTTGCATGTTGCAATGAAACCACTTCAAATAAGCTATAAATGCATTTTTAAAGAACATAATACAGGACAAAATTCCATAGAAATTATTTTATATTTATTTAAGCTTGATTTACCTCTAAATATAGTATAAACATGACTACAACGTGAAAACAAGTATATATAAGCACACACTTTGTCATCAACGACAGGAATATACACATAGTCAACAATGTTGTAAATTAAAATAATTAGTAATATTTCTTGATAAATTTTCTGACATAAAATTCTTCAGCACTTATTACAACTCACGAGAAAAAATACAACAATCCTTCGATGTCAATACCTAAACGGGCATTAGCAAATGCTCGATACATTTAGTTTTACATCCTCAATTGCATTAAATATAATAATTTGATATAAGGTTTACGACAACGAGTGTAACAAAAACTCTCATTGTGATTATGCATCCAATCTACATTAAACCAGAGTTTAAAAAAAAACTTCGGAAAACACATTGGCCTATGACAAAGTAAGGCTATGTCCAGTGCCCTAAAAGAGTAATTTGATCAAAATAGGTACTCTAAATGGACACTGTCTGAAAAGTATTTTAAAATTATGCAGTGACTTCCGTTTTCTATCAATGACAAAAAAACTTCATTTCTCTAATACACGCCATGAAAGTGAAGAGAAACATTGATGATTAAACGAAATATTAAGTCGAACACTAACAGATTTGTAGTAACACTATCAAAATTTGTCTGGCAAACATTATTGAAATAAAAAAAAACATTCCGACAAAATTAATTTAATGTGACCTCCTCGACGTTAAAACACATTGCAGTGTATGACATTAAAAGCTGTGCATAACTGAGGAAATTGTAGTATACAATGTACATGCATGTATAACTTGTTTTTTATGTACAATGCATCGTCTGTCACTGGATGCAACTACTTGTCAACATGTTGAATATGTATTTTCAAAAAAAACGTGCTTCAAGACCGAATTAAACAGAAAGCATCTAATATTCATTTTAGCTTGATGAAGCTCTTCTTTGATAAAGAGACAAATAAAACGCCATAAACGAATATGTATAAGCATACGCTTATCAACTACGACAGGAATATACACATCGTCAAAGTTGACCTAAATTAAACCGTTAATCATTTTATAATTTTTTTTGACATACGTTTGTTTTTATAATGCACATTGTACAACACAAGGGGAAACAATGCAACAATGTCGATTTTAGAATATAAAACAGATATTAACAAGCGCACGATACATTTAGTTTTACAACTCCATTGCATTAAATATAATGGTTTGAGATTAGTTTTACGACAACGAGTGTTACAACATGTCTCATGGTGATACTATATCTAATCTAAATTAAACAAATTGTGACACCAGTTTGACCTGAGTGTAAAAAGGGTTGGAAAACACAAAAGCTAATGACCAAGTGGGGCTAACTCCAATGTCTCTAAAAGCGTTATTGATTAAAACAGACACTACAAAAATTAACAGTCTTAAAGGTATTTTAAAACTAAGTAATGATTTTCGTTTTCTATCAACAACAAAACCCTTAATTTCTCTAATACACGCAATGAAAATAAAGGATTGATGATAAAACGAAATATTAAGTCAAACACTTACTGATTTGTACTGTCGATATTTGCCTAGCAAACATAATTGAAAAAAAAACCATTCCGACTTGTCAACATGTTAAACAATGAATTTTCAAAGAACATGCTAGCCGCGGCCGTGGCGTAGTGGTTAGCATGTCTTCACCACGAATCTAGAGATCGAGGGTTCGAACCCGGTCGAGGTAGGTCATACCACTATACATAAGTTGTCGGCCCCGTGGTAGGGTAAGTTAGTACTGACGATAGAAAAATGCCCAGGAAACTTATAGTAGGAAGAGCTGGCCGTCGTATATATAACCTAAATATGTGTTGAATACTAGGTTAAAAAACATAACGAAACAATCAAAGAACATGCTACACAACCAAATTTAACAGAATGCCTATAATATTCATATTAGCTTAATATAGCTTTTCTAAGAGACAAACAAAAGGTCATAAACAAATATATATAATTTATTTTATTTTATTTATTGGAGTTAACGCCGTGTCAACACAATTTAGGTCATTTTACGGCGTCCAGCGCACCTAACCTAGCTTTCCTGGACCATTGTCTATAACCAGTACTCACCTACCCTTCCACAAGGCCGGAAACTTCTCCATATTATCTAATCAATAAGGAAATCGACATTATTGTCAAATTTTCATGGAAGGTATAACCTCCCCGGGAGGGATTCGAACCCGCACCCCCTGGGGCACGAGATTCCAAATCCCGGCGCGCTACCAACTGCGCTATCGACCCGGGTTAAATATATATAAGCATGTGCTTTATCATGTACGACAGGAATATACACATCGTCAAAGTTGGTTTAAATTTACTTAATTATTCATCGATAAATGTTCCTGACCTACGATTCTTAAAAAATGCACTTTGTACAATACTAGAGGAAGCCAATGCAACAAAATTTCGATTTTAAAAATATTGAACGGATATTAACAAATACACGATACACTTAGTTTTACATCCCCCATTGCGTTATCAATGTTTCTTGCTTTTGTCTTACGATGATTTTTGTGTTAAATGACATCTGTATTGATATTAAAGGTACTTGATAGTCTGCACTAGACTACAATTTGCGTACACACCGAACGGTGTAAATTTCGGTGTTTAAGACGATAATCAAGTGCAAATTAAATTTGCAGACACATCTTTCCATCAATTGAAACATCAATAAACTAACAGAGTAAGTCAATGTCTCTTAATATATATTGATAGAAACGGTCTACATTTACTTGCTGATTTTTTTCTGAGTTTCTTAATATATGTTTATATGTAAATACTGAAGGAAATTATGTCTACATTTTTTTCTGATTGTTTCTTCTGTTTTATATTGACACAGTCTTGATTTGCTGATTTAAAGCATGCACGAGACTAATGTAAAATATTTATTTCTCATTTTGCAAACGGTTTGATCCTTTGATTAAAACAAAGACCATCAATGTTTGCTATTAGTTACTTGAAAGCAGCCAATTACGGTTGTAGGCAGTTACATTTCTGCTCGTCTGGATTAAACTGAGAGTAAAACGAACGAATATAATTATGTATATAGATAACGTTGATGGCTATAAAAACAGATTTGTCTACAAAGTATTTAGTAAAATGCATATATTTATCTTATATTATATGTTTTATATCCCTATGTAGACATTTAGACACTTTTATGTAGATTTTGGTAATAGTAATGAACTTTTTCTAAAACAAATCGTTGCTTTTAGTTAACTCAGTGGACAGAAACAACACACATTCTTGTCATATGATATATTTAATATACATGGTAAAACAAATATACATAACGTTTTAAATTAACACTTTCACGTTCATTTACGTAATTATCACAACCATTTAATAATTTATCACAATAATTCTAAATGAACGCCATGTTCACTGATTTGAAAACCAAATAAGCATGTTTAAGATCAAATGTGTAATGACCTTTTTGTATAGGAGAAAACTATCGAAGGTTATCTCCGTAAAATTCCTAATTATGTAAACAGAATCCATAACATCGCAAGTTGTTCAATCGAAACCATTGTTTCACATTTTAATGCCTTGATTCTGATCACCATTTTGTTGTATTTTTAAATTAGGTTTAATGAATGCAGACTAATAGCCTAAAAAAGTTTGAATCAAAATAAAAAAGTTGAACTAGTGCAGCTTTTGTCATAACATTTTTTTTCAAATAGTAAAGAAATAACTCATTCCATTTGAAAGTAATCTCTAAAATGTCTTCATAAAACACAATGCATATTTAGTGCTTATTAGATCAATTGTCTAGAAGCAGTTGGAAATAAAATGATAGCAGTAATTGATGTTTGATTTCTTAGTTTGGAAGAATCAATAACCGTCTGGTGGCCTCATTATAGTTTAGTACAATTGTTCCAGTTTCATATATAACATGTATCACTTTTATATACATGAATAGTAAGTAACATAGCTGTTCAAGATTTTCACCGAGCAAAATTGTATGTTCTAATTTGAACATGCTGGGCCAAGTATAAGGTTTGTGCACCCAAGAACCTGGGTTAACCCTTAGTGACAATTGTTTTGCCACTTTCCGTTTCAAATACGAAACTATTTGAATAATTCAAAATTCATCATATTTTTAATTATTGTAATTTGTGAATCATGCAGTATGTTGTTGTTATCTCTCAACAAATAAAACCGTAGCAATTATTTTTTATACTCTTTCTGTTTCTCTCCACATATTAATCTGATCAAACCACAACGTTTTAGAATTGGCTTTTGTTACAGGAGAATATTCCGTAATTTCTTGAGTACTACGATTTATTAACTGTGTCTTATTCAGGAAACGGATCAGTTCGAACAAGTACAAACGTGTCACATGTTGAAACAGATTTTTTCCTTTTTCCCGGAACCAAGGCACGAGAAAGTTAATTGATTTAGAGTTGACGGTAAACACGTTGTGATTTAAAAAAACCCTAATTGGAGTTAATTTTGACAAAAGTTGATTATTTAAAATTGTCTCTGTCACTTTTCGCAACGAATATAACAAATTCTACAGAGTAATCATTACGCAAAAGAATACATAAACTACCTAACAACCTACCTTTTAATAATAAATTAATAGTCAATTCTGTTCAAATGTAATTGTTGTTTTGTTTTATTTAGAATTGAGCTATAAATATTTAATTGAATTAGTTCAATTCTATTTAAGTTTCACAACAGTGCAGCACCTATTGTCGCTGTTTCCAAAGTTATAGAAATATTGAAGGCTAAGAAGCTAGGATTTATTTATTTATTGGAGTTAACGCCGTGTCAACACAATTTTAGGTCATTTTACGGCGTCCAGCGCACCTAACCTAGCTTTCCTGGACCATTGTCTATAACCAGTACTCACCTACCCTTCCACAAGGCCGGAAACTTCTCCATATTATCTAATCAATGGAGGAAAATCGACATTATTTTCAAATGTTCATCCCCGGGTAATTTGAACCCGCACCCCCTCGGGCACGAGATTCCAAATCCCGGCGCGCTACCAACTGCGCTATCGACCCGGGTTAAAAAAGCTAGGAAATGCTACGCCAAAGCATGACGAAATAGGACATACAACTATTCATTGAATAACTGGAGAAGTAACAACGTCATTAAGCACACTTTAATAACTGTAAATGTATCGGAGATAAAACACAAATCTTAATAGCCAATGACAACATCTTAAATGTCTCTTGAAACGTATCCGATAAATAAACACAGTCTGGGAGTAAAGTGAGAACAAATTTATTGACTTCCGATAAAGGAGAATGACCTGTAGTAACTCAATACATCCAACATTCGACAATAAAGTAAAGGAAACACCGACGATAGAAAAACATTTAGCAAATCACTTTACAATATTGATAGAGGTGTAGCACAGCCTGATGTCAAATAAACTTTACTATTAAAACTTTGTAAAAAATCAACTTTACACATAGCACCGTGAATCTTACGCCTTTTTAAGGAATGATATTTACATTGCAAATCATGTAGTGATGTATCAAGTGTACGCATTACTTTAAATAGAATATATGTATGAAGTAATTGCAGAATAATATGTTCTTCCAGCCGCTAATAAAAAAAATCTCAGAAAAGGGACAAACACTTACAAGCTTGATACAACTTAACTCCATTTTTACAGAATTCATCCGAGACTGAAATTTTGTACATGCATTATAAAGACGGCATTACAAACTTGGTTACTTTAATGCTATCATTCTAATTATGCATAAACCCCTAATAATACGTTTTTAATGTCAGCGAACATTCCGTACCAATCTGAATACTAATTGGCAATTTAAATAGCTAAATAAATCAATCATTGTTGTTGGTCCACATAGTAAAAACTATACCTGAGTGTAAATCTGTGCTAAGGAGGATGAAAGTATGTTGACTTTCCTTAGCAGAAATTTTATCAAAATATGTACATTGTGTACTTTGTATGTAATTCTGTCAATATAACCATTTGCGGCTTTATGATTTTATGATCAAGATATAGCCAAAGACAATGCAAATGAAATGAAGCCAGACAATGATTATATCTTAAACTAATACAATAATGTATTATATACCTCTTAAGTTAGTATATCTGTTAGTATACAGACTGATTAAATGTCCTCACAAATGTTACGACTGTCTTTCAGTATTTTAAGCAACATAAGGAATTGTAACTGATAGGTAATAAACATCGGCAACTATATCGTAAATGCTTTAATAGATATGAACGATTGCGTCTGTGGAATCCAATTGTCTTCGTGTGGTAAGATATTTGAGAAAAAGTTCAAGAAAAGAAAACAGAACAAGTGAGGCATTTTCGGAATTGAGTTTTCAGCGTTTATAATATTCTAAAGCCCACACAAAAGGCTATTTTCAAACCATTAACGGATTCCAAAATCAATATTTCCATCTAATTTATCTCATTAATGGAATGATTTATTTTAGTATATACTCACGAAATGGTAAAACATCATACGGTCACATTTTATGTTGCATTTATGTTAAACGTATCTTTAGATATATATATTGATTGCATAAAATGATTATAAGAATGTGTGCTCTCAGAAGGTAATTTTCAATACTCACTAGTAGTAATGACTGTCATTTCCTCCTCCAACGCTCCGATGTATTATTATCATTATTAACATCTCTTGTAGTTCGTTGAAGTTACGCGTTCCGTGACAAATTAATGACTGAATCTGATTTCGATACTAGTGACAATTGCAGCTGGTCCGTAAAGAATATGAAACTTTAAAGAAAATGCTATTTATGCGCTACGCTTTTAGTTAAACGATCACCTGACGTCGCTGATTGCGGGGAACATAAGTTTCAACTTCAAACGTGACTCGGAAAAAAACATATATATATTTCATAGGAAAATTAGGCAGGTCTCATTTCCTTTTTATGGTATAGACTTAAGTATTGTCTTCCAAAATGTGTTAATTTTTTAATAGAAAAGGATAAATACTATTGACATAATATACCTACGGAGCCTCTAGAGTGATATTTGGAATACTGTTTTCACAATTATTTCGTTTAAACGTAATATTATTTCATATTTACGAAAATAAATACGAAAATAAAAAACGTTTTTTAAAAAAAAAACACTTTTATTAGTGTTTTGACTTTCGATGAAAGAATTGCAATTATAGGTTGCATGTTGCAATATAACCACTTCAAATAAGTTATAAATGTATTTTCAAAGAACATATTACAAGACAAAATTCCATATAAATTGTTTTATATTTATTTAAGCTTGATTTATCTCTTAATATAGTATAAACATGACTACAACGTGAAAACATGTATATATAAGCACACGCTTTGTCATCAACGACAGGAATATACTCATTGTCAACGTTGGTGTAAATTAAAATAATTATCTATATAGTATAGATAGTATTATTTCTTGATAAATTTTTCTGACATAAAATTATTTTTATGATGCACTTATTACAACAACAAAAGAAAAAAAAATACAACAATTTTTCGATGTCAACAACTAAAACGGTAATTAGCAAATACTCGATATATTTAGTTTTACATCCTCAATTGCATTAAATATAATATTTTGATATTAGGTTTACAACAACGAGTGTAACAAAAACTCTCAATGTGATTATGCATCCAATCTACATTAAACAAATTATCGAGACACCAGTTTGACCAAAAAAACTTCGGAAAACACATTGGCCAATGACCAAGTAAGCTAAGTCCAATGTCTCTAAAAGTGTAATTTGATAAAAAAAGGCACTATAAATGGACAATGTCTGAAAAGTATTTTAAAATTATGTAGTGACTTCCGTTTTCTATCAACGACAAAAAAACTTCATTTCTCTAATACACGCCATGAAAATGAAGAAAAACATTGATGATTAAATAAAATATTAAGTCGAACACTAACAGATTTGTAGTAACACTATCGAAATTTGTCTGGCAAACATTATTGAAAAAAAAACACATTCCGATAAAATTCATTTAATGTGACCTCCTCGTCGTTAAAACACATTACAGTGTATGACATTAAAAGCTGTGTATAACTGAGGAAATTGTAGTATACAATGTACATGCATGTATAACTAGTTTTTTATGTACAATGCATCGTCTGTCACTGGATGCAACTTCTTGTTAACATGTTAAAATGTATTTTCAAAAAAAACGTGCTACAAGACCGAATTAAACAGAAAGCATCTAATATTCATTTTAGCTTGATGAAGCTCTTCTATAATAAAAAGACAAATAAAACGCCATAAACGAATATATATAAGCAACTACGACAGGAATATACACACCGTCAAAGTTGGTCTAAATTAAACCGTTAATCATTTTATAATCTTTTTGACATATGTTTGTTTTTATAATGCACTTTGTACAACACAAGGGGAACAATGCAAAACAGTCGATTTTAGAATATAAAACAGATATTAACAAGCGCACGATACATTTAGTTTTACAACTCCATTGCATTCAATATAATGGTTTAAGATTAGTTTTACGACAACGAGTGTTACAACATGTCTCATGGTGATACTATATCTAATCTAAATTAAACAAACAATTGTGACACCAGTTTGACCTGAATGTAAAAAGGGTTGGAAAACACATAAGGTAATGACCAAGTGGGGCTAACTCCAATGTCTCTAAAAGCGTTATTGATTGAAACAGACACTATAAAATAAACAGTCTTAAATTTTAAAACTAAGTAGTGATTTTCGTTTTCTATCAATGACAAAACCCTTCATTTCTCTAATACACGCCATGAAAATAAAGGGTTGATGATAAAATGAAATATTAAGTCAAACACTGACGGATTTGTAGTAACACTGCCGATATTTGTCTAGCAAACATAATTAAAATAAAAAATAAAAACATTCCGACCTTTTTTTAATGTAACCTCATCGTCATTAAAAATGCATTACAGTGTATTACATGAAGACGGCTATAGATAACTGAGAAAAATATAGCATACATGTATAACTATTACTAAATTCAACTACTTGTCAACATGTTAATAAATGAATTTTCAAAGAACATGCTAGCCGCGGCCGTGGCGTAGTGGTTGGCATGTCTTCGCCACGAATCCGGTGATCGAGGGTTCAAACCCGGTCGGGTAGGCCATACCCTATACATAAGTTGTCGGCCTCGTGGTAGGGTAAGTTAGTACTGACGATAGAAAAGTGCCCAGGAAACCTATAGTAGGAATTTAGATCACAATTTAGATCATTTTACGACGTCCAGCGCACCTAACCTAGCTTTCCTGGACCATTGTCTATAACCAGTACTCACCTACCCTTCCACAAGGCCGGAAATCAATGGAGGAAATCGACATTATTGTCAAATTTTATGGAAGGGTATAACCTCCCCGGGTGGGATTCGAACCCGCACGAGATTCCAATTCCCGGCGCGCTATCGACCCGGGTTAAATATATATAAGCATCTGCTTTATCATCTACGACAGGAATATACACATCGTCAAAGCTGGTTAATATTAAATTAATTATTCATTTGATAAATGTTCCTGACCTACGATTCTTCAAAAAATGCATTTTGTACAATACTAGAGAAAACCAATGCAACAATATTTCGATTTTAAAAATATTAAACGGATATTAACAAATACACGATACACTTAGTTTTACATCCCCCATTGCATTAAATATAATGGTTTGAGATTAGCTTTGCGGAAACGAATGTTACAACAAGTCTCATGGTGGTGATGTTTCCCATTGAAATGACACAAAACAATGTGAAAAAGATATTGACGTGAATGTGTTGAATCCCTTAGATTAGAAGTCAATTAGCACGTAGGAAAGTGTGCGCTTGTTTCGATTGTATGTTGAACTTACAAAACCGTAAGAGTGCACCTAAACCACTGAACACGAATCAAAAATAATTAAGGTGTTTCAGTTCTTGAACAGTATACTTTACAAGAGTTTTATAGTGAGTTACAAAGAGCATGTTAAAATATACAAACATGTCATAAGTATAATTGGCAATACATTCTACATATTATTGCCAAAAAGGGGGATTTTTTATTTGGCAATAAATTAAGATACTATATCAGGTACACGTATTCTAACATGCCAAGGTGCAAATATATTGTGATGAGTCTATTTATAACCATGACGATAGGTATAACCAGTAAATACTACACTAAAATCAATACAAACTACATGTATAATATCTAAAGTATATATGCATGATATAATAAATCAAAATCATTGTTCAAAATAGCGCAGTCGGTAACGAGTCAGAAACATGTGGCTAATGCATAAATTTTACTGCAGTGGTTCGAACCTCACCGCCTCCACGTTTTTTAATTTATTATTAAATACATGTATAGTTGTCCGTATCATATAATGATTGTTGTGCTATAATTTGATTTTGTTTAATTTCTATTTGCTTTATTTCCTTGTTTCTTTATATTTCATATCCAGCAATTTACATTGTACCGAATAATGATACATCTATATTATACATTCGGCTTCAAATGCAGTGGCTGATTAGAAACCAAACTATGATACAATCGAACGAATGTGCCAAAATTACATGCATCCCATTTCACTTCTCTTTCTTAAAAAATGCATGTGCATAGAATCATTTCTATAAGACGCGGTCGAGACAGTTAAGTGTATGACAACAAAGTAATAACTAAGCACAAACTCAGGCGAATATGCATATTCTATTTTATATACATTTGGCTTCGTGCTACACAGAGATTTCGAGTTGTACGTTTCCATGATTGCAAAAAATTAAAATAAAAAATAAAAATAATAAAAAAGAATAAAGGATACTAAGCAGGATTCGAACCCGGGGTAGCAAAAGGAATGTCTATCAATCCAAGTGTCTTACCTCCACGACTATTTAGTCACTTAAATCAAACTTGAATAATTATGATAAAGGCAGTAATCAGTTGGTTGGTTAATAAGCTGTGTTACCTTTTTGTAGGAATATTCCAAAAATCTATAAATACAAAAGTGCAGTCACGGCTCACCGGATAAAATCGGACTATATATATATATATATATATATATATATATACATAACACAATGCTTGAGAGGATACAGGGTGTATACATGACAGTTTTCGATACATATGAAGTGTAAGCGAATAGGATCTTATGTTAGATAAACCATTAACTTATTATTTGAATATAAAACGCCTTACTTTGTCTTTTGGACCATGTACGTCTTTCATCTCACATAATAAAGTAGCTCCATAGGTGTCTCTATATCTTTAAAAGCATTTAATAAATGTTCACATGTTCTCCTGTTAACTCTGAATATAACTTAACAGTTATTTATCGGGTACTACGTCTTTGATGCATTACTGTATTAAAACATTTTTACTCGTTAGGCCTGATTTATTTAAATTATTATCAATCATTGTTACTCTATTCGAATGTACTTCATACATTTGTAATAAATTTCATGTCATGATGTGTTGTCCGCAACTTCGAATTTAAATGGTGGGTTTGTCTACAATGGGCCAACAACACGCCCTCTGTATTCTACTGACATCCTCGCCATATCTATAACGTCGGTTTTTAAAGTGACGCGTTTTTCTAACGTATCTTTACTTAAATACTTGATATGTGTAGTTTCGTATGTATTTTATTCGTTGGTAGCAATTTTCAGACAACGAAAAACGTAAAATACGCGTGCTTTATGAGTCTGGCCAGCTATGTGTTTCAAATTTACGACTAAACGTAAAGAAATGGCATGTTTTTTAAAGATTTTGGAGTAAGAAAAGTTGTTGAGTATATAATGTAACATTGAGACATTTAACTTTTGACAATTTATTCAGAATTATTTCTTAATGCATCGGCAAACACTTAATATTAACCTGATCATATTTAGGTCCTAGTACACACATGTCAAGAATGGTTACAATGACACTTTCTTATTCTGAGAAATTGACACTCTAGGGCAACTAGTTACAGGATTGTCATAAACCAGGCGTTGTAATTTAATCAAATCATAAATTGCAGATAGTTTTGTCAACATTTGATTTAATTGAAATTTACTTTGCAATGTAAACATCTAACCCTGGAGAAATTACAACGCTTCAGATAGAAAGCATTAATCAAACTATTAAATAACGGTGTCTCTGATTTAAATCACGTTGCATTGCTTGAAGTTAAACGTACTCTAGAAAACACCACATGAAATCTTTAGGGACGAACTCAATGTAAGCCTTATTATGATAAAGCTTGGAGACAACGTAAACTCCAGAACAATAATTAAAATCGTCTTCTTCAAGGTAAAAGTAATTCCTAATTGAAATGATGGATATTACTGTTCGGGCAATTAGTAATAATACTTATAACACTTATAAAGTTTGTTTCGTGCAGTCTGATTCCTGATGGCAGCGTGGCACACGCTTCGGAATTTTGTCGAATTCCCTTGGATTAAAGAGTTTACGGCTGACAAGGGTATGTGAGAACTTCTAATGTATATTCGAATTATAAGTTATTATACATTGCGTTAACCAGAATGAAATTTAAATATTAGACAAATACAATACACTAAATACGCAAATAAAACCATAACACTCTTTCAAACATTATTTCATCTACCAAAATACGTAAAAAGCTTCTAAATGATAGTATTCCTAATGTCACACGAGAGTAAGAAACTAATAAATATCAATGATCTTCGATAATTCAGGGTGACTATTTTATTCCTAGAATAACAAAAACACCAGTTTGACCCAAGTGTAAAATGGATGAAAATAACGTTGGCTAATGACCCAGTTTAAATAACTCTCAATTCTCTCAAAAGGCACAATTATGTTGATCAAAACAGACACTATAAATGGACACTGTCTGAAAGGTATTTTAAAAGTGTTAGGTGACTTCCGTTTTCTACCAACGACATAAAAACACTCAATATCTCCAATTTTTGCCATGAAAGTAAAAGGAAATGTTGTCTAACGATAAAATGAAAAATTAAGTCAAACATTTACTGATTTGTAGTAACACTATCGATAATTGTCTAACAAACATATTTGATATAAAAACTGTTCAGACAAAATTATTTCATGTGACATCTTCGTCGTTATAACATATTACAGTGTATGACTTTTAAAACATCTCTGGATCGCTGAGAAATAAAAATGGCGGTTTTATAAATTTTGTGCTCTTATACGAATATATTTATATAGCAACACTTCTTGTGGCACATTATAGTTCAAAAATAGCGAAGTATTACATAAGAACGTTTGAGTTCATGAAAGTCATATTAAAGCCGGAAAACGACTGAATGAGAGTTTTACGATTTTCTGGAAAAATTTAAATACGCGACACCGGCTAACCACTTAATATTTTCGACGAAAATTGGCATACCATCATTTATTACTTTTCCGAAAAGAATTAATTCATTGAAAAGCACTATAATATAATTATAGGCACGGCCTATTGATGGAAAAGACATGCAATGTTTCTTTACAAATAAAGTTGTGAGGAGAAATACAAGTAAAAGGCATGACAGGCAATTTGGCATGCACTCAGCAGACTATTTGTTGTTGTTTTTTTTGTTCAATAACATTTGGTCACATTGGTGTCTGGGTACTACCAGTAAAATTCTGAATCTAACATTTCATACCATTCTCATACTCAGGACAAAGGCTATCAAGATTCTCGACACAAGCTTCTTATTCTTGATAGCCTCTTGGACCTTGGTCAAGAATTCTTCATACATGTAGGTCCTAATACTTCATAATTGACGATTTAGTACAACATTGTTTAAACTGAAAGGTCTCAGAAAATTTCAGTCTTCTACATAATGTTAAACATAAAACTTTCTTTCTAAATTTATTTTTAGTAGAACCTAAGTCATATACACATAGTTGAGCATACTAAGTCTTATTTGTCATGCGTGCAGAATTCTTCTCGGAAATAAAACTTTATAACAATAGTGGAAAGTAAAAGAAGTAACAACGTTGTAAACTTTGATTTTTATAGCGTATATCTGCAGCATTAAATACATGTACATTACAACAAATAGAAGACATAGCACATAACTTGTCATAATTCACAGCGTCTTGAGCATCATCTGAAATATACAAAACAAATGCTTGAGATAGGATACAAAATATTCAAGTGTAGAAAACCAACATGGATTACTTAGATCTATTTGTTTGTATTTCAAATTTATTTGGCATATTAATTTACAAGAAGTTTTGTAATATAATTTCGTCATTTAATAAAGAACAACAAATAACAATGACAACAATAGTTTGAATTTTTAGCTAGAAACCCCACAACAATGTCAGAGGGATAATCATGACATTTGATGAAAACTTTGATGAATCATTCAAAAAATTATTAAATGCTATATATATGGTATATAATAATGATGATTCAAAGGTAATTATAACAACATAAATTTACAGCAACCAACCAGTATTTTATTTGGTGCATCATACACATTTTTACCTCAAAATAAGTTTGTATAAGAATAAACCAGTAATGAAATAGTATCAATAAATTAATTAAATTACCAACAAACAACAGCAACATATCTCATCATGTGTCAATGGCATTGCCATTTCATCAAGTTTTTTCTCCATGCATATTCTTCATACTCCATCACTAATAACCTGCAAATATAAAATGAACCAAATTCTTAAAAAACACATAACTTATAATAACAAGTTTTGTGCAACATACTTATAATAATACAGTTTCAATAAGGACGCTCTTGATGCAAATGGTCATTTCCGGATTCGTCCCTAAATACGAATCGGTAATTGTACGAATGTCATAAGTCAATTTTGTTCGTTCTCATTCATTACGAATCACATCTTTTGCTACAAATTTTAGGCTACAACATTCTTGCAATTGGTTTTATATTTCATAAATACTAATACATTCGTAAGTAAGCAATAAAGATGTGTTTTACAGAAAAAAATCGAGAATATGAAATGAAAAATTAATGTCAACAGACGATGCGTTATGACGATGACTATGTTGTTATTTATTACTATGAAAATCGCATTTACAGTGAATATCTGCAGAGAATATACAACACAGAATGAAAGACATCTTACCTTGTACTGGATTGGTAGATTAAATTCCAGCATTACAGATAATTTCTGTATTGAACTTCCGTTGTCAACTTGGCTCTCTGTGATCAAGATAATGCAATATTTCATGAGGGATTACGTCATTTAAAGCTTAGTCATCTACCGAAAAGTAGTATCGGTTACTTCCCTTTCGAACATTTTACCGCAATTATTCTGATTTTTAGGCCCCCTACAAGAGTAGACTGCATTATTTGATTAAAAGTGATTTATATCGAGAGCAAAAGCCGCCATTTTGTTTAAAAATATTCTGTCCCACAAATAAATAAGTTTTTATCAGGGGAATAAACTTCACCGTCCCACAATGCAACACAGGAACCAGAAGCGTTCCGAACGTGCAAATTTAGTTCGAAAAAAGAGGGTATGTTATCGTTCCTGCATATGAATGATAAAATGATCAAAGGGAGGTAACAAAAAACCGGAAGTGATCGACACAAAATTTAGTTTGGATAGTATACTGAAATTAATCCGCCAAAATCTCTCGCGATACCTTAAGTGGAAAAGACCTTCGTCTTTTCCATATTAATGACATTGACCTGCGTTGTGTCCTTCGGGTGGTAAATTTATTTATCTTAAGTTTATGTCTGATAAAAGTCAAACATAATCAAATTTTAAACCATTGTAATCAGACCACGTATCAATTCCATCAATCATTTAACTGTGTAATGCAATTATTGAAATGATCAATAAAATTATGAATAAAAATAGACAAATCATGATTG
This sequence comes from Mactra quadrangularis, assembly GCA_025267735.1. Classification (NCBI taxonomy): domain Eukaryota; kingdom Metazoa; phylum Mollusca; class Bivalvia; order Venerida; family Mactridae; genus Mactra; species Mactra quadrangularis. The sequence continues at coordinate 58,829,172 of CM046303.1, read as the reverse complement.
TGGGTCAAAATAGTTAGAAAAATGGAAAAACAATATTATCAACCATTTGCAATTTTTAAATTTACGCATGTAATGGCTGCTATTTAGCCTAAGCAATACTAAAACGAGTAAAAATGGCGCAATTCTGACGATTGAACAGCATGGTTCAAATCAAGAATAAAAGTACCATTTATTATTTTATTCATTGCGTATACTCAATCATTGCCAGGGACAGTGTCCATAAAACGTAACAAGATTTAGCTCCACATAAGTAGAAAATGGACGTCTAGTAAAAGAAAACTAATACAATAATGACTTATATCACTTAGTATATCTGCTCTCAGCAGACATGTTAAATACCCTAATAAATGTAATGGCTGTCTAACAATACTTTAACTTATATTACTAGTTTAATCTGATAATTATATAATTTATTGTTCTCATTGTAATGATCAAATGCGTCTGTGAAATCAAGTTGTCTCTCAAATTGTCTCTGTGTATGAGAAGTTTTAGATAAAAGTTCAGAAAAAAAACCGGATAACTGGTAATATTTACGGTGTCATAGAGGTGACATGGAGAAATATTTAAAATACCGCTACTATTGCGTGGCCACGCAGTAGCTTTTACGTGCGCACGCAATAACGCGTACGTGGTCACGTAATAGCTTTTAATATTATTACGACTTGTCTCACAGATAAATAAAATCTATCTGTGAGATTTCCGCCTTCGAGAAAATGTTGTAAATGGTGAGTTACATAAAAAGATATTATCTCCTTGTCTCAAAATGGTGCATGTTTGGCAGAGAGATATTCAATAAATGCTTATTTCCTAAAAGGAAATTTTCAGGATTTCTAAACTATCTGTACCTTATGTATCCTTAATTTGTTAAACTGACTTATTCCATTTCGAATTCCTACTGAACAAACTCGATAAAACTCGAGTAATATTCTGAAAGACCGGAGGCAATTAACGGTTTTTATGTTTAGTTTACCAACGGGAGAACAATTAAGATAAAATAAGTTGAAACTCACACTGTTGACGCATTCGTTTACTTGTTCATTTAACAGTCATGATAATGTATTTTAACAAATGGAATTAGCGTAAGTTACATAAAAACGTATTACTAGACAAAAATATTTTGAATCTGTTTGAGAAACATACACTTGCTAATGTACGTGAAGTATATAATATAGCGACATCATAGTCAAATCTGACAAACAATTGTTATAGTAATTACCCTGATAGAGAAACCCAAAGGAAGAATTCTATACTACTTAAGCGAGAAGTAATTTCTCTTCTACATAGAAAATAATGAAACGTGAACATATAACTCATTTACAAACATACACTTAGTCATTTTAAACTAATATACAAGCCGTTTTATACCATGAAAATTGGTTTTAATTCAAATTAGTAACTATTTGATAAATGTATCTATCACATCTCGAACATATAATACTACTACAACAGTATTAACAGCACATAAGAAAACAATTCAACAAGTTTATGATGCAATATCTAACACTTGTTAGTGATAACACATTATATTGACACTTTAACACTAAAAATAATGAAATAGACATAACATAACCAATAACAAGCTCATTGACAGCGTATAAGAAGACAGTGCGACAATTTTATGACGCAATATCCAACACTCATTAGTAATACCAGTGCAAATTGGCACTTTAACACTAAAATTATTTGTAAGGATCTACAAGAGAGTTTTGGAAATATCAGAATTTGGCTAATAAACAGTTATGGTATTCCTTGTCCACGACGTAAATGTACATGTATTTATGTTTACCTTTCTCGACAAGAAGTTTTCTCAGTTAGATAATTAAAGGAATATATCAATAGAAAATTAATGAAACAAACTTACAATCTTTTATTACGCGATATTGAAGAAAAACCATATTTAGTTAATTGGGTTTCTAAAGTTAAGTGTTTATTGCAGTCAACTGGTTTTTATTATGCATGGTTAAATCAAGGAGTTGATAATCATAAATTATTTTTGCATCTTTTTTCACTTAGAATTAATGATATATACATACAAAACTGGAATGCAGAAATAAATGAATCTTCTCGTGCAAGCACATACTGTTTGTTTGCTAAATTTGAATTTAAACCATATTTTAACATTATTAACATACAGAAATATAGATTTGCCTTTACTAGATTATTATTGCCAAGCCATAGATTAGAAGTAGAAGTAGGACGCTGGAATAAAGTACCTCGAGACGAACGTAAATGTAAATTTTGTGGAAATTTAGAGGACGAATTTCATTTTATATTAGAATGTTCATTGTATTTAAGTTTAAGAAAAAAATATATAGATTGTTACTTCTGGAAACGTCCAAATATACCAAAATTCATACAACTGTTTACATCAACCGATTCTAATACTATTCAAAATTCAGCTGTTTATATTTACAAAAGTTTTAAATTACGAGACAGTGTGGTATATGTTTAAATATTTCTCAATAATCTTCTCTATTTGATCATTGTTAAATTGTGTTTCGCACTTTCCTCATCATAACTGTATTTGTACTTTTACGCCATTACCGATTTATACAATTGAACGTATTTATACCATATATATTATTTACTCCTGTATTGTATTTATGTTGTAATATTTGCATAACTTGTAAACTGTTGGGCGTCATGCCTTATGTTTATTGAATAAAGTATCTATCTATCTATCTATCAACAAACAACATAAAGTTGTAGTTTTGATTCAAAATGGTCATTTTTATTAAATGACAGAACAAATATATACAGAATATATACAATTACAAGTAATCAAAACCATGGAACCATGAACAAAGTTATTTGAACATGCAAACTGTTTTTAATATCAAAGATTAAGGGATATAACATTATAGATGTTTAATTATCGTCATTTTAATTACAGTTTGGGAAGACTTACACTAACAGATATGCATAAATAGGAATATTATATTCATAGTCATTAATTTTACAACTGTTTGAGATAAACAGCAAGTCTATATTAAACAATGTTTTTCCAATTCCAGGTTAGTTTGCTGCTTTAAAATTTAATTTGCATTTTTTTCAAAATTAAATAATAAACTTTAAATGTTTCATCGATATGTCTCAATGTTTTCCTAATTTATACTTTCCATGCAAATATTTCAAGTTTTGGTAACATGCAAATCTGATTTAAATCTGGTAAACATGGCCATCTATCAAATTTTGATATGATTGCCATGTTGTCAGCATCGTCTGAAACATGATCTATTACATCCGGATTTTTCATTGCTAAGCTTTATTTGAAATGCAAAATCGTAGCATGCGTAGGTACTGATCATGCTGTGTAAGTATTTTGTTATTTTAATCACCAGAAGCAATGGAGAGTTATTTGAATGCATCGAAGATGTGCATAGAAACCTTTCAACGAAGAACATATTAATCAAAACTCTTACGCGAAATAACTGTTTTTATTCGGCCTCGCTGCTACACCGTAGCTAGGTTTAATATGTTTGTATGGCAGTTTTTTATTCATTTATTTCATTTTAATGTTAATTTCTTTTTTTTTAAAAAAACGTAATAATTCAAAGAACTATTGCGGAAGTCACACTAATAATGTTGAATAAGTATTGTAATAATATATTTCGGAAAGTCACATCATGACTTCCTTTATTACAGTGCTACATCATGAAGAAAGATCCATATAATCATTTAGCAGTAACTGCCATCGCTCTGGAAATGAACTAAAAGTACTTATCAAGATCCTGGTGAAATTAAAGTTATAAACATCGATACTTGTCTGGTGACTTCATTTAAATAGAGTGTTGGATTTCATTCATATTACGGTCGTTATTTCTGTGCTTAGTAGTTATTTCCAAGAACAGTGAGTAGGTTGACTTAAATGACCTATATAATGTGTTGCTACGGCGTTAAATCATGCAAAAACAAACAAAGGATGCTTAAAGATTCCCATAGTTATAGATTTAGCAAACAAAAGGTACATGGTATAACATGAAAGTGCAATCATTGGTGCCAAAGAGCAATACATCAGTTTTAATCAAATAAGTAATAATGGCTGATTAGTTTTAATCAGATGCTTTCATTTACGATAATCGTGGTATGCATATACATGAGAAATGTGATAGATCTCTCTTGAGGAAACGATGTAAAAGTAAATGTTTAAAAAAAATAAAAACGAGTCATTAGAATCAAATACTTTATTAGTACATGTACATTTTTGCCAAGCATCAAATCGTAAAGTAATATGGTACAGAAATAAATACGAGAATCGTCTAAATCTTAAGTAATCAAACAAAAGCCACCTTTGAAAACGTTGTGAATTTATTGACTAATGATACAATCTCAGGCATAATTGTTAAAAACACTGTCAGGCATTTTTGCATTTCGAAAAATATTTATTTTACTAGGAAATACTTGTAGCATTAACACAAGGTCGTACATTACTTTTAGTTAAGGGGTCTTATACTTGCATCTGTATGCATTTAAAAGTTGCTTCAACGTGACACACATCTTGACTCAATTGCACTTACACCTACCTTAGGGAAAGAGTATTTCACGATAAATAAAATCTTTAGTTTATTACCTTATGTATCCTAATTGGTTTAATTTACGTATTCCATTTCGAATTTCTACTAAACAAACTCGATTATACTCGAGTAATATTCTGAAAGACCGGAGGTGATAGATGGTGTTTAATTTACCATCGATTGAACAATTGAGAAAATATTAAGAGACAATTAAGATAACAAATAATAATATAACGAATGTATGGTTACCTTTGTTTAAATGTGAAGCATGTAAACTGAAACAAGACCTTAATTATGTGTTTGGAACAAAATACGTAGGTACAAGAGATCCCTAGCATTTATTTCATCTGACAATTAAAGAAAGTCGAAATATTCACTACTCTAAAAAGGTCATATATGTATTCGATGTTCACTAAGTTAACGCATTAGATGTGTCAAAATGTATTTTAATTATGTACAATTAGGAATTCAAATATGCAGTAATTGCATAATCAGAATATATACATGTGTATACATGTTAATAAATATATATCTATAAGTAAATATTTACGACAATGGGATAATACTTATGTTACTATTATGTCTCCAAATATCCCATTCAAGGCTTTTTATATAGAGTATTGCATTATCTCTAAAAGCATTAACTAATTTGTCATTTTGAATGTGTTACTATCGTCTATTAACTACAAAGTCGTGACAACAACTATTAGCTACAGAAATTGATTTGGTGAAGAACATTAATAAGTTGTGCAAAACAACACACGCATGTCATAGTGGACTTGATTACACATACCCAGCATTTCATTTTAATAGGGAAAATTGCACCTTAGTTGACTTGTTGCATGCAATAGAATCTAGCTATTTGTATTTGAGTTGTTTAACATTCTAAGCTTAATTTTGGAATTCCAATGCTTAACAAAGAGGTTGTTATTAGTCTTTTCATTATTGTTGCCTGAATAAATTATAAATCGGCGATAGAAGTTAAATACTAATTCAATCTTATTAAGAATTTACAATAAACAAAGTAAAAAATTACCTGTTGAACACTTCAATTACATTATCACCCATTAAATGAACAATTATTCACATTTGCTTTGTTCTTTTAAGGTAATTGTATATCAACTCTAGTTTGGTATTATTTCAGGGGTTATGATTTGAATGGCCTTCGAAGATTGAATTCGAAAGCGTCTAGAGATTAGGCATTTCCTTTAACAGAATGGCTTAATATTTCATTTTGAGCTAGCTAATAAACTATCGAAAACTGATAAAATCTGCATACAAAGTCTTAACGTACATCAAATACATTCATAATAAACAATAACTTCGAACTTCTTACACATTGAAACATATCAGAATACGGCAAGAATGACACGTTGTCAGTTGAGTCTGAAACATGATAAATTACATCCGGGTTCAATGTAGCTCCAATAACTTAGCACAACATTCGACGTTCGATATTCGATATTCAATATCGAATATCGAACCAGTTCGACGTTCGACATTTGCGTAATGTGCCAATATCGAACAGAAGTTGAATATCGAACCAGCTCGACGTTCGACATTCATTAATAATAGTCCGAATGTAGTTCTGAGGTTGAATATCGAACCAGCTCGACGTTCGACATTCATTATTAATACTAATGCGAATGTAGTTCTGAGGTTGAATATCGAACCAGTTCGACGTTCGACATTCATTAATAATAGTCCGAATGTAGTTTTGAGGTTGAATATCGAACCAGTTCGACGTTCGACATTCATTAATAATAGTCCGAATGTAGTTCTAAGGTTGAATATCGAACCAGTTCGACGTTCGACATTCATTAATGATAATGATGCGAATGTAGTTCTGAGATTGAATATCGAACCAGCTCGACGTTCGACATTCATAAAAGATAGTCCGAATGTAGTTCTGAGGTTGAATATCGAACCAGTTCGACGTTCGACATTCATTACTAATAGTCCGAATGTAGTTCTGAGGTTGAATATCGAACCAGCTCGACGTTCGACATTCATTTATAAAAGTCTGAATGTAGTTCTGAAGTTGAATATCGAACCAGCTCGACGTTCGACATTCATTAATAATAGTCCGAATGTAGTTCTGAGGTTAAATATCGAACCAGCTCGACGTTCGACATTCATTAATAATACTAATGCGAATGTAGTTCTGAGGTTGAATATCGAACCAGTTCGACGTTCGACATTCATTAATAATAGTCCGAATGTAGTTTTGAGGTTGAATATCGAACCAGTTCGACGTTCGACATTCATTATTAATAGTCCGAATGTAGTTCTAAGGTTGAATATCGAACCAGTTCGACGTTCGACATTCATTAATAATAGTCCGAATGTAGTTCTAAGGTTGAATATCGAACCAGTTCGACGTTCGACATTCATTAATGATAATGATGCGAATGTAGTTCGAGATTGAATATCGAACCAGCTCGACGTTCGACATTCATAAAAGATAGTCCGAATGTAGTTCTGAGGTTGAATATCGAACCAGTTCGACGTTCGACATTCATTAATAATAGTCCGAATGTAGTTCTGAGGTTGAATATCGAACCAGCTCGACGTTCGACATTCATTAATAAAGGTCTGAATGTAGTTCTGAAGTTGAATATCGAACCAGCTCGACGTTCGACATTCATTAATAATAGTCCGAATGTAGTTCTGATGTTGAATATCGAACCAGTTCGACGTTCGACATTCATTAATAATAGTCCGAATGTAGTTTTGAGGTTGAATATCGAACCAGCTCGACGTTCGACATTCATTAATAATAGTCCGAATGTAGTTCTAAGGTTGAATATCGAAGCAGTTCGACGTTCGACATTCATTAATGATTTTGATGCGAATGTAGTTCTGAGATTGAATATCGAACCAGCTCGACGTTCGACATTCATTAATGATAGTCCGAATGTAGTTCTGAGGTTGAATATCGAACCAGCTCGACGTTCGACATTCATTAATAATAGTCCGAATGTAGTTCTGTGGTTGAATATCGAACCAGTCTGACGTTCGGACGACTTGTTTCAGCGGGGATACCTCGATTGGGCCCTTGGCCGCGCTTGAATCAGTGGAGCACGGCCTGTTTCTGCGGGGAAAACCTCGGCTTGGCCCTGGGCGGCGCTGGAATCAGCGGCATGCGGCTTGGATCAGCGGGGGAACCTCGGCTGGGCACTCGGACGGGGCTTCAGCTGGCTCTGTGGGCTCTGTGGGCCTTCTACCGGGGTCTACGCGGCCTGCCGCTAATACCTGCCTGGTTGGCTTGATTTTAGCGGAGGCAAGCAAGGGACACCGGGGTTAACCTCGGCTGCAAGCCAGGCGCGCTTGTATCAGCGGCGGATGGCTTGATTCGGCGGGGAAACATCGGCTGGGCCCTTGGTCGCACTTGAATCAGCGGAGCACGGCTTAAGCGGGGAAAGCCCGGCTAGACCTTCGGCAGCGCTTGAATCAGCGACGGACGGCTTGTTTCAGCGGGGAAACCTCGGCTGGATCCTTGGCCGCCCTTGAATCAGCGGTAGGCGGCTTGGATCAGCGGGGAATCTCGGCTGGGCTCTGCTCGACGTTGATGCGAATGTAGTTCTGAAGTTGAATATCGAACCAGCTCGACGTTCGACATTCATTAATAATAGTCCGAATGTAGTTCTGAGGTTGAATATCGAACCAGCACGACGTTCGACATTCATTAATAATACTAATGCGAATGTAGTTCTGAGGTTGAATATCGAACCAGTTCGACGTTCGACATTCATTAATAATAGTCCGAATGTAGTTTTGAGGTTGAATATCGAACCAGTTTGACGTTCGACATTCATTAATAATAGTCCGAATGTAGTTCTAAGGTTGAATATCGAACCAGTTCGAAGTTCGACATTCATTAATGATAATGATGCGAATGTAGTTCTGAGGTTGAATATCGAACCAGCTCGACGTTCGACATTCATAAAAGATAGTCCGAATGTAGTTCTGAGTTAAATATCGAACCAGTTCGACGTTCGACATTCATTAATAATAGTCCGAATGTAGTTCTGAGGTTGAATATCGAACCAGCTCGACGTTCGACATTCATTAAAAAAAGTCTGAATGTAGTTCTGAAGTTGAATATCGAACCAGCTCGACGTTCGACATTCATTAATAATAATCCGAATGTAGTTCTGATGTTGAATATCGAACCAGCTCGACGTTCGACATTCACTAATAATACTAATGCGAATGTAGTTCTGAGGTTGAATATCGAACCAGCTCGACGTTAAACATTCATTAATAAAAGTCCGAATGTAGTTTTGAGTTTGAATATCGAACTAGCTCGACATTCGACATTCATTAATAATAGTCCGAATGTAGTTCTAAGGTTGAATATCGAACCAGTTCGACGTTCGACATTCATTAATGATAATGATGCGAATGTAGTTCTGAGATTGATTATCGAACCAGCTCGACTTTCGACATTCATTAATAATAGTCCGAATGTAAATCTGAGGTTGAATATCGAACCAGCTCGACGTTCGACATTCATTAATAATAGTCCGAATGTAGCTCTGAGGTTGAATATCGAACCAGCTCGACGTTCGACATTCATTAATAATAGTCCGAATGTAGTTCTGATGTTGAATATCTAACCAGCTCTAAGTTCGACATTCATTAGCAATAATGATGCGAATGTAGTTCTAAAATTGAATATCGAACCAGCTCGACGTTCGACATTCATTAATAATAGTCCGAATGTTGTTCTGATGTTGAATATCGAACCAGCTCTAAGTTCGACATTCATTAGCAATAATGATACGAATGTAGTTCTAAAATTGAATATCGAACCAGTTCGACGTTCGACATTCATTAAAAATAGTCTGAATGTAGTTCTCTGGTTGAATATCGAACCAGTCCGACGTTCGGACGACTTGTTTCAGCGGGGATACCTCGATTGGGCCCTTGGCCGCGCTTGAATCAGTGGAGCACGGCCTGTTTCTGCGGGGAAAACCTCGGCTTGGCCCTAGGCGGCGCTCGAATCAGCGGCTTGCGGCTTGGATCAGCGGGGGAACCTCGGCTGGGCACTCGGACGGGGCTTCAGCTGGCTTTGTGGGCCTTCTACCGGGGTCTACGCGGCCTGCCGCTAATACCTGCCTGGTTGGCTTGATTTTAGCGGAGGCAAGCAAGGGACACCGGGGTTTACCTCGGCTGCAAGCCAGGCGCGCTTGTATCAGCGGCGGACGGCTTGATTCGGCGGGGAAACATCGGCTGGGCCCTTTGTCGCACTTGAATCAGCGGAGCACGGCTTATTTCAGCGGGGAATGCCCGGCTAGACCTTCGGCCGCGCTTGAATCAGCGGCGGACGGCTTGTTTCAGCGGGGAAACCTCGGCTGGACCTTTGGCCGCGCTTGAATCAGCGGAGCAAGGCCTGTTTCAGCGGGGGAACCTCGGCTGGGCCCTGGGCGGCGCTGGATCAGCGGCAGGCGGCTTGGATCAGCGGGGAATCTCGGCTGGGCTCTGCTCGACGTTGATGCAAATGTAGTTCTGAAGTTGAATATCGAACCAGCTCGACGTTCGACATTCATTAATAATAGTCCGAATGTAGTTCTGAGGTTGAATATCGAACCAGCTCGACATGTGACATTCATTAATAATAGTCCGAATGTAGTTCTGAGGTTGAATATCGAACCAGCTCGACGTTCGACATTCATTAATAATAGTCCGAATCTAGTTTTGAGGTTGAATATCGAACCAGTTCGACGTTCGACATTCATTAAGAATAGTCCGAATGTAGTTCTGAAGTTGAATATCGAACCAGCTCGACGTTCGACATTCATTAATAATAATCCGATTGTAGTTCTGAGATTGAATATCGAACCAGCTCGACGTTCGACATTCATTAATAATAGTCCGAATTTAGTTCTGAAGTTGAATATCGAACCAGCTCGACGTTCGACATTCATTAATAATAGTCCGAATGTAGTTCTGAAGTTGAATATCGAACCAGCTCGACGTTTGACATTCATTAATAATAATAATGAGAATGTAGACCTGAGGTTGAATATCGAACCAGTTCGACGTTCGACATTCATTCATGATAGTCCGAATGTAGTTCTAAGGTTCAATATCGAACCAGCTCGATATTTGACATTCGTTAATAATATTAGACGTATGTATTTTTTTCAATATTTAGCACATTGGTTGTTGACTTAATTTCTTTGGATCGAAGTACTTTTATTCATGCAATATTTGTTTTTAATATTTTTGTTGACACAATATTAAGACATCTAGCTAACAAATTATATAGTCAATCACATGAATAGACTATATCCGGAATTCAAATTTTTGGGGTTTTATTGTCCGTTTTTTCTCAACTGTCATAGCTTGAATAATTTCACGGTGACTGAATGCATTGTTTTTGTACTGGCGGCCTAATTGTTATTAAAAATATCTCGACTAAAACATATCATACGGCATAAACAGCTTAACTTGATCATAATACACGCTTTCGGAAACTCATGGATGTTTTACAACAATGATTTTAATAAACGCATTCACCGTGAAATTATTCATGTTCTGACAGTTGAGAAAAAACGAACAATACTTGTGGTACAAACAAATTTTTGTGTTAGTTGCGTGTTTATTTTGTTGGATTAAACGCCGCAGCAACACATTGTATAGGTCATATCATGGCAGTCAGTCAACCTACTCACCGTTCCTGGAAAGCCTAAATCTCTGGATTTAGCTGTTAACCAGTTACTAGGCGCTACTTCCGTCAGTGACTGACACCTGTCGTACATGATTTTGAATCAGTGGTAGAAGGGAGAATGACAATAGAAATTATTTCATGACCAAGCTTCACGACAGTATGCCCCGCCCATGAATCGAACTCACGACACCTCGATCAGAAGACTTGTTCGCTACCGACTGAGCTAGCCGGGCGGGCGAACTAACTTTTATCGTTACAATGAAAGCATGTACAGAGAACAATTGGATTTATTCCGATTTTGTACCGCCTGTGCACGAAACCAATAATTTGGAGTTCCGATAAAGGCCTATTTATATGAAGCGTCGCTGTGCTGCACGAGAGCGATCATCAATCGTGCATCAATGGTGTAAATAAAAGAACAATGAATAATTAACTGCACTTTTTTAGTCGCCGAAACGGGTTGCGACCAACAGAGGAGGTATATTCGGTGCCCCGTGCTTAACCCCGCTTAAATCAAGTGAGCCAGGCCGATATCAGCGACAATCCGCGTAGACCCCAGTAACGGACACGCAAAGCCCGATGAAGCCCCGGCCGAGTACCCAGCCGATGTTCCCCCGTTGATCCAAGCCGCCTGCCGCTGGTTCAAGCGCGGCCAAGGGCCCAGCCGAGGTTTACCCGCTGAAAGAGGCCGTGCTCCGCTGATTCAAGCGCGGCCAAGGGCCCAGCCGATGTTTCCCCGCTTAAACAAGCCGTCTGATGCTGATTCAAGCGCCCCTGGCTTGCAGCCGAGGTAAACCCTGGTGTCCCGTCCTTGCCTCCGCTGAAATCAAACGCGCCAGACCGATATCGGAAGCAGGCCGCATAGACCCTCGTTAAAGGCCCGCGGAGCCCGATAAAGCCCCGGCAGAGTGCCCAGCCGAGGTTTCCCCGCTGATCGAAGCCGCCTGCCTATGATTTAAGCACGGCCAAGGGCCCGTCCGAGGTTTCCCCGCTGGAATAAGCCGTCCGCCGCGGATTCAAAAGCGCCTGGTGCTGAATCAACGCGGCCAAGGGCCCAGCCGAGGTTTCCCCGCTGATCCAAGCCGTCCGCCGCTGATTCAAGCGCTGCCAAGGGACAAGCTGGGCTTTCCCCGCTGAAACAAGCCGTGGTCCGCTGATTCAAGCGCGGCCAAGGATCCAGCCGAGGTATCCCCGCAGAAACAAGCCGTCCGCCGCTGATTCAAGCGCGGCCGAATGCCCAGCCGGGCTTTCCCCGCTGAAACAAGCCGTGCTTCGCTGATTCAAGCGCGACCAAGGCCCCAGCCGATGTTTCCCCGCCAAATCAAGCCGTCCACCGCTGATTCAAGCGCGCCTGGCTTGCAGCCGAGGTAAACCCCGGTGTCCCTTGCTTGCCTCTGCTGAAATCAAGCCAGACAGGCGCGTATCATCGGCAGGCCGCGTAGAACCCGGTAGAAGCCCGCAGAGCCCGCTGAAGCCCGACCGGGTGCCCAGCAGAGGTTCCCCCGCTTATCCAAACCGCCTGCCGCTGATTCTAGCGCCGCCCAGGGCACAGCCGAGGTTTCCTCGCTGAAACAAGCCGTGCTCCGCTGATTCATGCGCGGCCTAGTGCCCAGTATAGGCTTCGCATCATCATTGTTAATGAATGTCGAACGTCGAACTGGTTCGATATTCAACCTCAGAACTATATTCGGACTATAATTAATGAATGTCGAACATCAAGCTGGTTCGATATTGAACTTCAGAACTACTTTCTGACTATTATTAATGAATGTCGAACGTCGACCTGGTTCGATATTCAACCGCAGAACAAAATTCGGATTATTATCAATGAATATCGAACGTCGAGCTGGTTCGATATTCAACATCAGAACTACATTCGGACTATTATTAATGAATGTCGAACGTCGAACTAGTTCGATATTCAACCTCAGAACTGCATTCGCATTATTATCATGAATGAATGTCGAACGTCGAACTGGTTCGATATTCAGCCTCAGAACTACATTCGGACTATTATCAATGAATGTCGAACGTCGAGCTGGTTCGATATTCAACTTCAGAACTACATTCGGACTATTATTAATAATTGTCGAACGTCGAGCTGGTTCGATATTCAACCTCAGAACTACATTCGGACTATTATAAATGAATGTCGAACGTCGAACTGGTTCGATATTCAACTTCAGAACTACATTCGGACTATAATTAATGAATGTCGAACGTCGAGCTGGTTCGATATTCAACCTCATAACTACATTCGGACTATTATTAATGAATGTCGAACGTCGAGCTGGTTCGATATTCAAACTCAAAACTACATTCGGACTATCTTTTATGAATGTCGAACGTCGAGCTGGTTCGATATTCAATCTCAGAACTACATTCGCATCATTATCATTAATGAATGTCGAACGTCGAACTGGTTCGATATTCAACCTTAGAACTACATTCGGACTATTATTAATGAATGTCGAACGTCGAACTGGTTCGATATTCAACCTCAAAACTACATTCGGAATATTATTAATGAATGTCGAACGTCGAACTGGTTCGATATTCAACCTCAGAACTACATTCGCATTAGTATTATTAATGAATGTCGAACGTCGAGCTGGTTCGATATTCAACCTCAGAACTACATTCGGACTATTATTAATGAATGTCGAACGTCGAGCTGGTTCGATATTCAACTTCAGAACTACATTCGCATCAACGTCGAGCAGAGCCCAGCCGAGATTCCCCGCTGATCCAAGCTCCTGCCGCTGATTCCAGCGCCGCCCAGGGCCCAGCCGAGGTTTCCCCGCTGAAACAGGCCGTGCTCCGCTGATTCAAGCGCGGCCAAGGGTCCAGCCGAGGTTTCCCCGCTGAAACAAGCCGTCCGCCGCTGATTCAAGCGCGGCCGAAGGTCTAGCCGGGCTTTCCCCGCTTAAACAAGCCGTGCTCCGCTGATTCAAGTGCGACCAAGGGCCCAGCCGATGTTTCCCCGTCGAATCAAGCCGTCCGCCGCTGATACAAGCGCGCCTGGCTTGCAGCCGAGGTAAACCCCGGTGTCCCTTGCTTGCCTCCGCTAAAATCAAGCCAACAAGGCAGGTATTAGCGGCAGGCCGCGTAGACCCCGGTAGAAAGCCCACAGAGCCCACAGAGCCAATTGAAGCCCCGTCCGAGTGCCCAGCCGAGGTTCCCGCGCTGATCCAAGCCGCATGCCCCTGATTCCAGCGCCGCCCAGGGCCAAGCCGAGGTTTTCCCCGCAGAAACAGGCCGTGCTCCACTGATTCAAGCGCGGCCAAGGGCCCAATCGAGGTATCCCCGCTGAAACAAGTCGTCCGAACGTCAGACTGCTTCGATATTCAACCACAGAACTACATTCGGACTATTATTAATGAATGTCGAACGTCGAGTTGGTTCGATATTCAACCTCAGAACTACATTCGGACTATCATTAATGAATGTCGAACGTCGAGCTGGTTCGATATTCAATCTCAGAACTACATTCGGACAATTATTAATGAATGTCGAACGTCGAGCTGGTTCGATATTCAACCTCAAAACTACATTCGGACTATTATTTTTGAATGTCGAACGTCGAACTGGTTCGATATTCAACCTCAGAACTACATTCGGACTATTATTAATGAATGTCGAACGTCGAGCTGGTTCGATATTCAACTTCAGAACTACATTCAGACTTTTATTAATGAATGTCGAACGTCGAGCTGGTTCGATATTCAACCTCAGAACTACATTCGGACTATTATTAATGAATGTCGAACGTCGAACTGGTTCGATATTCAACCTCAGAACTACATTCGGACTATCTTTTATGAATGTCGAACGTCGAGCTGGTTCGATATTCAATCTCGAACTACATTCGCATCATTATCATTAATGAATGTCGAACGTCGAACTGGTTCGATATTCAACCTCACAACTACATTCGGACTATTATTAATGAATGTCGAACGTCGAACTGGTTCGATATTCAACCTCAAAACTACATTCGGACTATTATTAATGAATGTCGAACGTCGATCTGGTTCGATATTCAACCACAGAACTACATTTGCATTAGTATTATTAATGAATGTCGAACGTCGAGCTGGTTCGATATTCAACCTTAGAACTACATTCGGAGTATTATTAATGAATGTCGAACGTCGAGCTGGTTCGATATTCAACCTCAAAACTACATTCGGACTATTATTAATGAATGTCGAACGTCGAGCTGGTTCGATATTCAACCTCAGAACTACATTCGGACTATTATTAATGAATGTCGAACGTCGAGCTGGTTCGATATTCAACCTCAGAACTACATTCAGACTATTATTAATGAATGTCGAACGTCGAGCTGGTTCGATATTCAACCTCAGAACTACATTCGGACTATTATTAATGAATGTCGAACGTCGAGCTGGTTCGATATTCAACCTCAGAACTACATTCGGACTATTATTATTGAATGTCGAACGTCGAGCTGGTTCGATATTCAACCTCAGGACTACATTCGGACTATTATTAATGAATGTCGAACGTCGAGCTGGTTCGATATTCAACCTCAGAACTACATTCGGACTATTATGAATGAATATCGAACGTCGATCTGGTTCGATATTCAACCACAGAACTACATTCGCATCATTATCATTAATGAATGTCGAACGTCGAACTGGTTCGATATTCAACCTCAGAACTACATTCGGACTATTATTAATGAATGTCGAACGTCGAACTGGTTCGATATTCAACCACAGAACGACATTCGCATTATTGTTAATAATGAATGTCGAACGTCGAGCTGGTTCGATATTCAACCTCAGTACTACATTCGGGCTATTATAAATGAATGTCGAACGTCGAACTGGTTCGATATATACCATTTCATTTCGATATTCGAATGTCGAACGTCGAGCTGGTTCGATATTCAACCTCAGAACTACATTCGGGCTATTATAAATGAATGTCGAACGTCGAACTGGTTCGATATTCCATTTCATTTCGATATTCGAATGTCGAACGTCGAGCTGGTTCGATATTCAATCTCAGTTCGATATTTGGATAATTTTGGCGAATGTCGAACGTCGAGCTGGTTCGATATTCAATTTCAGTTCGATATTCGCACATTATGCTAATGTCGAACGTCGAACTGGTTCGATGTTCGATATTGAATATCGAATATCGAACATCGAATGTTGTGCCAAGTTATTGGACCTGTTCAATGTTGTGTTTTTCTCAATACAATGCACATTGTGTATTGATATCAATATTGATATGTCAATATCTAAAAAGTTTTATTTAGTTTATTCAATAAAGAAAGTATTGATAGCAAATATTCAATGGTGTCACAAACACATGCAGTTGTTGAGGCACCTGTGTTGCTCATCTGATGCTTTGTACCTGCTTTGTACGGAGGCCCAACGAAAAATCTGTGAGACCCTTTACATGCATGATATTAATTAGGATAACTAAGGCACGTTGGTTGTTTGAATAACATTTTTTAAACAAAAATGTTTTTGAGAACTTTAATGCTAACATGTGCATCATGTTTATTTTACATTAACCTTTACTAAAAGCTTAAGAACTTTTAATGAAGAAAGTAGTTATCGCTTGGAAAAACGTTATTTCGACTTTTTATAATTCGAAAAATCTTGTCAGATGTCCGTAGGATGCGGCGACATGCCAAATGGCGTGGTTTAGACAAACTTATCAGAGGAGACGACTCAAGTTTAACGTTTTCCTTGGACGAGGTGATTTTTTCCCGGATATGTAATTTTAACAATTTAAATACATATGTGTCTTAATTGTTGAATATTAGGTCATGTATATCTCATGAAACGCAGCAATGTCAATTAAATGAATCGTGCTGATTTGTGCATGCAGTGTAAACGGTATTTCGTAAAAATGTTCTCGTTGTCCTTAAAAATAACGTTCCTTGTTGCCGTTTTAATATGCAATTTCCTATTTTCTCTGAACAAATTGAATTATTTTCAGCTAATATAATGTACGACCTGAGGTGTTATATGGTGTTAATTTAATCAAGAAAGAAATCTCAAAGCACATGTTAAAAACAATAAAGATAACAAAAAGATAATTTATAGTCAATCAAGGAGTTTATAAGTCAATCAAGAGAATTTATAGTCAATCAATAAGATCCGAATGTTTGTGTTTGAACGCTTGGATTTTTTATCTACTGTATCTGATATCAATTACATTTTTAAATAAAACAAAGTTAGATAGTATAATGCTAACTGAGCTATCCAAAACAAAACCATGTTCAACGATTAATACGGATGCAATATTTAGTTTCCTTCGTGAGCATTATGTACAGTTTACAAATGGACAAATTAAACGCATTTCAGTTTGGCTGGAATAAAAAGCCATTGTAAAACAGTGATGCAATAAAACCCATAAAATATAAATAAACCTCTACCAGAAGCCAACAATAAAAATGTTGTTCTCGAGGAAATAACAATCAGTTATATTATATAAGCATTACATGAAATTAATAGCCTATTTGTGACAGTAGAATTTAACCATTGTTTCACCAGAATGGATGATAGCAAGTTAACATTAATGACGAAGTAAGAAGTACTTAATATGAGTAGATATTCTTGACATCGATTTATTTTCAATAATATCTTTTACAATTAGCCATGTGTCGCCGATAACAAATGTTACTGGTCTTATAACGGTTGTTTTTATAGAAGACGGATTTGCTAATAATAATTGGCTATTTCCTGAAGAAAAACAATATCTGGTTTTTATTAAAACACTTATTAATGGAACAATTCAACTTGAAAAAAAAAACATAACCTTATGAAGAGATAGGCTAAAATGTATAAGGAAACAGACATTTAACCGCACTTACGTGTTTTAGTAATGTCGAGTGTTCCATTTCGTGAACCACCAGCCGTAAATGACTTAAAATGTATCCATTTCTCAACCAAGATATCTTTACAATTCAAAACTGTCAAGTATTTCTCCAATTATTTTTGCAATTGCCTTTCTATGATGTGCATTTAATTCCTTTAGGTGAATATACTATTCCATTCTATGATATGCATTTACTATATATATGTGTTTGTGTCAATCATTTTCAAATCACATTGAATTGAAGGAGGTATGAGTAATGGTTTCAATAAAGTGCTTTAAGAATAGATTACTTCAATGCATATTCAAATTATATCAAAAATTGCTTTTTGTAAAAACTTTAACCAAATACAAAATAAATCACCATATGATAAAATAATGCAATAATATATCCAAACACAGTCCGAGGTTTATGAGCAAGTTAATCATTGTAACAAATTGTTTTGCACAAAAGGACAGAAAAGTAATTTATATTGCATCTAAAGTGAACGTGTTCATCTTTAATAATTGTAAGATTTGTAACTGATAAGAACGTATTGCGAATCTATTCTATGAGAGACATTCACAAAACTATTTTTTCGAAGATGTAGTGATTGAATTGATGCATAACTATTGTCGAACCATACATGTTGTTTTGATTGTCCGTATGTCTTTACTCGAAAGATACGCATGCCAGTCCCAACAAAACGTATTTAATTTCAATCATAGAGCGAGTTTACACCCACCACAATAGCAAAAAAGTACATCAAATATATAAATACAGTACACAGATCTTCCAAACTATGGGCAATATCAAGTTTTTATATGATTGGCATGTTGTCATTTGTGTCTGTAACGTGATATATTACATTTAGGGTCACCCA
Source organism: Mactra quadrangularis (assembly GCA_025267735.1). Lineage (NCBI taxonomy): Eukaryota > Metazoa > Mollusca > Bivalvia > Venerida > Mactridae > Mactra > Mactra quadrangularis. The sequence continues at coordinate 58,810,249 of CM046303.1, read as the reverse complement.
AAGCAATTATGCCGCAATACAAAACATGTATGTAGATATACGCGTTGTTAAGTCAAAATTCTGATGTCTTAATTAATTTCAATGCTAAACTCAGATAAGGAATTATTCCTAAGGCGTAACGTATCTTAATTAAAATGGTTTTACTATTTCAGCACCACGAGTTAACTTTATCACAATCTAACCTTTAACTTATTTAAAGAAAGTGTCGTGAAACATTTCCTTCCGGATATTAATTAATTTTACGTTTAAATTCTTTCAGCATTTATTTACCGTTTTATACATTTTCATTGTAAAAAGGTTTTTTCATTTAAATAAGTATTTTTAAAACCGAAATTGTAAAGGAATGTTTTAAGTCTTAATGGCTTAAGGGGCTACAAGTCAACATCAAATTGTCTTTCAAGGCTTGACAATTGTGTAGAGTAAATATTTTCTAATATCAAATACCTTTTGATAGTTGCAATAACTGTAAATTCCGTTCATATCTTCTGAACAAATTTAATGATGTAAACTCATCTTAACTTCTTGTAGATAGAATGCGATGTTAAAAGGTCCGACACACCAAGAAAGAATGTTCGTTTTGAAATATACAAATCAGAATAGCATAGTTTCTATTGATCTGGGAAACAATGCGAAAATATAATTAATCGTATTTTGTGTTTTGCGGCGCATTACACATTCAGTTTTTAACAATTATGTTATTATTTAAATGCCCAATTAGAAAATCCTTAGGTTTTTAAGGTAAGAATTTTTTTGAAGACGTAATATTTTTATGGTGGACTTCAATTTGTAGTTAATCTTTAATCAGGTTTTAGTCAGAAATGTTAAAGTGATACTTGGTCAAATATTCATCTATGAATACGCAAGTTTGTTTTATGCATGTTCCATAACAAGCAACTCTGATGAAGTTTTGTGAGCATACTTGTCTATTATAAACATTGTAAATTTATGTAATAATCTATAAATAGCAATGTGTTTTCGATAACAACAATGTCATGGTAGTGCGAGGCAATCAACAGGAACTTTTATGGAAAACATATCTGATGTAAATGATGTAAAGTATTAATAGCTTTGTAATGACATCAATAGCAATCTAGACACTAATACAAGGAAATAACTATAGTGTATGTAGACCAATACGACAGAAAAACGAGTCTAGTATTGTGATATGAGACAGTTACATCAACATCATACTATAGAAATATAAAGTCATCGTTTAAAAAAGATTATACTAAGATTTGTTTGAATTTATATGTAAATATAACTATATTATTGTATGCTTTGTTTATGTTCATGTTTATGAAAATATTTTTTATCAAAACAAAATCAATCTAAATTCTGTCTAGCGGTTAAACAATATTTTAATAATGTAATAGAATAAATCAGAATAATGCCTATGATTGAAATGAGCTTATTGAGAAATAATTTGACAAAAACGTTCTAAAAGTGAGAACATTGACACGACCAAACTGAATCAAATAACGATAACTTACATGTACTTGGCGTATTGTGGCGTATGGTTTGTATCATTGTACAATCATGTACAATCAAGTCAAAACATAGCCATAATCAGTCATTTAAATGATTTTATTGGATGTATTATATCCATCAGTTTATGTTCACCAGTAAGCATTGTCATTCTAATTGAATAGTAGGATTGATCTAAGCCATGGAGAACATTTTTAGAATTATGTATACAGCTAAAGTACAAACGACGTTCAATGAGAACAGTCAAATGATTGCCTTACTTGTACTTGATTTGCTTTGTGTCACGATACATTACGCGGAACATAGTATTCTATATCATTTCCAACGTAACGTATTTCAACTTTGGCGTAAATGTTTATTATGATGTGTAAATTATGAATTTAAAATGAATTTATTTTAAGAGCAAAATATGCGTATTACATCATCTGCATTGTGCCATTCATTATTTGATATATCATTTAGTATTGTGTTTCGATATCCGAGTTATCATGTAAAGTCTTGTTAATAACAAAGTTTCTAGTTATTGTTTGAAGAATTTAACTTGATTTGAATGAACTTCAGGTTATTATATGTACAATTGAAAATCCTTCAAGCTGTCGTAAGTATTTCGGTTTTGAAGAATTTTTGACAAGTTTGTACAAATATATAAATTAAAAAGGAAGATAAAGAGGGAGAATGAAAATTAGAATAAAGTTTACAACTGATTTCACGAACAGTTTTATCAAAGATAATGTCAGTTATCAAAACTAGTTCATTTTGAATACATATTTCTGTGAAGTGCAGGGAAAACAAAATATGAAGAATGTATCTTTTTATAAATCTATTCGTGTTCATCTCAAACCGTTTATTATACAAAATATACTCACAAATATGTATGCTCCGTCACTCTATATGAACTGTGAAAAGTAAAACTATCAATTCAAACCAATTTCAAGCCAAAAAGTAATAAACCGAGATTATGCATACGTCAATCATTGTATAGTTGATTTGTTTTAAACGGGTGTCAATTTAGTTCTACATTTTATCCAAATCGTTCAAGATAACTTCAAATTGCTCGTCAAATTGTAAAAGAGGTTTCAACTGTATAGCAGCAATGCATTCAAATTGATTTAAAACGGACTTTTTCCTGGGATTGCTTTCATTTTGTAAGCGTACAATGTTAGATTGAACATTTTGTCAATTAGCTGTCGTGCGTATCTTATAAAATTAACAATGTAAAAACTTCTATAACTAGTGAAATTGAATATATTTGTTTTAAAGCATACCACCAATTTCCTTTTCTATGATTGGATGGCCAAAGCTGGCTTTTTCATCTCTATTTTTTACTTGTCTGACTCATGCTGTTTCGACGGGCAAAAGAGGTAATGTTTGTATGACATGTAGTTAATTTTGTAACATCTAGTATTTAATCAGAACCGTAAGTGAACGTTTTATTTTAGTATCTGTACCTGAACTTACAACACTAATTAATTTCATTTGAAAAAATAGTCTAGTATTCAATGTTATAATACAATAAATGATAGCTTAATGACAAGAAACGCATGTATGTAATCCAATATCAGCTTCATGTTTTCCTCCATTTTATCCTATACAATTTATTGAAATAGAAATGATTGGAATACACAATGAACGTATGAACAATCCCAACGGTAGAGCATCATTTAAAATGGTTTAAATTTCAAATTAGTATTCATCACCTTTACGAAATTTTCAAATTATTCGCTTGTTCACTCTCTTTGTAAATCACGTAAATAACAATATAACCAGTATATAACTACATTATATAAAATTTATGCTTTACAAATGACTGAATCATTTATCAATAGTGTCATTGATTGCTTTCGGCGCGATATGACCTTTTTGTGTTGGCGCGCCGTAAAACCCAAACAAACAAACTGAATCATTTAGTTTTCTGTCTTTATCAGCATATTGTAATGTTGTTGGTTTTGCTATGCAATATTTCACTCGATCTCCTGACATTGATGCATGTATTATTAAAAATAATATACCAAATACTTGTACAAACAGAAATGTAGGCGGACAGCACAAATAAGTTGAATGATACACCCAACAAACCTGAAATAATTTTATATAATTTGCCACACTTGTTTGACTTTAAAGTACACAGTCATTTATAGTATACTCTTTTGTTTTCAAATCTCTCATACGCAGCTCTAAACAATAGGTATAGTAGTAAAAACATTATTTGAAATAGAGAACAACTTAGTATGATCTCGAAGACACAATTTGCAACAGAGAACAACTTGGTAAAATATCGAATGCCTAGTTGAATTTTAATTAAGAAAATGTGGAAGAGGAGACTAAATAATACTTGCGAGGTAATGAACAGTAAGAAAAGTAACACAAATTAAGCTAATTAGAAGTAGTAGTTTTAATGAATTAGTATTTTGCCTTAAAATGGCCTAAGGTATGCACAACTGAGTTTAGACATAAAGTGCCATAAGAAAGTTTATTTACAATTACAATGATGTTTGTGGTTCTATTGTTATAGTTATGACAATTCTATTTTTTATATTTTCTGTTTTATATTTTCTGACATAAAAAGTATTGTTTTCTAATCAAAAGTGTTAAACCCAGGCAAAAGAACAAGGAGGTGTCTACAAATAGTTAATTGCTTTGTTTTCAATGACGACTAATTACAAAAACTTTAATCTTTTAAAGTATGTTGCAAACCTCCCGAAACCTAATTTGTGTTCTGTGCAGTCTAATTTTATTTTTATACTTTCTGAAACATACATTAACACTTGTATCATATCTGATCATATTTAACTAAATGACCAGGTACATAAAGCACAATCATACGTGTACCATGGGCATATACTAGTATAACACATTTCAGTATGGAAAACATCATTTTTATATTTTAGCCATGTTATATGCCAGTACTAAACATGATTAAATACATCTTATTTTACTAATGCAACACTGTCCAAAACATTTGCATATCGACAATTTGAAGTTATAGGCGTTATATTTTTTCGCAATTTAGTAGTCGATCACACATCTAGATCTACTTTTAAAAACCACTTGACAGTCATGAGATAAAGTGTGTGTCTCAGTCTAAAAATAGAAGTATCAGTTTACCCGTTGTCTTTTAGCAAAGAGAAAAGTGAACGAGTGAAACTGTAAGTGGTACAAAGGAAGTTACATAAAACGTTAAGCATATTATTAAGATATCTAGGCGATATTGTATAGTCGCAATCGCGATTTCAGATAATAATAACTTTAGAACCTAGCTGCTAGCGTTGTATGAATACAGTGCAACAAAGTAAGTTGTATTATCAGAGAGAAACTCGCGTGATATTTATGAATTGTAGACACCATTTTACGGTGTGTTTTGCGAGGACGCTAGAGATAATATTAAGATATGTTGTTTTATTGTTTGTTTCATTTAAATTCTACAATTCATTGGTTGGTCGTGCCAAATACTATTTTTTAAACTTCAAATCAGTTGTTGTTTTTTAATTTGAAATACAAGGTTTTTTATATTCTTAAAGCACATTGCTAATTACACAGGAATGGATTTTTTACAAGACCATTCTAATCATACAATCATAAACTCATGATCATTGTCAATGAAATATAATAAAATGTTATCTTTTGTCATTATAAACTAATTCGATGCGTTCGATTGAGATAATAAGAAGAACTACGAAGTAAAAAACGAGTCTTATTGTTTTATGAGGCCAAATGAATTAATAAAATAAGTAATTGACTTGTTTTCCGAAATAATGTCACACATTGGTTTGCATCAATATGTATATGTATCCCTATTCTGTCCAACAGATCACATGTACCATTTCCGTCAACCCTTTTATGATGTGATCGCAGCTGATAAATGCACTTGGATACGGTATAAAATAAATATCCAAAACCTATTAAGAACCAAATTTTCTGCAAGCCAATCACACGAAGGAACATTTAAAAGCATCTATTGCTCGATTGTAATAGTTTTATGTAAATTTTAACCCGGGTAGATAGCGCAGTTGGTTGCGCGCCGGAATTTGGAATTTCGTGTCTTAAAGAAGGATACTGGTTTGAGTCCCACCTGGATAGGTTATACCCTTCCATGAAAATCTTACAATAATGTCATTTTTTCTCCATTTATTAGATAATATGGAGAAGTTTTCGGCCTTGTGAAAGGGTAGGTGAGTACTAATTATAGACAAGGGTCCAGGGAAACTATGTTAGGTGCGCTGGACGCCGTAAAATGACCTTAATGTGTTGATACGGCGTTAAACCCAAAAATTGTTAATTTATTTTAGCGAAATGGTTCATTTATTTCACCTTAATGTTTCAGACTTGCTTTAATACGTTAGTTAATTGTATATATAACATTTAAAAGGATCAAATCAATGTCAGAAATCAAATTGTTTAATTTTAAATAATATATGTAGTTAATTGAAAACATTTAACAGTTCTTTAGACTTTGGTACATCTATATCAACACGTTTGATATATATTTAATCGAGGAATGCTTTATAAACGATGACTTCAAAAAGTGCAATTAAATACAAATGCCTATTATTTTATTCTTATAATTTAAACGATTAACTGTTGCACACTCTTCATCCTAGTATAAGCTAAAAGCAATAAATAAAATTACTTAAATGGTAAAAGGTATAGTCTTACAAACCCAAACTGAGATAAATGTATTAATTAATCACTGCAGTGGTATGTTTTTTGGAAACACGCATAGCAATGTAATTTATATTGCATCTAAATCAATCAAGTTAACATCAAATTGTTCGTCATTAATCATTGTTAGCTTCAAACGATCTCAGAAAACTTGCTATCCAAGAAATGTAAAATTAATTAATGTGATGAAGTGTTGGTTTAATAAATGTTTAAATCTCTTTTTGTGAGGTTCGAGTTCATTTTGTGATTGGCTTACATTTCTGGTGAAATTAATCACCCAATATTTCTTTGCTTAGATGTGTTTGTTAGACTTTGATAGATATTAAAACTCATTTGGATTTTTTGGCTTAGTTACAAAAGTCTCAAGGGTTCAAGATATAGTTTTGTTTTATTAACTCTCGAATATAAGAAAACATTCACTTAGAAAGTGAGAGTGTGAGGTGAGACATACAATGTATTCATACAATTTTTGAAACAAGAAATAACTACCACCCTGAGAACGTTTCGCTACAAAACAATATGCTACTTTTCGTACGAAATTTTTCTCAAACGGAAATAAAGACATTTTATAATTATGCATAATACATGACAAAATCATCATATTTGTCAAGTTTATAATCCATGTACTATCAGAACAAGCTGCGTCAACGGGCGGTGATGTTGACAAGCCGGTTAGATTGAAGTAGTTGTGGATATAAACAAAAATAGCAAGAAATTCACATTGAACGTTTTACATTCTTAAGACCTATCAACATCATAATATTGAGAACCAATATAGTCGACATTACTTTGGACATAAAAAGAATTAGTCGGAAATAGTGAATGTGTCTCATACATGACACACACGGATATCCTATTGACGATTCTTTGTCACGATTCCTCTACAGGAGTATAAACTGTTCGTGTTGAGAAGAACAACTGATTAACTTCATCAAATCATTTACGAAGACAACCTAATGGAAGCAAACACTATTAACTGTGCAACAATGTAGTTATTACTCATATTATTACTTTACTTGAAAACAAAACATCGGCTGATCGAATGTTAACCTTCGAGTGTGATCTAAAAACAAAACAATTATTTTTTGCAATGTGTAAAAGTTCGCACTATGTATGTTTTGCTATTATATTTATTATGTCGTATGTAAAGTAAATATGCTGAATCTTCCTTCACGTCCATTGCTTCGTTAAGGAGGCAAGCTTTTAAAGGTATATATGTAAATGATGGGATGAATAACAATTCCATTTTACGGTTTTAACCATAAATCATGTAGCTTCTACTTGTCAAAGTACAAAGATACTTTTATACTACAATATTGTTATTTGTACTATCATTTACGTCTAGAGAAATTCATTCTTAGCAAAGTATTGAAATATAAAGTTATTCGGCACTTCAATCAGATACTTGAAGGGAAAACAATCAATACTTTCTAACATAATCATCAAAAGGAAATCATTCAGCGACATGTCAAAGGTGAGAAGCTGGATATACATCTTCCACGAAATTGATATCGAAATAAGTGGTCAAACTGTCAAACTGGTAAAGGGTTTTGTCAAACCATGTCCTTTTGCGATAATGAGACTAATCCAAAACTATTTCAATGCTAATGCTCTTTGTCTTATTTCAGAATATAGATACATGTACTAGTATCTAATATATGTAAATTACACATTGATTCCGTTTGTTTATAGACGAACTGAAATAAGATGGTTTCAATGAATAGATTACTTACTGTAACTTTAAAATGCAATTGTTTTAAAAACACTGATCAAGACACAATTTGCCATAATTGAGCAACATGTAAACGACGACCTTTACCTTTTGTTCTCTCTATCAAGGGATACTTAGTTACACTCCGCCATGGTATGACCGCAAACAAGTTGCTAAAAGAGGTAATAGACATAAAATACAACCAAATCTGATCAGAAAGCATATTTATCAAATGTTTGTTAATCATAAAACATACTTAACAAAAATCCTTAGGTAAGCATTCTGAATTAACAACAATGTTCACATAATATTCGATAGCATGATTTTAAAAAACTTTAATGACGTTACATCGTATAAATGTATAAACTGTTCTACCACAATTTCATGACTACATTTCGAATCAACCGACAACGTCATTATATGCCTCTAGCATTATAATTTAAACATCTCAACGAGGTACTAAAACTTTCTCAATATTCAGACTTGATGGCTTATCTAACAGTCTTAATTCTAACAATTATGTCATCAAACAGAATAGCACGGGTATAAACTTTCTACTTCTAAAGTATTTCTCTTCTAAAGTTCCTCAATATTTCATTAACCAATGTCAGCTGGTAGATAATCTAGATCAAACTATGAAGCTGATCCGTCAAATTTCCTTTAGCTTTGGCTTATACGAGCCATAAATAAGCACGCAATATTCCACCAAAGTTTCACTTCATTTGTCTTTTTCCACAGGTTTTATCAGAAAATTTATTAGCATCAGTCGAATCTGTTGCGGGGGATTGTAACTCTTACGTATAATATGTATTTGCCAAAAATGTCATATTGTTACTTATTTTAGATAATGCCATTTTCTATAATTACTATCCTTATATAGTTTAGATCATATAATTTCTTCGGATAGTTGGTTAGGAATAACGCCGTAGCAACACAATGTTTAGGACATATCACAGCGATCAGTCAACCTACTCACCGTTCCAGGAAAGGCTAAATTTAGCTGTAAACCGGTTACTTTGCACATACTTCCATCAGTAACTGACAACTGCCTTAAGAATCAGTAGTAGGAGGGAGAATGAACATAAAATTCATTTCAGGACCAAGCTCCACAAAAGTGGAGCCCATCATATAATTCATTTAAATAGCATATGTCTAATACATGTTAATCACATGTTTCATTTGTATGTGTGTGCAATATCGTTCTACTGACAGGAAACTGTTATGATTGCTTCAATGAATACATTAGCAATATTGTTCAGACTAAAGCGAGAAAACTAAATTGTTCCAGCATTGATCGAGGATATAAATCATTCTGGATATGTTTTATTTGACAAGACATTGAATCTACGTAAATGGGCTTTTGCTATTATGAGTGCTTAAAGTACAATTTTACCTATTTTCACTTCACAATCGTCATAAGTTCGAAAACGCATTTTTGTTTCTATCAAAGAGTTTCTATCTGTTCGTTGGAGCAATACACTCACTAAATGACTGTATTTTGAAGAGGCGTAGACAGAATGAATGAATACTCTGATAATACTTAATTCAATCAATAATATTCTGCATGGCGGCGTAAGTCAATTATAAAGGGTATATCCAACAACATGTCATGGCACTAACATTTGACAACCTGATAAAGTCTAATCGTTAGATGCCTCAAGTAAATATATAGAGTGCATTAGATTTATATACAAAATAAATGATTTATATTTAAATATTGTTATTTTTCATGCGTCGATGCTAGATGCTTTCTGACAGAAAATTTCTGATTTTTACCAAGCTTGCGTGTTAGTTTTATGGCATCAGCTTTTCATGTTTTATGATTACTTGCCGGTTTATTTCATGTCATAATTTAGTTCGATCATTATCCCTATCAATTTTGCACGCAATGTTTTGATTTAAACAACTCAATGAGATACGCAAACTGTCTCAATACCGAGACTAATGGATTTTCCAGTTATGTTAAAAGTTATGATAATGATAATGGTAGTATTCAATGTAATATCGGTGTGATATTGATTTTTATAAGATATCATCAAGTGCTAGTAAGCCAAAGTCATTATAAACGAATATTAGAATTATCAAAGTGAAGCTTAATAAGCGACACACTCTCATTCCAAAAGTTAAAATTCTGTCCAAAAGATATCCTTACGTATTGTAAGAGTATGATAGATTCATGTAGCTAGATTAGGTGAATAGATATATTTATTTTGTCATTAGGTAAGATATAATGATACAAATGACACAATAAAACAAATATGACAATAAAATGCAGTTCAAAATGCTTTGGCATCAAATAAAAACAGATTATTTAAAAAATATAATTTAATTTTGAACCATGACATGCTTTCCAATACAAATAATCACACAAACAAATATGGTCTTTGTTTTTATTGTGGTCCTTGAAATTGGTGGCAGGAAAAATGAATTAATATCACATGCATTACCACAGATCCCGCGATATACGTGTATTGCCTGATATTATTCAATTTTCGCTAGTCTGCCTTTAGATTTTCATTTAAGAATTATAAAATCACACAAATAAATATTGCAATATATGTATTTAATTCTTTAATACACATAACCACATTAAGCTTTTTGATTCAACACTAATAGATATCGACGTTTTCATGCATTATATTCGTGCATGAAACAATCTCAAGATACAAGTATGGCAGAACAAAGTGTGAGAGTGATGATTTCAACAAGGCAAAAATGATCTGTGTCTTCACATTGAACTTAAAACATGATTGTTTGCTTTCAATACAGATCTTGCCAGTCATTGACAAACCTTTGAGAGAAAAAGTTGATAACCCTTTTCTCAATTTGGTCGAACAAACAAATGAAATCATTTAATCATCTAACGTGAATGCATTTCTTGTTTTTCAATCAAATTATACTCAATATTTGATTCATGTGAACCACTCTAAATAAACATTCCTATTCAATATTAAATTTGTGAAAAGCGAAATGCGTTCCGCTTCTTGTATAAAATTCAAGTGAAAAACGAGAATCTGCATTAAATTCCTGAAACAATTAGGTTAACTAAACTATAATTTCACAAGCGGAATATTGGTCAGAAAGTTAAAATTCATTTCTTTAACTTAGCAAAACACTTTTCAGAGAAATGTGTACATAGAATTCTACGCGAAATGTCGAGTATACTTTAAGACTGTAACCTTGTAAAATATGATGTATTTATTACGAATGCTTAACAGACCTAATTCCTATTTAACTGTCTGGATTTCATACAGCATTGCTTCAAATGGGTATACTTGATATTCCTTTTTTTCTTAACTAAAGTAATCATGAAATGTAGTACAACAGTTGCCACATTATGAGATATAAATCCTGTAATTTGTTACCAGCGATAGAAGATTACAATATATTTACATTCAGACATATTACATTATAATTTATATTTACATACATTAAGATTGTTTTACATAGCATACATCTTATCGACTTACAAAACCATAACATACGTGTATGACATAACTACACCGCTTTGTCCTTGAAATAGATGATGATATATAACCATAAGATATATCAGTCGTAGTTTTGTAATGAAAATCATTTATGAGTATAATAATAATACAAAGCATGATGATTAACATTTCAACAAAAATCAGCTCTGTATGTCGAATAATTGCTTCAGAAAGCGAACAACTATTACGAGGTTTTATTTCCTTAATATCAACGCTATAAAATATATATATTTTCAGATTTAGAAACATATACTCGTTATACTTTCCAATTATTATCACCAATGTACAGAATAAAAAGAATCAGGCACGTAAATGGCAATAAAATGGATGTTAATTATTACTAATGCTACTTTCTAAAACAACATACCAAGAATCAATTTTCTTTATACATGTTCCTTCCGCGTTAGATTGTATGAACAAATGGCTTTTTAATACATTTGAAAGTAGTAACTTTAATGCTTCTAAAAGCTAAATGCGAAGTAAGCCTTCAGATATTTTAATCGGCAAATGGAGTATTAAATAATCATATACGAAGAGAAAACTAACAAATGTGTTTCTATATGATATAATCACTAGGGTCCTTGTCTTAGAATAATATAACGTTAAATAATGTACAGACGATTTAATAAAAGATAACCTTTATAAATATGTATGCCTTCGACTACAAACAAAACGTAATCACAAAACTTCTCACCAATACAAACACTATGACAATGAATTGTATCTTTGAGTTATGTACATCTGATGTCTATAATGTAATCAAAATGGTTTAAGATAGATTGTGTAGATTAGATGCTAACAATACAATAGTCTGATACTTAATGACATTAAAACGGAATAGTTTTTCATCATACTTCAATTATTGTCACCAATTGTCACAGAAAAAGGAAACAGGCAGGTGAATGGCAATAACATAGATGATAACAATTACTGAAACACAATATGTATAATGCATATATCTAATACAACATACCAGGAAATTATATTTTTTCTATATGTATCTTCCGCGTTGGATTTTAAATACGAACGACATTTAAATACCTTTAAAATCAGTAACACAAATAATTCTTAAAGCTAAATGTATATTGTTAGCCTTCGGGTATTTTAATCGATCAAAGGAGTATTAAATCGTCATATACTCAGAGAAAACGAACAAATATGTTTTTATATGATACTATCACTAGAGTCCTTGTCGATGAATTACATATCGTAGAATAATGTACAGACGATTTAATAAAAGATACCTTTCATTAATATGGATGCCTTCGACTACTAACAAAGCGTATTCACAATGCGTCTCACCATTACAAACACTATGACACTGGTAATGTATCTTGAAGTTATTACAACTGTTATTGTCTATAATGTATTCATAATGATTTAAGGTAGTTGTATATTTGATGCGAACATTACAATCGTATCAGGGGCGGATCCAGAATTTTTTCTGGGGGGTCCGAACTTTTCTAGGGGGGGTCCGAATTTTTCTAGGGGGTTCCGAACCTCGAACCACAACCACATTATACACATTTTGCAGAAAAAATGCAACATATCTATAATAAAAACTACATAACCATTAAATCTATGTTAAGCACCAAGAAAAATTGCTTCATACTACTTAAAAATAGCTTACAAGCAAGAAATACACTACTGGACATGTACATTTTTCAAATTCTAGGGGGACTTATTATCATCTTACTCTTTTATGTAACATTATAGAATCTGAGTTATATGTGCACTTCATATTGTTCAAAGAAACATGCATTTCAACCAAACACATTTGCTATTTTGTATTTTAATACATGTATGTTTATGCAGGTTAAGCCATTGTGATAAAATATTCAGACATTCAGCCTACTTAAGAACTTCTTTTCGCGTCGAATACAATTTAGTTTCCATCGCACAGAAATCCCAGTGAAAATAGATTTTAATTGGTCCTTTATATATAGTCCAGACGTAAAATTTAAAATGTATTGAAGTCGAATATTCCTGTGGCAGTTAAATGCAACACACGTAATTCAATTTAAAAATTTCTATTTCCCACGAAGCCTTTTTCATAATTTAGTTAATGTTTTATGGTATGTACATTGTGTCTGAGTATAACTAGAAATATATTTTAGAATTATGCAAAATTGCAAATCCTGCTACTAAGATGGTACATGGTCAAACCAAAAACCTTTTACTTAAATAACATTTAACGAAATGTCTATCCATTTACTCAAGCTATATTAAGTGTATTCAGTATTTTAACGGCATGCGGTTGCAACATTTATAAAACCATCGATCAAATCATCCAAATATCGATCCAACTGATGTTTATAAATTGCGATTAAAGATTGGTATTTGGAACTTTTTGTATGTGAGAAGAGTTTGTTTGGTACTGCTTTTTAAAGCTGACTTATTTGCGGTTAGCATTAAACGTTTCAATATCCTGCTACAGTTGGCATTTCTGTCTGGCATTATTTTATTTGAAATACAATAACTTAACGGAATGATATCTTAAATTCCATTCCATTATGATTCATTGAATGCTTTGACTAGAAACTTTAAATGTACGTTCAATACGAGTTGTTAAACCCATCTGGAAGCGTAACAAATAATTTCCCTCCAGAACAAATCATAAAACGTCTGAAATGCATATTTTATTGTCCTTTTTGCTATTGTATGACCGTCTTGATTTGATTTTGAAATGCATAACATTAAGTTAGAAGAGAACCACATTTAATTATGTCCAGAATGGAAATATAGTTATATTTTACAACTTGATGATTCTGAATTTGTTCAATATACCCAGTAGAAAAAAATACAATACTTGCTCAGTAAGCAGATTCTTTATTAACATTTTGTATCTATATGGTATGCATTTAATCTGCATAGATGATAGATGTGGTGAAATGTCCTGCAGCGTCTGGAAGAATGCATGTTTTATATTCATAAGATTGGATTTGTACTGCAATTTCATCTACATATAACAGTTAATACACAGACAATGTCTTACCTTTAAATCTAATTTGTGATAAAAGTTCATCTTCAATCATGCCATGTTTAATCAAACTTTATAAATTATTATCTTAATAGTATAAAGCGAATTCTACACAGAGTAGTAAGAAAAGTTATACTATTAACCTTTATTACAATGTATCTTCATAGAGGTGTTTAATAGTGATTTTGCTGTCATCTTTGACTATTATTTTAACTAACCCTTATCCAAATTGATTTGTTTATTTAAGACTGTTTATTTACAAGACACGTTAATACCAATCCTGCTTTTTGTATGTCAGTTTTGAAATATTGTTGAAAACAAAGAAGTGCAGACACTGAATAGTGTTTATTTCATTAGATATAACTGAACCCATAGTAGTCAGCTCTCTGGCAAATAAACATCATATTTATTCTGAAAATATTGATTGGTATCTATGGTACATCAGAACTTAATTATGGAACTACTTTTTCTCGATACTCACCAATGTGACAGAAAAAATAATTCAAACACAGAAAAACTTGAAAAAGAGAACTACTTTTTGTGGTATATGTATATGCTCGTTGCAGACAAAAACTATGATGGCTTGTTTAGAAAAAAAAATGATAAGGGTCCAGCAAAGCTAGGTGAGCTGGATGTTGTAACATACCCAAAACAATGTTACGGCGTTTAACCCAGAATGAATAAATAAAATTAGGATAATGTTAACACCCTGCCAGTCTCAATCAAGCTAGAAATCGATGTCATGATTCGCATACCTACAATTAACAATAAATCACGTATATGCAATTAGTCTAAGGTAAACGATCTCATCTTTGCTTTAATGATGTATAAATACACGTTAGTGAAAATAATGTTTTTGCCAATAAAATAACATTGCTACGTATGGGGATCTCGACCTATACCAAAACCTATGACAATTCTCTTTTAAACTAATTTCAACAACTTTTGTAAAATGACATTTGACTGTTCTTCTTACTATGCTTTAATTCAAGCTTTAGAAGAACAAACGACGCACAAAAGAAGCTATATTTAGTTTTGTACATTCATTGCTAGCAAACTATTAATTGGATTTCAAAATGGTTTTGCATCCCTGTTTAAGTTCTTTAGAAATTTGATTTGAAAAAAAATCCTTTACTTACTGAATTCATCAAGTATGTTGCCTAGCTTACAATTCTCCAAAAATGTTTATTGTCAACATGTTTCACTTATGTCAAGGTCTTCTCCTGATTGATATCGATTTGCTGAGAAATGACAATTTTATTATGAGCAAAAATACAACATTTACATAATAATAATAAACTACTTCAGTTCGGATCGTTTTATAGTATGACTTTATCATATACACTAGTTCCAAACAACCAATATTGAGAACCAACAAATTCAGTGTACTTATCTAAACCGCAAAATACCCGAACGAGTCAGCTGAAACAAGGACACATTATTTAAAAACAAAAACAAAGAAATATGTAGTGTACTATACGACACTGTTCTGATATTGGGTTTTGATGGTACAGCTGGTGTACTGAGTTTGTTACTAAAACAAATTAACAAATTTTCACTTTTTACAAAAATAAATTTCAAACCTTTAAATGACTTTACCAAACGTTCATTGACCTGTACGCGTTCTCAAAACGGTATAAATAATGATAATTTTTTGCCTGTTTATGTATGTTCTAAACACTTTTCTCGAGAACCGTTCTCTTTGTTTTCGAAAACAAGTTTAAATGTATGTGTAATTCAGAGTTTGAACTTTAAAACCCCATTTAATAGAATACATGTATGTTCCATGAGGTCTAAACAAATGGTGTTTCATAAAGACTTTTAGGATTAGTAAGTACTAAATGTGTTCTCATAATTTATACAAACGATGATTAAACCGGTAGACACATTTTCTTACAGACGCTTTCATCAACGTAAAATCATTGTTTAATCCATCATAAATTGATACTTTCGAAACTAAATTAGATGATACAGCATTGTATATAACACTGAAATCAATACAACATGACTTGATTGATGAACCTTGTACATTTATATATTCATTCCACCCATTATACATCAAACTAAATGTTCTGTTGAATTTACGCAAGTCCTACAAATAGGCGCCTTTAGACATACCAGAGGTTATTTACGATTTGAGTAAATATTTTTTCTGGCAATTTTATATAGAATTCGCACAGAAAGAAAACTAGTCGATGATAGTTTAAAACTAATGCCCGACAATGTGTTGTTAATTATTCTCAACTGCTATTTACAACTGTAATTATATAGTAACATGTTTGTTTCCTCAATTTTAATAAAACAATCTCGAAGTTGTATTGTTGTTAAGTTTGCTTTTGCTGCCCATAAATAGTCAGTGGTTTGATTTGCTTCTATACGAAACAAATTTGCTGAAATACAGTGCTTACGTTTGGTTTATTTATAGAGGAAAATTATCATGAGTAATACTTTCATTTACTTCAATGTTATAAAAGAAGACAGAAACAGACGTAGTTACAAATATTGTATAAAAACAACAAATTCATATAGCAGAAATAAACTGAAAAAAACATAGTCTTTACATGACACTACGCATTGATATGAACAAAGATAAATTTCGAGGAAAGAAAACCACGTTCTCAAAGTTCCATAGTGTAGCAGTGATACCCTTATAGTAAGCAGTAAATATCAAACATGCAAACGTTTTATAAATTATATTACCACATGTCACGCGCTCTCTACAGAATTTCTAAGGATACATATTTGCCTCACTTAAAAACGTCCATATCGACAAAGTTGCTATCAGCTGACTTCAAGTTAGCACAACATGTAAATAAATTATCTCTTAGTGGTCGCATATAACAAATGTCAAGGATTGTAACATTAGTAGAAACGTAAACACAATTTAGTCCAAATGGAATGTACTATTACTTTATCCTATAAGTAAGTAATGAAACCTTTTAAAAGCTTACTTATCAATCCATTAGATATCATCAAAACGTTACGTTTCGTTTGTGTGCCCTTCATCAATGAAGTCAGTATTGACTTCTGATGTGTTTCAATTTAATGTAAACATATGACGATACATAGAAGTATTTGTCAGAGTAACGCTTGCTAAAAAATTGATATGTATAAGAGAAAGCTCTACAATCGTTTGTTTTAAGATATCTTTGTAAGAAATAATTAAATATAGAGTAAAATATGTTAGAGGATCATTGAACTGTATACACGTTTCTGTGTTAAAATTAAATGACCTCTCTAAATTAGCAAGTTATATCGCAGCATTTACAACAAAGAGTGTAGATATCTTGTAGAAGTAAACAAGTGAATGACTTCACTGACCGTACATTGACCTGTACGCATTCTAAAAACAGTATTACAAATAATAATTTTGTGCTTTTGTATGTTCAAAACATTTTACCCAGGAACAATCCTTTATGTAATCAAAAATTAGTTTAGCCTGAATTGATATAATTGAAGCAGTTCACTTCTATTGCTTTGTTAAGGAGGCCAGCTTTTATAGGTTAATATGTAAATGATGGGATGAATAACAATTCTATTTTACGGTTTTAACTATAAATTATGTAGCTTATATTTGTCAAAGTACAAGTATACTTTTATGCTACAATATTGTTATTTGTACTCACATTTACGTCTAGAGAAATTCATTCATAGCAAAGTATTGAAATATAAAGTTATTCGGCACTTCAATCAAATACTTGAAAGGAAAACAACCAATATTTTCTAACCTAATCATCAAAAGGAAATCATTCAGCGATATGTCAAAGGGGAGGAGTTGGTTATCAATTTTCCGCGAAATTGATATCGAAATAAGTGGTCAAAATGTCAAACTGGTAAAGGGCTTTGTCAAACTATGTCCTTTTGCTATAAATGAGACTAATCCAATATTATTTCAATGCTATTACTGTTCTAATACTCTTTGTCTTATTTCAGAAAATAGATACATGTACTAGTATCTAATATATGTTAATTACACATTGATTCCGTTTGGTTATCGACGAACTGAAACAAGATGGTTTCAATGAATAGATTACTTACTGTAACTTAAAAATGCAATTATTTTAAAAGCACTGATCAAGACACAATTTTGCCATAATTGAGCAACTTGTAAACGACGCCTTTTACATTTTGTTCTCTCTATCAAGGGATACTTAGTTACACTCCGGCATGGTATGACCGCAAACATGTCGCTAAAAGGGGTACTAGACATAAAATACAACCAAATCTGACCAGAAAGCATATTTATCAAATGTTTGTTAATCATAAAATACACTTTTCAAAAACTATTAGGTGAGCATTCTGTATTAACAACAAATTCACATAAAATTCGATAGCATGATTTAAAAAAACTTCAATGACGTTAATCATAAAATATACTTAACAAAAAGACATTAGGTGAGCATTCTGTATTAACAACAATGTTCACATAAAATTCGATAGCATAATTTTAGAAAACTTCAATGACGTTATAGCGTATAAATGTATAAACTGTTCTACGACGATTTCATGACTACATTTCGATTCAACCGACAACGTCAGTATATGCCTCCAGCATTATGATTTAAACATCTCAACGAGGTACTAAAACTTTTTCAATATTCAGACTTGATGGCTTATTTGACAGTCTTAATTCTAACAATTATGTCATCAAACAGAGTAGCACGGGTATAAACTTTCCACAAGTTCCTCAATGTTTAATTAACCAATGTCAGCTGGTGGATAATCTAGATCAAACTATGTAGCTGATCCGTCAAATTTCCACTAGCTTTGGCTTATACGAGCCATAAATAAGCACGCAATATTCCACCAAAGTTTCACTTCATTTGTCTTTTTCCACAGGTTTTATCAGAAAATTTATTAGCATCAGTCGTATCTGTTGCGGGGGATTGTAACTCTATAATATGTATTTGCCAAAAATGTCATATTGTTACTTATTTTAGATAATGCCATTTTCTATAATTACTATCCTTATATAGTTTAGATCATATAATTTCTTCGGATAGTTTATTAGGAATAACGCCGTAGCAACACAATGTTTAGGACATATCACAGCGATCAGTCAACCTACTCACCGTTCCAGGAAAGGCTAAATTTAGCTGTAAACCAGTTACTTTGCACATACTTCCATCAGTAACTGACAACTGCCTTAAGAATCAGTAGTAGGAGGGAGAATAAACATAAAATTCATTTCAGGACCAAACTCCACAAAAGTGGAGCTCATCATATAATTCATTGAAATAGCATATGTCTAATACATGTTAATCACATGTTTCATTTGTATTGTGTGTAATATCGTTCTACTGACAGGAAACTGTTATGATTGCTTCAATGAATAAATTATCAATATTGTCCAGACTAAAGCGAGAAAACTAAATGGTTTCAGCATTGATCGAGGATATAAATCATTGTGGATATGTTTTACCTGACAGGACATTGATACTACGTAAATGAACTTTTGCTATTATGAGTGCTTAAAGTACAATTTTACCTATTTTCACTTCAGAACCGCCATAAGTGCATTTTTTTTTGTTTCAATCAAAGAGTTTCTATATGTTCGTTGGAGCAATACACCCACCAAATGACTGTATTTTGAAGAGGCGTAGACAGTATGAATTAATAATCTGATAATACTTAATTCAATCAATTATATTCTGCATGGCGTAAGTCAATTTTAAAGGGTATATCCAACAACATGTCATGACACTAACATTTGACAACCTGATAAATTCTAATCGTTAGATGCCTCAAGTAAATATATAGAGTGCATTAGATTTATATACAAAATAAATTTGTCATATTTAAATAATGTTATTTTCATACGTCGATGCTTTCTAACAGATAATTCTGATTTTTACCAAGCTTGCGTGTTAGTTTTATGGCATCAGCTTTTTATGTATTATGATTACTTGCCGGTTTATTTCATGTCATAATTTAGTTCAATCATCATCCCTATCAATTTTCACGCAATGTTTTGATTTAAACAACTCGATGAGATACGCAAACTGTCTCAATACCAAGACTAATGGATTTTCTAGTTATATTAAAAGTAATAATAATGATAATGGTTGTATTCAATGTAATATCGGTGTGATATTGATTTTTATAATTCTTTATAAGATATCATCAAGTGCCAGTAAGCAAAAGTCATTAAACGAATATTATAATTATCAAAGTGAAGCTAAATAAGCGACACACTCTCATTCCAAAAGTTAAAATTCTGCTCAATAGACATCCTTACGTATTATAAGTATAATATATTCATGTAGCTAGATTAGGTAAATATATATATTTATTTTGTCATTAGGTAAGATATAATGATACAAATGACACAATAAAATAAATATGACAATATTATGTAGATCAAAATGCTTTGGCATCAAATTAAAACAGATAATTTAAAAAAATATAATTTAAATTTGTACCATGACATGTTCCCAATACAAATAATCACACAAACAAATTTGGTCTTTTTTCCATTATGGTCCTTGACATTGGTGGCAGGAAAAATGAATTAATATCACATGCATTACCACAGATCCCGCGATATACATGTATTGTCTGACATTATTCTATTTTCGCTAGTCTGCCTTTAGATATTCATTTAAGAATTATATAATCACACAAATAATAATTGCAATATATGTATTTTTTTTTTCAATACACATAACCACATTAAGCTTTTTGATTAAACACTAATAGATATCGACGTTTTCATGCATTATATTCGTGCATGAAACAATCCCAAGATACAATTATGGCAGTACAAAGTGTGAAAGTGATGATTTTCAACTAAGGCAAAAATTATCTGTGTGTTCACATTGAACTTAAAACATGATTGTTTGTTTTCAATACAGATATCGCCAGTCATTGACAAACCTTTGAAAGAAAAAGTTGATAACCCTTTTCTCAATTTGGTCGAACAAACAAATGAAATCATTTAATCATCTAACGTGAATGCATTTCTTGTTTTTTCAATCAAATAATACTCGGTATTTGATTCATGTGAACCACTCTCAATAAACATTCTTATTCAATATTAAATTTGTGAAAAGCGAAATGCATTCCGCTTCTTGTATAAAATTCTAGTAAAAAAACGAGAATCTTCAACAAATTCCTGAAACAATTAGGTTAACTAAACTATGATTTCACAAGCGGAATATTGGTCAGAAAGTTAAAATTCATTTCTTTAACTTAGCAAAACACTTTTCAGAGAAATGTTACATAGAATTCTACGCGAAATGTCGAGTATATTTTAAGGCTGTAAGCATGTAAAATAAAATATGATGTCTTTATTACGAATGCTTAACAGACCTAATTCCTTTTTAACTGTCTGGATTTTTTTATACAGCAATGCTTCAAATATGTATACTTGTTATTCCTTTTTTTTCTTAACTAAAGTAATCATGAAATGTAGTACAATAGTTGCCACATAATGAGATATAAATCCTGTAATTTGTTACCAGCGATAGAAGATTACAATATGTTTACATTCAGACATATTACATTATAATTTATATTTACATACAATAAGATTGTTTTACATATCATGCATCTTATCGACTTACAAAACCATAACATATGCGTATGACATAACTACACCGCCTTGTCCTTGAAATAGATGATGATAACCATAGGATATATCAGTCGTAGTTTTGTAATGAAAAT
Source organism: Mactra quadrangularis (assembly GCA_025267735.1). Lineage (NCBI taxonomy): Eukaryota > Metazoa > Mollusca > Bivalvia > Venerida > Mactridae > Mactra > Mactra quadrangularis. The sequence continues at coordinate 58,788,261 of CM046303.1, read as the reverse complement.
CATTAATTAGTATAATAATAATAATACAAAGCATGATGATTAATATTTTTAAATTAACAAAATTCAGCTCTGTATGTCAAATAATTGCTTCAGAAAGCGAACAACTATTACGAGGTTTTATTTCCTTAATATCAACGCTATAAAATATATGTATTTTCAGATTTAGAAACATATACTCGTTATACTTTCCAATTATTATCACCAATGTACAGAATAAAAAGAATCAGGCACGTAAATGGCAATAAAATGGATGTTAATTATTACTAATGCTACTTTCTAAAACAACATACCAAGAATCAATTTTCTTTATATATGTTCCTTCCGCGTTAGATTGTAGGAACAAATGGCTTTTTAATACATTTGAAAGCAGTAACTATAATACTTCTAAAACCTAAATGCATTGTAAGCCTTCAGATATTTTAATCGGCAAATGGAGTGTTAAATCGTCATATACAGATGGAAAACTAACAAATGTGTTTCTATATGATATAATCACTAGGGTCCTTGTCTTAGAATAACATAACGTTAAATAATGTACAGACGATTTAATAAAAGATAACCTTTATAAATATGCATGCCTTTGACTACAAACAAAGCGTAATCACAAAACTTCTCACAAATACAAACACCATGACAATGAAGTGTATCTTTGAGTTATGTACAGCTGATGTCTATAATGTAATCAAAATGGTTTAAGATAGATTGTGTAGATTAGATGCTAACAATACAATAGTCTGATACTTAATGACAATAAATGGAGTAGTTTTTACATCATACTTTCCAATTATTGTCACCAATTGTCACAGAAAAAGGAAACATGTATGTGAATGGCAATAACATAGATGATAACAATTACTAAAACACAATATGTATAATGCATATATCTAATACAACATACCAGGAAATAATGTTCTTTCTATATGTATCTTCCGCGTTGGATTTTAAATACGAACGACATTTAAATATCTTTGAAATCAGTAACACGAATAATTCTTAAAGCTAAATGTATATTGTTAGCCTTCGGGTATTTTAATCGATCAACGGAGTATTAAATCGTCATATACTCAGAGAAAACGAACAAATATCTTTTTATATGATACTATCACTAGAGTCCTTGTCGATGAATTACATATCGTTGAATAATGTACAGACGATTTAATAAAAGATAACTTTCATTAATATGTATGCCTTCGACTACAAACAAAGCGTACTCACAATGCGTCTCACCATTACAAACACTATGACACTGGTAATGTATCTTGAAGTTATTACATCTGTTATTGTCTATAATGTATTCATAATGATTTAAGATATTGGTAGATTTGATACGAACAATACAATAGTATCAGGGCCGGATCCAGAATTTTTTTCTTGGGGGGAGGGGGGTTCCGAAGTTTTCTAGGGGGGGGGTCCAAACTTTTCTAGGGGGGGGAGTCCGAACCTCGAACCACAACCACATTATAAACATTTTGCAGAATAAATGCAACATATTGATAATAAAAACTACATAACCATTAGATCTATGTTAAGCACCAAGAAAAATTGCTTCATACTACTTAAAAATAGCTTACAAGCAAAAAATACACTACTGGACATGTACATTTTCCAAATTCTAGGGGAACTTATTATCATCTTATTTTTTATGTAACATTATAGAATCTGAGTTATATGTGCACTTCATATTGTTCAAAGAAACATGCATTTCAACCAAACACATTTGCTATTTTGTATTTTAATACATGTATGTTTATGCAGGTTTAGCCATTGTGATAAAATATTCAGACATTCAGCCTACTTAAGAACTTCTTTTCGCGTCGAATACAATTTAGTTTCCATCGCACAGAAATCCCAGTGAAAATATATTTTAATTGGTCTTTTATATATAGTCCAGACGTAAAATTTAAATTGTATTGAAGTCGAATATTCCTGTGGCAGTTAAATGCAACACACGTAATTCAATTTAAAAATTTCTATTTCCCGCGAAGTCTTTTTCATAATTCAGTTAATGTTTAAAGGTATGTACATTGTGTCTGAGTATAACTAGAAATATATTTCAGAATTATGCAAAATTGCCAATCCTGCTACTAAGATGGTACATGGTCCAACCACAAAACCTTTTACTTAAATAAAATTCAACGAATTGTCTATCCAATTACACAAGCTTTATTAAGTGTATTCAGTATTTTAACGGCATGCGGTTGCAACATTTATAAAACCATCGATCAAATCATCTAAATATCGATCAAACTGATGTATATAAGTTTGCGATTAAACATTAGAATTTAGAAGTTCTTGTATGTGAGAAGAGTGTATTTGGTCTTCCTTTTTAAAGCTGACTTATTTGCGATTAGTATTAAACGTTTCAATATCCTGCAACAGTTGGCATTTCTGTCTGGCATTATTTGAAGTACACTAAATTAACGGAATGATATCTTAAATTCCATTCCTTTATGGTTCACTGTATGCTTTGACTAGAAACATTAAATGTACGTTCAATACGAGTTGTTAAACCCATCTGGAAGCGTAACAAATAATTTCCCTCCAGAACAAATCATAAAACGTCTGAAATGCATATTTTATTGTCCTTTTTGCTATTGTATGACCGTCTTGATTTGATTTTGAAATGCATAACATTAAGTTAGAAGAGAACCAAATTTGATTATGCCCAGAATGGAAATATAGTTATATTTTACAACTTGATGATTCTGAATTTGTTGAATATATCCAGTAGAAAAAAATACAATACTTGCTCAGTAAGCAGATTCTTTATTACCATTTTGTATCTATATGATATGTATTTAATCTGCATAGATGATAGATGTGGTGAAATGTCCTGCAGCGTCTGGAAGAATGTATGTTTTATATTCATACGATTGGATTTGTACTGCAATTTCATCTACATATAAAAGTTAATACACAGACAATGCATACCTTCAAATCTAATTTGTGATAAAAGTTCACCGGTCTCTAATCATGCCTTTTTTCATCAAACTATATATGAATTATTATCTTAATAGTATAAAGCAAATTCTACACAAAGTAGTAAGGAAAGTTATACTATTAACCTTTATTATCTTCATAGAGGTGTTCAATAGTAACGTTGCTGTCATCCTTGACGTTATTATTTTAACTAACCCTTATCCAAATTGATTTGTTTATTTAAGACTGTTTATTTAAAAGACACGTTAATACCAATCCTGCTTTTTGTATGACAGTTTTGAAATATTGTTGAAAACAAAGAAGTGCAGACACTGAATAGTGTTTATTTCATTAGATATAACTGAACCCTTAGTAGTTAGCTCTCTGGCAAATAAACATCATATTTATTCTGAAAATATTGACTGGTATCTATGGTACATCAGAACTTAATTATGGAACTACTTTTTCTCGATACTCACCAATGTGACAGAAAAAATAGTCCAAACACAGAACTTGAAAAAGAGAACTACTTTTTTGTGGTATATATATGTATGCTCTTTGCAGACAAAAACTATGATGGCTTGTTTAGAAAAAAAATGCGACAAGGGTCCAGGCAAGCTAGGTGAGCTTGATGTTGTAACATACCCAAAACAATGTTACGGCGTTTAACTCGGAATGAATAAATAAAATTAGGATAATGTTAACACCCTGCCAGTCTCAATCAAGCTAGAAAACGATGTCATGATTCGCATACCTACAATTACCAATAAATCACGTATATGCAAGTAGTCTAAGGTAAACGATCTCATCTTTGCTTTAATGATGTATAAATACACGTTAGTGACAATAATGTTTTTGTCAATAAAATAACATTGCTACGTATGGGGATCTCGATCTATACCAAAACCTATGACAATTCTCATTTAAACTAATGTCAACAACGTTTGTAAAATGACATTTATGGTGAGGTGAAAGAAACTTGACAAGTTGACTAATCTTCTTACTATGCTTTAATTCAAACTTTAGCAGAACAAAAGACGCACAAAAGAAGCTGTATTTAGTTTTGTGCATTCATTGCTAGTAAAGCAAACTATTGATTGGATTTCAAAATGGTTTCGCGTCCCTGTTTAAGTTCTTTAGTAATTTGATTTGAAAAAAAAATAAAACTCTTTACTTGCAGAATTCATTAAGTATATTGCTTAGCTTACTCTTCTCCAAAAATGTTTTTGTCAACATGTTTCAGTTATGTCAAGGTCTTCTCCTGATTGATATCGATGTTCTGAGAAATGACAATTTTATTATGAGCAAAGATACAACATTTACATAATAATAATAAACTACTTCAGTTCAGATCTTTTTATAGTATGACTTTATCATATACACTAGTTCCATACAACCAATATTGAGAACCAAAAAGTTCAGTGTATGTATCTAAACCGCAAAATACCCGTACGAGTCACCTAAAACAAGGACACATTATACAAAAACAAAAAAAAGAAATATGTTGTTTACTATATGACCCTGTTCTGATATTAAGTTGTGATGGTACAGCTGGTGTACTGAGTTTGTTACTAAAACAAATGAACAAATTTTCACTTTCTACAAAAATAAATTTCAAACCTTTAAATGGCTTTACCAAACGTTCATTGACCTGTATGCGTTCTCAAAACGGTATTAATAATGATAATTTTGTGCCTGTTTTTGTATGTTCTAAACACTTTTCTCGAGAACCGTTCTCTTTGTTTTCGAAAACAAGTTTAAAAGTATGTGTAATTCAGTGTTTTTTACTTTAAAAACCCATTTTAATAGAATACATGTATGTAAAATGAGGTCTAAACAAATGGTGTTTCACAAAGACTTTTAAGATTAGAAAGTACTAAATGTGTTCTCATAATTTATTCAAACGATGATAATTAAAACGGTAGACACATTTTCTTACAGCCGCTTTCATCAACGTAAAATCATTGTTTAATCCATCATAAATTGATACTTTCGAAACTAAATTAGATGATACAGCATTGTATATAACACTGAAATCAATACAACATGACTTGATTGATGAACCTTGTACACTTATATATTCATTCCACCCATTATACATCAATCTAAATGTTCTGTTGAACTTACATAAGTCCTACAAACAGGCGCCTTTAGACATACCAGAAGTTATTTACGATTTGAGTAAATATTTTTTTCTGGCAATTTTATATAGAATTCGTACAGAAAGAAAACCAGTCGATGATAGTTTCAAGCTTATGCCTGACAATGTGTTGTTATTTACTCTCGTTTACAACTGCAAATATATAGTAACATGTTTGTTTCCTCAATTTTAATAAAACAATCTCGAAGTTGTATTGTTGTTAAGTTTGGTTTGCTTTTGCTGTCCATAAATAGTCAGTGGTTTGATTTGCTTCTATATGGCTTCTATACTTCAAATCTACTGAAATACAGTGTTTACGTTTGGTTTATTTATAGAAGAAAATTATCATGAGTAATACTTTCATTTACTTAAATGTTATAAAAGAAGACAGAAAAATACGTAGTTACAAATATTGTATAGAAAACAAATTCATATAGCAGAAATAAACTGAAAAACATTTCTTTACATGTCACTACTCATTGACATGAACAAAGATAAATTTCGAGGAAATAAAACCACGTTCTCAAAGTTCCTTAGTGTAGCAGTGATACCCTTATAGTAAGTAGTAAATATCAAACATGCAAACGTTCTATCTATTATATTACCACATGTCACGCGCTCTCTACATATTTGCCTTACTTAAAAACGTCCCTATCGACTAAGTTGCTATCAACTGACTTCAAGTTAGCACTACATGTAAATTAATTATCTCTTAGTGGTCGCATATAACACATGTCAATGATTGTAACATTAGTAGAAACGTAAACACAATTTAGTCCAAATGGAATTTACTATTACTTTATCCTATAAGTAAACATTGTAAGTAATGAAACCTTTGAAAAGCTTACTTATCAATCCATCAGATATCATCAATACGTTACGTTTCGTTAGTGTGCCCTTCATCAATGAAACCAGTATTGACTTCTGATGTGTTTCAATTTAATGTAAACATATGACGATACATAGAAGCATTTGTCAGAGTAACGCTAGTTAAAATTGATATGTATAAGAGAAAAGCTCGACAATCGTTTGTATTAAGATATCTTTGTAAGAAATAATTAAATATAGAGTAAAATATGTTAGAGGATCATTGAACTGTATACACGTTTCTGTGTTTAAATTAAATGACCTTTCTAAATTAGCAAGTTATATCGCAGCATTTACAACAAAGAGTGTAGATATCTTGTAGAAGTAAACAAGTGAATGACTTCACTAACCGTACACTGACCTGTACGCATTCTAAAAACAGTATTACAAATAATAATTTTGTGCTTTTGTATGTTCAAAACATTTTACCCAGGAACAATCCTTTATGTAATCAAAAATTAGTTTAGCCTAAATTGATATAATGGAAGCAGTTCACTTCTATTGCTTTGTTAAGGAGGCAAGCTTTTATAGGTTAATATGTAAATGATGGGATGAATAACAACGTTACGGTTTTAACTATAAATTATGTAGCTTATATTTGTCAAAGTACAAGTATACTTTTATGCTACATTATTGTTATTTGTACACACATTTACGTCAAGAGAAATTCATTCTTAGCAAAGTATTGAAATATAAAGTTATTCGGCACTTCAATCAGATACTTGAAGGGAAAACAACCAATATTTTCTAACCTAATCATCAAAAGGAAATCATTCAGTGATATATCAAAGGTGAGGTGTTGGATTCACATCTTCCACGAAATTGATATCGAAATAAGTGGTCAAGCTGTCAAACTGGTAAAGGGCTTTGTCAAACTATGTCCTTTTGCTATGATGAGACTAATCCAACACTATTTCAATGCTATTACTGTTATAATACTCTTTGTCTTATTTCAGAATATAGATACATGTACTAGTATCTAATATATGTAAATTACACATTGATTCCGTTTGGTTATCGACGAACTGAAACAATGGTTCAATGATTTCAATGAATAGATTACTTATTGTAACTTAAAAATGCGATTGTTTAAAAGCACTGATCAAGACACAATTTTGCGATAATTAAGCAACAGGTAAACGACGACCTTTACCTTTTGTTCTCTCTATCAAGGGATACTTAGTTACTCTCCGCCATGTATGACCGCTAAAAGGTAAACTAGACATAAAAACACAACCAAATCTGACTAGAAAGCATATTTATCAAATGTTTGTTAATCATAGAATATACTTAACAAAAAGGCATTAGGTGAGCATTCTGTATTAACAACAATGTTCACATGAAATTCGATAGTATGAATTTAGAAAACTACACTGGCGTTATAGCGTATAAATAAATGTATAATCTAAACGAATTCATGACTACATTTCGAATCAACCGACAACGTCATTATATGCCTCTAGCATTATGATTTAAACATCTCAACGAGATACTAAAAGTTTCTTAATATACAGACTTGATGGCATATTAACAGACTTAATTCTAACAATTATGTCATCAAACTGAATAGCACGGGTATAAACTTTCCACAAGTTCCTCAATGTTTAATTAACCAATGTCAGCTGGTGGATAATCTAGATCAAACTATGAAACTGACCCGTCAAATTTCCACTAGCTTTGGCTTATACGAGCCATAAATAAGCACGCAATATTCCACCAAAGTTTCACTTCATTTGTCTTTTTCAACAGGTTTTATCAGAAAATTTATTAGCATCGGTCGAATCTGTGGCGGAGGATTGTAACTCTTACGTATAATATGTATTTGCCCAAAATGACATAGAGGATATTCGTCAACTTTGGTGTAAGATCGATTTTTATTTCACCGAGTGAGCTCAGAAAACATATTTTCACGAGTGGCATAGCCACGAGTGAAAATGTCACTTTCTGAGTTCACGAGTTGACATAAAAATCATCTTACACCAAAGTTGACGAATATTCTGTTTCTTTCATGCTTAGTTTTGCGTTTTATTTGATGTATTTTACACAAATTATAACGTGACGTCATTTTTACTCCAAGATGACGTCATTTATCATCTAATATGACGTCATGAACGATAAAGATATAAGGTTATATTTTCACTGCGATGAAAATATAAAATTTATATTTTCATCGTTTATTTTCATCGAATAACGTGACGTTTCACCGTAAAGCATGAAAGAAATATGGTTACTTTTTTAGATAATGCAGTTTTTCTATAATTACTATCCTTATACAGTTTAGATCATATAATTTCTTCGGATAGTTGGTTATTACGCTATAAGTTCAAACGCATTTTTTTGTTTCTATCAAAGAGTTTCTATCTGTTCGTTGAGGCAATACACTCACTAAATGACTGTATTTTGAAGAGGCATAGACAGTATAAATGAATACTCTGATGATACTTAATTTAATCAATAATATTATGCATGGCGTAAGTCAATAATAAAGGGTATATCCAACAACATGTCATGACACTAACATTTGACAACCTGATAAATTCTAATCGTTAGATGCCTCAAGTAAATATATAGAGTGCATTAGATTTATATACAAAATAAATTATTCATATTTAAATCATGCTAATTTTCATGCGTCGATGCTAGATGTTTTCTAACAGATAATTCTGATTTAACCAAGCTTGCGTGTTACTTTTATGGCATCAGCTTTTCATGTATTATGATTACTTGCCGCTTTATTTCATGTCATAATTTAGTTTGATCATCATCCCTATCAATTTTCACGCAATGTTATGATTTAAACAACTCGATGAGATACGCAAACTGTCTCAATACCGAGACTAATGGATTTTCGAGTTATATCAAAAGTAATAATAATGATAATGGTTGTATTCAATGTAATATCGGTGTGATATTGATTTTTATAATTCTTTATTAGATATCATCAAGTGCTAGTAAGCCAAGGTCATTAAACGAATATTATAATTATCAAAGTAAAGCTTAATAAGCGACACACTATCATTCCAAGAGTTAAAATTATGTTTAAAAGATATCCTTACGTATTATAAGTATGATATATTCATGTAGCTAGATTAGGTAAATATATATATTTATTTTGTCATTAAGTAAGATATAATGATACAAATGACACAATAAAACAGATATGACAATAAAATGCAGTTCAAAATGCTTTGGCATCAAATTAAAACAGATTATTTAAAATATATAATTTAATTTTATACCATAACATGCTTCCCAATACAAATAATCACACAAACAAATTTGGTCTTTTTTCCATTGTGGTCCTTTACATTGGTGGCAGGAAAAATGAATTAATATCACATGCATTACCACAGATCCCGCGATATATATGTATTGTCTGACATTATTCTATTTTCGCTAGTCTGCCTTCAGATATTCATTTAAGAATTATATAATCACACAAATAAATATTGCAAAACATGTATTTAATTCTTTAATACACATAACCACATTAAGCTTTTTGATTAAACACTAATAGATATCGACGTTTTCATGCATTATATTCGTGCATGAAACAATCCCCAAGATACAATTATGGCAGTACAAAGTGTGAAAGTGATGATTTCAACAAGGCCAAAATTAACTGTGCCTTCACATTGCACTTAAAACATGATTGTTTGTTTTCAATACAGATCTCGCCAGTCATTGACAAACCTTTGAAAGAAAAAGTTGATAGCCCTTTTCTCAATTTGGTCGAACAAACAAATGAAATTGTTTAATCATCTAACGTGAATGCATTTCTTGTTTTTCAATCAAATAATACTCGATATTTGATTCATGTGAACCGCTCTCAATAAACATTCTTATTCAATATTAAATTTGTGAAAAGCGAAATGCGTTCCGCTTCTTGTATAAAACTCAAGTGAAAAACGAGAATCTGCATCAAATTCCTGAAACAATTAGGTTAACTAAACTATAATTTCACAAGCGAAATATTGGTCAGAAAGTTAATATTCATTTCTTTAACTTAGCAAAACACTTTTACAGAGAAATGTTTACATAGAATTCTACGCGAAATGTCGAGTATATTTAAAGGCTGTAAGCTTGTAAAATATGATGTATTTATTACTGTACGAATGCTTAACAGATCTAATTCCTATTTAACTGTCTGGATTTCATACAGCATTGCTTCAAATGGGTATACTTGTTATTCTTTTTTTTCTTAACTAAAGTAATCATGCAATGTAGTACAATAATTGCCACATTATGAGATATGAATCCTGTAATTTGTTACCAGCGATAAAAGATTACAATATGTTTACATTCAGACATATTACATTATCATTAATATTTACATACAATAAGATTGTTTTTCATATCATACATCTTATCGACTTACAAAACCATAACATACGCACGACATAACTACACCAATTTGTCCTTAAAATAGATGATGATATAACGATAAGATATATCAGTCGTAGTTTTGTAATGAAAATCATTAATGAGTATAATAATAATACAAAGCATGATGATTAATATTTCAACAAAACAAAGTTCTGTATGTCGAATAATTGCAGAAAGAGAACAACTATTACGAGGTTTTATTTCCTTAATATCAACGCTATAAAATATATGTATTTTCTGATTTAGAAACATATACTCGTTATACTTTCCAATTATTATCACCAATGTACAGAATAAAAAGAATCAGGCACGTAAATGGGCAATAAAATGGATGTTAATTATTACTAATGCTACTTTCTAAAACAACATACCAAGAATCAATTTTCTTTATATATGTTCCTTCCGCGTTAGATTGTATGAACAAATGGCTTTTTAATACATTTGAAAGTAGTAACTTTAATGCTTCTAAAAGCTAAATTCGAAGTAAGCCTTCAGATATTTTAATCGGCAAATGGAGTATTAAAAATTCATATACGTAGAGAAAACTAACAAATGTGTTTCTATATGATATAATCACTAGGGTTCTTGTCTTAGAATAACATGACGTTGAATAATGTACAAACGATTTAATAAAAGATAACCTTTATAAATATGTATGCCTTCGACTACAAACAAAGCGTAATCACAAAACTTCTCACCAATACAAACACCATGACAATGAATTGTATCTTTAAGTTATGTACAGCTGAAGTCTATAATGTAATCAAAATGGTTTAAGATAGATTGTGTAGATTAGATGCTAACAATACAATAGTCTGATACTTAATGACAATAAAAAAGAGTAGTTTTTACATCATACTTTCCAATTATTGTCACCAATTGTCACAGAAAAAGGAAACAGGCAGGTGAATGACAATAACATAGAAGAGAACAATTACTAAAACACAATATGTATAATGCGTATATCTAATACAACATACCAGGAAATAATGTTCTTTCTATGTGTATCTTCCGCGTTGGATTTTAAATACGAACGACATTTAAATACCTTTGAAATCAGTAACACAAATAATTCTTAAAGCTAAATGTATATTGTTAGCCTTGGGGTATTTTAATCGTTCAACGGAGTGTTAAATCGTCATATACTCAGAGAAAACGAACAAATATGTTTTTATATGATACTATCACTAGAGTCCTTGTCGATGAATTACATATCGTTGAATAATGTACAGACGATTTATTAAAAGATAACTTTCATTAATATGGATGCCTTTGACTACTAACAAAGCGTACTCACAATGCGTCTCACCATTACAAACACTATGACAATGGTAATGTATCTTGAAGTTATTACAACTGTTATTGTCTATAATGTATTCATAATGATTTAAGATATTTGTATATTTGATGCGAACATTACAACAGTATCAGGGGCGGATCCAGAATTTTTTTCGGGGGGGGTCCGAACTTTTCTAGGGGGGGGTCCGAATTTTTCTAGGGGGTTCCGAACCTCGAACCACAACCACATTATACACATTTTGCAGAAAAAATGCAACATATCGATAATAAAAACTACATAACCATTAAATCTATGTTAAGCACCAAGAAAAATTGCTTCATACTACTTAAAAATAGCTTACAAGCAAGAAATACACTACTGGACATGTACATTTTCCAAATTCTAGGGGGACTTATTATCATCTTACTCTTTTATGTAACATTATAGAATCTGAGTTATATGTGCACTTCATATTGTTCAAAGAAACATGCATTTCAACCAAACACATTTGCTATTTTGTATTTTAATACATGTATTTTTATGCAGGTTAAGCCATTGTGATAAAATATTCAGACATTCAGCCTACTTAAGAACTTCTTTTCGCGTCGAATACAATTTCGTTTCCATCGCACAGAAATCCCAGTGAAAATAGATTTTAATTGGTCCTTTATATATAGTCCAGACGTAAGATTTAAATTGTATTGAAGTCGAATATTCCTGTGGCAGTTAAATGCAACACACGTAATTCAATTTAAAAATTTCTATTTCCCGCGAAGTCTTTTTCATAATTTAGTTAATGTTTTATGGTATGTACATTGTGTCTGAGTATAACTAGAAATATATTTCAGAATTATGCAAAATTGCCAATCCTGCTACTAAGATGGTACATGATCAAACCACAAAACCTTTTAATTAAATAAAATTTAACGAATTGTCTATCCAATTACGCAAGCTTTATTAAGTGTATTCAGTATTTTAACGGTATGCGGTTGCAACATTTATAAAACCATCGATCAAATCATCTAAATATCGATCAAACTGATGTTTATAAGTTTGCGATTAAACATTAGAATTTAGAAGTTCTTATATGTGAGAAGAGTGTATTTGGTCCTCCTTTTTAAAGCTGACATTTTTGCGGTTAGCATTAAACGCTTCAAAATCCTGCAACAGTATGCATTTCTGTCAGGCATTATTTGAAGTACACTAACTAAACGGAATGATATCTTAAATTCCATTACTTTATACCATACGTGTGCATTTTTACTGTGTGCTTTTACTAGAAACTTTAAATGTACGTTCAATACGAGTTGTTAAACCCATCTGGAAGCGTAACAAATAATTTCCCTCTAGAACATATCATAAAACGTCTGAAATGCATATTTTATTGTCCTTTTTGCTATTGTATGACCGTCTTGATTTGATTTTGAAATGCATAACATTAAGTTAGAAGATAACCAAATTTAATTATGCCCAGAATGGAAATATAGTTATATTTTACAACTTGATGATTCTGAATTTGTTGAATATACCCAGTAGAAAAAAATACAATACATGCTCAGTAAGCAGATTCTTTATTACCATTTTGTATCTATATGATATGCATTTAATCTGCATAGATGATAGATGTGGTGAAATGTCCTGCAGCGTCTGGAAGAATGTATGTTTTAATATACGATTGGATTTGTACTGCAATTTCATCTACATATAACAGTTAATACACAGACAATGCCTACCTTTAAATCTATTTTGTGATAAAAAATCATCTGTCTCAAATCATGCCATTTTCAATCAAACTATTTATAAATTATTATCTTAATAGTATAAAGCGAATTATACACAGAGTAGTAAGGAAAGCTATACTATTAACCTTTATTATCTTCATAGAGGTGTTTAATAGTAACGTTGCTGTCATCCTTGACGTTATTATTTTAACTAACCCTTATCCAAATTGATTCGTTTATTTAAGACTGTTTGTTTAAAGACACGTTAATACCAATCCTGCTTTTCGTATGACAGTTTTGAAATATTGTTGAAAACAAAGAAGTGCAGACACTGAATAGTGTTTATTTCATTAGATATAACTGAACCCATAGTAGTCAGCTCTCTAGCAAATAAACATCATATTTATTCTGAAAATATTGACTGGTATCTATGGTACATCAGAACTTAATTATGGAACTACTTTTTCTCGATATTCACCAATGTGACAGAAAAAATAGTTCAAACACAGAACTTGAAAAAGAGAACTACTTTTTTGTGGTATATATATATGCTCGTTGCAGACAAAAACTACGATGGCTTGTTTAGAAAAAAATGTGACAAGGGTCCAGGCAAGCTAGGTGAGCTTGATGTTGTAACATACCCAAAACAATGTTACGACGTTTAACCCAGAATGAATAAATAAAATTAGGATAATGTTAACACCCTGCTAGTCTCAATCAAGCTAGAAAACGATGTCATGATTCGCATACCTACAATTAACAATAAATCGCGTATATGCAATTAGTCTAAGGTAAACGATCTCATCTTTGCTTTAATGATGTATAAATACACGTTAGTGAAAATAATGTTTTTGTCAATAAAATAACATTGCTACGTATGGGGATCTCGACCTATACCAAAACCTATGACAATTCTCATTTAAACTAATGTCAACAACGTTTGTAAAATGACATTTATGGTGAGGTGAAAGAAACTTGACAAGTTGACTGTTCTTCTTACTATACTTTAATTCAAGCTTTAGCAGAACAAAAGACGCACAAACGAAGCTACATTTAGTTTAGTGCATTCATTGCTAGTAAAGCAAACTATTGATTGGATTTCAAAATGGTTTCGCGTCCCTGTTTAAGTTCTTTAGTAATTTGATTTGAAAAAAATAAAACTCTTTACTTGCAGAATTCATCAAGTATATTGCCTAGCTTACAATTCTCCAAAAATGTTTATTGTCAACATGTTTCACTTATGTCAAGGTCTTCTCCTGATTGATATCGATTTTCTGAGAAATGACAATTTTATTATGAGCAAAAATACAATATTTACATAATAATAATAAACTACTTCAGTTCAGATCTTTTTATAGTATGACTGTATCATATACACTAGTTCCATACCACCAATATTGAGAACCAACAAATTCAGTGTATGTATCTAAACCGCAAAATACCCGAACGAGTCACCTAAAACAAGGACACATTATATAAAAACAAAAAAAAGAAATATGTTGTTTACTATATGACCCTGTTCTGATATTAGGTTGTGATGGTACAGCTGGTGTACTGAGTTTGTTACTAAAACAAATTAACAAATTTTCACTTTTTACAAAAATAAATTTCAAACCTTTAAATGGCTTTACCAAACGTTCATTGACCTGTACGCGTTCTCAAAACGGTATTAATAATGATAATTTTGTGCCTGTTTTTGTATGTTCTAAACACTTTCTCGAGACCCGTTCTCTTTGTTATCGAAAACAAGTTAAAATGTATGTGTAATTCAGTGTTTTTTACTTTAAAAAACCCTTTTAATAGAATACATGTATGTTCCATGAGGTCTAAACAAATGGTGTTTCACAAAGACTTTTAGGATTAGAAAGTACTAAATGTGTTCTCATAATTTATTCAAACGATGATTAAAACGGTAGACACATTTTCTTACAGACGCTTTCATTAACGTAAATCATTGTTTAATTCATCATAAATTGATACTTTCGAAACTTAATTAGATGATACAACCATTATATATAACACTGAAATCAATACATCATGACTTGATTGATGAACCTAGTACATTTATATATTCATTCCATCTATTATACATCAAACTAAATGTTCTGTTGAACTTACATAAGTCCTACAAACAGGCGCCTTTAGACATACCAGAAGTTATTTACGATTTGAGTAAATATTTTTTCTGGCAATTTTATATAGAATTCGTACAGAAAGAAAACTAGTCGATGATAGTTTCAAACTAATGCCCGACAATGTGTTGCTATTTATTCTCATTTACAACTGTAAATATATAGTAACATGTTTGTTTCCTCAATTTTAATAAAACAATCTTAAAAGTTGTATTGTTGTTAAGTTTGCTTTTGCTGTTCATAAATAGTCAGTGGTTTGATTTGCTTCTATACGAAACAAATTTGCTGAAATACAGTGTTTATGTTTGGTTTAACTTATAGAAAAAAATATCATGAGTAATACATTCATTTACTTTAATGTTATAAAAGAAGACAGAAACCGACGTTGTTACAAATATTGTAAAAAAAACCCAACAAATTCATATAGCAGAAATAAACTGAAAAACATATTCTTTACATGACACTACACATTGATATAAAAATGATAAATTTCGAGGACATAAAACCACGTTCTCAAAGCTCCATAGTGTAGCAGTGATACCCGTATAGTAAGCAGTAAATATAAAACATGCAAACGTTCTATAAATTATATTACCACATGTCACGCGCTCTATACAGAATTTCTAAGGATACATATTTGCCTTTCTTTAAAACGTCCATATCGAGAAAGTTGCTATCAGCTGACTTCAAGTTAGCACTACATGTAAATTAATTATCTCTTTGTGGTCGCATATAACAAATGTCAAGGATTGTGACATTAGTAGAAACGTAAACACAATTTAGTCCAAATGGAATTTACTATTACTTTATCCTATAAGTATACATTGTAAGTAATGAAACCTTTTAAAAGCTTACTTATCAATCCATTAGATATCATCAATACGTTACGTTTCGTTTGTGTGCCCTTCATCAATGTAGTCAGTATTGACTTCTGACGTATTTCAATTTAATGTAAACATATGACGATACATAGAAGCACTTGTCAGAGTAACGCTTGTTAAAAATTGATATGTATACGAGAAATGCTCGACAATCGTTTGTTTTAAGATATTTTAGTAAGAAATAATTAAATATAGAGTAAAATATGTTAGAGAACCATTGAACTGTATACACGTTTCTGTGTTAAATCTAATGACCTTTCTAAATTAGCAAGTTGTATCGCAGCATTTACAACAAAGAGTGCAGATATCTTGTAGAAGTAAACAAGTGAATGACTTCACTAACCGTACATTGACCTGTACGCATTCTAAAAACAGTATTACACATAATAATTTTGTGCTTTAGTAAGTTCAAAACATTTTACCCGGGAACCATTCTTTATATAATCAAAAATTAGTTTAGCCTTAATTGATATAATGGAAGCAGAGAAAAATACATTCATAAAAAATAAAAATAACTGTTCAATAGCTATTCTTGAATAAGCCTTTATTTCTAATAGACGCTATCAAGATGTAGGAATACGATGACGTCATACCGATTCCTGTCACGAACGATAACACAGGCATACTTTTATGCTGGTGCATATATGACTACGAATTAAAATTCGTATTATGCCGTTATGTGACAACCAAAGTTTGCGAAAGTTTGGATAATATTTCAAAATTATCTATATTTTTTGAAAATTGAAGAATTGAAACCAGTGAATTTGACCTTAAAATTAAGTGCTTTACCTTAAAACCCTGTTGAATAAATGTATGTACCATGAGGTCTGAACAAATGGGGTTTCAGACAGACTTTCATGACTAGAATGTAGTGAATGTGCCCTCGTTATTTATTCAAAACAAGTTAACTAGCTATAACTCAGCATTGACAACAAAGAATGTAAATGTCAAAGTTTGAAGTAATAAACAAGTAGCAAGTGCATGTTCTGATTTCCTATCATAGGCTTTTTTCTTTTCACAAATGTTAGGACTTTTTAATCAAATTAGAAACACTATCATCTTTCCGTACTTCTACTTCAGAACGGAACTTTCTGTCACAATATTTGTTGATAGTCGATCAACTGTTTTCTGTTGAAATGAATGGAGAAAGAATAATAATTTCATAGGCGGTTACTATTTTTAAATTATTTGCACTGACTTCCTACCGAAGTATTAGTCGTAAACATGTTATTGTTTATATGATAGTGTTTTGATGATGAAAAGAATCTCAAGATGTTGACTTATATTTTACGAAATTACTATCTTTATTAAAGTACGAAGTCCCACATTTTGTTTTATTATTGTTTTCGTGAATAGTGATCAAAAAGAGATTTTTGCACAGCTTAAGAATGCAATTATCTCTGTAATTACCTTCTAGTATTGAAATTCTGAGATATGGTAAATATGACAATTTGAGTTTAAATAGTTCATTATATTACTCTGTGTTCATTGAAAAATCCCAACTGTTCACCTATAAAGATAAAGTAAATAAAGTTTCGGAAAAATTAAATGTATGTAACAAAAATGCATAAGTAAGAAATTGCCTATCATATTATCAGTTCTTCTCAAAACCAAGATTTTGTAGGAGATTTAAACCTCATTTACCATTCATTGTCATTCATTATTTTGTCTAAATTAATGATTGTACTAAACTTTAAGTTTAGAGCTGCAAATCAGATAAGGTATGTTGCAACTCCTACGATCTCAATTAAATTCAGACTTATTTATAAGGCTTAAATATCTTCGCTGGCGTTCGACGCGTAGTAGATATGATTATTTATAAAATTGTTTAAAGGCAAAATTAAGAAAACCTTCAGGACGCGAGGACATAATGTTCTGTGTAGACGCAGATAATTTCTAGTTTCCTACGAATTTATTTACTTAATTTGACTAGAATTGGGCAAGTAACATGAAAAGGCACTAGGTGGTTTTTACTTAAAGTACGAAGTTTTAGATTAACATATTGCAATTGGAATTAAGAAACCGCAAATGACATAACAGTACAGACAGATTATTCTGATTAAACGTCTGCAAGACACAATAGGCTTTAAGCATTTATTACCGCATTAATGCATGTGAAACTATTTCTGGTTCCAGTTGGTATCACTACAATCAGCATCCGAGAGATTGTTACTCTGTCAATGCCGCCATTTCAACGACATTTTTATATCCAGTAAAAAGCAAAGCTAAGAATCACAAGAACAAAACAAAAGCTGGTGATATTTTACGTATAAATAGCAGCATAACCTTGCTATTTGTTTGTTATATATAATGCAAGCTAATGTCTTTCTGTCACGTATAATGTATGTTTTAGATAATGCAACGACGAGATTTAGATACTGTTAGGTTAGTGTCGATCTGTACTTAGTTTATCCGGCAAAGTTGGGAGATTGGTACAGTACAGCTTAATTTGAATGGTAAAGTAAGCGAGAGAAGTAATTTATACTCATCAGATTAATACCATGCTATTTACTAGGGCTGTCACGATACAACAGAAGCGTATCGCGATATATTGCAATACGCTAGCACCGTATCGCGATACGTACCACGATATATTGTGGGTTTTTAGATTCGCTGTATTTAACAAAAACATTGCAATTCTTCCATGCAGCTAGAATCTAGAGTCTATAAGTCTGTACGGTCATTTAGAACTGTGATATGTGTTTTGCATATAAAAAATGCTTAAATTGAAGGACACAATCACCCCCTTAGCTGCAGAACATCCTAGCAATCAAGCTCCTTGACGTCATGCTTGGTTCACAAATTCATGTCCCGAAGTATTCGTTTTAATGACATGTTTGCAACAGTTCCGTTCAACCAATCTAACGCGCCCCAATCGTTATAACTGACTTATTACTTACTGTAACTTAGAAATGCGATTGTTTTAAAAGCACTGATCTAGACACAATTTTGCCATAATTAAGCAACATTTAAACGACGACCTTTACCTCTTGTTCTCTCTATCAAGGGATACTTAGGTACATTCCGCCATGTTATGACCGCAAACAAGTTGCTAAAAGAGGCAATAGACATAAAATACAACCAAATCTGACCAGAAAGCATATTTATCAAATGTTTGTTAATCATAAAATATACTTAACAAACATCATTCGGTGAGCATTTTGTATTGACAACAATGTTCACATAAAATTCGATAGCATGATTTTAGAAAACTACACTGGCGTTATAGCGTATAAATGTATAAACTGTTCTACCACGATTTCATGACTACATTTCGAATCAACCGACAACGTCATTATATGCCTCTAGCACTATGATTTAAACATCTCAACGAGGTACTAAAACTTTCTCAATGTACAGACTTGATGGCTTATCTAACAGTCTTAATTATAACAATTATGTCTTCAAACAGAATAGCACGGGTATAAACTTTCCACAAGTGCCTCAATATTTGATTAACCAATGTCAGCTAGTGGATAATCTAGATCGAACTATGAAGCTGATCCTTCAAATTTCTACTAGCTTTTGTGCTAATACGATCCATAAATAAGCACGCAATATTCCACCACAGTACCATTTCATTTGTCTTTTTCATCAGGTTTCGTCAGAAAATTTATTAGCATCGATCGAATCTGTGGCGGGGGATTGTAACACTTACGTATAATATGTATTTGCCCAAAATGTCTTTTTTAGATAATGCCATTTTTCTATAATTAATATCCTTATATAGTCTAGATCATATAATTTCTTCGGATAGTTGGTCGGGTATAACGTCGTAACAGCACAATGTTAAGGTCATATCAGTCAACATACATACCGTTCATGGAAAGGCTAAATCGCTGGATTTAGCTATTAACCAGTTACTGGACACATACTTCCATCAGAAACTAAAAACTGTCTTAAGAATCAGTGGTAGGAGGGAAAGTGAACATAAAATTCATTCCAGAACCAACCTCTAAAAAGTTTGCCGCGCCCATCATATAATTCATAGGAGTAGCATATGTCTAATACATGTTAATCACATGTTTCATTTGTATGTGTGTGCAATTTCGTTTTACTGACAGGAAACTGTTATGATCGCTTAAATGAATAAATTATCAATATTGTCCAGATTAAAGCGAGAAAACTAAATTGTTTCTGCATTGATCGAGGATATAAATCATTCTGGATATGTTTTATCTGAAAAGACATTGAATCTACGTAAATGGACTTTTGCTATTATGAGTGCTTAAAGTACAATTTACCTATTTTCTCTTCACAACCGCCATAAGTTCAAAACGCATTTTTGTTTCTATAAAAGAGTCTCTATCTGTTCGTTGGAGCAATACACTCACTAAATGACTGTATTTTGAAGAGGCGTAAACAGTATGAATGAATATTCTGATGATACTTAATTCAATCAATTCTATTCTGCATGGCGTAAGTCAATTTTAAAGGGTATATCCAACAACATGTCATGACACTAACATTTGGCAACCTGATAAAGTCTAATCGTTAGATGCCTCAAGTAAATATATAGAGTGTATTAGATTTATATACAAAATAAATGATTCATGTTTAAATAGTGTTATTTTCATGCGTCGATGCTAGATGCTTTCTAACAGATAATTCTGATTTTTACCAAACTTGCGTGTTAGTTTTATGGCATCAGCTTTTTATGTATTATGATTACTTGCCGCTTTATTTCATGTCATAATTTAGTTCGATCATCATCCCTATCAATTTTCACGCAATGTTTTTATTTAAACAACTCAATGAGATACGCAAACTGTCTCAATACCAGGACTAATGGATTTTCTAGTTATATTAAAAGTAATAATAATGATAATGGTTGTATTCAATGTAATATCGGTGTGATATTGATTTTTTTAATTCTTTATAAGATATCATCAAGTGCTAGTAAACCAAGGTCATTAAACGAATATTAAAATTATCAAAGTAAAGCTTAATAAGCGACACACTCTCATTCCAAGAGTTAAAATTCTGTACAAAAAATATCCTTACGTATTATAAGTATAATATAATCATGTAGCTAAATTAGGTAAATAGATATATTTGTTTCATTTTTAGGTAAGATATAATGATACAATAAAACAAATATGACACAAAATGCTGTTTAAAATGCTTTAGCATCAAATTAAAACAGATTATTTAAAATATATAATTTAATTTTATACCATAACATGCTTCCCAATACAAATAATCACACACAAAAATTAGGTATATTTTTCATTGTGGTCCTTGACATTGGTGGCAGGAAAAATGAATTAATATCACATGCATTACCACAGATCCCGCGATATTTATGTATTGTCTGACATTATTCAATTTTCGCCAGTCTGCCTTTAGATTTCATTTAAGAATTATATAATCACACAAATAAATATTGCAATACATGTATTTAAGTTTTCAATACACATAACCACATTAAGCTTTTTGATTAAACACTAATAGATATCGACGTTTTCATGCATTATATTCGTGCATGAAACAATCCCAAGATACAATTATGGCAGTACAAAGAATGAAAGTGATGATTTTCAACCAAGGCAAAAATTATCTGTGTGTTCACATTGATCTTAAAACATGATTGTTTGCTTTCACTACAGATCTCGCCAGTCATTGACAAACCTTTGGAAGAAAAAATTGATAACCCTTTTCTCAATTTTGTCGAACGAACAAATGAAATCATTTAATCATCTAACGTGAATGCATTTCTTGTTTTTTCAATCAAATAATACTCGATATTTGATTCATGTGAACCACTCTCAATAAACATTCTTATTCAATATTAAGTTTGTGAAAAGCGAAATGCGTTCCGCTTCTTGTATAAAATTAAAGAGAAAAACGAGAATCTGCATCAAATTCCTGAAACAATTAGGTTAACTAAACTATGATTTCACAAGCGGAATATTGGTCAGAAAGTTAAAATTCATTTCTTTAACTAAGCAAAACACTTTCAGAGAAATGTGTACATAGAATTCTATGCGAAATGTCGAGTATATTTAAAGGCTGAAAGCTTGTAAAATATGATGAATTTATTACGAATGCTTAACATACCTAATTCCTTTTTAACTGTCTGGATTTTATACAGCATTGCTTCAAATGGGTATACTTGTTATTCTTTTTTTTCTTAACTAAAGTAATCATGAAATGTAGTACAATAGTTGCCACATTATGAGATATAAATCCTGTAATTTGTTACCAGCGATAAAAGATTACAATATGTTTACATTCAGACATATTACATTATAATTTATATATACATATAATAAGATTGTTTTACATAGCATACATCTTATCGACTTACAAAACCATAACATACGCGTATGACATAACTACACCGCCTTGTCCTTGAAATAGATAATGATATAACCATAAGATATATCAGTCGTAGTTTTGTAATGAAAAACATTAATGAGTATAATAATAATACAAAGCATGATAATTAATATTTCAACAAAAATCAGCTCTGTATGTCGAATAATTGCTTCAGAAAGCAAACAACTATAACGAGGTTTTATTTCCTTAATATCAACGCTATAGAATATATGTATTTTCAGATTTAGAAACATATACTCGTTATACTTTCCAATTATTATCACCAGTTTACAGAATAAAAAAATCAGACACGTAAATGGCAATAAAATGGATGTTAATAATTACTAATGCTACTTTCTAAAACAACATACCAAGATTCAATTTTCTTTATATATGTTCCTTCCGCGTTAGATTGTAGGAACAAATGGCTTTTTAATACATTTGAAAGTAGTAACTTTAATGCTTCTAAAAGCTAAATGCGAAGTAAGCCTTTAGATATTTTAATCGGCAAATGGAGTATTAAATAATCATATACGTAGAGAAAACTAACAAATGTGTTTCTATATGATATAATCACTAGGGTTCTTGTCTTAGAATAACATGACGTTGAATAATGTACAGACGATTTAATAAAAGATAACCTTTATAAATATGTATGCCTTCGACTACAAACAAAACGTAATCACAAAACTTCTCACCAATACAAACACCATGACAATGAGTTGTATCTTTGAGTTATGTACTATAATGTAATCAAAATGGTTTAAGATAGATCGTGTAGATTAGATGCTAACAATACAATAGTCTGATACTTAATGACAATAAAAAGGAGAAGTTTTTACATCATACTTTCCAATTATTGTCACCAATTGTCACAGAAAAAGGTAACAGGCATGTAAATGGCAATAACATAGAAGATAACAATTACTAAAACACAATATGTATAATGCATATATCTAATACAACATACCAGGAAATAATGTTCTTTCTATATGTATCTTCCACGTTGGATTTTAAATACGAACGACATTTAAATACCTTTAAAATCAGTAACACAAATAATTCTTAAAGCTAAATGTATATTGTTAGCCTTCGGGTATTTTAATCGATCAACGGAGTATTAAATCGTCATATACTCAGAGAAAACGAACAAATATGTTTTTATATGATACTATCACTAGAGTCCTTGTCGATGAATTACATATCGTTGAATAATGTACAGACGATTTAATAAAAGATAACTTTCATTAATATGGATGCCTCCGACTACTAACAAAGCGTACTCACAATGCGTCTCACCATTACAAACACTATGACAATGGTAATGTATCTTGAAGTTATTATAACTGTTATTGTCTATAATGTATTCATAATGATTTAAGATATTTGT
The DNA here is from genome assembly GCA_025267735.1 of Mactra quadrangularis. Taxonomy (NCBI): domain Eukaryota; kingdom Metazoa; phylum Mollusca; class Bivalvia; order Venerida; family Mactridae; genus Mactra; species Mactra quadrangularis. The sequence continues at coordinate 58,764,225 of CM046303.1, read as the reverse complement.
ATATTTGATGCGAACATTACAATAGTATCAGGGGCGGATCCAGAATTTTTTTCTGGGGGGGGGGGGGGGTCTGAACTTTTCTAGGGGGGGGGTCCGAATTTTTCTAGGGGGTTCCGAACCTCGAACCACAGCCATATTATACACATTTTGCAGGAAAAAATGCAACATATCGATAATAAAAACTACATAACCATTAAATCTATGTTAAGCAACAAGAAAAATTGCTTCATACTACTTAAAAATAGCTTACAAGCAAGAAATACACTACTGGACATGTACATTTTCCAAATTCTAGGGGGGCTTATTATCATCTTACTCTTTTATGTAACATTATAGAATCTGAGTTATATGTGCACTTCATATTGTTCAAAGAAACATGCATTTCAACAAAACACATTTGCTATTTTGTATTTTAATACATGTATGTTTATGCAGGTTAAGCCATTGTGATAAAATATTCAGACATTCAGCCTACTTAATAACTTCTTTTCGCGTCGAATACAATTTAGTTTCCATCGCACAGAAATCCCAGTGAAAATAGATTTTAATTGGTCCTTTATATATAGTCCAGACGTAAACTTTAAAATGTATTGAAGTCGAATATTCCTGTGGCAGTTAAATTCAACACACGTAATTCAATTTAAAAATTTCTATTTCCCACGAAGTCTTTTTCATAATTTAGTTAATGTTTATGGTATGTACATTGTGTCTGAGTATAACTAGAAATATATTTGAGAATTATGCAAAATTGCAAATCCTGCTACTTAGATGGCAAATGGTCAACCCAAAAATCCTTTTACTTAAATAAAATTTAACGAATTGTCTATCCATTTACACAAGCTTTATTAAGTGTATTCAGTATTTTAACGGCATGCGGTTGCAACATTTATAAAACCATCGATCAAAGCATCTTATTATCGATCCAACTGATGTTTATAAGTTTGCGATTAAAGATTGGTATTTGGAACGTCTTGTATGTGAGAAGAGTGTGTTTGGTCCTCCTTTTTAAAGCTGACTTTTTTGCGGTTAGCATTAAACGTTTCAATATCCTGCTACAGTTGGCATTTCTGTCTGGCATTATTTTATTTGAAATACAATAACTTAACGGAATGATATCTTAAATTCCATTCCATTATGATTCATTGAATGCTTTGACTAGAAACTTTAACTGTACGTTCAATACGAGTTGTTAAACCCATCTGGAAGCGTAACAAATAATTTCCCTCCAGAACAAATCATAAAACGTCTGAAATGCATATTTTATTGTCCTTTTTGCTATTGTATGACCGTCTTGATTTGATTTTGAAATGCATAACATTAAGTTAGAAGAGAACCAAATTTGATTATGCCCAGAATGGAAATATAGTTATATTTTACAACTTGATGATTCTGAATTTGTTGAATATACCCAGTAGAAAAAAAATACAATACTTGCTCAGTAAGCAGATTCTTTATTAACATTTTGTATCTATATGGTATGCATTTAATCTGCATAGATGATAGATGTGGTGAAATGTCCTGCAGCGTCTGGAAGAATGCATGTTTTATATTCATACGATTGGATTTGTACTGCAATGTCATCTACATATAACAGTTAATACACAGACAATGCCTTACCTTTAAATCTAATTTGTGATAAAAGTTCATCTTCAATCATGCCATGTTTAATCAAACTTTTTATAAATTATTATCTTAATAGTATAAAGCGAATTCTACACAGAGTCGTAAGGAAAGTTATACTATTAACCTTTATTACAGTGTATCTTCATAGAGGTGTTTAATAGTGACTTTGCTGTCATCTTTGACTGTTATTTTAACTAACCCTTATCCAAATTGATTCGTTTATTTAAGACTGTTTATTTACAAGACACGTTAATACCAATCCTGCTTTTTGTATGACAGTTTTGAAATATTGTTGAAAACAAAGAAGTGCAGACACTGAATAGTGTTTATTTCATTAGATATAACAGAACCCATAGTAGTCAGCTATCTGGCAAATAAACATCATATTTATTCTGAAAATATTGACTGGTATCTATGGTACATCAGAACTTAATTATGGAACTACTTTTTCTCGATACTCACCAATGTTACAGAAAAAATAGTTCAAACACAGAACTTGAATAAGAGAACTACTTTTTGTGGTATATATATATGCTCTTTGCAGACAAAAACTATGATGGCTCGTTTAGAAAAAAATGTGACAAGGGTCCAGGAAAGCTAGATGAGCTGGATGTTGTAACATGCCCAAAACAATGTTACGGCGTTTAACCCAGAATTAATAAATAAAATTAGGATAATGTTAACACCCTATTGCCAGTATCAATCAAGCTAGGATACGATGTCATGATTCGCATGCCTAGCTTAACAATCAATCACTTATATGCAATTAGTCTAAGGTCAACGATTATATCTTTGCTTTAATGATGTATAAATACACGTTAGTGAAAATAATATTCTTGTCAATAAAATAACATTGCTACGTATGGGGATCTCGACCTATACCAAAACCTATGACAATTCTCATTTAAACTAATGTCAGCAACGTTTGTAAGATGACATTTATGGTGAGGTGAAAGAAACTTGACTGTTCTTCTAGCTATGCTTTAATTCAAGCTTAAGCAGAACAAAAGACGCACAAAAAAGCTATATTCAGTTTTGTGCATTCATTGTTAGTAAAGCAAACTATTGATCGGATTTCAAAATAGTTTCGCGTCCCTGTTTAAGTTCTTTAGTAATTTGATTTGAAAAAAATAAAACTCTTTACTTGCAGAATTCATCAAGTATATTGCTTAGCTTACACTTCTCCAAAAATGTTTTTTGTCAACATGTTTCACATTTGTCAAGGTCTTCTCCTGATTGATATCGATTTTCTGAGAAATGACAATTTTATTATGAGCAAAAATACAATATTTACATAATAATAATAAACTACTTCAGTTCAGATCTTTTTATAGTATGACTTCCTCATATACACTAGTTCCATACAACCAATATTGAGAACCAATAAATTCAGTGTACTTATCTAAACCGCAAAATGCCCGATAGAGTCACCTAAAACAAGGACATATTATTTAAAAACAAAAACAAAGAAATATGTAGTTTACTATACGACTCTGTTCTGATATTAGGTTGTGATGGTACAGCTGGTGTACTGAGTTTGTTACTAAAACAAATTAACAAATTATCACTTTTTACAAAATACAAAAATAAGTTTCAAACCTGTAAATGACTTTACCAAACGTTCATTGACCTGTACGCGTTCTCAAAACGGTATAAATAATGATAATTTTGTGCCTGTTTTTGTATGTTCTAAACACTTTTCTCGAGAACCGTTCTCTTTGTTATCGAAAACAAGTTTAAATGTATGTGTAATTCAGTGTTTCAACTTTAAAAAACCCTTTTAATAGAATACATGTATGTTCCACGAGGTCAAAACAAATGGTGTTTCACATAGACTTTTAGGATTAGACAGTACTAAATGTGTTCTCATAATTTATTCAAACGATGATTAAAACGGTAGACACATTTTCTTACTGACGCTTTCATCAACGTAAAATCATTGTTTAATCCATCATAAATTGATACTTTCGAAACTTAATTAGATGATACAGCATTGTATATAACACTGAAATCAATACAACATGACTTGATTGATGAACCTTGTATGTTCTTTATATTCATTCCACCCATTATACATCTAACTAAATGTTCTGTTGAACTTACACAAGTCCTGCAAACAGGCGCCTTTAGACATACCAGGAGTTATTTACGATTTGAGTAAATATTTGTTCTGGCAATTTTATATAGAATTCGCACAGAAAGAAAACTAGTCGATGATAGTTTCAAACTAATGCCCGACAATGTGTTGTTATTTATTCTCATTTACAACTGTAATTATATAGTAACATGTTTGTTTCCTCAATTTTAATTAAACAATCTCGAAGTTGTATTGTTGTTAAGTTTGCTTTTGCTGTTCATGAATAGTCAGCTGTTTGATTTGCTCCATACGAAACAAATTTGCTGAAATACAGTGCTTACGTTCGGTTTAACTTAAAGAAAAAAATTATCATGAGTAATACTTTCATTTACTTCAATGTTATAAAAGAAGACAGAAACAGACATAGTTACAAATATTGTATAAAAAAACAAGAAATTCATATAGCAGAAATAAACTGAAAAAAACATAGTCTTTACATGGCACTACACATTGATATGAACAAAGATAACTTTCGAGGAGATAAAACCCCGTTCTCAAAGCTACATAGTGTAGCAGTGATACCCGTATAGTAAGCAGTAAATATAAAACATGCAAACGTTCTATAAATTATATTACCACATGTCACGCGCTCTCTACAGAATTTCTAAGGATACATATTTGCCTCACTTAAAAACGTCCATATCGATAAAGTTGCTATCAGCTGACTTCAAGTTAGCACTGCATGTAAATTAATTATCTCTTAGTGGTCGCATATAACACATGTCAAGGATTGTGACATTAGTAGAAACGTAAACACAATTTAGTCCAAATGGAATTTACTATTACTTTATCCTATAAGTATACATTGTAAGTAATGAAACCTTTTAAAAGCTTATTTATCAATCCATTAGATATCATCAATACGTTACGTTTCGTTTGTGTGCTCTTCATCAATGAAGTCAGTATTGACTTCTGATGTGTTTCAATTTAATGTAAACATATGACGATACATAGAAGTATTTGTCAGAGTAACGCTTGTTAAAAATTGATATGTATAAGAGTTTGTTTTAAGATATTTTAGTAAGAAATATTTAAATATAAAGTAAAATATGTTAGAGAGTCATTGAACTGTATACACGTTTCTGTGTTAAATCAAATGACCTTTCTAAATTAGCAAGTTATATCGCAGCATTTACAACAAAGAGTGTAGATATCTTGTAGAAGTAAACAAGTGAATGACTTCACTAACCGTACATTGACCTGAACGCATTCTAAACACAGTATTACAAATAATAATTTTGTGCTTTTGTATGTTCAAATCATTTTACCCGGGAACCATTCTTTATATAATCAAAAATTATTTTAGCCAAAATAATATAATGGAAGCAGAGAAAAAATACATTGATAAAAAAAATAAAAATAACTGTTCAATAGCTATTCTTGAATAAGCCTTTATTTCTAAAAGCCGCTATCAAGATGTAGGAATACGATGACGTCATACCGATTCCTGTCACGAACGATAACACAGGCATACTTTTATGCAGGTGCTTATATGACTACGAATTTAAGTTCGTATTATGCCGTTATGTGACAACAAAATTTTGCGAAAGTTTGGATAATATTTCAAACTTATCTATATTTTGGAAAATTGAAGAATTGAAACCAGTGAATTTGACCTTAAAATTAAGTGCTTTACCTTAAAACCCTATTTAGTTGAATAAATGTATGTACCATGAGGTCTGAACAAATGGGGTTTCAGACAGACTTTCATGACTAGAATGTACTAAATGAGCCCTCGTTATTAATTCAAACAAGTTAACAAGCTATAACTCAGCATTAACAACAAAGAATGTAAATGTCAAAGTTTGAAGAAGTAAACAAGTAGCAAGTGCATGTTCTGATTTCCTATCATAGGCTTCTTTCTTTTCACAAATGTTAGGGCTTTTTAATCAAATTAGAAACACTATCATCTTCTCGTACTTCTACTTCAGAACGGAACTTTCTGTCACAATATTTGTTGATAGTCAATCAACTGTTTTTTCTGTCTAAAAGAATGGAGAAAGAATAATAATTTCATAGGCGGATACTATTTTTAAATTATTTGCACTTACTTCCTACCGAAGTATTAGTCGTAAACATGTTATTGTTTATACGATAGTGTTTTGATGATGAAAATAATCTCAAGATGTTGACTTATATTTTACGAAATTACTATCTTTATTAAAGTACGAAGTCCCACATTTTGTTGTATTATTGTTTTCGAGAATAGTGATCAAAAAGAGATTTTGCCAAGCTTAAGAATGCAATCATCTCTGTAATTACCTTCTAGTATTGAAATTCTGAGATATGGTAATTTTCAGTTAAAATAATTCATTATATTACTCTGTGTTCATTGAATAATCCAAACTGTTCACCTATAAAGGTAAAGTAAATAAAGTTTCTGAACAAATAAGTGTATGTAACAAAAATGCATAAGTAAGAAATTGCCTATCATATTATCGGTTCTTCTTAAATCGAAGATTTTGTAGGAGATTTAAACCTCATTTACCATTCGTTGTCATTTTGTCTAAATTAATGATTGTACTAAACTTTAAGTTTGGAACTGCAAATCAGATAAGGTATGTTGCAACCCCTACGATCTCAATTCAATTCAGACTTATTTATGAGGCTTGAATATCTTCGAGGCGTTCGACGCGGAGTAGATATAATTATTTATAAAATTGTTTAAAAGGCAATTAAGTAAACCTTCAGGACGTGAGGACATAATGATCTGTGTAGACGCAGATGATTTCTAGTTTCCTACGAATTTACTTACTTAATTTGACTAGAATTGGGCAAGTAACATGAAAAGACACTTGTTGATTTTTACTTAAAGTACGAAGTTTTAGATTAACCGATTGCAATCAGAATTAGGAAAACGCAAAGGACCTAACAGTACAGACAGATTATTCTGATTAAACGTCTGCAAGACACAATAGGCTTTAAGCATTTATTATCGCATTATTGCATGTGAAAGTATTTCTGGTTCCAGTTGTTATCACTACAATCAACATCTGCGAGATTGTTACTCTGTCAATGCAGCCATTTCAACGACATTTGTATATCCAGTGAAAAGCAAAGCTAAGAATCATAAGAGCAGAACAAAAACTGGTGATATTTTTATGCATAAATAGCAGCATAAACTTGTTATTTGTTTGTTATATATAATGCCAGCTAATGTTTTTCTGTCACGTATAATGTATGTTTTAGATAATGCAACGACGAGATATAGATAATTTTAGGTTAATGTCGATCTGTACTTAGTTTATCCGGCAAAGTTGGGAGATTGGTACTGTGCAGCTCAATTTGAATGGTAAAGTGAGCGAGAGAAGTAATTTATACTCATCAGATTAATACCATGCTATTTACAGTATAATTGCTTAACAACTTTGCAACGTTTAGCCAGATGTCTGCTACTGATACCTTTTAAATCGTTAATTAGTTGTAACTCATTATCATTTATTTTAAAAGCAATTGAGTCTCAAATCATAGATAATGCAAACATTTTGCAAATGCTTATCTTCACCTATTATTATGATAATACTAATACATTACATATCCCAAGGAATTTTTGAAGTACAATCAGATTCTTCATTAGCAAAACAATGACATAAAACTAGTTTGTCCTATTTTGAGGCTTAACCAGATATTTTTTGCAACAAAATGCTTCCATTCGATGCTCAAGAAAGATTTCAGGACAGCAATATATTATAGAAGAAGATAGAACTCTTGATAGATTAAATGTATCCGAATATACTTATCACTAGACATTGTAATTACTGAATGTCGTGTCCAGCTGAAATGTCTCATTAACTGTTCAAGAAATTGTACTACTACGTAGCAAGGTTTCAAAAACAAATTCGCTTAAACGAACAAATTGCATAATGTCAATTTGTCTCTATTAGAAAAAATGACGCATTGATTTAGACAATATAAATACTGTTAATGTGGAATCAGAAATCACTATTGTGTATGATGTTCATATTTTAGCCAGTCACAGAAAACATCAACTGAACAATTTACATAAGCCATGCCAAGTATGCCAAATTTGTTGTTATGTCTTATTGAAATGGTAGAATTTGTCTTCTTCATATATATTTATATGATTTTATAACACTTTGTTATATACGACACAAATTTCAGAAATTAATCCTATCACAAGTAGTCTGTGCTTATTTTTTTCCATCAAATTGTACATATAAGGTAAACCTCATATTTTAATCATTTGGTACTAGAGCAAAATTTGAACATCCTAGATAAGACTTTCAATGTAACCAAGTTTTTCAATTTATCAAACAATTTAGCTGGTACTCCCTACATAAGCATCAACTTAATATTTCATATCTTATTCTGAAAGCGCAGAAAACAGTGTTGTGACCGATATTGTGACTGTTTAAGTGGAATTTATATACTTAGCTACTTAGCAAAACATTTAATTACATTACACAAATAAAAAATATGTGTTTTAATTACTTTCATTTACATTTCCAGGAATAAGACTTTTTTGTTTATAAAATTTAGTGTTGAGACTTCTTTGTTATGGTTGCAATCTTATTGGCTTTTCTTTGTATAATCTGTATTATTGAAACAAATATTGAATCAGAAAAAAAGATTTATTGCATTAATAGAGACCACTGTCTAGTGAACATCATGTAGTCGCATTTAAATTGAAAACGTATTAATTCAACTTAAGACCTATTGCGTGCCTTGTAAAATGTTGGAACTGATTTATATCTCTGTAAACATATCTTTTTGTCATAACTTTGTAAACAATTTAACAGGGTTTTAATAATAAAAGCTGCGACAATGAGATATATCAAACCTATTTTAATTACCAAATCACAATTAGGTCCTAACTTTAATATCTAAATATGTGTAATACATTTAATCAACAGGCACTTATTGCAAGGCAGGCTTGGTGAAATTTATATTATTGTAGCTTTTTTTTGCAAAAGTAATAAATGCTATAAAGTTAATGGTCGTATTAGATATTATATTTTTTTAATTCTAAACTGATAAACCAAATGTATATACCTGTTTCGGAATTGATTTTCATAAAGACATTTGTTGGCTTCAATTGAAGTCTTTTCCTTCACCATTTAGCAATATGAATGTGATTAAAGGTAGATATGCTATAAATTTGCACTTTGATATAAATATGGTTGGTCCTTTTGCCACTCAATTGAAAATTGTCTGCATTCAAACGCTATCAAAACAAGCGTTTACATATTGGTCAATACATATTTTTATACATTTATTAACGTATGAGAGAAGTAAACTAGCTCTGGCCATATTACCAAATTATGATTTTGTTATATCTAAATGAAATGTTTTGGAAAGACTTGACGGATCGTTGGGACAAAAATAAAATTGACGAAGGTCGTGACGAAGACAAACAGTATATCACTGCTGCAGCATACACCTACTACAGTAAGCAGACAAGCCAGAAATTTGTTCGCTTCGTGCAGTACCATTTTGTGTTAGGGCTTCATTTATCAACCGACAAGACCAATTATATTTCTTTAGTTTGTGTAAATTATCTAGCAAAAATAATCATAATCAATCAGATGTCTACGTCTGATGGTTGTTAAAATTGTAACTTCCTTTATCTCTTATTCATAATTGGTATCTAAAAGCTCAGCCGAAACAAGCAATGTCGCGTCATCGTCTTAATTAGCTTTCTATGTCATGGTTTAGTCAATGTTCTTGATTTAACTCGATTTGCATATCTGTGCAACATCAATGTATTGTCATCATTAGATGTGATTTGCAGAAAATTGACATACAGAGAGTTTCCTTAAATCTTGTGTCTGAACTAGATATTTGTTCGCAATAAAATACCGTGATTGGATTCTGCTGTAACATATGATTTTAGGATAGCAATTGTATTACTATATAAACTAGTAAGTGTATCTAAATATACTCGTCAGTGGAAATTTTAATTTAAGTATGTCGTGTCCAGATTGAATGTACATTAACAGTTAGGAAGATTCAAACTAAAGACGCAATAAGTATGCTTATAGTATGAACAGAAGAGAACATATATTTAATATTAAAGGCTAAAACATGTACATATTTATCGTTCACAAACATTTCATACGTCATTTAAATGGTAAAAATGTAATATATAGTTCAGGAATATTTTTCTTTTTTAAGACAAAAGGTATTATAGAACTCAAAGATAAACAAAAACTGTTATTAAAAAATATTCGGTGCTTAGAAGGGTTCATTTTATTTGAAGTATAAATAGTCATATACGAAGTTCAGTCATACTGCCAGGATCGTATCACGACAATATATAATTAATTAGCATTGTAATACGCAAAGTAGATAGTCTGCAACTACTGTCCGTGTTACGCATTTTTTTATCACAAATAAGTAATGGTACCATCATTTTTATACCGAAAGAGAATTATATTGGATAAACATGTATGATAGGCTCAATTTTATTGGTTAAAATATATGTCGAACGTAGGCATAGACAGCATCGCCGAAAAAGATATTGCTGTAAAGATGTATGCGTTATCAGGGAACGCATCGTTGTAACATCTGTAAACCTATACTCAAGCATGATGTTCTCCAGCCGCCCGGCTAGTTCAGTTTGTAGCACGCAATTCTACTGATCGATGGGTCGTGGGTTCGATTTCCGGGTGGGGAATACTTTCGTGGAGCTTAGTCGTTTTCTACCGCCATTCTTTCTCCTACCAATGATTCTTAATTTTGTAGGGCAGTTGTCAGTTACTGACGAAAGTATGTCCTTAGTAGTTGGTTAACAGCTAAATCCAGAGATTAAGCCTTTCCAAGAACAGTGAGTAGGTTGACTGACCGCCGTTGTATGACCTATACAATGTGTTGCTACGGCGTTTAACCCAACAAAACAAACAAACAAGCGGATACATTGTCAGAAAATAACTCACAGTGTGGTCTCCAGAAAACAAACACGCAATACATAAATTACGTATCTTTTTATAATTCATACGTACACTGTGAAATAGATGTTTTAGCATCTAGACGAAAGGATTGTCCGTAGTTTTCCTTGAATGCCTATTTATAGCATTGTTTATATCGTTACCAACGCCTCAAAAACGAAAAGTCAGTCTCACCAGAATTTTTTCTTTCAGCTAGTCTGGTTTCTTTGTGTTTTGTCTCAATTGAACAATACAATATAAAACAACATGGATGTAACAATACGGTACATTAACAATAATGTTAAAATTGTCTACGACGAACGACTGACTGATAAAGATATTTTATATATTCTATACCCTCATACGCTTTCTGGCAATCTTAAAAGTCATTGAACCATAATGAATATATGTCAAACAATGACAGGAGGTATTATCCCATTGTCACTACATTCATTGTATACAATACTATTTTTATGATAAAAATATTTGAAGACAAAAGAAATATAGTTATCTCATAAATCTAGTTTTTTGTTTGACGGTTCTTGAAGACATGTTTCTATGTTTATAGTCATCGTAGTTTCAATAAAATATTATCATCTTTTGTTGTTCTAGCAATCAGATTGACCTATATTAGATGATGTATATGGAAATATCGAAGATAAAATACAACAATCCAGATCAGCTAATTATATCAGTTGATAAAGACTATTTAGAAAAATAAAAATCCCAAATGATACTTTAGCTATAAAGAACAATTATCTAATTTCAACAATATGATCTTTTTAAAATTAATGTTCATTTAAAGACATTTCTTGTCAACTGGCGTCAACACTATACATTCTGAAAATTATTAGAAATTTCTGATTAATGAAACGATTGGACCACATACGATTTGCCTCAGAACTAAATGTTTATCAATGTCGGCCTTATTTTGGGTATATTATATTTATGTACTTTGTAAATGGACTTATTCACGCAGTGTGACTAAATATACTTATATTTAAAGTAAAACAACTAAAAATTGTATAGCAGGTCATTTATGTTAAAGAACTTGAAAACATGACTTGCTCACACATATGATGAATATGTATGCTTATATTGAAAGTAAAACAACTTTATTTTGTATAATAGGGCATGAGTATTAATGTAATTTAAACAATGAACCTGCTGAATCAAAAAGTAAATAAGGTGATGAACTTCTACAGATTTAAACATAACTCATTGATATTGGTATCGACAGAAACATGGTTTTCAGATGATAAAAATGGGTACATAAATTATTAACAGTAGCCAACAGACAAAATAAAGCTGGAGGGGGGGTAGATATAACTAGTCGCATTGCAATTAACATCAATGAAATTAAGAAAGGGAATACAAAAAGCTTTAAATTTGGTATATTGAAATTGATTTTCAAAAATATTGCATTCCATTGTATTGGAATTGACAGACCCCCAGCATCAGCCACTGTCTCTCAATTTGTAGAAGATTTCAATCAATTTATTTAAGATTAAATTCCTAACTTTTCTAATCTGTTAATAATGGGAGACTTTAATCTACATCTAGACGATAGATCCACGACTGTTTCTGAATTTATTAATTGTCTTCATTCCTTTGGTTTAGAACAGCAAGTAAATTTTAAAACACATATCGATGGTAACACATTAGATCTTGTACTTACTGAAACAGTAAATGGTATACAGGTAAACAAATGTGAACAGGGACCATTTTATCGGATCATTGTGTAGTTAAGTTACTAATAAATGTAGAAAAAGAGAATATTGTGAGAAAATCTCTAAAAGTTTGTAATCTCACAAACAATCAATCATGGAAAGTTGGCTCCTTATTTAAAAGACATTACTATTGATAGTAAAGATGTTGATTCTTACGTGAATATTGTGAAATCAAAACTTCAAACCACTCTTGACAAGCATGCTCCAATAATAAAAAACAAAGATTCACAGGGCTCCAAAACCATGGTTTACATATATCTTAGTCTTTCTTAAAAGTTCAATGAAAAAGAAAACAAGAAATATTATGGAGAAATATGGAAAGCCGGTACAATTAGAAACTTTCGAGGTGATGCACAATCGTTATCATTATGAATTTAATGAGAAAAAGGTCAAATCACTTAGTCAAAGAGTTCTTGATGCTAAAGATGATACAAAACAATTATATAAATTCATTGTAGAAATGACAGAAGTGAGATCTGAGAATCTAATGACGATTGGCGATTCTGATCACTCCATAGCAGAAAATTTTGCCGATTATTTCTTAAATAAAGTTTCAAAAAGTAGAGAATCCTTGCTGCAGTTTCAAACTTACTCACCCCAACAGAGGGGTGTTCATAGCCTTGGCCATTTTAAGGATTTTACAATTGAAGATGTCAGAAATTTTATATGTGATTTAAATACCAACTCATTGAGCTAGACATACTGCCAACAAAATTGCTAAAATGTTTCCTAGAATAATGTTTATCTCTAATAACTCATTTATTAATATCTCATTGAAACATGGTGTTACCCATCCAAGTTTTTGTGTAATAGTATTAACATCATGTATTTATGGTGGAGGGTTTTTACTTATCTATTATTGTTATTATTTATACGTATTTGTGTACATTGAATATGTATTATAGAAATAGGCGGTTAATCATATGAAGAAGTTTGAAGTTTGAATGTTCATACCCAATTATTGGGTTGTACTATTTGGAACGGGCATTATTTCCTTAAACAAGGTGTACCCAAAGAAAGAATGTCACAACAAAGTAATCAAAACATTTTCCTAAGGATTTTAAACATCGCGCCGCGCCAAATTATATACTTGAAATTGTCAAGGTAGATTTTTTACGGACACGTAAAAGTTATGTAATTCATATGTGAGTAATCCATAAAAAATTATTAACCAATTTGATAACGTTTTTACATAATTATTTAAAGCTGTGAATGGCATTAGGGACCGTATATCTTAGATGAAAATCTACCACAGACACTCTTGACATCGCTAGCGTCTAGTTTTACCACAATGTCATAATGACACTGACCAGATTTATGTCTTAAGAAACGTCAGAATCGTTACATAACGACAGACAAAAACTGATAATGATTTATTGCCATATGTAAGTAACGCCTTCACAAATTGTATTATTTATTATGATATACTTAATATGCACTTTGTAACATATGTTTACTTCTTAAACTATTTTAGAAAATTATAAATACGGAGCATGTATCATAATAAAATAAAACATCGTGTATAAACGTAATTTACCTATGGTAAAATATATATATATGGTTTTGTATGTCGTAATCTTATCTTAATCGGGCTTTGTTGCACCTGTTGCATTTTACAAAAGAAAATCAACTAAGGTATCAAACATAGGTTTTTTCTTTTCTTTTAGTTGCTTTTAAAGAAGAAGAAGCCACCTAAGGCTCATACTTAAGCGTAATTTTGTAACACAATTGGTTTTTAGGTTATAACGAGTAGTAAAAGCTGATATGCGTTCAACAATGCAAGCGCTCGGGGCGATATCGAGCGCTCTCGTTCTAAACGCAGGCGCCCGCGCGAGTGCTCGCAAGCGCTCGCGATTCAGCTCGAGAGGTGTTTTGCTTAGATATCAAAGATGGCAGCTGGGAAAACTTTTTTTATCCCAAAGAATTATCGATGTAGTCAATTTGTGATAAGCATCCGATAATTACGAAATAACAATTGGGTAATTTGAAATGTGCTGGTGGCATTATCATTTGATGGAATACTCGATAACAACAAGCAAAGTTGCGGCTCAGCTTTCAAATTCCAACTTAGATTTGGCTTTGTACAAATCCATGCACCGATGTAAACAACTAAATTAATAATGTCAATTGAAAATGACCGCAGCTGTAGTTTAAGTTCCGATGATATGAAAACCAAGTAGTTTCTTGTATTGCAGCTGATTTTATAGTTTGAAAATGTTGCAACAACACGATTCTGGTGAAACAAACACTATTTAAGATGAGACAGAACTAATCTTAGATAAAAGAATGCAAAGTGACAAAATCACTAGTATTGCGTGAAAGTTGAAATATTTATGTTGTTTACTACATATGTTTTATATCTGAAATTGCGTCGTTGTGTTAAACCATTAAGATTTCAAAATGATCGACATGTTTTTGTCAGTCTTTACAGCAAAATTAGTATGTAGTACTCACGAACTTATTGAAGAGAATAGTTGGCTATAAAGACCGCATTGGCCATTGCAAAGTCATGCGATTTTCTAGTTCTGTATGTTTAATTTGATTATTAAAGAACCTTACATCAAAAGCATTCCGTTATTATGATAATTAATTTTGGCTGTACTAATAGTGGAATATTTCACTAGCTGTCTTTGACAACTGTATCCTAGAGATGGCAATAATAGTACGTCACTAACATAAACCTAAGATAGTAAAAAAACCTATGATTTGCAGCATTGTCTAAGATGGTAAAAATAGCAATAATTTTATATACAGAACATTGTCTGAAATATACCCTGTCCGATAATGAGGTATTGAACCAGTTTTGATTATTTTTATCCTTTATGGGAAAGATATATAAAAACCTTTACGCCGTTAAATAAAATCAGCTTCTACAGACACGAAGGTCATAAGTCATCTTGATCATCAGTCTTAAAAATATTCTAATCACGTGGTATTCAGACGTTTTATTACCCAAAGGACATTCAATCGTATTTATAACAGAATCATTAATATTTCATCTCGTCTTAGAACGTCATTTTATCAGCAATTCAAAGACCGTTGGCGTGTTCAAAGAAGCTACCATTCCCAAATCAAAGCACCAATAGCGCTGTCGAGCATAGGATTCTGATAAAACATATAAACACGAGATTATATAACGAGAGGAAGCAATGCAAGAGAACCTCCCTCCTACATAAACCGGAAAGACATACATGTACTTTATTTGCACAAACAGCATATCGTCTGCTTTTTACCGCGTATTGCGGACTATATTAATCGAAGTAGCAATTACCCCTTCAATTGCATACGCGCAGTCGAATGTAATCGTCCGCGACAAATTTCAGCAAGGATTTGCCACAGTCCGTTTCTAAATACGGGGAACACCTTGTAAAGATTGTGGTGGTTTTCAGAGCATTGACAATAATTAACCTTACATATTAATTAAGCCGTATGGAAAAATCACAACTCTCCAGAAAGCAATCAGTATACGTAGCGCTCAAGATTGAGGCAAATTATATAAGAAAACATCTCTTCCAGAAAGTAAATGCTACAGTCAGTGTCAATTTTTAATCAATTTCAGGAATGAAGTATTTGCTTGTCATTGGCTTATCTCTAAAAGTGAAAGTCAAGACGTCTGTTGTCATAAGTTAACTGTCAAAAAGTCTTGTCTGATTACTATATAAGGATTTATTTTTCGAACAAAAGTACACATTTTGTAAATTTGCAATATAAGTCCTCATTGCGTCTAAGAAGAACTTAATAATTCTAGATAGAAGTTGGATTCCATTTGATTTAATACTATGATTAACAAATGTATTGTTTGGAAGTAGAAATCGCTTATAATTAAATATTGAGTTTTGAAATTTATATGAATGTCAATACTTATTACGGTTATTGTGATGGAACCTGGTAAAGACAGAATGTTGGAATGCAGAATAACATGCACGTACACGATTATTGAAACAAATGGTGCGGTTTACGCATAAAAGCCATGAAATGTCTGCACAAAGTATCCAGAACAACATGAACATTGTAGAAATATAATAGAGATACTTTCTCTATCTCAAACAACGTTAGTTCAACGTTACAAAGATATGTCAAATTTTGACAAGAAGTATTTCCTCATGCCAATACACTGTACGTCTTAAGTTCTTTCACAATATGTATTACTGATACAATAACAGCAATAACTACAACAATTTTTCATGGGCTAATATAAGTAGATGTTTAGACTTTCGGGTGAACTTAGCATTAAATACACTGTATCCGCCAGTCTTTATGACCACTGAACTTCTTAACAAGTGCATTTTGGTCCTGGACACGTTGATTTTTTAAATTAACTAGTTCGTGGACATGTTGAAAATAACTAACATTCCACACGCCTGTTTAGGGCATTACATTGAAATTTGTTGTATGAAATTGACAACAAAGAGAAATCTTGGTGAAATGATGAATCAGTTTTACAATGTACACAAACTTCACAACAAAGCTAATGACGTAAAATATCTAAAGCAAGTCGCGTGGTAGGAAGGACATCAAATAAATCTAATTATGCAAATCTAGTTCCTTTTTGTGCTGTGACATATTTAGTGGATATTTCCTGCACAATGATCAAAATTAATGATAAACAGACTCACTGACAGACTTCACTAATGAAGTCAGCGCCTCAATATTTTTGATAGAAATTGGCGAATATTTTCAACATGCAATCTTATGCATTCAGTTTTAGACATGTATTTGTCTTTCTTTCCATTATTTGGAATTAAATTAATTACATTTTAGCACTTAAAAATTTTGAAACTTATTTCTATGTAAGTGCTTTGTTAATTTGTTTCTCCTTCTCGCAAATTCTATTCAATATTCTCCTTGTTCCTTACAGCAGTGTTGAAATCATGTAAACTGTCATTCTTATCTCAAAGCTGTTCCAGACTATTTGTAAAACTACCCACCAACAGAGTTGGTGTTTGCTTTAAAACTACCTGTCGGTGCCTGTTTGTCATTATAAAATATTGTTTTACTGATTCCAAAATTTGTCTACACAATTTTGACTTTCGAGACCTCTTTTAAAAAATACTCTTTCACCTTAATGAACACATTTCGCGTATTACTATAAATTCTGTTCAAAACAAGCTATTCATGTAACGTTAATTTTTATTTAGTTCGTTTCCAATAATGTTATACATGGCATTTTTGTATAGTTTCTAACATTTGTTGGTTTACTGGACAGAACAGAACCAATCTCCGTAAACAGATATCCTGTAGAGCATTGTCGTACAGACGTAGACGATATAAACAATCTACGTATCATAACAATTTCGTCATTAATATTATGATGAAAAAAGTCACCTGAACGTGACCCTCGTTTGGAAAAGGCCAGATCTAAATTAGCGAGTAGGCGAGCAGAAATTTTAGATCGGGTTTTAATCAGATTGGAACAGAACTGAACTTAATTAACTCACATTAAGAACATCGTCGACGAGGAGTACAAATAAATACAAATAGATACATATACAACATATTACAGTCCGACAATATTAACCTGAGCTTGACCATTATGCAAGAATACATGAAATTCAGTATTTACTGTATATTTATGTCTTTTTGTGTAAGTCACGCTTTATCAGAAGATATTGGCAAAATGCACGTACTGATTTTGCATTTTATTCGACGAATTTTCCATTCTTATCGTATATTTTAAAGAATACAAACAGAAGGAATAATTTTGTCGGGCACATGTGAAGCAAACTGAAGGTAGAAAATTGTGATGATTGTATTATGATAAATTATAATTACTACATGAAACACACTCATTTGTAGCTGTACGTAAATTTGCACTAAAATTGTTATTTTCAAAACACTACTTTCCTGATTCCAAAAATATTTCCATACAATTTTGATAGTTTTAGAAAAATTAATATTAAAGTTGAAATCTGTGAATGAGTACCTTTAAAGAAGAAAATAATTCCAACCCTTCCTCCACGTACAATGCACTTGGCTATCCCTTCGTAGGAGTAAACTTATGAAAGTCTGTGGTGTACAAAATTATCAACTTTATTCTTTATATGCTAAGTGATAATTATTCAGCGAGTTTTTCAGAACAAGGAATGTCTTTTTTTCATTGTCTACTATACGCCTTTAATAATACCATGAGGGATAGTTCCATGAGGTTACAACCGTTAGCAACACGAAGCTCTCCAATCATCAAATTATATCTCAATATCGACAAACTGTAGAAACGGTAAGTGATGAAACTGAATAATTGATAATTTCATGTTATCGTTCCTCTAGCACTTCAGTGCTTTGATTTTTACATGTATAATTTTTTACAATCATGTAATAAATGGCATTGTTGGCGAAATTTCCAAAAGCAAACAAAAACAACATTAGAGGACTGATTAAAAGTCGTTAAAGTAATGACAGAATGATTTAATTTCAGTCAATACATTACTCGTAACTTCTCGGCATTTTCCATACATGTATCATACAGATACAGATTTGTAAAAGCCGCCCGGCTAGCTCAAGGTGGTAGCACACAAGTTTACTGATCGAGGGGTCGTGGGTTCTATTCCCAGGCGGGGCAGACTTTCGTAGAGCTTGGTTATTAAATTGTTTCTACGGTCATTCTCTCTCTTACCAATGATTCTTATTTATGAAGGGCAGTCGTCAGTCACTGACGAAAGTATGTGCTTAGTAGTTTGTTAACAGTTAAATCCAGAGATTTAGCCTATCCAGGAACAGTGGGTAGGTTGACTGACAACCTATACAACGTGTTGCTACGGCGTTAAACCCAATAAAAACAAAAACAAACAAACAGATTAGTAAATTTTGAAAAGGAATCTGAAAATATCAGGCACACCAAAATAAAAACACAGACCTTTCACGCACCCGAAAAGCTCAGATTTCGTTTTAGATTTTAAACTTAGTTATAGGAAATGACTTACTATCAATAGCCAAAACAAGAACGCGAGAGGTTTCCACCATAGAAGGGACAGTGGCAAAGTAATTGTTACTTATGTTTTAACTAGGTTATAGGGTTCATCAATCTCACACTTGCTTGGACTTAAACTAAGCAGGAAAATATTATTCAACTTATTTTCTTGTTTTCATTCGGACTCTGTTTGTCCATTGGCAGTAACAAAATTATTTTCATTTGAAATGTACTTCACAAGTTTTTTTTCTCTCTCATAAAATCAAGAGTAAATAATGAGATTAGATTGTTGATAGCACTATTCACTACTTACATCAGGCGGCTATCTGTCATGAGGGATATTGACCCAGTAGTGACGATCTTCCACCAGATAGATCGTCTCCCGCATCAACTCGTTAATAAGTAGTTAATTACTATGGAGAATTTGTAGCATAAACTTGGCTTTAGAAAATCAAGGGTAACAGTATTAACAAGAAAATTACGGAATTGTCTGAATACTGAATTACGTTAGTTGGTAATAACCTATTAACAATGTGTCAACTAGTACCCTTGCCAATCGATAGAAAGTTTGATGTATTTTTGATAGTGGTATGAAAACAATTGGGGCTGGGTTGAAGTGATTTATTGACGATCCTCTACGCAGCCTTTAAGCAAGTTTATTTAAATATGATGTTTTGATTTATTAAAAAGGCAAGACAATGTTGGTATTTTACAGATAGGCGTATTTTTGTCGTTGAAACTTCGAGCTTTATTGTAAATATACTAAAACATTAAGGGTCCACTTAGAAGGACCTTAATAGCATATAGAATGTCAATGACTAATGAGAAACTAAACATTTATGTGACACGCTGTTATAAGGTCTAGTTTAGAATTATTTCTTCAATAAAACATACTTTCTTGTATTTCTTTTTGGGTCGGTGGCCTTAATTGTCTTAAATATCTATAAATGATGATTGGTTTAATAATTCTATATATTGTTTCATTTTAATACTAGAAATCAACACAATTACACAATGTTGTTTATTTCATTGTTGTGTTTTGGGCCGGTGGCCTTTATTTTCATGAAAAAGTATTAATAATTAGTCAAGTAATTCTATATTATACCGATTTATTACTAAATGCCAACATAACCACACAATTTTGTATATTGTATTGCTGTATTTAGGCCGTTAGTCTTGCCTTTCTTGAATAAAAATTTGTCTTGTCTTGTCTTCGCTGATGGTTGTTACTAAAACCTTTTGAGATCTCCCAATTACACGATAGTATATTTCATATGTCACTTCGGATTAGATTGTAATTGCCTAATTATATGATAGTCTTAGGCTTTTACCACAGTACCAATATTCTCCATATAATCAGTGACATACAAATCATGATAAAAAACCAACACCCCAGACACCAACATGTTACTGAGTAACATGATACGAGAAGTGGGGAAAATTTATAAGGAAACATGCGCACAGTGTCATTGACGATTTCAAAGTGCTAGTCCGTTGAGGGAAGAAAACGAAAGGTGGCCACGTGATAAAAAACGTCATAAATTATTACAATGACGTCATTTGAAGTGCTTTTCATACTTTTTTATACATATACATGTACACATTTTGAAATGTATCAGAGAACTTTTAATAATATTATAAATCAATGAATGAAAGTATAACCTTTTTTGGGGACATCCTGTTTAAATAAATATATTCTACCGCAAGTATGTAGGAGGGAACTGAGCCGAAGACGAAGACATTTAGACTAATGAAAAGTGAGTGAAGTTTTCAAATATTAACATTTAACTTAAATTCGTTCAAAAAACAATATGCAACAAAGATAAGTTCATTCTTGCAGTTGTGTTTCATAATATCACAAGAATATACCTTGAAATCATTTGATTGACTATTCCGAATAAAGTTTTTTTCTCGAACGATCCTTCTTAAGCATAAACTTAAGTGTATTTGTTTGACTTGTCAACACGAACAAATGTCACCCATAGTCGTTATACCATCCTCATCACAGACAGTTCTAAGAGACACATATATGGTGACTGATTTATGACATGTCGTATTTTCGTTTCTTCGCCGCGAAGAAAAAAAAAAACGAAGACACGACAAATCCATAGTTTATCGTATCTTCGTCTTTTCGAAGAAACGAACACACGACAAAATAAATACGACAGTTAAAATGTGCCGTGTTTTCGCCTTACATCTGTCGTATCTTTGTGGCGAAGAAACGAAAAGACGAAGATACGACAAACTATGGATTTGTCGTGTTTTCGCCCTTCATCTGTCGTGTCTTCGTATTTTCATTTCTTCGTGGCAAAGGAACGAAGAAACAAAAAGACGAAGATACGACAAACTATGGATTAAATTTTGTCGTGTTTTCGCCTTACTCTTGACGAAGAAACGAAAAACGAAGATACGACAAACTATGGATTTGTCGAATCTTCGTGTTTTTGTTTCTTCGCGGCGAAGAAACGAAAATACGACATGGCATAAAACAGCCACCATACACATACGTTTTCTATTTATGAATTTACTGTGCTCAAACATAGTTCATATAAATCGTTGCTGGTTTTAACATTATCACAAACACTCATTTATTACACATATAATTCTACAAATAGGCTCTATTATGGTTTTAAAAATATAAGTAACATTAAGTTTTGACACACATTACTTTATTGTTATTATTACTACAGACCACGTTTGTGAAGCGCTCTTTTCATAATGAAAATAATTGTGTTTAAAAACATTAAGTGTGTTTTCAATTCAACGACGTTTCCCATACTTTGATAACATATTAATATAGAATAAATATTTTAATATTGCTCTATAAAATAGTACACATGCAATTGCACCGATGTTCAGCTTTCAGGTTCAAAATGGCGTACGCTTGTTTTAGCGATTGTCATGATTGTTACAAAATTCCATTTGCCGAACTTTTACAAAACTTCAATATAACAATTACTAGCCTTCGATTTACATTTATTCATTTTGTCCAAACAAAATTGTTATATTTCAAATGTGTTCATATGTTTTATATGACTTAAATTGTTGCTTTTTGTAATAGCGGGTTTAACTTACAATTTCTTAGGGTTCTACATTGCAAGCAGATAAGAAACAATTCATATATTATATAGATATTTACAAAACCCCGGTCGATAGCGCAGTTGGTAGCGAGCCGGGATTTGGAATCTCGTGCCCGAGGGGGTGCGAGTTCGAATCCCACCCGGGGATGTTATACCCTTCCATGAAAATTTGACAATAGTGTCGATTTTCCTCCATTGATTATATAATATGGAGAAGTTTCCGGCCTTGTGGAAGGGTAGGTGAGTACTGGTTAAAGACAATGGTCCAGGAAAGCTAGATTAGGTGTGCTGGACGCCGTAAAATGACCTAAATTGTGTTGACACGGCGAATAAATAAGATATTTACAAGTTACTAACATAAAAAGAGGTACTAGTATATACATGTACGTGTATATTGTTACATACTTGAGAGATGGGAGCATTATTGTTCACATATTATACGAATAATAGCATTACATATTTTCATCGTCATTTCAGAAAGTATTTGTTTCAAACAAAAAGTTTTACTAAGGTACACCACATATTCTTTGCCATTTCAGAACGCATGCGTTTCAATACACAATTGCAAATACTTCAACAAGGTGATCACGCATTGTTACACCTGCTCAGTATAACAGTCTACCACAACATGTATTTTATGATATAACATTTCTATCGTACCCACCTGCGTTTATCACTAAATCTAACGTTATACAAAGTACATGTATATTTCAATATCGAGAACACATGGAATACGACTGTAGGTCGGTTATTAAAACTTGAGACAACTCTTATCCATGTCGCATATTAACCTATGTTACAATTTACCCCCTTATTTATAAAACCTACTGGCCAAACTATAAATTGTTCCTATGTTATAGTAGAAAAACATACCGTTTTTTTCATATTTTGTGGCCCATGTAAAATAAAAATAAAGGCACTCATTTTGACATATACTTATTAGTTATCTCATTCGAAAGCAATAGCTATTTAAATCTTGCACACCACATCTCCTGCATGTTTTATTCAACATAAAAGTATAGAAAACTGTGTATTATATCAGACTGAGTATAAAATCTTACCTGTTTGCATCAGTACAAGGAAGAAAACGACAAGAAAAACTATGAATTTCTTATCCATATTCCTCATGATAATACTTATGTATTCACTTCTTTTTCATACACCACGCACTCTCAATTATTAACATTATACAAACGACGCATGTAAGAACTTTTTACATGGCATTCCAGATATATACCAGTAAACAAAAATTCTCATAATCACCTCCCTCGCATTAATATCGTACCGGTGGCATGTATGCCTCACTTGTTTCACTCGTCTCTACGACTCCTTGAGTTAGTCGATTGTATTACTGCGGCTGCTTCTTTCTGAAATAAGTGTATCCAATAACGACGGTGAGTGCTGATAGAGACGTGAGGAAATCATATTGGGTATTTCTCCCATGAACAATCTGCCAGTTTGATGCGTAAAATTATTGTCTTTCATTTTCAAACACATAGACGACGATAACAACACGCATTAGCCATATATTTGTTGTTTTTTTTCATATTTGTTGCTTAGCTTAGTAAAAAGTAGGGCTGTCACGATATACCGGTCGCGGCAGGTCATACCCTATACATGAGTTGTCGGCCTCGTGGTAGGGTAAGTTAGTACTGGTGATAGAAAAAGTGTCCAGGAAACCTGTAGTAGGAAGAGCTGGCCGTCGTGTATATGACCTATATATGTGTTGAATGCGACGTAAAAGAAACCAAAAAAAAAATATAAAAAAAAATACCGGTATATTGCAATACGCAGCTGCCGCAATACGTACTGCGGTAGGAATTTAACGTACCGGTATTTGGCGATATTTTTTATTTCATTGGAAATTCTTACCTTCGCAAAATGAAAGTACCGAAACGTTAGTTTTTCCATCGTTCATTCAATTTAAGCCTAAGTTACTAAAATTTCAGCTGAATGGAGCGTATTCGATTGGTTGTACGAAACTTGTGCAAAACATGCTCTAAGATCTCGAGAATACTTCGGGACAAGACGTTATGAAACAAGCATGGCATTCAGGAGCTTGATTGCTATAGGATGTTCTGCAGCTGAGGGGTTGATGTTTCTTTCAACCTATACACCTTTTTATTTGCAAAACATATTTCACAGTTCTAAATGACCTTATAGACTCCAAGAAGCTAGATTCTTTCAGTAGCTGCATGTAAGATAACGAATCTAAACCCCCCACAATATATCGTGGTAGGTATTGCGATACGGTGCTTGCATAATTGCAATATATCGCGATACGCTTCTGACGTATCGTGACAGCCCCAGTAAAAAGACAAGCTTATCATTTGTTTGGTTCATTTTTTCTCAACTGCCAAAATTTGAATAATTTCGTGGTGCTTGAATTCCCACTTCACGTACCACAATATCACGAGCGGAAGAAAAAGAACACGAAGTCACCGTGAAATTATTCATGTTCTGACAGTTGAGAAAAAAATGAACTATAAATCTGTGTTAAAGGGATATACAGACAAAGATTCAACTTCATATTTCCTTATTTTGAATTATATTTTTATAACTGTAAATGCAACAGACACACTGTTATATTACTTGGCAAAATATTTCTTTATTTTCTCGTAATGTTTGGTGTGTTTCCTAACTAGACCCAAGTGGGTCAGATTAGCTAAAAGTATATTAGTGTTAAACTATGCATTTACTAATGAGAAGATACTAGAGCTTGTTATTGTGCAACATCAGTAAAATTCTATTAAAAAGATATCCTAACCGCCTACGAATGTTGAAAAGACACGAAGCGACCAATGAAAATGTTTAATTTCAGCAAGTACGACATATAACAAATCTATAAATGGCTTGGCGGTTACCTCAGTATCCTACTTTCGTTTTCAACAATGTGTATGCCACATGTTTTAATTCGTTCAGTTGAATGTTATAAGTGACAAATGTTATAAGTAAGTGATTTCTTACACTCTTAATACTGTTTTGAAGACTTAACTTGGTTCTATACTTTTGGCACAGTCATTTGCCTGAATATCCCTTTAATTATAAAATCAATTTATTGATCAACAGGATTATTCGATCATTTGAAATAATTTTAGTAATTTAGAAATAATTTGAGTAAATCTGAAACTTACAAAACTGTATTATTGGTGTGGTACGGAAGCCTATTAAGACCGTTTTGAGTTAGAAGTAAGCAGGCAGCGATTCTACCTTTTATGAAAGTTCCTAAGACATAGATCTTAGAGCATGTAGACTGGATCTCAATAGATAGTGGTCGATAATAAATACATAAATCTGTAATAGACTTTCTAAATTTTTCAATAATTGTTAACTTTAATCAAAATGCGATAAAATAGTACAATTCATGGAATATACAGCCGTTTCGCGTTAAGTTAAGCAATTGCAAAAATATCATGTCACATAGTATTTTTACTAAGAATATAGCATGGTTTATTACCAAATTTGTCTTTTACCTAGGAGACATATGTCTTCACCGAAAACATATACATTTATAAACATAACCATTACTAGATGATAATTTTACTCAGCGGGAATGTTGCATATTCATCAAAATACCTTGTCCCACTGTTTGGGTCAATTGATATTCAGATTTATTGTCGCCCTATTCTGCTCAAGGAATGAGAATTCTGACTTTCATCATAAAGCATACACATAGGCCAAACAACTGCAATAGTTTGAACTTCCACAACTTACATCATAAAAATATTTACGCATTGACTTTGCTGTCCCACAAATTCACGTGAATTACGTTACCATTTTCCACAGGCTTGCTGGCATGATGTTCATTGCATTATATATATGTATTTATCTTCTGGGAACTACTCAATGTATGTAGCACACAATTGACAAATGAGATTGGTTGTTAATTAATTGTAAAATCCACACATCTCCTCAGAACGGTATTCACTCAATAAAACCTAGGTTTAGTGAATTACGTTACTAGCTGTTTTCATACACACTAACATTACCTATATCCACTTACTAAATTCCATCTAAACTACCCTCTTATAAACTTAAGTAATAACCAAATGAATTAACATTGCTTTGATGCAATTAAATAAACAGCCCAATAAACAATCGATTCGTGAATTACGTTATTGTGAATTACGTTACCGCATATATCAGTTAGTCGCCGAAATTAGGACCCAGGGTCAATTATAACAGGTTAAATATACAGCAACACCTAAGAACGTTGAGGTGTCAATATTTTGAAAGTTTTTGAAGAAGGAAATTGCATAAGTAAGAGACTTTTACGAATATTTTATGATGAATGTGAGTCATGTATGTTTCTTAAATAGTTTCATCATACAAGTGCATAATAGATAAATCAGTTTTGTATCAGTTGTTTTTTCTGGGGCATTATTTTAGTTACACAGTAACAATTATTTTGTATTGTTCATATGTCCATGCTAGACACACATTTTCAATGGTAACGTAATTCAGAGAGCGGTAACGTAATTCACAATCCCTCTAATTTTGTTTGGCCAGTGGGTAAAAGCAATGTTTAGATGCAAAGGGCATAGAGAGATTGAAGAAAGCCAAAATATGGCTAAAGCTACTTGAAAAGAGAAAATTAATTGAATTAAAACTTTAAAACATTTTAAAAACTAACAACCAATATAGGTCCAAATATATTTAGAATGAGACAAAAATGTATACGATTATGGACCCATACAATATATAAAAGCAAAAACCAAAGGAGGCGCATGACGATAAAAGGCAAAGTTGCAGATCGTTGTAACACTAATCTAAATGTAGCGACAATTGATTATAAGGCAGATGAATTATGCGATTTAATTAAAAAGGTAGCAGTGCCCAATTCCTTTTATGTAGAGAAGAAGATATTCTGACATAGTAGTAAACATGAAGTTCACAGAGAGAACGGGTAGCTGGAAAACTTCATGTTCTGTGAATAAGGCAGACAAGAAGATAGAGAATCTAGATGTAAAATTGTCTGTGCTACAGTTCAAATTTATCAACACTTGACGCAAGAGACAACCAGCGGTGCAAACTTGTGGGCAGACATACTGTGGGCTAAGATACTGTTATGTATATTCTATGTATAAGAACGTTGGTAATTATTACAATAATAATTACATGTAGGCAATAAAATATGTTATATCTAAATTGGTGATTATGTGGAGTGAGAAAACCATGCACTTGTCTTTACAATAAGAAGTTACATCATCGTTACTCAACGCTGACGTCGGAATGCTTCA
This sequence comes from Mactra quadrangularis, assembly GCA_025267735.1. NCBI lineage: Eukaryota > Metazoa > Mollusca > Bivalvia > Venerida > Mactridae > Mactra > Mactra quadrangularis. Next base: position 58,736,621 of record CM046303.1, on the reverse strand, counting down.
AGTTCAATATACTAGAAGTGTTGAAACATGTTACATGTAAACTTATTTTTCATGCATCAAATATATTTTTAAAGCTTCAAATCAATCTTGACAAGGAGAATTGAGTGATGTTCTTTTACGTTTAGTCCCATGAAACAGAAATAAATCATGTATAAACTGCAGGCTTCCAAAAATGCCTCGTATGTAAAATATGAAAATATTTCATATAACAGAAAATATGCCCCTCCATTTAAATCATTGTTAACAGTTTGGAAAATTGTGTTTGCAAACTCGTTAACTAATAATAAATTATACATAATGACCAATAAGTTAGTTTTCATCATTGGCAGAACAAGGATTTCTCTATTGTTAAATTAAGTTAGAGTGTCAGCAATATAGAACATTTTCAAACATGAAAGAAGTTTTGTACAAATATATTGTGAATTACGTTACCGTTTCTTTTCTTAAATTAGCGACATTATGGTTCTCCATGATATGTCCCTTTATAGCTTTATCAAGTATTTACTACGTATTCAGTGTTGTAGACATTTATTTGTTATCACAGCTTCGTATTAATCATTTTGCAATGTATTTTAAAAGGCATTTTGAAATTTTATATAACTGCGTATGTCGTACAAAGGTTTCAATTATATAAAAGTCCGAAGTCATCCAATCTACTGCTTAAAATCTAAAAATTAGCACAAATGAACTATACACTAAAAAGATTTTTCCATTTTATATCTCTAGTTAACAGTATTTACTTTTATAGATTCACGCCATATAAAATAAAATTTATGTGAATTACGTTACCATTAGAACATATAAATACACACTATTGTACTACACTATCCTTTCAATATTTTGACACCGTAGTTTGAATACTTTTAGGAAAGGGTATGACATTTTGTATCGATATTTCAATGTTAAAGTATGTCATGCTTATCATTATCTATACTTTTTGACAGGGAAAGGACTTTTTCTAAAAGAAAAAAGCCAATAAAATAGTCTATAATCTATTTGTTTCGTCCTTATTATGTTTGATATACATATTTGTTCTTGTTATGTGTTGGTTGTTTGATAGGGAGAAATGATCAAGGAATTGAAAAAAACTCATCATCGGTGTCACACATGGTTTGTATTTTAATTTTAGACATTGTTAATAATTGATTCACTACAGTAACGTAATTCACGGATAAGAATTACCAGGTAAAACTCATCACAAATATTTACTTATTAACGAACTTGTTATTAAAAAAACTTCTGATTTTAAGTCCGTGAAAGGTTGAAGTTTACATTTTTAAACAAACTTTTGAGTGCTGCAACATAAATTTCATGTGACATATTTTCTCAATAATTGCTTAACTTAACGCGAAACGGCTGTATAGAGGCACGATTTACAAAACTCTTTCATCGTTCCAAAAGTTACAACAGAGTTAAAGGCTAACTCTCGGCAAAATTTAAGGCAATAAATGAAAATGGATCGATAAATAATATTATTACTTGATTCCTTGTATAAATTTATTTGGTATATTTTGTCACTGTTTTCTGAAATTCTAAGAACTACGAGTATCCACGTTAGCGAACTGTTGACCGGTCAATAGTTTCGATTGTTTTCTGCACGTTCGTATAAACGTCATGCTATGCTAGTTGAACTGTTACCGACTTAATGTAAGGGATTGTAACTGCTGCGAGGTGTTTGGGATTTACCTGACTCCTTCAAATGCATCAAGCGCCCATCGATCTTGATCATAAACCTGACGTAAATACATTTATATATTTATTTGGAAACATATTTTCTTGTTCTTTTTTACTCCTGCAAGTACTGTAAAAACATAAATTGAACAGGTAATTATTTCATATCTAATTTGGGATCAGTCAAACAGTTGTCCCTCGATGTCGGGGGTCGTGTTTTAAACTGTTTTGTGTTCGGCTCGGGCAAAATTTCAAAGCACTATCCCCTCACCTCGGGACGACAGTTTGACCGTACCAAAATTACACATGAAATAACTGTATAATGCTTCACTTCCTCTATTACATAATTTATACAGAATAGATACTCTCGTACATTTTGTCATTATAGAGTGTAGACAGGATGGGACTATTTTGTAATTTAACGTATATAAGCATCATGACATTTGCATTACAAATTTATGGAATTTGACTCGAGGTGATATTTGATGACAAACTACTAACAGTCCTACAAGGTTATTAGATTTATATGGATTTCATGATTGATATAATGTAATGATGAAATAAATTAACTTCCTATCCGCTAGGGAATTTAAGTAATAACACAACTGTCGGCTTAGTGGCAAAAGTGCTGATCATGATTACTCGTAGGTTGATACAACTATCAAGAAAGATCTATTAATCGCAACCTTGTACTAAAACACATTAGACTGATACTTTAACGTATGTTTGAAACATATGGCAAGGTAATTATACGTTCGGATTATGGGGAGAAGGATGTGTAAGCGGCGCGGAAAGCTCAGTGGGGAAAGCACTCGCTTTGTAAGCGAGGGGTTCTAGGTTTTGGGTCTCGGTCAGGCTGCATATTTTTCTCACCATGTGACGTTTGGCACCCAACGTGGGACAGCGATTTAATTACTTGGTCAGTTGTGAAACGCTTGTAATAAATTATGTCCCTTAAACAGCCTGGAGTCCTAAATTTCGAGACTAATTTCCAGTTTGTTGGGGGTATTCCACGGTACTTACCTGTTCACAATATGGGGTAAAGGATACGTAAGCGGCCGGTTAGCTTAGTCGGGAGAGCACTAGCCTTGCAAGCGAGAAGTCCTAGGTTCGAGTCCCATTCAGGCTGAATATCATTCTCACCCTGTGACACATACCAAGTACTTCCCCACACATTGCACAGACATCAGTGTTCTGTCCCTATTATATTGGTTGTTATTGGTACCGTTTATCAACACCTTCGACTCTTTCATAAATTGTTGATGACATTCTGTTACAGTCGCCTAGCTAGCTCAGTCGGCAGTACATAAGTCGACTGATCGAAGGGTCGTAGATTCGATTCCCGGGCGGGACATACTTTCGTGGAGCTTGGTCATGTACGAATTTCTACGGACATTCTCCGTCCTTCAACTGATTCTAAATCGTGTACGGCAGCTGTCTGTCACTGACAGCAACATGCGACTATTTACTGATTAACTGCTAAGTCCAGAGATTCAGCCTTTCCACGAACGTCAGTAAAGTGTCTGGCCGCCGTAATATGACATATAAAAGGTGCTCCTAAGACATTAGGCCTAACAACAAAAACCTACATGCTAACGAGCAGCCGGCTTTAACATTACGAATGTATATAAAACACAACGACTCAAAATCATCACCAGCAAGAACTAAACTTTGTCGCTCTTTATATATTTTATAGTTAGATAGATAGATGCTTTATTTATAAAAATAATCATTATATTGCATAGATTGTTCAGATTTAATACATCAAGTTTATTATACTTTCACCGATGAGCAAATGTTATATATAATAGAGGTAATTACTACTGCATTCAGGATAACATTGATGTACTCGGAATATTCAGAAGTTGTAAATACGTCATTTTTATTCGACATTTATAAACAAGCTAGAATAATAACGTGATTAAATTCGTTGAAATGATAGTTGCATGAATGATAGTGCGTTCTTGTGTGCCCGCTTTTTCATTTGTTTGTGCATTCAGGTGTGCGCATGTGCTTTTGTTTCTCCGTTCGTAAGTTTGGTGATATTGCTAACCTATATTTTATTTAAGCGTCGTGAAATGTTTGAATAAACGCGGATTAATAATTTGAAAAGTACTTCCAACAGGTTACAGTTTTGGTTAATTTATTAACGTGGCGTGTTAGTCTAACAAAAATATAATCTATTGGTCAAACACAAGAACGGTTGCAAATTTCCATTCCCATACCCAGAGGCTATCAGGATTCTCGATACTTAATTAAATCGACAATATTGATTACTTATTGAAACGAGCATGCATATATCCGAAAGCTTTTAATTATCATCGATACAAGTACAAATTTTCTTAAAATTTGCTCTTCCTATGAATAGAAGTGAAACTTAATGTTTGTTTTCATAAGAAGTACATACTTTGATACTGTGCAACACCATCTTGGAGTTTTGTGTTTCTCCCATAAAAGGAGGAATTTAAAATTTTAATCCCAAAGACATCCCAAACAAAAGTGAATTTTGTTGCTTTGGGAGTTTGTCTTTCAGCAGTTAGATTGCAGATGGAACAGAATTGGTTCTGTAAAATTTATGTACAATAACATGACGACCCAATGGAATTTACCAAGTACTTTGTTAATGTCCTTAACAGTGAAATTGCAACATAAGTTCCTATACGTACTGTATAAAGAAAGGGTGCCCGTTGTTCCCAACCAAAGTACTGAAAAAGCCTTTTGATTTTTTTTTCATTTCAATCAAACTGAAATCCATATCTGCATTTATGGAATTTAAGATGTAAAAACCCAGATAGGAAAAAAAATATTATACCCGTAAAATTAATGTTAGTGTTTAAAAACAATTGTTTTACATAAACCACAATGAAAAATTATTAATAGTATTATATTTCTATCAAAGCAACAGTTGGAAGAAAAAACTTCTGCTCTAAACTCGACCTAGGGGAACATAAGAGGACGGCTCACATGTTGAAATACGTTGCGACAGGTACCAGACCCAGTGTTCGGACTTGTACCCGATCTATGCTCGTGAGAGCAAAATACGAGGCTCTTCATTTCCCTAACTTTTTCCTAACAATAGTGTTTTTACTCGGAACAGTGTCGGTCGCTTTTGATCAGAATACTCGAAACTACAATCAGAGTGACAAAAAGTAAGTCACTGTGCCAATAACGTTTTCACAAAATCGATAAAAGCAATTCTTCAGTATAAAGAATACAGTAAAAAGTGACCAGTGTCCACTGAATACAGATGACCATTACAAATCTTTGACTGATCCATAGATCATTGTCTCGTCTTATCGCTAAGCTTTTTCAATATATTCTTAAGAAAGTCCTATATTGGACAGAAGAAGTTATTTGCATATACATTGGAAATCACTGTTAAAGCGGTCAGTCGAGCGTATATTTCCAATAATATGATATCAATGGAATCCATTGTTAAATTAAACATACGAGAGTATAAACAAGCTGGAAAAAGGTTTCTACGCTTTGTGTGAATGCTATTGAAAGTGTCTGAATAAAAGACCTACATCATCAAGTTGTCTAGTCATAGAACTATGCCAACTCGTTTATTTTCACGAGTATATATTTGGTATACATAAGTATTTATGTCATAGTTTTACTTTGAACCATTGATACGTATGATTATTCTTGGTCTCGTTTGTTAACGTGATGACATACGAGTTGCTTAGATGCTAAGATGCACTGACATATTTAAATACTTTATTCTCCAAATACATTATATGTCATGTGGTTATGGTTTTATGGTTAAAATGTATTAATTACTGTCCAACTTGAATGGATACCCGCTGTTTAACCGTTACACACTTTAGTTTCAGATTTTGAACTGATTGTGAGAATATTTGCTATCAAAATTTCGTGAAAAGTATGATAGTGAAGGCCAGATACATTATTGAAAATTTGACAGTTAATTTATTGTTGACTGTTGATAATTGTACTGTTATGTTGTACCCATATTTAGTTTGTTCACATGTACTTACTTTGTCACCTGTAAAGAAATATATGTATAAGATATGTTCTGTTCTGTAACTATCAAAACATCACCAAATAGGACATATCTTTTTGTTTCAATCAATGGTTCGGATCTGGTTGATTTGGCCAATTTGTATTGTAATAAGGTCGTCAGTAAACATGTATATCGGTATAATACGAACACAAATGATAATTCATAGCCGTTATTCATTCTCTATGATATAATCAAAACAAAAGGAACAAAGTTATCACATTAGATGTACTGTTATGGCGAAAAAAAAAGTCTGAAAAAGCATTGCCGCAAATTATTCGATTTTAAATTAAAACAAATGTTTTGAAGTTTTCATTATTTTTCTTGAGCTTAAATTTTCTTTGCTTGAGAAGCCTCTCTTATCTTATTAGCAAACAGTTTAATCTCGGCATCAAACTTACTAAGATTCTCCCGAGAAGGTTATGCATTTTTTTAACTCTTCCTCACCATTTCATTGTTTTGCTGTGTGCCGTTTCTTTATATCCTAAAAGTTCAGTTTTTGGTACTTTAAAGAAATATTTTGGTGACATTGCGTCGCTTAAAACCTAAGTGTTCTATCTCCTTTTTTGAAAAAAATGAGATTTTTTATATCACTAAATTCAGAAGCGCAAGCAAAATAACATCAGCAGATCAAATTATCAACAATAATAAATAAATAATGTTCGATAACTACATTTTTTTTTAATTTCCATTTTTTATTAATTTCCATTTCATGAAAACTCTAATGTATTTAAGTGTAAGCTTATAACGAAAATATAGCAATCTCAGCATGCCTAAAATAAATATTTATGAATGTTTAGTGTATGTTTGGTCACATTAATACCACTGAACTAGAAGCTTCTTATTTTAATCATCTCTTTTTGGCCTAAGCGGATTAAACTGCTTAAATCCTATTTTCCGCTCATGGAGCCAGTTAGGCTTCACGTTTAACAAATGAGTAATAATATTTCTGTACCGCATTTTTTTCTAAACGGCAACCATTAATCATAACATATTCTATTCATGATTCTATAAATCATAAATTTGACTTCTTAGTAGAAGAATGAACTATATCCCGTCTTAATGTCTGGTAAGTGTATAGATGCATGGAACAATTTCCATATAATCACGTACATTGCTCATTCATTAATAACGATAGTGTCAAGTAGCACAATTGTATTCAAACAGGTTTTTGGTTTGGTTGGGTTTAATGCAGAAGCAACTCATTGTACAGGTCATAAACTCAACACATCGATTCACTTAAAATGTTCACTTCTTTGTCTGACAATTTACCTTTGATACAGTAACTGGCATTGAGCCCAGAAAACTTGGAATGTGCTGTAACTATTGTTTTCCATCACAGCTTAACCTTGAAATCAAAATAAACGCAAAAATACTAACAGGCCAAGATTTTTGGGGTTGGGTTTAACGGCGTAGCAACACACATGTCATATAACAGCGGTCAGTCAAACTACTCAATGTTCATGCAATGGCTATATCTGTAAATTTAGCTATTAACTAGTTCTGTCAGTGACTGAGAACTTCCCTGTATATTTTAGATTCAGTGGTTACAAAATTATCCCAAGAATTTTATTAAACAAACTGCACGCCTTAAATAAAATAAATGTATAAATTGATGTTACAATATGAAAACTATACATATTTTTTCATAAAAACAACCCTTGTATTGACAAACCATTATAGCTGAGCAAACAGATTTGATTAAATTCTATATGGTCGTTTTCGACAGTTAAGGCGCAGTTGCCTAATAAAAATAGTTTGTTTATGTAAATAATGATCAAATCAACTCAATACAAACAACTTCATAGTTTCTGATTAAGTTTTACTATTTATATTTACATTACTCTTCTCAAGCTAACATTGTTTTTGGACAGGAATTCATGCTGTCATAAATCAACCTTCTTGAAATATTCTTCTCTCGATTGACAAAAACATAATATCTGATTATAATGTTGGATTATACTTTCTACAAATGAACCTATATATATTGTAATAGATAAGGAAGTGTGAAGACTTTATGCCGACATAATGTCAGTCAATTAACTTTTCATTGTAGGCGAAACAAATCATGAAAACTATAAACTGGTGGTTTTGTGATGAGTAATCAATTCTAATAATTTTATATTTAGAAAAAAAGTGTTTAATGTTTGTATGCTTGTATACATGTATATTGTTATGGGCTACATTCAGCAAAAATGGAATTCATTTAAAACATCTGAAAAAAAATGTAACAAAAGATTGGCCCGTTTCGAGTCAAACAATGTTTTGGATCCATTATTAAATCTAGCAGTGTAATTATATTTTCTGTTTGTAAACTACGATAAAGAAAGCAAGTAATATCTTTAAAACGATATTCGGTGTTATGCAGAGTTAATTTTGTTTAAAGTATAAATAGTCACAGTCGCTGTTCTGTCATGCAGCTAGGAACATACCACGACGAATGTATAATCAATTAGCACAGTGAGCCACCCATTATACACAGAGTAAATAGTCAGCAACTACTGTCCATGTTACGCACCTGTTTATCACAAATAGCCAATCGTACCATATCTTTTATTCATTTCTCTATACTGGGAGATAATTTCAATGGACAGACAGTAATGAAAGAGCAAATTGTATTGGTTAAAAATATAGATTCAAAATTGCCCCAGACAGCTGCGTCGAACAAAATGACAAGCGACATTAAGAACATGTCATATACATTATGCAATCTCGAAAACCTCATCAGATAGATGTGTTTCACGTCTGATGCTTTATACTTGAATTGTAAGCGACTGGGGTTTTTCATTGCACAAACTACTCAACAATACGAAGTAAACATAGTCTTCCCTATGTGGGCATTTTACAACTATTCATTAAATCAACGAGGAGATACTTCACCGTACCAAGATGATCAACAATCACTTAATGAAATTGACATAAGATAAGTTAGGTCTTGTATATTTATACTAACAGACAGACGTACAATGGTGTTTGTCAGTTTGTGAGTGAGATGTCTGACCTGTTTATTGTTTACTACTGTGTTAATATCACGCGTCTGATTGTTTCATGGCGTCTGTAATTTGAAATAAAATATATATCTAGACTATTTAATATGTTTTTTCAACAATACAATTGAGTAAAGAGTTTCCATGCTTTGAAAGAGAATCTTTTTTGTAGACACAATTTTTTTATTCTTGTTATTCCTTATTTATCAGACAGAAAGTTGTTAAGAAGTGAGAGATTTACTAAATAGTATATGACATCATTTATATCACAACCTAATATCTTAATGTCAGAATAGACGATGCGTATGAAATTAAAAAAAACATCATCGCATGAAACATTATCTATGTCTCCGCAATGAAAATATACAAGACACAAATGCTATAGCCGAATTAGAGCAAATATCTTTCCAGCTTTAACTGTCCAGTCAAAACTTGTTTTGAGATCACTGTTTTTTTTCCTAAAACGTTGAACGATTATGGTTTATTTGTTTATGCATTTATTCGATTAGTGTGTATAGGTTGAAGAAAGTGAAATGTCCACCAAATGCTTTGAAATATAACAAATGATCGTCGATATGAATTCAGCTATTCAGAACTAACAACGCCTGTATTTAAGTCGGTTAAGGTAAGACCTTACAATTACATTCAATTTGTAAAACCACATTTGTCATTCAGACCATATATGACAAAAAAATCAATAATCTTCTCATTTCTTGGAAAAGAAAGAAAAGATCATAATGTATGTTCTGACGCAGAAGGTCTGATATTTCTTTGTTAAAAATGCCTATTTTTAAATAACTGGAATATTTTTATGCTTTCGTTATTTCCATTCACGCTAAAGTTTTCTAAGATAAACAAGTTTTTTTTATCTTTCTAATCTTAGTTATCAAGTTTGTTTTTTGCTATAAGTCAACATGTAAAACCTGAAGAAATTCTCTTAAGAATGTAAGGGGGTTATGTAGAATCTCATCTCCATTATCTCATTTCTGTTATGTGCTTTATAAAACCAAAAAGGGATTAAAAAAAGTTGTTTCTACGTTTTCTCTTTCTTGAAAGTAAAGCTCTGTGTGCAAGGAGAAAGTTCAGATTTAAATAAATTGCTATATTATTAATATGCCAAGAATATAACCATGTGTTAGTTAAATTCTTTGCTTTAACCTCTGGTTTCCGTGCTACTATTTCAGTTATTAACCTTAGTGAATTAATACTGAAGTAAACTATATCCACAGCTACTGGAATCAACCTGCCGGTTGACGCAGCTTGTTCTGATTACGTAGTGTAATGAACTTGACAAAAACCAAATTGTAAGATGATTTCGTGATTTATTATAAATAACAAAAAAACATAATAATAAAAACACCTGAGATAAGTATTTACATAGCTGGGAAAATCATATTTGATTCCCTTTCAAAATCTTTACTTTACAGTGAAACTATTCTTTATAATCAACTTTGCTCTTACCAGCTTACAATAGTCAATTATATATAATGCCATGAACCAAAAGAAGGTGGCGCAACCCACATAGCCATACAGTATTTTTCTTGAAACACACGAAAACATACTTCGCTATCCAAGGTATTTTTATTAAATACTAGAGGACTTTGGTTGCAGCTTATATGCTTAAATAAACCGATCCACTGGTGATGACAGCCAAATTGATATAAAAAATGAGTTACATCATATTCCTATATTGCTCTTTTTCTTAATACTAACAATAAATCATACAACTGTGTAATATTGGTCCCATAAATCATACATTTGACTACCTAGTAGGTCCCATCATAATGTCTGGTACGTAAAAAAATCCCGTATGCAATAATTTCCATATTATCAAATACTTTTCCATACATTCGCGTTATAATGTCTATCAATATAAGCCTGATCAAAAAAGGGAAAATCATTCGTCCTACAAAAATGATTATTCCACCAAAATATAACAACTTGAATAGCATATCGTCTGCATTGTAAAACTTGATGACACAGAAATCTAACAACTAAGTGAAAACTTAGGGGATAATTGTAAAAGGATATGCGATACATGTACGTTCAAGCGACGACAAGCAACTTGGAGGGCATAATAATAATGTTTGATAATTTACATTCATGGTAAGAAAGTAGAATGCGATGAACAAATCGATGTCATAGTACTAAAAGGCGTTAAGTGGTACTTGTCACCTTTTTGCATGATGATGTAACTGGATACCTTAGCCCTATGCGAATACTGTGAACTAAATTTTATTCTAAAGACTAAAAACATAAACCAGTGGACAGTTTTCCTTGAGTATTGAAAAAGTAGCATTTTAATCATTATCCCCTTATAGCATTATGCCATCGAAATGATTCAGCACTTACTGAACAGCTGTTTGTTTAATAGTAAATTAATTTACCTGATTCATTCTAGCAAATCATTACGGTATTGTGAGTATGGTCACGGTTTTGAATTAGTGATAAGATGCACATAGTGCTCGTTTGACATGATAAAAACAGCTGCAGTTATTTTGCAAGGCGGTTCGTTCACATATATTTCGATCATTTAATAGTCTAATTGTCAGCCTGTTACACATTTGAAGAATAAAAAACAATATCCTTTTTCCACCACAGAGCGGTACATTGGCTAGAAATACTGATTTTCTAAAAGTGTAATTTATTATCCATATATTTACATAGGTTTTTCCGCCATTACGACAAATAAATTTGATTAATTTTGTACAATGTTTTATTTCTATCGTCGTTAATCACATGCTGTAGCCGCTTTTTCTATCGAATGGAATAATCATCAGATTGGTTATGCTTATGTAAATAATGATTATATGATTAAATGTAGAACATCAGTTCAAGAGTACATAGGTTTAACTCAATAGTTTCTCATCTGAACTATGTATGTTGTACGTTTAAATTGACTTCATATTTTCCTTTTCTTATTCCAAATAATATATCGTTTTTACTCGATTGAAAATTAATTCAATTATATTCATGATTTAAGTCTCTTATTTAAATAAATGATGTACTAGTACCGACAAGCAACATTCGATAGCTTGAACTGAATTTTTATTGCCACACATTTATAGCCAGTTGACAGACACCATGTTTAAGTTATAATGTCAACATTCCTCTTTCCTAGAAGAATCAGCCAGCCGACGTATAGTGATATTATTGTTGTTTTGGAGATTCTAATTTTCATTGTATTGCGTGTTATCTCCATTCCAAAACCGTAACCATTCTCAGTCACAATGTCTCAATGATAATGTTAGAATGCATTGGGTGGATGATTTCATCATTATTAGACAAACACTAGTGAAAATTATTATTTATGCATTATTATGAATTAATTGAAATACTTGACTCATTAAGTTGACTCATTAATTCATTGTCATAAACTTTTGGTGTTACTGAAATAACATAGTTGTTAACTTTTTACTGCATTTTATGTTTTGAGTCATAGAATGTCTACTTCAAAATTGAGTATATCAATTTACTACGAATGTTGAGTTAATTTTCATGACAACTGAATATTGTCACATTAACTGGCAGTGAACCCATGTCAATGATTTTATTTAAGGGTACACTGCATGTTGTTGTTTTCCAAATCAGCTTTACATAAATCAAAACTAATGAATATATACAAGCAGACATTATAGATTAAACAAAATAAGTAACGCTTTAAACTTAAACGTGAAAAAGAGCAGTTGAGTTGCTATCGGGCAAACATGTTTTGATATGTCTAGCAAATTATTTTTTGTCATATTTTATATCCTCATATTACATTAGCCAGATGTGTATTATGTCAGACAATTTATCTTTGAATGGAACTAGACGTTGGCTTTGTTGTGGTTTTACGTCTCAACAATTCTACATAAACAAATTTTTTCCTATCGAGGCATTTTACAGACCATCAATTAAATTAACAAGGCGATATATAATTTCTTGACTATACTGAGATGATCAATCACTTAATGAAATTGACAGAAGATCAGTTAGGTCTCGTATATTTATACAAACAGACAGACGTACAATGGTGTTAGTCAGTTAGTGAGTGACATGTCTGACCTGTTTATTGTTTTCTACTGTTTTACAATAATCAACTTGATGTTTGGTGGCGTCTGGTAGTAGTAATATTATATATCTTAAATGTGTCTAACCCTTAAACAAGATAACTTTGAAAGGCAAATTAATGTTGTGGAGTAAGCGATCTTGCTTATCTTGACAGATTCAAAGTTGTTTTTCAAATATGTCTGAAGACGCCAGTGAAAACGACAGTAAGCATCAAGGTAGTGAAAGGAGATTATTGCTCTGAAATTTTAAAAATATTTCAACAGACTGTCTTCCTCGTTTAATAAAAAATTACATGTGATTTGGGAACAGTCAAACTGTTTGCCCGAGGTGGAGGGAATATGTTTTAAACGGCCTCGTGAAATAGTTTAAAACACTATTTCTGACTCCGAGGGACAACAATTTGACTGTTCCCAAATCACACATAAAACTGTTTTATTATTGTATTAATTACTTTTTTAATAGTACTTGACATGTTTACATATGTTAAATCAAGATCGATAGACGCTTGATGCATTCGAAAGCGTCTGGTAAAGCCTAAAATCCAGTAGCAGTTACTTCCCTTATATCAGTACAATAACATTTTAAATAACATTGTGTGACGTCAGAGCACGCGCGGGAAACAAAACTATTGCCCGGTCAACAGTTCACCAAGAAAACAGTTAAAAATATCGAATTACACTTAAATAAGAAATCAGGCATTTATTTCGTGGAGCTTGGTCATGAAAGGATTTCTACGGCCATTCTCCCTCCTACAACTGAATCTAAATCGTGTTAGGCAGTTGTCTGTCGCAAACAGCAACATGCGACTAGTAGCAGATGGACTGCAGTTCAGATGAAGTCCAGAGAATCAGCCTTTCCAAGAATAGACAGTAGGATGTCTGACCGCTGTAATATGTCCAATAAAAGGTGTTCATAACGCATTAGGCCCAACAACAAAAACCTACATGCTATCTAGCAGCCTCCTTTAACATTACGAATGTATAAAACACAACGACTCAAAATCATTACTAGCAAGAACTAAGCTTTGTCGCTCTATATATACATATTATAGATACATAGATAGATAGATGCTATATTCAAATGTAATATATATTGTAGAGGTAATCATGAATCCAGTCATAAAACTGCGCCAACTCGTTTTTTTTTTCATGAGTATATATTTTTCATACATAAGTAGTTATGTCATGGTTTTACTTTGAACCATTGATACTGTATGATTATGTTTGGTCTCATTTGTTCGCGATGAAATGCGAGTTGCTTAGATGCTTATATGCACTAGCATATACGAGTATTCAACTAATTTAATGAATCTTTTTAAATACAATACAATCCTGTTACTTAGTTATGTGTTTGTTAAAATTTATTAATTACAGTCAAACTTGAATGGATACCCACTGTTTAACCGTAACATACTTTTTTTAGTTTTCGAACTGATCGTGAGCGTATCATTTTCAAAATTTCGTGAAAGTTTTGATAGTGAATGCCAGCTGCATTATTGCAAATTTGACAGGTAATTTATTGTTGACTATTGTTAACTGTTCTGTTGTACCCATATTTATTTGTGCACATGTGTTTACTAACTGTAAACTGTGACGAAATAAAATATAATGTTCTGTTCTGTAATTATCTTGATATCACCAAATGGGACATAATTTGTTACAATCAATAGTTCGGATTTGGGTGATTTGATATTATTTTCGCTATAAAGAGATCGTCAGGTCACATGTTACTAAATTCTTTTTTAAAGAATATTCTAGAAGGCCCTTATTTTGTTCTTCTTGAAATCTTCTTTACAACAACAGCATATTTGTATTTTTACTAATAGTACATAGAACATTTGGGAATAATTTTGCATGCACTGCTAAATTATTATATTACCTTTAAATATCTATACTCTTCAAGAATGTTCTATATGTGTGTACATGTATATAAAGATCACTGGTCATGGATCATTACTATTCAGTCATTACATAACAGTCATTACATAACAGTCATTAGAGTCAGATTAGGGTTTATTCTATCATTTAAAGGTATAACTTTCCACACAATTATGTTGTTTGCTGCTGGTTTTGTTCGTTTCTGTACTATAACAACGTACACAAACGTTTATTCATAGTTGCAAAAGTAACAAAAGTAACAAAGTAATCAAATTACATGAACTGTTCTGACGCAAAATGTCTGAAAAAGGCATTGCCACAAATTAGTCGATTTTAAATTAAAAGGAATGTTTTCATGTTTTCATTATTTTCTCCTGAGCTTAATTTTTCTTTGATTGAGTAGTTCTCTCTTATCTTATCAGCAAACTGCTTTATCTCGACATCAAACTTACTAAAATTCTCCCGAGAAGATTATGCATTTTTTGAAACTCTTCCTCACCATTTCATTGTTTTGCTGTGTGCCGTTTCTTTATATCGGAAAAGTTCAGTTTTTGGTACTTTAGAGAAATATTTTGATGGCATGGCGTAGCTCAAAACCTAAGTGTTCTATCTCCTTTTTTGTCAAAAATGAGATTTCTATATCACTGACTGCAGAAGCGCAAGCAAAATAATATCAACATATCAAATTATCAACAATAATAAATTAATAATGTTCGATAACTACATGTTTTAAATTCCTTTTTTCCATTTCATGAAAACTCTAATATATTAAAGTGTTAGCTTATCACGAAAATGTTGTAATTTCAGTTTGCCTAAAATAAATATTTGTAACTCATCATCATACTATAACATTAATATCAGCAAACTAGAAGCGTCTTATTTTAATCATTCTCTTTTTGTCCAAGAGGATTAAAATGCTTAAATCGCGTTTTTCGGTCATGGAGCCAGTTAGGCGTCACGTTTTACAAATGAGTTTCAGAATATTTCTGTACCGCAATTTCGTTTGTTTTTCTAAACGCTGCCCATTAATCATAACATTTTCTATTAATGATTCTATAAATCATACATTTGACTACCTTGTAGAAGAATAATCTATATCCCGTCTTAATGTCTGGTAAGTGTATAGATGCATGGAATAATTTCCATGTAATCACGTGCATTTCTTATTCATTTATAATGATAGTGTCAAATAGCATCATTGTAATTAAAAAGGTTTTCGGTTTGGTTGGATTTAATGCAGTAGCAACACATTGTACAGGTCATAAACTCACACATCAATTCACTTACAATGTTCACTTCTTTTTTACCATTTACCTTTGATACAGTAACTGGCTTTGAGCCCAGAAATTAGGAAGGTACTGTAAGTGTTGTTTTCCATCACAACTTAACCTTGAAATTAAAATAAAGGCAAAATACTAGCAGGCCAAGATTTTTTTGGATTGGTTTTAACGCCGTAGCAACACACATGTCATATAACAGCGGTCAGTCAACCTACTCAATGTTCATGCAATGGCTATATCTGTGAATTTAGCTATTAACTAGTTCTGTCAGTGACTGAGAAATGCCCTGCATGTTTTAGAATAAGTGGTTACAAAATTATCCTAAGAATTTAATTAAATAAATTGCACGACTTGAATAAATGTAAAAATTGATGTTACAATATGAACACTATACATAATCTTTCATAAAAAACCTCGTATTGACAAATCATTATAGCTGAGCAAACAGATTTGATTAAATTCTATATGGTAGTTTCGAGAGTTAAGGCGACAGTTGCCTAATAAAAATAGTTTGTTTATGTAAATAATGATCATATCAACTCAATAAAAACAACTTCATAGTTTCTGATTAAGTTTTACTATTTATATTTACATTAATCTTCTCCAGCTAACATTGTTTTTGGACAGGAATTCATGCTGTCATAAATCAACCTTCTTGAAATATTCTTCTCTCGATTGACAAAAACATAATATCTGTTTATAATGTTGGATTATACTTTCTACAAATGAACCTATATATATTGTAATAGATAAGGAAGTGTGAAGACTTTATGCCGACATAATGTCAGTCAATTAACTTTTCATTGTAGTCGAAACAAATCATGAAAACTATAAACTGGTGGTTTTGTGATGAGTAATCAATTCTTATAATCTTATATTTAGAAAAAAAGTGTTTAATGTTTGTATGCTTGTATACATGTATATTGTCATGGGCTACATTCAGCAAAAATGGAATTCGTTTAAAACATCTGAAAAAAATGTAACAAAAGATTGACCCGTTTCGAGTCAAACAATGTTTTGGATCCATTATTAAATCTAGCAGTGTAATTATATTTTCTGTTTGAAAAGGCGCGTAAACTACGATAAAGAAATCAAGAAATATCTTTAAAACGATATTCGGTGTTATGCAGAGTTAATTTTGTTTAAAGTATAAATAGTCACAGTCGCTGTTCTGTCATGCAGCTAGGAACATACCACGACGAATGTATAATCAATTAGCACAGTGAGCCACCCATTATACACAGAGTAAATAGTCAGCAACTACTGTCCATGTTACGCACCTGTTTTTCACAAATAGCCAATGGTAACATATCTTTCATTCATTTCTCTATACTGGAAGATAATTTCATTGGACAGACAGTAATGAAAGAGCAAATTGTATTGGTTAAAAATATAGATTCAAAATTGCCCCAGACAGCTGCGTCGAACAAAATGACAAGCGACATTAAGAACATGTCATATACATTATGCAATCTCGAAAACCTCATTAGCTAGATGTGTTTCACGTCTGATGCTTTATACTTGAATTGTAAGCGACTGGGGTTTTATCATTGCACAAACTTCTCAACAATACGAAGTAAACATATTCTTCCCTATGTGGGCATTTTACGACTATTTATTAAATCAACGAGGAGATACTTCACCGTACAAAGATGATGAACAATCACTTAATGAAATTGACAGAAGATAAGTTAGGTCTCGTATATTTATACAAACAGAACGCCGTACAATGGTATTTGTCAATTTGTGAGTGAGATGGCTGACCTGTTTATTGTTTACTACTATATTAATATCACCTATCTGAATGTTACGTGGCGTCTGTAATTTGAAATAAAATATATATCTAGACTACATAATATGTTTTTTTCAACAATACAACTGTGTAAGGAGTTTCAATTCTTAGAAATAGAATCTCTTTTTGTAGACACAATTTTTTTTTATTCTTGTTATTCCTAATTAAATATTTTTCCTAAAGCGTTGAACGATTATGGTTTATTTGTTTATGCATTAATTAAATTAGGGTGTATAGGTTGAAGACAGTGATATGTCCACCAAATGCCTTGAAGTACATGTATAACAAATGATCGTCGATATGGATTCAGCTATTCAGAACTAACAACGCTTGTATATAAGTCGGTCAAGGTAAGACCTTACAATTACATTAAATTTGTAAAACCACATAATTTGTCATTCAGACCCATATGATAAATAATCAATAAACTTCTCATTTCTTGGAAAAGAAAGAAAAGATCATAATGTATGTTCTGACGCAAAAGGTCTGATATTTCTTTGTAAAAAATGCCTATTTTGAAATAACTGGAATATTTTTATGCCTTCGTTATTTCCATTCACGCTCAAGTTTTCTAAGATAAACAAGGTTTTTTGTATCTTTCTAATCTTAGTTATCAAGTTTTTGTTTTCTGGCTCTACGTTAAAATATAAAACCTAAAGAAATTCTCTTAAGAATGTTAGGGGATTATGTAGAATCTCATCTCCATTATCTCATTTCTGTTATGTGCTTTATAAAAACATGAACGGATTTTAAAAAAAAGTTGTTTCTACGTTTCCTCTGTCTTGGAAGTTAAGTGCAAGGAGAAGTTCAGATTTCTTGTTTAAATAAATTGCCATATTAATATTCCAACAATATAACCATGTGTTAGTTAAGTTCTTTGCTTTAACTTCTGGTTTTCGTGCTACTATTTCAGTTATTAACCATAGTGAATTAATACTGAAGTAAACTATACCCACAGCTACTGGAATCAAACCTGCTTGCCAACCTTACTGATGGTTAACGCAGCTTGATATGATAGTACGTCGTGTAATGAACTTGACAAAAACCAAATTGTAAGATGATTTCGTCATTTATTATAAATAACCATAAATGACACATGTAATAAACATAATAATAAAAAACCTGTGATAAGTATTTACATAGCTGGAAAAATCATATTTGATTCCCTTTCAAAATCTTTACTTTGCAGTGAAACTATTTTTTATAATCACCTTTGCTCATACCAGCTTACAATAGTCAATTATATATAATAACATGAACCAAAAGAAGGTGGCGCCACCCACATAACCAAACAGTATTTTTCTTGAAACACATGAAAACATACTGCACTATTCAAGGTATTTTATTATATACTAGAGGACTTTGGTTGCAGTTACTATGCTTCAATAAACCGAACCGCTTGTGATGACAGCCAAATTGATATAAAAATGAGTAACATCATATTCCTATATTGCTCTTCTTTCTAAATACTAACAATAAAACGTACAACTATGTAATATCAGTTCTATAAATCATACATCTGACAATCTAGTAGGCGAATTAACTAAGTACTATCATAATGTCTGGTACGTAAAAAAACCCGTGTGCAATAATTTTCATTTTATCAAGTACTTTTCCATACATTCGCGTCATGGTGTCTATCAGTACAAGCCTGATTAAAAAAGGGGAAAATATTTGTCCTACAAAAATGATTATTCCACCAAAATATAACAACTTGAATCGCATATCGTCTGAATTGTAAAACTTGATGACACAGAAATCTAACAAACTAAGTGAAACTTTAGGGGATAATTGTAAAAGGATATGCGATATATGTACGTTCAAGCGACGACAAGCAACTTGGAGGGCATAATAATAATGTTTGATACATTTATTGTAAGAAAGTAGAATGCGATGAACAAATCGATGACATAGTACTAAAAAGCGTTAAGTGGTACTTATAACCTTTTTGCATGATAATGTAACTGAATACCTTAGGCCTATACGAATACTGTGGGCTAAATTTTATTCAAAACACTTACAAATTAACCAGGGGATAGATTTTCTTGAGTACTGAAAAAGTAGCATTAAATTCTTATCCCCTTAGAGCACTATGCCATCAAAATGATTCAGCTGTATGTTGTTTCATTCACCTGATACATGCTTGCAGATCATTATGATATTGTGAGTACGGCCACAGCTTTTGGTATGGTGATAAAAGAATAAAAGTGCTCGTTTGACATGATAAACAACTGCAGTTATTTAACAAGGAAGTTTATCCAGACGTGTGATGATCATATAAAAAGTCCAAGTGTAAACATGCTATACACAATACATTATAAGCGTACAATATCATATTTTCCACAACTGAGCTTTCCTTTGCCTTGCAATACTGATTTTCTAAACGTATTATTATCCAAATATTTACATAGATTGTTCTGCCATTACGACACATACATTTGATTAATTTTGTACTATGTTATATTTCTATCGTCGTTAATCACATACGGCCGCTTCTTCCCTCGAAATGGAATTATTATCAGATTGGGTTTGCTTATGTATATATAACGATTGTATGATTAAATGTAGAACAACAGTTCAAAAGTACCAAGTTTTAACTCAATAGTTTCTCATCATGAACTATGTATGTTGTATGTTTTTTATTTCATATTTTCTTCCTCTTATTTCAAAAAATATTTCGTTTTTACTCGGTCGAAAAAAATTCAGCTATATACATGACTAATGTCTCTTTTAAATCTCTAAAACAACAATATTATCACTACACATCGGTCGACTTATTTGTTTAGAAAAGTAAAATGCTGACATTATAAATGAAACATGGTGTCTGTCAACTTGCTACAAATTTGTGGCAATAAAAATTCAGTCCAAGCTTTTGAATGTTGCTTGTAGGTACTAGTGCATCATTTATTTGCCTTTCTTATTTTAACTGTTTTGCATCTTATCACCATTCCAAAACCGTGACCATACTCACAATGTCACAATGATAATGTTAGAATGCATAAGGTTGATGAAATTATCAGTATTAGACTTACACTAGTGAAAATTATTATTTAAGCATTTATATGAATTAATTGAAATACTTGCAGTATATGAGAAGGGAAAAAGCTGACTCATTAATTAATTGGCAGTCACAAACTTTTGGTGTTACTGAAATATCTAAGTAGTTAACTTTTCACTGCATTTTTCTTTTTGGGTCATAGCAAGTCCAGTGATCACTAGCAAAAACCGTGTATATCGATTTACTATAAATGTTGAGTTTATTTTCATGATAGTTTAATATTGAAACACTGACTGGCAGTGAACCCATGTCATTGATTTTATTTAAGTGTATACTGCATGTTGTTGTTTTCCAAATCAACTTTACATTGAAACAAAACTAATTCGAATATACCAGCAGGAATTATAGATTTAACAAAATAGGTAACGCTAAAGTAAACGTGAAAAATAGCAGTTGAGTGACTACATTTGTCAATAATCTAAAAAAATGCTGATTTGCCAATTTCAATATGATTGATTATTTCAAAGTTCCTGTGTACATGTACATTGTTTATTATATAACCTTTAGTATGATAAAACTGTCAATATCTTTCTTACAGATGACTGAGGTATTGAGTTGTGCCACACTGATGATACTCTGACACCATGATAGATGGTTAGGAAACAGACTTTAAATCAAAACTATTACACACATTTGATTGTCCAAGCCACAAGTGATTGATGAAATGTTTTAAAACAATATTAATGAATAAACTGAGTGTAAGAACTCACTTTGTTTGTTTATGATATCTTATAGATCTACTTGGTTTTGTTCAGAATGATGTTGATTAAATCATTGTAAATAATACAATCCATGCTTTAATTATATCAAATGAGTTTTCAGTTGTTGTTTTGTTGACAATTCTAAAAGCCATGTCATTATAAGAGGCTCTCACTAAAGTAGTCACGCAGTATTCAGTAATTCATTAAGATCTGTATACATGTATATATATATAAATAAATATGTTGAACATTTATCTTAATCCTGTAAAAAGCAACCAATTTTGGGCGTACAAGGAGGAAAGTATTTAAAAAGCATACAAGAAGAAATAATTTTTTTCATAATTAATTTCCTTGTACTGCAATGCTTACAGATTATTTACATATAATTAAGCGAAAAAATAATATTCCGATGATTATTACTATTTCAGTGTAGGTACTTGCTTAAATTGTCAAAATTCGTGCTCAAATCAGCAGTTTCAGAGGTGGTGACATTCAAATGACCTTGACCCACAAACGAGTTCGGTGACCCCCAAATTTTATTACATTTTTTAAAAGTTTAAACATTAAACATCATTTGTGCAAAAATTTTCAGATTTAGAGTTATTTTTCGTCATATTTTTTTTCCTCATATTTCATTAGTCAGATGTGTTTGATGTCAGACAAGTAATCTTCGTATGCAACTCGACATTTTATGGTTTTTACGTCTCAACAATTCTACGTAAACAAATTCTTTCCTATGAGGGCATTTTACAGACCATCGATTAAATTAACATGGATATGTATAATTTCTTGACTATACCGAGATAATCAATCACTAAATAACATTGACAGAAGATAACTTAGGTCTCGTATAGTTATACAAACAGACAGATGTACAATGGTGTTAGTCAGTTTGTGAGTGACATGTCCGACCTGTTTATTGTTTTCTTCTGTTTTACAATGTCACAGCTTGATGTTTTGTGGCGTCTGCTAGTTGTATTAAATATATCTGAAATGTGTCTAACCCTTTAACAAGAAAGCTTTGAAAGGCGTGTAAATGCTTTGGTGTAATGGATCTGGCTTATCTTGTCAGATTCAAAGTTCTTATAGAAACATGTCTGAAGACGCCAGTGAATACGACTGTAAGCATCAAGAAAGTGAAAAGAGATTTATGCTCTAAAGTTGCAAGTTCTTGTTTTCAAAAGCATTATTCCCTTAAAATCAAAATAACCGTGAAGAAGCAAGCAGACATTATAAATATAACAAAATGATAAACGTCAAAGTCAACGTGCAAACAAACGGTTGTGTAATATTCGGGCAACTGTACGTTGTAATGTCAAGCAAGTTCAGAGTTATTTTCGAGATGTTTTATATCCTCATATTACATAAGCCAGATGTGTATTATGTCAGACAATTTATCTTTGAAAGGAACTAGACATTGTCTTTGTTATGGTTTTACGTCTCAACAATTCTACATAAACAAATTATTCCATATCAAGGCATTTTACAGACCATCAGTTAAATTAACAAGGTGATATATAATTTTTGACAATACCGAGATGATCAGTCACTTAATAGAATTGACAGAAGATCAGTTAGGTCTCGTATATTTATACAAACAGACAGATGTACAATGGTGTTAGTAAGTTTGAGAGTGAGATGTCTGACTTGTTTATTGTTTACAACTGTATACAGTAACTAAACTTGATGTTGTATGGCGTCTGCAAGTTGTAATAAATATATCTTAAACTTAAACTTAAACTTTTTCATTTGATTAAACGCCTATTTCTATGTTACATATTCAATGGCGTTGTACAAAAATGTTATAAAGAAAATAATAATAAATACATGTAAGTAAAAACCCTCCACCATAAAAACATATGTAAATACAATAACACAAATAAATAAAAAGCCTTTATAATTCATATTTTTGGACATACATCCTTCACAGTTCATGATTCCACCTAAGTTTACATTTTTATCACTAATTTCTTATTTATTTCTATTTATTTTACATTGAAAATTGGTGTCCTGAACAGTATAACATAATGCTATTGTTAACCGGACATGTCCTGAACAGTGTAACATAATGCCACTGTTAACCAGACAATTCCCCAAAGGTGTCGAAACATCACCTTTAAAGGGCCCTTAATACATCCCCAAAGGTGTCGAAACATCACCTTTAAAGGGACAATTTATTTAGGTTGTCATTGCAGTCATATGAAACAAGGTATTAAATGACCGAGAGCGAGGCAATCCTCATTCCCATGTCACAATGCACTCACTCAATCACTTAGTATGTTTACCGTAATTGTAAGGTGAGGCATTAGCAAGCCATGTCAGTTTTAGAATAGATCATAGAAAGTAGAGAAATAATGAGTTTTCAATCGTTTTTTGAATACATCCAAAGAAGGTGATAATTTGATATCATCTGGTAGCTTATTCCATAGCATGGGACCAACTGTACTGAAGCTTCTGTCACTGAATGTTTTTTTCTTATTTATTGGTATCAAATAATTGAGGTCTTTGGATTTTGCAGATCTAAGACCAGATCTGCTTTGTACAGGCTTTTGAAGAATTTCAGTCAGGTATGCAGGTGCAGTTCCAGAAAAACAGTTGTACATGAAAGTACATATTTTAAAGTTGATTCTTGCTTTGACTGGTAACCAGTGCAGTGAGTACAAAGCATCCTTTGAACTGTCTGATTTTTTTAGCCTTAATACCAGTTTGGCACACATGTTTTGAATTCGCTGCAATTTGTTAAGATCACATTTTGAGATTCCATACAAGATTAGATTACAGTAATCAATGTGGGACATGACCAAAGATATGACTAGTGTTTCTGTTGCTTCTTTGTCCAAATATTTTCTAATAATTTTGATACGTAAATAGTTGAACATAGCAGTTCTACTTTTTGTTTTGATGTGATCTTTAAAGCTTAAGTTTTCGTCAAGAAAGGCCCCTAAATAGCGAATTGTCTTCACAGATTTTACAGTTTCACCAGCAATATTGATTGACTGGGTTAAGCATTTTTTCAACTGTGCTCTGCTTCCAAACATTATAAACTCCGTCTTTGAGTTGTTCATTTTTAATTTATTTTCATTCATCCACGAATTTATTGTTAGAGCACAATCTTCAAGATCAGAAATGGCATTTGCTTCTTCATTCTGATTATTAGGACAGAATCTTTTATTAGCAGTGTGATCATCAGCAAAACCATGCACTGATATATCAGATGGTATTACATCAAATAAGGTCCCTGCATAAGTTAGATATAGCCACGGACCTAAACAACTACCTTGTGGAACACTGCAATCTAATGAACGTACAGATGATGAACTAGTATTGACGTTGACTCGGCATGCCCGTGGGCGAAGATATGAATCAATCCAGCGGAGTGTACTATTCTGTAGTCCATATTGATTATTAAGTACTTCTAGTAAAATATCATGATCAACAGTGTCAAATGCAGCACTCAGATCAATAGCTATTAATGCAGTTACCTCTAATTTCTCCATACCACACAGTAGATCATTAACCAATCTAAGGAGGGCTGACTCACATGAGTGAAAACGTCTATATGCAGACTGAGTTTTTGGAAGAAGATTATTTTTATCAACATGAGTATTCAATCTATTTAAGGCAGCCTTTTCTATTACCTTAGATAAGAAGGACAAATTGCTAACTGGTCTATAATTAGCATATTCCAGATCCAGGCCCACCTTCTTAAGAAGAGGCTTAACAATTGCCTCTTTCCACTTGGAAGGGAATACACCATGTTTCAATGATATATTTATTAAATGAGTAATTAGAGGTAATAATTCTTTTAGATAACATTTTAGCACTTTTGTTGGCAATATGTCTAACTCAGACGATTTGGTATTCAAGTCACTTATAAGATCTCTGACCTCTTCTATTGTAAAATTATCAAAATGATCAAGACTAGGTACATCCTTTTGTTGCGGTGAATAAGTTGGAAATTGAGACAAGGATTCCCTAATTTTTGAAATTTTATTTAAGAAATAATCAGCAAAATTTTCAGCTATGGAGTGATCAGAATCGCCTTTCGGCATAGGATTCTCAGATCTTACTCCAGTCATTTCGGCAACAAATTTATACAATTGTTTTGTATCACCTTTAGCATCAAGAACTTTTTGACTTAGTGATTTGACCTTTTC
This sequence comes from Mactra quadrangularis, assembly GCA_025267735.1. NCBI lineage: Eukaryota > Metazoa > Mollusca > Bivalvia > Venerida > Mactridae > Mactra > Mactra quadrangularis. The sequence continues at coordinate 58,711,024 of CM046303.1, read as the reverse complement.
TTCATTTAATTCATTATGATAACGGTTGCGCATAACCTTGAAAGCTTCTAATTGTTCAGGCTTTCCATATTTTCTCCATAATCTTTCTTGTTTTCTCATTGAACTTTTAAGTAAGACAAGATTATCAGTAAACCATGTTTTTGGAGTTCTTTGAATTTTAATTTTTTCTACTAAAGGAGCATGTTTGTCAAGAGTAGTTTGAAGCTTTGACTCCAAAATATTTACATAAGAGTCAACATCTTCACACTCAATAGTAATGTCTTTCAGATCAGAAGCAAACCTTTCATGGTTGATTTTTTTAAGATTGCGGAATTTTACAGATTTGCTCACAATATTTTCTTTTTCAACATTTATTAGTACCTTAACTACACAATGATCTGATAAAAAAGGTCCCTGATCACATTTCTTAACATGGATACCATTTACTGCTTCAGTAAGTACAAGATCTAACATGTTACCACCAATATGTGTTTTAAAATTTACATGCTGTTCTAAACCAAAGGAATGGATACAATTAAGAAATTCAGACACAGCCGTGGATCTATCTTCAAGATGTAAATTGAAGTCGCCCATAATTAACAGGTTAGAGTAGTTAGGAATTAAATCTTCAATAAATTGATTGAAGTCTTCTACAAACTGAGAAACTGTGGCTAATGCTGGGGGTCTGTAAATTCCAATACAATGAAGGGCAATATTCTTGAAAATTAGTTTCCATATACCATATTCAAAGCTCCTTGTACTCCCGCTCTTAATTTTATTAATATCAATTGCAATGCGGCTGGCTATAGCTATCCCCCCTCCGACTTTATTTTGTCTATTGGATACTGTTAATCTGTACCCATTCTAAATGTGTCTAACCCTAAACAAGATAGCTTTGAAAGGTATATTAATACCGTGGAGAAAGTGATCTGGCTTATCTTGAAATATTCAAAGTTCTTATACAAAATACGTCTAAAGACGACAGTGAATACGCCAGTAAGCATCAATGAAGTGAAAGTAGAATAATGCTCTGAAATCGTAAAAATATTTCAACAGACTGTCTTTCTCGTCTAATAAAAATCATTTCATCATGATAAATATTTTGTCGAAGAATATAATCACATAATATTTGCAAGTTGGTGTTTTCAAAAACACCTTTCTTTTAAACTCAAAATTACCGCGAAAAAGCAAGCAGCCATTATAAATATTACAAAATGAGTAACGTCAAAATCAACGTGCAAACAAACAGTTGTGTAATATTCGGGCAACGGTTTGTCGTCATGTCCAGCAAATTCAGAGTTAATTTTGTCATATTTTATTTCCTCACATTTCAGTAGCCAGTTGTGTTTCATGTCAGACAAGTTATTTTTGTATTAAAGAAGAGATTTGGCTTTGTCATGGTTTTTAGATCTCTTTCCCACGAAGTATTTTACAGACCATCAATTTATATACAATTTATATAACAAAGCGATACATGATTTCTTGACTATACAGAAATGATCAATCACTTAATGAAATTGACAGAAGATCAGTTAGGTCTCGTATATTTATACAAACAGACAGATGTACAATCATGTTAGTAAGTTTGTGAGTTAGATGTCTGACTTGTTTATTGTTTTCTACTTTTTTAAAATAACTCAACTTGATGTCTTGTGGCGTCTGCTAGTCGTAATTATATATATCTAAAATGTGTCTAACCCTTAAACAAAATAACATTGAAAGGCATATTATTGCTGTGGTGTAATGGATCTGGCTTATCTTGACAGATTCAAAGTTCTTATACAAAATATGTCTGAAGACGCCAGTGAATACGACAGTAAGCATCAAGGAAGTAAAATGCGATATATTCCTTGAAATATCAAATAAATTTCTACAAAATATCTCCTGATAGAAAAACGTGGATCAGCCACATGTAATGGATAATTAAACAATTACATGGGCTGTTTTAGACTCGAATTTTGAATGAGGAATTCTTTATTTATATCAGCATTATACATACATTAATTTAGGTGCAAATACTAAAAATACTGCTATATTTGTGATATGGAGATTTCATACCGTAAAGAAACAAGCTGCGTGTAGCGAAATATAATTGGTTTTTTTTCGTTAAATATGATACAAGCTGATTGCTAATTTGGTGCTTCCATACAAGACTTGCCATATCAATATAAGTTACGAAAATCATGATATTTAAGTTACGAACCCAAGGTGCGTTTAACAGTGCGAGCGCTCGAGCGAACGCCAGCTTCGAGAATTGTAAAGCTATTGAACGATTGCAAACGCTCGCTGTAAAATCCAAGATGGCGTCAAAGAGCACATTATTGAAAAAAGCTGGTGGGAGACAATTATTTCTGCTGATACATGAGATCTTTAACATTTTTTATATATGAATTTTATGATACAATTTACTGTACCAAATAAATTATGTTATATGCATTGCGGTGATATGTTATGTGGAACAAGTAACACTCACGTTTGCGTCCCACTTTCAGGGATAATTCTTTGAGATACGAATTAAAATATTCCAGCCGCCATCTTTGATATTTTAGGAAAACACCTCTCCAGCTCAACCGTGAGCACTCGCGCTGGCACCCGCGTTCAGAGCGAGAGCGCTCGTTGTCGCCCCGAACACTCGCTTGAACGCTCCTCAGATATCTAAGATATCCTATATGTCCAAACGGGTGACTTAACTGCTTACGTTGCGTTATTGATGTTTGATAAACATAAAGAGAAATGAAGTACTTTATAGTCGCTCTATTATTGGCCCAGCTTAAGTCGAGTCTATGATAGACTGTAAGATATTTTTGTGCCCTGGACTGTAACTACATGTACTTGCAATCCGCTAACTTGCCAATCTCGGCATTGAACATTATATGCTTGGGATAGAATAGGCTATAACTTGCAAACTGTCTCTGTTTTGTGTTTTAACCTTTGGTATTATATACACCAATGACATTGAAGTGTGTTAGACTGATACCACGCAGAGACCCATTTAGGCCAAGTTCGCCTTCTGTATTTTCAATACTCATCTCCAAATACCATATAACGTTAGCAACACTCTTCTAGATCAGATCATACGGACAACGGGCTATCATTATGCTAGTTTGGCTAAAGTTGTTTTAGTTGGTTGTTACATATCACCAGAGATTATTATTAGTCGAATATTTACATAGATACAAATATATCATATTGATGTGTTTACTCTTATGATTAGAAAATGGTCCAAATATTTCTGATACCACGGAGTGAATAAATAAAACATGGCTTTTTATAACTTAGTCATGTAAATGATACTATTAAGTGTATGAAAAGGTTGTTTTACAGCGAAACTAAACTGTATTGTTCATAATATAAAATAAGCCAAAAATTGACAACATTTAAAGTATTTGTTAAAACAAGTAAATAAAAGCAGCGCCGTTTGGCAATTTGAGACAAGTAAAGATATCATTTATTGAGGTAGAAACAGACATTACTTTCCAATTGCGATGAATACACATAGATATTTCCTGATATGTCGACACAGTTGGTTTAAAGATTTGTATCGCTACCCGCAATAATTGATGTATTATATATCATGGATTCCAGCAATAAAGTACAATTAAAAATCATTATGTCTCGTACGGCTGTACGTCAACTATATAGCATTGTTGGAGACAAATACCCGAAAGGCGATCCGTGAAATTTCTAAACTAAATTTTGATTGGAATATATTTATATTTGTGTTTTAAACAGAATATTAAATTATTACAAGTTTGGGGTTTATTTACATTGCAGGTATACAATATCAAAAATATATTTCCAAAACTATAAATTCTGTATTACATAAAAAACAAAGTAAAGTAAAGTTCCGCTATTAAGACCACTTTTGTTATTTCAAAATCATGCGATTTTTGACAATTATTAAGACCCAAACGCTTAATTTGTGAACAAAAGGGTCTCTATAATAAGACCGGTCCGCTATAAAGACCATTGATTTTGCTGATCTTAATAGCGGAACTTTACTGTAGTATGATTCTACATTAACTTTCATTTTCTTTATTTTTTATTTCTTAGCCATAATTGTGGGAATAAATGTTTATCATTCTTTTATCTGAAAAAAAAAATCCCCACATACTCAAAAGGTTATCATTTCAGCATTATTTTATCCGAACAATTCAGGAAAACTCATGTTTTTTTATTCGTATCAACAGCACTGTTTGTCTTTCTACAACACTATTTGCAGATAATTATATTTAAGATATTATTATATAATTATCTTATTTCAAAATATAATCTATTTGCTGTTTTGATTTTTTTGTTATATCTTTTTTAATTAATTATTATGATTACTAAAACATATTAGTTTGGCATGATATTCCATTTCAGATTTTATTTAATTGTTCCTTAAACAGTTGTTTTGCCGTTAAGAAAACAAATCATCTTATATATGTAGCCTTATTCACAAACTCTTTTTGATCAAAGCCATCTCATTAGAAAGCTCAAAATTTCATACCCAAAAATATACCTCTCTTCGTACAAGACAAAGCGCTAGAACTCGCCGGTCCGATCTTAGCTCAAAAGAGTAAATATTACACATTTCCGTAAGTTAGCTGAAATTAAGTGTTCGGACTTTAGTCTGATTTTAGCATGTGTAAGCCCTAAATTACATCACATTACATAACTGCAAAAAAATCCTTGAATCTTTATACAAAATTTAAATTGCATTTATTACATTTTGGTTTTAACAAATTAAGGTACCCAATTTCTAATTATGTCAAATAAATCCAATTAAACATTGGTTAAAGTTAAAATTTCAAAAAAAGAATGTCTATGGTTTATACAAAAATTATCTTTTATTTTCATACATTGAAACAGTGTAATAATCACTTATTTTTAAATAAAACACACTAAAATAATAGTCCAGTCAATACAGCTAAAAAAATAGGCTAACCTAGACAAAATTGCAACAGAATTTATTTTTGTACCATGTGAAAGTTCGTATTCATAGTAGTATCCAAAAAAAAGTTGCACTCAAAAATTCGAGGGGAAAGTCCTTTCTTGGACAAAAACGTTGAACATGAACAAAAATGTGGATTAGCTCCCTTTACAACTATCTATTATCATATACAAATGAAAAACCATTTTGGATTAGCTCCCTTTATAACTATCTATTATCATTTACGAATGAAAACAATTGTAAAAAAACAACTTATTATTCAAATTCTTTTTTGAATACAAAATTCAAAAAGGTCATTTTTGAGTTTTTTTTCTTTCATGCGTTTGTACTATAACTAGTGCGTGCTTGTACTATAATAAGTATAACAATAATAAATAAGAGACATAATTGTTCAAATTTGGGATAAAAGTACTAAAATAATATCTAAAAGTGCGAATTTTTGGAATTAGATCGTAGACAATTTTCAAAAATCATAATTGATTACAACTTTTAGTTTACTGCAAATGTGTCTAAAACGTGTTTAAATGTCATTGATATGAATGTAATTATCATTTAATGAACTAATGTGATTTAAGTACCAACACAATACCTGAAACTATGAATTTTTGGAATCAGCTTCTCGTGTTTCGATTACAAAAGCAGATTTAAGAGTCAACATATGCTTCCAAACAATTGTTGTTGTTAATGCTACTGCACGTATGTAATACAGATGAATAATAGGTATTACATAAATAAATATTTAAAATATGAGTTGTTACTTTTGTTACTGTTTTTACACATGAAATGTTGTAACAGTATACATTTGTTACGGAATGGATTTAGTTACGTTCTGTTTTTATAACCTGAGGTTTAGCTTTTGGTCATTGTCATTGTCGGTATTTTCGCTATCAGATGCTTAACTAGATCTTAACACTGTGCAAATGATTGAACACACACGTCCGTCATCGAATCACTTTAAGATATCTTCAGGGACAGACTATAACTTAGTCTTTACAGGCTGAACATTTCCATTAACAGACTCACATCCCTACTCACATGGATTTAATACTGTGTTGTCTTTTCATATTGCGTCAAATGTTTAAAACAAGCTTTTAATTTTGCACGCACGATGTTGCATTGACTACTTTAGTAACAAACTATTGCAAAGGGAGGTTCGTGTGGCCAATTCATGATGAACAATAGAGCATTATTATCTCTCGCCAGTTTTGATGTCTAATTTCTTTGTGATGTTTATATATATTTGAACGGCTTCTTTGAACTCTGTGTAAGTTCTAGGAAGTTTTAAAATTACTGATTATACAATGTAAATGATGTTAAAGCTGTCAGGCATCCAATTAAGGTATGCATGAAAGATAGAGAAGTAAACACAGCATGGGGCTTTTTTTAAATTTAGCCAAGTCCCGTTCTCGACTTTCCTTACTTTGTCAGGCTTGAAGACAATGTTTTCGTCAAACAGATTAGTAGGGGGGGGGGGGGCACAAGAAACCCAATAACAGTTTATAATTTTAAAAAATGACGTAGGAAAAGCTATACGTAACTCATACACATGAAAGTAAAATCGTTTAAGCTCAAATATATAGTGTGATGCTATTTTCATGAGTAAATAAAACAAATAATATATCAAGTAAATTAAGCTTAACTTGGTTATCATCTCGTTTTTTTAAACACTTTTATGCGATAACATTAATTTGGGGAGTTTAAAGTTTCGTTCTCAGCACGCAGACAACTAAAATATCGTGACACAAATTTAACATTAAACATGATCAATTTTGGTCCTAACGCGCTACCGTAGTAAAATACTTATATTTGTCAAGGTCGTCACCAAAAACGGTATTTTTAATTAATTTACTGTCATATATGAAATATATTAAATATAGGTGTTTATGTTCACATCGGAAAGTCAACTCAGAAGCAAAATACTACCGGCATCCATTACTTTTTGTGACCCAAAAGCTATATTCACTGCGGGACAGAAGTACGGAAGCGTTGCAGCGCCTTGTAATATAAGTAGAAAATGCATTATTTAAAATTCATTTTTCATCACTTTCCCCTCTTTATTCGGAGTGCAACTTTTAGTTGTGTGTTATTTCATTGATGGTCTTTCGCATAGTATAATTATATATTCTGTTGCAATTTTGTCTAGGTCAAAAGCTGTATTGACTGGACTATAAGGATTTTTTGCATAAGTTATCTTTCGACCCCTGACATACGAGTCAAGTTTACAATATTTAACTGTTCCTATGCGCTATGTACTTCAGGGCCCAAAACAGTTCGCAGTTCATACAAAAGGTTTGCTGGTTCAAGACTTATGAATAGCGGCCATATTGGATATTTTAAAATTGCCTGTGAATCTCAATAGCAACCATAATATTTTTACATACAATAAATATATTTGTAAAGGGCATACATTGTACAAACTATTCATGTAAATCACTTTCCATAGCATGCCGTTTGTAAATATAAAAGAAGTAATGAGGTAAATTGGTGAAATTTTCGGGAAATTTGACCTTGAATTTGACCTTGAAAATAACCTGGAATGAAATCCAACTAACATTATATCTTCGGTACTTTTCATGTACAAAAGTTTTTCAATGTTTCTTTGGCTTCTTCTAAAATGATAAAAGTGCTAAGCGAGGTTTTTCTATTAAGCCTACTACCGGCCGAGCTGGCGGCTATTTTGGACGCCATTTTGGATTTCCGAACAGTTTGGTATATGACTCGTTTTGTGACATTTTGTGGAGCCACTTTTTGACATTTTATAGCATAGCCTGAGAACTTGAGGTATACACCTTTTATATAAAATTTATATCTATGCTTAATAATATTATTAAAGTGCATTAGTCTAGAGTAGTGTTATTTTCCATATATATTGGTAATAAAGAGTACGCAAAAATTAGATCATGCACTGAAGAATTTTTAAAATTTGTTACGTAATAATGGAGTCTTAAGGGAGATTTGTTGTAAGTTATACTCATAAGTATTCATCTTGCGAATCGTGTGGGTCTTTCTCAGGTATGTATTTCATAATGACCGACAACATTGTGTAAGTTGTATCCACATCCAAATACATTGTACCTCTTTTACTTAAAATGGAATCGTGACCGTGACCCAGTGGTTAATATGCGTGACATTGTTTTGTAAGACGTTAAATAGTGTACGCATTACTGTGAAATTGACCAGAAAATGTTAGCTATGTAAGCTGACCACCCACCGTAAATGATCTTAATGTACATTGCTAACCGACGTTAAAGCCATTAAACTTTATACAATGTGTTGACACGAAGTAAACCTTCCAAAACAAAATGAACAGTAGCCATATCACGGGGCATCATGTCTGGTCAACCACACGTTGTAACTGGTTAAATTGCATACTGTCATCCAACTTAATGTTAGATGTCTGCAAGTCATGATCCCTTTTAACGAAAACTAACAAATTATCCAAGTTATCACCTAGGACCATAAATTCTAGTCAATAAATGGACCATTCTTAAACTACGATATTAGAAAAATTGTCTATGGTGCAAACATTGGCATCAATCATGTCCGTGCATCTTAATAATGTGTCGACTGACTGCTGTAGTAACCATAATTGTGTCGATACTCGATACGACGTATAACCATAAGGGTTGTGATGAGTAGGGCTATGGATCGTTGAGAAAGTACCGATCCGATCCTAGCCACGATTCATGTGTAGCGATTCACGAATTGAACCACGATTCACTTGTTGATGGAGAATCATATAGGAATTCATGTAAAAACAAAAATAAGTGAAGAATTACAGAAGCTTATATTTTATGGAAATCCATGTACTCGAAGTATTTCTATTACCAGACGTTTTATAGGCATTTTCCGGATAACATATTTCTTTAAATGAGCATCAATCGAAATTTTGACACATGATAATTCGGTTCCTACATAAATTAAAGTTTTCATTCGTAGTGCGACTCGTTTCGGTGGTAATTAAGCTGAAAATATTTTTTCATTTTTTCCAAAACTAGATCGCGAGCCGACGATTTCGGATGTGACGAATATTCGTACTCGATTTTCTTTTCTGGATCGCGAATATCCAAGTACATGTACTCGGATAATCGCAGCAGCCCTAGTGATGAGGCTCAAAATGTGTGGTTTTCTCAAATGTATTATCTTTGATGATTGACAGAATGCATAAATTCAATAAATGTGCATCGTACTGATTGTAAACAGAGTTCCTGTTTGTAATTCATACATTGTTTGTTGCTTTTAGAGACGTTTACTACAATCAAATTTTAACTGGCGACAGAAACATATTATAACTAGGGATAAATGCATATTTTCGGAAACATTCCATTATCATCCATTTAAAACTACTTTTCTAAAAATTAGAGGACGTATAGCAATGAATAGTTCTGAACAATTAAATTTGTTCTATAAGAATTAAATACATGTACTTAACAAATGCGACGTAACATTTCGAACGTCTGTGTTCCCCAAAAAGGATTAGTTAAAATTTGAGTTAAATGCACAAAATCTGCCATGTGTACAAAATTGGTAGATACGGACTAACAAATTTGTGTTTTGTAGTACCAGGAGACAACAGTGATAGTACTACATGTAATTGTCAAATGTCTCATTGCTGTAAATCACGCGGTGTTGCTTTAGGCCGGTATTCCATTCATACGGGAGCGCGACGTGAACGTTTAGCGTGTGCGTGAAACTTGAACGTGAGTAGTGAGTCTTCACGCTCGTTCTATTTCATTTATCCGGTTAACGTGATAATTAATTTATTAGGTGTACCTGTCAAGGCAGGAATGTTGAGTGAGTCGTGAATTTTGTAATGAAGCCTGAATTAATATCATAAGCATGCTTGCAAAAAACTACATTATTAACAATTAACATTGTTTTGCAACTGAAATTGATTGATGTTAGGTGAACCTCTCAAGCCAGTAATATTGAATGAGTCTGCAACTGTCAGCAACACCAAGTCTTTGATGTCTGTACTCCTGTAGTGACGTGTCGTACAACATAGGGCACTTTCTAATTGCTTTCATAAGTGTTTCTGTTGCATCTGGCATAGACAGGACCATTCATGATGGCTTCTCGTCCGTGAATGCCGTGCGTGAACGTGAAAAATTACTGCATGTAGCGATCGGTTTCACGCTCGCGTTACACGATCACATGCCATAAATACGCGTTTTACGCTCACGTCGCACTCACGCCGATACGGAATACATACAATAGAAAATCGTTTGTTTGATTTTTCACGATTGCGGTTCACGTTCACGCTACAAGTTCCCGTATATACCGGTCTTATTCATTCAATGAAGGGAAATAACTGCTGCCTGAGATTGATTTATTGTCTTAGTGTTTATCTCCCTTATATTCATATTTACATTCGCCTTATTTTTCCGCAAAATGTGTCATCACGCAACGTTCGATAACACTGTTACATATGTATTATAAGAAGTATTAAGTTTATAAAAGCATTATTTAACTACCACTGCGCATGCTTGCTTCTTGATACCACAGACTTACGTATACTTTGAACTGGCTCCCTTGGTTATAGCATACTTAAATTTTTCCCAATCATGCTTTTAAAAAAAATTGTGATAAACTTAGTTTCACTTTTAATTGCGGAAAAAATATTTGCTCGGATACCCCTCGAAAAAGTATTGGTCAGCACTGGCTTATGTGAACATTTTCGAACAATAAAATGTAATGTTTTTATTGGCTGCTCGAATCTTTGATTTTAGTGGTGAATGAACAACTTAAAACCTGGTATTGTCCAGTAAAAGGTGTTTTCACATGTAAAGGTATGAATCTTTACTTGAACATATGAGAAAATAATTCTGTCCACCCTGGCTAAACTAGTATGATACATTTGTTCACCTCCCACGTATTTCACTGATAAATATTAAAAGTTACATATGAAAGACGTTACAAAAGAGATACACCACTTTAGAAAAATGGTATCAGAGTTTACTTGGCAAACTAAAAATTCATTTTTCACAAATTACTCAAATTCATCAAAATATCAGGTGTTTCCTTTAAATATCTATATCTATTTTTTTAAATACAATTCTTGCAACATATTCAACATGGTCATTTATGATATCATGAATAGTATGGTTGCATGATGATCAAGATTGAAAGTTGTAAACACTGAAAATACTGAACAAAATTCCAGGTAGAAGGCCAGCTAGAGTCGTCGGTGGGTCCAGAGCAACACGCGACAGGGGGTTTAGAACTTCAGAGGCCTAATAAACTGAAAATTAGTACAATGTTACGCTTAGATTTGCAATACAACTAATGCGTGTGTTATGATATGAAAATGTGTTACATCAACGTGCCTGACATTGGTATTGTAACCCGGGCCGATAGCGCAGTTGGTAGCGCGCCGGGATTTGGATACTCGTGCCCGAGGGGGTGCGGGTTCGAATCCCACCCGGGGAGGGTATACCCTTCCATGAAAATTTGACAAAAAATGTCGATTTTCCTCCATTGATTAGATAATATGGAGAAGTTTCCGGCCTTGTGGAAGGGTAGGTGAGTATTGGTTATAGACAATGGTCCAGGAAAGCTAGGTTAGGTGCGCTGGACGCCGTAAAAGGCCTAAAATTGTGTTGACACGGCGTTAACTCCAATATATAAAAATAAATAAATACATTGGTATTGTAAAGCAATGAAAACACAATGTCTTCACCTTAGGAGATAAATTTTGTAAAACCATCCCACCTATACAACATACACAAACTGATAGAAACTAACAAGCTGTTCTAGAAGCACTAAATAAACAGTATATATAACATTTTAAAAATGGTGGCACTACCATTGATTGATCTCTTTTCACACAAGTACTTGTACGTGCAATTTAGGACAATTCTAGAAAAGTTTCATTCTTCGTCGGTTTTGTTTGGAGCGAACTGGAGATTTGTTTATGCATGATTGAATTGTTAATATTTTGTAATTAATCAAACGAGAAATAACATAACAAGCAATATGTAAAAACATAAATCAAAACTACTCTACAACTCCGTTTAAAAAGGGGCGTCAAACAAAGAAACTAATAAAAAAATCCTCACATGCTCATTTCAGCAGCTAAATTTGTAGTTTATTTCAAAAGTCACGATTTATTTCAGACTAAATTTGGAAAACTGTTCCATGGTACGGTTGTTAAAATACAAACACTGGTTTATTAAGTAGCAGCAGCGAAATAACAGATAACGTGACACTAAATAACTGCATGAACTAGATCTACATTTATTTGACTTTGTGGTAAAGATGTAAAAAATCGAAAATAAATTCAATAACAAACTATTTGAATCAGTTGAAGTATACAGTATTGTTAAAAAATAAATACCATTTAATTGCTAATAAGCGTGTGTGTCAGCTTTGGAATTGATTAAAATGATAACTTATAAAATGTCTACCGTCTTGATATAACCAATGCAATGTGTTGCTGCGTTGATAAACAAAACCAACCATCATAAAATGTTTATAACTATATCAAAGTCATTCATAATAAGAAATTATCGGTATTCCACTTTCAAAGGTGAAGAAATGTCTTTTTTACAGTAATTTTTCATCATCTTGATTCACTTAATAATTGAAGCCTAGCATACTGTCCTGGAGTGGTGCTGAACAATCATTAGAGCATCGACAATTCCAACCATCTATTTGACAACATTTTCCGCTATCCTGACAGCACTTCCAACCAAATATTTTATAATAGGCATCATAACATCTTCTCTGTCCATTTATTGTCTGCCATCTGCATCTTTGGCCTTGTACAATAGTTGCAAAACATACAATCAGAAGTAATCCGACGAAACTAACGCTATTCATTGTTCCATTTTATGGACCCTGAAAAGAAGCATTTGATAAAAAATACGATATAAGTTTTTTCCAAGTTAAATTTACTTTCCAATTTTGAAGTTAGACATCAAAATTACCCCCAACAAATTTCAATCAATTCGAAATGAACGCACTGTAACTAGTACTAGAGTTACGTCATTCCTGCAAAAGAATGTCAAATAAGAAACGGTTTCTTACAAAGAATGAACGTTTGAAAGAAGGTATAAGTAACATTTAGGCGGTATGTACCATTAAATTAAAATACCAGAAAGACAAATATCAGTCTTAGACTATACTTAACACATCGCAATGAGAGATGGTAGCCATGTAAGGTTTCTATCCACATGTTTTGACAATATTTGTCAATCACAAAGTGTATCATGTTTGTTTGAATATTTATGTGAATGTTCAGAGGAGTTTTCTATTATCGCTGGCAAATTCTTCCTCCAGCCCCCAGTAAATTCGACGTTATTGCCGAATGAAATGTGGAGGCAACCGGTTGTATAAATAGATTGCTTTATTACGTGATATTCAGCAAATGTGACGGTTACATGTAGGAAACATGTTCTAAAACCCAAACCCAATTGTAATAATTAAAATGTAGACATGAACCGTTATAGTTTTAAGGAATGACGTTTCTATTTGTAACTTTGATCCATTCATTCAAAATTGTTTTAGAAAATTATACGATAAGATTTGTCAGTGCAATCGCAAATTCTAACAGCGTGGTATAAAAAAACTGAGTACATTGTAAACTAAATTGAAACCTAAAAATGAAACAAACCTAAAAAATGAAACAAAAAAACTTACTTGTTATTTTAGAAACTGCTCTTACTTCAAATCTGAAAAAAGTCAACATGTTCACCCTTTTGCAAGTAACCAATATCGCGATAAGGCTTTGTAATGCAATTAAATTGCGATTGAAGTATCTGCTTCCCGAGATGTATCCGTGTTGACATGATTGTTGTAAGTGAATAAAAATTTAAAATACGATATAAACGCAGATAATAAATTTCAAAACCGGTAATAAAATGTTCCCTCCAACTTAATTACAATTTAATATCTAATAATAAATAAGGAATGTCGATCACAAACAAATCAAAAGTGTTCATGAACGGCATATACAATTAGGATTTTCATAGAATGGTAAAAACCAGGAACTTCAGGATCTGGAATACTGGTACTGTCGAAATACTGTGCTTTACCACTGCTGCTATGTCCAGAAAATTGTACGCAGTGTACACATTATGCAATCTCTCATACAGAGTTGTCGATCCTTACAGTGATCTATATCTCTGTAAACGTCTCGGGTTTTACAAGATTCTTGTAAAATTGTAATATAATTTAGATTTTGTATCTAAAGCGTAATTCGTCTTTTATATATATTATCTCAAATTTTTACGTGAAATATAATTTTATTACAGGCGAAATCCAATTCTTAAAGAGTTATATTTACAAGAACTATTTTCTTGTGAAACGTCTTCCTATTCTGAGAAATTTGGCTTTTTTACTCATCCGCAAAAATGTCAACAATAGATGATATTGCTAAAAATTATGACAAAAATTTAGTTCTAAGGGACTGTCAACGACAAGCCTTTGAACATCTACAAGACAAGAAAGGTGATCTGTTATTTAGTTTGTCTGTTGCGTTTGGACAAAATTCAAAAATTGTCACATGATCGTTTTAAACGATCACGTGTTTGGGACTACTTTCGAGACGTTAACAGAGATAAAGATCACTGTAAGGATCGACAACTCTGTATGAGAGATTGCACATTATGTTCACATTATGAGGAAAGGGATATGTAAGCGGTTGTGCAGCTCAGTCAAGATAGCACTCGCCTTGTAAGCGAGGAGTCATTGGTTCTAGTCCCGGTGAAGCTCCATTTTTTCTTATCCGTTAACCAATTGTGCACAACGTTGGAGCGTGACTTAATTACATGTACTCGGTCGGATGAGAAACGCTTGTAATAAATTATTGATTCGGTCTGTAATTTTAAAATACAAGAGGAATTTCCAGTTCGTGGGGGTATGTCACGGTACTAACCTGCTTACTTATTTAGGCGAGGTATAATGTGAGCGGTAGTAAAGCTCAGTTGGGAGAGTACTGGGCTTGTAAGTGAGGGGTCTCGGGATTTAGTCCCGGTTAGGCTACATTATTCTTCTCGCCATGTGACATTTCAACGTGGGACAAATAACAATTTAACACCACATTCAAAATAATCTTTTTTTCCTCTTCTTTTTAACGTCGCATTCAACACATATATAGGTCATATACACGACGCCCAGCTCTTCCTGGACACTTTTTCTATCATCAGTACTAACTTACCCTACCTCGAGGCCGACAACTCATGTATAGGGGATGACCTGCCGCGACCGGGCTCAAACCTGCAATCTCCGGATTCGAAGTCAGACATGCTAACCATTACGCCACGGCCGCGGCTTTAAAATAATCTTGTACAGCGTTAAAGAAACTTTCAACTACATGTATCCATGTTTCAGGACCATAAAAATCTATAGATAACAACAAACACATATAAATGGTAGATTTGTCAATACTTTATTATACATGTACTTTGTTCAATGCACGTCATAATTACGTTGTTTTATGGTGAGTTGTATAAAATGCCTTAACCAAATTATTATATCATATTTCTACTGAACGTAGGTTTAGCCCTTAAAAATGAATAAATCATAATTAATAAAATTGTTTCTGACTACATGTATTGCAAAGTCATGCATGCAAAAAACTCATATAGAAATGTTCAGTTCTCAAACAGTCGATAATCGACATCACCATCATACGCTTGATGATCTGGGTCGTTAAATACTGTATTGTCCTCCAGTAGACCCGGACCATTACTTGTACATCGACATTGCCATCCCTTTGCTCTACACCGTTTACCTCCTCTCTGACAGCTCCTCCAGCCGTAAATATTGTAGAAGGAATCATAACATCTTAATCGTCCATTTATTACTTGCCATCCACATCTCTGGCCCTGTACAATACTAGCAAAACATACTACAAGGAGTAATCCGACAAAACTAACGTTATTCATTTTTCTGTTGTATGAACCCTGAAAATAAATATTTAATAAAAATACTATAAGTTGTAAGTTATATACCATTATGTTGGCGTATAGCTTCCATGTCAGAGTTGAAATTTCTAAGAAAATTGGGCATTGGTTAACATTTTCACTTTTCATAAGTTATTGATTGGAAAGTTACACATTCCGTGCTTTCGATTGCAAAGTCGTAATCACATTTCCATTTCACCAGTTTTCGATTTGAAAGGTTGGCATAGCTATTGCTGCAAATGACACACTTGGAACTGATTTTAAACATCATATTTACGCATATCTTGTAGATCTTACAAGGGCTCAACTTTTGAAATTACGTATAAACGTACACATAAAATGGTTGAGACTAGAAAATTAAAATACCACAAGGACAAATTATACCTGAACTTTTAGACTAAATTTAGCACATTTAAAAAAGTGTTAATACCCATACAAGGTTTCTATCCAAATTGTTTGACAATATTCATATATCACGACCTATACAGTATGTCCTACATGTTTATTTGTTCTTATGTTAAACATTTCCGGTTGTTTACTCCAGCTGCTCAACTGAAATGCTCCCTTGTGAATACCTCTGTCAGTACTTGCTTTCCATCCCATAAAAGCTTAGCTACTTCGATAATCTTACAAAATGAAAAGTAGGACCAGTCGCTGGTATAAATCGACTGATATGTTAGGTACATCAAATGGGACAGTTAAAGAAGCGTTTAATAAAAAAAACTAAAACTTGAGACATCTAATTATAATTATAAACGATTTCATTTCCATCTGAGGCTTCAATTGGTCCATTAATTTACAATATTATTTTTAAGAATTTTACGGTCGATTCAGCATTTTGTTTGCCAGTGTAATCCCAAATTCTAACAGCGTGTGGAGAGTATAAAAACTAAGTAAACTAAATCTAAAACTAAAGAATGATTCAAAATCGACTTACTTGTTATTTTCGAAACTGCTCTGATTCTAAACCTGAACGAGTCAATATCTTTTAATGAAATGCTCACTAAAGCGTTGAAAATTGAAATAATGGTCATACATACGGTAATTAATGTCACAAAAGTGTCCGTTTCCTGTGCTGTACCATTGCTGATACTATCACACCCGGAATTTAACTCAATTTTACGCAAGATTCGCACATTTTTCAATTCAAATCCCGGAAATGAAATAATTTTCCCATTGTCAGGGATTCAGTATGTTTCTCACAAGATGAATATACAGTAAAGTTAGCAGAAAATTATTAAATTTTGTGTAAACTATTTATTTTAATTTGTGAGCCCAGAGTGCCACTCTTTGTTTTCTATTTAAAATAAAACTTTATCTAGGATTAAAAATCCTTTTTTCACCACGATAGTCTATTGACTTTTTCTAGTATTTATATAATTGATGACAACGTACATGTACATTGTAAGAAATGCATTGTAACGATTAATCAAGTGGCAATTACTTTGCCTCTTTTCGTTCCAAGCCGGAGATACTTTGGTTTCGGGCTTCCATTTATAACAAACGTTTATAGATATTAGATTTATTTTTTTTACTAGATTTAACGTCGTGTCAACACAATTTAGGCCATTTTACGGCGTCCAGCGCACCTTACCTAGCTTTCCTGGACCATTGTCTATTAACCAGTACTCACCTACCCTTCCACAAGGCCGAAAACTTCTCCATATTATCAAATCATTGGAGGAAATTCGACATTATTGTCAAATTTTTATGAAAGGGTATAACCTCAGATATTAGAAAGAAAAATATTCCTCTTAGATGTTTTAGTTTACGACCTTTTAATAAAGATGTTTTAAGCATAGCCGCTGTCATATCGTACTCGATATCTCAATATCTTGACATGTTATTTTCAAACTTACTTTCAATGCACAGTTCGATCCATCAGAATAGAGTTTAGAAAGGTCGTAACTACAAAAACTGCGTATAATTTGCAATTGATTATTACCTGTTAAAACCTGACATATTTTCAAGAATTTGGTTCCACTGGCACCCGAGTCCATATCTTATGACCATAAAATAATGCGTACGTCCCTATCTATGGTTCCCTAAGCATACATACATGTTAACTAATGTAAGTAAACATAGTTATAACTCGCTTACGGAAATGTATACGGGAGCGATTTTTAATTGTGTTGAAATCTGTCCTAGAACAATACAGTAAAACTTGGTTATAACATACTCGGTTATAACATTCACTCGGTTACAACATACCATTTTTCCTGGCCCATTTTTCATAGTTTGTATATAAAATACATAGTACGCTATATGGATATAACATACCTTGGTTATAACATACCTTTTTTCTATGGCCCAGCGAGTATGTTATATCCAAGTTTTACTGTATGTCTATATCTCTTTCATATCTAGCCCATCTCGTACATGTGTACAATATAAAAAGCCTCGAGGATTTACAGTTGCTGTTCAATGATTGGTCAACATGTTCTACATCAAAAGTGTGACGTTTTCCACAAAATTGTGATCGTGTAAAAACGTCCGGATTTTTTTTTATTCATAATTATTAATTAACAAATAGAATAATGTCGTCTGCAAAAATAAAAAATAAAATAACGGTAGAAATCTAAATAAGAATAAGGCCACAACAAATTGATCATATGTTCTATGGATTCGCTCGCTCCTTAATTTTGACGTTTTTTACAGAAAACATATTTTTATTTCCTCGCTCGCCCATAAAAATTTGGTCAAACCGCAATATAAAGCAAGTGAATAAAGACTTTTTTAATTTTTTTTCTTCGCTCGCTCGCCGCATTTTTTTCCAGAAACATCCGTAGAACATATGATCAACTTGCTGTGGCCTAATATGAGGTGTACGTGAAATAAAAAAATACTTTACGTAAAATTATACGAGGTAAAAGCCTTTAAACAATCGTGGAAAGTGAAAGTAACAACTTCATACATTCGTGACTTCGATTTATTTTCTGTTGCTAACTGAAGGCTTGCATCTGCCGCATACATGTAACTTGTTCCGTTTCTACGTCATTGGCTTGTTCTGTATATAGAACATTTGAGAAAACTAATTTCAAGTACATGTATTTATATCAAATTAGACATCCACACAGTGGTTTGGCTTTGGAATTGTTCGGCTTTGGTTTATAAGGAAATGAGTCCGCACAGGCCCGTAAGAACAATATTTTCAGCAGTTACATTGATTGAGGACCTTTATTTAATCTGTCACACTAAATTGGTCGATACATGAGTGATTTTTCGGCAAAATCAATATTGCAAACACTTTTTATGGAACAACATGCAGTGTAAAATGCAGTGTAAAATTAAACTTAAACATTATTACTGTAACATTAGGTAACGTTTTCTTTTTCTCAAAATAAATCTGAACAAATTAGCCGCCCAATCTGAAAATGCTTCCTACGTGCCTGCCGCATCAAAAGTGTCGGCATTAAAGAACAGATACTTGAGATTTTTAATGAAAGGCATAGGAAACGGAGCATTTAACATATTCATTGCAGATTATTTGAAATGCCAGCTTGGGATATTTTAATGGATATTGTACTTGACAGAATTTACGTGGTTTCGACAATTTACCGAACGGTTTCATTCTGACGTAATCATGGGACAGGTATGGCGTCGCACTTGTGCGAACATAGTTCTGAGAATTTGGTTTGACTGCATTTGGTAGGCTGTGATTATGTTTGTATGTGTCAAAAGATATATTTTTCTACTTAATCAGTTTTTCTGTTCCTCTAGGACAATATACTGACAACTTTGTGATTTCTTTTTAGGACTACTTCTTGCGGTGGAAGATCTAGAATTTAGTGCACTGCGGCCATTTTTACCTATAAGTATTGGAATTCCCACATGTACATGTAAACAAGGTGAGCGGCATTCTGTACACAAACGGTCTGATATCTTCACCTTCTATTATAGAATGAGGTGAGCGGAGCATACTTAAACAGAGTTATCGGTACCGAAATAAAAAGTTAGACAACGGTGCCCCCTCTCAGCCAATCAAATTGCTTAAAAAGTATTTGATAAATCTAATACCACACTGTTAAGTGTTTAATATTATCAGACCGTTTTCTCCTTTTTTATAAGTGCTTACTCTTATGACAAAGTTAACTAATAACCATGTTTTTGAATACATACTATCAATGTGAACGATTCGTTTGAGATAAATTTTATCAACAGAGCATCACGTATGTGACATAACATGAAAATGATAAAATTCGGTTACGGTAGTTAACATGCTATAACTTTAAAACAACTTGAATAATAGATGCAAAATTCATTGGAAAATGTTCACATTGATATTATGTTTTCAAAAACATGGTTGTTAGTTTACTTTGTCATAAGAGTAAGCACTTATAAAAAAGGATCAACACCAATTTAGTACATTTTACACTGTAACGTAAATGAAAGCTTATATATCATGGGTATAAACACCAAATTTCATATAATTTGTGCAAATATGTTGTAAATGCATTCGAAATAAAATATCATAAATCAAAAATGTGATTTGATGTAAGTAACAGCTGAAAAAGTATGCACGAAGTTTAGGGTGCATTTTGGTGTTTTTGGTAACGTACATCAAACCTTTTGGGCGCGATACCGCACCTAAAACCCTGCGAGCTCTCGGACTATCACTTCAGTCAATTAAATTTAAATAGGATCTAATTTTATTCACCTGATAGTTAAACAAATTTAGTATGCCTTCTTACTTTAAATATTTTGAGGGGAATTAAATGAGACAGGAAATAAAGCGCCATGATCGTGCGACCACATGCACGACTCATGCAGATCGGTTCGTCTCCATTCGGAGACAAACACCAAATTCAACAGCGTAAGCCAACTCCTGGCAAAACATAAACAGCCCTGGTAACCAAGCCTTGTTTCTGTTCTCTATGAAAAAGGAATGGCGTGGTGTTTAAGAACGACCAGAGCCAGTCAAATGTTTCGCTTAAAGGAGGCAAACGCTTGGCTATATGTATGACATTTAAGTCATAATAACGACATACATATGAAAACTGTGATGTTTTCTATCAGAAGTTAAATACTAACAAATGGGTTGTCAAAGTAAGCAGTTTATTATGTCAATTAAATTCAATTGGTCTCTAATTCTGTCTTACTTAAGCTTGCAGATTCTTTGTTTATTATTTAAAGACTTATTTAGATATTATTACAAAAATATTGTAGTGCCCCGTTCGGGACCTAGTTTTATATTTTTGTTCGGGTACTAACTGCTCTGTGTAGGAATCTACTCTCATTTTTACGGTGTGATTTTCTTATTGTTTAAGCTTTTGCAAACTATATTATCGGTCCATGCAGTTTCTATTTTGTATTGACATGCTATTAAAAACCCACTCACTTTGTATTAGTCCGGTTTTAACTCGTAAATCCATGTTAACTTTGCTGTACATTTGTGTGTAAACGTGATGGCCGCCATTTTTGTTGTCATACGTCATAGAGGTCAGGGTTAAAACTTTGGGTTGATTTAATCAATGACGGGTTTTGGAAGTGATAAATTAATGTTTTAAAGCCCGGAAAAGTTGTCTCCATGTTCAAATTTATAACTTTAGACTTTATTTAATTGATTTATGTAATAATTTAAATGACTTTAATACATTTTTGTGTTAAAATCTATTTTTCTTGCTGTTTGTTGACATAGAAAACTGGCACGTTCATGTGATGTAATCATTATCCGTCAACTTTTTTTGACGGATCCGGCAATTTTCTTTGACGGATTGCGGGATTCCGTCAATATTTTTTGACGGATTCCCGCACGATTTTGTGACGGATTTTGGATAGTATAAAAGGTTTCCGTCACAAAATTTCAAGGACTCCGGCATTTTTTTTACTTTGAACAGGTTGGACTTTTTAATTTTATTTTGATCGTAAATACACTTTTAGGTATTTTTTTAGTAATTTTTTTGACTTTAAAGGAGCATTATTGTTATTTTTTGATTTTCAGAAATAATTTTAAAGGGTAATTTGAGCAATGAATTTAAACATAATTTTGTGCCTGGAAATTCGTAGGAAACCTTAAAAACTGATTTGATTTTATTGTCTTTGTATTCTAAAGCACTGGTAGACTACTTGTATTTCTTCTATTCTACTTGCTTGATTTTATCTCAGATATTTGAACATTAAATTAATTTGCTCACTGAACTTTGTTAAGGTTTTTTTTTATAACAATAAGCTTAACCGTTAATACTTAACAGTATTTTGCTTGTTCTTTTGATTGTTTATTTATATTACTTAGTATACTTATATTTAGTTTCCGGAGTCCACATGTAATTTTATATTGTGACCGCTCTTGTCCGTTGCACTTGGTACTCTGTCCGTCCGCCTGTCCGATGTGATTTATTACTTTGAGAGCGATTTAGAGAGAAATTCGTCCCGATATCTCCGGAGCACTACAATATATTGAAGACTTATCAAATTAATCAAAAACAAAATTTATACAGTCACGCATTACATTTTGTATATTTCTATACCCTGTGTTTATCAAAGCGCTGAAAGCGCTGAAGTTTAGCGCTTTCAAATTTGAGCTCAACTGCATTAATCATATATAGTTAAATTAAAATAGTGCAGAGAATCAATTTGAATAAATATATATCACTAGCATGTTATGTGTCTACTTAGCTAAATGTTCATTTGACCCAACATGGAAATACGAAACGAATAATTAGAGTCTTTAGTCAGTTATTTTTCCCTGATAAAATCTGAAGCAATCCAATTGGTAAGTAGGTCTTTACAGTTGGAATCCTTGGATTTTATCATTGAAGTCCTATGTAAGGATATCAAGATATTTCATCTAATATCTTTCTTGTTAATTAAGATATTAACCGAAGTGATGGAATTTAAATAGTTCTTTACCCTAAAAATACTGAGCTTGAATTTCAAACAAATTAAATGATTTACAAAAAAGTAAATCCAACTAATTGGACCTACCTATTTGAAGAGTATACAAGGGGAAATAACTGACTATAAGTCCCTTATTATTTTAATGGAAATATATATTAGTGTGGATACACCACAACTCAAATGTAATAAATTCAAGTAAACCACATGAAGCATAGTCAGTTCTCTTGGTATATATGTAAGCTTCGAAGAAAAGCATTTGCCACAAGATTGGGCATACTAAAAACTAGACTCTTTATCAATCAACAACATTAACATTTGTTACTTATTTGTTTGTTGGTTTTGACGCCGTAGCTACACATTGTATAGGTCATATAACGGCGGTCAGTCAACCTACTCACTGTTCCTAGAGAGGCTAAATCTCTGGATTTAGCTGTTAACCAACTACTAAGCGCATACTTTTGTCACTGACTGACAACGCCCCGCCCGGGAATCAAACCCACGACCCTTCGATCAGTAGACTTACGTGCTACCAACTGAGATAGCCGGGCGACTAAGTACAACACTTTTTTGATTATCACGGCTACAAGGAGTAGAAAGAATGAAACATTATATAAAGACAAAGCATTTTTAATTTAAATGGCATATTTTAATAAGTCAACCTTACCAAACATACACTACCCTCCATTTAGTAAGTATACAGTGTGACACGTAAGAAAAAGGAAAAATAGCTCTGATATTTTTTTACTTTATTTGACATTGAATTCAACCAATTCTGCAGCATTATCATGTTTCATAGATGACTAGCATCAAAAATGTCGTATTATGTCTTTCAGACAATTAACTAAGTTGATTTTATTATTTTGATTTACATCTTTATGACAGACCTAGCTGACAGTACATTGATGAATTGAAAAAAATGATTGAAATCAATGTATACATGTATTAATAAATTTTATTCAACCTTCAGTGGCGAATGTATTTAAATCCTTATTAACAAGAGCTCCGCTGGGCGGGGCATTATACGCCCGTGTGCAGTCCATGCTGTGTTCTATTTCATATAAAGTCCCTGTGACCTTGACCAATGACCCCGGGATCTCAGAATAGGTCCCATTCTTAACAGGAGGGCTATCCAAAGCAAAGATTTTGAGAACCTAGGTACAGCCATGGTTGATTTATCACCGACACAAAGTTTTCCCATACAAACTTCCAGTGACCTTGACCCTGGGGCCTCAGAACCAAAAGTTCTCGCCCTTGACCCAAAGAGTATTAATACATAAAATTTGGTGATCTTAGGTAAAGTTGGTTGTTGGACAAGGTTTTTCCTCATGATTTTTCTTTTGACTTTAACCTTTAACCCAGGGACCTAAAACCAAAGGGGCATATGCTAGACATTAAGGCTACCCTTAAATAAGATTTGGAAAACCTACAATGTAGGTACAATTATTATTGAGTTACAGTCCGGAAAATGTTTCAATATGAATTAAGTCCCTGTGACCTTGACTTTTGTCCCTGGGGTTTCCAAATCAAAAGAGAACATCAAATACCAAAGAGCTATCAACACATTACATCTTGACAAATGGGCTGATCCACATAAAATTTGGTTAACCTAGGTACAATCATTGTTTAGTTATTGTCCGGACAAGGATTGTCCATATGATGCCCCTGTGACCTAGATCTTTGACCCAGTTTTGACCCAAAACCAATTGGCAACATCCTTAACACATGGGCTACCCTCACATAAAATTTGGTGAACTAAATTCATTTTACTTATTAAATATAGCATTATTTCCATGGTTTGCCATTTTGACTTTGTTAACATATTGATTGAACATTTGAAGTCTCTGCTTGGTAATTTGATATCTTCTGGATGATGGTTTAAACTTGACCCAGGGGCACCAAAATCAATAGGGAACATCCTTGACACATGGGCTACTCTCACATGAAATTTGGTGAACTTAAGTGCAGTCATTGTTGATTTACTACACGGACAATGTTTTTCAATATGATGCCCCTGTGACCTTGACCTTTGACCCAGGGGCCCTAAAACCAATAGGACATAACCATGACACATGGGCTACTCTCACAAAAAATTTAGTGAACCTAGGTACATTGGTTGTTCAGTTATTGTCTGGACAAGGTTTTTCCATATGATGCCTCTGTGACCTTGACCTTTGGGTCTGGGGCCCCAAAACCTATTGGGAACATCCTTGACACAAGGGCTACATTCATATAAAATTTTATGAACCTAGGTACAGTCCTTGTTGAGTTATTGTCCAAACAAGGTTTTTCAATATGATGCCTCTGTGACCTTGACCTTTGACCCAGGAGCCCCAAAACCAAAAAGGCATATCCTTGACACAAGGGCTACCCTCACATAGAATTTGATGAACCTAGGTAAATTGGTGGTTCAGTTATTGCCTGGACAAAAGTTTCATTGTTTGCCATTTTGACTTTATAAACATATTGATAGAACATATGAAGTCACTGCTTGGTAATTTGATATCTTCTGGTTGAAGGTTTATACTTGACCCTGTTTCCCCAAAACTGATAAGGCACATCCTTGACACATGGGCTAATGTCACATGAAATTTGGTGAACTTAGGTACAGTCATTGTTGAGTAATTACCCAGACAATGTTTTTCAATATGATGCCCCTGTGACCTTGACCTTTGACCAAGGCGCCCCAAAACCAATAGGGCATAACCTTGACACATGGGCTACTTTCACATAAAAATTAGTGAACCTAGGTACATTGGTTGTTCAGTTATTGTCTGGACAAGGTTTTTCCATATGATGCCTCTGTGACCTTGACCTTTGGGTCTGGGGCCCAAAAACCTATTGGGAACATCCTTGACAAAAAGGCTACCTTCACATAAAATTTTGTGAACCTAGGTACAGTAGTTGATGAGTTATTGTCCAAACAAGGATTTTCAATATGATGCCCCTGTGACCTTGACCTTTGACCTAGGAGCCCCAAAACCAATAGGGCATAACCTTTACCCAAGGGCTACCCTCACTTTAAATTTGGAGAACCTAGGTACATTGGTGGTTCAGTTATTGTCTGGACAAGTGTTTCATTGTTTGCCGTTTTGACTTTATAAACATATTGATAGAACATTTGAAGTCACAGCTTGGTAATTTGATATCTTCTGGTTTAAGATTTAAACTTAACCCTGTTTTCCCAAAACTGATAAGGTACATCCTTGACACATGGGCTACTCTCACATGAAATTTGGTGAACTTTGGTACAATCATTGTTGAGTAATTATCCGGACAATGTTTTTCAATATGATGCCCCTGTGACCTTGACCTTTGACCAAGGTGCCCCAAAACCAAAAGGGCATAACCTTGACACATGGGCTACTTTCACGCCAAATTTAGTGAACCTAGGTACATTGGTTGTTCAGTTATTGTCTGGACAAGGTTTTTCCATATGATGCCTCTGTGACCTTGACCTTTGGGTCTTGGGCCCCTAAACCTATTGGAAACATCTTTTACACAGGGGCTACCTTCACATAAAATTTTGTGAACCTAGGTACAGTTGTTGATGAGTTATTGTCCAAACAAGGATTTTCAATATGATGCCCCTGTGACCTTGACCTTTGACCCAGGAGCCCCAAAACCAATAGGGCATAACCTTTACCCAAGGGCTACCCTCACATTAAATTTGGAGAACCTAGGTACATTGGTGGTTCAGTTATTGTCTGGACAAGTGTTTCATTGTTTGCCGTTTTGACTTTATAAACATATTGATAGAACATTTGAAGTCACAGCTTGGTAATTTGATATCTTCTGGTTTAAGATTTAAACTTAACCCTGTTTTCCCAAAACTGATAAGGTACATCCTTGACACATGGGCTACTCTCACATGAAATTTGGTGAACCTAGGTACAGTCATTGTTGAGTTATTACCCGGACAATGTTTTTCAATATGATGCCACTGTGACCTTGAACTTTGACCCAGGGGCCCCAAAATCAATAGGGCATATTCTTGACACATGGGGTACTCTTACATAAAATTTGGTGAACCTAGGTACATTGGTGTTTCAGTTATTGTCTGGACAAAGTTTTTCCATATAATGCCCCTGTGACCTTGACCTTTGAACCTGGGGCCCCATAAACCTATAGAGCACATCTTTGACACATGGGCTACTCTTACATAAAATTTGGTGAACCTAGGTACAGGCGTTGTTGAGTTATGGTCCGGACAAGGTTTTTCAATTTGATGTCCCAGTGACCTTGACCTTTAACC
Source organism: Mactra quadrangularis (assembly GCA_025267735.1). Classification (NCBI taxonomy): domain Eukaryota; kingdom Metazoa; phylum Mollusca; class Bivalvia; order Venerida; family Mactridae; genus Mactra; species Mactra quadrangularis. Next base: position 58,684,113 of record CM046303.1, on the reverse strand, counting down.
CAGGGGCCCCAAAACCGATTGGGAACATCCTTGACACATGGGCTTCTCTCACATAAAATTTGGTGAACCTAGGTAGATTGGTTGTTTAGTTATTGTCAGGACAATTTTTTTCCCCATACGATGCCACTGTGACCTTGACCTTTCATGCAGGGGCCCTTAAAACCAATAGGGAACATCTTTGACACATGGGCTACTCTTACATTAAATTTGGTGAACTTAATTACATTGGTGGTTCAGTTATTGTCCGGACAAGTTTTACCTATTTTAAGTCCAAGTGACCTTGACCTTTAACCCTGGGGTCTCAAAATCAATAGGGAACCTCCTTTACCCAAGGGCTATCCACACATAAAATTTTAGGAACCTAGGTATATCCTTTCTTGAGTTATCATCCGGACAAGCAATTGTCCACGGACGGACAGACGGACAGACGGACGGACGGACGGACGGACATACGGACAGACGGACAGACGGACAACATCATAACATAATACGACCGTTTTTTCAAAACGGGCGTATAAAAACAACAGTATTTCTGAACTAATTATATCCGGATAATTAAGTATTTATATCAGCGGGGTAAATGTATATGCCACTTACAGTTGAATAAACTTAACCAATATCTACATTTAATTCATAAAAAATAGTTATGCTGTAAATATCACTTTAGATATTCCAAATTCTTGTTATTGTTTGACGGTTTTAAGCACAGGCGGCCGACGCGGTCCAAAAGCAAAACACACTCACTATAAATAATATATATACATAGTATATAAAGAGGTTTTGCTTTGGGACCGTGTCGGCTGCCTGTGGTTTTAAGTCCCAAATGCTTAATAGTTAATACTGTACAGTATCAATCTACGACATGTTATAACTGACATTGTGGGCCTCACAGCGAAGCGAATTCTTCTTCTAATACTGTTTATACACAATATACCTGCACAGATAAAGGCAGTCAAAAATTAGCTTTAACATATCAAAGCATACATGTGCATTTCATGGAGAGCTAGCGAAACTGGCTGAAGTTTTCGATTGAGATTAATGGTTAAAGGAAGTTTAAAGCCACTGTAGGTGCGGATCCAGGATTTTTTCTAGGGGGGGTCCGAACTTTTCTAGGGGGGTCCAAACCTCGAACCACAACCACATTATACACATTTTGCAGAAAAAAATGCAACACATTAATAATGAAAACAACATAACCATTAAATCTATGTTAAGCACCGAGAAAAATTGCTTCATACTACTTAAAAATGACTTTCAAGCAAGATATACACTAATGGACATGTACATTTTCTAAATTCTAGGGGGGGGGTCAAGACCCCCCACCCCTGACCCCCCGCTGGATCCGCCCATGCACTGTATGAATATTTATTCATTTACAGCGAACATGAAAAGTACTTTCAAGTTAATATAAGCTGTCAAAACAACAAATGTAACGTGTCAATTAATATTGCGTTCTAAGTTCAAGTTTGAAAAAGCCCCCATTTCATTAAAACAGAAACGTATGTTCATTTGTGTTCACGTTGACTGTATTTGATCTAAAATCGTTTACTGAGAGCTTATTTATAGAAAGTTTCTTTCTATCTCAATTTTCATCTCCTTGTTTAATGGATCTTATGTCCTTTATATAGAAAAATATAATTAATTGATATGAACGTGCTTGAAAATGCATTTTTAAAATACTATCAAGATGTTTGGAGCATTTCATATATTTGCACCAGTGGCAATTTATTTCAAGTGTGATCGTATTGACTTCCTTCAATTTCATCGATATTGTTACAAATATGGAATCAAACAAAATATTGCTGAACAAAAAAAACGCTATCTACTGCGTTGTAACTTTTCTCTTTACACGAGATTTGCTTATAAATGCGATTTTTTATCTCCGTATTCTAATTGCATAACTTTGTTTTTGAGGATGTTAAATTATATGCCCTTACAAATATAGTTATATAATTACAATAAAGATGTCGCAAGATTTCATCATCAAAATGTCACATTAAGTTGTGTCCGGTAATTGTGATATTTAACGCTTACATTTACTTCTCATATGCTATATTAAGTTTAATTGAATCCTTAATTAAGTTTATTTTCGCATGATATGTATCTTAAAATGGTCTGATTTCATCTAATAACACTTATAGACTTTTTACTTTTATTAATAGCAAAATCTGTATATCAGATATGCATTTGACCAATGAACTTTGGAACAAATATAATTATGTATTTAATTAGTGTTTCCTGCAAATTGACAAGTTAGCTTACATACACAAAATTTATCAATGATCATTAAAGAATACAAAATTCTGTTAAGTGTAAATATATATTAATATTTGAATTCAGCACAAAACTTTCAACGAGTTGTGCTGAAAGTCATCCAGATATTTTGAATATGAAAATCTAACATTATTAAAAATCCTAATACAATGTCTCCAAGTAATTGTGTCTTCCATGATCCATCATATTCATCACAACACTAAGTAGTAAAAAATAGTCTTGGTACACTGAAACAACTCGGTATTCTTCATGACATATTGTTGGAACTGCTTACATGTTAATCAATCAATTCTTGCTTTTATTTCTCATATCTTCATAGAACTTGGGCTAGCATACTGGGTAAGTGTCCTTCTTCTAAATACTTCCTTTGCAGTTTTATAACTAGGTTTCTCTCTTAGGTTTACAACAGTTTTCATTAGATCTGATGTACACTGCTGAAAAAGAAGGAATTAGTTATTACTCCCCATTCATATGGACATAGAACAATTTCAAAAGTGTCTTTTAAAAGTTTACTTATACATAATTTATATATCTGACATGGTGAAAAGACTAAAAATATGATGTACAATCAATGGCACATCCTAGACATAAGGGCTATCCCTACATAAAATTTGGTGAACCTAGGTACAGGCGTTATTGAGTTATTGTCAGAGCAAACTTCATACAAATTTAGTCCCAGTGAGCTTGACTTTTAACCCTGGTGTCTCAAAATCAATATGGCACATTCTCTACCAAAGTGCTATCCACTCATAAAATTTGGTGAACCTAGGAAATAGTTGAGCCATCGTCCGGACAAAAGATTTCCATATGATGTCCCTATGACCTTGAACGTTGACGCTGGGGCCTCAAACCAATAAGGCACATCCTTGACACATAGGCTACTCTCACATAAAATTTTGTTAACCTAGGTACAGAAGTTGTTGAGTTAATATCCGGACAAAGTTTTCATATTTTAAGTCCCAGTGACCTTGACCTTTGACCCTGTGGTCTCAAAATCAATAGGACATACCCTCTACCCAAGGGCTATCCAACATGAAATTTGGGGAATCTAGCTACATTTACATTGTTTGTTGAGTTATCATCCGGACAAGCAACTGTCCACAGACAAACAGACAACATCATAACATAATACATCGCGTTTTTCAAACAGACGTATAAAAGTAATACATCGGAAAAGTTTTTCTCAGGTTTTTCTTCCTTCACAATGGCATCACCAATTCTTACCTTTGGATATGAAATGCTGTACTTATGCTTCCCATCTTTTCTTTTCTACATTGCGTTATAGAATTTTCATTCCAATGCATAGCAGCAATCTTGGACCTAAATCAACAACAAGATACAAAGTAAATTCATCTAGTTTTTTATAAAAAAATCAGTGTCGCAACCTATGCATATTAAATTATCCAAGGCCAGAACGGATTTATCTGGCTTTCTGTGCCATACCTGACACCGACATTCTGACTAGGTTTGCTGGAGAACATAGTGCGCAGAATGCAAATTGGTGTTTATATGATAAACCCTGTCTTTGACAAACATAATGTGTTTCACACAGATTATTTGCAGGCTTTTTGTTCTACATTTCCATGGAACTTAATTACAAGCTATCAAGCAATAAAATTTGCTGTTGATGGATTTCACACCTTAGCAACACTTTGTATAGTTCATATAATGGTGGTCAGTCTACATACTAACTCCTCCTGGAAAGGATAAATCTCTGGATTTAGCTGGTAACCAACTACTAGGCGCATACTTTAGTCAGTGACTGACAACTGCCCTACATGACTTTAAATCAGAGGTAGGAGGGAGAATGGCCATATCAATAATTTCATAATCAAGCTCCACGAAAGTATGCACAGCCTGAGAATCTTACCTACGACCCCTCGATCAGTAGATTTGCGTGCTACAAACTGAGCTACCCATGCGGCTAGCATTGCAATTCATGTATACTAGAATCATTCTCATGTTTTTGTTAGATTTAAAATTGTAGCAAAAAATCAAGGGTCAGTCAACTCCCGGCCCTTCCTTCAAATCTGAATCTTAGGATTTTGACCAGCTAATGGGTGCATTTTTCCGTTGTTGACTGATAACTGCCTATCTTGATTTAGAATCAGCGGTTGGAGGAAAAATGAACATTGATTCCTTACCAAGCTCTGCCTTGCTTCCATTGCCGAGTGCATGACAAATGACTGGATTTTGGAACCCAACTACATATAACTTTTTGAAAGGCTTCCAATTCACATGTCGGTTCTGCTGGAGACAACTGTTTAACGTCTTTCACAAGAAATATATAATTTACTTTTTCTAGTTCAGCATGTGGCTTGCACCCTGGAAAACATAATTTGTGCGTAAGTGATTAAAATGAAAATTGTAACAGCTTGTTAGGTTGGTTCAATATAATGGTTAAGTTTATGTACCATAACTTGCATTACACTTCACAAACCGGTTATCATCTTTTTCTGAAATAAAGGGCTATCACTAAGTATTATCATTTTTAATGCAATATTTCTATCAAAGCAATATTTTTTTTATTGATTTGAATTTATACAAACTTCAGAGTATTTTCTGAAATTAAGACAACAATGTGATAAGTTTTAATCAAGGCTACACATATGGATATACAGCAATCTTTCATGTCAACTAATGTGTATACATTATTATCAACAGAGTATCTGTCAGGCAACAAAGAGGCCACAGGTTCAATTCATTCCTGTTAGTGGAGAATTGACCGTAAGTCAGATCAGAGTGCACTGAGAGTACCTGTTCTGCATCCCTTCATTGTCCTTTGGAGGGAAAAGCGCAAGAAGAGTAACTAGAGTAGCTCAATCAAGTCTGCACTTGGGTGCACTATGCACTTGTATTTACGGGTAAGAAAAAAATATACTGTCTGACCGAGACTCGAACCCAGTACCTCCCGCTTACAGGGTGAGTGTTCTCCGGACTGAGCTATCCGAGCGCTTACATATCCTTCTTCCCATAATGTGTACAGGTGAGTGTCGTGACATACTGGAAATTCGTCTGGAATTTCAGAATTCCAGGCCATTTAAGGAGCATTTATTTTGTTACAAGCGTTTCTCAACTGACCAAGTAATTGCAACAGTCCCACATTGGGCGCAAAATGTCACAGGGTAGAAAAATATGCATGATACATTATATGATTATTTCTAAAGCTTCATTGTATGGAAAGCGTCAATGCAACTTTCACTTTCAGTTTCACTTTCATTTCGCAATGCAGTCTATTGTCAGACAATATTCGGAATTCATTTCATCGTTCCAATGCAAACGTGTGTACAAAGAACAATAGTAATAGTAGTGCGAGGGGCGGAGCCCCGAGCACTGAACCTTATAGTAAAATGAAAACATAATCTAACTGGCTTAGCACAGCATTTTCCCCAAGTTCAACACGCTTCTTTACTATACAATATAGTACAGGTCTACTATCAACAATCCTCGACAGCTGATTGGACGAGGGGAAAATGCTATGTGCTAAGTAACAAACGTTATTTGTACCGCCTTTGCACGGACGGGAAAACCCATAAATTGTAATTCCGGAAGAAGGTCAAATCGAAATGCAAAAAAAAGTATGCAAAACAACTCGACTTACCGCTATCATACAAAGCCATGCAGTCATGAGCAAACGCTTTGTGGTGATCGTAGGTGACTATATAGTCACTTCCAACAGCCTTGCTGTTGGGTTAACCCTTTAGCGACGCGGTTGAGTGTCTGGCCTACCACCCGGGATAACCAGGTTCGATTCCCAGTCAGGGCGTTTGCTTTATTCTCCCAATTTACTTTAATGGCGACGAGGATAATTCGGTGTGCGGGTATTTGGCCACCGGGGAGCGGAAATGGCTAGAAATTGCAAGTATGTGCAGTTGATGCCAGCTCCAAAAAGTAAAGAGGGGAAGAGTGTGGTGATCGTAGGTGACTATATAGTCACTTCCAACAGCCTTGCTGTTGGGTTAACCCTTTAGCGACGCGATTGAGTGTCTGGCCTACCACCCGGGAGAACCAGGTTCGATTCCCAGCCAGGGCGTATGGTTTTTATTCTCCCAATTTACTTCAGCTTTAAAATCATTGTAACACATCTATGATAATATTCAAATCATTCGCGATCGAATGCATATCGATCATTTCGTCTAATTTCACGGAACCCCTCGATAATTTCATTGTGTTGACTTTAAGTTTACAGTTCAGGCGGCAGACATCTTTAATAGAGTTCGACTCGTTCCGGCAACTTCGTTCCTCTCCGTGGGTTGAGTGACGTCATAGATAAGTAGTCCGATATCCTTGCGCGTATTCATATCAAGGGGCACATTTCACAAGGCTATTGCTAGCTAGCGCTTTTTGAAAGCGATTTTTTGTAGCATATCAGCGCTCGCCTCGTGAAAGGTGCCCAATATAAAATGAAAACTTTGGGAAAAAATAATTTATGTTCCATATGATGTATTTTGGTCTATTATTTCGTAAAAGAGAGACAATTCGTACATACTATCACAGGAGCTTGACATTTTATATCATACTACGAAAATTCCCTTCATAAAAGTTTTTATTATAAAAAGGAAGGGAATTTTCGTAGTATGATATAAAATGTCAAGCTCCTGTGATACTATAAAGGAAAACTTAGTGGTTGTGGTAAAATAGAGTTCAACAGAACTACTTTTTATTATCGTCGGTCCTGAAAAAATCGCATTTGTTGAAAAAAGCAAACATATCTTCCCTTTCGAGCAGTCAAAATAGGGGTGCGTGTATGGACTCGTCTTCAGCGTATATTGTCATGTTACCTGTTTGTATTACCAGAAAATATCATTATCAATATATATGAACGCGTACCATTTTTTAAGGAAGTTGCAATATAAAACCAAAAAACATGCATAACTAATTGTAACATGTTCATTTCTTGAAAAAAATCGCATTTGTTGAAAAAAGCAAACCTATCTTCCTTTCTTCCGAGCGAGTTTATTTTCTCAAAAATAACCATGGGGCCGCCATTGAACATTGACATCAAAATCTTGATTTTCATAAATAAACTAACGGAAGTCATTAGGTCATTCGTGAAAGACGTAATTTGATCGAAAATCTATGTTATTATATTGATTACAGTTGTTTGTAACTAAGGAATCGATCGGAATTTCTTATTAAACCAAATTAGTGAAGTGGTTATATATTCGGACAGAAAATGCGTGTTTTTACTGAACAGGAATTTCGGATAAACGAAGTTAATAAAGTTAAGACTAAAACACGAACGACTTCTTTGAAATCATACCGCTGTATCAGAGACATGAAGTGTAATACGTGCTGTGTTTTTGTAAACATTTCATTCATTTTGTTTAGCATATATAAATTATCTATAAAGGATTTTCTCCAAGAAATTTTTAATTTTCTCTTCTAAACTGTGGTTTAAACAAAAAGATGTACACTCGACGGCCTTCGCGGTCTATTTATAGAAAGCACGCTTGTATAGATCCATTCTGTACACAAACAGTCTGTACACAAATGGTCTGACTGATATCTTCGGGATTCAATGTTTCTCAACCGATTTTCGTCGATTTCATCCCAACCGATTTTTGATGAAAGTAGTCCAATAATAGAACCGCCCATAGCCCCGCCTTCCTGTTTAAAAGGATTGCCTTATAGTACATTTGTAGTATAATTTAGATGGTAGTAAGGTGATATGGCACTGCAGTCACATTTGTCTTTGGTATAACATGACAGGCACGAACATGTAGGAAGCATTTTCAGATTAAGGGGTTTTTTTTCAAGGAGAAGAAAACAACTTAATTTTCATATACATCTAGTCTTGTCCTATAAAAACTCTCGCTTTTTTCTCAGGCTTAAGACTGACAAGGCAGTTTTAGTTATATATATATATAGCGTGCAATTTTTACTTTGTTGAAAAAGCACGCATGTGTCAATCAATTGAGTGTGACAGGCCTAAGCCCCCTAACCTCCCCGGTTCCTACGGGCCTGCAAGTCTAACAAGATTTCATTTAGAAAACACTCGTTTACTTAATATAATTAATTTCATGCTATGAAAATATGACCAGATTTTAATGTATAAGGGACAATAAGCATTAATTGGAACTTCGCTAGACTATAGCTGTAAACAACATGCAATTTTGTAGTTTTTAAGATTCTTGAATAATACATATTTTATAAATAAAATAGTTTTGTTTCTTCACCGATATGAGTATAATTACAATGCCTTCGACATTAATTTGTGCATAATTTTATTCAGTTCATTAAATAAAAATGAACCAACGAAATAACGTTTTGTATAACTTGGATGCCAACGGATTTATAAGTATTGATGAGATGATTTCCAACCAATTTTGGTCCATTTGTAGATTCTGGATGCAAAGTAGAGTCAAGATGCTAACCGATTTTGTTCGATTGTAGGGTTTATTCGGCAAACAATTTTTAAGAAAATTTGTAGATTCTGGATGTTAACCGATAAAGAATAATTTGTTGAGAGTGGATGTTAACCGTTCCAATTGTAGAAAATACATGTGTACTTGATAACCGATTTTTTGATATTTCGAGAATAAGGACGTTCACCGATTCCAAAATATTTGCGCAATCTGGATGCCAACCGATTTTTGTCGATTTGTAGAGCCACTAATGCCGATTGTGGAAGATTTGTATAGTCTAAATGCCAACCGATTTTGGGCAATTACTAGTGTTTAGATCCAAACCAATTTTAGTCGTTTTGTTTAGCTTAGATCCTAACCGATTTTGGTCCATTTGTTCAGTCTAAATGCCAACCGATTTTCGTCTATTTGTAGAGTCTAGGTGCAAATTAATTTTGGTTGAATACTTGTGTCTAAATGCCGACCGATTTTGGTCGTTTTGTTGATTCGGAATGCCAACCAATTTTGGTCGTTTAGTTAAGCTTGCATACCAACCGATTTTGGTCGATTTGAAGCGACTAGAAGCCAACCGATTTATGTCTATTTGTAAAGTCTAGATGCAAATCAATTTTGGTTTATTACTAGTGTCTAAATGCAAACCGATTTTGGTCGTTTTGATGAGTCGGAATGACAACCGATTTTGGTCGTTTTGTTTAGCTTGCATCCCAGCCGATTTTGGTCGATTTGCTACGGCTAGATCCAACCGATTTTCGTTTATTTGTTCAATCTAAATGGCCACAGATTTTCGTCGTTTTGTTTAGCTTGGATCCCAGCCGGTTTTGGTTGTTTTGTTAAGCTTGCATCCCAACCGATTTTGGTCGATTTGTGAAGTCTAGATGCCAACCATTTTTGCCTATGTGTTCAGTCTAGATGCTTTCATTTGCAGAACTAAATGCCAACGAGTGTCTAGATGCCAACCGATTTTGGTCGTTTTGTGGAATCTGAGTGCAAACCGATTTTGGTCGTTTTGTTTAGTTTGCATCCCAACCGATTTTCGTCTATTTGTTCAGTTTAAATGCCAAACAATTTTCGTCGTTTTGTAGGGGTATAAATGCCAAACCAATGTAGCGGGTAGATGCCAACCGTTTTTTGTCTATTTGTTCAGTCTAACTGCAAACCGATTTTTCACTTTTTGTTCGGTCTAAATGCCAACCGATTTTGGTAGATAAAAGAAGTCAAGATGCAAACCAATTTTGTCTATTTAATCAGTGTTAATGCCAACCGAATTTGGTAGATTTTTGAAGTCAAGATGACAACCGATTTTCATCGCTTTGTAGCTGCTAGATGCCAACCGATTTTCGTCGTTTTATAGGGGTTAGATGACAACCGTTGTCTTCTATTTGTTTAGTCTAAATGCCAACCGATTTTCGTCGTTTGGTTAGCTTGGATCCCAACCGATTCTCGTCTATATGTAGCTGCTAGATTCCAACCGATTTTCGTCCATTTGTTCAGTCTGAATGCCAACCGATTTTCGTCGTTTTTTAGAGGTAAGATGCCAATCGATTTTCGTCTATTTGTTCAGTCTAAATGCCAACCGTTTTTCGTCGTTTTGTAGGGGTTAGATGACAACCGTTGTCTTTTATTTGTTTAGTCAAAATGCCAACCGATTTTCGTCGTTTTGTTTAGCTTGGATCCCAACCGAATTTCGTCTATATGAAGCGCCTAGATGCCGACCGATTTTTGTCTTTTATTTAAGTCTAAATGCAACCGATTTTCGTCGTTTTGTAGGAGTAAGATGCAAACCGACTTTTACTATATGTTCAGTTTAAATGCCAACCGATTTTCGTCGTTTAGTTAAGCTTTGATCCCAGCCGATTTTCGTCTATTTATAGCGGTTAGATGCCAACGGATTTTCGTCTATTTGTAAGAACTAGATGCTAACCGGTTTTCGTCTATTTGTTCCGTCTAAATGCCAACCGTTTTTCGTCGTTTTGTAGGGATTAGATGACAACCGATTTTCTTTCATTTGTTTAGTCTAAATGCCGACGGATTTTCGTCGTTTAGTTTAGCTTGGATCCAAACCGATTTTCGTCTATATGTAGCTGCTAGATGCCAACCGATTTTCGTCTATTTGTTCAGTCTGAATGCCAACCGATTTTCGTCGTTTTTTAGGGGTAAGATGCCAACCGATTTTCGTCTATTAGTTCCGTCTAAATGCCAAACGTTTTTCGTCATTTTGTAGGGGTTAGATGACAACCGTTGTTTTTTATTTGTTTAGTCTAAATGCCAACCGATTTTCGTCGTTTTGTTTAGCTTGGATTCCAACCGATTTTCGTCTACATGAAGCAGCTTGATGCCAACCGATTTTCGTCTACTTAAAGATGTTTGATGCCAACCGATTTTCGTCTATTTGTGACGTCTAAATGCCAATCGATTTTGGTCGTTTTGTTTAGCTTGGATACCAATCGATTTTGGTTGTATTGTTATGCTTGCCTCCCAACCAATTTTGGTCGATTTGTGAAGTCAAGAAGCCAACCAACTTTTGTCTATTTGTTCAGTCTTAATGCCAACCGATTTTCTTCGTTTTTTCTAACTTGGATCCCAACCGATTTTGGTTGTTTTCTTTAGCTTGCATCCGAACCGATTTTGATCGATTTGTAAAGTCAAGATGCCAACCGATATTTCTTTCTTTGTTCAGGCTAAATGCAAACTGATTTTTGTATATTTGTTGGGGTTAGATCCCTACCAATTTTCGTCAATTTGTAGGGGTTTGATGCCAACCGATTTTATTTTATTTGTTCGTCTCAATACCAACTGAATTTAGTTACTTTGTTGAGCTTGAATCCCAACCGATTTTGGTCGATTTAATGCGGCTAGATGCCAACCGATTTTTGTCTATATGTATATTCCAAATGCATACCGTTTTTGTCTATTTGAAGAGTAGATATGATTTTTAATCAGCATTTTTTTTTAAGTTCATCCATTTTGTGGAACAAGTTCTTGTGAGGGTGGGTTGTATCCTTTTTTCCAAAATAATCGTGGCTGCCCTTTTTAAAATCCAATGAGAATTTCCATTAGACTGTGATTACATTTTCCCCACACGAGCAATAGATCTTAAACGTTCGCGTTAATCAGTAAAAAGCTCAAAAAAACAAAATCCAGAAATATTTTTAACTACAAATCATCAAAATTTCGTTAACATAATACTTGGACAAATCGTCCAAGTTCCGGAGACATAAAACAAATTGAAACTAGACAAAATCCGTCGACGTATTACTTGTATGAGTTATCCTGAATACGTCGACAAATAACGTGTAAAATTTGAAAAACTCACTTCTAAAATCTTCAAAAATCCATTGACATAGAGCTTCTAAAAGAGTCAAATTATTACTACTACGAATTGTCAAAAAATGGTTGTACATCACTACAAGTCTTCCAAAATCCGTCGTCGTATTTTTTCCACAAATATTCTTCAAATTGTTGACATAAGACAGTTCACTTATTGTTTTAAAAAGTCTGAATCAATTGACAGTTGACTTTTGCAAATCGTCCAAAATTCGCTCACACACTAATTTCAAAAATCGTCAAAGATCCCTACTTCTAAATATGATCTAAAATAACCCGATATCTTATTTACAAACAAAAAGTTAACACCCAGTTATAACGCAAGTTTGTTTTTACATTTTGATATAGCAAATTGTGTAGCCTTTCAGCAATTAAATCGATTTTATTCAGCCTCAGCCTCAACAAATCGTCAACGATAGCTTGGAACCCCATTACATGGAGATCAAAATAGGCATCCAGCCCCCGAAAATTGTCGATAATCAAATTTCATCGAGAGTTTACAAATCGTCTAAATTAATTGGTATCAAAACAATAAAAATCGTCCAAAATTGGTTGGCATCCATCTTCCTTAAACATTCCAAAACCGATTGGCATCTGGGTGGCATCCAATTGCTCAAAATTTCCAAAATCGTTTGGCATTTATGATTTACAGATCGTCCACTGTTGGATGGTTCCAACCACATCATGTCATTCCTCATTGCAATTTCCCGGTCCCTTATTTTATGAGCGTGAGGCATTTCTCTAGCCATAAATCACACAATGACTAGTGTTCTAGGCAAAACACCGAACACATTAGCGCATTTATGAAGGTTATAAACTAGGATTCTGAGCTCAAATGTAAAACACCCAGTTTTCGTAATATTCTCATATTGGCGAATATGTTTGCATTGTAAATGATTCCTTTGATGGTAAATCCCATTCCACAGTTTGTTGAATATCGGTTGGCATCCAGACTCTAAAAATAGACAAAAATAGATTTCCAACTGCTGCAAATCGTCCAAAATCGGTTGTCATCCAACTTCCTCAAATCGTCAAACTAAGGGTTAACGAGGAACGTAACGTTTAAAATGTAGAAAACGATAAGAATAAAAATTTACAGTTATGCATCACGATGCAAGATGGCGCACACAGCGTTGTCTCACAGAATCTCGGGCGACGAGAATTGACAAGATTTTCTTTAAAATTCAGTATAATTTAAAAGTCAATAAAACTATGTAATAAAATCCTATCAGAGTCAGCCTATGTCTAAGAGTTCCTTTTCCAGCACTACTATTCATAAAAGTTTATAAAAACAATTATCACCCAATGAACAATGGCGACTATTTCCGCGCGCATTACGAAGTTTTTTTTCAACGCGACTATGAATCACACTTTTCACTCAAGTAAAAGAATTAAAAGTCCTCATAAGTGTCAATTAAAACATTATAAAAGCAAGATAAAATATTAATAAGACATTAGAACTCTAAAAACTATAAAACTTTAAATTTCTCATCCCAATAATAAAACACGTCCTCCACCATTGACCATCACCACATCACCATTTTGAAGTTGTCAGGAGTTAGATGCCAACCGATTTTCGCCTACGCGTTCAGTTTAAATGCCAACCGATTTTCGTCTATAAGTGAAGTCAAGATGTTAACTGATTTTTTTTTCAGTGTAAATGCTAACCGATTTTCGTATAATAGACATCACCAGAAGGTGTTTCAAACTGAGATTATTTGTTACAAACAAAAAAACATGCCGATTACTTATGTTGATAAGATTATTTGAGAACTTAATTATCTACCAAAATCATTAACATAAACAATTGGCTTGGCTAGGAAAATATAGATTTAAATATTGATATTAAATATATTAGAATTATAAAGTTATTCTTAAAATAAATTTTTTGTATTAAATGCTCTATGTTACATATATAATATTTATATTTGTTTTGTAATTTATTTTGTAGGATGAAGAAAAACAGGTCCCCAGTAGTGAGTATACTGATATAATATGAAATGTTCAAAATGTAACTTTATGAAGTGGTCCTGAGTAGAAGATCTAATTAGAAACTTAAATTTGTGGGATTTTCCGTCTCTGCCTAAACCATACAGCAGAGATTTTGACACATAATTACTGAAAAGAACTAACAACAAAATAACTGTTCTTTGTACATATTTTATTGTAACTTAATTTCTTAAGTAATGCCGGGAAACTCCAAATATTTCTCCAGATGTAGTCTTTTGTAAAGGGCTTCTATGAAACCATATGACCTTGAGCTGCAATTGTTGTTTGACTTATGACTCTTGTTCCATAATTGCTGTGTCATGTAACCCAGAATTCAAAGCTCAGTTAAATGAACCAGGGTACTCAGGATACTTAAGTGTACAATTTATTATATGATGGATCTTTTCCTTTAAGATATGTTTATTTTTGAATGATGTTTGGGTTAGGGTTAAATAGAAAACCTGGGTCGAAAGCGCAGTTGTTAGCACGCCGGGATTTGGAAACTCGTGCCTTAGGGGGTGCGGGTTCGAAGCCCACACGGGGAGGTTATACCCTTCCGTGAAAATTTGGCAACATTGTCGATTTTCCTCCATTGATTAGGTAATGTGGAGAAGTTTCCGGCCTTGTGGAAGGGTAGATGAGTTTTGGTTATAGACAATGTTCAAGGAAAGCTATGTTAGGTTCGCTGAATGCCGTAAAATGACCAAAAATGTGTAGACACGGTGTTAATTCTTATGAACAATAAGCAATAAAACAATAGTAAAACATAATTAAAAATCATTGGTAGGAGGAAGAATGGCAAAGCTCCGCGAAAGTATGCTTCACCTGGGAATCGAACCCTAAACTCTTGCATCAGCAGACTTCATCTGCTACTAACTGAGCTGGCCGATTGATGTGACTTACATGTTTAAGTTTATGTGCTGTTTGTCAATCCCATCTTTGATTATCTTTAGTTGTGCCTTGTTTTTATATTGGTGACAATGTTTTGGAAACCAAAATGATATGGGGAGTGCATGTGGATGTAGTGAACCCGGCTTGAATGTTGTTTATGTTTTGTCAGTTAGTTTACTGAAACTATTTATATTTATGATAAGACAAAATAATAATACTGCCATTGATCACTTTCGTAGTGAATAGAAACAATTCTTATTGTTTCAGTTTGAAACACCTGTCATTCTTAATGAGGCCCGTCATCAAGTCAATGCTGAATCTTTTGCTTAACAAAACATTAGCGAATTCAACGTCCCAGTTCATCATATTTATGCTATATTGCTGATTAATCTGCCAGGCCCATTATGTGTAATATTGCGAATCAGTACAAATTGTGTTGTTATACTGACCCAGTGAGGATGTGCATTATCATTTTGAAACATTTCTACCTTTTTAGTTAAGGGAACACAGCAATGTTTGAGACATTATCTAAGATTTTTGACATTTCAGATTGAATAGACTGAATGATTTATTAGATTATCTCTTTTTTATTTTGTAGAGAGAAAAAGAATTGATTATTTAACAGATGATGATGAGGATATGGAGGAGATTATTGAGGAGCCTAGTAAGTTTAATTTTTTGAAAACCATAATTGATTCCTATAGAATCAAATTTCAATTATTTTTTTTTTAATATTGCAACCTTTTTTTGTTTTTTCTTATACAAACCGCAAAAATATGATCGACTATAAAATGTTTATATACAATGTAGATAGAAAACCAAGACTTCAGTATTCATAAATGAAGGCGGGTTATAAGCGAAGTTGATACATTTGTATATAGCCAACCGGGATTTGGTATCTCATGTCCTGGTTCTATTTTACTGAATCATATTATGAAATTTAAGGGATATTTAAAAGAGACCATCCATTCACTTTCATGATCTAAGTTTTGATGGCCTGACATGCTTGAGCATTGATATGTCTTATATGTTTAAATATATGTGCTATTTGCCAAGCCCATATACCTTTAATTTTTGCCTAGTTTTTATATTGGTGACAATGTTTTCGGAACCAAAATGTAATAGGGATCAAGTGTATATGGATGTGGTGAACCCTGCATGTATGTTGTTTATGTGTATAAGTTAGTTTACTTCCAAATACGTTTTATTTTTATAAAACAAGCCGCCCGGCTAGCTCATTTGGTAGCACGCAATTTTCTTGATCGAGGGGTCGTTGATTCAATTCCCGGGCGGGCACATTTTCGTGGAGCTTGGTCATGAATATTATTTCTTCGGCCATTCTCCCTCCTATCAATCATTTTTAGTTATTTAGGGCAGTTGTCAGTCACTGACTAAAGTATGTGTTTAGTAGTAAGTTAACATCTAAATCTAGAGATTTAGCCTTTCCAGGAGGAGTGAGTAGACTGACTGACCGCTGTTATATGACCTTTACAATGCGTTGCCACGCTGTTAAATCCAACTAGCAAACAAAGTTTAACAAACCAAAATTATTATTTTTGCCATTGATTACATTTGTTATGAGTATAACCAATTCTTACTGTTTTAATTTGAACCACCTATCAGTCTTCATGAATTGCAATCTCAATCTAATGCAGCATCTTTTCTTAACAAATCATTAGCAAACCAAACACTCCAGCTCATCCCATACATGCAATATCGGGGATAGATCTAGTACAATAGATGGCTTTTTAAGTGTTCTAATGTTGCGAATCAGTAGGAATTGACTGGTTATTCTGACCCAGTGAGGATGTAATGTTGCAAATCAGTAGAAATTGACATGCTATTCTGACCTAGTGAGGATGAGCATTATCATTTTGAAACATTGTCTGCCTGTGTATAGTTAAGGGAACTTTGCATTGTTTGTGACATCATCAAAAGATTTTAACTTTTCAGATTAAATTGTTCGTTTGTTTGGGTTTTACGGCGCATCAACACAAAAAGGTCATATCGCGCCGAAAGCAATCAATGATACTATCAATTCAAACAAAACTAATAATATATAATATTCACAAATATAATTGAAATGACCCGAGTGAAAATGTCACCCAGACTGAAAATGCACTACGTTCCTTCATGGTTGAAAAGCTGAAACTATCACAAGATCGAGTTGACAAAATTAGTTTCGAAAGAGTACATCGAATGGGTCATCTTGATTCAACAAATAAACGTGGTCCTCGTAATATTGTGGCTAAGTTCACTCTATATAAAGATCGTGAGGATGTGCGTAAACAGGGGAGAGAACTCGGGGGCACTTATCACAGCATGTTTGAGCAATTCCCCAAAGAAATCGCCGAGCGAAGAAAATCTCTACTACCTTAGCTTAAATCGGCTAAAAGACAGGGTAAATCTGCTTGGCTTAGCTACGACACGCTTTACATAGACGGGAAACCTGTAAAAAGTGATTCGGATTAGCACCGTAATGAGGCAGGACTTTCTGTTTTATCGTGGAATGTTAACGGTTTAACCAGTGCCTTATTAGAAGATAGTGATTTTATTCACAAAATCTCACAATATGATATAATTTTTCTTTTTGAATCATGGACTAACAGTAAATCTAAAGTAAATATAAACGGATATGAATGTTTTAATTTCTACAAAAAGTTTCAAAATAAGAAGGCCAAGAGATCTAGTGGCGGAGTAGTGATTTATTTGAAGAAATCTATCAGTAAATGTGTAAAAATAGTACAAAATCATCATGATACTTCGATCTGGTTATGGTTGGACAAATTATTTTTCATTACACACCGCTTCCTTTGTTTAACATGGGTTAATATATTTCGGAATCACCTAGTAAAACAAAAGATTTGACGAGAGCGAGTTGTTCTTTTTCACGTGAGCGAGTTGATATTTAGATATCAACCCGGCCACGTGAAAAAGAAAAACCTGCCCTCGTGAAATTTTAAGTCGTGTATTCAATGGAGCGCAGTCTTCGTGTTAATTTAGAATTTAAAATAAACACGAGCTGCTTAATTTTGAAAGATTGTCTTTACTAACAAAACTTATTGTATTTTCATGAAACGTTTATTACAAAACTTAAATATCTTTGGATATATGTACAGAACTTAAGATTTATTCGAAAGAAATGAAAATATGTTGTATTTATTCAT
Source organism: Mactra quadrangularis (assembly GCA_025267735.1). Lineage (NCBI taxonomy): Eukaryota > Metazoa > Mollusca > Bivalvia > Venerida > Mactridae > Mactra > Mactra quadrangularis. The sequence continues at coordinate 58,666,100 of CM046303.1, read as the reverse complement.
GTAATGATTTAATAGCGACGTTAACCATCTACAATATACTTCAAATTCTGGCTCATTGACTTACAATATTACTTCCAAATTACATGTTTCTTTGTAAATATGATCAAGAATAAGTAAATATGTAAGATAACTGTCCATAAATATTTCCAATGTAATGCGTAAAATTGCGTAATTTACCGAAAATGAGAAGATGGCATTGAACATAACATCTTGAATAAAAATTAAACAATACAATGAATCAAAAAACTTATTCGTGCATTTATTGTTAATTAACAAATATTATTTACCGTCGCGGATGCTAAAATATGTAATCAAATCATGTTAGTTATCTGTTAATTAACAGTTTAAAATCCTCTACATGCTCGTAAGAGAAAAAAGATGCACTCGAAACAATTCGTTTGTAAAAATGTAGTCCACGCCCAATTTATGTACATGTGTAACTAATCACTTGAATCGTTGTGTAAGTCGGATATTAACCTCGTACTATGGTTTTCTGTGTTAAAACAACCTGGCCGCGGACTTCTCGTGAAAATCCGAAAACGCGAAGCGTTTGAGGATTTTGAGAAGTCCAAGGCCAGGTTGTTCTAACTCAGAAAACCCTCGCACTCAGTTAATATCCTTTACATATTACAGACGATATATATTTATGTGGTGTTTATGTTTGGGTAGAGAATTCACCGTGTTATAACTGTATAAACATTGACTTATTTTCTGTATTAAATAATGATATACGAGAGTATGAGAAGCGAGGCAAAATTATGTTGTTTGGTGACTGGAATACACGGGTTGGAAATGGGGACAGGAAAGATTATATTGTTTTTGATAATAATATTGACTTTTTAAATGATGGTTTATATATCCCAGACACCCCATTACCCCGAGTTTCCATGGATACCAAACATAATAGTTTTGGCCTTAAATTATTGGATTTATGTAAATCAGACTATTTACGTCTTGCCAATGGCAGGTTATATAAAGATTTTAACATTGGTTGTTATACATATGCACATGTATTGGGTTCAAGTGTCATTGATTATCTATTGTTACGTGAGTGTGATTTTAATTGTATATCTTACTTTGAAGTTGAATCTTTTAACGAGTGGTCGGATCATGCTCCACTGAATTTCTCTATAGTATGTAATACACAACCCAATAATAATCATGACTATTTCAATATTACAACTGTAAAATGGGATAACAGCTTACGAGATGATTTTCGTATAGTTTTATTACATTAACCTGTCACAACTTGAATAATTACACACTCACTGAATGTGTTATTATTTAACCTCTTTTAAAACATTGAGCCACCAATCAATATAAATCATTGATAATCTAACAACATTGCGGCGATTTTGAATATCGGGGTTATAACAAGTTTGAAAGGGGTTAAAAATAACAGATTCATTGACCGTGTAATTATTTAAGTTGTGACAGGTTAATGTAATAGAACTATACATCTATTATATCAAAATTGCCTGAGTTTAATAATATCTCAAATTATATTCACTCTACTGACAATCCAGATATTAATTCATGTATTAATGATTTTACTAAAATCATTAGCGATATCGCTGATCCATTAATTGTAGTAGTAAAACTTTTTGTGATAAACCACGTGCTCAGGAATCTTTTGTTAAAAAGGCTGAATGGTTTGATTATGAATGTTTGTCTGCCAAAAATGAATATTTTTATGCCATAAATGAATATAATAAGTATAAAAGCGATGAAAAAAGAATTTTGATGTTATCCAAAAAATCTACGTATAAGACCCTTGTTAAAAAGAAGAAACGTAAACATAAATTTTTAAAATTGCGTAGTATAGAACATTTACGTCATAAAAACCCAAAAGATTTTTGGAAGCTATTTTCAAGTAAAAAGAAAAGTTTAAAAAATGACATTTCGATGGAATTTTTTATGAATATTTTTCCAATTTGAATTTACCTACAGATGTTAAATTTGACGATGCTGAAATTTTTAATTCTAGTCACGATTTTGAGTCAAATGATTGTATTTTTTGAAGAGTTAGACTGTGATATTACTGTATCTGAAATTAATTATGTTATTCGACATTTGAAAAAATAAATCTGTGGCTGGGGATTTACTGTTAAATGAATATTTTATTGAAACATGTGATACATGTATATTGTCTTCTCATCTGGTTGATTTTTTAATGGTATTTTGAAATCAGGCATTTTACCTGAGTCTTGGATGCGAGGCATTATTATTTTACATAAGAAAAACGACATCAATGATATTAATAATTATAGGGGCATTAAATTAGTAAGTTGCTTTTCAAAAATATTTACAGGTGTATTAAATAAACGTATTAATGATTGGATTGAAAGGAACAACATTATTAGTGACGCTCAATTTGGTTTTATGAAGGGTCGATCCACTACTGATGCTTTATTTGGTTTACATGCTATTATCAATAAAATCCTCAATGAAAACGGTCGCCTTTCATGTGCATTTATTGATTTAGCAAGGCTTTTGATAGTATTTATCGCAATGGATTATGGTACGAGTTGCACAAATTAGGTATTAAAGGTAAATTTTTAAGAATCATTAAAAACATGTATTCAAAGGTCAAAGCCTGTGTAAAGGGTTGTAAGTCTTATTCTGACTATTTTGAATGTTCAATCGGCCTTAAACAAGGGGAAGTATTATCGCCCGTTTTATTTTCATTTTTTCTTGAAGACTTAGAATTATTTTTGCTGAATGACCAAAATAGTGGATTGTTAATTGATGACGTCACCTTTATTCTTATGCTTTTTGCTGATGATATGGTTATACTAGGCAAGGATGCGGCTGATCTTCAACGCAGCTTAGATTTATTAAACACTTATTGTTGCAACTGGGGCCTTAGTGTAAATTCTTTAAAAAGTAAAATTGTTGTTTTTATGAAAAGGGGGCGTTTAAAAAGTGACGAAAAATGTTTTTTAATGGAACTGAGTTAGAAGTAGTAGATGAATTTAATTACCTTGGTACAGTTTTTAGCAGAAATAGGGGTTTCAATTCTAATTGTGAAATGCTTGTTGGCAAGGGTATCAAAGCAATGAATTGTCTTTTAGCTAATACTAAAATGTTTAATTTAAAATTAAGTACACTGTTACAACTTTTTGATGCATTTGTTGGTGCAACATTAAACTATGCCAGCGAAGTCTGGGGCTTTACAAAAAACAAGGATATAGAGAGTATACATCTAAAATTTTGCAAACTATTGTTAAAAGTTAAGTCATCTACATCTAATATGTGTGTATATGGAGAACTAGGCAGATATCCGCTGTATATCAATAGATATGCAAGAATAATAAAATTTTGGTCAAAAATAATTAACTCGGATAATATTATTGTCAAGAAATTATATGAATCTCTACTTAGTAATTGTAATAATAGAGCTATTAATTGGGCAAGTAAAGTCAAGTCACTTTTAGATACCTTCGGGTTTAGTTATGTGTGGAATGATCCCTTCGGTGTAAATCTTTCAAATTTTCACATTGTCTTTAAACAACGAGCGATTGATGTTTTTTTTTCAATCCTGGTGTAATAGCATTACTGCCAACCCTAGCTTACATTTTCATTGTTATTTTAAAAGCTCTATTGTGTATGGAACTTATTTAGATTTTGTCCCCAAGAAATATAGAATCTCGCTGACACAATTAAGGGTATCAGCACATTCCCTTAGAATTGAAACTGGTCGCTATGGTAATCAAAGAATAGAACGTCATCTTCGTACTTGCCTTTTATGTAATTCTAATGACATCGAAGATGACTATCATTTTGTTTTTATTTGCCCGCTTTATATAGATATTCATAACCAATTCTTAAAACGTTTTTATTATGTTCGACCAAGTGTCTATAAGTTCACTCAACTTATGCAATCTAATAATAAGTCAGAAATAATAAACTTAGCGAAATATACTTACCATGCTTTTTCCTTATGTAATCGATCGATTACCATTGGAACATGAGATTTTTATCCTAAAAAGAGCCTCAATTTAGAATGTGCTCACCTTTTAAGTTCCACATGTCACATGATACATCTTCATAATAGTAATTAATTTTATTCTTACTGTGTTGTTTTTTTGTTTGTTTGTGACTGATATGTAAATAGTTCTTCCTCATAATATTTCATGTATATTACATAACTTTATATAGAAGTGTTAATACATGTATATATAAATGCTTATATTTCATTATAATGTACATCTTATTGAGTGTATTTGTATGAACGAGGTGAGTTTGAGCTTAGTGTGAGTGACAGAGTGAATGTGTGAGTGTATGAGTGTGAATGAGTGTGAATGCGTGTGTGAATGCCATTGTTGTTACGTGACAAATTACTTTATATACTTTGATTTATGTGTAATAAGATACATTATATGTATACGTTACAAAATAAAATATACGTTCCATTCTGTTCTGTTCTGTTCTGTTCTGTTCTGTTCTGTTCTGTAATGCTTTAAATCTTATTATATACATTTATTTCCTTCAAAAAGTTAAGTACAGCATATGATGGTACAGACTCAAAAAGTTCTGTTTGACATTGAAATGTTTGTTACAGGGTATACATTTAGGTGCTTCTTCTCTTTTGAGAAGGTATGAATGTGTTAATCTGGTATGACCAATTCTACATCGCGAAATCACTATTTGATCTCTGCGATTAGAAAATATAATTGACGAAGATGAATTAAGGGTTGGCTTTATGTCACGTAATTTATTAAAAATTGCATTGCTCCACAATGCAGCCATTTTGATTTAATTAACGTGTTTATTGAACATTTGAAGTCACTGCTTGGTAATTTGATATCTACTGGTTGAAGGTTTAAAGATTCTTTGGCTAAAATATCGACTTTTTCATTTCCTTGTATACCAATATGGCTTGGTATCCAGCAGAGGTGTACTGTTTTAGATTTTAAAATTTCATGCAATTTCAATTCGATACTTTTAATAAGAATATTGTCTGAATTACGATTTTTGATGGCCAATAATACAGATAGAGAATCTGAAAAAATGATAAAATTACTATTAATACTATTTGATATGTATGATAAAGCAAGATCTATTGCTTTGACTTCAGCTGTAAATATGGATGCCTGGTCAGGCAATCGCATTCTTGCAACAAAAGAATTTCCATATGCAGCGCAACCAACTTTGTTACCATCTTTAGAGCCGTCAGTAAATAAATGTGTACAATCTTTAAATTTTTCTAAGATGTTAACGAATTCCGATTTGAAGGCCTCTGGGCTGGTGATAGATTTACCTAAGTTTGACAAATCAATGTTAACGTTTGGTATGTTGTAGGTCCAAGGAGGGACATTTTCATCAAAGTTCTGTAGAACGGTAGAGGTGTTAATATTAAGCATTTCTAAGTCGTTTCTAACGCGCAGGTCAAATGGTTTAATTTCGTTTGGTTTGTTGTCAAATTTATCAATGTAATTTGGTTGAAAAACAACTTTTCGCGCCGGGTTACTATTGTTAGAAGATATTCGAGTTGCGTATTGTAATGAAAGCATTTGTCGACGTAATTTTAATGATGGCTCGTTAGCTTCAACATAAAGACTTTCAACAGGTGAAGTTTTAAATGCACCAAGGGCGATACGTAAGCCCTGGTTATGTATTGTATCAAGCATTTGCAAGACTCAAGGTTCGTAGTTTCAAAGTGCAGACAATAAATATAATTTATTTTTAAAGAGTATCAAATACGGTACAAAAATCACCTCGAACGAGGTTGGATACGCGGAATTCGACAAATTAAATGGAAAATCATTACCAGTTTATATATAAGGATCCCCTTTTTAAGGAATGTGCACTTCGTCAAACTTAAAGTTAGAAAGCAAAATGGTTTGGTCACTGTTTATTGTGCCTCTAATGCACATTATATTTCAATTACTTAATATGAATATATATTCACCTAGTGGCTTCAAGGTTTCTGTGATCAATTCATTGAAACAAACGATATTCTTATTCTGGACTCCAGAAAAAAGTGTACAAGCAAACATATCAGGACTAGCAACAATAACAAGAAATATCTTTAAAAGATAGTCGGCGCCATATGTAAGGGTAAGTTTGTTTGAAGTGTAAATAGTCATATTAGCTGTTCAGTTATACCACTAGGAGCGTACCACGGCGAATGTATAATCCATTATCACATTGAGTTACCCACAAATAGTTAGCTTTTAAAACTATTATCTGTGCTTTGCACTTGTTTATCAAAATCAACCAATGGTACCATAGCATTTATCCACTCTCTGCATCTGAACAAATTTTCTGTGGGCAAACAGGAATGGTTGAGCAGATAAATAATGTCAAAAGTTGGCTTAGACAGCTGCACATCTGAGGTGCGTTCAACAATGCGAGCGCTTGAGCGAGCGCCTGCTTCGCGAATTGTAAGGATTATTGAACGATTGCAAGCGCTCGCTGTAAAATCCAAAATGGCGTCAAACAGCACATTATTGAAAACAGCGGGTGGGGAAACTATTATTTCTGCTGATACATGAGATTTTTCACATTTTTATCATATATGAATCATGTTGATACAATTTTATGTACCAAATAATTCTAGCATATGCATTCCATGGATATGTTATGTGAAACAAGTAACACACAAGTTTGTGTCCCACTTTTCGGGGATAATTATTTGAGATAAAAATTTAATTCTTTCCAGCCGCCATCTTTGATATCTAAGCGAAACACCTCTCGAGCTGAATCGAGAGCGTTCGATGTCGCCCCGAACTTTACGACTATAACACTTAAGAGACTAAACTACTGTGATTAAAAACAAGCAAATATTTCAGGAACGGCAACAGTTTGAAAAGCACATCGTCACTTGTACAAATCATATACATCTGATTTCACATTCTATGTAAACTACATACACTAATATAAACTCTGATAAAATCCAAAGTGCACTTGGAGTGCACTCCATGTGTGAATGAAGTGCACTCCAAGCGCACTTTGTGTTAACTTTAGTGTGAACTCGACTGTATTTTATCTGGGCGACTGAAATTGGAACGTCAGTGGACCCAGTTGATGATTAAGCGTAAATAAATGCAGCTAGTTTTGATCTTGATTTTGGTACATTTTGTATTTGTGTAACCGCATGAAAACCCTTCATACAAACCGTTTCAATTTCAAAAGGATTAAGTGTTGAAATGTGCGAGGGTAATAAATCTAATTTATGCATTTATGCCTAATTTTTTTAATCAATAGCTGGGTTCAATAGTCAACGGTTATTTTCAAACCAGCTGCGGGCACTCGAATATACAAACACGTGTTAATTTATTCATAAAATGCGATTTGATATTATCGACATTCACTAAATCCGATACTCAATATTTTATAAGGATTTATTCAGACATGTTTTATCATTTTGATATACACTGTCTTCCAAAAGTATGTTCACAGTACAATTAATCAAATTGTTACAATATCTGTGTTCAAATTTGAAGCATTATCATATCATTATTTATGCAATGAAAATGGATTTTGTGTTAGTACATTTTATTTTTGAGTTGCAACAAGTTATCTGTCAACCTCCGAAACTATATTCTATGTAAATTAATGAGCCAATATCAAGTTTGAGATATTTTTGTAATTTCATATTCATAAGAAAAATGTACTGGTTTCAAAAAGCAAAATTTAAAGTCGTCAAACAATAAGTTGCTTGTACAACTTTTTGAAATTCTATTTAGTACAATATAAATTGTGAATGTGTAAAGGACCTTTTGGAGGACAGTGTACATGTATTTAATTCATTATATATACAGCTTGGTTGCACATTTATAAGGCCATAACCACCGAATTATTGTGCCATACCTCAGCGCAATGGCCACGGCTTCTGTATTTGAAGTTCGTTTGGAAAAATAACTAGCGTGAATCAATCTATTACTATATGAATAAACTATATTGATGAAAAAAACTTGAGGATCAAAATATAAATAAATAATAATAAATTAGGGTTCACATTTTGGATAATTCGTGGCACAGACATTTTAAAGCGGTTGTGTAGTAGATTTTAACTTAAATATCAATATTCCTCTAAAACTCTCACAATTGTATAAAAAAAAACTATCATATGCAGTAATATAATGTTCTGATAGTGACAATGGTGGAGAAACTAGGTTAGGTGCGCTAGCCGCTGTAAAATAACCATAATTTTGTTGACATAGCGTTTAACCCACTATAGAAAACAAAAGAAGAACACAATCGGTATAGATGCTTTAGTGCGTTTTTGTAACTTTTCTTACGAAGTTTATGTCAGTTTTCCTAACAATATTAAAGCCCCATTATCAAAAAGTAACACTGATTTTGGCCTGCATAGAAAATAAACATTTATCTATCTCAAACACTTCTAATGGACATAACTTTTTAAATTTAATGCATAATGCTTAAATATGTCTATGTTATGTATTGTATATCAAAGTGAAAGTAGATCGGAACCAAAAGTAGAATTTGGTTGTCAATACGTTAAAGGCACGAAGGGCAAAACGTAAGCCCTGGTTATGTATTGTATCGAGCATTTGCAAGTACGATTTACGTGCTGATACGTACACAATTAACCCATAATCTAGTTTTGAACAAACAAGACTTCTGTATAATTAAGTAATGTTTGGGAATCAGATCCCCAATCAGTATGTGAAAGCACTTTATGTAGATTTAAAGCTTTAATACATTTTGTTTTTAGCGACTTTAAGTGTGGTATAAAAGATAGTTTTTAGGGTCAAAGGTCAAGGTTACAGAGACATCATATGGAAAAACTTTATCTAGACAATAACTCAACAACCACTGTATCTAGGTTTACAAAATTTAATGTATGGATACTCCTTGAGTAGAGGATGTACCCTATTGATTTTGAGACCCAAGGGTCAAAGGCTAAGGTCACTGGGGCTAATTTATATGAAAACTTTGTTCGGACAATACCTCAACAACCACTGTACCTATGTTCACTAAATTTTATGTGAGAGTATCCCATATATAAAGGATGTGCCTTTTCGGTTTTGAGGCCACAGGGTCAAAGATCAAGGTCACGGGGACATCATATGGAAAACCTTGTCCAGACGATAACTCAACAACCACTCACTTTTCCTAGGTTTACCAAATATGTGTTGATAGCATATTGGTAGAGGATGTTCCATTTTGATTTTGAGACTCCAGGGTCAAAGGTCAAAGTCACTGGGACTTAATTTATATTAAAACATTGTCCAGACAAAAACTCAATAATGACTGTACCTAGGTTCACCAAATTGTATGTAAGGGTAGCCTAAATGTCTAACATATGCCCCTTTGGTTTTGGGGCCCCTGAGTTAAAGGTCAAGGTCGCAAGGAAATCATACGGAAAAACCTTGTCCAACAACCAACTTTATCTGGGTTCACCAAATTTAATGTATCGATACTCAGGGTCAAGGGTGTAAACTTTTGGTTCTGAGGCCCCAGGTTCAAGGTCACTGGAAGTTCATATTGGAAAACCTGTGTCGGTGATAACTAAATCAGGGCTGTACCTAGGTTCTCAAAATATATGCTTTGGATAGCCCTCCAGTTAAGGATGTGACTTATTCTGAGATCCCGGGGTCATTGGTCAAGGTCACAGGGTCATCATATGAGATAGAACACAGCATCGACTGCACACGGGCGTATAATGCCCCGCCCAGCGGAGCTCTTGTTAATTATGTAGGGCAGTTGTCAGTCACTGACGAAAGTATGTGCTTAGTAGTTGGTTAACAGCTAAATCCAGAGATTTAGCCTTTCCAGGAGGAGTGAGTAGGTTGACTGACCGCCGTTTTATGACCTATAAAATGTGTTGTTACGGCGTTAAACCCAACAAAACAAACAAACAATATTATATCTAAAACCTCAATAGTACAGTTCACTACTAACAATCGTCGCCTAGATTGCTTCTAACAAACAACACTACACAATTCACATTATATGATTTTATTTCATTTTATTTCTTACTTATACCTTAAGTGTGGCATATATGGGTGCGAACGATGGTTGTTAAACATAACATTTTCTATCAGTAACTGAAAGGCGGCTTACAAGCCCCAATGTCAAGTAATTTTTATCTCACTGTATTTGAAAGGCAGCTGATAGTTAAGATACCGTTCCAACTTGGCATTCAAAGGGCATCATCATGGACAATAAGCTCCGATAATCAACATTCATTGGTTTCCATTTAGAATATAAATCATTAGACCCTAGGTAACAATGGTCTAATCTTAAATCACATTTAAAATAAATCATTAACAATTATGAACACAAAATCACTTTATACAAGAACGGCTTAATGTAATCGATATACAGTATTGAAACTCATTTGAAATACCACAGTCTTAACCTTTCAAACAACCAATAAACACCATTTGCATGGGCAAAGACTTCAATGACACGTAGAATTTTGGAGTTATATACACACAACATTATTCATCATCATTACGTGAATATATCCAACACTATTTTATACACAACACAATATTCATCTTCCAAGCATGAAAATTACCAACATAAATACATACATAATTATACATGTTTGTATACGCTCAGACGAATAGTTCAGGCTAGAAACCAGAGATAAAAGTATGCTCCATAAAAATTTATAAAAAACTACTCTGGAAAACTGTACATACTCGTCTAAGCAATACTATCTGTTTCAACATTCTTAGTATTGGGAATGTATATTCAAGATATTCAATCGTATGAACTATATAATAAAATAGTATACCTCATTTGCATAACGTCCTCTATATTTAATGTGACGTCATCCGGTCCATAAATTGCATATTGACCGGCTAGCCGGTCCATAATTTTTATATTGACCGTTTATGACGTCATCCAGTCTTATTTAACGCGACCTTCACGTTGTGCTAATTACACGGCAACACAAACAGACGAAATGGCTAAATCGATTAACAAAAATGATATATAACAAGAAGAGCATGTTATCTTGCTACGTTGCGTGAAAATGAAAGTCAGACTGGGGTTTTAGATATTTGACATACTGAAGAATAAAATAATTATTTGAAAACACGTTATCATACTCGTAGTAAAATGTCAGCAACATGAGTGGTGAAAGGATTTAAATTCGGTATAATATAACAAATAACACATGGCTTTACGGGCAATATGCAAGTTTACGGACTGGTTGTTCAGACCTCGAAAGCCATATGGCCCTCAGCTGCGCTTCGGACCATATACCTTCCTCAGTCTGACCAACCAGTCCGTAAACTTGCATATTGCCCTCATGGGCCATGAATTATTTGTTAATCATTGCATATTGCATCCATTACAGAAATCGATTTTGAATAAACTTAGTGTCTACAGCTTGAAGTCTATCATATAACTGAATATTCCCTGCAATGATCCTGCAATGATCCCGCCACTAGCCGTTTCCTTTCACGTGACTTATGGCTAAGCGATAAAACAATCCGTATGTTGTATACAACACGGTGAAGACATGCGTTTTGTCGCTTTACTACGTAACCCTCAGAACTTAAAATTCTTGGTTCTGTAACATCTTTCTCCTTCATCGATCGCACCAGTTTATTGTTGTCAAATCATCTATTTCCTTTTCCTATTATCTTACATCATCGTTTATAAAATACAATTCATCTAAAATTGTATGAAATCATTTAAGGCAGACTATTGTTCATTACACAACTAGTTATTGTTCGTTTTTTTCTCAACTATCAAAACATGAATAATTTCACGAAGAATGCGTTTTTGTTAACATTATTGTCGTAATACACCCATGAGTTTCCGAAAGTGTGTATTATGGTCGAGTAAAGCTGCTTGTGCCGTATGATATGTTTTAGTCAATATATTTTTAAAAACACATGATCATCAGTTGACCACTGACGTAAACTTGATGTCTCCATCAACGCTACACAGCTCTGGATACGTGACGTCATATGTCCCCCCGCTGTGTAAAAATAATTCAAAATACTATTGGTGACAAGCAGGTAAGACTGGGTAGAATATTTAACATTACAATTGTTAATGTCCCAAAATACTCAACAGACTTATTTTGAAATAAAGTTGTACTTTGCATAACGTACCCCAAGACTATATTCATATACCAAAAGGTTTAGTCAATTTTTATTTTAGAAGGGTGCTGATGTACTTGTTTTCTTCCACATAATTTAGGTATATTTACATGTTGCAGTTGTTTCTTGTTAAGTCTATATTGTTCTTTTTTTCTCAACTGTCAAAACATGCATAATTTCACGGTGAATGCGTTTGTTAAAATTATTGTTGTAATACACCCATGAGTTTCTGAAAGTGTGTATTATGATTGAGTAAAGCTTTTTATGCCGTATGATATGTTTTATAGTCAAGATATTTTCAATGACAATTAGGCTGCTAATAAAAAAACAATGCATTCAGTCACCTTGAAATTATTCAAGCTTTGATAGTTGAGAAAAAACGAACAATAGCATAGTTTGCATAAATGACAAGCCTGTATTTATTCACTTAAAAGTTAACCAGTTTGGTCCATTTTTATTTTATAGGGATGCTGACTCTAAAATCCTCATACATGTTGACTTAAGTACTCTGGGTAGTTGTTTTTAATGAGTCATTCCTATATTATCCAAATAATATAACTTTATTCATACTCAAAAAGTCAGCAGGACTCGTCCATTTATATTTTACAGGGGTGCTCAGCTGGTACTCATTCTGGATTATCTAATTATATTGAGCAGTTGTATGTTGTTGAGTCCATCTCTTATTTACCCAAATAACATTAAGACTTTACTTAAACACCAAAATCAACAGGTTTGATTCATCATGATGTTAGCCGAGCTAATTCTAAATTATACAGAAATATTGGAAGTATTTAATTGAAGGTTAATATTGAATGAATTTACTAAAATGTATTAGCTATGCAGTATAATAATATAGAATAGTAACTGTAAATGGAACAAAATACAGTCATTTATGATGTATGTACCATATTAAAAGCATTTACGCATGTTACAGCAAGTAATCTTTCTATAAACAACCTGCAAAATAATCAGGACTATATACCCGGTGCCCCAATATCAAAATAATAAAGTTCAATTAAGAAAGATTTTGACATATTTTATCTTTAAATGTACATTGTACATGATTGTATCACATCAATATGCTGAATAAATGACCAACTGGTATAAACATTATAAAGTTATTTATAAAGATTTTCTAAACTACACGTTTTAATGTGGTTTTCTGTAAAAAGTTCAGATTTAACATGTATTTTTACATTTGGTATATAAACGTTCATGAAAATATCACAAATTTATTCCTCGCCTTTCACTCGCTTTTCAAAATGCCAAAATGGAGAAAAAAATTTCGCTGGCTTACTCCATTTTTAAAGACAAAATTCATAGAACATAATAATGATCCATTTGTTGTGGGCTTAACGCCATAGCAACACATATTGTATAGGTTTTATCACGGAGATCAGTCCATCCACTCGCTGTTCCTGGAAAGGCTTTAAAATCACTGGATTTAGCTGTTAAACAACAACAAGGCGCATCAGTGACTGACTACTGCTCTACATGATTTAGAATCGGTGGTAGGAGGGAGAATGACCATAGAAATTATTTCATAACTAAGCTCAACGAAAGTATGCCCCGCCCGGGAATCAAACCTACGATCCCTCGATCAGTAGAATAATGGGCAAGTAAATGAAATATGAAACACAGTTGACTATGAATGATAAAGAGAAAATGAGGGATATCGAAAAAGTATCTTTTAACTCTATAAATGATAAAATCCTTCAAACATTCCTTCCAACAGTACTTTCAGTACTTTGATTATATTCTGTCTGAGGTGCGTTCAACAAAGCGAGTGCTCGAGGCGACATCAAGCGCTCTCGTTTTGAACGCGGGCGCACGCGCGAGTGCTCAAGAGCCTACATATCAAAGATAGCGGTTGGAAAAATTAAGTTTTATCTCAAAGAATTATCCCTGAGAAGTGGGACGCAAACTTGAGAGTTACTTGTTCGACATAACGTATCCACGCAATGCAAGTAATTTTATTTGGTACAGTAAATTGTATCATAATGATTCATATAAGATAAAAATGTGAAAGATCTCATGTATCAGTTTCTCCACCCGCTAATTTCAGTAATGTCCTGATTGATGCCATCTTGGATTTTACTGTGAGTGCTGGCAGTCGTTCAATAGCCTAAAAAATTCGCGAAGCAGGCGCTCGCTCGAGCGCTCGCATTGTTGAACGCACCTCTGGTTCGGGAATTTGTGCACTTGGTTGGCGATATTTTGATGTTTGTAATATTGATAAATAAATTTGAAAATATATTTTGCTTTGGTTTTCTCTCATGGATTTCACGCAATATTGTATCCAAATTTGGTGACATCATGCTACAAAATGAAATCCCGTGACGGTTTCTCGTTTTATAAAATTTTCTGTATATTTTCATCACAGCCCGTCCGGCTAGCTTAGTCGGTAGCGCACAAATCTACTGATTGAGAGGTCGTAGGTTCGATTCCCGGGCAGGCATACTTTCGTGGAGCTTAGTCATAAAGTAATTTCTACGGCTATTCTCCCTCCTATCGCTGATTCTAAATCATGTTGGGCAGTAGTCAGTCACTGACGAAAGTATGCGCTTAGTAGTTGATTTTACATTTAAATCCAGAGAAAGCCTTTCCAGAAACATGGAGTAGGTGGATATACCGCCGTGATATAACCTATACAATGTGTTGCTGCGACGTTAAACCCATCAAAAACACAATCTTTTGGCAAGTTGGTAAACTAACGCGCATCAGAAAATGGATTTTTTTCACGTTCTGCCTGGTGCGTAAAGCGCTCTTCAAAATTATTTTTATTCTTTCGCTTCAGAGCATGTTTTACATGAAAAATGACCTGTTAAATTTACTGTATACATTTGTATTTTCAACACACAAATCACCGGAAAAAACCAGCATTTTTTGCTGTAAGCATGAAACAAAGTTAATATTAAATATTTCTACTGCATGTTCTGTTATTTTATGTTTTATGATTGTATCTTGTTAGATCACTGTACTAAAGTATTTAACGAATTGAGTAGTTTTTATAAAAAAGATGTGACTATAAGTATTATTAGGAATACATGTATCATACAGGAACATTTAAAAACTGTTTATCTGCATGAATGGGACAGTTGAAACACTTGTAACACGTCTGGAATTATCTTGTAGTACTTTTCTTGGTGATTAAGACGGTAACAAATGTCACAAAGTGCATTCTGATAAGATTCACGAAAAGGGATAGAATAATATTGACTTTTAGCGGCTAAACGATTAGCATAGTCGCGCTTATCATGTCGAACTTTATTTAGGAAATCTCCAAGTTCTCTTGCACCTTTGAATTGATCCGAGTCAATCACCGAACCTTTTGGGAAAAAAGCACCAGCCTCATTCTTTAGACCACTTCTTGTTACAAAAAGAGTGTCATACATAAAGTTTTCATATAATTTCTCTGTAAAGTACTGATGGCACAAGGCATTTTCAAAGGCAAGATAAAATGCGTACGTGTGGTTAAGAATATCGAAACAATTGTCATGAAAAAGCCATCTACCACAATCCCATGGCGTCCCACACCTTCCCAGTATTGTAACGTCGGTATAATTCTGTAATTCCTTCAAAATTGTTGCCGACTAGAAACCGTTTTACAATGTGACGTTATTATCAATGCACCTTTTGTTTTGTTTGCTGCAATCTTGTCGTAATCTCTTGACACATATTTCTTGTGTTTTCTGATTTCTCCATAAGGAAGGTATATATCAGCTAACGATTTGTCATACATCATTGTCCAATTAAAGGCGTCTCTATTCTCATATAAACCAGACTCCATTAACAATTCTATATATACAGGGGGCGCTTCGTGTTCAGCAAATATCCAAATCTGTCCGTTTGGTCGTTGAAATCCTGTTTGATTCGGCATACGACGTCCTTGGAAGATGACAGCATCACTCCTTTTAGCCAGTTCCCTATCAAATGTCAGTTTGCAATTGTTGTACTCACATGGAGTGAAATTTGCTGTCTTAGCATTTTTCCTATTAGATATAAAACTTAATAAGCTGTACCAAAGTACTAAATATGGTTTTGATTCGCCATCAGGGGACTCTGAATGAATATGTTTCTTGTCATCAACCTGGAAATATATACAAATATACACATATCAAATTAATAAAGGGAAACACATAATTGTTACATCAATTATCGGTGTTTTTTATTTGGTCAACATATTCTTGTTAATGGTTGGCCAACCGAAAATTAATCTGATCTTTGAAGCAAAATTTGACAATATTCGAGTGTATCTTATTTAGAGACACCTGAGATCGGACTTCTAATAGTTATGGTTTTAAATTATTCGATTGGTGTAAATCGTTTTGCCTTCGTATAGTGAATACATGCAGTCGTTTTGCTAACACACACAATTTTACGTTTATATCATCTAATGGTACATCTGTCGTAGATTATATACTTTGTAATGAACGTCATTTTTCTAATATCATTTTTACTATTGGTTGTTTTGTTAGACTTTTTGGCGATTTTCGACAGATAGGCTTAAGTTATACTACAGCTCGAAATCTATCGACGATTCATGTCCTGACCAGTTTAACCGCGTAGAGATACTACGACTGTTTGAGGGTCGACTATCAAATCGTAAAGAATTCCTCCATAACTTCATTCATCAGAAATTGTTTATCACACTCTCATTAAATATGTCATATTATTTTGCAACTCGTTAATCATCGCGTACGCTTAGATATGAAGCTGACATATATATCTATGTCTCCGAGTATCAACCGTCAAATGTACGCCATAATTCGACAAAATATCAATTGAATGCTTTTTCGTTGTCGAATCACCATACAGCTATGTATGCAGTATTGTAAAAATACATCAAAATTGGAAGTTAAAAAAAATAAAATTCTATGTATTATGCATGCACCATGCAGAGTATCATTAAAAAGCAAGTAACATATTGTATAAATTGAGTTGTTAAACTTCATACACAGTTTTCAAGTAATAAATCGAGTTCCGCATTAGTGTTAAAGCAATATAAACTTTCATTGGTCAGCCCTCATATACTAGTAATTGTCTTATCACTTATTTATCACCCGGTCAATTTCTACGCGATTAAAAGTAGTTCCGTCAATCATCTGAAATTTATCGTTTACTACAAATTATAGACCAAATTAAAATTACTCCATAAATCTAACTTTTGTCCATCCATACTTTAAACGAAATAAAACTTTCTCAGTACAGTAAGGCGCGCGAATAACTAGAATTTTTTTAGTATTAGGGAAGTATTTCGTCAGTATTTGGTAAGTATAACGTGCGTACGAATCGCAGCGTATAAGCCGAATGTGCGAATCATTCGTATATCGCATCGCACCGCATCGAACGTATGATCATCAATATATAGAGGGTATTCGTCAACTTTGGTGTAAGATCGATTTTTATTTCTTCGAGTGAGCTCAGAAAACATATTTTCACAAGTGGCAAAGCCACGAGTGAAAATGTCACTTTCTGAGTTCACGAGTTGAAATAATAATCATTTTACACCAAAGTTGACGAATATTCTGTTTCTTTCATGCTTGGTTTTGCGTTTTATTTGATGTATTTTACACAAATTATAACGTGACGTCATTTCTACTCCAAGATGGCGTCATTCATCATCTAATATGACGTCATGAACGATGAAAATATAAGGTTATATTTTCACTGCGATAAAAATATAAAATTTATATTTTCATCGTTTATTTTCATCGAATAACGTGACGTTTCACCGCAAAGCATGAAAGAAATGGTATAAATCGTATGGTAAGCATCGTATGAATGTTATAAACGTATTCTTCGTGTCGTATCGCACGTGAGACAAGTATTACCAAACGAAATGTTAAATTGTTAAAAATTAACGAGTTATTTTCACTACATATTTATTAATTGTCAGTGATTGTTTTCACAACTAAATGGAAAATACGGACACCGTAAAACATGTCCATCATGAAAATCGCTTTCCGTCAGCGATAAAGCAGAATATTATTCTTTTTGAAATTAATACCTGAAGAAATAGGTGCTGAGTAAACTTTCAGTATAGAAACGCATGTTTAGATACCCATCCAAAACCTACTTCCTGGTTTCTTTTAAGCAAAACACTTTATCGTACTCGCTCAGCACTAGGGGAACAAGAAGCAGACTCGAAAGTGATTTAGTTGTAAGAACTTGTTTCACAGTCGAGCTAAAATGAATTAGTATAACCAAACTGATTACGATTTTAAACATTAATTAAGAGCCAATTTATTTCATTCCAGTTATACTATTAACATTAAACAATGAGCATACCATACTGTTTGAATAATCAATGGGCTTCAACTGTATATTTCCAGCAACGTTCTTGACCATTGGCTTAGGTTTTTTTCTGTCAGCAGTCGAGTTGGTGTTTGGTTTGCTTTGAACTTTAGTATTTAGCAATATGCCATCAACATGTGTGGCGTCAGTTTGCTGATTCTCGTCGATTGTTTTTGCCACTATAGAATGTCCAATATCAAGCAATGTAGTGTGATTTGCTACTATGACTACAACCAAAATTCCTGCAGCCATAAATGCTACAATAAAACAAACAAACATATCAACAAAACATTAAAAATAAAATCTCCATAGACCGCAGTAGTTATATATGACTTAAAATAACCAGGCCTATATCGGAGTGCAATATTTTTGCGGAGGTCAATATCTAAAACGTATTACGAAGACGTACAGCGATTGGTCAGCGTAATCGCCCGAAGCGGTTGTTGACACTCGGTGACAGTCAGGTGTAAATATGTGTTTAACCGGCGGAATAGAAATAGAGTCGGAGGTACAGAGCGTTATATTTATTCGCTATTAAGTTACCTGTATACGATAGAGTATTTGTTTTAATTTGAAGTGAAACATGAAATAATGCAGTATTGCTTTAACGATATATGTGCACATATAGTATTGAATCCAGTAGATAGACACTAACATCCACACATTGATTTATTTTGCAACTATATTTAAATGTCTCACGGTGTGCTCATGTTGCTCGTAGTTTGCTCATTCAATCCCAACATGTCCTCTAGCCTGTTCATACCTGCTCGTAAATTGCTCATCCTTGCCCAAAATATCCTCTAGCCGGCTCATAACTGCTCGTATATTGCTCATTAGCGGGAAGTGTGTGGTCCTGGACTTCTCGATGATGAACCTGGTCAACGGTTTCTGCCTTCATACAGATAGTCAATGCAACAATATTTAAATGTCTCACTGTGTGCTCATGTTGCTCGTAGTTTGCTCATTCAATCCCAACATGTCCTCTAGCCCACACATTACAGCTTGTAGATTGCTCATTCGTTCCCGAAATATCCTCTAGCCTGATCGTACGTACTCAATAGAAGTAGTAGTAGTTGTTGTATTAATGATAGTAGTTTGTTTTGTTGCTATACGACTTTAATAGACTCAAATATCGTTGAAACTGTCTCATTATGAGCTCAAGTCTGATCCTAGATTGCTCGCTAATCCCAAAATGTCCTCTAGCCAGCTTATACTTGCTCGTAGTTTGCTCATTCATTCCTAAAAGGTCCTCTAGCCGGCTCATAGATTGCTCATTCATTCTTAAAATGTTCTCTAGCCAGCTCATACCTGCTCGTAAATTGCTCATTCATTCCCAAACTGTCATTTAGCCTGCTGTTCGACAATAGTATATTTACCTCTAGCGTTGAACGTTTGAGTCAGTTATTTATTTATATATTGAGGGTTTATATTGGTGATGTAAATGTTAGTCACTTCCGGTATTGACAGTTAAAGAGAGTAAACCAACGATTTAAAAAAAATCTAAGTCCTTTTTGAAATACAATCACTCCAACTATATAAACTTTATTTCCTCCAATATTGAAGATTAACAAAGAACATACATGTACATGTCAGAAATATAACATACATAAATAAATTACAGTGAACAAAAGACTTACTTGCAATCCCCCGTGGTTGATTGCCTAACTTCGAAACGAAACAAGTTAGACAATCTACAGGGGAAGACAGGTTTTAATTTTTTAAACTAACTAATTCATATTAACTCACAATAACCAGAGTGAATGAACCAATGTATAAACATAATATACACTATTTATACGTATATGTTCATTTTTAAATGCACATGTTTTGCATAATTATTGCCAGGATAAAGTTTATATTTGTGTCTAAAGTATCATATTTTAATACTGAACACAAGAGAGATACACACTGAGCACTTGGCGAATGTTTGATAAGTTCAATATATGAACTAATTCCACAAGAGTTTATAAACTCATCCCACAACTTAACACGCAATTATGAATTCTTAGTACAGAAACAAAGTTTGTGTAAAATTATTTTATTAACATATTAACAACCAAAGAGCATTTTGAACAAATTTGTTGAAAATCATCGTCATACAATGACCCGATAATTGCACAAAGCGTTTTAAAGGTAAATAAATATTGAGGATTAGACTTCGCCACAGGCCAAATAATGCATGGTAGATTATCACGTAAATAAGTCTGTGATAAATAAGATAGAGAACTGTCGTCACATAAACGTTCAAAAGACCCACGTTTAACGGGTTTTATAACATTAACATGTAATATTTGTTTCCACGTTGCTTTAGATGGAAAATTTCCAGTTGTAACATACTGTTCGAAAAAATAGTCCATATTATATTTCTTTAAAATTCTGTTAGCTTCCGGTATAAAGCCACTACGTTGAATGTCAAAACTTGAAAATCGAACAATTCTATCATTAAATATTGTTTTAGCTAAATATATGTTTGGAAGTCTACATAATTGACCAAAAAACTGTAATTTTCTATAATCTATTATTGTTTCTATAGGTGTCATATCAATAGCACATAGTGAAAAATCAGTTGAGGTATAACGTTTGAATGATTGCATGTATTTAACACAGAACCTATGTGTTCTCTCGAGAGTAAGTAGTTGGAATGATGAAATATTTCCCCACAGCTTACAACCGTACAGGCCTTTAGGTAAAACAACTGAATTATAAATAGTTCTCGAAGATAGAGGATTAATACCATCTGGGTAGATACCACTATTACAAATATTTAGGAACGATCCTCTAATTTTAGTACAAGCTTTGCTCACTACGCTACTTGTTGACAAGAAAGAATCACATAATATTCCAAGATGTGTATAATCTTTGGCCGTATTAATTGTTTTATTTCCAATATAAAAATGTCGGTTATGATCAATAGAACCATGTTAATTGAATACAACAATAGAACATTTTTCAGCGTTGTAATAATAGCGCCAACGTTTTGCATACGTGTCACATATACTTAACATTTCATCAATACCCTTTTTTGAAAATGAAATTAACACCATGTCATCAGCAACAGTAGGGGAAGATAACTGAGTGTTGTACATACAAAATCCAAATTTACATTTCTCTAGTTCTTTGATAAGTCCGTTTATAAATAGTAAATAGAGTAACGGCGAACTTTTACCACCCTGCCTTGTATCTTGTAAAATATTAAACCATTCAGAATATATACCATCGAATTTTACACAACTAGTCATATTTGTATACATTTCACGTATGGCTATAAAGGAGGTTGTATCAATTAAAGTTTCGGTCATAAGTTTGTAGAATAGCCCATTATGCCATACAGTATCAAAGGCTTTACGCCCGTCCATAAAACATACATATAATTTGGAATTGTTTTCTTGTGAAAAAGTAACACTTTCTCTAAGTATAAATGATGTCATCATACATCCAAGTTTGTCTTGAAAACCCCCTTGTTGTTGATTTATTTCACACAATATAGAATTTTTGCACCTTTCTAACACCATTGTTTCAAAGAGTTTAAGTAATGTTGAAGTTAACGAGATGGCACGGTAACTGTCAGGGTTATCTTTCCTTTTATTGTTACCTTTATACAGAATTGTGATGACTCCACGTTTCATATTGTTCGGAACATGACCATAGCATTTCTTATACATTGCATATAAGTATAATTTTATCATAAAGTATAATTATAGTCAATGGTTTAAATGTATATTCAACATGTTTCAGGACCAAAAATGCAACTGAGTTGGGCAACAAAAGAAAAGTAGCTATGAAATTCCTAAGAAAAAAGAATAGATACATTTTAAAAAGCTTTTAAATAAATATATTAGTCGAATGTAGAAAAAAAGAAACGAGTAAAAGGAATCAGGTCAATATTTGTTCTATGTGACCTTTGACGGAATTGTAACCCGAATTAAAAAATTGTAACCGGAAAACTGTAAATATCCATGTAAGATATTCAAAACACGTGACAAACACATTTACCATGAACACAGTTATTTCCTAAATTATAAGTAACTATTAGCAGATTTGTTTTTTCACATGTTTTCGCGACATAAATGTCGCAAATGGGAGCCGTAATTCTATTGATAGTATTTCTACAAACATAACTCTGTGTTTTCGATCCGAAAATGTTTTCTGTTGTTATTTTCTAGAATAACTGTTTTATGAAATATTTGAGAAAATTTGACCTGTGACTTCGATTTTATGCTTATTTGTTTAACTTGTGTCGATATAAGAAAACGACTAGTCTAGCTTTCAAAAAAATAAAAACAGAGAGAAATTAATGTACTCAGAAATATCCTTTCATTATCTGTGTAAAACCAAGTGAATAATATAACAACTCTTATCTACTGAGCCAGACGTACGGAACAATTAAGTTTGTTCCTACAGAATAAATACTT
Source organism: Mactra quadrangularis (assembly GCA_025267735.1). NCBI lineage: Eukaryota > Metazoa > Mollusca > Bivalvia > Venerida > Mactridae > Mactra > Mactra quadrangularis. The sequence continues at coordinate 58,643,350 of CM046303.1, read as the reverse complement.
TGAAACTGCTACACAATATCGCGGACTCGCGTGTTTCCACCATACACGGATGCTTTTCTTTTATATTTAATATTGTATATATGTTATTTGTAAAAAAATACTGCCTAAGTTTTTCTTGGCGATGAGCAAAATGTTTATGCCAATAAAATATTTTGACTAGACTTTGACTTGATTAGTCCAGAATTAAAAATACAATATCATGTCATGTTTATAATATATTTATACGGACTAAAAGTGACTAAAATCATGGCAAATGAGATTAAACGAATACTTCCCATGAAAAAAATGTTTGTTTGTAGCCTTTAAGTTACCCCCCCCCATACGGTTTTATGAATATACACCCAGCAATATGAATTAAACGTTTGATTTGTGATAGAATTATTCACAGCATCAAAATTTCATTAAAATACGTATTGAGGACTATAACAAAAACGTTCATTATATTACAATGCTCCACCTGACTGCTTCTATAGTGCGTACAAAAAAAACAAAACGTGTTTTGGTAAACATTCAAAATGAGGCAATTCATTTCAGTGGTAGGCAGTAATGAAAAGAAAATTTGTGTAATTCATTTTAACAAAATTAGCATGGTTGATAAACCACCACCACTTGGTAAATCATGCTTGTTATTGTAGAACGCTTTCCATTAAACCAACAACTAAGACACTAGTAAAACATATCACAATTGTTTAATTTAAAGTCATCATGGGCATCCCTCGTCGCGGGTTAGTTCATTGTATTGTTATTATAAACAGTGATTTGTTTTTTTGTTCGAACTATAAATATATTTACATGATAAATACATGTGTATATAAACTTTGTAAGGTATATTTGAAATTTTTACGTTTGGGTTTATAACTATGTAATGTGACACACCTTAAGTCTTATTTAGTTGATACTTCATTGATATTTTGTCTGTACATGTATGTGCATGTATATAATAACGGGTTAGTTATGATATTTTACATCTTTACTTATGAAAAGAACATTATCTCAGTATTTAATACGAGTGTCCAGTAACATATATTAAAACTGTACAATGACAACAACATTAAGGATATATATTTATAAGTTAAGAGTCATAGCTACTTTTCCGTTTAATGCATTTCACAATCATACTTTCAAGTTGATATCTCTAATTAATACGCTATTGTATCAAAGTGTTCAATATTTAGCGATTCTCATGCTGATCGCCAAAAACGGTATTATATATGTGAGGTAGTTTCTTTAAGTTGTTACTGGTAAGACTACTTAGTTGTTACTGATTAGGCTTCTACTGGTTAGACCTCTAAGTTGTTACTGGTTAGACTTCTGAGTTATTTGTCAGACTTTTTAGTTGTTATTGGTTAGACTTTTTAGTTGCTACTGGTTAGACTTCTGAGTTGTTACTTATTAGACTTCTAAGTTGTTACAGGTTAGACTTCTAAGTTGTTACAGGTTAGATTTCTAAGTTGTTACAGGTTAGACTTCTGAGTTGTTACTGGTTAGACTTCTGAGTTGTTACAGGTTAGACTTCTAAGTTGTTACAGGTTAGACTTCTGAGTTGTTACTGGTTAGACTTCTGAGTTGTTACTTATTAGACTTCTAAGTTGTTACAGGTTAGACTTCTAAGTTGTTACAGGTTAGATTTCTAAGTTGTTACAGGTTAGACTTTTAAGTTGTTACAGGTTAGACTTCTGAGTTGTTACTGGTTAGACTTCTGAGTTGTTACTTATTAGACTTCTAAGTTGTTACAGGTTAGACTTCTAAGTTGGTACAGGTTAGATCCCAGGAAACAGCAGGGACTACAATTTTGATCATGCAAATCTCTCATAAAATCCCTGCTCTATGGGACTTTCGATAATTCCATCCACTTGTCAATTATAAATGACTGGTTATAGTCCATAAACTGTTTGCAGAGTAATGCAGCATATTGATAATAAAAACTACACAACCATTAGATCTATGTTAAAACTAAAGGAGAACGAATTGAGCTTAAGAACAAAAATGCTTCGTGCAAATTCAAATGGTTCACAGTTCAAAAAGATACACTAATATACAGGTATATATTTGGAAATTTCAGGGGGATACAGAACCCCCTGCCCCCCCCCCCCCTGCTATACCGGCCAATAAGTTTATGTCAATCATGCCCTGCCAAGCAGTGTGTGGGAAACTAAAATGCAATGTCACAGCTCTTTTCCCTACTGTCCTCAGTCCTTGGGATGGGGTGAATTACATTTATCTATTGCATGATAATAATTATAATACATATAATATATAATTTTATGATAAAACCAAGTGTTTATATTGTTTCATACAGGAAAGAATGTTTCCTATTTAGTATATATTTTGTTGAGAGGCCAATAAATCAACATTTACACTTTTCAAATGACATTATAACTATGGTTCACTGAACAAATTCAATTTAATCTGATTCTAGGACATTTGCCCCCCCCCCCCCCCCGGACATTTGCCCCCTTTTTTCGACAGGGCGGACATTTGCCCCCCTGAGTTTTTTGAAGGGCGGACATTTGCCCCCTCGTGTGTTTTGACAGGGCAACCATATGCCCCCCTAAGTTTTTTGGAGGGCGGACATTTGCCCCCCCCCCCTTACATTGAGAACAGGTTTTCTACTCGAAGCAATGCTTTTGAAATAGTTGGAAAGCAGAACAATTTATTTTAAAAATATCTCATTATACAAATTTTGAATATTCTCATTAAAATCGATCTTTTCTATTTCAAACTATAATAAAAAGTGTAAATAAAATCATATATTACGAACCCTGTTTGTAGTTAGGATGATTGTTTAACACGAACAAATTAGGTCATGGCTATGACCCCCAATTATCTGTCCATAATTAGAAAATAAATGGACGATGAAAGTACCGTTGTTCACAGTTTACAAATCTAAGTGTTGTATAACACATGTCAATTAATTTAGACCTCTAATTAAATGTCAAAACATGGATAATATCTGTGTTAATAGGCTGTACCTTTCTTCACAGTTTGCACAATGATTGTGAAATAACGCCGTAGTCGGCGCTCTTTGTCTCGGAACACAATTAACTGATAATTGCAGTTAATCAATGTGAAGAAAAGAAAATGTAAACACCAGACTCGAGTTATAGGAAATATATAATCAAAATGCACCCATGGGTAGCATTAAAACTCCGTATATTGTTCATTCAACATAAACCAAAGTAGCATAGTATCTACATCTACATCTACATGTTACTCCCGAACAATCAATTCTGACTATGACTGGGAGGCGCTTGTCAGGAAAACTGTGTTAAAAAGTATTAAGTGCATAATTAAAAGATAAAAAGTTAAAAGATAAGAAAGAGTGCAAGATTAAAAACATACTGGGGGTGGGGACTAGAAGGTGACAGTCGCCAGCCTATCCTTGAAGGCATCTAGGCTGGGACTGGACTGACCTGGTATGGAAGGCTATTCCAATACCTGATGGTTCTGGGGAAGTACGAGTTAAGGTGATACTGGGTACGGGACTGGGGAATCAGGTAGTTTAGATTTCTGGTTGGAGTCAGATGGTCTATTCGGATAGACATATTCGGACACGAAAATCGAAACATACGACATTAAGGTACCTCGAATATTGGTTTAAATTTATAAAAACTAATATTAAAATTAGTACTGGCTCCAAAATTTGCCAGATAACATTTTATTTACTCAGTTTAGTTCAAAGGGGGGCAAATGTCCGCCCTCCAAAAAACTTAGGGGGGGCAAATGTCCGCCCAGTCAAAAATCACGAGGAGGCAAATGTCCGCCCTTCAAAAAACTCAGGGGGGGGCAAATGTCCGCCCTGTCAAAAAAAGGGGGCAAATGTCCGGGGGGGGCAAATGTCCGGGGGGGGGCAAATGTCCGGATACCGGAAAATGATAGAATTTAATTTGGATCTATATAAATATGTCTTTACTTTTAGGATTTATATAAAAAATTCTTAACTTTTAGTTTATTTCTTTACTGACTATATTTTTTATATATTCTTTCATAATGGAATGTAGTTGTTTAAACATATTACCTTATCAAGTCAATATAAGATATCAATATAATCATAGTTGGAAATACCTTCTGGCTTTGTCTATTGTTAGATAAATATGCCATCATGACATATGCATTGATAGATGTCCCAACTTGACATTTACTACATGATTAATGATAACCCAAAGTAGTATTTTTCTAAGTTGAAAATTTCATTGGATAATTTTTATTGACCCCGCCCCAGATAAATTTTAAATAAAATTAATTATACAATACTGATTAAAGAGAATATATAGATATGATAATTTGAAAGAGATTTTACATTAAGAAAACTATTAGATTTTGGGTATTGTTTAAACTATTATATGTTATAAGTGATATTTGGAACTTGTTAGGAAATATTGGAAAGAACTTTAAAAATAATAAAAGTGAAAATACAGAAAGAGTTATACTATGAACTTGAACATTAGAGAAGATTGTCAGCCAAGGGCTTGAGCAAATTCCCTTTCAACGCTTAAATGCCTAGCTTCTTCCCAGCCCTTGGTGATATATATACAAGAAAATATTGATGCAAAGCATGAAAGAGCGCAAAAATTAATAACATGAAAGTACTGCTTAAGCTTGTTATTCTCTATAAGTGAGACATTTTTTTAAATATTGCTTATTAACCGTTAATTAAAGCAATTTAGTATGATTACTAAAACATAAACACCTATATAAATGTACAAAATATATAATAGGGTTATAATAAGTGATGGTCTAATAATCCTTCTTTGTTTATGGTGTCAGGGTTAACCCAACAGTAAGGCTTTCGAAAGTGACTATAACCTACGATGTATATTGAGTCACATTAACTTGTTTTCACTAAATAACATAATGTCTTATGACTTTCTAACTAAAAAAATGTAAGATAATGCAGGCGCATAGGAGCAGCGGCCACAGGGACCACAGCCGCGGCCCCAATATTCTGGCAAGTGGGCCACAAGTTAATTTTTAATGAAACATATTGAACGTATTGAGGTCTTGTTATAATACTAAGATTTGTTCTTAAACACGGGGTACTGAAAGTGCTGGAAATTGAGTTTCAGAGGCTTACATTCAGAAAAAAATTCGTCTGGAGGAGGGGGCCCCTCCCACACCCTGATATTAGAACATTGAAATGAGCTTACCTCATTGTTTCATGGCATTTATTGATATGAGTAAAACTACCATCTTTCATGATGTTGTAAATGACAAAGCACAGAATACAAACATATAAAGACAGGTCGCAGATATAAAGGACCATACCTATGCATGCTCAACCCTCTGTGCTCGTCCCATATAAAGTTCTTCATCATGTTCATAATTGTTGATGAGTTTCAATGTAAATTATCCTCACTTTTTAGACAAAAGAACACATCCAGAACAGAATATATTGTTGAGTATGTTTCCTTTATAGTTTGTTAAATGAATTATATTACATTAATATTTTCACAAAGCTTCTTTATTTTGTTAGATCCATTTGATTGTAATAATTTGACAAAATTTGACATGAAAAACAACACCCCAGAGTTTTACATCCGGAATTAGTTACTAAAACAATTACTAATTTGTTCCTACAATCGTTGTCGTCAAGATGCAAAAATGTAAAATGAATTTCTTTTATAATGATTCAATAATAAGATAAGCCATTAAATTACCATCAATAAAAAAACAAGTGGATCCAGAGGGACCGAACCTGGTGTATGCACAGGGGTGGATCCAGGATTTTTTTCTAGAGGGGGATCCGAGATTTTTAGGGGGGGTTCGAGCTTTTCTAGGGAGGGGGTCTGAAACTTGAACCACAACCACATTATACACATTTTGAAGAAAAATTGCAACATATTAAAAATAAAAACTACATTACCATTAAATCTATGTTAAGCACCGAGAAAAATTGCCTTATGCTACTTAAAAATTGCTTGCAGGCAAGAAATACACCATTGGACAGGTACATTTTTCAAATTCTAGGGGGGTCCGGACCCCCCCTGACGCCCCGCTGCATTCGCCGATGATGCAAAGTTTTTTTTCTATCGAACGTGAAATATGATATTTAGGGGTGGGGGTTGATGCATGAGGCAGGTTGATACACACCGTTAGTTCAATCCACTGTCCCGCCCTGCTAGATTCGCCTATAAATATTTAATTGACAGTAGGATTTAGAAAACTCTGCTTTTTATTTTTGAAAAAAATAATATTAGTTTTTTGGTGGAGCGTTGGTTTTTGGGGGGCATGGTTGCGCCGTACCAATACATTGTATAAGTCGCAACTTGTAGGTCAGTCAACCCATATACTCATCTTTCCTGGAAAGTTTAACTGTTATCCAGTTACTTGGCACATACTTATGTCAGTGACTGACAACTGCCCTACATGATTAAGAATCAGCGAGGGAGAATAGTGGTAGAAATCATTTCATGAACAAACTCTGTGAAAGCTTGGGAATCAGATGGAATGTTTAAAACACTTCTGAACAAATTTTTAGTCACTGATTCAACTAACCATTTTTCAAGTCAATTATCTAACACACAATGCAAACATGCTCTTACTAAGAAAATGTTGTTACAACCCGTTTTCCGGTTTTTATTACAAAACGGGTTGGTATGTTCAACCCCTTTAGCAATAACCCGTTTTGTATAATAATTACAATTTACGTTTTTATTACAAAACGTGTTGTTACAAAGCATCAACTACAAATGAAAAACAAAAGGCATCAATTTGTTGATTTCTAAATGTATCAAACACAACTTTTGAGTAACATAGGGTATTTCAACTATCTAAAACAATGTTTTTGCTATAATTTAATTTTATAAAATCATTCTAGTTTATAAAAAAGGCCGTAGAACTGTTTTCTAGTCATTAAATAACAGTTCCCTTAGATATTCTTTATAAAATATGCAAAATCTAATATATTAGGAAATCCCATTTTCCGAATGGGAGAATTCTCCCATGGGAGAAATCCCATTTGGAATAATGTTATATACTAATAAATCTATCCAATACTATCTCTAAATGTTTGTTTCAATGAATTTGAAAAAAGTTTTTTCTCCCATAAAATCCCATGGGAGAGCCATTCTTTTGACTTTTTACTTAAAATTAAACATATTTCTAGGCAAGATATCTGGATGAAAGTTTGCTGGTGTTATGCCCATATGTAGATCTACATTTATTAAAACTTTGAAATAAATCGGATGAAAAATAAAAAAAAAGTAAGTTTGCAAGATTTCCGGATTCGCACTATACATTATGATTGTTGAGTTTCCCGTTAAGCATCCTTATACATAGCATTTCCACTCTAACTTTAAGTAAATCCGACCATATTTTGTGAAATAAAATAAAATTATTAAAATGTATACATTCTTAAACAAAAATACTTACAAATACAAATATTTAAAATTCCTAGTTTTTTCATCGTGTTGATTCAACTTGTGCGCGCGTCTTTCTGGCTGAGATAACAGTGATGAAATGATCAATTTTGTATTACCTATCTACGGAGCCCCTAAAGTGACATTTTGGAATACTTTTTTTATTATCACAACTATTTCGTTTAAACGTAATATTATTTCGTTTTTACGAAATATTATTTCGTTTATTCGAAATATTATTTCGTTTATTCAAAATTTTATTTCGATTTAACGAAATAATTATTTAAAAAAAACGAAATATTATTTCGAAAAAACGAAATAATTATTTCGATTAAACGAAATATTATTTCGTTTATACGATATATTATTTCGTTTACACGTAATATTATTTCGAAAAAACGAAATAATTAATTCAATTTATCGAAATATTATTTCGTTTATACGATATATTATTTCGTTTAAACGTAATATTATTTCGAAAAAACGAAATAATTAATTCAATTTATCGAAATATTATTTCGTTTATACGAGATATTATTTCGTTTAAACGTAATATTATTTCGAAAAAACGAATAAATTATTTCGAAAAAACGAAATAATTATTTCGAAAAAATGAAATAATATTATTTAAAAAAAACGAAATAATTATTTAGATTTAACGAAATAATATTACGTTTAAACAAAATAATATTTCGTATAAACGAAATACTATTTCCAAAAAAACGAAATAATTATTTCGAAAAAACGAAATACTGTAATTATTTCGAAAAAAGTAATAATATTATTTAAAAAAAAACTAAATAATTATTTCGATTTAACGAAATAATATTACGTTTAAACGAAATAATATTTCGAAAAACGAAATAATTATTTCGAAAAAACGAAATAATTTTACGTTTTAAATGCAATAGTTGTGATTATAAAAAAGTATTTCAAAATGTCACTTTAGGGGCTCCGTAGATAGGTAATACAAAATTGATCCTATCAAATAAAATTGGAAATTTTAAACAAAATCACATTTAATTTCATAGTATGATGATATGTAGCAGTAAACATATTGTCATTTGTCAAGATATGAATGGTTTTACATAATATGATCAAGAACGTCCTTGGGGAACGCCCATTAAATATGCAAACTAAATATTTGCACGTCGCGTCATAAATAGGATCCTATTGAAAGTTCTGGTTACACACCGTTTTTAAACTTTGGTAACACATTTTCTAACAGCTAAATAATTTCTCTATTGATCTAAGTCTTATTAAAGACATTTACAACCTAATCCGAAGTTGAATATGAAATTCTAAAATTGTATAAATACGGGGTTTTGCTCAAACGAATTTTGGTAATTACACATTAAGCCTTACAGCTGCTTATCAAGTGTACATATGACTTGGGTGTATATATGAATATTAATTTCACGCGTTTCAACGAATAGCGTGAAATATTTGTCTACGCGTAACGGATTCTACAGGGTGAATTTAGTTAATATTTGATGATCACGAGATTTTCGTGGGGTTTTGTTATGAATACAGTGTTGTGTAAAGAATTGGTCATTCTAGCGGACGCACTGGACTGGACTACAAGTCTAATTTTAGTTCCGTTTTCATATAGGAAGTTTTTGTCAATGGGGACACATAATATGACTGATAAGCACTGTGAAAATGTATCCACTTCATTTGCATACTTTGTTTCCACGTTTAGTTTGAATTTTGTTAAGATCGGTAAAAGTAATGTTAACTAAAACTATTGTCAAACAGTTTAGTTTTAATGTTATTGTGAAGCTGGCAGATCTAGTAGTGTTTATAAGAAATGTAATATGTATAGATTTGTCGTTTTTTGACAAGTAGATGATTGGATGTGATTATTGTGTACATAACTATGCATTTACATCTGATTTAGGCAATGCAAAGCAAATGAGGTCCAACATTTCGCGATACGACACCTGACAAATGGACACAGGTTTCCAGAGCAACGAGCAATATGTTCTATCTCTGGTTTTTCCTGGGCGAGTCGAATCGCAACTGCATCATTTCATCAACGTTGCCTGTGTATTGTATTGTATCAAACAAAGTGCTAAATGTATAAACTCAAAACCTTCTTTGTATGATATAAATGTTATGCATGTTTCATAAAATGTATGTAGAATAAACTCACGTCGTCCTGTCTATGGTCGCCGTCTGCTCATTGCAAATTGGTGTTGCTTTTGTCTTGTGTAAAGTGTAGCGTTAGACTGAGTTTAAATTCGTGTGCTGCACTTATTTACAAAGATAATTCGGGATAACTTGATATTAAAATGAGTGTTTTTTAAGGTTGTGAACGTTTTTATTTGTAATCATACGCAACAAATTGTATTAAAGCTATGAGTATTTTTTATAAAATTGTTTTCACAACTGACTGAGGAATTCTAGATGTACGTTTTTTTAGATCGCCAAATTTCCCAGTCATGTAAAAATCATCGAGCTCAGGAATCCGATTCCTTTGTAAGATTCCAATACCACAATTATATGTCCTGCGCATTCACGACGTTTACGTGTAATTTTGTTTTAGGAGCAGTGGTCCAGTGGTAGGACGCGCGCTTAAGGATATTCCTTAAAATAAAATGGTAAAACACTGCTTAGCATGACCTCACATGAATATCATTAACAATAGATAGGGGTCTTTGTACAAATATATATATGTACAAAATAAACATAATATTCATACTTGTGAACATGTCAAGTCATTTAAAAGAACATTTATGTGGCAATAATAAAAAATACCCTAGAAAATGACCAATGCAGCAGAAGTCATTATTCTTCTCAGCTCTTCAAAATTTCCGAAAAATAAGTTAACCAACAATTGACACATATACACATTGAGTGCTTAGAATGAGAAAAATGTGTTCAAATGCTTCAAGTCTCGTAAACTTCGTTTAAACACGAGTGCCAGCGTGAAAATTCATGCGGCCATTTTGAAATTTTGACAGACTTTCATCCCGAAAAAGCATTGTAAAACTGTTCAATTTCTGACTAGAAGAACTATTAATCGGGAAAGAAACCACCATATACATGTAAACAATGGTATAATGAACAATCATATTTGGCAAATCATACCTGACATCGCATGAAAATCCGTTGTTTTATGTCATAAATGAATGTGTAGAGATCTGTTTACATTTTGTCATCTTCGAGCCGAAGGACATCCGACCGGAAATTATTAATATTCCTACACCCGCTGAAGAACTACATGGTAAGATGGTAACTTTGTCGACAATTTTGTAGAAACTTGCAAAAATTTTACACCACAACGAAGAAAGAAAGTAGAATTTCTATCTGACTTTGTGAAATTTGTTATAAATATAAAATTATCGTCAAACAGAACTACTTTCTCATACTTTACACAGCTTGTACCTAGCACTCAATAATAGCTTAGAAATCGCCGGGAACCAGTAATCAACATGGACGCCATGATCACGTTTTAGAGTTGTAAATTTATAAATTTTTGTCTCTGGTAAGATATACCTTGTTTTTTATTGGAATGAATACTGTAAATTAATCCCATAAATTAATCTACACAATTTTGTTGTGTTGATTCATCCGATCCGCGTCAGATCTCCTCTATATGACCTAATTTTGGTTGGTTTTTATTTTGTTTACAAATGGTAACGACTAAGTAATGACAGTTGTTATCGTAAAATGTGTTTACACAAGTGTTTACTGATGCATTTTTTTTGGTTATAATTTTGTCTTTTTTGCAATCAATGAACCATTTACATCTTTTTTTAAAAGACAATGCTAGGTAAGTATTTTATATATAAAAATAAATATTATGAAAGAAATGAAATCACATGTCATGGGCTTCCTGTGACCATTCACAATATCATAGTTCTGTATGGTGTGCTGGCAGTGATCTATCTATCAGTGATATCAGTTGTGTATTACATTAATCTGCTTCTGTAAATGTTCTCAAGATTTAATAGTATTGTCGTTTAACCAGTTACTTGGATTATTTTTGTGATTATTTTGCTGAATCATTATCAATATGGCTAATTTGAAGAATAAACGTAGGAGAAAGAAAAGATTTAATTCAGCTCATGGAATACATAGCCGTTCGTTCAAAATGAAACACACTCGTAGTGAAAATTTGAAAAACATGAATGTTCGTCGTTTGAATACAATGAAAGGTATTTCTGCTTTTAAAGTCAAGTGTAAGAGAACAGGATTGAAATATGTATTAAGCAGGCTGTGTGTTAAGAAAGCCTTGAAGTATAGGTCAATGAGAACTGGCGACAAATTGTTCATCTTAAAAGATTCGTTGAAATTGGAAGGAAACAGAATTGTTAACTTGGAATTACTAAGAGAAAAAATCCTAGAACTAACTATGCATACAGCTATTTGTAACCCTGCTAGGGATTTAGCATTAAGAAATGAGCCAGCAGTAACGATTCGTAGTGAAAAAAGGAATGGCTTATATAGTGTATTTGAATGTGTTTGTTTAGGCTGTGACAAAAGATTTATGCTTGAAACTGGAAGAAATGTGAATGTGGACTGTCATGATAGTAGGATTTTGAAGGATATTAATGTTAAGACTGTATGGGGCAGCATGGTGACTGGAGGGGGGTGTTCGAGTACAAATGAAATGGTTGGTACTATGGGCATTCCTGGACTGTCAGAGTCGAAATATACTGCATTGGAAAGAGATATTGGTAATTGGTGGGGAAGTGTGTTAGATGAAGAGATGGTGAAGGCTGGAGAGGAGGAGAAGAGAATGGCAGAGGATGAAGATGACTATTTCCAGGGTGTACCAGCCATAACAGTAATCGCAGACGGTGGCTGGAGCAAAAGATCCCACAAGCACACATATAATGCTATGGCTGGTGTTGGGGTTATTTTTGGTGCAAAGACTGAGAAACTTTTACACATAGGTATAAGAAATAAATTATGCTATGTATGTAGCCGTGCTAGAAGTAATAATGTGGAACCCATGATACATGAATGTTTTAAGAATTGGGACCAAAGTTCACAGTCCATGGAATCGGATATTATACTTGAAGGATTTTTGAATTGTGAAAAAAAGTACGGTATAAGATTTATGAGAATAATAGCTGATGGAGACAGTTCGGTGTATGCCAATATTGTAAAAAATGTACCTGTTTGGGGACCATATGTAGAAAAATTGGAGTGTAGTAATCATGCCACCAAGTGTTTGCGGTCAAACCTAGAAAAATTGATTAGTGAAAAACCACATTACAAAGGGAAGGGATTATTAACTAAGCTAAATATTAGGAAAATTGTGTCTGGTGTCCGATGTGCCATTAAATTACATAGTATGGAAGAAAATGCTTCACTGGCTGCTAAAAAGTTAAGACAGGACATAAGAAACGCTGGAAGACATGTGTTAGGTATACACAATATGTGCTCTACAGATTTTTGTAAATTTAAAAATGAAACATCAGATAATGACATTTTTGACACTCAGGATGATATAGATGAAGACATCATAGTTAATCAGTGTAGTTACTGGGAAGAAAGTGTTAAGGATCTTTCAAAAAATGAAGAAATGAATTTAAGGAAGGGTGGTATGTGTAAAGTGCAAATCAGTGAAGATTTATTAAAAGATGTATTTTTTATTTTAAATAGACTTGCTGAGAAAAGTCATAGACTATTAGGAAACTTTACTTCAAACCTCGCTGAAAGCTGGATGCACATAAGGTGCAAGTTTGATGGCGGCAAAATGGTCAATAAGTGCTTTCGTGGTTCATTTTATGCCAGATGTTTTGGTGGGGCATTGCGCTCGATACTTGGCCCTGCTTGGTCTCCGCAAGCATACACTAAAATTACTGGTGAATTAGCTGATCCCATTTTCCTACAAACCTACCATCGAAGAGCACGAAAGCATGTTAATTCTGTCAAATCATCCAAGAAATTAGAAAATGTATTTAAAAGAAAGAAGAGCAAATTTGTAAATGTAACAAAATGTAATTCCAAGAAATCCAAAACTGTAGATTATGGAGATGGAGTGTTAATTGATACAGCTGGCATATCAAGGGAACACCTTCAAAAAGAATGTCAGGCGTATTTTGATAAAAATGTTGTAGCTGACAAAAATGCAATAGAATTGATAGAGCTTCAGACAAGAGGTCAAAGTAACGATGAAATGTGGCTGAATGAAAGAAAAAAACGATTAACAAGCTCAAATTTTGGTCAAATATGTAAAAGATCTAATTCAAATTGTTCAAACAAGCTTGTATCCAGGCTTTTGTATAATAAATTTAAAGGAAATTCTTATACTATCAAAGGACTTAATGAAGAACAAAATGCACGTAAAGAACATCTATGTTTTAAAAATAAACATGGTAGACAATTTAGTAGAATTGATGTTCCTGGATTGATTGTAAGTGAAAAATATCCATTTTAGCCGCATCAAGTGATGGCATTGTACATTCCAATGCAGAATCTATTGGACTTATTGAAATAAAAACTGTTCTCCAGAAAAAGAATACCATGATTCAAGAAGCTGCACAACAAGATAAAACTTTCTGTCTCACATTTAATAATAAAGATCTTGAAATAAAGAAAAACCATAACTTTTACTATCAAATTCAGGGACAACTTAATATATTGAATTATGACTGGTGTGACTTGATTATGCGTAGGACAAATCCTCATGACATGGAAATAATTAGAATATTTAAAGATGAACAATTTTGGGAAAATTTAATGGTGCCAAAATTGAAACAATTCTATTTCAAATTTGTTTTACCTGAATTAGCCTCTCCTAGACATGGCAAATTATCTGGAATACGGGAACCTAAGAAACCATGGGTATGTTTAGGATTATTTTATTTACTTCTAATCTTGATGCTATCATCAAACAAAAAGTCTGTTGTATTTACAAAGTTGTAGTATACTTTTCATATCCTCGATTCAAAATTTTCTAGAACTTATATGTTTGTCTGTGTAATTCATATTATACAGATCTATGCAAATTTGGTGTGGATTCAACAATTACAGTATCTTATCAATAAATTTATAAAACGAAGCGGTATTTTCTATAACATTATGTCTTTATTTTATTTAGTTCGAGGTGAAAAAAAAGTCTGTAGAAAGCACCAAGATTATAGCTGAGACATCAAAGAAGAAAGAAACATCTTGTACTCAATCAATTGCTGATATACAACTTCAGGACTCTGCTCAAGTCACCCAAGATACACCATCAACTTCTTCACAGGGAAATTCTAGGTATTTGATTTATGATTATACATTTTTCATATTTGCTGTTGCTGACAAGGGGATGTGCTTAGAACTGGTTTACATGATCTTGAGATTTCTGCCAATATCATTGGCTAACTATCACATTATGAATCAAAAGATGTTTGAAAGATGCATGTAACCTCATTATTAATTTGTGAATCATGTTAAAAGTTTTTCTATAATGAAACACAGAGCCAGTAAAAAAAATTAAGATAGCTATTTTATCAATCATACAGCAGAGCTTTGTTTGTCTGTGGGTGCTAAATTTTGTGGAATCTATTTCATACTTTTTCATATTAGATTATGTATTTACATTCACTCTTCGCTGTTGTCAATTTTAGGACTAAACGGTGTTCAAAGTTGAAATTTGTTGGAAGAAGGATTAAACACAAGTGGGAAGAAGCTGATGGCTCATTAAAATGGTATTCTGGTACTGTTGTTTCTGTTATTAAAGGAAAGGATGGTGATATCAATGCTACCTATCAAGTTTATTATGATAATGATGATGATACCTATGATGTAGATTCTCTTTACACTGATTATGAAGATGGTTCATTGAAGTTCTCAGATATTTAATTAGAAGTAAGTTTACTAACTTTTCAGTTTCCCTAGTACTAGTAAGTTCATCATCTGTGTAGCCCATGGTTGGCATATAGTATAAAGCAGTTATTTGAGACTTGACTGGGTCAATACACGGTTTAACCATTAGAGGTCAGTGGTGTTCATTCTGAATATTTATTATGTTATAAATTTACTAATTATTAACCTTTAAAATAATTAATTTCAATTTATTTTGTTGCATTCTGATAATGATATTGACTTACTATACTAAATGATGAATATCATACAATTAGTCTGTGTGTGAATTGAAATGTCATGTACAGTCCACCATACCTTTAGTCTGCACTACTTTTTGAAATCTACACACATACATGTATAATGTAAATCTGTCTTGTATTAGCCATTTATATGGTCAGGTTTGTTGATGGATTAAACTTAAACTACATTTGTAAAATTTCATTTCAGGTTTTCTGTTCCCTAGATAAGGGTTATAAGATATTTGATTTCAACTTTTTGTTTTCATTTTTATTTGTTTGGGTCGTCAGACCAAACAAATAATGGTAGCGAAATTTCAGACCCGAATGCTGTTAATTGCAAATACCGAAAGTAGTCCGCTTTTTTGAAGCGGTTACTTCCCTTTACATGGACATTAACGCCGAAAAAATCAGGGGAGATCACTGCGTGAAGATTGTCAAATGGACTGGTCCCCTGCGAACTATAATAGGACAGGGAACCAGATTAATTGTCAAATAACAGGCGCATTAATTTTCAAACCTGATCATGGAAGACAATATAGTTCCCGATTGGTCGAAGATTTCTAATATTGTGCAATTCTGTAACATTTCCGCAAATTACTGGTAATATATTGAAATAATTTTGATTAAACGCACGTCAATTTTGAACTCTTCAATTAAAAGGTGTTCGCCTATGGGTTAGTTTATATAACAATTTCAATTTGTCACGTGATCAAACCACGCTGAAGAGTCAACAGAACAACCCACGGAGAAGAAAGAAAGAAGATTTGTAAATAAAATTTCATGCAATATTTATTATACATTATCGTTTGTTGGTATTATTTATAAACAAGAAATATATGTAAAGTTGATTTCACATAACAAACCAATTAGTGACAGTGATAATATTGATTAAAGCGCATACAGATTCAATTTTTTGTTGGGCACAGACACAGGTCCTTTGTTTACTTAAATAGGCCTATCATTATAAAGCGACGCCAAATAATTTGGATCGTGTGGATGTGATTTTCAGTTTAAGAAGCTGCCTGAATAATTTTTCCACAAAACGAACAGGTTTGTGACAGTGACAACTTTGATTAAAGCGCATATATTTTAAGTAGGTCACAGTTCCTCTGTTTATTTACGTTTTAAGCGACGCCATATTGGATATTTAATGTGGATGAGATTTTCATTTGAAGAAGTTATAAGATGCTGCGGTAATGTTGTAACTTTTTTTAAATGAAATATGACCGTAGAATTCATTTGCAACAAACACTAGTATGTGACAGTAATAAATGTGCGCGAAATCACACAGAAGTCGGAATAAGGTCACGGCTCCTTTGTTCTCGCCTAAAATTGCAAAATCATGAATTGAGGGCAACTCAATTGAGGCACCCCACTGATCGGGGACCACATTATTTTCAGTTCATTAAAATATAAATTTATAACCCTGTGGCATTGTTCTTTGAATTCATAGCATCTGTAGTATCTGTACTACATTTATATCTCATTGTTTCCACACAACCTTCACCTTTCTTATATTCCGTGACCCAAACAAATTCAGCGCCTTCTGTGCTTTGATTTGTATTTGGAAGGAAGGAACCTTGCGCATAAAAAATTGGATTCAAGTGCAGTTCAAAAAGTAAGTTTTTTTCTCTTGTACAATTTTTTTTAATTCGGTTTTGCAGAATATAGATGTATTATTATGCATTCTCACTATTCCATTAGGAAAATTTTCAACTTATGTGTTCATTATTGACATTATGCAAGTTTACTAAATTGGGTCATTTTTTAGGCCAACATGGCTGACAACTCAATTGTTTCTGATGAATAACCTTAAGGATCGAGAGGTCCCGGGTTTGATCCCCGCTAGGGGCACTGCTTATTTCCTTGAGCAAGAAATTAACCTAAAATTGTTCCACTCCACCCAGGTGTAAATGGGTACTGTGAGGGATCGCCTGCCTGAGGGTGATTTCAGTGACCAGGAGTTATAATACAAGATTGTAAAGTCGGCTGAACATATAGATGGAAGCAGACTTTAAACCGCACTTTAACTTTAACTTTTAACTTTTATTTTAAACACTTCGGGCACAAACTTGTATGTTTCCGGACGAACAGTGCAGAGGTATAGTGTAATTATCGGTCCTCGATTGGGATACATTTTGTCAATTCAAATCCGTTCCAATCCGTCTCATTTAGAATTACGTGTACACCATGTATATCCACAAAAACGTGTGTATGGATGGCATAATAACATTTTTCTCGCACATTAGTTGGCCATTTTATTAAACTATGACGTGAATATAAGACTTAAAGTTTTGATTTCATTTTCTAACGCTACAACAATAAAAAACGAACATGGCTGACAACAGATTCTACGTAGAATAATACCTCAACCAAAGAATATGCAATTCACACGGTTCTGCTTAAATAACATGGTCTTGGTTCTTTAAATTTCATGTAATTGGGTAGATTAAAGAGAGATTCCTGTGTATTACCTGTGATTTTACAGAAATGTCAACCAATGCGTCTCTTACTCTTAAACGAATTAACACCATACCTAAGCAGTCGGAAAAGTACATTAGGTAATAAGATTTTTCTTTGTGCTCTGGTGATGGTTTAAGAAGAATGGGAAGTTTAGCCAACAGAGCTTTCTTTTCTCCAATTTTAACATGAGAAACAAATATTGAACACAGTAACATCATTTTAAGTTGAATAAATGTTATCAAATTTTCATTTACATGAGACACGGACGTGAAGCACAGAATGGTTAAGTTAATTAGTAATATCAATTTAAAGGTATCATCAATGGGAAATGTCCCTTTCAAATCACATTATATACGCCCATGCTTCATG
Source organism: Mactra quadrangularis (assembly GCA_025267735.1). NCBI lineage: Eukaryota > Metazoa > Mollusca > Bivalvia > Venerida > Mactridae > Mactra > Mactra quadrangularis. The sequence goes on along the minus strand of CM046303.1, from coordinate 58,625,109 downwards.
TAAACTTCGATACACATACATACAGATGGGCGATCGTGATAACTACACAACAGTGTTGTTGACCATGAATAGTATGTAAACACAATCTTGACCAGTTTGAGGAAACCCCTTACATTTTACAATTGTAGATTTCTTATTACGATTCGGATTAGGTAGGTAATGTCTATAAAAAATAATCGCACATCTTAAATGGCAATAATTACATTTTTAAAACAAACTACAGGTCGTATTCTAGGTCATTAGTGTTTTTGTACTTAAAAAGTGGACTTGCCCACTAAATAGATTAATAGGCTAATGCATTAACAGCATTTTACTGATTTAAACATACCACTTTGTTATTAAACATACATTTTAAATAGTGCATATTCACATTATAAATTTTCAATAATGATGTGTTTATTAAATAAGTGTAAACTAACTAAACTATAAATTTGTAAAAATAACCCCCCCCCCCCCCCCTAAAGATAAGTGTTAAATGAAACCAGCAATGTTTGTATACGCAATGTTTACGTGAACGACCGGTAACATGAACTTTTCTAGTGCGTTTAACCACGCGACTGTTTTGTGTATATGTAATGTTTTATCATTCCATCATGGAAAAATACACCAGCGGCGCACGCCGTATCCGTGTTTTTCGTCTGTAAATTTGCCATGTGTACATATGGTCGAGGTGTTGAATTTTATTATTCTTTCAGTGATACAAGTCATAAAACGAACATCAATTTATGCTAGACTTAAGAATTACAAATAGGGTACGCACATTTGGAATGCTGCAAGTTGGAGCGAGAGAACTCAGATTTGCAGAGAGTACACATTTTATTCGTAAACTCTGGAGAAAATATCAAAATACAAATGATTTACTTAATTTTTGTTCATTATTCATTTCATGTCATTTTGATATTAGTCATACAATGTCATCAGTCATTTAAGAGCTAAAGTAAGTTATATCAGACGCATAAATGTTTGAGGCATGCTGTTGTATACAACGACCAGCATGTTCGCTGGATTTGTTGCCTATAGAACATTTAAAAGTTAGAACATATTTTACTAGAAGACAATAGATCATCCAAGTTTTATTCTTACACCAAACATTTTCTCTCGTCTCAATATTCATAATTAATTGTGTCACCGCCGACGTCTTTAATACCGTCCTCGTCATTTCTTTATTACTTACATTTTGTACACTAACCACTCTCGTTCTATGAGTCATCCAAATATTCAGATCTATTGTCAGATAAGTCAAACATCTTCAGTTTTAATGTCAGTTAAGTCAACATGCTGACGAGAGTATTGTTCAATTTTCAAACTTAGAACATCTTTGGATCAAGGAACAGTCTGTTTGAGTGTCATTGTCTTTCATTTTTATATTATGTGGTGTATAGGTTGAAAGAAACATCCACCCCCTTAGCTGCAGAACATCCTAGCAATGCAATCAAGCTCCTGAACACCATGCTCGTTTCATAACGTCTTGTCCCGAAGTATTCGATCCTAGAGCATGTTTTGAATACGTTTCGTACAACTAATCGAATACGATCCATTCAGTTGAAATTTTTGTAACTTAAGCTTAAATTGAATGAACGATGGAAAAACTGACGTTTCGGTACTTTCATTTTGCGAAGGTAAAATTTTCCAATGAAATAAAAAAAATATCGCCAAGTACCGGTACGTTAAATTCGTATTGCCGCAGCTGCGTATTGCAATATACCGGTATACCGGTATATCGTGACAGCCCTAATCTGCAGGCGTTATTTCAAAAAGTGTTGCCAAGTGGGAACAATCAAGGTTCCATCTTAGCTTGATAAGAACCAATCGCAAATGATATTTTAACCTGAATGACTTCAATGATGATGCGTTTTTTTGAAAGTTTAAAAGGACAAACATTTTCATTTGGCACTAAAAGCTTGTATATGTTCATGAACTGTATGAACACAAATCCTGTATAATACTTAAAAAAATATTCTTAATTGTTGAATTTTTTAGAGTTTCAACTGTAAATAGTTGATTATTTTTACTTATTTGTGTGTTGATTGCTTAGATAATTTCAAACTAGATTTCAATTCTTTATTTCGTCGACAAAGATTTTCGTTTTGAAGGATTCTTCCAGCAAGTTTTCTCTTTATCTCAATCTAAATGATTTATTGTAATCTATGATTGTTCTTGACAACAGCAAAGAAAAACTCTGTTCCATCATATGCGATACTTAACTTTTTGAAGGATATAAATGTATATAATAAGTACATGGTACAGATTCAAAAAGTTCTTTAAGTGAGTTTACCTTAAAATGTTTGTCACGAATGTATTTAAGATCCTGACAGTCAAGGAGAACGTGTTTTACATTGAAATGCTCGTCACATGGTATACATTTAGGTGCTTCCGCTCTTTTGAGAAGGTATGAATATGTTAATCTGGAATTTAGTTGGACTGCACACAATAGTGCACTTAAAGAGCATTCATATGCACTAATTAAAACCTAGATTATCCAGCTGCCCCTTAACATATTCATTTTCTGATTTTTGACTGCTCATCCTGGCTTTATGATACATATTTTCCATTTTTGCCATGGCGGCATTACGCCGCATTTTGATTCGCGCTGTTTTCTTGTATTGTCTGTGTTATAGTGTCCTTTTAGAAAAAGATGTTAGACATTTTGTAGCTCTTGGTGTCTGTTTTCTGCCTGTAACAGTAGCTACCTTTTTCCACTGGTGTTTGAAGGTTGTTATTTAGCTGAAGGGTCTTGGACGCAAGCCTGCCAGTAAAGTCCCATGACGTGTTAATATGCTTGGGTATTGTCGAAAGTGTTGCTCGGTTGAAGGCTTCTCATTTCTGCGTAGAAGTGTTTTCCGAGACATTTAGTACAGCTTGATTGCCGAGTCTTATTTCTAAAATAATTACCACAAGCTGTGTATCATTCATGTTCATTTATGTTGTGAGTTGGGGAGATATACCGACTCAAACCACCAGCATCCTTCATCGCCTAAACCTTTGCACACCAAAGACTGGTGAGGACAAAAGCTGCAATTACCTGCGTAGCATTCGATTGTTGCATGGCGGATTTCAGGTAGCCTGTGCAGTTGGCTAGTGATATCGCCATTTCCTAGATTGCGTAAAGCTTGTACTATGCGATTGCACCTGACTTTGATTAATATCTTTCCCCAATGCTGTGAGTGCCAAGTGTCTGTTTGTTTTCTCGGAAGTTCGGAAACATGTTCGCACTCCAATTGGCTGCACGTGCTTTTTCTCAGCTGTATGGTGCCGAGATGATGTGGGTCTGCCTGTTTTGAAACCATCCATGCTTTACCCTGTTCATCATAAAAGCCCTGCATTTTAAGATGTGCTTTTGTGTCTACGTCTGTCGTCAGTGATTTCACATGGATGTCCTACATCGACAGTTGTTGCGCGATGTCATAATTATGCCATGTGTCTTTCCGAGTGTGGCTGCATACATGGTATGTTGGCAGTGAAGTCAGTGTGACCGGGGCACTGTACATCATAACCTTTATTCCTTAAGTAAGCCTTTGTCCAGCAAAGTTTATTCTCTACGATTTTATTAATAGTCCGATTTTTGTCATTTGTATGCACAATCATTGGACATCTACCAAGCAATGTACGAAATACTAAAAATCATGTTCTTACTTTATTTTCATAACATTGAGTTATGTTATATTTTGTCCGATGGACATATCTATTGAGAATGACCGTATATTTTAGCCATATTTTATTTTTGTTTCATTTATAAGAAAAGACAAACAGATATGGGATTAGGTGGCAATGGGATACGGTGTTTCATCAAGTAAGGTTAATCCCTTATCCTTAATACAGTCGTATCTTTTTTGGCAAATAAATGTTTAGGGGTGAAAATATTGTTGTTACATACAGTCAAACCTGTCTATAGCGGTCACCTAAGGGACTGACTGAAAGTGAACACTATAGACATGTGACCACTATATGCAGGGTCACTAAAAACAACAACAACAACAAATAAAGGTATACAGGAAATGTGTTGTATTCATGATGTTTCATCACAATAATTATTCTACATATAAACATGAAATTTCATTTTAGATGTGAGGATAATATTCAAAAGAGAATACAACTTTGTATTTGAAAATGTCATAAATCAAGCTATTTTAACTAAAAAAAGTCTGTCATTTTCCTCTGATTTGATTTATTGTCAGTACTCATTTCAAAAGCAATATCACTAATTGCAATTGAATGATTTAAGAACTTGTCGTTTCCTACTTGTAATGCATATTCATATACAGTTTTGACTGCTTCAAGATGTAAAATGTCTTTATAACTACAATTGTAAGCATGACATAATGCCAATACACCAGTTGGAATGTCATTATCACTCTCAATGTCACTGACATCATTACTATCACAATCAGTTACTAATGGTGCCTCTTCTGAATAAAATCCACCCGTGTTGAAACATTTTGTAATTGTTCCTGCTTCAACTTCACACCATGCCTGTGCAACCCAATATATAGCATCAAGAATGTTAATTTGTTTCAAAATGTCATTACCAGAAGCACATTTATTTTTGTCCATTTTAACAATCAATCTGTTGCTTTGTTTAGAATGGTACTTCAATTTAATAGTTTGTATGATACCTTGATCCATTGGCTGAATTTTAGATGTTGTATTTGGAGGCAAGAAATATAGTTTTATGTTCTTTAATGTAATGGCAGGATGAGCTGGGGAATTATCAACAAAAAGTAATATGCTTCTACCTTTCCGCCTCATTTGGCTGTCTATTATTCTTTACCATTCTTCAAACAATGAACCGGTCATCCAAGCTTTCTTATTATGCCTATAAATAACTAGCAAATTTTCAGGTTTTAAATTTTTGAAGCACCTTGGCTTCCTACTTTTTCCTACCACTAAAGGTGTAACTTTTTCGCCAGTTTTGCTTGCACATAATGCAATATTTTTAGCCTGTCTTTGGCTCTCTTACCCCCGGCACAATCTGTTCCCTTTACTGTATAAGTAGACTTTTTTCCGTCTTTAAAAAAAGCCCCGTTTCATCCATATTGAAAATATTTTCATCACTATAACCACTGCACAATAGTGGAATTTTCTGATTGTAATTATGAACAAATGTGTTATTTACATCTCCTCGTTCACCACTCATCGTTTTAAAGATAATATTGTGTCTCTGTGTTAAACTTTGCAGCCATCCATTTGAAGCTTTAAAGCTGGTTCGTCCTAACTCATGGGCAAAATGAATAGCTTTTGCCTGTACTGGTATTTTAATTTCCCTGTATGATTTGGGGCTTTATTCATATATATTAGCAAATTTTATATTTTAAGGCCAAAATTCAATAAAAATGATTTTGGGGGGGGGGGTTAGGCCAGCTTTATATTTTTTTAATTATTTTCTTATAATGTGATGTTCAGAAGGAAAGACAAATACTACACAGTAGTACTAGAAGTTATTGCATAAAAAATCTTCAAAAATGAAGAAGATACGTATTGTGTTTTCTGTACACCCTCTCAAAAGCTATTATTTCCGGGCCAATGCCACAGCTATATACCTAGATCAGACACTATTTTAAATAGCTTCATCTTTTTACTGTTTGACCTTATAAGCCCAATATTGGCTATGTATTCAAACATGGTTTACAAAATAGGATATAACTTAAACAAAGTGAAATGAACATGATCGGTGTGCATTTAGGTGTCGGTCTTGTGGGATCGATGTGCTTCAGGGTCGTTGTACACTGCGATAGTACATGCAGTTCTGAGAATTTAATTGGACTGCATTTGGGTGGCTGTGACTCTCTATTTGTATGCGTCAAAATAATATATTTTCACCCAAATTAGTTTTTCTATCCCTCTGGGACAATATTCTGACCATTTTTTGTTTTCTTTTTAGTACTACTTCTTGCGATGGAAGACCTAGAATTTAGTGCACTGCGGCCATTTTGACCTTTAAGAATTGGAATTCCCAACTATTCATGTGAAATGGTGAAAATTTGAAACGTTCAGCACTAATATCTACTGGACTTATTTAGCTGTTCTAGTGTGGAGGATTCACAGGATACCAATCTTTATTTCTCAATCTATTTGTGAACGTCAGCAGAGACACTCAAACTTCACTATTTTATGTAGAATTGTGAAGGGGAAATTTGACAATGGTATCACCATAAAAAATATTCCTCCGACTACATGTATATTATGTGTGTGAAGTTAGCCGTAACAGCCGCACCAACCGTAATACGGCTGTTACGGCTGGCCGTAATATAGTATTGTGACCGCAAATCACAGAAACGGTAAAAGTGAAGTGAATACAAAGATGGATACGTACTTCACGTGTGTGAAGTTAGCCGTAACAGCCGTAACAGCCGCACCAGCCGTAATACGGCTGTTACGGCTGGCCGTAATATAGTATTGTGGCCGCAAATCACAGAAACGGTAATAGTGAAGTGAATACAAAGATGAAAATGACTTCAGATGTAGGTTATTTATAAAACGTTCATTCGTATCAGAAAATTTGGAGACAGATCAAATGAAAAAAAAAACAAATGTAGACTTGAACCTCTTTTTCTGACACGGCCGTAGTCTCATAAAGATAGATACACATAAAAGGTGTTAAAGTTATTCCTTTTCTGACAACATGGATCGTCATTCTGGAAAAACTCGTTTTCACGAGAAAAAAATCATCAAAATATGCCTATATATCTATAAAATAGACTCGAACTTCTGTTTCGGCTAACTGTTACCCGGCCCAAGGGCGTAGACCTAAGAAGCGAAGTTCACGAATGTGTATCAATAGTTATTCCTTTACTGGCAACATGGGTCGTCATTCTGGGAAAACTCGTTTTCAAAAGAAATATTCATTCAAATATGCCAATATTTCTATCAAATAGACTCAAACCTCAGTTTCGCTGGCTGTTACCGGCCCAAGGGCGTAGACCTAAGAAGGTCAGGAATGTGTTGCTATAGTTATTTCTTTTGTGACAACATGGGTCGTTATTCTGGGAAAACTCGTTATTAAGAGGAATATTCATCCAAATATGCCACTTTTTATATAAAATTGACTCGAACCTCTGTTTCGACTGGCTGTTACCCGGCCAAAGGGCGTAAACCTGAAAAGCGAATTTCTAGAATGTGATGCTAAAAGTATATCTTTTCTAACAACATGGGTCGTCATTCCGGGAAAACTCGTTTTTAAGAGAATTATTCATCCAAATATGCCAATATTTCTATCAAATAGCCTCGAACCTCTGTTTCGGCTGGCTGTTACCCGGTCCAAAGGCGTAGACCTAAGAAGGCAAGTTCACGAATGTGTAGTTATCGTTATTCCCTTTCTGGTAGTATAGGTCGTAATTCTGGGAAAACTCGTTTCCAGGAAAAATATTTATCCAAATATGCCACTATTTAAATCAAATACACTCGAACCTCAGTTTCGGCTAACTGTTTCCCGGCCTAAGGGCGTAGACCTAAAAAGCGAAGTTCACGAATGTGTAGCTATAGTTATTCCCTTTCAGCTAACATGGGTCGTCTTTTTTGGAAAACTCGTTTTCAAGAGAAATATTCATCCAAATATATGCCAATATTTCTATCAAATAAACTCGACCCTCTGTTTCGGCTGGCTGTTACCCTACCTAAGGGCGTAGACCTATGAAGCAAAGTTCACGAATGTGTATCTATAGTTATTCCTTTACTGACAACATGGGTCGTTATTCTGGGAAAACTCGATTTCAAAAGAAATATTAATTCAAATATGCCAATATTTTTATCAAATAGACTCGAACTTCTGTTTCGGCTGGCTGTTACCCGGCCCAAGGGCGTAGACCTAAGAAGCGAAGTACAGGAACTTGTAGCTATAGTCATTCCCTTTCTGACAACATGGGTCGTTATTCTGGGAAAACTCGTTATTAAGAGGAATATTCATCCAAATATGCCACTTTTTATATAAAATTGACTCGAACCTCTGTTTCGACTGGCTGTTACCCGGCCAAAGGGCGTAAACCTGAAAAGCGAATTTCTAGAATGTGTTGCTAAAAGTATATCTTTTCTAACAACATGGGTCGTCATTCCGGGAAAACTCGTTTTTAAGAGAATTATTCATTCAAATATGCTAATATTTATATCAAATAGACTCGAACCTCAGTTTCGGCTGGCTGTTACCCAGCCCAAGGGCGTAGACCTAAAATGATAATTGCTAGAATATGATGCTAATGTAATTTTCTTTCCGACAACATGGGTCGTCATTCTGGACAAACTCGTTTTCAAAAGAAATATTCATTCCAATATGCCAATATTTCTATCAAATAGACTCGAACCTCTGTTTCGGCTGGCTGTTACCCGGCCCAAGGGCGTAGACATATAAATCAAAGTTCACGAATGTGTATCTATAGTTATTCTTTTACTGGCAACATGGGTCGTCATTCTGGACAAACTCGTTTTCAATAGAAATATTCATTCAAATATGCCAATATTTCTATCAAATAGACTCGAACCTCTGTTTCGGCTGACAGTTACCCGGCCACAGGGCGTAGACCTAAGAAGCGAAGTTCACGAATGTGTATCGATAGTTATTCACATTCAGGCAACATGGGTCGTCATTCTGGGAAAACTCGTATTCAAAAAAAATATTCATCAAAATATGCCAATTTTTTAACAAATAGACTCGAACCTCTGTTTCGGGTGGCTGTTACACGGCCCAAGGGCGTAGAGATAAGAAGGCAAGCTCACGAATGTGTAGCTATAGTTATTCCTTTACTGGCAACATGGGTCGTCATTCTGGCAAAACTTGTTTTCAAAAGAAATATTCATTAAAATATACCAATATTTCTATCAAATAGACTTGAACCTCTGTTATAGCTGGTTGTTACTTGGTCAAAGGGCGTAGATCTAAAAAGCGAATTTCTAGAAAGTGATGCCAAAGGTATTTCCTTTCTGACAACATGGGTCGTCATTTCGGGAAAACTCGTTTTTAAGAGAAATATTCATCCAAATATGCTAATATTTATATCGAATAGACTCGAACCTCAGTTTCGGCTGGCTGTTACCCAGCCCAAGGGCGTAGACCTAAAATGCGAATTGCTAGAATGTGATGCTAAAGTTATTTCCCTTCTGGCAACATGGGTAGTCATTCTGAAAAAAAAAAATATGCATTCAAATATGCCGACATTTCTATCAAAAAGACACGAACATCAGTTTTGGCTGGCTGTTACCCGGCCCAAGGGCGTAGACCTAAGAAGCGAAGGTCAGGAATTATAGCTATAGTTATTCCCTTTTATGACAACATGGGTCGTTATTCTGGGATAACTCGTTTTCAAAAAAAATATGAATCTAAATATACCGGCATTTCTAACAAAAAGCCTCGAACCTCTGTTGCGGCTGACTGTTACCCTGACTTAAGGGCGTAGACCTAAGAAGCGAAGGTCAGGAACTTGTAGCTATAGTTATTCCCTTTCTGACAACATGGGTCGTCATTCTGGGAAAACTCGTTAGTTAGAGAATTATTCATCCAAATATGCCAATAATTCATCAATTGACTCGAACATCTGATTCGGCTAGCTGTTACCCGGCCCAAGGGCGTAGACCGAAAGTGCAAAGTTCACGACTGTGATGCTTTAGCTATTCCCTTTCTGTCAACATATGTCGTCATTCTGGGAAAACTCGTTTTCAAGAGAAATATTCATTCAAATATGCCTATATTTCTATCAAATAGCCTCGAACCTCTGTTTCGGCTGGCTGTTACCCGGCCAAAGGGCGTAGACCTAAGAAGCGAAGTTCACGTATGTGTATCTATAGTTATTCCTTTACTGACAACATGGGTCGTGATTCTGGGAAAACTCGTTATCAAAAGAAATATTCATTCAAATATGCCAATATTTCTATCAAATAGACTCGAACCTCTGGTACGGCTGGCTGCTACCCGGCCCAAGGCGTAGACCTAAGAAGCGAAGTTCAGAAATGTGTAGCTAAAGTTATTCCCTTTCTGACAACATTAGTCGTTATTCTGGGAAAACTCGTTTTCAAAAGAATTATTCCTCCAAGTATGCCAACATTTCTATCAAATAACCTCGAACCTCTGTTTCGACTTGCTGTTACCCGGCCCAAGGGCGTAGACCTAAGAAGGTAAGTTTACGAACGTGTATCTATAGTTTTTCCCTTTCAGGCAACATTGGTCGTCATTCTTGGAAAACTCGTTTTCAGGAGAAATATTCATCCAAATTTGCCAATATTTATATCAAATAGACTCGAACCTCTATTTCGATTGGCTGTTTCCCGGTCCAAGGGCGTAGACCTAAAAAGCGAAGTTCACGAATGTGTATCTATAGTTATTCCCTTCCAGGCAACATATGTCGTTATTCTGGTAAAACTCGTTTTGAAGAGAATTATTCATCCAATTATGCCAATTATTCTATCAAATAGACTCGAACTTCTGTTTCGGCTAACTGTTACCCAACCTAAGGGCGTAGACCTAAGAAGGCAAGTTCACGAATGTGTATCTATAGTTATTCCTTTACTGGCAACATGGGTCGTCATTCTGTGAAAACTCGTTTTCAAAAGAAATATTCATTCAAATATGCCAATAATTATATCAAATAGACTCGAACCTCTATTTCGATTGGCTGTTTCCCGGTCCATAGTCGTAGACCTAAGAAGCGATGTTCACGAATGTGTAGCTACAGTTATTCCCTTTCAGGCAACATGGGTCGTCATTCTGGGAAAACTAGTTTTCAAGAGAAATATTCATCCAAATATGCCAATATTTCTATCAAATGGACTCGAACCTCAGTTTCGGCTGGCAGTTACCCGGCCCAAGGGCGTAGACTCAAAAAGCGAAGTTCACGAATTTGTATGTATAGTTATTCCCTTTCTTGTAACATAGGTCGTCATTCTGGGAAAACTCGTTTTCAAGAGAAATATTCATCCAAATATGCCAACATTTCTATCAAATAGCCTCGAACCTCTGTTTCGGCTGGCTGTTACCCGGCCCATGGGCGTCGACCTAAGAAGCGAAATTCATGAATGGGTAGCTATCGTTATTTTCTTTCTGGTACCATAGGTCCTTATTCTGGGAAACTCGTTTTCAGGAGAAATACTCATCAAAATATGCCACTATTTATGTTAAATAGACTCGAACCTCTGTTTCGTCTGGCTGTTACCCGGCCCAGGGGCGTAGACCTAACAAGCAAATTTCTTGAATGTGTAACTTTAGTGATTCCCTTTCTGGCAACATAGGTCCTCATTCTGGGGAAATTCGTTTTCAGGAGAAATATTCATCCAAATTTGCTAATATTTATATCAAAAAGACTCGAACCTCTATTTCGATTGGCTGTTTCCCGGTCCAAGGGCGTAGACCTAAGAAGCGAAGTTCACGAATGTGTATCTATAGTTATTCCCTTCCAGGCAACATATGTCGTCATTCTGGTAAAACTCGTTTTCAAGAGTAATATAGTATTGTGGCCGCAAATCACAGAAACGGTAAAAGTGAAGTGAATACAAAGATGGATATGACTTCAGATGTTGGTTATTCATAAAACGTTCGTTCATATCAGAAAATTTGGTGACAGATCAAATGAAAAAAAACCAAATTGATTTGAACCTCTTTTTCTGACACGGGCGTAGTCACATAAAGATAGATTCACATAAAAGGTGTTATAATTGTTCCTTTTCCGACAACATGGATTGTCATTCTTCGAAAACTCGTTTCAAAGAGAAAAAAACATCAAAATATGCCTATATATCTATCAAATAGACTCGAACCTCTGTTTCGACTGGCTGTTACCCGGCCCAAGGGCGTAGACCTAATAAGGCAAGTTCACGAATGTGTATCTATAGTTATTCCCTTTCAGGCAACTTGGGTCTTCATTCTTCGAAAACTCGTTTCTAAGAGAAAAAAAACATCAAAATATGCCTTTATATCTATCAAATAGACTAGAACCTCTGTTTCGACTGGCTGTTACCCGGCCCAAGGGCGTAGACCTAATAAGGCAAGTTCACGAATGTGCAATTATAAATATTCCCTTTCTGACAACATGGGTCGTTCTTCTGGAAAAACTTATTTTTAAGAGAATTATTCATCCAAATATGCCAATAATTCATCAAATTAACTCGAACATCTGTTTCGACTGGCTGTTACCCGGCCACAGAGCGTAGACCTAAAAAGGCAAGTTCACGAATGTGTATGTATAGTTATTCCCTTTCAGGCAACATGGGTCGTCATTCTGGGAAAACTCGTTTTCAGGGAAATATTCATCCAAATATGCCAACATTTCTATCAAATAGATTCGAACCTCTATTTCGGCTGGCTGTTTCACGTCATAAAGGCGTAGACCTATGAAGCTAAGTTCACGAATGTGATGCTTTAGTTACATTTGTATTTCTTTCAGGCAACATAGGTCGTCATCCTGGGAAAACTCGTTTTCAAGAGAAATATTCGTCAAAATAAGCCAATATTTCTATCAAATAGACTCGAACCTCTGTTTCGGCTAACTGTTACCCGGCCTAAGGGCGTAGACCCAAGAAGCGAAGTTCACAAATTTGTATCTATAGTTATTCCCTTTCATGCAACATGGGTCGTTATTCTGAGAAAACTCGTTTTCAAAAGAAATATTCATCAAAATATGCCAACATTTCTATCAAATAGACTCGAACCTCAGTTTCGGCTGGCTGTTACCCGGCCCAAGGGCTAGTCAGAAAAAACAACTGGTGGTACAAATGTAAATTCCGTAAAAAACTCTCCATTTTTCCCGTATGCCATCTAACCTATTCACCAATTGATACATGTAACAAAACAAGATCATTAACAGCTATCTTTAACATATGTCGATATTATTTCATTCCATCAAGATTGTACATAAAGTATGAGTACAGTCATGTATATCTTTCTGTTGCTTGACACTATCTAGGAGACCTATCGGAATTTTGTTTGGTAATATTTTTCCTTTTTTGACATTTGTACTAAGTTGTTACTAAGGTAGCCGACCGACTAGCTCAGTTAGTAGCACGGAAGTCTACTGATCTAGGGATCACTGACGAAAGTATGCGCTTAGTACTAGTAGTTGGTTAACAGCTGAATCCTGAGATTTATCCTTTCCAGGAGGAGAGAGTAGGTTGACTGACCGCCGTTATATGACCTATACTATGTGTTGCTACGGCATTAAACCCATAAGTTACAAAGAGTTACTAAGATATATTGTATCACAGATTTACAAGTAGTTGAAAAATACCAGCTCAACATGCCGCAACTAAATAAAGTTTCTTACGCCATTTATATATCTAAAGCCACAGCAATGTGATAATATGTTCATCATATGAATCATGGATTCGCTCGCACCTTAATTTTGACGTTTTTTCCAAACAAATATTTTTATTTCCTTGCTCATAAAAATTTGGTCAAACCGCTATATAAAACAACTAAATTATAACAATGATATATAAACAATGTTAACAATTAAGATAATACGTTTAAAAAGTCTAATAATAATTACCAGTTAATTGCTAACAGGAGAGAGGTTCGACGTAGTTTTGGGGTTCTGAATAAGTCAATAATCGAATACTTTTTGTCGTCTGGGTCAGTCGAAGGTTGTGAGGCCATAAACTCTGCCAAATCACTTATTTTCCCTTTTATTGTATCTAGCTACCGTTTTGATTATATTCTTTGCTTGTTCCAGTTTATCATGAGCAATATACCATCTAAAACTTTCTGGAATTATGCTCCGCACCACAAGGATACCTGTGAGATATACTTGCATGTAACTGCAAATGATTACAATCAACTCAATGTGCCCATGAGCCACCACCTTCTTGAATAGATGTTGAACGTATAAACTTCTAAGAAAAGAGCTGCATATTTAGTAGACTCATGCATATCTAAATGGATAACACATGTTTTAACAAGTAAAAAGTATGCTAGTAGCGTTGTTAATTGTTGGGTGTGTGCACATCCAGGAGTACATGTACATGTACTTACATAAATAAATCAACTGTTGTGAGTATGCAAATATGCAAATTGAAGGACAAGGCATGACCAGCCGATTGACCAAGTCGGGCCTACTTGGACACCCGTCTACCCGAATCAGAGGCCAAAGCAGTGTGTTGGGAAGACTGGAGATCCCTGGGTCTCCCTCAATTACCAGGATCCTCCTTTCCCGGTTACGAGACGCTGCCCACGGCAAACGGGAAGTTTTGGTGTTAGCCATATGCCCATCATGCAGGCCCAAATAGCACCTACATACTGGGCACCTGTTTCTCCTCCTCGCCACGTAGAGGTCACCAAACAGACAAATATACGAAACGGTCTTATTATACAGACCCTTTTGTTCACAAATTAAGCATTTGGGTCTTAATAATTGTTAAAATTGCATGATTTTAAAATAAAAAAAGTGGTCTTTATAGCGGAGTTTTACTGTATTCCATTATATTGATATATGATTATCGAGCGGTTATAGCGTTGAACTGGTAATTATTAGATAGCCAACTCCGCGTTGATTCGAATCCCATTATAACCTACATTGTTGTTAGCTTAGTGCTGGGGGACCAGGAAGCAGACTTGAAAGTGATTAATCCAAGTTGTTAGAACTTGTTTCACGATTGAGCTAAAATGAATTGATATAAAACTAGTTAGTGTGGTAAGGTACATGCATATAACTATTTGAATATGATATATTTTTGGTTCATGAGGACAACGTGCATGTATATTGAAGATGCATACCATTTTGTTATTATCTGTTCACCCTATTCAAATATTCGTAAACTGTACACATTTAAACGTCATTTGTAATAAAAAATAGGCACAACACAAAATATGTACCATAAACGTGGGAGAAGACATTTACAGAAAATGTGTTTCACATAATCGCGGAAGATAGTTAATTAAGACAACACTTCGATGACCTTTGAGTATGGTAATTTATGATATAGGTTGTTTAGGATAGGTTTAGACAAAACACGAGGATTTCATTATCATATATATACTTAACGAAACTTTTAAGTACACCGATTTCAATGTTGTCATAAATTTTTATTTTTCAACATTTATGTCCGATCGTTAATGCAAATGTGTACAGGACTATACTGTTGTCTGCTTGCATGGTTTTCATGCTTTTTAATTGATGCAAAATTGGTTTTGTTGTGCATGTGCAGAAAAGCGGAAATGCGCACGTTCTTATCGTGCAAAAATCACACGTTTTCAGTTTTAGTAAAAATCATTAGTGCGTTGATATGCACAACGAAAAGTCAAATAATGGCTTGAATGTCGCTTCAAGAACGAGAAATTGCTATAGGTCTTTTGCCAGACGGTGCGTCATCTGCAGAATATGTCTTCTAATTGCTAATTTGCTGTTCACTCAAAACAATTAAAAAATATTCCCATATCAACCCATGCGCGACAAAAATGGTTTTGCATTGATAGAGTAGCATGAAAACCATGAAAGCAAAGGTCAGTCATATCCAACTATTTGTTCTTTCGTAACTTATTGATTTGACTACTCGATAAAATCGATAATTAATCAGACCCTCCGTTGTTGCGCTCGGTATTGTTCGGAAATTTCCGATATAACACCCTGCTGTAATCATAAATTGATAAAAATGATCAACCCCATCAGTGTATCACGTGATAGACTCTGCATGACGTCTATTACCAACATTTTATATCTTTTATATTTTCATGTAAGCTTATATATAACCAACCACACAATGCGCGGTAAGAATGAAAATATATTCCTTAGAGTTTTATTTACGTTTCCTTTTATGAACAGAATAAAAATTTATAAACTTTGAGTCATACATATTATTTTCATAACACGTTGTATGTATTTTCATTTGCAACAGCGTTAGTAAATGTACATATTAATACATGTACTTAAAATAAATATAGATTTCAATGATAATTAAAAACATCAATCAATATGCATAAAAATTTAACACTTAATGGACGCTATAACTCTGGAAGGCAAATATGAACGCATTCTCGTTCCCAGAGTCTAGTAGAATTATCAATACCAGATTGTTATGAACAGAAGAACTCATCAACCATATCAAGCTGGTGAGCGTAAAACTATTGACCTCTGCAGTAGAAGAATCCTCCCATTGAATTTCATGTCCATTTGCTGATATTTGTTTTCCATATACGCGTGTCCTGCTGAAATTGAACAAGTCGTCTCGGACTTTTTGTCCTTGAGATGTTTGTTGTCCATATACGCGTGTCCTGCTGAAATTGAACAAGTCGTCTCGGACTTTTTTGTCCTTGAGATGTTTGTTGTCCATATGCGCGTGTTCTGCTGAAATTGAACAAGTCGTCTCGGACTTTTCGTCCTTGAGATGTTTGTTGTCCATATACGCGTGTCCTGCTGAAATTAAAAAAGTTGTCTCGGTCTTTTTGTCCTTGAGATGTTTGTTGTTCAATGAAATTCAAAACATTGTGTTGTTTTTTTATTTTTCAAAATAAAATATAAACAAAGGATTGTCCCAACAATGTCGTACCAATTAAATTAACTTTTACGAAAATTTTGAGGACTTGCCATTGTTTGCATTTTGATCTGTCCCCAAACCATTTCGACCCAAGCGTTTTTTGGGTATGAAAATATTGAGGGAGGAATCTTTGTTTACATTTTGATTCGTCTCCACACCATTTCGACCCAAACATTTTTTTACGAAAATATTGGAGAAAAAATCTTTGTTTACATTTTGATTTGTCCCCGAACTTTTTCGACCCAAACTTTCTTATGTACGAAAATATTTGGGGACGAATCTTTTTTTACATTTCGATTTCCCATACCATTTTGAACCCAAATTTTTTGGTACGAAAATATTGAGGAACGAATCTTAGTTTACATTTTAATTCGTCCCCAAACTTTTTTGACCGCAACTTTTTTGAGTACGAAAATATAAGGGGACGAAATTTTGTTTACATTTCGATTCGTTCCCAAACAATGTGGACGACGACTTTTGGGTACGAAAATATTGAGGGACGAATACTTTGCATTTTGATTTGTCCCCAAACCATTGGACCCCAACTTTTTGGGGTACGAAAATATTGAGGGACGAATATTTGTTTGCATTTTGATTCGTCCCTAAACCATTTAGACCACAACTTTTTTTGGTACGAAAAAAATTGGGGACGAATCTCTGTTTACATTTTGATTCGTCCCGAACTCATTCGACACCAATTTTTTTGGGTACGAATATATTGAGGGAAGAATATTTGTTTACATTTTAATTCGTCCCGAAACCATTTCGACTCCAACTTTCTTGGGTACAAAAATATTGAGGGACGAATCTTTGATTACATTTTGATTCGTCCCCGAACTCATTCGACCCAAACTTTTTTGGGTTCTAATATATTGAGGAACAAATCTTTGTTTACATTTTGATTCGTCCCCCAACCATTTCCACCCCAACTTTTTTGAGTACGAAAATATTTGGGGACGAATCTTGTTTACATTTTGATTCGTTCCCGAACTTATTCGACACCAACTTTTTTGGTTACGAAAATATTTGGGGACGAATTTTGTTTACATTTTGATTCGTCCCCGAACTTATTCGACCCCAACTTTTTCGGGTACGATAATATTTCGGGACGAATCTTGTTTACATTTTGATTCGTCCCCGATCTTATTCGACCCCAACATTTTCGGGTTCGAAAATATTTGGGGACGAATTTTGTTTACATTTTGTTTCGTTCCCGAACTTATTCGACCCCAACTTTTTTTGGTAACGAAAATATTTGGGGACGAATTTTGTTTACATTTTGATTCGTCCCCGAACTTATTCGACCCAAACTTTTTCGGGTACGAAAATATTTGGGGACGAATCTTCTTTACATTTTGATTCGTCCCCGAACGTATTCGACCCCAACTTTTTTTGGTTACGAAAATATTTGGGGACGAATTTTGTTTACATTTTAATTCGTCCCCGATCTTATTCGACCCCAACATTTTCGGGTTCGAAAATATTTGGGGACGAATTTTGTTTACATTTTGATTCGTCCCTGAACTTATTCGACCCCAACTTTTTTGGGTACGAAAATATTTGGGGACGAATCTTGTTTACATTTTGATTCGTTCCCGAACTTATTCGACCCCAACTTTTTTGGTAACGAAAATATTTGGGGACGAATTTTGTTTACATTTTGATTCGTCCCCGAACTTATTCCACCCAAACTTTTTCGGGTACGAAAATATTTGGGGACGAATCTTGTTTACATTTTAATTCGTCCCCGAACTTATTCGACCCCAACTTTTTTGCTTACGAAAATATTTGGGTACGAATCTTGTTTACATATTTATTCGTCCCCGAACCTATTCGACCCTAACTTTTTTTGGAGCACGAAAATATTTGGGGACGAATCTTGTTTACATTTTGATTCGTCCCCTAACCTGTTCGACCCCAACTTTTTTTGGGTACGAAAATATTTGGGGACGAATCTTGTTCACATTTTGATTCGTCCTCGAACTTATTCGACCCCAACTTTTTTTGGGTACGAAAATATTTGGGCACGAATCTTGTTTACATATTGATTCGTCCCCGAACCTGTTCGACCCCAACTTTTTTTGGGTACGAAAATATTTGGGGACGAATCTTGTTTACATTTTTATTCGTCCCCGAAACTTATTCGACCCCAAGTTTTTTGGGTACGAAAATATTTGGGGACGAATCTTGTTTACATTTTGATTCGTCTCTGAACTTATTCGACCCGAACTTTTTTGGGTACGAAAATATTTGGGGACGAATCTTGTTTACATTTTGATTCGTCCTCGAACCTGTTCGACCCCAACTTTTTTTGGGGTACGAAAATATTTGGGGGCGAATCTTGTTTACATTTTAATTCGTCCCCGACCTTATTCGACCCCAACTTTTTTGCTTACGGAAATATTTGTGTACGAATCTTGTTTACATATTTATTCGTCCCCGAACATATTCGACCCTAACTTTTTTTGGGGTACGAAAATATTTGGGGACGAATCTTGTTTACATTTTGATTCGTCCCCTAACCTGTTCGACCCCAACTTTTTTTGGGTACGAAAATATTTGGGGACGAATCTTGTTCACATTTTGATTCGTCCTCGAACTTATTCGACCCCAACTTTTTTTGGGTACGAAAATATTTGGGCACGAATCTTGTTTACATATTGATTCGTCCCCGAACCTGTTCGACCCCAACTTTTTTTGGGTACGAAAATATTTGGGGACGAATCTTGTTTACATTTTGATTCGTCCCCGAACGTATTCGACCCCAACTTTTTTTGGTTACGAAAATATTTGGGGACGAATTTTGTTTACATTTTAATTCGTCCCCGATCTTATTCGACCCCAACATTTTCGGGTTCGAAAATATTTGGGGACGAATTTTGTTTACATTTTGATTCGTCCCTGAACTTATTCGACCCCAACTTTTTTGGGTACGAAAATATTTGGGGACGAATCTTGTTTACATTTTGATTCGTTCCCGAACTTATTCGACCCCAACTTTTTTGGTAACGAAAATATTTGGGGACGAATTTTGTTTACATTTTGATTCGTCCCCGAACTTATTCCACCCAAACTTTTTCGGGTACGAAAATATTTGGGGACGAATCTTGTTTACATTTTAATTCGTCCCCGAACTTATTCGACCCCAACTTTTTTGCTT
This sequence comes from Mactra quadrangularis, assembly GCA_025267735.1. Taxonomy (NCBI): domain Eukaryota; kingdom Metazoa; phylum Mollusca; class Bivalvia; order Venerida; family Mactridae; genus Mactra; species Mactra quadrangularis. The sequence continues at coordinate 58,605,512 of CM046303.1, read as the reverse complement.
ACGAAAATATTTGGGTACGAATCTTGTTTACATATTTATTCGTCCCCGAACTTATTCGACCCCAACTTTTTTTGGGTACGAAAATATTTGGGCACGAATCTTGTTTACATATTGATTCGTCCCCGAACCTGTTCGACCCCAACTTTTTTTGGGTACGAAAATATTTGGGGACGAATCTTGTTTACATTTTGATTCGTCCCCGAACGTATTCGACCCCAACTTTTTTTGGTTACGAAAATATTTGGGGACGAATTTTGTTTACATTTTAATTCGTCCCCGATCTTATTCGACCCCAACATTTTCGGGTTCGAAAATATTTGGGGACGAATTTTGTTTACATTTTGATTCGTCCCTGAACTTATTCGACCCCAACTTTTTTGGGTACGAAAATATTTGGGGACGAATCTTGTTTACATTTTGATTCGTTCCCGAACTTATTCGACCCCAACTTTTTTGGTAACGAAAATATTTGGGGACGAATTTTGTTTACATTTTGATTCGTCCCCGAACTTATTCCACCCAAACTTTTTCGGGTACGAAAATATTTGGGGACGAATCTTGTTTACATTTTAATTCGTCCCCGAACTTATTCGACCCCAACTTTTTTGCTTACGAAAATATTTGGGTACGAATCTTGTTTACATATTTATTCGTCCCCGAACCTATTCGACCCTAACTTTTTTTGGAGTACGAAAATATTTGGGGACGAATCTTGTTTACATTTTGATTCGTCCCCTAACCTGTTCGACCCCAACTTTTTTTGGGTACGAAAATATTTGGGGACGAATCTTGTTCACATTTTGATTCGTCCTCGAACTTATTCGACCCCAACTTTTTTTGGGTACGAAAATATTTGGGCACGAATCTTGTTTACATATTGATTCGTCCCCGAACCTGTTCGACCCCAACTTTTTTTGGGTACGAAAATATTTTGGGACGAATCTTGTTTACATTTTTATTCGTCCCCGAAATTTATTCGACCCCAACTGTTTTGGGTACGAAAATATTTGGGGACGAATCTTGTTTACATTTTGATTCGTCTCTGAACTTATTCGACCCGAACTTTTTTGGGTACGAATCTTGTTTTTTATTTTGAAACGTCCCCAGACCATTTTGACCCTAACTTTTTTTAGGGACGAAAAAAGTTGGATTCGAAATGACTCAGGGATAATTCATGTGGTAAACAACGATTTGTCAATAATATTTTCGTAACAGGAAAAATGTTGAGTTCGAAATTATTATTGAACGAATCCTGTTTGATTTATTTTATGAATAATAAAACAACAACACAATTTAATGAATTTACTTGGACAACAAACATCTCAAGGACAAACGGTCCGAGATGACTTGTTAAACAACCAGACCAAAGTATATCAAGTACATGAAATTGGACAACAAACATCTCAAGGGCAAAAAGTCCGAGATGACTTGTTTAATTTCAGCAGGACACGCGTATATGGACAACAAACATCTCAAGGACAAAAAGTCCTAGATGACTTGTTAAATTTCAGCAGGACACGCGTATATGGACAACAAACATCTCTAGGACAAAAAGTCCGAGATGACTTGTTTAATTTCAGCAGGACACACGTATATGGACAACAAGTATCTCAAGGACAAAAAGTCCGAGATGACTTGTTCGAAAAAAATTGGACCGAATGTACATAAAACTCATTGGGTGGATTCTTCTACTGCAGAGATCAATAGTTGTACATTCATCATCTTGACATTCTTGATAAGAACTTCTGTTTATAACAATCTGAAAAAAAACAAAAACAAGAAACATTAACTGAAGTGTGATATTTTGACGGACTATACTAAATTATTTTTTTTAAGCACAGATTACTGTATCAAAACATTATACAAATTTTCTTTACAATCAACGTTGATTTTGTTTAGTCCAATTAAAAAGCATATTCAACACATCAACCAAAGAAAGTTTTTAACTACCCCTTGTAATTACATGCATTACAAGTAAGTTCAAAGAGAAATGTAAAATCATCCTTCTTAACAGTGCTGAGTATGGTAACTAACTACAAAAAGTTCTGATTTATTTATAATTATATCATGCTTAAACAGATATGATGTATTAAACTTGCAATCCTCAGTGAACATTCAACTTCTTTTCTTTGGACTGAACAAATTCAATGCTGATGTTGGGATTTAAACTAGGCCTATGATTTTGATACAACACCTTCTGTGAATTCAAATGACAAAGTCTAAATCTTAGTCATAATAATTGCTACACATGTATGAGTAACTAGATTTAATCTTGAAAAAAAGTCATGCATAAATACTATGCATAGTAGAACTATAACTAATCATTTCATTTTTTTATTGAATGTATGTGAAAACAGCAGTAAAGTCAGCAGTACAGTATAGCAGTAAACCTTCACTGCTACAAATCCAAGTATCTTATATTTCCTTATCTTCTGTCAGTTAAATGTAGATATGTTCTTGATTTTCATGTATAACATTAAAGCTGACAGTAACATTCAAAACAGTACCTTAAATTTACATTATGATTATATCGTTTCTTCGAATTTGATTTATATGACTAATGTATTCAATATTTCAACTTGACTATCATCATCGCCGTCATAACCATAACCATTATTATTGAAAGTTGGAGCAATACAACAACAAATGTATCATTTTTAAAAGTTTTACAGCTGTACTGTTGACATTTTTAGCAGAAAAGTTTTACTGCTGAACTACAAACTTTGTAGCAGTAAAGTTACTGAAGTTACTGCTGACTTCACATACTCTTCTACTATTCATCTTTATTACATTACACAATGTATATTTAACAAGCAAATTCGTTGAATTAATATCCCCCGCCGAGTACTTGTTTTTACTAACACAACAACTGGAGACATAAGGCTTTATTAATAAATATAAAAATCCATAAAACCATAAAAGGGAACATACATAACTCCATGTTAATAAAAATTATCAGGACATGCCAATTAGATGTAAATTTCTTTTCTGTATTGATGGTTTCCATAAAATCTTGTTGAAATCAATCCAGCTGTTGCAAAGAAATAGCAATATTTCTCTATATGAACACTGCACAATTAATCAAGGGCAATAACTCTGAGCTGAAAGGTCTGACCAGAACAAGGCGACGATATGCGCGTCTCCTCTAGATATTGATGATTCCCATAAAGTTTCGTTGAATTCCAGCCATTAGTTGCAGAGAAATAGCACAGAAATTTTTTTTCCTCTATTATGCATACTGCATAACTAATCAAGGGCCATAACTCTGAATTAAAGAGTCTGACCTGAACAAGGCAACGAAATGCCTATCTCCTCTTGAAGATTCCCATAAAGTTTCGTTGAATTCCAGCCAGTAGTTGCAGAGAAGTAGCGTGGAAACGATTTTTACTCTATATGCATACTGCATAACTAATCAAGGGCCATAACTCTGAGGTTAAAGTGTCTGACTGGAACAAGCTGACGATATGTGCATCTCCTTTTGGTTTTGAAGGTTCCCATAAAGTTTCGTTGAATTCCAGCCATTAGTTGCAGAGAAGTAGTGCGGAAACGACTTTTACTCTATATGCATACTACATAACTAATTAATGGCCATAACTCTGAGTTAAAGGGTCTGATCCAAAAAAAGCTGACCACATGCGCATCTCCTCTTGGTATTGAAGATTCCCAAAAAGTTTCGTTGAATTCCAGCCAGTAGTTGCAGAGAAGTAGCGTGGAAACGATTTTTACTCTATATGCATACTGCATAACTAATCAAGGGCCATAACTCTGAGGTTAAAGTGTCTGACTGGAACAAGCTGACGATATGTGCATCTCCTTTTGGTTTTGAAGGTTCCCATAAAGTTTCGTTGAATTCCAGCCATAAGTTGCAGAGAAGTAGTGCGGAAACGACTTTTACTCTATATGCATACTACATAACTAATTAAGGGCCATAACTCTGAGTTAAAGGGTCCGACCCGAACAAGCTGACGATATGCGCATCTCCTCTTGGTATTGAAGGTTCCCATAAAGTTTCGTTGAATTCCAGCCAGTAGTTGCAGAGAAGTAGTGCGGAAACGACTTTTACTCCATATGCATACTGCATAACTAATCAAGGGCCATAACTCTGAGTTAAAGGGTCTGACCGGAACAAGCTGACGATATGCGCATCTCCTCTTGATATTGATGATTCCCATAAAGTTTCGTTGAATTCCAGCCAGTAGTTGCAGAGAAGTAGAGCGGAAACGACTTTTACTCTATATGCATTCTACATAACTAATCAAGGGCCATAACTCTGAGTTAAAGTGTCTGATCCAAAAATAGCTGACCACATGCACATCTCCTCTTGATATTGATGATTCCCATAAAGTTTCGTTGAATTCCAGCCAATAGTTGCAGAGAACTACTCCGGAAACGACTTTTACTCTATATGCATACTACATAACTAATCAAGGGCCATAACTCTAAGTTAAAGGGTCTGATCCGAAAAAAGCTAACCACATGCGCATCTCCTCTTGATATTGATGATTCCCATAAAGTTTCGTTGAATTCTAGCCAGTAGTTGCAGAGAACTACTCCGGAAACGACTTTTACTCTATATGCATACTACATAACTAATCAAGGGCCATAACTCTGAGTCAAAGGGTCTGATCCAAAAAAAGCTGACCACATGCGAACTCCTCTTGATATTGATGATTCCCATAAAGTTTCATTGAATTCCAGCCAGTAGTTGCAGAGAACTACTCCGGAAACGAAATTCGGACGGACGGATGGATGGACGGAAGGACGGACGGACGGACGGACGGAAGGACGGACGGACGGACAACGCCAAAACTATATCCCCCTCCCGATTTCATCGGCGGGGGATAACTATAGTAAAGAAATTAGCCACTAATTGCACTGGGGTACAAAAACTAGTATTATACATTATGTGTACAATTCCAACCAAAAGTTTGGAGACAAATGAAATTTACAACTAAAATTCTTTAATTTCATTTTGTAGAAACATTATTTTTTAACTACATTTTGAATGATTGTTGATAAAATGAAAACAAATTTATAAATGCATCACATTCATATGAATCAGCATCTGACCTTACAAAGCCTCCAAAACGTAGTAATGTTGTTTCCTATAAACAAAGTTTCATATCACCATAACCATATCTAAAACATTTTAAAATAAACAATTTTCAAATTTTCAATAAAAGCTATATAGAGCCTTCAGAGTTAAATGTCTCCAAACATTTGGTTGCCACTATATATACACTGTATAACATATACTGTCTTTGACTTCAAACCCTTTAGATCCCAATTAGGGACTTTAGTCAGTTATCTTTCCCTGATAAAATCTGAAGCAATCCAATTGGTAAGTAGGTCCTTTCAGTTGGCGGTATGACTAAACAGCGAATATGACTCATATTCGCGAATATGAGATAAAGTGCGAATATGATTTTTATTTTTCAAATAACTCTTTATGTATACAATTATTTATATTGAATTTATTTCCCAACATTTAATATGTTGATTATCTCCTGAAAATTAAAAAATCTACTGTTAAAATGATGATTTTATTGAAGTTTTAGCAGTTTTCAAGTCATATTCGCTAGGATACATTGATAATAACAATGCGAATATGAATGTTTTTTGGACATTTTTGCTTAGAACTTATGGGATAATTAATTAATTTATTATTACATAATGTCATATATGAAACTATGACTGTAATTAGAAAATAATAGGAAACTGCGCGAGTTTGTGATTTATCGTAGTTTGAAGGCATATTAGCTATGTAAATCTCATATTCGCTCAGTTTCTAAAAATAGATTGTTCTTCACGACGAATATGACTTTTAAAATATTAGGTTAAGATTTAATAACTTGAAAATATTTTATTTCAAAAAGGTTTTTGTGCTAGATTACCTAATAAATAAGATTTTTTGTTTAATAAGGGTACATGTAGTTGAATTCTTTAAGTAAACTCGTCATAAAATCTCATATTCGCTCAGTTTCTAAAAATAGATCATATTCGCTCAGCGTTCTCCTACCAGCGCATATGACTTTTAGTATTAATTAGTAAAATTAGATTATATTTGCTTAGTGTTCTTCTACAATCGGATATGACTTTTAGCTAAGTCTTGATAATGGGGCTTTAATTATCATGGAATTGAAAGTTTTATTAATGGAAATTTCATGCTGAAATATTGCACGTTCTGCCATTGTCCCACAACAGACACTTCAACATACTATTTTGATAAAGATATATATATAATCTATGTAAATGAATATTTTTATGAACAAACCTACAGATGTGTACATGTTTAGTGAAGAAAACATGATTAAAAACACATTAGCACGCAATTAGACATGTAACGTTTGATGAAACTGACATTATCGTCTCCATATAGTAACCGCCTATACTGTCGGCATTTGAAAATTGTGTAAGTTAAGGGTGTCACCAATAGAATGTAAAGAATTATGCTATTACAAAATTATCACGTTTTACAAACTGACAAAAACAGTTTCATAAAATTACAATAGTTTATACAGTAAAGGAACCGCATTCATAGTCTTAAATGTTATTTATTGAAGGTTGTTGTTTTAATAATTATTGTTTATTTATAAAACAAAAGACATCAAAGTTTGAAAGTGATAATGATGATAATATTACAAATTTAACGTGTTCTCAACTTTTTCATTATGTCTTTTTTATTTCTATTTTATGCTGAAATATTCAATGTAAAACGGTGCACGAATGCAGATACAGTTGAGTTCACACTAAAGTTTACACCCTAGTGCACTTGGAGTGCACTTCATCCACACCTGAAGTGCACTTGAAGTGCACTTTGAGGTGCAGTTTAGTTCAGCCAATTTATTGAATTAATATTTACGTTTGTAAAACCTGGTAAACAGTTAAAACATATATTTCAACTCTTATATTAAGACTAAAACACGAAATTATTCATTAAGCTAAAAGTCATATTCGCTGGTTGAAGAACGCTGAGCGAATATGATCTATTTTTAGTAACTCAGCGAATATGAGATTTTTCTAATATGTTTAACTTAAATTACTAGCAATATTAAACAAAATATTATGGTTTTTGAATAAATGTTCCGAACTTGTACATATATTTTATCTCTTAAAATCTTAAACTTAAACATAAAATTCATATTCACAAAGCTAAAAGTCATATTCGCTGGTAGAAGAATGTTGAGCGAATATCTATTAATAGTAACTCAGCGAATATGAGATTTTCTGTAATGTTTTACTTAAATTTCTAGCAATATTAAACAAAATATAATGATTATTAAATAATTTTCTTAACTTGAACATATATTTTAACTCTTTTATACTTAAACTTAAACACAACATTCATATTCACAAAGCTAAAAGTCATATTCGCTGGTTGAAGAACGCTGAGCCAATATGATGTATTTTTAGTAACTTTAGATCATAATGTTTTAATTAATTTACGAGCAATATGAAACAGAATAAAAATATTAATTATTATTTATCAAATATTGTAGCAAATATACTTTTTTGAATAGTAAATTGTTCAACTTGAACATATATTTTCAATTTGTAATCTTTAACAATGACAAAGAAGTCATATTCGCTTAGATTGTAAGGCGAATATGACTCAATTAATATATTATCCTGGATAAAAACTTTATTTCTTTACAAAAAATCATTTTAAAAGTTAAACTAATACTAAATAACTTTATTCTAAGTAAATACACAATATTTGGTCGACATGACAAGTATATTTAGAGTTACAGTAGAACTTGGTTATAACATACTCGGTTGTAACATACACTCGGTTATAACATACCACTTTTCCTGGCCCAATTTTCATATTTTGTATATAACATACTTAGTATGCTATATGGATATAACATACACTCGGTTATAACATACCATTTCTCCTGGCCCAATTTTCATATTTTGTATATAACATACTTAGTATGCTATATGGATATAACATACACTCGGTTATAACATACCATTTCTCCTGGCCCAATTTTCATATTTTGTATATAACATACTTAGTATGCTATATGGATATAACATACACTCGGTTATAACATACCATTTTTCCTGGCCCAATTTTCATATTTTGTATATAACATACTTAGTATGCTATATGGATATAACATACCTTGGTTATAACATACCTTTTTTCTTTGGCCCAGCGAGTATGTTATATCCAAGTTTTACTGTATTTGAAAAATAAAAGTCATATTCGCACTTTATCTCATATTCGCGAATATGACTCATATTCGCTGTTAAGTCATACCCTTCAGTTGGAATCCTTGGATTTTATTGTTGAATTCCTAAGTAAGGATAACAAAATATTTCATCTAATATCTTTCTTGGTAATGAAGATATTAACAGAAGTGATAAAATTTAGATAGTTTTTTACCTTACAAATACTTATCTCAAATTCCAAACAAATTAAATGATTTACAAAAAAGTTATTAATGATTATTTTTTGGCAATTTTCTATTGATAAGTAAGTGATCCAAGTGATCCAACTAATAGAACCTACCTATTTAAATAGTATACAAGGGGAAATCACTGTCTAAAGTCTCTTATTGTATAATACTAGATCAGGACAACTCAACACAAAGGAACTTATGCCATCCATAGGAACAACTCAACCTGAAGACAATTCAACCCCAGAACATCTCAACATGTATCTAATATGATTATTATTTGATTTAAAAAATGATAATTTTAAATTAAAAATGATAATTTAAATGCTACTCTCACTTTTTAACAACTATATAGATATGAAATAATCATTCATTTTATTCCTTAATATCTTTCATACACGATAAACTTGAAAATAATATATGATATAGGATGAGTTGTCCACATGTAATAAAGCAGTCTCTACTTCGGGTTGAGTTTTCCATGGTTGGAGTTGTACCTGACCTTGACATAACAGTGATAACACATATTCCATATAATTTAAATCAAGGAATAAAAGTACCTGCTCTGTATAGTTGAAAGTTCTGGTGATGGAGGTCTGTAGAGTAGAGATCCTTAGTTTCATTGTCATCATAACCATTCATAACATAACTAAATACATTCTAGTGCTGAAATAAGAAAGGGAGATAACCATTCATAACTTAACTAAATACATTCTAAACTCCCCACAGCGGTTATTTCCCTTTATTAAATCAATAGCAAAGCGTGACGTACAAGCACTGTGAGGAGTTTGTGGTTAACGTAGCAAAGCGTGACGTAAGCACTGTGAGGAGTTTGTGGTTAAAGTAGCTAAGTGTGACATAAGCACTGTGAGGAGTTTGTGGTTAAAGTAGCAAAGCGTGACGTAAGCACTGTGAAGAGTTTGTGGTTAAAGTAGCAAAGCGTGACGTAAGCACTGTGAGGAGTTGGAATACATTCTAGTTCTGAAATAACCAAGGGAGATAACTATCAATATAATGAAAAACATAAGTGGGCATTATTTAAATGTTCATATTTATTCCACTGTCAGTGGAGCATAAATTAACTCTGCTGACTTAAATTTAATTTTATCAATCAAGAGTACAGAAGTGCTGTAGTGAATATTCAAATCAATGGGGTTAATTTATGTGCCACTAAAAGTTGAATAAAATTGAACAATAGTTTCTTATTCTATGTATTTACAGTTTGATTTTTAAAACTGCCAAAGCTTGAATAATTTCGCAGTGACTAAATGGAATTATTTTATATATACACCAACAGCCTACTAAAATTATTTTATACCTAAGCTAAAAGCTTATTATACAAATATCATTTATCACATTAACAAAGGCACTATAAAATCATTGATGTTTTGAAAAAACAAACAATAACATTTAAGGTAAAATTCCCATAATGCTATTTTACAGTCATTCATATATTTCAAAATCACGATAAATTATTGCAAAACATAATATTTTTCACCTTACATCATGTTAATAATTAAGTATGAATTAGATTCATCAAACAAAAGTCTGTTGCAAAATTACTGATAAATTATCTCCCTTTGATATGAAAAATTGTGTAATTTAAGTAAGTTGGTAATAGATTGTAGTTTACGTAATTTAAGAATCTGTACAAGCAAAATATCAGATTTTTACATAGATTTGTGTAAAGGGAATTCTAGAATTCTACCTTAAGAACATGTTAAACAGTTTTCATTTTCGATTCACTTTTTATTTCAACATTATAAATGGAACCATGATGGTCAAACCTGGTGTATTAATTCATTTACTTCTAACTTATATTCTTAAATAGCCAAATCTATTTTAGACATAAACAAAAGAAAAAAAGTCAGGTTAGCAGAGAACAGTATAGAACTGCTAGAACCAGTTATAAAACTTGAACGACCCGGTTAGATGTTGTCAGGGAAGAAGTATTGTGATACTGTCCGCAGACAACTGTACAAGTCAGACAAGTTGAGCAAAGTAATTCTGCGCCCCTGGATCCCCTTGTGTACACTGTGTCAAGTGTAAAGGTACTTTTAGATGGCAATGTATACAGGGTCACAATACCACATGACAATGACTTCACAAATGCTATGGTTTCAAGAAGAATAAAATTAAGAAATTGCTCGACTTAGACATTTAAAGAGCTGTAAATATTTTAATTTTTGTCACATTTCCATAATACCTATGCAAGACTAAGCAGAGAAGTGTGTACTATTTGCTGTACATCACATCTTCAATGCCTATTTTCAGCTTGCTTCTTTTTTTATTTATTTATTGGAGTTAACGCCGTGTCAACACAATTTAGATCATTTTACGGCGTCCAGCGCACCTAACCTAGCTTTCCTGGACCATTGTCTATAACCAGTACTCACCTACCCTTCCACAAGGCAGGAAACTTCTCCCTATTATCTATTCAATGGAGGAAAATCGACATTATTGTCAAATTTTCATGGAAGGGTATAACCTCCCCGGGGTGGGATTCAAACCCGCACCCCCTCAGGCATGAGATTCCAAATCCAGGCGCGCTACCAACTGGGCTATCGACCCGGGTTCAGTTTGCTTCAGTTACAAGTCTTCTCCATTTTCTTTAAATAGTTAGCATTTGAAAATCGTAGTCGGTTATCCTAGGTATCATGGAAATCTGACAACATTAAAAATACTTAAAACTCTTTAAGTCTCTCAGTTGGGGCGGATTCTTGACTTTTTTCCTCTTGAAACTGTAACATTTGTGACATCATAGTTGAATGGTATTGTCACCATAATATATATCTTCCTCTGCTTGTCTGCATCTGAGATCTGCAATCATTGAACTTTTTATCTGAGATGAGAAGGATCCGACAAACTCAACCCCAAAGACAACTCAGCTCATATGAACAGAAAACCCAACCTGTGAACAACTAAACCTAGACACTCAACAAGGATTATATATTATTAGTTATTAAAGTTAAAAACCATCTTTTAAACTATTTTTATTAAATGTAAGGTTATCATGTTGTGTAGATATTATTATTATTATTATAATTATTATTATTATAAAATAATAATAATAATAATAATAATAATAATAATAAAGACTTTATTTAAAGAGGCTACACATTTGGATAAATCCAATCTTCCATGTGTGCCTCTATTTTTCTATATCTATGATTTAAAACACAATTGTTTGGCTAACCCTGGATAATAAAGGTAGAATTCCCATAATACCAACGTACAATCATTATACTTGAAAGCTATCATAAATGTTCATATCATAATAATTTCAAGTCATTACATTATGTTATTGTACGATTATATTGAACTGTCCGATTGCATAATTACACGGTTATCGCATACTGTATATATTATTTTCCGTGTTCTATATATAGAATTTTGCAATAGAAAATACAATTTGTAGGTTAATTTAGTGTTAATTTAGTGTCGATATCCAATCCGACTCAATAGTCATGTGGTTAAAGTGAAACGCTTCAGAATATCTATTTTTGGAATGGACGCGAGTTTGAATCTACAGATGCCTTTTTAATTTTTTTATTCTTTTTATTGTTAGCATTTCAATTTTCTGAATATTTTGTTTAATTTTATTCAGTATCTTTTTGAATACAAAAAGCACTACAACCAAATAATGTCAAATAGTATTTAGTTTCACTGGCAGTGTCCTTTGGGCTACTGGGCGTTCTCTTTTACGGTGTCTATTTTTTGGCGGTAAAAACTAACAAAGACAATTATGATTTTCATGATGCACAAAGGCATTGTGTTTTACAAAATCCGTCCACGATTTAAATAAGAAAAAAATAGATAAAAATAAGTATCTATTGGGATTCGAACCCACGACTAAAAGGTTGACAAATCGACCGTCTTACCACTAGGCCACACAAACTTTGATACACATTGCATACAAGATATAATACATAAGTGTTTACTCTAACAATACATTCCACATGAACTGCCGGATTTAATCCGAGCATTAAATATTCTGTGTTATGTGACGTTTTAATTTATGCAATCGGACAGTTCAATATAATCGTACAATAATATTATGAATGGATTAGGAAACAAAATAATAATGAAAACTGTTGATAAGTGGTTATCTCCCTTTGGTATGAAAATAGTGTAAGTTTTTAATTTCTCTATATACAAAACGTGGATTGCCCCCAAGACTGTAGTAACCTGTTCTTTAATTAAATCAATACACTTACTACAGTCTTGCGACAACCCTCAAAATTGTTTAGTAATAGTTGATAAAATTTAAGTAAAGGACAAGGAGAAAACACAATTAGATACAAGTTTTGTTAAAAATTTACTATAGTTACAATAATAGTTTTGTATTAAAAGTAGAATTCTACCTTTATTATCGCATTTTATTCCAAGTAATCTTTGAAGTTTTGCAATAAATTCAATTAAATTTATTTAATCTTATTTAAAATGAACAACATAACACCAAGAACCTTAATGGTGACAGTTGTCTAACTTCATATAGATACATTGTTGAATGTTATCTAAAAAAAATTTTTAACAAATATTTACTTTTATAAAAACATTCTACTATGTATCTATTAGGTTTTTCTAATTGATAAATTTCCAAAAGAGTAAAATTTAAACATAAACATTAAATTTACAATTATCATAAAAAGTGTCATTTAACTTTATCTTAATATAAAACAATACATTTTCAATCTGCAAAAACTAAAATATCTTTGACACATTATTATGCTGTCATCATATTTCAAATCTTTCCATTTTTAAATCTTTCTTATTTTATATTCTAAATTGCTAATTATCATTTTTTTTTTATTTTATAAATATTTTCACAACTTACACTTTTAGAATATATCAGGGAAAGAGTTTAAGCTCGCATACTCGCAAAATGCGATTAGAATTTGAAAGTTATTTTTATTATAACTAGCAAATGTTTGCGAGTTTAAATCAATGCAAAATATTACTGTCTTAACTAATGAGGCTAAAGTCAGCATTTGAATGACCAGATAGATCGATGATATGATATATTTAAAGACTCACAGTAAAAACATGTTTGATAACTTTGTCTATCTCACTAGAACGCACATGTTCTATCTTTAGTAAGTATAGTACTAAGTTGCTTTAATATTGCATATACGAATAGTTACTTTGTATGCTATTAAAATTTGGAAAAAATGCAAATCATTTTTCAATTTGCGAGTTGAAATAAAAGCAACTCGCAAAAATTTGCAAGTCCAAGTTATTGTTAAATTCATGCCCTGAATATATTGAAAACTAAAAGATGATTGCAATAACTTAATTTACTAATAAAATATTGTAACAGAGCCAAAATCTATTCAATAGTTTTGTTTTAGAAGGGAGATCATTCTGATTGTCTTGTTTAAGTTAGTTTTTGATACATATTACTACATTGTCTATATTGTCTCCCTTGTCACAAATTATTTCATGTTTAATAATTAATTATGCTTTTTTAAAACACTTAAGGCATTGATCCTACAAATTTTGTCCCTACTTCAAGGTGAGTTGTCCATGTGTTGAGTTGTTCCAGAACAGCTGAGAATCTAATGTTTTATAATCTATCAGTTAAAACAGCTACAATAACCAAAATATACCTTTACATGTCTTTCTATCTTGTCCCCAAATGACACACATATGATGTAGAATTTTTCGGTCTCAAGTTTGATCATGGTCTAAGCTCAGTGATATCCTATACACAGCAGACCTCCAAGGATGATCCTGTGAAAAAGACAAACAAATTGGTAAAGAACTTCATTGATTCACTTTCTTGTCTAACATATTTGCACCAATAGTTAAATCTTAATTTAACTGTCAGTGGAGCACACACTAACCCTGCTAATTTACACAGGTATGGATAACTATTTTTATCAATCGTAAGTACAGAAGTACTGTAGTGGGTTTATAAATACAAGGGGTTATTGTTAGCGCCAGTGACAGATGATTAAGCTTTAACTCCAGTACCCACCAAAAATTTGGAGTCAAAAGAAATTTACTACAATTCTTGAATTTTTCTTTTTCTGAATCATTATTTTTAGTTTATTAAAGTATGGTTTGTGATAGAATAAAAACATATTTCATAAGTTCAACACATTTATAAGATTCAGCATCTGACAAACTAAAGCCTCCAAAACCATAATTTATTTCCTTAACATAGCTTTTAAACTATTTTTGTGGTCTCAGTTATAATTACAATGATAACCAAAAATTAATGCAAAACTACAAAGCATTTATAAATAAGCAGTTACCAAATTTTAGATAAATATACTTAACAAAACTTCTAAGTACTCTGATTTCAATGTTGTCAGGAATTTTCATTTTTCAATATTTATGTCTGATCGTTAATGGAAATGTATATAGGACTATACTGTCGTCTGCCTGCATGGATTTCATGCTTCTAAATAGATGCAAAATTGGTTTTGTTGTGCACATGCAGAAAAGCGGAAATGCGCACGTGCTTATCGTGCAAAAATTTCACGCGGTCAGTTTTAGTGAAAATCATTAGTATGTTGATACGCACAACGAATAATCAAGAAATGGCTCGAATGTCGCTTCAAGACTGAGAAATTGCCATAGGTCTTACACAAGACCTGCAGAATAAGTCTTCCAATTGCTAATTTTCTGTTCAATCAAAACAATAAGAAAATCTTATCATATAAACGCTTGCGCGACAAAAATGGTTTTGCATCTATAAAGTAGCATGAAAGCAATAAAAGCAAAGGTCAGTATGGTCCAAAACACATTTTCATCAGCGATTGGACAATAATGTTGAAAAATAAGACTTCCTGCCATATTGAAATCGGAGTACTTAGAAGTTTCTTTAAGTATACTATTCAATAGGCCTACAATCTGAAAATGTCTCCAGACTTTTGGTGTGTACTGTATACAAAGTTAGTTTAGTGCGACAATATTAACCTGAGCTTGAACTACATAGTTATAACAATTACATACTTCACTTACATTAAATTGTTAGTTTTGGTATGCATCTATACGGGGTTATACACGTTTTTATACATTGTAACATCCTATGTGACTTATAATAAATCAATTGTGTAAAAGTGTATAATTTTGGACACATGAGTTTTGGGAGAAACACAGAAGTCTATCATATTGTGGAACAGTTTCAAGTATCTATTCTTATGAAAAAAATGAATTGTTCAGTATGTGTATTTTGCCGAAATTTTTTACAAGTAAGATGCCACTTAGAAAAATTGTAATTCAACTGTAGTCCTATACTATACATGTTCATCGATTTTTTTTATAAGACAAATAATTAAATGACATCATAAAGAGCTTAAAATAATTACCAGGGGCAGATCCAGGATTTTTTTTGGGGGGGGTCCAAACTTCTCCAGGGGTGGGTGGGGTCCGAACCTAGAACCACAACCACATTATACACATTTTGCAGAAAAAATGCAACATATTGATAATAAAAACTACATAACCATTAAATTTATGTTAAGCACCGAGAAAAGTTGCTTCATACTACTTAAAAATGAGTAAGAAATACACTAATGGTCATAAACATTTTCCAAATTCTAGGGGGGTCCGGACCCCCTTGAACCCCCCCCCCCACTGGATCTGCCCATGATTACTAACTTTCTCTCCCCTAAAAAATATGGTACCCAGTTGGTTCTGTAAAACTTGATTGTATGCTAAAAATCTGCTGCACAAAAATTGAATCTAACAGTAGACAGGGTCATCAGTAAAATTTATTTGTGAGAAAACAATCACAATTCAGACTAACATTTTCTGACATAAAATCTGATAGTTACTTAATGCACTATTTGAATCACTTCTGTTTTTTGACTACTGCAAGATTTTGATGAAAAACAAAAGTTTGTTAACATTATGAAGATCAAGCAATTATGTACCCCGTTCAGTCACATGGTCTGCAGAATGTTAACAAGCACTTGTTTTTGTCAAAAAACAATAAAAAAAATGAAAAAGTACTGATAGTACAAAAATAGCTATTATATTTTCTTTTGTACAAAATGCCTACATTAGCTAGTGTATTGGAATTTTCTAGGGTGAGTAATTTTCTAAAAACTTTATGCATGTGACATTCTTTACAGCTTTATTCAGTTTTGTGCAGAGCTCTTGAGCCAACAATCAATACTCACAGGATCAACTGAAATTTTAAGATAAATAGATAGTTATTTTATACTTATTCATTTTAGCTCAGTTGAAACATGTTCTTATAACTTAGGTAAATCACTTTCAAGTCTGCTTCCTGGTCTCCCAGTACTGAGCTAGTAGGATAAAGTTTCTTGCTCAAGTGAAACAACAGGGTAGGTTTTGGATGGGATTCCAACCAAATCGGAGCTGGCTATCCAATGATTACCAGTCAAACGTTGTAACCACTTGGCAATGCCAGCTCCTGTAAAAAAGATAGTTGTTATGGTATGTACTATTTAATGTCATTCAATTATTTGTCTGTAAAGAAAAATGAAAGAAAAACTTATTTTTACTTTAACCTTGTTAGTTATTGTAGATCACATGACTACAGACCTTAAGCTAGAATACATTTAACTATATAGTACCTAGTCATGGTCAAAACACCACAGACTCTTTGTAATAATATACAAATATGTTCAGACAAATTTCATCATTTTTACAAGGTCTATTGTGTAGGGCTGCAATGATTCACTGAAAAGTTGATTTGATACAACTTGATTTATTAAATAGTATAGTTCATTCCAAATGCGCATCAAATCATTCATTGAGCTTAAAACTAACTAATGTTGTTAAAATTGTTATTTAAATTTTCAACATTTATTTGAAAGCAAATATAATTTCATACTGATTGATGTATCAATAGTTCATCTGTAGAACTTAAGTGTTAAATCCTTATAGACAAGTTTAAATGTTGGTATTGAATAAAAAAACACTGTGCCTGAAATCGAAATCAAATCTGCGCCCTCTATGTATCGATGTATCGAATCGAAATGCCGCAGCCCTACTTTAGTCATGTGATCTATAACAGTTAATGATAAAGTAAATAAACACATGCTATACACAGATTTCTCTCACAACTCAAATAATTAAAATGACATGATGTAGTGTATAAAATAACAACCATCTTCCTTTCCCCTAAAATTCTCAATTGGTTCTTTCAATATTGATCGATTTTTAATTTCAAAATGATCATTGCCCGTAATAGTGATTCTTTGGCACAAAAATTGAATCTAAAGGTAATCTAGGAGATCTGCAAAAAAAAAGTTGTGCAGAGGATTCAAATAAACAATTACAATTAGCAAATATAAAGGGGAGATTTTCAGGCAATGAAATTCCATGCACAATGTATCTTATGCACTATTTGAATATTTCTATGTTTTGGCTACAGCAAGATTTTTACAAACTAACAGCTGTTTACATTCTGAAGATCAATTGACTATATGTAATCAGATTTTTTTAATGCTCCAAGTTTTCTACAATCAAACATAGGTGGATCCAGCGTGGTGGTGGGGGGTTCAGGGGGTCATGGCCACCCCTGAAATTTCAAAAATGTACCTGTCCATTAGTGTATTTCTTGACTGTAGGTCATTTTTAAGTAGCATGAAGCAAATTTTCTCGGTGCTTAACACAGATTTAATGGTTATGTAGTTTAATAATTAATATATTGCATTTGTTGTAAAGTTGGATTTTTGCTAGGCAATATTACATAATGGAAGTCATTTATTGAGAAATAATAATTAAAACATTGTATAATTAAGGGCACAAGTTAACTTTTAAGTTAGATCTATTTTTAGCAATTAGACAGAATTACTTCCCTTTGTAAATATCTAATGTTTCCATAACAAATCTTCTATGTGAACTATTAAAGGCCCATTTCATATACTTGTTGCTTAAAACATACTGTATTATGTTGTATTTGTATTTATAATAGTAATTTAGAATTTTGAATACTTTAACTTGCCTTTTTGAGTCATACAGACTCAAATAAACTACTATTTACTTCTTACTTAACCTTGTTGTTAAGTGGTCAGAGTTTTAGACCTAACCTTTATTTGGGGTATTTGCATACTGTTGTTTAAAATCACTGTAACTGTTATAAATCACTTCATAATTGTTTTATTGACTTATTAACTTTATATCTATGTCAGAATATTCATACTTTAGGTTTATACTTATATTATAACTTGTATTTTGTATCATTGTTCATATAATAAGGGTTAGAAATATCATTATTCCCATTGATGGAACAGCCACTTGTAATTAGGGTATTTTGTCAGAGTTATTTCCCTTTTATATAGAACAAAGAAGACTTTCTTTGTTTAGGGGTTTATTGCAGATTTACTTCCCTTGAATAATTATAGGATATAGAGGTCAGCACCTGTTCTGCCTATAAGTATAGCTGCAGCTTAGAAAATCTTCAGTCTGAAACCAGCACTTGAATTGGAAGGAACTAAAAATCTCTCTCTAGTATTAATTAGTAATTAATTAATTATTCTTCATATTTATCCTTAAGTATTTTTGGAACATTTTTGTACTTTAAGCAATTGTTTAAGTAAGTTAAAGGTATAGTTTAATTTTATTTAGATTTTTGTCTTAATTAGGTTTAATTGATTTAATTAAGAACTTTTGATTATTTTCTGTTAATTGGCAGCCATCTTGAATTCTATTTTTAGATCTATTGTTTACATGGGACTGTCATATTTTTCTAAGATCTCTCAGACTCATTTGATATTTAATATTTAGTTTAAGTACTGTGTAGCTTTAATTAAATATTGAGTACCATCTTATTGTGTACATATTATGTATATATTTAGTACTTTTGTGTGTTATTTTGTTAGTTTTAGTTCATTTTTGTCTTAGTTCATTATTAGACTTAGTTTAAGTTATTTTGCCTCATATTTAGCTTTATTGTCAGTAAGATAATCTTATTTAGTCTTTATTTGATAACCGTATTTGGTATTATTTGGCTATTATTTGATAACTTTGGAAACTTGTTTATTACTTTAAATTCTTAAACTTTGTCACATCTTTTTAGTTACATATTAAACTTGAGTCTTAGTTTTACTAGATCTTTGTTCTTAATATTTTTATTATATTCTTTTACTTACTTCATAAGTTCATAGTTCTGTATAACTTAAATACAGTGGTGTCATCCTGACGAGCGCATCATAAGATAGATGCATTGATTTTGATCACTTAATACAATTACTAGATTTCTTCTTAAGCAGACTATCCCAGGATTCGAACTGTTACGTCACATTATACATATATATAGAGCAAGCAGACTTCAGTTTCACTTCAATGGTGTCAGAAGTGGGATTCGATTAGTTTTCTTACATAACCGGAACTTAGTTTCATTTACGTTTTCACTTCACATTATTCGGCTAAAAGTGTATAATGTGGTTGTGGTTGAAACCCCCCCCCCCCCTAGAAGAAGTTTGGACCCCCCTCCCCTAGAAAAAGTCTTGACCCCCCAGGAAAAAATTCTGGATCCGCCCTGATCATAGATTTAAAAACATGTTTTCATAAATTATTTGATTTATAGCAATGTATATTACAGATCAACTAAATTTACTTTCATAAGAATGAAATACTTTAAAACTGTACCTTAATATTTTGGACTTATTGGTTTCTCTCATAAAAAGACAAATCCAAAAGTAAAAGTACAGTAACACACCATGTTTACATAATTGATTTATACCTGGTAAGTCATCAAACTCCTCACAGTGCTTACATCATGCTTTGCTACTTAACCACTGCCAACAAATGAACATGTAAATCATGTGACGCTAGTAATACCATCTATTTATAGAATGCCCAAACTCCTAACAGTGCTTTGTCACGCTTTGCTATTTTTACAAATTATTAATTAATACTATTTTTTATTTTTATGTACTTTGAACATTATAATTTAATGCAAGAAGACTCAATTTATAGAAAATATTAAATTGTAACAGAAAAGATGAAAAATAATATTCGGCTCTCTGAGGGACGAATTTACTCGTAGTGGCAGTGGTTTTTTGGGTTTCAAAAATAATAATCGATCATTTGAAATAATCAGACATTTTCAGTTCCTTTACAGTATAGAAAAGGACTATATATTGTCCAGTAATGGCGAATTCCATGTCGTCAACCAAAAATATCAACAAAGATCTCAATGATTTATAATTATAATAAAGTACGGTGTAGTAAAAAATACAAAAATATAAAAAATAATAAATAAATAAATAAAAAAAATGTATTATTATTATTATTATTATTATTAATCATCATGTTTTAAATGAGAAGTTTTATTCCCATGAAATATCTATTCTCTAGTAATATTAATATATTAAAACTTGATAGTCTTATTGTCAAAAAAATTAATAACTGATATTAGCGATAATCGAGTTTAATCTTCATAATCAATTGTCTCCCACATCTAATGAAATGATTGATTATCAATTATAAAAGATCATTGTTAAATCCCTAGTGGTTATTGATTTAATCAAGGGGAGTTTGACAAGTCACAAACACAAACAAACACTTGTTTTTCTGCAAATTCTTACCAAAGCCAAACAAGTAAATCTGTGAGCTAATGCTCACTAGTGATACCCCCGCCAAAATCTAAAAATATGCGACAAACAGGAAGTAGATGAGCAAGGAGTATGAAATCGCTTTACACCACATGGGACTATGGGATGAAGCAATATGCAAAGTATTAGGCTGCTGCATGTTATAGTTGCTGAGAAAACTGTGACGGAAATTTTGTAACGGACGGACGCACGCACGAACACACGCACGGACAAGGGTAAAACAGTATACCCCCCTCTTCTTCGAAGCGGGGGTATAAAAAAGAGAGATTCAAAAAGTGCAAATATAGCTATTATACATTTCTTTGTCCAAAAATGCCTACATTAGCCTGTGTGTGGCAGAAATAACTTCTCAAATATGTTTGCTCAAGACCTACTTTACAACTTGATTCAGTTTTTACACAGAGGATTTGAACCAAACAATCAAAACTCACAGGATCAATAGAAATTTAAAGTGATGACTGAAATAGACCTAATTCTGAACTAAAATTGTTGGGTTTTTCCACCGTGCACATGTAAATAAGTTTATAACACATTATTGCTGAAAAGCACAGAATACGGATTAAATTCAATTGTTCTTTGTACACATGTTTTCATTGTGAAGGTGAAAGTTTGTTTGTACTGCATGGGAAAACCCAAATATTTGATTTCCAGAAATAGTCTATTGAGAGAGACTTCATACAATAAATGTCCACCTACCATGATATATCTGAGTTACAGTACTGTCTACAAGTCATTCACCATCATCATATCATATAATAATTATAATATTATCTTCACCAACAACCATTAGAATCACAGGGAAAATTTCCTGAAAAGTTCAAATAAATGTAATAGTAAATGACACAATGGGTATAATTATCTCCTTAAACAGATATAATACAGTACCCACCAAAAGTTTTAGAGACATTTTCACTTTGTAAGCCTACTACATAGGTTTTATCAAAACTTTGAATACCATTTATTTGAAATGCTTTCTAGTTTTACTTATTTTTTGTGATGGTACTTTTTGTAGTTGAGACAAAATTTATGTTATAGAAAAGAATTACATTGAATTGGTTTTAGAGGTTTTTGGATAATCAGATGCTGAATCCTATAAATGTGATGCATTCAAGAAATTTGTTTTCATTTAATCATCAACTATTTTAAATATAGTTAAAATAATGGTTCTACTGAAACCAATTGATAAAATTTAAAAGTCTCTAAACTTTTGGTGGGTACTGTACATGCAGACCCCTATCATAGGATCTCTAAACAGTACACATGGGGTCACATTCAAATGACCTTTGTTCTGACCAATCAACAAATATTGTTGAATTCCTTACTCTTTATTTCACATGTTTGACTGTGTAAACTGTGACAAAACAAAATAAATGTTCTGTTTTGTTCAGTTATCAACTTATTCCTTCATTCTTTATGATCATACAATAGTTTTAAGGGGCTTACCAAGACTACTGTATAAAACATACATTTTTCATTTCAAAATCAGATGATTTATGGTTATTGTTATAAGTCTGCACAATTGACACTTCAGGGAGTTCATTTACCGGTAAGTATCTTTTGTAAAACTCATAGAAATCACAAATTTCAATTATGATAAATTTACTTAAGAACCTCTATAAAAAAGCCTGCATGATTAAAACACAAAATAATGGTTAATACCTGAATGTACTTATGTAGAGATTTCAACAATTAAATTGTCCACAACATAAACCAGTAACACATCAACAAAGTTATGTTCCATTGTAACCATACTATACAGGACGTCATAGCAACCATTTATGCTTGTATAATAAATTATGTGAAAACTTGCTGTGTGTTCCACTGTAGTACCTAAAATACAATGATGTACATGTATATAAAACGTCTACAGAAGTGATAAATGCCTTAGTTGTCACATTATCTGTGGCTTTAAAATCACAGTAAACCAAGAAACCACTTTAAATGCACAAATACAGAGTATATAGACACATCATCCACTATTTGTTTGTTTATAAGTTAGAAAAAAAGATATTTATTCTCTCAGTTTACGAAAAATATTTCAAGTTTCTGAACACATTTTAACATTAATTCAAACATTTAAATTTCAGACTCTGATAAAAACAATCAGTATGGAACATAACTAGAAAAACAGGTTAAGAGAAAAAAGAACCGGTTAAAAACCGTCAGAAGTCGTATTGCAATATTAACCGGTATATCGGTTAACCATTACACCCCTACTGTAAATTTTACTCCATGCTAAACTTGTGCACCACATTGGTTTATATCAATTTTCAAGTAAGAACTTTTATAAATTCACATATTTCATGAAATTTCTCCTGATATGACACTAAATAACCTTTCTTGTATGTTTATATATTTAAACTCTTAATTTGCTTGTTAATTTCAGAACGTATATTATTCACCAAAATTTGTTTCTCTTTGTTATTGTTATTATGTATGTACATGGTAAATATCTGTGTGGACCATATTGAAAATTGGTTTACACCAAATATGTTTTCCACAATAAATAAAGTCTTTATTATTATAATTATTATTATTATTTGAATCTTTCTAATTACATGACTACCAGGGCTCAAATTTAACAAAAATAGCACGAACAAATTTATGCAAGTTGATGTTTTTCAACTCGCAAGATTAAAAAAGCACTCACTTTTTTTGCTAAGTTTTTTACTCCAGAAACAATGTCAGATTTTAAATTCTCCTAACTCATTTAGTAATAAAAAACTTGCAAACTTTTAACCTCGGCGAATAGTATTTTTCCGACACTCATTGTGAAATATAGCTATACAGGCAAGTAGAGCAGAAGATCGCACTATCTATTTTTCTGGCAGTTCCAATGCTGATTTTATCCAAATTAGTTTAGACCGTAATATTTTTGCCAAGATATCAACTCGCCAAAATTTGTGAGTTTAGATAAAGGTTACTCATAATTTTCAAAATCCATGTGTATTTAGCAAGTATGCAAGCTAAAATTCGAGCCCAGTATATACCCTGTAATAGCCATACAGTCAAAAAGACAATGTGCAAAATTGAAATGCCTGCATTTTCAATTGGGTGTTCACAATACACAGGGCTGAACAAACACTATTGTAACTCCATTTGAAAATAAAGGGAGTTACAATAGTGTTTTGTTCAGCCCTCAATACAAAACACAGTCATAATTAGGACTGCAATGATAGACCTTTTAATGTGGTTTAGGTTCAAAATTTCAGACCCGCCCCCCCCCCAAAAAAAAAAATCCTGGATCCACCCCTGTGAATTCATCATGTTCATGAAATTCAGCATCTGACATCCCAAAGCCTCTGAAACCATGTGCATTGTAAATCTGTTTTGCTCTTTTTTTTCCAAGTCAGTTCTTTCTTTAATAGTTGAGACTATCTATGTTGTTTTAAAGCATGCTATGGGAAAGAATTACCATGAACATGGTTTTGGAGGTTTTAGAATGTCAACTACCAAATCTTATAAATGTGATGCATTCAAAATATTTGTTTTTATTTATTTAATTATACTCAGCAAAATAAAAAACTTTACATGGTGTTTAAGTGGGCATAATTTGAGTTTCCGTTGGAATATCTAAAACAAATTAATGCATTTTATTCCTTGAAGACATTGCATCACTTTAGTTACATTTTTGTTGATATAATTTGTACGAACCATGAATATGACGTAAGAGTTTAACCTAGGGGTCAGAATGAAAAATACAGGAATTAAAGGTGATGGTGAAAGTTTGGATGCGTTGACTATTTTTATTTGAGTCCTTAATGTTGTTTAGAACACCTCAGTAACGTGTGTGCCCCCCATATCTGGCAATACACGCTCTAACTCTCCGCCTCATGGAGCGTACGTAATGTCTAATTAGGACGTTAGGCAACGCCAGCCATTCCACCTGCAGTGCATTAGTGAGGTCGTTCACGCTGTTTATATGGTGGTTAGCCCTTACTCTTCGTCCAAGTTCATCCCAGATATGTTCATATCTGGGGAAAGAGCGGGCCATGGCAAGACGTTGACGTTGTTACGCGCCAAAAAATTGGTTGTCAAGCGGGCAGCATTGTCATGCTGGAAGGTTAGTCTAGGACCATGAGCCTGCATGAAAGGTACTAGAGTATTCATGAGAATATTCACGTAACCTTGTGCATTCAGATTACCGGAGACTACTACAAGCTGTGTCCTTTGATCCCCCATAATTCCACCCCATACCAACACACTTCCCCCACCAAACCTGTCCCTTTCCCTGATGCAACATTGTGCGAATCTTTCATTTCTGCGACGATAAATTCGCACCCTTCCGTCGGCATGGCTAATTCTGAAGCGAGATTCGTCACTGAAAATAACTCTTCCCCACTGGTTACGTGTCCAGCGTTCGTGACGTTGTGCCCATGCCAACCTGGCGACCCTATGGTGGGGTCTCATTATCTGCCCAGTATAGGGCCTGCGGGCACGAATTGGAACATGAGATTGCCTTAGGCGGTTCCGTATGGTTTGGGCACTCACACCAAGTTGACGAGCAGTAGCTGTAGCTGGCAAAAACCTATTACGTAGATGATTTAAGCCGATGACGCGGTCGTCCCTATGTGACGTCAGACGTGGTGCACCGGGTCTCGGGCGGTCATGTACGGACCCAGTAATACCAAACCGGGTGCTAAGGTTATGAATGGTTTGCCGAGAGCAACCGAAGTGCTGCGCAACGTCCATAATCCTGGCACCCGCTTGGAGCATTACAATAGCCCGATTTCTTTGATTTTCAGAGAGCCGTGACATTGCTTCTGAAAGTCGTAAGACTAAACAAAAGTGCTTTTTCTTGGTGTGAGAAGTTTTACTCCACATGACTTGAGATTGTCTGTGGCGTGGTCGGTGTAAGAAACCGGAAATGGCGGATTAAGTCGCTCGTTGAGCATATAACTGCACGAAATTTTCGGATTTGTGTAGTACATCAAAATGCCAATAAGATTAGATAGTTTTGTTTATTACACATAATGATTTAGCAACGAAATTCAGGTTTACACAATGTAAAGTTTCTATTTTTGCTGAGTATATTTATTTATTGGAGTTAGCACCCTGGCAACACAATTTTAGGTCATTTTACGGCATCCAGCGCACCTAACCTAGCTTTCCTGGACCATTGTCTATAACCAGTACTCACTACCAACTGCGCTATCGACCTGGGTTATTTGTTTTCATCACCAATCATACTAAATATATTATTAACAGTGGTCCTACACATACAAGCATTGACAATTTAAGAATTTTAGTAAATTTTCTTTGTCTCCAAACATAGATTGGCAGTGCACTGTATACATCCTTATACTATGCTGTTTGAAGTGGTTAATGAATTTATGAGGTTTGTAACCAATTAAAACCTTTTATACATGTATGTAACACAAGGTATATAGTCACATGATATACAATGACAACTAATAAGGTGTGAGGTCGAGTCAATAAATAACCAGCCAATGACATAAAGTCAGGAATCTGGTATACTTAGATAGAGGAAGTAATATCACAAGCACTAGGCATTTTACACGGTACCATTTCAACAATCTTGCATGATTGTTTAGGGATGGGCAAGCTTACAGCCTGTTGGGCAAACTCCTCGCAGCGGTTATTTCCCTTTATTAAATCAATAACCACTGCCACCACAAGTAAATTTGTCCCTCAGAGAGCCGAATATTTTTTGTTGATCTTTTCTGTTACACATCAATTTTTTTTACTAATTGAGTCTCTTTGTAGTAAATTATGATGTTCAAAGTACATAAAGATAAAAAAGTGCTGATTAATAATTTGTAAAAATAACAAGCTTGACGTAAGCACTATGAGAAGTTTGGGCATTCTATAAATAGATGGTATTACTAGCATCATGTGATTTTCGTGTTGGCAGTGATGAAGTAGCAAAGCGTGACGCATTCACTGTGAGGAGTTTGCCTGTTGGGTCCAAAATCTTAACAATGAACCAATGACTCACCATGGGTTTTAAGAGGAATAATAATACACAATAGAAATGGTTTATACCTGAAGGAGATTCCATAGACTAAGTTGTCCAACACATAAGTGACAGTAGTACATCAGCTATTATTCTATGGCAACCATACTATCAAAGACAGTTCAGCATCAAACATGGTTTTATAATCAATTTGGTAAAAACTTGTTTGTCTATGTCACTGTAGTACCTAAAACATCAAAGATACACATAAGTCTTTTAAGATTATAACTTTAAAAAGTTCCAAAGAATGGTAATGCTGACTTTATCTTGAAGGAAAAAGTACAACATTTCAAATCAGGTATGTAAGAGTAGTTTCCCTTTGATTATTTCATATTGTGATTTTTAGGCCACAACAAATTGATCATATGTTCTATGGATTCGCTCGCACCTTAATTTTGACGGTTTTTAAAAAAAAAATATTTTTATTTCCTCGCTCGCTCATAAAAATTTGGTCAAACCGCTGTGTAAAACAAGTGAATGAAGACTTTTTTAATTTTTTTTCTTCGCTTGCTCACCCCATTTTTTTTCAGAAAAATCCCTAGAACACATGATCAACTTGTTGTGACCTTACATTGCTTTTAGGGTTCTGTTAAAACATTTCATAATTAATGAATTCCAAAACATTATTTAACTTCATTTGACCACAGGTTGATGTATAAAACATTCCTACAAACGACTGCTTATAACTTAGAAACAAGACACACAACTAATTGAGGGGTGTGACTTAACAGCACATATGTGACTCCTATTCGTGAATATGAGATTCTGAGAGAGAATATGACTATTATTTTTCAAACAATGCTAAGTATGCTTGCCGTTTCAACAAAATATTATGACTTCAAACTTTTTAAAGATAATTGTGTAAAAAATATCCAAGAAAATATGAATGGCCTTAATTACTAGTATGAATATGTTGATTCATTTAATATATGTTCAAGTTGAATTTTTTATTATTCAAAAATGTACATGTGCTAGAATATTCAATCAGTAACCATGCTTGTTTGAGCTCTAAAAGATTTGACTTCCCCTTGAAATTTTGGTCGAACTTAGAGTCCTGATATTCACTATACAGTCTTAAAGAGTTCGTCAAAATGTCAAAAGAGCACACTTATTTTGTCATCATAACAAAGGTTTGATTAATTAGATTAGTTGATTAGGTATAAATGGGAGACAATTGCACAGCTGATAAATAACTACAAACAGTTGTTTATAAGTTAGAATTAGTACTGGCTTATGCCCGGGAAGCAATTTCTACATTTTATGAGGCATGTCCATCAGAACCTGTCCATAGAGGACACCTGTCCACAAAGGACACTTTTGGATTTTCCCATGACTGTCCTTTGTTCACAGGTTAGACTGTATTACAAGTTAAGAAATTTAAGTAAAAAAAATCTCATTATCTCTCAGTTTCTACAATAGATTTGTGCAGCGTTCTTCTACATAACGAATATGACTTTCTCTATGCAAAATAAATATGACTTTTTTGCAGCAGTGAAAGATAAAAAAAACAATTTGATAGTTTTGACTGTAATTCTTTAATTCAGAAGTATCTTTGTCATAGAAATTTATTTATTTATTGGAGTTAACGCCATATCAACACAATTTAGGTCATTTCATGGCGTCCAGCGCACATAACCTAGACTATTGTCTATAACCAGTACTCATGGAAGGGTATAACCTCCCCGGGTGGGATTCGAACCCGCACCCCCTCGGGCATGAGTATCCAAATCCCGACGCGCTACCAACTGCGCTATCAACCCGGGTGTATAGAAACTGTTTCAAAGTAAAATAAAATGTGGCTTAACATATATGTATTATATTTTACAGTATCAACCTTAAGTCAAACTAAGTATTGAGAATTCTGATAGCCTCTGGGTATGAAAATGCCCTAATTCATATTTGCTCAGCCTTCTAAAATTTACAGTATATCTATGAATATCATTTCATATTTTATGTCTTTATAACTAGAAAAAAATATTTATATATATCTTATATCTACTCTTTATGAAATAATTATTTTTTTAAAGAAAGGAATTTCATTCTTGCCAAGGTCATATTTGGACATGGAAATATGACTAAGAATATATGAATTACAATCAAAGATTTAAAAGAATTTAACATAATGTTGATAAAGTATTTCTTTAAACCCCAAAATGTAATTTTAATATAAAATGCCACTTATTATATATTTAAATTATTCTATCTCTTTAATTAGTTATAACCCTAATCATATTGAACCCGTTTCTAAAAATACCAGATTTCCATGAAAATAACTTAAAAACATAATATAAAATCACTATATTTTATATTTTGAAATTCAAATTAACGATGTGCAAATAAGCATTGCAAAAACATCCAAGACCTTGGCTATTTTATGTTTATGTAGACCTCACATGTATGATAAATTATCTTTAGAAACAAGTCAGAAAATCTCATATTTTCACTGTTTCTTATAAGAGATCAAGCGTGGACAGCAATGTTCAATACTATGAATATGACTAGAGTTTTGAATAATGACTTCATATGTATTTAATTATTTTCATGTTCCATTTGTTCTGTTTCTTAAAATACCACATATTCAAATATATTGACTTTATAATGTTATATAAAATACAAAATAATAGATCTACAATAGTACTGTAGTATTTTTACAATTTTTACAAACTGAAAGTTAAATTCCTTGAATATATATTTCATCTTGTATCATGTTTTACTATTAAAAAAAGATTTCCTGCTAGCTTGTTTGTTTGTTTGTTTGTTGGGTTTAACGCTGTAGCAACACATTGAATAGGTCATATAACTGTGGTCAGTCAACCTATCAGTTCTCCTGGAAAGACTAAATCTCTGGATTAAGCTGTTAACCAACTACTAAGCACATACTTTCGTCAGTGACTGACAACTGCCCTATATAATTAAAAATCATTGGTTAGGAGGGAGAATGGCTGTAGAAAATAATTTCAAGACCAAGCTCCACGAAAGTATGCCCCGCCCGGGAATCCAACGCACGACCCTTTGATCAGTTGAGCTAGCTGGGCGGCTTCCCAGCTAGCTAAATATTCTTACATCACTAGGCATTAATTTATTTTAATTTGTAATTAATCTCTTTCCCAAAGTCATATTTGCATATGTTTTCTAAAAATTAGCTTATTCATTGACAGATAAAAAATATCTTATCATAAGCCAAGAAATGAATATCATACTTGTCATTACAACATAATCTATGATTATCTAACAGCCATTTCACCATTAAACCACCATTAACTCAAACTTGTGGACTTATTAGAAGGATTTACTATAAAAAAATCCCTAATATAAGAACGGTCAGCCAATATTGAAAAGAACGAACAACATCTAATAAAGTTCGGTTTTAACTCAATAGAAAACAAGTACATGTAGTTAATGCGACCAAGAAAATAGTTCAACAGATAAATATATATACTTTAAAAGGAAGATGATATGAAAAAAAAAATCTAATTTAAGCAAATACTTTAAATTATGATATTTAATGTTAGTTTACATCCATCAAACATTATTTCAACTGAGTATGAAGAATGTTTTTGTATTATTACACATTAGTATCTGCCACACAATTTTCTGCAAACAAACACACTACTGCCAACTTATACACTACCACATACTTGTTGTTATTATAAATAAGAATTCTTGTTTTTATTGTTCATGTGTTTAAAAAACCTTCTAATAAGAACAATTTAATAAAAATACATAAATCATTATTTAGCTTGAACTTGCATCATAGAAATCAATGATCATTTTTTCACAAACTTTCATCAGTCCTCCTTTAGGAAAGAATGGTATATGTATACATAAGAATTGCTTTGTTCACAAAATTCCTTCCAACAGCACTTTCAGTACTATGATTATTATGAGCCACCATTTTCAATAACCAGAGGATTCAATAAGAGACTTTAGTCAGTTATTTCCCCTTGTATACACTTCAAATAGGTAGGTCCTATTAGTTGAATTACTCGGATTTTACCCTTACATTTTCATGTCAATTTGCCAAAATTAATCTTAAATAACTTTTTTGAAAATCATTTAATTTGTTTGAAATTCAACCTTTGTATTTTTAGGGTTAAGAACTATCTAAATTTAATCACTTCTTTTAATATCTTAATTAACAAGAAAGATATTAAATGCAATATTTTGTTATCCTTACATAGGACTTCAATGATAAAATCCGAGGATTCCAACTGTAAAGACCTACTTAGCAATTGGATTGCTTCCAATTTTATCGGGGAAAGATAACTGACTAAAGTTCCCAATTTGAGAATACTATTTTAGTGAGAATAATATTATTTTTTCTATTTACTATCTACAGTACCCACCAAAAGTTTGGAGACATTTTCACTTTAAAAGCATACTACATAGGTGTTATAAAAAAAATTGATAATAATTTATTTCTAAATGCTGTTTAGTTTAGCTCATTTATTTTATGTTACTATTTTGTAGTTGAGACTACTAGAGAAGCTTACAAACTAAGTTATAGAAAAGACTTACATTGATGATGGTTTTGGAGACTATGTAATAACAGATGCTGAATCTTACATGTATATAATATGATGCATTTACCAAATCTGTTTTCATTTCATCACCAACCATATTGAACATATAAAAAATAATGGTTCGACCAAAAACAATCATTGAAATTTAAGAATTTTGCTAAATTTCTTTTGTCTCCAAACTTTTGGTGGGTACTGTAAATTTAATAGTATAATGATGACGTAAATAATCTAGCTATCTACCATAGATATAATTTTACAATGTTAGTATATGGCTAACATTGCAATATTCTAAACAAAAAAATGTATGTTACAAAAAAATATTTGATTGGATAATAAATTAATGTGTTTGATAAAAATATTTGTGTTGGAAAAAAAATTGTTTATAAAAATCTTTATGTGCGAAAAAAATATATGTGATATAATTAGCATAAACTAAGCAAAAATCAACCAAAACATATTCATGTTTGTGTTGTTATAAGCAACATTTCTTAGCAAATATTACATTAAAAAAACAATATCAATATTTCTAACTGCAGGTATATGTACATCAAATGTGTATCAATTTTTTAGGAAGGTAAATTTAACATTAGGAATTAAAATACATGACCTCAGACATAGAGATTCATTTGAAACATTATAATTGGCTTACCGAATCTCAAATTCACAAATAGTCATATTTGCTGTTTAGTCACGGTTTTTAACATTTTAATTAAATACTACAACGTAAAAAAACAGCTTGCAAGTCTATGAGCCACAAAATGTGGCGCACACTTGTTTTATAATTTTGAATTTACCCAAGACAGTAGTAACTCCCTCTTTAATGCAATTACTACAATTTGCTTATAGAATATTTCTTAGAATGAAAATTGATTCCACTAACATAAAACTAAACTTAAATCCATGCAGAAACCATAAAAATGTTGATTTTGACAAGTTTTACAATATTTTACATAAGTCTCTTCTATATTGACAACCCATTATGAACACAACCTAACTCAACCCATGGACAACTGGACCAAAAGTTAAGACAACTCTATAATCTGCAAGAGACAACTAACCTGTGTACAACTCAATCTATATATCAACAAGAAATGTAATGTGGAAACCATATTAAAGCCAGATTTAAAAATTTTACACAAACATTTCAAAGGGAAATAATCCATATTAAAGCCAGATAGAGTTTTGTTTACTTTCTAATTCTGTTCATCACATAGTATGATGTCATTGTATGAAGTTTCGTCAAGATGTGACAATAAATGGCAGAAATATATGCTAAATTGAAAACTTTTACGCATATGTTAACAAAACCAGACGCCCGCTTCTTTTAGTGAAATTTTTTCGTTAAAAAATCCAGGGGCCCCAAAACCAAAAGGGAACATCCTTGACACATGGGCTACTCTTACATAAAATTTGGTGAATCTAGGTACAGTCGTTGTTGAGTTATTGTACTGACAAGGTTTTCATATTTTAAGTCCCAGTGACCTTGACCTTTGACCCTGGGGTCTCAAAATCAAAAGGGAACCTCCTCAACCCAAGGGCTATCCACACATAAAATTTGAGGAACCTAGGTACATCCTTTCTTGAATTATCATTTGGACAAGCAATTGTCCACGGACAGACAGACGGACATCATCATAACATAATACGTCCATTTTCTCAAAATGGGCGTATAAAAATTAATCCCTGTATTAATTACATTTGAGTTTTGACGATATACTCAAATCAGTATCGAGCATAATAATACTACATTCGTAGTCAATGTAATGAATCATCAGACCGGGGTCAAACTTTACGCACAATATTGATTGTTATTGAAGCTATTACATAAACAGTAAAAAAAGTAATTCCCAACCAGATACATTTGTTAATTAATAGAGAAATGTGGATAAAAATGTTCCCTTTTTTAGGTAAATAGTTACACACAGCTTTTTACCTTTATAGTACTACTGCATAGCTATACTAAAAGGAGATAATTCATAGAGTCAAAATTTGCATTAGACAAACTACGAGTATTACTAAACAATAATTGAACTTGGCAAACAAACGAATCTCAGTATATATTTATTGGGTTTAAATAATAAACTTAGTGTATGGTTCACGAAGCTAGCCGAGCATTGCAAACAATCACAAACAAATATGCATATAGGGGAGTTTCAACCTTGTTTAGAAATAATAAATAGAATGATAACTTACTTACATTGATACAGTGATGATTTCAAACTGTTGTGATAATCAGGTTATATTTGTTTCATACTGAAAAAATAAATAAGGTCAATTATTAGTAATGTATCACCTAACAACAATGTGTATGTTACAGGCAATTTGTAAATTAAGGCAATTTGTAAAATGCCTAAAAATTCAGGCATTATGTAAATTGCCTAAATGAGTCAGGCATTTTGTAAAATGCCTCAAAATATCTAGGCATTTTACAATTTGACTGAAATTTCAAGGGATTTTTTTACAAATTGCCTGAAATGGTCAAGGAAATATATTTGAAATAATATATGAATATAGCAAAGTTTGATGCATATAAACGGTTGAACATTACTTTCATCCAAATAATAATGGCTAGTATTGGAAACGTTCACGATCAAGTCTAACAACAACTTCTTTTCTGATATTACAGGCAATCTATATGATGTATTGTTCTGTTTTGATGAAAAAAATTAATTATCATCAACCGTATTTTCTTATAAATTGTATAAGTTCAAAGAAAGAGTAGTTTTATTTATCAATACGAAACTGTCTTCATCAGAAAACCTTTCAGTCTAACACTGTTACTGTTGAACATTATAAATCTTATATGATATATTATGATATATTATCTTGTCTTATTTTTTTAACGTCGCATTCAACACATATATAGGTCATATACACGACGGCCAGCTCTTTCCACTATAGGTTTTCTTGACACTTTTTCTATCACCAGTACTAGCTTACCATACTACGAGGCCAACAACTCATGTACAGGGTATGACCTGCCGCGACCAGTTTCAAACCCGCAATCTTCAGATTCGAAGTCAGACATGCTAACCACTACACCACGGCCGTGGCTATATGATACATTGATAACATAACTATTTCTTGGAATTAGTAGACACAATACACAGTTAAATTGCTACAAAATCGCAAAACGTTATGTCAAGTCTACAATTTTGAATCAGAAGGAGCTACAATGTGCTGTGAACGTAAAAATACAACATTTTGCATGTTAAAATTCTTATTTGATGATTTTTTCACTTTTGATAACTTGTTCATTGGCTGCTGAATGTGATTCAGATTACAGTAGACAACCTTTTGTGGTCAACAAAGGAAGAAATGACCCTATGGAGTATTCAAATACTATTTGGATAAGAAGGAATGAAATCCTCAAACCTCATGACCATAAACTACATTTAGGCAATGTGTAAAATATTGAGCTATTTTTCAGGCATTTCGTAAATTGCCTAGAAATTTTAGTCATTTTACAAAATGCCTAAAATGGCCAGGCAATTTACAAAATGCCTAAAAATTTCAGGCATTTTACAAATAGCCTAAATTTTCGAATTGCCTGTTACATATACATAGAACATGCTAGAACTTTAGCTATTTTACGTATATAGTAATTATAGAACGGAAAATATCAGAACATTTTTTGGCTGAACACATTGGTGAAAGTCGGCATACTGACAATTCGGCAGCACATCCATACATAGTGAAGGCCCATAATCTATATGAAAATTACACTATTTATGAACAGCAAAATAATTTTAAGAATCAATTGGTACAATTTCAGTCAAGGCCAAAATATTTCAAATGACAACATCAAAGTCATGCTATAACAAAGCAGATACGTTTTGTTAGTTGCGACCATCTTACAACACATGCTACAATCAGTGAGATTCTATCATATATTTTATCCGATTTCAATAAGATTGAAATACAGCTAGTATAGTGAGCCAGCTAGAGCCCTACACATCCCTCAAATAGAATTAAAATAAGTTTTGCAGACAAAATATTTTGTTTGTTTTGTTGGGTTTAACGCCGTAGCTACACATTTTATAGGTCATATAATAATTTCATGACCAAACTCCACGAAAGTATGCCCTGCCTGGGAATCGAACCCACGACCCCTCAATCAGTAGACTTGCGTGCTACCAACTGAGCTAGCCGGGCGGCTGCACAAAATATTTTGGGGTAGTACTTATTGTTATTGTTCACCCCATTCCCTCCTAATGGTCATTAATTGTACCAACAAAATTTTGTTTTGAAATCTATCCTTAAAAAAATACTGTCTTAAAGCTTTTTTCTGATAATGCATAACAAGGAAACCAACTAGCTTTAATAATAAGTAGATCAACACAAGATTTATGCAAGTTCAAACAACACAACGAAACCTCTTTGAACGAACATAACGAGAGACTACACAAAGTACCTATTTTCTCTCTTCAACTAACAAGATACATTTGTATCATGATGAATAATACACTGCCCTCCAAAAGTTCCTTCACACATTTACAATTTACATTGTAGTCTGTGGAGTTTTAAAAAGTTGTAAAAGCAAATCAATGATAAATGAATTTTCATTTTGCTTTCAAAATTAATACACTTAAGTTTTAAATGTGAAATACAAAAAATAGCTCAAACTTAATATTGGTTTATTGTGGTACGTACGTAAGACCATAGTTTTGGAGGCTGATAAATAACTTTTGCTGCAACTCGGAAATGAAATGTACCCATAGAAATATTGTTTTCCATGGTATGAATTATGAACTAAATAGACAATGATATAATAATTCTGCAATCTTGAACTTGGCATTTGTACTGTGAAGAAACTTTTGGAGGGTAGTGTCAATAAATGCTAACAAATAAAAAAAAATATCCAAGTCGAATACTGTCTATTACATAATGATGAATTTGTATTCAAAAGGCTGGTAGTTGGCTTAATTACTCAGATTAAACATCATGAAACATGATAATTATATAATTCAAATGCATTGCAAATCCTCTTTCATGACTTTGTTGTAAAGTTGGATTTAGGCTAGGCAATATTACATAATAGTTGTCATGAATTGAGAAATGATAATTAAAATATTGTATAATTAAGGGCACAAGTTAACTTTTAAGTTAGATCTATTTTTAGCAATTAGACAGAATTACTTCCCTTTGTAAATATCTAATGTTTCCATAGCAAATCTTCTATGTGAACTATTAAAGGCCCATTTCATATACTTGTTGCTTAAAACATAATGTAATATGTTGTATTTGTATTTATAATAGTAATTAAGAGTTTTGAATACTTTAACTTGCCTTCTTGAGTCATACAGACTCAAATAAGCCACTATTTACTTCTTACTTAACCTTATTGTTAAGTGGTCAGAGTTTTAGGCCCAACCCTTTATTTGGGGTATTTGCATACTGTTGTTTAAAGTCACTGTAACTGTTATAAATCACTTCATAATTGTTTTATTGACTTATTAACTTCATATCTATGTCAGAATATTCATATTTTAGGTTTATACTTATATTATAACTTGTATTTTGTATCATTGTTCATTTAATAAGGGTTAGAAGTATCATTATTCCCATTGATGGAACAGCCACTAGTAATTAGGGTATTTTGTTAGAGTTAGCTCCCTTTTATATAGAACAAAGAAGACTTTCTTTGTTTAGGGGTTCATTGCAGAATTACTTCCCTTGAATAATTATAGGGTATAGAGGTCAGCACCTGTTCTGCCTATAAGTATAGCTGCAGCTTAGAAAATCTTCAGTCTGAAACTAGCACTTGAATTGGAAGGAACTAAAAATCTCTCTCTAGTATTAATTAGTAATTAATTAATTATTTTTGATATTTATACTTAAGTATTTTTGGAGCATTTTGTACTTAAAGCAATTGTTTAAGTAAGTTAAAGGTATAGTTTAATTTTATTTAGATTATTGTTTTAATTAGGTTTAATTAAGAACTTTTTATTATTTCTAGCTAATTGGCAGCCATCTTGAATTCTATTTTTAGATCTATTGTTTACATTGGACTGTCATATTTTTCTAAGATCTCTCAGACTCATTTGATATTTAATATTTAGTTTAAGAACTATGTAGCTTTAATTAAATATTGAGTACCATCTTATTTTGTATATATTATCTATATATTTAGTATTTTTGTGTTATTTTGTTAGTTTTAGCTCATTTTTGTCATATCATGTTATTAGACTTAGTTTAAGTTATTTTGCCTCATATTTAGCTTTATTGTCATTAAGATAATCTTATTTAGTCTTTATTTGATAACCTTATTTGGTATTATTACTTTATTACTTTAAATACTTAAACTTTGTCACATCTTTTAGTTACATATTAAACTTGAGTCTTAGTTTTACTAGATCTTTGTTCTTAATATTTTTATTATATTCTTTTACTTATTTCATAAGTTCATAGTTCTGTATAACTTAAATACAGTGGTGTCATCCTGACGAACGCATCATAAGATAGATGCAGTGATTTTGATCACTTAATACAACTACTAGATTTCTTCTTAAGCAGACTATCCCAGGATTCGAACTTATACGTCACATAGATTTGATTTGTCTTAGTTTTAGTATACGTCACAAGTTCTTACGTAACAGAACTTTAGTTTCATCTACGTTTTCACTTCAATGGTGTCAGAAGTGGGATCTGATTAGTTTTCTTATATAACCGAATCATAGGTTCATTCTTATAATTTTCACTTCAACTTCAACTGAGGTACTGCTAAACAGTGACCACCGAAATGATATGTTAAAATTTGTAGTATAAGCATTGTTTGTAATACAATCAAAATGTTACTTAAACTTTACAAGACAAGGTAATTTTTTGGAAGAGATGTTTATCTTTAAATTTTCATACCCTTTTCACAGCACTTTACTTTCGGTTACCCTAATGACCAAATAAGGAACTCAAATTTATGGGTTTTTTTGTGATGGTGAAAGTTTGTTTGTTACTGCAGAGGAAAACCCAAATACCCTATTTGAATTCCTGGGCCCCATTTCACTAACACTCTCATAACTTAAATTGATTTAAGTGTGTTTAAACTATTCTGAACTTAACTGTGAGTATCTTATAAAACAATTAAAGTCGATTTCATGAAGCCTTTCTTCGTTAAGTATGAATTTTGAGATGATATAAGCGACCCAAACTTAAACCAACACATTTACCGTGTAGTTTAAACGTCCCACATACAATATTGGCAGTCTCTATAGCGTACGCGGTTAAGTTGTTGGGTTTGAAACCTCATGTTTTATTTGACTTACATTCAAATCTTGACAGTTACTTGATTTTTTAACTTTTTAAGTCAATTCTTTTTTATTTTCATCAATCACTTTTTCAACTTTTTTATGCATAATATTTATCTTACTTTTGTTTCCAAGATACTATCTAGGTAGAGTTTTAAGAATATTTTCCGAAATAACACCATTGTGCATACACGATGATTCTGTAAAAAATGATAAGTAAATATATGCAGGTGGACAGCAGGGTTTGGTTTAGGGGTGTCAAACTAAATCTTAAATGTATGTGATAACAGTTCCCTTTGCAAAAATATTTGGTTCACAATCTGACTAAATGTGGGAAAATGTAGCAGTTACTTTAGTGACACAATATCACTGCTTGAGTTGTAGTGTACGGGTGGGTCAGTCATTGTCTGTTTGGTAGGGTGTCGACAATTTCTATATTGAAGGGGTTTGAAAATCGCTTTTCTGTTTCACTGTATGCTTCCAATTGAATTTATCTAACTGTCTTTCAAAAGGTTCAACATTTACTGATTGCATGAACAGTGGGCGTGTTGCCTAACGATATTCGCTACGTATCGCTATGAAAAAGCGCTTTCTAGTAGTGATTCATCTTACGAAACGGCTAGCTATTTACGTCACAAACCAAGATGGCGGCCTTTGCCGAGTAAAACTTTTGGGCTTATTGCAATTGCATGTTTTCTGGGTGATTTCAAACTAAATAAGGCTTTAACAAGTATAAAATCACTGCAAAAACATGTTTATAATATACAAATATCAATTAATTTCAATTCATCTATAGGCAGTCAAACATAAAAACCAAATTGTCGGCAAACAGGAAGTCACATTATTGCGGAGGCAGCCATTTTGATTTGTTAAAGTGCTTTCGGGTAGTGAAGAATTTTTTTGCCAGCTTTCGCTACGTAGCGAACTGAAGCCATATCTTGTAGCAAGCCGTTTCCTAGTATTTTGCTTCGTAGCGATACCTCATGCCATGCAAGAGGATGGTGGTAAGACACTTTGAATAGTAACTTTTTAGAGTAGTTGAGTTTCATAACTTACATCTGAAGATAGTAAACCATTTATATTACACTTTTTGTTAACAAAATCTACATGCTATGAGTTCTGAATAAAGACATTATGAATGTATTTAACATACTAAATACATCATGCCTCCCTTACAATAAATGCTATATATACATGTAAATATTTGAGCAAATAAGGTAACGAAATTCATTTTTTGTTGTTTACATATATTTATATTTAGGGAACAATGAATAAATTAACTAAATGCTTGATTGTAATTTATTATATTACAATAAAAATGATAATAAAACGTTCCACTTTGACGAAATTTGTATCATATCAAATTTATGATTAATGGAAATATTATTTTCAATTGTTTTTATCTAACTCAGCTTAGAGCCTCACCCTCTATAACAGACTAGTCAATTGTGCCCTGTAAATAGTTTTAACCCTGTACATAAATACAAGCTCCATATGAAGCATTTTATATTTTAAAATTGGTAACAGGATGATTGTCTCATCCCCATGTTAGGTCATAATTACAGTCTATGAAGACTCCTGACCTTACATGGAAGAAGATCCATTATCGGACATCAATTTTTATTATGTTTCTGTTGGGATGACTGTCTCCTCTAAAACCTTAACAGAATGACAATATATGTACTGTTTGTTTATTCTGTTTTAATACAAGTATGTCAGTTTTATCTTAATTGTTTATACAACATTTGTACATAATTATATAGAAATTAATGTCATCAACACTTAAAGTTGTGCAGGAATTGTCATACTTGGTATTTTAGATGAGGGACAGAATAAGTTCAACGAAATGAAATGGACCGTAGAAGATGAATATCTGAAACTCTGATATATTTTATTTTCTGATATACTTTTTATATCACAGTAGGTATCCCTTCATCGGAATTCACATCACCTATAGGGACTCTACAGCCAGTCAAACATAAATCTGCTAGGAGTTCAGTTACCGTGAACGTTACAGAATGTTCCGTAACGATACATTCGGAACTCCTCGGCCATTTGCTTCGAATAATTTTGGACATATTTAGACGCTATTTTGAAACTACCGGTGTTGAAGTAAACAAATATATGGCCGAGGAGTTCCGAATGTATCATTATGTAACGTTCTGCAACGTTCACGGTAACTGAACACACCCCTGACAAACGTTAACCATTTGTTCTGTTTAATCTATCCGTTCACTGGATTAAATTATTACCCTCAACTTAGACTATTTAAAAATGGATTGAATTGTAAAATGTTTAAAATGTTTGTAAAATGTCTGCACACCTTTTCACAAAATTAACGCTCTTACGAAAAAATAGTTATCATACAAATTTTGATTATCTTAGGTAATTCTCTTTCAGACATAATAGATTTATACACTGTAGCCAGAAACTGTTTATTTTCTTAAACTTGTACCTGAAAACCAATTCCAGAGATTAAACCTTTTCAGGACCTAAACAATGTGTTGCTATGGCATTAACAAACCAGATCCATCTCTTTCAAGAGGTTTGTAGATGATTCACAAATGACACAAGTGTTAGGTCGAAATTCGTAATCAAGTACTTTAATTGATAAATAATTATAAATGCGGGAAACAGATATCACCATATTAAAAACAACATTGATTGGCAAATATTAATAAAAGTAAATGTAAAAGTCTTACCATGTTTTCTTCTCTGTAATCGTGCTGGTCCAAGCAAACTGGTCTCCCAATTCCTTCTTTCAAGTCATATAGAGAATGGATTATATTCATTCAAAATATTGTACACTGCTTGAAATGACATCATATTGGTGACATCCTGAAAACATCAAATTTATTAATAATAAATCTAATAGAATTATTCATCCTTCATTTGATTGCAAATTTTTTTTTTTTCTGTATTTAGAGTTTTGTTATTAGATATGTACATGATAATAACAATGACAAATGGGTCGGCACACAATTCCCATACTTAGTTATGATCAATCTCCGTAAACAGATATCATGTAGAGCCTTGTCGTACGGGATCTCTACTGTCTCTGTGGAAGGTCACGTCGAGATGAACTTTGTGTCGACCAATCAATGCGTAGCTTTCATCTAGACAAAAACACTATTATTCACATTTTGATTTCGTAATTTCTATTTTTAGACCAAGGTTTGCATGCTAATTTAACAGCGGTATTATTCAAAG
Organism: Mactra quadrangularis; assembly: GCA_025267735.1. NCBI lineage: Eukaryota > Metazoa > Mollusca > Bivalvia > Venerida > Mactridae > Mactra > Mactra quadrangularis. The sequence goes on along the minus strand of CM046303.1, from coordinate 58,563,605 downwards.
TATGCGATTGGGCGGCTCATTTCAAATTGCGTGACGTAGACGATGTAAACAAGTTACGTATCATAACAAATCGTCATGAATATTATGATGAGAAAAGGTAACCTGAACGCAACCCGCGTTTGGAAAAGGCCAGATCAAAATTAGCAAATATGGGAGCAGAAACTTTTAGATCGGGTTTACATCAGATTGAGTTATGGTCCTCCCAATGTTAATTCTTCAATAAGAAAACTGGTATTCATAGGCAGGGATGTCTACAGGTACGAGGTACCCTTACCAGTATCGGTATTGTTTCGAAAGTTTCCGCTAAATACCGTTTTGTTTTGGTACCAGTACTTAAATTGGTACTTTGAACAATATAGTGCAGATTCAGAATAAAAATACGAATGCTTTAATCTCCAAACTTTTGAGTATTTATCTTATTGATAAGTGATTTATCCAAGTACTTGGATAATCGTGATCTAGACCACAAAATTGAGTACAAATATTCATCATGTCCGAAATTGTCATATCGCCATCTAGTTTTGGAAAAATTGAAAGAACATTTTCAGCCTAATTATCACTGTAAATGGGCCACACTACTAATGAAAACTTTGATTTATGCAGGGACAAATTATCTTGTGTCAAAATTTTGATTGATAAACATTTAAACAAAAATGTTATTACTGAAAATGTCCATAAAATGTCTGGTAAAAGAAATGTTTGGGGTACATGGATTCCCATGAAGTTCAATACAATTTAAGTTTCTGTAATGTTTCACTTATTTTTGTTATTACATGAATTCCTGTATGATTCTCCACTAAAAAGTGATTCGTGGTTTGACTTGAGATTCGCTACACATGAGTCGTAGTTGGAATCGGATCGCCACTTGCTCAAAGATCCACAGCCCTAATCTATACAATCTCCATAAACAGATATCCTGTAGAGCATTGTCGTACAGGATCTCTACTTTCTCAATGCAGGGTCACGTCGAGATGAACTTTGTGTCTACCAATCTTTTAATCACATTTGATTTCGTAATTTCTATTGTTAGACCAAGTTTTGCTTGCTAATTTATCCAGAGTAATATTCACAGTCTGCGATTGGTCGGCTCATTTCAAATTGCGTGACGTAGACGATGTAAACAAGTTACGTATCATAACAATTTTGCCATGAATATTATGATGAGAAACGGTCGCCTGAACGTAACATCCTTTTGGAAAAGGCCAGATCTAAATTAGTGAGTATGCGAGCGGAAAATTTTAATCAGATTGTCATCTATATTGATAATTCTTACAATGACAGTTAATGTAATGTTGCAGGAAATTAGCATGCTTCTTATACCACAAAATTATAATATAGGCTAGTTGTCAACAATGTCTATGTCTGAATGGTCTCGCAAAAACATTACCCATGCACGTCACATGATTATATTAAATAAACTTCCCAAATAAAATATGAATTTCTGAAATATTGACTTTCAATAGTAAATTCTACTAATGTATCAGTTATATTGTTGTTATTTTGTCACAGCATGTGTGCACTGTAACTTCTACATTGCGTTTTCGATTTATAGACTGGCTCATATTCCTCAATAAGAAAATACTTACCGACAAACGTCTATGTTTATTTGTTTAAAAAATACATAATTGGATACACTCCGATATATTTTGCTTGTAAACGAACACCATAACACTAAAATACAGTCTACTGGTCTACAGAAATACTAGTACTTATTTAATTGCAACACAATATTTTATTGAGATTATTTTGGTATGAAAATATTCAGTACAAATGTCACATGTGGGGTATTTTTTTTTATATCTAGCTCTTACATATTCATAAGTATTTTTTTTACTTAACATTTGGCAATTAGAATAGCGCGATAATAAGATATATTTCAGAGCTTGCATTAAAATATTTTGGGTACAAAATACACCCAGTGAAAATGTGTTTTCACAGGTTGGTACCAGTAACACAATAAAAACACAATGAAACAGTCCATTGAGAAAACTGATATGCTAATATTCTTACCAAAAAAAAAACGATAAAAAGCTTACATCGATATACAAGTATTATTAGTCATTTTTTGCTATTTTTAAGTTAAGCGATTTGAAGCGCTAAACTTATTACCAGCATCTCGACAGCCGTTTCAGGTTCCGCCAACACAGGTCATATATAAAGTAGTTCAGTTGAACTCTATTTTACCACAACCACTAAGTTTTCCATCATAGTATGTACAAATTGTCTCTCTTTTACGAAATAATAGACCAAAAAACATCTTATGGAACATAAAATCATCAAACATATGCTGTCCTAAAGTGTTTGTTTTTATTGGGCACGTTTCACATAGCTAGCGCTTATTTGCTACAAAAATCGCTTACAAAAAAGCGCTAGCTAGCGATAGCCTAGTGGAATGTGCCCATTGATTTATTTGCATTTAAACATTGCAATTTGTACTATTGTTACATATTTGCATTAGTATTGTTTAAAATACCGTATTGTTTCCTTGGTACCCATATCGTTTCATCTCTAATGGTATCCATCCCTATTCATAGGGCTAAGGTATACTTCATAATTATACAGTACCCACCAAAAGTTTGGAGACAGTTTCAATCTGTAATCTTACTGAATAACTTTTATCAAAATATTGATAACTGTTTATTTTGAAATGCTTTTTAGTTTTGGTTTGTTTTTGGGTATCAACATATAATTGTAACTGAGACTACAACAAGTAAATCTGTGAGCTAATGCTCACTAGTGATACCCCCGCCAAAATCTAAAAATATGCGACAAACAGGAAGTAGATGAGCGAGGAGCATGAAATCGCTTTACACCACGTGGGACTATGGGATGAAGCAATATGCAAAGTATTAGGCTGCTGCATGATATAGTTGCTGAGAAAACTGCGACGGAAATTTCGTAACGGACGGACGCACGGACGAACGGACGCATGGACAAGGGTAAAACAGTATACCCCCCTCTTCTTCGAAGTGGGGGTATAAAAATAGCATAAAAGCTGTGTTATGCAAAATAATTACAATAAACATGGTTTTGGAGGCTTTAGAATATCAGATGCTAAATCTTATAGAAGTGCTGCATTCATGAAATTTGTTTTAATGCTATCACAAACTATACTTACATAATTATATTAAAAATAATGATTCTACAAAAAATAATATCAAAATTTAATAATTGCAGTAAATTTCTATTGTTCCCAAACTTTAGGCAGGTATTGTATTTCATACAGCTAAGGTATACAGACTATGTCTTGTAAATACTAGCGGTTAAGTTTGAAGCCATCACAAGTAAGTTGAAGTAAAATAAATGGTTCATTTTGATTTATTTATTGGTAAGTGTGATTACAAATTTCTGCAGAGTTTGGACATATGAAATATTTCCTATGGCCATTCTCTCTCCTACCACTGACTCTAAATCATGTAGGCAATTGTCAGTATCTGATGAAAGTATTAAAGCTTAGGCTTTCCAGGTAGGTATAGTCCAACAATATTAATCTGAGCTTGAACTACCTTATTATAATAATTACAGGCTTCACTTACATTAAATCGTGAGTTTCCAATATGTGTGTATAAGATTATACATATGTGAATAACAACCTATGTGAATATAAATAAATTTTGCAAACATGGCATGTTATTGTACTTTAAATTTTGAACTCATTCGTTTATGGGGAACACGTAAGTCCGCGATGTTGTGACACTACAATATTAGTTGTTCAGATATGTGTATTTTGCCGAAAGCTTCCGAAAAAGCGTGATTAACATACAAAGACTAAAATAGGCTATAAACTGAGTTAAATATATTCTTGAATAAAGGTCAAGCTCAGGTAAATTCTGTCAGACTATAAGTTAATTGACCCTTGTAAAGTGACATATACAATGTGTTGGTACCCTGTTTAACCCAACCAAAAATGAGCAAAAGGAACAACAGCATATAGACAAGTTAAATAAAATAATATAATTTGATACACTTACCAGAAATTAGTTATAAACATTGAACTATTTGCACAAACATCCTATTAGGTGACTATCATGTTGCTTCAAGTATTTAACTCATTGATGGTAGGCAACATCAGGATCATAGAAATGAATGATCTGAAAACAACAACAAAATTATTGGAAGATTAGTTAAGGATATTGATTTTTCCATTAGCATAAAGGGAAGATGTCTGCTTCTTGACCAAAGGTAAGTCAGAACTGATTATAAGAAAAAGAACACACTTTAGAGCTTGATATTTGAATCTGAGCAGTCAATAAAATTAGTGATTAGTTATTTTTTGTTCCATTATGGCCAATAAACAAGTTTTGTGCCTTAATACTATATATGTTCAGTGTTCATTTAATCCTTCAAAATGTCTGAAATTGGTACAGTACATCATAAAGTCTTTGATGGCATATATACAGTATCCACCAAAAGTTTGGAGACGTTTTCTACTTAAAAGGCTTACTGAATAGCTATTATTTAAAGTTTGATAACTTTTTTCTCAGAAAGGCTCTTTAGTTTTGCTTTATGTTTTGGTTTCCTTATGATAATAATTGAGACTTCAAAGGTAGCATAAAATCAAGGACTGTTGCGAGTAACCAAGTACTCAATATTCGCTATTCGGACTAGAAAATCGAGTACAAATGTTCGGCACTTTCGAAATCTCTGACATGATTTTCCATGTAATAAAAGCTTCTTTAGTTCTTCACCTATTTTTGTTAAATTCATATGTATATTTGTGAGTATATACATATGAATTTAACAAGAATCACTCGTTAATAAAAAAGCATACAGGAATTCATATATATAACACATATATATATATATATTATGTGTGTTGTATATATGAATTCCAGTTTGCTTTTTTAATAACAAGTGATTCTTGGTTTGATTGAAGAATCGCTACACATAGATCATGGTTTGGATTGGATCTCCACTTGTTCAATGATCCATAGCCCTAATAAAAGCTATGCTATAGAAAATAATTACAGAAAACATGGTTTTGGAGGATTAAGGAGGTCAAATGCTGAATCTTAATAATGTGTTGCATTCATAGTTTGTTTTCATTTTATCACAAACAATATTTAATTATATTAAAAATAATGATTTTATAAAAATAATAATCCAAATTCAAAAATAGTAGCAAAATTATTTTTGCCTCCTAACTTTTGATGGGTACCGTGCGATAGTTTCAATGTACAAATAAGTAAAAAGAAATTCAATAAGAAGGTAGACAAACCAATGGCTTAGTGAAACATAGAACTAACTATGTTATCAAAACTTTTTAAGTGACCTAAAATGTAAAATTAAACCAGAATGAGATATGTCTTTTTCAGATAGACCAATATTCCGATTAATCCCTTTCATCTTTACAATTTCAAATCTATCTAAACTATTTTTACTTTTGCATTAAGATTAATTCATAAAACAAAATGCATAGGAACATCATTGCATTAAGCCAAATTAAACAAATAATTCTGTGAGCTAATGCTCACTAGTGATACCCCCGCCAAAATCTAAAAATATGCGACAAACAGGAAGTAAATGAGTAAGGAGCATGAAATCGCTTTACACCACATGGGACTATAGTATGAAGCAATATGCAAAGTTTCAGGCTGCTGCATGGTATAGTTGCTGAGAAAACTGTGACGGAAATTTTGTAACGGACGGACGGACGGACGGACGGACGGACGCACGCACACACGCACACACGGACAAGGGTAAAACAGTATACCCCCCTCTTCTTCGAAGCGGGGGTATAAAAAAGATAGTTCTTAGCTGTAACACTTACATCACTTGTTTACAACCAAAGAGTAAACGTTATCACATCATCATCATCATCATCATCATCATCATATCCTGAGTTTATTTGTCATCTGCTGCGGGTGTCCCAGATACTGAGGTAGGCAGCAGGCGGCTAGAACGTCTAACACCAGCTCTCCAGCCGTCCCTATTGTGTGGACTAATATTGCCCATACCACATACACTTAAATCCGTCTTGATGCAATCAGACCAAGATTTTCTAGGTCTTCCACGCCCACAGGCCCTTGGAATATCCATGTTCATAATGGTGTTGGTACAATTGTTACGAGAAGCATGACCAAACCACCTCAGGCGTTTGGTACGAAGAGCTATGGCTATCTCTTGAATTCCTAATTTGGTGTCAGTAAAATTCTGAAATACAAAGGAGACATAATCATACAAACATTAAAAAGCATTCAATTGTGAAACAGTTCATTCTAATTCAGAATAGAGAAAGTATAAATGATCCAAAGCAGTGATTTCATATCTGATGTTCAAGGGAGCTAATACTGTAAGGTTACTGTATTGTACCATATATTTTACAGTGAGTTATCTCCCTGCAGCATTTCCTGAGAAGAACCAGTACTGGAATGGCATCAGGGACCACAATGGAAATAAGGGCTTGCCCTTTTTTGTGTTATCCCTGGTGTTGGTGTGCAATACATAGTTACTACATCATGATGTCTGTGATATTTGTGTTTGTATGTTTTACGATGTGTACACTATGCCAAATAAATATTATTATTATCCTCAGTATGCAAAAGCCAAACTTCGCAAATCAATTTAAAATTAACTTAAAAAAAAAATGAATGCAAAAAAACTGCTTACTATTTTCTTGCCTTATACAGGATCACAGTAGAAATTCTCGAGTATCGCTGATAATATATAATATCTAGATGTCAAACACTAGGTCACCATTAGAAGACACTTTTAAAATCAATCTCACTTTATCTTCATCAAAAACTGGAAAAGGTGAATACTAATAGATGTATGCAGTCATAGAATTTAGCCAGTGGACATTGGACTGAGTCCAACAAAATCCCCCTTGGTCCAATGACTTTTACAATCAGAGTGGTTCCAATGGTACACCAACTCTGTGATGTCACCATTTACCTAATTCATATTTATTCATTGGAGTTAACGCCATGTCAACACAATGTCAACTAAGACTGTCTTGCATGTAAACCAGTACAGAAACCAACAATAGTAACATCTACCATTTATTTTGGATATACATATATTTACAGCAGATCAATGAACTCATCTTGGTTAAAATGTTTCAAATCTGAAAAAAAATCTTTGTATTAATGATCAACAGTTTCTTTCAAATTCAATGATCTTTTGTCAGGACTAAACATTATTTTTTAAAGTAGGTTGCCCATTTGGACAACCAGCTATAATTATGTTTTACTTGCCCAAATCAAATACATTGTAAATGTATTTTCTAGCAGGTTTTCAGGGGTAATCAAACAATTTTATTTTTAAAACCTGTTTCACATAAAATCACCCCAAGAGGCAATCTCAGTAAACAGATATCCTATACACTGCCATCATAGGTAAAACAATTGATTTTTGTGAGGGGAAAATTTGATATCAGGCTTTATTCAGATTGCACCAAGAGACTACTTTGGCTCATATAGATGATTTGGCATGTACACTGCCCTCCAAAAGTTCCTTCACACATTTACAATTACATTTACGAAATATTGTAAAAGCAGTTATTGTTTTTTTTTAATTTTGCAAAAATATTAAACCAGTATATTTTCTTATGGATCGTATCGATAAGAAAGGAGACAATATAACTACATTTGTATATACGTTACAGGTAGCTATTGTAAATTTACAACCATTCACATTTCCTTATTTATGATCATGGGTTGTTTAAGTGTTGAGTTGTCTCTAACTATGGGTTAAGTTGTTCAAACTCAGGGTTGAGACAACCACGGGTTGGGTTGTCCACGGGTTAAGTAGTACCGAACCCTTTTAACAAACAGACACAGGGATCATAATTCTTGAGCAAAAAAGGCAACCCTGTGAATACTGAAAATACAGGGACTTCCCATGGTTATGAATGTCATACAGTGAGTTGTATCGCGATATATCGTGCTGGGTTATGATATGTATACCATAGACTGATGTATCAATATTGAATCGATAAATATGGCCATACCATCTCATCCCTTATGTTTATGAAGCATGTCAACATTTTTGCCTCTATAGGGTCTTAATTAGAAAGAATTGTTATGGTATGGATGTGAAGTTAGCAAGAACAGCAGTAAGTATAACCTTACTCCTGTAATGCAAGCAGTAAGATGAAAACTACAGCAATATGATCAATCTTACTGTTACTGAGTTTTTGTCCTATAGACTGTAGACAGTTTTCCAAATCGACTTCTTTCCATGGAGATTGGTTTCTCCCATCTAGTAATATCTTCAATCTGAAATAGATAAAATCAGAGAGGAGAAACTGGAAAGAACTGTTTCTTGTTAAGATAAAAACAAAATGATTGCATACCTACTGAATACAATTTTAGGGGGAGATAGAACCAGAAACACACATATTTTTGTGCCAGAAGTTCGTGACATGAATTTTGATGATATAAAATACACAAGACAACAAAAATGCATTTACAATTGAGCACTTTTGCCTTGGAGTGCATATCATGGACAAGAATTTTACTTAATGACATTTTACTGTACATAAACATTATAATTTCTAGTAAAATTGTATACATACTATGCAAAAATTAATCTATCTTTTTTTTTGCTAGATTTTAACGCCATGTCAACACAATTTTAGGTCATTTTGCAGCATCCAGCGCACCTAACCTAGCTTTCCTGGACTATTGTCTATAACCAGTACTCACCTACCCTTCCACAAGGCCGGAAACTTCTCCTTATTATCTAATCAATGGAGGAAAATCAACATTATTGTCAAATTTTCATGGAAGAGTATAACCTCCCCGGTGGGATTCAAAACCGCACCCCTCAGGCACGAGATTCCAAATCCCAGAGCACTACAAACTGCGCTATCGATCCGTGTTAATCTATCTATCTAAGATATTCTACTAATTGACTTAATGCAGTGGGTCAGTAAATACATCACATGTAGATTTTGTTTGTTATACTGGTATGTTTTTGTACAAGTAAAATGATTTTATTGTGCCTGCAATTATTATGAAGAGTATTTTTCTAAGTGTGTATACATGTGTTTTTGCTGTGTAAGTCAAGTAGGCTAGTATGCTTGTCATAACAGTTTTTCATGATGTAGGGTAAGGTAGGGCATGACTTGGTACATGTAGTGCGTGTAAGCAAAAAAGCTAATTGGTATGGTTAAAGGAAAAAATGTTGTATTTGTTCATAATAAGTAATTTGTACACCAGTCACACATGTCAGTGAAGGGGGGACATATACTTCCATGTAAAGATATTTGTTTCCCTAAGATTAAGAACAAGTTTGTATTAATCACAATTAATGAAATCTGACATATATTCATTAAGCAAAGCAACAAAGGCATGTAATGGGCAAGGTAAAATGTGAATAATGTATAGTAAACCAGATGGCGTAAACCAGGAGTTTGGGTTAATTTTCAATACAATTATCAAGATAAAAAAGAGAATTCCAAAAAAACATAAACACTTTGTGGACAAATGAACTGATTTGTTGCTAGCTTTGTTGGTTGTGCCGTCTTCATGCTGAATTAGAACATTTGACAAGAGATCCATAGTGGCTCTTCATGGCTCACATCAGTTTAAACAATAGATTAGGTTACTGATGTTATAACAAAAACTGCTGACCTTGCATTTTGAAGGGAATAGGTATTGAAGAAAGTGGACAAATTTTAAACCCTAAAAGTAATCGCCCATAAAAACCTTTGAATTTTATATTGACATATTTTTCAAAATAAAATTGAATCAAAATAAACCTATAAAATATAAATCCAATGATACATAAATTGATTCTATCTTAATAAATAAATATAGAATGCATTGAAATAATATTCCAGGAAATATTATCAATCAATTCAAAAATACAAGACTATAAGTAGTAGTGAATGTGCTGTTTGCCAAGTCTTAATGAATAACACATTGATTTTAAACTATTGACAAATTTTAATGAAAAAAACCTACAAATTATGAGTTTTTAAAACATAAAAAATAATAACTACACTTAAATAAAACTAAAAATAAAAATGAAATATACTTGTAAAGGCTAAATATATAACTTGCTTTTTCCAACAATAAAAATAAGTAGAATTCATGTGCGATTAAAACAAAGATTAAACATTAAAGAACTTTAAAGAATGCCCAAAACAAAAACAAAATGACTATGTAAGTGATTGACAGGACATGTCAACCTACTGTACAGTATCTAAATGTACTGTTCAGTAACGAGTACTGTCTTAGTCATTGACTGGCTGTGACCAGAACAATGACAGGTGTTTTCCTCGCCGCAATGTGTCAACTTGTCCGTGCAATGTCGTTCACTCACAAATCTGTCCATTACAGAAAACATTAGTTTATTAAATTACAATATCATCATTTATCATAAAACAGTATATACACTGAAATATATTATAAAAAATAACTTTACTGTACAAAAAATAACCTACATCATTTGAAAGAATTAACTTACCAGAAAAAAATCTTAGATTGAAAAATAACCTACTAGCAAAAATAAAGTAAAAAAAAAAGACAAATTTCCAAATTCAAAGTAAAAAAAAAGGAGAAAAAACATGCTAACACATCATGAACTCTGTTTATATCAATTGGAGAGGTAAGACTCCGTAACCAAGTCATATCAACCATCTCCATTTGACCAGTGTCTAGTGTCTGTCGCATGATAAACCTTAAATTGTAAAAAAACCTACATCAACTAGAAAAAAATAACCTTCAGCAAAAATTTAAGATTAAAAAAATAATCTACTAGCAAAAATAATGATGAAAAAAGGAAAGAAAATTACCAAAAAAAATAACCTACAGCAAAAATTTAAGAATAAAAAAATAACCTACTAGCAAAATTAATGACGAAAAAAGATGAGAAAAAAAAACAAAGGAAAAGTAAAAATAGAAAAAAAGACATGCAAACACATCACAGACTCCGTTAACATCAATTGGAGAGGTAAGACTCCGTGACCAAGTCATATCGACCAATCTCCATTTGACCAGTGCCTAGTGACTATCGCATGTTAAACATTAAATTGTAAAAAATAACCTACATCAACTGTAAAAAAAACCTACAGCAAAAATTTAAGATTGAAAAAATAACATACTAGCAGAACTAATGATGGAAAAATAACCTACAAGCAAATTAATAGATAAAATGAAAAGAAAAATACAAAATTAAGTAAAAATAGAAAAAAAAACATGCAAATACATCACAGACTCTGTTAACATCAATTGGAGAGGTAAGACTCCGTGACCAAGTCATATTGACCAATCTCCATTTGACCAGTGCCTAGTGACTATCGCATGTAAAACCTTAAATTGTAAAAAAAAAACCTACATCAACTGTAAAAAACCTACAGCAAAAATATAAGATTGAAGAAATAACCTACTAGCAAAATTATTATTGAAAAAATAACTGAAAAAATAACCTAATAGCAAAATTATTGATGGAAAAATAACCTACTAACAAAATTATTGATGAAAAATAACCTACAAGCAAAATAATTGATAAAAAAGAAAAGAAAAATACAAAATTAAGTAAACACAGAAAAAAAACATGCAAATACATCACCGACTCCGTTAACATCAATTGGAGAGGTAAGACTCCGTGACCAAGTCATATCGACCAATCTCCATTTGACCAGTGCCTAGTGACTATCGCATGTTAAACATTAAATTGTAAAAAATAACCTACATCAACTGTAAAAAAAACCTACAGCAAAAATTAAAGATTGAAAAAATAACATACTAGCAGAACTAATGATGGAAAAATAACCTACAAGCAAATTAATAGATAAAATGAAAAGAAAAATACAAAATTAAGTAAAAATAGAAAAAAAAACATGCAAATACATCACAGACTCTGTTAACATCAATTGGAGAGGTAAGACTCCGTGACCAAGTCATATCGACCAATCTCCATTTGACCAGTGCCTAGTGACTATCGCATGTAAAACCTTAAATTGTAAAAAATAACCTACATCAACTGTAAAAAAAACCTACAGCAAAAATTAAAGATTGAAAAAATAACATACTAGCAAAACTAATGATGGAAAAATAACCTACAAGCAAATTAATAGATAAAATGAAAAGAAAAATACAAAATTAAGTAAAAATAGAAAAAAAAAACATGCAAATACATCACAGACTCTGTTAACATCAATTGTAGAGGTAAGACTCCGTGACTAAGTCATATCGACCAATCTCCATTTGACCAGTGCCTAGTGACTATCACATGTTAAACATTAAATTGTAAAAAATAGCCTACATCAACTGTAAAAAAAACCTACAGCAAAAATTTAAGATTGAAAAAATGACATACTAGCAAAACTAATGATGGAAAAATAACCTACAAGCAAATTAATAGATAAAATGAAAAGAAAAATACAAAAGTAAGTAAAAATAGAAAAAAAAACATGCAAATACATCACAGACTCTGTTAACATCAATTGGAGAGGTAAGACTCCGTGACCAAGTCATATCGACCAATCTCCATTTGACCAGTGCCTAGTGACTATCGCATGTAAAACCTTTAATTGTATAAAAATAACCTACATCAACTGTAAAAAACCTACAGCAAAAATTTAAGATTGAAGGAATAAACTACTAGCAAAATTATTATTGAAAAAATAACTGAAAAAATAACCTAATAGCAAAATTATTGATGGAAAAATAACCTACTAACAAAATTATTGATGAAAAATAACCTACAAGCAAAATAATTGATAAAAAAGAAAAGAAAAATACAAAATTAAGTAAACACAGAAAAAAAAACATGCAAATACATCACAGACTCTGTTAACATCAATTGGAGAGGTAAGACTCCGTGACCAAGTCATATCGACCAATCTCCATTTGACCAGTGCCTAGTGACTATCGCATGTTAAACATTAAATTGTAAAAAATAACCTACATCAACTGTAAAAAAAACCTACAGCAAAAATTTAAGATTGAAAAAATGACATACTAGCAAAACTAATGATGGAAAAATAACCTACAAGCAAATTAATAGATAAAATGAAAAGAAAAATACAAAACTAAGTAAAAATAGAAAAAAAACATGCAAATACATCACAGACTCTGTTAACATCAATTGGAGAGGTAAGACTCCGTGACCAAGTCATATCGACCAATCTCCATTTGACCAGTGCCTAGTGACTATCGCATGTAAAACCTTAAATTGTAAAAAAATAACCTACATCAACTGTAAAAAACCTACAGCAAAAATTTAAGATTGAAGAAATAAACTACTAGCAAAATTATTATTGAAAAAATAACTGAAAAAATAACCTAATAGCAAAATTATTGATGGAAAAATAACCTATTAACAAAATTATTGATGAAAAATAACCTACAAGCAAAATAATTGATAAAAAAGAAAAGAAAAATACAAAATTAAGTAAACACAGAAAAAAAAACATGCAAATACATCACAGACTCTGTTAACATCAATTGGAGAGGTAAGACTCCGTGACCAAGTCATATCGACCAATCTCCATTTGACCAGTGCCTAGTGACTATCGCATGTTAAACATTAAATTGTAAAAAATAACCTACATCAACTGTAAAAAAAACCTACAGCAAAAATTTAAGATTGAAAAAATAACATACTAGCAAAACTAATGATGGAAAAATAACCTACAAGCAAATTAATAGATAAAATGAAAAGAAAAATACAAAAGTAAGTAAAAATAGAAAAAAAAACATGCAAATACATCACAGACTCTGTTAACATCAATTGGAGAGGTAAGACTCCGTGACCAAGTCATATCGACCAATCTCCATTTGACCAGTGCCTAGTGACTATCGCATGTAAAACCTTTAATTGTATAAAAATAACCTACATCAACTGTAAAAAACCTACAGCAAAAATTTAAGATTGAAGGAATAAACTACTAGCAAAATTATTATTGAAAAAATAACTGAAAAAATAACCTAATAGCAAAATTATTGATGGAAAAATAACCTACTAACAAAATTATTGATGAAAAATAACCTACAAGCAAAATAATTGATAAAAAAGAAAAGAAAAATACAAAATTAAGTAAACACAGAAAAAAAAACATGCAAATACATCACAGACTCTGTTAACATCAATTGGAGAGGTAAGACTCCGTGACCAAGTCATATCGACCAATCTCCATTTGACCAGTGCCTAGTGACTATCGCATGTTAAACATTAAATTGTAAAAAATAACCTACATCAACTGTAAAAAAAACCTACAGCAAAAATTTAAGATTGAAAAATAACCTACTAGCAAAACTAATGATGGAAAAATAACCTACAAGCAAATTAATAGATAAAATGAAAAGAAAAATACAAAATTAAGTAAAAATAGAAAAAAAACATGCAAATACATCACAGACTCTGTTAACATCAATTGGAGAGGTAAGACTCCGTGACCAAGTCATATCGACCAATCTCCATTTGACCAGTGCCTAGTATCTATCGCATGTAAAACCTTTAGTTGTAAAAAAAACCTACATCAACTAGAAAAAAATACCCTACAGCAAAAATTTAAGATTAAAAAAATAATCTACTAGCAAAATTAATGATGAAAAAAGAAAAGAAAATTAACAAAAAAAGTAACCTACAGCAAAAATTTAGGATTAAAAAAATTATCTTCTAGCAAATTTAATGATGAAAAAAGAAAAGAAAATTAACAAACAAAATAACCTACAGCAAAAATTTAAGATTAAAAAAATAATCTACTAGCAAAATTAATGATGAAAAAAAATGATATTAACAAAGGAAAAGTAAAAATAGAAAAAAAGACATGCAAACACATCACTGACTCTGTTAACATCAATTGGAGAGGTAAGATTCAGTGAGTCATATCGACCAATCTCCATTTGACCAGTGCCTAGTATCTATCGCATGTAAAACCTTAAATTGTCAAAAAAACCTACATCAACTGCAAAAAATAACCTACAAGCAAAATTCTAAGATTGGTAAAAAAAACCTACTAGCAAAAAAATGTAAAAAAAAAGAAAACAAAAATGACAAAATCAAAGTAAAAAAAAACTCACAGAAAAAAACTATGCTAACACATCATGAACTCTGTTTATATCAATTGCAGAGGTAAGACTCCGTGACCAAGTCATATCGACCATCTCCATTTGACCAGTGTCTAGTGTCTGTGGCATGATAAACCTTCAAATAAATTGGTAAAAAAAACTACTAGCAAAACAAGAGCACTGCTAGGCGGAGCATTATATGCCAGAAAGTGTTGTTTTTTAAGTTTGAATATTGTGGACCAAATGGAACTTAAGAAATGCTCCGGAAACTGTTTTCAGTTTTAAAGTAATAGTTACCTTGACCTTCGACCTTGTGACCCCAAAATCAATAGGGGTCTTTTACCCGATATGGACAATCCTTCCATGAAGTTTGAATACTGTGGGCCAAATGAAACTTTAGTTATGCTCCGGAAACTGTTTTCAGTTTTAAGGTAATAGTGACCTTGACCTTTGACATTGTGACCCCAAAATCAATAGGGTTCTTCTACCTGATATGGACAATCATCATATGAGGTTTAAATATTGTGGGCCAAATGAAACTTTAGTTATGCTTTGGAAACTGTTTTCAGTTTTAAGGTAATAGTGACCTTGACCTTTGACCTTGTGACCCCAAAATCAATAGGGGTCTTCTACCTAATATGGACAATCATCATATGAAAATTAAATATTGTGGGTCAAATGAAACTTAAGTTATGCTCCGGAAACTGTTTTCAGTTTAAAGGTAATAGTGACCTTGACCTTTGACCTTGTGACCCAAAAATCAATAGGGGTCTTCTAACCAATATGGACAATCATCATATGAGGTTTAAATATTGTGGGCCAAATGGAACTTAAGTTATGCTCTGGAAACTGTTTTCAGTTTTAAGACCTTTGACCTTGTGACCCTAAAATCAATAGGGGTCTTCAACCCGATATTGGCAATCATGGTATGAAGTTTGAATCTTGTGGGCCAAATGGAACTTAAGTTAAGCTCCGGAAACCGTATTGCTAACAGAGGGACGAACAAACAGACGCCAGGGGGTATAACATAATATGCCCAAAATTCTTTCTGGCATATTAAATATGTAAAAAAAGAAAACAAAAATGACAAAATCAAAGTAAAACAAAAAAACAGAAAAAACTTTGCTAACACATCATGAACTCTGTTTATATCAAATGGAGAGGTAAGACTCCGTGACCAAGACATATCGACCATCTCCATTTGACCAGTGTCTAGTGTCTGTGGCATGATAAAGCTTAAATTGTAAAAAAACTACATCAAATGCAAAAAATAACCAACAAGCAAAATTCTAAGATTGGTAAAATAAACCTACTAGCAAAAAAATGTAAAAAAAGGAAACAAAAATGACAAAATCAAAGTAAAAAATGGAAAAAAAATGCAAACACATCATGAACTCCACATAGTATCTAGTGTTTATGGCATGATAAACCTTAAATTGTAAAAATAACCTACATCAACAGCAAAAAATTACCTACTAGCAAATGTTATTAAAAATATTACAAAAATAGAATGGTAAAATATATATGTAAAATTCAAAAATTGTGCAGGCACATCACCTACTCCTTATCAATACTGAAAAATAAAGCGACCACACCATTATTATTATCTCTGTTTGAACATTTTCGATTGTCAATAACAACTTTGAAATGGAATATAAACAATAATTAAAAATAGTTTCATACAATAAATTAGATGTTGTAAAAACGTTTTGGGCTGAGAATGCAAAATGATAAAAACAGTTATGCTGTGTTTGCTTTTTTAATGCTTACAGAGTTATCATGTGTCATACAGCAACAAAGAAAGAACTGATCAAAACAGTGATGCTATGTTTGCTTTATAAAATGCTTATGGAGTTATTATGTGTCATACAGCGACAAAGAAAGAACTGATCAAAACAGTTATTCTATGTTTGCTTTATAAAATGCTTATGGAATTATTATGTGTCATACGGTGATAAAGAAAGAAATGATCAAAACAGTGATGCTATGTTTGCTTTATAAAATGCTTATGGATCTATTATGTGTCATACAGCGACAAAGAAAGAAATGATCAAAACAGCCATGCTATGTTTGCTGAATAAAATATTTTCAGAATTATTATGTGTCATACAGCAACAAAGAAAGTATAACGCTCAAAACAGTAATGCTATGTTTACTCTATTAAAATGCTTACGGAGTTGTCATGTGTCATTCAGGCACAAAGAGAGTTTTTTTGTGTCCTACAGCGACAAAGAAAGAAAATATAAAAATAGTTATGCTATGTTTGCTGTATAAAATGCTTACAGAGTTTTTATGTGTCATACAGCGACAAAGAAAGAAATGATCAAAACAGTTATGCTTTGTTTGCTTTATAAAATGCTTATGGAGTTATTATGTGTCATACAGCGACAAAGAAAGAAATGATCAAAACAGTTATGCTTTGTTTGCTGTATAAAATATTTTCAGAATTATTATGTGTCATACAGCAACAAAGAAAGTACAACCATCAAAATAGTGATGCTATGTTTACTTAATTAAAATGCCTACAGAGTTTTTATGTGTCATACAGAGACAAAAAAAGAAATGATCAAAACAGTTATACTACGTTTGCTGTATAGAATGCTTACAGAGTTTTTATGTGTCATAAAGCGACAGGAAGAATAAAGCCAGGAAGAATAAAGTATACTTTCTAATTCTGTTCAACACATGGTATGTTATTATTGTATGGATCTGACACTAATTGGCAGAGATATCCAACAAATTGAAAACTTTAACACAAAAAAGCAAAGGTAAAATCCATAATTGAGCCAGGTAGAGTTGTGGTTACTTTCTAATTCAGTTTATCACATAACTTATGGAATCATTGTTTGCAATTTCTTCAGAATCTGACGATAAATGGCAGAGATATGCAACAAATTGAAATCTTTAACGCAAAAATTACAAGGGAAATAATCCATAATTAAGCCAGGAAGAGTTGTAGTTACTTTCTAATTCTTTACATCACAGGGTATGTTATCATTGTATGAAGTTTTGTAGAGATCTGACTATAAATGGCAGAAATATATGAAACAATAAAAACTTCAACGCAATTGTTAACACCAAAATTACAAAGGTAAATAATCCATAATAAAGGCAGGTGGAGTTTTGGTTACTTTTTTATTCTGTTCCTCACATGGTATGTTATTATTGTATGAAGTTTCATTAGGATCTGACTATAAATGCCAAAAATATATGGAAAAGAAAAACTTTAACACAATTCAGAATTGTTAACAACACCCTAACCCTAACCCTGCCCATGTTTCACTTAACTATTAGCCAAATATTCTCGTTGAAAAATCCTGCTTAAAAAGATAAAAATAACTGCACTTATCTTTTTTTTCAAATGACCATTCATCTACTGTTCACTACCATCTAAAACAATATTCCACACAGTTGTATTATCTGAAATAGTAAATCGAAGAACTGATAGTGCAGTGTTAATGAAATTTTAAAAAGCTGATCATGACGCTACTCTCAAGAAAAATAGTAAAACAAGAGCAGTCAAATGACAGCTTTCTTGACTTTTCTAATGTTTTACTCATGGCAAGGCTTATCTTTCAACAAAAGTGCTATCAAGACAAGATTTAGCTTTCCTTAGGAAATTAAAAATCAGTCAAACAATAGTTACAAAGTCATAAATTTTGTAAAATATGAAAAGGGCATAACTCCAAAACATACATCTCAAGTACTGTTCATTCATAGTTGTTTAGATGTAGTATCAATGAATAAGCATACCATTTAAATTTCTTTGTAAGTAAAGATATTTTCAATTGGAACAAATTTTAATATTAAATATTTCAGTTTAATGGGCATAACTCCCATAATAATTAGTCAAGAGCTATGTCCTTTATAGTTGTGATGACATAGTACTGGTCAATAAGCATAACAACTTTCACTTAATTACCTTGATGAAAATTGAAAAAAAATCACTTTGAAGTACTTTAACCTTACTTTAGTTAAAAGGGAGCATAACTCTGAGAATAATTCATCCAGAATTATATCCCTTGGCAGAAGTGAAGATGTGGTACTGTCAAATAAGCCTTTCAACTTACAATCAAATATCTTGATTATTAAAAAAAACCAATTCAGTTTGAACAAACTTTAACATTCACTGTAAAAGTATAAAGGAGCATAACTTCATAAAATCAAATTGATCCAGAGTAATGTCCCTTTATAGTTAGATGGATGTAGAGCTGAAGACTAAGCTTGCAAATACATGTACGTTTGTAACAAGTGAAAATATCACAATTTAAACAATGTTTAACACCGGTTAATAGTGCAGTTGGTAGCGCATCAGGATTTGGATCATGTGTCCCTAAGGGGGTACGGGTTCGAATTCCACCCGGGGTGGTTATACCCTTCCATGAAAATTAGACTATAATGTCAATTTTCCTCCATTGATAATTCAGTAGACTTGAGTGCTACCAACTGAGGTGGCTTACACAATTTTGTACAAAAACTTAGTAAGTATGTTCTTTTAATTCAGAACAGCCTATTTTCCCTTCCATTGGATTTTTGATAAATAATTCCAATTATTTTACATAACACACTGTGGACAAGTTTTTTATTTATCTGTTAAAAATTCTCACAAGAGCTGTCAGAGGAGACAGCATGTAAGTAATTGTCACATGAGATGTAGTTGATGATATTAGGAACATACATATTTTAAAATTTGAAAATATAACCTTAACAAATCAAAAATAAAAAAAAGTTCATGGAGACAATTTTGAAAACAAAATTTATTTGGAGTTATAAACCTTGTCACATGAGATGTGATTGATAATAAGGAACATATATTTAAAGTTTGATGTCAATACCTAATGAAATAAAAACAGTTGCAGTAAAAAAATTTTTTTTAAAGAAAACTCAATGTTCAAAGGGGGATATTTCTGAAATAAATTGAATAAGGAGTTATGAACCTTGTCACATGAGATGATGTTGATAATAAGGAATGGATATATTTAAAGTTTGAAGTCAATATCAAAAGAAATAAAATAGTTTAACTTTAAGGCCGCAACCAGTTGATCATGTGTTCTACGGATTTTCTAGAAAAAAAAATGGGGCAAGCAAGCGAAGAAATATTTTTTAAAAAGTCTTTATTCACTTGGTTTATATAGCGGTTTGACCAAACTTTTATGAGCGAGCTAGGAAATAAAATATTTTTTTGTAAAAACCGTCCAAATTAAGGTGCAAAGCGAATCCATAGAACATATGATCAATATGTTGTGGTAGTAAACAATATTTTACTGCACAAAACTTAAATCAGAAATATGGACGCAGTCACCGACACTAGGGGAGTAGGAGAGCTCTCCATTTACTTTGTAAAGTCAAGCGAAAAATCATAATCCCAGAAGGAAAAGTTGAAATGAGATTGAGAGCAAAATCTTTGCAAAATCAGTGCAGTGGTTTTATAATAATTTGTGGTTTATATGGGTCCCAATCTCTGTAAACAGAGATCCTGTTCTACTCGCGTTGTTTTACTGGATCTCTACTTAGTCAATGCAAGGTCACGTCGAGATGACCTTTGTATCGACCAATCAATGCGTAGCTCAATCTCCATTAACAGAGATCCTGTTCTACTCACATTGCCATACTGGATCTCTACTTAGTCAATGCAAGGTCACGTCGAGATGAACTTTGTGTCGACCAATCAATGCGTAGCTTTCATCTAGACGAAAACACTATTAATCACGTTTTGATTTCGTAATTTCTATTTTTAGACCAAGGTTTGCATGCAAATTTAACAGCAATATTATTCACAGTCTGGGATTGGACGGCTTATTTCAAATTGCATTATGTAGACGATGTAAACAAGTTACGTATCATAACAATTTTGTCATTAATATTATGATGAGAAAAGGTCACATGAACGTGACCTTGGTTTTGAAAAGGCCAGATCTATATTAGCGAGTATGCGAGCGGTGAAATTTTAGATTGGGTTTTAATCAGATTGTAAGGGTCCAGGTTCCACACCAACTACTTATACCATTCAAATTTCTTGATAAGAATATAAAAAATATTTTAATCAGGGCTATAATTTAACAAAAAATTGGACTTGCATATTGGAAATGAAAAAAGCACAGTCATTCTTTTCTCTGTATAACAGTGGTAATAGTTTAACATTTACTTTAATAGGGGCATAACTCCAAATTAATATATCTTAGAGCTAAATCCTTTTAGATTCATGTAGTTTTAGTAAAAACAAGTCTACAAAATGTAATATCTTGGTTAAGTATTGAAGACATTCTACACAAGAAAAACTTTAACCTTATATTTTTGTTTTTGTTTATAAAAGGGCAATATTTAGGGGGCATGGGTTAGATTCCAAGACAGGGCATACTTTTGTGGAGCTTGGTCATGAAATTATTTCTTCTGCCATTCTCCCTTCTACCAATGGTTCTCAATCATGTAGGGCAGTTGTCAGTCAGACAGTCACTGGTGAAAGTATGCGCCACAGTGATTCCCTTTCACACACTACTGCGCGCATCAACCATTAAATAGGCCATGCAAATACCATTAATATTTTAACACAGTTTTCATGATGTTTTCATGCTATGCCATTAAAAATAACCTCTTAACCTTTAACCTGTTAATGGTCATTTTTTTAATGGCATTCATTAAAAATCCATTACTTCAGCCTTTTAAAATCGTGTTAAAACAAGCTGTTAAAAATATCATTTTAAGGACCATGAAATGTACCATGAAAAAAATGCTACATATTAAGTGCCATGAAATTAAGCCATTAAACATACCATTAAAAAAAGTAATGGCTAAAAAAAAAACATGAATATTTATTAATGGGTACATAATTAATGGGCCATAAAAATGGCATGAAACAATGGCATGAAAATCCCATTAACAGGTTAAAGGATAAGAGCCATTACTTTTTTTAATGGTATTCTTATGCCATTAAATGGGTTTTACTAGTTTTTCATGGTGCCATTAAAATATAATGAACAGGATTAAGTGGTTTTTAATGACTTCCTATTGATGCCCATTAAATTCTTACAATAAAAATTAAGAAAAAAGATCTGGGACAGAACTCCAGGCTGTGTCATGCATGTATCCTCAAGGATCTTGCATGGCAACCACTACTGGAGATAAGAAGAGACCTCCTTTACAAGATCTAGAACAAACTGGTAGACATAGATCCAGGACCCATCCTCCAATGCGGCGACACCAGACCCTGAGAAAGATCAAGGTTACAGCAGGCCGCAGCAGCATCTACTGTCCATAACAGTTCTTTCTACCCACGCACCATAGGTGAGTGGAACCAGCTACCAGTCACAGCCACAGATGCCACCTGTCTAGAAGACTGCTCTAGCTCAGCTTAGATCCTCACCCTCTTGAACAGCCTAGTCAGTCTTAGCTCGTAAATTGTTTGAATCCTGTACATAATTACAAGCTCCATATGGGGAATTTCATTTAAAATAGGTAACAGGATGCATAGGAGGATCCAGCAGGGGGTCCGAAACCCCCCTAGAATTTCCAAAACGTACCTGTCTATTAGTGTATTTCTTGACTGTATGTCATTTTTATGCATCACTAAGCAATTTTTCTTGGTGAATAATATAGATTTAATGGTTATGTAGTTTTTATTATCAATATGATGCATTATTCTGCCAATAATGCATAATGTTAATGTGGTTCGAAAATTTGAAACCACCCTAGAAGAGTTAGGACCCCCCCCCCACCCCCACCCCACCCCTAGAAAAGTTCGGACCCCCCTGTAGAAAAGTTCAGACCCCCCCCCCCCCCCCCCCCGAAAAAAAATCCTGGATCCGCCCCTGGGATGACTGTCTCATCCCCCTAGTTAGGTCGTAATTACAGTCTATGAAGACTCTTGACTTGACATTGAAGAAATAAGAAGATTTAAATTTGTTAATCATTCAACTTTCTACTCTTGATTGCAAGTAATGCAAGGTGAAAAAAAACAGCTACCACTGTTACTATTGAAAATTTAAAAGACATACAGAGTCAAACATCCCATCATAAGAACAGTTCATAAAAGCAATATGGTTATCCAAAAATTGTTATCCGAAAATATGTACACTTGTACTTACTTGTTTTTATCATGCTGCAGATTTTTTAAATCAAATATAAGATTTCCATATTGTCTTTGCATCTTTTATGAGTTGATGGTGACAATAGATATGCCGTATAACAATTCAACGTTTAGAAAAATCTTCTTTTTTGAAATAGGCGGTAAAGCACTTTTCTGTTTTCAGCCATCTTTGAATTTATTAAAGATTGGGATAAAAGTCAGTTTATTCATTAAGTTAATACACAGTAGTCTCCCCTGAATTTAGGAAAAACGAAACTTTGGGCCTCTAAGTTATATTTTTCAAGGATCATACTACTATTTGACAATGGATTGATAATCCTGCTGTTTTATTTTTTTGTTTGGTTTAAAGCCATAGCAACACATTGTATAGGTCATATAACTGCTGTCAGTCAACCTACTGACTCCTCTTGGAAAGGCTAAATCTCTGGATTTAGCTGTCATCCAAATACTTAGTGCATACTTTCGTCAGTGACTGACAACTGCCCTACATAATTTAGAATCATTGGTAGGAGTGTGAATGGCTGTAGAAATAATTTCATGACCAATCTCCACAAAAGCGTGCCCCGCCCGGGAATCGAACCTACTACCCCTTAATCAGTAGACTTTGCTACCAACTGAGCTAGCTGGGCGGCTCTCCTGCTGTTTTATATCAGCTATTTGATGATACACTATTCATGTTAATGTATATGAACTAAACATGCATACAGTCAATAGGTACATTCTGGTTCATGACCAGTTCATGAACAGTTCATGGACATTGTCAGTACTGTGTGAGTTAAAACTTGAAGTTTTCATCATCTAAGAAAGTATTCACATAGGTTTAAAAGCTTTAGTTAAAATTGTGAAAGACAATTTTTAAGCTCATTAATATTATTTGCTTGTTCTTGACCCTACCAAATTGTCAAAAGAGATGTAGTTCATACCATGATATATGAACTTGAAATGGAATTGAATTGATCCTGATGTTACCAACTTGATTTTGATAAAAGATTTGACAATGTTGTAGTTATCAGGTCAGTGATGGTCAAAACAGAGGTAAAAAAGCCATGTTTTAACATAAACTGGAAATTTGAATTGAACTGAACATGAATTCAAAACATCAATTTAATGTATGTCACAACATCAAGCTGTAGTTATTTTGTTCTTGGACTCTTCAAGAACAAAATAGCACCAGTTGAAAGGTAGCATATACATGGATCATTATCATCTGTGCAAGCATTCTTTCATGGCACTTAAAAGGTGAATGACTGTATTTTAATGACTTAAACTACTCTACTTTAAAAATGAGATATTCAATTAATGGGGACATTTTTATTTTCATTGCTATTAAAAGGTAAAAGTTAGAATTCATGGCCATTATAATGAGATTTAATGGTCTTCTAAATCAAAACTTGATTTATTTACTAATCAGCTGCCTTTTAATGGCCATCAGTTTGAATGAAATGGCCATTAGCAGTTTTGCCTTCCTAAGAAAAATAATTCATGGGAATTAAATAAAATTAAGGGCCATGAATATGACTGTTAAAATTTGCAAATGCAGAATTTCAGGGTTTTTTAAAGGGCATTAATTTTTTGAGATACAAATTCACAAGTTTAATGGTACTTTTCATGGTCATACGAGAGGTTTTTCATGGTATTTTAAACTGGTCCCCATTAATTTAGCGGAACCTGTTAAATAAATTGATACAAGAATTAATGCTATAATTTAATGGCTTTTGCTCTTTTCATGGGTAGTTAACTGGAATTTAACTTATTTTTCATGGCCTGTGCATGCAATAGTGACAGTAAGAAAAACTGCTTCATACTACTTAAAAATGACTTACAAGCAAAAAATACACTAATGAACATGGTCCGGACCTCCCTGACCCCCGCTGGATCCGCCCATGCCTTATGGATATTCATAATATATTTAGTTACCCCACCCACTTGATAGTTATTGTCAATTTCAACATTGATGAATCTTTATATCAATAGCATTTATGGGAAGGTGAGATTACACAGCATGGTATTTTAAAATGCAAATTTACAGATAAATATGGAGATAAAAATTGGAAGAAACGATAAAAAAACTTACCAAAAATCCAATTTATCCAAGCACAACAACATTTTAAGAACTTAAAAGTTGAATCGACCACGCTACTGCCTTATCCATGCAATCAACACCTCGGGCTATGTTTATTGAGCGACAAAAAAAAACAGCCAATCAGGTTAAATCCTATAAACCACGTGAATACTCAGGTGTGTAAACCACGGGTTTTGTGCGGAAATCAATGGAGAAAAACTTTACACATAACAGGAAATCAGTCAAGTAAGACCATGCATCTAGCACTCGGAAAAGATCGACTTTTTATCGTATATTGGACCCTTGACGTATCTTTGCTTTAATACAGTTTCAACCCATCAAAAATTGAATGAAGTCTGTTACTTAAGAGTAAAATACATAAAAGTCCAAACTATATCAGGCTCGTTAAATATTAAACAACATTCGGAAAACCGCTCGGGTGATTACGTACACTATCAACAGTGTTTCGCAGTAATATCCGAGGTAGTTCCGAATGATTAAACAATAGGAGAAAGCACTGAAAATACTGGGGTATTCATTGTGATTAGATATACACTTAACAAAAGTTCTAACCGATCACTTTTCAAATTTTGATTATTTTATGACGGGCCAATGGATCCATATTAAATTTTGCAGAGGTGATTTTTGTCATTTTCTACCGATTTGTGAGTCAAAACAAATATTACACCTGACATTGCATTAGCCTTGTTTGACGAATGTAATAGCAGTTCGTCGGAGTTTATTTTGAGTCAATTTTAAAGCCGTTTGTGGGCAATATTCCCCACCTTTTCCTCAAATTTCAAACCAAAATTCCAAAATTAATTTGAAAAAAAAAGATTTTAGAAAAAAGACAACTGTAAGATTGTTTCAACTTAAAATTATACAACCCAGTAATCTTTCTTGGTAATTAACTAACTCATTTAATGTAAAATGAAACTAAAAACTTGGTAAAATCTGCTATTGTTATTAAATTTGCATGACATTTCATCACAAAATAATCAAAATGCCAATAAAAACTCCAAATTTTAAGGGTATGGGGTGATATTCCTAAAGTTGTGAAAAAATGTACTTTTTTCTTTATGGGGAGAGGCTTCCTTGTCCTTCTATTTGGTTAGATAGGTTTCTGGGCATCGTATAAACTTACCTAGCTCATAATAACCATACTATTTCACAACATATGCATTGACAGCAGTCCTAAAAGTTAACTTTCATTAGCACTCCATGGACATTCGGTGTAGCCAAAATGGCGTTTTCTAGGATGGCAAACCGAGCCTCAATTCTCTTTCCTAATATACGGATCTGACATCCGAATTCATTCTGATATATCCGGATTCCGGTTGGCATCCCGTGGTTTTTACTTCCATGGACTGAGTGAAAATTTACTGGACCGAAAAAATCTTCGTTATTTGTTAGAATAAGCTGTCTATTTTATTGATTTGGCAAAATATATCGTAAAATTGAAGAAACAGAACAGTGATTTATAAATTTGGAAAATATCTGAAGTAAACATAATTATTACGGCGTTTTGTTCATATTGTAAAATTTCTGATCAATTATATGATTTTTATTAAATAAAAACTCGATCCATGATTCACTGGCCCTAATTCGAAGGGTGATTAAAAGATATATTGCATGTATGTTTATATACTACATTTTGTTTGCCAGTGGTTATTTATAAAACGTTCATTCGTATCAGAAAATTTGGTGAAAGATCAAATTAAAAAAAAACAAATGTAGACTTGAACCTCTTTTTCTGACACGGGCGGTGTCACATAAAGATAAATACACATAAAAGGTGTTACAATTATTCCTTTTCTGACAAAATGGATCGTCATTCTTCGAAAACTCGTTTTTAAGAGAATAATTCATTAAAATATGCCTATATATCTATCAAATAGAAAAGAACCTCTGTTTCGGCTAACTGTTACCCGGCCCAAGTGCGTAGACCTAAAAAGCGGAGTTCACGAATGTGTATTTATAATTATTCCTTTTCTGGCAACATGGGTCGTCATTCTGGGAAAACTCGTTTTCAAAAGAAATAATCATATTTTTATCAAATAGACACGAACCTCAATTTCGCTGGCTGTTACCGGCCCAAGGGCGTAGACCTAAGAAGGCAAGTTCACGAATGTGATGCTACAGTTATTTCGTTTTTGACAACAAGGGTCGTTATTCTGGGAAAACTCGTTTTCAAAAGAAATATTCATCCAAATATGCCAACATTTCTATCAAATAGCCTCGAACCTCTGTTTCGGCTGGCTGTTACCCGGCCAAAGGGCGTAGACCTAAGAAGCAAAGTTCACGATTGTAGTAATCGTTATTCCCTTTCTGGTAGTATAGGTCGTAATTGTGGGAAAACTCGTTTCCAGGAGAAATATTCATCTAAATATGCCACTATTTATATCAAATAAACTCGAACCTCTGTTTCGGCTAACTGTAACCCCGCCTAAGGGCGTAGGCCTAAAAAGTGAAGTTCACGAATGTGTAGCTACAGTTATTCCCTTTCTGGTAATATGGGTCGTCATTCTGGGAAAACTCGTTGTCAAGAGAATAATTCATTAAAATATGCCTATATATCTATCAAATAGACTCGAACCTCTATTTCGGCTGGCTATTACCCAGTCCAAGGGCGTAGACCTAAAAAGCAAAGTTCACGATTGTGTATCTATAGTTATTCCTTTACTGGCAACATGGGTCGTTATTCTGGGAAAACTCGATTTAAAAAAAAATATTCATTCAAATATGCCAATATTTCATTCAAATGAACTCGAACCTCTGTTTCGGCTAAATGTTACCCGGCCTAAGGGCGTAGACCTAAGAAGCAAAGTACACGATTGTATATCTATAGTTATTCTCTTTCTGGCAACATGGGTCGTCATTCTGGAAAAACTCGTTATAAAGACAATTATTCATCCAAATATGCCAAAATTTCTATCAAATGGACTCGAACCCCTGTTTCGGCTAACTGTTACCCGGCCTAAGGGCGTAGACCTAAGAAGCAAAGTACACGAATGTGTAGCTACAGTTATTCTCTTTCTGGCAACATGGGTCGTCATTCTGGAAAAACTCGTTATAAAGACAATTATTCATCCTAATATGCCAATATTTCTATCAAATAGACTCGAACCTCAGTTTCGCTGGCTGTTACCGGTCCAAGGGCGTAGACCTAAGAAACGAAGGTCAGGAATGTGTTGCTATAGTAATTTCGTTTCTGACAACATGGGTCGTTATTCTGGGAAAACTCGTTTTCAAAAGAAATATTCATCCAAACATGCCAACATTTCTATCAAATAGCCTCGAACCTCTGTTTCGGTTGGCTGTTACCCGGCCCAAGGGCGTAGACTTAAGAAGGCAAGTTCACGAATGTGTAGTTATCGTTATTCCCTTTCTGGTAGTATAGGTCGTAATTCTGGGAAAACTCGTTTACAGGAGAAATATTTATCCAAATATGCCACTTCATGTATTTATATCAAATAGACTCGAACCTCTGTTTCGGCTAACTGTTACCCGGCCTAAGGGCGTAGACCTAAGAGGCAAAGTACACGAATGTGTAGCTACAGTTATTCCCTTTCAGGTAACATGGGTCGTCATTCTAGGAAAACTCGTTTTCAAGAGAAATATTCATTCAAATATGCCAATATTTTTTAATCAAATAGACTCGAACCTCTGTTTCGGCTGGCTGTTTCCCAGCCTAAGGGCGTAGACCCTAAGAAGCAAAAATCACGAATATGTGTCTTTAGTTATTCCTTTACTGGCAACATGGGTCGTTATTCTGGGAAAACTCGTTTTCAAAGAAATATTCATTCAAATATGCCAATATTTCATTCAAATGAACTCGAACCTCTGTTTCGGCTAACTGTTACCCGGCCTTAGGGCGTAGACCTAAGAGAAAAATTCACGAATGTGTATCTATAGTTATTCTCTTTCTGGCAACATGGGTCGTCATTCTGGAAAAACTCGTTATAAAGACAATTATTCATCCAAATATGCCAATATTTCTATCAAATAGACTCGAACCTCAGTTTCGCTTGCTGTTACCGGCCCAAGGGCGTAGACCTAAGAAACGAAGGTCAGGAATGTGTTGCTATAGTAATTTCGTTTCTGACAACATGGGTCGTTATTCTGGGAAAACTCGTTTTTAAAAGAAATATTCATCCAAATATGCCAACATTTCTATCAAATAGCCTCGAACCTCTGTTTCGGTTGGCTGTTACCCGGCCCAAGAGCGTAGACTTAGGAAGGCAAGTTCACGAACGTGTAGTTATCGTTATTCCCTTTCTGGTAGTATAGGTCGTAATTCTGGGAAAACTCGTTTACAGGAGAAATATTTATCCAAATATGCCACTTCATGTATTTATATCAAATAGACTCGAACCTCTCTTTCGGCTAACTGTTACCCCGCCCAAGGGCGTAGACCTAAAAAGCAAAGTTCACGATTGTGTATCTATAGTTATTCCTTTACTGGCAGCATGGGTCGTTATTCTGGGAAAACTCGTTATAAAGACAATTATTCATCCAAATATGCCAAAATTTCTATCAAATAGCCTCGAACCTCTGTTTCGGCTAAATGTTACCCGGCCACAGGGCGTAGACCTAAGAAGCAAAGTTCACGAATGTGTATGTATAGTTATTGCCTTTCAGGAAACATGGGTCGTAATTCTGGAAAAACTTGTTATAAAGAGAATTATTCATCCAAATATGCCAATATTTCTATCAAATAGCCTAGAACCCCTGTTTCGGCTGGCTGTTACCCGGCCCAAGGGCGTAGACCTAAGAAGGCAAGTTCACGAATGTGTAGTTATCGTTATTCCCTTTCTGGTAGTATATGTCGTAATTCTAGGAAAACTCGTTTCCAGGAGAAATATTTATCCAAATATGCCACTAATTATATCAAATAGACTCGAACCTCTGTTTCGGCTAACTGTTACCCGGCCCAAGGGCGT
The DNA here is from genome assembly GCA_025267735.1 of Mactra quadrangularis. Classification (NCBI taxonomy): domain Eukaryota; kingdom Metazoa; phylum Mollusca; class Bivalvia; order Venerida; family Mactridae; genus Mactra; species Mactra quadrangularis. Next base: position 58,533,551 of record CM046303.1, on the reverse strand, counting down.
AGACCTAAAAAGCGATGTTCACGAATGTGTATCTATTGTTATTCCCTTTCAGGTTACATGGGTCGTTATTCTGGGAAAACTAATTTTCAAAAAAAATATTCATCCAAATATTCCAGTATTTGTATCAAATTGATTCGAACCTCTGTTTCGGCTGGCTGTTACCCGGCCCAAGAGCCTAGACCTATGATTATCAATACAGGAAAGTGATGCTACATGTATTTCCTATCCGACAACATATGGGTCGTCATTCTCGGAAAAATCATTTTTGGAGAATTATTTATCGAAATATACTAAAATTTCTATCAAATAGACTCGAACCTATGCTTCGGCTTGCTATAACCCGGCCCGTGGGCGTAGATCCAAGAAGCTATGTACAAAAATGTGGTGTAGTATTTATTCAAATTCTGACAACATTGGTCGTCATTTTTGGAAAACTCTTTTTTTAGAGAAATATATATCCAAATGTGACAATATTCTTATCAAATGGATAAATAACCTTTGTCTGTTTTCTGTGTGAATCAACGCCATATGACTGAGTCAAAGTCAGCCGTAACTTGGGTGTTGACTATATTTTTTTTCAGTTCTACACATAAGAGTCAAAGTCTCCTCAGAACTGAGGAAGTTGATAGCGTCATGTTCAGAACTACTATGAAAACATCATTCGACCATTACAGCCAATATAACATGGGGTGAACTGCCATTTCAATTTAATAAGCCTAGTAGTATATAAATAAACACATGTGGTATTGTTATATATAATGCTTTAGAAATTAGTGTTCAATGATGTATTGTACATTTAGTCAGAAGAACTAAGTAGTACAACATTCATTGAATTCATTAATGTAAGATTTTATTTCAAACTAAAAAAAGAAAAAGGGATATTATTATTATTTGTTTATTATTTAACCAATATAATATTACCAATTATATACATGTATATAATTATTGATTTCATTAATGTGACTAAAAATGGTTGTTAAAAAAATTTGCAATAAGTTTAAAATGAATTAACTGTAGAATCTTATTTACTTTTTAATCATTCTAGTAGGTCCTACTATTTTACTCGGACATAAATATATTGCACCCTCATGTTGATATTTCAATAAGGGACTTTAGTCAGTTATTTCCCCTTGTATACGCTTTAAATAGGTAGGTCCATTTAGTTGGATTACTCGGATTTTACCCTTACTTTTTCATGACAATTTGCCAAAATTAATCTTAAATAACTTTTTTGTTAATCATTTAATTTGTTTGAAAGTCAACCTATGTAATTTTAGGGTAAAAAACTATCTAAATTTAATCACTTCCTCTAATATCTTAATTAACAAGAAAGATATTAGATGAAATATTTTGTTATCCTTACATAGGACTTCAATGATAAAATCCGAGGATTCCAACTGTAAGGACCTACTTACCAATTGGATTGCTTCAGATTTTATCAGGGAAAGATAACTGACTAAAGTCCCTAATTTGCTTAATATATTATGATCCAACAATCAGGAGTTATGTACGGTGTTATTGTCCAATGAAAATGCTGGTTATATCGGCCGCCAATTTCTACAACTCTCATTGGTCAATTATTACGTGCGCACGTAAAGTTTTTGCGAGGCTACGTATACGTTATTGCGTGCGCACGTAAAAGCTACTGCGTGCGCACGTAAAGCTATTGCGTGGCCACGTACACGTTATTGCGTGCGCACGTAAAAGTTAGTACTGTGGTATTTTAGATATTTCTCTATGTCACCTCTATGCCACCGTAGTTATGTAACAGTCCGATAAATATGCTAATTAGCATATAGACACTGCACATGCGATTATTCTCAGTCAGTTACTGTGTAACAAAAACGTGAGCAAAATCATATGTATCGACACGGCAAATATGTTTATTCTTTATATGGATTAAATTAACTGTAGTTCAGTTGTTGGTTCAAATGAACTTCGTGTAGCATGAATTAAGAGATATGAGTGTTGTTAAAGAAACGCACTGGGATCTAAAAAACCAATTAAATCCTCATTTTAAAAAAATAATTAATTGATAAAGACCTTATAAAGTTATTATATGAAAAACAAGATTATATTTGAATTAATTAAAAAGCAAATGCATTCTGATGGGGTTCATTTTTCCAGGAGTGCCTTACCTATATTTTTTATTTCAAGGGGTTTCGAACTCCCAAAATTTACATTAAAATCTGTTGGTGATGTTCTATTTTGAAATAAAAAAATCTAGGGCAGTCTAGGATGCCTACCAGCCCCCACTTGACGATTGTTACATTACCATGACTGTTGATGTGAGCTGTTGTTTAAAGGACGAGTGTGTAATATAAGTATTTCCACTGCCTACCTCTTCTTAGATAAAATTTCCATTTGTCTACAATGTGTTCTGATTCCATGGCTTTGGTTGATATTTCGGTTATCCATTTAATATTTAAAAGATATTATAATCATTAACATGTATTTTTTTTAAATATTATGTAAATATTATGATGTGAAAATTACAAACTCTTGTAAAATAAGTTTGTTTTATTTTTATTCTGGTATTTGAATTGCATACATGGTAACTATGTAAATTCTTTCTTTACATTTTCTTATTGATTGTACAGAAAGCCAGAACTTAATTCACTGAATTTCTTTCAAAGTGAAAACTTGAAAACTGGCCAGAGCTAGAGATTCTCATAGACCATAAATTATACCATCTGTAAGATAACAATCTATAGCTTAGTATGCCTTGACAGATTTAGGGTCTTAATCGAGGTTATGATAACAATCCCTGGAGTGTGGTGGATTAAGGTACCGTTATCATTTTCTCCAGACAGGAAGGATATGAATATTTGAGCCGCAGATCATGGGGTGAATACGGCAGGGACGTCTCCTGCGGCCGGTCGAAAAGTTTTGTGAATATAAGCCTCTGAAACTCGATTTCCAGCACTATCTTTGTATTAGACCTCAAGATTTTCAGTATGACATTGTGTAAAAAATTACCTCGCGGTACCATTACCGCAGTTTGCCAAAGAAATGGGGCCGCGGACCCTGCGGCCCCAGCTCCAACGCGCCTGCCAGAACTTAAGAGGTTTTGACTCTTGTGTGTAGAACTGTATTTAGATTTTGGAATACTTTGGATGATTATTTCCGGGATGAACAAGTTTTCCAAAAACAACGACCTATGTTTCGAAGTAAGAGTAATATGGCCTTCAAAACAGCTGTTGTGTTTTTAGGTCTACGCCCTAGATTCAGGTTATAGTCAGCCGAACCAGCGTTAGAGTCAATTTGATAAAAATATCAAACGAGTTTTTCCAGAATAACGACACATGTTGTCAGAAAGGGAATTATTATAAAATCACTTTTGAGTACTGAAATGTGTTTTTAACAAGAATGCGAATCTGGGTTACCGATCATGATTGTGATTCAGTCGTTTTTAATAGAATCATGAACATTTTCTATAATCATACTAATCAAGCTCTAAGTTCAATTAAAAGTACTATCAAAGATGGCGGATCTGACAATGACAGCATTCCGAAATACCTCGGCAATTTTCTACACAGATAAACATCTGCTTAAAAGATTGCTGACAGGGCCTTCGCATGTTGACTCCATTATGGTCCGTCGGAAATCCTCGAAGAAACCCACAGAACTTAAAAAAAAAGAAACAAATCTTTAAATCCATGAATTAACTATAGATACATATTGAAAATAAAAACAATTGATAGAAACTTTGGCATATTTGAATGAATATTTCTTCTTAAAACGAGTTTTCCCAGATTGACGACCCATGTTGTCAGAAAGTGAAAAACTATAGCAACACATTCTTCTTGGGTTAACGCCCTTGGCCCGGGTAAAAGCCAGCCGAAACTGAGGTTCGAGTCTATTTGATAGAAATAGTGGCATATTTGGATGAATATTTCTCCTGAAAACGAGTTTTCCCAAAATGACGACCCATGTTGCCTGAAAGGGAATAACTATAGATACACATTCGTGAACTTTGCTTCTAAGGTCTAGGTCCCTGGGCCGGTTAACAGTTAGTCGAAGCAGAGGTTCGAGTCTATTTAATAGACATATTGGCATATTTGAATGAATATTTTTTTTGAAAACGAGTTTTCCAGAATGACAACCCATGTTGCCTAAAAGGGAATAACTATACATACACATTCGTGAACTTCGCTTCTTAGGTCTACGCCCTGTGGCCGGGTAACAGTTAGCCGAAACTGAGGTTTGAGTCCATTTGATAAAAATATTTGCATATTTGAATGAATATTTCCTTTGAAAACGAGTTTTGCCAGAATGACGACCCATGTTGTCAGAAAGGGAATAACTATCGCATCACATTCGTGAACTTTGCTTCTTAGGTCTACGCCCTTGGGCGGGGAATCAGCCAGCCGAAACAGAGGTTTGAGTCTATTTGATAAAAATATCGGCATATTTGAATGAATATTTCTCTTGAAAATGAGTTTTCCCAGAATGACGACTCATGTTTCCTGAAAGGCAATAACTATACATACACATTCGTGAACTTTGCTTCTTAGGTATACGCCCTGTGGCCGTAAAGGAATAACTAGAGATACACATTCGTAAACTTCGCTTGTTAGGTCTACGCCCTTAGGTCGGGTAACAGCCGAAACAGAGGTTTGAGTCTTTTTGATATAAAAAGTGGCATATTTGGATAAATATTTTTCCTTTAAACGAGTTTTCCCAGAATTACGACCTATACTACCAGAAAGGGAATAACGATAACTACACATTCGTGAACTTGCCTTCTTAGGTCTACGCCCTTGGGCCGGGTAACAGCCAGCCGAAACTGAGTTTCGAGGCTATTTGATAGAAATGTTGGCATATTTGGATGAATATTTCTTTTGAAAACGAGTTTTCCCAGAATAACGACCCATGTTGTCAGAAACGAAATTACTATAGCAACACATTCCTGACCTTTGCTTCTCAGGTCTACGCCCTTGAGCCGGGTAACAGCCAGCCGAAACAGAGGTTCGAGTCTATTTGATAAAAATATTGGCATATTTGAATGAATATTTCTTTTGAAAACGAGTTTTCCCAGAATGACGGCCCATGTTGTCAGAAAGGGAATAACTATCGCATCACATTCGTGAACTTTGCTACATAGGTCTACGCCCTTAGGCCGGGTAACAGCCAGCCGAAACAGAGGTTCGAGTCTATTTGATAAAAATATTGGCATATTTGATGAATATTTCTCTTGAAAACGAGTTTTCCCAGAATGACGACCCATGTTACCTGAAAGGAAATAACTATAAGAACACATACGTAAACTTCGCTTCTTAGGTCTACGCCCTTAGGTCGGGTAACAGCCGAAACAGAGTTTCGAGTCTATTTGATATAAATATTGGCATATTTGGATAAAAATTTCTCCTGTAAACGAGTTTTCATAGAATAAGGACCTATACTACCAGAAAGAGAATAACGATAACTACACATTCGTGAACTTGCCTTCTTAGATCTACGCCCTTGGGCCGGGTAACAGCCAGCCGAAACAGGGGTTCGAGGCTATTTGATAGAAATGTTGGCATATTTGGATGAACATTTCTTTTGAAAACGAGTTTTCCCAGAATAACGACCCATGTTGTCAGAAACGAAATTACTATAGCAACACATTCCTGACCTTCGCTTCTTTGTCTACGCCCTTAGGCCGGTAACCGCCAGCGAAACTGAGGTTCGAGTCTATTCGATAAAAATATGAATATTTCTTTTGAAAACGAGTTTTCCCAGAATGACGACCCATGTTGCCAGTAAAGGAACAAATATTGATACACATTCGTGAACTCCACTTTTTAGGTCTACGTACTTGGGCCGGGTAACAGCCGAAACAGAGGTTCGAGTCTATTTGATAGATATATAGGCATATTTTAATGAATTATTCTCTTAAAAACGAGTTTTCGAAGAATGACGATCCATTTTGTCAGAAAAGGAATAATTTTAACACCTTTTATGTGTATTTATCTTTATGTGACACCGCCCGTGTCAGAAAAAGAGGTTCAAGTCTACATTTGTTTTTTTTAATTTGATCTTTCACCAAATTTTCTGATACGAACGAACGTTTGATAAATAACCTACATCTTAAGTCATTTCCATCTTTGTTTTCACTTCACTTTTACCGTTTCTGTGATTTGCGGCCACAATACTATATTACGGCCAGCCGTAACAGCCGTATTACGGCTGGTGCGGCTGTTACGGCTGTTACGGCTAACTTCGCACACGTATGTATATTATCTTTAATTGTTTTATAGAGACCAGCCTTCTTCTGGTAGATAAATGAGAGTTCTGTTCTGTATTGACTTGCCGAAACAGCAGCTCTCGAGCGATACCAGAAACGCTCATGGCAGACTTTTACACATCAATGCCTTTGTTGCGGTAAGCTTTCTGTAGACGTTCCACTATCGTTACGGGACCGACGTTCAAGTTGTTGTACCATTTGAGAAAGTCTTTGAACGTCTTTGAATGTAGTCTTCTTGGCTAATATTGTTCCCTTTCAACGACTGTAAACATCTGGAGAGGTTTTACGGGGTCGTCTAACCATATGTAGGGGAAAAACCTTAAGATTTCCCGACTCATTTAGCTTAGTAAACCCGCGTTGGAGGTCCACGGAGCAAGAAAATAACTTATATATGGGTCCTTGTTTATTTAATATCTTAAAAGTTACAATAGCTACATATTTCATTCTTCGCACTTTAAGAGATGGGCGTCCAGAATATTGTAACGGAGAATGGTATGAGCTAGTGTAATCATCATATATAAAACGCAACGCCCTTTCTAGCAGCTTTTCCATCTTTTTTGTATTGGATTCTCCAGTAAAATGCCATGTTAGATGACAGTAGTTTAAATTTGACATGATAAAAGAATAATACATAGTGAGCCTTCCAAGTTTATTAATATTTTTACCTATTCTTTCATAACGTTAAGCTGTCTGGTTGCTTTTTTACAAATATTTGCTATATGAGTTTTAAAGTTCAACATAAAGTCGAAAGTTACACCAAGTAATTTAACTTCATTTTCACTTCATTTTATATTTACCCCACCAAGATTAAAAGAGATATTTAATTTGGGCGTTTTTTTTCCCCAAAAGATATTGCTTGGAACTTTTCGGGGTTGGCTTTTATACATTTGTATGATTATCATTAAACCCTCTAATGAGACATAAACTAGCATTTTCCAAATGTTTTACAAGAGTTTCAGGATTTTTACTTTTACAGGAGATGGTATTGTCGTCTGCATAGTTATATAAGTCACTGTGATGTACAAATTTAAATAGGTCGTTAATAAATATGTTGAAAAATAGTGGACCAAGGATCCAACCTTGAGGAACACCTTTTAATATAGATCTAAAATTGCTGTAATTATCACCAATTTTCACGCATTGTTTTCTATTTGAAAGATAGCTATTTACAAGTTTCAAGGACGAGTCAGACAGACCATAATGTTTACATTTTAACAGAAGAAGATCATGGGGCAAACAGTCATAAAAGCCTTCGAGAGATCTATGAGCACAGCTGCCAGTTAGTAACCCGGGGTCCCCGGTCAGGAGCTTGCTTCCAATCTTCAGCAATTTTGAGAAGTGCAGTGCTACACATTGACCAAGCCTGAAAGCATTTGGCATTGGATTGAAAATATGTTCTAAGTGATCTAGCAGCTGCACATGTATGGCCCTCTCGAAGATCTTTGACATTACTGGTAAAAGACTAACTGGACGATAATTTCCCTTGTCTAAGATACTGTTTTTCTTGGACAACTCGGGCGATTTTCATACTATCGGGAAAAGCACATAGTATAGATGTGATATCTTCACCATCTATTTATAGAATGCGACTTTTTAAGCTTGAGTTTACACGTTGGGTTGTCATGGCTTTACCCCCCCCCCCCCCAAAAAAAAAACATTTTAAAAAAGATAGCTCCAAACCAATAAAAACATACTCATTACGTGTGTACTTGTACTGTAGTTACTGGTGCAGACGAGTGATTATGTACACAGTAACTGTTGATCTCGCAGTTTTTCTATTCGTGTAACGTTATCTTTGTTGAGTAGTGTAGATTTATCGTCCATGCGTTGTTGCATAAGTCAGTAGCTTCGAGTTGATTTATTAATTTCGTAGTCAGAAGGAAATATATAACAACATGCTTTCGTCAGGTATGTACATTTATAACCAATCTTCGTTCTTTACTGGATATTGTATGCGTTTACTTCAAATAAATATATAAAATATATTCTTGTTCGCATCTCGCGAAATCCAATTAGAGGTCACATTGTGTTTACAACTGGCATACGCCGATTTGCCGAGGTTTTCGTCCGCTGTATCCATTTATTATGCATGTTCTTCACCAAATTTGTTGATTGAAATGTAATACAGAAATTCAAGACCAGTATATTGTCCAAAATTGTTTAATTTTAGTGATTTGTAGTGACAATTAAATATACATGTAAAGCGAAAGTAGACTTGACCTACCGGTGAAGCATGGTAATATTTAATTGGTTTCTTTTTGTGTTATATCTACTTAATAGTTTTTTAACATTTTCTAAATTATTTTGTATTTCATACTTAAAATACGATTATTGTCGGTACGTGTGACGTCGACTGTAATATATGCTAATTAGCTGCATGTATGCTGGTCACATGACATCGAGAGAAGCTGTATAGATTTTATAGGCGTATTGATTTCGGACTATACTTCATGAAATTAACTACGGGGACTGGGAAACAGTCATAGTTGTGGTGGATATTTAAACGGATTGTTTTGTTCTAAAATTGAATTAAACCTTTTGTCAGGGAGAATTTTTTACATGAAGTTTAGTTGGTAGAAAATAGTTTTGAATATAAATTTTGGAAAAACGATCGCAGATCTATATTGCATTGAAATAATAGATCAAAGCACAGAAACTCTGATTTTATCTGGGTTATCAAATTATTGATTTCTAAGATATCCTGTGAATATATTTTTAAAATTTTGATTGAAAATAAATATATATTTACTTTTAATGCTGGTAATAAGATACTGATGTATAATGTACATAGGGTCCTTGTCTATGTTAAAAGCTAAGTCTTTCTCATTCGAATTTACCAGAGCTCATTATGCTGTATTATTGAGCAATGCTCATGGAAGATTAAGATCATTATCTATTTTAAAAGATCAGATGAATGATTTTACTGTCAAAATAATCTAAAAGTCATGTTGATATTGCTTTGATAGTGCCGATTTTGTACCATTTTCTTTGTATGAGTGTCTATACAACCTATGGGGCCAGGTGGGGGGAACTTACCCCATGTCCCCCCCCCTGTAAAACAGGGATGTCAATGCTTTACTTGAATCTTAATCTTCTTTTTTTCTTTAAATTTACAGATACAGAATGGGCAAGAATTTTACCATATGCTGGTATGGTGTCATTGCTAGCTTACATTGGTTACAAGACATATAGAGAAAGTAAATATGAGGCTCCAGTCAATCGTAAGATAAAGAAGGATCAAGATAAAGTTGTTGATTCTGTTGATATTGAAGATTTGGGTGACAAGAAAGTATTCTGTAGATGTTGGAAATCTGAATCTGTGAGTATTCCTTTTTTCTAAGGAGGGGGCGTGGCCAAGCTGTTACGATGTTGGACTGGTAATGATAAATCATTGGATAAACAGCTCGATGTTGGTTGAAACATTATCCAAAACGTACCCTGTTCATTCCTTGAGCAAAAACTTTATCATACTTGCTATCCCGATAATAATCTGGCCCCAGGTCAATAGTGCAGTTTTCCTCCATTGATTAGATAATTTGGAGAAGTTTCCGGCCTTGAGGAAGGGTAGGTGAGTACTGGTTATAGACAATGGTCCCGGATAGCTATGTTAGGTGTGCTGGACGCCGTAAAATGACCTAAATTGTGTTGACACGGCGTTAACTCCAATAAATAAAAAAATATAAATAAATAGTAATCTGGCTGCGATAGTCATGCACTTACATATAGTATGGGTGAACTCTAATTTACAACATCAGCAAGCAATATTTTTGCAATGTTTCCATTTAAAGTACTGTGCTTGGTCTGACTTAATGAATACAATTCAGTTCATAGTAGTCAACATAAGTTTGGAATGATGATGAAACTTGCTTTATATGGATACATGTTCATACAGATCTGCATTTCTCATAGGCGGATCCAGGATTTCTAGTTAGAGGGGGCGGAAAATTTTAGATAGAGGGGGCGTTAAATGAACAAGCAGAATGGGGTTCCAAGGGGCCGTAAGGGCCCCGATTCGTCCAGGGCAAAATCTTGACCAGGGGACCAGGTGACCGGCGGCCCCGAAAATTCCTTAGATTTGGTTATTTCTAAGGGATTCAGACACATTTTCAAAGCATTAAACTATTCTTTTCCAGAGTATATAATATAAAGCAACTAGATTATATCATTATATCAATTATATCATATAATTTTCTAAAAGTCGCTGAATCATGATAAAATCTTACAATAATTAGAAGAAATTGTTTTATAATGTATGCTATGTTGCACGCATAGCGTGCAAATTTTTTTTGATATGTATATATATATATTTCTTATAAATATCATATTTCATGATGGAAAAAAAACCTAGCTTGGTCAATTTTAGGAGGGGCGTAAGCCGGGTCCACCCCCCCCCCCCTTGGATCCATTACTAACTTCTCAATTAAAGTTTTTTAAACAATGACTGGAATTAAGTTTTTTTAAGAGAAATGCATTTGAAGACTAATCTGAAGAATCTAAATAAGAACAGACTGCTTCTTAATATATCAGGGTCTCTTCTTAGTATGGCAAAAACACTCTCTAGGCCAGTTCTTAAAAAAGCTGTGCCCAGTAGGAAGTCGCTTGTGTTAGGTAGGAGCATTGTTCCAATTGTTGGACAGACACTGAGGGATCTAGAGGTCCTGGGTTTGGAACCCTACTCAGGGCATTGCTGATCTTATTATACAAGAAACTTACCTACATTTGTTTCTTTCCACCCAGGTGTAAATGTGTGCTGTGAGGGATCACCTGCCTGAAGGCAGTTTCAATGATCTTGGGTTATCTTACATAATTGAAAGTCGGCTTAGATGTAAATGGAAGCAGACTTATAACTGCTTTTTTAACCTTTTAAACATATTATCTGATGTAAGAATGATGTACCCATTTATAAATGATGTTGTTTTATGTTTCAGTTCCCATACTGTGATGGAAGTCATAACCAACACAACAAGGAAGCCTGTGACAATGTTGGACCTTTAATCATCAAGAAAAAATAACCTGTGAAGAATTAAATATGAATTGAAGTGTTTAAAACTGACATCTATCTTGTTGAATACTCCATAAATATTACTCAAAATTTATTCATTAATGATAACGAAAAGTTATAAGTTTTCATTGGAGATAATGTTTAACATACATTGTTAAGTATGGTTAAATCTAACCTGTGGCCTTTTTTTATTCGGCTAAAATAACATATGACTTGATCAATCCATTTATAGTGTTGAATGGCCAAAGTTGAGTTAATGTTTAAATGTTAAATGATTCTTTATTTATGTGTAGAAGTGACTGTAATTTCATTTGTAAAAAACTAATATTTAAATATCGGTTGTACCGGAATTAATTAAAAATCAAATTGAAAATGTATAATTGATTTTGTACTTAACATGATCTTTGGTGAATTCTTTGTTTTGGACCATTTTATATTGTATTTTTTTTATATAATGTATCCCCTAAGTTGTACTTTTTGTGAAAAAGTCTTTAAAATGTGTTGTGTATGCTTTCCTTTACTTATACATTTTGTATGCATTTATTTGACATTGTAAGATCAAAAATAGAAAAAAAACGGCTAAAATATCTTTTAGTTTAGTTTGATACTATTGTACATCTTCATGACTAAAATTTTGATTAGATACTTGACTTGTTTGCAATGTACGAACATTTTGAGCTATAAGCTTATATGTATAATACCTGGAAAACTATGTGTTTTATTTTGCTTGATAAATTTTTGTCTTGCAACTCTTGCTCGTTTGTAATAAAAGAAACACAACTCTTACCTGTACTAGTGTAACTATGCAAGATTTATCTCCCTTTGTGTATCAGTGTTGTGACAAAATGTATTAAAATGAAGAAAATGTATAAATATTTGTCTTGTTTCAGTTCCTTATAGTTAAATATGTTCATCTGTAAATCTGAATAAAATCATTTCTTTCATGCCTATGGTGAAACATGGTGTTATTCGATAAAAAATAAACAATGAATATTTAAAGTTTATATTTTTTTGTATTGAAAATGTAATCTTATTTTCATCGTGAAATGATTTCGTCTTAGAAGATAAATGAAACCATCTTGGAGAAAAAATGACATCACACTATGCTTTGTGTGAAATACCTCTAACTTAACACAAAACTAATCATGAAATGAACAGAATATTTGACAACTTAGTAGTAAGATCATTTTTCAACTCATGAACTCGAAAATATGTTTTCTGAGCTCACTCGGTAAAATAAAAAGTGATCTTTCACCAAAATTTAAGAATATCCTCCGTTGTTTAGGGAAGTGTCAAATATCTGTGCCTCAGCTTATACATGTACGAGTATACATGTACATTGAACAAATGTACCCAAAGCACTGCTAATACTGTAAAACTGTCAAAACAATTTGCATTGTATAAGGTACTAGTTCACAGATTTGGTTAAGGTTTTTCTATCTTTTCAAAATACCATTCAGTGTCTGTAATTGTGTCAAAAATTTAATTCTTGATATTTTAGGACAATCTGACCTACAGATTGCTAGAAATATACAATAGAAGTCACAAAAATGCACTAAAATTGTGTATACCGTGACATACGGGGTAGATATTTACTACTTAAAAAACCATTATTTGTAGTTGTTTGTCAATTTGCACTAAAATTGTCATTTATCAAATCACTTATTTCCTGCTTCCAACAGTTTCTTAACAATTTTGATAGTTTCAGAAAAGTTGATGTTTAAGTTGAAATCTGTGAATGAGAACCTTTAAAGTTCTTATTGCATACCTTTTGATATAGCGGACAGTTCATCTGACCATCAATGGAATTCACCAGTACAAGAGTCTCATCTCTAAAGGCAATGAGGGACTTTTGTCAGTTATCTTTTCTTTATAAAATCTGAAGCATTCCAATTGGTAAGTAGGTCCTACCGCTTGGAATCCTCGGATTTCCTACTTCTTAATATGGATATTAACAGAAGTGAAGAAATTTAGATAGTTTTTTACCCTTACAATATTTAGCTTGATTTTCAAACAATTCGAAATTAAATGATTTACAAAAAAGTTATTTAAGATTATTTGTGGCAAACTGACATTGTAAAGTAAGGGTAAAACCAAGTAATCAAACTGTTTGGACCTACCTATTTGAAGATTATACAAGGGAAAATAACTGACTAATGTCCCTTATTAGCTGCTTATTCACCTTCAGAATCACAGTTCACTCAGGGCTCAAAATATTGATGATCAATGAGAGAAGACTAAGGTCGCTAGTTTATGACTGTGCAAACTCCTCACAGTGCTTACATCACGCTTTGCTACGTTATTGATTTAATAAAGGGTAATAACCACTGTGGGGAGTTTGATGACTGTGTACTCAAACTTCCCTAAGTTGTTAAGTTTTTGTCCTTACCCATATGGAAGCAGGTACATATAATTAATATTATTGCATTTCAATGTGTCATGCAATAGACTATAGCCAGAACTCAAATATTGGGGGTTTTCCTGTGGTCAAAACAAACTAGACGTTGCAATGAACACTTGTGTACAAAAAACAATATGATTTAATCTGCTTCTCTTGCCTTTCAGCAATTATATGCAAAATCTTTGTGCTGCCTGTGCATAACCCATAAATTGAAGTTCTAAATTAGTTCTATCTGACCCTAATGGGTACCCATTTACACCAGGGTGGAGTGAAGCAAACGCAAGTAGATTTCTTGCTCAATTAAATTAGCAGCGCTCCTAGTGGGATTCGAACACAGGGCCTCTTGATATCTAAGCGCGTGTTCCACCAATGAACTATTGTATAGTCCAACAGAATTAACCTGAGCTTGAACTACCTAACAACCGATGTGGCTATAAATCAATTTATTAAAAGTGGCATGTTATTGTACTTATAATTGTGGACACATTATTTTTTGGGTAAACAAGTAAGTCAGCAATATTATGGCACAGTTTCAAAGTATTTATTCTTATGAAAACAACATTAATTGTTCAGTACGTGTATTTTGCCGAAAACTTCCGATAAAGCGCGATTTACAACCGAAGGCAAAAATAGAAAATAGATTCCTAGTTTAATATATTCTCGCATAAAGGTCAAGCTCAGGTTAATTCTGTTGGACTACCTACAATCTATACAATGAGCGACTAGCTCAGTTCCTATCATATAATCTTTATTAGATAAGGACTGTGTTGGGTACCTTTGTCCACAGACGAATCATCGAGAGACATCAAATAGTGCATGACATCAAATAAGTTATCTTTTCTTGGAATAATCCATTTCATCCTGTAAGTGTTGATCGTAAGTTCTAAATCCTGGGCACGAGATTTTAATCGAGTGGTAAAGAAGGTCACGCGCAAAATTACATGTGCATAGGATTCAAAGTAAACAATCACAACTCACTGGTGAATGTATGCATTTTTGGACAAAAAATGAAATTTTAGAATTTTCTGATTTTTGGCTGCTGCTTAATTTGTATTTAACGAAAAAAATAGAGTTTGTTTACAAATAAAATGACACCAACATCTTTTGCATTCGCCGAATAATATATATAAGGTCGTAGGCCGATTTCGAACATCACCATTAAACAGATTTAGTTAACTCGATACAAAAATCCCAAGAACTATTGTATTGTAGGTTTTAAATATTAACTATATATTGTATATATTTTAAATAAAAAGTTAGACAACGGTGCCCCCTCTCAGCCAATCAAATTGCTTAAAACGTGTTTGATAAATCTCATACCACACGGTTAAGTGTTTAATATTATCAGACCGTTTTCTCCGTGCTTAAAACTCGAGAAAACAGTGCGTGAAAGTATGGGGTGGATCCAGACTTTTCAAGTAAGGTGCACACTAAGTTATAGTTTGTATTAAAGCGACAATGAAAATTGAAAAGTTTTTATTGATGGTCTCATTTGTCGACTAGCATACATGTAAGTCATGGAATAGTACAATCGATTGTAAAAAGTCTAGATCCACCCCATTATCAGTTTAAATACAATCAACTGCTCACATGTAGATTTTCAAGGTGAAATGTTTCAATAAGCTTATCTGTATTACATGTAATTTGAAAGCCAACGAAAGTTTTGAGAATTTAACTGTTAATTTATTTTAATTTAAGTCCTCACAAGAATCAATAGTATGGACTCATGTGCCATGTTTTGAAAATTGATGAAGTGGACTCGATTGTTTTATTTTAACGTTAACACTTACACGTAATGTTATTTTGTACACGTACCGTACTGGTTTGAAATTTGCATACGTATTACGTAATTTTGCAGATTATGTATTAAATATGAAACTGCATTGGCACCATTTCCTATCTATTAAACCCCTCGTGATTTGATTGTTAAAAGTAAGGCATTTGTGGAAAGGAACTTGAATGTAGAATGGGCATTATTTTGGGAAAATCCAAATTAAATAAATAAAAGACCTATAGAAATTTTATAACAGATTAGTTACTTGAGTCACTTAAATTTAAATAGGTTCTAATTTTATTTAACTGATAGATAAATAAATTTAATATACCTTCTTACATTAAATATTTTGAGGGAAATTAAATGAGACAGGAAATAATGCGCCATGATCGTGCGACCACATGCACGACTCATGCAGATCGGTTCGTCTCCATTCGGAGACAAACACCAAAATCAACAGCGTAAGGCCACTCCTAGCAAAACATTAACAGCTCTGGTAACCAAGCCTTATTTCCATTCTCTATGAAAAAGGAATGGCATGGTGTTTAGGAACGACCAGAGCCAGTCATATGCTTCGCTTAAAGGAGGCAAACGCTTGGCTATATGTATGACATTTAAGACATATTAACGAACGACATACATAATAAAATTGTGATGTTTTCTATCATAAATTAAATACTAACGAATGAGTTGTCATAGTAAACAGTTTATTATGTCAATTAAATTCAATTGGTCTCTAGTTCTGTCTTACTTAAGCTTGCAGATTCTTTGTTTATTATTTAAGTAGATATTTAAATATTATTACAAAAATATATTGAAGACTTTTCAAATTAACCAAAAACAAAATTTATACAGTCACGCGTTATATTTGCATATTTCTATACATTGTGTTTAAAATCATAAACATGCCCCCGGGCGTATATTTAATATTATCTAATACGATTTACATAGGCAAGGGAGTTAAATAAGATATAAGCACTTGCCATTGTTGCCTCCCTTTGTGCCACTTTAATTTAGTTTTTGATAACAAATAGTAAGAATTATATGCTTTTTAAAGTCTTGACCGTTCTATTTTCTTTCTTTTTCTATATTTTTCTTCTTGTATACTTTTTATCTTACATTATTTTTTATGAGAAATATGGTCTGAACCAATCTGATTAAAACCCGATCTAAAATTTTACACTCGCATACTCGCTAACGCTCTACAGGATATCTGTTTACGGAGAGTGGTTCTGAACTGAATGTTTACACATTTACTAGTTATAACAATGTTAAAAATTGATGAAAGATATAAAACAATAACATGTACTTACATATAAAGTGATTATAAATCTATCAAAAATGATTGTTAATTTGCATCCTTTATAATTTTTAACTGCACATTATGTACATGGGCACATTAATAATATTTACATTCATGAATAACGCTATCTAGTTGTGTTTATGAGTTCTAATTATCGTTCGCACGAAATTCACGACACTAAATTTACTATCGTTTGTTTAAGTTTAAGGCCCACTATATTATTTTGAGTTTTATGAGGCTAAAGATGGCAGTAGTAAAAACACGTGACAAAAAAATGAAAATGAACATTATAAACTTATAGTTTCATACCCGTTGTCTAAGTCGGATAGAATATTCGTAGCAGTTTGATATGGGATTTATCAACTCGCTTCGCTCGTTAAATCCCATATCAAACTGCTACTCATGCTCTATCCTATACAACGACGACGCCAAGGTTTGAACCAGTGGGCCTTTAGTTTGCTTGTTTCAACTGGATTTTTTCTTCCACCTACCCGTTTGCGCTAATTTGGGTTAGAACAGTTAAATATTGAAAAAAATACTCAACTATGAGATTGAGAAAACTGAATTGACGATTGTATAAATACACATTAATTTAACATATTTTTTAAAACGTGATTGTCATCGATTTATTAAGCGTGAAATATTGCTAAAACATACATGTTTTACTGTTATTAGCTAATGTTAAAGCCACCCGGCTAGCACAGTTGGTAACACGCAAGTCATTTAAGAGCTTTTGAGCATAGTTTCAATTTGAAAAGAACGTAATATAAATGTGGTTAATGATAAAAAAGTCAATTGATCGGGGGATGTGGGCTCGATTCCCGGGTGGGGTATGCTTTTATGGAGTTTGGTCAGAAAATTATTTCTACGGCCATTTGTCCTCTACCACTGATTCTAAATCACACAGGACAGCTAGTTGCCTAGTCGTCTATGTGCATAGTAACCGATCAACAGCTAAATCTAGAGACTTAGCCTTTCCTGGAACGGTGAAAAGGTAGACTAACCGCCGTGATATTACCAATACAATGTGTTGCCACGGCGTAAAACCCAACAAAAAGATGATGTTGACAAGGTAAACTGTAACTCAGGGGTGTGGAATTACTAGTTTTTTTCACTCGTCATCGGACAAGTGATATCTTAAGATATACTTGTCATAGGTCAGAATGCACTACATGTAGTCCAGAAGTTCAATACCCCAAAAGACATATTGAAATATGTAATATTAAAGACATACAATAAGTAGTAATGAATAATAGACAATATAAAACAGTATATAGTTCACTACTGAATTTGACTAAAACATTTAGACATATATATTATTCAGTATATTTGCAGCTAAAATATCACTTGCCCGCGGAGGTCTGTGAAGTTAGCTATCTATTGTCTATTCTCTATTCAAAAGTCTATTCGCACAATAGACAGATATGTATTGAGAAATCTATTCATTCAGAAATCTATTCGCATTTACTGTATACATAGATATAGGTAAGTTCAAATATCTGTACAAATATCTGTTCACAAAAAGCCGAAAGGACAGCTATCTATTCGGAAGTCTATTCAGAAGTCTATTCGAAAAAAGTCAGTATTGCAATCAAACATATTTAAAAGTCTTTTCGTGGAATACTTAAAGAGACAAATGTCCATTCAAAAGTCTTTTCAGAAGTTTATTTGCAAATACATTGTGATGCAATCTGAATGAGCAAGGTTTCTATTCCAAGAATGCAAGCGACAAATGTCCATTCAAAAGTCTTTTCGGATCTCTATTCGCAAAATCATATATATGCTTTAAGAATGTGTCTGTAGTCTATTATAAAGTTTTGAATGGAGAGCTGTCCATTCAAATGTTTATTCAGAAGTCTATTCGCAAAATCATGTATATGCATTCAGAATGAGTCAGAAGTCTTTTATAGAGTTTCGAATAGAGAGCTGTCCATTCAAAAGTCTATTCAGAAATCTATTCGCAAAATCATATAAATGCATTAAGAATGGGTCAGAAGTCTTTTATAGAGTTTCGAATAGAGAGCTGTCCATTCAAAAGTCTATTCAGAAATCTATTTGCAAAATCATATATATGCATTAAGAATGGGTCAAAGTCTACCATAAAGTTGCGAATAGACAGATGTCCATTCAAATGTCTATTCAGAAGTCTATTCGCAAAATCATGTATATGCATTCAAAATGTGTCAGAAGTCTCTTATAGAGTTTCAAATAGAGAGCTGCCCATTCAAATGTCTATTCAGAAGTCTATTCGCAAAATCATGTTTATGCATTCAGAATGAGTCAGAAGTCTTTTATGGAGTTTCGAATAGAGAGCTGTCCATTCAAAAGTCTATTCAGAAATCTATTCGCAAAATCATATATATGCATTAAGAATGGGTCAAAGTCTACCATAAAGTTGCGAATAGACAGATGTCCATTCAAATGTCTATTCAGAAGTCTATTCGCAAAATCATGTATATGCCTTCAGAATGAGTTTGAAAAATTTATAGAAATCGAATAGAGAGCTATCCATTCAAAAGTCTATTCAAAAGTGTATTCGCAAAATCTGGTAAATGCGTTCAGAATGAGTTAGAAGTCTATAATACAGTAGCGCATACACAGCTGTCCATTCAAATGTCTATTCAGAAGTTTATTTGCAAAATCATATATATGTATTTAGAATGTGTCAGATGTTTATTATAAAATTGCGAATAGAGAGATGTCCATTCAAATGTCTATTCAGAAATCTATTCGCAAAATCATATAAATGCATTAAGAATGGGTCAGAAGTCTTTTATAGAGTTTCGAATAGAGAGCTGTCCATTCAAAAGTCTATTCAGAAATCTATTTGCAAAATCATATATATGCATTAAGAATGGGTCAAAGTCTACCATAAAGTTGCGAATAGACAGATGTCCATTCAAATGTCTATTCAGAAGTCTATTCGCAAAATCATGTATATGCATTCAAAATGTGTCAGAAGTCTCTTATAGTGTTTCAAATAGAGAGCTGCCCATTCAAATGTCTATTCAGAAGTCTATTCGCAAAATCATGTTTATGCATTCAGAATGAGTCAGAAGTCTTTTATGGAGTTTCGAATAGAGAGCTGTCCATTCAAAAGTCTATTCAGAAATCTATTCGCAAAATCATATATATGCATTAAGAATGGGTCAAAGTCTACCATAAAGTTGCGAATAGACAGATGTCCATTCAAATGTCTATTCAGAAGTCTATTCGCAAAATCATGTATATGCCTTCAGAATGAGTTTGAAAAATTTATAGAAATCGAATAGAGAGCTATCCATTCAAAAGTCTATTCAAAAGTGTATTCGCAAAATCTGGTAAATGCGTTCAGAATGAGTTAGAAGTCTATAATACAGTAGCGCATACACAGCTGTCCATTCAAATGTCTATTTAGAAGTTTTTTTGCAAAATAATATATATGTATTTAGAATGTGTCAGATGTTTATTATAAAATTGCGAATAGAGAGATGTCCATTCAAATGTCTATTTAGAAGTCTATTCCAAAAAAGTTAGTAATGCAATCAAACAGATTTAAAAGTCTTTTCGTGGAATACGTAAAAAGACAAATGTCCATTCAAAAGTCTTTTCAGAAGTTTATTTGCAAAAACATAGTAATGCAATCTGAATGAGCAAGGTTTCTATTCCAAGAATGCAAGCGACAAATGTCCATTCAAAAGTCTTTCGGATCTCTATTCGCAAAATCATATATATGCTTTAAGAATGTGTCTGTAGTCTATTATACAAATTCGAATAGAGAGCTGTCCATTCAAATGTCTATTCAGAAGTCTATTCGCAAAATCATGTATATGCATTCAGAATGAGTCAGAAGTCTTTTATAGAGTTTCGAATAGAGAGCTGTCCATTCAAAAGTCTATTCAGAAATCTATTTGCAAAATCATATATATGCATTAAGAATGGGTCAAAGTCTACCATAAAGTTGCGAATAGACAGATGTCCATTCAAATGTCTATTCAGAAGTCTATTCGCAAAATCATGTATATGCATTCAAAATGTGTCAGAAGTCTCTTATAGAGTTTCAAATAGAGAGCTGCCCATTCAAATGTCTATTCAGAAGTTTATTCGCAAAATCATGTTTATGCATTCAGAATGAGTCAGAAGTCTTTTATAGAGTTTCGAATAGAGAGCTGTCCATTCAAAAGTCTATTCAGAAATCTATTCGCAAAATCACATATATGCATTAAGAATGGGTCAAAGTCTACCATAAAGTTGCGAATAGACAGATGTCCATTCAAATGTCTATTCAGAAGTCTATTCGCAAAATCATGTATATGCCTTCAGAATGAGTTTGAAAAATTTATAGAAATCGAATAGAGAGCTATCCATTCAAAAGTCTTTTCAGAAGTCCATTCGCAAAATCTGGTAAATGCGTTCAGAATGAGTTAGAAGTCTATAATACAGTAGCGCATACACAGCTGTCCATTCAAATGTCTATTCAGAAGTTTATTTGCAAAATCATATATATGTATTTAGAATGTGTCAGATGTTTATTATAAAGTTGCGAATAGAGAGATGTCCATTCAAATGTCTATTTAGAAGTCTATTCCAAAAAAGTCAGTAATGCAATCAAACAGATTTAAAAGTCTTTTCGTGGAATACGTAAAAAGACAAATGTCCATTCGAAGTCTATTCAGAAGTCTATTCGCAAAATCATATATATGCATTAAAATGTGTCTAAAGTGTACTATAAATTTGCTAATAGACAGATGTCCACTCAAATGCCTATACAGAAGTCTATTCGCAAAATCATGTATATGAATTCAGAGTAAGTCAGTAGTCTTTCATAGAGTTTCGAATAGAGAGAAGTCCATTCAAAAGTCTATTCAGAAGTCTATTGGCGAAATCTGGTAAATGCGTTCAGAATAATTCAGAAGTCTATTATACAGTTGCGAATGCACAGCTGTCCATTCAAAAGTTTATTCAGAAGTCTATTCGCAAAATCATATATATACATTAGAATGTCTGAAGTTAATTATTAAGTAGCGAATAGACAGATGTCCATTCAAATGTCTATTCAGAAGTCTATTCGAAAATTACGTATATGCATTCAGAATGAGTTAGAAGTCTTTACAAAGTAGCAAAAAGGCAGCTGTCTATTCAAAAGTCTATTCAGAAGTCTATTCGCCAAATCATATATATGCAGTTAAAATGTGCCAGAAGTCTATTTAAAGATTAGCGAATAGACAATTATTCTTGCAAATGTCTTTTCAGAAGTATATTCGCAAAATCATACATTTGCATTTAAAATGTGTCAAAAGTCTATTCAAAGAGTAGCGAATATCAGCTGTCTATTCAAATGTCTATTCAGAAGTCTATTCGCAAAATCATGAATATGAATTCAGAGTAAGTCAGTAGTCTTTCATAGAGTTTCGAATAGAGAGATGTCCATTCAAAAGTCTATTCAGAAGTCTATTGGCGAAATCTGGTAAATGCGTTCAGAATGAGTCAGAAGTCTATTATACAGTTGCGAATGCACAGCTGTCCATTCAAAAGTCTATTCAGCAGTCTATTCGCGAAATCATATATACATTAAGAATGTCTGAAGTTAATTATTAAGTAGCGAATAGACAGATGTCCATTCAAATGTCTATTCAGAAGTCTATTCGAAAATTACGTATATGCATTCAGAATGAGTAAGAAGTCTTTACAAAGTAGCAAAAAGGCAGCTGTCCATTCAAAAGTCTGTTCAGAAGTCTATTCGCCAAATCATATATATGCAGTTAAAATGTGCCAGAAGTCTATTTAAGGATTAGCGAATAGACAATTATTCTTGCAAATGTTTTTTCAGAAGTATATTCGCAAAATCATACATTTGCATTTAAAATGTGTCAAAAGTCTATTCAAAGAGTAGCGAATAGACAGCTGTCTATTCAAATGTCTATTCAGAAGTCTATTCGCAAAATCATGTATATGCATTCAGAATGGGTCAGAAGTGTTTTTCAATGTCGCAAATAGATTGTTGTCCATTTAAATGTCTATTCAGAAGTGTATTCGCAAAATCTTTTGTAAACATATAGAATGTATCACAAGTCTATTATAGAGTTGTGAATAGACAGATGTCCATTCAAATGTTTAATCAGATTTTTATTCGCAAAATCATGTATATGCATTCACAATGAGTCAGAAGTGTATTATAGACTTTCGAATAGACAGCTGTCCATTCAAAAGTCTTTTCAGAAGTTTATTTGCAAAACCTGGTAAATGCGTTCAGAATGAGTCAGAAGTCTATTATAAAGTTGCAAATAGACAGATGTCCATTCAAATGTCTATTCAGAAGTCCATTCACACAATCTGGTAAATGCGATCTGAATGAGTCAGAAGTCTATTATACAGTCGAGAATACACAAATGTCCATTCAAATGTCTACTCAGAAGTCTATTGGCAAAATCATTTATATGCATTCAGAATGAGTCAGAAGTCTTTTATAGAGTTTTGAATAGACAGATGTCCATTCAAATGTCTATTCAGAAGTCTATTCCAAAAGAGTCAGTAATGCAATCAAAAATATTGAAAGTATTTTCGTGGAATATGAAAAGAGGCAAATGTCCATTCAAAAGTCTATTCAGAAGCCTATTTGCAAATTATATATATGCATTAAAAATGTGTCCTAAGTCTATTATAAAGTTGCGAATAGACACCTGCCCATTTAAATGTCTTTTCAGAAGTCTATTTGGAATTTATGTTAATCGATTCAGAATGTGTCAGGTGTTATTGTGATAGACCTGCCATGTTTATTGAAGTTTACGTGCTTTGCCTGAATTAAGTAAGTTTCTTAACTCTCGTAAACATAAATGAATCTCCCGAATATTTCGGCAATTGTAGGTGAAGGTCGATTTGCCTTTCCATATCGTCGTAATTTTGCCGATTCTGTAAACCAAATCGAGCCGGTAAATCTGGTTCAAACAAGGTCACTGGTACCGTAGATTACACAAGTGCAAATGCAAATTCGGTAACCAGTGCTGGTTTTTTTCGAGGAAGCGCCATTGCTTGAGACATGCTAATATTTCGAAGTTGTAGGTAGAAACATTTGAATTTCGTATTAAATCGTAAACAAAGTGTTATTATCCACAAGAAAAATAAGCGCCAAAGTAACTACTTTAAATTTACATTTAAGTGATTGAGCCTGTAAAAATGTTATTTTTGTTTTATAAGAAACACAATTTTACGCCATTTTGTTAAGTTCTTTTGACGGTGCAACAGCGTGACGTAAATCGTGGTGTTTTCTCACAGGTCCGTGCTTGTTGTATATATATATATATATATATATATATATATATATATATATATATATATATATATAATGTCATTCGGAACTACCTCGGCGATTTTCCACGCAAATACACTTCGGATATCACGAGGAGCTAAAGTAGTTCCAACATAGAATCTAGCCTCGTTCCCGACGTTTACTCAATAGAACACAGGCGCACATCATAAATGACGGACGATTATGGGCAGTTTAAAGCTCTTCAATGCCTGTAACTGATATCCACTCACATCGTGTGAGGTTAATCGCCTGATCTCATTACTTTGTTGATTTCTACCACGATTGATATCCGAGGTGTATCTTCGTAGATGATCGCCGAGGTCGTTCCGAATGATATAATGTTTTCATCTTGTAACCGAAATGAAAAGGGTAGACAAAAATCAATTAGAAGTATTAATCTCATGCAAATAGTTGTTTTTAAAAGTCTGTAAGACCTGATTACAAAAACGAAGTAATTCAGCTGCCGAGAAAAGACTTACTACCAGGAGAAAAATAGAAATCTTGCTTTGAATAGAAAAAAGTAGACCTTCTTCAAAGAGCATGTCTATTCACAAACCCAGCAAATTATTCTGACACATTAAAATGCATATGAATGATTTTGCAAAGGACTTCTAACAAATAATTTAAATACATGTATGTCTATTTATCACTTTTCAAAAAGAAATTTCTGCTACATTCTGAATGCGAACTACTGTTTGCAAATAGGACAGCAGTCTATTCCTGAACCTATAATTGACTAGTGACACATTCTTTATGCATATAAAGATTTTGCAAATGGACGTCGGAATAGACATTTGAACGGACGACAATCTATTCACAACTTTTTTATAAACTTCAGACTCATTCTGGCATATTCTAACTGCATATATATGATTTTGCTAATAAACTTCCGAATAGACATTTGTATGGACAGCTCTCTATTCGCAACTTTAAATAGACTTCAGAATCATTCTGAATGCATATACATGCTTTTGCGAATAGACTTCTGAATAGACATTTGAATGGACATCTGTCTATTCACGCAACTTTATAATAGACTTCTGTCACATTCTTTATGCATATACATGATTTTGCGAATAGACTTCTGAATAGACATTTGAATGGACATCTGTCTATTCGCAACTTTATAATAGTTTTAGTCACATCCTTAATGCATATATATAATTTTGCGAATAGACTTCTGAATAGACATTAGAATGGACAGCTCTCTATTCGCAACTTAATAATAGACTTCAGTCACATTCTGAATGCATGTATAAGATTTTGCAAATAGACTTCTGAATAGACATTTGAATGGACAGGTCTCTTTTCGCAACTTAATAATAGACTTAAGTCACATTCTTAATGCATTTACCAGGTTTTGCGAATAGACTTCTGAATAGACTTTTGAATGGACAGCTTTCTATTCGCAACTTTATAATAGACTTCAGTCTCATTCTGAATGCATATATATGATTTTGCGAATAGACTTCTGAATAGACATTTGAATGGACATCTGTCTATTTGCAACTTTATAATAGACTTCTGACTGATTTTGAATGCATATATATGATTTTGCGAATAGTCTTCTGAATAGACTTTTGAATAGACAGCTCTCTATTCGAAACTCTCTAATAGGCTTAAGACTCATTCTGAAGGTATATACATGATTTTGCGAATAGACTTCTGAATAGACATTTGAATGGACATCTGTCTATTCGCAACTTTATAATAGACTTTAGTCACATTCTTAGTGCATATATATGATTTTGCAAATAGACTTCTGAATAGAATTTCGAATGGACAGCTCTCTATTGGCAACTTTATAATAGACTTTAGTCACATTCTTAATGCATTTATATGATTTTGCGAAAAGACTTCTTAATAGACTTTTGAATGGACATCTGTCTATTCGAAACTCTTTAATAGACTTCAGACACATTCTAAATGCATATATATGATTTTTCAAATAGACTTCTGAATAGACATTTGAAAGGACATCTACCTATTTGAAACTATATAAAAGGCTTCTGACTCATTTTGAATGCATATATATGATTTAGCGAATCGACTTCTGAATAGACATTTGAATGGACAGCTCTCTATTCGCAACTTTATAATAGACTTCTGACTCATTTTGAATGCATATACATGCTTTTGCGAATAGACTTCTGAATAGACATTTGAATGGACATCTGTCTATTCGCAACTTTATAATAGTTTTAGTCACATCCTTAATGCATATATATAATTTTGCGAATAGACTTCTGAATAGACATTAGAATGGACAGCTCTCTATTCGCAACTTAATAATAGACTTCAGTCACATTCTTAATGCATTTACCAGGTTTTGCGAATAGACTTCTGAATAGACTTTTGAATGGACAGCTTTCTATTCGCAACTTTATAATAGACTTCAGTCTCATTCTGAATGCATATATATGATTTTGCAAATAGACTTCTGAATAGACATTTGAATGGACATCTGTCTATTTGCAACTTTATAATAGACTTCTGACTCATTTTGAATGCATATATATGATTTTGCGAATAATCTTCTGAATAGACTTTTGAATAGACAGCTCTCTATTCGAAACTCTATAATAGGCTTAAGACTCATTCTGAAGGTATATACATGATTTTGGGAATAGTCTACTGAATAGACATTTGAATAGACATCTGTCTATTCGCGACTTTATCATAGACTTCAGTCACATTCTTAATGCATATATATGATTTTGCGAATAGACTTCTGAATAGACATTTGAATGGACAGCTCTCTATTCACAACTTTATAATAGACTTCAGTCACATGCTTAATGCATATATATAATTTTGCGAATAGACTTCTGAATAGACTTTTGAATGGACAGCTCTCTATTCGTAACTCTAAAAAAGACTTCTGACTCATTCTGAACGCATTTACCAGGTTTTGCGAATAGACTTCTGAATAGACATTTGAATGGGCAACTTTCTATTCGAGACTCTCTAAAAGACTTCTGACTCAATCTAAATGCATATACATAATTTTGCGAATAGACTTCTGAATGGACATTTAAATGGACATCTTTTTATTTGCAACTTCAAGATAGACTTCAGACACATTCTCAATGCAAATATATTATTTTTCGAATAGACTTCTGAATAGACATTTGAATGGACAGCTCTCTATTCGAAACTCTATAAAAGCCTTCTGACTAATTCTGAATGCATATACATGATTTTGCGAATAGACTTCTGAATAGACTTCTGAATAGACATTTGAATGGACATTTGTCTATTCGCAACTTTATAATACACTTCAGACACATTCTTAATAATTTTGCGAATAGACTTCTAAATAGACTTTTGAATGGACAGCTCTCTATTCGAAACTCTATAAACGATATCAGACTCATTCTGCAGGCATATACATGATTTTGCGAATAGACTTCTGAATAGACATTTGAATGGACATCTGTCTATTTGCAACTTTACAATAGACTACTTACACATTCTTAATGCATATATATGATTTTGCGAATACACTTCTGAATAGACTTTTGAATGGACATCTCTCTATTCGAAACTCTATAATAGACTTCTGCCTCATTCTGAACGCATTTTCGATTTTTTCGAATAGACTTTTGAATAGACTTTGAATGGACATCTTTCTATTCGCTACTTTAAAATAGACGTCAGACACATTCTAAATGCGTATTTGCATATGATGTTGCGAATAGACTTCTGAATAGACATTTGAATGGGCAGCTGTGTATTTGCTACTGTTTGTTGGTTCTGACTCATTCTGAACGCATTCACCAAATTTTGCGAATAGATTTCTGAATAGACTTTTGAATGGACAGCTCTCTATTCGAACTCATTACTAGACTTCTGACCCATTCTGGACGCATTCACCAGATTTTGCGAATAGACTTCTGAATAGACATTTAAATGGACATCTGTCTATTTGCAACTTTAAAATAGACTACAGACAAATTCTTTATGCATATATATGATTTTGCGAATAGACTTCTGAATAGACTTTTGAATGGACAGCTGTCTATTTGAAAATCTATAATAGAATTCTGACTCATTCCGAATGCATTCACCAGATATTTTAAATAGTCTTTTGAATAGACATTTGAATGGATATCTATCAATTACCAACTTAATAATAGACTTCAGACACAGTCTTAAGGCACATATATGATTTTGCGAATAGATATCCGAAAAGACATTTGAATGGACATTTGTCCCTGGATTTTTGGGAATAGACATCTTGATCATTAAGATTTCATTACTATGTTTTTGCGAATAAACTTCTGAATAGACTTTTGAAAGGACATTTGTCTCTTTGCGTATTCCACGAAAAGACTTTTAAATCTGTTTGATTGCATTACTGTTTTTTTTCGAATAGACTTCGGAATAGACTTTTGAATGGACATTTGTCTATTTATGTATTCTATGAAAAGACTTTTAAATATGTTTTATTGAACTAGTGGTTTTTTTCGAATAGACTTCTGAATAGATTTCCGAATAGACAGCTGTCTTTTCGGCATTTTGTGTACAGATTTTTGTACAGATATTTGAACTTTCCTATATCAATGTATACAGTAAATGCGAATAGATTTCTGCATGAATAGATTTCTCAATACATAGCTGTCCATTGAGCGAATAGACTTTTGAATAGAGAATAGACAATAGATCGCTAACTTCACAGACCTTGCCCGCGGACAAGTTGAATTGATTTATTTACTCGTCCGAGGACATAAATGTATGAGTTGGACAAGTCGGGCATAGGAATTCCACACCCTTGACTGTAACTACATCTAAACACAATGTAGAACCCGGTTCGATAGCGCAGTTGGTAGCGCACCGGGATTTGGAATCTCGTGCCCGAGGGGGTGCGGGTTCTAATCCCACCCGTGGAGGTTATTCCCTTCCATGAAAATTTGACAATAATGTCGATTTTCCTCCATAGATTAAATAATATGGAAAAGTTTCCGGCCTTGCCGAAGGGTAGGTGAGTACTGGATATAGACAAGGGTCCAGGAAAGCAAGGTTAGGTGCGCTAGACGCCGTAAAATGACCTAAATTGTGTTGACACGGCGTTAACTCTAATAAAGAAATAAATCACAATGTAAACCAGTCATATGAACTGCTTACCTAAGGCGTTGGACTGGTTGATTTCTAGTTCAACATTGCTTAGAATCCAATCCAAAACCCTTCTTGTTATTTCCTTGAAGTATAAACTTAAACCTACTAGCTCAGAACTGGGTGACCAGAAAGCAAATTTCAAATTTTGAGAGTGGTAAATCCAAAGATCACCAAACAGTAAAAACGTGACTAAGTGTCGGCAACCTTAGGTTTTCGCTAATGAAGTCAAATATGGAATGTTAATGAATGCAACAAAACTAAAAATTATTATCGTAATTAAGGTGCATGTATAAAATTAATATAAGAATCCACAGACAGGGTTGAACTTGTATGGGTGAGGAATAACAGACACATAGTTTTGATTGATTGATAAATAATATTTATTTAAAAAAGAAAAATATATTTACATATAAATTATGATAACAAGTAACGAATGATAAAAAATAAATGCATATGGACGGACTTTATTAATTATAACAATAAGGTAATGTGTCTATTTTATTATCTATAAGTTTAATTTGAACCATAATGTCAAACAAAACATTGAAAAAGTATGATTTACTATGTGTCAAGGCAGTGGATAGAGTACCGTAACTATAGCCTCGGAGTCTAGAGTTATCCTACGAGGTAAGGCTAAAGTTACGGATGTTTTATGATATGAATATGTTTCAACATAAAAACACTAAAAGACTTATTATCATCTTTCTGGCTCGTCTCTTGACAACAACATGTTCACTCAACCAGTGCCAGTACCTCATTCTCGTACCCCGAGGATATCAAGATTCTCGATCTAACTAATCCTACGAGACTCTGGGTACGAGAATGCCCGTACCTAGGCTATCATCATTTGATGCTGTACCTACTATTTTGTTTAGCCATGTAGGTAAGCGCTTACATGTTATTTATGCGGTTCGAAAACTTTAAGTGTGTCGAAATGTAATAATAAATCAAATAACATGTTCGTTTAGTTATACGTACTGACTTGCTCAAATTTGGCTCAAGTAGTTAAACTAACTTGACAATTTTATCAAAGATATAGGGTATCTATGTCATCGATTTTTGTATACAAACAAACAGCACCACTAGTACGTCAGTTTATGTGTGCGTATCTAAACTGTCTAAGCAGACTCTTTAGTCACATACATTATGCTAAGACACTCACGTATTCCCCTTGCCTTCAAGTTTCTAAACGTACAGTTATTATCTTATCCGTTTTTAACAACGACACTTTGGACACTTGTGCACGGGGACATTTACAGTATTAATACTGATTTTAGAATTTTAAGAATAGATTACTTCGTGTTATTTATAACAAAATTTATTACAATACATATGTTTTGAAAGTATGTATTCAGTATTTTCAACACTTAACTTCGACCTTTGCAAATTCATAAATTTATTCGCATTATTCGTAAAAGACAAAATGAAAATCGCCAATAACATGAATAACATTTCATAAAACGGTTTTGACAAACCGTAATTGCAACCAAGTACATTTGTAAAATGGAATATCATCCGAAGTAGTAGAAAATACTTTTACGTAACTTCATTCTTATTTCAATATTTTCTTAAAAGATTAGCATAACTTCAGCAAATGCTGGTGAAATATACATAATGTGAATTGTATAATATAAATGCAACGAAAGTTAATCGAAACTAGATTTGTCAGGACGAAACGAAACAACACTCATTACTCTTCAGGGTCCGGTAACTGTATCACTTGTATTCTTTTGGCTGCAATAAGTTGATCTAATTTTACCACGTCTCTATAATGAGGTATCAAAGAGGGAGGTAACTCTGGTGGGAAATACTCCGGAGGTTCCTCTTCAATAGGAGGTGGGTGAATAGTAAGTTCTACTTCTTTACAAAGATCCATTCTTTTAATAGCTTTCAAACCTTCTTTTAAATCTTCTGCGCGCGCACGTGTGTGATGACGACGCCACCTAGTGAGCGCCACAGTCGCCATGTCCCTCTTAGGACCACCTGCACCTTCCGTGGATATACTAGCAATGTCTTTTTCAATTGTTTCTGATCCACGTGCTGGGAAGAATGGAAGATTACGATATAACTGCATCCAGTCTGATCCAATCTCGTCAACCACAACCTCACAAGCTTTATCTAACGTACCTGCAATATACAAATACAATGTATGTAAATTTATTAAATGACTATGTGTTATTTGCCCTGTAAAGTGCCAAATTCACTGCACAATACTTGACCTGATTTGTGTTTAATGAGGGTGCGCTCGCTTCATGTGGATGCATTATTTGCAGACTCCGGATCTTATTGTCATAAATCATTAATAAATAACATATATAAAGCTTATATATAAACACTTAGGCCTACAAAATTAGTATAACAAAGGGTCTGGTATCAAGTTCTAAATAACTTATAATTACAACTATTCCCCATGGACTATCTACATGCCATTGGTATCATTTACTGTAAAAGAACATAGAACAAAACAAAATGCCTGTAAGTGACCAAATACATATTTTTTAAAAAGAAACTACGGAGAAAAAATGAGAAAAACTCTAATGGATGACATTCTCGTACCCAGAAGTTATCAAGATTCTCGATCTCTCGGTTCGAGAATGGATGGATAAATGTGAAAACTTAGATTACATGGACATCAAAATGTAAGGTTAAATATCAAAGCCGTCATGGTGAAAAATGTTCCTTTCATTTATGAAGATCTGCAATGGCAGAGACTCAAAACTTCTATAAGATGAGCACAAATGTGCTACGAATATTTCAATGTGCGTAGCATTATTCATTCACTAATACCGTTGACTTCAGATTACTGTTTTTCTGTGTGATATTGGATCGCAGGTTCAAATTCAGTCATCGACCATGACTCTCTTTTCAAATATGTAGTACTGGTCATTCCAGGGACAATTGATTAATTTAATTAGGAAACAAATGGAGTAAATCTTTTGATTTAATTATGTAATGTGTAAGTTTTTACTTAGCTTGACTTGGCTTGGTTTATTGGTTTTTAAGCAACTTTTGTGTGTTATTTTGGGTAAGTTGGTATACTTAAGTGTCGTACATATTACGACTTTTTAAGGATAACAGTGAAATGAAACATCTAATTGATATTCATACTCGCAATATTAGTGTAAATAAATTACTACATACCCTCTGCTCCGTTACTTATACTTGGTAGTTTAGCTTTATGACTTCTGGCAGTGATTGGCAAATCATAAAATATTTTTGCCACAGAATCATTACTAGTCTTGTGTAGCAACAACCTTCTAGAAACTTCTAAAGTCTTCTCAATGGTCTGTAGCTCTTCTTCACTCCTTAGTTTTTTAGCGTCCGCTTGTTTAACATCTTTAACAAGCTGTTTAATGTCTTTTTCCATTTTTAACACTAGTTGACGTCTTTCAGCGACCCATTCACGTCTGTGTTGAATGGTAGACAATTGTTTCTTAAACCCTGGTAGTTTTTCTTTTAGTTGACGTATTTCTTCATTAAGATTGTCCCAAGTAATAGCAAGTGATTCGATGTCAGCATCCAATGGTTTGTTCTTTAAATCATCTCGTCTGTCTTCTTTAAATTCCATGTCCATTTCAAGTTCATTACACTTGGCAATGAGGTAGGTTTCTTCCGCTTCATTGGCATCTTCCTTTTCTTTTAGATGTTCAACTTCATTTAAAAGTTTAGTGTATTCTAGTTCAGCTTGATTCTGTTTGTAAACCGCGGAATGATAATGTTCACGTGCATCTCGAGTGACTTTCGTCTGCTCTTCTTTCTGACGTTCGAGATGTGTGACGTCATTATGCAGAAAAACGCTGTAGTTTTCATCAGACTTTAACCATTGTGACATAATAGACAAAGCAGTCCGTATACAGGTGCAAGCCTCAGCAAACATTAAAAGAAATGGTACAATTTCACATTCATTTCGTTGGCAGAAAGTCGAAACGGTTGAGCTAAACATGCTGTGATGTATACCCCGATTCCGGAAGTGCGTCATCATGGTGTGAATCTTTTCGAGCATCTCGGTAATAATTCGCTTCCACGTCCTAATTTGTGTCTCATAATGAGCAGCTGTCTCTACTTCAACTTCTCCATCTGGTTCATAAAAACTTATACAATATTTGTCCATGAGTTCAAGCAATTTCTCACATAGTTCAGTAATATCATTAAATTTTGCTGGTACAAAAGATACGACTTTATTGTAGGCTTCCTTTAACAGTTGTACGTTTGCTGGGTCGCCTTTATATCGACGAGGATCGGAGCCATACTTCAAAGCAGCCTCGATGGATTTTACAGACGGAAGTTCAAAATATCCAAGCATGCGCACTAGGATTTTGATAGGAGTTGCGTATTTCTGTATTTCGTGGGAAAGAGTTTTGCCGACGCCGTAATATGAGCGTTCTAAACGGCTGAGTTTTTTCTGTATGTTTTTTATCTCAGCAGCAAGGATATGTCGTACATCTTTTAGATTTGAAGGAGGCTGTGATTCTAGTTTCTGTAGCTTAGAACGTGTCCTGTTACCAATATCCTCAATTGGCATAAGGAATGGTCCTTTGTTTGCTAAGGTAGGCATTCGGAAATCTAACACAGGGCGCATCTGAAACGAAACAAAATGAAAACTTGGTCATTTAACATTTACTTTTGACAATTTATTTGGGGGCACAATTTTAAATTTTGCTGTGGCGATTTTTCCCTCCATTGCATAATGTGTTTTATGAATACTAGTTTTGTTGTATGCTGGTGTATTGTTTATTATATTAATACATGCAGAACCAATAAAACGTTATTATACATATAGTATAATGACATTCCCCACATAACTTGGTGTTCTTGTTGTTTGTGGTTTTACTTTTATGTATTTGTAACCAGTCTGTCTATCTGAGAGAATTGTATAGGATATTACAGTACCTGTGTGGTGGAGCAAATGAACATTTAGTAATTAAACATTTACTTTTGACAATTTTCTGTAAGAAAATTGTACATTATAGACATTTCATGTGATGGCTTAAACAAAAGCTTAGGAAACACAAATTCATACTGTATCTTTTCAAAACTTTCATATTTGATAGCATTATTTGTTATTCCTTTTATTGACATATTTTGATACATAATCAAATCTCTCAATAATTGATCACTTTCTAGCACACTGTATTGAATGATTTTGCATTAAATTCTCATTAGTATGTTAACTATGGTTTACAAATTGTGAAACATGACATTATAGTATCACTTGAATAACGAATTCTAAACAACAAAACACTTCTACTGGTATGGCTAGTTATTTTCACGGGAGTCCTGTTTATTGTGATATTAACCTGTGTTGCGATTGATATATTGGTCACTTAATCTTTATTATTTGATTGATCGGTGATTGGACTACTCTTTATCACCACTTATGTCTTTAAATACTCAAACAATTCATTTAACTATATATAAATTGAGAAAACTGAACCAAGATCTGTTTCGCAGTTGGAAGTGCGCAAGAATTTCGAATCTAGTGTCCTAAAGGTGGGACGGGTTCGAATCCCACACGGAGCGGTAGTACCTTTCCATAAAAATTTTACAACTATGTCGATTTTCCTATATGATCAAGGTATATGTAAAAGTTTTCGGCCTTGTGGAAAGGTAGGTGAATATTGGTTATGGCAAGGGTCCATGAAAGCTAGGTAAGGTGCGTGGAACGCCATATATAACCTAAATTGCGTTGGCACGGCGTTTAACCCGGTACGTCAAATGAGCAAATCTTTTATCGATATTTAACATCAACAAAGCGATTCATGTAACATCGTATAGCTTATTCGTTTTCTAATTTCCATTTTTCGGCGTAGATGTCTAAGCTGGATTTTGATCTACATTTCTGTATAATGACGTCTCTGGGATTTCGGAAATCCGCCGTTCTATTGGATGATTTTATAAGCACTGAGAATGACGTACGGGGGAAACAGAGAAAATCCCCTCTTCGATTGGATGGCCCTGACACGCGCGAAAAAATAAAGGCCACACTATTGTAATGCAGTGTTTTACGAAATTTTGCTTCGTTCGTAGATTATTTTTTTGGGGTAGACTTCTATTGCTTTCCAAAGTGTTTTTTTATTTTGTAACAATAAAAAGTTAAGTGTCAAACACAATATTTTATGGGTAAAATGAATTACGTCTCCAGATGTGAACCGGTTTCTAGTAAAAAGTCTGACATATTACCCAATAATTATTAAATTAGCCTCACTACGTCCAGTTTCCGGGGTTTACACTTTGAGAGTCACATTTTGAGCTCCACATATAGACCAGTTCATTGTTATTGTTATGATGTCTATAAATAGTAACAAGGAGCTGATAAAGACTACAGGTAACCGTTCGCTGGTTGGCAAGAAATGATAGCGAGTAAATACAATGAAAACACAGTAATTTTAAAATTGCAATTACTAAGTCATTTTTCATCAAACAATTTTGCATTTTATATCACTAGAAAGGTCTTGAAATTCATATTTTGAATATCTAAAAATTATTTGTCAAAATAATTGTTTTTTGTTGGCGAGTGTTTTAATGATCTGCCCTATGAAACATTTAATATTCATAGCTCGAAGAGTTATGTTTAATCAATTTAATCGTGCGGTTAAAGTGCTACTAGGGTATCAGTATTTTTTGTGAGCCACAAAATAAGAAATCTAGATGAATCGGTCTAGTAAACGCAGTTGTACCCCTTGTATATAAGTATATTAAAGGTATGTTGGAAAAATCAAAGGGAGGTAACTTGACAATTCCCTGTGGTTATCAGTGTACGGGAATTGCATTGGCTGTCATATTGTTTACGGTAGGCAATCATGTGCCAAGTCTGCGAAACTGGTCTGCAAATGTTGTTGATGAAGTGATGATGCGTGGTCACAACTTGTATGAGCAAATACTAACGGAATCTGGCAATCCATCACCTCGTCAAAAAATAGGTTTTAACATTAGTGGTCTTATGTAAATGGCTCTTCTGTGACCTTTGACCTTTTCCTCAGGTGAGCACCCAGGGCCCTTTGGGCCCTCTTGTTTTTAAATCGACGCCGTTTGTCTTTTTTAAAGACATTTCTTGTTTGACTTGTATTGCTCCTTCACCATACTTAGCGTAGGAGTTACAGTTCTGAAAGTGTTTTGTTCGTGAACAATATAGCCATTTATACAACGTAGAGATATAATTTCCGTCAACCTCTGATTGATAAAGACCTAATATTCATTTATTCATGATATATGCGTTTTGTCTAATCTGTAACCAAACTGCAAATATTGATTTTAACTGATAAAACTCAGATAACAAATAATTAATGTGTTTTATTCCAGGCTATATGTAAACATTGTATATTATTTACAAGTGTATTATTTTATCTGCGCCACTTGTTATTGCGTATGAACATTCGACATTTGATAACAGAAGTTTAATTTCTGACGTAAATCAACTATTTATAATATTATGAACGTAATTCCATTGCGTAATGCTTAGTTAAAGTACATATTTCTGTGGTTTATTTTACGGTATAGGTGAAATTTTCGACTTAACGCGTTTAATCAAACAAAGAGTCTAGCTATCAAAAATAGGCATGAATGAAATTTTCGAAATTTTCTATTGCCATTAATTAAGAAAAAACGTCATGCCCAAGACATAGAACAATTTAGATGTTTTATTGCTGCAAAAATGGAAGATAGAGCTAAGGGCAACTTTCTCTGTGACGCGCTTCTGGATCCAGTGATAAAAAATCTCACTGTTCGAACAAACTGGAGATAGAGCACTTTGGTTTCAAAGCGACGAAGTGGTGCTGTGAATAGAAATGGAGCGTCGTAATTGCTGTGGTTAAAAGCGTTAGTATTATATGAAAACGATATGCAGTTCGTTGAACGAAATCAAGAAGCTAAAGGCAAGAACAAAAAGTAAAATGAAAAAAAAATAACTTTCTATATTCAGATGAAAATTGAGACTGGTGCGAAAAGGCGGCGTTCTATCGCGAAAAGAAGAAAAATAAAATTTAAGATGCAAGACTAGTTATATTATCACAACCACGCAATTGCATCTGTTTTCGTTTAAACAGTTTTGTTTATTTCTTTAATATTACATCAAATATGATAACTATTTACAATGCAATTTGTCAACAAAAGTGACTCCATATTTAAAGTAATCAGCAGTTAAAAGGCAATGAAAATAAACGAAACCTTGCAAAATAACCAAATCAAGTCAAAATGTCGGTTACGCAAATGTACGTCAACATCGAGCGTAACGTTCAAGCGATTTTCCCTTTTCAACATTCAAACCGTGAGAATAACGTAAAATATGCATGATAGCTGATCTTTAAACTTCACTAACAAATTAGCTTGATCACAAGTTAAAAAGGTAACCACGAAGAATTGACCGAAAAAAGTCACCATATCCTTAGGAAGAAAATTAATGACAGTTCAATACAGATTTAGTTGACACTCGACAAACATATTGACAAACAATTATTTAATCTGTCAGTAACGTACTAGTTCTCTCATGGATAAACATAACAACGATAAAATCCGAGGAATTCCTCTCAATCACTTTGCCATAGGAATGGATCAATGGCGAACAAAGCCAAATCTCTGATATCAGGAATTTAAGTCAATAAACAAATCATACTTTAATCCCATTGCCAAAATGATATCAAAACTATAACGTTTGATTACCAATCTCTTACCAAAATGTTATACAAGTTTTCAACAGTGTTTTCGTGTTTTTGTTTGTACAGCGATGTAGAGGTTAAGACGATATCATGTTAGGACTAAAACACATGGCTTTTACCTATTCAAAACTTATCATACCCCAAGATAACATTTTAAAAACAGCTTTTTAAAGTGCTTCACAGTTGACAATTTTTGTTCATGTTATCTGAGGACAAAATGTCACAGTTTTTGAAGACATGACAAGGGCAAGATCAAAACCTTTACCTACTGTGTTCTCACGGTTTACAAAACAACATTTCCTTTAAAAGATATGAGACGTATACGCGCACCATATATATAGCAGAGATATTATCACGCTTTTATTCCAATGTCTCCAAGCAAGCTTTTATGGCGAAGTGGTAAATTGTCCGCTAACTACTCTAGCGAACGAGGGTTCGAACTAAGTTCTAACCATGGCTTTTTATCATGTAACATTTGGCACCCGACATGGGCGTTCTATCGTATCGCCATAAAAGCTACCTTGAAGGCTAGGGATTTCAAGTGCCTTATTGTACCTGTGCTACATACACATTTACAGAATAACACCACTAAAATGTGTAGATTACCAAACCAAGAAGATTCATGTAAGATTTTTGTTAACCAAACTGAGAAAATTAACTCTACTCTTTCTAGTAATTAAGTCAACGTTTTGTACTGTGCCTTCCAAAATTACCTTTAAACTTTAAAATAAGCTGGTTTTTCCATGAACATGATTAAATCTTATATTAGATGTATTTATGCATTGGTAAAGTTATAATAGATCGTAACATTTGAAAGAAGAGTAATGATACTTTATACAACTGTAATTGATATTTGTGTACATGTATCTGGATATATATTTTTAATCTATCAAGTACATTGTATTGGTAAAAATTTAAATACAAATCATACATTAACAAAAGTGTTAAGGTAGTTATGGATGGCACTGTATATTAAAAACTTAATCAACGTTGATTTCGACACAGTCGCATATTACTTAGTACATTACAATATCAGCTATATTGAAACATATTACACAAAATGTATAAAAACTAATTGTAATAAAGAAAATAAAAGATGTATTGACATTACCTTATAGTTTAAAAAACCATGATAGTATTATATTTAATAATTAATAGAAATTATAAATAAATTATTTCGTGTGGCTGGCAACCTGACACAGTCAACAAGTTAATACGATATGAAATGAATTCTTAACTTTTGATATATTATGCGAGTGTCAGCTTTTGTCCATTGTCAATTTTCATTTATGCTTACATTTCATTAAAGTACAAAGTAGATAAAAGCAGCCACTTCTAACTAAATAAAGCCTCTATCCCTAGTCTCTATTTGTTTTTGGAAACAGTCGTTAGGTTTGATAAAAAGCTATCGATCAGAAGTTACTACAACTGGGTCTATATTGTATCCATGATTTTAAAAAGCATGAACACTAGATTGTTAACATAATGAATTGAAATATATTATCTCACAAGTTCTTGTATAGAATATACCCGAGAACGGCCCATTTAAAACGTTATAATTACAGGGTAAATACACTAAACGTCTTTCTTGTTTCATATCATGTAATTTGTACTTGTATATAACTATAAATTTTATTTACACATTAAACTGTGCTATTTAGTTTATGACTCTAAGTCCACGTGCTTTTGTCACATAAAATTCCTTTTCTATTCTGTAGAAAAGTTGCATTCAAGTCAATGTACCAAAGAATACGGAACACAGTATTCCTCAATTCTAAATGAAAAAGGAATCCTGACGAGTAATTGCTATGAGCTTTATTAATTAAATTAGTCTTTTGCAGGACAATTTCATTTTGAAACAGTCATCTGTAAATTAGCTCTCAACTGAAAAAGTTTTAAATAAATCTAATTCGATAGACGCTTTTTACCCTTTTTATGGTTAATACAATAAAAATCGCCATACAATGTCATGGAACTTTTTAGTTTACATTGTAACATCAGTACAGTGCCATTCTGAAGTCCTCGCACAGAATCCTGTTTTATGACGGATCGAGACAAATCATTCGGAAAAAGAACAAAGACTCATCTGAGACAATTTCAAAATCAGTTGTACTTAGTTCATCAACGTTTGATTCAAACTACACTGGGGTCCAAAAGTTTCTTGACACATGTATTCGTATCCATATTTTCTTCTATTTTGTATCGAAAAATATTGCAAACGCATTTTGTTTCATATTTTATTACCGTAATTGAATGATCGTGTTAAACTGTAAATTAGTTGTGAAACAGATGACAACATTTTAAGCATGTACATAAGTACATGTGTGCTCAAAATCATCATAATTTAACATTGTGTAAAAAACTGTTTAGACCCCAGTGTATGTTACACAAATGAGATTTAATTATTTGTGGTGCGGCTGACCAGTTTTTCTCAAAATTTCAATATTCCCGGAACTTTTGGTGGTCACTGTACATGGAATAATTAAAAAATCCATGCCAAATGAAATGAGACAGCAAATCAATCGGTTCGATGATGGAGAAAATTAGAAGTACATTGTACCTGGCCTAGTTGTACAATAACCGAGGCAATTTTATAATAATTATGTAGACAAAGCAAAACGTATTCTGGCAATTATTTCTGACGTTTTGTGTAATTGAGCCTCGTTCTAGATTTCCTTTTAATGGTTCTCATTGCAATGAGAAATTCAGAAATGAGTATTTAATTGGAAATGCATTCACAACTTGATGTACGTGTTCATTTAAATTCAATAAAAAAACTCATTTAAAGAGAATCAAGTTTAGCTGATGTTTACGTATTGCGTGTGAAGTGTTTTTCATATAAAATACATTTATTTTTTGTTTAAATTTCATTAAGTGTGTTTCAATTTGTTTATCAAAGGTAGTGTATTAAACTCATTAAAGGTGCACTAAAATATTGAGGTTAGATTAAGTACAGCTTACAAACTTTAGAAACAACGTAATACGCAAATCGATCAGCTATGAGATCAAAATAACTTTTTAATACTTAAACAGAAAGTGATTTTTTTTTTCATTTTACTTTTTGTTTAAGATTTTGCGTGTGGCATTATTCAAAGTTCAACTATAATTTTCAATCGGGCATTCATTTATATCTCCGAGGGTGACATTTTCACAGCTGCATATCGATATTTTTCGCTTTTCTAAAAGAACCGATACAACGTTTTGCATGTATGACACACGCTTTTAAAATTTACTATTTTCTTAGCTGCAGTACATTTAGAAAATAAAAATAAATCCTCACCAAACATAATCACATTTAATTTATAAAGAAACACATTTACAATCCAATTTTCCTTGAAACGTTGACAATTGAAATACAAAAAATGTTACTCATTCAAAAGCAAGGACATTAACTTTACATTTATCAAAAAAGTATCCTTCAAAACAGAAAAGCCCTGTCAGTAGCTAAACACCTAATAAATCAACTTATTGAAAGTGGACGATCTCAATACTTCTGGATGATTTGTTGAGTCTCGATCTCTATTTAAAATCAATTCAAAAGAAGAGTAACTTCATATATCATTTTTTATATTTAAAATATTTTTCCTTTACAATAAAATCTTTTCATAATAGTAGTAATTCATAAATTGCTATAAAGATACGCCAATTATACTGTATGGAACCGTTCATGTAATCTGTAAAATAGTTCTTTCAATATTGCGACCTTTCAAATTATGTTAATTTGTAACTACGAAGGGACATAAAAACGGTATTAATCAATGAGGTGTCGTCATCTCACGGTCAACTGTTAATGTTTGTAGACAACTTATGGGGTCGTAGTGACATTTTAAATTGACAATGTGAAAAACATTCATAACCTTCAAACAATTAACATCGTATACTTCTTACTGCGAGCTATGGTCAGTAAACTTGTGATGTGGCGTATTTCAATTTTGCCATACCATGTGATTTTATCTAGGACAAAGTGCTCAGGTTGACAAACACTATACAAAATCTAGGACATAATAATATAATAAAATCCGCTTTATTTATTGCTTTCGGTGCGATATAACTTTTTGCGTTGATGTGCAGCTCAACCCAACAAAAACAAACATTCGCATGCTTTCATTGTCATTCAGTCTAATTACAAACATTTGCCATTGCCAGATTTAGATTTGCTGAGAATGGTAAATAGCAGTATAGGAGCACGAAAGCTACAATACATATCATATAAAGGTTTACCTAATGACCTATGTAGGCTATTTAAGAAAGTGTTCACACACCAATTAATTCAGGACTGTTTAACTTGGTTTCATTGGCCGCCTGCAACAGATCTTCAGTATTTTTGTACGAGAACGCTTACCACTAATTTAGACATAGTCTCAGAGCGATAGCAAATTGCACTATGGTATGCATTCTCGTTCCCCGAGGTTATCAAGATTCTCGATCTAAGCTAGTATTAAGAATCCTACTAGACTCTGGGTACGAGAATGTATAAAAAGTGACTTCTTACAGTCATGTAATCAAATCGGTTGATCTTCTTATGGCAAATATGTGTCATTCTGTTACCTCATCTTGTCCGTGGACAAGTAATTATTAAGCCGTAAGTATACTAAAGTAGCAAAACTTGATAATGTAGATGTTTCAACGAATCATATCTAACAATGTACTATTTTTTTATCAACCCTTATTATTACTTATTGTTTATATTTTGTCATAGCTCTTAATATTTCTTTTGAGTATCAAATTTCTAGGCCAGTGCATTGTGATTTGTGCATGTTAATTTTCAGGTTTCACTTGTTCGTGGACAAGTGGGGAAAACTTGAATTCCAACACCTCTGTTATTAGAGTAAAATAATGTTGTAGTTGCCTTGAAATGAAATTGAATTGAAACCATAGAATATAGTTAATTAGACATAGAAACATTATATAATTACTTACAGTTACAGCTGTTTTTAATTATACAAAATTGAATTGTAGAATATAAGTCAACGTACTCCTTTATTTAATTATCAAACTTAACAAATACATTCAATTGATTATAATTACGACTAGTTTTCGAGAATATTTGACTGTATGTGAAATTTTGTTTATATGCTGGGCTAATGGAACAAAATATTATAATTAGTTTGAATTCATCGATTTCTGATAATTATTTAAGAAATTCGATTACTTTAAACAGAGAACCCCATGTAGTTCAAATATAATTACAGTAAATACACGCCAGTATTTCAGTAAACAAAATATTGCCAATTACTTATAAAACCTTGCTCAATAACAAGAAACATCGATTTCTCATTTTAAAAATTATGCAAACAATCTTTAAGGCACATTTTCTTGTTTGCTTTAAGTAATTTGATGAAATCGTTAAAGAAAAAATACTTATAGGTGGGAAATTAGTACAGTTTACATTATTATTGCGTTATTGTCCCATGAAGAGAATCGGTAGTCATATACGGGGTTTCCAAGGCGTGTTAGCAATAAATGGCAAAATAATTTTGTAAAATGAACGTTTAAAAACTGTGAATATAATGACAATAAATTTTGACAACTTCGTAACTGTTGGAAAATGTGAATATTTTCTCTGGAAGCCACACATTCAAGTTCACATATGAGACTACGGATTGTTGTCACACAATTATGAACATTGACGATAACACTAAAAGCGCCAATCGCACTAAGCAAGATTAGTACATTCCTGGAAATCTTGAGCTAAAATGGTACGCAGTTGCATACATGATCTAATGCATTATAATTTCGATCAAAAATTTGTATCAAATATTTTTCGTTATACAACTTACCTTCATGCCTAATCTATAAGGACGAATCCAATGTTTTGGTTTGACGCTCATTTTTAATAAGTTAATAAATTATTCTAATCCAGCTCTAAGTTACTTTCATATTTCATGTTTTATTTTCTACACAGTAATTTTATTTAATTGGATAAAACACGGTGCTAGATACAGTAGAAAGTGAATGGTAACACGATGAATGCAAGTCATTTAAATAAATTCAATTCGATACACTCTATGGAACGCCGCAGTTGTCCCATTCATATTACAAATCAGTTCGATTTTCCATAATACTTGTAGTCACGTATTTGCGGTTCAATCGTACAACTATTTGGCAACGTAGAAAAGCACACTTTAGAAGTACTGTAGATCAAGCGGGTGATGCTTAATTACATGAATTAGCCATATTAATTTCTTGGTCTTCTTTTAGTGGTTGCCCACATTTCAGTCATTGATTATGAGTAAATGACGAACGTTCTGAATGACATTACATTGTATCAAAACGTGTGTATAAACCTATCAGCAACGATGCGTATGGTTTTGCAACAAAAACACCAAAACACAACAGCAACACACAGATTCTAGAGTACGTTACTAAGAATGTACAA
Organism: Mactra quadrangularis; assembly: GCA_025267735.1. Lineage (NCBI taxonomy): Eukaryota > Metazoa > Mollusca > Bivalvia > Venerida > Mactridae > Mactra > Mactra quadrangularis. The sequence goes on along the minus strand of CM046303.1, from coordinate 58,489,406 downwards.
TACAGTCAAATCTTCCCATGTATTTGTAGGTTGATATGCGTACGATATACTTACGATAAACGCAATCTGATCCAAGTTATTCGCGAGCCGCACGGTATTCCGTAACATTTTTAGCCCTCTAGAGTACAAACATTTGATGAAAGATTAGCAATAACTTTTTGGTGCTTAACTGAATTTATTCACCGGCAAAAAGTACACACTTTACAATATGTACCTTTTGATAATGCTATCACTTATCAGGAAATGCCTGGCAGTTATTTAAAGATAGATTATGAAAAACTGGGCGACTCTTGTATTAGGCTTGCTTCATAAGAGCCACATTTTAAACCTTACTCTTTTAAAATAGATTGCATCAGATCATTTAGAAAGACCTTTCATGCAAAAGGAGGTCAACACATTTTTTTTTAAGTTGACATTTATTTTATAATTTATATATTATACATATATACAAAGCTTAGTAGAAAATTTAAATGATATGCAAAGTGTCAGATCTTTTGCAAAAGTTGCATCGACGTGGGGTAACTTGTTGAAATTTCAAAGATCTGAATAAAGGAAATGTCATATTCATACGCCATCATGCATGCAATATACTCAACCGAAAGGTGTGATGGGCGTGTTCAAGACTTTACCCATTTTTCATTCAATTCATAATTAATTGACTGCACTGATCTTTCAATATTTCATGTAAATAGGATATTGATAACATTTGGCCTTTTTTACGCAAGAGCGTACTGTAGTTGCTTTTTAACACATCGTGATAAAAAAGTACTTGAGTATTGAAATCGTTCACATTATTGCACCAGCAGTGCAAATGCACAAATTTATGTATTACTTTAAACATTAAGTTTATTTAAAAACTTTGTTGTAATTGTTGTATATTTGGCTCGTACACTATTATGTCTTGACTGTACAATTCACCTAAGGTTCCAAGCAACACAAGAAGCCAGATGGCAAGTTTATAGTTCAACCTTACACCAAACATAAATATATAATTTTACGATTCGCAGGAAGACATTTTTCTACAGTTAACGACTCTACAGTTCCCCAAATCTGCCTGACTAGAATAAAAAAACAATGTAATTACAATTTGCTATTAGTTCACCAAGGTCAATAATGCGACTCATATTATGATTTGCACTTAAGTCACCGAGATCAAAAATACGACTTATATTATGATCTGCAATTAGGTTACCGAGATCAATAATGCGACGTTTATTATGATTTGCACTTAGGTTACCGAGTTTAATAATACGACATAAATTATGATCTGCACTTACATGTAGGTCACCGAGATGACTAATGCGACATACATTATGATTTGCATTTAAGTCTTTAAGTCAATAAAATCATGATTTGTTATAATGTAGCAAAAGTCAATAATACGACATAAATTATTACTCTGCTAAGGTCACCGAGGTCAATAATGCGACATAAATAACTATCGTATTTAGGTCACCGAGGTCAATAATGCGACATAAATTACTATTGTACTTAAGTCACCGAGGTCAATAATGCGACATAAATTACTATCGTACTTAGGTCACCGAGGTCAATAATGCAACATAAATAACTATTGTACTTAGGTCACCGAGGTCAATAATGCGACATAAATTACTATTGTACTTAGGTCACTGAGGTCAATAATGCGACATAAATTACTATTGTACTTAAGTCACCGAGGTCAATAATGCGACATAAATTACTATTGTACTTAGGTCACCGAGGTCAATAATGCGACATAAATTACTATTGTACTTAGGTCACCGGGGTCAATAATGCGACATAAATTACTATTGGACTTAGGTCACCGAGGTCAATAATACGACATTAATTACTATTGTACTTAAGTCACCGAGGTCAATACTGCGACTGAAGGAGGCATCCAGATGCAAAAGTGACTTTTGAAGTGCTTTAGCGAAAACGATCTACATAAGAATAAAGAAATAAACTTTAGAGAAAGTTTTAGTCCGTCTGACAAGCATTGTACCCAATGAACTATCAAGACATTTCGATGGGTCCGAGCAAAAATAATGTAAATCCTTCTTTTTTTACATCTAGTTAGACCAAGTTTGCTTTCACCTATTGAAATACTTTGATAGTTCACTTAGTACAGTACGTGTCATTCTTCTTCCATTCTTGCTCTGAACAATGGAATGTCATGATGTAATAAACTAGAAATAATGACATATAATAATTTAATATATTTCAACTTTATTTGTATAAACGTGTTAGATAAGATACTTGTTAATCTGTTTGATACAACTATATAACCCCTTAACACATTCTTCAGTCAATATCAAGAGTTCCTCACTCATATAGATTGTCAGGCAATGATATACGAGTCTCCCCCGTTTCTATTACGTAAATTCAAACTTCAATAGCTCTTAAAAGGGAAGTAAAATGTTAAACAGTCCAAATTAAGAGGCACCATAATTACTATTGTATCCCTACGTAATATCCTTTGCTGACGTCAATAAAGTGACAACTTTTATAACTAGGAAGGAAAATATAACAAATTTTACTTTTCACGAAAGTGTATAACCTGCAATGGTTGGAAATCGAACGCTGGGCCGCTTAATCATAAATCCTGCGCACACTTCGCTCTGTCACAGCGCCATCATCGCACGTATTATACTTACATGTAAACAAAATGAACTTGTTATTTTATTTTGAAATTAATTAGTTAATTTATTTATTTATTGAATTTAACGCCGTATCAACACATTTTAGGTCATTTCACGGCATCCAGCGCACCTAACCTAGCTTTCCTGGACCTTTGTCTATAACCAGAACTCACCTACCCTTCTACAAGGCCGGAAACTTCTTCATATTATCTAATCAATGGAGGAAAATTGACATTATTGTCTAATTTTCATGGAAGGGTATAACCTCCCCGGGTGGGATTCGAACCCGTACCCCCCCCCTCGGGACACGAGATCCCGAATCCCGGCGCGCTACCAATTGCGCTATCGACCCGGGTTTTTTTTAATTAAAGGGCTGTTTAAAGTCTACTACCATATACGGGATATTTTGTACGATAACACCTAAACTTCATGCAGGCGATCCATCACAGTACCCATTTACGCCCGGATGGAGTGGACCATCTGTTGGTACATTTCTTGCCCCAGGAAATTACTAGCGCCCCTAGCGGAGTTCGAACCCGGGGCCTATTTATCCCAAAACGCGCGTCTACCACTAGACTATTGCCCCTACATTTTTTGATTACTATATGGATTCATAAACTGTATAGTGTTTAATTTTTTATCATGATCATTTAATCGAGAGCTGAACGAAACACTATTGTATCTCCGTTTGTACAGGTCGTTCACATAAACATTGCGTATACAAACATTGCCGGTTTCATTACACACTGATATTTAGGGGTGATTATTTTGTACAAATTTATAGTTTAGTTAGTTTACACTTATTTAGTAAACATATCATCAATTATATAAATGTAAAATATCAAAGTGGTGTGTTTAAATAATCAGACTTCTGTTCATGAATTAGCTTATTCGCCCATTTAGTGGGCAAGCCCATTATTTCAAGTACAATAACACGCATGGCCTAGAATACGACCTGTATATAAAGGAAGTTACCGTAGTGTTTAGTTCAGCCCTCGATATTATGGCGTGTCATAAACAAACAATTTTACCTTCAAGATTTGCAACAACCATGCTTCCCAGAGATTTTGGATCATTACATAATTACATGTAACTTCACGGTAATTAACAATGATATCATATTAAACGTAGTTACTCATCTTTTCAGCAATCAAAACTTCAATGTATGAAGTATCAAATTCACACACTTAAATAGAGTTGTATAATTCTTTGATTTCAATGTAGGGTTTCAGAAATATAAGTAAAACATGTATTCATTGGAAATTTCAATAATTTCAAGTACTGTATAGAATGCTTTCAAAAGACTCTCCGCGTGTCACCAGTTTATAAGCCTTTATGTAGGTAAACTTAAGTTTGCTATTTGTATACATATCAAAGTATGATTTGACAAAATATATATTAGAAAATGAACTTAAATGTTGACTTAGGGCAAATAATTGCAGAGTGTATTAGACGATTTATCATCTCTTTAATTTGAGTATACTTTCGTTAAATGTAAAGCAAAATTATGGAAAACATATTGAGTCACGTTCAAACACGCCTACAAAAATGTCTATTAAAAACATTAATTTGTACCAAGTTCAAGTGGGAGAAGTATAAAACAAATTCTGATTCTTTGACCAACTGAAATGAAATGTAGTAAACATTAGCTAGGCTTTGTGTCACAATAAATTCTACAATGATTACACTTAAACTGCACTTCAAAGAATCCTATACAAAGCCTTAACCAAAATACCTTGACAAAAATAATCAAACGAAACACTTGTAGAATTCTTTTAGCAACAAATCTGCTTAATATATCGATGACTGTGGGTGACTTTTTTAAAGATGAAAGGTAATTCCTTCGAAAAGGGAACAGTTCATAATGAGGTGTACGTACATTATAAAACGCAACAAGGGAATGACGGTTTAGTGGTGTACCAGAGATGAGGTGATGTTGTTTCTTTAATGAGTGCGGCTGGTGTAAACAACACATATTATGCCTTATTCACTATGGTATTACGTGTATTTAGTCATTTGTACAAGGAAAAGGCACACCTGTCTAAGTTCATACATGACTGTATCAAAACTCACAACAACATAAAATGTAATGTGGAAACCACATTAAAGCCGGATTTTCATCAAGATCTGACCATAAATGACAGAGATATTCAATATATTAAAAACTTTAAAACGCACAAATTACAAAGGGGAGTAATCCATAATAAAGCCAGGTAGAGTTGTGGTTACTTTCTAATTCTGTTTAATACATCTGACAATAAATGGCTGAAATATGTGTTAAAGAAAAAACTAAAACGCAATTGTTAACGACACTGAAAAAAACATGTAATGCGGCATGAAAAAAATCAAGAAACACACAAACATCTTGCTACAAAGCACAGACAATAAAAAGCCACTGATACCTTGTGCCACCGAAGGTTTGCCGATTTTGAAATTTGGATACATTATTGTTAATTCTTTTATTTTATAAATACAGAACTTTGGCCAAATTTTAAAGCAAATGTCACAGTCAATGCAGAAATCTCAAAAGAAATGCTAATGTTATAAACATTGCAAGTAAGGCGAGTAAAAACTAAACCAAAATGCGTATTGTTATAAAAATTGCGAGTATGGTGAATGTAAAAACCAAACGTAAAACAAATCAATTATATTGTTCAAATGTCGTAAATACATTGTTTGCGTGCAACAGAAAACAATTATATTTCAATTAACAATGTCTTGTTATCTTAGGATCTTGACAGTCATCAACTCCAGACAAGATAATTATAACAGTGCACGTTACATTGATTCTATTTACTAGTATACGGAGCCCCTAAAGTGACATTTTGAAATACTTATTTATTCCACAATCATTTTGTTTTACGGAATATAAAATCGTTTTAACAAAATTTCATTTTTTTTACGAACTGATTATACCGTTATTTTTTTAGAAATAATATTACGTTTACAAACTGAAAAAAGTATTGCCAAATGTCATAATTTTCTATCAATAGTTACTGTGTAAACATGTTAGATGTTTTATACCTGAAAACATTGCAACATAAGAAAAAATCATAATGGTAATCTAAAAAATGTTATGGTGGTATATGGCGTCGTATATACATGTATAAGGACAGTCGTCCTACTCAAGTCTCCTGGACGTTATCAGTCTGGTTATAGGCAATCTGATTTGTCCTGGCAATGTCTCAAAGTTTCTCTAATTTGGAGATTGATTGGTCGGCATTTTAAAATTTTCTATCAGATTTTTATTTCAAATCGACTGTACTCTGTTATTGTATTTAACACTTTATTTACATCAAATTGGATATCTTTCACAACAATTATGACAAATATTTTCCTAATTTATAGGCATTTCGAAATAAATGGTGCAATAGATTAAAACTTAGCGGCAAAAACAGCTATGTATAAAGTAGCATTTTTTTGTAAACATGTACATGTGACCCATAAAGTTTAAAGCATTATATATACAGTAAGTATGTAATGGTTTTATGGAGTGTGCAAATAATTTTAGAAAAATAATGATTACACAAATATTTGAATTTCTTTAAGTGCCGGTGCCGAGGTTTGTTTGATTATTCATAATGCAAAAAAGAAAGTTTACTTTGTCACTTCCGACTGTATTCGATTAAATTTTATCGATAAATAACGACCAGGAAACTGCAGAATAACGGCACGCTTATTTGCGGCCATTTTGTAAAATTGTTAAAAAGCTTACTTCCGGTTGCGGCCATGAATAATTGCTGACGAATCAATAACGCCACATGGTGGGAGGATAAATGCATTAACGTCCGCGAAAATCGGATATGATCGTCTAAATCAGCTTGAATGTTTCTAATGCACACCATAGTGTCATTAAAGCTCCATTGAATGACTGAACAGCGATTAAAATCGTCACAGTATTGCACGACATTCTCGCATTGTCATAGACTTAAGTATGTAACTCTAAACTGTGTCACAAATGTAATAGAAAAATCGATTTAATTAAGATAGGAATGCCTGGTATTTGATTAGCATCAAGTAATAAAATTGTCGCACAATTTATAATGAAATCTATTGACAACTCCAAAACAATCAAGACCCCTGGCGACTGTTGACAATCATCAGCTATTTACTCTTTTATTTATGTCTCCATTCGTGTTGTGATTAAACCTGGAAAACCAACATGAACCCACCGTCCGCTCATAAGTCAATGAAAACGGTTAGTTGTTATAGCGATGGAAGGAATATAGAATAAAATCTGATAAGAAAAGCAAACTATCATGACATCAGAATCAATGAGATATTACTGAACAAGTTATTGTTGCTACCATGGAAGGCACCATTGGTAACAGTGCGTTGCTGATTAGAAATGAATGCTTGTATTAGTCAATGATTGCATGTACATGTGTTATATTCTACGATATTTTTCTCGTAATATTTTTAGAACATATTACAAGAGGAGATTTAAATTTTGAGCATAACTATTCCTTTAAGATACGATAAGTTGGTCAATTTCTGAACATCTTGTTTTATTGACATACAGTAACCTATAGTTCGAACAAAAAAACAAAACACTGTTTATAATAACAATACAATGAACTAACCCACCACGAGGGATGCCCAGAATGATTTTGAAATAAACAGTTGTGATATGTTTTACGAGTATCTTAGTTGTTGGTGTAATGGAAAGCGTTCTACCATAACAAGCATGATTTACCAAGTGGTGGTGGTTTATCAACCATGCTAATTTTGTTAAAATGAATTACGCAAATTTTATTTTCAATACTGCCTACCCCTGAAATGAATTGTCTCATTTTTCATGTTTACCAAAACACGTCTTGTTTTTTTTGCACGCACTATAAAAAGATTAGTTGTGACCAAAATATATGGATAATAAGAAATTTAAAACAATCAAATCATTTTCTATAATTCCTTACTCTAAGTTTCAATTTCATATAATTCTCCTACCTTTAAAAACAATCAGTATTGACAGTCACCAAGTACTATCCATAAGGACTATAAAGTGTCAAAAGTTACAATGACTATATGTGTTGTCAATGAGGAAAATTTGACTCAGTTTACTTTAAGATCTAATACTAAATATCAAGGGTTGCCCGCAAGACTGTAGTAGGTACATTGCATTAAAGAGCGAGTTACTACAGTCTTGCAGGCAACTCTCGATATGTCTCCCTAAAAATATGAAGTTTTAAATTCTTATATAAGTTTGTTTACTCATTATATGTTAAAGGGGGTAAGCATATTTTAAGTTAACATGTTAAGCAACTAATTTCTTTACCATAACATTACTTTGTCATTAAACCAGACCTCCTAACTCGTGAATATCACAAACCCTTCTTTACATTAAGTACATTAACATGGAACTGTAAGTTTTAAAATCACAGATCTAAAATCATAATTATGATATACAATCATATTACAGTTTGTACAGCCTAGTTTTGATTATATGTAAAATTTAAGAAATTGGCGATAAAGAAATATACTGTTGATTCAGGTCTGCTATGGCATTCAAATTTGATAAGCGTGATTGCTATGACTCTTAAATGGCAGTTGTCAGTCACTGAGGGATGTATACGCTAAGTAACTGGTAATAAGCCAGGGACGGTGAGTATGTTGATTTACCACCGTGATATGACATGTACTTTGCGTTGCTACGGCGTTTAACCCAATATAACCAACAAAAAAGAAAAATAAATAAATGAAAACACTGATGGATGGATAAGCTAAGTAACTGGTTAATAAGCCCAGGGACGGTGAGTATGTTGATTGACCACCGTGATATGACATGTACAATGCTTTGCTACGGCGTTAAACCCAACAAAAAAGAAAAATAAATTAATGAAAACATTGATGGATGGGTAAGTTAAGTAACTGGTTTATAGCCCAGGGACTTTGAGTATGTTGATTGACCGCCGTGATATGATATATACAATGCTTTGCTACGGCTTTAAACCCAACAAAACCAACAAAAAAGAAAAAGAAATAAATGAAAACACTAATGGATGGATAAGCTAAGTAACTGGTTAATAAGCCCAGGGACGATGAGTATGTTGATTGACCGCCGTGATATGACATATACAATGCGTTGCTACGGCTTTAAACCCAACAAAACCAACAAAAAACGAAAATAGAGAGAAAACATTAAGTCTATTTTACACTTCAGAGATTTATAACATATCTATATAAGATAAACTATTGTAATAACATGTACATATTTGTATAGAAGTAAAATGAGATAAATCCTTATATTTTAATACGTAATCTCCATATGGTATTATACTTTATACATCATATACGACAATACATGCAGTATATGTGTTTGTAACCTGTACGAGAGGTTTTTGGGGTATATGCTTCAACTTATTGTGGCAAAACTGCTAGGTGACATATACATATACATGTTGTATATTGCTAGCACTGTACTAGTAGTTCCATTCTCTCGTGTTCCGTGTGACCCATTTTGGAAATTTTGAACGCGAGGTAATTGCTTTACCATGACATAAAAAAGTTTTAACCTTATCAATATTTGCAAATAATTTTGAAACTCAGATATTTTTTAACTATTCTCAATTAGCAGGCGTCAATATTAAAGTATAAGGACAATACTTATCAACTAACTGTTGTATTTTAATCAAACGTAAAGGAGAGAAAATACAAAACACACACTGGACCTCGCAAAGCTCAAGAATTATGATCAAAAGCCCCATTTTGAATACAATATAGGAAAGTAAAGAAATGTGTCAAGTAGACTCACTTAAGTACACTCAAATGTTACAGCATAACATGCACAATATTGACCCCTATTAAGGACTCTAACACGAATTAGTTTGGTTCAACTTGTTCGCAATTAAAATAAGTTCATATTATATTAATAACAATTAATAGTAGTTATAAAAATCTAATTTTTGTTAAAAAAAACTGATAAAATATTTACCCGTAAACTTTGACTTCTTAGGGTCCATTGTCCGGGGTCACTATGTATCGAGTTCCTACTTCCGGTCCAGCTCCGTGCAGGTTTCATAGAAAAACTATGTGACTTCCTCACTCGAGCGAATTTCACAGAATTTGACATGATGATGTTTTCTTAGCAACCAACTTTAACAATACATGTATTCTATTGATTTCAGAGTTCCTTAAGCAAACATTAACTTGAAATTCCAATAATCGACTGAATTAATTAAATAAATATTCTTCCAGACACAAATAAAATTGTCCAATTTGTTTCCTTTATAGAAATAACTGAGTTGATAGTTATCGAAGCCAATTTTTATTAACAATCCACATTTTTAGTTCAATATTTCACTGCAGTTGGTCATAAATCTAATTTCCTAAAGTTTAGATTAAAAACCAGTCACACCCGATACGTCACGGTTTTCTCTCAAAACACGTTTGATCCCTATATTATTATAAGTATAAAACGTATCATTACATAGTTATAAATCGTATTAAACAATCGTCTCTCAGTGTTATTTTCCAAATTTCTCAATACACTAATCTTTCTTTTAAGAATTTACGATTCCTCTTTTTTTCAATTTTCAACTAATATATCAAAATTATATCCGTGGTATTATCTATGCTTTAACGCTTAACCAATATATCTTGGTTTAACAATTTAAGAGAGTCACTATCTAACGTCTTAACGATCTTCTTACTAGATAAATTTAAAATCTTCTCATGCAACCGCTACTGTATATCGATAAGTTATTTAAACCTTCAAACGACGAAATTATATTTTAGTAGTAAAATTCTCAATAAAACCTTTAACATTCTAATTGCTATATCGGTTTTCAAAAATCGTTGACCGTTCATTTAATAAATTGCGAATAATAACTCCGGTATACAAGAAGTAAAAGTATAAAGTTTGTCTGACGTGTGGAATAGAACTAATTTCAAATAACAATAGAAAACTTCGATTGTTCGTTCTGAATCAATCGGACGGGGTAATTAAATGCATTAAATAAATAAAAAAAGTATTGTTTGTTGGTAACGTCAGGTAAATAGAAGAACGGTCATCAGATCACATGTGGGTGTTAATCAATTTTGCTCTCGTGAATTCTGACGTGAATTTGAAAAGCACAGCTTGTTACAGTAAACGTAATGAGTAACTTCTAAAGTTGGGTAGAGTTGATATTCATATCAATGGAAAGAACCAGACGTGAGATTATGCTGGGAGTTAAAGACATTGAATACCAACTTTTTATATGAACTTTTTTTAACGTCGTATTTAACACATATTTAGGTCATATATACGACGGCCAGCTCTTCCTACTATAGGTTTCCTGGGCACTTTCTATCACCAGCACTAACTTACCCTACCACGAAGCCGACAACTCATGTATAGGGTATGACCTATACCGGGCTCGAACCCGCGATCTCCGGATTCGAAGTCAGACATGCTAACCACTACGCCACGGCCACGGCTTGAATACCAACTCCTTGCTTAAAACTCAGTTTTGCTCTCAAACTTCTGTTCTGTTCTCAATTTGATCTGGTATACTGACACACAACTAGGATTTTTTCAATTCAGTGTAGAAGTATTGTTAAAATTTATTCAATTGTCAGTGGAGCATGTATACATTACCCTGCTGGTTTTAATCGATCGTAAGTACATATGTACTATAGTGAGAATTTAAATCGGCGGGGTTAATGTATGCGCCAATGACAGATGAGCAAAATTTAACGATACTATTGTACACATATTTCCAATATTTGTGTAAAAACGCTTATATTAAGTTGTTCTGAAACATAGCCATTGTCACGGTGTTCTTGATTACAAATGTGGCCGGCACGTGCCGAATTCAACCACGAAGAACCAATATGAATCTAATTATATATACACTGTTTAGTACGCATATGTATATGACCATTGGTGGTTCGGAGCCGTCATGGTTGCCATTACTTTATTCTTAATATCGTATTTAGTCACAATTTCTATTTCAAGACCAATTATAAATACGACTATTCTAATGCCATTTATGCATCATTGAGAAATGAAACATAGGCTTACACTTACATTAGCCAAAGAAAATTATCATGTTCTCCAATAGACAAATAAAAAAATCAATTCGACCACACGGCTTGAACCCACTACCACCCACTCCTCGTGTTTTATTGTATTTTTGGAACTTTTCATGATGTCATTTTTCTTACAAATTTGTACGCACGGGCCTACGGGGCCATATAGTATCTACCCCACTGGTAAAATTAAATTCTACGTCCCTCTACTTAAACAGTCTATCAATAAAGCCAGCCCCCTCCCCAAGAAGCTCTCACAAATTAAGAATAAGGGTGTGTTCCGACTTAAATAGCAAGTCCCCAAATGTCCTAGCGTCTAAGAACTAAGCTAATCTGTCCAATAATATTATTTGTATCCAGTTCTTTGGTACTAGTTCCTAGACTGTGTTCACTTGACTACATTAATATATCCGATACAAAATTATTTATTTATTATAACAACTTTGTATTGATATAAATATGTATATAAATATTGTTATATTTTATTTTGCGATACGACAGCATTGCAAATTGTTGAAATTGTAAGAATACCAGTGTCACATTCTCATTTATCAATGTACTTTATTTTAAATTGAACATAAACCGTGAAAACCAAACTGAATTATTAAAGGTAGACATTAACAAATGAAAATTTTGATCATGTTTAACTGAATTGGATACATTTAAATAAGTTTTCTAAGCCGCCCGGCTAGCTTAGTTGGTAGCACGCAAGTCTACCGATTGAGTGGTCGTGGGTTCGATTCCCGGGCGGGGCATACTTTCGTGGAGCTTGGTCATGAATTTTTTTCTACGGCCATTTTCCCTCCTACCAATAATTTTAATTATGTAGGGCAGTTGTCAGTCACTGGCGAAAGTATGCGCTTAGTAGTTGGTTAACAACTAAATCCAGAGATTTAGCCTTTCCGGGAGGAGTGAGTAGGTTGACTGACCGCCGTTATATGACCTTATTTGTGTTGCTACGGCGTTAAACCCAACAAAAACAAACAAACAAAAAACAAATAAATAAGTATTCTTATCAAGGTTGTTTTTTTCCAAGGGCTGTCGCTTTGGTGAGGCCGAACGCCAAAGATTGATAACACTGTCCCGTGGAAAAATGACATAGCCTATATAAAATCACTTATTTAATGACAATTTTATTTAAAAATCACCAACATTTATGACTGAGTAACATTAACTGAATTTTAATCGACACAAAAACTACTAAGTAAGTGCAAAATCTGCAGTTACTTTTACATCGTTTTCTCTACAAGTTGTGACGAAATAAAACAGACTAAAACGACCAAACGACGTACCGATATGTACGAGACTTCAATATTTCAAAGATATGCATTCGGACGGACGGACGAACGAACGATTGAACGAACGAATGAATGATTATGTCAGTTACTTGTTGACTAATAAAACTGACTGTCACCATAGCAACTCAACATATTACACCTTATCTATACTGCAGGTTTGTGTCATTACAATACATTGGAAACATTGATAAATCCACATTTTAAGATAGTCAATCTTCTCCCAATTATAATGTACAATTGAAACTCATAGAAAACGAATCTAGCTGGCATAATCTCAAAACAAATCTTAAATCGGCGAAAAGCTTAGCCTTGCTATTTGTCAACCATTAGAGTGTGTCAGATAGGTCTTTATATAGTGACAAGTTACTTATTTATAGAAAATTATCAGAACGCCCCTGTCTTTGTTCACTTCTACTTAATTACAAATTGCCTGCCCGCTATTGTTATATCAAAGAATTTTTCAAGCCTTTTTAACAATGGAATTCAGGTCAAGTTTCACTTTTTTAAGATTTTTTGATTCGATGTACTCTAGTGAATACTACTAAATTATATTTTGTAATAACTTTGGTATGTCTTATCTTAAACGTAAGATGAGTATCTTGTCCAATGTTATGTCAATGTAAGAAATGCACTTAGTTTAATAATTGAATGATATCTGTTTTACTCATAGATTAAATGCACGTTGTGACTTATAATCTTAAAAATGTGAATGATTATAATGAAATACTATAGGAGCAATGAAATCTTACACATACAAAGAGTTCTGTTTGGGGTTTAACCCCGTAGCAACACCATTGCATATGTCATATTACGGCGGTCAGTAAATCTACTACACACCGTTATAAGGAAAGGTTAAATATTAGTTAACTGTTAACTTTAACTGAGTTAGCTGTCAGCCCGTTACTAGACACATACTTCCGTTAGTGACTTACAGCTGCTCTACATGATTTAGAATCAATGGTAGGAAGGAGAATGGCCGTAGAAATTAGTTCGTGCTCATGAAAGTAACCAACCCTGCCACCCGAGAATCGAACGGACAACCGACTCACAAAAGTCATCATGTCAGCTTCGTAGCCGATGTTTCAAAAAGACGGTATCCACTAAATAGAGAGAAATGACTTGATTAATCATTTAAAGGCTTCAAACATGGCCTAGTAGGTTACAGCCACATGTAAGTGAACTTCACAAATACCCCCTCAATTCAAACTGCGTAACATAATCTACAAAGCGACTTCTTACTGAAAGCGGAGCAGAAACGAATGTGGCCAGTACAGTGTTTACTAGACAAGAAGGTACATATATAATAGTGCAGATGACCTGACGAAGACAGCTGAACTAGTCACTGACATTGCAAGTAAGAACACTAAGAATAAGAAAAAGAAACACTCAGAACCAGAAATTGACGTTTTCTCGGCAACGACGCTTGCTGACTTCTTAAAGTAATTTCCTTTATTCATGACAAAACGAAGCAGTTTTAGGTCTTCTGATCAAGAATCCCAGATTCTTTGACCTCTAGACTTTTGAATAAACTACACAGAAAAAAAATCTTGATAAATGTTCCTATATGTGACATGTTATGTTGTTTTAGTCACAATTTTGTAGCAATGAATTTTTGAGATATCGTTACATTCAAAAGGTTCGTGCGTGCAAGTCATTTATACCATTCAGTTCAACCTATAACTATTATAAAGAAATATAGGGCAAGACGGAATTACGGATGACCCTGTTTCCAGACGGAATTTTCATCCTTGAAACTTGAGACAAATAAAAATTCATTCCGGTATAGCCATACACGTCTGAAACTTTACGTAAGTAATCACACAATTCAAGGCAATTTGAAGTTTAATAGCTAGAAAAATATTGGCTTTACCTTTTTAAATGGATTCTCGCCATCCGATTCATCGGTGTCCATTCTGTTGGAACAAGGATCGCTGCTCGCCATAGATTCATCATTCAAGTTAGTAAAGAATGAACCATTTAAGTATAACCTTTCTAACATAGACTCCATTGTTTCAGAATAATTATTTTAAAAGAAAACTTTCAAGTTATCTACAGTAAGCACATAATGATATGAAAGTCATACCCGAGTCCGCTTACTAAAACACTGCGTGTTCGTATGAGCATGTATGTCACCATAAAGCGCTTGACGTGACGAACGTGCCGAAATATTACACAAGGAAAACTTGTATTTTAAAAGGCACGCAACAAAGGTATTTAACAGGAAAAGGATAAAGACTGCGAGTATATTATCTTTTGATCTTATTAAATATTTGTTGATTTTAAAGATCAATTTTTTAAAATGGTCGAGGTACAGGTTATAAAACATTGTATTAATTTATTAAACACGGAACACGGTGCTAGTTAATAAATTAGTGTGACTACAGTTCGACAAAAAAGTATACTTATTCCTCATTACTTAATACGGTTATGACTATAAATGATACATAGGTTTGGCTTATATAACTTAAGTCGTCGGATAATGAACATGTAGGCATACATGTAGACACACTCTGTAAATGACTTGGAATGCCCAGGTCTAACTATCAAAACGATTTTGCAAACTTTCATAACAGATATATTTATTCAGAAATTAGGCAGATTGCAGCTCAAGTATACAAAAAAACAATGTATATTGACATGCAATTTTTATTCATTTAAAATATCTATTGCTTAATAAATGCTATGGATTTTCGTGAATAGTTTGGTTCCGATGTCTTGTATACCCCTTTTCACCAACAAGGACCATTAAATAACATACAAAATGAATCAATATACTATTTAATAAACTTATTACCAATTTTTGTTCACATGGCGTTACTTTTTTATTAAATTTAATGTAAACTGTGATTGAAAGATCATGTTGTGTTACGATATGTCATGTCAAGTGTTGTTTATTTTTTGTTGTGCTGTATTTGTTTTTTGTTGCTTTGTGTTGCTTTGTGTTGCTTTGTGTTGCCTTGTGTTGCTTTGTGTTGTGTTGTGTTGTGTTGTGTTGTGTTGTGTTGTGTTGTGTTGTGTTGTGTTGTGTTGTGTTGTGTTGTGTTGTGTTGTGTTGTGTTGTGTTGTGTTGTGTTGTGTTGTGTTGTGTTGTGTTGTGAATAAGGAAGGCAATTTGCAAGGCTGGCAAGTTGTTATGACAACATGGAAACACTAACAAGCAAAACATACACAATAATATTATGGTAGTAATATCAAAGGAAGTAACTATGCATGAAATTAATTGAATTATGACTTGTTGGATTTGTCTCCCTTGATTGTTAAATTTACCCATGAAGCAAATGAGTCGATCACTTTTTATTTAAATTTAGTTTAATCTACATCCTGTAGACCGCTGTCGTAAAGGCGAGTGCGCGAGCGGATAATTTTAGGCCGGAATTTAATCAGATTGCTTCATACTTTTATTGACATGGGTGATTTGTTATTTTTGCGCGTCTGAAAGGAAATGATGCGGACTTGTCCATGAGAAGGTTCAAGATTATCAAACATTTTTTTATCATTTACTAAAATATAACTCTCAATGCTTTCATAAGATTGTATGTTCCATGTCGTGTATTAGTATATAAAAGAATTTGAATTTGTCACAAGACCTCGGTGACTTTAATACAATAATAATAATTTTCTTGTTAAGCATGTCATCTCAATATTTTAAAACTCAATGTAATATTAAAAAACCTTTGATTTTCTTTCCGAGGCTCAGTTTAAGTCCAGAGACTATGGGCAAAATTATTATCATTATTATATACCATATTTGTAAAGCGCTATTTTCATGTTGAACATATGTTCAAAAGTGCTTATAATTATTCGCATAGTTCATGAATAAATGATGAAAAATTGTTTAGAGATGTGTTTTTAAAAGCACACTTGAATGAGCTCGGATAGTCATTCCACAGGTTTGACGCCGCATGACTGAAACCACAGTTGCCTATAGTATCTGTCCTAGACCTGAGAACTGTAAAATATAGTGAATTGCTAGAACGGAGGTCGCTATTGGGTATGCAAATATGTATAAGGTCTTGGGTTACTCTCCATTGCATCGGTTCGAAAGATTCACTCGTACTTGTTCACTTTCTACCTCTGCTAAGATACTACGTGCAAACTGATATTTCTATTTTTAGACAGAGACACATAAACATTTAAATCGCATGACTGTCACGTGGTTTTTAAAAATAGATGCAAAAAATTCTCACGCCTGTAATTTCAGAATGTCGAAATGCAAAGATGTTGGACAGTTTTGCATTAATTAGATAATGGAATATTTACAAAAATGAAAGTAAACATTGATCTTTTTGAAAGTGTATCTCTGATCTTTTAACTG
Source organism: Mactra quadrangularis (assembly GCA_025267735.1). Classification (NCBI taxonomy): domain Eukaryota; kingdom Metazoa; phylum Mollusca; class Bivalvia; order Venerida; family Mactridae; genus Mactra; species Mactra quadrangularis. The sequence goes on along the minus strand of CM046303.1, from coordinate 58,472,157 downwards.
TAAACATAGAGCAACTTATTGAACTTAAATACAACTAATGGGAGCCCGTGCAAGCACGGGCTTTAGGTAATGACAGTTCTCGAAACTGTTCCTCGAAACAGGCATGTTTAAAAGCCATATGAAACTTGATCATAAGAGATTGCAAAATATTTGTAGGAAGTTTGAAATTGATAATTGTGTAGTATCGGAGATATGATTTTGCAAGTATAAGTTTAATCTGGATTTGTCAAGTTCTAAAAGTTGAAAATGTAACATGGAGTTATGAAACTTGGTCACTCGAGCTTGTATTTTCATTTCAAAAGTGAATTCTCGATATTTAATCCCTTTCAACATTAAACCTGAAATAATTACATGAATAATATTGATCTGTCTAACAACTGTGTCCAATCATTACAGACCGTTGGGTCAGCGTATAGAAAACATCAGCAAGCCTTTCAGGGCTCACTGGTACATACTGAGCTTGCTTGTGAAAAAATGGACCGAGAATATGTTCTCCCATATTACACCGCTTCGTAGCTCCATTTGAAGCGGTCAGCGTACCTTCGGTAGATAGCGTGACCAGACACGTATAAATTTTTACCTATGTCTCTGATAGCTCTCAAGTGATACTTTGTGGTGCAGTTATTTCTGTAAGAATCTAATTATTGTAACTAACAATTTGTCACCGTTCTTGTGATTTGCGCAGATCGCAGTATTTCTCGAAATTAAATGTGAAGTACGTGAAGTGTTTTATTCTGCATAATGTAAAATATAAGAATTGGGTGAGTATGCCGTTTATGAGTATTATTTCGAAAACAAAGAACGCATGCTTGGTGAATATTAAAAAAATGGCAAGAAGGTTGCACGTATTCTAGGTGATTCCCATGATAATACAGCAGTTACAGTCATGTGACAGAGGCATTACATTCGATTCAGTAAAGATCAGAAATATTTTACTTTACGTCGAGAATCAAACTTGATTTTCCGGTTTGACGTGTCTATTTTTAGTTTTATCTAGAACTATTTTTAGACACAAAAAAACCCACTATTTTTGATGATTTTTGGCAGTTTTTGCAAATATCAAGAGGCTTAGTCAAAAAAGAATTGTCAACTTGATATGCCGGTATATAGGTGCTCCAGCGACAGTGAGCCCTGAGAAGCTTTCTGATGTTTTCTATGCGCCGACCCAACGGTCTGTAATGATTGGACACAGTTGTTAGACAGATCAATATTATTCATGTAATTATTTCAGGTTTCATGTTGAAAGGGATTAAATATCGAGAATTCACTTTTGAAATAAATATACAAGCTCGGGTGACCAAGTTTCATAACTCCATGTTACATTTTCACAGTGTTCAGTCCTTTTAGAACTTGACAAATCCAGATTAAACTTATACTTGCAAAATCATATCTCCGATACTACACAATTATCAATTTCAAACTTCCTACAAATATTTTGCAATCTCTTATGATCAAGGTGGCACACCACAGTTTCAGAGCCGCATTGTCGAAGTGGCCAGGGTCAAATTTTTAAATGATAGAAACTTTGGCAGTTGGATTGCATTTTTGAGGTTTAAAATATTTTTGATGGCTATATTTGAAGTTTCAACAGCTAGTATTGCACTTTAGTTATTAGGCACAATGGGTTGTAAGGGTATTGCCCGAGGTATTGCGAAAAATTACTGTCAGATGCGAATGCATGGATTTGCGGAGCTAGCACAGAAATCAGCTGTTCATTTTCAAGGTACGTCAAAAATTGGAAAATTAGAGCCATAAAGTCATGGTCGACACCCTATTTCCTTGTTATTTTCTGATTGTGCAGTGTTAAGGGTACATGAAACAGTGTAGTATATATTGCTATCATTGGAATTAAGAATTCTGTGGGACTTTGCGTATAGCGAAAATTCGCCATTTTGTCACCTATTTTCGCGACCATCAAAACAAAGAATTAAAGGCCCCTCAGGCAGAAAAGTTTGTTTTGATCATGTTTATTTTATTGTTTTTTATTGAGAAACATATATTCAAGCTAATTTTGAAAATCATTTGTTTCAGGTGTGTGACTACTGACTAGTGTGAGAGCTTTTCATTGTGTGGCCGTGTATTTTCAGCCGAGAAGCCGAGGAAACTGTGGTGTGCCACCCAAGTTTCATATGGCTTTTAAACATGCCTGTTTCGAGGAACAGTTTCGAGAACTGTCATTACCTAAAGCCCGTGCTTGCACGGGCTCCCATCTAGTTTATATTAATTTATATGAAGTAATGTACTTAATACTTCCTTTACGCCAGTTCTCAACATTACTTATCAAAGGGACATAACGCATCGTTTGGCTTCTTTTATTAGATATTTTAACATTGTCTTTTTCTTCTTTTTTCATAAAAAATTGTTAAATTATTATAAAGTATAGATAGATTTTAGCCATGATAGGTTTTAATAGTATTTTACTAGGAATCTGTTTTATTATCTGTTGAATTGTAATAAGTTCTTATGTTCCCGTGTTGTACCCATTGTCATAGTCAACCTATTTATCCATAACCCTTTGATGTCTTTCAATTTCAATTTTGACTGTGATTCTGTTAACATTAAACATTTCTTCCCATGCCACCTATTATTATATATTCCAAGGACCACAATGGAAATAAGGGACGTTTATTCTTTTTTGTGTTATCATTTGTGTATGTAATATAGATGGCATAATATTAATATCATGTTTATTTTATTACTACATGTATGAGGATTTTATGTTAATTTATATTTTTATACAGAAATAAACCTATCTATCTAAGGGAGATAATACACGTGGGAGAAAAATAAATTTCAAGGGAGGAAACCCAATCTTAAATCGATAAGTTTGAATAGTGAAATATTTGGACGTTTTTTTTAATAGCACACATACATAGGACTAAAAAGTTATTGAGTATAGTTCGAACAAAAAAACAATACACTGTTTATAATAACAATACAATGAACTAATCCACGACGAGGGGTGCTTAGAATGGCAATAACATAAACAATTGTGATATGTTTTACGTGCGCCTTAGTTGTTGGTGTAATGGAAAAGCTTTCTACCATTACAAGCATGATTTACCAAGTGATGGTGGTTTATCCACTGCGCAATTTTGTTAAAATTAATTTCACAAATTTTATTTTCAATACTACCTACCCCTGAAATGGATTGTCTCATTTTTAATGTTTACCTAAACACGTTTTGTTATTTTGTACGCACTATATAATTATCCTAGTTTTGGATTTACACTTTAATTGTCACGTGACCATGTATTGGATTGGATAAAACACCGACTATACGAATAGGATAAAACCTCGTCTATAAGCTTTAGTAAAAGAACGGATTAAAAGTTATTTAAAACTTATATACAAGGTGAAAACCTATAATCATTCAAATAAACTTTGCTTTGTTAATGTCTGAATGGCATCATTGGTTTACACACATGTTATAAATGATAAACCAACAAAGACAATCTTCAAAATTCAATGATCAAGTTCGTTTCAATTACGTTAAAATCAATACTTGTATAGATAATTGGGAGAAATTGATAAGTAATTTGTTCCCAAAGACACTTTTACAACATTTATAGATTTATGTTGGCATAAAATAAAGTATCGTCAGAATGTTTCTAAAACATTTTTTTCTAATAGTTGAAACAAATTATCAAAGTTTATTAATGTTGAAATAGTTAAACACCTTATAAAGACAAGAGAATATTCTAATTGGTGGTTTTATGCAATAATCAGCATAAGCAGCATTTTTTGCAATGATGCACCGTGTACGGAAGCTAATCAGAGCCTACAGTTGATGAAATGTTTTGCGAATTCTTTTCATTTTAAAATTTACATTCTCGATTTCAAATATCTTAATTGATAGTAAAACGCAGTAATTAAAGTGAAAATGTCTTTTTCAATGATTCATAATTAGAAAAAAGTATAATTAATTCACATGTACTAATAAGAATAATTTCGAAAGGTCACATTTAATGTAAAACTGTAATAAATACGTCGTGGGCATTAGAATTAGAGACCAAACAGGCATAAACCAGAAGTTATATATTTTCACCCTTTGGTAAGAAAAGAACCAGGGCGGAAAAAGTGTCCATTATTAAAGTATATAATTTCTTCTATATTTCTACTATGAACAATTTTCTTCGACTATGCCCAGTATTTCGACGTCCGCACTTTATCAGTAAATACACTTCATATCTTTTATGGTAAAACGCGTCTTTAAAATGTTCCAATATTCAACAGCGATAAACAAGTTTAAAACTTGTAAAACGTTTCACTTGTGTATATAAAGCTTAAAAACTGAAGTTTTTTTTCGATAATGATAAAAATGTAATTCATTTTGAAGCATTTCACAAGTATTTGAATAACATTAAGAAAAGCTCTGGATTCGATTTTTACAAACATTTGTGAATAAATGGGAAAACTACGTGTTACATCGTTATAATGTATAAGTAAATAGCAACAACTGTTTTAAGTGATAATTTGTAACTAAGGAATAAAGTAAAGGTTTTAAGTTACGTCGCGAGAAAGGTAAGTCTAAAATGATAAATTACTTTATTAATAATTTGTTGGGGTTTTTTGCCATTCGAGCATATATGGAGTTACAGTAAATAATACGATGTTCTGTTCACTATAGTATTGAGATTATAATTATCAATCTATTTTTATTTTTGTATGTTATGTTTTTTATAAAGATATCCATACTATACAATCCCACATAAAACATAATATTGCAAACAACATTTACAAGATTACAGAACTTGAAATACAGATGTACGTGTACAATAGAATAACCAAAATTATTAAAACTTAAAGATGGTGGTTAATTGGTTAATCAGTTCATTGGTGGACGAATACTTTTAATTACAAAAATGTTCATATTTGGTTTTAAAATTGTTGTATCATTCTTTATTTGATGCAATGTTTAGTTCAATGTCAATTTTATGGTCTAGAAGGGACAAGACAATGATAAAGTTAGAAATAGTTAGTCTTCATTTACATTTGAATATGAAGTATGATTGGATTTTGCAATTATATGATATAGTGGCTACTAAAATTCTCGGAGCAATATCCATACAAGCGGGACGATTTCAGACATATCGGTCTCTTCTGTCGAATCAGAATCTTAGTATTAATTAGTATATACTAAATTATTTTGGCTCGATTGTGAAACAAGTTCTTGCAACTTAGATTAATCACTTTGGAGTCCGCTTCCTGGTCCACCAGATCTGAGCTAGTAGGACAAAACTTCTTGCTCAAGAAAACAATGGGATAGGTTTTGGATGGTATTATAACCAACGCAGAGCTGGCTATCCAATGATTACCAGACCAACGTCGTAACCACTCGGCCAAGCTCGCTCCTAAGAATCTAAGTAAATACCAGCACTAGTATGTTAGTATTTCTAGGATGAGATCAAGTATTGCATGGATCTATATCAGTGTTTTACACCGTTCAATAGAGTGTTATTATTAAATGAAGTTATACCAGTATGGAGCCCTGAAACGTCTTGTTAAACCCCATAAAGGAATCCTTCCGGAGGAAGGAAACCCAATCCGCTATAAGAGGATAGTTATTTATCGTCATGGTCACTTGAAAATGCCGGATTTACAAAATTTCGATTTTCCTTTTTTGTAATTCCCAAAACTACATGTCTTCCCGCGTCGATCTGTTAAACTTTCATCCTCATTAGGCAATTAGAAGTATGATTTTATAACTATTAAAAATGCCGGATGTTCATAGTTCAGTTTTAAGAAATAATGTTTTTTTCGTCTCCTGAAAACTTAGCTTTTTGTAGTTCCGGTATTTTTCAAGTGACCACGACGTTATCTTTTTTATTTCTTCTGGTAAAACAAAGTATACAAAGTACATACAATTACAAGAAGTTTAGTTAATAATACAATGTACTCATGGCGGGGAATTCACTCTTAATATTGATTCATTGATAGACAGTTACCAGCAGGATGTACATTTCATATAAAAGACATACTGTCAACTTTATTCTTATTAATTATTCATAATTATATTTTTATTTTAGTAGAGCGACTACTGGGTATGTTGACATTGCTATGCTTGATGTAAAATTCATTAAGTAATATAAAAGAAGTGTGCATTTGAGATGACAGTTATAGATCACATTTTATTTTCACATGAAAATTCGAAGGGGGGCAAATGTCCGCCCTCAAAACATCTTAGGGTGGCAAATGTCCGCCCTGTCAAAACACACGAGGGGGCAAATGTCCGGCCTTCAAAAAACACAGGGTGGGGCAAATGTCCGCCCTGTCAAAAAAGGGGCAAATGTCCGGGGGCAAATGTCCGGATACCGTTATAGAGAGTTAGGATTATGGCTAGGCGTCCACTCAGGTTATTGTAAAGAACTTCTGTACGTAAGGCCGCTTGAAACGTTTAAAATTTAAAATGTATATAGTTTAGTATAATCAGACTGAGGAATCAATCTTAATGGTGTCTTTGCTATGTTGATGTTCCTCGAATAGATTCCCATTTAGGTGGTATTCCCATAATGTTAATTTACAATCATTGATACATTTAAAACACCATGAATGATTATAAAACATAGACATTTCATTTATCTCAACATGCTAATAATTTTCCACCAATTGCATTTGTAAAACAACATTTTGTTGCCAATTCTCTAAAAAAAAATTCTGCGGTCATAAATTTGTTGTGTATAAGGGGATCTCAATTTTAAGCCACAATATCATCCATTGTACCTAGGGTGGTAAACTTGTGGCCGTTAATGGCGGTTTTACTGTAAATACATTTATACATATAACTGCATATTACTGAAACTTGATATTTTAAACCATCTATAAATGATTTTTGTGACTAGATGAAAAGATAACGAATATAAATGATATTTGATTTTGTATTATAGAAAATACATTGATAGGGTACCGTGTAAATACTCAACTCTCTGTAAGTAATCGATTTCTACATTAAAATATTTGTCATGAATACAAGACATAGCATTGACTTTTGTGATTGCTTCCATTGAAATGATCAGACAATATTTTTGTAAATATATAAGTGTGTTATAATTGCGGCAATGAATGATCTTAGTCACAAAAGGATTTATTTCACTGGAGTATCTCGCTTTCTTAAAAAGAGATGTCAAGTCGGTAGACTATTGCACATGATTTTGTTATATATTTGTTTGTAAGTTTCTCCGAGAAACGTCTAACTAAATATACGAAATTGTTTGTTTGAAATTGATACCAAGAAACTACGCTCTGTTAGACCGCATCTGTCACAAAACGTATATGTCACGCGGTGACATATTCGGTCCGAATATGTCACATGTGTGATATATTCGGTCAAAACTATCACAACCTTCAGCCGAATATGGGACATATAAAGTGACATATTCGATTGGAATTCGTTTTTCCATGCTCATCAAAACGTATTTGTCACTTGTCTAAAATGTCAAAACAGCAACGTATTTGTCACACGAGTATATAAATAGAAGTACAACACAGAGAAGCGAAGCAACTAAAATAATCATTATCAAGTGTTAACCCACGACGAAAAAAACCTAGCTTGGTGAAGTTTGTGTTCGATCCTATCTCGGATGATAATTGTTTATTTTCCACTGTATCGCACCAACTAAAAGAGTATAAAAACATGGGCGTTTAAAAGAGTATAAAAAGGAAATTATTAGATTAAATACGGAACGGCAATTGAACTCGGTATTACTATCTAACCGATTGACACCCGTGTCAAAAAGAGACGAGGTCTTAATGTCGGTCACATCTTTGACATGGTGGATTTAGTTTACTCGATTATCGATATTGAAAACTGCAAGGCCCCTAAGGCCGACCTCCCAAGGGCCTGAACCCACAAGGACCAGACTCCGTAAGGCCATCAAGGGCCAGCCTCCCCAAGGCCCGACACCCCAAAGACCAGCCCCCACCCGGCCAGCCTCCCCAAGAACCAGCCCGTCAAGTACCAGCACCCCCAAGGCCATTCCCCCAAGGCCATTCTCCCAAGGGTCAGTTCCCCCTAAGGACCAGCCCAAAAGGCCATCTCCTAAGGCCAGCCTCCCAAGGGCCAGCTTCCCCAAGGTCCTGACCCCACAAGGGCCAGACTCTCCAAGGCTATACCCCAAGGGCCAGCCCACCAAGGCATTACCCCAAGGGCCAGTCGCCCCCCCCCAAAGGGCCAGCCCCCCCAAAAAAGGGCCCGCCCCCTCCAAGTGCCAGCCCCCCCAGAGTCAAACCTCCCAAGTGCCAGCCCCCCAGGGCCAGCCCACCAAGTCCATCACCTCAAGGGCCAGACCCATAGGGCCAGCCCCTCCATGGCGAACCGTCCAAGGGCCACCCCAAGGGCCAGATCCCAAGGCAACAGAGCTGAGGAGCTCAACTCACCCAACAAGGGGAGAGAACTACTCGTCCTTCTTTTCCCACCCAGGGGAACGTGTATTCAACTCGAGAGAGCCGAATACAAAAATCGCTTTGACTCTGTAGAAAACAGAGTTAAAACGGTTCGAAAAGCGGATCCCTAATAAAAGGGAGACTACTCTTCCAAAATTGTCCCATAAAGGGACTGGGTATTCAACTCTAAAGAGTGAAATACAAAAAAATATGCCTCAATACCGTAAAAACGGTACCAAAGCACTTAGGTTTACACCGAATTACAATATGAAAACCTTGAATCCTTATACACAATATTAATGACAATAAATTGGTTTGTAGCAAAAGCACACGTCTTAAGTTTCAAGCATGTCTAGTAAATAAAAACAAACATTTCATGTATCTAAAACTTCTCTGGAAACATAAATATGTTTTATACTGTATAAAATATATTTTCATATTCAAATACTTATTGTCATAACAAACATTTAAGTATCAATCACAAAAGATAAAGAAATGTGTGTAGAAATTATCCTCTCATGTCTATATAATTTGTGTACAGTAGAATGATCAATAAGGCCCCTTAGGGCTTTTACAAGTATCTCAATACATATTTTCAACATTTTCTCACTTAATGATAATTATGAACAAGGATTGTAAAAGTTTGTTTTATTAATTTTGATGCATTTATACATTTTATAAACACGAAAAATACTATTCACCATTTAATTAAACATCTAAGGACCGGAAGTTAGTAAATATAAAGGGACACTTATAATTATATATATGTCAGCTAACCTATTAAATATTAGGACCCATAATAGCGCAGTGGATAAGATGATGGGAATGAAACATAGAACAGTTCAAAACCAAACATTGGGGGTTCAATCCCTGTCACTGCCATAATAATTTATTTACTTTTTATTATTTATTTTTTATCATATTAGTATTACATTATCAAGTTTAATGCAAAGAAACATGTACTAAAATTACATAAATAAAAAAGCAGTTTTATTTGACACTTGTTTTTGAATACCTTTCCTATAAATGTGCTGAATTTTATTTTAAAACAAAAATGAACTATTTAAGTTTATTTAAGCCAAATTAACTTATAAGTAAAATCAAATATATGCGTGGCAGCTAAGAATTTGATTATCGTATGAAATTAGTGATATATACGGCCAAACGTTTATCGTTAATTTGCACAAACGTATATGTCACACGATGTATGCGTGATAAATTTGACCGAATATGTCACACACGTGTGACATTTACGTTCTGTGACATATCGCAGCTCAGTGAATATACTACAGTTTCTCTCGCTCAGTGACGGACAGATTCAAATTTCCACACACTCAATTATTCACTCTCTCGGTGACATACTCATACGTCCACACACTCACTCATTCACTTACTTGGTATCAGACTCACACTTTTATATACTCACTCATTCACTTTCAGTTACAGACACACACTTGTTTTTGGCAACGGACGAATTTAAGGGTTTTGGGGAATATAAGGGAACATTTCACTAATAGAAGATCGATTTTCTTCAAATATAAATTATTTTTATGCAGAATAATCCTTCTTTGAGCAGATAGTGAAAAACGATTTGACGATTGGGCCGTTTATGTGAGCTTGGTGACGAGTTGAAAACTACGACCGTTAAACGTGCGTTAGAGACCTTTTCTCTATATACTATATAAGGTCTGTCACTAAGTAAGTGAATGAGTGAGTGTGTGCAAGTGCGAGTCTGTCACGGAGCAAGTAAATGAGTAAGTGTGTGCAAGTGCGAGTCTGTCGCAAATCGAGAGAATGAATAAGTGTGTGAACGTGCGAGTCTGTCACTGAGCGAGAGAATGAGAAATTGGGTGAACGTACGAGTCTGTCACTGAGCAAGAGAATAAGTAAGTGTGTGAACATACGAGTCCGTCACTGAGCGAGAGAATGCGTAATCGTGTGAACGTATGAGCCTGTCTCTGAGCGAGTGACTGAGTGAGTCAGCGAAAAAATGATACAAAAGGTGAATTTATTATAAGTGAATTCGTTGGTGTGTTTGGGTGTACATATATTGTCATAATATATAATAGCTACATACTCCATATACTTTTTAACTAAATTCATATTCATACATTACCAAATAAAACAGAATCTTTGCAGTAACTTGTTTCCCTGTACCATTATATCCTTATATGTCTTTGAATTCTCTTGTAAGTCTATAAATATATGTTGTTTTTTAAAGGACGACAATTTAAAAAACATCACAATCAGTAAAACAATTTATGTATAAATGAAGGACTGTTTTAATGCATTGTGTGAAATGTAATACTTAATGACCTGGCTATATTAAAATCGCCTACAAAGGTATCGATATCAATATATGATCATAGATTGTTTAATAAAGAGAAATCTAGAGGAAACTTTTGATAAAAATCCGGATTAATAGACCAGCAATGTAAGATTTAATCCTTTTAGTGAATGAGGAAGATTAGGTCTACCAGTGTAAGGGTATTATCCTAAATACAGCCGTTAATATGGTAGCCATGTAGTGCCATTAGTTTAGAAAATATTTTTTTTTAAATGATAAGCCTTTGGTTTGTTTGGATCATTTGTCGCGCAATTGACCGCCACATTGAAAAATCCAAAACTATTATTATGATATTTACATTTGGAAATACTTTTTTGTGTAATTCACCCTAAGACATTGTACAATGTTACATGGACATTCTATAATAACATTTGGATTTATGAAAAAAAGTATTTTAATAATGTGTTTGGACTGACGTTCGGAAGGCTATTTCAATGTTAGGATAAATGTTTTCATTTCTTTCTAAATATCTTATTTGTTGAGTCTTTTTATATTTCCACTGTCACTTCTATACACTTGATGCATCACTTACAAAATATATCAAAATTATTTGAAATTTATGGATATTTTGATATATTTAGTTACCCCACCCACTTTTTAGATTTTTTTTCAATTTTAAAAACTGATATACACTTAACAAACAAGGTAAATCACAGAAAATAGATTAAATTTCATTAAAGTACTACAATTTCTGTAATTATACTTGCATTAAAAGTTGAGCCCGTCTCCATTACGAAAGTACTATGATGGCAATGTGTATCCACCATACTTTGCCATTATAGATAAAATGGAACACTTTAAATAAATCACAAGTATAGGGTAGCTATGATATGAGACTTTAATGTCAAGTTTTAAGGCTTATCAATTTTGATATCTGTTGAGTTAAGTGTATTGGGCTTTTATATGTCGGTACGTATAAAATGTCTTTTTACCCTAACCGTCATAAATAAATTAAAGTATTTTATTGACAAATGTAATAATTACATGATTATTTATTCTATGTTTGTTTGTGTATATTTTGATTTCGAGATGTCTGGGTAGGCAACGCTCTTCTTTTTATTTTACTAGTACAAATGTACATGTAGGCGCTAATTTATCAACAAGACGATGTAAACTGACTTTTTATGTTAGTTGAACTTGGAACCGTCAAAAGTTTGAAGAAATTAAATGTGATATTTTGTGAGTTTTTCCATTGATTTTGAATTATAACGTTATAGGTTATAAATGATATTGCGAATTTAAATCATTGTGAATAATTTTGGAATATAAAAAATACTTTGTAAATGATATTTGCTTCATTTCTTGAAAAAAAACCAATGACTTCATATCCCAGCCATACCGACTCGTGGTGGTGAATGTCATTTGAAAGTATTTTAAAATCAGATAGACCATATGGAACCAAATATCGAAGGAGCTTTGAGCGGAACTTATTTTACTTGTATTAATACAAAAAAAATCAAAACAGTTATTATTTGGCTTTCTGTAACAATGGTTTCGATTTTACACGCAAGGTTTTATTTTACTATGACTATTTCACACAATTACATGTATATTAAATCGCTTTCTAGAAGTACGCGGAAATTTGGTCAAAACGTTGGATACATCTTATTTACTATTAATTATTATTTCAAGAGTTTTAGTGTACATGCAGGGTATTCATAAGTTCTTGGAAACTGAAATTTGGTGAACAACTGATCATGCATTCCGCTAGGATTCTGAAGGACCTATATCATTGTTCAAATCTTATTTTATTGAATGCTGATTTTTCTTCATTTGTTCAGATTAATTGCTGTTTGTTTTTTCATGGGGTCCATGTCAATATGTTAATCATATAACAGGATTTTATTCGAGGTATTTGTGAAGACATTGTATTTCAAAAATGTTTTAATGAAAAAAATAATTTTGATACATGTATGTTTCTAATTTGTCTATAGTTATTACATTTTTTTCTTCCAGGAGTGTATAACAAACCAGTTTAAAGAATGGGCCTGGATAAAACATTGCTAGTAGAGGATGCTGACGACAGATTTATCTGTGGATTATGTGATCAAGTATTGGTGAACCCAGTTTATGCCGGATGTAATCATATATACTGTAAATCATGTGTTACCCGGAAGTTAAGGTCAAAGGTCACTAAATCTGTGTGTCCGTCATGTAGTGCTAAATTAACGGACGACACAACCGACACGACAATAGAGTTTAAGCTGGATCTGTTGCATTTAAAGATTCGATGCAGTCATAATTGTGACTCTACTTTTGTGTTGGCCGACTTACCGGAACATCTTGATTATTGTCCCTTGGCACCGGTTGAATGTGATTTCAAATCAAAGGGCTGTAAGAAAACCGTGCGGAGAAAAGATTTTGACAAGCATCTGGATGAATGTGACTTCCGGACAGTTGAATGCGAGGCTTGTGGTCACGTGACAATGTATCAAGATCTTTTTACTCATCAGAGTCGCACGAGATGCTTGGAACGGAAGTTAAAACAACAAGTGATACGTGAACGAAAAGCGGCGTCTCAAGAAATCAACCGACATCGTCAAAAATTGTGTCGAGATATTACTCGTTTAGATCAACAACAAAGAAAAACATTTTCCAATCATTACAGAGCGTTAAGTTACAGATCAATGTCTAAACAATCTCCGTGCCCAGAAACTGATGACGTCAACGTCGAACTTTCACCACGTGACTCTGTGTTTCTTACCGACGAGGTCAAAGGTCACCAAGAAGAAGATTACGAGGAAATGGATCCAGAACTAGAAAATTCCCGAACAACTGATGTGGTAAGTACGAGTGTTGGCTTGGAAATTTATTAATAACTGACTGAGTATGAGAGATAAATATTCCAGAAAAAATGTCAACGCTTGCCAGGGGCCCAAGATGTACCAACGCGATAAAAATGCATTGCAATATATTACAATAAGCTAAACCCGTATTGCAATATACAGCAAGAAGCTAAACTACGTATTGTAATATTCATTTTATTACAATAATCTAAACCCGTATTGCAATATACAGCAACAATCTAAAATACGTATTGCAATATACATTTTATTACAACAAGCTAAACCCGTATTGCAATAAATTACAACAAGCTTAACCCATATTGCAATAAATTACAACAAGCTAAACCCGTATTGCAATAAATTACAACAAGCTAAACCTGTATTGCAAAAAATTACAACAAGCTAAACCTGTATTGCAATAAATTGCAACAAGCTAAACCCGTATCGAAACATATTGCAATAAATTGCAACAAGCTAAACCCGTATCGAAACATATTGCAATACGTACTGTTTTTGCGTAGAAAGGCGAAATAGGAACTAATGCACCTTCATCATCTTAACCGGTTAACATCGCATAATATATTGTGTATCTTTAAATGATCTCTTAAACTAATGATTGAATAATTGGTGTTTACGAAATGATAAGTTACATGTAAAAGTGCATATTTTGAAACACACTTTTAAAGAGATTTTCTTATTTGATGGAACCATCTGAGGGTTCTGTTTTCTTAGGTTCCCATGTATATCGATTAATTTTTTTAAATATTTCTTTGGCTATCTAAATGCAATCAATTAAAGGCTCGCTACATTGTTACATTTGACCCATTATTGCGCTGTCTATAAGCTTAAAAGTATAATATGTATTTTACACAATGAAAATCTGTATTAATATCAAATTTGACTAATCGTCTTAGCCTGACCTTTCAATTATATTTAGTATAGTCTTTGTATGTAGGTTAACTTAAACTTTCATAATTCTAGCAAAAGTAACAAATAAAGCTACTCGCTAACTGATTTTGATTCTTTAATATTTTAAAACCTCATGCCAGTCAACGTCAGTACAATACCGTTACACTAAAATTCAGTCTTCATACATTAGATGATCAACATTTCATTCAAATCGGCCAACTTTTAATCGTTTGGAAGGTTCTGTGCATGTACTAACGAATAAAACCGCTTTCTACAATTATTTAGCTGCCATATACCTTGGTTTTAGTTAGGGATGTTATACCTTAAATACTGCATTAGAAAAAGAAACTCCGGAAAGTTAGTTTCTAGCCATTTCTAGACAAATCAATAGTAAACCACTATTCTGATTGAAGTTAAAACAAACTTGTTTTATTGACAAAAGTGCTTGTAGATTAATAATTAATAAAGTTAATAAAGCTTTTATATTCTAGCAATTGTACAATAAGATCAATTAGAAAGCTTTGTTACTCTATAATTGATTTTCTAATCAGAGCAAAGTTTCGTGTTTACTGATGAACAAACGAATCAAAGCACTGTGCATGTACTGTTAGACACACGCTGTTTCATTGTGAGTTAAACCAATTGATTAAACCTAAGTCTAAAATTAAAGGTACTCATTCACAGATTTCAACTTAAGCATCAACTTTTTCTAAAACTATCGAAATTGTATGGAGATATTTTTGAAAGCAGGAAAGTAGTGTTCTGAGAATGACAATTTCATTGCAAATTGACATACAACTACAAATGATGGTGTTTCATGTAGTAAATATCTACCCCGTATGTCACGGTATAGACACCTTTAGTGCATTTTTGTGACTTTGTTTGTATAGTTCTTGCAACGCATAGTTCAAATTGTCTTAAAATAATAAGACTCGTTTTTGAAGACATACACGGTTGGTGACTGATAGAAGTTTTGTACTGGTGCATGTCGAGACATATGGTCTGGTTAATTGGTCTCCTTTCATGACTTGTTCGATAGGGACGTAAAACATCTTCCCCTGTATAGCCAAACAGAAAGTCAGTGGCCTTAACCACTCGATCAAAATCGATACAAATTTTTCCTTTGTAGAGAAATTTATAGTCCATATTTTTAAATAATATGCCCTTATTATGTAAGCCGGTTTTATTACACCGATAATAAATATAATAATATATATAATATTTGGTTAACACATATAAACATGAAGATACATTTATACGTTACCTTAAAATCAGGGACATTTCATAGTATTGACGGGTATAAATCACGATAGCAATACCATGTGACCATGGTATTACAAATGGTACGGTTTCAAGGGGAAAAGGTTAACAATCCTACCACCATTTTCTAAACGCAAACTATTAGAAGAAAATAACGACTGGCAAAATATTCGTAGGTTCTCCAGAGTGTTTGCAAAAAGTATAAAACGTTGGAGAGGCGACGATGAGCAAATAATATAAATGTAGTCGTTTTTGCTAAGTCTGGCGTAGGTATCATGAAAATCTGTCACGAATTAAAATACTTGATAGGAGCAGTGGTCCAGTGGTAGGACGCGCGCTTAGTGATCGAGAGATCCCAGGTTCGATCCCTACTAGAGGCACTGCTAATTTCCTTGAGCAAGAAATTTACCTACAGCTGTTCCACTCCACCCAGGTGTAAATGGGTATTGTGAGAGATCACCTGCCTGAGGGTGATTTCAATGATCAGGATTTATCGTACAAGATTGTAAAGTCGGCTGAACATGTATATGGAAGCAGACTTTAAACCGAACTTTAAGTTTTACTTAGAAAAAGCTGTTACAGACTCCGAGTCGAGGCGGGTTGTTCACTTTTTCTTCTTGAAACCGTGACATTTGTGACATCATAGTCACGTGATATTGTCACCGTGGAAATTTTGTACCAGCTCAATAACTTTTGTATCTAAAAACATATGTTTAAATGATACATTGTTGTAATTACAGAGAAATCATAAGACACCACATTCATCAAGATGTGATTTTGCTGTACAGATATGTGGACAATGTGATAAAAAATTCCGTGAAGAAACAAACAGTCCTACAGCTTGTAAATGGCATGTCGGTGTAAGTATACATGCGGTACTCAATCTTCGAATTTTACTGGTGGACCGTAAACCGAGTCTACCAGAACCGTCACCTGTCTAGTGGCTTTTAATATATGTGTGAATTGTTCTATGGTCCGATTGCTACAACTTACATAATTAATAAGGAATCTTATAGTCACTTATTCATTAAAATCTGCTTACATGTACCTAGATATTCTTATTCTACATGTAAATGTATTTTTTAAATGTTAGGATACATTATGCTAAATATGCTTTTAAATCAGACTAAGATTTTGTCTAATTTTTTATTAAATGAAACTTGCTTGCACTGTGTATGATTTTTTATTTATGAACTTTTCTTTCTTTTTCATATTTTGTTGGACCAACAGCCGGTAAGTATATGTTTTTATCAAACTTGTACATAGTTTTAATATCATAATTAACAACATGCTAATATTGTCGTAGGTCCTATTTACCTCTTCTCTACAAAAGTCGGCCATTTTCTATTCCTTATCACCAGTTTGTACCAGGCATGTATTTCTTTAGTAATAATATATACGAAATACTGAGTTTTCTTAAATATACGTCACAGTGACAACAACAACAACATATAATGTACAATGTTTGTTTAAATAATAAGTACCTCAAATGCATCCAGTGATATAACTGAATAATGTTTGAATGCGGCGTAAAGCACCAAGCATTACATTTTTACTGCATGTATTCATAAATTGTATATTTACATAAATATTATAATAAGATATTCATTTCTTTTTTTTTCATGTACCATTGGAACTATTCAGATGGTAAGTACAACTTGGTTATTAAACAACTTCTTTTTTATATAAATCTACTTAAAATAATTAAACTAAAGCTGAATCCAAATAATTCTTTTTTCACAAAAAAAATAAGCATCGTTTTCATTAAGTATGATTTTTTATATTATCTTACAATGCAGCTTAAGGTTCAAACAATCCGGTTTATTTTTGATCAACCCTCGTATTTTTAAAATGAATGAAGTAAATAATGAAGTCATTAATTGCATGCTGCCTCCATTTTTGTTTAGTTTAAAGCGCAGTGCATAAGAAGCATAAATTTTGTCGGACTCGCTGAATTCTATTATATATTCTACACTAAATTGCTAAATAGAACTCTTATTCTCAACTATCTTTCAGGTGGAAGTATTCGTGAGTATTTTTATAATAATAAATGCGCATTTTGGTGACATAAGTAAATTAACAATGCCTAAAATTATAAGACATTTAATCACATGTTTCTCATTGATAGGTTTTATAGCGATTCAATCTGCCTTTATATATTAATTAGGGACTCAGTAAAAGGCTTTTTGTACATGTAAATACAAAAAGTAACTTCCATATAAGAAGAATAATGTTGAAACGGTTCTTGCTTTAACTAATAAAATATTTACATTTAGTACATAATTTATAATAAATTTTATTCGGTAATAAATTTTAAATGAGCTTACGTAATGGAAGTATGTTCCTTAAAACTTAGTTAATATGAATATTTACATGACAAGCCATTCCAATTAAATGCAAATGGTATATCTAAAAATAACAAAAGCCTGTAAGCCGTAGCCTTGACGAACTGGTACACGAGGGATAACGAATCTAGATCTCCTGTGTTCGATACCCTTCCATGAAAATTCCATATGTAACATTCACTTTTCTCCGTACATTGAGAAGTTTTAGCTGCTTGTGGAATGATAAGCTAATACTGATATAAAAGTGTCCAGGGCAAGTGATTATGTTAGACGGCATCCGTACATTTCAAAACACAGAAAAAATTGGTTACGAAAATTCTTGGGGACGAATGTGTACATATTTATTCGTCCCCAAACTTTCGAATAAAACCATCTTTGTCAATGGCTTAAAGCGATAATTTAAATTTGCTTCGCTTAATATACAAATTGTAAAATAATTTCTGTGCTGTATACTAAAGTGTTTTATATTTTTATTTCATATCATTTTCTACTTGGATATAAACTAACAGGGTGTAAGTAAAGTTCTATTTACTTTTTCTAATATTGTTTAAATCTTGCATTTTGCTCATTTCGCATAATTATAAGAAAGAAGGCTACTTTCGGTGAAACGGTTATTAAAACATTAATGCATTGCACAATTAAGTTTTTTTCTTATGGATAAAGCTACAGTCCCATAAACATAAAAATAGCCGTAAGGGCACCGTACGGGCGCCGTGTGATCAAGCTCCGCAAGGACCCGTACGAACTTTTGCGTACCCGTACGGACTGTTACGTTTTGGATACATGTATCAGTTTCTAAGTCAAGTCGTGAACACAAACGTGACCGAGTATAGATTAAACTTGCATATCTTCCAGCTACGGCTCCGTATGGATGTCTTGTTTTGTGCCATGTGCGAACCGTCACTTTAATACGCAAGGCTTCCCACGGCCTACGGCTGTCTGCACGTACGGGTCCGCTCAAGCCACGATTTTATGGAACTGAGGCATAAGTCAAAGGCCATCTTATATTTCTTTCTACAGACCTAATTCATAGTTCCATATTATGGGTTTTCCATTCGTGCACAGTCGGACCAACCAAGTGTCTTATACATTTTTGCTCGGCAGCACAAAACATGGATTAAAGCCTATTGTTCTTTGTACACATATTTTCATTATAACTATAAACTTTGGTTCAACGGCAGGGAAATCATAAGTATTTAAATATCGGATATAGCTTTTTTATGAAATAAAAACTGGATTGCATGTACAAAGTCGAATATAAACATTCATAATATGTTCATTTATTCTCTATTTCATGATTGGTTCCTGTTTTTATTGGCGATGTTTACGAATGCAGGGGGTAAGTCTCTTTTGTCTTTAGTTACATATAGGAGCATTGGTCCAGGTATAGAACGCACGCTAAGGGATCGAGAGGTCCCTGGTTTGATCACCACAAGGGACACTTCCAATTTCCCAGAGCAAGAAATTTACTTACAGTTGTTTCGTTCCACCAAGATGTAAATGAGTACTGTGAGAGATCGTCTGTCTGAAAGTGATTAAAATGATCATATGTGATTAAACAAGATTGTGAAGTCGGCTGTTCATGTATATAATGCAGATTTTAAACCGTACCTCACCTTTTCATAACTTTTTAGTTTATGTAAATTTATACATACATGTATTTTAGTTTTATCTGAAAATATGTAAAATTCACACTTGTAATCCTAGGACATGTTAATTGTGCGGCGCCTATTGTGCGGCACTCATAAAGAAATTGACATGTTTTCTGACATAATATGTTTATTATATTATAATCTTAATATACCCAATCTATCTAGAATACAGATCAACATTAAAATCTGTATATTTCTGTTGCACTAGTCAAGTGTATAATCTTCTCTAAATTCTGTTTTTCTTTATTGATTATTGCAATATTTATTCTATTGTAGACATGTTTTGCATGCGGTCGTCCAGATTATCAACCCGGCTGTGCTTCAGGATATCATAAAATTTAGAAACATCGAAATAAAAACACCTCTCAACATAGACGCCGCTCAATATAGATTACATACACGTATAATGCTGCTTTGGGATATAAAACTTAAAGACATAGAAATATAAGACGCCACTCAACATATACACCACTAAACATAGACGCCACTCGACATAGAAACCACTCAACATAGACACCACTCGACAAAGACGCCACCCCAACATATACACCACTAAACATAGACACCACTCGACATAGAAACCACTCAACATAGACACCACTCGACAAAGACGCCACCCCAACATATACACCACTAAACATAGACACCACTCGACATAGACACCACTCGACATAGACGCCACTCAACATATACACCACTAAACATAGACACCACTCGACATAGACACCACTCGACATAGACGCCACTCAACATATACACCACTAAACATAGACACCACTCGACATAGACACCACTCGACATAGACGCCACTCAACATATACACCACTCAACATAGACACCACTCGACATAGACACCACTCGACATAGACGCCACTCAACATATACACCACTAAACATAGACACCACTCGACATAGACACCACTCGACATAGACGCCACTCAACATATACACCACTCAACATAGACACCACTCGACAAAGACGCCACTCAACATATACACCACTCGAATTAGACACCACTCAACAAAGACGCCACTCGACAATGACGCCACTCGATATAGATGCCACTCATCATAGACACCACTCAACATAGTCACCACTCAACATAGTCACCACTCGCCATAGACACCACACACCATAGAACACTTACACATATAGTGTTGCTGGAGAAGTTATATGAAGTTATAAAAGTGAATTTACATTTACAGGTTCCGGGTTAAAACACCATCAGGAGCTCTGCTGATTTCATTAAGTAAAACATTGTTTGCGATTGCCTCTCTTCACTAAGGTGTAAATTAGTGCCAGCGTGGGTGGAATATTTCAGTTGATCATATATGTCGGACACACTGAGCGGAGTAACAGGAGCTTGCTTGCTAGATAAAAAACACTTACCTGATGACCAGGGGTTAAAGCTGTAAATTTAGTGAACGTGCATTAGAATTAGCCAATAGATTATATATGTTGTAATTACTTTTCTCTCTACTGTTATATTAATCCTAAATGTATCAATTGTACTGCTATCACATACCTAGTTTTTTGTTTTATACAATGTATCATATAGCTTAGAAATATGTAAAGAGAGTAGTAGATTCTAAAACCGATCTAGTAATCTAGTAAAATGTTTACACACTATGAAGCTAAGTTACTGTAAAGCAAAGGAACTGACATTCAGCGCAATATTTGAGTGAAAACAAATTAGAGTGGTCTATTGTACAACGAAAACCCTGGAAATCTGTCCCATGTTAGGACTATAACCAGTTGTGACGTAGAAATACATAGGTGAAAGTTTTCAGTAATATTACCGATTTTAGTATCCTTGGAATAGCATTCTTGTACCCAGAGGTCAAGATTCTCGAAAAAGCTAGTATTGAGAATCTTGATAACCTCTGGGAACGAGAATGGGGAATAATAACTCTATATAAACTCCATTTTAGTATTTTGACAGTGGGTTTTCAGTGTTTTCAGTATTTTCAAAAACGCTCGACCTCCATTCGTGGAAATGTGATAATTTATTGTTATATGACTTAGTATATACACATAATGTAAATGTCATTGTATACGCTTACCTGCTTTGTGCACGTGCACTGTATTTGTGGTATAGATTTCAATATACACATGTATTATATATGTTTAATTATTTATTTAATATTGACACACATTTTATATAAAAATATTGTATAAAAATAAAATACTAGAAAAGTACAATTTACAAGATTATTTTTACACATTTTTCTCAAGTCCTGTAGCCTGTTCAATTACCCCGAACGTTCCAAAACGTTCCGTAACGTTAGGGTCGCAACAACTCGACCCAAAGACAACTCAACCCCAGACAACTCAATCCCCTACTAACGGGTTGAGTGGTTCCAACTTTTAGTTGAGTTATCAACGGGTTTACTTGTCCTCGGATTGAGTTGTCCCGGATCCGTAACGTTCGCTAACAGTCGTCACTGAACACGATGCTGAGGTCGATGAATTCTTCTACTTTGCAAACAAGAGCTTTACAAAAAGTTCATTTATTAAAACCCCATTATCAAAAGGAGCGTTGTCTATGGACTACAAAGAAAATAGACATTTAAATCTATTTCAAACACCTCCAGTGATCGGTAATGCAATTATTGCTAAATTATGTGCATGTAATGTTTTGTATTTCAAAGTGAAAGTAGATCGAAACTGAAAGTAGAATTAGGCTGGCAATACTTAAATCAATAGTTTTGATCACAAAATGTTCAGGATGAAATCTTGTGATGAAATAACTTCCTCAAGATTACATAATTAAGCTCAGAAACAGTTTCGGATCATACAGTACCCACCATAAGTTTGGAGACAAAGAAAATTTAATAAAAAATAAGTTTCAATGATTGTTTTTGGTAGAACCATTTTTTTAAATATATTTATTATGGTTGATGGTTAAATAAAAGCACAAATTTTAAATGCTTCACTTTTATAAGATTCACATCTGATATACCAAAGCCTCCAAAACCAAATTTAATGTAATTCTTTTCTATAACAAAGATTTTAAGCTACTTTAGTAGTATCAACTACAAATAGTACTTTAACAAAAAAAAATAAAAAGCATGTCGAAATTAATGGTAATAATATTTTTGATTAAACCTACGAAGGCTTACAAAGTGAAAATGTCTCTAAAATTGTGTTGGGTACTGTATATATCAGCATTATTAACATATTGTAATTACATGTATACAAATTTATCCCACTTTTTAGAAATGGTAACTTGGTCAAACTTAAACTTAGAAAGCACGATAACTTGAAATGCTTTTGCGTCACTTATGTAAGTAATATTTTAATAACTTCACAGTTGTATGACTGCTTTCGTGTTTGCTTATAATGAACTTATTTTCATTTAGTGACTGCGATGTTCATTTATAAATGTTTGTATTGATCTGAAACTTGGAATATCATCTAAGGGAGGCAACTAGTTGAGTAAATTTTCACGATACATTGAGTTATCCTTCATTACGTACGACGAGAACAATTCCAGAGAAAAAAATAACTAGTATTCCTAAATGTCCGTTGCCTTCTTTGGCTCACAAGTTGCATGATGTCATGTTAATAGTAAACTGTATATTTATGCTCGGATTCAGAGTTATAAGCAACTTCAATCCATGTCACTAATATACATTACACTTTATCAACGAGTTGTCTGTAAAGTACTTTGTTCTGAGCAATAACTATTTTTGAATATTCAACTATATATGACACTTTAATCATTCAATATCAAGGAAGAAAACCTTTCTATCAGAAGTACTTGCTTGTTTGAATTGAATCTGTAATAAAACAAAAATATACCATAAGAATAGACCTAATTCGGAACCCAACTTCGTGGGGTTTTCCGTCCATGCATACAGTAAGCGATACAATCAATGGTACATTTTACCAATATGATCAGACGAACTTCTTACAGCTTCAACACTTCGAAAAACTTTTGCCAAAGTCTTTGGAATTTTAGTTTGACGAAACTGGACTTTCTAATCTTTTAAATACAAGTGCTTGATGACAAAATATTATTTTAATTATTAGTTACTGATTATCATAAATTACGTAACACATGAACAGTCTTCTATTTCAACAACTTATTTAGAGCTCGGACCTAGTGAAAGATGCTCCGGGCTAGTGAAAAATATCGGACTAGTCGATATTACTGCCCTTTCTTAGACTACATTACAAATCGGGCTAGTGCTTTAAAAATAAGACAATGAGAGGTAATACACTAACCATAAGTTGATGACGGAGATCTTTTCCTGAAACCATCCATGGAATAGTTGCCACTGTCTTGTGAAAGAGTAGCACGAGGCTGAAAAATTGACGTAACTTAGTGAGATATATGCATAACACATCTTATACTTATTTTTTTTTTCTTTAAAGATAAACAGATACAATCGTGACAAAAGCACGACAACGTTTATTAATGTAAACACTATATAAACACATACTTTATACATATGTATATATACTGTCTTTGGTTAGAGACCGTGCGCCCACCTTTGTTGGTAACAACAACAATATATTACATTTTACCGAACCTGTGGTTGATCCTGGAAGGAGCAAAAGACTAGATTTCCATTCCTTTACTATTTAGAATGAATAGCAATACATGTCATATGTACAGGGTCCTAAATGATATTTATTAAGATTTTGCCATATCACGCTTTTGCCACGTGACTGTATCTAATCTGCAAATTAGCATAAATGTAAGACGACGATAATTTTTACAAATAAATTCTCCGTGAATTTATGCATGTTTCGACAGTTGAGAAAAAACGAACTATACTTACCATAGAAAATGAACTGGTTGTCTTTTTGGATGCCAATGATGATTGGTAATATAATCGACGTCTTTTCTGTATAGCAATAGCCACTTGTTTATTACATAATACATGCATTACAAATATAACCAAACCCTGAAATAAAACATTACATAGACCAATAAAATAATTTGTTATAAATGTTGGATAATACCTATAGTGGAAGTAGAGGTTCAAACACCTTTGCGCCCTAATCTTCGATTGCCACCTTTATCTTTAATTGACATCCTTATCTTCGAATAGAACCACCTTCTTCAATTGACGCATTTATCTCCAAATGATACTCCTTATTTCCGATTGGCACAACTTTCTTCAATTGATACCCTTTATCTCCATTTGACACAATTATCTCGAATTGATACCCTTTATCTCTGATTGACACAATTATCTCTAATTGATAACCTGTATCTCGGATTGGCCCAATTATCTTCAATTGATACCCCTTATCTCCGATTGGCACATTTATCTACAATTAATACCCCTTATCTCCGATTGGCACATTTATCTACAATTAATACCCCTTATCTCCGATTAGCACATTTATCTACAATTAATACTCCTTATCTCCGATTAGCACATTTATCTACAATTAATACCCCTTATCTCCGATTAGCACATTTATCTACAATTAATACCCCTTATCTCCGATTAGCACATTTATCTACAATTAATACTCCTTATCTACGATTGGCACATTTATCTACAATTAATACTCCTTATCTCCGATTGGCACATTTATCTCCAATCGATATCATCTCTTATTTCCGATTGGCACATTTATCTGCAATTGATATCATCTCTTATTTCCGATTGACATCCTTATTTCCGAGTGTCACCATTAACTTCGATTGGTATCCTTATCTGTGATTGGCATCCGTAATTCCGATTGGCAGATTATTCGCAATTGACATTCTTACCCTTGATTGGCAACATTAACCTCGATTGGCATATCTATTTCAATTGTCCCCCGTAACCTCAAATAAATATAATTTCAGTCTTCCATTTTTCTTACTTTTTGAGGCCAAATGATAACCATATAACTTAACGAAATAGTACATGAAGAGTTGTTATGCAAGACGACTGCAATAGAACCCACCAACAGCGACACAAATACTAAAGATATAAAACCTATGATTAAGAAACAAGAAAGACTTGAGGATAAAAATCTACACCAATACTACTTAGCAATGGAGCTTACTTCTTTAAACATGTACAATGTATTAAGTTTTACATATATGTCATTGAAATAAAAAGCTACAAATAAAAGCTAATAACAAACAAAACATAACAAAATAAGTACAAGTAAAATAACAACTAACCTGTAAACTGTTGCAAACAGCAAACACATACTGTATCCAATCTAAATTTTCATTTACATAAAATATTCCTATAACCCACGTACAACCCATTAATGGTAACAATATACATAATGTCCGTAATCCAGTTCTGAATAAAGAAAACAAAGCAAGTATTAAGTATATAAATCTAGATAAACATGATCATACATTAATTAGAATCTTTCCGAAAAGCCAAATTTCAGATAATTATATGCAATTAATACACACCTTAGGTTTCGACTTGCGCGGCATGTTTTATGTCATTCTATATGAATGTTGATTTCTGTTAACCATTGTTTTATTATACGCTGTGATCATTATAAATGTTGAATTGACAGAATCTGTTTGTTATAAACCAATAAGCTTTAAAGTCATTCTACAAGTAACTAGACACATGTGACAATGGATGATGAAATATAATGTTCAAATGTAATGCCAATCATTGCTGAATGTAATCTAATAAACATCAAGAACACAAACTACAAACTTCACCCACGATACTTCACTACGATACGATACGGTCCCGCACTTTAAACACTTAAAGACTATACACACATGTATACATGTATGTACATTTTTGCGCTGTTCATCACTGGTGTCTACTATTATAGCACGAGACAAAAGACAACATAAACTGAGGTTAATTGAAGATGGGCATTTTTTTTTAAATGCCATAGACAAAATATACAAGATATATACAAACCGACATGATTTATCTGAACGGCAAGACCGCCAAAAGGTGAAAATCGTCGCCAGATATGTACATAAAGTGCTTTTGGTTTTGACAATTCCGGATTTTTTAGTGCGACATAACTGATACTACCTGATTGTTTAGTGTCATTAATTACCTGGCTTTCTCTGCTCTTGATTTATCTGCTAATGATTTAACACCAAACATAGCTTTTAAGGATATTACTAATAAAACGAAATTTACCTGAAAAACAAATAATAATATAAGGAATAAATATTATAATATAATTTTAATATAAATATCAATATAAATAGCACCATCACATTTTTTCGACAGTTCATAGTATTAAATCAAATGCATTTAATTATTATTTACAAATTTCATAAATCATAAAATATTTGCTTCTAATAAATGACACCTCGATGTTTGAATTACAAGGTCTCTGATTATTTTGATTTGAAATGATATATAATTTTATTCATTTAGACCACTTGTAAAGTTTTCAGAAAACGTCTTTCTACAAATGTATAATAACACTAGTAATAAAAGTGCTGTACAATATACTTTACAAACCGAAAACAGTTTAACAGCTGCATTGCACCTTAAATAAGATGTATTCAAAATTCACGTTATAAGAAATAAAGAAAAAATGTAAGAATATACCAATATAACAGTTAAGGCTGGTCCCACAAACGACCAAATTAATCCTTGATCAACTGTCAGCCAACAACTGAAAATGAAGCGATTTTTGTACTAGTATTAAAAAAACCTTCATTCAAACATGTACTAAACAAATATATTCTTCTGAAGATGCTGAAGATTTAGACTATTGATCATACCGGGTTTGTCCTTTTAATTAAAATATCAAAACATTTTCCATCAAACACAGTCATGTGCTCTTCTGTTAACACCTTGTTAGTGGGAAAAATATAACTTTTGTGAAATATGTTAATAGGTAAAGTCATGGAAATGTCCATTAAATAGAAAAGAAACTAAAGCAAAGTCTGTAAACAAGACACTGACATTGTGCAGTATTCTTCAACGTAAAGCAATGTATGAAAATATTATCAAAGAACGGATATCGGTGGGTCAGCGCAAAACTTGTTCACTTTTATATTCCTCGTGATGTAGGTACTAGGTGAAGCTCGTATGGAATAATTAAAACAGACAAATATATGAAGTTGAAATAGTGCTTTCATATTCTTCAGCCATTGTTACATAATAGTTTTTTTATTTACATTAAGTATGACTGTATTTGTGATATGGTGTTGGAAAATATCTGCCACAACATAATTTAATGCAAATACAAGTTGAACTTACGTTTGTTCATTTCCATATCCCTCCAACTGTGTGGCACCAATAGATATTGCTACAATAATAGCTGGTATCACTATAAATATAAAATATAGTTTTACATCAATAATTCATTTAAGATTTTTTATTTTCGAGTGAATCAAAAGTAACAAATGGTCGTTTAAGTATAGTTCGCACAATTAATATATTGGTTTGCATAAGCAGTTAAAAACCAATTTATTCCTTAGAAGGGACATATTGAAAATAAAAGTTCATGTTGACAAAGGTAGTGTGACGGATAAACAACCACCCTTTTATAGTCAATCATGCTTAGAACGCTTTACCATCACACCAACAAGCAGTCATAAAATATATCAAAATTGATTCTATAACACAAGTCATTGTCAACTCAAGGATCATCGTTTTGAATTAGTTCAGAGTGTTGTTTATATAAACAGAGTTTTGTTTTTGAACGAACTGTTTCATGCAAAAAAATACTACGAACAGTTTTCAGTTGGCATTTAAATTATACCTTCCAACAGAACAAGTATCACAATAACCCTAGTATATTATATATACATATGCTAAAGAAGAAGTGAGCCACGAGTACTGTCTGTGAAAATGTCATTTATTCTTGACGAAAACACAAATACAATCATAAAAATATATACTGTTTTCAATAGCATCAAACGATGAATATTGTGTTAACAGAATGGTTGGGAATGAAGTCGACACAGGCAATGCAATTGCGTTCCGCAACTTAACCAAATTTATTGATTAATGGCAAACTTTGATTTTGAAACACTAGCTCGAGATTAATTACTACCCAAGTCAAAATATCAAATAGTTTTGATTTGTTAACCTGTCACAACTTAAAAAATTGCACGGTCACTAAATTTGTAATTTTTAACTTCTTTCGAACTTGTTATTTCCCCTATATTCAAAATCGCTGCATATATAGTTAGATCATCAACAATTAATATGGATCGTTGGCTCAATGGTTTAAAAGAAGATAAATATTAGCACATTTAGTGACCGTGTAATTATTCAAGTTGTGACAGGTTCATAAAACACAACTATAATTGAGTTCAAAACAACATTCATTGAATTACTATAGACTTCATACTACTTTTATCTTCTTTCGTATATAAGTAAGCAGAAAATACACTTACGCCATGCACTTGGTATCATCCATTTTAATCTTGATTTTAAACTACTGAATGCACTTAGTAATATAACAGCAAGTTCAATGCCTTCAGCCAACATAAGAAAGAATACAGCCAAATATATGTAATGTAACAAAACAGCTATAGCCGTACATAGATCCTGAAAAATATCATACATTATAAAAAACAATTTTTCTAACTCCACAGTTATTTTTGGGTTATATTTCTATGATGCACTAATGTATTTAAATCCTTTTTTAACATTTACTACTTGATTTATTTAATTAATTGACATGCATTGTAATTATGATTGAATGTACTCCACGCATCTGTAATATATTTCATACAGTGTGTCCCATAATATCTGATACTATTACAAAATGATATCGTGGTGTGATGTCTGCAACTTTAAATGTTAATAGCGTATGTGTCAACCTTGTGACAACAGCACACTTTCTATGTTCTACTGACATCCTCGGCATAACTATAGCTTCGGGTAATAAAGTGAAGTGTTTTTCTAACGTATCTATACTTACAGACTAGATATGAGTAGTTTTGTATGTATTCTTGTCGTTGGTAGCAATTTCCAGTAAAAAAACTTGAAATACACTTGCTTCATGAACCTAGCAAACTGCATGTTTCACAATCAATTTTACACACTATTTCTGTGTAGTTTAAAGTAATTTTAAAGTTTTCTCTGTTTAAATATATTACGACTACACATAAAGAAACGTCATGTATTTAAAATGTGGAGTAAATGAAGGTGTTGAGTATATTTTGATGTGCTATCTGAATGACTAAATGTAATATAATTATTTTCAACAGTCTGACCACAATGGAAATAAGAGAATTATCATTTTCGTGTCATCTCCGGAATTGATGTGTATGGCATATGGCATTTTACATACTGTGATATTCACCATTTGTATGTCATGTGCCATGTCATTGTTACCGAAATAAAGTTTTTATTATTATTAACAAAAAAACTTGCCACCCTTAAAAGCACAGTATGTTCAGTTTGCCAAGAAAAGGAGAATATACATTGTAATATAAACATCACATATCTTTATACCAACCTTATTCTCTGTTCTGTCAACACCTCCAATAAATAAGCAATATGATACAATAAGAGCCACTGATAAATTCATTAATAAAACAACTCGGTCTGATCTCAGATGTCTGAAAAAGAAAGCCAAAAATAAAGACACAATACGATGATTATATAAACATTTAAAAGCTGAAACTGAATGTACAAAATACCCTCTGCAGAGTAGCCCTCTACAGAACAAACCCTATGAACAACAGCAGCTTTTCATATTTCCCTTAGATGAAATTTAAACTGAATTAAACCTCTACAGTGTAACAACTTGTGAACAGCAACAAACATTATTCCCTCGAAGTGGGTAATGTTCAGTAAAGGTTCTAATGTGCATCCGATGTATGACTATCACGGTAGTCGATTCAATTTTATTCTTAAAACAGTTAGCTACTGTGAATGATAACCATGTATATACGTGCATACGGTTGATGTCTGTCCATGGTCAGCTGATTGCGGAAATTAAAAACAAATCCACAGCGCTTTGATGAATTGACTCGATAAGCAGTGACATAATATGTCAGTCATGATATAGATCTATTTAAGTTTTGAATACTGTATACAAAATACTTGCTACGATGAAATTCATAAATAACAAAGTTAAGAAATTGCTAGATGTTCTAGTAATTAGAATTACATCAAAATGATTATCAGATGTGCAATGTAACGAGTGATGCTTAACATGGCATTTCAACATTGTTTGGTCATATCGCGACAGTCAGACATTCTACTGACGTTCCCATAACCATGGATTTTTGTCACTATGACCGTACTAGACATCTGTTACATCTAGACATCCTTGCATTCTACATTAAAGGTAGTCCTATTCCTTTTGTCGACCTATATTTGGGTTGAGGCAACTTATAACTGATAGTAAACATTTGGTTTGCACAAGTAAATCTTATATTTGGTTGTCCAAACGAGAAACTCAATGCCGAGCCTTGCTCTAAGCACATACTCTCGCCTTTTGCACATAGTCTGTCATAACTGATACAGTGGTAGGTGCGAGTAATATGTTTGACCAAACTCCATGACGTTATTATCATGTTTATACAATGAACATAGTAATATATATATAGTAATATATTAATACCTCCATAGTACAATATGTATGATGACAGTAAGAAGAAGTCCAAGTAATGATACACTGCAACCAATTGTTGAAATAATATCCATAGCTTTACTTATAACATTCTTCTGTAACAATACAATAGTGTACAGCATTACTTTGAGTCATGTTTTATCAGTGATAATAGTAAAAATAATAATCATGATAATGATAATATAATGATGCTGCTTATAATGATAATAAAATATATGATAATAATAATTAAAATGATAATAACATTAACATCTTTATTTCATATAGGTAACATAATTAAGTTAAACGAAATGTTTAAGCAATATGACTTTAATACATACTACAAGCACTTTCATGCAATAGGATCTGAGGATCCTCACACACAAAACATATATTCCATTCAACATTATAATTCTATATGCAACAATTAAACTACGTAAAACTAAGCAAGACAGTTCAATAAAAGTATTATAAATTATACAATAAAAGCAAAACGTAAGTGAGTTATATCAAAAGGAAGCCAACGCTGTATTAAATGAAAATATACTGGAACTGGTAAGTAAAACAAAACATCGTAGATAAGATGAAACTTGTAGTTTACACTATAATATTCGATCGGTAAGCCGTCAATCAATCTTATAAGGAAGATAAATTTGGCGACACAGAATGTTTGAAGTTATATTTTTATCTCCGAAGTCATCAACTTCATCTTTCAGTCTCAGTGCAAATGCGTAAACAATTACCCTTCAAAATTGTGAGCCGCGGCAACTTTTGCGCGAACAGCGCAACAATTTGAGTAAAACATCATTATATTTTGTTAGTCACAAAAATATCACAATTATTTTTATTTGTACCTCTGTCCATGGACTCATCAGGATAGCAAAGTTAGTTAAATGCTTGCATTCGCATACAGTCTCACTTTCTCCGTCCTTTACAACCGAACAACCGTTATTACTCCATGCATTGCTGAAAAGTTGTATGAAAAATCATTTTATTATTCTAGTATCAAACGCAAAAACTTACAATGTACATAATAGTGTAAATATTTGAATTTAAACCTTGCATTGTGTAAGAAACTATCAAAAAGTTCAGACCATGTACATTTTACAAGTGTGCAAACACAAGAAAAGATACTGCTTTAAAAAGAAGGGGACGTTATAATTAAGTTTCACAATGTTACAAATAGACCATAAAACAAAGAATTGTTTGAAACAATGTCATATAGCAAACAAATTTAATATTATTCCTTGATCGTGGAAAGGTTATGTAGCAAGAAGTGTTTTACTTACATTGTTGTGTTCCAGAAGCTGCACATTGGTCCAGTATAAGATGTCTGAAAATAAAAAAAAAATTAAAAAATGTACAACAGAGGGTTAACTTAAACCTTTTAAACCTTTTTGCAACCTGTTCCATTTTTTTATTACTTGGAACTTACAAACACTTATTCTTACTATCAAAATGAGTATGCAATTACTACATGGAAATGAAGGCATTTTGTCGATGTCCTAAAGAATTGGCATAAATTCCTGCTGCTTAAATAGGTGCCATTTGGTCTTAACAATGTACCGCGTAAGCAGCTTTTTCTACACTGCTCCGGAGAATTCATATCTGAGTAGAATGGTTAAGAATTGACTTACAATAATTATATTAAGTTGTCGCAGAATGAAATAAAAGCTGATATGACTTCAGCTTCCGACGACGCTGAAGAAAAAATGTACTTACTGAGGATGGCAGTCTAGATAAGATGCAAGATGGAAAAATATTTATAGATATGACTAAAGTGACAAAAACCGCTACCGATGAGATATTTCGGGTAAGGTAACTTAAATTTTTTATTGGTTTAATGTTGGCTTTCTGTTCGACATTTAGCATTAGTACTGCTTACTGCAATACTTTTAGCAACGTTTGTGTTTTACACCTTCTCATACCTTTATATTCGGATAAGGACACTCCTTTTTGAGACATAAGATAGACACATAATCTATGTAAAAAGCACGTTCAAACGACAAAATTTGAAAGATTCTTACACTATCAAGATGACCAAAAGTAATGATGATCTTGAAATTAGAACTCAAACCAGACATTTTAATACTCATAACAGCGGAGTTGATGTCATGTAATGATTCACTGTTATTACTAAAAAGAAAAACATAAAACTGAAAGCACAAAGAGACTTTCGTGGTGTGTAAAAAATCTAAGTTAACAAATAACAAATTTGACAATATAAGTAATCATTTAAACATATATACTAGTAAGTGCAAAAATCGATGCGTACAAGATAACTTCGTTGAGATTGACAACTTGAGTTAGAGCAACTAAACTTGACAACTATGTTGTCTCTCTAATTGTTGTAAAGCAAGTACATGTTTACGATTAATAATGAGTAGTAACAATTGCAGCAATACTAATGTGATAACTCGTCAATGCATTAGTGCTAGCTTAAAACCTTTAAATATGTATATTTAGGAAATTCATGTAGCAAAAATTACAAGTACAAGTACATGTAAACCTTTCATAATTTCAAATAATTCAAGAAACAAACGCGAAAGTGAGATAACAACAAATAATTGTACTAAATCGCCTCTCCTTTCCTGTCACTTTTTGCCAAATTAACAACCAGTGAATTATTATAAAACCCTTACTCTAGTTATATATGTACAGTAAGATAGAAAATCAGACATTACCCATCCGATGAGGTTCTAGATGACATTATACCAGATATATTTTTATATACAATAGCTGAATAATCATTAATACCTGCAAATATAGATTCAAAGAAGAATGCAACTCCTTAGTAAAAATGAATAGACATTAAAATTAAGTTGATTGAATTGCCTATTGTAATTGGTTAACTAAAAGAACGATAGTGAATGTTTGCCAATGGCGACCAAACGCTCAATGGGGATATTTAAGTGCGACAGGTAAAGTTCTCGCGCACATGATTTAAATATCAACCGGTTCATTTTTGATAGTTCTTTGACATCGCTGATAAGTTCAATTCTGATGTAGCTAAGTTGACAAATTACGTACATAGCGTATGTATTAATTGGGAATTATTTAATTTGAAAAGCGACGCTAATACACATTTTAAAATATTGAGAGAACAAAATTTATGTCATAAGACTAGTCAACAATTGCACATGCAAATATATGTGTAACGAAACAAGTGAGATGTGGTATTGTTAAATATAATAATTTATTTAGATACCTGTCGCATCATCTTTCGATAATTCAAATTTAGTCGATAAATTAAGGTCTTTGTGTCCATCAGGAAACTTTACGTCTGTGCCGTTAGCTATTTTACTAGCATGTAGAACTAAAAAGAAACAAAGAAATGTGAAATGTTCCTTCAAATGATGCGTTACAAAATTACATGATGCAGTAATAAATGTCACTGGCACCAGAGTTCTCACACTCGTTAAATACGCACATATTTCGTCATCAAACACAATCAAAATTCGGTCCTGTATACATTACCATGTTCGATAACAAGACTTTCTTTATAATATTCATATAAGTTAGTGTAGGGTAAGGTGGGGCAAGAGGCCCATGTTAAGGAAAACGTGTCGCATATTTTTTACTTTTTACGATATTAAAACATAATCTAGTGTAATAAAAACACTGTTTAACCGAAAACATTTTGATATAGTCAGCTTTGTTTTATGTTCAAATACAACAATTCAATGGACAATAAACGAAAAAAAATTTTTTGGCCTTTTTGCCCCATGACCGGGGCAAAACGCCCATCACAACGGGGCATAAAGCCCATCATAGGCGTTTTACCCCATTGGTTTTTCAAACAAATAATAAGCGAGATATGCATACTTATAAAATGAAGTATTACTCAGAGTCAGAATAAACAGACTCACAGTTAAGGTACATGTAGATTAAATGTGCAGTTCCTATAGTAAATTGTTTGTGTGCCCATGTTTTACAAACCTGGCCCTCTAATCCAAACGTCTTACGGTCTATATAGGGCTCACAACAAATAATACATTCTTTTCATATTTACCTTTCTTCGTTTTTGATGAACTTTTTGCATTTTACATTTAATCGACTATGATTTGTTTATAAGGCGCTAATGTGATCAAAGTTGCGTTTTCAATTTTTCTTGGACCTGGGTCATTTTTTTTTTGCATTTTTTGCTTATCCCTATATCACCAATACCATCTCTATGTATCCCTCTATCCCCAATACCACCTCCCTTATCCCTCTATCACCAATACCATCTCCCTTTATCCCTCTATCACCAATACCACCTCCCCTTATCGCTCTATCACCAATACCACCTCCCCTTATCCCTCTATCACCAATATCACCTCCCCTTATCTATCATCAATACCACCTTTGTTTATCTCTATCACCAATATCACCTCCCCTTATCAATACCACCTCCACGTACTTATCTCTATATCACTTAAATCATCCCCGTTTATATCCTTGTCACCCATACCACCTTTACTTTTCTCTCATTTAACCAATACCACCTTCACTAATCTCTCCTTCACTAAATACTACACACACATGGGATGGGGCAAAACGCCCATGCTAGGCTTCTTGCCCCGACCTTGTAGTGGGCGTTTTGCCCCCATACAACCAATATTAGTTCGTCAAATTTTACTGAACAATGAAAGGGAGATAACCTTGTTTGGTCGAGTTTTGTTTACATATTGAAGGTTAAACTATCGAATAACACTTTAGAATGTGACATTCAATAAAAAGCAAATGATTCACAATAAATTTTCTACATCGATGAAATTGCAAGCAACGTGCACGTTTTACTAAAACAGTAACAAAATTCACAATGTTTATTTTTTTCCCGCTACTTTTCTTCTACAAGTAAAACGAGCGCTGGGGATGACGTCAATGTGTTAGGAGATCTAGAAATCATGCCCTTTGTATAAATAATCGGGGTGGGCGTTTTACCTCGACTGGGCGTATTACCCCACCTTACCCTACATGTATGTATGCACACAGAACTATATTTAGGGACGTAGGCATCATTTATGATTATATGATATGGACTCTGGTGCCAGTGATAAATGTATAGGTAATGAAAATTGCAAGATGGTGTGATATTTTAACGTTTTAAAATTTATTTTCTACGAAAGCCGAATGGTGTCACATAAAAATAAAAAAATAAAATAATACTATCTCGTTATTTTTATGTGACACCATTCGGCTTTCGTAATTTTCAAATCATTAAAGAAACGTTAAAAACTACTTAGACATTAATATTTTGTTTAATATCAATATATTTTAATCTCATAAAAAGTCAGACATGTACATGATATCGGAATATTTGGGCACATATTGGCTAGAACATTCAGAAGTATATTTTAATGAAACCTGTGAACAGTTGAGAGAACGCAAACACAGCATTGCTGAGATCCAAATTCATGTAAAGGAATAAATTATACCAAGATTTTTAGTTTCCACCGTTGTGTTAGTTTTTGTTGAATTTAGTGATCTTACAATAACGTCTGAGTATTTCCCTACAACATCCAAAATCTTTGCTGCGCCTCTAGGTTTATCCTGAAACATTTAGTGATGATTTTAAACATTCCTTCCATTAAAAAATAATATAGATCTGTAGAATTATAGCTGGATATAGACAATCACGTCAATATTTTAACTGCTTCATACAAACATGATCTACCTACAGAAAATAATATTTGGATACCGCTGTATATGTATCCCTATTCAGCATCCAGTTACATTATTCCCGTAAATGTTACAGATAAAAAAGAAAAGCAATTTTATTCAAAAAGTATCCTTTTTAAAAATTCCACTCGCTATTCTCAATAAACAACACTTAAAATCAGGTTAGCCATATATTCAGAAAACAATCACTAAAATTGTTTCCTAAACAAAGTGGTCAGTGCAGGTTATTTATTTATTCTATAACAATACCAGATTATTCATTGCCTTTGTATGCAAGATTGTCTCAAAAATTGCATTGTTATTGATTCATTTAATTACTTTTTTAAGAGTTTGTTAGGCTATAAACATTTTTAATGTAATTGCAAAGTATATTATCATAATGAACGTATGTATGATAAATAAACTTACTGGGTCAGCTTCACCAGATTCAGACTCATCTTCTGATATAGATTGCCAAGATGCTGTATTCTTGGTATTCAATAAATTACTAGCAATGTTAACAAACGACTGGAATACAATATACCAAAATTAATCATAATTACTCTTGACAAATAGTAGACAAATTAATCGGATTACATTGTAAGAATTAAAGCAGTTATACCAAGTCGCCTGGCTCTATAAAACTATCCAGAAGCAGTTGTACAACGAATAATTTTTATATGATATAAGTTATAAAGATTTTTGACGGTGTATATGGGTCCTTCTACCCCGAGAGTACATATACCCCGAGGCGTTAGCCGAGGGGTTATATGTAATTTCGACTATAATAAAACTATAATAATAATCTACCTGTGACTGTTCCTCTGTAACTGCTACTTTTTCAGAGATGTTCACTATGGTATCAAGTATTGATGTTACTTTTTCTAGTTCACCACTATAAACAACATCTTCAGAGCCAGCACCACTTGCGTTTGTTGCTGTGTTCAATGTATCTAGTGCATTTGTCAAATCATTTTCTGTGACGTTTTCTTTACTCCCTAAATTTTCAACCTGCAAACATTTTCATTTTGCTGTAATGTATAGTTCTTGGCGCCACAATTTCTTTGGGTTTAATCTACATTTTTACAAAAATCATTATTAAACATAAAACTTTCATAACTTTATAATCATTGTAATCAAGAAATAACACATACTTGTCTGTATTTTGTTGTTAAATAAAACATTGGCACAAGTTTTGATGTGACAAAACTAATAAACGAGTGTTTTAGCATAAATTAATTCATAACCGCAAAAATGGCTATGTTTACGACGAAATTTAGAAGACCGTTTATAAAATCTGTATCAGATCGATTCTTACGTTAATACAATACAAACAAAGGGGAAAATTATGACATTCGTGTATGTTTTCTCCTTCAAAATTTTTTAAGTCACATAAAAATTAGAATCAAAACGAGCATGCTTAGGTTATCAATAAAACATGAATTGTAGATTCAAAGTAAACATATTTATCACATAAATATATAAGATTTACATCGAAAGAAAACTCAACCATTTTCCATTTGATGGAAGAAACACAATACATCTACCTTTATCTATCATGTAGCAAATCACTCTTTGATGGCAAAGGAAACGCAGGTGTTACATGAAATGGCATTTTTATGTAACGCACCACCGAGTGTATAAAAATAAATCAAATTGTTCAAGTTTGGCCAAGTCATGTCAAATTGTGGCGTGATTTAGATAACGTAACGTACCACTGTATCTATGTGAGCAATTTTTTCACTTATGCAATCATAAACTGGTAGCAACCATCTGCCGGCCGTAGAACAACGTCTTGATATCTGTCCACTATATCCTATTTTTCTGCAAGAAGTGGTAGCTATTTCACCGGGTAAAGTCGTGTTCCACTGTAAGCCAAAGCTGTCAATGTTGATTTCGCAATTTGGAGTGTTGACAACAACTATTTGTAATTATAAAATATTTAATAAAACCTCTATATGCATGTTGTAATTTCAAACTACATGTCAAGTAATGTATATGTACTTTATGTCGAATATCGACTCCCAAATAACTAACGTTTACCTTATATGATAAGTATGGATTCTTGATTAGAGATTTCGATCATTCATGTACTTAGTTCATTAACAATTCGGTTCATTTGAAGATAGAGACGTGACATATGTTGAAAAGCAAGCATCACAGTTTCCGAATACTCATGTAAGCAAGGTTATTTGGTTAACAAACGAGTCATTGATAGTTAAAATTACACCAACAGTACGATCAATTAATGTTGCTTATATGCCAAACATTATTAATTTCTTAAATGAAAATATGGGTTAAATGAAGTTCATATTAATCATACAAAGTTTGGATTGGTTTAATTGTTATTGTGCTTAGCGTATTTCTTATATAATTATTGTTTCGATCACACCGCATATACACATAATCTACTCACTTTCCAGGAAGATGATTGGGCTTATACTTTCTTGATTCTACTTTTAATTGCACAAATCACACACATCTGCCAGTTTTGATTACTGTCATTCTAGACCCAGAGACAGTATGGAAACTGTTCATAGAAAGTTCTTATGACAACATTTCACAAAATGTAACGTAAGGCAAACCCCGACCACAACTTTGAACTGTCAAACAAGCTATATACAATTTTAATTGACAGTGGTAATATCTAAATTCTATTCTTTCACAAAAATACTCTATTTGGCCAGATAATAAATATTAATTCAAATTTTATTATTTTACAAGAAAAGTTACTCTATTGGGCCACATGTTTGATATTTATGCTAATATATCAAACCTTTTTGACATTTCGGTGGTTTAGCGCTCCATACTCCCGGTGTTTTACATGTGATAGATTTATAGCCGATGACTGCGAAACCAGATGGACAGGTAAATGTTGCCGTTGAATTCACTTGGTAGGCTTGTGTAAAATTAACATTCACGCCTGTATGATTGAAAAATTCACACTCTGAAAAGTGACAAAGTTTTTATTAGGTTCATCATGAATAATATAACTGAAGAGAGAGAAAATCTTCCATTAATGATCTGTTTATCCCCAAATAGTCCGGGTTTAAATATTAGGTTAAACAGTTTTTCACTTCTAAGACTAGTTTCGGTCTTTTTCATTTGTTGGTTTGTGATTTAAATATACAACTTTATTTCCTCTAATATTGGAGAGCTACACAATAAATAAACATATTACAAACATTATTTTTAGAGTATAAGACAAAAGACAATTACAATAGTTTCATTATGATATGTACAAATTCAAAGAACTGAAATGAGCATGTACTGGTTGAGCACGCAATTAGTAACAATTGCTTACATTGCTCAGTGGGAGGAGTTATTATTAGCTCCGCATATTTAAGGGGTCCAAATGCATCGATGAACAAATGCCACAATCGTTCCCTATTTTCATGGTCTGCTTGGCAAAAAAAGAATTTGATGTGTCACTATATTATTTACTGTGACATTACATTTGTGGCACAGATTTTGGAATTGACTATACGTAGTATTTACGTTTTGCACGACATAAGGTCAGTTGTAAATTTACAATGAATTTGCTAAACAATTTACAGGTTTTTGAAAGCACGAACTTTTACTATCTTATTCAGACTAATTCCAATTCTAGTATCTCTAACCAGTGACAACAAGTACTTCAACTGCTACACTGCAAGATTTTATTTTAATAAACAAATCGGACTGGTGTTAGTACTAGTACAAGTACAACAAAATAACTGACTTACCTAATGTAGTTAAACAATGTGGAGGACTTGGTTTTTCCCAGGTTCCATCAGCCAAGCAAGTTGTTGATGTAGATGTACGATTGTGAGCTGCATAGCCAGTGTAACAGATACTTACAGCAGTGGACTGGTAAGTAGTAGCAGTATAAGTGACATAATTATTAATTGTTGAATTCCATGGACCACAATCTGAGGATTAAAGTAATAATGATTTATAATGGAGATAAAAAAAACAGAAAAGGAAAGTGCCATTAGTATGGGCGTTGTTATTGTATACTAGTTGACAATCCGAAATTCAAATATTTGGGTTTTACCCTGAGGTACTCACAATTTTTTACCGTCTCAAAGAAAATATGTGTACAAAGAGCAATAGGAA
Organism: Mactra quadrangularis; assembly: GCA_025267735.1. Taxonomy (NCBI): domain Eukaryota; kingdom Metazoa; phylum Mollusca; class Bivalvia; order Venerida; family Mactridae; genus Mactra; species Mactra quadrangularis. Next base: position 58,431,250 of record CM046303.1, on the reverse strand, counting down.
TAGATCCGTATCTCGTGCTTTTTATCAATTATGATTGAGCACATATTTAAGTTCTGAATTAAATTTTATAGCTTGAAAATGTATATATATGTAGGACATATATTTTTGTTCTTTTGAAATGAACATTTACTTTTTAAGAGGTCATGGCTTATAATTTCAGCAGAGGGACAACGAACTTCTATGAAGAAAATATGATTGCATTCACATCACCTTAGTGTAAATAAATGATATAGGGGGATTCGTTTGAATGTGAATGTAATAAGGGCTGTTCATATATGGCTGAAAACATGAATGACAATCAATATGGAAGCAAACTTTAATATTGAGCTTTAATGTTAATACAAAATGATAAATAGTGAACGTTCAGATTTTAAGTCAATCAGTATTTTGAAGTCGGCCTTTTTCAAAGCCGGTATCAGTAAAACAATATAACAATGACTTTACTAGAAAATACAATTGATGTACACACAACTCTAACCTCAAGATAAAAAGCCTGTGCATTAGATGTTAAGGATACAAGTCTTGAGTCAAAGACAATAAGTTAGAATAGTAAACTACTGATAAATGTTAACTACAATGTAATTAAAACAAATTAGTTTTACCGACAATCTTGCATGTAGGAGGTTCTGGTATCCATTCAGGTTCAGGTTCAGTTCCATTTACAAATAAACATTTGCTGGTGTTTGATCCTTCGATATTATAACCAACGTTACATTTAAATGTTGCCTCTGAGTATAGGTTGTCCCCATCGGCCTTAGTTACGGTACCATGCTCAGGAGCTGACAATGTTCTACATTCTGTAACATAATTTCTTTCATCAACTTGTGAACTTACAAGTCTTATAGTGATCAAATATTATGAATACATGTATTTTATGATGATTAAATGTAAGGTCGGCATAAGAAGTTATACATGTCAGGGGCGGATCCAGGATTTTTTTCTAGGGGGGTCCGAACTTTTCTAAGGGGTCCGAACTTTTCTAGGAGGGGGTCCGAACCTCGAACCACAACCACAGTATACACATTTTGCAGAAAAAATGCAACATATTGATAATAAAAACTTCATAACCATTAAATATATGTTAAGCACCGAGAAAAAATTGCTTCATGCTACTTGAAAATAAAATACACTAATAGACAGGTACATCTTCCAAATTCTAGGGTTGGTCCGGACCCCCCTCCTGACCCCCCCCCCCCCGCTGGATCCGCTTATACATGTACATTTTATGAAGAGTTAAACGTTTTATTGAAAATGAAGTTACTTAATCTAATACCATACAAATAGGCTCATGCGACAATGCTAGCCTAATGTAAACGCTGATTCGATATCTCAATCGTTTACATCGGCTTTATCTATCGCTATCTTTTAAGAGCAGAACAGAACAGGCACTTTAGTACAGGGTATGAGCAATACCCATCACCCAATGAGAATCACCTTAATATAGAAAATTAACAATGATAGAATGACCAGACTAAACTAAAAAGTTGCTTTAGACTGAAAGAAGTTGTGGTTTGTATGATCGTATATGTCACAAAACGTAAGTGTCACACGCGTGTGACATATTCGGATGAATTTATCACACCTACATCGTGTGACATATACGCTTTGTGACATAAACGGTCTGACAGGGGTTGACGATGGCAAAGAAGCAGTTATTTATTCGTATCATAATGCTAATTAAGTTTATTTACGAAAATAAAAAAACGTGTCTAACATGTATGCATACATCGTGTAATATAATGTAATAATTAGCTTACTATAAACTGGTGTTGTAATAAATGTAGGAGTAGATGTTTCAACTGATGTAGTGTTGTTGTGTTTTGTTGGCATCGTACTAGCATAGGCAGTTGTTTCAATTTCCTCTGTAGTAGTTTCACTTGTTGTAAGTATTTCTGTGGTCGTTTCAATTGTTGTTAGTTCTGTGGTAGTAGTCAATTCAATTGTTGTTGGTTCTGTGGGAGTAGTCAATTCAATTGTTGTTGGTTCTGTGGGAGTAGTCAATTCAATTGTTGTTGGTTCTGTGGGAGTAGTCAATTCAATTGTTGTTGGTTCTGTGGGAGTAGTCAATTCAATTGTTGTTGGTTCTGTGGTAGTAGTCAATTCAATTGTTGTTGGTTCTGTGGTAGTAGTCAATTCAATTGTTGTTGGTTCTGTGGTAGTAGTCAATTCAATTGTTGTTGGTTCTGTGGGAGTAGTCAATTCAATTGTTGTTGGTTCTGTGGTAGTAGTCAATTCAATTGTTGTTGGTTCTGTGGTAGTAGTCAATTCAATTGTTGTTGGTTCTGTGGGAGTAGTCAATTCAATTGTTGGTAGTTCTGTAGTCGTAGCCGTGGCACTTGTTGGTAGTTCTGTGGTCGTAGCCGTGTCACTTGTTGGTAGTTCTGTGGTCGTAGCCGTGTCACTTGTTGTTAGTTCTGTGGTCGTAGCCGTGTCACTTGTTGGTAGTTCTGTGGTCGTAGCCGTGTCACTTGTTGGTAGTTCTGTGGTCGTAGCCGTGTCACTTGTTGGTAGTTCTGTGGTCGTAGCCGTGTCACTTGTTGTTAGTTCTGTGGTCGTAGTCGTGTCACTTGTTGTTGGGTCTGTGGTCATTATCGTTTCGGTAGTTGTTGTTTCTGTAGGAGAAGTCGCGTCGCTAGTTGTTGGTTTTGTGGTCGTAATCGTTTCGGTTGTTGGTAGTTCTGTGGTCGTAGTCGTTACACTTGTTGGTGGTTCTGTGGTCGAAGTCAATTCGCTTGTTATTAGTTCTGTGGGAGTAGTCGTTTCGCTTGTTGGTAGTTCTGTGGTCGTAGTCGTTACATTTGCTGGTAGTTCTGTGGTCGTAGTCGTTACATTTGCTGGTAGTTCTGTAGTGTTAATCGTTTTGTTTGTCGGTGCTTCGGTGGTCGTAGATTTTTTTATTGTTGTTGCTTCATTTGTGATAGTAGTTTCGCTTACTGGTGCTTCAGTGGTTATATTAGTTTTGCTTGTTGGTGTTTTTGTGATTATAGTGGTATGTCCCAGAGTTGTAGGTGGTGAAGAAGGAGTAGGTAGTGATGAAGAAGTGTTAGATGGTATTGAAGAAGTTTTATACGGTGATGAAGTAATGCTAGGTGCTTCTGAAGAATCAATAGGTGATGCTGACGACGTGGAAGGCGTATCTGGTTGTACTGTTGATGAGGTTAATTTCATTGTGGTTGACGTGACATTTGCCGTCGACGTAGAAGAAGCTGAAGTAAATAATTTGCCATGCTTGAAACATATATGCATAATGTTTTAAAGAATATCAAAGAAAAGAAGGATTATCATTTTGTCTGATTTTCATAATTTTCTTAACATTTTTGTATTAATATTCTGGAAAACGACTCTTAAACTGATGGATAATAAAAGTTATACTGTTGCGAGTGTCCTAATGTCTCGGCCATATTTGTTAACATATACGAGGGATGATCCAGAATAAACCGGACTGGTAACCTAGAGACAACACTATTTACGGCACATGAATAAATTATACACCAAATTAAAGAAAGTGCAAATACTCTTTGTTGAATGGGAGAAATATAACACACAGATCTTAATCCAGTCCGTAGCAAACTATTCTTTAATAACTATGGAAACGCTGAGGCGCCGCAGCTCAAATTACATGACATTAGACGGTTAGAGTATGCTTTGTCGTGAACTAACAAAATAAATCAACATGTTCAAATTTCGCCAAAACGTAACTTTACACAGTAGCAACGTTGTGTCAAATTTTGACGTCATTTAAATAATAGGCTATAAGAAGAAATCAAGTAACAAGCCATTCGGAACTACCTCGGCGATTTTCCACGCAAATACACCTCGGATATCACGAGGAGCGAAAGTAGTTCCAACATAGAATCTAGCCACGTTCCCGACGTTTACACACAAAAATGACGGACGATGATGGACAGTTAAAGCTCTTTAATGCCTGTAACTAATATTCACTTAAATCAAAGTTGATCCTGAAACATTTTTTGTGTACTCGATACTTTCTTCAAAATGATCTGCCATGTTGGTTGTTTACATCGGCACTACTTAACCTAGAGTAAATCACCTGACCTCATAACTTTTTTGTATTTCTACTACGATTGATATCCGAGGTGTATCTTCGTAGATGATCGCCGAGGTTGTTCCGAATGGTAACAAGCATCCATGGTTGCAACGTCCAACGTTCAAAAATGTCGTCGTCTAATAAGAGTAATTTTTTGCGTTAATACGATTTTATCAGCAAGAAGGAGAATTTCCGACAGAAAAGTTTAATACGATTTAACAATTGCCATATATAAACACTACTAGCCGTACACTAGTTTTTGAGTGGCCCAAATTGTTTTCAGATGAATGGAGCCGGCTTAATTTTGGGGTTCGGTCTTGTTAATTAAAGGATGAAGAAACGACGTTAACGTCGTGACTGGCGTTCTAGGAAAAGACGGAAGAGTGACAATGAGCGGAGCTTTTTCATTCCAGTTATGGAACAATTTAGAGATTTCTTACATAAGAAATACACATGTCAAACGTGTGTAGTCAAATATATATTTAGATAAAATTTTAATACATCTGATGAAAATCAGTTTATCGTTAGGCCACACCAAATTGATTACTTGTTCTACGGATGCAGCGCACCAGTTTTCTTGATTTTGAAAAAAAATATTTCAATTTTTTTCTTACCGCCCGCACATTCAAAAACTTCACATTCTAAAAAAAATAATGTTTTTTCACCACCCGCACGTTCGAAGAAAATATGCGCCGATGAAGAAAATGACAACCGGAAAAAAAAACAATAAAAAGCAGCGAAAACGCCGATTTTATCCATTCTTTATGAATGTCTTATATATGCATCACTATTTTGCTGCTCTTTATTACGAGTGCCACTGATAAAGGCGTCCCCCTGTGTTGTATTTTTGTGTATTGTGCTGGTAATATGCCTGATAGAAATATGATTTTATAGCCTTTTATTGCTTAATAAATGCCCTTTCTTGTGATGTATATTTTAAGTATGTGCAGCAAATATTTTGGCCGCTGCATTAGCAGTCCGGTTATTTCTGGATCATCCCTCGTAATCGTGTGACGCCAGTATGCAACTTGGTTGTTAAACAATTGATATTTAAAGAGAAGACAACTCTTGACGTGAAAGAAATATGCATAAAAACAAGCAATGTACAAAACCCAAACGGCATAATCAACAAAATTTTACTACTTTCAAATATTTTCAATTACTTTTCCTGAACAATTACAAAAAAAACTTGCTTTTAGAGGGCTATTTTTACGTCTGCTTTGTGTGACTTAATTGGTGCACATGAATTGATCACAGCGCCTCCTAGTCTGGTTCCCAGCTTCTATTTCGTATACATAGGGGCAGGTATTCCGGACTAAGTGCCACATTAACACCTTTTAATGTTTGTTAGTAAATACAAAATTCTAGGCAATTTGTTGATCTCATTTTACAGGTTCGTTGCTTATCGCCGCGACTATCGGACCCTCCATGATACATAATTATACAAATAACCTTATGTGATAAGAGTAATACATGAACAATAGCTGTTTCAAATAAATGTCAAACGTACATTGTATCATGGATATTGTTGCGATTGAAGAAATATCCTATCTTATGAAATTTAATTAATTTAAAGCTACTATACGAAGGTATTTTCATTTACAGCAGGAATAAAGAAACCGTGAGACAATTAAAAATAACATGCATTAGATACACAATAAACACGTCAAACCATTTTGCTCTCCAAGTTAAAATTTGCCAAAGTGCCCTTTCAAAAAAATAGAAGGTCCTTTTTAAAGAGTACATTGTATTCAATTCATTATCCTATAAACACTGAATATATTCATGTATGATCCAAATTTCCGTAAACAGATATCCTGTTCTACTCGCGTTGTCGTACTGGATCTCTACTTAGTCAATGCAAGGTCACGTCGAGAGGAACTTTGTGTCGACCAATCAATGCGTAGCTTTCATCTAGACAAAAACACTATTAATCACATTTTGATTTCGTAATTTCTATTTTTAGACCAAGGTTTGCATGCAAATTTAACAGCGGTATTATTCACAGTCTGCGATTGGATGGCTCATTTCAAATTGCGTGACGTAGACGATGTAAACAAGTTACGTATCATAACAATTTCGACATGAATATTATGATGAGAAAAGGTCACCTGAACGTGACTTTCGTTTGGAAAAGGCCAGATCTAAATTAGCGAGTATGCGAGCGGTAAAATTTTAAATAGGGTTTTAATCAGATTGGTATGATCCCTAATCGCCTAATTATGTAATTCAGAGGATTTTTACACAAAACTTCATATTAGACATATTGTGATTAAATCTTTAAATTTTGTTTCGATCTTTAAAATTCTGTAGATAACATAAACATACGTACGCGAAGAGTTCGTTTATAATAACAGCTCTTTTTTCATTAGAATTGTTTAATGAAAGTAAATTTTAACAAAATTTTTTGTTAAATTCACAAATGAAACTCAAGTTTCTTACCGTTATGAACAATATTTACACTTATCACAAGAAAATACATGTAGTATTTATCTTAAATTATCACAGTCAAAAAAAAAACAAAGATCAACACAAGCAGTAGTATTAACATAGTCATAGACTATATTGTAACATCATTATAGACCAACCATTTTTCTAAATTGAAAATCCTCATAATTCTGGAAACCTCAGAAAACCGAACATTTTGTTTAGTCCCAATGGTGATCGGTTTACTGAGGTTCCACTGTAACACATTTAGAACAGATACATATTTGGGTTTTTGCAGTCCATGGACAGAATTGTTTGATATTAAGGACTTTTGAGAATCAATATTCATATTTGCTGACAGATTAATAGAATTGGCTTGGCGACAATATGTAATACATTTTGAGCATGTGCTTAAAGAAATTATTTATAGCCTACAATATCTTGTTAATATCTGGAGAAACTACATGTGGTTATCACAATCTTTTACAGTAAATAAATGAGCTAAGATTTTGAAGCTTTTTATTGTTGAACAATGCGTTATACATAGGGATGTGGATCGTTGAGCAAGTGGCTATCTGATCCGAACCACGATTCACGTGTAGCGATTCACGAATCGAACCATGAATTAATAAAATTAATGTTAATAAAAATAACCGTACCGAATTCGTGTATTAAAAAGAGTTAGTGAAGAATTACAGACGTTTATACTATGAGGAAAACCATGTTGTCCAAAAATGTCTATTGCCAGACGTTTTGTGGGCATTTTCAGGGATAACATATTGTTAAAATGTGTATCAATCTAATTTTGACACAAGATTGTTCGGTCCCTACATAAATTTAAGTCTACATTAGATGCGCGAGTCGTTTTCAGTTGTAATTAAGCTAAAAATGTTCTTTCATTTTTTTCCAAAAAAAGATCGCGATCCGACGAATACTCGTACTCGGTTTTCTGGTCGGGATCGCGAGTATCCGAGTACTCGGATACTCGCCGCAGCCCTAGTTATACATGTATCAATAGACTGCATTTTACTGGGGGAAAAAACTTAACTTTAATTATAACAATTTGTCTGACTAACAAATACCATGCACTCTGTTTTCCATGGCATGCATGTATTGTGTAGTTATTTTGACCTGTCAAAATGTCTGTATACTATTTCACGGTTGGTCCCAATATATTATAATTACGCGATTACTTATTGATTGTGCAACCAAACGTGATATGATACGGACTTCAATTTGACTGGTCAAAAATGTACACTAGGACATGTTTAAACTATAGTTTGAAAATACTAAATAGCGACCATTGTAAAGAAATTAAAAATATCGTGTTTGAAAGAGGAAGTAATTAGTTTTTTTGTATAAGATTTATTTCTTGAGAAAATAACAAATTTTATCAGATAAAAGTATAACTACACAGACAAATAACTGAACAGAACAATCTAGATGTTTTATCGAAGATATGTTCGACATAATCTTACAAAAGTAAGCCTTTTGTTAAAGGCTAAACAAAATGTGCGAAGTTAGGTAGTGTTCTCGATCAGGTTAAAAATCAGAATACAATTAGACGTATGAAGAACATTTTATGAACACTTGTAAATTTTAGATATACTTAAAGCCACTAAACGAAGCCAAAATCTTTATCATCTATTTAAAAACAAGTAAAACCATCAAAAAGACAATGGAATATATCTGCCTTTGGATTATAATAACTCTCTCAAGCGGGTTCCCTTTTAGGGGTCAAGTTATTCAAAATATCAATTTCTTATAAAAGTAGGGTACTTCTATAACATGCAAATTAGATTACGGAGATATCCTCTCAGCCAATCAAGTTGCTTAAAAGGTGTTTGATAAAATTTACACAAAATTGTAAAGTGTTTGATAGGTCATATCTTTTTTCCAGTGATTTACTCGAGAAATCAGTGCATGCAAATTTTGATTACGCAAACATCTAAACTGATGCTAAAAAGAAACGCCTCATTTCTACTAGGTACATAATTTTCGTGATTAAGAATAAATAAGGAAACGTTTTTGTATAACGTAAGACTTAATGGGTTCTTTTCTTTTTCCCGTCAGTATATGTTCATGTATAAAACTATTTACATGATTTCGTGAGTTTTAATTGGCTTTAGCACGAAATTCACTATACAAAACGTGTATTTATAAAGCAGAAAATTTGTTGACATAAGATTTGAAGTTGTAGTTATTTTTAGCCACGACGGGATGTTCCGATCTAGTTCGTTGAGTTCCGTGATTTTCCGTACAGTCATTACGTTGGGTTTTATCGCTAATTTCAAAATGATATTAGTATAAATGCTGGAGCAAATACTTGTGTTTTTTGTATCTTATATGCGTTTTATATATTCATTGAATGTTTGCATGAGTTTTAAGCAAAATCATGATACTTGACAATTATCAGCGTTCTATTTAGTAAAGGGGCTTTAATAAAAAAATAACAATTTCAGTTCAAGTGCGATGTATAAATTGAATACTCAACTTTGAATTTATTTGTGATAAGAAATGTTCTATTTGATAAGACCTTCCCGTGTCGATTTTCTATTTAGCGTATGCGAGAGGGGAGATTTTTATCTTTCAATTAAAAACAACGTGTGCATAAAACGTGATGCAAAACACTTGCACCAGAGTGAAAGTTATGATCATTAAAAAATGCGCACGTCCTTATAGATAGTCCCTCGTGTATAGTGTGTAAATATTGACCCCGATCTCACTTTTTACATTTGCATCTAATAATTATCTACACATATCCCCACGAAAATCAGTACCACGCCTATTCTACACTTCGGCAGCGATCGTAAAATTATAGAAGTGTGTTTGTGTGTTAAATTTTAGCTTATAATCCTCACGGCCACGAACACGGTGTAATCGAAAATTAATACTACACTCGTATTCAATGTAATGAATATTTTTGCATAAAGGTCAAGTCGGGGTTAATAGTTACGCATTATACACTAGTATTAAGTCCATATTAAGTATATTTAGTCCAACAGTATTAACCTGAGCTTGAACTACCTAATTATAATAATTACACAATTCACACTTACATTAAAGCTACAGTCCCATAAACATAAAAATAGCCGTGAGGGCACCGTACGGGCGCCGTGCGATCAAGCTCCGCAAGGATCCGTACGAACTATTGCGTACCCGTACGTACTGTTACGTTTTACCAGGGTCTGTGAGATGAGCCCAGGATACACGTATCAGTTTCAAAGTCAAATCGTGAACACAATCGTGGCCGAGTATGAATTAAACTTGCATATCTTCCAGCTACGGCTCCGTATGGGAGTGTTGTTTTGTACCATGTGTGTACCGTCACCTTAGCACGCAAGGCTTCCCACGGCCTACGGCTGTCTGCACGTACGGGTCCGCAACAAGCCACGATTTTATGGGACTGAGGCATTAGTCGTGAGTTTCCGTATGCGTGTATACGGTTATACACGTGTTTATAACAACCTATGTGTATATTATAAATCAATTTATCAAAAGTGGCATGTTATTGTACTTTAAATTTAAGACACATAAGTTATAATGCGTAAATATTAACCCCGACTTGACCTTTATGCAAGAATATTCATTACATTGAATACGAGTGTGGTATTAATTTTCGATTACACCGTGTCCGTGGCCGTGAGGATTATAAGCTAAAATTTAACACACAAAAACACTTCTATAATTTTACGATCGCTGCCGAAGTGTAGAATAGGCGTGGTACTGATTTTCGTCGGGATATGTGTAGATAATTATTAGATGCAAATGTAAAAAGTGAGATCGGGGTCAATATTTACACACTGTACAATTAAGTCAGCAATATTATGGCACAGTTTCAAAGTATTTATTCTTATGAAAACAACAGTAATTGTTCAGTGCGTGTTTTTGCCGAAAGCTTTCAATATAACGCGATTTAAAAACGAAGACAAAAATAGACTGTAAATACTGAGTTTTATATATTCTTGCATAAAGGTCAAGCTCAGGTTAATTCTGTTGGACTATACACTACCTTATCAAAATTCCCGCAACGAATATTTCCCTTTATTGAATCAATAACAACTGCCAAAACAAGAAAGTTCGTCCCTCTGAGAGCCGAATTGTTTTTATCTTTTTATTGACATATCAATATTTTCTTAAAAATGTGTCTTTTTGTAGTGAATAATGATGTTCAAAGAACCGGTGCGGGGAATCATGTGACTTAGGCTATATGGTTCCTAACACGGTGAAAATGGCGACCAGATTAACAAGTTTAGATGAAAAAGACATAGGTAAATGACATTTATACGAAACTGATTTTTATCAGGCCTAATGCAGTCTTAGCAGCACAACATTCTCTTTCTAGGGGTAGTTCTCTTAACCCCACAACGGTTCTAGTTTTCTAGATTACTTCGAGGTTTTGAACGAGTCGAGAGACTTTTAGTAAAACTTCGAGGTAATCTAGAAAACCAGAACTACACGATAGAGCTGCTTATGTCGTATGATAGGTTTTAGTCAAAATATTTCAATAACGATGAAGCCTCGAGTATAAATATAATGCATTCAGTTTTCGTGATATTATTCAAGCTTTGATAGTTAAGAAAAATGGACTTACGGTAGTTATAATATATATGACCGGATGATAAACAAACATAAGTTTGGCCTGGCCTAAGCATGTTATAACTCATGAAACCAGGAACATTAAAAGTCTTATCTATTAAAATCAATATATTATCACCAAAACAGGACAGAAGAACAAACATGTCGATAAGAATTGCACAATCAAGTACTCGTGACTTTGTTTCCTTCATTTTACATTTAGCTATTTGACACGAACATACGGAGTCCATTAAGTGACATTTTGAAATACTTTTTTATATTTTCTTGATAATTCCGTTATTTCGCTTTAATGAAATATTATTTTGTTTAAAAAGTATATTATTACTTTTAACAGAATAAATATTTTCAAAATAATACAATCGAATTCTTTGTTGTTTTGTTGTTGTTGTTGTTTTAAAGTATCTCCGTTTTGTTTAACTAGTTATTAAGTTGATTTTTTTTTTCAAAATAATATAAGCAAAAAAATATTTCGTAAATTTCGTAAAAACTGAAATAATATTTCGTAAATTTCGTTAAAACGAAATAATATTTCGTTGTAACGAAATAATTGTGAAAATAAATTGGTATTTCGAAAGAAGGCAGAAAAAATCAGACAACTTCAGCAAACAAAAACTCAACTGTTTACTTTTTAAACCATTTTAAACAATTTTGTTGTAATATTTTAAAAGTCATTCTTTTTTTAACTAAGCTACTTTCATTTTAATTCTTTACATCACTCATATTGCAAACAATTTAAAGTCAATGCCAAATTCAACTCTGATTTAAGAGCACACGTACATGAAGCACTCATGCATCCAGTTTGATGGATAAGTTGATGTTTTTTTGTTGTTGTTGTTTAGGACCATCAGCCGAAATAAATACATGTATCGTAATTTCAGCCTTCATCAATTCTTAGGTACGGAGTTCGCAAATAGTTCCGGTTATATAATTATAGCAATTCAAACTTTGACAGGTGCATTAACTTTTGAACTCTTTACAGACGCATGAAACCGAACTAAACCGCCGATGAGTGCGATTCGTTGTTTTTCTCAGAAACATCGTCCCACACTCGTTATATTAAGCGTTGCTACTTTAAGGCCGGTATTCCATTCATACGGGAACGCGACGTGAACGTTTAAACAGCGTGAGCGTGAAACTTGAGCGTGAAGCGTAAGTTTTCACGCTCACACTATTCCATTTATCCGGTTAGCGTGAGAACATTTGTTTCGACCATTTTTGTTGGACATGTAGTGGCATAATAATTTGATAGTTGAATTTTGTAATTACAACAGAATTGGCATAAGCATGCTTGCAAAACTACAGACACTTAAATTAACATTTTTGAAACTGAATTTAATTTATGTTACATGTTACATGTGTGCCTTTCAAGCCAGGAAAGTTAAGCAATTGCATGTCTGTATCACCCGGTCTTTGATGTCTGTGACCGTGTACTCCTTTAGGGACTGGTCGAACAGAATAGGGCATTTTTTAATTGCTTCAATAACTTTTTCTGTCGCATCTGGTATACACAGAGGACCTTTCATAGTGGCTTCTCGTCCGTGAATGCCGTGCGTGAACGTGAAAAATTACTTCATGTAGCGATCGGATTCATGCTTGCGTTACACGGTCACATGTCATAAATTCGCGTTTCACGCTCACGTCGCGCTCACGCCGATAAGTAATACATACAACAGAAAACCGCTTGTTTGATTTTTCGCGTTCGCACTTTATGGTCACGCTACACGTTCCCGTATAGATGGAATACCGGCCTAACGCGTCAGTCTTCCAATACGGACAAAATGAATAGAGCTGTGGATCGTTGAGCAAGTGGCGATCCGATCCGAACCACGATTCATGAGTAACGATTCACAAATCGAACACGATTCACAAGTTAAAAGAGAAGTACATAGGAATTCATGTAATAACAAAAATAAGTGAAGAATTACAGAAGCTTTTACTAAATGAAAAACCATGTACTCCAAACATTTCTATTACCCGGCGTTTTATGGAAATTTTCAGTGTTAACATTTTTGTTTAAATGTGTATCAATCGAAATTTTGAATTAAATAAAAAATTTCATTAGTAGTGCGGCTTGTTTTTAGTGGTAATTGAGCCGAAACTATTATTTCATTTTTTTTAAAAATAGATCGCGATTCGACGATTTCGGCCCTGACGAATATTCGTTCTCGATTTTCTGGTCGGAATCGTGAATATCCGAGTACTCGAATATACGCAGCAGTCCTAAAAATGAACATACGTGACTTTTATTCTATATATCGTACAAGTTATAGGTTCGTTTTTCTAAAATATCAAGAATTCATTATCATTTCAAAAATTCCGACATTGACGCGTACAATTTTAAGATATCGCAAAACAACCAACTATTTAAATGAGTCGCTTTTATTTTACTCCAAGGTTATACATGTAAAAAATGACAAGTTAAACAAGCAAACTATGAGCTAGTTATGAATAAAAGCATACATTATATAGGTCATCAAATATAATCTGTACTCATTTTAATCAAAGGAAAGCTTTATCTCAGTTTATATTGTCATGTATTATTTCATGTTCTGTTTGTTCATATTCGCCTAGTTTAAGGCAACAATCTGTAGATAGATAATGCTTTTTACAGAAATATTTTGTTGTGTTGTATTGTGTTGTGTTGTGTTGCGTTGCGTTGTGTTGCGTTGCGTGGCGTTGCGTTGCGTTGCGTTGCGTTGCGTTGCGTTGCGTTGCGTTATATCGTGTCGTATCGCATCGCATCTCATCTCATCGCATCGCATTGAACTGAATTGCATTGCATCGCATCTCATCTCATCTCATCGCATCGCATCGCATTGAACTGAATTGCATCGCATCGCATCGCATCGCATCGTGTCGTATCGTATCGTATCCTATCGTATCCTATCGTTTCGTATCGTATTATATTGTATTGTATATTTGTATATTGTTCATATTATTTCCGTTCATGTTCAGTCAAGTATAAGCATCTTCATGTCCAACTTTTAGACCCATACATAATCCCCAGTCGATATTTGATTTTCAATAGAAAAGTATAGGGAAAAATTCTTTGAACGGTCATAACTCTTTTAGTTTTAAAGATATCAATTTTGTGCAAATGATGCAAAAAAGTTTAAACTGTCTTCTTTCATTTTATTGTTTTTATTTTTTTGTAAAATTGTAAAGTTTTGGTCCCTTTTAAGGTTTTATTTGATTACTCACGTTACTATAAACAAAGAAGGGAAATAAATACCCATGCTGATATAAGTTGAAAATTAAAGTCTTTCCGTTATTTCATATGATCTATATAACAACAACTAATAAGGTTATCAAACGCTTGTTTTTCACCGATGACTCTTTCTAGTCAAATTACTAAATGTAATCAAATGGAGCATAAAATATTTACTTTCCACTTCCCGAAAATGTTTGACCTTGCGAAGTTATCAAGTTTCGATCAAGTCTCAGCAAAAATTTGTGTCGATGCGTAAAAAATGCCATTTACAAAAATATGTGCAGAAGTTTTAAAGTGAACCAGTTCAAAGTCACACGCTATTGTGGGCATTTCGGTTAAAGAAATGTAACTTATTTCATACGCTATTTGATTCTTTTTAATTTATGGTTGGAGCAAGACATCAACCAAATCAAGACAAGTGTTCGTACTATCTGACGATAAAGATACTATACATACGTGCTGAATAAAATATTATAAATTCTATTATTAAAATATTAAATCCATACAACTTTATAAGGTTATAAATAAACCTTGTACAAAAATTTGAAAACTGTTGAAAATCTCAATTAGAAAAGATTTGGAAATAAGCCAGCCAATCAGGATGGAAAATTTGCCTAAGAAGCGGAAGTGATTTTAAATAATATGTTTGTTTTACATACAACCCTTTTAGCAACTAGAGTCTTGTAAGATGAGCAGTTTACCTAACCATGATCGTTTTTAAAACACATCATACGAACACAACTCTTTCTTTCTGGAATTAAAAGCCACGAGCTGCGGAAGGCTACGAATCATGGACACTTTGGCAGAAAAAGGGTTACAGCAATTTGAAATTATCAGTCTAATCCAATCGACCACGAATATGGTTGTTCAATACAAAGTTAATGTAGTTATTTTAATTAAATCTAATGTTAAAAGTAAGATAACACATACTGCATTTATAATCATTACGATGTCGAATATGTTTTACAAACGAAAAAGATCACCGCACTTTCGGCACCATAAGTACTACATACATGATACATGTATTCACGACCATATCTTCCGGCACCATTATCCGCGTATATGTGACCTCGGCATTATTATGTCCCCATTGGGTTTTATTCAATCAGGTATAATATAATTACATTGTATGTGAACCTTGTTTGCTTTTCTATCACTCGTGTAATTAAACGATGGACGATAACTTAATAATTTCATTATAAAAGTCATACTAAACGACGCATAAGTGGTTGGCTCTTTGGAAGGTTAAATTGATATTTTTGATTACTCAAGACTATCAGCATTGCTACATGTATATTGGACGCACATATAATTGGGTGTGTAATTAATACAGTACCCACCTAAAGTTTGAAGACAAAAGAAGTTTGATACAATTCTTGAATTTTTATAATTAGCTCCTTGGAATCATATTTTTTTATAAATTTTGAGATCAAATGAAAACAAATTTCAAGAATGCGCCACATTTATAAGATGCAGCATCTGACATCCTAAAGCCTCCAAAACTATGTATATTGTTATTATTTTCCATAACCTTGCTTTTTTGCTATTTTTGAAGTCTCAGTTATAATTACAACTATAACCAAAAATTAAAGCTAAACTTAAAAGTATATCAAAATAAACTAATCAGTTATCAAATTTTACATAAAAGCTATTCAGTATGCCCACAAAGTGAAAATGTCACATGATCTTGTAACAAAAGTGGAAGCAAGAAGACAATAATTCATTTTACATTTAAAACTACCGTCTTAAAGCTTAGTATCCATAGATAGTGCGTGTAAGAGGAAAAAATCTGTTTTAATGCAAAAGTACGTTAATTTTCAATTGAAAATAGAAAAATTGCATGTCAGCAATATTTTTACTCTATTTTAAATATGACTCGTAGAAGTCAACTTTAAACTCAAATGGAAGCAAGAAGAATTATGTTACTTAAACTAATTGAAAAATATACCAGATTAAAGAGGATGGACTAAACTTTGTGCCTATAGGAAGAAAAATATTTACATATTTCAATATAATGCCGAAAATTATATTTATAATAGTTTTTACTCTATATTCTGTATGAAAAAATTCTCTTTCGATTCAACCAATATCGATTTTAACTTCCTCGACAAGGGGGACAACTTTCGGCGGATTATCACAATAAGTTGGGTATGCTCCAAACTTTTGGTGGGTACTGTAAGTCTTCGGCATTTTCGGACTAACAAGGCAGTTATCATCTATTTTCCAGACTTGAACAGTCAGCTACCATGCCTTTAAAGGGATATAGAGGCAAATGACTGTGCCAAAAGTATAGAACCAAGTTAATTCTTTAAAACATTATTAAGAACGTAGGAAATCACTTACTAACAACAACAAAAAATATGGTCTCTTATAACATTCAACTGAAATAATTAAAACATTTGGCATACACATTGTTAAAATCGAAAGTAAGATATTGAAGGAATCACCAAGTTATTTATAGATTTGTTATATGTCGTACTTGCTGAAATTAAACATTTTCATTGGTCGCTTCTTGTCGTTTCAACATTCTTAGGCCGTTAGGATATCTTTTTAATAGAATTATACTTATGTTGCACAATAACAAGCTCTAGTATCGTCTCATCCGTGAATGCATATTTTAACACTAATATGTTTAGCTTACCTGACCCACGTGGGTCTAGTTAGGAAACATCCCAAACATAAAGAGAAAATATAGAAATATTTTGCCAAGTAATATATCAATTTGTCTGTTTCAATCACAATTTTAAAAATATAATGCAGAACCAGGAAAATTGGAACTGAATGTTTTGCCCACTAATCCCTTTAAAGGAATTGTCATTTATAAACACATAATGCATTTGAATTACTTAATCTATGCTAACATAATTATGTACGTACATGAATACAAGCGGAAAAAGAAATAGGTGACATTACTGCTTGATTAAATTAACATGATAAAATTTGTTTACATTAGAATTATCTAACATTGAAGTACCCATATCTGCGGTATGTAGGCTGTAGCCATGAGTATTACTATCATGTTTAATGATTGCATTCAGGGAAAAGTATAAATACATTGGCTTCGTTGAATCAATGTATTTAAGTCAAAGTCATTTTTGGGATAAAACGAAATATGATAAAAATGAATTTTTCATTAGTAGATAGCCATGGTTTTATCAATACATGTATGTGAAATTGTGAATAAGAATATAGCACGATGTAATAAGGGACTTTAGTCATTTATTTCCCTTTTTATACTCTTCAAATAAGTAGGTCCTACTAGTTGGATTACTCGGATTTTACCCTTACTTTTTAATGTAAATTTGCCTAACTTAATCTTAAAAAACTTTTTTGTTAATCATTTAATTTGTTTGAAATTCAAACTAAGTATTTTTAGGGTAAAGAACTATTTAAATTTTAGCACTTCTATTAATTTCTTAATTAACAAAAAAGATATTTGATGAAATATTTTGTCATCCTTACATAGGAATTCAATGGTAAAATCCGAGGATTCCAACTGTAAGGACCTACTTACCAGTTGGATTGCTTCAGATTTGATCAGGGAAAGATAACCGACTAAAGTCCCTAATTGTATATTCAAAGTTTAATACACGACAGAGAGGAGCGTGATGGCTATTATAAACACTTAATGAATAATACCTTTGAGCTAAAGGTATTGGTCATTCCATTTTTTTGGAAAAATACGAAATATGATAAAAATGAAATTTTATCAATTTAGAGTTATATTTCATCAATTTGTAAATAGGAATGTCGCACAATTTATTTGAATATTGATTAAAAGTTTTTAGGTTAATACACTGTCTTTGAGCTGAAGCTCTAGGGGCATTTTTTTATTCAAGTGGGCCTATTATTGCCACCAAGCCCTCCTATGTCGAGTATTTAACTCTATATATTGCGATGGTCAGTAATCATACTCACTGACAAGCCTAAAACTCTAGATTCAAGTATTCAACCTAGAACTATGATCATTACCCCACCAGTTGGTGACAATTGGTCTTCTTGATACAGCGATGGCCGGTATAAATTATTGCATGGCCAAAACCTGTGCAAATATGGAGGTCGATCCTAGGATTCGTATTCGCCCGAGAATCGAACCCCGATCTTTCGATTCGTATTCAGGCGTGTTTCGCCCGCGAATCGAGCCCCGATCCTGTGATTCGTATTCAGGCGTGTATCAACCGAGAATCGAACCCCGATTCCTGAATTCGTATTCAGGCGTGTATCAACCGAGAATCGACCCCGATCCCTGAATTCGTATTCAGGCGTGTATCAACCGAGAATCGACCCCGATCCCGGAATTCGTATTCAGGCGTGTATCAACGAGAATCGACCTCGATCCTGAATTCGTATTCAGGCGTGTATCAACCGAGAATCCAACCCCGATCCCTGAATTCGTATTCAGTCGTGTATCAACCGAGAATCCAACCCCGATCCCTGAATTCGTATTCAGGCGTGTATCAACCGAGAATCGAAGCCCGATCCCTGAATTCGTATTCAGGCGTGTATCAACCGAGAATCCAACCCCGATCCCTGAATTCGTATTCAGGCGTGTATCAACCGAGAATCCAACCCCGATCCCTGAATTCGTATTCAGGCGTGTATCAACCGAGAATCGAAGCCCGATCCCTGAATTCGTATTCAGGCGTGTATCAACCGAGAATCTAACCCCGATCCTAGATTCGTATTAAGGCGTGTATCAACCGAGAATCTAACCCCGATCCTAGATTCGTATTAAGGCGGGCTTTCCCTGATAATCGACCCCGATCCCTGGATTTGTATTTATATCGCCTTGTATGTGAGTGAATTTACAGGTAACAAACTCTAAATGTAATAAAAAATGCAATTGCCCAAATATGGAAAAAACTTGTGAACAGTGGTCACGTGTTTACTCAATTGTCATCAAACTTGGTCAGGATACTTGCCTAGGTATTTGCTCGAGTGATTTAAACATGGTAAAACAGATTTCACAACTTGATTCTCATTTTTCGCTGATACATGTATATATCAATGGTACTTAAGTGAGCGATAAAGCGCTAACATGGACCCCTTGCTTAAAATCTTGTTAACCCGGGTCGATAGCGCATTTGGTAGAGAGCCGGGATTTGGAATCTCGTGCCCGAGGGGGGACCGGGTTCAAATCCCACCCGGGGAGGTTATACCTTTCCATGAAAATTTGACAATAATGTCGATTTTCCTCCATTGATTGGATAATATGGAAAAGTTTCCGGCCTTGTGGAAGGGTATGTGAGTACTGGTTATAGACAATGGTCCAGGAAAGCTAGGTTAGGTGAGCTGGACGCCGTTAAATGACCTAAATTGTGTTGACACGGCGTTAACTCCAATAAATAAATATTAAAATCTTGTTAACGAAAACTTATGGAGGTCTGTGAAGTTAGCGATCTATTGTCTATTCTCTATTCAAAAGTCTATTCGCTCAATGGACATCTATGTATTGAGAAATCTATTCATGCAGAAATCTATTCGCATTTACTGTATACATTGATATAGGAAAGTTCAAATATCTGTACAAAAATCTGTACACAAAATGCCGAAAAGACAGCTGTCTATTCGGAAATCTATTCAGAAGTCTATTCGAAAAAAAGCACTAGTTCAATAAAACATATTTAAAAGTCTTTTCATAGAATACATAAATAGACAAATGTCCATTCAAAAGTCTATTCCGAAGTCTATTCGAAAAAAAACAGTAATGCAATCAAACAGATTTAAAAGTCTTTTCGTGGAATACGCAAAGAGACAAATGTCCTTTCAAAAGTCTATTCAGAAGTTTATTCGCAAAAACATAGTAATGAAATCTTAATGATCAAGATGTCTATTCCCAAAAATCCAGGGACAAATGTCCATTCAAATGTCTTTTCGGATATCTATTCGCAAAATCGTATATGTGCCTTAAGACTGTGTCTGAAGTCTATTATTAAGTTGGGAATTGATAGATATCCATTCAAATGTCTATTTAAAAGACTATTTAAAATATCTGGTGAATGCATTCGGAATGAGTCAGAATTCTATTATAGATTTTCAAATAGACAGCTGTCCATTCAAAAGTCTATTCAGAAGACTATTCGCAAAATCATATATATGCATAAAGAATTTGTCTGTAGTCTATTTTAAAGTTGCAAATAGACAGATGTCCATTTAAATGTCTATTCAGAAGTCTATTCGCAAAATCTGGTGAATGCGTCCAGAATGGGTCAGAAGTCTATTATAGAGTTCGAATAGAGAGCTGTCCATTCAAAAGTCTATTCAGAAATCTATTCGCAAAATTTGGTGAATGCGTTCAGAATGAGTCAGAACTTACAAACAGTAGCAAATACACAGCTGTCCATTCAAATGTCTATTCAGAAGTCTATTCGCAACATCATATGCAAATACGCATTTAGAATGTGTCTGACGTCTATTTTAAAGTAGCGAATAGAAAGATGTCCATTCAAAGTCTATTCAAAAGTCTATTCGAAAAAATCGACAATGCGTTCAGAATGAGGCAGAAGTCTATTATAGAGTTTCGAATAGAGAGATGTCCATTCAAAAGTCTATTCAGAAGTTTATTCGCAAAATCATATATATGCATTAAGAATGTGTCTGTAGTCTATTGTAAAGTTGCAAATAGACAGATGTCCATTCAAATGTCTATTCAGAAGTCTATTCGCAAAATCATGTATATGCCTGCAGAATGAGTCTGATATCGTTTATAGAGTTTCGAATAGAGAGCTGTCCATTCAAAAGTCTATTTAGAAGTCTATTCGCAAAATTATTAAGAATGTGTCTGAAGTGTATTATAAAGTTGCGAATAGACAAATGTCCATTCAAATGTTTATTCAGAAGTCTATTCAGAAGTCTATTCGCAAAATCATGTATATGCATTCAGAATTAGTCAGAAGTCTTTTATAGAGTTTTTAGAGCTGTCCATTCAAATGTCTATTCAGAAGTCTATTCGAAAAATAATATATTTGCATTGAGAATGTGTCTGAAGTCTATCATGAAGTTGTAAATAAAAAGATGTCCATTTAAATGTCCATTCAGAAGTCTATTCGCAAAATTATGTATATGCATTCAGATTGAGTCAGAAGTCTTTTATAGAGTTTCGAATAGAAAGCTGCCCATTCAAATGTCTATTCAGAAGTCTATTCGCAAAACCTGGTAAATGCGTTCAGAATGAGTCGGAAGTCTTTTATAGAGTTACGAATAGAGAGCTGTCCATTCAAAAGTCTATTCAGAAGTCTATTCGCAAAATTATATATATGCATTAAGCATGTGACTGAAGACTATTATATAGTTGCGAATAGAGAGCTGTCCATTCAAATGTCTATTCAGAAGTCTATTCGCAAAATCATATCTATGCATTAAGAATGTGACTGAAGTCTATGATAAAGTTGCGAATAGACAGATGTCTATTCAAATGTCTATTCAGTAGACTATTCGCAAAATCATGTATTTACCTTCAGAATGAGTCTTAAGCCTATTATAGAGTTTCGAATAGAGAGCTGTCCATTCAAAAGTCTATTCAGAAGACTATTCGCAAAATCATATATATGCATTCAAAATTAGTCAGAAGTCTATTATAAAGTTGCAAATAGACAGATGTCCATTCAAATGTCTATTCAGAAGTCTATTCGCAAAATCATATATATGCATTCAGAATGTGACTGAAGTCTATTATAGAGTTTCGAATAGAGAGCTGTCCATTCAAAAGTCTATTCAGAAAACTATTCGCAAAATCATATACATGCATTAAGAATGTGACTGAAGTCTATTATTAAGTTGCGAAAAGAGAGCTGTCCATTCAAATGTCTATTCAGAAGTCTATTTGCAAAATCATATACATGCATTAAGAATGTGACTGAAGTCTATTATTAAGTTGCGAATAGAGAGCTGTCCATTCTAATGTCTATTCAGAAGTCTATTCGCAAAATTATATATATGCATTAAGGATGTGACTAAATCTATTATAAAGTTGCAAATAGACAGATGTCCATTCAAATGTCTATTCAGAAGTCTATTCGCAAAATCATGTATATGCATTCAAAATGAGTCAGAAGTCTATTATAAAGTTGCGAATAGAGAGCTGTCCATTCAAATGTCTATTCAGAAGTCGATTCGCTAAATCATATATATGCATTCAAAATGAGTCAGAAGCCTTTTATATAGTTTCAAATAGATAGATGTCCTTTCAATTGTCTATTCAGAAGTCTATTCGAAAAATCATATATATGCATTTAGAATGTGTCTGAAGTCTATTATAGAGTTTCGAATAGACAGATGTCCATTCAAAAGTCTATTCAGAAGTCTATTTGCAAAACCTGGTAAATGCGTTCAGAATGAGTCAGAAGTCTTTGATAGAGTTTCGAATAGAGAGCTGTCCATTCAAAAGTCTATTAAGAAGTCTATTCGCAAAATCATATACATGCATTAAGAATGTGACTAAAGTCTATTATAAAGTTGCCAATAGAGAGCTGTCCATTCGAAATTCTATTCAGAAGTCTATTTGCAAAATCATATATATGCACTAAGAATGTGACTAAAGTCTATTATAAAGTTGCGAATAGACAGATGTCCATTCAAATGTCTATTCAGAAGTCTATTCGCAAAATCATGTATATGCATTCAGAATGAGTCTGAAGTCTATTATATAGTTGCGAATAGAGATCTGTCAATTTAAAAGTCTATTCAGAAGTCTATTCGCAAAATCATATATATGCATAAAGAATGTGACTGAAGTCTATTATAAAGGTGCGTGAATAGACAGATGTCCATTCAAATGTCTATTCAGAAGTCTATTCGCAAAATCATATATATGCATTCAAAATGAGTCAGAAGTCTCTTATAGAGTTCCAAATAGAGAGCTGTCCATTCAAATGTCTATTCAGAAGTCTATTCGCAAAATCATATATATGCATTAAGAATGTGACTGAAGTCTTTAATAGAGTTTCGAATAGAGAGCTATCCATTCAAATGTCTATTCAGAAGTCTATTCGCAAAATTATATATATGCATAAAGAATGTGACAGAAGTCTATTATAAAGTTGCGTGAATAGATAGATGT
Organism: Mactra quadrangularis; assembly: GCA_025267735.1. Taxonomy (NCBI): domain Eukaryota; kingdom Metazoa; phylum Mollusca; class Bivalvia; order Venerida; family Mactridae; genus Mactra; species Mactra quadrangularis. The sequence goes on along the minus strand of CM046303.1, from coordinate 58,407,907 downwards.
CCATTCAAATGTCTATTCAGAAGTCTATTCGCAAAATCATGTATATGCATTCAGAATGATTCTGAAGTCTATTATAAAGTTGCGAATAGAGAGCTGTCCATACAAATGTCTATTCGGAAGTTTATTAGCAAAATCATATATATGCAGTTAGAATATGCCAGAATGAGTCTGAAGTTTATAAAAAAGTTGTGAATAGATTGTCGTCCGTTCAAATGTCTATTCCGAAGTCCATTTGCAAAATCTTTATATGCATAAAGAATGTGTCACTAGTCAATTATAGGTTTAGGAATAGACTGCTGTCCTATTTGCAAACAGTAGTTCGCATTCAGAATGTAGCAGAAGTTTCTTTTTGAAAAGTGATAAATAGACATATTCAAATTATTTGTTAGAAGTCCTTTGCAAAATCATTCATATGCATTTTAATGTGTCAGAATAATTTGCTGCGTTTGTGAATAGACATGCTCTTTGAAGAAGGTCTACTTTTTTCTATTCAAAGCAAGATTTCTATTTTTCTCTTTAGTAAGTCTTCTCTCGGCAGCTGAATTACTTCTTTTTTGTAATCAGGTCTTACGGACTTTTAAAAACAACTATTTGCATGAGATTAATACTTCTAATTGATTTTTGTCTACCCTTTTCATTTCGGTTACAAGATGAAAACATTATATCATTCGGAACGACCTCGGCGATCATCTACGAAGATACACCTCGGATATCAATCGTGGTAGAAATCAACAAAGTAATGAGATCAGGCGATTAACCTCACAGGTTAAGTAGTGCCGATGTAAACAATCAACATGGCAGATCTGTGTGCGATGTTAGTGGATATCAGTTACAGGCATTGAAGAGCTTTAAACTGCCCATAATCGTCCGTCATTTATGGTGTGCGCCTGTGTTCTATTGAGTAAACGTCGGGAACGAGGCTAGATTCTATGTTGGAACTACTTTAGCTCCTCGTGATATCCGAAGTGTATTTGCGTGGAAAATCGCCGAGGTAGTTCCGAATGACATTATATATATATATATATATATATATACAACAAGCACGGACCTGTGAGAAAACACCACAATTTACGTCACGCTGTAGAACTGTCAAAAGAACTTAACAAAATGGCGTAAAATTGTGTTTCTTATAAAACAAAAATAACATTTTTACAGGCTCAATCACTTAAATGTAAATTTAAAGTAGTTACTTTGGCGCTTATTTTTCTTGTGGATAATAACACTTTGTTTACGATTTAATATGAAATTCAAATGTTTCTACCTACAAACTTCGAAATATTAGCATGTCTCAAGCAATGGCGCTTCCTCGAATAAAACCAGCACTGGTTACCGAATTTGCATTTGCACTTGTGTAATCTACGGTACCAGTAACCTTGTTTGAACCAGATTTACCGGCTCGATTTGGTTTACAGAATCGGCAAAATTACGACGATATGGAAAGGCAAATCGACCTTCACCTACAATTGCCGAAATATTCGGGAGATTCATTTATGTTTACGAGAATTAAGAAACTTACTTAATTCAGGCAAAGCACGCAAACTTCTATAAACATGGCAGGTCTATCACAATAACACCTGACACATTCTGAATCGATTAACATAAATTCCAAATAGACTTCTGAAAAGACATTTAAATGGGCAGGTGTCTATTCGCAACTTTATAATAGACTTAGGACACATTTTTAATGCATATATATAATTTGCAAATAGACTTCTGAATAGACTTTTGAATGGACATTTGCCTCTTTTCATATTCCACGAAAAGACTTTCAATATGTTTGATTGCATTACTGACTCTTTTGGAATAGACTTCTGAAAAGACATTTGAATGGACATCTGTCTATTCAAAACTCTATAAAAGACTTCTGACTCATTCTGAATGCATATAAATGATTTTGCCAATAGACTTCTGAGTAGACATTTGAATGGACATCTGTGTATTCTCGACTGTATAATAGACTTCTGACTCATTCAGATCGCATTTACCAGATTTTGCGAATGGACTTCTGAATAGACATTTGAATGGACATCTGTCTATTTGCAACTTTATAATAGACTTCTGACTCATTCTGAACGCATTTACCAGGTTTTGCGAATAAACTTCTGAAAAGACTTTTGAATGGACAGCTGTCTATTCGAAAGTCTATAATACACTTCTGACTCATTGTGAATGCATATACATGATTTTGCGAATAAATATCTGATTAAACATTTGAATGGACATCTGTCTATTCACAACTCTATAATAGACTTGTGATACATTCTATATGTATACAAAAGATTATGCGAATACACTTCTGAATAGACATTTAAATGGACAACAATCTATTTGCGACATTGAAAAACACTTCTGACACATTCTGAATGCATATACATGAGTTTGCGAATAGACTTCTGAATAGACATTTGAATAGACAGCTGTCTATTCGCTATTCTTTGAATAGACTTTTGACACATTTTAAATGCAAATGTATAATTTTGCGAATATACTTCTGAAAAGACATTTGCAAGAATAATTGTCTATTCGCTAATCTTTAAATAGACTTCTGGCACATTTTAACTGCATATATATATTTGGCGAATAGACGTCTGAATAGACTTTTGAATGAACAGCTGCCTTTTTGCTACTTTGTAAAGACTTCTAACTCATTCTGAATGCATATACGTAATTTTCGAATAGACTTCTGAATAGACATTTGAATTGACATCTGTCTATTCGCTACTTAATAATTAACTTCAGACATTCTTAATGTATGTATATGATTTTGCGAATAGACTTCTGAATAGACTTTTGAATGGACAGCTGTGCATTCGCAACTGTATAATAGACTTCTGACTCATTCTGAACACATTTACCAGATTTCGCCAATAGACATCTGAAAAGACTTTTGAATGGACATCTCTCTATTCAAAACTCTATGAAAGACTACTGACTTACTCTGAATTCATATACATGATTTTGCGAATAGACTTCTGTATAGGCATTTGAGTGGACATCTGTCTATTAGCAAATTTATAGTACACTTTAGACACATTTTAATGCATATATATGATTTTGCGAATAGACTTCTGAATAGACTTCGAATGGACATTTGTCTTTTTACGTATTCCACGAAAAGACTTTTAAATCTGCTTGATTGCATTACTGACTTTTTTGGAATAGACTTCTAAATAGACATTTGAATGGACATCTCTCTATTCGCAACTTTATAATAAACATCTGACACTTTCTAAATACATATATATGATTTTGCAAATAGACTTCTGAATAGACATTTGAATGGACAGCTGTGTATGCGCTACTGTATTATAGACTTCTAACTCATTCTGAACGCATTTACCAGATTTTGCGAATAGACTTCTGAATAGACTTTTGAATGGATAGCTCTCTATTCGATTTCTATAAATTTTTCAAACTCATTCTGAATGCATATACATGATTTTGCGAATAGACTTCTGAATAGACATTTGAATGGACATCTGTCTATTCGCAACTTTATGGTAGACTTTGACCCATTCTTAATGCATATATGTGATTTTGCGAATAGATTTCTGAATAGACTTTTGAAAGGACAGCTCTCTATTCGAAACTCTATAAAAGACTTCTGACTCATTCTGAATGCATAAACATGATTTTGCGAATAGACTTCTGAATAGACATTTGAATGGGCAGCTCTCTATTTGAAACTCTATAAGAGACTTCTGACACATTTTGAATGCATATACATGATTTTGCGAATAGACTTTTGAATAGACATTTGAATGGACATCTGTCTATTCGCAACTTTATGGTAGACTTTGACCCATTCTTAATGCATATATATGATTTTGCAAATAGATTTCTGAATAGACTTTTGAATGGACAGCTCTCTATTCGAAACTCTATAAAAGACTTCTGACCCATTCTTAATGCATTTATATGATTTTGCGAATAGATTTCTGAATAGACTTTTGAATGGACAGCTCTCTATTCGAAACTCTATAAAAGACTTCTGACTCATTCTGAATGCATATACATGATTTTGCGAATAGACTTCTGAATAGACATTTGAATGGACAGCTCTCTATTCAAAACTTTATAATAGACTACAGATACATTCTTAAAGCATATATATGATTTTGCGAATAGAGATCCGAAAAGACTTTTGAATGGACATTTGTCGCTTGCATTCTTGGAATAGAAACCTTGCTCATTCAGATTGCAGTACTATATATTTGCAAATAAACTGCTGAAAAGACTTTTGAATGGACATTTGTCTTTTTACGTATTCCACGAAAAGACTTTTAAATCTGTTTGATTGCATTACTAACTTTTTTGAAATAGACTTCTAAATAGACATTTGAATGGTCATCTCTCTATTCGCAATTTTATAATAAACATCTGACACATTCTAAATACATATATATGATTTTGCAAATAAACTTCTGAATAGACATTTGAATGGACAGCTGTGTATGCGCTACTGTATTATAGACTTCTAGCTCATTCTTAACGCATTTACCAGATTTTGCGAATAGACTTCTGAATAGACTTTTGAATGGATAGCTCTCTATTCGATTTCTATAAATTTTTCAAACTCATTCTGAAGGCATATACATGATTTTGCGAATAGACTTCTGAATAGACATTTGAATGGACATCTGTCTATTCGCAACTTTACGGTAGACTTTGACCCATTCTTAATGCATATATATGATTTTGCGAATAGATTTCTGAATAGACTTTTGAATGGACAGCTCTCTATTCGAAACTCTATAAAAGACTTCTGACTCATTCTGAATGCATAAATATGATTTTGCGAATAGACTTCTGAATAGACATTTGAATGGGCAGCTCTCTATTTGAAACTCTATAAGAGACTTCTGACACATTTTGAATGCATATACATGATTTTGCGAATAGACTTCTGAATAGACATTTGAATGGACATCTGTCTATTCGCAACTTTATGGTAGACTTTGACCCATTCTTAATGCATATATATGATTTTGCAAATAGATTTCTGAATAGACTTTTGAATGGACAGCTCTCTATTCGAAACTCTATAAAAGACTTCTGACCCATTCTTAATGCATTTAATATGATTTTGCGAATAGATTTCTGAATAGACTTTTGAATGGACAGCTCTCTATTCGAAACTCTATAAAAGACTTCTGACTCATTCTGAATGCATATACATGATTTTGCGAATAGACTTCTGAATAGACATTTGAATGGACAGCTCTCCATTCAAAACTTTATAATAGACTACAGACACATTCTTAAAGCATATATATGATTTTGCGAATAGAGATTTGAAAAGACTTTTGAATGGACATTTGTCGCTTGCATTCTTGGAATAGAAACCTTGCTCATTCAGATTGCATTACTATGTATTTGCGAATAAACTTCTGAAAAGACTTTTGAATGGACATTTGTCTCTTTAAGTATTCCACGAAAAGACTTTTAAATCTGTTTGATTGCAATACTGACTTTTTTCGAATAGACTTCTGAATAGACTTCTGAATAGATAGCTGTCTTTTCGGCTTTTTGTGAACAGATATTTGTACAGATATTTGAACTTACCTATATCTATGTATACAGTAAATGCGAATAGATTTCTGAATGAATAGATTTCTCAATACATAGCTGTCTATTGTGCGAATAGACTTTTGAATAGAGAATAGACAATAGATAGCTAACTTCACAGACCTAACATATGGACATCTAGCGTCTTGTACGTGTGATTGCCTACTGGTAATTGAAACTATTGACTAATTCATAAAGGAAATACATGTAGTTACAATCTGTTACATGCAGTTTAACTATGTCTATTGAAAACTTACGTCAAATACAACATTACATCAGGTTTATTACTGCAGGTCTACCTTATTAATTACCATTTATGTTAGTTAATACTAGCATTATGTATATTTTACTGTAAACATAGGCGTGTTTAGAACATAAGTTAGTTTTTGTGCTTTTTGTAGTTTTATGATAAACACAACAAACGAAGGAAAGGAAGGACATGTGTCGCATATCATAATTTTATTTTGTTTATCATTGTTCTTAAGTTTGACGCCGGAGCAACAGATTGTATAGGCTATATTACGGCGATCAATCAACCTAGATACTCACTGTTTCTTGAAAAACCAAATCTCTTAATTAACCTGTTAACCATTTACTAGGCGCAAAATTTAGTCAGTGATTGACAACTGTTCTATATGATTTAGATTCAGTGGGAGGAGTGAGAATGGTCATAGAAATAAGTCTATGACCAAGCTCCGCGAAAGTATGCCCCGCCCAGGAATAGAAGACACGACCCTTCGGTCAGTAGACGTGCGTGCTACCGACAGAGCTAGCTCTGGGTTTGTCATTCAAGCGGTTGAAATTGTTTAAATGCATATACACTCAGAACGCAAAGTTGTGCATACAAATTATATCAGATTCACTGTGGGTATTAATACATACATTATATATACTGTTATGTACGACATTGATGTATACTTTTTCGGCGCAGCTGTCTAAGCCAACTTTTGACCTATATTTCAACCAATGCAATTTGCTCTACCATAGCTGTTTGCCCAATGAAAATCCTTTACGGTATAAAGAAATGGATAAAACACATGACATCATTGGCTATTTGTGATAAACAGGTGCGTAACACGTACAGTAGCTGCTGACTATTTACTCTGTGTATAATGAGTGACTCACTATGCTAATTGATCACACATTCGTCGTGATAAGCCCCTTGCGGTATAACTAAACTGCGAATATGACTCAGCGCACGCTCGGAATGGGTTTTCATTTTGTCATATGTAGGCCGCCATTGAGCATTTCTATCAAATTGTTTATGTTCGCCAGAAAAGTAACATAAATCGTTTGGTCATTCTGGAAAGAAGTGATTTTTAATCGAAAATCCATGGCATTGTTATTAAAGATATTTTTAATTTTAGAATCGGACAGATTTTCCAAATTGACAAATCAGCGAAGTGGCAATATATTCGTACAAAAATTGTCAGTTGATGCTGAATTGCAATTTCGGACAAACTACATTTGACCTATAGTTAATACATGTACGTCGTGCATGACCAACATTTATACTTCAAACCGTTGAAAATAAACCCAGCAGAGTGCCGAATATCTTTTTATAGATATTTCTTGTTATATACTACTTACACTTTTACTTATCGGATGTAATATGTATAAAGATATATGCATGTTTTCACATCCTATGCATTTAAATTGTACTACCAATACAATTACATTATTTTGTCATTTTCCTTCATTCTATGTTTATCAGGGGTGTAACAATACGGTAAAACCCGTATTGCAATATATTGCAATTTGCAAAATCCGTATTGCAATATATTGCAATACGTACCGGTTTTTTGCTTAGACATGCAAAGCATGAATTAATGCATGTACGTCGTTCTAATTGGGTCAGCATAACACGCATATCGGTACTTCAAATCTCTCTTATTCAAATGTTTGAATTACTAGAATGATCTATATGTTAGAAAAAATGCTTGTTTTTAAAGGAATTTTGAATACATATTTTCTCTCATTTGACTTAATGTTTAACCTTTTAAAGCACAGTAGGATTATTTCAAGTATTCAATACATTTTAACATTGTTTTTAACATTTAACTTTCAGATTAAGATAAAAACAAACAGTACGACACATAACTGCAAAAACCGGTTCAAGGAAAATTGAACCGGTTAAAAACCGTGACAGTTCGTATTGCAATATTAACCGGTATATCGGTTAACCGTTACACCCCTAATGTTTATGTATCTGTATGTATTTACGTGTGTTGATTCATAGACCAATAACCTAATATCTTGAAATAAAACTGTACTGTTAAACTGTTCATAACATATCTTTTAAAAGCAAAGACAATGAAAGGGTGTGATTAGGCCATGCCTTATTGGAATTCTGTTAAGCGTCAACTAAAATTTGACAAACCTAGGTACCTATTCGCAAAAACACACAGACTGAAAACGAAAACACAAATATTTTTACGGCAAAAAACAATGCATTGTATATACTTTTCAATGGAATAGCATCCTCATAATATGAAACAATGGCCTGAATTTAATATTAAATGACTATAGTGTTTTTCCCCACGTAAAATATATGTTGTATTAATGACGCGATGTTGATAAATTGCTTACGATGAATAACGTCGTTGCCGAACACAGTTTTCCCTGAATTAAATTGTCGTATCGAATCCGGGAACGTCGGAATTATTTAGGAGCATTTTACCTACATTTTTTTTAAATTTTGATTGAGGACTCTAAAACCTACGCGCACGCGGACGCTTAACACAATTCCGATATGGTATGGCCTTACCCTATTCAAAACAAGTTTAAAAATATCAAGCAATATACATATAACATTTTATAGTATATGGAGTGCAGTTTTATGTTTTATTTATTCATAATTTATGGCATTCGTTATAAGAACATAAGTGCATACAGTGTCGTAAATCTTTGATTATCCAATAATACACGTAAAGGCGTGCACCTATAAAGCACTTTAAATGATGAAATCTATGAGGTCATTTCCATAATTGAAAACTACGAACCCGGGCAGTATATTATCAAAACTATTACGATAATTTAATAATACAATATAGAATGATTTACGACTAAAATCGGTCGTAAGACGCTTGATAATACGGGCCCCAGTCTTGTAGCGCAGTTAGTAGCGTGCCGGCAATTCAAATCTAGTTTCCCGAAAGAGGGTAAGGGTTCGAACTTCGAATCCGACCCGGGTCGGTTATACCCTTTCATGACAATAATGCGATTTTTCATCAATTAATAAAATATTTTATAGAAAAGTTGTCGGTCCTTTGAAAGGGTATGTATGTACTGATTTTATAAACAAGGGTTCATGAAAGCTAGGTTTTGCACTCTGGCTGTCGTAAAGTAACCTAAATTATGTTGACATGGCGTTAAACACAGAATTAAAAAAAAACTACGTATAACACACGAATACATTTAAAAAGTAAAAAACTATTCCCTTTTACATCAGAACTTGAACCAACCAGTTAGTTCAGTCGGTAACCCATCTTGTCATGAATCCAGAGGACGAGGGTTCGGTTACTGTGTAATACCAACAGCATACTTTCATGGGTTTGGTAATGAAATATTTCCGACGGTCATGCTTTCGTTTACCTCTGTATCAAGTAGGACAGTACTGTTGTCAGTCACTGGCGAGTATATGTGCTTAGTATAAGCTTGAAAGCTATGGTCCAGAGATCTAGCCATGATCAAGGAAAGGTGGACGAAGAATGATTTACCGCCGCGATATGACTCAATATGTTAGAATACGTCGTGAAGCACTAATCATTACATAATATATACCAATCTTCATATATATGCCAATGAACTATGCGGGCATTTGACTATTTGTCTCATTCAGCATTAATATTACTTTTTTCGGCGCAGCTGCCTAAGCCAACTTTTGACCTATATTTTAACCAATACAATTTGCTCTACCATAGCTGTTTGTCCAATGAAATTCTTTTACGGTATAGAGAAATGAATAAAACACATGACACCATTGGCTATTTGTGATAAACAGGTGCGTAGCACGTACAGTAGCTGCTGACTATTTACTCTGTGTATTATGAGTGACTCACTATGCTAATTGATCATACATTCGTCGTGGTACACCCCTTGCGGTATAACTAAACTGCGAATATGACTCAGCGCACGCTCGGAATGGGTTTTCATTTTGTCATATGTGGGCCGCTAGTGAGCATTTTTATCATTTTTTTATGTTTGCCAGAAAGTAGCATATAAATCGTTTGGTCGTTCTGGGAAGAAGTGATTTTTTATCGAAAATCCATGGCATTGTTATTAAAGATGTTTGTAAATTTTGAATCTGGCAGATTTTCCAAATTGACAAATCAGCGAAGTGGCAATATATTCGGACAAAAATTGTCAGTTGAGACTGAATTGCAATTTCGGACAAATTACCTTTGACCTATGGTTAATACATGTACGTCGTTCATGACCAACATTTATACTTCAAACCGTTGAAAATGAACCCAGCAGAGCGCCGAATATCTTTTTTAAGATATTTCTTGTTTGTATATACATGTATCTTTGTTGATTGACCATTTTCACTCATGAATTTTACCACTCATTAAAGGCTTCTCGTTCAAAGATTTAAATTCCATATGAACTTTTCTAAAACTGTCAAAATTGTATGAAAACATTTTGGAAACAATTATGTTATGATAATCAAAAATTGGGTGCAAAGATTTACGTATAACAACATAACATGTTAGTATCGGTGTAAATAAACTCAGTGCGGTATTTCAACATTAATTTAATATTTATTGTCCCAATCTATAGATCAATTTGCTTTAAAACTTGAAGGCTTCAAACTCTTAACATAATTTATTGACACTAAACAGAAATTCGAAAAATATAAAACAAAACGAATCTGTGGGCATTTAGCTTTGACAACGCTCTTAGATATTGATATTTGAAATTAATAAACTTTGGTAAGAAAGTAAATCACTAACTAAATTAAAACAATCATATTATTAGTTTAATTATTTGATACCTGTATTCTCGAGAAATATTCCATATAAAATCACTGTAATGTAAAACCACTGACATGTTGGATTCTTCATATTTAATACTTCCTTTTTTTGAATGTTTGATTGAGTCAACTAAAACAAATACACCGAGTGATAACTACGATCTGAATGAGTTAGAGAGATAGTTTTAGCGTAAGTTATGAATCGTTATCAGTAGGGAAACATTAACGTATCAGACAAGTTATGTCCATTATTAAGATATGTATACAGTCCGTTTATATAAACATGCGTGTTTTTGTAAATAATGTTGTAATTGTATTATTTATGTATACATTTGAAATTTAATGTTACTGTTCTTGAACCCGAATCTTTGCAAGCATAAGGGTATGTCATTGTACCCTGCTTTGATTTTCTAACATATTGTATTCGCGTTAAGTAGACCACTTAATGCATATTTATGACTACGTGACGCACAAAAATACTAATATTATGTACCCTGATGGCACTTTTACCCCACCATTTAATAGATTAAATCATTGAATAAATAACTCTTCAATCTACGAAGGTTTGTAGTTTCAAAGTGCAGAAATAGCACATATGGTACAAAAAACGTAACTCGAAGGTTACTTGACATGTCCCTGTGACTGCAAATATATATGTGTGTAGCGCCGCAAAACCTTAATGAATATCTATGCATTATCTTAGTAAGATCATTAATTCTATGTCGAAGTTTCGATCAAAGTTCTTTTCAGTTATTTAAATCTATCGTCTTAAAGTCAATTCGAACTTAACAATTACTTACAATTATTTCGTTTAAACGTAATATTATTTCGTTTGTACGAAATATTATCTTTTTTTAAGAAATAATTATGCGTGTAAACGAAATAATTGTTATATAACAAAAATGCATGTTACTTTAGAGACTCCGTAAATTCGTATTAATTTTTAACGATTATCATATTAAGACAATGCAGGAAAGAAAGAATAGTCTCATGACCGTCACTTCCGGTCGAAAATGCTCGAATTTTGTTAATATATTGAGAAAACAGGTGAGTTAAAATCTATTTATAGAATCGGTGTTATCAGTTAAATTTTATTTCCGCCTCATTCATTTAGTATCTTATTTAAAAGCTGATATCATTGTGCGAATTATCATCCTCGCGCTCGGGGACTATACAGAACAATGTTTGGAAATAGATAGTAAATGAACAAATCAGGGTGTGTACGTCGTCGCAAAGCATCTACCCAATATTATAGCCTCTATAGTCACGTTATCTTCAGAAATTAGCTTAAAAACCCTAAGCCATTCTATAAGCACTGGTCTCATCCCACCTAGGTACTTTGAGAAAGTAGGTCAACTCTAATGCCTGGGTCCAAGTCATGTTAGTTTGGAAACAATCTGATTAAAACCCGATCTAAAATTTCACCGCTCGCATACTCGATAATTTAGATCTGGCCTTTTCCAAACGAAGGTCACGTTCAGGTGACCTTTTCTCATCATAATATTCATGACGAAATTGTTATGATACGTAACTTGTTTACATCGTTTACGTCACGCAGTTTGAATTGAGCCGCCCAATCGCAGACTGTGAATAATACCGCTGTTAAATTAGCATGCAAAACTTGGTCTAAAAATAGAAATTACGAAATCAAAATGTGATTAATAGTGTTTTCGTCTAGATGAAAGCTACGCATTGATTGGTCGAAACAAAGTTCATCTCGACGTGACCTTCCACGGTGAAAGTAGAGATCCTGTACGACTACGCTCTACAGGATATCTATTTACGGAGATTGCAGCCAAAAATATGAAACTGTCAAGTGAAACAATGCATCGGTAAATCAGCATAATCAGGTCAGACTAGCTTAGACTAATAGCTCGACTAACGCTAATCTACTCGTGTAAACAGAAGCTAAAATGGTTGGGGAAAGGTCTCCAATAACGGTTTTAAAAGTTGCAGCAAATATTTCTATCAGCCTCCAAAACTGATATCAATTTATCTCAAAGAACCAATACTAAGAATGCGATAATCATATCCATTAGAACTTGTACTGTTTTCAGAAAAAAAATAGAAATTGTTTTACAACAAACTATAATTTCACAACTTTTTTTAGTACAATGTTTATTGTTAATGCGTTAAGGACCTTTTGGAGGGCAGTGTATATTTTTGACCAACATTGATAATTCATTCATGTACATGTACATGCTTCTAGGCCATGCAATACCGGAATTTGTTAAGCGTCCGCGTGCGCGTAGGTTTTCGAGTCCTCAATCCAAAAAAAACCAAACACAATAATTGTTGGTGAAATTTTCTTAAACAAATCTGTTGTTCCGGGATTTGATAATTGATTTTTCTCAGGAAAAATTTGATTAATGAAAATGTACATGTGTATGTTGTACATGTATATACTTTTTATAGAATTACTTCAATCTCACAATAATGTCACAAACATTCATGTACTACCAAGTACTTATTTGTGTGAATACTAGCTATAATGAACATTTGTTTTCGATTTCGGTTTGTGTGTTTTGTGAATAGGTACCTAGGTTTGTCAAACTTGAGGTGACGCTTAACAAAGTTCCAATTTGGCATGGCCTTATATGAATCTGTAATTTCTTAGATTCGTCCCTGCTATGAAAGTCTTACAGAACAGAACAATTGACTTATAACAAAGCACAGTACATTACAAATATATCAGAAGAAAATGTACTCAAGTAATCATGCATCTTTCAATAGAGTTTTCCTCAAATCATGATACATGAGTAATTATACGTACAGTTTATTAACAAAAATATAAAAAGAAGTAAAAGTACATGTATATAAAAAGTATTAACACTTCTTGGGGGGAGAAAGAGACGGAGAAGAGGGGGGGAGATATAAGAAAGTTTAACATTTGACCTTCAAAGAATGACTACTTTTACAAGCTTTAAGGTAACGAAACTGTACCGGAAAACGGGACTTTTACACATAGACGTTTGACATATGAACTTTGTTGGGACGGTCTATTTTACTGACGTAGACAATGAAACCACAAGCATAGAAGGAAATTACTGACGAATCCACTGATAGAATCAAATACGGCCATGAGTTAGTATTGGAACAATGAGTTGAAAAAATAAAAGATTTGTTCTCTTATAAAGATTATTGAAAAGAATGAAAGTTAGTCAATTTGATACTGTACTAATTTTAATTAAATTTAATTAATAAAATATGATACAAGGTTGATTAATGAGTTTAGTTCATTGTAATTAATCATGTTATTGTCAATCAGTTTTATTAATTATGTTATTGTCACAATTAACCAATTATAATACCCTTTAATTTGAGTATATAGCACCTACACACTGGTCAATTGTTCATTATTCACATGTTTGAATTGGAATAATAGCGTTCTTTCACACTGAGGGAAAGCAGATCGATTATCGATTTCGCACCTGCGGCATATCAAAGAGTATTAAGATAATTGCAATTATTTAACATTCCTGTTGAATACCGACAGTATTCTTTGATGTACAAATGTTTGACTGTTATTCTTTAAAGAAGCGGCACATTAAGGAAGAGAACAATACCACGCAATTACCGACTCATAATTATCGCTTAGTAACGTATGAAAAACATAGAAAGTCTTACATAAGAATTTTGTGTATATAAGCTGGACCAATTTTTTTCAACACCAAACCGATTCAATAGTTTATACTTTTGATATCATTGTTTTTTCAAAGTCATTTTTGATGAATTACTTTTTGTAAAGCATTTTTGACAATTTTGATTTAGATTTTAAATTCAAAATCACTAAAAATCATTGTTGTGTTGTTAAAAAGTTAATATTGTCTGAAATTCAGACTTTCTTTTGTGCAAGTATCTTTATTACTTGATTACTTGATTGAACATAGCATTTTTTCATAATTTCTAAATTATTTCAATTAATTATGATAAATTTAAATACTGTCTTCACATATTGAAATTCCAATCCTTTAACTTTTGTTGCACTTTTTCTGAAGTATTTTTGTATTCATTATAATTACTGCATTTTGGTAATTTCAAAGATTAAAATAATTTCATTATTTTTGGATAATCTCTGAACAATTATAATTTTTATTACTGCATTTTGTTTTTATAGAAATACTGATTTCTATTATTTATTATCATTACTGCAATTTGATAAATTAAAATTCTGTTAATAAGTTTAACTTGTGAATTATTTTTATTTGATATTACTCTATTTTGATAATTTCAATAATATTTCAATCATGGCTGCCTTTCCATGCAAAATGTGTTTCAATAAATGTACTAAGGACAAAATTCAGTGTTCAAATTGTAAACAATGGTTACATAGAGAGTGTGTTGATATGACTGTGGAAGAGTTAAACTCGTGGTCTGAAAGGAATTTATATTTTATGTGTAAGTGTTGTGTTTTTATTGGAGAGGATTACGATGCTGTAGCAGCCTTGAAAAGGTAAGAACTCTTTTATCGTCATCAATTTTATGTTTCATGCAGACGTACGTGGCAGACGTACATGTATAATGCAGTTTTTGTGATGAAAATGATATTGAGGACGAATTCCATTTCATTTGTACATGTATATGCAAAGTATCTATCTATCCTTAAAAAATATGTGAAAAGCATTTTATGTAAAACATTCAACTTGTTTAAATTTATTGAAATATCACTTTTTGATAACAAATTTATTCTTTTAAACCATCTAAATATGTAAACAAAGCACATTTGATTTGGTCATCCCATGTAAACCTTTGACTTATTAACCTTCAATTCTTTTACTGAATGTAAATAACTCTATGTAATTTCTCCCACTTTTTGTGTATTTACATTTAAGAAATATGTTTTCATGTCGCATGTAATTGTATATATGAGTATATTGTATTTATATGCGAGATGAGTATTGCTCAAGCCCTTTAACAAAGTATCTGTTCTGTTCTGTTCCTACGAATGAATCATTGTTCAATTTTCTAGTTTACAATTCGAGGGTTGTCCACAAGACTGTTGTAACTGCTTGTGCGTGTGCCTACAGTCTTGCGGGCAACCCTCGAATTTATGCAGTTTTTAGATAGTAATTATTGTGTTTAAAGTCTTGTTTATATCTTGAATAAATGATTTTTTCACTTAAATATTGTCATGTTATCTCGTGCATTTCAAAGTGAAAGTAGACAAAACCGAAAGTAGACTTTTGATTGTCAAAACCTAAAATATATATTTTATCATATTAATATGTTTTAGAAGATCTTATGATAGAAAACAACTTTCTCCAAATAGCCTTATTAACTCTAAAACGATTTTGGGGAAGATATATTCAATATATATCCCATGCTCTATATAACCTGGGTTAAATAAAGAGTATATTCTGTTCTGTTTCACTCAGTTCTGTTATAGCAAACTAATTAACAAAATGTGCTTTATTCAAAAGGATCCTGTTTTTTAAGAAATGGACACGCGGTCAAACTAATTAATCAAAATTTGCATCTCTAATGTAGGTTATATTTTTATAATTTCACGATTATAAGACCGTTTTACGTTAGTTGTACATGAAAGTATCTGCATTTTGTGATTTTGATTTAAGACACATATTCATGATACTTGTTATAAAGTAAATTAATGCAGTATTTCTTTATAAGCAATATTTCAAGGTGAAAATTTCATGACATCCAAAATCTTATTCCAAAATTTTAACAATTATCGATATTTATAAATTATTTCTCGTAGAATTTCTAAAAATTGATAACGCAATATTAATTAAATTCTTATACACCTCGAGTTGATAATTTTAGTTGTATTGAGACAATGTATCACATTGAACTGTATACTTTATTTATACAATGTATCTTACATGTTTCATAACTTTGTAAAAAAAACTTTGTGTATTTATTACTCCAGAAGAGGTCAAATAAATAAATAATAATACATTAAATTTATTTCCATTTTTTTCTGTTTTAAATCTCATAAGTTAGTAAAGATCGGAAATTAATGATATTCAAACTCATGTGGTCAAGTCTAACACTGTCCATGGATAGCAAAGAAAATATCGGGTACAAATCAGTCTAAAGTATAATAAATTCTTAAATTAATGAAGTTAAATAATACTATGTTATTTCTTGCATTTCAAAGTGAAAGTAGGCCGCAACCAAAAGTAGAATTTGGCTATCAAATATATATATATCATCATTTATAAGATTTAGATCATGTTATAAAAAATAAATTCCTAAAAAAACCTAATTAAGCTTTAAATCGATTTTGGATCAGATATATTCAATATCAATATATACATGTATAGCTAAAAAATGAATAAAATGTAAAATGTTAAAAAAGGATCCCCTTTTTAAGAAATGGACATAGTAAAACTTAAACAAAGAAACCAAACTTTTTTTGGGTGTCTCAATTGCATGTCAGAATTTGATGACTCATAGTTGTATGTACGTTGTAAATCAATATTTTTTATGATAGTGGCTTTAATGTATGATTTAACATGTTTATGATACTTTCAACTATGGTGGCATATTTCTGCCATCAGATAACCACATAACTAACTAGTTAACTAAGAGGTTAACTAGTAACAGTAACTAGTTAACCTCTTAAGTTAATTAAGTTACGTGGTTAACTAGTTACCGTTAAGCTCTTTATTAACCAGTTAGTTTAGTGGTAATGACAGAGATATGCCACCATATGTAACCAAGCAATATTTCAAAACTTGTGTGCCAAGTTTTTTCATTAATTCAAAATTGAGCTATAGAAGGGTTATAAAAGCAGATGAATACTGAGTCACTTGTATTAATTGTAGGTTGGAGATGGCACTCAAGAACAGAAAGAAGAGTCTCTTGTTTGATGTATGCAAGTCAGAGAGAAATTTGATTGATTTTTACAATGTTTCTTTTACTGAAAATACTTATTCATTTTGTCCTTCTGATGAAGACAATATTTCAATATCTGTTTTGAAACTATGTCATCCTATGTTATTGAATGTCTCTGTTCCAGTAAAAACTGTTGGAGACGGAAATAGTTTATATAGGGCTGTTTCTTTGGCATTAAATGGAAACCAATCAGAACATGCTTTACTAAGATTATTATGTAGTTTAGAATTAATAGAAAACAAGGATTTTTATTCTAAGACATTTTTTGGACAGTAGGATTGTTCCTCAGGGTATTTCTAGACTTTTACATAACGTAATTGTAATCAATAGCTTTTCTGGGATGGAACAAATTTATATTTTAAGTTCTGTTTTGAATAAGTGTATCAAATCATATTATCCTCCCCAGATTGATTCTCATTATAGCTCTGATGCTTACACTAAATGGGTTATTGGTAGAGGTTGCATTGACAATGTACCAAGTATAACTTTAATGTGGACTCAAACCACTGAGTATAATGATGTATTGTTACCTAACCATTTTGTCCCACTTGTTAGTAAGGATATATTTTTTCATCATCCAATAAAGTCAGTCTGCTATGATCATGCTAATGTTTTAGACTGTTCCAATGAAAGTATTAATGACTTCATGGATGTACAAAATGAAACATCTTCTCATGAATCTGGAATTTGTAATGATTCTGAAACTGATACCCTCATTTCAAATATTGATAGTAAATTTAGTGGAAAATTAAATGGATGTTTTCTGGGTATAGATGATGTTTTAAATTGTTTAACAAGTACGGGTGGTGAAGGTTTGCCAGCCGTACCAAATGGAGAGAAAAACAATGTTTACTTTTTGTTAAGAAATGATCAGAATATAGAGAATAGAAATAAAAAGATGAGAAGTAGTTTTAAGGATGACTTTGGATTTTGGGATTCTTCTACTGGTTCCACCCCTAAGTCTTATTATTTGAAAGGCGCCAATGGATCACTGAGCATGATAGTTCTAAGAAATAATTTGTATTGTTTAGTTAAAAAGGTAAACAAAGTAAAGCAATTTATTCCCATCGATCCACAGCCTGATAAAAGTGATGTTTATGTTGTTCACAGACATTACGTATGTAGTAAATTAGATAAAAATTATATGAAAAGGGTCACGTGGTTTAGTAATGGCTCTGTTGAATATAATTTAGCTATCATTGAGTATTTAGGAATCGTTCCTGGTTTATAATCCCATGAAAATTTAAAAATCACAATTAAGAATGCATACTGATGTATTGCAGGAAGATGGGTCACTTAAGAAATCTGAAAAATCTAATCAAGTATACTCTACCCTAAAAGCTAAATATGACGTTTTGACTAGTCCTGTAAACATTGTTAAAAGTGAGCAAGTTAAAGGTAAAGAAAATAAAACTCAATCTAATGCACAGGACAATCTAGCAGATAATTTGGATCCTTTCAATGAGTTCAAAAATTTAGAAATTAACAAAGAAGGCAAGTTAATTATTACTTCCACAGATGGCTTATTTAAAGTAATAGCTCCAAGCGGGTTTGTGAAAAGGTTTGAACAATTTAAAAAAAAATTAAATGCTCGTAGGGATTCCAATAAGAGATTAAAATTTTAAGGATAGGAACTATTTTGATAAATTGCTTGATTTAGGTTTTGTGTCGATAGTCACCTTCGGGATAGGGTTAGGGTTAGGAGACTATATTTGCTCTATTATTCATCATTTTATAGTTTACATGTCGATAGTCACCTTCGGGATGCAGCACTTTGTGTAGTCGACATATTTTTTGCATACTATTTTTGCTTTATTATATCATTTTTAAGGTTTTTATGTCGATAGTCACCTTCGGGATGCGGCACTTTGTGTAGTCGACATATTTTTGCACACTATTTTTGCTTTATTATTCATCATTTTATAGTTTACATGTCGATAGTCACCTTTGGGATGCGGCACTTTGTGTAGTCGACATATTTTTGCATACTATTTTTGCTTTTTATCATTCATCATTTTTAAGATTGTCGATAGTCACCTTCGGGATGCGGCACCTTGTGCGATCGACACTTTTTTTTAAAGTTTTTATATTGTATCATTTTATTTTACATGTCGATAGTCACCTTCGGGATGCGGCACTTTGTGCAATCGACATTTTTTGCAGAATATTTTCTACTGAAGTTTGTTTTAACCCTTCTTGTTGTCATTTCATAATGTACACAAAGTTGCTTTGTACATGTTGTCTTTTATATTGTCCGTTTTTTCTCAACTGTCAAAGCTTGAATAATTTCACGGTGACTGAATGCATTGTTTTTGTACTGGCGGCCTAGTTTCCATAAAAACATATCTTGACCAAAACTTATAATGCGGCATAAGTATATTTACTCAATCATAATACACACTTTCGGAAACTCATGGGTGTATTACAACAAGAATTTAAACAAACGCATATACCGTGAAATTATTCATGTTTTGACAGTTGAGAAAAAACGAACAATATGTAGTTGTTTATTTTGATAGTGCTATTTGCACTTGCTTCTTTTAATTTATTTCAGATGTTATTTCTTTGTAATGTATTGTTTTTATTGCATTGTCATATATATCTTTATCATGTAGTGCTTTTTATTTCATTATCATAAAACACCGTGTTATTTGACAATGGAATGCGTCATTTAAACAAGGAATTTACTATACTCATTTTACAATCTCTTGTATACATAACAATAGCTCGTTAGTTTCATTGCATTTTTCTATATTTTTAAATTAAACTTTCATTTCACTACAAATAAACTGTAGGCATATTTTTTAACAACAGGAGATTGTGTTGTGAATTCCATGTAAAATGATAAATTCCATATTCAAATAATATTGAGTTTAAATATATTTGAACTATATTATTATTATTATTTCGAGGGTTGGCCGCAAGACTGTGGTAAGTGCATTGTGTAAAAAAAACAGTTTAGCGGGCAACCCTCGATTTGTATCATTTATACGAACTATATACATGGGTAAAAGATTTCAGGAATTTTTCTGTAGTTCAGGTTTTTGGTTCTAAGAAAGGGTTCTTTCCCTATGTAAAAATATGCTGAAATCGTGGAAATTAGAAAATTCAGGATTTTTAATTTATGTATATAAAGGGGAGGTACTAAAAATATTTCTCTGTTTATGAAAACATCATTTTTTCTGAAATTAAATTCAAATTGATTCTTTTAAGGGTGTGTTGTTCTTAATGAGTTTTAAGGGAAGGGGGGACGGACCAAGACATGAGCGCCTCCTAGTTGGTTTGGTCTGGATGCAGGTCGATCTCTTTAAATTATTTTCATGAATGAAAAGACATCCACCTGTAACTGAACGCTCATAACCGCGATTAACACTTTGATATGATAACATGTATATTTACGGTGGAATATTTCTGCCACCAGATCAAACTCCCCGCAGCGGTTATCTCCCTTTATCAAATCAATAACCACTGCCACGACAAGTAAATTCGTCCCTCAGAGAGCCGAAAACTTTTTTCATATTTTCTTTTACATTTCAATATTTTTAATATTTCAATAAATTTAGTCTTCTTTTAGTAAATATGATGTTCAAAGTACATAAAGGGAAAAATAAATAGTATGAATAAATAACTTGTGAAAAATAAACAAGATTAGTTTTACCCTGACACTGGTTACCTAAAGTTGCATGAATAGCAAAATGTTGCGCTGAGTAAATATTAAATGGATAATTGCATTTATTTTAGTCATTTAATATATAAATGTTATATATTATTCAGTATCATATACATGTTGTGTTATCATAAATACTTAAGCTTTCTCACCAAAAGCGTCAGGTGGACCAAGGACCCTATTGGAAGGACAACGCAGCTCATTCCGGACTTTGCTCACTTTCCGGTGTAACTTATTCATGAATAAAACAATATTGGTATAATGATATATTTCTATTAAATTTCTATCTTATTTCTTTGGCAATACCTGTAAATTAACCACATTTTTTGATAATTCAATGTTATTTTTCGCTACATTACGCCTAACGTATTTTAGGCTAACCGTTATTGCTAGTTTAAATTTAAACATAAGTCATATGGTACTACTTGCGTCACGTGATTCGTGTGAAGGCAGTGGTTAAAGTAGCAAAGCGTGACGTAACCGCTGTGAGGAGTTTGCCACCAGATAACCAGATAATAAACTAGTCAATTAAGTGGTTAATTAGTTTAGTAATTATATACGTATGTACGTAACTCTAGATTCAAGCTCTCGATAATCACCTAATAAACTAGATAATTACAATGTATCTGGTTAACATAACTAGTTAACCACTTTATCAACTAGTTATTTATCAACATAATACTATGTTATTTTAATGTAGTTATATAATTAATGATGTAATTATTATAGTATAATCGTTTTTGGGGTTTTTTTTATACTAACTATTTACATGCAACCACTTACTGATATTAAAAAATGTTAGAAATGCATAGCTTGAAACTGACTTTTAAAGAGAATTACTCGTATGAATCATAAAATTTTACTGAATTTTAATTTCAAATTATTTTATTTGTAGGCATTTTAAAAGAAAATGACTCGGTAGGAATTTAGTTTCATCTTTTCTGTATTAGAGGGTGTATATATTTAATATTTTTGTAGGTTGAATACTATTATGCAGCGGCAATTTTTGTACGTCAAAAAATGGCTATAACACTGCCTGGTCTAGATATATTTTGACATTTGTAGTCTGATCGGAAAGCACTGTAGGGGAATCCCCTTGTTTCCCGAGCAGGAAGTATTCCCTACTGATCTCCAAGTTAAACGAATTCAAAACTTTCCATATCAAAACTAGATCAGTCATCGTTACAGGGAAGCTTAGTTTTACATACACCCAGGCGTTCATTGATAAACAAAAACTATTATATCTTGGAACTCTATGTCGTACGAACTCAAGAGACGTCTGCTATCAACAGTTACTGTTTGTGCTTAGACCTCATCGGTTTTTAAACATTATAACATCCAATCATTTAGGTTTTATAAGTGATATAGTATCGATATTAATGATTACTATAGACTTCATGCTCAACTATGTTTTTTCCAGTAAAATATCATGAATATATATATGTAATCGTATGACTTTTCAGTATGAACAATCTCAGTGGTTACAACGTCTGAGTACTAGTAACGACTTTGCCTTCTTCAGACAAGTACACCCTGTATTAACGGTTTCTAACGTTTGGAGAGTTGCTTTAGACAATCCATCATGTTTAGGACTGATGTCTTTCATCGCCAAACAATTGTGTAAAACAAGATATCCCGTAAAAGTTACTAGTGATCTTTGCTCTCTTGAAGTAAATTTTATCATTTATCATGAACTTTTTAATTGTTACAAAAATCGTTTGACTGTCTCAAATTCATTTGATAATATTTATACATAGTAAATCGTCGCCTCAATCTAACAAAAATCAATAAAAAAAACTACCAAATTTTTATTTTGGGGAAATCGACTTCAAAAGTTCTAATGGTGATATCTTCGTTGTTTCATTGTGTATTGACATGAAACTTGGCAGGCACATTTACAATGTATTTCAATATATACATTAGAAATGTGATTAAAATATAATGAATAATAATATAAAAAATTCAATTATGTGTTTGGAGATAGATCAAAATTCGCTTATTTTGGTTGATGCATCTCGGTCTTACATTGCGCTATCTCCAAGATGACAATTCAATGGTATTTGAGCACATTTTCTGAAATTATGAGTTTGTAACACTGCCTATATGGCAGCGTACATATTTATACAGGTATACATTTTAGACAATCAGTGTCATTGGAGAACAAAAAACACGATAACTATATATTGTACTCCTACTGGACGAAACGAGATAGAGCAATGTTCGAACGAGCTTCTAAGGACTTAAGAGCATTGTTAGACTCAACTAGGGCATTACCCCAGAGACAAACCTTTCATTTTGATCGGATAACAGTATTTTCAGCCTGAACATTGATCTATGTCCTGGACATAGAGCAATGTGTACGCTGTGAGCAGAGAAAGTGTGGAGATAGGGTAATGTACGATTGGCGGGTTGCACTAAAACGAAAAAATCCAGCGATTTTGTCTTCGTGCGCCGCACTATATTATGTTGCGTACCAAAACGCTGAATTCTGGGAAGTATTGTGCGTTTTAGTATAGAGGTGATAGCTTTGTAGCAACGCGTTATGTAATAAAAGTTCAAAATGTAATAAAATTTAAAATCTATATAAAAGTTTATATAACACAGTAAAACACTATCAGTATATATATTATTGCTTTTTTAGTCAATGTTAATCATTAATTGACACATTTTAAGGTAGTCCAGCCAATTTCAACATTTTTTACATTTTGACATTTTATTACATTTCGGGTTGACTAAGTCGACACGTTATGTAATAAATCAAAATGTAATAAATGTTAGTTGGGTTAGTGTTCCAAAGATTTTGACTATGTGCCTGGATGAAAGTTTTAATACCGAAATAACATTTTGCACTGAGAAAAAGGTATTCCCTTTTCATACTTAGTCGTTTGCACTAGATGTTGCAAAATGAAATAAAATTAATAAAATTTTGAAATTAAGAAACAATCCTAAATTACTTTGAAATATGTTCAAAATACATATATTGTCGACATTTGTCGATTTAAAGGTACAAATATGTCTTAACTGATATAACATTTTAATTCTTGTTAAGGTATTCCTCCTGTATTTAACAGATTATTACATTTTGAACATTTTATTACATTTCGCGTTGACTATGTCGACACGTTATGTAATAAGTCAAAATGTAATAAAATGTAAGTTGGGTTAGAATTCGAACTAGTTTGACAATTTTGAGCTCGAATGAATGTTTTAATACCGAAATAACCTTTTGCACTAAAAAAAGGTTTGCCAAGTTCATACTTAGTCGTTTGCACTAGATGAGCAAAATGAAATTAAAATTATGATATTGAGAAACAATCCTCAATTACTTTGAAATATTTTCAAAATACATATATTATCGACATTTGTTGCTTTTAAGGCATGTCTTAATTCAAATAAGATTATTAATTCTTGTTAAGGTATTCCTCCTGTATTTAACAAGTTATTACATTTTGAACATTTTATTACATTTCGTGTTGTCTAAGTTTTCACGTTATGTAATAACACAAAATGTAATAAAATATAAGTTGGGTTAGAATTCGAACTAGTTTGACAATTTTGAGCCCGAATGAATGTTTCAATACCGAAATGACCTATTGCACAGAGAAAAAGGTTAGCCATGCTGATACTTAGTCGTATTCCAGGCTTTTTCAGCATTTATTACTTTGGAACATTTTATTACATTTCGGGTTGACTAAGTCAACACGTTATGTAAAAAGTCAAATTGTAATAAAATGTAAGTTGGGTTAGAATTCGAACTAGTTTGACAATTTTGAGCCCGAATGAATGTTGTAATACCGAAATAACCTTTTGCACTAAGAAATAGGTTTGCAATGCTCATACTTAGTCGTTTGCACTAGATGTGCAGAATGTAATAAAATTTTGAAATTAAGAAATAATCCTCAATTACTTCGATTTTTTTTGAAAATACATATACATGTATTATCGACATTTGTTGCTTTTAAGGCATGTCTTAACTCAAATAAGATTATTAATTCTTGTTAAGGTATTCTTCCTGTATTTAACAAGTTATTACATTTTGAACATTTTATTACATTTCGCGTTGACTAAGTTGACACGTTATGTAATAAGTCAAAATGTAATAAAATGTAAGTTGGGTTAGTGTTCCAAAGATTTTGACAATTTTGAGCCCGAATGAATGTTTCAATACCGAAATGACCTATTGCACTGAGAAAAAGGTTTGCCATGCTGATACTTAGTCGTATTCCAGCATTTTTCAGCATTTATTACATTTTGAACATTTTATTACATTTCGCGTTGACTTAGTCGACACGTTATGTAATAAGTCAAAATGTAATAAAATGTAAGTTGGGTAAGAATTCCACAAAATACATATACTGTCGACATATGTCGCTTTTAAGGTAGGTCTTTACTTATATTAAGGTTATCACTCTTGTTTAGGTATTCCTCTTGTATTTAACAAGTTATTACATTTTGAACATTTTATTGCATTTCGGGTTGACTAAGTCAACACGTTATGTAATAACACAAAATGTAATAAAATATAAGTTGGGTTAGAATTCGAACTAGTTTGACAATTTTGAGCCCGAATGAATGTTTTAATACCGAAATAACCTTTTGCACTGAGAAAAAGGTTTGCCATGCTGATACTTAGTCGTATTCCAGCCTTTTTCAGCATTTATTACATTTTGAACATTTTATTACATTTCGCGTTGACTAAGTTGGCACGTTATGTAATAAGTCAAAATGTAATAAAATGTTAGTTGGGTTAGAATTCGAACTAGTTTGACAATTTTGACCCCATTGTTGCAAAATGTTATAAGATTTTAGAAAGAAAGAAACAATTCTTAATTACTTTTAAATATTTTCAAAGTAATTGAGGATTTTTTCCGTATTTCAAAATTTTATTACATTTTGTAAAATCTAATGAAGCGACTTAGTATGAGCATGGCAAACCTTTTTCTAAGTGCTAAATGTTTATTCGGTATTGAAACTTTAATTCGGGGTCAAAATTGTCAAACTAGTTCGAATTCTAACCCAACTTACATTTTATTACATTTTGACTTATTACATAACGTGTCGACTCAGTCAACGCGAAATGTAAAAAAATGTTCAAAATGTAATAATTTGTTAAATACAGGAGGAATACTTTAACACGAGTTATAACCTTAATATAAGTTAAGACCTACCTTAAAAGCGACAAATGTCGACAATAAATGTACTTTAAAAATATTTCAAAGTAAATGAATTAAAAATATTTCAAAGTAAATGAAGATTGTTTCTTAATTTCTAAAATTGTATTACATTTTGTTAAACCTAGTGAAGCGACTAAGTATGAGCATAGCAAACCTTTTTCTCAGTGCTAAATGTTAATTCGGTATCGAAACCATCATTCGGGGTCAAAATTGTCAAACTTGTTCGAATTCTAACCCAACTAACAATTTATTACATTTTGACTTATTACATAACGTGTCAACTTAGTCAACGCGAAATGTAATAAAATGTTCAAAATGTAATAAATGCTGAAAAAGGATGGAATACGACTAAGTATCAGCATGGCAAACCTTTTTCTCTGTGCAATAGGTCATTTCGGTATTGAAACATTCATTCGGGCTCAAAATTGTCAAACTAGTTCGAATTCTAACCCAACTTACATTTTATTACATTTTGACTTTTTACATAACGTGTTGACTTAGTCAACCCGAAATGTAATAAAATGTTCAAAATGTAATAAATGCTGAAAAAGGATGGAATACGACTAAGTATCAGCATGGCAAACCTTTTTCTCTGTGCAATAGGTCATTTCGGTATTGAAACATTCATTCGGGCTCAAAATTGTCAAAATCTTTGAAACCCTAACCCAACTAATATTTTATAACATTTTGACTTATTACATAACGTGTCAACTTAGTCAACGCGAAATGTAATAAAATGTTCAAAATGTAATAACTTGTTAAATGCAGGAGGAATACCTTAACAAGAATTAATAAACTTATTTGAGTTAAGACATGCCTTAAAAGCGACAAATGTCGATAATACATGTATATGTATTTTTAAAAAAATTCAAAGTAATTGAGGATTATTTCTTAATTTCAAAATTTAATTACATTTTGCACATCTAGTGCAAAAGACTAAGTATGAACATTGCAAACCTTTTCTTAGTGCAAAAGGTTATTTCGGTATTAAAACATTCATTCGGGCTCAAAATTGTCAAACCAGTTCGAATTATAACCCAACTTACATTTTATTACATTTTGACCTATTACATAACGTGTCAACTTAGCCAACGCGAAGTGAAATAAAATGTTCAAAATGTAATAACTTGTTAAATACAGGAGGAATACCTTAACAAGAATTAAAATGTTATATCAGTTAAGACATGCCTTAAAAGCAACAAATGTCGATAATATATGCATTAAAAAAAAAATCAAAGTAATTGCGGATTGTTAGGGTACATTTTGTCTTATTACATTACGTGTCAACTTAGTCAACTCGAAATGGGATAAAATGTTCAAAATGTAATAATTTGTTAAATGCAAGTGGAATACCTTACTATGAGTTATAACATTAATATGAGTTAAGACTTACCTTAAAAGCGACATATGTCGACCGTAAATGTATTTTGAAAATATTTCAAAGTAATTGAGGATTGTTGCTAATTTTCAAAATGTTATTTATTTTATTTCATTTTGCAACATCGAGTGCAGACGACTAAGTATGAACACGGCAAACCCTTTTCTTAGTTTACAAGGTTATTTCGGTATTAAAACTTTCATTCAGGTACATTGTCAAAATCTTTGGAACACTTACCCAACTAACATTTATTACATTTTGATTTATTACATAACGTGTCGACTTAGTCAACCCGAAATGTAATAAAATGTCAAAATGTATAAAAATGTTGAAATTGGCTGGACTACCTTAAAATGTGTCAATTAATGATTAACATTGACTAAAAAAGCAATAATACATATACTGATAGTGTTTTACTGTGTTATATAAACTTTTATATAGATTTTAAATTTTATTACATTTTGCACTTTTATTACATAACGCGTTGCTACATAGCTTCACTGTCTATTTATAGAATGCCTTATACAGGGCTGACAAATCCTTTTTATTCTGTTGTTCTGTTACAGCAGTTCACCTTCTCACACGGCTATAATACTCCGATTTCAATATTGTAGGATTTTTTTATTTTTTAACGTGTGTATCCAATGATGGAAATGTGTATATGACCATACTGCCGTCTGCTTGCATCGTTTTCATGTTTCTTTATTGGTGCAAATGGTTGTCGAGAACGTGTTGAAAAGCGAAAATGCGCACATGCTTCTCGTGCAAAAATCCCACGTCATCAATTTTGGTGAAATTTATTAGTCTGTTGATATGCACAATGAAAAATCATGAAATGGCTCGAATGCCACAAGAACAAAAAATTGTAATGGGTATTTTGCAAGTCGGTGCGTCACCTGCAGATTTTTCCGTTAAAGCAATAAGGAATCTTCACATGCACAACAAAACTGTTTTTGCATTCATTAAGGAGCATTAAGCCATGCAAGCAGACGACAATACGGTCCTATACACATTTTCATTATCGATCGGGTATAAATGTTGAAAAAAAAATTATTTCCTACAATATTGATAGGGGTATTTAGAAGTTTCTATAAGTATATAAGCCAGGGGCATACCACTAGCCAAAAATAGCAAACAAGTAAAAAGAATAAACTGTATCCATCGTCAGTTATCCCACGATACATCACACTGCTATGCTGCGTATGGAGTGTAACTGAAGTACATATGTACTTCGGCTGCCCATGATAATGTATCTTGAATTCAAATATGTTAGATTTCCCCAGCCTACCAAGAAAAGTTTCAGTCACAATCAAAATACTTGTACAACCAACAATAGGATTGTATCAGTATTATACTCGTTTAGCTATAATTTGTAACTAACTTAGTTTGAATTACCTGGGCCCGGTTTCACGAAAGCTCTCATAACTTAAATAAATTTAAGATTGTCTTAAATATTTTGGCCGTAACTATGAGTATCTTATTAATTATTTTAAGTGGATTTCACGAAGACTTTCTTACATAAGTATAAATTTATACAGATGGAAGAGCCAAAAATTTTAGTTAATGGTTCCCCTTAAGCAATTGAGTCGTGTACATTGAGGGCTGAACCTAACACTATTGTAACTCACTTTTTGTTTACATTTTTTTATTCAGCCCTAGACATGTACTCAGTACATTTTATAAACTTTGGCATGGGTACATATACATGTATATATAAAAAAATACCCGTATAAATCCATACCCAAGTTATTGAATTAACTCATATTTCTACATTTTAATTCCCAATAACAATTGTAATATAAAAATCAATAAAGTGGGTGTGGAAATTGTTAACTCACAAACTGTTTTGTACAAATTATTGCTCAAAATTGTATAATAAAAATTGTTCGCGGTAAGTATACTAAACATTGTATTTCAAAACATCAGATGGTTCCTAAGATGTATTTCAAATTGTCTGGTGGTTCCTAAGAATTTCTTGTTCTGGACTCAATTGAAGTTTTTCAGCTGAGGTTAGTTTGAACCAGATGAATCCTTAAGGAACAATATTATTTTACACATATTTGTTAAATGTATGCAAAAAAGATTAAATCCAATTGTTCTGTGAATGCATATTTTCCTTTTAACTTAGTTTTAATACAGGTACATCTGATACAAAGTTTTTCAGCTGGAAAACCTCTTTCGGAACTACCTCAGCGATCTTCTACACAGATAAACCTCGGATATCATAAGGTGAAAAAGTAGATCTAGGAATTTGGTTTCTGTGGTAAAATAGTCTGAACTACACTGAAGTATGACTTTGTAGTGATGAAATGATGTGATAAAGCTTGTAAGTTGATCATATGTTCTACGGATTTTTCTGGAAAAAAAATGGGGCATGCGGGCGAAGAAAAAAAAAATTGTTTTTTGTAAAAACCGTCAAAATTAAGGTGCAAGTGAATCCATAGAACATATGATCAATTTGTTGTGGCCTAAGAATGTGATTATTAAATGTTGACATGAAGACGACACTTGTCTGACCTTATAACCTGGTTGTATTCCTACTACGTCTGATTTCTGAGGTATTTCTTCGTAGATGATCGCCGAGGTTGTTTCTAATGGAAAAATCTATCACCTCAAAAGGTGTGAATCAAACCTATCAGAATTAAGTGTATGGCCACAACAAATTGATTATATGTTCTATGGATTCGCTCGCACCTTAATTTTGACAGTTTTTACAAAAAAAAATATTTTTATTTCCTCACTCGCTCATAAAAATTTGGTCAAACCGCTATATAAAGTAAGTGAATAAAGACTTTTTTAAAAAAATTTTCTTCGCTCGCTCGCCCCATTTTTTTCAGAAAAATCCATAGAACATAAGATCAACTTGTTGTGGCCAAACATTGTATTTCAAAACACCATATGGTTCCTAAGATGTATTTCAAATTGTCTGGTGGTTCCTAAGAAAATTTCTTGTTCGGGACTCAATTGAAGAGTTTTTCAGCTGAGGTTAGTTTGAACCAGATGAATCCTTAAGGAACAATATTATTTTACACATATTTGTTAAATGTATGCAAAACTGATTAAATCCAATTGTTCTGTGAATGCATATTTTCCTTTTAACTTTATTTTAATACAGGTACATCTGATACAAACCAAGTTTTTCAGCTGGAAAACCTCATTCGGAACTACCTCAGCGATCTTCTACGCAGATAAACCTCGGATATCATAAGGTGAAAAGGTAGATATAGGAATTTGGTTTCTGTGGTAAAATAGTCTGAACTACACTGAAGTATGACTTTGTAGTGATGAAATGATGTGATAAAGCTTGTAAGAATGTCAATATTAAATGTTGACATGAAGACAACACTTGCCTGACCTTATAACCTGGTTGTATTCGATTACGTCTGATTTCTGAGGTATTTCTTCTAGATGATCGCTGATGTTGTTTCATATGGGAAAATCTATCACCTCAAAAGTTGTGAATCAAATCTATCAGAATGAAGTATATTGCACAATAAAAACAAAAACAATATATAAAGTTTTTCTCTTTACTACATGATAATGTACATGTAAAATACACAGAAGTCTTGGTAGATGATAACCTCTGGATCTTGATAATTACTGAAATAAAAGAAAAACAAACACACAAATTAATTATCAACATCTTTAAAGAGTAAATATCACATGTATCTCCTTTCATGCCATTTGTGTTCCCACAACCATAGCCAAAAACATTGTCAAAGCTGAAAGTCTATTTTTATAGTGCAAAGATATAGTTTATCAAACTTAATGTATTCAATCTACTTCACATAAAAAAACACCAAATTCCAGTTCAAAAACAAGTAGTGTTCTAATAAATAGTATATGGAATCATGATAATAGTTTTGTCTGAAGTTATCTTCTGTTGATATAGCCTAGATAAAGATATTAATCATTTGGAAGAATGTTCCACTATTTTGGATCAATGCTATAATTTTACATATGTGTTAAAATGAAACATTGAACATATGGAAAGTTTGCAACACTTAAACAAAATATACAGATACAATGTATTACAAGTCGAAGTATACAAAAAGAAGGGGGTTAAGTATGTTTTGTAACATAAAATTAAAAGCCTCATGGTCATATGAGAAGTTATTAAACACTAATTTCTGAATATTACACAAGCAACAGAGCAACTCATCATATAGGTCATATCAAGCTAGTCAGTCAACCTTCTTACTGGTCCTGAAAAGGCTAAAATCTCTGGATTTAGCTATAAACCAGTTACTAGGTGCATACTTCAGTTAGTGACTGACAACTGCCCAACATGAATAAGAATTCAATAGTAAATAAATTATTTCATGACCAAGCTCTACAAATTTTGACCCACCAAGAAATTGAACCCACAACCCCTGGATTGGTAGACTTGACTTTGTGCACTTCAGACTGAGCTAGCCTGGCAGCATCTAAACAGATTAATACAGTTTTTGTCCTCCTTGTCTTCAAACTAATGTTTATGATAAATAAATAATACTGCTGTGTTCTCTTATGAAGATTCAAGGTACTGGGTACAATTCCTGGGTTAAATCTGTAAAACTGAGTTCCTGTAGTATCCATCAACCATATATTATCATTTAACTTTATATTAGTAAGGTATTCAATCAAATAAATTAATACATTTAGATAAAATCACTGTCACAACCAACCATTTATTAACCATTGGCACAGTGTTATTAGTAAGCACACAGCAAAATAGGTAATTTAATATAACCATAGAATGATAATTATTAACTAGGCTCTCTATATTTCTCTTCACAGAAATCATACTAAGTTGTTTCAATAAAGAGCACAATCTATGGTAATAGATGGCAAATCAATTGATAGAAAAAGCTTATAGTCTGAACATGCCCTCCAAGTACAATCTCAATACTAGGAGGACTTTTAGAAATTGCTACATGCCAAATTGTAAATGGCTATTGACAAGACTTTTAATAGTCTATGCTGGACAGACTGATGCACTTACACATTGACGCCAGATAGAACCCCAGGCAACAATAGCTGATCTGGAGCTCTTTGTCCTCAGGTGAGCTAATAAGCTAGAGTGAAAATTTGTGCCATAGAGAAAGCAAGTTTCAATTCATAAGCAGTATATTATATCAGTGGCCACCTTTAATTTTAATGAGCATTACTCCACTAGCTGGAATTATCATGTTGGATAATAAAAGGCAACATTATTAATCTGCCCAACTACATCAAATAAGTGTCACTAGCACAAATCAATTTTCACTAACCTTTTAATTTTCACTAATTTTGGGCTAGTGGAATAAGGTGTTAACTAGACATAATATATAGATCAATACATCAGGTAAAGTGCAATTGTATGTATTTATTTACCAGTTTTAGAGCCACTAGGTCCCTTTTAAACTGTGAGTCAAATCTTTGTATATTTCCAAAATAGTATATGAAGACCTGTGGCATGTTTAATTGAGCCACCAGTGATATGAATTATGATATTACAAAATATACAACCAAAATTGTCCAATCACATATTGAGGGCTGAAATACATACTATTGTACACTCAAATGGAAAATAAAGTGAGTTACAATAGTGTGTCATTCAGCCTTTGATATAATGTCTAGTGATTGTTTATAAATTGGGATATTTATCCTGTTAAAAAATTCACAGAAGAATATGATCTTAATTGCAAGTGCAGCTAACTGCTAAATAACTGTTAATATAATAGCTAAAGGGGAAGTAGGTATAATTTGCTTCCATCTAAATATTAGAGGATCACAGTAATTAGATTATAGGTTAAGTGTACAGGTTATGACTTTGTACTAAAGTCTATATCAGTACAAATATTTGTAATATGTATAGACTTAATTTCATCTTATCTAGCCTGCATGCATTGCCATGATTTAAACTCACATGGGTGAAAGTTAATTTTAAAATCCTGAAATTCCTAAATATGATATCACTTTTTTAACTGTTTTTACTTAAGTACATTATCACTTTTTCAACTGTTTTTACTTAAGTACATTATCACTTTTTCAACTGTTTTTACTTAAGTACATTTTTCTAAGGACCCAAATATTAAGAACTGGAACCAGTCCTGAAAACATTTCACCGATGGGATCCCTGACATAGCTTATAAATTCCACACTAAACCTATCACTGACTGAGATAAAATACCCCAACAGGTGTTTGTCAAGACATAAGGTGCTGAGAAAATGAGTAGACATATTTTTCATCTAAGAGTCATAAATGGATCATAACCAAAATCGGATATATATGCACATGTCTGTCGGATATCTGGTATATATGAGTGAAGTTTCAATCAAATCCATGAAATTGGTGCCGAGAAATTGAGCTGACAAGAAAAAGCTACAGACCGACAAGCAGACTCCTTTTAAACCCCCAATTTTATTGGCAGTATAATAATGTCAAAATTGCATATTGACACGGTAATACTTGGCAAATAGTATGAAATATAATAGTCATATAGAATAATATGCAACAATATTTACATGCAAGGTGTTTGGCATGCTTTATCAGTTGAGATACTGAGATAATCCAATAAAGTTATTCTCTTCAAAAGAAGTCAAAACAATTTCTTATAAGATTTAACAGGAATTTCAACAGTATCATGGAAATGGCATGATCAGTAATGCCACAGTAAAACTAAAATGTCTTATATCTCTTTTTTTCTTGATTTCTACGTAAGAAAGTATCAGAAGAGCCAAATTGCTAATAAGTGGTATTCATCAAATCTATCTAGTCAAGATAACAAACCAGGAGTGTGGAATTCCTATACCCTACATGTCAAGCATGTATCTTTATGTCAGCAGACAAGTAATACTTTTTAGCACAAAGCAATACTTGATAAGTGGTTGTCTCAATGTTTCAATCATAATCAACAGACAGTAAACTATTTTATAATCAATTTATCGTAATTTACTGCATCTATTTTATATCTTAGTTCTTAACATGTTTTCTTGAGTATTAAAGTTCTAGACAAGTATATTTTTAGATTTCACTTCTCAGTAGACAATGGGTAAAAACTTGAAATTCCACACCCCTGCAACCTACCATGATTTGACCAAATGGCTTGTTTCATATTAGCCTAATTATAACACTATCAATATTTTATATATAGAAAATCTAGCGAATAAAGTGGCATATAACTAAAAATAAATGTAAGAAACTACAAAGAAAGAAGTTAGGGGATAAAATACAGAAGGTTATAACAAAAAAGCAAACACTAGCACTCTTCAGTTATCATTACCTGCTTGAGTATAGTTTACTTCTGCAAACGATACAATCAAATATAATACCCAATACCAAAATGAAGACAATGAGTATTTACATTAGAAAGCATTCCATAGATGTTTTCTATTCATCAGATATTGAAAATTGAGATTGAATACCATGGTTTGGACATTGGGAATGCCACACGTTTTTTTCTGAAGTCCAAATATTACTTTGGTATTTTATAGTCAGTCAGAGACTAAGACTCAAAAAATAGTGTTTTGATAACAAAAATGACTAAGCTACTCCAGGCTTTTTTATTTTAGCACATTAATAGAAATGCTTCCTTGTTCAATATACACTGTCTTACAGTATCCATATATAATGCAGCATATACACCAAGAGCTTGTATTATTACTTGTGTTATATGACTGATTTCAGTCATATTTCCTTCATCTTATTGTTACATCATCTTACATTTTACAATAATAATATGCTGCCCAGCAGGGTTATAAATATATCATAAATCAAGTATCATCAGCAATACAACAAAAATATCACCACAAAACACATGGTATGTTTTGTTCATTTAAGGAGTCTTCCTGAACTGTTCTAACAGTGAAAAACAAGTACTAAAACATATATACAAAAAATACTATATATAATATACATTTTATTTTCATGCAACAGAAAACCTTTAGACCACTTGTCAAAATGGTATCCTACCATAATAAAATTTTACTGAAAAATACCTAACAAAACAATGTTTGAGATGTTTAAATGCAGAAAACAAGCCTTGCTGAAGAAATGATACATGCCAGCACTTCATTATAATGGCTGAAAAGATTACCAAATTAAGTAATCCAAACAGTGACATGAAGACCCTGCATTTAAACCCACTCAATATTACAGCTGAATTCAACAAACTTCAGCAATAATACAATTAATGGCTTCAAATAAAATACTGTAATATACTGAAGTATGTATTTCCAAATCCCACTACAAAGTGCATTCAATACTTCAACAAGACATTGTTTTCTGACTTGACAATAACAATTATGATGTTACCTTCTTGCCAGTTCCAACTTTTGCTTTTTTCGTTCCTCGTACTTTCTTCATTCTGTTCTTCTTCTCCTTCCTCTGTTTTCTGCCTGATTTTTTTACTTCTACTAAACCATGCTATGAATACAAACATTCAAATTCAACATAATTTAAATGAAATCACCAAGTACTAAGCTAAAATCATGCTAATGTGAAACAAATTTGTGTTTAAACCCCATTGAGAATAACAAAGAAAAATAATAACAAGGAAATAAATTACAAAAAACACCAGATCAAGGTGGATAAAATCTCTGAACCTGGGTCGATAGCGCAGTTAGTAGCGCCTGGATTTTAAAGTGTCCCGAAAAGGGTACAGGTTCAAATCCCACCTGGGGAGGCTATACCCTTCCATGAAAATTTGATGTCAAATTTCCTGCATTAATAAAGTATAAGAAGTTTCCGGCCATGTGGAAGGGTAGGTGAATACTGGATATAGACTGGGGTCAAGGAAAGCTAGGGTTATGTGTGATAGACGTCATAAAATAACCTAAAAATTAGTGTTGACATGGCGTTAAACCCAGTGTAAATAAAAAAATCTCTGACCAGACCACTCTGAATAGAGATGAGCAACAATCATCACCAAGTGAAAATAATAATTGAACATGTAACAGTCATGAATATTGATTTAGAAAATAAAACCCGAACAAAGAATAAGTCATGATCATACTTACTCTGGCTAATCTGTATTTTGGTTCAAATTTTTTAGCATAATCCAAGGTATCATAAACAAGAGCAAAACCTGATGTCTTGCCACCACCGAAATTAGTTCTAAATCCAAAGCAGAATATCACATCAGGTGTAGTTTTGTACATTCTAGCCAACTTCTCTCTAATTTCAGTTTTAGGTAAGGTTGCCTTGCCAGGATGAAGTACATCAACAACCTGTAATAATCAACACAAATCTTAGAAAAAACAAAGAATGTTAAAGTATGACATAAGTTAGTAATTAAGCTTTAAGTATCAATTCTTAAGGGCCCCATACACGTTAAAAAACATCAAAATTTTTTATCAAAATTGTGATACAAAATTTTGATGTAAAATGTCCATACACAATTCAATGTTTTTTCCATCAAAAAATCATTTCTGTCAAAAACTTGGACATGGACGCAGCAGTGGCCATGGCACTTGTGTTAGCTTTAGACAATGAACCGCCTAGGTATCGACTCACGGAAATGGTCAAATAACTGGTTTTTAACCCACACAAGTGATTTGGTATGTCAAAATTTTGTAAAAAAATTTTGATATCAAATTTTGACATCAAAACACCCAACACACGATCAAACTTTGCGTCAAAATTTTGACGACTTTTTTTAACGTGTATGGGGCCATTAAGTGATCAGATGTGAAACAATTTCATGAAATGATTATATAGTAGCTTTTCCTCTGGATTAAATGAGTAATTTGGTTCTTTTTAGTATTGCATTGACTGTTCTCTGACATAAACAAAAATAAACCCAGATCTTCCGTAATGGACTTATTAATTGTTTTCGCCGTTCAGTAACAGAATAACGGCATAATCAGCGTCAAACTAATCTTAATAATACTTCATTGTTGATGCTGTTCATTTCACAAAATACATGGGGACACTCTCATCATGTACTAATTATTCTGTAGGCAGTAGCTAAAGACTAAAGTTATGGTATCCATGTGATTAATTTCTGTAACTGTAGCTCAAGCTAGTAGGGTTGTCAAGGATAACAGAACTCCTTTACCTCTATACTCAAAGGCTCAAGTACTACTGTCTATCTAGTACCGTAAGTCTTACCACTTTTTATGATACACAGTCGGAAATCACACCCAAGTACCGTTCATTGGGGCAACATTACTCAAAACAATCACATGAAAACAAGTGTCAATGTCAATACCAACAAAATATTTACTAATGCTAACTTATATTAACAAATAAAGATTCTTACCATCTGCTTCCTGCATAGCAGACGGTTGGTCATAAACTTTCGAGTACGAATTGTTGCTGTACCGTCACTCTGAAAATATGAAAAAGGCATTGAAATATTATTTGTCACACTAACTCAGTAAAAATCCTAAATGGCAACGATTCATTGAAATAAACTGAGATGCCAACGTTGGGTCTAAAGGGTTATATATATGACATACACACAAACGACATACTAAGAACATGTATGTCAACAAACTAGAAAACGCAAGTAGACATCAACTTTCGAGACATTTTTCATACATTTCCCTCCGATAAAAAGGGGAAATATTGACATTTTTGGCTTAAACATTTATCTTTCATTTCATAAAATAGTATATATCAGTCGATGGAAGGTACTCTTGTTTCAAATTGACCGATTGAAAATGCTAAGTGTAATTTACCATGGCTCATAATTCGATGGTAACCGGAAAAGGAAGTTGCTTTACCCGCGCATGTGCACTATCGGTTTGCAGTAAAGAACATAATGAACCGGACATTCCGGTTTTTGGAACTCAGCGGTTGTCTACTTCCATCATTAATTTAAGTTGATAACAACAGGCATAACAAAAGTCCGTAGGAACAGAAGAGGGAGATTTTTATTATATCTATGATAACTTGTGATATAGATCTACAACAACCCAGACTTAGAAAATCACTATTTTTTATCCAACACAACAAGAAGATTTGTCGGGTGCAAAATATAACATTAGCTCATAAGTTTTTTTCTGAAAGTATGACTAAATGCCTCTCACGATGCATTTTTGTTAAATAAATATTTTGTGTTTAACCACATAATTCATTTCTTTCTTATAAAATACAGGTCTATACATACATGTATAGGGTTAGCATTACCAGAGATCGACTATGTCTCTGGTGTTACTAACGCTGAAACCAGAGACATAGATGTACAAAATGTATCTAATTCCCTGCTGAAACCATCTACGTTGATAGTTGTTCTGTACATGCACGGAGATCCATGTAGTTGTACTTAGCGAAAACCAGGCCAATTGCGCAAATGACGTAACGTTAAAAAACGTGTTTTTTCAAACACCACGTGAAATTTAGATTTCAAAAACTAACCTCGAAAATTCAACTCGTTTTCTCATATAAAATGTGCATTATTCTCATTAAAACTCGGCAAAATCTTAGATCGAACATTCCCAGATATTTAAATGGTAAGGGGAATAACTGTCACGACAGTATTTTTTAATTTAGTGTCCTTTAACCACAAAGACGAAGTAGCGAAAATGGACGACATCTTGATTCTTGTCAAGCAAGGTGAGTTGTATTTTCTGTAAATTTGGCCCAATTATCCGACTTGTAGGCTATACGATTTTGATTATGTAAGTGTTTAAAAATGTTTTTACGTTTTGACGACGATTTAATTGAAAAAACGGTAAAGATTCGAAAACACACAGCATTTGTTGAAAACTTTTACATGGCGAAATCGAAAGTAACATTTTTCGTCTGCAATTTGTTTACTGTCAAAAGCTATCTATTTGGACTGTAATATGCTCATCACTAAATTATTTAGTCACTTAGATTTATGAATACAGAAACATAAACTTTGTTTGTAAATTTATGTCGTGAATAGAACAACAATCGTGTTTTATTCATGGTTTCTATGCCGAGTGCTGGACATCGATCACGTCTGTCAGTTTGGGACTGGTTTTTTAGGTCTATCAAGAGGCAATTTTATTTCAATGAAAATTAAGATTATACGAATGTTTAAGAATCCAAATCTTCAAGAATTGATGAGTTTGCTATGATATATCATTAAATTTCAATGACATAATCGTATTTCGTTTTTAAGCTCCGCCCACATCGCTCCTCCCACCACACTCCCCCCAACTTTATTTTTCCATATGGATTTTAAACTTAAATTTTCTGAATGGGTGGTATTTTCCCTAAAGACAATGTTAATGCATTTTGATTTTTCTTTTTTTCTTTTTCTCAGGAGAAGCACAACAACTTGATACTTTATAAAGACGTTACACAACTATTGGGACTTACTTCAGCAGTGTTTTGACCATAGGTCTACCAGTCATGATTCAGTAGTAATAGGGTAGGTATAAATTTCATGTATTTTTCTGACAAATGAGAAAAAGTTAATTATTAATTATAATTAACCGATTGTTTTACAAATGGTATTTTAATTTGACAGATCTGTTTGTAGTTTAATAAGTCACAATGATTGCTTAAATGTGTACTGTTCACTGAGGAAAGTAAGAAGACAATAAATATATAGTGCTGTTATTATAAAAAATATATACTTTGATTATGAGGGTACTCAGTACATGTTATGGCTTATGAATTTTGTTTCTAGTTAGTTCTGTTGGTATGCTTAATGTCTTTCAAAACTTCCTGTTGAAATAAAGAAAAAATATTGTTGTTACGACATAGTAAGTAATTAATATTTTACATATGCCTTCTATATATTTTGGTTCTTATCTAATCATTCATGTGTATACAAATGTGTAATATCATTCACTGGTCATAAAAAATTATTCAAATTAAATTTTGCATATTTGTATGACCACTCATATTCATATGTTCTACAATACACAAACAGAAGAGCCAATACATTGATGCACTTGTATTTCTTATGACTGATTTAGTGATTGATGTGCTTTATCTTTCTTGCGTCAAACTATTGAGTGTTATTCTATTTTTTTACAGATAGAGATGATATACATAGTTGAGTACAGCCTTAAACCATGCTGTGATGTGAACACAAGCACCAGAATAGCTAACTTCAGCATGTGTTAAATGAAGAAGAAAAATCAATGTCACATTCACCACCATGAGAGATGATACAAAAATCATTTACAAAACTTTATTGCATTGCATAATATTTGACTTTCATGAAAATGAGATAATATTAATTGAATATTAATTAATATCTAAATGAATGGAATATGAAACAAACAACATAATAAATATTGAAAATATACATTTTGTTCTAATTATTCTATGTTCAGGCAATGTGTAAAAACATAATTTTATGCTCAGTCAACAATCAAACGTGTAGACA
Source organism: Mactra quadrangularis (assembly GCA_025267735.1). Lineage (NCBI taxonomy): Eukaryota > Metazoa > Mollusca > Bivalvia > Venerida > Mactridae > Mactra > Mactra quadrangularis. The sequence goes on along the minus strand of CM046303.1, from coordinate 58,367,007 downwards.
TAGGTAGTACATTGATATTTGATATAGCATGCGCCTACCCATTAACATTTTTATGTATACACATCTACGTGTAGTAATGGAAAAACTTCATTTCAAATTATCATTTGAGTTATCCTAGTTGCAATGCTTTCTCAAGAAATGTACATGTATTGCTACAGCTACACTAATTTTGACTGCAAAAATTATTCACCATTGTGTTCATTCCAATCTTCCAAAGCTTGAAACTTAACCACTTAAAGCATGTTAAAATGATCATGTGCATTCTAACTGCTTTTAAGTTGATACATTTCAAATTTTAACTTGATTTAAGTTTATTTTTTGTAATTTATTGTTTAAAAAATCACAAAAGTTCACATTTCTTCATGAAAAAAATAGTTTGGCCTAGCTAAATATGTCTGGCATGGTTGCTATGGTAAAGTTTTTGTTCTGAAAAATTATAAATGGATAGATATGTGAACATGTTTAATTTGATAATTGAATAAATTTACACAGCAGTTATGTAAAGTGTTCTAAGATTTACTAAAACTATGAGCATGACGAAAACAGCAACAATATGTCCTCTCTATTCTGACTTGTCTTCCATATATTCATCGTGGTTTCTTTAGAACACTAACAATTTATGTCCTATTATTATCATTTGATAAAATTATTGTGTGCAATTGTACTTAATTCTTTCGAATATACTCTATCCTGTTATATGCAGTAGTGACATTGAATTTCGCAACAAATAATTCAAAATTCACATAAATAGTGCTATAAACCACTAATAAATGGTTGCCATGGAAACATTGTGAACTTTGTGTAGTTGAATAATATACTTTTTGTCATTATGTCTTAAGATATTATGTAAATATTGATTAAAAGGGAATTCACATATAAGATATCTCGTTTTTGTTGTAGAATATATCCGTAGTATGCATAAAAACTGATGAAATTTCGTCCCGGTTGCCCTAAAATATTTTCGTGCATCATACATTCTTAACAACCCTGTAACTTTTTAACCACTGGTCAAAATCATCTGAAATTTTCACAAATTATGTTTGAAAATATATAGTTTCAGAAAATGTTAAAATCTAAATTTGTGATTTTTTCGCCATTGGCCTGGTTTTTCCGTGGGGCGTCACATATGTAGATTTATAGGTCTAGACCAAAATAATTATACTGGAACAAAAATTATTTATCTACATGTGCCTTTCATATTCGTTTTATTTTCGTTCATGATCACCATGATCGTTTAATCTGAAATATGTTTTGGGATATATTTGTCATAAAACCTAATTAACTGGTCAAGACAAAAATATGTCCACTAGTAAAGGGTGCAAATGATTTAATATCCGCTCATATGTACGTGACGATCCGATTTCATGCTCTAAATAAACTACAATCTGTAACTACAGCAATGTATTTTCAACATATTGATTCTTAGGATATTGATTTAAAAATGAAATTTAGAGTTGAGATTTTTAGTAAAGTCTGCTTTCATCAAAAAAGTTCATTCAAATTACCATATTATCTTTGATAACTATTATCGGTATAATGTTTGAAATACATCGTTTATACATAATACTATATTTGCAGTTTGCATAACTGATCATGACTGACTGTCTTTGATCTTCCAAAATCCTATAATAAGAGATGATTGAAGTAACAATTATTCTCTTTCTACAAAGAACGTCATAATATTTTTCGCGCCTAAGTGACCATAATGCATCATAAAAAATGTTTGTCTCTAAACATGTACATCTAATTTAAAATAATCACTAAAAGTACTTTTTCCTTCAATTTCTTAATTGAATATGTTGTATGTCAGTGCAATGAGGTTGTTGTTGAAAAAATTCCATAATTGTGAATTTATGTATGTGTATATAGTGTACTTGGTGCAAATGCATGATTAAAGGTTCATAATTTTGACGCAAGTGTTCAAATTTTTATGGAAAAAGTTCGTCAGGTACACATATAAGTTTCACCAAGGACCATATATAAACATATGTATATAGGGTCCCTAGTATTACTCAAGAGTAACTGTGCTTAAAACATGCGTACATGTACGGGCAATTAAAATTGGTTCAAAGCCGACCCTTTTACGAGGAAAAGGTACTTCGAGTCTTTGTTATTTCTGATTCAGACTGTACAGTATTTGTTTTTTTGTTTTAATGCCACTTTGTCTTGTACAAGAAATCAAGATAAAAAGTGTAATTTCGTTATGTTTTGTTCGATACCAAGAACATTAAATCTTGCTATACAGCTCGATTATTTATTTTCGTATTATAAGAACATATTCCGGTACTCAATTCACAAACAAACGAGACCGCCCATCCGCCATTTTGTTCGGCGTGTATGACTTTTGCCGGTAACTTTAGATAAAAACATGGCTCACTTTGAACCTCCTATGATTCAGGAAAATGAAATGGGCTGGGGCCCGAGTAATGTTCCTGAGAAATTTAAAGATATGCCATACCAACCTTTTGCTAAAGGCGACCGTCTAGGAAAGGCAAGTAAATTTCCCGTTTCATACACTATGAATGATACAGCCATATGCTTCACCACACACTCACATGGGTGAAAGTTCTCAGGACTGATCCTGAAGTTCAGGATTTTTGGAACAGAGAAAGGGTTCTTTCCATATGGTAATGTGACCTTAAAAACATGAAATTGGAAATTTCAGGATTTTGGAAATGTTGAACTTTCACCCATGCACTCAGTCTGAACTCGATTGCCGAGTACGCTAGACTAGTACACCTATGGAAATTCACTACCGTTTATTTCACTTGAGTAAATTCAGCGAATAAAAATAAAAAGAATCAACTACTGGTCAAAGTTACAGTGGGAAACGAATCCTGACCATCCATGTACGCCCTGACTGGGATTGAACCTGTTATCTTGGATGGCAGGCGAGACACTCTTCCAAGTCGCTAAAAGGTTCTTGAAGTGTCAATATAGCCACATTGATCCCTACCCTCCTTTACAGTGAGCTGGTCTGGCTCTCAATAAATGAACCTTTTATATATATATAGTCTGGAATCCTAATTAATGTGATATTTTTAGCACATAAACACTAGGTTTTTTTTAGCTGCTTTATAGTTTTTTCAGTTTGTGACTTTGCAGGAGTTTATCAATCAATTGTGATCCAATAAAATAATTTGGAACAGCGGCCGTGGCGTAGGGCCTTTTTTTTCCTTATATAACAGGGGCCATTAACAGGCGCCTTCCCCTCTTGAAATTTCTTTAAAATCATGCTTAGTTTACCTAGGATATTTGGTTCTCCTTTCTATGAAATTGCGATAAAATTTCTCCAAATGTTCTATATATAAAAAGACCCCAGGCCCCTTCCCCAAGTACTGGAAAAAAAGCTCTGCTAGTGGTTAGCATGTCTGACTTCGGTAGGTCATACCCTATACATGTGTTGTCGGCCTCGTGATAGGGTAAGTTAGTTCTGGTAATAGAAAAAGTGTCCAGGAAACCTATAGTAGGAAGAGCTGGCTGTCGTATATATAACCTAAATATTTGTTGAATACGACGTTAAAAAAAATTAAAATAGGGAGATTAAAAAAATATATGGAGAATAAAAACCATTCACTACATTACTACCCGGTTCACATAATTTACCTTACCTGAAATGTAAAGCTGTAATAAAAAATGAGTTACATCAAAATTTAAAGAAAAAAGTTGATTGAAATATATGACATTGTTGGCAGCATTCTAAGGATTAAAGAAAATGAGTTCTTGATGGATATTTATTAAAGAAAGAATAGCACTAGACAGTCTTTTCAACGTTTCATCTTCTCTGACACACTCTCTTCATTGTTAAAAAGATAGTTGGCTGAATACTCCAAGATATCATACATAACTTAGGTATACCAAACAATGGTGCAGTCATTCACTATTATATATACATATACTTTTACATAAAGTATAAGTAAAAACTTCCTTGTGTCTTGTATTTATACCCCCGCTTCGAAGAAGAGGGGGGTATACTGTTTTACCCTTGTCCGTGCGTGCGTGCGTCCGTCCGTCCGTTACAAAATTTCCGTCGTAGTTTTCTCAGCAACTATAACATGCAGCAGCCTAATACTTTGCATATTGCTTCATCCCATAGTCCCATGTGGTGTAAAGCGATTTCATGCTCCTTGCTCATCTACTTCCTGTTTGTCGCGTCCGTCCGTTACAAAACTTTCGTCGCACTTTTCTCAGCAACTATAACATGCAGCAGCCTAAAACTTTGAATATTGCTTCATCCCATAGTCCCATGTGGTGTAAAGCGATTTCATGCTCCTTGCTCATCTACTTCCTGTTTGTCGCGTCCGTCCGTTACGAAACTTTCGTCGCACTTTTCTCAGCAACTACAACATGCAGCAGCCTAAAACTTTGAATATTGCTTCATCCCATAGTCCCATGTGGTGTAAAGCGATTTCATGCTCCTTGCTCATCTACTTCCTGTTTGTCGCGTCCGTCCATTACAAAACTTTCGTCGCACTTTTCTCAGCAACTATAACATGCAGCAGCCTAATACTTTGAATATTGCTTCATCCCATAGTCCCATGTGGTGTAAAGCGATTTCATGTTCCTTGGTCATCTACTTCCTGTTTGTTGCGTCTGTTCGTTACAAAATTTTGTCACAGTTTTCTCAGCAACTATAACATGCAGCAGCCTAATACTCTGAATATTGCTTCATCCCATAGTCCCATGTGGTGTAAAGCTATTTCATGCTCCTTGCTCATCTACTTCCTGTTTGTCGCGTCCGTCCGTTACAAAACTTTCGTCACAGTTTTCTCAGCAACTATATCATGCAGGAGCCTAATACTTTGAATATTGCTTCATCCCATAGTCCCATATGGTGTAAAGCGATTTCATGCTCCTTGCTCATCTACTTCCTGTTTGTCGCGTCCGTCCGTTACAAAACTTTTGTCGCACTTTTCTCAGCAACTATAACATGCAGCAGCCTAAAACTTTGAATATTGCTTCATCCCATAGTCCCATGTGGTGTAAAGCGATTTCATGCTCCTTGCTCATCTACTTTCTGTTTGTCGCATCCGTCCGTTACAAAACTTTCGTCGCACTTTTCTCAGCAACTATAACATGCAGCAGCCTAAAACTTTGAATATTGCTTCATCCCATAGTCCCATGTGGTGTAAAGCGATTTCATGCTCCTTGCTCATCTACTTCCTGTTTATCGCATATTTTTAGATTTTGGCGGGGGTATCTTTAGTGAGCATTAGCTCACAGATTTACTTGTTTATTCTCTAATTTGTAAAACATTTCTTTTGCATCTTTTACTCAGGTGTCAGATTGGACTGGTGCAACATACCAAGATAAAAGACATCTAGGTTTGTATATATATTTGTTTATAATAATACCCCTTTAATAGACTGATTCTATTATAGTTTGCTCATTAAATGTTTAGAAATGATGTCCTGGTAACTGCTTTTGCTTCATATTCTTTGTTATATTTTGGTGGCTTAAGAAGAAAATTTGTATTGCATTTTAATATCTTGTATTCTATTTGCATTTAAAATTCATTCTTTTAAGTGAATTTGTAAATACTGATGCTTTTATTTAAGAAGAGTCTAGATAATATTGTAGGTATCAATTGTTACTACTATGCACAGACTACAGTGGACCATTTTCATACAATTATTGAACTAACAGCTGTTAACTTTCCCATGATCAGTTTTAATTTTAGTAAAAAACTTAAGGCACGCATTATTGAAGTTCATGCATAATTGATTCTATTTCAGGAAAGTATGCATCAGCATTTGGAGGAGGTGGTAGTCAATATGCTTACTATCACGAAGAAGATGAAAGTTCCTTTCAGCTTGTTGATACTCAGAAAGTTCAGAAACCAGTCTATCAAAGGAACCGTCGTATGTTTCAACAAGTAAGATTGCATTTTTTAAAACACTCTTCTTGAATAGTTACTGCTAACCTACACTGTGCAGAAAATGTTTTTAATGTTTGTGAATTAACTTAACATTTTATCTCCACTATAATATGTTGTTCAGACATGACTTTAAATTTTTCAACCACAAGCCGAATCTTTTATGTTACTTTGTTTGGTAGTAAATTACCAAATTATCAACTTGTCAAGGGTGTGAAATAATCAATTATCATTAGTCCTAGAAGTTTGTGTATTAAGCCAATGATTGGTTATTATATAATTATTACAACATGCTTGCATAGAGATTTAATATTTCAAGTTGCTATTAAGAATTATTTGAACAAGGGTGAGATCAAAGAATACAAATGGACTCATTGTGTAGAAAAAATAGCTACAGGATTGCATGATTATAGGTCGTTTGCGTTAAAGCTGGACCCCTAAAATCATGATATATCTCAATAACTATCGAATGGAATTAACTCAAATTTTGTATGTGATCATAACTAGCATTTTCCTTCTCAAATCCAAAAATTCAGAATTTTTCTTTAGTTACATAACATACTTCCCATAGACATGCAATGCAAATTTTGAAGCCGAAAAGAGACTTTTGTTAAATGGGTATGTGCCATAATCAGAACAGTCACATAACAGTAGATACAAAATAATAGCTAAATATGAGCCCAGGTTAGAAATTTTATTTGATAACAAAGTATAACAGTACATACAAACTCAAATATCATCATCACTGTCGTCTGTATCGTCAACATCTATACAAATTATACACATATGATTTTAAAGACGGACCTCTGCTTTACAATTCAGTAGACCGTTGAGTGTTTATTTAAGCGACAAATTTACAGTAAACGCATGGGACTTGGTATAAATACACTGGAAGTAAGACAATGTTATAATCAGAACAGCTTATTTTACCTCCCGCCGGATTTTTGATAAAAAAATCCAAAAATTTTGCATTATACCTTATGGAAAACTTTTTTATTTATCTATTAAAAATTCTGAAAATTTAAATCCTAGATGGAAAAATTGAAATGAGATTGTATCAAATTTTTTAGCAAAATAGCTGTTATAGTTTAAAAGATATTTACGGCAAATATGGATCCGCAAACGACCTTTACTTTATAGTAATTTAGAGCCAGTCGCAAAATGATAAGACTGTCGCTATGTAGCACTTTTAAAAAGGTATTTTTGTACTAGCCAAGTACTATTTTAGGGCTGCTGCAAATGTATGAATGTATACAACTAGCAAACACTTTTTAGGTTGTCCTACATTGTAGTAAACCTTTGCAAAAGATATAATAGTGCTACTATGTAGTGCAAGGTAGAAAACTGGCTTGTGGCTTCATTATTACAGCTCAGCATTTAATAAAATGAAATGAAGCAATTTTTGGCAGAATCCATTTGAATATGTAATAATTCATGTATAATATAAATGTTATTTGTTTGTATCTTCAGAATAAACAACGTCGTGAAAGAGAGAGGAAGCAACAACAACAACAAGCTAACAATATGCAAGTATTGTCTAAGACTCAGAAGAGTAGAGAAAGGTAGGTCACTTCAGTTAGTTGATTGATTGAGTCCTTTGGTTTATATTGCACCAACTACAGACCATTTTTTCCTTACATAATGGGTTGTTTACAGGCCTCTTGCCCTCTTGAATTTTTTTTAATCATGCAGTTTTCCCCAAATTTGGAGTTGACGTTGGATTTATTGTTCCTCTAGCTATGAAATTTCGATTACATTTCCCCAAATGTTCTATATAAAAAAGGCCCCAGGCCCCTTCCCCAAATACTGAAAAAAGCCCTTGAACTATGTGTTGCTCCAAGCTCTATCAGATGCAACAATACTTGGATGCTTGAAATTATGTTCATAGTTGCTACTCATGACTAGCAGTTTATATGTACATCTAACAACAAAATAAATCTTTAACTTGACCTTGGCCTGATTACTAGGGGTGTAACAATATGGTAAAAACCGTATTGCAATATATTGCAATACACGAAACCCGTATTGCAATATATTGCAATATATTGCTATGCATATCATTCTTTGCGCATACATGCATAGCATGAATTAATGCACGTGCATCGCCTTAATTTGATCAACATTGTACATAGATATTTGTATTTTCAAATGATATACCGAATTACGCAATTGTTTGAATAAGTTAGAAAAAATATTTTGAATGGACTTTCAAAGATTATTATTCTCTAATTTACCAAAAATATTTCAAGTTTCCGAGAACATTTACACATTTATTCAAACCTAAATTTCAGACTCTGATATAACGGATGAGTATGGAACATAACTATATAGAAAAACCGGTTCAGGGAAAAACGAACCGGTTAAAAACCGTCAGAAGTCGTATTGCAATATAAACCGGTATATCGGTTAACCGTTACACCCCTACTGATTACCCATAGCACATGGTCAGGTCATATCTAAGTCTTTCATTTAAATATGGTGCGTAGATGTGTCATCACATAGGGAGCATTTATTTGTTCACTTAAGATTCTTTCCTTTTTTTGTAAGTTACTAGTACATGTACTAGGTTTTGATAGATGTGAGACTTGGGATATTTCCATTTTTTTAAATGTAAATTTCAATTGAGCTTTCAAAATTTTTACATGAGCACCTGTTCCAATGTCACCTTGCATTTTTTCAGGGATCGTCAAAGATTGCTTAGAAAATGGCAAAAGCAGTTTGGTCGACAACAAGAAAATAGACAGAAGGTAGGTCCTATTACAGGGCTTTTTCAAGGGGTTTTGGGAAAAAGGCCCCTGCCGAAATTGGGAATTTTTAACGCTGTAAATAGTCCAGTTTGGGAAAAAATATATCAACAAATCAACCCAATATGGAAATTTCATCTTCAATTTTTCTGCCTTAAATCTATATATGCTTTGCTTTGGTGTCAGTGCAAGTGTTGCATTTCTCTTTAACATCTTGTTCTGACAGTTCAATGAGGCATTTAATGCGAATTCTCATGTATTTATTATTTTTACATGAAATCTCGCGATTTCTTTTGTAAAGGCAAAAGACATCCTGTTCAAAGGGAATTATTTATTTATTTTTTTTCTTTAAATTGGGAAAAATGGTCATTATTTGGCATTGGGAACGGGGCCCATGTTCGTCCCCGTGAGATAGGCTGAAAAAGCCTTGTATTAACATATTGTTGGAGGACATGAACTATTTACTAAATTATGTAGTGTGGGATATTTTAAAGTCCTTTTACTTTCTAAACTTTCTTAAACTTGATGCAGTTTTCACCAATCATGTAATGATGTATATCAATTATGCTGACTATTTTAACGCTAAAAAATCGGGGTTCAACACTGTTTTAGGGAATCTTAGGAACCCAATAAATTTTGAAGAATCCCAATGATGATTAGTTAGGGATTCCCTCTAGATCCCTTTAAATTGCCTTGATCTTACATGATTTTAGTTCACATGAACTGTTTATCACAATTAGTGACAACAAGTTTGTACTATTATTTGAGGGATCCCTAATAAAAAGGAGGAAACTCTGCGTATCTGACGAGAGATTCCTTCTGAATCCCGGGCAACGACAGTAAGTGTCAAAGCCTGCATAAATACTGTACCTATTAAATGTCTCTTACTGCTCCTTTACTTGATTGTAGAAATTTGTAATGAGTTATTGTTGTACTTTCAGACACCATTAAAACATCGTGATGCCTCAGTACAAGTACGTGAAACCTGGGATGTTGTTGAAGAATTAGACTTTCCTAGAATGTCTAAACTTACACTACCTGATATCTCTGAAGGAGAAGACTTGTAAGTCACTTGATATTTATACCCCCGCTTCGAAGAAGGGGGGGTATACTGTTTTACCCTTGTCCGTACGTGCGTCCGTCCGTTACAAAATTTCCGTCGCAGTTTTCTCAGCAACTATAACATGCAGCAGCCTAATACTTTGCATATTGCTTCATCCCATAGTCTCATGTGGTGTAAAGCGATTTCATGCTACTTGCTCATCTACTTCCTGTTTGTCGCATATTTTTAGATTTTTGCGGGGGTATCACTAATGAGCATTAGCTCACAGATTTACTTGTTAATCTTGTCTTTCATGCTGCTTTCATTAATTAATACATCAACTATATGATGTTGAGTTTCAGTGAGTTTTTGCCTCAAAAGGGGACTGAAATCAGGCCTTTTCACTGTGGAAAGAAACTGACCAATAATTCCCTAAAACATGAACAAAATTTTACAGTTGATAGCAGATTATTTTTAGCCATATAAGTCTGATGGGATCTATCATCCATTCAATGTCTGTTTTCTGTTGGTGGCTGGGTCAGAAACATAGGGCTGCTGCGAGTATTCGAGTACTCAGATACTCGTGATCCAGATCAGAAAATCGGGTACAAATATTCGTCACATTCGAAATCGTCGGATGGCAATCTTTTTTTTTTTTTTTTTTAATTTTTTTTTTTAGTTTACTTCCGCTGAAAACAAGCCGCATTACTTATGTAAACTCAAACATTTGATTGATTCATATTTAAACAAAAATGCTTTCACTTAATGCCCATTTAACGTATTGTAATAGTAATGTTTGGAGTACATGGTTTTCCATTTAGTAAAAGCTAATGTAATTCATCACTTATTTTTGTTATTATGTGAAATTCTGTATGCTTCTCCATTAACAAGTGATTCGTGGTTCAATTTGTGAGTCGCTATGCATGAATCGTGGTTCGGATCGGATCGCAACTTGCTCAACGATCCACAGCCATACAGAAACATGTGTGTTTCTTCAAGTACTTTTTATGGGAGTAGTGTTTAAAAGACATTGATTAAAAAAAATAATTTTACATTAACATTTTCAATAGTTTCACAGTTTTAGAGAATTAAGTAAAAATTCATGTATTGAAAGTCTCAGATGGAAATATGCGACTAGTTACTGGTTAACTGTTAAATCCAGAGATTTAGCCTTTACAAGAATGGCAAGTTGGTGGACTGACTGCCTTGATATGACCAATACAGTATGTTGCTACGGCGTTACACCCTACAAAAATGAACCAACAAAAACAACTGTAGGTTATAAAATTTTGTGAATGTATTGTTCAGATTGAGATGTGGAAGTATGGAATACTATGACAAGTCCTATGATAGAGTATCTACTAAGAATGAGAAACCATTGAAAAGAATCAATAGAATATTTCATAAAGTTACAACTACTGATGATCCTATTATCAGACAGGTAGGAGAAAGTCTTTATAAAAACAGCAACCCGGGTTTGTAGCTCTGTTGGTAGCATGCCTGGATTTCGAATCTAGTGTCCGCAAGGGGGTACGGGTTGGAATCGCACCTTTGGAGGTTATTCCCTTTGTTGGAAAATTTGACAATAATGTCAATTTTCCTCCATTAATAAGGTATATGGGGAAGTTTGCAGCCTTGTGGAAGGGTAGGTGAGTACTGGTTATAGACAAGGGTCCAGGAAACCTTTTGTTTTAAGGTGCGCTGGACACTGTAAAATAACCTAGAAAATAGTGTTGACTTGGTGTTAAGCCCAGCATAAAAAAATTAAAATAGCTTAATTGACATTATGCTGAGGCTGTGATAACAACGCCCTTAGACAAGTGGCTACTTTGTTTTAAAAAGTAATCCTTTGTGTCCAAAGACATGCAATTATGTTTGTAATGTAGTATGCACTAATCCTTTCATTAATGAACATTTAGAAATGGGAGGTCCGGCATATTGTCAATTGGTTAAAATCTCTTTACTTTGTGAATTTTGTTATTTCAATTTTAGAATATATTATGCTAAATCATGAAAAAGGACAGCATATTTAACCAATCCTTAAGATTTCTTTCGCTCCAGACTGGTCCAGTCTAGTAAACTTTCATTTGGTTCTGTACAAAAATACAATTTGCTATGAAATAAATACAGTGCACCTTTTCACAAAATTCTTACGAGAAAAGTCATTGTAAGTCAATTTTTAAATTTTGCAGTTCCAAGTCAGGATAACAAAATGATATGGTATGATATTCAAAAGGTGTACAATATTCTACATAGTTCAATAAAATCTGGGACGAACTGATTGGCCAAAAAATGACTGAATTATTATTGTTTCTTGATTTCGACTTAAGGTGGTTTTTATCGTTATGTTTTTGTGAAAAGCGCCGCAGAATTGATCTTTAGCTAGTCCCAGTCTTCCGGCAATGACTGCATTTTGTTGAGTCTCTGTGCTAAATGTCATATGATTTATCTAGTTGTACTTGACTTTCATATTTTTTTAATTCAGCTTGCCAAGTCAAAAGGCAATGTGTTTGCTACTGATGCTATCTTAGCCACTTTGATGTGTTGTACACGTTCTACGTACTCCTGGGATATTATAGTTCAACGTGTTGGCAAGAAATTGTTCTTTGACAAGAGAGATGACTCTGAGTTTGATTTGTTGACCGTGAGTGAGACGGCCATTGAACCACCACAAGATGAAGTTGGAAGTATCAATTCACCAAGAAATCTTGCTTTAGAAGCTACATTTATAAACCATAACTTCTCTCAACAAGTTCTTAAAATGGTAAGACTAGATACATTATGTTTATTGAACAGCTATAGTTTTAGAAAATTGACATGAGACATATGGCAGGATACAGTGCCATGCTATTCTGCTTTAGAATGATAACTACAGAAATGATGAAATTCTTACTGTTGATGTTGTAAATGAAAAATTTAACAATTTCCTCTAAGAAGTTCTGATCTGTTGATGAAAATATCTTGAATTTATAGGTTTAATTCCAATCTAATTAATATTGTTGAAAATAGAGTAAATGATTTTGCTGAAAAGTTTTTGAGAATTGTTCTTCATATTTATCAAATTAACAGATTTATCATTGATTACAGGGTGAAGAGAAATATTCATTTGAACATCCAAACCCATTTATACAAGAAGATGAGGAGAGTCAAGTAGCGTCTGTTGGTTATAGGTTAGTTACATTTGTTTAATATTGTATACAGTCCCCGCAAAACGTGTCGGACCGATGAACAAATCCCATAAACGTTTTGGTCCATCTAGATCTGCAGGTTTACAGGACCAGTTTGGGGAAAAAATTAACTTTGAATTGGATTGTTGTCATTTCTTGTAAATATTTAATATCTAAGAAAAGAGTTCAATTCTGTTTGATTTTTAATGTAATACATGCTAGAATTAAGCTTATGAGATTAAAATTGTCTTGATTTGAAAGTTGTACCACTGAGATCTTAATTGTGTTTGTCCAATGAAGTCAAGTCAATAAAACCTCAAAACAATTTGAAAAAACCCGGGTCGATAGTGCAGTTGGTAGCGCACCAGGATTTGGATACTCGTGCCCGAGGGGGTGCGGGTTCCAATCCCACCCAGGGAGGTTATACCCTTCCATGAAAATTTGACAATAATGTCGATTTTCCTCCATTGATTAGATAATATGTAGAAGTTTTTCGGCCTTGTGGAAGGGTAGGTGAGTAGGTTATAGACAATGGTCCAGGAAAGCTAGGTTAGGTGCGCTGGATGCCGTAAAATGACCTAAATTGTGTTGACATGGCATTTACTCCAATAAATAAATAAAATACAATTTGAAAAAAATTGTTTCAGGTTATGTAAAGTAGCTACATTTTGAATTTTACATGACTACTTCCTTGTAAAAATCTTCTATACAGTATAGTTTTAAAAACCTGATTCCAGAACAAAAAAATAGTCAATAAAAAACAAGTTTCAATTCATATGTGAATGGATTGGGTTTGCAATATTTCTGTTAAAATAATTTTGAAATTATATTTTTTCTTATAAATTGTTGACAACTTGTATTTCAGATATAAAAAGTTTAGTTTAGGTAATGATATAGAATTGATAGTGAGATGTGAACATGATGCTGTCATGTATGGTGTTAGTGGTGAAAAACAATTTGTTAACATCAAAACATTGAATGAATGGGATCCTAGAGTAAGTAACTCATTTATACCATCCCCTGACAGGGCTCGACCTTGAAGGTTGACCAATTGCCATATATCACCCATATTGGGGTTCATCATGCATCTTGTTACTGCTAGTAAACATTTATTTGGTTTGGGCAAGTAAAACTTATAAGCTGGTTTGGTCAACTGGGCAATTTAATTTGAAAATTAATGCCAAGCTCTGACCTGAGCATGAAGCACCAAGGATAAATTATTGTGGCATGGGGATTGTCTTGATTCTATTGTGCCGCATGCATCATGGTCATCAATTTTACATATTTACTTTCTATAGGTCATGTTTTAGCTCCTATTTTCATCAAATCTGGTCTGAAGCTTCATGTCAATGAATCTTGATCAAGCCTGATAATAACTCATTTGGTTGAAAATTAGATCACTTGGTCAAACTGTATGAAATTATTCTTAAAAAGCATACTTTGACAGAACAGTGTCATCTGATCCCTTGGTGGTTTTTTTTTGATAATTTAAAGAATAGTGACAGCTATTGTCTTTTATAGTTTATTCTGATAATTAGTTGGGCATGTCCTTTAACTCTGTGTCATGAATCTTGTAAGCTTAGTGAAACATATGTATGTGTGACAGGTATGATGAATACATTGTTATTGATAGAGATATATGATATATATGTTTATCCTCTAAGAAGTTCTGATCTGTCAAAATAGACGAATTCAAAGATTTTTTTTTATTTTTTCTCGTCCCCCTTTCTAAATGTGAATTTTAGCATGGTAGTCTTCCTGTACAGTGATCTTGTGGACAGTTATCTGAAATTAATAAAAATCTCATTTTAGTATATAATTGTTATACAAAGTACTTCAAGAAACATTCTGAGTCTGCTATGACCAGAATACAAACTTAGTTATTGTCCATTTTTTCTCAGCTGTCAAAATTTAAAAAAATACATTGATTGAATTCACACTATCTTGATATCATGAGTGTTAGACAAAGGATACAAACTCACTGTGAAATTATTCATGTTTTGACAGTTGAGAAAAAACGAACTATACATTTAGTGCCCCACCTAGTGCTATGTTCTTACTTACATGTAGTTAGACAATTTAAATGCTAACCCATAGATATACATAGCATTACTTTGGGCATTTTTCTTGATAAAAACAATTTAAATTACAGTGTAGTGGTGGTGTTGATTGGCGTAGTCGTCTTGATAATCAACGTGGTGCTGTATTAGCAACAGAATTAAAAAACAACAGCTGTAAATTAGCTAAGTGGACAGTGTGTTCATTGTTGGCTGGATCTGATCATTTAAAATTTGGGTATGTAAATTGTAACTGATTTTATTTCTTGTGTTTAATGTTCCATGGTTGTTTCTATAGCAATCTGATTAAAACCCGATCTAAAATTTTCCGCTTGACTACTCGCTAATTTAGATCTGGCCTTTTCCAAACGAAGGTCACTTTCAGGTGACCTTTTCTCATCATAATATTCATGACGAAATTCTTATTATACGTAACTTGTTTACATCGTCTACGTCATGCAATTTGAACTGAGCCGTCCAATCACAGACTGTGAATGATACAGCTGTTAAATTAGCTTGCAAACCTTGGTCTAAAAATAGAAATTACGAAATCAAAATGCTATTAATAGTGTTTCGTCTAGATGAAAGCTACACATTGATTGGTCGACACTAAGTTCATCTCGACATGACCTTCCACGGAGACAGTAGAGATCCTGTACGACAATGCTCTTCAGGATATCTGTTTACGGAGATTGTTTCTATAGCAACAGCTTAGAAACTGTTAGTAGCCGCCTGGCAAGCTCAGTTGGTATGGCCCAAGTCTTCTGATCAGAGGGGGTCACAAGTTTGATTGCTTGATGAAGTATACTTTTGCGGAGCTTGGTCGTGAAATAATTTCTACAGCCTCCTTCTACTGATTCTAAGTCATGTGGGGCAGTTGTCAGTCACTGACAGAATTGTACACCTGGTAACTGGTTAACTGCTATATCCCGAGGTTTAGCCTTTCCAGGAACAGTGAGTAGGTTAACACTGAGGTAAACCCTAACCAAAAGAACTGAAAGACTTCAGATGATACAGTATTATTTGTCAATATTGGTGTAATATGGATTTATATTTTCACCTTTTGAGTTCATTGTAATGAAAATATAAAATTGTATGTTTTTATCATACATTGTCATCAAATAACTAAATGTCACTTATTGCATAAAAGCATTTTTTTTGTTTATTATTACAGCTATGTATCTAGAAATCATTTAAAAGATACAGCTAACCATGTTATACTTGGCACTCAGCAATTTAAACCAAATGAATTTGCTAATCAAATCAATTTGAATATGGATAATGGTTGGGGTATATTAAGATGTATTATTGATATTTGTCTGAAATTGAAGGAAGGAAAATATCTTATCATGAAGGATCCAAATAAGGTTGGTATTGTATTGATTTTTAAGAATATGCTTTTTTGTTCTTAGTTTTAAGCCAGATTTTTTTAACGAAAAAATTTGGCTTATAGTTTGACAAAACCCGGGCGAGCCGTTGGGCTTGCAGGAGACAGGTGTCGTTAACAAATGCATTAAAGTTTTTTCTTTACCAAATATTTCTGCAATTTATTATCAGATCTTTATGAAACTTTATACATTGATAACATACCATGTGATGAACAGAATTATAAAGTAACCACAACTCTACCTGGTTTATTATGGATTATTTCCCTTTGTAATTTTTGCATTAAAGTTTTTAATATGTTGGATATCTCTGTCATTTATGGTCAGATCTTGATGAAAATCCGGCTTTAGTGTGTTTTCCACATTACATTTCTTGTTTTATTCTTTAAAGGCCATAGTTTTTGATCAATTGTTGATGTAAAAAAGGACATTTTTTATTGAGATGTGCCGGCTGTATATGTCTATTTAAATCTTAACCACTGTAAAATTAATGCAGAATTCTGATGATCCCGAAAACCCTACAGTATAAATCACCCTGTTCTTACAACAATTTAAGCTCTCATGAATTGATTATCAAAATAAGTGATTGCAAATATGTATCTAAGTTTTTTGTCTGTTACTGGAGGAATCCTTACAGTAGTTATGTAAAAGAGGAATTTAAAAAAAAATGACTAGGGGTCTCTAGATCCCAGGTAAATGCAGAAAGTGTTGAACCCTTACTCAGCTTATTTTTCAATGATAAGCATGCTTGTCCTTTGGCAATTAATTCATCAAACATAATAATTATCATCTATTTGACCATAGGAATAGTTTAAAGATATTCTTAATCCCACATTGGCTGAGAATGTAAAGAGTTTCTAAGTAGTGATTTTTTTCTAGAAATGTCTTGAGTATGAATTTTAGTTCAGATTGACAGATGTGATGAATACATTGTTATTGATAGAGATATATGATATATTTGTTTATCCTCTAAGAAGTTCTGATCTGTCAAAATAGATGAATTCAAAGTTTTAATTTAGTCCTCTGCCCCTATTTTCCCTCTTTCTAATTAGACAATGCAACACTTCGTATCCTTTGTGCTGATTGTCAAGAAAAAACATCAAACTTTCCAATCATCAATAATCACATTCTAAAAATAATTATGTGCTTAATTGGCTTTAGAATATACTAGATAATATTTCTGTAAGATTGTTAAGCTGTTATTCGAAATACAAGATTCCGCTAAATCTGAAAACTTCTACCAAGTGTGAATGGTTATTCAAGTTTGAAAAAATGTTGTTGATAGTTGAAGGTTAAAACCATAGAATAGACAGAAATGATGATACTTATTATTATTTGATAGAAGTAGATGATATTGTTTTATTATCCTCTAAGAAGCTGTCTGATCTGTCTATATGTTTATATTATTATATTGTTGTAATGCTACTATTTCGTCTTACTGATATACCAGTTATTAATGCTTAGGTGTTTAAGTCTTGGACTGGTTATCACTTGTTTCCTTCAAGTTGTCGTATTTGCTGGATTTAAATAACCTAACATATTCATGATAAACAGATATGATGAACCTTTTTATATTGATAGAGATATATGATATACTTGTTGATCCTCTAAGAAGTTCTGATTTGTTTATGAATACTGATGTTAAAAAAATGAAAAACTTTGAAAATTATATAGTGAGGACCCAATGCTAGATAGAAATGATGATATCTTTATCATTGATAGTAATATATGAAATAGTATTATTATCCTCTAAGAAGCTGTCTGATCTCTCTATATAATATAGTATTGGTGGTGTCTTTGGTGTGTATTGTATTTTTAATCATAGTGAGTCTGGCTTTACAGGGCTCAAATTTAAGCTCGCATACTTGCAAATTTTCGGAAGTTAAAATCGCTGAAAAAATATTTTTGTTTAAACTAATGAGGCTTAAGTTAGCATTGAAACAGTCAGGAAGATCGATAGCATTAATTAAAGAATCGCAGTACAAACATGTACAACATTCTTTGTCTATCCCACAATAAAGGACTACAACAGCATTGTTCTATCCATCTAGTTTAATATAGTACTATGTTGTTTTATATTGCATATATAAAAGAAACCATGTATGCCATAAAAATTTGGAGAAAGAATGCAGCAATCTTCTTCATTTTTGCGAGTTGAAATGAAATCAACTCGCAAAAATTTGCAGGTTCATTTTTTTGTTCACTTCAAGCCCTTCTTTATTGAAAGAATCAGTAAATAAGCAATTACTACTGTTGTTATGTTTTGTTTCTAGAAATGTCTTGAGTATGAATTTTAGTTCAGATAGACAGATATGATGAATACATTGTTATTGATAGAGATATATGATATATTTGTTTATCCTCTAAGAAGTTCTGATCTGTCAACATAATGTATAGAGTAGTTTTAACTTACTGTTAGTGGAAGATTCTGGATGGACTTCACAGCATATAGATTTTGGTTTGCTCAGTTGGTATCTTATAAGTGTACTGATTGAGAGGTTGTGCTTTGATTCCTGAGGGGGCATACTTTTGTAGAGTTTGGTCGTAAAATAATTTCTTAGGCCTTTCTTCCTCCTACCACTGATTCTAAGATATGTAGGGTAGCTTCCAAGTCACTGACAGAAGTATGTGACTAGTAACTGGTTAACAGCTTAATCAAGAAATTTAGCCTTTCAATGAACTGTAAGTAGATTGACTGACCGCTGTAATATGATGTATACAGCTGAAAACAGTGATTAAGCTTTTCCAGGAACAGTAAGTAGGTTGACTGATCTCTGTTTTATGACCTATACAAAGTGTAACTACAGTGTTAATCCCAACAATAAAAAATGAAGTATGATATATAAATTATAACTATATATTTCCAGCCAATGGTACGTATCTATGATATACCAGATAATACATTTGAAACAGATGAAGATGATGAAACAAGTGATGAGGAAGATATTACTGATGATAGTGATGATGAGGGTATGTAGATATACATCATGGGCTTAGCAAAAAACGGTTGTTACTCAATTTAAATAATGAGTGAATTACGACCGTTCTACTTTAAGCCCCCAACATGTTATACTTTATGTTCTATGACTTCACTTTACATCTTGCTTCATGGTAATCTTTCGGCATATTTTGGGGGCTGAAATGGGCCCCATTCCCTTTCAAAATCATATTTTCCCCTATTTCAGATAATAGTTTGCCTTAAAATAGAAGGAAAGAAAGACTCTGTTTTTATTAACATTATTATTGTTAATTATTGTTCACAAACAATTTTGAGTATGGAAAATAAATATAGTTAAAGAACAGCTTCAGGTCAGCTGTTTTATTTGTCATTCTACAGTCACAACAGTTTACTATAGACATTTTTGAGTTGACTGAAAATTCCCTATATTGTCTTGAAACAATGCGAATTTCCCTTTCCCGAGGGTACCTGCCTAAAAAGTTGTCTAGCCCTCTCTTTTAGAAAAACAATAAAGAGATGTCGTTGTGACCTTTTCTTGTTAGCAGCATGTTAATGTGAAAGAATATTTCTCTGATATACAATATTATCATATTGGGCAGTTGTCAGTCACTGACAGAAGTGTGTTCTTAGTTACTGGTTTACAGTTATATCCAGAGTTCATGCCTTTCCAGGAATGGTGAGAAGGCTGACAGACCATCTTGATATAACCTATATCAATCAATCATCTATCAAATCCGATAGTTTATTTGTCATCTGCTGCCGGTGTCCCAGAGACTGAGGTGGACAGCAGGCGGTTAGATCTTCTAACCTCTGTCCTCCATGTAATCCTGTCTAGAGGATTGCTGTTGTGCATCTTGTATGTCTTCATGTCTACTTTCACGCACTCCGACCAGGACTTTCTTGGCCGCCTAAGTTTGCCAGAGGATGGGATTCTCAGACTTATAATAGAGTTGATGCATCCGGTAGAATGCATCACATGCTCATACCATCTAAGCCTTCTTGTACGGAGGGCATCAGTCACATCAATTAAGCCGAATTTGGTGAAGAGAGCTTCTGTGAGGGTCTCATCATAGGGCTTGGTCCCGCATATCCAATGTGTCACCGCCCTGTCATTTCTGCATAGCCTCTGTAGGTCAGCATCTATTGTGGCCCAGGTTTCACTACCATACAGTAGCACAGAACGAACACAGGTGTAGTTCCATTGTTAAACCCAACAAAAATATGAAAACTCCAAAATATGTAATAAAACCTTATCTAATTTAAACAAATAATAGTATCAGTATTATTTATTGATTGTTGTTTTGTATTTTCAGAAGCTGAGAAGTAATGCCAATGATGACATTCTCATGGTTATAGTGACCCTATCATCTGGATTCTTCTTTCGAATTTATTATTCATCTACCTTTGATTAGTGCTTGGATTTATTTATTTACTTTGTCAAACATTGATTCTATTTGAATATACAATCAGGTTTTAAATGGTTTGTATGCTGTAAATAGGGTATGAACCTATATATGATTATATAGTTTAGCTACGATTTCAAAACAGTCCTCCAAAAATGCTGTAGTCACTTGAATTATAAATGCTGAAATTAATTGACATCTTACATCAATTATAGGTTTATACCCTTAAAAGGCATATTTGATCTGAACTTATTGATTTATTTGGTGACTTGATATCCTGTTTAACATTGCTGTAACCTATCATGTACAGAATTTTAGCTTCTGATGACTTTTTGTTTATGTTCGCAGGGACTTGACATTAGTTTTTTAAACTAGGGTGCCCTATTGGACAACCAGCGGTATATTTTATTTGCCTTAACCCAAATAAATGACATTGAGGGCAATTGAAATACTATAATGTCAATCCTGTGTTTGTTCTAACTTCATCATGGGTCTGTCTGAAATTTAATTGAAATACATGTATAACTCTTTTAACAAATAATAAAACATTAAAAAATTTGCTGCGCCGTGGCAGTGTTACCATGGTTTTTGGAAACATAATTTTGAGGAGAAATGTAAGCTTTATTATAGAAATGTTAGATCAACATTTTGTATATACATTGAAATTTTTATTGATGTATAGAAATGTTAATTTGAAGTAATACTTATTATTTGAGAGTAAAAATCCAGTTCATTTTTATCAACCCTCGTAGTGTGCTTGGTATGATATGCTCAACACTGATTTTTTTTAAAAGAAGGACATTATCTAAGACTGTTAAAATTGTATGTTTATTTGATGATTTGATACATAATGCATTATAAGAGATTCTAACTAATTCTAGTATGCTAAATTGCCCTGAATTAGATTTCACTCTTAACTATTGTTTCAAAACATTAAAACATCTTGCTATACTGATGTACATGCTGTCTAAACATAACACTTAGTTCAGACTCTGATGTAATATTCTTGTTAAATTGGATGTACTGATAGTGATATGCTTCTT
The DNA here is from genome assembly GCA_025267735.1 of Mactra quadrangularis. Taxonomy (NCBI): domain Eukaryota; kingdom Metazoa; phylum Mollusca; class Bivalvia; order Venerida; family Mactridae; genus Mactra; species Mactra quadrangularis. The sequence continues at coordinate 58,345,332 of CM046303.1, read as the reverse complement.
TAAAAATGTTCAATCTATGATAAACAAATTATGTACAGATATGTAACCATCTATAGATTTATTTCACAAATAAATGTAACAACTAATATATTTGTTCTGTTTTTTATTTGAAAAATGTTGACTGATTTTCTAATCTTGGTCGGCAGTGCAGTTGGTTGTGCGTCTGGGTTCGAATCCCATCTAGGAAGGTTATACCCTTCCATGAAAATTTGACTATAATGTCAGTTTTCCTTAGAGAAGTTTTCTGCATTGACAAGTGAGTACTGCTTATAGACAAGGGTCCAGGAAAGCTAGGTTAGGTGTGCTTGACACCGTTCAGTAACCTTATTAAAATGTGTTAATGCTGTGTTAAACCAAATATAAATTGACTGTTTTTAGCCCAACAACTCTGAGATTATGACCCATGCGTGGACATCCCATGTAAACTGGTATTTCATAACCACTGCAGGGGTGGATCCTGGATTTTTTTTAGAGGGGGTCCGAACTTTCGAACCACAACCACATTATACACATTTTGCAGAAAAATGCAACATACTAATAATAACAAGGAAAATAATGTGGGAGCCACATTAAAGCCGGATTTTTCTGCATATGGGAACATTGAGAACAAGTTTACGTTGTTACAAAAGAAAGTCATTTGATAAATTGCTTATCAGAAGGTATACAAAGGGCGATAATGAATCTTGAAGGAAAAAAGAGTTCAGTTACTTTATAATTATTTGTCCTATTGTATCTTATCTGATCATTTTGTTGGTATTTGACTAAGATGGTGTAAGACAGGAAAACTATTAATGAAAATAAAGCAAAACTAATGGTATGAAATTGGTAAGAGAATTTAATTCAAAAAATCTTATATGGCAAATGGTGAATTGTTGAAACAAAATGGCGGGAAAATGCCAGAATACTTGCTATTGGAGAGATCCAACATACTGAAACCTTTACCATAAAAATTACAATGGGAAAAAAATCCATATTTAAGCCAGGTAGAGTTGCCATTAATGTCTAATTCTTTCAACAAATGGTATGTAATCATTGTATGGAATTATATAAACATCAAACCATAAATAGCAGAGATATCCAACAATTTGAAAACTTTAACGCAAAAAAAAACAAAGGGAAATAATCCATTATTAAGCCAGGTAGAGTTGCCGTTAATGTCCAATTCTTTTCAAAAGATGGTATGTAATCATTGTATGAAATTTCATAAACATCTAACCAGAAATAGCAGAGATATCTAAAAATTTGAAAACTTTAACGCAAAATTAACAAAGGGAAATAATCCATTTTTAAGCCAGGTAGAGTTATGGTTACTGTCTAATTCTTTGCAACAGATGGTAATTAATCATTTAATGAAATTATATAAACATTTAACCATAAATGGCAGAGATATCCAACATTTTGAAAACTTTAACGCAAAAAAACAAAGGGAAATAATCCATTATTTAGCCAGGTAGAGTTGTGGTTACTGTCTTAATCTGTTCATCACATGGTATGTTATCATTGCATGAAGTTTCGTAAAGATCTGACAATAAATGGCAGAAAAATATGCCAAATTAAAAACTTTAACGCAATTGTTAACGACACCAGACACCCAAAATTACAAAGGGCAATAATCCATAATTAAGCCAGGTAGAGTTGCGATTACTGTCTTATTCTGTTCATCACATGGTATGTTATCATCGTATGAAGATTTGTAGAGATCTGACTATAAATGGCAGAAATATAAGGTACATTAAAAACTTTAACGCAATTGTTAACGACACCGGACGCCCGCCCGCCCGACCACCCGCCCGTGTTCGCCAAACTATTAGTCGAATTTTTTCGTTGAAAAATCCGGCTAAAAACTACATAACCATTAAATCTATGTTAATTACCGAAAAAAATTGCTTCATGCTACTTAAAAATGACTTGCAGTCAAGGAATACATTAATGGACAGCTACATTTTCCAAATTCTAGGGGGGGACCCCCCCTGGATCTGCATGCACTGATGGTTCAATTCCTGGGCAGGACATACTCTCGTGGAGCTTGGTCATGAAATAATATCTTTAGCCTTCCTCCCACTTCTTACTCTAAATCAGGTATGAAAGTTGTCAGCCCTTCCAGGAACAATAAGTAGGTTGAATGACTTCTGTGATATGACTTATACATCGTGTTGCTATGGTGTTAAACCAACCAAAATTAATTAACTAAGAGTCCATTACATAACTGACTTTGTAACATCATGAAAGGTTGTGCAAATAAATCAATATTGTGATGCAGACCTGTGGACTGGCTACCCCCTGGAAAAGGTCATTTATTTCAAACGGGCAATTATTGAAAAAACATTCTAAATATTTAATACACAATTAAAAAACTGTCCCGTATATATTATCATGTATGAGTTTTAAGTGTACTTCCAATATATTATACATGTATCATGCAGGTATACACGGGGCATAGGCGGACCCCCCCCCCCCCCCCTAGAATTTGGAAAATGTACCTGTCCATTGGTGTATTTCTTGCCTGTAAGTCATTTTTAAGTAGCATGAAGCAATTTTTCTCGGTGCTTAACAAAGATTTAATGGTTATGTAGTTTTTATTATCTATGTGTTGCATTTTTCTGCATAATGTGGTTGTGGTTCGAGGTTCGGACCCCCTCCCTAGAAAAGTTCTGACACCCCCCCCCCCCTAGAAAAAATCCTGGATCCGCCACTGCACGGGGGACTTAATACGAATATATGGGCATGCGCTTTTTTTCATGATCGTAAGTTGTGGACTGTTGTGCCTGTGCTCTAAGTGTCCTTGTCAATGGTAAATGTTAATTGATTTTCAATTTTGCTAAAAACAGTACTTAGTGCAAAGACTTGGAGAGCACTGTAAAGTAGGAATTGTTTCATTAAATGATTCAGGATTTTATATTCTAAATAGACAATAAAATCTAGTACATGTACTTCTACAATTATGTCCAAATCTATTTACATGAACAAGAAAGTAGTACACTGTCACATAATGTATCCATTAACATACTAGTATTAGAAAGTATGGTGTACCATTAGGACCTATATAATCATCTTCTGGTCACACTAGTGACATTATGCTGAAAACTCCCGCAGCAATTTCTTTCCTTCATTGAAAGAACAACACGTAACAACCGAGGGACGTTGGTTCAAACCACACATGAAATCTATCGTTGTTTCCTTAAGCATAAAAACTAACCTACTAGCTCAGCTTAGTACTAGGTGACCAGAAGAGCGATTAATCTAAGTTCTGTGAACTTGTGTCACCATCTAGATAAAATAAATCAGGATTATCTAACGCGTGACGTAACCGATGTTGGTAGTTTGACTACGCGAGGACGTTCTTACAAGTTTATAGAGCAAGTTATTTCTTTTCTTTTGGTTGATTTAAATGCCTTATAGCAATACATAGTAACCCTACTAACCGTTCCTGGAATAGCTAAATCTCGGGATTAAACCAGTCACCAGGCGATCACTTCCATCAGTTGCATGATTTAGAATCAGTGGTGAGAGAGGAGAATGGTCGTAGAAATTATTTCAAGACCATTCTCCTTGAAAGTATGCCTCGTCACGGAATCGAACCTACGGTCTCTCAATCAGTAGGCTTGTGTTCTGTCGACTGAGACAGGCAAGCGGATTTGATGAAGTAATAGCGAATTGGAAATTTGCAATCTTATAGAAGATGACACTGAGAGCACTCAATGGCATGTATGGGACACCATATAATAAGTTAAAGATTTTTATTGTTGACAAATCACAATGAAACATAATGGAATTTTAATTGCCACGAGAAATTTTGAGGGATATCTTGAGTTAACAATTTCCTGATTCTATTGTGACAGACAATAAAGTATTATATATCTAATATTTACAACCGACATTACAGGATTGTTCATTCTATAATGTAAACACAGAAATATTACAATTCTAATATTTAAATGTCATGAAAATAGAGTCCTGAGTTAAGTAAATTTGACAGTAATCGTAAAATAGGCGGTGAATTTTACATTAGAATTATTCTTTTAACTATTATTTGATAAGATTTTTAACAAAAATGATTTGTTATAGATTTAAGTAAAATGGCTGATATAATGCTTTAAAGCTGTCCGTTCACAGATTTCAACTTAAATATCAAAATTTCTAAAACTCTCAAAATTGTTTTGAAACATTTTGGAAGCTGTAAAACATTATGCCTATAATGTCTAATTTTGTGCAAAATGACATACAAGTCACTAATCAATACATCAAAGTATCAATCAAGGGTATGCGGTAAGAATGCCAGAGGTAAATATGCTATAAACACTGTCTTATTTGAATATGGAATTCACTATACTCACTGTACAGTTCATTTTATTCAACAAAATAGACTGTATGTAGCCTATTCGTATTGAAGTTTTCAAATTGTGTTCATGCCGCGCATGAACAAAATTTCTATTCTAGTTCATTATACTAGTTATTGGTCGATAGAGACTGTATATAGTGGATTTTGTCCATGCGACGCATGAACTAAATTTGGACTGGATTTTAGTGTTTAATCCCTAGTGAAGATGTCCCAACACATGTGATACATTTAGTCTCATACTTGTAAAGGGGCTACATGAAGTCTCATGTTTATAAAGGTTAAAGGGGCTACATGAATGCTCATGTTTATAAAGGTTAAAGGGGCTACATGAATGCTCATGTTTATAAAGGTTAAAGGGGCTACATGTAGTCTCATGTTTATAAATAGTGAATTCCATATTAAATGATACATTCCATATTCAAATAAGACAGTGTTTATATACAAAAATGTCAGAGGTAAAAATGCCATAGGTAAAAGGCCATACCCTAATTGGTAAAAATGCCAGAAGTAAAAGTTCCAATCGAGTGCCACCCTGGAGACTAGTCGAAATAGATATAATTGTAGAGATTTAAGGTGTATCTATCAGTTTATGTTATGAGTTTTCAGGGACCTCAGGTTCTTGATCCCTGACAACGGCGTCGCCTTAGACGTACGAGGTTCCTAACTTCATAGCGGTCCATTTTTCTCCCACCCATCAAAGTATCTCACCTTAAGCCGTCGAACCATAGACAGCTATATGGTTCATAACACAGTTATAGACGCTGGCAGGTAATTTAAAAATATCAAAATGATTAACTAAATATGTGGACAAGTAGCTTTAATTGTTAAAATATACAATACGTAATCCTCTTTCATTCTCTTCTTTCTGTTAAGACTATTTGTGGGGAATTTGTAACGTACGCTAATCAAGTAGGGTCTTAATACGAGAAAATAAATCGTTATAATAGATCTTAAGTCGATCTAGAGAAAACCAATGTGAAAATAATCGAGTGCATGCACCTTGTTTTACTGTAATTTATAATAGCCCGAGATAGAATGTTGTAAATTGAACAATATACAGTTAGTGAAGTTTTAAATGTACTTAACTGATAATAGACTACATTCAATTTAGAAAACATTTAAACCTGGAATATCAAAGGATATATTTGTACATTTTAAGTGGAAGTATTCAATATCAAGGATTTGTTTTTAAATGGTAAGTTTATTTAGATTTTGTCTTTATTTGTAATGTGACATTATCAAATGATAGGCACTTGATGAAATGACAATCTAATGTATGTATTACTCGTGTTTCTGCAATCTGATTAAAACCCGATCTAAAATTTTCCGCTCGAGTACTCGCTATTTTAGCGAGTACGACAATGCTCTACAGGATATTTGTTTACGGAGATTTGTGTTTCTGCAATGTTTCATATGCAATCTCCTTGTTTTTTTGTATTTTGGGTCTAATGTCGTGTCAACTATTTAAGGTTATTTAATAGCGGCTAGTGCACCTAACCTAGCTTTCCTGAACCCTTGTCTATAACCAGTACTCTCATACTTTTCCCAATTTCCTTGGCATTAATACAAATTTGATAGAAGTATAAGCGTACTTGTCATGGTCTGTCTGACTTTGATACAGTTATAGAAACTAAACTTGCATCATATGCATTAGGTTTTTTTTTCTTTTACCAGTACAGACCATCAGTCTCCTTATCGGGTGATCCGGGGTTATAACTAATGGACAGTTTCCTAAGCACATCGCTAGCTAGCGCTTCGCCCTAAACTTAACCCTGGTACTCTCGATTTGATAGCTCATACTTATTACTTTGGTGTAAGAAGGGTACCAGGGGACGAAGCGCTAGGTAGTGATCTCCTTGAAAACAGACCATAAGTAATGTCAGAGCGTACAGTCTCTTTTTCACATTCAATAAAATCGAGTTTTCCTTCAGTGTAAGATAGAGAAGTTTTCAGATTCTTCGAGCTGTAATTTAAGTACAGGTTAGAATTAAGTACATGAAAACCGTCTGAGAGAACCGATATCCTTGATACTGTTGAGTAATAGCAGAGAACAAGCAACAATGCCGTTTAAACAGATTTATAATGACTTGAAATCGTTAAATATTGCATCGCTGCTATGGTCTCTATTATAGATACTTTCTAAAGACACTTCGAGTGGTCATTAAAACTTTGTCCCGATAAGGCCCAAAGACTTCAGACCATTTACGCACTACCGCCACTGGGTATATACTATATTGAGGCATATTACTTTCATATTAATTTTAGTTGCAAGATTTATGCAGTTTCACTTCCGATCACCAACTTGTCCATCACTTCAAAGTACCGCGACAAAGCAACTTAGAATTACTATTAGATTTAGATTTATCATTCCCTGGGAAATTGAACCCCGATCCCAGTTACCATGCCAACAGTTTGGGCAATGGAAAGGGTCGAAATGCAAATTTGGGGCATTTTTCAATAATAGATTTTGCATTTTATTCAGTTATTCCCCCCCCCCAAAAAAAACAAATCAGGTATAAAGTGCTAGTACTTGTCAGAAACAAAGGCGTACTACATTGTTTCCAAGTTGTGCAATGGGATGTGTACTTTATGAACCGGATATTTATCTGGCGATGAGGCGCGTTGCGCCCCTTGAAATCCCAGCAACAAAAGGGGACCTACCTCCACTGGGACCAGCACGTGTACTTTCTATGGATATATGAGGGAAAAAGAGATCAAATATGAGACAACTTTCCTTCCGTTAATTAAACACCAATTTCGAGTACAGTGACACTGTGACAGGCATTTTGTAGGGTGGGGTGCAGGTACAACACGGGGGCTGTAAGTAAAGGTTTACTAACTGAAAAGGAAAGGTTATATTTAATTTGATAGAATGATGTTAATCAGAAACACGTGCATGGTGAATGAAAATACTCTTCACTTACATTCTTGTGAAATTCAACAAGTGTAAGATTAATACGTTTAAATTGAGGAATGGAGCAGACGGTACGTGTGCAGAACAAAAAGAACCGAGTTATGCATGGTGCTCTTTGCTAAAGGTAACCCAGCATAGAATAAGTTTTTCATTACATTGTATTCTTAATATTATTCATTAAAACCGAAACTCGTATCTCAATGTATAACAGGCCACTCTCTATCTTAAAACATGCGTTTAAGGAACACTTGAAAAAAGGGTCACACCATTCGGAACACCTCGGCGATTGAGTGATTCTGTAAACTGGGATCACACGGGGGAACGGGTTGACGTTGATTACAGTGCGTTGGACATGTAAGAAATGTTACATTTCCTGATTTGTTTAGCTGTTTGTTTATTTCCTTCGACCTTTACTTATATAGCAATCACATTGTTTATGTTATGTAACAAGCCGCGATTTTATGGGACTGAGGCATAAGAAATGTTAAATATCCTGATTGGTTTATCTGTTATCCTTCGCCCTTAAAGCTATTTATCAATCACACGTATGTATATGTTATGTAATTTATAATGCATATCTATTGTATAAATTGGCAAAATAAATCAAATTCCATTCATTGATTAAAAGGATATGTTTCATGTAATTGACTTAGTTTTAGATAATTCTACGGGTGTAAATCTTACAGAGTATAAATCTGTAACTGATGTATTAAAGGGATTTAGAGGCAAATGACTGTGCCAAAAGTATAGAACCAAGTTTAGTCTTTAAAACAGTATTAAAAACGTAAGAAATCACTTACTAATAACATTTGTCACTTATAACATTTAACTGAACGAATTAAAACATGTGGTATACACATTGTTGAAAACAAAAGTAAAATACTTAGGGAACAGCCAAGCTATTTATAGATTTGTTATATGTCGTACTTGCTGAAAGTAAACATAATCATTGGTCGTTTCTTGTCGTTTCAACATTCTTAGGCGGTTAGGATATCTTTTTAATAGAATTATAATACTGTTGCACAATAACAAGCTCTAGTATCTTCTCATCAGTAAATGCGTATTTTAACACTAATCTATTTTTAGCTAACTTGACCCACGTGGGTCTAGTTAGGAAACACCCCAAATATTACGAGAAAATAAAGAAATACTTTGCCAAGTAATATAACAGTGTGTCTGTTGCATTCACAGTTATAAGCAATATTATTCAAAATCAGGAAATATGAAGTTGAACTTTTGCCTTGCAATTCCTTTAAGATAATGACCATTCCGCTAATAAGACCATCGATCTTGGTGGTCCTAATTGTGGAACTTTACTATAATGCATAACCATTCTGTTGGTCTAAAAAATAAAACTTTACTGTCTGTAGTTTATACTGGCACCAGAGCCCTTATACTCGTTAAATACGCACATATATACTTTAATTTAATATTATTTATCAACAAGTGCAATTAAAGATTGGTCAGGTATGCATTATACATAAGGAAATGTACATGTATACACGGGGACGTACGCATTATTTTATGATCAAATTTTATGGACTCTGGTGCCAATGACATTTACTACATGTATTATTATATCGAGGGTTGCATGCAAGACAGTAGCAACTTGCTCTTTTACGCAATGCACTTACTACAGTCTTGCGGGCAACCCCATCCTCGGTAACCCAGGGTATTACGTCAACGATAATGTAGGAGTACCGTGGGTTACCGACGATGGGGCAACCCTCGATATATATGTATTAGACTGCATTATACTAATTCTATATTAATGCAGTCACCTGTTTAATTGTATAAAGTTACAATCTAACCTATATCTAATTATCTAAAGCGGATTACTTAGGGACATGTATACATACATGTAGTAATCCTCACAATCAATGATCTGGTAAAAAACTCAATGTTCGACATATAACCACCTTCAGATCAAATGAAAGGACAGAGAGGCTTTTTTCTACATTACCTGTATTGTATGCTTGTAGTAATGTACAAGTATTAACATTTCCAAAAATGCTTAAAATCGCCGTTAAGCCGAGTATGACTTCTTCTCCATTGAGTAAATCATTATAAATATCACAGGCGGATCCAGGATTTCTTGTTACGGGGGGAGGGGCGGAACTTTCTAGTTAGGGGGGATTAACAAGCAGACTGGAAGTCTGAGGGATGTAAGGGCTCCCGATGGAGCCTTGGCAAGACCCTGGCCAGGCGTCCGGTGGCGGTGGACCCCGAAAGCTCCTGAGGTTTGGACATTTCTAAGGGATTCAGGCTCATTTCTAGAACATCAGCTTTGTTGTCCCATGATATACAATAAAAAGCATCTAGATATATAAAATGATTTTATAACAGCCGTTTGAAAATGTCTTGATGAGAAGGAATTATTGTACGTTATGTCATTGTATTTTGCACTGGATTCCCTACATTCGATACAATATTCATACTTATAAATAAAAAATAAAAAATAACATTGTTAAAAAACAAAACAAAAAAAGGCCAGTTTCTTTTAACTATCGCTTTTGAGTCATGCCACGGCTTATTATAATATATGTATGATATTGAACCGTTTTTGCAGTGATCCATGGTCGAACTGAATTCTTTATATTTCGTAATATTACTAGACATAAAAAACGGTTCTGATTTAAAACTGACACATGTTTTTACAAAACTGGTATGTATCAACTTCATATCTTACACAGTTTTAGTGATTGAGAAAACGATAGTTAAACAGGTGCCGTTTTTATCTATGTTTCTTCACTCTTGAATGTTATTTTTAAACATAAGTATGAATATTTTATCCAATATAGGGACTCAAGTGCCAGTGTCCCAGACTTGTAATATATTGCACGCGTAGCTTGTGAAAATTTTTGACATTAATATATATTTGCCTTTAAATTATCATATTTTATGACCCAAAAGCCTTTGCATGGGCAATTTTTAAGGGGAGGGGGCGTACGCCGGGTCCGCCTCCCCCCTTGGATCCGCCTATGAATATTGCTTTCCGGTAAACCAATCTCCGCATAATTAATTAACTTATGACGCGCCCAGTCCGTGATACAAAGCTAAGCGGTGATTTCAAGCATTTTCGGAAATGCTAATACTTGTATTGTAATACATTTATTACTCCACAACAATGTCAGAAAATCGCAGCACATAACGTTAAATTTTAATAGGATTGATATCCATTCCTATACCATACCAACAATAAAAGGTTACAATAAATCCAAAAATGACTATTTTAGTACAAATACCAATATTTTCATTTAGAATAGAAATTACAACGCTCCAGTAATTTTTGTTTACCTATATTAAGACTTATTCGTACATTTTCGTACATAAACTATGAAATATCAGGAATTACGACAAAATGAAAGTTTATCAAGATGTAATAGTACATATACATGTGAAAAATGTATTATTGCGTAATGTAAAACAGCCATTGTGATACTACAAAACCAATATAAGGGAGGTAATTCAGTTATCACAAACTCTCCACAGCAGTTATTTCCCTTTATTAAATGAGTTAAGTCAGCAACGTGTGATGTAACTGATGTGGGGAGATTAATGTTGAACTAGTTAAAACGCTTTATATTGATGTATTCGTTACCGCAAATTGACTGCCAGATTAACTTGTTCTTGGGTTTCTCGCCGTAGCAACACATTGTTTGGGTCTGATGGCAGCGGTCAGTCAACATTCTTGCCGTTCCTAGACTGGAAAAATCTCCCGATTAAGCTGAAAACCAATTACTAGGCACATACTTTCGTCAGTGACTGAAAACTGTCTTACATTATCAGTAATCAGTGACTGAAAGGAATGACCGTAGATATCATTTTATGACCCTGTTTCACGAAAGTATGTCCCGTCTGGGAATCGAACGAACAACCATCAGTACAGTGTACAGTTCTGTATTTCTAACATAATCTAAATGTACTTTATGACCCACGAGATTCCAACTTATATAAAAGTAGTAGATTAACGTAACATTCAAAGGGCTCTAGCTATGTCCCTGACATTAATGGAAGTCAATAAACTTAGTTGTAAATATTGAACTTTCTCTGATAGAATATATTAACTATTTGATACGTGTCCTAATTTTTCAATCACTGTATTGAGCATATCGATTATTGATTGACACTGATATATCGACGTTAATTGGAATTTAATTGTTTACCCCCATCTACTTCAAATGAAGTTACTTTTTTTTGAGGTAGGAAAGTTTTTTCGTACATTTAATATTATAAAATACTTCAGAACAATGTGCCTTGTTACTTGAATGTTAATTTGATACAAGGGACAATAGTCCTGTGGTTAGACGTGAGCTTAGGGATCGAAAGGTTCCGGGTTCGAACCATACCATGGCCACTGCTCATATCCGGAAGCAAGGATTTATCTGCGATTTATTCTCTTTACCTTGGTGTTAATCATTCTCGTACCCTGAGACTGTCAATATTTTTACTATCTTGATAACTTCTGTGTACAAGAATGGGTGTAAATGGGTAATGGAATAAACGTTAATGAATAATCTTTCATTATATACATCCTCGATTTACAAAAAAAATGCATTTAAAATAACATAATGATATATTGTACTTTCTGACAGCCCGGTACGCGTAGTCCGTAGTGCCTTTGATTACAAATATAAGGGTCAGGCGTTCGATTCTCGGGTGGGGCCCACTTACCTTGGTGGAGTTTGATCATGTAACACTATCTATGACAATTCTACTACCTACCTTAATATCGAATAGGACATTTATCGGCCACTGCCGATAATATATGCTAAAGTACTTGATTAAAGCTGGGGTCAAGAGATTAGTGCCTGTCCAAAGAACGTCAGTCTGACGACTGATCGCCGCGACATTGCTGAAATAGTTTAAATGCCACATAAAACAACGAACATATAGAAAGATATGTACAAATGTATGAGGACAATAATGCATGATTATACAAACATCACATTTACAAAAACTGTTACAATCAATATATGAAAATGTATTCATAAGTGGTAATCAAATTTAATTTCTATACCATTGAACTTGTGACCCTGGATAAGAAGGTTAATTATTTAATTCCATAGATTTAAACGCTGAGACTATATATGCCAGGGTAAGAGAAAGGCCTGTCTGCGTAGAGAAGACACATTTACTTGATCTGATTTCTTGAAGTACTTAGTATGAACACCTACAGGTCATTTGGTCAGTTATTTCTGGACAGTCACGTGATCTACAATAACAACACATGAAATGAACAAAGATTTGTGTTGACCGATGTTGCAAATACTTTGAATGAAATACAATAGTGCATGAAATATTGCAGAATTTTTGGAGAGGTGTGTTCCATAACCTTTGGCAAATAGAATAGACGCGCGCTTAGGGATAGCGGTCCCGGTTCGAACACCACGTAGAGCACTGCTAACTTCCTTGATCAAGAAATAAATTTACTTACAATTGTTCCACTCCACCCAGGAGTAAAATGGTACTTTGAAGGATCACCTGTCTGAAAGTGATTTCAATGATCAAGGGTTATGGTACAAAATTGTTTAGTAGGCTGAACATGTACAAATATAAATGGAAGCAAGCTTTAAACCGCACTTTAACTTTAATTCTAACTCTTATTGCATTATTGGAAATTTCAAAGCGGGAAAAATTATCTTGATAGAGTTACATGTGCACAGTAGCCTGTTTAATTACCCTAAACGTTCCAAAACGTTCCGTAACGATACATTCGGAACTTCTCGGCCATTCGCTACGAATAATCTCGGACATATTCACACGCTATTTTGAAACTACCGGTGTTGAAGTAAACAAATATACGGTCGTTTAGGCGATGAGTGATGTTTCGTTTTAGTCCGTAAATTGTGAAACATCACTCATTGCCTTAACAATCGTATATTTGTTTATTAGATTAGATTATTCGCAGCGAATGGCCGAGAAGTTCCGAATGTACCGTTACGGAACGTTTTGGAACGGTAAGGGTAATTGAACAGGCTACTGGTATCCACATCAATAGTCACCTATTCGAAACATCCTCAGACAAACAATTGTCAGTGACTATCATTCACTTTGGACTTCTTTTTTGTGTAACATCGTGATTTAATTAATAAATATGACACGATCAACAAATCTTGAAGCTATCATATAATCTTTACTTGATTTTTATATGAAAATCAATGAATGTTACAATAAAACTGACAATAGATTTTAGATTGTTGCTATGTATGGTACCCGGTGCTTGCCATCTTTGATGGTCTCACACTTGTGAGTCACGGTTATTTCCAATATATTTGTCTTTTTCGAATGAACCGCTAGTTGTATTGTAATGGCGACAAACACCACGTGTTTATGTTGTTTTAACACATTCAGTCATGTTCTTTTCTGTTCTTGCTTCGGTTGTAAAAATGAAAATAGAAAATTAATATATTGCGTTATTATACTGGGCTCACATTTGCGAATGCTAGTTCGTGGTGGACGTTGACAAACAGGTATAAATCAAAGGCGGCCGGTACGGTCCCGAAACAAAAACACTATACATTTATATACATTTGTATATATAGTGTTTTGATTCGGGACTGTGCTCCTGTGGCATGATTGGTGACGAATATGCGGATATATTAACAAGTCTTTGAAAAAGTTGAAAACATTTTCATAGAGTACATGTATTGCGAATTTATCATTGCTTTTTATGATTTGTACGTAAATTGTCGAATTATATCCGAAAATGTCCGGGATAATCATCCGTAAATCTGTGACAGTGGGTATCAAACTTTGTATGGTACGAACTGGTGGAAAACTAGAATTTGATGGCAAATATACTCCACCATTGTATCTTGATACAATATAGAAAATTATCTTTCACTGTTTCAATCATGGATTATAGGATTTTACATGTTATAAAAGTCCTTTATCTTAGGCAGTTAAAGGTTGGATAAAAAACTACAGTGATGTATAAAATCTGCCCGCTCACATATTTGTGTGCTTTTTTAATATTTACAAATTACCTGACCCACTCCATAGCTGTGTTTAGAAAATGAATTCTTGACGTTGAAAGCAAACTGACTTTTCAATTGTGATAAATATATAATAAAAATCACAATGAAACGCATTTAAATCGTCAATTTTTACGGTTTATAAACTTTATAACTCGATTTGTAATTATATATAAACTCAAAATCTTTTACAGTCGTATGATATTTTGCATTGAAATTGTCGTTGTATCAGAACACCGTTTTGCTGCCATGAAAACTTGACAATAATGCCATTTTCCTCCATTAATAAGGTATATAGAGAAGTTTCCCGGCCTTGTAGAAGGGAAGGTGAGTACTGGTTATAGACAAGGGTCCAGGAAAGCTACGTTAAGTTTACTGAACGGCGTAAATTAACCTAAAATGTGTTGACACGGCGCTAAACCCAGTTTCAAGTAATAAACTGCTTCCAATTTTTGTATACAACTTTGAGAGTTTTAGAAAAGGTTGATATTTAAGTTGAAAACTGTGAATGAGCAACTTAAAGTTTTCAACATATTGTTGTTTGAAGCTTGTGTATTGCAGTGGCACCAGAGTCCATAACTTATGATCATGATATAATGCGTACGTCCCTATATGTAGTCCCCCCTGTATACGTGTGCAATACCTTCTAAATAAAATAACTTGTATATAAAATATGTAATGAAAGAAAAGTTATAACTTGCATACGATAATGTATACGGGACCGATTTTAATTGAGATTGTGGATAAATATTATTATTAAAGTATAATTATGTGTGCGTAGTTAATAAGTTTAAGGACTCTGGTGCCAGTGGTATATTGCGACTTTGATCTGTCTTGTCGGTAGAAGCTTAGTATTCCTCTCCAATGGCTCAAACTTTTGACAATTAATGTATTTATTAACCCTGATAGGTTATTCTAAAATGTCAAAGGTTCTATTTGATAATGTCGTCAAACTCTCTACTCTCAACTTATTGCTACCTAGACGTAACCTTATAATTACGACTCTTATTAAAATAACAATGCTTTGATATCCTCATGATCACTAGCCTGAACATTTCAAATACAATACCTTACCATACGTGAGATGATTGAACTAACCCTAGCTTTCATCTTCGTCATGACAATCGTTAAATAATCCTTATTACAAAGTTGCTTCATTTGGTAAATTATTAGTACTGTTAATATCATACCATTACATAATTATAACACATTATATAGATTCCTTGTGACAGTAAGTTATCTTATTTGACAATAAGGATATATTTGTTAAGTTTATTCTGTGCTCTGCATTTCAATATCCAACACGACCGAATATGGTAACCAAACAAAAAAACCGATTTTCATTCTGGTCCTTTTATAGTGTGTACGCCATTAGACATCCACAGATTCTCAATACAGCCCGTCCGGCAAATTCCCTTCGCCTGTATATTCACGTTTTATTAAAAAAAACTCTTTAATAAATTGATAGAAGCTTATGAATGATTAGTTCGAAAAAAAAAACAATATCTATTCTATGTAGTTTTTAATAAATGTAATATTTGTACATGTACAAGGTAAATGTAACAAAATATCATGATACATGTATAAGGCCTGTGATTGAGCTTGAAAATGAAAAAAAGAAACATTGATAATTCTCACTCACCCGCCGCATTTCTTCCCCTTTCAAAAATATGGATAATGCTCTACTTGATCATAAATTTGATATTACCTTACCATCTATGAACTAAACTTTAGAACTCTGACTTTTTCAGATTGTTTGGCTGTTGGTTGAACACTTGACCTGGTTGAGGTGAAGAAAACAACGATTTTGTCGACAATAATCACAGATTTTAACAAAAACCTTCATTGTCTGGTGCCCATGCTTAAACTGGTCACTGAATTTGTCCTAGACAACAAACAATTCCTCTACAAGATTCTACATTCGATGATAAAGTGTTCTACATCCGGTCAGAAGGAGTTCAACTTTGTATGCCCGTTTGATAACCTTTCAGGAGTGACTTGCACTTATCTTAGACAAGTGATTATCATTCATTAAAACTACGGAAACTAGCCAGAAATATTCGTAAATAAACTATTTGGATCCTCTAATTCATGTGTCTATAACTGCAGTTGTCTGTCACTGCGAACTGATTTAAATATCAATCACCAGGGAAACGCGCTGCAGAGCAGAAATTAATTTTTACATTTTCATTTCGATTTTTTGCCTTAATTGAGTATTTTATCGATATTATCGACGATTATGTATCTGAAGAGTTAATTGGGGAAGGAAATTATTTCACAGTTAAGATTGGTGATGTTTTTCTGATGCAATAATCATGGAAATCCAGGTCGATAATTCCGATTTAGAGTTAATTGCTTCAATCCAAGTTAAATGTTGCTGTAAATAAGGGAAACAGTGACAGTGAAGGAACGGAAATAGACACTGGGAGTAATTAAATGGAGGATTAGACAGTAACTGTGCTTGATAGTGGTCTGAATTAGATATTGACCAGTGATAGGCAGAAACCAAGCGACCAAGGTCAGACACTGACCAGAGTTAGAAACTGACCATTGTTGATTTGAATTTTATTGTGATTAAAATCTGATTTTTATTGCTTTTTTGAAGAATTATACATTTTATGGATTGAATATAGATTCGTTCCATTTCAAAATAGCTAAATATTTGAACAAATGAAAATACATGATATACATTCAGACATAATGCTGATGTATCATGTATATTGACCACATGGATTGGTCAGAAAATCAACTTAACCATGACTTTAAAGTGAAAATAGCTAGTATAATTACATGTTTGTGTTTCCAGAAGGAGGATTTTCCATTGTTATTATACATAATCTATACACATATTTAATGTATAAGTAACTTTTTTTTTAGTTTTGATGTGAGAAGCTAAATGTTCGGAGATAGAACTTTCTAATGTTTTTATACGAACTGTGGATATGGTATGGATGGATAATAATGTCAGAAATGTGTGTGAGCTTCCTGTATGGCCGATGATTGATAGGAGATTTTTTATATAAAATCTGAAATTCTGAGTCAATGACGATAAAAAACATATTAGTTGGCTTATAGGTTTCGGTGCTATATGGATTTTGGATTAAACAAACGCTCAAGGGGGCACATATTTTACAGTTTATAATTGTACCGTTTGTCAATGAATGAATACATGCTCATTGTAGCTAGTATCATTATGAATCACTAAACATTTACCCAGTATGTCGTATATCACTTGAAACTGTTGTCAACAAAACATATTTAATTTAGTTGAAATTAGCGTCTGAATACGTGAAAGCATTTTAAATGGGACTCGAGACAATTGGAGTACATTTGTGATCAAATTTATTGGACACTTCATTGTTTAAAGGTCACTTAAGAAAGACATATGTTTTAGCGCAATCTTTGTGCAAGTATATGAAAATTGGAGCAAAGTACTTACTAACAAACACGCCAAACATTTTGAAGTTGACCCGTTGTGTTAAATTGGCGAAGATTTAATCCTGCATGCATGATAAGCAATTAGAAGTTTAAGAATGCCATTTGTTATTTGATCAAATATTAACATCGAAATTGAAAGAAAATATAAGAATGAGGATTTAATACCTAGATTTAAAAGCTGTTAGCTTAATCGATGTACAAAAACGCTTATTACTCAAAGAGAGATAAACAAACATTTGTTGATCACGATTGAAATTAGGAAAACTTCAAAGTTTTTTATCAATAGGCACAAAAATACACTGAATCAATATTTGCAGATTATGAAAGTACAACGAATAATGGAGAGTGATCAATTTCAATTTCGTATCGAAGCACATCCGCTTAAATCGTTATACACAAAATATAGTCCCTCCGATATCACTCCGCATTATCAATGTGTTCGTCCGCTAGGGCGGGTAAGACAAGAACGTCGATCTGCGGTTGGAACAAAGCAGTTAAGACATTCAGGTGATGTACATGTTTCACATTCTGGATTTAATGGAAACAATGATGGGCAAGTAGATATGAAATTGAATTCTAATAAAAGATTGCATTACGACAGGACTAAACCTAGGGATAATAGTTTATCTGCAGACGCTCACGAGAGGGATAATGGTGGATTTCCATCTCTCACGCGATCAAGGACGCAAATGTTTGAAAATCAGTATAGGATTGCGGCGTCTAGATCGCAGGGTCATGATACACCGTCTCCTGTGTTAAGACCTGCTAAAAGTTTCGACAAAAAAGTTGTTCATTTGCCATTTTTTCAGATTAATCTAAAGACTTACGTCGGTGAATCAGAGGTGAATAGAGCTGTGGCAAAAACGCGCGAATCTCTGAGAAAGCTAATGGAATTAAATAAATCTAAAATGAAAAATGGACAAATTGCTAATATTAAGAATTATGAATTCAGCGCGCCTGTAAGTGCCGGTATTTCGAGGGAAAATACAAACAGTGGCAAGCCGTTGATATCACAACCGTTTCATGCCAAACCGGCTTTAAAATCATCACGTGGATTCGATATTAAAGGTAAATTAAACACTTCTAAAATTCCAGTAAAGTTTTGTACAACTGAAAACTCTTATTCGGAAGCAGACGACATTTCACATGTGAAAGAAGTGAATAACATGTCAAGAATATGTAGTCGACATCCTTCAGAAGCTCTTGGACCAGACGATGAGCCTGACGACTCGATGATGTCATTAGCTCTGCGCCCTGATACATCACTGACTTTAGGTAACACCATGAACCACATTGACAGGGTAATCAAATCACCTACAGCGGAGGAATTAAAGGAACTATCTGAAGCTTTTAAATGTGATGACGTACAGTCTGCTTGGCCGTATACCGAAGAAATCCGGTCTATATACACGCCGAGCCAATCACAATACCGAAGATCACGTACTCCATTTTCTCGACCAACCACTGTGTTACGTGAAGTTTTTGAAAGCCCGGATGAAGACTTTATACAAAAACATCACATGATGCATCGGCATTACCCGGGTGTGGCTTATGAGCAAAAACCGGTGTTGAGATATACATCGAAACAGGCTAACTACAAGTTAGATCCTATTGTTGTCCCGTCCCACACGTGTACAGATTGTCCAATGTGTAGTATCGACAATCGAGACGTGGAAACACCTTGTCCACCGAATACTCCGAATACTGGCCAGTTATCGCTGGATCCCGGACTTCCACACAATCAAGTCTTTGTACGGGGCACCAGAATGAACAATAATTATAACAAACCGGAAGTGATGCATATAACAAGAATTAATATGAATGGATCGGTGAGTCCTTCGGATGAGC
The DNA here is from genome assembly GCA_025267735.1 of Mactra quadrangularis. Lineage (NCBI taxonomy): Eukaryota > Metazoa > Mollusca > Bivalvia > Venerida > Mactridae > Mactra > Mactra quadrangularis. Next base: position 58,325,816 of record CM046303.1, on the reverse strand, counting down.
AAGCGATATTAAATTATGTAAAACCTTTGTGAGTATAAATACCGTTGGAAGATTTATAAGAATTTAAATTGCAATGTGCTAGGGTAATTGCGCCAACTTGCCAGTTACATTTGTGTTGAGGTACTTATATTTTCAATTTTGAAAACATTTCATTGGCCAGTGACATGCCATAAAAATGTTTGAATATTCAATTTGTGATTTTCAAAATGGTTAATATGAAGCATTGCAGATGGACATTTCTTCAGTGTTTCAAAAAAGTATTGTTGGTGTATGTATGCACACCTGAATTTGCGTAGATAATATTCTGATTAACAGTTCTTACTACACTGTACGTGTATACAGCAGATTTAAAGAACAAACTAATGCTTGAACTTTTAATAGTATGCTTTTTGTTTAGTCAATTTTCTAATGATCTGTTTGAAAACTTGTCTTAAGGTATGTATATCTAGATCATCGATATGTACTGTGATATTGCATTAAATCTTATATCATATTTCCTGTGATATGTCAATCTCATGCTATCAGACTATACGTACGCCATTTAAGAAGAAATACATGTAGACCTATAATTAAGCATTCCATGTATGCTGAATTATAAGCTGCTCGTCGACAGATTTAAACTTTATATCAGCTTTTTCTAAAAATCTCAAATTTGTGTTGAGAATAATATGGCAACAGTAAAGCAATACTCTGCATGATATCAATAATTTTCATGCAAATTAAACACATGTATTACTGTTAAATATGGTTATTTTATGTATTAAAACTTACCTTGTTATTAGCTGTATAGGTGATTATAGTGTGTTTTTCTGACTTTACATTTCACCCAATCTTTTGGTCAGTATTAAAATTCATTTTGTTAACATTATATAACAGACCAAATCTGTTGGCGAGAAACGTTGATACAATTGGTAATATATGTACATTTATATTGTTTACGTTGATAGTAGAACACTCCGTTCAATAAGCTCATGGATATTAAAATAAGGAAATTAACAAACAATAGTTTGTTTATCATTTACACGGTGGCAATACCACGTGACTATGACATCACAAAAGCCACAGTCTCAAGGAGAAAACAGCAAAATCCGCATCGACTCAGAGTTTTAATTCTTGTTAGATTTACATGACATCTGCTCGATGCTAAGCCATCTCCAACGCCAGTTTTATACTTTTTGAAAATACCCTGTAAAACCTACCAAAGTGTATTCCTTTAAGCATATAATAAATACTAGTATACACTTTTCTGCTTAGCCTCTGTAGGTTTCATTTAAATCTGACATGAATAAGAATACTTACAGCTCTTTCAAACTTTCAAAGTCGAGGCTGAATTTTAACCGTTTTCCACTTTAAACCGTTAATTTTTTATATCATAGTCACGTGGTATTGCCTCCGTGATTTAGTTAGTACTAACAAAATCGATGGTCTTAACATTACAGTGGTCGAGATACCAAAGAAAACATTGTATTGTAAAACCAGATAATAATATGCCTGTCTTTTTTTTTAGTTTCGATTATTCATTTTATTGGCATATAATTTACACATCGTTGAAGTGGCACGGTCCAGATAGCATAGCATGTGCCGGCAAAGTAGTTCAGTTGACTGCGACAATACAACGCGATATGTCGAACCAACTTGTCGAAAAAATACCATAAATAACCAAATAAGCAAAACACCAGGGTACTGGGAAGGTTTCACATCACTAAAACTTTCATTTTACCAGACTACAGGTAATGATTTTAAGTTGTGTTATTGTCAATCTCTGTGAATAGATTTCCTACGGACCACTGTTGTAGGATCTCCCGATCTTACACTGGGGTCAAGTTCAGATGACCTTTGTATTGACCAATCAATGCCCAGCTTACATCTAGATAAAAGCTATTATTGCATCAGAATTTTGTAATTTCTATTTTTAGATTAGGTTTTGTGAGCTACTTTGGCGGCACGTGTTATTCATGTGCTGTTAATGAATATCATAGAATAACTTTAGGATTTAACGCCGTGTCAACACAATCTAGGTCATTTTACGGCGCCCAGTGCACCTAATCTAGCTTTCCTGGACCCTTGTCTATAACCAGTACTCACCTACCCTTCCACAATTTCTCTAGGAAAATTGACATTATTGTCAAATTATATGGAAGGGTATAACCTCCGCGGGTGGGATTCGAACCCGTACACCCTTCGGAACACGAGATTCCAAATCCTGGCGCGCTACCAACTGCGCCACCGACCCGGGTTCCATAGAATAACAAAGGTCAACTGAATGTGACCCTTAGTATGAGCTTGTCAAATGTAAAATAAGCAACTAAAGTATTCGAGGGGATATTTTTAGAACGATTTTTAATCAGATTGTATTATCATCAGATAAAAATACACATACTTTTATATTATGTCCTTGTCATAAGATGTAGACGGTGAAATCCTTAATGTAATATAATTTGAATTTAATTGGTAAATTTGTACTATGAGTCAGTGATTGTTTATAATTTTCTATGCCTTGGCGTTTTCATTAAAAATTTCCGCCATCAATGGCAATAAAATGACAGAAGATTAATATTTAATTCATGTTATATTTTACTTCATAACACAAGCTTTAGCTGTAAATCATTTCCTAATTGCCCTTTTTGTGAGTTAACAATTCGGTCTTTTTACAGACATAATAAAAACTGGAATTGTAATATTAAGCTTATTTATTACCAATCTGGTTAGAGCTTATGTTTAAATGCCGGTTTAAATGCTCACTATCTATAGCTTATGTTGTTAATTGTACATGTTCCGACTCAAATAATGATTATTCTTCTCTATTCTAATTGTGTCCCCTCGATGCTCACTAGTTTGATTTCAAACAGTTTATTGTTCGTCTGTTAAAATATAAAGTGTTCAAATTATAACTGGGTTGTTATATAAATGAACAATAATTAGATTTTGCATGACATTTAGAATCAATGGCCCCTTTTATCAACGATATTACGACCAATTTTGTAGTAAATGTGTCCCTCTGTGTTGAATAGTTATTTGATGATGCTTGGTAATATGCTGCTCAAGACACGATGTTTTAAAGTTTGAATGTATGTTCCATGCTCTAAGATCAAATTTGTTCATTCAATTCTTTTATAACATTACATTCTGGACTTTATTTTCAAAATATTAAAATATAACAGAACACTGCTTTCAAATACATTATGGTTTCTATGTACTGTGTAAAACGATCATCAGTCGCTAGGAAAAGAAGCATGGAACAATAAAACCAACAATAAATAACTTAAACACTGTTTTAAACAAAACAAAACATCATTAATATTTATACAAAAATCAACATCATCTTATAGTAGTTCAGATATCGACCAGGATACAAACAACAGCAAGATAACGTTGTATTCTAATGAATAAGATACACCAACTTGGACAGATTATTTCATTACATGTTCATTTCTCATCTCAACATACTCTATATTTTATTCATTGCCTAAAGCAGCCAGTTCACAAATTTCAACTTAATTATCATCTTTTCTTAAACTCTCCAATGGTCCGTATTATAAATGGTCTTGCGATCGATTTTTGTCGTAAAGTCTTCTATGTTGTTTTTTTTATTATCGTAAGAGTGTTGATAATATGCTGCCCAACTGATTATTAGGTTAGTGTCAATCTGTAGTGAGTTTGTCCGACTGCTCTCCTGAAGGGTTAAAGACTCGACCAGCCTCTCCGAATAAACCTTTTTCAAACTTGCCGGATAAACCCAGTACAGATTGACAATAACCTACTACAATATGCGAAATTAGGATATAAAAGTGGTTACCCGAACAGGTCATTTTATTGGTTAGCACTATAATTATATTGATTGTAGAAATTTGGTCGCCTAAAGAAATTTTTGGTTGCCCGAGTTAGAGATTGGTTGTCCCGACTCCCGGGCACCCAATAATTTCGTAGACTGGTAGAATTTTCTTATACTCTTACGTCAGAGTTTAGATTCATTTTCTTCAAATCTGTGAGAAGGTTGATTTAAGGTGATATGATTCAGTGATAACATCCTTGGTGTACAATTACCATTCCTAATTAATTAGTTATTGTATTGGATACATAATAATCTTTGTTTGCTTTTGTCCATGGTTTTGTTTGGGATACATAAATTATTAATGCCGTTTTACTACACAAATGGCTCTATTTTCACAAGCCTGCATGACGACAGTGACTTTGTTTAATTAAATGATTGTCCGGTAACTCTTTATCATTTGTAATCTCAATTCGGTATCCAAAATGTATGTCTCTTGTTGGAGGAATATAGTTCTATTTCATTAACCTGTCACAACTTAAATAATTACAAGGTCACTGAATCTGTTATTCTTAACCCCTTCCGAACTTGTTATTTCCCCGATATTCAAAATCGTCGCATATATAGTTAGATTATCAATAATAATATGGATTGGTGGCTCAATGGTTAAAAAGAGGTTAAATAATAACACATTCAGTGACCGTGTAATTATTCAAGTTGTGACAGGTTAATGTAATAAAGTCTTTATTATTATTATTATTATTATTATTCACGGTGGCAATACCACGTGACTACGACATCACAAATTCTACGGTCTCAAGCAGATATCAGTAAAAATCCACCTAGACACAAAGTTTTATAGAGCCTTATTTTAATTATTGACAGATTTACATGATACCTACTCCAGGCTTAGCAGAAAAGTGTATGCTATTTGCTGGGCATCACATTTCCAACGCTAGTTTTATACATTTTGCAAACACCCTGGAAAATCTGGAATTTCCACTATTGCTATTGTTAAGGGAAAAAGTTGAATAACTGACTAGAGATTCCTTTGGTATCCCTGGTGACAAAGTAAATGTCGAACCTTAATACTAGTACAATAGCATTGCATTATATATGAAACTTTACCCGATTATGGTTGTACAGTTTACAGTTTATTAAAAAAGCATATCAGCAGCGTGTTTAGTAACGACTGTTAGCTAATCATTATGGGTCTGGGAAAACTCAATCCGATGACAACTCAACCCGTGGATAACTCAACTCAAAGTTGTGACAACTCAACCCGTTAGTTGGGGATTGACCTGTCTCGGGTCGAGTTGTCTTTGGGTTAAGTTGTTCCAAGCAGCAAAACATAGTTAATATTAGCAGTACAATAAATTTAAACATTGAAATCATAAATATACATGTATATTTTTTCAAACTGGCCTGAGACAGATCCACCCTTTACACGTTACATAACTTGAACTCAATCTTAGCCAAATAACATCAAAAATGAAAAGCTCATGTACGTATTATTACAAATCCAAAGTGATTTTGATTCAATTTTGTATAAAGAATAGACATAGATCGTTTGTATTCACAAAATCAAATAAATCGAAACGATTAACCCATAGCTGTTTTACTTGATATTTAAATAATGCCTCGTATATGTAGAGATTTATTTGCTGAATGGAACATAGTAAATATTTGACGTTGCTTTTTATTGGGTATTTGTAATTGTTACATTAATTTATTGTCTTTGTTTTATTTATCTACTCGTCTTAACATGGATTTGTCTAGACAATAACCTTACAGTCATAAACTTTCCACGTATAAGGTCGTACACTATCGGGAATGAAAGTATTAGATCGGGAATTTCCGTATAAGATCGTGAACTATCGGGAATTTCCGTGTAAGATCGTGAACTATCGGGAATTTTCGTATAAGATCGTGAACTATCGGGAATTTCCGTGTACGATCGTGAACTGTATGGATTTTTCGTATAAGATCGTGAACTATCGGCTATTTTTCGTCACATGTTTCTTGTTACTCATGAAATGGTCTTTTTTGGTTGAGTTTTACCCCGTAGCAACATCACATTGTCATATCACAGCGGTCAGTCAACCTACTCACCGTTCCTGGAAAGGCTAACTATCCTGGTTTAGTGACTGACGACTGCTCCTCATTATTTAAAATCAGTAGAAGGTATGTAGGAGAAATTATTTCACGACCGTGCTCCACGGAAGTATGCCACGCCTGGGAATCGAAACTACGACCCCATCGACCGGGTGACTAAACGATCGTTAAAAACGTACACATCCGCTACTTAACTAAAGCATTTCAAAGCAAAATCGCGGTTAAGCACTGTTTAGGCCACAACAAGTTGATCATGTGTTCTTTGGATTCGGTGCTCGCACCTTAATTTTTACAGTTTAAAAAAATATTTCCTCGGTCGCTCATAAAAATTTGGTCAAACAGTTATATAAAGCAACTGAATTAAGATTTTTTCTTTTTTTTTCTTGGCTCGCCTGACCCATTTTCCCGGGAAAAAACCCGTAGAACAAATGTATTCAGTGAGTAAATAGTTGACTCATGTCTGTAACGCAGTAGGCCACGAGCAGGATTTCTAACCTTGTGTTGGATTGCCGGTTTCATCCATCATTATTTTTCATTATTGACGTATGTGGAGAATTTGGCGACCTCGTAGAAAGGTAGCCAAGCATTGGTGATAGACAAGGCTCCAGGAAATCTAGGTTAGGTGCTTTGGTCTCAGTAAAATAACCATTACTTGTGTTATTATAGCGTTAAATCTAAGAAAGTAGAGTAAAGAGTACTAGTACAGACAACTCTGGACTTAATACTATAGCATTTTGAAAGTACATTAATTAGCTGGTTGGAAAAGAGGTTCGAACGATTTGAGAAATAAGTTGACGGTGATTTCTACTATGATCTAAGTTTTTAAGTGTTATTCAATCCTCGCAAGTTTCAGTTCATTATTTCTCTAATTTCTTGCTTTAAAGCTTTATTTTGAAACCCTACTATCAAAAACCCATGGCATGAACCATTGTAATTATAATACCCGACCTACTCGTACACAGTTTACTCAAAATGTCCAGTATTTTATCATGCTCAAACAATGTCAGTTAGATTTGACGACCGACAGCCAAATCTAGATAAATTATAATTGAAAATGTCAAAATTAATCAATAAATGGTTAACATGAAATTTCTCTATCCAGTATTATATTGTACTCATTTATTTACTTTTATTTTTTGTTAGCATTTATTTGTAGTGGAATTTCATTAATTTTTATCGTTTTTTTAAAAATGAACTTAAATTGACCTTTAAATCAACCCTAATCAGCTGTTTAATTTCATTTTACGATCACTCCTTTCATAAGGTTTTTAATTATGTGTGTGTTAATTAAAAATACACGGACTACCATGTTACCAAAATAAGAGTATAAAATAAAATTTTAATTAACATTTTAATCAGCAGAGTATTTTATCGGACATTCTATATATAACATACGACTATCTTAATGAATACAATTAGTAGTTGAGAACCTTTCCGAGCTGCCTAGCATGTTGAACCGCTTAGGCCGTGCCGTATCGGAATTTTGTTAAGCGTCCGCGTGCGCGTAGGTTTTAGAGTCCTGAATCAAAATAAAAAACAAAATTGTTGGCAAAATTTTCTTAAATAATTCCGATGTTCCGGGATTCAATACGACAATTAAATTCAGGGAAACGTGTGTTCTGCAACGACGTTATTCATCATAAGCAATTTATCATAACCGCATCATTAATACAATATATATATTTAACGTAAAAAAGCTTTGGTCATTTTATATTTAGTTCAGACAATTGTTTCATATTATGAGGATGTTATTCCATTGAAAAAATATATAATGTATATAATGCATTGTTTTTGTTGTAAACATATTTGTGTTTTCGTTTTCGGTTTGTGTGTTTTTGTGAATAGGTACCTAGGTTTGTCTAATTTGAGTATCACTGAATCATGTACTTTATGTGTAATTTGAAACGACGTTTTTATTATCGACGCGCCTGAGCGTCTCTATAAATAATTATCAAGATTTGAGCATTTTGTAGTCGACACTGGTTGCCTAAAGCCAATCAAAACGATGCATTTGGTCACATGATAACAAAATGGCCGTGAAAAAGTAAAAAAGGGGTATGTGAATGGACTCGTCTCCGCCATGAACAAGACGTTGACTAAAATCAAGCTGGCACACAGTCAATAGCGGGCATCAGCAAAGTTTAGGAAGGCTACACACCACTAAATATTTTAGCGGACATGTTTATCGAAAAGCAATACTTATTTTCTATTCATAACCTCCGCCACGTTAGAAAATGAATATTAACCACAAAATATATACATGTATACATCAATGGTGAAGATATCAAACACGGCTGAACGTTGATTTTAAGCATTTTTGGATTTTTTTGTTACTACTTGTTTATACACACACTTCCAGTCGGAGGTCTTAATAGGACAAAATAGAAATATATTTATGTTCATGCTTATATAGAGAGTGTGACATATATTTGGCCAAACTCCTCACAGTGCTTGCGTCACGTTTTGTTATTTTTACAAATTATTAATTAAAACTATTTTTTATCTTTAATGTACTTTGAACATCATAATTTACTACAAGAAGACTCAATGTGTAGAAAATATTGAATTGTAACAGAAAAGATGAAAAAAATATTCGGCTCTCTGAGGGACGAATTTACTTGTGGTGGAGGTGGTAATTGATTTAATAAATAGAGAATATTAGGTTAGTGCCAATCTGTATCTAGTTTATCCGGCAAGTTGGAGAAAGGTTTATTCGGCGAGGCTTGCCGAGTCGAATAAACCTTTTGGAGACGAGCCGGATAAACTAAGTACAGATTGGCACTAACCTAATATTCTATTTATCCTACTCGCATAAATTGCTTGTATGAATAATCTAAAATCCGAAAATTCTGCGTTAAACATGCTTTAAATTCAGATGACCGAATTGAAGCGCAGTAAAACGGTCTTTTAACTGTTTGCGCGTCAAGAAATAATCCCGATGATTGACTCCATTATATATTAGTAAAGGCAATAATTCAAATGAAAGGAGAAGAGAAAATACTAAAATAAACTCGGTTTATAAATAAACAAGGAAAAATTCATTTTTGGACGAATAAATCACTTGCTAATTTTCCGAGGACGAATCAGTTTTTATGACGTCATGTAAGCAAAGTTTGTTGTCAACATGGCGGACGTTTTTAGGAGCGTTTGAAGGATTCGTCATTTGACGCGTTTACTATTATTTATCATGGATTTAACCAATATTATCAGGATAATTTGTTAATCAAACTTTAAATAGACGATAGGATATTTGGATGAACGGATTATTAAGGGAAATACACCCGCAGCGAGCCAGCGACGCTGAAAGATGTCAACAATTTTCAGAAAATGGCCACGACGGTCTGTGTCGTGAATGACGATGATGATTTTATGAGGCCAGTTTCATTATATTTAATTTATACGTGGCTTGGCTTTGGTAAAACAATAGTCAACCTATGTATTTACTGTATAATGACTGGATATTCGTCAACTTATACACAGAAAGGATTTAAACGCAAAATTAGGAGTTAGGGCTTAGGCACAGTACTGACTACAGTACAGCGTGTACGATTGAGTTTTTGTTAAACTTGAATGATGAAGTAAGTGATTTAAGATTTATATTGAAAAAATATTTGTAAAATCCCTTATAAGATTATTTTGTGTACAATATATTTGTAAGGATGTCGTTAAAAGAATGAAACGCAGCCGCTTTTGATGCCCAATGTTATGATTATGCAGACAAGTAGTCCGTCAATTCGTAGTCGCGTGACTGCCGAATAAAGCAACGGTGCCGAATAAAGATAGGTTTATTTGGTCAATAGGTTTTCCTTCTAAAAGATCACTTTGGGGTAGGATAAAGAGAAATAACCGCTGCGGGGAGTTTGATATTTGGTACACTTCAGGGGCGGATCCAGGATTTTTTCTAGGGGGGGAGTCCCAACTTTTCTAGCGGGGGAGGGTCCCAACTTTTCTAGGGGGTCATAACCTCGAACCACAACCACATTATACACATTTTGCAGAAAAAAAATGAAACATGGATTATAAAAACTACATAACCATTAAATCTATGTTAAGCACTGAGAAAAATGACTCATACTGCTTAAAAATGACTTACAAGCAAGAAATACACTATTGAACATGTACATTTTCCAAATTCTATGGGAAGTCCGGACCACCCTGACACCCACGCTGGATCCGCCCATGCAATTTACTGCCACTTCTAAAATTATTTCTATCCTCAATTTGTGAAATACAGTCAGTCTATCATCGGATGTTCCGTTTATGTACATGTACTTGAAATACAAAAATCATTTATACATGTACATGTACATTTGTATACAAACAAATTAACATGGAGAAAACACATTCAATTCTGCACAAAACTATGATAGATAACCTATATACATCAATTCAGCTGGACGAATTTTACAATTTTCTAAATGGTACTCGTAGGTTATACTCGTGGGTTTGATTCCCGCGTGGGGCATACTTTCGTGGAGCTTGGTCATGAAATTATTTCTACGGTCATTCTCCCTCCTACGAATGATTTTTAGTTATGTAGGGCATTTGTCAGTCACTGACAAAAGAATGCGCTTGGCAGTTGGTAAACAGCTAAATCCAGAGATTTAGCCTTTCCAGAAGGAGTGAGTAGGTTGTCTGACCGTCGTTATTTGATCTATACAATGTGTTGCTACGGCGTTAAACCCAACAAACAAACAAACAAACAATTTAGACTCAAAAAATAATGTTTTAAGGTTTGAAGAGTCACATCCTGGGTTCTGCCCATAATGCATCCATGCAGCGGACGGACCCTGATTAAAATCAAACAAAACTAACAAAATGAACTAAAATCTTAATTGCTATACATTTATATATAATTAATTGTACGATAATCTTTGCATAATACTGTCCATTCTACTCTTAGTATATATTAAAGGAGAGCTTTTAATGTAAACCCAATATTAGTCGAACATACATGTTCTCAAGTACTTAGCCGATTAAAATAGAAAGAAGCTCGAGTTATTTCCCTTCGAACATCTAGGTTTAGGTTTGTAGTTTTGCATGATCCATATCATGATATGCATTTATTTTCTTTTTTGATAACCCGCCCGGCTAGCTCAGTTGACAGCACGAAACTCTACTGATCCAGGGGTCGTGGGTTCGATTCCGGGCATACTTCCGTGGATTTTGGTCATGAAATTATGTCTACGGCCATTCTCCATCATACCACTGATTCTAAATAAGTGCAGTTGTCAGTCAATGACGGTTCATATGTGCCTAGAAACTGGCTAGCAACTATATCTAGAGATTAGGTCTTTCCAGGTACAGTGAGTAGGTTGACTGACCACCGAGATAAAACCTATAAAATGTGTTGCTAACGGTGTTTAACCCACCAAAACAAAACAAAAAACACAAAAATCTTTCTTCTATTAACATTTCAAATATTCTATTTCAATTAGCGTATCATTACCTATTTGTCAAAAAAATACCATCAATCATCCTTATATTATCACAGAACTAAATAGCAGTTAGTTCAATTAATGGATAGACTTGTCTAATTTAATCTAATGTGTCAAAATGAATTAACGCAATTCAAACATGTTCACTTCATCACTATTATTATAAGAAACAAATAATCTATTTTTTGCTCGGTGAAAACATGCAGACGTTGGAGACATTAATTCCATGTGATGTGGTACAACAGGTCCAATACATTTACCTTCCTCATTTATCTGTAAAACATTGTTATTTATGTTTACTACAGCGAATACGTTACCTCTGTTGTCAACGCAAACATCTTCTACAAATCTTAATATATCTAAGGTTGACAGATAATTTAACTCGGCATCAAAACATAAAATACCTGTTTGCCAGGCAGCAAGATACATCTTGTCCCCAGTAGAAGTGAAAGCAATATTATGACAAATTAAAGCGTATCCATTGTCAAATTTGTCTAGTTTTATAGTTTTCAACAAGTTGCCAGCCATGTCATAAACGTACAGTGAAGAAAAATTCGAGACATATATCTTATCATTATTTGTCGCAATACCACGAGAGTAGTGAGATGTTTTAATTTGTCGCGTAGGTTTCATCTTGTCCTTTAAAGACACAAACTGGATCACCTTGCCATTAAAAGATGAAACAACTGCTTCGTATTTATTGACACAACACACAGCAAGTGGTTCATATTGTTGTAAACAGTGATCAATAATTGACTTGGTCCGCGTGTTAATAAGCTTTAATTTTTTATTCGCAATATCTGTCACTAACAGGTCATTATCAAAGGTAAGACAACAACCGAACGAGTTGCATGTTTCAGAATCATCAGGTAACTTGATGTTAATACTGTTTCTATTCCTTATTGTATACAATTCTGTTCTCTTCTTATAACTTGTACTATCATCTTCCTTATCCCAATCAAAGTTGTGTATGCTTCTGAGATAGTCCATCCATTCCTTGTTGGAGAATGAAAATGTCATCTTCTTGTCGTCGTTATTTTTTACTTTTTGTTTGGACATCTGACTAGTCTCATTCCCTTCAACTTCTTGTTTCCCTTGAAGAATTTCTTTTTCCAATTCTTTCCCATCAACTTCTGATTTCCCTTGAATAATTTCTTTTTCCAATTCTTTCCCATCAACTTCTGATTTCCCTTGAATTATTTCTTTTTCCGACACGTTCCCTTCAACTTCTTGTTTCCCTTCAAGTATTACTTTTTCCAATTCTTTCCCGTCAACTTCTTGTTTCCCTTGAAGAATTTCTTTTTCCGATTCTTTCCCTTCAACGTCTTGTTTCCCTTGAAGAATTTCTTTTTCCGATTCTTTCCCTTCAACTTCTTGTTTCCCTTGAAGAATTTCTTTTTCCGATTCTTTCCCGTCAACTTCTTGTTTCCCTTGAAGAATTTCTTTTTCCGATTCTTTCCCGTCAACTTCTTGTTTCCCTTGAAGAATTTCTTTTTCCGATTCTTTCCCGTCAACTTCTTGTTTCCCTTGAAGAATTTCTTTTTCCGATTCTTTCCCGTCAACTTCTTGTTTCCCTTGAAGAATTTCTTTTTCCGATTCTTTCCCGTCAACTTCTTGTTTCCCTTGAAGAATTTCTTTTTCCGATTCTTTCCCGTCAACTTCTTGTTTCCCTTGAAGAATTTCTTTTTCCGATTCTTTCCCGTCAACTTCTTGTTTCCCTTGAAGAATTTCTATTTCCGATTCTTTCCCGTCAACTTCTTGTTTCCCTTGAAGAATTTCTATTTCCGATTCTTTCCCTTCAACTTCTTGTTTCCCTTGAAGATTTTCTTTTTCCAATTCTTTCCCTTCCACATTTTGTTTCCCATGAAGGGTCTCTTTTTCCAACTCGTTCCCTTCAATTTCTTGTTTCCCTTCAAGTATTTCTTTTTCCATATTTTGTCCGTCAACTTCTTGTACTCCTTGAAGTATTTCATTTTCCAATTCTTTTCCTTCAACTTCTTGTATCTCTTGAAGAATTTCGTTTTCCAATTCTACGTATTTTCTTTCAATTTTATTTCTTAAAGTATCAGCAGCTCTTCTGATACAAACCTCAAGAGTTTTCTGGAGTTTCAGTACTTTGTCGGTTTCTACATTCTTCAAATCTTGCATTGCTTTAACTTGGGCATCCTTTGTTTTTTCAGGTGCTGTCATAGAACTGATCAAGTCTTTTTGTCGACCAAGAATACGTTTGCAATCTTCTAGGTTAAACGAAGAGTCGATTATATGAGGGATAGAGCAAATACTGTTCTCTGGACAGGATCTAGAAATACACGAATAATGAAAACATGTTTTACATACAGAAATTGTTAAGCTATGCTTAGTTTATTAAGACATTTGAACTGTAATCTTATTATTTTAAACATTAAAATATGAGGCTCAAAAATAGTTTATACATTGTATTTGGAACTCGACTTTGTGGGGGTTTCCAACTGAATAAGGTTTGTTTGTACCAGATGCAGCCGGGTATAACAAAGTTAGTTTACTCATTATTGTTGAAAAGTATGAAACATAGTTTAAATCCTATTATCCTCTACCAAGTTGGATATAATACTCTTTCATATACAAGCATGTACATTGTACTATATGTTAACATGAAGCAGTTAAAATACTACGCTTTATATAAATAATTGCAGATCAATACTCCTTGTTAACCTAAATAAAGCCACTTTAGTTTTGAATTACAATGACCGATATAAGTTATATTTCATCAGGGCATTATTGGCCAATTTTAAGTCCAGTTAACAGTCGCGATACATTAAAAAATGTACAATACATGCACAGCAAATATGAACCTACTAGAAAATAAAGTCATGTTTACAGTTCACAATGGAATATTATAGGTCATTTAGGATAACTTGAGACAAATCTAAACGTCATTCTATGTAAACAATGTCTCATGCCATCCTAAAAGAGCTACAGAATCACAAAGCTGTTAATTTCTTATTCAGTGATTCGAAGGATTATGAAACAATGTATTTTACTTACTTATGACGTTCTGATATACACGTGCAGCAGCCGACTTCATAATGTTCCTTGCAAAACATATCAATGACATTGCCTTCATGAATGTTACATCCTTCAGTGGAACACTTTGGTGTAGTTGGTGGTTGATTACTGCCTTTCTCAACGAGTTGTTGGTCACCTTGATTTGCATCCAGTAGCTTGTGACCCATTAATACTGGAAATGTTGAATGAGTATCTGTACATACTTGACAGCAGTAACCGCTACAGTCAATACAATATAGAACAGCTTCTACAATATTTCCATTACCATTACATATGGTACATATAAATTTAAAATCTTCCTTCGATTCTATATTAATTTCATCCGCCATTTTAATGTTTGTCTATTTCATAACAAAACGCAATAACTTCCGCTAATCATATTTGTAGTTGCAAAGGGAAGTCACTCTCGTTATATTTTGCAATAAAGCGATTATGGTTATCTCCCTTAAAATAATATGACTTCCATCTTAGTGTTTCATCTATTTAAATAAAAGTGCCAAACTCCCCGCAGTGGTTATCTCCCTTTATCAAATAAGTATATAGCAAAGCGTGACGCAATCACTGTGAGGAGTTTGTAAAAGTGCGATTTAAAGCTTTCATATCAATGTTCAATCGACTTTACAATAACCCATGATCAGTGAAACTACCGTCAGACAGGTGATCTCTCACAGTAACCATTTACAACTGGGTGATGCGAAAACACATGAGTTAAATTCTCGTGGAAGGAAATTAGCACTGCCTCGTGTGATGTTCGAACCCGTGACGTTTCCATTACTATGCGAGCGGCCTACCATTACTGGACCACTGCTCCTACATAAATTTACATACAGAAATGGATTCTGAGTATTAGGATAGATGGGACCGGGTTGGAATTTCCAAGCGAGTTACTAATTACAAGAAGAAGAAATGTTTCAGTGATGGTTTTCGTGCACACTTGTAAGCAAACCCCCGAAAAGGGAAGTATTATTCTGTAACAACATTTGCCGCCTTCTATCGACGGTGGTAAGAACTTATGAAACGACTAGCAATCACTGTAATGTCATGAAATGGAACAAATAAAATCGCATTTCTATTTGTTATAATGTAAGACGTTGGTTCGAAACTCACACGTGCTGGTTACATCCTTACATGACAAGTAGACAACAATATCGGGTTTTCTCTATTGACATGATATATGGTAAAGTCGTCGGTTTTGTGGAAGGGAAGGTGAGTACTGGCTATTGTCAAGAGTCAAGGAAAGCCAGCTTAGTTGAGCTAGCCACCATAAAATGACCGTAATTTTTGTTGACAAATTGTTAAACATAACCAAAACTAATCTAAGTCGCACAGTTTTATATTATATAGTTCGAACAAAATAATAAAATAATAAAACGTGCTTGTGTAAACATAAATATAAACCAATCTATTCCAGAGGTAAGGCAGTGTTGAAAATAAAAATTGTATAGTTCATTTTAACAAAATTAGTGTGGCGGATAAACCACCACCCCTTAGTCAATCATGCTCGTAATGGTAGGACGCTAAAATCATTACACAACTACACTCATTGTCATAAAACATATTCAAATTATATATTTTATTGTCATCCTGAGCATCCCTTGTCGTGGACTAGTTCATTGTATTGTTTATATAAACAGTATGTTTTGTTTTTTGTTCGAACTTCTATAACATACTTCAAGTAAGTTCAAAACTATTGACAGATTTTATTAAATAAACACTAATCATGAAAAATGTTACGTTTCATTACAAAATGATGTATTTCTTACGTGGCTGAAAGAAAATGTTTAACTCTGACTGCTTAGCTTCTGATCTACGTATTTACCTGGGATAGTTTATAAGTTTGTAACCATATCAAAGCATTATACAACATAATAAACAATTTGTTTACTACTAAATTGAAATTTAAAGTTTGAATTACAATATAGATCTTGAGCATTCACACTTATTATTTGCGATTAGACCTTTATAAGTATCAACAAATACGCCATTAAAGTTAATTGACATTTTTCTCACAAAACAAATGCTCTATTGAAATTATAAATTAATTAAAGATTTTTTTGTTTCCAACCGCAATGATAATGTTTTCTTTACGCTCGGGATCACGTGGCATTTGTATGACGTCATTGGTCTGGGAAAGTTTTCCAGGAAAGCACAACAAAATGTTGTAAACGTGCACTATCTTGCAACATTTCATTGAATTTTGAAATAATTGTGTTTTGATACGTTTACAGTCTGTGTGTGGTACATTGTATTTTTGTTATGTAAAAGACAAACATCTAAAAAAACTACAATAAACCCCTTTTTAATCCGGAACTGTTTAAACCGGAATTTTCTAGAAAATGAACATCGAAATTGTTTAAGTATTTAACGACTACTAAACTGACTTGCCAAGTACGGACGTTAGATAGTGTACAAAAAAATCTGCCCGGAACTTGTCCGCTAGTTAGAAATCTAAACATTAATGGTGTTAAACTTTATCATGTGTTTTGGACGGTCTTCAGCAGATTTTTAACGTGTTTGCTTTTTGTCGGAAAAAATCCCAAAATTAAATCATGAATATGCAAATTTGGTTCATATGTCGTCAACAAAACAATGCCCACCAACAGTTTGGATACCAATAATTTTCATTACAAATTTTAAATTCCAATTAATGTTGTTTGGAAAACTATTGTTTTTAAACAAATAGAAAACACATTTCATGAATGCACCACAATAAATAGGTTCAGCATATGATATCCCAAAGAATTGCTTTTTTGCTAATTTAAAACTATGTTAAACTTTTCCTTTCCAGCGTGCTACAGTGACATGTCGTCGTCCTTTCTTGAATAGGAAAAACGACGGTAGGTTGTCCAGGGTGTTAGCAAAATGTTAAAAAACTGGTGTTGGACATGTGATTCGCAGCAAATAGTATACATTTTTGTATATACTTTTTTGATTTAGCCTCGAGTAGGTATCATGGACATCTGACAAAAGTTAAGATACTTACAACTCTTTATAACTCTGAGTCGAGGCGGATTTTACTGTTTCCTTCTTGAAACTGGGTCATTTGTGATGTTTTAGTCACGTGGTATTGCCACCGTGTATATAATAGTTTGGTATTTTATGACTACCCGAAGAATTTCATGGTGTTGATTAACTTGTTTTATCAACATAAACAACATCCGCTTGTGGTCTAGTGGTTAACTTTAAGATTGCTGGCTTTACCGCACGATAACCTCTCATTGATTGAGATTTGCTTTTCGCGCCTCGCGACAGATATTATTTCATAATGTTTGAAAGTATACAAATGTTTCACGAAGAATGCAAGTCAAGAACTGTTTCATAAAGGAAACGTGAACTACGTGCCTCAGTATGACTTTCACTTGTGGAATGGGGCGCGTAATACCAAATATCCCCTTACGTGAAACAACAACATCTACAACAATTCACTCGCCCGCCCGTCTGGCTAAGTCGATAGCACGCATGTCTTCTGATTGTGGGATCGTGGAATTGATTCCAAGGCAGGGCATGCTTGCGTGGAGTGTTGGCATAAAACTAATTTCTATTCCTACTTCCATACGGTTCTTCACCATGTAGGACAGTTGTCAGTCACTAACGGAAGTAGGCACCAAGTAACTGGTTAACAGCTAAAGCCAAAGATTTAGGGTTTTTCTTCGGGAACGGCTAGTAGGTTGACCGACCGTTGTAATACTGACCTATACAATGTGTTGCTACGGCCTTTAAAACCAAACCAAAAACTAAAATAATAAAACAACCCCTGACCTTGTAAAAGTTAAACATGACAAATATTTCAAGCGTACAAACATTCTTGTCCTGTCATTGTTTGATTGAATACAAACATAATAAATATAGGAAATGTATATTTTATCAATCATTTTACTAATGTTAAACATTTCTATACACCAATATGATTGTTATTTTGTATAATTACCTTATATATTACTGATATGATTTAATGTGGACATTTTAAGTGATGATTTATATTTAACAAATGGTTTAGCATTTATTCGGCTGAATATTACGCCGTACCAACACGTTGTATAGGTCATATTACGACGGTCAGTCCAACTACTCACCGTTAGAAAGACTAAATCTCTGGATATAGTTGTACACCCGTAACTAGGGGCATACTTTAGACAGTGACTGACAACTGTCTTACGTGATTTAAGATCAGAGTTAGGAGAGAGAATAGCCGCAGAAATTTTTCGATGACCAAGCTATAGGAAAGTATGCCCGCTCGATAATCGAACCTACGACCCCTCGACTAATAGACTTGTGCGCTACCGACTAAGTCGAATGGCTAAAAAATCGAATTTCGGCATCAGTCAAAAACATAGTTAAACAGCACGTAAAATGAATGTTCCATTTCTTGAAAAAGCCTACACAAGCAAGTGAAGTATGCCGGATCAGCTCGGTCAGATTCTATCCAGGATCGTGCGTCCAATTTTTGAAGCAGGCACTCATACGTCTGTGCACCGTAGAGTTTTGGTCACATTCTTCGGACAATTGTATTCAATTGGACAGTTGTCATCCACTGAAAAACGTGTATTTAGACACATCCCGGTGGACAGTCGACCTACTCACTGTTTCTGGACAGACCTCGATATCTAGACCCAAACTTTGAACCTATTGTTAAGTACAATCATACGCTGGTCACTTACAACTGACCGTACAAAAGAATTTTGCGGAACACCACGAAGGTACGTAGAACTCACTCTCCTTGCTTGGTAGTCAGCCACACTGCCGACTAAGCTTACCATACGGGTTACATAGACATTAAAATAAACCCACTGGTACCAGAGTCCTCACACTCATTAAATACGCACACATATATTGCGCACACAAATATTTTGTCAACAAACACTTTTAAAAATCGGTCCCGTATACATTACCGTGTACGAGTTAAAACTATACTTCCATTATACATGTATAATATTCTAATATAAGGTAGTGTGCATGTATATATGCACAGGGAACTATATTTAAGGATGTACGCATTATTTTATGATCGTAAGATATGGACTCTGGTGCCAGTGAATAAACCTAGCTTATAATTCTGATTTTGCAAAAAACCAGCACAAATCTTATTTATGTGAAATAGACTTCTGTCCTCTTCCTTTCTGTAAAACAGGGCTCTGTAAAAACTCCTACAGGTGTCGGTGAAGTTAATTATGATAAGTTACAAATGGTTGATATTAAAACAACGACATGAATGTGTTTAGGGCAACGCCTACTGTAAGACAATGTAACTGTCATACTAAATGAAGACTTCAACATGCACAAAGAATTTCTAACTTTTTTTTCATAAGTAATTTATGTTGGTGACTTTTGGTTTTTAGTTTACATTTTTATGTGGTCACGTATCGCAAAAGCTCTTTATTTTGCTCTGTTTGTTCTGTTCTCACCTGCTTAAAATTTTTGGTTCTAGATTGTTTTACCTTAACAATCAGGCGGGTTAACGACCTTATGTTCAATACAACTTGAGCCAATGCAGGATATTCGAAAGCAACTCTTTAATCGTTGTAACATAGCTTGAGTAAAAACACCATTAACACTTGCGGTTTGATATTTTGGTAGGTTCCGGTTTGGCGACTTAGCAAGTGATCAAGTGAGGGACAAATGGTAAGAGATCAAACCAATCTCCGTAAACAGATATCATGTAGAGCGTTGTCGTAAATTAGCGAGTATGCGAGCGGAAAATTTTAGATCGGGTTTTAATCAGATAAGAGATCAAACAGTCGTAAATTCATATCCTACCATTCTCGTTCCCCGAGATTATCAAGATTCTCGATCTAACTATTGAGAATCCCATTGGCCTCTGGGTACGAGAATGTATCCTACCAGCACCATAGGCTTTTTCTTTGAGCATCTAGCGTATCTGCAATCATTACACTTGGTAATTTTGTTGGTGTGTACTTGTTTGGAAAAAGAGATAAAATATTTATTGATCTGGCAGAATGACAAAACATTTGTCTACAGAAATACATGTAGGCCCTATAAGTTATCCAAAACTCAAAACACTGGTGTTTTCATCCGCACTGACGATGTACAAACAACGATTTCAAAAATTATTTTTAAAGTTAGTCATGTACTTCTGTAATGAGTCGTAAGTGTATATAAAGCAATTATTATGATCGTTATCGTGTTAAATGAGTTTCATATTCTTTTTTATATCTTAAAATGTTCCGGTTTGGCAAGTGTTGCACAGTGAAACTAAGAGTTTTCTCTTTCTTGTAATATCTTTTGCATTGGTGTGCATATCGGCTTGGACATTGGACAAGTATTTTGCGTAATGAAAATTTTAATGTACATAGTTTAATATAATTTCTAGTACCATTGTATGTATACTGTTCCGAAATGAAATCTAAAGCATCTTCAGCAATGATGATTGGGTAAACATTTTTGGGGACCCCAATATTCTGAGTAGCATATTATATCTATTACGTTCTTCGTTTTGAATGACATCTTAATGATGATTCAAATAATTAAGACATGGTATATTTATCTCAAGCCATAAATTCATCAACAATTTATAAACAAAAACACCACCTCGTCTTATTGCCGCCTGGTTTCATGTTGTAATATGTCATAACGAATTATAAATGATAGTGTAGTTATTTTTCCGAAAGGTCACGGTCATATTTGATCCCATCTCACGAAAAACATTTAAAGCAAAATGAAAATCCCATTAAATGACAGTATTGGCAAAACATATAACAAGTTTATGAACTAAAAACTAATTAATTACCTCTAAAAACAAAAATACTCTATTCAACCTCGTTTCCGTGAAAGCGGAACAGGAAATGTGTAGGAAGAATGGCTTAGTTCACTGATGACTTTGTGATCTCTAAACTGTCGGCAATAAAAAAGAAATATGAAAAACAAACATTCGTCTTCTAGAGGTTAGAATGAGTGGCTGTGAGTAAAATGTCCCGGAACAGTGCAAGGGATAGAGCCGTGCTTTAACGTTCCTGCCCCCCTCCCCCCTGCTCAGCGACTGCGGGGAATTGTTCTCGCGTCAAAAATAGAGATGCCTATGGCAAGTAATTTTAAAGGGGTTATCAAGTACATCTTATGCTTAGCGTTTGCAGGTGGGTAGGTTTGCAATATTTAAACTAAAAAAACAAGCATTTAATAACATATCTTACGCCATACAAACTCGATGCAAGCGCAATCTCATTTATCAGAGCTTTCAAATCAGTGGCTACGGCATGAACCCTTATTGGTTGCCATTTAGTCAGGAAATATGACTTTGTAACGTGTAAAGAATAGTTCAAAGTTAATACAGATCTTTAAATAACTAGATAATTATTGATAATGACAAAGCTGTTCAAATAGGTTTATTGACGTCTTGAGCCTCTTGTGTTCATCATTGCACGTTTTTCTTGCCTTGTAAGAAGGTTTGAAAACATTTACTGGACGTCGAACAAAGAATCGGTGCTGGTATAATATTAATTTATTCTAGCTCGATTTTGAAATAAGTTCTTACAACTTATATTAATCACTTTCAAGTCCGCTTCCCGCCCCCCTCCCAAACTGTATATGGATTAAGTTTCTAGCTCAAGGAAACAACGGTGTTAGATTTGGATGGGATTTGAACTAACGCAGAGTTGGTTATCTAATGATTACCAGTCCAAAGGCGACTTTATTCTACTAGCTCAGTACTGGAAGATCAGGAAGCGGACCCGAAAGTAATAAATCTAAGTTGTGAGAACTTGTTTCACAATCGCGGTAAATAAGAATTAGAACATTGTATAAGCTAATTTGTGACAAAAAGGCTCCTTTAGTATGGCCCCTTCCCACTATTCTACTTCTTAGTAGCGAAACTTAGCTGTATATTAGCTCTACGTGTAATTACATCTAGCTAAAATTAGACATAGAAGCACTTACTTAATACCATCGTCCCCAACACGTCAGAAAATTTATTACCAAAGAGACAAAAGGTCTGTTGAAAATAGACTCTAATATTACAATGTATTTCAAAACCTACCATTTGTCTCAAACACAGCTGCGCTAAAAAACAACAAATATTATGTTTTATAAACAAAAACTAGAGTTGTCTGACACTTTTTGTTAGCACTGTATCCTTGATAAATGGATCGGCTGTACGCAGTTTATACGAAATAGTTTGTTTTGTAATGTATTTTTGTCCAAAGTTTTTGTCATATTTTAATTGTTTTGTACAGTTTCAACTGTTGTAGGCTGGCACATGACTTGAGTTACATGTTTTGTTTACATCTTCAACCAGAGTCACTCAATGAAATATTTTATATATTTAAGTGAATTTATGCAAATTTTGTTGTAAATTTCCAACATGAGATAAAACCGTCTTCTCAAGGTCACACCTTATTCTAGTCTATAAGACTTAGGTGTCCTTAAAGAGAGACCCTGAAAAACAAATACGTCACATAGACATCACCAAGACTTATTGGTCCGTCGGACTAGCTAAGTCAGCAGCACACAAGTCTAGTGATCTAGGGGTCGTAAGTTCGATCCGCAGGCGGGACATACTGTCGTGGAGCTTGCTCTTGAAACAATCTCTACGGCCATTCTCCCTCCCACATCTTGTTCGCGTCTCGCTATGTCTAGTGCCCCTTTGGACTGTACGCGGGTTTTCGCGTATGATGCGGGCACGCACGGAAGATTGATTCAATCCTTCTGTGAAAATTACAATAAGCTGGCGTTCTACAACTGGTATGCCAGCTTGTCCGATCTCATATAAATACTCTGCCAACGCCAATATTCTGACTGTCAAATTTTGCGCATTTTCGTTTTCCAGCTGTATTATGGTTGATAGTTTTGTAAAATTTAGTGCCACAATATTAGTTTGACGAAAACGCGACGCAAGTTTTATTTTTAATTCTCGCCACGTCGGTTGGTTTCCCCTGTAGATTTTGTGGTATGTCGGTAATAATATAATCAAAATAGTACCGATTGAAAAATAGTTTGAAATAATGATGGATTTGCATGGGAAGTTGAATTCTGTGCGCAAGAGCGTGATTTATGTTCTAAATGAGTGAGACTTCACAGGTTTGTTATACATACACACCAAACACATCAGTATTACTATACTACTTTTAACGTTAAAGTTAAAAAAAGTTTAAGTGCGGTTTAAAGTCTGCTTCCATATTCATGTTCAGCCGACTTTACAATCTTGTACAATAACTCCTAATCACTGAAATGACCCTCAGGCAGGCGATCCCTCACACTTCCCATTTACACCTGGGTGGAGTGGAACAATTGTAGGTTAATTTCTTGCTCAAGGAAATTAGCAGTGCGCCCAGTGGGGATCGAACCAAGGACCTTTCGATCCCTAAGCGCGCGTCCTACCACTGGACCACTGCTCCTAACAAAGCTACTCGTTCACAGATCTGGTTTATTTTTTAATATTTTAAAATTACTTGTCAGTGTCTGTAATTGTGTTTAGAAAATTAATTCCGGAAATTTATGGAAAACTGACCTATAGATCGTTAGAAATGTAAGAAATTATCATTATCAGAACACTGCTGTTCTGCTTCCAAACTGTTTCTATACAATTTTGAGGTTTTTAGAAAAAGTTGATATTTAAGTTGAAATGTGTGAACGAGAAGCTTTAGCTGATTTAATGAATGCATATAAAATTGTATTTTCAGTCTCAAGTCAATTTTCATTTGCTTTATACATAAAACTTCATACACGTGTTTCATCGCGATGTTTTATTTCTGAAAAAAATGTTTTACTTATTTCCGGTGTTAAATGTTGAAGAAAGTTGTTTTTTACTGGCACACTTAGGTAAAATATATAATAACAAAAAATGATCACCATTAAAATGTCACAGTCATTAAATTACGCCTCAATTTTCTTTGTGGACATTTTACCTTGTTTGAGATTTAGCGTCTATTTCGCTAAAATTCACAAATTTTACTGTTCTCTGTTTCCTTTATGTACACTAATAAAATGACGTATTTATTAAATTTAAGCCAATAAAGTCGTAATTATGTGTAGATAGTTTTTGGAAATAAAAATGAAATTGTAAAAAATTGAGTTCACAAATACAGCACTTGTATTATTCATAATATCATTAGGTACACGAAGTAGCTTTTCATGGCAGTGACCGATCTGTAACGCCTGTTCACAAAGTACAACTTTTACTGTATATTTAAATGTACAAAGCTATAAATATGGTATCATACACATGTATATAAATGTACCTTTCCCATGTTTTTTATTGTGCGTCTTTTATGTTTGTTTGTAACTTATAAATATGTATATGTCTTGCTTTTTTGGGCTTAACAGTCTAAGAAATTATATGTAATAAACCAAAATAATGTAATGTATTTTCTAAGAATGTTTTCCTTGTAAACCCTGTATCAAGTAGGTAAGTTGCCAGTCAGTGGCAATCCTGTAGTGGTATCCTTAAGATATTATAGTCTTTAACACTACACACAGTTAAAAATGGATTTTGTGAAAGTATGATATTAGTCCTGCAGTAAAATGCCATATTTTAGGTGAACCGTGCACTTGAGTCCCCACAAAGTTTTTTTGCTGTTTCTATATCTTTGAAAGGTGCTGAATAAGAATCCGAGTGATGACACCCTGTCATCCTTGAGCAATTTGCATAATATGCAAATTAAGTCCGCCATTATAGAAATTCTGTTTTTCGCTGATAACTCCATTACCAACTTAGATACAAAATTAAATTATGTATCCATACCCATGTTTTCAGGGTCTACCTATCAAATGGTACTAATATCAGCTTGATCAGATCATTTAAATATGCAAATTTATGCAAATTAGGTATTTTACGAAACACAATATTCGGTTTTGCTATACAAATCAACATCTGTAGTTTTTACATTGAGATTTTGAGTAAAATATGTTTATGTTATGCTACTTTTGTATATATTAAATACAAATATATCAAATATGTAATTACATTAAATCAGTTAATGATACTATAAAGATATGCAAAATATTCAAATTACGTTAAAACTTGTAGGAGTTTGCCTTAAATATTACATGATGTCATGTATATTTATGCCGTTGTCTAGCATTCTGTTGAGGTCTGGATAACTTTTATTCAGTTTTTTTGGACAGAGCTGACTAAGAAATTTAGTCAGGACATCCTGTCACCCATGAGCAATTAGTATAATATGCAAATTTAGTCCGCCATTACCGAAATTCCGTTTTTCGCTAATAACACAATTACCAATCATGATAAAAATTTAACAATTGTGTCTGCATCCATGTTTGTAGGGTCTAGCTATCATATGATACAGCCTTATGCATTATCAGAGATGATTTGCAAATACAGATGTATGCAAATTAGGTCTTTAGGTATAGGGAAGTGTTTTTTTTTTCACTATATAAAATAAAGTTCATGTACCAAATTTCGAGTTGTTATGAACAGATTAACGATAATTTACAAATAATTAATGACAAAGCATTTATTTAGTATATTTAGAGTGATGACACACTTGAAAAAAAATCATAATATCTCAATAACCATATATGACAAACATAAACAGTAAGTATTTACCTATATGTATGCTTCCATGGCATTAGTTTGTTTCGTTTTATGTCGGAGAACATATACTTATATTATAAGGATCAGTTGATTTGGATATGTATACTAATGCAAATTAAGAACATAAAGAAATAAATAACGCTTGTCTCTATCTAAGTTAAAGTCAGTGTATAGAACTAAGGTATTCTACATAAACTAAAAACATGCATTGCTTATTATATATAAATTGCGGATAATTAAAATACGTGGTCCTTACAGTCCTTAGATTGTAAAGAATTTTGTTTTTGTGCCCGTAATTTCTCCAATGACTTATTGCCCCTGCTAAGAATATGTTCTGTAATCAGTTTTTATATAATGAGGAAGATAAGTAAGGATGCATTCAAATAATTGTAAGAAAATACTATGCAAAACAACTTTTAGTCAAAGTAAAGTCGAAAATTTAGCCATACAAAGACAAATTAAGTGTGTGTAGCCATGACCATGTACAGCACACTCCGAGTTTGGCTATCCTAATTCAATTCTTGCAGATCATGACCTTCCGTGATAGTCCAAAATACCCGGTAAGTCTGATTATCATGGCGTTAATGAATTGAGATTCCAGCTCACCTTGCAATAACCAATTATGCTATAAACATTCATACAAAATCTAGTTATCAAACATGCATGCAAGGTCTCATTGTCATATATATGATTGTGAAAACTTGAAAAGCAACAAATATTATTGAACATGCTAGCAATATTTATACGACATTCCTTAATGCTGGCATTGTTATTATATATTTATATACATACCTAGAACGTTCTATCTAATCTTTAGTAAATTAATTAATGGAAACGATGAGCAAATAAATAAAGTTGACACATGTATTTTCATGAATTTCTTTCCACAGTAAACAATGAGGGGTCAAATCTGCACGAAAATAAGTAAGACTTTCCAGCTACTACTATTGCCATGAAGTACATGTATATCAATCAAATAGATGCTTAAATTATGTCAATGACAGGATGTTTTTGATGATAAGGAAACGCTATTGAATTCAGTAGCTTTAATTCTACTATCAATTTTACGATGTACTATTCAAATTAATTTATTGTTCTTCCCTTTTTTGGTTCTGGCGTAAAGGCACACCACTTCAAAATGTTATATTGAGCTAAAAACATCCATGTGCGTAGGCCACACGGTAATAAGTAACACATTATAAACATTCATTTTAAATTAATACATTGATTAGGTGTGGTATATGAATGTAATAATGTGGACATTCTGGACATAGAAATCCAACCGAACATGAATTGGGTCGCAATTGACAGATTACTTGATTCAATTATATTTCCTGGAAAATTTCCTTTTTGAAGTACTTACATTTGAACAAAATAAATTCACTTGAAAAACAGTTCATTTAAAAAAACTTATTTGCATACAATTACATATGCAAATCATCTGATCATACTTAATGTGGTATCATATGATAGCTAGACCCTATAAACATGGGTGCAGACACATATTTTAAAATCTTATCATGATTGGTTATCGTATTATTAGCAAAAAACGGAATTTCGATTATGGCGGACCAAATTTGCATATTATGCTAATGGTTCAAGGATGACTGTGTCATCACTAAATTTCTTAGTCAGCTCTGTTCAAAGGTATAGAAGCCGAATCAAGATTATCAAGGCATCAACAGAATGCTAGACAATGACAAAAATATCCATGATGCCATGTAATGTTTGAGGCAAAATCCTACAATTTTTAACGTAATTTGAATATTTTGCATATCTTTAGAGCATTATTAATTGATTTAATGTAATTATTTGATATATTTGTATTTAATATATATACAAAATTAGCATAACATAAACATATTTTACTCAAAAACTCAATGTAAAAACTACAAACGTTGATTCGTATAGCAAAACCGAATATTGTGTTTCGTAAAATACCTAATTTGCATATATTTGCATATTTAAATGATCTGATCAAGCTGATATTAGTACCATGTGATAGATAGACCCTGAAAACACGGGTATGGATACATATTGTAATTTTGTATCTAAGTTGGTTATTGAGTTATTAGCGAAAAACGGAATTTCTATAATGGCGGACTTAATTTGCATATTATGCAAATTGCTCAAGGATGACAGGGTGTCATCACTCGGATTCTTATTCAGCACCTTTCAAAGATATAGAAACAGCAAAAAAACTTTGTGGGGACTCAAGTGCACGGTTCACCTCATATACTGCAGGACTATATAAAACTGTGATATAGTCGAGTATCAAACAGAGATATAAGATTATGATAATAAATTATCATATCAACTCCTACATATTTTTTAATATATGTCTAATGTCATGTCAACTTGTACAAGTGTCCACCATAACTTTGATAAAAGTCATATATCATACAACATTTTTCATTTTGCAGCCGTTAAATGCTTGAAAAATAAACATCATGTCAAAAATTCTAGTTTGATCATTGTGTCACTTTACCACAGTTGCACTCTTTTGCTATCAAATATTGTTGTTTTTTGACAATATATAATTTCGTGGTTAAAATATCGCTGTTAACTGAAAGTTAAAAAATGAATAAGGGGAGATCGGGGTTGAATGAGCCAATTTATCGTTGTCGTGACATCTATTTAGTCGCCGCGATTTGACGCTTCTTCAACCCGTGGCTCATTCAACCCCTGCCCTCCCTATATTTTTTGCAAAAAAACAACATTGCTTGAAACATGACTATTAATTGCCGAATTGTAATTGCCGAAACTTAATGTACGTTCATCATAGATATTCCAATTTGATACCCATTTTCAACATTGATATTTTTTTTTCCAAAGTTGTCCTGACCTCAAACTTGCAAGACTCGCGATTGAAACATATGTACTGCAATTAAAAGTCCACAAATATAAAACGCTCAAACTGATATGCACCCTTACTGTTTGCAACAAATATGATATCATATGGCACTGGATCACCATTCTTACAATATTATGTGCTAGCCTTCGCCACAGGGAGATTTGATTATACAAGTTTTATAAGTGTGAGAACAAATGATTGAATTGACGTCCAATGGGTAGGTTAACTCATCCAATGGTCTATACCTTGGGAGTTTTGCATTTTAATAACAGTGTTATCTGATCCTGTCATAGCTTCCACGTACAGTTTTATTACTCTTGGGCTAGTTGTCGAACGGGCTATTGCGAAGTTTAATGAATTATATATGTATCAATATTTTATCAGATATACTTGTATACTTTTATATTTGCTTAGAAAATTATTTTTAAATCCCATAAATGACAATATGGCTCATACAAATTAATTTAATAGTGTTTTAATATTAAGTATGTGTCAATTGTTTTTAAATATGTTAATGGCAATAATCTGTATATAGATTCAGCCAAATACAGAAATATTGTATCGCATAGTATCGTAACATACACGTATCGTATCGCATCAAATCGTATCGTATCGTATCGTATCGTATCGTATTGTAACGTATTTTGGAGATTTCAAAAAGGAATACGTGTTCTCGAAAATGTGTTGTTTTTCTGTATTCAGTAATTAACCAATCACTGCGAGAGAATATAAAAACAAACGATGACTAATTTTATATAATCAAAACCATATCAAAGTATACCTATTAAGCAGTTTGTCATGCACAAAATATTTTTAACAATGAATCGCTTTAGCAGACGATTTTATTTTTTGTGACGTCATTTAATTATTGACGAGTAAAATTGGGTTAAACGTATGTAAACTGTATTTAAGCTAGAATGATGAAACAAATATTTTTGTCCTCAATGACTTATCAAATTTCATTCATTAATACCAGTAATGATAGTAAACTAATGAATGTTAACTATCTAGAATACTAATTAGCATATTTAGTACGCTTCGGTGTTAATGTAAAGTTATAGTCATGAATACTAATCATTATGATTACAATATGTGTCATAAAAATTAGAGACTAAGTGTGAGGTTTTTTATAACATTTTATTGCATGTATATTGTATATAATGACGGGCAAATTTGAATTGAAATATGTCAATCTCATTAAAAATAGCGAAAACCGTCGTTCGTCTGTTTCCGTAAAGAATTGCGGAACTGCACGTTGAGGCTCACAATGCTCTTATGAGAAAGCATTTATAATCAAATATAACATTTTCTTCCAAGCAAAGTTAATGTAAATATCCCATTGCAATACGAGTCGAGCAAGTATTGCCATAAACTTACAAGAAGTCTTGATTTATTAAATCCTTCAAACTTATTTAAAACACAATTATTTCTATTTTCAGTAGTCTTCCTGCGCGCTTTCTTTTGATAACACTGTTATCTTGCTGGAAAACTACCACATTTAAGTTGATGCAAATATTTGATAAAATTTGCTTTTAAATATGAGTTTCATTTCATCTGTTCAGTTTTGTTTTGTCCTGTTTAGTTTCCTTCTAAGTTCTGTTCCATATTACGGCTATTAATCTTTGTCTATAATATATTCAATAGACTACTTTATTTCTCCTTCAAAATTCTGAAATAAAAACCAACATTAATTTTAATGAATTTCAAGCAAGTCTAACTGAAGTGATCTTGGGTCGAAGCTCAATCAATTGCAGTCATGCATAAAAAAATGTTGACAACAATCATTAATTTTATGGGCGTGTTTGTAAACAATGGCATGTACTGATTTATTATGTACATGTCGTTTGCATGTGTAAGGTCATGCATACTTATGTACTAAAAAATACTTGCCCACTAAAAAGATTAAATGGATGAAGCACATACAATATCTTATTGATTTAGGAGAGGGCGTGGTCGAGGGGTTACGACGTTGGACTGGTAATCATTGGATAACCAGCCCCGCGTTGGTTCGATTCCCATCCAAAACATACCCCGTTGTTTTCTTGAGCAAGAAACTTTGTCCTTCTACCTCAGTACTTGGGGACCAGGAAGCGGACTCGAAAGGGAAATAATCTAAGTTGTAAGAACTTGTTTCCCAATTAAGCTGAAATGAATTAGTATAAACATCATTGATTTTAAACAGATCACGGATTCAACTTTTACTATAAATAATGCATTTTTACACTGTAAGTACATGATTACATTACATTATGCAAATTATTTGTTTAAACTGTCAAAACTATTATATTAATGTAATTGTTCATCCATGTTTCCCCAAATTTTGGGCTTTAGTAAAACTGGGCATGTTATAGTCACAATGTTATCATAAATGAACTGTCGAACTGTACTTGTGACATGTGCAAGTTCAATACCGACCACATTGAATAGTAAAACCACTAGTTTTACCCTTTGTTCTATCCTTAAATTAGTCACATGACGTCATTTTAAATGATTTTAATGGACCCTAGACAATAGTTTGGTGAAATTCTATATATGGAATAAACTGTTAGTTTGTTGTACTGATTGATGGATCAGCTGTCTTAACAATCAGGAAATGTTTACTTACAAGTTTTCCAGTATTTGTATGGAAGCGTGAACTCGACATCGCACTTGTTTCTTAGAATTTCTAATATTTTCATGTAGTTAAATTTAATTAAATTAAAAACATGCAGTTTTATTTTGTGTCAGAACGATAATTTTGTCAATAAAATCTTTCATAAGTATATTTAATAAAGCTTTATATCTAAACGTTACGCGATACGCCAGGGAAAAACAAAATGCAAAACATAACATCGAAGACCAACAATGTCCATCACGCGCTTCCGTAATTTAAAAGAATGACAAGTTAAACTATTTTTGTTGAATATTTTAAAAGATAATATTATAAAATACCAATTTTAATACCATAATCCATTTTATTGTCAAGAGACAATGTACTTGTCGCCAAAATTCACTTAAGACTCCCAGGTAGAAATAATGCAGGGAGACAAAAATATGTTGTTTTATAAGTAATACACGTCACAATTCATGAAAGGATTCGTGAGTGATGGAACGAACAAACTTGCTGGAAACATATGTATTCTATAAATATATTACATAATTTATGTAAATCTAATAATACAATGCCCATGACCTAACTGTCTAAACAAGGCCACACCAGAACGCACATTTGTCGATACGTAAAGCGCTAATAGAATAATGAAAACTTTGTGTAGTAAATGTATAATACGGCACTTGTACTTCCTTGCCTTCAAGTTTTCTTTTATGGTGCCGTGGTAGAATGTCCACATACGACTCGAGAGGCCAAGGGTTTAAAACTCAGTTCGAACCATGAGTTTTTATTGAGTTGCATTTTCCGCCCATCGTAAATAACCCACTAGGCATTGTGTGATTGAACCCCAAGATTATCCCACAGAAATCAAGCTCCAAGAATTCGAGGACGAATTCTGTTAAGGAATGGATGTATGTAGCAGAAGTACAACACGACACTTGTACTACCTTTTCTTCAAGTTAGCTTTTATAGCGACGTAAAAGAGTTCCGTTTACGTATCACCTAACCGTAGTCAAAACATAAACATTGTCACGTCTATTGCAAAACTTAATGACCTAGATGATCGTGATTATTTCTTCTAATACTAATACAGTAAGTATAAAGTAAGTATATAGATAATACAATGCAGGGGCGGATCCAGGATTTTTTTCTGGGGGGTCCGACCTTTTTAGGTAGGGGGGTCCAAACTTTTCTAGGGGGTCCGAACCTCGTACCACAACCACATTATACATCTTGCAAAAAAAGCAACATATTAATAACAAAAACTACATTACCATTAATATAAATCTATATTAAGCACGGAGAAAAAAGGGTCATGCTACTTAAAAATGACTTACAGGCAAGAAATACACTAATAGACAGGTACATTT
Organism: Mactra quadrangularis; assembly: GCA_025267735.1. NCBI lineage: Eukaryota > Metazoa > Mollusca > Bivalvia > Venerida > Mactridae > Mactra > Mactra quadrangularis. Next base: position 58,293,132 of record CM046303.1, on the reverse strand, counting down.
TCCAAATTCTAGGGGGGGGGGGTCCTGACCGCCCTACCCCCGCTGGATTTGCCTATGCAATGACCTCAAACAGTTCTTGGATATTGAGTTGATATTTTGCTTCAAAAAACGGACAAAATATAAGTCTCATAATCTTGAGACTTTAAATGGCTAGTTTACTTTGACATTTATAATTTATATTGATATAAAAATTATTCCATCTTTAAAAATGTACAAGCGCACAGGCGGCCAGCACCATCCCGAATAAAAAAAACACTGTATTTACGTATATAATACTTGTGCTTTTGATTCGGTACCGTGCCGGCCGCCTGAGCGAGGTGAGTTCCGCCAATGAAAATTACATTTACTATTATAGGAAATTTTAGTTGCACTTAATTAAACTTAAACCAAACTTGTATAAGGGCGTTTTTCATTCACTAAATGTTTCAGGATAACGCTTGGTGTTGTTTCAATTAGTACTTGAAAATTTTGACTTTTAACCAATTAGAAACAAATTAAAAAGTTATCAGTTCTGAAGACTGCGGTGCAAGTCAAGACTATGATATTTTACGTAAGTATAAAGTTTAGTCAACACGTACCGGAGCTGGTACGGACTAAGTAATGTAAACAACCATCAATTACAGAAATATTGCAACACATAGTTGAGGATTGACTATGATGAAAAGTGAGAAAATTCTATTTTTAACAAATTTTTAATTCACTCAATGAGTATTAGCTTGATAAATTACCAAAAATCCTAGTATAGTCATACATGTCGAAGTACAAATGTCGCAATATCCGACCAATCAATCAAGTAGTTCATATTCTACCTAAATCTCTCGATTTAGGTGTGATTAACAATAATTTATTACACCAAAAACACATCAAAGGTCGCCTGCACGTTCGTAGGTGACGTATAAACGTCACTTAATGTATGTAAAAAAGGAGAGACACTTTCTCGCTAAAAATGGTCTAAAATCAACGCTCGTCAGGTATAAAAACCGGACGTCGACGTTACGTTCTTCATTCGAACATAAACGCTCGTAACAAATAGACGCTGAAGAATATACTCACAGAGAAATAAGATTCATTAAAGAAGACGGAAATTTAATTATTATATTCTTCAGATTTAAACTTTTTGACTTTGACTTAGCTATATAAGATGTCACGTATAGGAATAACTTTGTTACTTTTGGTGGGAGTGTTCGTATGCTGTTGTCAATCGTTTCCTACAAAACCAAAGGCATTGTCTGTGGACTGTCGCTCTAAAGGCAACAACGATGAGTTTAAACGTAGATTGAAACTTCGAAAGAACGCTGAAGATCAGACGACAATTTGGTTGTTTAAAAGTGAAGAATTATCGATACATTTTCATCTTCCACAACCAGCAACGATCGATATACTTGATGTCAGGTATTCCAATGACGGCGGTGTTGACAGGATCGGACTTAGCCTGGACGACGTAGAGCTTGGTACATTTAAAACTGTCGTACAATATGGATGGGGTATGCAATGGAATCATTTTGAATCGTCTGGACAAGTTGGAAACGAGACCTTCCTGGACAGAGGTAACCACAAGCTTACTATCACCGTACTAGATTCTGACCCGTACGGAGTGGAGATAGACTACATTCGATTCAACGTGCATGGCTCCCGAGTTGACCATTTGGACAGAGATCATTTTATGTGCATTCATAACCCTCCAGACAAGAATGGGAATCCAGCGCATCAATTTCACTGAACGAAGAAATAGATACTCGCCTTATTAATAATGATTGGAAAAGCTTCCACGAAAGGTAAACAAAAATTGTCTTAGATAAACAAAAACTTGCAAGAATTATGTTTTTGCCATGAAGCTTGGCCACTTATCAGATTTCGCCACTTTCGAGTTGGAGAAGTGAAGAATGGTGATCAAAGAATTCCAAATATGAGAGCTATAGTTTTTGTGACAGTTTCTGTTGTGGACTAAAGTTAGTAACTTTGTTACTTATGTTGACTTTTTTACACTAACTATATTAACAATTGGTTCCAGGTGTAAAATGCAAACGGAGACATATTTGCCTACTAGTCAGAATTACTGAATATCTGTCTAAAGACGATTTGGTATAATTTATTTAAATTACATAATTTGTTAAAATATTGAGTATTATATATTTTATGTAAATAGCGTAAATGATCACATTTTTTTCAGTATTTTGAGCTTGCTGTACATGTATTGATTTTCAGCGAGTTTTAAATTATTTTCATCTGCTTTAATTTACTATGTTTTAAGTCAGTTCAAGCTTGCTATTCTTTGTAGCTCTTATGTTTAGCTAACTGTTTCGATTTTACGCGCTTTTACGACTGTATTTGCTTAGTTATTATTTCTAACGCGTTTTCTTACATAGAATAACATTTTATATCTTTTACATCAAAAGCTTCAAACTGCATCTCTGATTTTTTTTCACTGTATGTTTGTTTTTATAATTTAAAATTATACATTATGATATATTGCTTAATGTTGACAATTAATTGCTCGTTAAACAAGCTTTCTAAAGAAATTTTATTAACTTCTGATTACCTTAAGTACGTGAAATTGAAAGAACATATGTTTGTTGAAGATTCAGTTTATTTCATGCCGTTTTACATACAGTGACACACAAAAGTTCATTGATCATCCATACATCAAGTAATTTTACAATAAATTTAATCTAATTATTTGAATCATGCGCTGATAAACTAATTGACGCTGATTTGTGTAATTTGCTCGGTTGACGCTTTATTTGCTTTTTTCATAGATTTTGACTCGTTCTATCTTAAAAACTGGATTTTGTACGATTAATTTCGGAGGACACTGTCTGCACCTTCCATATCATATCATTATAATTTTATTGTAAATACTATGCTTATAAATGCTTTGATGATTTTGTCATTATTTTATACAGCATAATCATGCTTGTTAATAATTTCCCCCATTGAACTAGAAATTCATCTTTTATACATAATTGCTACATTTTTGTGCCCAGAGGTTATCAATAATTTCGATCAAGAATCTTGATTACCTCTGGGTAAGAGAATGAAAAGCTAGGACATACCATTATCATCATAAGTACGTCTGATCTGCTTGAGCTTATTCCAGTATTACAAAAAGCTCCAGTCGAAATAATTCATATCTAGATTACTTGTAGTGATACAAAATTTCTACTTTCATCCAAATGGCCTCCTTCTGTTTCAGTTAATGGCTATATGTACATTGCTAGTACAGTAGAACCTCCAAAAACCGGTCCCTTCATAAACCGGATCCCTCTCCAAACCGCACAAATCGTTCGGTCCACGTTTAAATGGTATTACGTCACACCTCACATTTCTAAAAATACATAATCACATTGCTAAAGACTGTTAATACATCGTAGTATTAGAATTACAGTATGATGTCAGAGTATATGTTGAATAATCTTTGTCAAATAATATATATATATATTTATTTTCATGATCGTTGTATTATTTATGTAATAAACTATTGTAGTATACAGAAACTTGATTTTTTTCTCTTTTTTGTTAAATCATCTGTATTTGGGTAAAAAACATCAGTATAAAGCTGCCTCCAAGTGTTAATATTCAATTGAGAGTTTCATAAAAAGGTTGGTATTTATGTTTGAATCTTTGAATGAGCTGATTTAAGTGGTATGAAACTATTAATGGATCGCCCAAATTGCTCCTCAAATTAACTGTATGAGGATATTGAAACCTCACTGGAATGCCACCGTTGCTGTTACACAATAAATTGGAAAACAAAGTGTTTTATTTGCACATAGAAATTGTAGTGTATACGAGCATTTGGGGAACGAGAAGTACCATTACCAGGAACATTACTTATCGAAATTAATCCCTTTGGGGTCTGTGCTTATATCTTTGAGCAAATGATTTACATACGTCAAAGGTGTAAAACGTTACTGTCATGATCAGCTGCTTGAAAATCATTTTGTTGATCATGTATTATCGTAAGAGCATATTACAGTAAAGTTCCTTCATTGCAAGCAAAGTATTGCGCATTTTAATTTTAAGTCTCAAATCCTTACTTTGGGAAGAAAAAAGTTCCTATATTAAGACCCTTCCGCTAATAAGATCATTAATTCCTATGTTCACAATATAGGAACTTTATTGTATAATGTGAGCAGAGGTATTAGGAGTACATTAACGAATAATGCTGAATTTGAAAAGAAAAAAGTCCTGTATTAAGACCGTCCCGCTATCAAGTTCAGTAACTTCGATGGCCCTGATAGAAGAACTTTACTGTAAAACGTAAGCAGAGGTCCCACGGGACAATCCAGATTGGATTTCTGTCCTTAACCAGTAAGATTGAGGTGTAAGACTATATCTAGCAATATCTGTATTTTAGAAAATCTGAATCACACCATGCATAAATAATGGTCGTTATAATGTCTGTTTGAATTATTAGGAGAATGAACGTACAATTCATCTTTTGCAAAAATACGTGCTTGAATGTATCTTTTAACTTGTTGTACGTCAACTACAAAAACACCATTTACACTTTTACAACAGTTTTGTAAAGCAAACAACATGAACAATGGAATGAAACATGACATGCTGTAATGTCAAAAACCTGTTACATCATGATGTGTGCTTGTATTCATTGATGACATTATAACAAGCATTTTAAACAGTAACATGCTGAGTTAGGTTCAATAACCGATGGAGTTGTTGTCTTATGGTGAGACCACGCCCAGTTAGTTTAGCCGGCTGGCGTTTAACTACAAATCAAAGGATTGCGGGTTTGAATTCCGAGCATTCACACATTTGTACGGTCTGGTCATGAAAAAGTTTCTATGACTATTAGCCTTACTACTTCTGTATTAATTAAGGCAGTTGTCATCTACTGTCAAACGTAAGTGCTAAGTTTTGGTAATACTAATAAAACTAGGCTTATCCTTGGACAGTAGGCTCACTGACTGTCAGATTATAGCTTAAAGGTTGCCGAAATAGGGGAGTCATCACCAGTTGGACTGAACACCTTACGGATTTAGTTAAAGATTAGGAAATGTGCTGAGAAAGCAAGTTCTAAGACGTTTTGAATAAATCTGTCTAAAGAATGCCTTGAAATATTTAACTACAAATTTAATTAATGGAAACGCTATAAATACATTGTCGACGTCATATTTAGCGCCGCTATAAGTCGCAATTGACGCCAAACGTCACAACCACCGCTAAAAGTCACTTTTTATGTTGTACTAGTATCTGATTTTTTAAACAACTCTCGTGACAGTCGATTTACTCATCATTCCTGAAAGGCTTAATTTATGGATCTTGCTGTTAACCAGTTACTTTATCAAAAATGTATGCCTTTAAATTTTCAAACAAATGATCAACTATCTCTCTACAACTTAATTTTTGACAAAATTATTTAAGTTCTTTATGTTATCATAATCGTTGGATCACCCTTTACTTACGTTAGTGACTGGCAACTGTCCAACATTATTTAGAATCAGTGGCAGTAGGGAGAATGGACTAAGGATTCAAACCTACGACCCCTCGGTCATAAGACATGTGCGCTAAAGACTTATAACTCTAAAACTTAAGTTTCTAATAAAAATAAATAAAGAATATCTATCTTCCTTTGTATCATAAACGAACATTTATCATCGCTATGTCATTGTTATTACGTGTCAATTTTGCCATTTGTTGATTTCAGTATTTTGCTCATAAATCATGGTATTGTTTAGAAAATATCATCGTAAAAACTTACAGATAATTCAACATAATACAACGCTATCGATCAGTTTGAGATAATCACCTTTGCCATGACATTTAGTATGACAGGTGCCAGTATTAACGTGCATTTGTGATTGGTCACAGAAGGATACGTTGGCAGGAACAGATTCATTACTGGCAACCACGTGTAGGAAAGTAGTCCAGTGGTAAGAAGCGCGCCTAGGGATCAAGCGGTCCCGGTTTCGAATGCCACTACGAGTAGTAGCTGTAGATTGGTGGTAGGGTGCTCGTTAAGCGATCGAGAGGTCCTTAGTTTGAACCCAACTAAGGTCACTGCTAATTTCCTATGATACGAAATATACCTATAGTTGTTCAACTCTACTCCGGTGTAAATCGGTACTCTGATGGATCTTCTGTATGAACGTGATTTTAATGAACAGATCATGCATGGTTTCTGGTAAAAAAATAATCCAACATATTGGCGCAACAAAATTGTAACACCATTTCAGGTAGGTGTACATTTACACTTGGGTGAAGTGAAGCAATCACAAAGAAAGTTCTTACTCAACGTAATAAGCAATGCTTTTGTTGGGGTTTGTTTCGTGTACCTATTCGCCATTAAACGTGCGTTCTACTACTGGACTTATGCTCTCGAAATAGTTGTAGCTGTTTAATGTTGGTTGCTATGAGTGGGAGAGGGGACCTCTTTAATGCAATAAACAGAGTATGCCAATGATTGCGACGTTTCCTAGCTGTCATAATTGTTCCCCTCATACATCATACTTGTATACCTGTACATTATATTTGTGTATGGAATTTCGACGAAACTTTCAATAAACCAACGGCTCACAACGTTTCTATACCTAGATTTGGCACAGGTTAATGTATTCTTACATTTATAATAAAATTTGCCGCTTATAACATTTGGCCGCTTATAACATTTGGCGACTTATAACATTAAAGTTCAATACTTTAAAGGTAAAAACTCGTATTTATATCAATCTCCCAATATGCAAAAGATTGTTTAATACAGTTTTCTCCGATTCTAAATTATTTTAAATTACTTTTTTATTTTCACAAATATTTCGTTTAAACGAAATAGTATTTCGTAAAAAGGTAATATTATTACGTATAAACGGAATGATTGAGAAAATATTAAAAAGTATTTCAGGATGTCACTTTAGGGCTTCGTAAGATTAACATTTTCATTCAATACTTAAAAGCGTCATCTATATTCAAAGCTCATTGCGAACGTTGTAACATATACAACTAGCTTGTAACAGTTATTTGGCATGAAGTTCATAAATATGCTAATAAAGGTAATAAAGATAAAGTGCGGTTTAAAGTCTGCTTCCATATTTTGTACGACTACCCCTGATCATTTATAATATTGCACATTTACATGTATTATTAGACTGCGGTAATGTAATTTCAAATTGGTGCAAACACCTGTGAACTTTATATCTAAGCTTTGTTTTAAATTTAGTCGGCAATTAAAGTAAAAACAAACATAAAGTTGTAAACATAGTAATATGTTGTAATATAAAATTGTTAAAAGATAAATGAAATGTTTGTAATAAAAACAATGACGACAAAATGAAAACATTGTCTTGTTAGGTTGTCCTTAAAATAGATGTCAGTTTTTTTACACCATACTGTAGATTCCCTTCTTGGAAATTGTAACAGTTAAAGCCACCATACGAAGATTTATTTACAACAGAATGTAATAGAATGGATCTTTCCATGACTTCGCCTATTAACATATTTAACAAAGGTTAACAGTTATATTGTTGTACCATAAGTGCCCGTCCTATCCAAAAGCTAAAATTTGGTTTAAAAAAAAAGTAAGTAAAACTTCAGAAGACTTGTTCCTTCTACTTTCTTTTTTGTACATACATTATTTACCTTAAAAAATATTGCATATGAATGATTAAATTTATTAACACAAGCAGCCTGCGCTATCCGTAGACCGCTCTTGTTATTTTACATTTTTAATCATTTTCTTAATATAACTAAAGACACAAACGGGCAATATTAAAATGTAAAAATTACCAAATCCTTAAACATTCTAAATAATATTATTATCGACGCACCTAGGTGCGTCGGTATAAACAATTATCAAGATTTGAGCATTTTGTCGTCGACACCGGTTGCCTTTAGCCAATCAAAACGATGCATTTGAGGTCACATGATAAGAAAATGGCCGTTAAAAAGTAAAAAAAGTGGTGTGTGAATGGACTCGTCTCCGCAATGAACAAGTCGTTGACTGAAACCAAGCTGGCGCATAGTCAATAGTGGGCATCAGCAGAGGTTTAGGAAGGCTACACACCACTAAATATTTTAGCGGACATAAACATTTTCACGCAAGTATTTTTGATCAGAAAAAAGAAAAATTTACAAGGATAACTAATAAATTGTAAATAGACTTGTTCATCGAAATCACGATTTATTTTATATCCATAACATCCGCCCCGTTAGCAAATGAATATTAACCACACAATATAAACATCAATGCAGAAGACATCAAACATGATGAGCGTCGATTTCAAGCATTTTTGGAAATGCAAATACCTGTGTTATAACGTATTGTCATATTCTTGAAAATTTTCATAATTTTAGATTTACGTCCATAACGCATGACATCTTTAAAACATAATTATTTATTAAAATAATGTAACTGCAGGAAATGTTTGAAATTATCACAAGTTCAACGATTCGAACTACGCACGTTCATATTCAATTATATAATTTTATACTTTTAGTTGTATTTTGTTATTGTAATATTTAATGCGTTTCTTAATTATTTTATTATTTACTGCTCAATAAAATTTAAGATTTATCCAGGCGGAAATACAAATTATTTAGTAATTAGAAGATAATGAATTAAAATTATTTGGAAAATATTAAGAGTGATTAAGGTGCGTGAAGTTAGCTGCCAGTTGCCAGTTGCCAGTTGCCAATTCAATCGGCAACTGGCAACTGGCAGCCAACTTCACACCCAGCTGCCGATTCAATTTTTTTTGTTAGCAAGCACTATGTACAGGCACTGCGACGAACGTTCCGCGCGGGTGTTTTGAATCGGCAACTGGCAACTGGCAGCCAACTTCACGCCTCAGCTGCCAATTCGATTTTTTTAGATTTCGGCGCAGATACGTCACCCTATGCACATGTACTACGATGAACGTCCTGCTCGTGTGTTTTGAATCGGCAACTGGCAACTGGCAGCCAACTTCACGCCTCAGCTGCCAATTCGTTTTTTTTAGATTTCGGCGCAGATACGTCGCCCTATGCACATGTACTACGATGAACGTCCTGCTCGGTTGTTTTGAATCGGCAACTGGCAACTGGCAGCCAACTTCACGCCTTAGCTGCCAATTCGATTTTTTTAGATTTCGGCGCAGATACGTCGCCCTATGCACAGGTACTGCGACGAACGTTCCGCGCGGGTGTTTTGAATCGGCAACTGGCAACTGGCAGCCAACTTCATGCCTCAGCTGCCAATTCGATTTTTTTAGATTTCGGCGCAAATACGTCGCCCTATGCACAGGTACTGCGACGAACGTTCCGCGCGGGTGTTTTGAATCGGCAACTGGCAACTGGCAGCCAACTTCACGCCTCAGCTGCCAATTCGATTTTTTTAGATTTCGGCGCAGATACGTCGCCCTATGCACAGGTACTGCGACGAACGTTCCGCGCGGGTGTTTTGAATCGGCAACTGGCAACTGGCAGCCAACTTCACGCCTCAGCTGCCAATTCGATTTTTTGAGATTTCGGCGCAAATACGTCGCCCTATGCACAGGTACTGCGACGAACGTTCCGCGAGGGTGTTTTGAATCGGCAACTGGCAACTGGCAGCCAACTTCACGCCTCAGCTGCCAATTCGATTTTTTTAGATTTTGGCGCAGATACGTCGCCCTATGCACTGGTAATGCGACGAACGTTCCGAGCGGGTGTTTTGAATCGGCAACTGGCAACTGGCAGCCAATTTCACGCCTCAGCTGCCAATTCGATTTTTTGAGATTTCGGCGCAAATACGTCGCCCTATGCACAGGTACTGCGACGAACGTTCCGCGCGGGTGTTTTGAATCGGCAACTGGCAACTGGCAGCCAAGTTCACGCCTCAGCTGCCAATTCGATTTTTTTAGATTTTGGCGCAGATACGTCGCCATATGCACAGGTAATGCCACGAACGTTCCGCGCGGGTGTTTTGAATCGGCAACTGGCAACTGGCAGCCAACTTCACGCCTCAGCTGCCAATTCGATTTTTTTAGATTTTGGCGCAGATACGTCGCCCTATGCACATGTACTACGATGAACGTCCTGCTAGGGTGTTTTAAATTGGCAACTGGCAACTGGCAGCCAACTTCACGCCTCAGCTGCCAATTCGATTTTTTTAGATTTCGGCGCAGATACGTCGCCATATGCACAGGTAATGCCACGAACGTTCCGCGCGGGTGTTTTGAATCGGCAACTGGCAACTGGGAGCCAACTTCACGCCTCAGCTGCCAATTCGATTTTTTTAGATTTTGGCGCAGATACGTCGCCCTATGCACATGTACTACGATGAACGTCCTGCTAGGGTGTTTTGAATCGGCAACTGGCAACTGGCAGCCAACTTCACGCCTCAGCTGCCAATTCGATTTTTTTAGATTTCGGCGCAAATACGTCGCCCTATGCACAGGTACTGCGACGAACGTTCCGCGCGGGTGTTTTGAATCGGCAACTGGCAACTGGGAGCCAACTTCACGCCTCAGCTGCCAATTCGATTTTTTTAGATTTCGGCGCAAATACGTCGCCCTATGCACAGGTACTGCGACGAACGTTCCGCGCGGGTGTTTTGAATCGGCAACTGGCAACTGGCAGCCAACTTCACGCCTCAGCTGCCAATTCGATTTTTTTAGATTTCGGCGCAGATACGTCGCCATATGCACAGGTAATGCCACGAACGTTCCGCGCCGGTGTTTTGAATCGGCAACTGGCAACTGGCAGCCAACTTCACGCCTCAGCTGCCAATTCGATTTTTTTAGATTTCAGCGCAGATACGTCGCCCTATGCACAGGAACTGCGATGAACGTTCTACACGGGTGTTTTGAATCGGCAACTGGCAACTGGCAGCCAACTTCACACCCAGCTGCCAATTCAATTTTTTTTGTTAGCAAGCACTATGTTCAGGCACTGCGACGAACGTTCCGCGCGGGTGTTTTGAATCGGCAACTGGCTACTGGCAGCCAACTTCACGCCTCAGCTGCCAATTCGATTTTTTTAGATTTCGGCGCAAATACGTCGCCCTATGCACAGGTACTGCGACGAACGTTCCGCGCGGGTGTTTTGAATCGGCAACTGGCAACTGGCAGCCAACTTCACGCCTCAGCTGCCAATTCGACTTTTTTAGATTTCGGCGCAAATACGTCGCCCTATGCACAGGTACTGCGACGAACGTTCCGCGCGGGTGTTTTGAATCGGCAACTGGCAACTGGCAGCCAACTTCACGCCTCAGCTGCCAATTCGATTTTTTTAGATTTCGGCGCAGATACGTCGCCATATGCACAGGTAATGCCACGAACGTTCCGCGCGGTAGTTTTGAATCGGCAACTGGCAACTGGCAGCCAACTTCACGCCTCAGCTGCCAATTCGATTTTTTTAGATTTCAGCGCATATACGTCGTCCTATGCACAGGAACTGCGATGAACGTTCTACACGGGTGTTTTGAATCGGCAACTGGCAACTGGCAGCCAACTTCACACCCAGCTGCCAATTCATTTTTTTTTTGTTAGCAAGCACTATGTACAGGCACTGCGACGAACGTTCCGCGCGGGTGTTTTGAATCGGCAACTGGCAACTGGCAGCCAACTTCACGCCTCAGCTGCCAATTCGATTGTTTTAGGATTTCGGCGCAAATACGTCGCCCTATGCACAGGTACTGCGACGAACGATCCGCGCGGATGTTTTGAATCGGCAACTGGCAACTGGCAGCCAACTTCACGCCTCAGCTGCCAATTCGATTTTTTTAGATTTTGGCGCAGATACGTCGCCCTATGCACTGGTAATGCGACGAACGTTCCGCGCGGGTGTTTTGAATCGGCAACTGGCTACTGGCAGCCAACTTCACGCCTCAGCTGCCAATTCGATTTTTTGAGATTTCGGCGCAAATACGTCGCCCTATTGAAAGGTACTGCGACGAACGTTCCGCGCGGGTGTTTTGAATCGGCAACTGGCAACTGGCAGCCAACTTCACGCCTCAGCTGCCAATTCGATTTTTTTAGATTTCGGCGCAGATACGTCGCCCTATGCACAGGTACTGCGACGAACGTTCCGCGCGGGTGTTTTGAATCGGCAACTGGCAACTGGCAGCCAACTTCACGCCTCAGCTGCCAATTCGATTTTTTTAGATTTTGGCGCAGATACGTCGCCCTATGCACATGTACTACGATGAACGTCCTGCTAGGGTGTTTTGAATCGGCAACTGACAACTGGCAGCCAACTTCACGCCTCAGCTGCCAATTCGATTTTTTTAGATTTTGGCGCAGACACGTCGCCCTATGCACTGGTAATGCGACGAACGTTCCGAGCGGGTGTTTTGAATCGGCAACTGGCAACTGGCAGCCAACTTCACGCCTCAGCTGCCAATTCGATTTTTTGAGATTTCGGCGCAAATACATCGCCCTATGTTTCGAATCGGCAACTGGCAACTGGCAGCCAACTTTACACCCAGCTGCCCATTCGATTTTTTTAGATTCAGCGCAGATATGTCGCTCTATGTGCAGGTACTTTTATGAACGCCGATATTTCTCTTTAGCTACTAAGATGCATTCGGACGAGAACAACTTGTAAACGGTAATTTTGATCGTTGACATCGTTTGACATTTTGACTACCAAATATGGCTGCTGGTTGTGGAAGAAATTCGATAGAAAAGTTATGTTGGCGTGGTTTACTGTAAGGTAAGAATATGTTTACAACATTTTGTACATAATGAGTATAACTGCTCAGGTAAAATCAAATTCGATCACTCCATAGTGTGGCCATTATTTAACCCTCGCGAGTGTACAAGCTGGCGAGACTGTCCAGAATAAGCCCGATGCTTTCAGTCCAAGGTGTGTTCAAGATAGCCTTATGAATGAATCCAGTTCATAAGAAATGGATGTCCTGTATATCTAGAAATTCGAACCCCTAGATCTAAAGCTATTTTTTTCAAATATGGGTAGATTCTATGCAAAAAATCTAATAGGCAATTTTGAAAATTCCGAAACCAATAATTGTGGATAGAAGGTAATTTACATTGGCAAAGTAGGCCTTAAATGTGTAGGGCTAATGTTTGATTCACAGAAGGCTAATCACGCGCTCCAAGTTATCATTTGGTGTAACAGGTCCGTCGATTGTGGCTGCCTGGTGCGCCTTGTATATTGACCTCAATGACCAAAGGAAGCTATTTGTACATATTACTGATCGGATATCATTATCTGAAAGACTACTTTAACTTGGTACTTTAAAAGTGTGTTATTTATATTTTTATTTGCTAAGGAACTAAAACTATTGATGAAACATGACGTCATGTCTCCTTACTAAATTTACCTATGGTAAAAGTAGTGTAATTTTAGCCATATTTTTGTGTGGAAAGATGCAGCTTATGGAAGATCAAAACGTGGTTTTGGGGCCGGACAGTCATCTGGCATTATTTAGTGGAAGTTCGCATTAACCAGACTTTTTGAAAGTTTGTGATACAAACAATTTGATCCGCACTTGATTATTTATCAGATAACATTTTACTGTTACCAATCTAAATGTTGCATCGATGAAAAGGTCCAGCACTACCTATCATAATAGGCGTGAAAGTGTGTTTTTTTTGGCTCATTATTTAATGGCCTGAATTACCAGCAACACAGTTCAGCAAATATGTGAAATTTAAGTCTGAATATTTGTACTCTTTTATTAGGGAACAGCCTTACTGAATTGGTATCTGACAAATCCATCGGGAATTGATTGGACGACACCCGCCAATAGTATGCCTGCGAACTTATGATTTATTGGAAAAATTAGGGTTTCCTAAGGACATCAGGGCATACAAAGGAAATGTTAACATTTTGAATAAACAATATCGATTGCTCGGGGGACTTTATACTGAACAGGACATTACACCGGAGCAATGAAAACAGGCAAACATGGTTGGGTGTTTTATGATGGCTTGAAATAGAAGCTGACTAAATACAGTGACAACCTGGCAGCAAATTATGTGCCAACTCATTTGATGTTTGTCATTTGTGAATAGCATTATGATATGGCATAGCAGATTACAATTCATGATTACCTGGCTGCCATATATATGTCAACTCAATGGATGCTCGCCATAATGGCAATAGTGTTATTTTAATATGTAGCATTGTTTTGAACTTTGCTTGGCTACAAAGTATAGGTCCATTAATTTGATTCCCCTCATTTGCTAATACATTGTAATGTTGTTATATGCTGTACTTTGCCTGGCTGCCATTATTTATGTCTCATAAATAGGTTTTGAAACCAGTCAAGGTCCTAGTCACAATGAACATGCAATTTGGTTAAGTGCAATATTTCTGGATCTAGCGTCCATGACACAGTGGTATAGACCACAAAAAGTTTGTCCGTCCAATTACCCATTATGGTCTGTGCCTAGACTCTGATGTACGTACATAATTGTTTATCTAACTTTCTTGTACTTTTTGCCTTGTGTTTAACCAGTTGCTCAGGTAGAGATCAATTGTTTGTTGATTAAAATGATATTAATTTAAAAACCTGTTTTGATTTATGTGTCAGTGCTGCCCTTGTACAATGAGGAACGTGTGCTCCTTCGGCTACTTACGTAAGACTTGCAGTTTAGCTTGTTTCTCTGTATTGAGAGATTATTCGAAAGTGATGAAAATCTTTCGATCCAAGTATTCCAGACTCTGACCATTAGACCATGAGAATGCCTATATACTGGGTAAAGTATCAGAAATAAATCCTGTATGAGTAATTGCCTATCCCTAAATATTTATATGAAAACCTTTATCGGAGTGCCTGCACATTAGGCGTTGTATCATTCAAGCATTCATCAAGAAACGATGCTTCTTAACGTTCACAATAGCGTCTGCACATTGGACCTGGTATTAGTACTGTATTCCAGTGAATATGAAGCTATATTCCAATTGTCCAACGGATTGTCCAGAATACCGAGCTCCTATACAATAAGAAAGTATTGACGCAGAATTTCAACAGTACAACGTATTGGCAGCCATTTGACTGATGCCAAACAAAATATCTTACAGAGACGATATTTCGTATCGTTCTGCAGAAGATCTGCACATATCGCATAGGATCAGCGCTGAAATGTAGCAGAGATCGAATCTGAAGCTAGCTGCCACTCGCCAATTCAAAACACCCGTCCGGGATGCACAACACAGTGCCTGTGCGTGGTATCCGATCAGAATTCTAAACAAATCGAATCGGAGTGGGGTATGAAGTACGCTGCCAGTTGCCAGGTGCCGATTCAAAATACCTTTATGAAACACTCCTCTCAGTGCCTGTATATAGTACGTTAGTCATAGTACCTGTATAGTGCGTTCCTCACAGTACCTGTACAAAGCGCATGGTATCCGCGCTGAAATCTAAAAAAAATAAATCGGCAGCTAAGTGGTGAGGGTAGTTGAGTGCCGCGTTCAGAGACAGCAACACCTCGTAGCTTATCGTCGCCGCTTATCGTCATCGCATTACCTGAACATAGGGCGACGTATCCGCGCTGATATCTAAAAAATCAAATTGGCCGCAGGAGTGTGAAGTTGGCTGCCAATTGCCAGTTGCCGATTCAAAACACTAGTGCGGAACGTTCATCGCACTACCTGTGCATAAGGCGACGTATCTGCGCTGATATCTAAAAATATCGAATCGGCAGCTGGGTGTGAAGTTGGCTGCCAGTTGCCATTTGCCGATTCAAAACACCCGCACGGAACGTTCGTCACAGTGCCTATACATAGTGCTTGCTAACAAAAAAAATTGAATCGGCAGCTGGGTGTGAAGTTGGCTGCCAGTTGCCAGTTGCCGATTCCAAACACCCGCGCGGAACGTTCGTGGCATTACCTGTGCAGAGGGCGACGTATTTGCGCCGAAATCTAAAAAAATCGAATTGGCAGCTGAGGCGTGAAGTTGGCTGCCAGTTGCCAGTTGCCGATTCAAAACACCCGCGCGGAACGTTCGTCGCAGTACCTGTGCATATGGCGATGTATCTGCGCCGAAATCTAAAAAAAATCGAATTGGCAGCTGAGGCGTGAAGTTGGCTGCCAGTTGCCAGTTGCCGATTCAAAACACACTCGCGGAACGTTCGTGGCAGTACATGTGCATAGGGCGACGTATCTGCGCCGAAATCTAAAAAAAATCGAATTGGCAGCTGAGGCGTGAAGTTGGCTGCCAGTTGCCAGTTGCCGATTCAAAACACCCGCGCGGAACGTTCGTCGCAGTACCAGTGCATAGGGCGACGTATCTGCGCCAAAATCTAAAAAAATCGAATTGGCAGCTGAGGCGTGAAGTTGGCTGCCAGTTGCCAGTTGCCGATTCAAAACACCCACTCGGAACGTTCGTGGCATTACCTGTGCATATGGCGACGTATCTGCGCCGAAATCTAAAAAAATCGAATTGGCAGCTGAGGCGTGAAGTTGGCTGCCAGTTGCCAGTTGCCGATTCAAAACACCCGCGCGGAACGTTCGTCGCAGTACCAGTGCATAGGGCGACGTATCTGTGCCAAAATCTAAAAAAATCGAATTGGCAGCTGAGGCGTGAAGTTGGCTGCCAGTTGCCAGTTGCCGATTCAAAACACCCACTCGGAACGTTCGTCGCATTACCAGTACATAGGGCGACGTATCTGCGCCAAAATCTAAAAAAAATCGAATTGGCAGCTGAGGCGTGAAGTTGGCTGCCAGTTGCCAGTTGCCGATTCAAAACACCCTAGTAGGACGTTCATCGTAGTAAATGTGCATAGGGCGACGTATCTGCGCCAAAATCTAAAAAAATCGAATTGGCAGCTGAGGCGTGAAGTTGGCTGCCAGTTGCCAGTTGCTGATTCAAAACACCCGCGCGGAACGTTCGTCGCAGTACCTGTGCATAGGGCGACGTATTTGCGCCGAAATCTAAAAAAATCGAATTGGCAGCTGAGGCGTGAAGTTGGCTGCCAGTTGCCAGTTGCCGATTCAAAACACCCGCGCGGAACGTTCGTGGCATTACCTGTGCATATGGCGACGTATCTGCGCCGAAATCTAAAAAAATCGAATTGGCAGCTGAGGCGTGAAGTTGGCTGCCAGTTGCCAGTTGCCGATTCAAAACACCCGCGCGGAACGTTCGTCGCAGTACCTGTGCATACGGCGACGTATTTGCGCCGAAATCTCAAAAAATCGAATTGGCAGCTGAGGCGTGAAGTTGGCTGCCAGTTGCCAATTGCCGATTCAAAACACCCGCTCGGAACGTTCGTCGCATTACCAGTGCATAGGGCGACGTATCTGCGCCAAAATCTAAAAAAATCGAATTGGCAGCTGAGGCGTGAAGTTGGCTGCCAGTTGCCAGTTGCCGATTCAAAACACCCTAGAAGGACGTTCATCGTAGTACATGTGCATAGGGCGACGTATCTGCGCCAAAATCTCAAAAAATCGAATTGGCAGCTGAGGCGTGAAGTTGGCTGCCAGTTGCCAGTTGCCGATTCCAAACACCCGCTCGGAACGTTCGTCGCATTACCAGTGCATAGGGCGACGATTCTGCGCCAAAATCTAAAAAAATCGAATTGGCAGCTGAGGCGTGAAGTTGGCTGCCAGTTGCCAGTTGCCGATTCAAAACATCCGCGCGGATCGTTCGTCGCAGTACCTGTGCATAGGGCGACGTATTTGCGCCGAAATCCTAAATAATCGAATTGGCAGCTGAGGCGTGAAGTTGGCTGCCAGTTGCCAGTTGCCGATTCAAAACACCCGAGCAGGACGTTCATCGTAGTACATGTGCATAGGGCGACGTATCTGCGCCGAAATCTAAAAAAATCGAATTGGCAGCTGAGGCGTGAAGTTGGCTGCCAGTTGCCAGTTGCCGATTCAAAACACCCGCGCGGAACGTTCGTCGCAGTGCCTGTACATAGTGCTTGCTAACAAAAAAAATTGAATTGGCAGCTGGATGTGAAGTTGGCTGCCAGTTGCCAGTTGCCGATTCAAAACACCCGTGTAGAACGTTCATCGCAGTTCCTGTGCATAGGGCGACGTATCTGCGCTGAAATCTAAAAAAATCGAATTGGCAGCTGAGGCGTGAAGTTGGCTGCCAATTGCCAGTTGCCGATTCAAAACACCCGAGCAGGACGTTCATCGTAGTACATGTGTTTAGGGCGACGTATCTGCGCCGAAATCTAAAAAAATCGAATTGGCAGCTGAGGCGTGAAGTTGGCTGCCAGTTGCCAGTTGCCGATTCAAAACACCCGCGCGGAACGTTCGTCGCAGTGCCTGTACATAGTGCTTGCTAACAAAAAAAATTGAATCGGCAGCTGGGTGTGAAGTTGGCTGCCAGTTGCCAGTTGCCGATTCAAAACACCCACGCGGAACGTTCGTCGCAGTGCCTGTACATAGTGCTTGCTAACAAAAAAAAAATGAATCGGCAGCTGGGTGTGAAGTTGGCTGCCAGTTGCCAGTTGCCGATTGAATTGGCAACTGGCAACTGGCAACTGTCAGCTAACTTCACGCACCTGAGTGATTATCATTTTTTCAAGAAAATTTTGTCGTTACGCAATAAAGAAATTATCACATGACTTGATGGTACATTGTGGTAACGTCTCGTGGTACATGTATAGTTTACTCTCTACCGAACAATGGTACAGAGTATGGAATAGCATTATCTTCCAGCATTTAATTGTCATCAAACATTCCTTTATTGAACACTTATCCACCTTCAGAAAACAAGTCCTGTCATGATGATTTGTACGGTGCTGTCAGGGATTCTATATAACAGGGATTTGTAACGAAGTGCTTTTTGGAATTTTCTCGGTCGCCATTGTCTATAACTGGCTGAAGCAGGCTTTACAAACTACTCCAGAGTTTTAAAACTTGATTTATGTTTTTGTACATGCCTTCCATGCAACTTGTGAATGTTTCTGAAGTTTTTGACAAAAAAGTGTTGCAATTATGACCGAAAATAAGACTTTAGGTGATGTAAAATGGGGCTAAAAATGGCAGATCGGCGGGAAAATGCATTATTTTGTGAAACAGTCTGTGAGCGTAATTTACCTTGAAATCATCTAGAAACACATTCTTCCAAACATTTATGTCAATTTGAATGGTACTGGTACAAAATTTCATGTGAATATCTTTATTTAAACTTGTTATACTTGTTTTCAGTATTGGACGAAATAATAGCGACGACAGTGAAATTTGATGAAAATCTATTACATTATTATCGTTACAAATCCCTGTTATATAAAATCCCTGGGTACTGTATTGTAGTAACTTATATTGTTTTTGTATTGTACGAGTATATGTACGAGTATTTGTATATGCTTGTATTCATATCATGTTTGCTCTGTTTTGTGTACCAAAGGCAAGTATTCTTGATAAAACGTTTAATGGAAGTGAGTAATTATCTCCCTTTGATATAAAAGTGGTGTAATATCTAAATATGTCCATACTATAATTTGTTATAGTTCATAAAATTCAAAAAATCTGGTATGGTAAAAACCTAAAAATATAATGTATGATTAAATATCAGTTTTTATTTCAGAAATTTTCTGTAGTCATAAACATTGTTTTGTATTAGGGGAATTCTACCTAAACAGTCGGTTTTCTCACGATGTCTTTGAACATGAAAGAAAATTGAAGTTATCACTTTTGTGCTGGCTGATGATAATGTTTAACGATCTCAATAATTTGAATTACAATATATATAACATTATTTTATCAATTTAAATTAGAAAGTCATGCGTAAGAATCGAAGTAAAATTGTTATTTTTGTAGACTAATTAATATCAATAAAATTGAAATTTTAATGTAGATATATATCATCAGAAAACTTATATAATACATCTGTACATGAACCTTATATTCCATTTACAGTCATGTCCAAAAGTATTTAGACAAATTCGTTTTGGGGATAAACTAATCAACATTTATCAATTGACACAGAGGGTACACTACAGACACCTTGCCAAACAGACATTAGATGTACAAACCCATTTTATACTTGATTAAGTGCCTGTTTTTAATCATTTAGATTCAATGATGGTGACTAGTTATTGGCTATAACTGGAATATTTACAAAAATTCATCAATGTAAGAGTTTTAGGCGGAAGAATACAGTATATTTTCAATGAACAATTCGACTTATTAATGGAATCAGTTCATTCATTTTGTTTATTTTCATATCTACTGTAATATGGCTGTTCTGATTATAGTTCGTACCAATTTACCAAAAACCCTCTCTTTGGCTTCAAAATTTGCATTGCGCGTCTTTGGAAAGTGTAACTACAAATGTACTTGAAGAAAAGTTATGCAATTTTGGATCTGAGAAGAAAAGTGCTACTTAAGATCACTAACAAAAGTTATCTCAATTCTATCAGATAGTTGTTGAGATATGTCATGTTTTTAGGGGCCAAGGCTTAACGCAAACTACATGTCCCTATAACACGTAATTTTATTTTGATACAATCTCCCGTGACTTTAACCTCATTGCGCTTTCAAAAATCTGCTTGTTCTATTAGTAAGGCAGGCAAATTTATGTTAAACTGACTGAGTATAATTTTGAAATATTTTTTGCCAATGATACAGCAATGCATAATCATGCACTAGACAATTTAGATCGTCTTCATGCATGGGTGTAAACGCATTTGCATCTTTTGAAATATATTGCATAATTGTAGGGAAAACAATTTAAAGTGCAAACATATATTAAACGAAAGTCATTAACGATGATTAACCACTTTGAAAAATTAGAAGTAAAATTTTAGAGCAAAAATTAATTAGTTATGAAGACATATTGTTAAATTACTTCGCCCTATGATAGTCAGAGAGTATATAAACCATACATGAGCGCCCAGGGATCATTACTAGAGACTGATCGTCCTAACGTTTTATTATTTCACTTTTTTGACAAACGTTGAGATATATTATGTATTAATTAGAAACGTTCTTTAAACATTTATAACATTATCTTAATTGGAAAATTATTCTTAATTAAAGCAGCTTAAGGAATAATGATGAATTTTATTTGTCAATTTCTGTGTGTTTTTGTTGTTTTAAGCATCTTTGCATCAGAAGGAGATGGTTTTAAATTGCGTGCACCGAAAGCTTTGAAAGTTGACTGCAAGTCTTTGGGTGACAATGAAAAATTTATTCATCGAGTAAAATACAGGGCGAAGGCTGAAGATAATATAACGATATGGTTGTTTCAAGATGAGGAATTGTCTATTCATTTCCACCTGCCAGAGACGTCTTTACTGGAAGTATTAGATGTCCGATATTCAAATGACGGCGGAATGGACATAGTTCAGGTGAACCTAGATGACAAAGTTCTCGGACGATTCAAAACGCCAATTGATTACTTTTGGGGAGTACGCTGGAACCAATTTAGGTCTTCGGGGCCACTTGGTGGACAATACATTGTTCATGGAGGCGATCATAAACTAACATTGGCCATACTTGTGTCTGATGAATACGGTATCGAAATTGACTACATCAGATTTAATGTTCATGGATCACAAATCGATCATCTGGACGAGGAATTTGAATGTGTCCATAACCCCTCTCATCGGACGGAACCTTGGTTTGAAGACAAGGACGACGCTTGAATTAACTTTGTTGTGAAAATGTTTGCAAAAATGTTAAAATAACAATGAACAAGTGCTTCTTTATCATTTGTCGATTGTGCGGTTTCCAGTCATAGGGCATTTTATGTTAACTTAAAAACTTTATAAATGGCAAACACTGTACTAAAGACTTCATGTCGGTATGTTCAAGAATGAGGAATACTGACACAGTTTACGGCATTGTGGACTCGCCAACAGATATTTTATATAAGGACTTCATTCTCTGTGTATTTTTTTGTTTTTGTTGTACATGTATTTTTTCATTCTCAACATTTTCTATAATATAAATCTATGTTTTTGTTATACATGTATTTTTTCATTCCCAACATTTTCTATTATATAAATCTATGTTTTTGTTGTACATGTATTTTTTCATTCCCAACATTTTCTATAATATAAATCTATGTTTTTGTTATACATGTATTTTTTTCATTCACAACATTTTTTTACTTATTTTTAGATTTTATGTTGAATTATTTGGAAACGAAAAAAGTTGTGTATGTTGTATATTTTTTACTACAATATAATTGTTTTGTTCTAAAAGGGTATAAAATAGTGATGGATATTGCCACAAAATTGCAAAATTTACATATCTCTATAGGTCTCAGATTTTATGACTACAGAGTTATGATCTCTTTGAGATATGTCTCTTTGATTTACTCGGAACAAATATTTATGTCTTTGTGTCAAAGTATTTGTCAACGATAAGTAATCATATGCTGCATGTTTAAGTTGTTTGTACAGTAAATTCAGAGTTCCAGGTGTGTTATAATATTGTGACACGTGTTTTTGGGCTCTTGAAAGGATTCTAATAAGTTTAGAAATAATTATTTCGTCAAAATATTCAACATATATTGTTTTATTCACTTTTAATGTAGAAGGAGGTCCTAAGTTCGTCACTGACCTAAAGTCGTCACTCCATCATATATGCATTAAGCAGCTATCTATGATAATTTCAATAAGAATTCACTAAAATTTGCTTGCATACTTATATTTAGTCCGAAATTTTTACGACAGGTGTGTTTCTTGTGGCTAGAGCATAACTTTCACTTTTTGTTATTTTATAGTAAACGTTAATTCCGAAGTTATCATTATATTCATTTATTTCTTAAGGTGACGAACTAGGACCTCCACAGTATATATTGCCAAGTATAATAACCTTCACACTTTGTGACTTGTTTTTAAATTTAACCAATATAAGAGAAATTAAAAACATGTCTTTAGATACATGTAGACATAGACATAATTTTATTGCAAAAAAGACATTTGTCCATAGGCAATACAAACATGTAATAACATATAAATATACATACAATTATTTCCAGTGACGGTCATTAAATTTCGGCAAAAATTTCAATATAGTTTTAAATAGAATTGCTGTGATGTACAGCCTGATCTGCATATCGTGACCATCGGTTATGTCATATAGCCAGAGAATCTAGACTCAGGACAACTGAGTAACTACATGTACCTGACTAACAATTACAATGGCATTAAATATAGTTACTCTTCTGTCAAATGTTTCAAATATCCTAATGACAAATACATCTGAAGTAAAAGTTAGCTGTATAATTGAAATGCAAAGCTTTCTACAAGTGTAAAGGTTATTTTGGATGGCACTGTATATTTTCCAATCATAATTTTTAATACAGGTCTTTTCGTCGCGACTATTATGTGACATACGACATTTCGTATGGCTATGATATTCTAAGTTAAATAATCTTCCAAAATGTTATACCAGTCATATACATTAATATAACCCTTAAATTCAGCTGCTCATTTATTAAAAACTTGATCTATGTCATTGTCATCATTTAATGCAAGAATTTAAAGAATTTATTTTATATAAAAACAATTCGATTGATAGATGAGAATTCATACGAAAATGTTGAATACGCCCAACTCTGTTGTGAGACTGTCAAAAAAAAGAAAAATGCTAATCGCAAAACAAACTACTTAATAGCACAGACACCTACTTTTGAAATCTGAAATTGCCCATCATTTCAGAAAAAGAACAAATGACATTTTAAATGGACTTAAAATATGAACTTGTTCGGTTAATGGAACTTTATTTCTGGAAATATTTCTGAATTTTCTTTGGCCAACCAAATATGTTCTAAGAAACGTTCAGAATTTGGAATAACCGTTTTACTTTTTTCAATACTCCATAGCAAACTTTCAAATGTTTGAACACAATATGGCATTGGCGCTGGCGCTCAAGAGTCCTTAGAATACCGAAAGAGAAAAAACACGGATTATACAAAATATGAATGAAATTGTAATTTAAATTTATTCGTTTGTTTAAATTTTCAATATGTCATCACTGTTATTTGTAAATATAATTGCTGCATAATGTTGATAAACGTTTTCTTCTATTTTCATTTTATTGTTGTGTTTTTGTTGCATAATTACTTGTTTTTTATTTGTTTTAATGTTAGACTATTCGTGATAGTGTCGTACTTGTAATATATAAAGAATTTGTAGAAGACATTTAAGCACTTAATTGTAAGCCATCTGTAATAATTTTTACTATCTGCATCAATCATACTGAATATTAAGATATACTTAAAATTTCATAAAAACAAAAGTAAATGATAAAGTTGTTCACAGCACGTTATACTTATTGAAACTACATGTTTTGGCATTATTAACACGATTTGTTCTTTTGCATTATTGACACAATGTGCTGTTTGGCATTATTGACACGATGTGCTCTTTGGCATTTATTGACACAATGTCTTCTTTGGCATTTATTGACACAATGTGCTCTTAGGCATTATTGACACGATGTGCTCTTTAGCATTTATTGACACAATGTGCTATTTATCATTATTGACACAATGTGCTCTTTGGCATTAATTGACACGATGTGTTCTTTGGCATTTATTGACACAATGTGCTCTTTTGGCATTATTGACACAATGTGCTCTTTGGCATTATTGACACAATGTGCCATTTGGCATTATTGACACAATGTGCTATTTGGCATTATTGACACAGTATATTCTTCGGCATTTTATAGGCTCATTATGTTATTTGGTATAATTGACATTTGTTTGATTTTTTCGCATGATTGACACCATATGTTATTTATTATTATTGACATGATATGTTATTTGTCATTATTGACATGATATGTTATTTGGCATTATTGACATGATATGTTATTTGGCATTATTGACATGAGTTATTTGGCATTATTGACATGATATGTTATTTTGCATTTTGACATGATATGTTATTTGGCATTATTGACATGAGTTATTTGGCATTATTGACATGATATGTTATTTAGCATTTTGACATGATGTGTTATTTGCATAATCGATACAGTATGTTTTTTTTTGGCATTATGATGTTATTTGGCATTATTGACACGGTCTTTTATTTGGCATTTATCAGCACGTTATGTTCTTTGACATTTTTGACACACTATGAACTGTTGCATTTAGTGACATTTTGTGCTCTGTGGCATGCATAGACACAGCATTTTATTGGCATGTTTTGACAAGTATGTTCCTTGGCATTTATTGGCAGATTACGATCTTTGGCATTATTAACACGGTATGTCACTTGGCAGCATTGACATTGTTTACTACAAAGAAAATACATACTGAGGAACTTTTGTTGCACATTAGATTAGCTAAAAACATCTTGATCGTTGCAGTGTCATATATTTATCTTATGTTTTCAAATGTTTTACATGTTTATTTGTTTATTTTTTGTTTATGAAACACACGGATTATTTTTTATCGATTTTATCGACTGTGTAAATGTTTTGGGCAATTGACTGTCATGGCATAATGATGTAAAGCAGATTCCCACAGCCATTATGTACGTGCATTTATAGGAGAAAATGTTCTGATAGTCTAACTTAAATTACCAATAGATGTAACTTCTGAATAGTTGCCTCAATGAACTTATGTATAATGCAATGGCTTCATTTTCAGTTTCATAACTTCTAACAAAAAATGAAAACTCTATGACCAGACTATGACCAGTGATTTTTATAAAGTTTTACTGGCACTTAATGGTGCGACTTTAAATTTTCATTCAAATTTTTCATTAAAAATATGTAAATTGTTGATTTTTGTTCCATATTTATAATCATACTTTGATCACAATATATGAGACTAGAATCGTTGTCACATATTATTTATAACTAGAGGAGATGTCATTAAACTAAGAATTAGCTATATAGTGTACATATGACGATCATTGAAATCCAAATACATTTTAACATATTTCAGATTTGTTCAAAAACTATTTTTTGTCATTATACTAAGTGGATTTTCAAAATGTTGTTATACGAGGAATGGTCAATAAGTTTGTGAGGTGTCAGTTTTAATTTATTGCAACTGCAAATCGCGTATTTACTGATCACCCCTCAAATATTCTAATCTAAATCGCCAACTTGGTGTACAAAATTGTTTCTTCAAATCAGCGTGGTTTTAATTTGTTTTTGAAAAAATGTAACTAAGTAGACTTTCTATTTAAAAACTGGATAGAATTAGAGTAGATGGTTTTATCCGCATACAGCTTGGCTTTTATTGCTAGACGCATTTACCATTGTCATGTCACAATATATCACGGTTAGTTTTGCAACAAATTGTTCGCCTTATCGCTTCTTTTGTGCTCACGAGTAAAACAAAATATTTTCAGGTTGGAAATTATTGTATAGATGTGACTCTCGCGACATCAGCAACAACAGTATATTTAAATTGTTGATGCTTAAGATTTTATATTTTATTTGCGCTTTAAACTTCTTTCAGTGATGATGTTGTTGTTATTTTATTCACTGGTGTACAAATGTTATGAATGATATTCACAAAATATAATCAATAAAGCATATACATGTATAATCTTTGTGTTATGTTGCTTTATTAAATCATCACAGTATCTCATTTGGAACATCTCGAACTTTCATGAATGAATAATCTCGGAAGGATTCGTGAGAGTCTATCCTGGAGGCTTGGGTTTTTTACTACCTACGCGAGGCGAAGCACAGGCGAGGCACATAACGGTTATGCAAAATAGTTCTTGTAGTATACTCACAGATCTTTGTCAAAACATATTTCTATGTTATATATTTTACTAAATATTGTTAGCAACATCATTGAACTATGATATTTCAAATTTATGTACTAAAAACGAAACAACACTTAATTGTCGTCTAAAAGATCGTGGATTTGTTTACTTCAACACCGGTCAAAGCTTTTATTTGGGAATGTGACGAAAAGGTAGTTCCAAAATGGCGTCTAAATATGTCCGAGGTTATTCGTAGCGAATAGCCGTAGAAATAATTTCATGACTAAGCTCCACGAAAGTATGCCCCGCTCAGGAATCGAACCCACGACCCCTCGATCAGTAGACTTACGTGCTACCAACTGAGCTAGCCGGGCGGCTGCGTAGATATGCAAAGCATGAACTAATGCATGTGTATCGTCTTAATTGGACCAGCATTACTCACATATGTGCATTTTCAAATAATCTCTTACCCAAATATTTGAATGACTTATGTAACTGCATAGCGCCGTATATCTTTTTAAAGATATTTCTAATTCTTTACATTTAGATTGAACTCGGCTCCAGTCCATACAGTCTTTGTATCTATTTCGTACTTCGTATAATGAGCTGTATTGTCATTATAAGCAGACGATAGCTGCGGCAACAGATCGTTTGAAACACAAGTAACAGATCTATGAAATGATTTGCCTCTAGGACTTGAAGATGTTTTATATTATACTTGTATTGTCTGCTAGTAGAAAATCGTGATTTTTGACATGGATTGCTAGCAAATCAGGTATGAGAGGTCACAACTTTTGAAACGTATCACAAAAATGTCGCGGACAATTATATTTGGTCATGCGCAGTTAGATTAGGCGCAGCGATATGGAGTTAGGTTAAAATCTACGCATGAAAAAATAGTCTTATAGTCAACAATATCGGACAGTATTAATGATTTGCCCTGTTGGATCCATGTCCGAGCGGCGCTTTTAGCGCTTCGATTAATATATTATCTATAGTGTAATGTTCTGTTCTTATCCGTTATTTTGTATTTTATTATGTTTTAATAAACAGAATCAAATTATAAAACACTGGCGAATCATGAATAGCAAGTCAATCATTAAATGATTCCATCTTCAAATGGCAAATGTTGTATATATAGTACAACCTCACTTGAACAACACTCGCTGGGACAGACTAAAGTATTGTTCGTTTTTTCTCAACTGTCAAAACATGAATAATTTCACGGTGAATGCGTTTGTTAAAATCATTGTTGTAATACATCCACGAGTTTCCGAAAGTGTGTATTATGACCGAGTAAAGCTGTTATGCCGTATAATATGTTTAGTCAAGATATTTTTAATAACAATTAGGCCGCCAGTACAAAAAAGAGCATTCAGCCACCGTGTAATTATTCAAGCTTTGACAGTTGAGAAAAAAACGGACAGTATGTAGCTGTTTAGAGGTTGTTGCTCGGCAGAGGTTAAATTCAGATAAAATTACACCAAGGGGTAATACGATGTTATTGTGCAGAGGATTTGGTTTTTGTAGAGGGTCGCTCTGCAGATGATTTACTGTATTCATTTTAATACGTATTACAATTATTATTGTTATAATTATTATAATATATATATTATTATGATGTACTGTTTTGTTTTGTACATTCCAGCCATACTTGATATTTGTTTTAAAAAATACCTACACTGATCTATCAGTAGGCCTAATTTGGAACTCAAATTTATGAGTTGTTCCGTCCGGAAATGCACAACCCGTTGCGGAAATGCACAAAATATGGATAAAATCCTATTGTTCTTTTGTACAAATTTTTTTCATTGTGACGGTGAATGTTTGTTTGTATTGTGCGTTAAGTTTGACCCCGACCTGGCCTTTATGCAAGAATATTCATTACATTGAATACGAATGTAGTATTAATGCTCGATTACACCGTGATCGTGAGGATAATGAGTTAAAACTTAACAAACAAACCTACTTCTATAATTTTACGATCGCTGCCGAAGTGTAGAATATGCGTGGTACTGACTTTAGACGGAATATGTGTAGATAATTGATTAGATGCAAATGTGAAAGGTCAGGTCGGGGTCAATATTTACGCACTATACCGCAGTGGAAAACCCAAATATTTGAATTCCGAATGATGTCTATTTGGACAAGGGTACACCATTTACGTCATGTGCTTGTTAGTAAAAGACCTTGCTGGGAAATAAACAACATCACGTGACTATTTTTTGACATGATTAGTTAGATGCACGTTCCAAGTGATCAGTCATAATTTGTAGTATTTAAATCCTATTATTTTAGTTTTTTTATTCCAAATAGTTGATATTATAATTATGACAAAGTGGCGGCGAATAAACCATTTAAAATTTTAAGTATTTATTAAATGCATATTTCATGATATACAAAAATATGTCGATGTTTATGTTCAAGGTTTTTGTTGTAAAAGATGGTTTTATTTATTTTTCAAAAAATGTGTGACGTCAATGAGTGATATACTTTAAAGAATACGTGGACGCCAGCCCGACCTTGATCTGGTTTCCTTTTTTATTGGTTGGGTTCAATGCCTAAGCAACACATTATATTAGTTATATGAGGTCAGTCAACCTACTCATCGTTCCTGGAAAGGCTTAATCTCCGGATTTAGCTGTTAACCAGTTAATAGGCGCATACTTCCGTCAGTGACTGACAACTGACTTAAATATCCATCTTCCTTTTCACGTATGTTTTTCATTTATTTATTTTTAAATAGTATTATAGACTTCTATATATGTTTTGTGTCGAAGACATGTAAATGTCGATACTTCACAATAAACTGAAAATGAAACTGATATAGAATCAGTGGTAGGTAGAATAATAGCCGTAGTTTTTTTTTCATGGCCAAACTCCACGTATGGAAAGTATGCCTCGCCCGGGAATCGGACCGGCGATTCCTTGATCAGTAGGCGTGTGTGCTACCGACTAAGCTAACAGGGCGTGTCCCTTGTTTCTTAACACTAGAGCATTTG
The DNA here is from genome assembly GCA_025267735.1 of Mactra quadrangularis. Lineage (NCBI taxonomy): Eukaryota > Metazoa > Mollusca > Bivalvia > Venerida > Mactridae > Mactra > Mactra quadrangularis. The sequence goes on along the minus strand of CM046303.1, from coordinate 58,263,599 downwards.
CCTCTTGTTCGGAAGTATCAGTCTCTTATTACTTGGTAAATGTCTCCTATCTTGATGCTTGGCAAACTATTCAAGTCTCCTACCTTCATGCTTAGCAAACTATTCAAGTCTCCTAACTTCATGCTTGGCAAACTATTTAAGTCTCCTATCTTCATGCTTGGCAAACTATTCAAGTCTCCTATCTCTATGCTTGGCAAACTATTCAAGTCTCTTATCTTCATGCTTGGCAATCTATTCAAGTCTCCTATCTTCATGCTTGGCAAACTATTCAAGTCTCCTATCTTGATGCTTGGCAAACTATTCAAGTCTCCTATCTTTATGCTTGGCAAACTATTCAAGTTTCCTATCTTCATGCTTGGCAAACTATTCAAGTCTCCTATCTTTATGCTTGGCAAACTATTCAAGTCTCTTATCTTCATGCTTGGCAAACTATTCATGAAGACGTGTTACATTTCCACAATGTGTGCTTGAAAAATTATCAAAGTGTATGTTACTACAACCGGTTATAAACCTTCAGCCGCCCAGCTATCTCAGTCTGTACGCACAAGTCTACTGGTCGAGAGGTCGAAGTTTCGATGCACGGACGGAGTACACTTTCGTGAATTATGGTCATGAAATAGTTTATATGGTCATCCTCCCTCCTGCCACTGAATCTAAATCATGTAGAACAGTTGTCAGTCACTGACAGATTTGTGCGTTCAGTACTTGTAACTGGTTATCAGCTGAATCCAGATAAATAATAAAAAAAATAGCTAAGTTGTTTCGCTACGAATAACCTCGGACATTTTGAAGCTACCGGGATTGACGTAAACAAATATACAATCGTTTAGGCGATGAGTGATGTTTCGTTTTTAGTCCATAAATTTGAAATAACCCAGTTCAATGATATGACTGAACAATATTTGGTTCAATATATAACATTGACATATGTTCTGACAAAGATCTGTGTGTATACTACAAGAACTATTTTGTATAACCGTAACGTGTTTCGCCTGTGCTTCGCCACGCGTATGTAGTAAAATCCCAAGCCGCCAGGTTAGACCCCCACAAATCCTTTAGGTATTATTAATTCATGAAAGGTCGAGGTGTTCCGAATGTATCAATAAATGAATTATACGTAAACCTATCTTCGTGCAAAACATTTAAGGTAGAACGCAATTATCCAGTACTCTCTCATCCCGCCAAAACCGGATCGTTCCTTTATTAAGTCACGCGCGTCGTAAAACAGTCCAATATATTTAAGATAAATGATCAGTGAATTAAAAATATTAAATACTGATCGTTAATAAACAATAAAATATATATCTTGTCAGTGAAATTTCAAAATAATTTATTATAGGCTATTTAGATAATGTATATACCGTGATGTGTTTTCCCATAAAATTTTGATTTCTATTTTATGGTTTGACGCGATAATTTTACTGACAAATATGTGTTTGATATCGGTGTAAACAACTTATTTGTTCAAATTTTAATGTTTCATCATTTTTTTTACATTCTTTTATATATTTGTGACGGCGTGTGGTGATATTCGGTGAAAATATACATTTTTTACTTGTTTGGCTCATCATCACTTAATTTTGACAAACTTTTAAAAAGAAATAACTCAGAACAAACATTTGTTAAAAAAAACCCAAAAGGTTCGAGATCTGAACTAAACTATATGAAATATTTTACATTAAAACAATTTAATGTCAATATAAATTTTAGTGACATCGCGTCATAAGTTAGAACCGCCCGGCTACACACAAGTCCACTGATTGAGATCGACAGTTCGCGGACGAAGAATACTTTTGTGGAGTTTAGTCATGAACTACATTGTAATTTCTACGGCCATTCTCTCTCCTACCATTGATCCCTAACGAAAGTAAGCATCTGTAGTAACTGATGAACAGCTAACTCCACAGATTTAGCCTTTCTAGGAACGTTGAGTAGATTGACTGACCGTCGTGATATACCACGTGTTTTAATGGCGTTAAACCTAACCAAAACCAAAAAGAGCTATGATGATGCACCGATCTATAGCTATTAGGCCTACACGTACTACTGGTCATATGACAACTAATGTCTATCCAACAAACTCACAGGGAGTCTTTTAATCAGTTTAAGTGCAGCCGAAACATTGGCTTTACGGAATAATACCACCCATATTGGTATACATTTGAACCCGGATAGAGTGCACCAACCGCAGGTAAATTTCCCGCTCAAAGAAATTAGCAGTGGCCTGGTTGGCATTTAACCCGGTACCTCCTAATCCCTAAGTGAGCGTAAGACTGCTGTTGTGATCTCGAAAGTAATATAAACAAACAACTACTGACGGATCTAGCCTACTTCATTGGTATACAGATGTGATGAAATTTTTCCATGTTTTTAAATACAATATAATTTTATGTCTAAATAATCGCATATATAACGCTTAAATGCAGTATTTATAAATTACGAAATTCGAAACTTCGGATTTAATAACTTTCAACTAACAATGGCGGTGCAAAATTATTTTCGAGAAATATAATTAATTTAATTTGACATGTTTTGACATTTGATGCCTTTTTATGTACTTAGGTGTATTTTAATATCTGTCGATTTTATTAAACACCTACAACACTATTAAATCAATAACTAACAAATAAACTATGTAAATATTCAAAACTGCCAAATCGACCACAATTCATGACACATCTGCAGTGTGTTCAATTACCCCGAAAGTTCCGTAACGTTAGGGTCAGGATAACTAAACCCAAAGACAACTCAACCCGAGAAAACTCAATACCTCACTAACGGTTTGAGTTGTCCCAACTTTGGGTTGAGTTTTTCATGGGTTGAGTTGTCTACGGGTTGAGCTGTCCCGTATCCGTAACGCTTGCTAACAGTCGTAACTGAACACGCTGCTGAGCTGTTTAGATGAACATTTTCTCTGCAGTATTGCACCAAATACGTTTACATGTACTTCCATATGGTGTATGTAATTGCCTCGTCATGTATTGATGGGCCTGTTACGCAAGCAAATCGCTACGTAAAGTTTTTTAAAGCGCTTCATTGTAGCATCGATTTCTACTGAACGGTTTTGCTATACTAGTAAATCCAAGATGGCGACTTCTGCAATCTAAAGTTTAGAAATGTTACAAATGAAAAATATTTAAATCAATTATCACCACGGTTATTTACTTTAACTGCTCTGACGAGATATATGCATTAAATAAGAAAAAAGTGAGAATTATCGAAAAAGAGACTCGTTCCCCATGGGGAAAGGCAGAAATGTTCCGAATGTATTAGGAGAGCAAAACAACTTGTTACGTATCGCTATCGCGATTTAAACTTTTAGTTCGTAATAGACCGTATTGTAGGAAGTCGATACGTAGCAATACGAAGCGCTTGCCTTCTAGAACGAATCTCATTATTAAACCAGCAGATAGGTATATTTCATTATTGGCCCAAACGGTTGATGCCAACGTTGGGCCATCCTCATATTGCTCATCGACTCCACTTTGGCTCAGCCGTTGGCTCATCTGTTGGTTTGACATGGTTGGACATGTATTTTAACATTGGGCATGAGATTAGCCAACTTTGGGCCAACCAAGATTAGTCTGCAATGTGAACCAGTCGTTGGCCTAAACGTAACATCTGCTATCTGGATAATCTCGACGGAGCTCATTTGTTGTTGACTTAAAGATTATCTAAATACATTGTATTCCGGGTTGTTGGTAAAAAATCTTATTCCAACGGTTGATAATGTAATTTGTTCGTACAATGTAAATTTTGTACTTGTAATGTCTATTTATTTAGAGTAGATATGGGTAAGTGTAGGTTTTGTGAAAGCAAAGGAACATGATATACGAAAACTTAGGACAGTATTCTTGGAAAAATCGATTTTCAGAGGAATATTACTATAGATATGTTTTCAGATGATATCAAACAGGCATTTTATACTTCAGTGTACATAAAAGAAACAGTTAGAGTGCGGTTTAAAGTTTACATCCATATACATGTTCAGTTGACTTTACAATCTTTTACGATATCACCTGATCAATAAAATCACCTTCAGGCAGGTGATCTCTCACAGCACCCATTTACACCTGGGTGAAGTGGTACAACTGTAGGCAAATATCTTGCTCAAGTAAATAAACGTTGTTCCAAGCTGGGTTATAACCCTGGGACTTCTCGATCCCTAAGCGCATGTCCTATCACTGGACCACTGTTTCTACATATACAAATACTGTATTCGTGACTAACTAGAAAATATCCGATCCTCACGAGATTAAGCTCAAATGTATTCAGAAATTAAGTAATGTGCGTAAAGTTTGACCCCGATATGACCTTTTACATTTGCATCTAATAATTATCTACACATATTCCGACGAAAATCAATGCCACGCCTACACTTAGCACGTACAGGTCGAATTCTAGGTTATGCGTGTTTTTGTACTTTAAACAATGGACTTGTCCACTAAATAGTAAATAGTGAATAAGCTGATGCACGAATAGCATTCAACTGAATTCATCATACCACTTAAATATTTAACATTTATTTTAAAAGTGTTTATGCACATTGTAAATTTTATATGATGATATGTTTATGAAATAAGTTTATACTAACTAAACTATAAGATTGTAAAAAAGAATTCATCCCTAAATATTTTAATGAAACTGGCCGTGTTTATATACGCAATGTTTACGCGGACGACCTGTACGCTTTAATATATTTTAAAAATTAATTCCTGACAAAGTGTGTAATGATTACATTCGAGCTTTGACGATATACTCCGATCGGTATCGAGCATCAATACTACATTTACATTCAATGTAATGAATATTCTTGCATAAAGGTCAGATCGGGGTCAAACTTAACGCACAATATAATGTTGTCAATGAAGATTAGTTAATTTTTAAATTAATATAATGGAAATTAAGTTATTTTAAATGAAGATTGATGAATCCAGCGATATCACGTTTAGTTTATTCATCATAAGAATTATTATTTAATGTACATAACATACGTGATTAAGATACTGAAATATTTATGCGAACGTCCATTAAAACCTATCTCTGAGTAACACTGAGTAACAGTCACTAATCAGTATCAGTCACAAGTTCCTCAATAACAAACACATCCACTCCAGCAACATCCATCTCACAGTTAACAGTCTACGAAATTAGGAAATGGTTGTCCAATCAGGTCATTTTAGTAACAAGCACTATAATATTATCTTATTCATAGATTTTTTGTTGCCCATCAGAAAGAAACTGTTGGTTGCCTGAACTAAAAAGTGGTTGTCCCTGGCAACCGGACATCCACTTATTTCATAGACTGGTAAGTAACTCTCATTGACATGAATCCCACCGAGCTAGCTCAGCTAGTAGTATAAAAGTCTACTGGCGAGGGGTCGTAGTTCCCGGGCAGGACATACTCTCGTGGAATTTGGTCATGAAATAATTTCTTAGGCCATTCTCCCCCCTACCACTGGTTCTCAAACGTGTAGGGCAATTGTCAGTCACTGACAAAGTATATGCGCTGCAGAGAATTTGATTTATAAGTCGTGAAACCATACGATAGTGTTTTAAATAATAGAGTTACAATGTATTCTTAATGCTACAGTTCCATAAACATAAAAATAGCCGTAAGGGCACCGTACGGGCGCCATGCAATCAAGCTCCGCAAGGACCCGTACGAACTCTTGCGTACCCGTACGGGCTGTTACGTTTTTACCAGGGTCCCTGAGATGAGCCCAGGATACACGTATCAGTTTTAGAGTCAAATGGTGAACAAAATCGTGGCCGAGTATGGATTAAACATGCATATCTTCCAGCTACGGCTCCGTACGGGTGTGTTGTTTTGTACCATGTGCGTATCGTCACCTTGATACGCAAGGCTTCCTACGACCTACGTCTGTCTGCACGTACGGGTCCGTAACAAGCCCCAATTTTATGGGACTGAGGCATAAGATTTGGAATAATAAAAAACGTCAAAGCAATTAAATTTACAATAGTAAATTTATATAGACCACAAGCATTAACAATAATTTATAGGTATCTATATAACCCGGGTCGGTAGTGCGCCTGGATTTCGAATCTAGTGTCCCGAAGGAAAGGAGGTACGGGTTTGAATCCCATCCGAAGAGGTTATACCCTTCCATGAAAACTTAAAAATAACGTCAGTTTTCCTCCTTTAGTAAGGTATATGGAGAAGTTTCCGGCCTTGTGGAAGGGTAGGTGAATACTGGTTATAGACAAGCGTCCAGGAAAGCTAGGTTAGGTGCGCTGGAGGCCGTAAAATAACCTAAAATTTGTGTTGACACGGCGTTAAACCCAGTATAAATCTAAATAAAATAACCATTACGTACGTCATTAAAAATATAGGTTACACCAGATTCGTTAGGCGTCAAACATTTTTGGAGTATAAAAAAGGTTCCACTTCAAACTCTTGGAATTTAAGCTCGATCCAATTTGATAAGGTCTATTTATCAGAAAATTATAAACTACGAGTACTCATACCAACGGAAGCTCGTGATTAACAAATGTATTATGCATATAAGAAGCTAGTTGATAAATTTGTTTAACAAACTAAACACTATAGTATTTGAATATGGAATGTATCATTTAACATGGAATTCATTTTACTATCTGTACAGCTCTGTCGTTAAGCATAATATCATAGCGATATCTCATTATAATTAGATTTTCCACATTTTTTACTGAACATCCAATATATCATCACTTTTGATAATACATGACTGTATTGAATCATAGGTATCAGACCAGCTATCCACGGGGTTGAAAATAAGAAATTCGTGCGCTTGAACAATGAACACTTATAAATAGTATTATTTACCAACAAATAATGTAATGAACAATGAATGTGAAATTTGCTTTGAATCGAAAACCTCGCACACAAATGTTCTGTCCATATACTATTGTGTTGAGCAATGGAGATTGCATAGAGAGTTTGGCGAATTCCATGTTATAGGGTACATTCCATATTTAAATATAGTTCGGACAAAAAAACGAAACACTGTTTATAATAACAATACAATGAACTAATCCACGATGAGGGATGCTCAGGATGACAATAACATAAACAAAATTTTGTGATATGTTTTACGAGTGTCTTAGTTGTTGGTGTAATGGAAAGCGTTCTACAATAACAAGCATGATTTACCAAGTGATGCTAATTTGTTAAAATGAATTACACAAATTTTTGTTCAATAATGCCTACCCCTGAAATGGATTGTCTCATTTTAATGTTTACCCATACACGTTTTTTGTACGTACTATATAGTTCTATTACATTAACCTGTCACAACTTGAATAATTACACACTCACTAAGTGTGTTATTATTTAACCTCTTTTAAACATTGAGCCACAAATCCATATTAATCATTGATAATCTAACTATACATGCTACGATTTTGAATATCTGGGAAATAACAAGTTCGAAAGGGTTAAAAATAACAAATTCAGTGACCGTGTAATTATTCAAGTTGTGACAGGTTAATGTAATAGAACTATAACTATATGGTGTTTACAATATTTATAATGACGTCATTTTTTCTCACGAACATAGCTATGTTCTCGTACCCAGCTACTTTGTCGACAATTTCCATATTTTGATATAACTTGATCAAACTCATCGCTTACACCGTCACCGAAGTGATACATTTTCTTACGGAAAGAAAATGGCGGACGTGCACGTAAGGAATGGACGGGCGAACGAATTTTAGGAAGTTTGTATTTCCAATGAAAATGTTCGTCTACAATAAACTCGTCGTCATGGCTATTGTCCATATTTACACTATCCCTGTTTGTTGACTGGCTTCCTGTTCGTTTTAAAATAGATTTGGGTTCTTTGACGGGTGAATCTCTAGCCGATGGAGGTTGGACTCTTTCTAGTAATTCTTCGTCATCGAGTTCTTCGTGATCGGCTGCAAAACCGACACTCTTTTTAACCTTGGTTTGAAACTTATTTTTATTAGCACTGTTTCGAGACAGAGCCTCGATGTGGTTCCGGAAGTGACTTTTGTCTGGTTCCCATTTCGAGTTTCTCACCATCATTGGTTTAGTTTTATCCTCTAGTCGCGGTGACACAGCCGTAGGAATTGAATACATGCTATCGCTTAATAACCTTGAACCCTGCCGTGAATCGTCCGGTGGGTTCAACTTAGTTCCCCTGGGTATATGCTCAGTCATACCTGTTTGTCTTAAACACTTGTCATGTCCGCGTAATTTGTACATGGCCAGAGAATGTATAAATGAATCTTTCGAATAGCGTTCCTTGATTTTTTCTACGTCATTCAACTTCTCGTTCAAATCGAGACTCTCGATCAGACCGAGATGCACTTTACCGGAAGAATCAACACTTCTGACACTTTTTGGTGAAGAGCTTCTGGAAAGGACACTATTGGCGTAATATCTATCAGGTCTCTCTCCGGAAATTCTTATCTGCCTTGAAAATAGTTCCGGATTTTGTCCAGGCGTAAGAATATTTTCATTCAGCTTATGGAGTGCGGCGGTTTCACTGGCGCGATGTAATGGCAATGGACGGCCTCGTCTTGATGGTCTATACTCCAGATTATCACTATGGATGCTGGCGCGTGACTGGATCCTAGCATGATTCTCGTTAACCCTGTCTGTTGAATCACGGGAACCAATAGAACTTATTCTTTTTGGCGGACGTCGGGTTTTATCACTCTGAAATGGCGGATGAATAAATGGCTTTTCTTTACCCTTATATTCTGTATCTAAAGTTAACGTGCTTAGCCGTTGACGAATTTCAGCAAATGTCTTTTCATTAGTATCTAGAAAGGATTTAGTTTTTTCTTCTGTTTCAACGTTGTTAGACTGATTTTCATTGGTTTCTCTTTCATGCTGCAATCTTGTATCCTTGGTAACGGAATCATCCGGCGAGAAATATCTCAACCGGAACTTAGGTTGGTGAACCGGATGTTGTAAGTACATTGCTTGGTTCATAACAGTGGAATAAGCTGACTATTTTTCATAGTTTTTATGTTTAACATTGTTTAACACATTTTACTTCCGTAGTCAGATCAAAAACTTTCTTGACGTAACCCCCACACACAAGATCGTATCAGTCATGTCTTTATATCACCTACTAAATACCAAACAAAAAATCCTTAAACACATTAATCTCAATATAGAATATTTATTATAGAATTAAGGATTGTTTATATATATCTTCCATTTTAAATCCATCTATATGCACTTCTCGCGCAATTTAAATGCTCACAATTTGTGCACAAGTTCTAAAGCTATGTTTAAATATTATAAAATTCATGGTTCTTTTGTTGATTCAAATGTTCAATAAATTTTATTTTTATTGTAGCGTTTTTGAAAAACAATAAAGACACGGTACGGTAGATAATTTTAACACTTTTATTAAATTAAACAATAGTCATGTCATAGAACACGTCTTCTATGATTTCAGCGTATTGAATACTTTCCATAAAAGTCAGTCGCGTGGAGCACAAGTCTTGGGATTACGCCACGTGGTTTCATTCATTTCACAGGCGTTAAACGTAACACGAGAGTTTGTATGTCAATTTTATGTAAACATATCCGAGTTTTGTAAAAAGTATATTTATATATTTCCATAAATAAACTTTCCTTTAATGTACCATATTATTAAATGAATTTAATAATCATGTCAAAAAACACTCCATGAAGACAGCGTCTAGTGTCTATGTTTATTTATATAAGAGTTGGGGTGCAGTAATCGGTTATCAATTCTACATAGGATTGCATTCTGAAATCGGATACAAAATAAATAAATAAATATTCTACAACGTGACTCTATATCTTTAATTTATGATCTTAGATATAGATTATATAAAATACAGTAGTACCTTATCTATAAACATCCTTGTAACATTCATTTACTATTTTATTTTATATCAAAATCGACATATTGTATTATTTGTATGGTGGCAGGGGCGGATCCAGGATTTTTTCTAGAGGGGGGTCCAACCTTTCGAACCACAACCACACTATTCACATTTTGTTTTCAGAATAATGCAACATGTTTATAATAAAATACAACATAACCATTAAATATATGTTAAGCACCGAGAAAAATTGCTAGGCCTACATATGACTCACAGTCAAGAAATACACAAATGGACAGATACTTTTCAGAAATTCTAGGGGGGACCGGACCCCCTGAGCCCCCCACCCTCGCTGGATCCGCCTATGGATGGTATATTTCTGCCACCAGATAACCACATAACTAACAAGTGGATATGCAAATGTATATACATGTATATGTTAATTAGCTATTGGCTAAGCTTAGCCTTTGGCCATTTTTATCTAAATATTCTATGGCAAAGACAAAATAAGTGGTTAAATACATGTACTTATGTAGTTATGTAACTAGTTATCCATTAAACTGTTATATAAAAGTATAGCAGTTATAGGCACATACTTGCATATATTTTTCGTTGTGAAATTTATTTATCGAAAAATATAGCTAGTTACGTAACTAGTTAACCACTTAATTAACTTGATAGTTATGTAACTATTTGTGGCTTAAATGAGCCACCATATATTTAAACATTCCTATTTTTCAATTTACTTAAAACAAACATGTACTATAGGGACGGTGGCGCTGGGGTGAGACGCGCGCTAACGGAATGGGACGTTCAAGGTTTGAATCCTACTTGGGGCAATGCTAATTTCCCAAAATTTACATGGGAATTGCGTTACTACACGCATGTAAAAATGGGTCTCTGCTAGAGTGGAGAAGTTCCGTAGCTCCAGATTAGCACTAGATTCGAGATCTTGTGCTTGAACTACAGCGCCATGTACGGACAAAAGTTAATCATACATACGTACATGGATAAGACTTAAATATAGATCAAGGACTTACTGTATTTACTGAATCTTAAAATGAAATCGAAACAGCTGTACATGACGTTTTTGTCATTTTTTTACATTTTACATAATTTGAAGATTAAATAAATCTACCAGAGAAATACGACATCATAAATCATTTCTGTCCATAAATACTTGAAACTGATATGCCGGTCCTGTATAGTTTTACATATTCATAAGACAGGTATAGCTCTTTAAAGTTATAGCTATTTTTAAGCTTTGCAAAATGCATTTCGAACATTTAAAACAATTATCCCTCGGTTTACGCTAATTTAGCAATTTGGGTTCAAGTATTTCGGTCAAATACGAGTTCTTGGATTTATTACGCAAAAACGATGAAATCCGGAGTACCTATAGCAACATACTGTCATGAATCAGAAATTCAGAATTAAAGTTAAGTCAAAATGGCCGCTATAGACATGCAGAAATCTTCAGGCAATCATTGTATCCTGTGTCGAATGACAACAGAGGAAATAAGTTGAGGTATCAAAAAGGAGTTCCTTGACATAAATAGATTTTGAAATATAAACATTAAGCCGGTTACACCTTGTATATGAAAATGTAAATATGAAATGTCGAACCTCTCCAAAACGGCCGGTACCAGAATCATACGTTAAGAGGTGATTGTTGAAGGAAAGGTTAATTATTAAATATTTGTAATACGCCTTTTAAGAATAAAATGGACAAATTTTGAGATAGCAATCAAGGACGCGGAATTCCTAATTTTTCCACATGTCCTCGAACAAGTGATATCTTTAAAAGATACTTGTCTGTGGTCAAAATGTTCTTGTCCCGAAGTTCAATATTACAAAAGACATATTGAGAACGATGGCATTAAATACATACTATAAGTAATAATAGATAATTGAAAATATAATACAGTGCAGTTCACTGTTGAATTTGACTAAAATATTTAGACATTTACATTATTTTGTATATTTACAGCTAAAATATCACTTGTCCACGGACGAGAGGGATTGATTTATTTACTTGTCCGCAGGCATAAATGCACGAGTCGAACAAGTAGAGCAAAGGATTTCCACATCCCAGTAGCCTGTTCAATTACCCCCAAACGTTCCAAAACGTCCCGTAACGATACATTCGGAACTCCTCGGCCATTCGCTGCGAATAAAATACAAATGTAATCTAATAAACAATTATACGATCGGTGAGGCAATGAGTGATGTTTTCAAAATTTATGGACTAAAAACAAAACATCACTCATTGCCTAAACGATCGTATATCTGTTTACTTCAACACCGGTAGTTTCAAAATAGCGTCTAAATATGTCCGAGATTATTCGCAGCGAATGGCCGAGGGGGTCCAAAGGTATCGTTACGGAACGTTTTGGAAATTTTAGGGTAATTGAACACGCTGCTGGCTATTGGTGAGAGGTCACTGTTGTTAAGAGTTGACTGTTCATGAACGTTTGACTGTACAATGCATTACGCATAAATTTAATCAATTATGAAATAAAACAATAAATATTGAAGGGCTATAAATAATTATTACATGTAACATGTAAGAAATTGTACTTGGAGGTCTCTCATGTATTGAAGACAATTACATACTTTGTGCATGATTTATACAGAAGTGGAGACAATTTTATGTTTTGGGTGCCATTGGTTTATTTTATTATGATGTAGACATAATTTTGATCTTAAAATACACGTTAAGTTCTGCTACAAAACTACCCGTTTTGTAGTAAAATTGTTCGATTTTTAAGTCCTAAATGCTTGTATCAAATTCATAAAAAATATCAAATACATGTATAGTTTACACGCCTTTTAAAAAATGTCCCGTGTTCATTTAACACCGAATAAAATTGTGATTATATCACCGGTATCACTGGAATTTAACCTTGACATTGACGACGATTCGAACCGTCATCACAAGTTTCTGAACCGCGAACCGAACCGTGAATTCTGACTGCAGTTACCGTCGCAATGTATACCCCTGCAGTCCTAGACATAATGACACATGTGACACTGTCGTCATGTTATCTCGCAAAACTCGGTCTAAAAGATAAATTGCGATATCACGATGCTTTTATGAAAGCTACACAACGATTGAGACAAAGATCATCAGAACAGCAGTCTATAAGATATCTGTTGACGGAGGTTGGTCAGTGCAGCATTATTGTATCAAATGGTCAGAACCAGTAGTACCAGGAGAGTGAGTTAGGCTTGATTGTAGCTTGGGCAGACGAATAGTGTTTCTTGTGACTCGATGATTACGCAAAATGTAGGGCTTAAATCATTCTCGTACCCAGAGTCTAGTAGGATTCTCAATACTAGATAGTATTGAGAATCCTAATAGACTCTGGGTACGAGAATGGGTTAATAAGTTAAAATTATTTTAAGCGATTACCCAAAAACAATAAATTTTAAATGATAACCTTATCTTTAAGGAGTAAATATAGATGCACTGATTAGCCTCTTGTTTTGATTTACACATCATGTATCATTGTTTATTCGGGTATATTATACAGTTCACTCCAAAAGTCGTTGGACAAAATTCTGATTTTAGAATACTTGTAAACCGATTAACAATAACCAATAAAACAATTTTACATTTTATTTATAGACTTCAGCACAAAGGAGTGTTTTGATTATAGAACATATTTACAATTATATATAATACATGTACATTGTACATACAAATGCTATGAATTACATCATTAAATAGATATATAAACAAAATATATCAAATTTAAAGACATGCATTCTTTTAAGTCAAATGAAAAATATATAAATATATATACTATAAACAATTATCAATAATAAAGAATAATTCCAAAATCAGCATTATTTAGTTTATCAATATAAGATTCAGTGTATTACAAGTATTGAGAATTATTTAATTAAAATAACATTACTTGTGTGAGACATATCAGTAGCCTGTGCAATTACCCCCGAACGTTCCGTAACGTTAGAGTCGGAACAACTCAACCCAAAGACAATTCAACCCGAGACAACTCAATCCCCAACTAATGGTTTGAGTTGTCCCAACTTTGGGTTGAGTTATCTACTGAATGAGTAGTCCTGTAACCGTAACGTTCGCTAACAGTCGTTACTGAAAACCGGCTGCATATTTTCTCAAAATTGTATTTGTTTAAAAACTTTTGAAGGCCACTGTTAGAGTGCAACATGTATAGTATACAAGTATCATAGTTATTTAAGTACAATGGGGTAAACATTTAAACAATTTAAATCAATGTACATTCAGAAATGTTAAATGTTTTATTGATATCGTAATCATTATCAAACTGATTGTAATTGATTAATACTCATACATGTATATAAATAAATACAGTGAAGTATCAATCAACGGCCTCTTGTTTCGAACAGCTACCTCTTTGAAACGACCACCTCTAAGAATCGGTCACTCCACACCAACGACCTCCTCTCAACAACGACCACCTCTCAACAACGGCTACCTCTCAACCGCGGCTACCTCCCAAAAACGGTCACTTCACACCAACGACCTCCTCTCAACAACGACCACCTCATAACAACAGCCATCTCTCAGAAACGGTCACTTCACACCAACGACCTCATCTCAACAACGACCACCCCTCAACAACGGCTACCTCTTAACCGCGACCACCTCTCAAAAACGGTCACTTCACACCAACGACCTCCTCTCAACAACGACCTCCTCTCAACAACGACCACCTCATAACAAAAGCCACTTCTCAAAAACGGTCATTTTAAAACAAGAACACTTCTAAACGAAGCCTCGTCACAGTTTTATTTGTCAAAAGAGATATTCCCTACCGTAAGCACAGTCTCTCTCATTCTCTACATCAATCACTTCTGTGTTACGAGTAATTTACCACAGCCTTGCAGCGTGTTCAATTATCCTGAACGTTCCGAAAAGTTCCGTAAGGTTCGGGACAACTCATCCCAAAGACAACTCAACCCGAGAAAACTCAATACCTCATTAACAGTTTGAGTTGACCTAAGTCTGGGTTGAGTTATCCATGGGTTATCCATGAGTTGTCTACGGGTTGAGATGTCCCGTATCCGTCACGTTCGCTAACAGTCTTTACTGAACACGCTACTGGTAGCCTACTGGGTCTTGTAGATAGGTTTAATAGTATGGTAAGGTTATTGATCTTAAGATTCATAATCTTTGATTCAATCAACTGATTTTTTATTCTAACATGATCAAATTGTGTGCATGATTAAACCTATCCAGTTACAATTAAATTGTTAGCTCTTTTAATACAATGTAGTTTAAAGTTTCATCAGAGACTTACATACCTATGTCTCTGGTACCACATTAACATTAGTTAAGTCCCTGTCACGCCAAGATACGATGATGGGGCAAGTAAATTTAAGTTCTGTACGGAATGACTTGTGGAATGTTTGAGATATGCCAATCTGATGAAAATCCGATCTTAAATTCGCTCACCAACTCACTAATGTTAAAATTGTTTATAATTTAATGAAGTCCTGATCCAAGTAAAAAACTCAAGCCAGACCTTTAAAAGTTATCAAACTTGATCCGCCTCTGTGTTTTGACGTATATTATAGTAATATAGGCTACGCAGGCTCATGGAGCTAGGTTGGGAGTATAAAGTAGGCATAAAGTTTACCATAGGCCTACCTATCTTAAGTTTACGAGAATCTATTGCCATAGCCACGGGAGCTTGACATTCCATATCCTACTTCGAAAATATTCCCACTTTGAGTTTTAAATATTATACAATATAAGAAAGACGAACATTGTTCAAAGAACGATTAAGAATGCCAAGCTCAGGACATGTGGTCTCAAAATATAGGCCTATAGGCCCTACTGACCAACGATATTTTCTACTAACATCATGAATTTTACCATTCTCGTACCCAGAGTCTAGTAGGATTCTCAATACTAGCTAGTATTGAGAATCCTACTAGACTCTGGGTATGAGAATGGAATTTCACTGGAAAATGCATTGTCCAAGATTTCCTTTTTTCGATTATATATGCCATTTTGGTTCATTGATAAATATTGTAGAAAATTTGGCAAGTAATACTTCGTTTTAAACTATTCATATAGCGCGAAAATATGAACGGTGTAAGGGCAGACAAATCTTGTTAATAAATTATTGGTTTGTGCACAGTTAAATCCCTTAGTGAATTCGAAACTAAGTCTATGAATCTGCGCTTGAAACTACTTAAATTTTCTTCTCGCGCATGCGCACTGTTCATTTTCATTATCTTCCAATATGGCGGTAAATGTGACAAAGACTGTCGGCGGAAGGTGTTAATTGGCTTTATTCGGTTAATTACTAAAAGACAGGCGACGATTGTTTGCACGAAGCTAAAAAAATATATAGCATTCAACTTTACGTCGAAAAAAATAACGATCATTGTAAGATTTTGTTGAAATGTAACATTGTTTTGTTGAATTTGTTAAAGTAAACAAACATGCAGTTAACGGAATTGGATTGCAACTGACGCGAAACCTTGGACGTTTGCACTTTCGGTCTGTTGATTTAAAATTGGGTTGATAAGTTTTTTCCTACTTGTCTGAAGTATGATGAAACAGATCCACTGAGTAAAGATATTGGACCATATTAGAATTGGAATTATTGACACACTGTGGCCTATTAGGTCCTATTTATAAATTAGGAGACTTGATATAGCTAATGTTAAATTGTATTTGTTACAAATTGTCCAACAATAAATAAAGTTTGTATTGTATTGTACTGAATTTGACTACTTCTTCGCTTGACTGAAGTTAAGGGAAACAGTGGGCCATCATTGCTTTCTATTCGTAATGCATTTCTAAGTAAATGTACATTCCTGGATTAATCAATGTTGAGTATTGGTGGTATATCATGGTTTGGTTTTTGTGAATTTATTGTAGCGCAATTGAGCCAGAAGTTCTAACGACTTTGATTACCACTTTGGCTTCCTTGTCCACGAGTACTCGGCTAGTTTGATAAAGTTTTAATTCTCAAGAACTTGTGTAACTCAGGATTTTGATAGGATTCTAACCTACAAAGAGCTGGCTTTCCAATGAATGATGACCAGTTTGTCGCTCGGACCTTTTTCCCCTCCTAAAATTTCTTTAAAATCATGCAGTTTTCTCAAAATTTGAAGTTTCAAAGAGGTCAATTTGCAGATAAACCAATATGACTGACTGAATCTGAATGTTTACATAGCAGAACCTTTCGGTAGTTGCGAAGCAGGAGACAGAGAGGATGTAAATTAGTAGCCCTGTTGGAAAGCCGTTTAAAGCTCTGTACTGTCTCTGCACACACAACAGCACTGTCTTAAGTTATTAAATCACACAATTGAGTTTGGAAAGAATGAAAGTTTAAATTGGTCACTTATTGAGATTACAGGTTTAAAGCACTTATGATGATTTATTGCTTGATTTTCAACCATGTTTTACCAATGTGATTGTCTAAGGCTTAATTAGGCATTTACCATAGGGTCAGATGGTAACCTGCCCCTCAGTCACTAGGGCTGTTATTTATAAACATGTTAATGAGCTTTTATTTTATTCTTTTAAAGCTTACTTACTTGTTGAAATCTACTTTATGATAATGGTGTAAATTGAGTATTTTGATTTGCAGATTCAAGAATAATGGCCGAGGTAAAGAAATATAGTGGGAGGTCATACACAAAAAATCAAGCAGCTGAATCTGCAGCAAGCAGAGCATTTGATGAAATATTTGCTAAGCCTAAGCCAACGAATGTGAAGTGGGGAAACGCATCTTATGTTAAACAAAGAAATGAAGGTGAAGGCGAGGGTAAGAGAGGCAAAAGTGACCAAGAAGAACCAAGTGATCCATTTAGTTTTGAATTTGATACAGAAAAGTCTCCAAAGAAAAGACAACAGCCTAGGTTGCAACCCAGGACTGTGGTAATGCAGCCAGCTGTAAGAATAACTCCTACTCAGAAAGGAACTGTTGGTGGCTCTAGTAAATCAAACACATCTCTCCTTGATGAAGATGGTGGTAATGACGATGATCTTACTGTTAAGAAAGGTAATGTACGCACATATACTAAAAGAGCTGGGAGAAAAATAAAAGAAGAACAGGACTTGTCAGACTTTACTTCTGAAAGACAAAATAGTATTAAAAAACAGAAATCTAACAATTCCCCCGATCGTGTTCAAGGTTCTCTCGGCAGCAGTGCTGAAACAACTGATTCTCAAGAGACATCTGAGGATCCTGATCATGGTCTTTATATTGAACAGGATGATGGTTCTTCCTCCACAGCATCATCTGTTGTTGCCCAAGAAGAAATATTCTCTATACCCGATGATCTAGATAAATTCTTTGTGCGTCCTAAGAGAGAACCTGCACCACAAACTGTTATTAAAAGTGGTGGTGAGGAAATCACTGTAAAGTTTAGAAGTCCATTTCTAAATCCTGACATTTATTCCAAATTTACTGAGAACGTTAAACCTAAAGATCCAGTGGGTGCATTGTCTAACAGTAAAGTTGTTCATAAGAATGTTTTAAAGCATGACAGTGGTACAACATTGATTGTTGTGTGTTCTCCAAAAGTTGGTGGTGAAGAGATTAAACAAACTAATACACAGACCAAATACTTTAAAGATAATATGAAAGACATTAATAAATCGAAAAATAAACCTGTAGAAAGACTTACACGATCTAGAAGAGCTAAAAAGGAGCCTGAAAAAGATCCTTACGAAATGGAGGATGATTTTGAACCTAGTGCTCCTAGTAATACAGAATCAGAAAAGTCTTTGGATGAATCTCCTATTGTTATATCATCTGCTACAGAAGAAAGTCCTTCTGTTAGTGTTACATCTGAAAATAGTTCAAAAGAGCAAAAACTACCATCTGTTAACGTTGAAGCAGTTGTAAATAAAGTGAAAACAGCCCCACCTAGAAAGTATCATCGTATATTCCGATCTCGTAACAAAGGTTTTATGGAACCACAAGAAGATAGTCCTAAACCTGAGGAAACATCTAATGGTGAAAGTGTTGATGATAGTGAAAAAACTGTTGAAAGTGAAGAAAGTAGTGCAACAAATGATACACAAGAAGAAGTTAAGTCCAGTCAAGAAAATGGTGATTCTCAAAGTCAGGAAATGGAGACTGAATCTGAAGAAGTTTCTACTCAGGAAGATGAGAAAGGTAAAGTATTGAGTTGGTTATTTCCATTATTAAGAAACTATTTTGTCGTCAGTGTACTTAATTAATGGTTAACCTAACTCCTTTTGCCAGGCGTAAGCATTTTAGTTTGGGCAAATCAAAATTCTTGTTTGGGCAACCAACAAATTGTTGTTTTTTTTTTCTAACATTAGAAAGTAATTTAAAAAATGAGTATTGAATGATAAATTACATTGACTCATGGTTTTGTCGTCTAAAGCCGTTGTACTTTTATAATTTTAGAACTTATCACCATTCAATTGCCATTAAAATATATTTCAAATCAAAGCGCGGATAGCGCCTAATTTCTTTGGGTTACAAAGTTAGTTATATTATAAGGTTGTGATATTTTCTTTTTTCAATTTTAAAGTAATTACCTTTGATTTGGACTACTGTTTACATGAAGGTATATTTAATCAACTTTTTTGTAGGATAAATCCAAACATTATTCAGCAAGCAAGATCAACTTCCTCGTGTGTTCAATTGTATTGATTATAAATTTATACGTGTCTCAGAAAGTTATTATTTTACTTCATCATTAATGGTCATTGCCTTAAATTTACTAAGAATAATAGGCAGAACTATCAGCTAGTCTGACTGTTAGGAATTGTAGGACTTGACAAATGTTTTAGATTAATATAAGCTGCAGGATCAGCAGCTTGGAATTTTCACATGTCCTGCTGCAATTCAAACTCATCTTGTACTTCTCTAAAGAAAAATACAATTAATTGTGAACTTGTATGAAGCAGTAACAAACTTGTAAGTTATTTGTTGTATATGATGGCAATTTCTAGAAACAAAAATCTAATCAATGTTTTCAGATTGCAATGGATGAAATATGATTAATTTTCTATACGACTATGTAATTTAAACTTGAAATTTGATTATTTTGGCTAGAAATTTCACTTGTCCTGCAGGACAAGCATGGCTAGGAAAGAACTTGTCCCGAGTCAATATCTACTCGTAATTACGTGTGGTCGAGTGGATTTGTCGAGCCTTGAATTGGTAATTTTCACTAGCCAATTAGAATCAATTTTCCTTTATTTACGACTTGCTGCTATTGGTATAAAGTGATGACTGCATTAACCTCATATTTGATTGTTTATATTACAGTAAACACTCCAACAGTCAGTGAGAATATTGAGAGTGATTTAGATAGTTCACAACAAACAAGTATGAGTGATAGTCAGAATGCTGATAATGAATCAAGTTCTCAGGTAAATTGGATTAAAATATTGTCTTTTAAAATAATAAACAGTTAAAGCTGCCTAGCTCTAGAACTCAGTTAGTTGCATGTAAGTCTACTGTTTGAGGGGTCTTTGGTTTGAATTCTGGGCAGGGAATACTATTCTGAAGTATGGCCATTCTCCCTCCTACCACAGTTTAAAAGGTCCCTTCATACAAAAAAATTACAAACTGCATTCCTGTTTTTTGTCCATTTATATATGCCGGACGGGACCTTTGGTGTCTTTGCACACGTTGTCTGTTTGTCGTCTTTCTGTCCTTCTTCATTGGCAAAGTCTTTTCCGCTCAATAATTTGAAACCTTTTGAGCATAAAGATACCATAATTGATGTCTTTGTTGGCCATGACCCTTGGATGATCCCTATTGATTTTTGGGTCATTAGGTCAAAGGCCAAGGTCACAGTGACCTGGAGCAATCTTTGAAGAGTATATTGTTCTACTTGTGGAGCCCTAGTTTTGTGGGGGTGTCATTGCCAATTTTTGGCGAATGGCATCCCTGCTATTGATAAATAAACAAGTCTATAATTGGTATATGAAGCTTTGGTAAAAATATGGACATATCACTGTATGTTCAAAAGATAAGAGACTTAAGGTTTCCACCTCTCAATTTCCTCATTGATTAATAAGGTTTAATGTTTTTCTTTATTCAGGAAATTGAAGAACCATTACCAAAGAAGCCAAAATTTGCTAAGTTACCTCCAGCAGAAAGAAAGATATTTCGTGCACGAGGTTCTAAATCTGGATCAGATGGTGCCAGTGCTGCGAAGAAAATATTCTCAAGTCCTAAGAAGGTTTGTTTTTATTTTTATTTATGTTTGGGTTTTGGCCAGATTGTTAAAACTGTGATTTAGTCATGAGTAAAACTTAAGTATAGGTCTGAATTCATGAATATAATGTGGTTTAATTTCCTGAAATTAGAGACTTTGTTGGGACTAGTAAATATAGCTTATAAAAGAATGTTACTGTGGTAATAATTCAGTGAAGCGGGACTTTTGTCAGTTATCTTTCCGTGATAAAATCTAAAGCAATCCGATTGGTATGTAGGTCCTCTCTGTTGGAATCCTTGGATTTTATCATTGAATTCTTATGTTAGGATAATAAAATATTTCATTTAATATCTTTCTTGATAATTAAGATATATAAAAGAGGTGAAATTTAGATAGTTATTTAACCTAACAATACTTAGCTTGATTTTCAAACAAATTTAGGGATTTACAAAAAATTTATTTAAGATTAATTGTAGCAAATTTACATTGAAAAGTAAAGGTAAAATCTGAGTAATCCAACCAATTTGACCTACCTATTTGAAGTGTATACTAGGGGGAATAACTGACTAAGGTCCCTAATTCTTAGTGGTTATTTTTCACTATATCTTCATGACAACATGTATTGATCCACCAGGGTTGCCAATTTTCTGCTGATCCACTGATTTCAGCATATTTAGCTTCCTATAGTCATCAGCACATAGATTTTATATCTGATAAACTGAATACAAAATAGTGTACCAAAGGCTTTGAAATGTCAATCAGAAATATACAGGACCATTTGACAAATGTTATGTCAATGTATTGGATAGAGTGAGCATTATTGAATCCTATTGACCTGTTTTCAGTAGTCATTGACCCTTTTCAGCGGATTACATGTTTCCATATTGGCAGCCCTGATCTACATTTGTTGGCTAGATAAAATGGAAGTTCTGTTCAGATATAGACAGTTCTATAAGTTACACTTTAAATCATTAAAACCAATATGAAATTCTATGCTGTCTCAGTAAAGTTCTGTTGAATAATTCTATTAATGTAGATATTGTAGTTTATGGTTTTAATTATATTTTTATTTGTTGTTGTTACAGGCTGCTGCTGTTTATAATGTAAGATCTTGGCATGCTGAAGATGAGGTAATGTTTCTAATACATTTAATATTCTTTATTTCCTCGGCTTTAGGCCACAACAAGTTGTTGATGTGTTCTGCTGATTTTTCTGGAAAAATATAGGGCGAGTCAGCGAAGAAAAATGATCTTAATTCAGTTGCTTTATATAGCGGTTTGACCAAATTTTAATGAGGAAGCGAGGAAATTTTTTTTGTTAATATTTATAAATATTAATAAAACAAACCTCAAAATTAAGGTGCAAGCGAATCCATACTACATATGATCAACTTGTTGTGACCTTATACAAATATTAGCCACCCGGCTAGCTCAGTTGGTAGCATGCAAGTCTACTGAAAAGTAACTGATCGAGTGATTGAGGGGTTGGTTCGATTCCTGGGGCATACTTTCATGAGGCTTGGTCATGAAATTATCTCTATGGCCATTCTCCCTCCTATCAATGATTTTTAATTATGTAGGTCAGTCACTGACCAAAGTATGCGCTTAATAGTTGGTTAACAGCTAAATCTAGAGATTTAGCCTTTCCAGGAGGAGTGAGTAGATTCACTAGGTTGACTGACCGCCATTATGTGACCTATATAATGTGTTGCTAGGGCATTAAATCAAACAAACAAAAAAACAAAATTTTAGTTTTGTGACAACCTGGTATGGTGGGTGGTAGGCGTCCAGTGTCTTAATCAATTGTGTTAAAGCTTTATATTTACGGTATATATATCTCTGCCATCTGTGGTCAGATCTTACCATGATTACTTCTTACAATAATAATAGAATAACAGAATTATGAAATTGTCACTAATTTCTTACCAAGCTGATGTATATATGTAGCTTAATAATGGTGATTTTGTAGCAACTATGTTGTTTTCATTTTTTACAGATGCCAGATATCACTAATACTGCATCAACTAGAGGTAACATGTCACCCCCTGTACCCCCTGATCCTCCTAAACTCAAACCTGTTGCTAGGAGACAGTTGCAAGCTGCACCTAAACCAGGAAGTAAAGAGATGCCTAGATTAACTAGAGCTGTACATTGGCTTGGTTACCAAGGTGATGATGCATATACATCAGTACATGTTAGCAAGGAACATAAAGATGTGAGTACCTCATTTTATTTGAATTCTTTTATCACCAGGATTTAGGGAATGATTGTCCCCATAAACATGTTTAGCGAGGGGCTATTCCCTTATACAAGTTTAGGTAGGGGCTATCCCCTTATATATGTTTAGGAGTGGGGTTATTCTTTTATATAAGTTTGTAAGGGGCCATCCCCATAAACAAGTTAGGAGGTGGCTATACCCATGAACAAGTTTTGTGATAGGCAATCACCATAAATGAGTTTAGGAAGGGGCTATGCCCATAAACAAGTTTAGGAGGTGGCTATCCCATGTAAAAATGGAGGGAGGGGAATTCTGATGAAAACCTAATCTAAAATTTTCTGTTCACGTTCTTTCATATTTTACATGGAATAAGCTGGCAATACCGATCATGTTTAGCTGATCTTAGTAAAAATAACATTCATATCTCCTAACTAATCATCCAATCTTAACAAATGGAGACAATTGATATTGATAAAATAATTTTGTATTCTAGTTTTTTGCCAAAAATACATGTTTTTAAAGTTCTAGTTTGTACTGTTTACAGTTAAAAAAATGATGACCATAATTAAACTGTAAAAACATAATAAATTATTGTTATATAACAAATTACATTGAAAATATGTTCATAAATTGAGTTAGCTCTCAAGGAAATTTAAAGCTATGACTGATAAAGATTTATATACTTCGCTAAAACTCCTTACTTGTATTTATATTTTCAGTTATTTACTGTTGTAAAGAATGTTAAAGAAGCCCATGAATGTCAAGAACATGGTGAAACACAGGAGTTTGATGATGATATAGAATATTTACTAGCTGGTATAGAATCTGTAGAACCTATGTCCACTAGGTGCCTTAGGTATGTCCAAGTATTTCACTTTGATATTACATTTCCATGGGTGAAGGGTTTTCCCATGGGAATTTATAATGCCCCTTCAAAATTAAACATAATTATAGTTTGACTGCATATATATGTTAATTAAATAGATAAATTTGTTTACATTCAAAATTTCTACTATTGTGAGTTTCGTTATGTAGGAAATCTGAGTCATTTTGCAAGTTTGGACAGTCTGCCAGCTGATCAACGTGTAAAACAAGATTTAAGTTACAACAAAGGCATTTCGAAAGTGCATGTGATTTTATGCTTGGGTTTGTTTGCCAACTATGACAGAATCTTCTACGTAAATGTTGTTATATAATATCATGAGCAGAAAAATATGTGAATCCAACTTTTGGCTGTGGGACTATAATTTCTCTCAGTAAGGGAGTCCTGGATGCTACTTGTAGAATCCTATGGAGAACCCTGCTGTGAATCTTAGTAATTTAATTTTATTGCATAAAACTGTAAGGACAATAAAAATTATGGGCGAAAAAAATGAAGTAGAGTTTGACCACTGTAAATTTTGATTTGACTCCTGAAAATTATATTTTGACTCCTGAAATTTTGACTGAAGGGTCATTGACCTAGTTCAATCTAGTTCAAGCCCTGGCTCATAAAAAAATTAGGGTGCCGACTGCTTGTCCCAGGCTTCAGGATTGTTAATTGAGACAATGACTGCTAATATCCTATGCAACAGGGAAAGTGCAATTTTTGCAGAAAAAGGGCTCGAATTTAACTAAAAATTTGACTTGCTATTTTTTGCGAGTTGATTTTATTGCAACTGGCAAAATTATAACATCACCGGCATTCTTATCTCCAAATTTTAATAGTATACATTATTACTATTCATCTGTGCAAAAACATACTACTATATTTAATTGTAGATAGAACTAGTGCGATATTGTTTGGGTGAATCTTTATTCTTGAAATTATACTATCGATCTATCTGGTCGTTTCAAAGCTAATTTGAGCCTCCTTAGTTTAGACAGTAATACTTGTCGTTGATTTCAAGTTAAAATAAAAGTTACTCACAATTTTTAAAATCCACTCGCATTTTGGGAGTATGCCCTGAGACAAGTCCATCTAAATGATTATATATATTGATTTTATACTATTTTATTGTTTTCTTATTACAGTTGTGTTGGTTTAGCCCAGAAATGTACCATTCCAGCTTTCCGTATGCATTTACGTGCACATGGTACTGTAACTAAAATATTTAGTTGTTTACAAGACGCCGCAGCTGATCCTGTAAGTTTATTGCTTTCATACAGAGGGTTGCCTGCAAGACTGTAGTAAGTGCATTGCTTTAAAGAGCGAGTTACTACAGTATTGCGGGCAATCCTTGAATTACTGACCTTAATAAATAGTTATTGTTTTGTTTTTGGTTTCAGCAGGCCAGGCTAGCTTGGTTGGTGGCGCACAAGTGAGTTTATGAAGGGTTGTGGGTTCGATACCTGGGTTTGGCATACTTTAGTTGAGTTTGGTCATGAAATAATTTCTAGTCAATCTCCCACCTACCACTGATTCTAAATTATGTTGGACAATTTTCAGTCACTAACAGAAGAAAATGCCTTGTAACTGGTTAACACCTAAATCTAGAGATAAAGCCTTTCTGACTGATGGCCCTGATATGACATATACAATGTGTTGCTATGGCATTGAAAAGTTCCTGTTTTCTCAATTTTCAATATTTTTATAGTTGACCAAATTTTTTTTGAAAAGTCAAATTGATGTTTGTCATAATGTAGACAGTAACTAAAAAAGTCAGGTATTGAATAATCAAATTCATTGACTTATGACTAATAGAAGCTCTTGTTTTTTTGGAAGTTTTGGGGTTTTTTTTGTCTGCTCATTTCAACTACTGAATCAAAAGCTATGTTGGAGATTAAGTACTTCATTATGCTATAGAAATAGCAAAATACATTCTTGAGCAGAACATTTTGAAAACAGGGGAATTAACTACGGCAAAGGGACAATATATCCTTTTTAAGAAGGGAAGGGGGTCGATTTTGATCCCAAAATGGCATTAAAAAAACTGGTGTAGGAAAACTTGTCATTTGCTCGGAGATTTCAATAAATAACCTATTAAGTTATTGTGTAAGGTTTAAAATGATGTTAAATATATGTGAAGATGATAATACAATGTGATTTAAAGTTAATTTATACCCATTTATTTCTTGATTATTTCAGAGTCTTGCCTTGTGTACATCAGCCCTAATGTTTATGTTGAGTAGAGATAGACTGAACATGGATCTAGACCAAGAGAGTTTAAATCTTATGTTACGTCTACTAGGTGTTGATCAACAGGAAGATATGGCCACTACACTAAGTCCAACTGCTGAAAGAGCATTAAAACGAAATAAGGACAAAGTTGCTGAGATATATGAAGGATTTTTACGTCAATCTGGGACCAAAGAAGACAGCATTGATTTAGAATGTATTTCTGTAAGTATTTGGAATTGTGAAGACTTTTTTTCATATGGATTGCTCATTGACATGTCAGTGCAAGACTAGTAAATTTCATTTAAACAATAAACAATGTTGACTTGTTCTGTATTGACCCATAGACAAGGTTAACATTTTTTTGTACTTGTTAAACATAGACCCTCTAGATGTAAAGGTATCATTGAGGATTCTAATTTAAAATTACTTTAAAATCTTGCAGTTATTATTTTTTTCAAAGAATCAATATGCTTAGGTCTGTTCCAAATGAAGAGAGAGAAAAAAGTAGTTTATATTTTTGTATATTGAAGGAGTTTTGTTTTAATGGTCTGTTTGCTTTATATTGATACATTATGTGGAGTCTCAGAATGAATCCAATCTGATTAAAACCCGATCTAAAATTTTCCGCTTGCATACTCGCTAATTTAGATCTGGCCTTTTTCAAACGAAGGTCACGTTCAGGCGACCTTTTCTCATCATAATATTCATTTTGTTATGATACTTAACTTATTTACATCGTCTAAGTCACGCAATTTGAAATGAGCCACCCAATCGCAGACTGTGAATAATACCGCTGTTAAATTAGCACGCAAAACTTGGTCTAAAAATAGAAATTACGAAATCAAAATGTGATTAATAGTGTTTTTCGTCTAGATGAAAGCTATGCATTGATTGGTTGAAACAAAGTTCATCTCGACGTGACCCTGCATCGAGAAATGAGAGATCCTGTACGACAATGCTCTACAGGATATCTGTTTACGGAGATTGAGAATGAATCATACAAAACCTCATCTTGAGTTTATACTCCTACTCAAATTATATTTTATGAGGGAAAGTGACAGTATTGATTGAATAAGATATATTTGTGAATGGCTTTGAGAAAACTACTGAACTGTTTTGAGTATAAACTCAGATGTCAGTGAAAACCTTTTGGCCACAACAAGTTGATCATGTGTTCTACGGATTTTTCTGGTGAAAAATGGGGCGAGCGAGTAAAGAATTTTTTTTAAATTTTAATTCAGTTGTTTTATTTAGGGAATTGACCAAATTTTTATGAGTGAGCGAGGAAATAAAAATACTTTTTTCGGAAAATTCCTTAAATTAAACTAAGGTGCAAGCAAATCCATAGAACATATGATCAACTTGTGGCCGTGTTTATTTTTTGTGAAGTAATAAAAAAAATTGTTACATTTTTGTGGATACTAATTGAGTGGAAGTACAAAGTATTTAAACAGGAACTTGCATAGACTGATGGAGTGAAAACATCACTCTGAAGTAATTTTGTGAGTCTGTGTTCAATTTGTCTATTTGTTTACAGACTGGCAATCTTGCCATGGAATCATTACTAAGTTTAACATCAAGAAGAGCTGGTGAATGGTTTAAAGAGGAATTAAGAACACTTGGTGCATTAGATCATATTGTTGATACAGGTAATTATCTTCCTTTGTATAATATTGTGTGTGTGTACTATTTTGTTACCTCCCCTGTCTGATAAGATGGTGGTTTAGTCTAACGTTATTTATCTGAGCTTGAACCATGTGTTTTTAATAATTTCATGCTTCACATGCATTATTCATAAGTCAAAACAAATGGACACTTAAGGTAAACAAAAAAGAATGATATGTGAAAGTTTTACTTATATGCTGAAATACATTGCATACAAAACTAAATGTTGAATGAAATCTTAAGCGAGTCCCATGTCAAAAAACAACAATATTTTAACTTTTTTTGCTGTGACTTGAAGTAAATATGTAACAAATAATATACCTCAACTCTTATTGATTTTGATACAAAACATACACTTGGGTCTAAAAGTTTCTTTACTCATGTAATTTTTTCATATTTTCTCTTATTTTTTTTGCAAAATTATTGCAGACACATTTTGTAAGTATGAATATGTTATATATTAATGATACATAAAGAACATAATTGATGTTTCATGTTAAACTGTATATTAGTTATGAAAGGTATATATACATGTAAATTGTAAAGTATATCAAAGCATACTTCAAAACATCAAAATTTAATTAGTGTAAAGAAACTTTTGGACCCTAGTGTAATAATGCTAACCCTAAAACCCTAACCCTGAAATTGTCAGCTCGATAAATTTCGAGAGGGGTATGTGACATTTCAGTATGAAAAAAGCCCATTATTTGGTGTTATACTGTATAAACTACTCTTGTCTCCAGAACATATCCATAAGTTATTTTGGTGGTTTGGATTGAGCAATGCCTTTAATATATCAACGCTTAACCAGGGCTCGAATTAAGGCTTGCATACTCTCAAAATGCGAGTGGATTTTGGAAATTGCAAGTAACTTTACTTTCAACTAGCAAATTTTTGAGAGTTGAAACTGCCACAAAGTATTCCTGTCTAAACTAATAATTACGTTACAAAACAGCATTGGAACGGCCACATAGATCAATAGTACAATTTTTTGCTTTACTTACCTGTATCGCTACATGATACAAAGAGCGTCGTGAGTATACGTGTCACAAGCAAAATTCTGACGTATTGAAAAGTGACGTCTGCAAGCAATGATACCATGGTAGCAACTATGTTTGTGTGGAAGATAAATTAGTAATTCGTGTAAATGACCCAAATATGTGACTTGGGAGACTTTAAGTCTTACACTGTTCGTCAAAAAAGTAAAAAATTTGGAGAGAAAAATGCAAGCAATTTTGTTCATTTTGTGAGTTGAAATAAAATCAACTTGCATTAATTTGCAAGTCCAAACTTTAGTTAAATTTGCACTTTGTCGTAACATTTACTACATAGACCATCTTTATATACATGTATTGATATTTATAAATGATATTATCACAATGTTTTTACTTTTTTGTACTTCAGTGTGTTCATGTATTGAAGCTATTGGTGATAATACTAGTGTTTTAACAAATAGCAATATTGAAAATCTCAAGAAGGTTGATAGATGTCTCAGGGTTTTAGAAAATGTAAGTACGAAATATATATAGATGATTTGTCCTGCTGGAAAACTTTGTATTTACTGGATATACCCTTGCAAAACAAAGTTTGGATTTTTTTTCCCAAAAGCTACATTTATCTAAGAAGTTTCCTCAAAAGCTATATGTACCTATGGAATTTCTTCAAATTAACCCAAGAAATGTCTTCAAATTTCCTAAGATATTTCTTCATAGCTAAAATCACAACAATACAAGCAAAAACTTCTTGCATCAGAAAAAGTGAAACTGCTTTTGGAAGGTATTTAGGCAGAATTCCAGCCTCAAAATGACCTTGAAAAAATACTCGGGTATTTTCACTGCTTTTAGAATTAATATCATGCCCAGTTATATTGATGCATATGGTGACAGCAAAAATTGTACAAAAGACAATTATTGTGAATTAAATCAATTTGATATCCAAAAATGATATTTTTACTCATTGATTATTCCTCTTGAAATTTGTTTTCAGAGTTAGATGTGATAATATCTGATCTTACACAAAAAACAACTTATGTTTTTATTTTTTCAGGTAACATATTTGAATGCAGATAATCAAAATTATTTGATATCATATAAAGAGTCTTGTTTAGTTTCCTCATTGAGCAGGTAATTAGAATTTATTATTCAGGATTTAACATTATTCTTAAAATTCAGGGGTGCAATGGACCCCGGATCTAAAATTTTAGGGGCCAATTTAATGCAAAGCTTGACATAGCTTAGAATTGACTGAAAAGAGGTAATACTGACATAGTATAGACAATTCAATCTATAACAATGTCAAAAATGCAATGCCAATAATTTTATTTGCCAAAAATGAGTTGCTCAGTGCTGCATGCATATATGGTCCCAGGATTTCATGTCTGGTTAATATCTGATTACTATCTGGTACTGACACCATTTAACCTGTTAGACTTTTCTGGCTCTGGAGACATAGTCTGTCTGAAAACATGTCTTAGAATGTTTGAGCATTATGTCAGGTTTGTTTCAGACCAAATTATCTAGAAACGGATGTAATCTGAGCATTATGTCAGGTTTGTTTCAGACCAAATTATCTAGAAACGGATGTAATCTGAGCATTGTGTCAGGTTTGTTTCAGACCAAATTATCTAGAAACGGATGTAATCTGAGCATTATGTCAGGTTTGTTTCAGACCAAATTATCTAGAAACATGTAATCTGAGCATTGTGTCAGGTTTGTTTCAGACCAAATTATCTAGAAACGGATGTAATCTGAGCATTATGTCAGGTTTGTTTCAGACCAAATTATCTAGAAACATGTAATCTGAGCATTGTGTCAGGTTTGTTTCAGACCAAATTATCTAGAAACGGATGTAATCTGAGCATTGTGTCAGGTTTGTTTCAGACCAAAATATCTAGAAACAGATGTAATCTGAGCATTGTGTCAGGTTTGTTTCAGACCAAATTATCTAGAAACGGATGTAATAGGGAACTAAAAAAATATTGTGTTGTGAGCAGCTGTACTGACGAGGTACAAGCAACATTTTTTACAAACACAATTGTTGAATATCAGGTATTTCTTATAACTGGAACATTTATGTTACATAGTCCATATTTTAGTGTTACTATGTTTGTATATTTATAGCTGAATTATATTGTTTGTAAGCTGCCTGGCTAGCTCAGTTGGTAGGACGCAAGTCTACTGATCTAGGGGTCATGGGTTCGATTCCCGGGTGGGTCATACTTTCGTGGAGCTTGGTCATGAAATTATTCCTATGGCCATTCTCCCTCCTACCAATGGTTCTGAATTTTATAGGGCAGTTGTCAGTCACTGACGAAAGTATGCACTTAGTAGTTGGTTAACAGCTAAATCCAGAGATTTAGCAGTAGTTTGTTAACAGCTAAATCCAGAGATTTAGCCTTTCCAGGAGCAGTGAGTAGGTTGACTGACCGCCGTTATATTACCTATATAATGTGTTGCTACAGAGTTAAACCTAAGAAAAAACAAACATATTGTTTGTCTGTGGACTAGTGGAATAGAAATATTAGCATGTCCACTCATATACAGTTCCCACCGAAAGTATGACGACAAAAGAAATTTACTACAATTCTTGAATTTTTATGATTATTTTTGTAGAATCGTTGTTTTTTATATATTTAAGTATGGTTGGTGATAAAATGAAATCAAATTTTATGAATGCAACACATCTATAAGATTCAGCATCTGCAATCCTTAACCTTCCAAAAACATGTTTATTGTATTTATTTTCCATAACTTAGCTTTTATGCTATTTTTGTGGTCTCAGTTATAAGTATAATGATAACCAAAACATAAAGCAAAACTTCTGATCATTTCAAAATAAACAATAATTACAGTTTAGATAAAAGCTATTCAATAGGCCTACATAGTGAAAATGTCTCCAAACTTTTGGTGGGTACTGTAGTTCTACGAGTCCAACTAGTAGGGCAATGGAATTCCACACCCCTGGGCAGCATATTATGAAAAATCTTACGATGATTTAACCGTACAATTTAGTAGGGTTTACGACTGCACCCCAGATAAAAAAAACTATTAAACAAATGATGTGTATAAATTATGTGTATATATGTATATTTCAGAGCATTAAGAACATGTCAGGGTTGTCTATCAGTTTATCCATTAAAAGAGAACAGTTCTACTGGTAAAGTTGATAAAGCATCGTTTGGTTGGGTGTTATATAGTTGTATATTGGCAATATTACGTGTTCTGCTCAATTTGACCCATGATAATGGTTAGTATATTACATTATTTCTAGTAAGAGTAATTCAAAATAAGTTGTTCTTCTGTGAGTCTTGATACAAAATGACCGACTCCAGATTTGCAGAGCATGGAGAGGATCCTATGAAGTAATTATATCCCCCAAAAAATTTTTCGGTGGAATATTTTAGTCAGCATGTCAGACGGATGGTTGGTTAGTCTATAGCTTTTTCTTTTCAGCTCAATTTCTGTGCATTTATTTTACGGATTTGATTCAAACTTCACACATATACCAAATACCAGGTAGACATGTGCATATCCCATTATGTTTACAGTCCATTGATTTTTTGCTGAGTTATTGAAAAATCTTGTCCTCTCATTTTCTCAGCACCCAATTTCTTGACAAACACCCATTGGGGGTATTTTATCCCATTCAGTGATAGTTATTGTTGACTTAGATGTAAGGAATGCTTCCAAAAGAAAGTGAGTAGAATTCAAAGTAGATGGACAGTTGTTTAGACAGTTAATTTGAAAGTTGTTGGGAAAGGCACACTGAACTTTCTGACAAAATGAATTGAATATTGCAGCTTGAGAACAAAAGACATTGGAGAGCCACTGCCACAGTTTTCAAAATGTTTTTCTTCCCTGGCAGTTTCATGCTTGAGATCTAAAACTGGCCAGATATAGCTTTTGTCTTGACACATTCTAACTATCATATTTATAATGTTTTTATGTGAAAATTTGATACTCAACAATTTGCGTAGGCCCCTATTATTATTATCTTAACATAGTTTGTAAATTACCTTTGATGTTTTCAACATGCTGAGAAAACCTCACTAATTATACCAATTAAAAACATCATGATGAATATAAGACATAGTAAGTTCTCAAAGGTCTCTTTATTATTAAAATTGTTCCAATTGACATAATGTCAAATATGTATCATGTTTCATACTGGATATTATAATATAGACAACTTCATTTCGTGCATTTGTTATCTTTTAAATGATAATATTATTTAAGTGACTTGTTGTTTGTTCATTGTTGTTTTAATGTGAAGCAAATTAAAACCATTCAATTGAAGCCATTCAATTTAATTCAATTAAGTAGTTGCTTTAAAAGGTAAACACAGTTATTTATTGATTTCCTTATAAATGGAAATGCATTAGGCCAATGCAAATTGGAATTTTGTTAAGAGTCAACTCAAGTTTGACATACCTAGGTACCTATTCACAAAAACACACAAACCGAAAATGAAAACACTAATATTTCACGA
Organism: Mactra quadrangularis; assembly: GCA_025267735.1. Classification (NCBI taxonomy): domain Eukaryota; kingdom Metazoa; phylum Mollusca; class Bivalvia; order Venerida; family Mactridae; genus Mactra; species Mactra quadrangularis. The sequence goes on along the minus strand of CM046303.1, from coordinate 58,230,115 downwards.
CAAAAACAGTCATGCTTTTTAAAATATTCTTTAATGGAAAAACATCATCATAATTTGAAAGGATGGTCTGATTTACTTATGAAATGACTAGTTTAAGCACATACTTAAACACATGTTTTAATATGACATGACTAGTGGGGTTTTTTTCACGTAAAATATATATTGTATTAATGGCAAAACTATGGAAATATTGTCCCAACATATTTATGCCAAACACATTTTTCCCTGAATGATCTTTTTGGTTACCAAATTCTGGAACATTGGAATTATTTAAGAGAATTACACCCACGTTATTGTTTGGTTTTGGTGGAGATTGAGGACTCGGTTTTAATGTGCATGCAGACACTTAACAAAATTCCTGTATGGCATGGCCTTATTTTATTGAATCAATTTAACAATTTTCACTTGTTTATACTACTGGTCATAGATTTGCCTTATTTGTTACCATATATTTTCATGTAGTGAACTTTTTTAGATTGCATATTCAGAGAATAGTGGGGCCTTTATACTCAGCTGTGTATTGGGGCTTAACACTTGTTGGTTTATGTTAAAGGTGAAATATTTTTATACCTTTGAAACTATTTAAAGGGATGACTGACCTATAAATTCACACATGTCTTAGGGGTTACTATTGGAGGTCAAGTTCCATAACTCTGGCATTTATTACAGGAAATTATGATAACTGTATTTTTATTTCAGACACTGGTTGTTATCAGATAGGAAGTCAGGGTTCAATTTTAGAAACTGTATTACTATGTATTCTTCAGGCTCCACAACATGTTACTATTGATCTCAGATTTGACCTTTATGTCCTTGTAAGTTGAACTTTGTTCTCATATTATTTTAAGACTGTCTTTAGCTGCATTAGACAGCCTTAACATAGAGCTGTCATTGCTTTGGCTTAAACATATTGGCGTTATCTATATATTGAGAAATAAATATCGACGATATGTTGATATATATGATGCATTCTCGGCAGTACTATACAGACTATTTATGTTGTCATCAACTCGTAATAGATGTACATTTGTCATGAATGTTATACCTTGGTATCCTGCATTAAACTGGTTAGTAGTTGGTAAAAAGGATTATTATTGATAATAAATAGATAAATAGATCTATCACATATTGATTGTTTATTGTCCGTTCATATTATGACAGCGCACATGTTTCAGCTCACTATAGAAGGTTCGTCTTGAAAATGTTGACATTTTTATACATTTATCAACATAGGCTTTATTATCGATATTTCAAAAATCATATCATTTATTGATAAAAAAAATATCAAAGATACACCCATATTGATAGAATCAATGACAGCTCTACCTTAACATAACTACACCAGTTCTATCACATATAATGTAGACGAAAGGCCATGAATATAAATATGAATCAAAATAGCCAAAAACTAAATTATTTTGATCAATTTCAAGCAAACTTTTATCTGATATAAGTTATGTGGTTTAACAAACAAGTGACAGAAGAAAGATGAAGAGTAACTTCCCTTGAATTTTGTATTACATATTTTTTGTGACTTTTTGTCTTGTGAAAACTTGTTAAGTCTCATATTTCATGATACATTGTTTTATTTCAGAGTCTTGGTTTACTCATAAATCTTGTTGAACATAGTGATGATAATAGATTTAAATTATTAGAAATGCAAACATTACCAACTTATGAACAAAGTGATCAATCTACTAAATTATTAGCTTACAAGTCATTAGTCGAGGTAAGTTTATTGTAAAGTTAGCCATGGTCAACCAGCAACGTGTTCAATTACCCAGAACGTTCCAAAACGTTCCTTAACGTTAGGATCGGGACAACTCAACCCAAAGAAAACTCAATACTTTGCTAATGGTTTGAGTTGTCCAAACTTTAGGTTGAGTTATCCATGGGTTGAGTTGTCTACAGGTTCAGTTGTCCCGTATCCGTAACGGTCGCTAACAGTCGTTACTGAACACTCCGCTGTGTTGTTACTGGAAACCAGTCATTGCCTTAAATTAACTAATTCATATTAGCTTGATTTTGATCAAGTTCTATCCACTTTGATTAATCACTCTTGAGTCCACTGTTGGTTCCCTAGTTTGTAAGATTAAGTTTCTTGCTTAAGGAAACAATGGGGTAGGTTTTTGATGAGATATGAACCAATGCAGAGCTGGCTATCCAATGATCACCAGTCCAATGTTGTATTCACTTGGCTATGCTTGCTAATTTTTTTCAAGCACATGTCCTATGTTTATGTTTGTATGGTAAAAGGCAAAATTATGAACTAGTTCAACTGTATGAAATCAGTAATTTTCACTGGCTAGCATCAATGTTGAATAGTCTTGTGTTCAAGCTGATGGGTTATAGCTGTGACTGCAAATATGGCATGTAATATTATTCCCATGTGTTTTACTGCCTTGTGATGATAAAAATGGTTTGATTTAACCTTTAAAAAAAATTGCTAAATAAAGGTTGAGTTTCAGGTTAAAATTTTTCATTATAGTTACTATAATTTTTAGTGATAATCTTTTGTCTCCATATGAAGCCAAAATTCAGGACAGAAAAATTATGAAAATTCACAAATTATCACCAATAGAATTTCACAATTGACCAGATTTTTGGGTACAATTTGTAATTGTAGCTATTCACTGTACTGTTTGCAGCTGGGACTTCTTTTTCAAAGTTTTTGGAAAATAATTGTTTTCGAATTTCACAATTGGAAAGATGATGGTTGTAGAGAAAAATAGAGCTTAGTTTAAAACGCCTACATGTAGTGGCAATTATTTTCGGCATAACACTTCCTGGTTAAGTTTTTAGATGCAACATTTTTATATCCTTGAAACTACTGAAGGAATTCCCTTGAAATTCCACACATGTCTTTGGGGTACTATTGTAGGTCTACTACCAAGCTGCTTAACTCTATCATGACTTTTGACTGGATTATTGCCCTTTTATACTTAGAAATTTCTTGGTTAAGTTTTTTGGTGCAACATTTTATTTTTGAAACTACTGAAGGGATTTACTTGAAACTTCACAAATGTCAATGGGGTTAAGAATGATGGTCAAATACCAAGTTGCATAACTCCAGCATGAGTTTTGATTGGTTGTTGCTGTCATTTACACGAATACCCCGAATATACTGAACCAAAAAAGAAACTTTCGCCAAGTTTGATTGTAGATATGTTAGTACAGTTTCAATTATTTTGGCTGAAAGCTTACATTTTTGTAAAATAATTTATTGTGGTTCTTTTAAAATCGTCATTTTGGAGAAAATGATCAGATTGATTGTTGAACTTCAAATTAAAATAAGGTAGGGGTCATTTCTAAAGTTAACAATCAGTAGCGTGTGTGACCGCCGTGGGCGATGCTGACTGCCTGACAGCGACGTCGCACAAGTTTGTTAATGTCAGCCTGTGGAATATTATTCCATTCTTCAAGCAATGCAGCTCGAAGGTCGTTGATGTTGTTTGGAGGGTTCGGACGTCGACGTACGCGTCTATCTAGATTATCCCAAAGATGTTCAATATTGGGTTCAAATCCGGTCTTTTTGAGGGCCAGTCGTCGATAAAACCAACGTTATGATTTTGTAAATACTGTATTATTGACATGAGCAACAGTTTTACAAGCTACTACATGTATGTATGTGTGTACATCTAAGTGGTACCCTTGAACAACTGGCACATAGTTTGCGAAAGTTTCTTTTTTGGTTCAGTATAGTTGAGCGCACTGTCCTTGGACTGCTCTTGTTGGCTATGTGTTAAGTCTGTGTCCCCTTCTGTTAGAAATCTGCCTTTTACTTTCAGGTATTTTGTCATAGAGAAGAAGCAGCCAGACAACTAGAAGAAGATGAACCAAAGACACCAGAGAAAGCTTCACCTAATAAAAGTGGCGAATGGAGAGAGTCTGATAGTGGTATGGAATGGGTTATTGATTCAGCTAAGAAAGATAAATCTACAGAGAAAAAGAGATTACCTAAACCTGGTGATGATAAAGATAAAGATCTTGATGATGAGGAAACATTTACTAAAGGTTTGAAGACTTTAAAGTTTACCTTGACTATTTGGCGAATAGTGGAGCTACCCTACTCAGTTGTACATTAAAGGTGGCGTCGGTATAACAATTCTTGGTTTAGTTTTTAGGTGCAACATTTTTTTTATCTTTAAAACTACTTAAGGGATTCTCTTAAAACCTCACACATTTCTATGGGGTTACCATTCGAGGTCAAATTTGGAAATTTGATACCCAGAGGCTATACAGGTTCAAATCACACAAGGAGTAGTTATACCCTTGCAAAATGTAATGATAATGGCCATTTTTATCCATGAATAAGGCCAAGCTCAATTTTGATAAGCCCTGGGCTGTGGCTAGCTGATAAAAGAAATGAATGATACAATATCTCTGCTTTAGTTCTAAATTTCCCTATATATAAATGTGTGCATCAATCTATCATTTTTATTAATTTCTGAGTCATTTTCCATACTAAACAAAAAAAGTATTTATACTGAGTACCTTAGTATAAGTGTAGCAGTTAGTCTCTGTTGGATTAATTTCATATCAACAAGTTATTTTTAAACTCAAATTTCAGTTTTTATGTTTACTTTTCATTTGTGTAATAAATTAATGATTATTTCTATTTCAGCTCTACATAAAGCAGGTAAACATATGGAGAACAGTATTGTTGCTGCTTATGTTGCTTTACTTGTAGGATGTTTAATACAAGATAACCAAGTAAGTTCTTGTTTCTTTTTATATGCCCAAAGAATTTTGGGCATATTATGTTATACCCCCTGGAGTCCGTCTGTCTCTTAGCAATTTGGTTTCCGGAGCATAACTTAAGTTCCATTTGGCCCACAATATTCAAACTTCATATGATGATTGTCCATATTGGGTATAAGACCCCTATTGATTTTGGGGTCACAAGGTCAAAGGTCAAGGTCACTATTACCTCAAAACTGAAAACAGTTCCCGGAGCACTTAACTAAAAAAAAAAAACTCTTTTGGGCATATAATGCTCTGCCTAGCAGTGCTCTTGTTGTTTGTTTTAATGCTGTAGCAACACATTGTATAGGTCATATGATGGCAGTCGGTGAACCTAAGCGCCATTCCTGGAAATGCTAAATATCTGGATTTTGCTTTTAAACAGTTACTTGGCAAATAATTTCTTCATTGACTCACAATGCCCTTCATGGTTTAGAATCAGTGGTAGGGTAGAGAATGGCTGCAGGTAGTTAGTATTTCAAGACCAACTACATACTTTAGATGAGTTATTATCAAATAATTTTGCAGATGCAAGATTGATTATGAATCTAATCCATACAAAATGATGAGCATATTGTAATGAATGAAGACTATCTTATTTTGTACTTGTGTACAATTTTTTTCAAAATAAGTTTTAATTGTGAATGGCTTTATGGATTGTAAACCTTAATTTGTATGTTATAATTGTAAATATTTAGAGTTATTCTACATCTAATACATACTAGTGATGGTCATTTGCATTGTGATTTTATTGAAATTAAACTTTATTTTAGCCGGATTTTTCAAAGAAAAAATTCAGCTAATAGATTGGCAAAACCTGGGCAGACAGGTGGGCTGGGCAATTGCGTTAAAGTTTTCAATTTAGCATATATTTCTGCCATTTATTGTCAGATCTTTATGAAACTTCATACAGTGATAACATACCATGTGATGAACAGAATTAGAAAGTAACCACAACTCTACCTGGCTTTATTATGGATTATTTCCCTTTGTAATTTTTGCGTTAAACGTTTTTAAATCCGGCTTTAATGTGGTTTTCACATTACATTTCTTGTTTAATGCTTGATAAACATATTATATTTATTTTTAGGAGTGTTCAACTACGGTAAAAGCTAGTCTGCCACAACAGAATTTTGATGGAATGATTTATATGTTGAAAAAATTTCTTGGTTTTATGAACCTGACTGTAAGTATTATACATTTAGTTAATATTGTACAACATGCTCTTTTTATGAATTATTTAACAGTCTTACTGTCGTAACTTTAATATATGACTGTCAAAGATGGATGGTATTTGGTGAATCCCCTTGGTTTGGCAGATATTGGGTATGTCCTTTTGTCAAACAGCTTTCATTCATTTATCCCCAAACCTGGTCAGAATGTTAGGAATCAAAATAACTCAAATCAGTTCCACATCCAGGCAAATATCTTCAAGGGGGCTCAAAAGTTAAAGGCTTGCATTGTGGAATGTATTTAAAAAATATCAGTTAAAGATCAATTTGATTTTTTGGGAAAAGAAGTCATTTTATTTATTCTCCCTCAATCAGTCATAGAAATTCATATTAAAAATTAGCGAGCAAGTCATACTAGTAATCAATAAATTTTATGTAATAATATTTTTACAAGCCCTAAACGTATTTTCTTTTTGACACTGTAACCCTTTGTTTGGTTCCTGAAAGACAAACATGTTGGAAAGTGAAAGACACAACAATACCGTAATCTGAGGACTCGGCTATTTTCTATGCCTACAGGACAGTGGACTTGTTGCACATTAAATATGCTGAAAAAAGCCAAATGACATAGCCTGTTCAATGCATATAGGTGCACATTGTTTTGTAAAATACAGTAAAGAATTTTTCAGCAATATTAATGTGCACAAGCAAGTCAGGCTAGTAAAATACCAGCTAAAAATTACTATTTTTTTGCTGTTGGGCTAATGCAAATTTCTACCATTGCCTTCAATCATTTGTCTGAAAAGAAGAATATAGGCAAAAAACTGATTTGTTTACCATTTTAGTTGTTGTTGCATTATATCATATAGCTATAAACCTCTGCTGTTTCTTAAGTTCTTAACTGTCTTCATTCCTTTGGTTTGTGTTATAGATATACATCAATTTAATTGGTTTTTAGCCGGATTTTTCAACGAAAAAATTCGGCTAATAGTTTGGCGAAACACAGGTGGGCAGGCGGTCGGGAGGGCACGCATCCTGTGTCGTTTACAATTGCATTAAAGTTTTCAATATAGCATATACTTCTGTCATTTATTGTTTGATCTTTATGAAACTTCATACAATGATAACATACTATGTGATGAACAGAATTAGAAAGTAACCACAACTCTACCTGCTTTTATTATGGATTATTTCCCTTTGTAATTTTTTGTGTTAAAGGTTTTAAATCTGGCTTTAATGTGGTTTCCACATTATATTTCTTGTTTTTTCTTTCCACAGAGCGGGGCTGGGTCAGCAGGTGGGAAATCCATAGAACGTGTCATCGAAGTATTAGAAAAATGTTGACACTGAAGGGAGTACTGATTTTTTAAATCGTAATGATGAAACTCTAGATGGTCCATGGTGTTCTACACATTCTTGCTTGACCATTTGACCAGTGGTCAACTGTCGGATGGACATGCACTGAAGTATTTGATTATCAATGACTGAAGTAAGGATAAATTAATCTATTCCTTTCAAGTTTTATAGCAGGAATGAGAATCTTCAGCTATTCAGCTGATTTCAGATATATCACACTTTATTTGAGTTTATAAAATGTTGCTGGCTAAGTATAAAGTGTTCAGATCTTGTGTTTTTCAAGGGTTGTAGGATTTTCAGATTTTTTTAGTGAATGTAATTCTCATCCCTGTATATATATATATGGAAGTAAGTGTTATGTCTGGAAAAATCTACTAGAAAAGTGACTACCAAAGGAAGATACATCTTGGTTTGATTGAAGATAAGAAAGAATAACTGTAAATAGTGATTTGTTGCCTAGCGACCAATATGATGATGAGAAGTAAAGTTTTGAGTGATTACAGTTTTGTTGATCATGTGATAAATCAATGATGTGTTTTTGTTATAAAAAAATTATGTAAAATTATTGAACTTGTAAGTAGTAATTGTTTATCATAAATTAAGTATATTTGTACATTTTGCATGTTTTCATTATACATGTATACAATATTAATCATTGTTATGTCATTCTTCGATAAAATGCTGTTATTATTCATGTAATGTGATTCATGATTAGTTCCCCTATCAATGAACTCTTGGGGAATGTTTTTCCAGTCTGACTTCGACTGAAACTTGCACGGTAATGAAAGTGATTACAAATTGTATGTATGAGTGAATGATAGCATTTTCATACATTCTTTTCATTTGTTAGTATTTTCTATACTATTATATGGTGTTTCATTGAAATTGTGTCACTGCTTAAAAAACTCTGTAAGAATTAAATCAAATGCTTTTTTCATTCTTTGAAGATTTCATTTTATTCATGAACAAGGGAGATAATTCTGAATGTAAAATATGACTAGAGTTATTTTTCTTGATATTTCTATGCCAACTTATTTAATCACTTTTTCTGTTAATTCATGAAAGAGATTAATGATCATAATTTAAGGATTGACAAAAGTAAATGAGAACAGCCATATTATGTTTGCATAAATGTTTTTCGAACAGTTAGGGACTTTCATACAAGAACATACAAGTATTTCTTGGAACCTTTTGCATGTTTTCAATTAACCAGTCTGAGTCTGCCTCACTTTTATGAAATGTAAAAACAGTTGCTAGTTTTAGTTAATCCAGTGGTTTTTTTTCACTCTTAGGGGAAAGGTGGCGGGGCCCTTTTACAGGGGAAAATAGCGACAAAAATGAAAATACTCTTTGTTTCTTTCTTTTTGATGTACAATGTGAAAGTTAAACTTTAAATTCAACAATATTTACATGATTATAGTTATTCTGGTTACCAAGTGCTTTTTGAAAAACGAAAATTTTACTTTCAGAAAATGGCAAAAAATTGATACACCTACATTTTTTTTAGAAGAGGGGAATTTTTCTACAGACTAGGGGAAAAAATATATTTTTTGGGAAGGGGAATGGGACCGAATTTCGGCCCCAAAATGGCTTGATAAAAACACTGTAATCTGCTTCAAATATAGATTTCGATTATTTATACCTATATGCTCAACTACAGAAATCTTTGATCGGTTGATTTTTCACGAGCATTATTTGGCAACCAAAATTTAATTATCATGTCCTGATTTTACCATAGTAGGTAATATCACATGCTTTTGTCTGATTGCTTTAATATATATTTTTGAAATGTTTCAAACAATTTATATGAGTCCTTATTTAATTACAAAATTTTTAATTATTTATTCTTATGATGCATTTCCAACATTTTTAACCTGTATTTATTATACTATGTTTAATTTGTAATCAAATGATTGTGCAACTGCAGTGCTTTGTACACTTTAAAATGTATGTTTGATATGAAATACTATGTACTGAGAAATTCAATTGATTTGAAATTAATAACTCTGTTACTTTACTAGCGTGGATTGCTTTTGTGTCGTACATATTTTTGTTGACATATATGCAATACATGAAGTTATTACATTTTCTGATAATTCTATACTTGTATCTCCATTATTAGTTTGTATTGATTTGCCTGGTTAGCTCAGCTGGTTGGGTATCTAACTACAAATCCAGGGGGGCGTCTTACTAAACATCTTACTATTTTCAAAGATCTTATCGTACGATTTAGATGTACGACTTAGGTACGATTTATCTTATGACCGTCTTACTAACGCCATCGTACTATTCCAGTAAAATCGTACGTTTTTTAGTCTCTGCGATTTTGACGCATGCGCACATAATCGTATCGCATGGTTCCGGATACTCTTCAAAATAAAGTTTTCATGGACTGTTTACATTCGAGACGGAAGGATAACCAACCATTTCGCGGCATTTACTTCTTGTTTAGCATTGAAATTATGTAATTACGGTGTAAACAAATAAGTGAAATGTCTATCGATCTGTACAAACTGTAAATTCAACATGGAATATAGGATTTATGCAGAAAACACTTTGGAATATGTCGTCATTTTTGGCAACCGTTGAACGTCACCAAAGGCATGGTAAAGAATGGAGAAAAACCAGCTATCGTTTACATTATGCATAAGCTTGGCATTGATTAAAATGCGTGCCAATCTTTGTATTTTATATATGATGGCTGTCAAAATCGTCAGGCTAATCAGTACAGGATAAACGAATGGAAGCATCAGTTCATGAATACATGTATCTGAATATCAATGAAGGTAAAATGCATAGAAATTTAATAATTTAAAATGAAGGATCTACTTGTTAGTGGCATGTGTAACAGCAAAGCCAATATGCTGGTCATGTAAAGCATCCAACGAGATTAAAAATTTATAATTTATTAAAGAATGGTGGCCTTGGTGACGGAAATCTAAGATTAAGGTTAACTTGAGATCTTTAAGACACCTCGCCTTTACTGGAATGTCGGTAATCTGTACCCAGTCACATTCGTCCTTGGAAGATCCTTTCCCAAATTCGGGGGCCCGATTGTCTTGGGGCGTTTATGACTGGGGACAGATCATCTAGAGAGAAAATTGTATTTGGGACGGATCAATGATACACCCCTTTACTGGCACTAATTGTCACAGTACTTACCTGTTCACATTTTAGAAAGAAAGATATGTAAGCGGCTGGATAGATAAGACGAGAAAGCACTTGCCTTTAAGAGGAGGATCCTAGCTGGGTTCTAGTCCCGGTCCAGCTGTTTATTTTTCTAGCCTGTGACATTGAGTTATGTAATGATTGAAGTTATATATCACATAAGAGATTATTTCATTGAAATGCTGGGCCTTCAACACAACATATAGTGTGTGTGTGTGTGTTGCCAGAGTTCAATTTTTCAATGGGAGTAAGAGCTATGATACATCATCATCATCTATTATAATGGCAAACATTCAAATTCAATTCTGAATATAATGGCCAATCATGGGAGTTAAAATAAAGAAAATAGAGCTCTAGTCACATACTCAAGTTTTCTGCATATGTTTATTTACAATGACACAATAATTACTTTACCAGTACCACTATGTTTCCTTTGCGATTATAATTAGCTTATACTGTTACAAAAGCAGATGGAATTGCATTACACAGTATATCGCGTAACTTAATGCAAGACGTTTCCCACAATAAAAGTCCATGGTCCAAAACTGAAAATTCAAACCCACAACCTCTCATATAATAAGTGGACACTACTAGGATGCCATAAAAGCTAGCTCAAATGCAAGGGAGAACAATTACCATATTATACTTCTGTGACACTGTTTGTAACAGTTGTTTACTCCAGTTAATTAGTTCCAAATACATTGTACTTTCATAAAAGGCAGATATGATGCAACAAGCAAATTTGTTTCCAATTTTATTTCCATGTACAGTATTACAACTAACAATTAACTCATTCACATAGGTTAATACAGTTAATATATACATCAATATTAATGTTTATTAAATTAACATATTAAAAATACAGTAAAACCCAGATCACATAAAGACTTCTTCAATATTACAGTAGATGTAACAATATTTTTTTAACATTTTGATACACTTGGTACTTTGCTTACTTAATTGGTACTTGAACTGTGGTCATAACCCGTCACACATGTTTATAAATGTGTCAAATGAAACTATGGGTTAGTTGCTAAAATTTTTAAATGTTGCACAAAACACCGGTACCAAGAAGTGGTCTGGCAAAGTGAAGGCCGACAGAAAATATAATATGATTTTAACAATACTATCAAAAAAGACGGTCTAAAGTTGGTCATGGAATACACTGCATTACAACTACATGTATTTATTTCCATATATTAGACATAAAATGTATTCAATAAGCAAACAGAAGAAAAAACATCTTTACATAATTACAATATAGTACTAGAGTAGACATATTTGTCTCCAGTTCAATGACAATTTATCTCATATTAATTACGCAATTACATTGATTGAACAATATTTATTATGCTATTTGATAAGAAACCTTTTTTAAAGGAATGAAAATGATAACATTACAACTAAATATGTTTAACTAGCAATTTTCTGGGGGTTAGTTACTTACTCAAAACTCTGTGTACTTTAAATCCTTAAATGTAACATTATAAAGGTTACTAAACTTGGTATATTTCATTCATTACATATCATATTAGTTATTTTGTATGGATTAAGTTAATAAAACAATTGCCACAACAAATACAAGATATCTTTGGTCTAAAATACAAGTAACAATAGTTGAAGTACCGAGGCCTAACACAAGTAACATATTATGTTAGATTACAAATATTATAGATAAATTCAAACTAGGTTGCATAAATTCTTTGTTTCAAAAATTGGTAATTGTAATAATTGAAAATGTACTACATTGTATTGTGAAGACAAGTCAAATAAATGCCACATACATGTAAATTATACTAGCAATAGCATGTTTTAAATGTTTAATAAAATAGCTTTTAAAATTTTCCTATTTGATAGATTCTCAATTGTTTTGCCTTATAAACCCAAGGGTGTTTTTGCTCCCTACTAGTCTTATATGTTGACCACAAAGTTGACTCACTTCAACCTATATGGACTCTTGCAGTTTTGCACAATTTCTTTTTAATATTTGGTAATAATGATAATAATACTTAAAGGTAATAATGGAAACCAAACTTGTAAAGACAATTAAGTGCTCGTTTTGTTTAATTTAAAAATGACACCAACAGAATATATGAGGTATTTTCAAAAACTAAAACAATATCACAATGATGTGTAGATATTGTAATTTTGATGTTACAAATTGATATTTCAAACCTCCACTACTTCTACAATAATCATGTACCCAAAATTTATTTCTGGTAGCTAATTATTAAGGATTACTAAAGTGCATCACTAATCATGCATTTATTCAAACATAGAAACATTTAATGAGCATATTTTTGAAAAAAAAATGACATTTTTTATTGAGGATTAATTCTACACATTATAAATGCTTATGAAAAACTTCAAAAATACAATATGAACCATCTTCCCACCATTTACCTCCTTTATACCCTTGTTGGGTCTTAAAGATAATCAATATCACTGTCATGATGGAAGTTTGAACTTATTAAGTAAGTTTTAATTTGCAATTGCCACAAAGGCTTTACTTTTAGTAGAATTCTACCTTAACACACACCATTAATAGTAAAAATAACATACACTCATGTACATATCAGGTATAACTTTTACATGTATCAAACAGTCATATATTCCACTGTCAACAAGTTGATATCACTTTGTATTCTCAATGTCAATAGAGATTCACTCATATAGTTAGTTTATTCTCAACTGACAAATCATGAATAATTTCACGATGACTTGTTCTTTGTTTAACACTCATGATATTGAGATAGTGTGTACTCATCCACTGTGAAATTATTCAAATTTTGACAGTTGAGAAAAAAATGGACAATACCTATGAGGAAACATATTTGCTATGAATAATTTTCAGTTCTTCTAGTTAGAATATCTCTCATTTTAAAGTAATTTGATGTGTTGTGTATATAAATGCTGCACATTTATTAAATTGTTAAAACTCATGATGCAGCTAATGAGAGTATTTGGTATTTGAAAGTATTGAGTACTTCAATGTGAAATGTCCAATGTGATATATATTTCAATTCACAGAGGTTTCTTTTTTCATTCAGAGTGTAATTATAACAGTCTAACAGGAGCTTATCAGAGATTGAGTGTAATAGTAGTATTTCACATTAATCAAAGATAGAGCTTTTTGAATTATTAGTTGAGCTTCACAGTCGGTCCACATAATTCCAACTCCTTGAAAAAATCCTATGTTATTTCTGCCATGTGGAGAACATCCTGAAAAGAGAAACAGTATTTAAGTAAGTAAATTGACAACATGAACAATAATCACTATTTACATATGATCACATGACCTAGTAAACCCAGCTTTAATGGAAAATAAAATAACATATTTAGGAGAAGTGCTTATTTTATTTTTGATACAGAGGTAATAGCATTAATGACTATAGAAATCATTTTTGGACCATAATCTACAACAAAGAATAACCATTTATTGATGGACAGGAGCGTAGCTTGCCCAAAATAAATGTGTAGGCACAGGTAACCTAGGGGGTCCAGGGGCATGCTCCCCCGAAAATCGTTTTAAATTCTACATCTAAGTAGCTGCATTCTAGAGTATTTAAGGTCATTTGTTAGCATTTTTACCTGATATACGTTAAATGAAATCACAACACTAAGTCAGTCTTGTAGTTTAGTCATACAGTGATTTTTATTGCATTTTTGGTATTTTAACCTTTTTATTTTTCCGAATTTTCAAAAAAATGTGTAGGCACGTGCCTTGTGTGCCTATAGGAAGCTACCCCAATGATGGATCCACCGAATTCGATTTAGAAAGTAACTTAACAATAATCATTCGTAACAAAATAATTAATGGATGTCAGGGGCGGATCCAGGATTTTTTGTAAGGGGGGCATACTTTTTCTCGGGGGGGGGGGGGTTCAAATTTTCGAACCATAACCGCATTATACACATTTTGCATAATAATACTACATAACTATTTAATCTATCCATCAATCAAAACTTGCTTAATGCTACTTAAAAATGACATACAATCAAGAAATACACTAATGCAGTAATGGACAAGTACATTTTGGATATTCTACTCCCTCCCGACCCCATGACCACCCCTGCTAGAGCTGTTTATGGATTCATACTTATATTTCGAATCTTTCATTCCAAAGTTTGTACTCAGTCTTGTGAAAAATATTATTGAGTGTACGTGGTTAGTAATACATGTAATACCATTGTAAGTCAGTGTAAATATCCGTCAATACAACCATCCGAAATTATGGCTACTTTTTTCTTTGTAACATATGATGTTTTCCGTCTTTTGATACCTATTGCACAATATGAAAGTCAAATATCCATTCCAGTTGTTTGCAATCGACTAAGGTCAATTAATAAGAGGTGGATAGTGCTCTGATAATCGCATTTTATTAATTACGGAAGATTAAAAGTCTAATCACTATGACAGACGACGCAAACGTTGGTTGTCGACAAGTTGTCCGTATCACTCAGAAGCTGTACACGCAAGAGAATAGTTGTCTACCTTTAATTTGTTGTACATGCAGTTAAATTTTACCTGTATTTTACCAACAAAAGACATAAAAAGTACATTGTTTACCTTCGAAACGCAATCCAGACAATTGCATTGGATTTTCCAGAGCCAATTCTTCAAAGTATTGAGTATTTAGCGTATGTTGTGGATTCTGTATCAAGCCTGTATCGATTGATTGCTAATTTGTGTGTTTCAATCAACCAAAGGTGTCTTTCTTTAACGAAAAACGCGTATTTTCTTTCGTTACCGGGATCTAACAGTATGGCAGCCATTTTATCGTACATAGGTACGACTGGTATCTAGTGGTCGTGAGAAAATCGACGATTTGGCGAAAATCGTACGATTTCAAAAAATCGCCGATGTTTAGTAAGACACCAGCAAAATCGTGAGACCGACGTACGATTTTTCGTAGGTCGAAATTGAGAGTACGATGTTTAGTAAGACGCCCCCCAGAGGAGGTTGGTTTGATTACTGAGTTTGGTCAGGAGTAGGGCAGTTGTTGGCCACTAGGGAGAGTATGTGCATAGTACTAGGTTATGAGCTTAGGTCTAGAGATTTAAGTCAATCCAGGGCTGTGAGTCTGATGTCTGACTCAGTTTGACTTGCTCAAGGAAGCTTGCAGTGCCCCTAGTAGGGTTCGAACTCAGGACCTCTCAATCCCTAAGCACAAGTCCTACCTGGACCATTGCTCTTATGTTTACAAATTTGTATTCTTAAGGTTGATTTTGTAATGCTGATGATTATGTTAATCACTTAATAATTGATCACATTTGTTAATCTTTACTTAGGTATCAGTAATATTCATATTCATGTGAGATATTTATATAGGAGATTATAGCATAATTCATTACCAATCACTTCAGAGTTTAAGAAGTTAGGGTCACTCGCATCTAATCTATAACTAACATCTTATTGATAAAGGGTCTTCGGTTTGAGCCCAGCTATCAACTGTATATATTCAATTTATTTCCACTTTTCAGTGATAAATACATAGTTACAATAGAACATATAAACTATATAAACAATGACATAAACACTGCATAAATAATATAATAAATGAAATGCATACAATGATATGTACAAAATATTTACATAAGAACTAATTCTATGGGGTTTTTGATTATTATGATATAATCATATTACTATTACATGTATATGTATTCAATTTTTACAGTTGTAAGTGTTGATACAGTCATGTAGTTGAACTGTTCTCCTCATTTGACTCTTAATAACTTATGAAAAAAAGGGGTTTAAACAATCAACCCTAATTTAATGAATTGCAATGATGAATTGACCATGAATCAAGCACAACACAGTATGTGTTTTTATAAAATATCATATTATATATTTTATTTTTGTAACTTCATGTGTCAACATTGATAATTGCACATCTATTATGAAAGATAGTGTTTTACTTAACTGCAATATTTTGCAGGTTATGCATTTTTTGTTTGATCTATATTTAATTATTAAATTAAATAATTTAGAAGAATTTTATAATTATGTATTACAGTGACTTGGTCATCTATGATTTCTCTTTTGATTTACTTAGTAAAACTAATGTTTTGATTTCTTGTGGAGTTTTTTAGAAAAACAAACAAACTGTTTTTAGTATGAAAGCTTCATTTTTTGAAATTGGATGGTCGGCCAAAATTGAACTGTTTTTCAGCATATTAAATTTATTTGATGTCAATTGTGGATTGTAAGTTTTTTAAGCTGTCTAAGTGGAATCAATATTTCAGTGTTTCGTAGTGCTGTTATTTTTTTGTAGACCAATAAATATACTATATGGGGTTGGCATCAACCGTTGACAATTTATGATTAATTTTTTAAGCCAAATTCCAGGTATAAGAAGACCACTCATGGCTCTTTATTTTTGGGAAAATTCACTCTAAAGGGCGTTTATTTTGAAAAAACATGTTATTTTATAAAACCTTTTTTTGAAATCATGCTGTAACATCCCCATAAACCCTGTTATGATAGATTCAACTTTTTGACTTTTGGTATTATATTTTTAGTTTAGATGTACAGTATAAACTATGGAGAGGTCACCAGAATTGATTGAACCATTTATATGTATGAAAGTATATTTTGTAATTTTCACGACTTATTTGTACGATGAATATTTTGTCTGAATTCATTTTGTGACTGGTTGATAATTATGTGAATTAAAATATATTCTGTAATTTTGTTTTTCATTATTTTTTGCTCGACTATTTGAAGAATAGTGAGGCTATCCTTACTAGTTTTGTGTGTCCTGGGGCGTGTTTGATTCGCAAGATCTGAGTAATTGGAGTACTCCTATCACAGAAAATATTGAATCAAACGCTTCAGATCACACGCTCTCGGAGTACTCTGAATATACCTGCCTTTCAGGAGGTGTAAGCGGAGTATGACGTAATTAAGATGATGGAAAAGAGACCCATGTTTGATTGCAAGGATTGCAAGGATTGCAAATGTTGTTTTTGACCGTAATTTAACATATTTTGTGCCAGATCGTCATCGTATTATTTTGAAGAACTGCTGTTATCTAACAAAAGCATCCTGTAACTTTTTCCACCATTCTGTTGTGTTGCTACAAAATTGGGACATTTGATTCGTCGATACTCCAAGAGTACGCCGGAGTACTCGGAGTTGACTGAATCAAACAGGCCCTGTTTACTGTGACTGAATACACGATATCACCATAACTGGACAACAAACAATCTTAACATGCCAAGTCGCCATGAAATTATTCATGTTTTGACAGTTGAGAAAAAATCCTGCTATACAATGTTGAAAATGGGGACAAGTTTCCTAAGCATATTGAGAGCTAGCGCTTTTGCTCCCTGATACTCTTAAATTAATATCACATAAGTATTCCAATTTGGGTAAGAAGGGTACCAGAGCACAAAACCCTAGCTTGCGATATGTTTAGGAAACTAGCCCCAGGTTTTACTGAACTGGCTGTATATCTGGATGTTGCATATACAATCGGCAAATGATTTGGGAAAATGGTATGTCTACTGTGGCCATTAAGTGAACAAAACCTTTCAAAACTAAATGTTACATATAAAAAGGATTCTTAAACACTGTTAAACGGGTATTGTTTGTCATGCAGAGACCAAACTAATAATTGCTTTTTAGCTCGACTTTAGCCCTCAACTTTAGGAGTTATGCCCCCTTTTTACTTAGAAAACATCCAAAATCAAGGTTAAAGTTTTTACAAATTTAAATAACTTCAATTCTATCAAAGATATTCAACTCAAACTTGGAATACTTATTCATCATCACTACTTCCACCCTACTATCAGAACTGAGAAAAGTCCAGCGTGCTGTCTTATGGACAGCTCTTGTTATAGTCTTAAGTTTCATGCTTGACTATGTTCATGAACTTTGCAGCTATTACCCCTGATTATTGGGCTTCTGTATCTATCGATCTTTCTTAGGAGGTTTCAACTCCACTTAGTGCAGCTTACATAGTGACGCAAGTGAATTATACCACTCTTGTTGGTACCCATTTACACATGGTTGGAGTGAAGCAGTTGCATGTTAGTTTCTTGCTCAAGGAAATTAGCAGTGTCTCTGATGGGTTTGAAACCACAGACCTCACTATCCCTAAGTGCATGTCCCGATCTCTGGGCTAGTGCTCCTACAATAAGGCCTGTTCAGATTTGTACTCATATGGTTTTGTTATCTAAAAATACTCATTGTTTCGTCTGTAATGTAACACAGACAGCTGTATATTACATTGACATTTTATATGATGACTGATTATTTCATTTGAAATTTTTAAGCTGATATTTATATTTTGTCAATAGTTGAAAGATAACTCTATTTAAATGTTATACTTCGAACTGTGCGTACTATCAACAGATGAATAGTAAAAAGTTGCTATACATAGACAACAGAAACTTTCAATGGTGACCTTCGAATATTATGATTATTATCTCAACTACAGTCAGGGGCGGATCCAGGATTTTTATAGCAGGAATGAGAATCTTCAGCTATTCAGCTGATTTCAGATATATCACACTTTATTTGAGTTTATAAAATGTTGCTGGCTAAGTATAAAGTGTTCAGATCTTGTGTTTTTCAAGGGTTGTAGGATTTTCAGATTTTTTTAGTGAATGTAATTCTCATCCCTGTATATATATATATGGAAGTAAGTGTTATGTCTGGAAAAATCTACTAGAAAAGTGACTACCAAAGGAAGATACATCTTGGTTTGATTGAAGATAAGAAAGAATAACTGTAAATAGTGATTTGTTGCCTAGCGACCAATATGATGATGAGAAGTAAAGTTTTGAGTGATTACAGTTTTGTTGATCATGTGATAAATCAATGATGTGTTTTTGTTATAAAAAAATTATGTAAAATTATTGAACTTGTAAGTAGTAATTGTTTATCATAAATTAAGTATATTTGTACATTTTGCATGTTTTCATTATACATGTATACAATATTAATCATTGTTATGTCATTCTTCGATAAAATGCTGTTATTATTCATGTAATGTGATTCATGATTAGTTCCCCTATCAATGAACTCTTGGGGAATGTTTTTCCAGTCTGACTTCGACTGAAACTTGCACGGTAATGAAAGTGATTACAAATTGTATGTATGAGTGAATGATAGCATTTTCATACATTCTTTTCATTTGTTAGTATTTTCTATACTATTATATGGTGTTTCATTGAAATTGTGTCACTGCTTAAAAAACTCTGTAAGAATTAAATCAAATGCTTTTTTCATTCTTTGAAGATTTCATTTTATTCATGAACAAGGGAGATAATTCTGAATGTAAAATATGACTAGAGTTATTTTTCTTGATATTTCTATGCCAACTTATTTAATCACTTTTTCTGTTAATTCATGAAAGAGATTAATGATCATAATTTAAGGATTGACAAAAGTAAATGAGAACAGCCATATTATGTTTGCATAAATGTTTTTCGAACAGTTAGGGACTTTCATACAAGAACATACAAGTATTTCTTGGAACCTTTTGCATGTTTTCAATTAACCAGTCTGAGTCTGCCTCACTTTTATGAAATGTAAAAACAGTTGCTAGTTTTAGTTAATCCAGTGGTTTTTTTTCACTCTTAGGGGAAAGGTGGCGGGGCCCTTTTACAGGGGAAAATAGCGACAAAAATGAAAATACTCTTTGTTTCTTTCTTTTTGATGTACAATGTGAAAGTTAAACTTTAAATTCAACAATATTTACATGATTATAGTTATTCTGGTTACCAAGTGCTTTTTGAAAAACGAAAATTTTACTTTCAGAAAATGGCAAAAAATTGATACACCTACATTTTTTTTAGAAGAGGGGAATTTTTCTACAGACTAGGGGAAAAAATATATTTTTTGGGAAGGGGAATGGGACCGAATTTCGGCCCCAAAATGGCTTGATAAAAACACTGTAATCTGCTTCAAATATAGATTTCGATTATTTATACCTATATGCTCAACTACAGAAATCTTTGATCGGTTGATTTTTCACGAGCATTATTTGGCAACCAAAATTTAATTATCATGTCCTGATTTTACCATAGTAGGTAATATCACATGCTTTTGTCTGATTGCTTTAATATATATTTTTGAAATGTTTCAAACAATTTATATGAGTCCTTATTTAATTACAAAATTTTTAATTATTTATTCTTATGATGCATTTCCAACATTTTTAACCTGTATTTATTATACTATGTTTAATTTGTAATCAAATGATTGTGCAACTGCAGTGCTTTGTACACTTTAAAATGTATGTTTGATATGAAATACTATGTACTGAGAAATTCAATTGATTTGAAATTAATAACTCTGTTACTTTACTAGCGTGGATTGCTTTTGTGTCGTACATATTTTTGTTGACATATATGCAATACATGAAGTTATTACATTTTCTGATAATTCTATACTTGTATCTCCATTATTAGTTTGTATTGATTTGCCTGGTTAGCTCAGCTGGTTGGGTATCTAACTACAAATCCAGGGCAGGTTGGTTTGATTACTGAGCAAAAACTAAAGTTTGGTCAGGAGGTTGAGTAGTTGTTGGCCACTAGGGAGGATGTGTGCATAGTACTAGGTTATGAGCTTAGGTCTAGAGATTTAAGTCAATCCAGGGCTGTGAGTAGGATGTCCGACTTGGTTTGACTTGCTCAATGAAGTTTGCAGTGCCCCTAGTGGGGTTCCGAACTCAGGACCTCTCAATCCCTAAGCACAAGTCCTACCTCTGGACCGATGCTCCTATGTTTACAAATTTGTATTCTTAACGTTGATTTTGTAATGCTGAGGATTATGTTAATCACAAAATAATTGATCACATTGGTTAATCTTCACTTACTTATCAGTAATATTCTTATTCATGTGAGATATTTATATAGGAGATTATAGCATAAATTCATTACCAATCACTTCCGAGTTTGAGAAGTTAGGGTCACTGGCATCAAATCTATAACTAACATCTTATTGATAAAAGGGTCTTCGGTTTGAGCCCAGCTATCAACTGTAGCTCTTTATAATAGAGTGTAGACTTTGGAGGATGATTTTTTAGTGCTGGTTTAATCTAAGAAACCCGGGTTGATAGCGCAGTTGGTAGCGCCGGGATTTGGAATCTTAAGTCCGAGGGGGGTCAGGTTCGAATCCCACCCAGGGAGGTTATACCCTTCCATGAAAATTTGACAATAATGTCGATTTTCCTCCATTGATTAGATAATATGGAGAAGTTTCTGGTCTTGTGGAAGGGTAGGTGAGTTCTGGCTATAGACAATGGTCCAGGAAAGCTAGGTTAGGTGCGCAGGACGCTGTAAAATGACTTAAATTGTATTGACACAGCGTTAACTCCAATAAATAAATATTTAATCTAAGAGGGAGTGTTAGTTGAACTGTTCTCCTCATTTGACGCTTAATAACTTATGAAAAAAGGGGTTTAAACAATCAACCCTAATTTAATGAATTGCAATGATTAATTGACCATGAATCAAGCACAACAAGATATGTGTTGTTATAAAATATCATATTATATATTTTATTTTTGTAACTTCATGTGTCAACATTGATAATTGCACATCTTTTATGATAGATAGTGTTTTACTTAACTGCAATATTTTGCAGGTTATGCATTTTTGTTTGATCTATAATTAAATTAAATAATTTAGAAGAATTAAATATGTGATACAGTGACTTGGTCATTTATGATTTCTCTTTTGATTTACTTAGTAAAACTAATGTTTTGATTTCTTGTGGAGTTTTTTAGAAAAACAAACAAACTGTTTTTAGCATGAAAGCTTCATTTTTTGAAATTGGATGGTCGGCCAAAATTGAACTGTTTTTCAGCATATTAAATATATTTGATGTCAATTGTGGATTGTAAGTTTTTTAAGCTGTCTAAGTGGAATCAATATTTCAGTGTTTCGTAGTGCTGTTATTTTTTTGTAGACCAATCAATATACTATATGGGGTTGGCGTCAACCGTTGACAATTTATGATTATTTTTCTTAAGCCAAATTCCAGGTATAAGAAGATCACTCTTGGCTCTTTATTTTTGGGAAAATTCACTCGAAAGGGTGTTAATTTTGAAAAAAAATTTTTTATAAAACCTATGTTTTTTGAAATCATGCTAGGAGGCCTGTAACATCCCCAGAAATCCCAGTAAGGATAGATTCCACTTTTTGACTTGGTGTTATATTTTTAGTTTAGATGTACAGTATAAACTATGGAGTCGTCATCAGAATTGATTGAAACCATTTATATGTATGAAAGTATATTTTGTAATTTTCACGACTTATTTGTACGATGAATATTTTGTCTGAATTCATTTTGTGACTGGTTGATAATTATGTGAATTAAAATATATTCTGTAATTTTGTTTTTCATTATTTTTTGCTCGACTATTTGAAGAATAGTGAGGCTATCCTTACTAGTTTTGTGTGTCCTGGGGCATGTTTGATTCTTAAGATCTGAGTAATTGGAGTACTCCAATCACAGAAAATATTAAATCAAACGCTTACTCTGAATACACCTGCCTTTCAGGAGGTGTAAGCGGAGTATGACGTAATTAAGATGGTGGAGAAGAGACCCATGTTTGAATGCGAGGATTGCAAATGTTTTTGACCGTAATTTAACATATTTTGTGCCAGATCGTCATCATATTATTTTGAAGAACTATTGTTATCTTACAAAAGCATCCTGTAACTTTTTCCACCATTCTGTTCTGTTGTTTTGCTACAAAATTGGGACATTTGATTCGTCGGTGCTCCAAGAGTACTCGGAGTGGAATGAATCAAACAGGCCCCTGTTAACTGCGACGAAATACACGATATCACCATAACTGGACAACAAACAATCTTAACATGCCAAGTCGCCATGAAATTATTCATGTTTTGACAGTTGAGAAAAAACGAGCTTTACAATATTGAAAACGGGGACAAGTTTCCTAAGCATATCGAGAGATAGCGCTTTTGCCCCCTGGTACTCTTAATTTAATATCTCTTAAGTATTCCAATTTGAGTAAGAAGGGTACCAGAGCACAAAGCCCTAGCTAGCGATATGCTTAGGAAACTAGCCCCAGGTTTTACTGAACTGGCTGTATAACTGGATGTTGCATATACAATCGGCAAATGATTTGGGAAAATGGTATGTCTACTGTGGCCATTAAGTGAACAAAACCTTTCAAAACTAAACGTTACATATAAATAGGATTCTTAAACGCTGTTAAACGGGTATTGTTTGTCATGCAGAGACCAAACTAATAATTGCTTTTTAGCTCGACTTTAGCCATCAACTTTAGGAGTTATGCCCCCTTTTTACTTAGAAAACATCCAAAATCAAGGTTTAAGTTTTTACAAATTTAAATAACTTCAATACTATCAAAGATATTCAACTCAAACTTGGAATACTTATTCATCATCACTACTTCCACTCTACTATCAGAACTGAGAAAAGTCCAGCGTGCTGTCTTATGGACAGCTCTTGTTATAGTCTTAAGTTTCATGCTTGACTATGTTCATGAACTTTGCAGCTATTACCCCTGATTATTGGGCTTCTGTATCTATCGATCAATCTTTGGAGGTTTCAATTCCACTTAGTGCAGCTTACATAGTGACGCAAGTGAATTATACCACTCTTGTTGGTACCCATTTACACATGGTTGGAGTGAAGCAGTTGCATGTTAGTTTTGTGCTCAAGGAAATTAGCAGTTCCTCTTATGGGTTTGAACCACAGACCTCACAATCCATAAGTGCATGTCCAAACCTCTGGGCTAGTGCTCCTACTAGCCTGATCAGATTTGTACTCTTATGGTTTTGTTATCTAAAATACTCATTGTTTCGTCTGTAATGTAACACAGACAGCTGTATATTACATTGACATTTTATATGATGACTGATTATTTCATTTGAAATTTTTAAGCTGATATTTATATTTTGTCAATAGTTGAAAGATAACTCTATTTAAATGTTATACTTTGAACTGTGCGTACAACAGATGAATAGTAACAAGAAATGTCTTTAAAAAAGACAAACGGCGTCGATTTAAAAACAAGAGGGCCCAAAGGGCCCTGGGTGCTCACCTGAGGAAAAGGTCAAAGGTCACAGAAGAGCCATTTACAGAGGACCACTAATGTTAAAACCTATTTTTTTGACCCAGTGACCTACTTATCCAACCAATCAGACCTATTTGAACAATTTTGGTTGGAAACCACCCACGGACCATTCCTGTTGAGTTTGGGCAAATTATCATAAGCGGTTCAAGAGAAGATGTTGTTTGAACTTTTCCTTATATAATTCAATGTAATATTGTGATTCATGGGGTGGGGTAAATTTTGACCCAGGGGCATAATTTGAACAACTGTGATGGAGGACCTCTAGATGATGTTATATACCAAATATGAAAGCTCTAGGCCTTGTAGTTTCAGACAAGAAGATTTTTGATAATTGCATTGTGAAAACCTATTTTTTGATTCCGTGACCTCCGTTAGTATTTGCTCATACAAGTTGTGACCACGTATCATCACTTCATCAACAACATTTTCAGACCAGTTTCGCAGCCTACCGTAAACAATATAACAGCCAATGCAATTGCCGTACACTGATAACCTGCAGCTTGTGAGCATATCTGACCTTGGTGAAATCGACCGTTAATAATCCTTACCATTGTTTTGATCTCCGTTGCCCGTTCAATGTTGTTTAGAGTCAGCTACCTATGCTCGGTCACTACCAATGCTCGGTCACCCCTAGCAAATTTCGATTAATTAAAAAGGGGACCTCGCGTATTGTTTCTAATTTTAGTCATACCTGTCAAACGCTCGCGGAAAACCCCAAATCATGATCATCTAGACGCTTATCTGTTTATGCAGACGATAGATACGAGCGCACCTGCTGTTTTCCGCTAGAAAATCCTAGAGGCTATTTGGACAGCCTTGTCTTTTTCACTTATAATTATTATAATAATTCAAGAAGTATTATGATTTATTTAAATTTATAATATTTATACAATAATCTGTCAATTGTAAATAAAAATCTCACATATTTATGTATATTTTAAGTAAAACAAGGTGACCGAGCACTGGTCCGAAATTTTCCAAAAATACCGTGTTTTACGTATTACACTCCGCGCCGATTTTATCCAATATTAAACCACAGCTGTGACGTCATTCCATTGTATTCACAGTACCGTATATCTAATAATGTACAGGTAGCCGTCCAATATTAAGATTACTCGTCCAATATCTGATGTGTTAGGACAATATCTAACGTGTAAGTCTAATATTGTACTACACGCTAGATATTGTCCATCACATCAGATAATGTACGCATAACCTTAATAGTGAACGATTACCTGTTCAATGAAAAAACCAAACGAACGAGTGAAGTTATTTATTGATTCATTTATAGAACAAAAATTGACAAATAAAATCAAAATTGTAAATTCTGTACTCATTCTCCTTCGAAATGAAGACGTTAATAATAATAATGTTATTCCTGTTCACATTTAGTCAACGTTGCTCTGTCGTTCTGAAAATGAAAATAAAATAAAAAGATATGTTTAAGTATAGCAAATACCAAGACATAAAGTAGATTTTAAGCACATTTTAACTCATACTCTGCCAAAAACTGTTAACCATTTCTTGCGTAAGGTTAATAAGATAAAAATAAAACAGCGTTCTTTAGAATTAGTTGCAGAACGGAACATGTCATTCGTCATCAACGTAAAGAAGATTTATTTTAAATAAAAGTGACTGTGCATTTAGCATGCTGTGACCTTGGCGTTCAGTGAGTGTTTTATTGAGCAATGGCACAGGCAATATTACAACAGAAATAATATATTCATGCACTGGGCAACATATATAAACTTTGAAAATATTTCATTAACACTCAGCGTAACCAAAATGATATAGGAACATCGCTAGAACTATATTTATTTGAAAAATATGACCAATAGACAATATCAAATACAAAAGGTACAGATTTTAGTTAAAAATTAGATCTTATGCACAACGGCCTCTCTCCGTGATCAAATAATCATAGGTTTGAGCCTTGAAGCGACTATAGATTAGAATGTAAAAAGAAGGGCAGACATTATGCTTACGAAAGATGTATGTAATATACATATATCATTAACTGGGACTTGGAACGTTTTGTCAGTGAAACATTTTTACGGGGTATTTGGTGCACTCGGGGCTCAGGTTCAGGTCTCCATGTGACCATTGTTTACATAATATATTTTGCAAATATAAACTTACCAATGACCTGTTGCTCCAATATAAGCTTCTTATCAAGCTTACAAGAAATCAGCATTGTTTTTCAGGCTGTGACTGACATCGCTTCTTAGACATGACTGGAATCAGTTGATAATCCACGTTTTCTATGCATGTCAAGCGTTGTAATGAATATATATCCAAAAGAAAGATTTCCGAAGTTTATCCATGAGAAAAATACATTTTAATTCCAGTGATCAATTAGGTCTATCAAAAATTGTTACACTTGTATAATGTACCCGACTAAATGAAGAACAGAAACGAAATGAAAAACTACAGTCATAACTACACAAAAGTTTACATGAGAAAAGATCTGCACGAAAATCTCGCGAACAGAAAATTCATTAAATTGTCGGACTTAAGGGGCACCATACGGGAAACAATAAATAGTTTCTATATTTATTTAAATTCTATAAATAAATGATTTAAAAGTATAATTTTTAAATCGTTATTTGTATAGGTGTAAATTATAATTGAGTTTGTATCATAATAATAATAATCTGTAGGTAAGCTGTGGTTTAAGTAAGATATACCCCTCGAGCAGCCCAATATGTTAGACATTGGATACGCTTCGGCGCTAACGCGCCTCAGCTATCCAATATCTAACATATTGTACAGCTCTCGTGGTATATCCCTTACATCGGGATCATCAGACGCTTGTTTTTCTGTAAACGGAAGTAGGTCAACATGTAGACGATAATGCATTCTGTACACAAACGGTCTGACTGACCTTTGTACAGAGACGCCGCGCATCACGGGTAAACTGTTTATTTACCTGAAAGCACGTGGCAATGTTTACATTCTAACAATTTCCCCCCTTCAAGTAATCTGAACAAATAGATTATGAATTTTGTGTCTACTCAATAAAATTTGGCTATCCAACCAACTATCCTCATCAAATTAAACTTTTTAACTGGAAGTTAAACCTTCATCATAACGTGTTTACATCTGTCATTCTTTACACAATAATTTGAATTCGAAAGTAGAGTACACGGTTTAACTATGTACCTATACCTACAGAGGTTTAAAAGTACTTAGTATATATAGATTAATATTCCTGTAGCTACAAGCGGTCATTATTTTACATTTTAGTACTTATATTTGGCGAAAAAATGCCAACAAAGTACTTCACAACAACGATTTTCTTTGATATTTGTATTCATACGCGGAACTACTTGACGCGGAAGTAAATTGCGGATGATTGGAGATCGTTATGCGTCTTAGTATAGAGGTGATATCTTCATCGTCTATTTATAGAATGGACGATAATGCGTAATGAATTTGACATGAATTGACAGAATACCGTTAACCCGCTTCGATTTTGATATAAATGTGACCGAACAAAAATTAAGAATTTATTCTTAAAAGTTACGTACCAATAACTCTGCGGATTAATAAATATATGTGGAGCTGTGACTCTCAAAGTGTAAACCCCGGAAACTGGACGTAGTGAGGCTAACTTAATAATTATTGGGTAATATGTCAGACTTTTTACTAGAAACCGGTTCACATCTGGAGACGTAATTCATTTTACCCATAAAATATTGTGTTTGACACGTAACTTTTTATTGTTACAATATAAAAAAACACTTTGGAAAGCAATAGAAGTCTACCAAAAAAAATAATCTACGAACGAAGCAAAATTTCGTAAAACACTGCATTACAATAGTGTGGCCTTTATTTTTTCGCGCGTGTCAGGGCCATCCAATCGAAGAGGGGATTTTCTCTGTTTCCCCCGTACGTCATTTTCAGTGCTTATAAAATCATCCAATAGAACGGCGGATTTCCGAAATTCCCAGACATACGTCATTATACAGAAATGTAGATCAAAATCCAGCTTAGACAGCTACGCCGAAAAAGTTGCTATACATAGACAACAGAAACTTTCAATGGTGACCTTCGAATATTATGATTATTATCTCAACTACAGTCAGGGGCGGATCCAGGATTTTTTTCTAGGGGGGGGGGGCTCCAAACTTTTCTAAGGGGGGGGGGTCCGAACCTCGAACCACAACCAAATTATACACAAAATGCAACATATTGATATTAAAAACTACATAACCATTAAATCTTTGTTAAGCACCGAGAAAAATTGCTTCATGCTACTTAAAAATGACTTACAGGCAAGAAATTCACTGTTAGAGAGGTACATTTTCCAAATTCTAGGGGGGACTCCGGACCCCCCTGAACCCCCCCCCCCCGCCCGCTGGATCCGCCCATGACAGTCACTTTCATTCAGTTCCATACATTTACTGGCGCTATACAAATTTGGTGTATAATAATATAATAATAATACACTGTCCTCCAAAAGTTCCTTCACGCATTCACAATTTATAATGTACTAAATAGAATTTCAAAAAGTTGTAAAATCATTTTATTGTTGAACTTGCTTTTTCTAATAAATACATTAACTTTGTCTTATGAATAACAAAAATCTCAAACTTTATATTGGTTCTTGAGATAAATTGACCATAGTTTTGGAGGCTGATAGATTACTTTAGCTGCAATTCTAAAAAGAAAATCTTCCAATAAAAATTTCATTTCCATTACATGAATAATAAATGAAATAAACAATTGTATAATAATTCTTCTAATTTGAACATAGAAATTGTAGTAATTTAAATAATTGTACTGTGAAGAAACTTTAGCATGGCAATGCATAATCTATTTAACTTGCTTACACAGACATGCTCAAGATGTTAGTAAGCCTACTCAGGCTCAGGCTCTCGTATAAGTTGCACCTTGTATACCGTCCTTTAAAAACAGCTTACTTGCTTAAAGGCCGCTGTAAACTATCATTGGAATTAAGCACTCCTAAGCATTATGCAGGATGGATGATAAAACCCAGGGCCACAGAGGATGATGTACTGGGGCGGATCCAGGATTTTTTTCTAGGAGGGGTCCGAACCTTTTCTAGGGGGTGGGGTCCAAACTTGTTCTAGGGGGGGGGTCTAAACTTTCGAACCACTACCACATAATACACTGTTTGCTGAATAACGCAACATATTAATAATAAAACTACATTACCATTAGATCTATGTTAAACACAAAGCCGAGTCTTAGAAAATTGCTTTTGCTACTTAAAAATGGTTTACAGATAAAAATACACTCATGGACTGGTACATTTTGGAAATTTCAGGGCGGTCCTGACTCCCCCCATGGAGTTACCTGACCAAACACGAATTCATTTCCAAATTGATACAACCAAATAATTGATTAAGCCAAATAATTGATTAACCCAAATAACTGACTATCTAGAATAATTGATTAAACCAAATAATTAAGTTATATTCAAGCAAACCATCACTGAGTGATGGTGCTGTAAAGCCATCTCGTGTGTTGTCAGAAATATTCCACAATTTCATTTGTGCAATAAAGAAGCGGCCACGTGGATTAACTTTTATCATTCATTGTGGTTTCTAATTCTGTCAACACCTATCATCAATCAGATGAAAAAGTTAGAATGAAAAAACTGATATGTTATGAAAGCTTACAAATGTGACATTTCCAAATTTGTCATAAATGTCAATAGTTATTGTATAATGTAAAATAAAAAAGTAACAGTGTAGTACATGTGTTTCTTTCTTTCTTCATTTCTTTCTTCGTTTCTTTCTTCGTTCCTTAATTTCTTCCTTCGTTCCTTCCTTCCTTCCCCTTCCTTCCTTTGTTCCTTCCTTCCCCTTCGTTCGTTCGTTCGTTCGTTCCTTCCTTCCTTCCTTCGTTCCTTCGTTCCTTCCTTCCTTCCTTCCTTCCTTCCTTCCTTCCTTCCTTCCTTCCTTCCTTCCTTCCTTCCTTCCTTCCTTCCTTCCTTCCTTCCTTCCTTCCTTCCTTCCTTCCTTCCTTCCTTCCTTCCTTCCTTCCTTCCTTCCTTCCTTCCTTCCTTCCTTCCTTCCTTCCTTCCTTCCTTCCTTCCTTCCTTCCTTCCTTCCTTCCTTCCTTCCTTCCTTCCTTCCTTCCTTCCTTCCTTCCTTCCTTCCTTCCTTCCTTCCTTCCTTCCTTCCTTCCTTCCTTCCTTCCTTCCTTCCTTCCTTCCTTCCTTCCTTCCTTCCTTCCTTCCTTCCTTCCTTCCTTCCTTCCTTCCTTCCTTCCTTCCTTCCTTCCTTCCTTCCTTCCTTCCTTCCTTCCTTCTCTATGTACACAAGCCGCCCGGCTAGCTCAGTTGGTAGCACAGAAGTCTACTGATCGAGTGGTTGTGGGTTCGATTCCCGGGCGGGGGATACTTTCGTAGAGTTTGGTCATGAAATTATTTCTACGGCCATTCTTCCTCCTACCAATGATTTTTAATCATGTAGGGCAGTTGTCAGTCACTGGCGAAAGTATGTGCTTAGTAGTTGGTTAACAGCTAAATCCAGAGGTTTAGCCTTTCCAGGAACAGTGAGTAGGTTGACTGACCGCCGTTATATGACCTATAAAATGTGTTGCTACGGCGTTAAACCCAACTTAGACAACGGTGCCTCTCAGCCAATCAAATTGCTTAAAAAGTGTTTGATAAATCTCATACCACACGGTAAAATGTTTAATATTATTAGACCGTTTTCTCCGTGCTTAAAACTCGAGAAAACAGTGCGTGATAGTATGGGGTGGATTTAGACTCTTCAAGTTAGGATTTTTTTTTATTCATGGTCTCATTTGTCGACTAGCATAAGTCATGGAATAGTACAATGATTGTAAAATCCATTTGATCCACCCCATTATCAGTTTAAATACAATCAACTGCTGAGTATATGTAGATTTCCAAGGTTTCAATAAGCTTATCTGTATTAATTTGAAAGCCAACCAATTGATAATTTATTTTAATTTAAGTCCTCACAAGAATTAATACTTTGTCACTGTACCACAATAGTATGTGTCATGTTTTGAAAATTGATGAAGTGGACTGGATTGTTTTATTTTAACGTTAACACTTACACGTAATGTTATTTTGTACACGTACCGTATTGGTAATTCATACGTATAACTGTAATTTTGCAGATTATGTGATATATATATAAATGTGAAACTGCATTGGCACCATTTCCTATCTATTAAACCCCTCGAGATATGATTGTTAGAAGTAAGGCATTTGTGGAAAAACTCGAATGTAGTAGAATGGGCAAAATCCCAATTAAATAAATTAAAGACCTACAGAAATGTAACAGATTAGTTACTTCCGTCAATTAAATTTAAATAGGATCTAATTTTATTTAACTGATAGTTAAATAATTTTAGTATGCCTTCTTACTTTAAATATTTTGAGGGGCATTAAACGAGACTGGAAATGAAGCGCCATGATCGTGCGACCACATGCACGACTCATGCAGATCGGTTCGTCTCCACTCGGAGACAAACACCAAATTCAACAGCGTAAGCCAGCTCTTAGCAAAACATTAACAGCTCTGGTAACCAAGCCTTATTTCCATTCTCTATGAAAAAGGAATGGCATGGTGTTTAGGAACGACCAGAGCCAGTCAAATGCTTCGCTTAAAGGAGGCAAACGCTTGGCTATATGTATGACATTTAAGTCATAATAACGTCATACAGATTAAAACTGTGATGTTTTCTAATACAAGTTAAATACTAACGAATGGGTTGTCATAGTAAGCAGTTTATTATGTCAATTAAATTCAATTGGTGTCTAATTCTGTCTTACTTCAGGTTGCAGATTCTTTGTTTATTATTTAACTAGATATTTAAGTATTATTACAAAAATATATTGAAGACTTATCAAATTAATCAAAAACAAAATTTATACAGTCACGCGTTATATTTTGTATATTTCTATACCCTGTGTTTAAAATCATAAACATGCCCCCGGGGCGTATATTTAATATTATCTAATACGATTTACATAGGCAAGGGGGTTAAATATGATCTAAGCACTTGCCATTGTTGCCTCCCTTTGTGCTAATTTAATGTAGCTTTTAATAACAAATAGTAAGAATTATATGCTTTTTAAATCTTGACCGTTCTATTTTCTTTCTTTTTCTATATTTTTCTTTTTGTACGTTTTATCTTATATTATTTTTTATGAGAAATATGGTCTAAATTGAATGTTCACACGTTTGCTAGTTATAACAATGTTAAAAAGTGATGAAAGATATAAAACAATAACATGTACTTACAGCTTAATAGTGCTCCTGGTTAGCCAAAACAGTATTCAGTTCTGTGATAAAGAATTATTCCTTTGACGAATCACCACTGTGATTATTTATCAAAAATGATTATTAATTTGAATCCTTTATAATTATTTAACTGCACATTAGGTACATGGGCACATTAATAATACATTGTGTATTTACATTCATGAATAACACTATCTAATTGTGTTTATGAGGTCTAATTAGCTTTCGCACGAAATTCACGACACAAAATTTAAGAAAATGGACATTATAAACTTATAATTTCATATCCGTTGTCTAAGTCAGATAGAATACTCGTAGCAGTTTGATATTGGATTTATCAACTCGCTTCGCTCGTTGATAAATCCCATATCAAACTGCTACTCATGCTCTATCCTATACAAAACAAACAAACAATGTATGTACACTAGATGATAAGAAAGTTACCGATAATTCCATTGACATGCACTGCGAGTGAAATCCGTGCTATAAGCTGATAGATCAAGATAGATGTTATTTTTTTAACCGGCCGCTAAACACAAAGAATCAATTTTGATATGGCCTAATGTTTTGATACACGTCGTAAGTACAATAGATTCTAATAAATTTGAATATAGACAAATAGGTCAAAGGTGTTTTGTTTGTACTCCTGTATTATACACAGTTTAACAAATTGTCTGTCAATTTTTATTAGTTCAATGATATTTCCCTATGTGACATTTATAGACAAGACCTGTGATAATTGATCGTTTATTGCTTCATCAATAATTGTCTGTATAGTGCCCTACAAAAGTCCTTGCCGAAAATTTGCTTTTAGAATTAACCGAGTCACTTAATAATAAATATAGTTCGTACAAAATAACATTAGATGTTTGTGTAAACATAGAAAAGGTACCATTCCAAAGGTAGAGCAGTATTGAAAATAACAGGTAGTCGCGGTCGTAGCATAGTTGATAGCATGTCTGACTTATAATCCGGAGATCGCGGGTTCGAGCCCCGTCGCAGTAGGTCATACACTATACATGAGTTGTCGGCCTCGTGGTAAGGTAATTTAGTACAGGTGATAGAAAAGTGTTCAGGAAACATAGAGTAGGAAGAGCTGACCGTCGTATATGACCTAAATTTGTGATGAATACGACGTTAAAGAAATAAAAACAACAGTTGTATTGTTAGTTTTAACAAAATTAATGTTGCGAGACAACCACCATTCCATTTAACAGTCTACGAAATTAGGACATTAATGAAGTAATTGTCCAAACTGATCATTTTAGAAGCAAGTATTATATTCCATTTGCAGAATTTTGGTTGCCTAAAAGAAATTGTTAATTGCCTGAACTCAAAAGTGATTCTCCCGGACAACCGGGCACCCACTTATTTTCGTAGACTACCATTAGCCAATCATGCTTGTAATGGAAGAATGCTTGTACCATCACTCTCACAATACACTCATGAAACATATTAGATTTAATACTTTATTACATTGCATTGTTATCCTGAGCATCCCCTGCCATGGATTAGTTCACTGTTTCGTTTACATAAACAGTGTTTTTTTATACAAACTGTACACGTACCCATGAAATCCATAAACGAGACATTTGAGTATTATTCCAAAATCAGTTGGAATGAGTTAATCAACATAAGATTCAAATTAAGGGCACGTTCCGCAAGGCGATCGCTAACCAGCGCTTTGTAGCGATTTCCTACGGAACGGTTTGCTACGATCGAGCAAATTGAATCGCTAGCTAGCGAAACGTAGCAAGTTTTTTTCTTGCTAGCTGTATCATTCGGAACGTTTCTGGTTTTTTTTTTCAAAATTGCTGCCCCCTGTGGGAATGTGTTTCTTTTTCAAGAATACTGATATATATTTCATTTAATGCATATATTTCGTCAAAGCGGTTAAACAGAATAATCATGGTGATAATTCATTTGAATATTTTTCATTTGTTGCAATTCTGAACTTTTTGATTTAGAAAGTCGCCATCTTGGATTTGCTAGTTTGAAGCAAACCAATCCGTAGACCTCTTGTGCTACAATAAATCGCTTTCAAAAAGCGCTAGCTAGCGATCGCCTTGCGGAACGTGCTCTATATCACATGAATAAGCTTTACTTACAGTAAGATACGGTATGCATGATGAGTTTTTCACAATATTTTAATTGTCCAAAGACTTTTGGAGGTGACCGTATGTATTAGTCTACTTCCTTGGTCCCTAGTTCTTTGTTGTTTCATTTCTAGTCTGGAGTTTACGCTGCGCTAAGTCCATTACTTTTTATTAGAGAGAAAAACGTGCAGTTATGTCGCGGACAAAAATATTGTTCATGAATGAGGGCTTGGTATTGCTTGTGCAAATTGGCATGGGAATTTAACTGATCATTTCACTGTGTAATTACTAATTATAGCGACATGTATACACTGGGGTCCAAAAGTTTCTTCACACATGTAATTCTTTTATATTTTCACTAAAAACTTGAACTTTAGTATAGAATTTATTAATTACGAATTAATGTCATTTTTCATTAAAAACTTCATTTTAACAAAGAGGGAGGATGAAAGAACATAATTGAGTGTTTATGTTGAAATGTACATTAGCTGTGAAACTAACAATAACATGTGAAGTATATCTAAATTGTAAAATTTAAAAAAAATGAACATGTGTTAAGAAACTTCCGGACCCTAGTATATGTAAAAGCCCGCGGATAACGTCACAAATCATCGCAGTCTTTCATGCATATCCTAATAGATAAGTACTAATAAAATATATAGTAAAATCACAACGCTCAGCGCTGGTCAAAGTGGTCAAGGTGTGTGATTTTGTAACATATCTTTTTAGAGAACCTGAGATCTTCGCGAATGCCATTACACAATCATGTAATACCGATTACTTATTTAAATATGTATATCAACTCGGCGAAAAATGTATAATTGAAACTCATAAGCTATTTCAGGAAAAAGAAGAACGCCTCTACATTATGAAGACATCCACTTCTCTCTCGCAGTCATGCACACATCTATTCTGTTCAGACAGAGAGTCAAAGCTCCAGCCTATGTATCAATTAAGGCAGTTATCAGCCACTGGCGAGGGCATGTAGTTAGTACTTTGTTAAAAGCGAGACCGAGACCCTAT
The DNA here is from genome assembly GCA_025267735.1 of Mactra quadrangularis. Lineage (NCBI taxonomy): Eukaryota > Metazoa > Mollusca > Bivalvia > Venerida > Mactridae > Mactra > Mactra quadrangularis. Next base: position 58,194,215 of record CM046303.1, on the reverse strand, counting down.
CCATAGCCCGTGAGTAGAATGACTGACCGCCACAACATGACTAAAAGTATGTTGAAATGTCGCCCAAACGCCGAAACATCACATTACTTTATAGTTCATATTCTTACGTCAACAGTAAGGATTTGGAACTTATACATATTCCTGTGCATCTTTTCACAAAAATTCGTACGAAAAAAGTTATCATAAGTCAATTTCATAGTCTTGCAGCACTGGCACCAGGGTCCATAACGTATGATAATAAAATATGCTTACGTCCCTATATGTAGTCCCCCGTGTATAAATGTACATTGCCTTTTATATAATGTACATGTATAATAATATACATAATGAAAGTATAGTTATAACTCGTTGAAAAATATTATTATTAAAGTATTTGTGTGCGTATTTAACAAGTTGAAGGACTCCGGTGCCAGTGTCTTGCAGTTCAAAGTCAGGTGGATAATAAACATAACTTTGTCATGATATTCGAAAGGTACATACCATGTTACGTTTTTTTCAATGATATTTGAAATTGATTGGCCAAATAATGACCGTGTTATCCATGTATCTTGCTTTTGACTTACGATGATTTATATCGTAAGATTTTTTTGAAAAGCGCCGCTGCTACATTAACTGCATATTTAAATATAAGACTACAGTCAAATAGATTAAGCAGTGAACTCTTTAAACCTTATGAAAACAGCGGATTACCTCCCTTTCACTACATATACTTCTCATGACAAACTTTAAAGTTAATTTACTCACTTGTCACTATGAAAAAACCACGCGGAGTAAATATTTGAATTTCACATTGAATTTTTATTTTTCTGAGCGTTTATTTTTTGTTTTGTGGTTGTGTAGTGTAGGCTTAAACATCATGTAGTGTTAATATTCTGGGATTGTCGAGTTTTGTGGGTGGGACGTTGTGGGGAAGTTATGTAATAATTATTGTTATTTGTACTGATAACATTTGCTTGATATTATATTTTTCTATCGTAATGAAATGTATGTCACTATAAGCCGTTTTTTTTTATTTGTTTAAATAATATTGCTGTGATCATTCGCTCCTCTCATTGTCCCTGATCTAGTAACTGTATTGTAACAACATGTAACTGATGTAATGAATATTAAAGATATTGAAACTGCATTTCTTGCCACAGGTCAAGTTGAACAAGCTGAGCTAAATTTAGCATAATTATGATTGGAGAAAACATATTTTCTATGTCACTGATGAGGATAAACGAATTATTAATTTCAGCCTTGTTCTTCAAAACTGCCCTGCACAAGTTCCTTCACACATTAACAAATTTCATTGTACTCAATGGAGTTTTAAATAGTTGTAAAAGCAAATTATTGTAAATGAGTTTTAACTTTGCTTTTGAAATCAGTACTTTTTTTTTTAGATGTGAACTTACAAAAATATCTCTTTTGAGTTTTAATTTTGCTTTTGAAATCAGTAGATCTACATTTTTCTTTTAGATATGAACTTACAAAAATATCTCAAACTTAGCATTTATCATTTATTGTCATCATTGTCTTCAATAGTTGTTATTTCCACAGTCATTGTCATCCTCGCCACAATGTTTTTAAAAAAAAAATTCACCGCCGCGTGATATGCACTGGTTTTCCATGAATGGTATTAGTAAATGGCACTATCTATTCTGTATTTTGAGGATTTGGCGCCAAAGTTCATGTCTTGACGTCAAATTGACGTCATGATGTCATTTCCTGTTTGTTGACGTCATTTCAAATTTCAATGTGAAAAAATGTAGTAAAATTGTTTTAAATACTTTGACAAAGCCTTTTAGGCGAAATATTAACAATAAAAAGAGTTAATTTACTCAGTCTTAACATTTTTATATGCCCGAAAGAATTTCGTCTGTCCGTCCGTCCGTCCGTCCGTTAGCAATTTTGGTTTCCGGAGCATAACTGAAGTTCCATTTGGCCCACAATATTTAAACTTCATATGATGATTGCTCATATTGGGTAGAAGACCCCTATTGTTTTTGGGGTCACAAGGTCAAAGGTCAAGGTCACTATAACCATAAAACTGAAAACAGTTTCCGGAGCATAACTGAAGTTCCATTCGGCCCGCATTATTCAAACTTCATAGGATGATTGTCCATATCAGGTAGAAGACCTCTATTGTTTTTGGGGTCACAAAATCAAAGGTCAATGTCACTATTACCTTAAAACTAAAAACAGTTTCCGGAGCATAACTTAAGTTCCATTTGGTCCACAATATTCAAACTTCATACAATGATTGTCCATATTGGGTAGTAGACCCCTATTGATTTTGGAGTCAAAGGTCAAGGTCACTATTACCATAAAACTGAAAACAGTTTCCGGAGCATATCTTAAGTTCCATTTGGTCAACAATATTTAAACTTCATACGAGGATTGTCCATATCGGGTAGAAGACCCCTATTGATTTTGGGGTCACAAGGTCAAAGGCCACGGTCATTATTACCTTAAAACTTTTTTCTCTACTTTGTTTTCCACAATTATTCATAATATGATATTCATCTGAAATATTCTCATATCTTACTAATGCTTCATCTTAACTAAATAAAAACACTTTCGGGCATATAATGCTCCGCCCAGCGGTGCTCTTGTGTTTATTGTCATACATTGACCATAGTTTTGGAGGTTGTTAGATAACTTTTGCTGCAACTCGATAATGGTATGTACCCATAGAAATTGTGTTTCCAATAATGAAGTAAATAAACAATGATACAATAAATCTGCAAACTTGAACTTGGATTTTGTAGCAATTCAATTATTTGTTCTGTGAAGGAACTTTTGGGAGGGCAGTGTATAGAGCTGTTGGTAAAACGCTTAGAGTTGAACTCAGGGTTCCCCTGACTTAAATAACACATTCTTGTTCGGAAACCTTGATAACCTCCTATATGTGCAAAAGGGTCATCTCAGATTCGCATATTCGGCCAAGCTTATTAGTTTGGATTTTGCATTAATTCGAAACTACGGCTTACGGACAGCAACATTGAAACACAAAGTTACGGAGACCTCTTATAATTAGCTGTTGTGAATACAATAACGCATGGAAAACGTCTGTGAGGATCATTGATCATTTAATTTGGCAACAATGAGTTTGTTTTGACTTCTCAGTCAAAGCTGTCAACAATTTACACGCCTTGTATTCGTATTATTCTTGGTATTTCTTCTTGGCATGTTCTGTATGATTAGATGTACCTAAACATTAGAACTTTCACCTCAAATATATCTGTATGTAATATATTCACCATGAGAAACAATGAACTCGTTAAACAATATTACATAAGTATGATATTACACAGGCACGCTCATTAGAAGTATCATGACCTCAAAAAAGTGAGCTTAAGGACATACAATTTTATATCTGAACCTTCCCTAAATAAATGTTATTTTTTAAATATCCCTGTCTGGGTATTCGCTCGACATTCTATCCCTGTCTGGGTGCCTCCCGACATTCTATATCTATCTGGGTGCCACTCTTTATCCTTTGTGAATATGTCTCCCGACATTTTATCCGTGTCTGGGTGAATCCCGACACTCTTAAGGGCTTTACCTTGAACTACATACCATGTACATACATTTGTAAAATCAAATGTGTTGTTCAACATCATATACACAATAAATTCTATTAATTATTTGTTATTTAGTTCTCCCATGTCAGATATAAATATGAATAATTCTTTAACATACATTTACGATGAGTTTTAAATAAAAACAAACGATTACTGGGTTCCCTGTGCTACTTGTTAATGTCTATAACTTCATAAATATGTTAAAACATAGTTGGCTTGCTCATTCAGCTAAATCACAAGTCTTCTAATCGTTGCAATCTTTATATTTCTGGTGTTTTTGTTCGTGATTTATTAGTCGTAACTTATCATGAATATATTTGCCCATGCAGAACTGAACTGTTTTACATAATGTAGGCCTACATCGTAAACTTATCTTACTTTCATACTTTGTTGTGTGTATAGGTGACTTATAGGCCCATTGGGCCGGGTGCATGTGTATAGTACTATGACTTCTTTTATTATATCTGGTAAATTGCAAATGTCAAATTTATAAATACATTTGTACTTACTTATTTACATCATTCCCTTTAACAATGTTCGTGTTTTCACTCTTTGTGATTGTATTATTTAAAGAAATCACAATGTTTTTTGGTGGTATGAACATCCAATGTCCCGAAGTTTTATTTAATTTTTTAATTTTAATTGTATTATTTAAAGATATTTTGCTACAGGTAACATCCATTCATTGATTTCTATCATTCGAGTTTTGTGTTTAAGCCTGCTTTTGTACTAAGTACTAGATTTCGAAACAAAGGTTCTAATCACAGGTAGCCGACATGGTCTCAATTCTATTAAGAGAATATATTTTGTATTGACCATTTTCGTCTGAATATATATGACTATAACCAGTCTTCGAATTCAGCCAGTGGATTGTGGTCAAAGTCCACCTAAATCGCCGTCGGTCCAGTGACTTTTAGAATGTGAGTGATTCGATGGTCCGCTAACATTATACAATAAAAATTGTCCTAATTTGATAATAACACACATTATTTGTTGTTGTATTGTTAATTTAATTTAGACTATATTATTCTAAATCGTTAAAATGCACAGCATAATATCTATCTTCACGCTAGGGTTTTTTAGTCCGGTAAACTTTTATTCTGTCCAGTAATAAATTCCATTTCGCTGGTCCGATTGTCCAATGCTGATGAACTGTTGTGAAGAAAGCTATATATCACTATGTTACACGTGTATGTGTTTGTTTTTTGTTGGGTTTAACGCCGTAGCAACACATTGTATATATATATAGATCATCTAACGGCGGCCAGTCAACCTACTCACTGCTCCTGGAAAGGCTAAATCTCTGGATTTAGCTGTTAACCAACTAAGCGCACACTTTCGTCAGTGACTGACAACTGCCCTACATAATTAAGAATCATTGGTAGGAGGGCAAATTATTTCATGACCAAACTCCACGAAAGTATGCCCCAGCCCTGGAATCGAATCCACGACCCCTCGATCAGTAGACTTACGTGCTACCAGCTGAGCTAGCCGGGCGGCTTACGCGTGTATATTATGTGTTATAAAAGAACGACAACTCAGTACGTTATTTTGGTTCACGTTGTTCTCGTTAGAATAAGTGATGTAATTGGAAACTGCAGACAATGATCTGTCATAATTTGTAATAAGTTTACATGTTGTAATTTACATATTGTATTTTACTTCTTATGGAAATGACAATTTAAAATAGTTAAATGATGACAAAGTAGAAGAAATAAAATCTCTCGAAAAAAATAACTCGATTTTACTGAGAAACTTGGTATAGCTTATTAAAAATTGAAATGAGACCAAAATGGATTGTTTGCATCATGTATCAAAGTTATCGAAGAGTGTGATATGTACTAATAAGTCTCATGCTATTTTTTGAGGGGGTGAAGTTTAAACGCCATAGCAGTAAATTGTATAAGTGATTTACCGTATTATTTCCGCGGTCAGTCAACATACTCATCGTTTCTAAAAAAGACCTAATCTTTGGATGTGAACTTTAAAATGTAGTTACTAAGCGCACACTTCCATCACTGACTTGAGACTGACAACTGCCCTGCATAATTCAGAATCAGTGTCAGGAGGGAGAATGGACGAAGAAATTTTGATCAAGCTTCAGGTGGGTCATTCTCGTTCTCAAAAGGTATCAAGAATCTCGTTTAAACTTGATAACCTATGAGTTCGAGAATGCACGAAAGTATGCCCCGTCCGAGGAATCAAACAAACGACCCCTCAAGATTTCACGACCCGAAATTTTACCGAATCACTGATTCTCAGCGTGATTTAGTGTGATTTTAAGAACTAATGTATCAACACAGATAAAAAAGTGTTCATACTCTTTATCATTATGCTTTTGACTTTCACAAACCGAATTAAAATTGAATTCAAATGTAAAGATCTAAACCACAGCTTTAAAGTTATATTATATTTTTGTACCAAGTTTAGAATCAGAAAATGAAGTTTATAGATTGATAGAAAGCTTAACATTGGGACTAAAACGAAAATGATTAAATGTTTAAGATGTATCCCAGACAAAAGAATAAACATTGTTTAAAATTTTAACTGAATATCAGTCATTCCTCTTTTGTTTGTTGTTGTTTTTACATCTCCCTTTAAATTACTAAGCACCAGACAGACTGTTACAAAACTTCGACGATAAACTGAAACCATTTTCATGTGATAACCATCAAACTAACACAAAATGACAGGTGCTAAGAATATACACCAGCAAGACTGACAAGATATGACGGAGACTATCTTTCTTCTTGTTAGACCTGACAAGCTATAGTAATAAAGATGACATATTTAACACAAGCCCCCCATCTCGGGACTATCATTTACATCGCGTTGAAGTGTACTCCATAAATAAAGTGTAAAAACCACATAGACGTTCCGGTGGATATAATACATTCAATGGTTTTAATTAGTTCCGAATTGATAGACATTTCTGTTGATGAGACATTGTGTGCTCTATAATGAATGTTGTCGCCAATTAATTTACACTTTGTCAGAAGTATTCTAATGCCTTGCAGTGTCTACTTTGGAAGGTAATTGAGTAGGCTGTCTAAATATGATTGTATTAAAAGTGCAGACAACCATACGGAGGTCGTATATGATAAATTTAATCTTTGTAACAAGATGAAATGTAATTTTAAATATGAAAATAGTTTTTAATGATAAAAATCAGCTAGACTAAATTTGAAACTTTTGTTAGAAGTACAAATAAATGGCTTCTTTATTGTCAATCCAACTTTGCATTTTTTTTTGGTGTTGATTAATTGAAAGATTGTCCATAATAGCCGAGTGTAAGTCTCACTGTAAGCACAGGCCAATGAACAAAACTAAAATACCAACAATACCGCTTATAACATTGTCATTAACACTATAGTAGTATGATGAGACTGAAACAGGGTAACTTTGTTGGTTTGTTTTTTTGTTGTTGGTTTTAACGCCGTAGCAACACATTGTATAGGTCATATAACGGACGTCAGTCACCCTACTCGCTCCTGCTGGGAAGGCTAAATCTCTAGATTTAGCTGTTAACCAACTACTAAGCACATACTTTCGTCAGTGACTGACAATTGCCTGACATAATAAAAAATCATTGGTTTGAGGGAGAATGGTCGTAGAAATAATTTCATGGCCAAGCTCCACGAAAGTGTACCCACGACCCCTCGATCAACAGACTTGCGTGCTACCAACCAAGTAATGGTTAGGGTAACTTCATTTCGATGAATAACTCAGGTTTATGTACAAAACGTGTATTTAAGTTTATGATTTATGAAATTGCGTTGCCCACCCGAACATAAGTCTTGTCATCGCTTTCGTCAACCGAACATGATTCTGAGTCTTGATATTGCGTTCCCCAGCCAAACATGTTTATGTGTCTTAAATTGCGTTCCCCGCCGAACATGAGTGTTAAATTGCGTTGCGTGACCCACGAAAACATGTTCATTAGTCATGCAATTGCGATGCTCATCCGAACATGTTTATTTGTCTTAACATTGCATTCCTCCCCCGAACATGTTTCTGAGCTTTTTATCAGCATCCCTTACCCAAACATGTTCATAAGTCTTAAAATAGCATTCAACACCCAAACATATACGAGTATTATAATGCGTATTGGCATTGAGATCCCCTTCCGAACATTTTTTATGCTTTTTGTCATTGTGTTATCGCCCGAACATGTTTATGAGTCATGCAATTGCGTTCGTTACCCGATTCTTGAAATACGAGTGTACTTGATAAACATTTGATTGACGAACGCTTGATTTATGAACACATCGTAATCACAGTGAATGATTTGACATCGTCCCGCGGGACCACTGAATCAAGATGAACGTTGTTTGGCTGTTTGAACATTAAACCATTGTTTTTATTGCTATGAAAGTTTATTTCCTTTTTCAAAAGACTTGAAAAAAGGACATGAAACAATTAACAAGATTTAAATCTTTTAATCAATCTAGGTTTTCCCTTTCATGTACATGTAAGCTCTATGACAAAAAATAAAACATTTACTCGTGAAATTGACATCACCGAGACTTTGTCGTATTTTGATTATTCCAGTCACAGATTTTCGAAGCCTCGTTTTGGGAATTGAGTTAAAAGGTACATAGATTGTAAATTTAGTATCTGTCGTAATGAACGCTACATTTTAAGTATCAAGGGAGCCGCGTGATAATCTTTGTAGTGATAAAATGAACATAGTTGAAGCAAAGATTCGGAGATATTAATTGGTTACATGTGATCGTAAGTTAAGGCTTAAAGCTGCGATAACAAATCGTTAGTTGTTATTTTGTATTGTGCCATATATACGAACAAACGCTGGTTATGTTTTCTAAAATAGAATATTCAGAGTTGTCGTTTCTGTAATCTTTCAGCAGACGGATTTCCTCGGCCATTCGCTACGAATAACCTCGGACATATTTAGACGCCATTTTGGAACTACCTTTTCGTCACATTCCCAAACAAAATGCTTTGACCAGTGTTGAAGTAAACAAATTCACGATCATTTAAGCGATGGGAGATGTTTCGATTTTAGTCAATAAATTTGAAATAACCCTGTTCAACCCTGATATTCCTGAACAATATATAGTTAAATATATAACGTATAAATATGTTTTGCCCAATATCTGTGTGTATTCTACAAAGAACTATTTTGCACAACCGTTTTGTGCTTCGCCTCGCGTAGGTAGTAAAAACCTAAGCCGCCAAGGTTGACCCCTCACGCATCCTTCCGAGATTATTTATTTATGAAAGTTCGATGTGTTCCGAATGATCTTTCAGGTCTAACTTTTTTTAAGCATTTATAATTGATTTATTTACAAGAACAAACAAATAAACAAATATTCAGAGAATGAGAATTTCTAAAACTTTCATAAGTATCATAGTGAAACGGTCAATGAAAATGGCCATTACAAGAAGATATACGGACCACTAACAAAGCTAGTTGTAGAATTAATTGCCTCTGCAAATGTAATACAACTCCTTGTTTTTAACGCTACTGTTTATAGAATAGTCAAATGACATTGTTTTATGCTATTTAAGATTGTATTACTAATACCACCTGTCCTATCAACACAAAACATACCTCAGATTCGAGCGCATGATTCATTGCCAGAACGGAGACATTTCTGCAGGATTTATATTTCACATTTGACAGTTAGCTTTATTTTCTTGTTATTTACGTCTTCATCATTAAAGGTTGAATGAATAAATCTCAGCTAGTTTGACTGTTCCCATCTATTTACTCTGCTTCGCTCACTGATTTGCAGCCATGCGAGGGCTGTACCGGGTCACACCAATATGGCCGCCCAGTTTCAATAGTCTTGTCGCTTACAACGTTGAAAAGCCATAAATCAGCCGCTTAAACAAGCAAAACGATAGAAAATGAAATGGGATCTTAAATCAATTTAGTTTCCACCTTACTATAAGAGGTTGTAAATTGTACCCACAGCTGCAAGTGGGAGGTAAAAGGCTTTATATAGGTGCAAATAATTGAGTTTTTGAGCGCACCCCATGATTTACATGGTACTCTAATTTCGCGACAGATTTATATGTTTCTGCTTTGTGTTGGTGGTTTAAGAAACGTCATAAATTAAACAAATATCGATAAAATGTTAATAGAGCTTGTACTATTTTGTCATTTATTATGCTAATAACAGGCTACGGGTAATGAATTCTGAAATGGACACCCAAACGCAATTTCAAAAACATGACTACAAATGGGACTTTTACGTTGATTTATTAACATATTTTGGTTGCCATGTCAACAGGAAGACTATAGCTTGCTGATAATTACAAATTTATGCAAACATTAGGCTAAATAAAGAGTGTCTTTGAATAAAAGGCTAATGTGAATTTGTGGCTAACCATATAAAAATGTCTTATCTTGTAATGTGTTCAGCGTTCGTGTGTTCTGAGAGTCTAATAAATTTGTATTTCTGGAGAAGCTTTTTGTCTTAGGCGAAAGATTTAGTACTGATAGGGTAGAATAGCAAAATTTCTAAAAAGGTCAATGTTTGACCCCTTATCATGAATATTAGAATATATTAACCATTATGTTAGAAGTATTCCGACTTCTTATGACTGATTTACAACGAAGACGCGGAATTAATGTGGAATTAATGACTCTAAATTGTAATGATGTCATGTTATATTCTATTGTTTAAGAAATGAGTTTTTAAAACAAATTATTTACAGTAATGAATGAATTAAACTTGTAACAAAGAAGTTATGATACAAAGACCAACGTTTAATTAAATTTCAATATTAAATACATTTTACAAATAAATTAAAAATGTTAACTAGTTTGTATTGACATTTTAATCTTTATGCTTTATTACTCAATAAATCATGCCAATGTCATAGTTTAAAAAATGTAATAAAAAATATTTCAAGATTGAACTATGCCTTTGTAGTTGTGGGTACAGAGTATATCCTATACATAGTAGTGCCAAAACAGGTATCAGGGTCTCGAACCCTCTGCACAAAAATATTCAAACAGTAAACTGAGTGTTTTACAAAAAAATATTTGTGCTGAAATGTAATAGTTATTTTAAAGGTACTGTACTAGTTCACAGATTTGGTTAAGATTTTTCTATAATTTCAAAATACCATTCAGTGTCTGTGATTTTGTCAAAAAAATAATTCTTTAAGTTTTAAGGCAGCTGAGCCATAGATTGCAAGAAATATACAATAAAAATGCACCAAAATTGTCTATACCGTGGCATACGGGTTAGATTGTTACTACTTGAAACACTATCATTTGTAGTTGTATGGCCGTTTGCACTAAATTTGTCATTATCAAAACACTGACTTCCTGCTTCAAAAAATGTTTCAATACAGTATACATATAGTTTAAAGCTTGTGCACAAAATAAGGTTATTGCAAACTACCTGTATTTATTCAGTAATCATTTTTAAATAAAAACAAAAACAATAAAAACTTTTGTACTTATTTAAAGCATTTGTGCAATTTGTAATTAACGTAGACGAATATACGAAATGCATACTGTTCAAGAATTGGTTCCTTTTGTCTTTCTTTCTCCTATTACAACGATTAATACCTTATGTCTTTTCTGGATATAAATAACTTGTTTATTTATCAGTATGTAATTTCCCCCTCTTTTTTATGTTTATATTAAAAATATGTTTTCAATGTCTCATGTAATTGTATATGTATGTATATTGTATTTATTTGGGTGATGAGTATTGCTCAAGCCCTTTAATAAAGTACCTGTTCTGTTCTGTTCTTTTGTTTTCATACACAGCTAAGTTTTAATTATTTTGATCATTAGTTCATGTATTGCCTATAGTTTTTAACATTTAAGAAAAAGATTTGTGGAGTCAATTTTATCTTATTCCATGTAAAACTTATATGATAATTTGGTAAATAGTAAGAAATCTCTTTCAACTGTTTTTGACGATTGAAACACTTTGTATAAAGTTTAATATACTAATGTTGTACCTTGGGCCACAGGCTGCCGGCATAAAATAGTCCCCCTTAAAGATATTGTATACACCCATAATGATAAATAGTAAAGTTATGTAACTCATTACCTCAGGAACCGCGAAAGAAAATTACCTATCTCATTCAACTGGCTCCTGTGTTTTAATTTCTTAACCGATTTTCAAAAAATTGGTTTTATTCATCAAAGAAATGTTACTTTGCTGATTGCGTATAAAATTCATAAATGAAAAGCCAATAAAGAAAGTTAGGTGAAGTTGACCATAAAAAGTATGTATGTAGGTAGGAAACGATGTTACCTAATCTTTTAGTCTAATTTCCGAACGTAACTTATAGATTTGTCCAATAAAATGAAGTAAAAACAGAGAAAATAGCATTTAAAGTCACTAGCCTCTCGCACAGTTGTCTAAGAGAAATTATTTGATAACTATCGCAAAATTTCCTTGACTTATCGTGTGTATTGTCAATGGCATTTATTTTGCGAAAGAAGTTTGGGATAAACCCGAACTTACACGTTTTTACGGGCGGTACAACTCAACCCGAGGGCAACTAAGGGAGACTGTTTTAAGCCGGCTGCCTGTGGTTTGGACGAGTATTGAATTGTTTATTCATTGGTAGCAAACCGATCCACATCGTTGCAAGAAAAACTTGACTTAAATGGGATTAAAGCGACCTTTGGTTATGCATTGCACTTTCTCTTTCGAACTAAAAACAGAAACTTTAGCGAAAATCTTTTCTTTGCTATTATTGAAGGTGCCTGTTCGATATAAGTATACAAACAAATCTACAATGTACACTTCTGCAATAGTGTAACAATTCTGTGAATTTATTGTAAGCAACAGTGAGAGCGATGCCAAACTACGTGAAAAGAAAACAAGACGAAGTAACAGCAATGTCACGTTCAAAAAAGAGACCATTCTTCTCTCTGCATAAAGAAATATAGCCTTCTTCACACCTAGCTTATCGTAATGTGAAATTTGTTTAATGTAAGCCACAGTCAAGCATTGCTTTGTAAGGTATCATAAATTATTTCCATAAGCACACGTATTTCTTTGTCTTGTCGTAGATTTATGATCCACTATATTAAATATGAAGCCATTCTCGTCAATAAAAGCGGCATCTTGAAGCGACTATGAATATTGTTAACCTCGTGGTATGACAAATTTATCACTTTTAAACTTGACGATTTATGACAAATTTGACTAAGAGACAATTTATGGAGAAATTAAAGCGGTTGTCTGATCGTTGAAGCCGCACAATAAATTATCTATCCCATAAAGCTATCTCGCTGTGTTCTTTCTGTTTTTGTTATTAAGTTAGCTCGTAAATCGATGAAGAAATGGGGTGTTTTGCGTCGTTTAAAAATGACCACCCAGATGTTTTTTAAGGAAAGGTAAAAACACATTGGTTGTTGATTTTTATTACTGACATGTAAAAGCTTTAAGGGCAAAAAGGGGTCAAGACTTGATTAATCTTATTATTATAATTTTGGCGTTAATTAACATATTTTTACATGACAAATACTATGAGTCAACGTATATCCCATGCTCTATGGACATATAAGGTCCCATTGTTCTAGACGTATTTGTAGGTAGGACCGTTGTGGTATATAATATACTGCCCTCCAAAAGTGTCCTTACAGTACAATTAATTTAATTGCTTCAATTTTCATGTTCAAATTTGAAGAATTATTGTATCATTGTTTACTGTATTCATTATTCTTCCAGTGCAAATTCGTGTAAATGGAGTTTCTGTTGGTGCTTATTATTTTTCTGAATTGCAGCAGAAGTTATACATCAGTCTCCAAAATTATAGTTTATGCATTTTAGGCTACAAAAAGTTGATCATGTGTTCTATGGATTCACTCACACCTTAATTTAAACGGTTTTTTTTACAAAAAAAATATTTTACATGTAGTTATTGTTATAGTAATATATACCTGTTAGTAGTTGGTTTCATTTTAATTGATTTGTGTAAGCTATTTATTTATTTATGATCATTATGCGCATAACATGCTATGTAATGTCCACTTGCATTTATATGTATTGGAAAAAAACTGTATCTCTCTATCAGTTTTGGAGGGCGGTGTATATAAATGAACCATTCATTTGCACGTTCTTGACTATTGAGCTTCCCCAATTATGGTACTCTGTACTTGCTGCTTACAGCTTGTACAAGTTAAATAATACTAAAATACATTTTATATACCCCTTACTACATTAAATTAATTTGTTTTAGTGTAGTAACCAATGAATGCAATGTATTAACCTGTCTAAGATCAATTTGTTCTCAATTGTTATTTTTTTAACTTTCACATTGGACTATTAGGCAAGCTTATTTACTGAATGAGGGGCATATGTTCTATTCCTGGACTGGTCATACTTTCGTGGAACTTGGCCATGAAATAATTTCTACGGACATTTCCCTACCTACCACTGATTCTAAATCACGTTGAACAGTTGTCAGTCACTGACAGAAGTATGGACCTAGTTACTGGTTAACAGCTACACCCAGAGATTTAGCCTTTCTAGGAACGACATTTAGATTGGCTGAACGCCGTGATATAACTTGTACTATATGCTGCTACGGCATTTAACACATAAAAAAACAACCTTATATGTAGAATGTCTGTTACAAAAATATTTTCAGAAACACCTTTAACATGAAATCTTCACAAGTTTACAGACTGTAGTTATTGTTTTATTGACTTGAGTTCATGTTTTAACCAATTCTCTGTAAGAACCAAAATTTTAAATAAGGGGTCCGGCACTCAATCTCTTAGATTTTGTTGATTTTCACAGCATATGTTTAGTTTGATGCCCAAACATAGAAAACAATATTTATTAGTAAAAAATCGTTTGCCGTTGTCATGGCAACCGGTTTTCCTTTTTTCTTGGTTATTTTCAGAAAAATTATGACGAAATATGTATGCACCATGTTAGATGCAACAGGACTATTCAAAGGACACTGGGCATCATTTCATTGTACATGCAAGCAAAGCGCAATCAGCATTGACAAATTAGATATCAAACTCATGGCCAGAAGTCAGCCATTGAACCGAATGAGGTACATGTTCAATATACAGCAAAACATATTCTTCAAAATGTCGCCTGATTTAAATACAAAACATGAAGACAAAACATTCTGAATCACTTTTAATAAATGATAAAAATGCGTGAAAATAATACTTAAGAAGTCCTCACCGGGAAAATATTATATTTACTTGTCTGTTTAGCATATGATATAAAGGAACTTGAATGAAATATAACTTATAATATTTCTCAAATATGTCTACCAAGAACGTCGCGTTGTCATGGTGATGGTTTTGTTTACAATGATTTTATGACTTTGTGTCATGCTGAGATGAGACATTCCGATTCAATATTGTATTTTTTTATTCTCAAAACTGTCTCAGTCTCGTTTTTAATAACAACTAGTTGTTCTTGTATGAAGTTTGAAGGGAAGTGTAAACAAATAAGCCTTCTCGATGTTGGTGTTTTATTGTTTGAAGCTTATTTGTTTTTATTGAATTAATATTTGTTAGATATGTCTTGTTTTTGTTACTCTAGAGACGAGCTGTCATTTTACGACATCATAATTATCAACTTCAGACCCATTTCTGACAAAAACTAATTTCGTTTCTCCTAACAATATAGTTAAAATGTCTTGATGCATGTCATAAAAATATCACGTGTCATATTATCTGTTAAAATGAAACAGCCTAGAATTAATTTTGCATTATTTAAAGTAATATATTTGCATTTGTTTGCATTCATATAAATAAGTTAAGAAAGAATTGTATTCGGTAATAAAGTACATATTGTGTCGTCTCCTGGTCTGGTAGTTTCTTCCCTGATTCAAGCAAGCGTCCGGTGACTAAGAGTAGAATGGCTCGTCTGCTTGGAATTTTTAAAATCCACAGTCTGTCAGCTTGCAGATCACTTTTCTAAAATTTCAGAATGTTATAATACCATGTCTATATTGGTCATAATGTAGTCATAAAAATGGGAATTATTTTTTATTCACATGACAATTTTTTTCTAGTAAGTGTTGTTAATCTATTTTCAATTACATGTATTCAAATTATTGTATTTCTTGTTGTTTTTTTAATCAGAAATCTGTAGAAATGTTATATGTATGACATATATACTCAAAGGTGATAAGTTCTCAAAAACGTGACACTGCAAAAAATATCCAGTTGACCGTTTGCTTTACGCCGTTTTCAACATTTTCATCTATATCTTTCTACTCACCGACCGTAAAGAAGCTTTGTTATCAACGTATTACTCTTTTTAGCATCTGTAAGCACATACCTTCGGCTCACAGCACAACTGTCTTATATGATATTGCAGTAGGCAAACATTGGTTGTAGAGTGAATAAAAGGACCAAATTATTCAGAACTATGTAGGTCCTAATAGTAATCACCCCATGAACCCTGGATTCCCAGTAAGACTTGCTACTGACTGATTTAACCGCGACAGGCCAAATTTTGCCATTGCTCTACGAGTACATTTTTGTTGGTCAAAGAACAAATTAAAATACAGAAGGGATATGATTATAACAACATCATTATAGTTAGAGTTGAAAACATAAATACGTGCCAAAAGACTTAAAAACAAAGCCATCATAGCATTATGTCCGTTGAATATAGTGTTTGACAGACTGGTTCTTAATCGAAAATGACGTCATTGATTTGTGTGCACAACTGATAACATAGACTGGTTCTGTTTATCAGAACTGACAATTCTCTGGAGTTCATTTTCTTCATGTTGACTTTAGTTGTCATAGTAACTGGGCGCAAACGGAAACCAGAAATGAAACAATAACAACAGACCTTATCAAATCGACAATCATTTTCAACGAGGGCCGTCGTTTATGACTCCCCGAGGCGACATACTTGTCGGAAAATCTTAATTCCAAATCATGTATAATTTATTCTGTCATGTCACAGGCAAAAACTCTGTGCTGAAAATACTCTCCTGTCAAAATGATTTTGCCAGTATTTTGAATGAGTGACGGTCGGAAAGAGATAATTATTTAGCGTTGTGTGTTGGGAATTGCACGATAATTTTGAGCCAAATTGATCCTATTAGACTTCAACAAGACTTTGTTACGATGAATGAAGATTTTATAATGTCATTCACACCGTAAATTATCCTGGCAACTGTTGTTATATTAACTTGATGGGGTATCCTGCGGTGCAATTACATTGTATGGTGTTTGTGATTGACTCAGTGTGGCCTGAAGACAGGGTATGACAAAATGGTATATGGTTACATAGGCGGATCTAACGGGGGTCAAGGGGATCCGGACCCCCCCCCCTAGAATTTCAAAAATGTACCTGTCAATTGGAGTATTTCTTGACTGTAAGTCAATTTTAAGTAGCACGAAGCAAATTTTCTCGAAGCTTATCATAAATTTAATGGTTATGTAGTTTGATGTTATTTATATGTTGCATTATTCTGCAAAATGTGAATAATGTGGTTGTGGTTCGAAAGTTTGGACCCCCCCCCCCCCTAGAAGAAATTTGGACCTCCCCTTAGAAAAAAATCCTGGATCCGCCTCTGGGTTATTTTAAAACGTTTTTCTAAATATATAATTATAGAACAGAAAGGCAGTTCTAGCTGCTTCGAAATGTTCAAAGAACTTAATTTATGAACTTTAGACAGTACAATATTATAAATCATATGTTTTTTTACTCCGGTAAATATTAAAATATTCATTTGCAAATACATGAAAGTTTTCCAACCAAATAACCTAAGACAGCGTCCTGTTTTAGGATATACCGATTCACATTCATACTCGTAAAGAAAAGAAACCCAAAGTCATCTGAGTAAACTTTAACATCAGTTTTAATTAATTTATCAACATATATGATTCTTACTAGGTAACTATCTAATTACAAGGCAAACTTGTTAAAAGCTGGGATTTTATATAATAACGACAGTGAAATTCGTTGTAAATCTATGTGGTTACAAATGCCTGTTATATAAAATCCCTGTTAAAAGTTAATATTTAGTTTAGTTTTTATCCGTTCGCTCTTTAATGATACATTATGACATGTGCGGACCCTGACTAGAACTTCATCAGACCATAGATATAGAATGGACATGGTCTTTTGGAGATCCTTCTTCCGCTAATAGTCTTCTTCAAACATCAGCAGTGATCCTTTTATTATATTCCATAATTGACTTGAGACAATATTCAATGGGTTTAACAACATAACTTTATTTCAAAAGTACAAACATTATGCATACATGTAGTTTACTGTACGAAATATACAGTAAAAGTCACTGGTCTTTTCCGTGACACTTATAAATGGCTAAGATATATGACCAGATAGTCATGTGGATGGAACACTAGCATTATAATTGTTTGAAATAAACAATGGATAAAACCGTATTGTTTATTGTCTAATCATATTTCATATGGCTACCTTTTTATACTAAAATGAAGCAATGACAGGGCCCCCTACCGGTCATAATTGTAAATCAGACGCACCATGAATCAAATGGTGGCTAAAATAACACTTGTAATTAATTATACACTGAAAAAAATAGCATGTGAGACAAGTCTAGTTTTATAGGGATATTTTATGAAACCATAACTTTAGCAAGGCAGGTGACATAATGTATTTTGCTTTTAAATTATCACTAAACTGTCCATGCCATGTGATTTAAACGATGGAAATACAGAATTCTCTTGAAATAAACATACAGAAGAGTTTGTTTGTTTGTTTGTTGGGTTTAACGCCGTAGCAACACATTATATAGGTTATATCACGGCGGTCAGTCAACCTACTCACTCCTCCTGGAAAGGCTAAATCTCTGGATTTAGCTGTTAACCAACTACTAAGCGCATACTTTCGGCAATGACTGACAACAGCCCTACATAATTAAAAATCATTGGTAGGAGGGAGAATGGCCGTAGAAATAATTTCATGACCAAGCTCCACGAAAGTATGCCCCGCCCGGGAATCGAACCTATAATCCCTCGATCAGTAGACTTGCGTTCTACCAACTGAGCTAGCCGGGCGGCTAACATACCGAAGAAACTCCATTGTGAAATGACTTTTAGAAGGTAATGGATAGCTTTAAAGACATCAATTTATTCACTACCTCTTAAGTCCCGAAACTGGTTGAATAATGATCGCGTAACGACGAGGGCCGTATCCCTCGGTATGTCGTGAAATCGCATCGCATCGACACGGACCCTTACATCGCGATATCAACTTATCAAAGGGAAGTTACTCTTACCAACATGAGTAATGTTAAAACCCAAATTTTCGTTCTGTTTTCCGTTCGAACAAGCCAGCATAATCTCCCCTTGAGGACGCTCTTTACGTATCTCATTTCTTTATTTACTTCATTTTTATCATATTTCGCTGATTTTAAAGTAGCAGGTTTAATTAAGGATAAGAATAAAAAAAAACAAGTTTATCTCATTTTCAGTTTATTTTCATGAACATATATCGTATGGCGATTTTGCCTCACGAGTTGTATGTATCGAACCGCAAAAGGTACCGACTGATACACAACGAAAACTATAGGAAATTTAACATGGTGTTTATAGTTTTCATTGCAATTATTTACATATACAAAACATTAAGGGTCATTCATTTTGTTTTTTACTTAAACTGTTCTTTAGATTAATTGATACGTTTATATTAAAGTGATGGGATGAATTCAATTTCCCAGTCAAGCAAAACGATTGATCAGAATTGACTTCTTCTTGTTGTGGAGGTTTATTGTTTATAGATTAGAAAGGGAGTAGGGTTTGAAGCCGTTGTACCCATAGCATGAAAATAATGTCTTTAGTGTCAATTTTCCTTTTGGCCATGTAGAAAAGTCGATGTACTGGTAATAGACAAATGCCCAGGAAAGCTAGGTTAGGTGCACTGGTATCCGTAAAACGATTATATTGTTTTTTCATGATGTTAAGCTCAACTTAAGTATTCATTCCTTTAAGCAATATGTTCCAAGATCTTCTGGTTTACAGCTTTATCAAGGTTATGTCTGTATTTGAGGAATGTTTGTCCGTACGTCTGTTCTTGATTGTTGGACTGTTCTTACATCATATTTCAAGTCAACGAACCTTTACGCCAAATATTAGTCAACCCGAGACATTTGCGCCGTAGGTTACGCGCAAGATTTCAAATCTTGTGTCCCGAAATGGCCGTCGGTTCGAAACCCACAGAGTTGGTTATAGCGTTCTTTGATCTGAGTTTAAAAGGAGAAAATAATAAGTGGCTGAAAAAGTCATAATATTTTAAAACAGACGAAAGTATTTTTTATACTAATTCATATTAGCTCGATTGTGAAACAAGTTCTTACAACGTAAGAATCTTGATAACTTAGGGGTACGAGAATGACATGGGTCAAACTGTACAATTTGGACTTAGAGTTGGACATGATCACATAATCACATTTTTGATTTAAAACTATTTTAAAAGTAAATAGAAAAAAGAGTCATCATTATTAAGGTACCCGTGGTAATATAGCCTATTTGCCATATGTTTGATAGCATATTATATTACATTAACTGTTTCGCTAAAAGCATTTTTGTTACAGAAAAGGCTCAATCAAATTAATCGTCTTTGCCTCATGTTGTTAAATATGAGAGCTCATGTTTGAAACTTTCCAGGATTAAGTGACATATCCAATAAAATCTACTTTACCTTTAAGCCTGTTAAAACATTGATAGCAAACCAAATTGAACACTTAATGTCAATGAACATTTTCTGCTTATGACTTGCGCTGATTTTCATCGTAAGATCTTTATTGTGTAAAACTGAACTGGTATTGTTTCAATCATAATGTGAACTCACACATCATTTAAAGTATTGAACTGCTCTTTGAATTTGTAACAACATTCTATAGATATTACAAAGCCATTCTTATTCGCGTTATATATAATGCACATGCAGTTTCTGTCTTAAGTTGCACGGTAAATTATAAACAATCTAGAAATGACCGCTTGACCACCAGAAAAGACTGCTATTTTTTATACTTGACAAGACAACATTATTGCATACATACAAAACTGACAATAGTAATAAAATGTCGACAGTTTAATGCATAAAACCCATCATTCTATGATAAATTAACGAGGAGAACCATTTAATTTGACGTCTAGTTAATTAATTCGCGCTAAAACAATAAACCATTGACATAGCCTGTGTGACTTTTGTCACATTAGGTAGGAAATAATCACAATACACTTACATAAAATCACTCAAAGTGACGAATGCGATGTCACAGTTAATAGCTTATTTAAGACACCCCCATTTTGTATATATCCCACCTGTTTTTAATACAAGGGTTGCTGTATTATAGCTCAACAAATATGCACCTTTGAACTATAGAATTACAGTCCCCATTGTTTAATAAACTGTATTCCATTTTTGCATATTTTTGCAATGTACATCTATCATATTAAAATCTCTGATCATGTCATATGGACAAGTAAACGCCTACTAACATTGTCATTATACTCAGTCTGGGGCGTTCCTTTGCTTATTTTGATTTAAGAATACATACAAGTAGGGAACTTTACAGGTTACCTCCCGACGCGTTGTTATGGTTTTATGGAGTTCAACTGATTGAATTAGTTGTTTTATGGAAACGGATTTTTTTTGTTATTAAAATTAATACATTCATAGTATTTTAGCTTTGGCTAACTAGTTTTCTCTTAAAGCTCTCCTTGTATACGCATCAGAAACAATTGTTCTTGCTTTCAATAGCAATCTAGAAATTACCCATTGCATTGGCACCAGAGTCCTGATATTTAAAACGAACATTCAAATATATGCTTTATCGACAAATGTTTAAGAATATAAATAAAATTGTCCATGAAGAATCTAGATTTACACTGTCAAATACAACATGCTTACACCATAATGGCCCAGGCACAGCTCGAAAATGATACGGTCTCCTACTATGCTCTTTAATATTTTTATATTTTATGCATATATTCGAATATTTATCTTGTACATGGATTCGGGAGTATATATGAGTAAACATTGACACGCCCAATCTCGTACCATGTTGGTATCAGGATCTTAAGATCTTAATAACCTCTGGGTACGAGAATGGAAACGTCTCCGTCAGTCAGATCGATATGCCCAATTCTCGTACCATGATGTTAACAAGACGAGTATCTTAATAACCTCTTGACACGAGAATGGATACGTTCCTGTCAGTCAGATTATTACAAAATTTGACTTCAATTTTAATGTTTTACCACAATTTCACCGAACTTGTGTAATACGTAATAAGTAAAAGTGAACTTTGTAGCGGAACGGAAGAGGTGGGTGTTATACACAACTTGTCAATACATCATGACTAGTGAACGTATTAGATATTTGTGGCGCCTTATAAGACTGTAGGTTCCTTGACGCCTTGCAGGGTTGTACATAAAGGTTGGTTCATTTTTGTCATTCTTATCAGCTTTATATGAGTAAAATCAAGAGTCTCTAGTCACGTGATCTACAAACAAATGATCATTCGGAACACCTCGATCATTCATTCGGAATATATTCTTAGTGAATGACCGAGAAGTTCCGAATGCGGACAGATAATGAGGAAAACAATCAAAGCGTCAGTGGTGTTGTTTAGAATAGGGGTTTCGATGGAGTATATGACTAACACAATAAACGTAAGCGATACAAGGGACCTTTACCTTACATAAGCCAGCTTAAATATACATGTACATGTACATGCACTTTAGTTGCACAATCAGCATATCATCCGCTTGTTAACGCGTAATGCGGACTACATTTATTGCAGTAGTAATAATCCCTTTTAATTGCGCGTGCGCGACCAATTGTAATCGTCCGCGGCGGAGTTAGATGTGGATTTGCTACAATCCACTACTTAACATGGGCAAACCACACGTAAAAAATGTTTTGCAGTTTTTCTTTGCAGTTTCTCTGAATATCCATGACAACCCCGCCCCCCCAAAAACCCCAAACAAAACCGAAAATAAAGTCAACTGTCAAGAGCGGTCACCTTACCTTGCCTTTCAAGTTGAAGGTCAAATTATATTTGTAACATAACGATCATACCAGTAAATCATACAAGTACAAATCTTACTGTGATGCGTGTCTTGGGCAGAACTAAGTTTTTCTGTATTATAAATCAAATTTAAAATAACATAAATGATGGATATTAGGACGCATATGTTTGAAACGTCAATTGCCTCGATTCTTTATCGTACATCACCATAGCTGGTTACTTCAAAATGCTAAATGTTGAAGGAATAACAATAGTATATTTATTTATGTATATATAAAATATACAAATATTACAGACATTTGAATGTATATCATTTTGACGTGGCCATAACTGATTCTTACCATGAATAAACTACTTCATTAATGCATTATTCGTGCAATGATTGTCATTGTTTATTATTATGTATTTGTTTATTTTATAATACTCGTAACATTTAGTTAATAATAAAGAATTTCATCGCCGCCATTTCCATGACGACAGAATAGCGTTATAAATTAAACTGTAAAATGCCGCCATTATTTTATAATATGTGGATATGTACGGTCATTAAGGCTTATTTATTGAATGCTACATTTCAATAAAAGCCTAAATGAGAGCGTTTCAACTGTATGAAACACCTTTGAAATTACGATACACCGATTGTTAAACTGTCATGTGTGAAACATCAAGCTAAGATTAAAAGCATATTTATTCACCATATGCCTCGATTATCAAAGGTTTCACCAAGCCATCATCTTTAATGTCTAAAAAACATTTTATATTTATGGTTTATACGATGAAAAATGCATTATTTATTCATTTTAGTTGCAGACGTGTTTGCTAATTGCTAACATTTAAAGTGATACATCAAAATCAATGAAAACGAAGATCAATGAATAATGTCAACATATATAAGATGAATATATATACACCTGGTATATGGGAGAAATGATAGATCTAATGTTTAAGGGCGATCAACAGAGATATTTGTGTCATCGTTTAAATCCTATGTCTACGATTTTCATGCGTTAGTGCCAGCCCAGATAGTAGAGAGGTCGAATACCAATCAATTGGCTGTTGGTTCGATTCCAATATGATTGAAACCTGATCTAAAATTTGATGGTATCAACGCAAAACCAGTTTATATGAGTGTTGAGGTAATTTTGGATGGCACTGTTTATGCATTGAAGCAGATTTCAAACCGCACCTTTTTACTATAAAATCTACAAATATCCTTTAATGTATATATGTCTGATGTTTTCCTTGTATTGATGATATTTACAACAACAACAACATCAATACCACCACCACCACCAACAACAACAACAACAGCAACACCACCAGCAGCACCAGCACCACCAACATCGCCACCACCACCACCACCAACAACAACAACAACGCTAGCACCACCGCCAACAAAAACAACACCAACACCACCACCAACACCACCATCAACAACAACAACACCACCAACAAAAAACACCACCACCATCAACAACAAAAACACCACAACCACCAACACCACCAACAACAACAACACCACAATCACCACAACCACCAATACCACCACCACCACCACCACAACCACCACACCACCACCACCAACACAACCACACCACCACCACCACCATCACAATCACCACCACCTCCACCACCACCACCACGACCACCTCCACCACCACCAACACAACCACCACACCACCACCACCAACACAACCACCACACCACCACCACCATCACAACCACCACCACCACCACACCACCACCATCACAACCACCACCACCACCACACCACCACCACCACCATCACAACCACCACCTCCACCACCACCACCACAACCGCCACCACCACCACACCACCACCACCATCACAACTACCACACCACCACCACCATCACAACCACCACACCACCACCATCATCACAACCACCACACCACCATCACCACCACCACCACCATCACAACCACCACACCACCACACCACCACCAACAACAAACACCACCACCACCACCACCAACAACAACAACAACAACAGCAAAAGCAACAACAACAACAACGATTCATGTGACAGTATAGTTAAAGAAAACAGAGAAAAAAATATTGTTTATAATCAGGCTGACATGTCATCATTCAGTGGGATAGTTTATTGTCTTTGAATGTCTTCCAACCGGAATTGTTATTTGAGAAACTATGGTGACTATTTATGGCCATCCTGCGTGAGAACTTAACATAGTGCTTTGTCTGTCACTCTTGTGGAGTTTCATTATAAATATATAATGCCTTGGCGAAGATGAAAGTCAGAATAATTTCTAGATACTGTCAGATCAAGAGAGAACGACTTAAATATATAGCAAGCAATTAAACAATAAAACAATGGGCAACTAGTGAATCAGTCGTTGTAGGTGAGGTGATGGTACATGTTTAACTCATCGCCCTGTTGCCGTCTGATGGTACGTATACTGAATTAGTAATAGTTAGCATTGGTTCAATAGTATACTAATAGCTCCCCTGGGTTCATAAAGCACTCACACTACACCCTGTGAGAAAATATACTACGTCAAAACGACCTTAATCCACCTTGTTTTCTTTTTATTTTGAATTTAATGAAATAGTGAAAGAAAACATGTCAAAAGATATACAAAAAACTTTTTGTTTATTGTAGCGTTTATTATCGGGTTTTAGCTCTTATACAGCGACCAGCTAATCTAATCAACCATTTTTCTTAGACGCTTTTATCTAACAAGTACTATCTTATATTTCTACAAGTATCCGGCAACTCCTCCCTATACGGAGAGGATTCAGCATTGGCGTTGTTTTGGATTATTTTAATGAAAGTCTGTCCGCTCCAGAAAGATGCATTATGTGCAAACCCTTGGATGTGACTTTTCATTCCTGAAAGATTGATTTTAATCTTACACATACAACACCATATTTAACGTATTGTCATTAACAGAACACTGCTTTGAAAACATTGCAATACAATTTATAGAGATTTGAAAAATGAAATTTGTGATTAAGCGGCTTTAAATTATTTAATCTGTTATATTCTAACATATTGCTACATGCTGTACATAACATCTGAATGTTAACACAAACATTGTTATGTTCTGTTCTTTGATGGAAACCGTCGAATGGTATATATTTCAGACTTGAGGTAAGCGTTTAGACTAACACAAATATGAGTTGTATGTTTCATTGTTTGAAATTTAATTGTCACTCATCGTTCAATCGTACTTTTTCAATATAATTTACTCAAATTCATAAATGACTAATTTGTAGTTGCCTTATTACTATTTTTTACGCATTGTAAAAGAACTTTTAATGTATTTTATGAAAAAAGCACGACGTGAGTATTCAAAGGGGGATTGAGATTTCAAAGAACGGACTATTCCATGATGGATGATATATGACGCCGCACTAAGATTTTTATTGCCTCCTTCACGTGCAGCATTAACACGTAATTTACTACCTGACGACACGAGTCACGTGACTGATAGTGTCATCAAGTACACTTTTATTGATTATCCTAAATTGATTTAATTAAGTATTAACAATAATACGGACATCTCTTTCACTGCGATATCCTCACTTGAAAGACTTGTTTACAGTTTATTGACGAGGGAAATGATCGTAAGGTTAATGACAGGCATGCATCAAACATATACGGAATCGCCCTAAGATGAAAACACTATACATAATAAAGTTGCATGGCTTCAAACATGTCAGGAAGATCTAGAATTGCGTTCGTTTTGACATTTCTGTGAGTGTATAAACAACACAATCACTTAAAGCCGCTTTATGAGTAATTTATATATACATTGTTTATTTATTTACAACAGACGTAAAAACCGTCTTACAACCATGAAGTTATAAAATTATTACATGCATTCATGACACAATAAACATTTCAAACTATTTTGACTCAACGTATCAACACCGACGCTAAATGTCACAATTTTCCTGTCGATAAATGTTGCTGCGATGACGCTAAACGTCGCGCAAAGATCGATAGATGCTGAATTTCCAAACCTTGACGCTAAACGTCGCACTTGGTAAAATTTTTTAGAATCTAACTTACACAACACTAATAGTACATTGGACAAAATGATTTCAAAGCATTCACTTTTAGACCATGGCTATGCTACGCTTCATCGTTTAAAATTAAAACGTAAAACTGCGTTGTAGCTAATTTGAACATATTTATTTGAGTTGTTGCTGACAATGAACACCCTGAGTGAAAAATCTTCATTTTCAAAACCATTAATTATCGTATTAATAAAATTGTTAATTAATCATCCAAAGCATTTTTTATGGAAAAGGTTGTCAATCACCATGGCTGTAATTATGATGTAAATAATGCTGATGATAATGATAATTTTGTTATAATAAGCAAGTTGTCACAACAACATTGTTTTATGTAAATTTACTTTAAAATGTTCATTGAATGATACATTGATCAGTTTTTAGTTTACAGTGAATTTATATTAGGGCAATAAACTCAAAACTAGAGCGGGCGTGGCCGAGTGGTTGCAACTTTGGATTGAGTATTATTGGATAGCAAGTGTAGGTTCGAATTCCATCCAAAACATATCCCGTTGTTTCATTGAGCAAGAAACTTTAAGATAACTGTATGGCTTCTTAAAATGTCCACTACAGGCTCGAAAGATCCTTGGTTTGATGCATTCGATACATTTCAGACGTTCAGCTTCACAACAAAACCAATTTTTAACTATGTGTACATTGTGTGTTCTTCGTCATGTGACATGCAAATTGTTGATTTTTATCATGATGGGTTTTAACGCCGTAGCAACATATTGGTCATATAAAGGCGTCCAGCGCATCTAACCTACCTTTCCTGGATACTTGTCAATAACCAGTACTCACCTACCCTTCCACAAGGTCAATAACTTCTCAATATAACTTATTAAGGAGGAAAATTGACATTATTGTCAAATTTTATGGACGGATTTAACCTCCCCGGGGGATTTGAACCCGTACCCCCTTCGGGACACTAGATTCGAAATCCAGGCGCGCTACTCACTGTGCTACCGACCTGGGTTTTTTATCATGATAATTATGTTATAGTGCAACATAATGATACGTAAATTGTATAATACTATATTTAAATATTGGCTATAAACGATCTAATACAAGCATTAATGTCAACACCAGTTTGAATTATAGCGGAAAGGTCGAAATTTTTCTCTTAAAATAAAATGAATTATGAAACTTGAGAAGGTTGAATTTATATGAAAAACTATAAAAACTAGACATTCAAGCTGTTAATCACCCAATATTTCATCCTCATAATCATACAAAAAATTATTTTTGACACTTGGCTATAATCATTTATATGTTAGTGCTAACATTCAGGTGTTAAGACTTAAAATAACCGGTCGACAAGGACTTAAACAAGATAAATGGACAAAATACAAGTACATTTTTATTTGATATTTGTATATTGTGGCGGTCAGACGAACTACTTGCATTCCTTGGATAGGCTTAGATTTTTAGGCTGAGGTAGTAACCCAGGACTGAGCACACCTTCTCGCCATACGTCAGCTTTGCAACTCAGTGAATACAATACCGTTACTTCACACAGAAAGTGAACGAGTGAAACATCGACCGATGCACAGGACAGTTCTCTCGCCAGTGACTGACAACTGTCCGACTCGGTCGTGGGTTTGATTTCATGGCGGGGTTAACATACTTTTACGAATTTTGTCATAAAATATTTTAGGGCCATTCTCTCGGTTACCATTTTTGTTTATCAAGTAGGGATATTGTTAGCCATGGCGATGGTATCTGGTTTTTTTAGGTTAAAACGTAGATTCGGATATCTAGTCCTATTCTTGGAACGTGAAAAGGACGACAGACCACCGCATTATGACAGAAAAATGTTGAAACGCAGCCAAAAGCACCATGCATTTCATTGCAAAATTACCATTATTACTGGTAATCAAATTGGTAATGAAATTTAAAGTAAAGGGCGATAACTGCAAATTTTCATCTCTGAATAAAATGTCATTTATAAGAAGACTGACTTACCACGAAATCAAGGTAACAATGTTGAATGCTTAATTTAGATAAATAAAAGTAAGAGATGTCACCGTAAACTCAAAGTTATAGTTTATAATCAATTTTCTGTCTCTGTGAGGAAGAAATTTTACTCCATGAAATATCAAAAGCAAAGAAAACTATTTGAGCATAGGATGAAAATAGACAAATGATATCCACAATTTTCATTGAACCTCAATTGCATCATTGGCAAGTTTCATACGGAACTCACTGCACAGCGACTACTTCAGAAATGAACGTAACCGAGTGGTTACGACGTTAAAATGGTAATACCTTACTTTGGCACGCAAATCGTAACCAATACATTCCTTGCTGATTCATTGAGCTAGAAACTTTATCCTACCGGTTCGATTATGAGGGACTAGGCTGAGGATTTGAAAGTGATTAATCTAAATTGAAAGAAATAGTTAACAACCGTGTTTAAATATATGAATATAAACTAAGCGGTTACTTTCCCATATAGAAAGAATAAATTGTTTGTTGTTGGGTTTGTTGTTGGGTTTAACGCCGTAGCAACACATTTTAAAGGTCATATAACGGCGGTCAGTCAACGTACTCACTCCTCCTGGAAAGGCTAAATCTCTGGTTTTAGCTGTTAACCAACTGCTAAGCGCATACTTTCGTCAGTGACTGACAACTGCCCTACATAATTAAAAATCATTGGTAGGAAGGAGAATGGCCGTAGAATTAATTTCATTACCAAGCTCCACGAAAGTATGCCCAGCCCGGGAATCGAACCCACGACCCCTCGATCAATAGACTTACGTGCTACCAACTGAGCTAGCCGGGCGGCTTTAGAAAGAATAAAACGTAAAAATGTAAAACAAGACTATAGTAAAATTAAGCACATTTGACGTAAC
Source organism: Mactra quadrangularis (assembly GCA_025267735.1). Lineage (NCBI taxonomy): Eukaryota > Metazoa > Mollusca > Bivalvia > Venerida > Mactridae > Mactra > Mactra quadrangularis. The sequence continues at coordinate 58,164,762 of CM046303.1, read as the reverse complement.
GAGTGTGGGAATTTGTGGGGAATTAGTGTTTTCATACTTTGCTCATCACGTCTATAATACCTTAACCACAAATATTCAACCTTAAGATTAGAACATTTTGAAATATTGTCATAACTGTTATGGTTAATACACAATTTAATTATAATTTAAGAGATTTCTTAAAAACATTATCTTCAAATGACCGCGGGACATTATTTACCTCTTTATTACGGCTCCTTTTATATGATTTGAACATTAAGGGGAATATTGCCAGGATAATTTAAACACGTTATAAGAAGATTAAATGTGATTTATGTTTATTATCTAAAACCATTTTTCAATTTAAATATATTTAACTATATACCAGTTTGAAATTTCTTACAGAGGACTATTTGGGATCAACGCACAAAAGCGGCGTTATGTTAAGATATATACTGATACCACTACTGTCAGATCAAATAACCGAGTTGAACAATCACCGACAAAGGACGTGTCGTCTGAAGAGATCAAATTTTCTGCTCTGACTACGTTTCTATTGATATACAAAGTATCATGTGTCGTTCTTTAGACATTTGGAAACAAAGATGATGTCATCTTAAATTATCTTAAACATGATAACACTAATAAATGGTTCACGTTATTACTCGTCCCATTATGTTGATTAAATAATCCAACTTCACAAAATGACAGACATAATTATACCCTAGTTAAAGCAGACGGCACGTAAATAACAGTACACTCTAGTTAAAGCAGACGGCACGTATATTACAGTATACCCTAGTTAAAACAGACGACACGTAGATTAGAGTATACCCTTGTTGAAACAGACGACATGTAGATTACAGTATATCCTAGTTAAAACAGACGACACGTAGATTACAGTATACTCTAGTTAAAACAGACGACACATAGATTACAGTATACCCTACTTAAAGCAGACGACACGTAGATTGCAGTACACTCCAGTTAAAACAGACGACACGTAGATTACAGTATACCGTAGTTAAAACAGACGACACGTAGATTGCAGTATACCCTACTTAAAGCAGACGACACGTAGATTACAGTATACTCTAGTTAAAACAGACGACACGTAGATCACAGTGTACTCTAGTTAAAACAGACGACACGTAGATTACAGTATACTCTAGTTAAAACAGACGACACATAGATTACAGTATACTCTAGTTAAAACAGACGACACGTAGATTACAGTATACCTTAGTTAAAACAGACGACACGTAGATTACAGTATACTCCAGTTAAAACAGACGACACGTAGATTACAATATACTCTAGTTGAAACAGACGACACGTAGATTACAGTATACCCTAGTTAAAACAGACGACACGTAGATTACAGTATACCCTAGTTAAAACAGACGACACGTAGATTACAGTATACCCTAGTTAAAACAGATGACACGTAGATTACAGTATACCCTAGTTAAAACAGATGACACGTAGATTATAGTATTACCTACCTACCTTCAGCGCTACAGTGACAGTCGGCGTCTTTTCTTGAAACGGAATAATGTGTGTACGTTTTCCAGGGTGTTTGCAAAAAGTATAAAACTGGCCTATAAGATGTGATGAACAGCAAATAGTATATGCTTTTCTGATAAGCCTGGCGTTGGTATTATGGAAATCTGACAAGAATCAAAATACATTGTACTTACAACTCTTTAAAACTCTGACTCGATGCTGTGTATTTACTGTTTTCTTCATGAAACCTTATCATCTGTATTGTCACCGTGTGATGCAATGCAGAAAGTTTAAAGACGTAAGCTGTAAATTATATGAAATGACTGATTCCAAGTACAAACTGGCAAAAAAAAAAAAACGGTCCACATTAATTGTTATATAAAACCGTCTTTAGTTATCATGGTTTATTTTTCAAAAAACTGATCGTACTCATCAAATACGTCTTTTAATGATGAAGTTATTGCAAAAATACTAAGAAAACTAAGAATATAGATCACGTCTGATTGTTTCAATGATTTGTTTGAATCTTAGCAAATTATGTTTATACTGACATGACCCAGTAATAAAATACAAAGATGATGCTTTGTTCTGTCAATTTTGTATGAAAAAACATTCTTTTGACATGTTGATAATCGAAGCTGAAATTAATACTGTTTTGATCAAAGTAGCTATGAACTCCACAGGGAAATTTATTTCTAAAAGCAAGATGGCGTCATGGCTGTAAGCAAGTCTTTTATGGTGCAAAAAATCGATGCTGGTTGCTTTATTACACAATAAATCATTATAAAGTTTCAAAGATTGAAGCGTTTATGAAACGAATTCTTTAATATGCAAAATGTCGGCAGACTAATGTTAGCGAATGACTCCTCAACTGACAAGATATCAATCCATTTATCGAAAAGATCATATCTTAGTTATTGAAATTAATGGGCGTTTCAAAGTCAATTATGTACGCATTTATCAGCTAGGCGCACATTCGAAGTCATACAGCTATACCTCAAAGAATCGTTGATTACGCTTTGAAATTCTATGATCTCTTTTCTTAATAGTTGTTCAGTAATACTTTGAATCTATTCCGTCATTTAATTAACATTACTCTCTGATAAAAAATGATCATTTCATATGATTTGTGGTTGTTCTAATTAGACATGATTATAAGTTAATCATAGTGTTTCGTCACGTGATTTTGCTTTCGATGACGTCATTGCATGGGTTAGGTGGTGCGGACGATTCGAGCGGGTTTTTTTGACACTCCTTTGTTAGCTATGCAAATAAAGATGACGGAACAGAACATAGGCAGCCGACACGGTGCCTAGACCAAAACATTACACATACTGATAAGGTATAGTTCTAAAAAAATATTTTTGAAGCAAGTTTAATTAGTGGACCGTTTTTCGATTATGATTTGTTTTATTTTACAAACTTAAACATGCATTCATTGTGAAAGCTGGGATCTTTCGATTGACTCAAATATCATTTGCAAAACGTCAAAATATAAATTCATAGGCGGATTTTAAACACCACAATCATTGTAGAGGTTTGGTAGGTAGACTTAGAAGTCGCAAAATCACTTATATGACGACCTATCAAAGTCTGCGTTGATTGTCGGGTTTGAATGCGGCCCATGGGTCAATTTCTGGCTTATACAGAAGATTTTGTTGTTATTCAAAACAGCAAAGTGAATTTAGTACTAAGACTGACAGAGGCAAGCATTCAAAATGCCTAAATGAAACATTGCAATCGCCCACATGCGTATAGTTAAAGATGAACAAAACGAAAACAAAAAATCATAGTGAGCTCAAACTTAAGTATTAAGTTCGTTTTTGTTGTTTTCTGAATACGGGTAATTTATAGCATTTATGTTTTTATTCCTGGTGTTAAAATGTACTGTCGTGGTGGAATTTAACGTAAATCAAAGTCATTTACTGCGATACAAGTTTTGATTACATAGTGGCTGTATTATTAATTATTAACATTGTTTTAATCACGGAAGCATATTCCTTGACAGTTTTTGTGTCATATTTACTGTATGATTTAAGACTATATTCTATACAAGTTATGCACTTGGGTTTGCTTTGATATCGTACTAACAAATGCATATTCTGTATTTAAATGATGTTGAAGACGAATTTCATCTTATTTGTAAGTACACTGTATTTGATGCAATAAAGATTCGCTATAAAGGCCACCTTGGTTATTAAAAAAATGACAATGTGATACTGACGATTTTGAGTATTTGGGTTATTGTACGGAGTCTAGTGCTCCTAACCTAGCTTTCATGGACCCTTGTCTATAACTAGTACACACCACCCTTCCACGAGGCCGGAAACTTCTCCATATATCTTATTAATGGAGGAAAATTAACATTATTGTCAACTTTTCGTAGAAGCGTATAACCTCCCCGTGTGGAATTCGAACCCTTCGAGACACTAGATTCTAAATCCAGGCGCTTCCAACTTCGCTACCGAACCGGGCTTGACGTTACAATTTCACAATCACAAGTAATATTTTATGTTATTCTCTTATATATCATTATATCATATGTAACAATCGTCCAGATAAAAATACTAGTGACCTAACACTGGTTCAACTGGAAATTGAATTTTGTTGAAATAATCACAGTACCTTTAATATTTTAGAGCTAAAATTGATTTATGGGCTTTTTATTCTGATTGTCAATAGATTTGCATATGTTTTGTCTGCATAATTTTAAATAATGAATTCATGATAAAATTGACTAAAACCAACTAACAAGCATCCGTATGAATGTTCATTTTTAAAGTATCACTTTTGGTCATTATCTGTACTAAAATTTCAAAAACTAATGTCGCAAAAATTTTAATGCCATGGGCGAGTGTAAATATAGACCCTGCAATGACCAATGTTCTGTAAATCACTTGGCACATTTTCAGGACAAAATGTAAATTTATAGAAAGAAAACATGTTTAAGGCGGTTTTTAATATATTCTAGTACAGTGTACTATACTCAATTACTTATATTTTTATAAATACCCGATATAAGTCGCAATTACAAATATATAATGACTTTGCTTGAATGATCAAGATTCCATTAACAGATTTTGACATTTTTGGTTAAGCTCAATAGCCGAAGTGTTACACAAATAAACCAACAAAACATTGTATGAATAGACAACTGGCTTGATCTACGACCCATGTCGGCACTGTAAGACTTATTGTGAAATATACAAAGGAACAAATGACAACTGGTTAATCATTGGTCTTTTATTTGGAGTCAACCCAAGCCCCGAATACTACTAGATAAATCACAGGGTGGGAGGTTTAAAGATGTCATAAATCAAAGAATACAATTGATGGGTTATTCTGTTATCGTTCTGATATATCTATATTAATGTATATATCACATGTTTTCAAAAAACTAGGCTTTGTAAGGCTTGAACCTTTATTAAGCGTAGTGTAAGATATTGTCAAAACGTCAATTAGTTATTTTTTGTTAATTACTATCTAAGTCAAGCTAACTTCATAATCTTGCGTAGAGTAACAAAATAATTCAACAATGTGTTATGCTTAATGTTTATTTTGATAATTCTATTGTTTTAGAAACATAAAGATTACGGTCTGGTCCACTATTAGAACGAGATGACAACGATATAAATTTTTCGTATTCGTCATTAATCGTAAATTTTGATAACACGTGACACTATCTTTAATATGTCTTTGATGGTCGCATTTTTTGAAATTTTTGATGTTAGATAAGATCATTGTTTGTGTATTGCATTAGAATGACTGTGATTGGCAACCATTAAAAGACATGCTGTTGACTTCACGAGGTATTGTATTAGTAACACTTATCTGTTCAGTTTTGATTTGCGATAGAACTAAAAGCAATGCCATATGGGCGTTAGGTTCTAATATTGGGTTGACAGAGCGCATTTATTTTATTTTTACACTTGACACATCTAACCTTGCAAACGATGAGAAGATGCCCTATGAGGGCATACACTTCATTATCTTTCGGATCTTGGAGTAGAGCCAGTCCTTGAATCAGACTTCAAATAAAAATTGTCACAGAGTGTAACGGCGATTATGCCCATATTAGAAAATTTGACAGACAATTCATTTCGCCCATATATAAAGAAGTCATCAGCTTTTTGTTGAAGGCTAGTAAGTACTGATAATGTATGCCATGAAATCATTATGACTGAACAGGCCACCATTACGCATTTGCAAAGTTGCTTGGGTACTTACACACGAATCGAAAAAAAACTTTACCAACATTGTAAGTATATTTTCAATGGATGTATTAAACTGAACATCTGCATACATGAAAAGAAAACTATTAACTTTTATTATTGACCGATTTTAAAAGTTCAATTTTACTATTGGAAGTTTTACTTCCTTATCACTTTTCTATATTTGTATGTCCTCGGTTCTGTTCCTTAACTTTGATACGCGCCAAACGTTCTACGCTCTGACTGTTAAATTCGGCGAATATAATACGGCTACGGATCTTTTTTACTGGGTTTAACGCCGTGTCAACACAATTTAGGTCATATTACGGCGTCCAGCACACCTAACCTAGCTTTCGAGAACCCTTGTCCATAACCAGTACTCACATATCCTTCCACAAGGCCGGAAACTTCTCCATATTATCTAATCCATGGAGGAAAATTGACATTATTGTCAAATTTTCATGGAAGAGTATAACCTCTCAGGGTGGGGTTCGAACCCGTACCCCTTTCCGGACATGAGATTCTAAATCCCGGCGCGCTACCAACTGCGCTATCGACACGGTGAGGATGACAAAGTTGTATATATACCCAATTGCTGTAACATTAACATTATGAGGTTTCTTTTTGGCGAGTCTTAATATTTCCGCTTCTATCTGAGAAGCCTGGTTGTACTGTGGAAACTGGAATTTAAACTTCGATTTAATAACTCTCGAGTCAGATTCCTTAACTCTAAGTATTTAGCTAGTATGACGAATGTTCTTGTTTCAGCAAATAACTAGGTAGGTTTTGGATGCAATTTGAACAAACGAGAAGTTGACTATCCATTTCTTACTAATCCAACGTCGTACACACTCGACCACGCTGAGTATAAGTTGGGAATTTTCTTAGTTAAGGAAAGTAGTTTGAACTTAGTCATCGTAGAACAGGTGGCATATTTGACCATTTATTATAAAAATCTCAAAATTACCATTTAACATAAAACCCCCAAATTACAAATATGATATTATAAATATTTCATTGTGTTTTAGTCCATTCAGAATTCTCATAACGAAGCTTTATTAATATAACATAAATTTTATATTGCCAATAACAGATTAAACCATAGGAACCACGTGACCTTAAACGTTTTATTAATACTCATAATATAAAAGAAGGAAAAAAGAATGGGGAAAATGAAATATATCCTAACGTGTTCTTTCCAAATGAAAAATTATTATTTTTTCTATATAATATGGCGTCAATTCAGGCTATACATTATTCTCCTAGAAAAATTTATAACTTTACCGTCTATGGCCGTCACCATGGCATCTGGTGTGATGAAATGACAAAGCACCGTCATAATTAAAACAACCGTTTAGCGTGCGGATCGTGGATGAAAAATGCGTTTCTTGATTGATGCAAAGTTTGCTAGGAATAAAGAAATTCTTTTCCATCATTTTACGTTTCCTTCAGACAAACATATTAAGCAAACTGTCAGAGCCATGGGCATGCTTAGAAGAAAAAGTAAGTAAGCATGGCAAACTGTCGCCTTTAATTTCCCTCAAGAATCTCTATAGGTTTTAGTACCTAATAAAAACGAAAGATATATGCGAAAATGTCAAAATCATCTTGTTTACGGCATTTCAGTCCGTCTACCACAGCAATTTTGAGGATGTATGTGTTATTTTCATTCCTGGATAAGTCTTGTATGGAAATCATTCCCATTTATCTACAGCGAAAAATGTCGGAATGAATTGTTTGTTTTCAAATTGGATTTTCCGCTTATCTCCCTTTCCATTTCTTATGTCCTGGCAACTAATACTGCACACTTTGCGTCTTTGTTTTCTCGTAGCTTATCAATTGCTATCAATAAATGTTGTCAGTGACTATGAGGAATTCTGAAAAAAATAAAAATCCATGATGTACCCGAAAAACGAATTCCTTTGTGGTAGATTATAAGCATTATAAACATTTGGTTAGTTTATTAAGGTAGGCCTACACAGTCCCTAACGCCACTTTCAGTTAAATTTTAATTTTGTAAATGTACGATAAAAGCTTACAAAATATGATATTTTTCATTTATTACATCATGTTAGTAATTTTGCATGGATTAGATTCAATACATAACATGCTTTTTCAAAAATATTTGACAATAAGTTTTATTAGGAGTTAGTAATTACCTCCCTTGCATATGAAAACAGAATAACTTTAAATGTGTTCATGAAAAGTCTATGTTGACATTATTAAAACACCTGCAAGGTAAATAGTTCAGAAATACAATGAACAAACAAATATATCTTTTTTAGAATTATTCAGCTGCCATAGTTCATAGTTACATGGGGTTTCCCATGTTTAGTAGTGGACTGTGGCAAATCCACATCAAAATTTGTCGCGGACGATTACATTCGGTTGTGCGCGCGCAAATCAAGGGATAATTACCACTGCAATTAATAAAGACCGCATTACGCGTTAACAAGCAGACGACAAGAAGCACGTGTATATCTTATCTGGTTTATGTAAGGTAAAGGTCCCTTGTATCGCTTCCATGAGTTGTATACAGGCATATACTCTACCAAAACCCCAAGTCTGACAGCGCTATCGGCGCTTTGATTTTTGATTAGGGATTGTATACCTTAAAGATCAATCAGCCATTAGTTTCGACGAGACTACAAGTCTACCTAACAGACGACATTCTCTCTGCTTGGTCAACTAGTTATAGCAGAACGAAACAATCATATTAAAAGTCAATCAGTAATCCAAGTTATATAAACAAGTGAAATTTTATCAAGCCAAACATCAGACTTAAGGATTAACTTATTGCAATAAATTTAATCAATTTCTAGTTGATGCATTTGCTTTTTATTTTTCGATTGTTGTTCTTTAAGCTCTCGCTACGAGCCATAATTGCGCCATTTAATATTCTTAATGTAACACAGGTACCCGGAATTCATTTATTAAGCATATTGCAATAATCTGATTTTTTTAAATATAAAAAGAATATTGCGTGGTCGAGCGGTTACGATGCTGGACATGTGATCACAAGATACATGTACATGTAGTTGAATCAGCACTGGTTTAAATCCCATCCAATAACAATCTCGTTGTTGCTTTTTACTTGGGAGGGGGGGGGGGGCACGAAGCGGGCGGGAGAGTGATACATCTAAGTACTGAGGACCTGCTTCACGAGCAAACTGTTACAAATTTGTATTATAAATTAAAAAGATTTTACTGTGGCGTGGTACAGTGTCAGCTTAGCGCTAGTTAACGCGTTCCTGTATTCAGCAAGCTGTAAATGATATATTAGAAATTTATTATTTAAGAGTTCATATACTATATCTTCTGACGTTTTCTCTATATATTTGTAGAACGATAATTCTATTGTCACAAATGTGACATCATGGAATCTCACTAAACTATATAATTCAGACTAATTTTCTCACAATGGCTCCGAGCATCTTCATATCATGGTTAAAATCACACAGAACGCATAATTCCTCTTCCCGTTGTCACTACATCAAATACAGAGTTTTGATATTTGTGACACTAAATAACCTGGGAAAATATCTCGCCTCCGTAGTGGCATTCCTCGAATCTTAAGATCGGCAGTCTCCGTCAACTTTCGCCAACATTCGAGTCAATTAGAATTTAATTCACTATATTTGCCGATAAAAACCGAACTCATCCGGAAAGCGCGTTCCTGAATAATGAGAAATGTCCAATCTATATCAGTTTTCTTATGAACCATTTTATAAAAGTAACAAATCAACATATGCAGCAGAAACCCATTTTTCTTTTATTTAATTCCAATAATGATCAGCAATTTCTCTAAAATTTCAACTTTAATTTCCTCTAAAATAATTATTGTATCTTAATGTAGAAAATTATGCGTATTCAACTACATCAATTTCTTACTTAGAAATCTAGCGAAGATATTTTCCCTCTCCCCTTGTTATTGTTAAATTCATTCAAATAATTTATGGATGTGATTTTTTGCTTTGATAACTCATGATTAATTGAAACATACATGCGTATTGCAAAAATAAACTCATAGCGGTAAAGGTACCTCATCCACGATGAATGTTCTGTTAAAGTCGTCAAAGTTCGAGAATTTCCGTAAGCAACGATTTTAATAAGCGTCCTATTACATACGATTAAAAACCACGCTTATGTTTCTGGCTTTGATCGAAGTTACTTGGTCGGACAACACGTGACTTCCGGTTTATTTTATTTGTCCGCAATTGATAAAAGTTTGTGGATAAGTCTCACTAGATTGTTTTCTATTTTAATTTCTAAATGCAACATCTTTGTGGGTAAGGTTTTTATTGGATTAAACGCTATGTCAACACTAATTATGGTCATTTAATGGCGGTCCACCTTACCTAGATTTTTTATACATTTGTCCTTAACCAGTGCTCACTTAGACCTCTACAAAGCCGACAACATATCCATATATGTTAATGATGTAGGGAAATTAACAATATTTTCATGGAATTGTATTTTCAGCACGGGCACGGTTTGAATCAGCAACCCCTTCGTGACACTAAATTTGAAATCCCGGCTCGCTACCAACTGCGCTACAGACCAGGGTTGTATACCTTAAAACGAGACAAGCAAAACAACACCAGGCATAATCAGAAACTCTAAGAAACTGGGGATTCCGCCCGCACTGACAATATGCAAACAACTTTTGTACACATACATGTAATTTCTCAAAATCACGTGCTCAAAAAATTCTATAGTTCTCTGTACTTTACTTCTCTGTTTGTACCGCAGGTAAAACCCCCACAATCTTGAATTCCGGATAAACTATATCGGTTGTGTACGAATTACCTTAACTGTTACCAGTTATTGGACTCATTAGGCATGCAACTAGACTATTTTTTGTTTCCGTTGAAATATAATGAAGAGTTTCTATGTTGTATAAACGGGCATAAGAGTTAATTAAGTGTTTCACACTTACAAAAGTATGCTGGGCCCATTTCTTGTCGTCTTCAATAAGGCAATATATATTTTGTCCAGAAAAATATTTGCAAATTGCTATGTTTTATAGATATTTTTGCCAACTTGAAAACGCAAAATGGGTTTTCAGTTAATATGACTTATTCATGAATGAGGGCTGTAGGACAGGTTTAAACCAAGATGAACCAAAATGAAACAGGAAGCTATACTTATTTAACAGTGAGTTTTTCGTCATAGTTTTGGTTTCCCAGATTAATTGGTTAATAGATTAACGCTAACAAACAGGTTTGAACTGATATTTTAAGGTATAAATACATTTTGTTATCATTGCATGTTTTTGTACTTTTTCATTTTGGACTCATCCGTCTATAAGTGGAACACTAAGGCCGCGCTATTGTGCTACAGTTTCAAAGTATTTATTTTCGTGAAACAAATTTAATAGTTCTTTACACGTGCCTCAGTAGACAAGAGTGTAGACATTGCTAAATAGCTTTAAAAGTGTATATAATAATAGAATATTTCTGAATAAATACAATTCTACCTGTTTTTGAAAGAAAATGTCGTATTTTGTTAGGTTGACACACCAAGTTAAAAATACCCCTATATAGTCTTTACATGTATCATCTTTGATATCAAGCAATACTCTTCGAGTTATTCCAAATTGCGACACTTAGTGCAAATGTTGCTTATTTATAGAATTAAGAAACTGGTTTGGCGAATCAGCCCCCCCCGTAAAAGTATTTAAAAAATTGGATAAATTTAAAAAACATTTTCCCTTGATTTTGTTGTGACATTTCATACATATACAATTTACATATTTAGGGCTTGTATCCCTAGCAAGCACTTATCTCGTTAGATTAGATTCGGAACTCAAGCTGATAGGATTATCCAGTAGAACAACGTTGTTGTACCCGTGCTGAACAAAGTTGATACTCAAAAGTGTGTACAGTAATCAACAATAGGATTTAGTCTCTGTCGGAAGCTTTTCAGCAATAATTATGTGCAATGTAATTTCGTTTGCGTTGATACATCCGTTACGAGTAAACCCATTTCAGCCGGGAAAATATGAATTATAGTTTATTATATGAGCTATTACACGACCTTGATAGATGGAGACATAAAAAATGCATCACTCTGATGCACAACTGAGAAATGCTGAACAATTTGCAAGAATAATAATGACAAATAAATGACAAGTCATCTATTTATACGTGACTCAATGTGTTTATAAATAGAGAATTGTCGACAAATTTAGCACGAGAATCTCGAAATATTTTCTCGAACAATTTAGCACGTGACACATTGAAATTGACAAGTATGTTGCCAAGCACGTGTAAACGCACGACAGGTTCGCTAATGGATATTCACTGCGATCATAACTGTCTAGAACAGAAATTCTGTTCTCTCGTCTGGAATACCAGGAAGAGAATTGACTCTGAAGGGAAATACTTTATTAATACCGACGAAACATGAAGTTATCGCCGGAAAAATCGTGAGACATACCAGGCGCAATATACAAACTGGCATTGCGTTCCAATTCAGTAATATGTCAAAGTATTCGACAAACACGCTTTGACAGGCAGTCAAATTAAATGTTTTATACGATTTCTTTCTGTCTGATTCAATTAGGTATTTCATCGCAACAAAGAATAATATGTACGTTGAATCATATTGAATTTATCAAGCAATTTGCAACAATTTTATATAGTTTGCGTTCTCTACGCCTCCGGATAGACGAAAAAGAAAGGCCGAGAACTTTGTGAAGCAATTTATGTGCATGAACGCATTGATGAAGGACGAATATTTATAGAAAATTATTCAGTATGAAATTGCAATCTGCTGAGTAAAACACATGAGTTAACTTGTTCATTTCAAAGACTGTTGCAACCGCTGTATGAATTACTACGAGCAAGTTACTAGCCTGCGTTTTTTTAAATGCTAAGTTACCGGAAGTTGAAACGCTTCTGAATCCAGGGAGGTAACTGTACCAAAATTCAGATTGTTGAGTTTGAATTACTGTAAGCTTATATTGATAGAAGGCATTAGATTCGAGACTACCTAAGATATAACAAAAATATCTCTAAAACAGATATTCGGCACTGTGCAGGGTTCATTTTGTTTGAAGAATAAATGTTAGCCAGTGAATATGGCTTAAACTACTAGGGCTGCGGATCGTTGAGCATGTGGCGATCCGATCCGAACTACGATTCATGTATGGCAATTCACGAATCGAACCACGAATTACATGTTAATGGAAAAGCTTTCAGAAATTTATATAATAACAAAGTAAGTGAAAAATTACGAAAGATTTTACTATATGGAAAAGCATGTTCTCCAAGCATTACTAGCAGACGTTGTATGGACTTTTTCAGTGATAATAGTTTTGTTCAAATGTGTATCAATCAAAATTTTGACACAAGATAATTCGGTCCCTACATAAATTAAAGTTTTCATTAGTACTGCGACTCGTTTTCAGTGGTAATTAAGCTGAAAATGTTCTTTCATTTTTTCCAAAACTAGATCGCGATCCGACGATTTCGGACGTGACGAATATTCGTACTCGATTTTCTGGTCGAGATCGCGATTATCCGAGTACTCGGATACTCGCCACAGCCCTATAAACTACTATAAAATCTCAATGTCACAAAATGTTCATGCATATTGAAAATTTGGGACCGTATACTAAACTAACCGGAAGAGAATTTCATTGGACAATTAGGAATGGTAGAGCAAACTGTATTGGTTAAAATATAGGTCAAAAGTTGGCTTAGACAGCTGCGTCGAAAAAATATGAGCTATTATTTCATTTTAAGAAATTGTGTAAAAGAAAACAATGTCTGCAAGTGAAAGCATGAAACTAGCACCAAGTAGTGTAATTTGCCTTATACTAAGAATAATTATTGTTTGCAACGTTATCTGTGTGAACACAATTCTGGTGATCACTATCTCGTATATGGCACATTACTATTTATTTTTAATACAACTTTCATGTGACAAGTTCTTACAGTTAAGACTATCAAATACGCAAATTGTTACCACTCGGACACTCGCTCCTATACAACATATATGGTGTACTAATTTATTTTAGCTCGATTGTGAAACAAGTTCTTACGAGTTATATTTTTTACTTTCGAGTCCGCTTCCTGGTCCCCCAGTAATGAGCTAGTAGGATAAAATTTCTTGCTGAAGAAAACAACGGGGTAGGTTTTGGATGAGGTTCGAATCAACACGGAGCTAACTATACAATGATTACCAGTCCAACGTCATAACCGCCCGCTCCTATGACATAATTCGTCCCCTTAATGCAGAAAGATAGCAAAGTGTTCTTAATTTTATATATGATGATACATTTAACTTTTTGCATTAAGAGGACGAAAATAAACATACCAAAACATTTTGTAGCTAGCTAAAGCTGCCTTTTAAAATAAATCCCTGTTCTCTTCTATTTTATTCCGTTCTGTTTATTATTATTCTATTTATATTCATTATGCTGTTATTACCACGGTACAGGTTCAGTATTATATCATCCGTAGTTTTAGTTATAATCTACACAACATAGATTTCCCAGGCTTGTCATTAGAAAATCGGTTTAAAATGATTTATAGTTTAGTTCAGTTTTAGAAGTATTGCAAATTTAATTAGCCCTAATCACAAACGAAAAATCTGCATTATCAACTTCACCAAATAAATTCATATTTTAACTACAAGTGACAAATGATTCATCGAGAAATATCTATTCAATGTTATATTTATATATCAAATAGAAACCAACTTGTTTTGCAGAATAATGCTTTCTTTTGAAATACAACCATTTATCTAAGTATCTGGGTAGGTTTTTTCTATCTTTTTTTGAAGAGTATCACATGAAAGGGAGGTAATTAATCGATAAAGCGTCGACAGAACGCCATGGTTCCATTTATCATCATCAATTTAACTTCACTATGAATACAACAGTAATTAGACTTCAAAATGCTTTTAAGTTAGTGAAAAAATAGCGTCTATAGATTGACAAGAGGTCAAGATGTTAAATTTATGTATTATATTATGTCTCCCAGTGATTGATAGCTATTTTCATCGTGTAAATTCATTTTATTATATATAAAATAGATTGCATAAACTCACGAAAGTCTTTACTGTGGGCACCGAACTTTTGATGGATAGGAGTTTTGTGACGTACACATTTTATATAAAAATAAGTTCAACATTTTTGATGAAGTACATAAACTTATTCAAATATTTCTTGCGTATCAAATCTCTGCTATTTCTCTTATTTTAGGCTGGCTTTAAAAATTATTTGTGTTCCCTAGAGATTAAATATTGAGTAGCCTATGTCACCGATGAGGATGTGTGGTATTATTAGTTACACAGTCAGTTACTGACCGGATAGGGTGTGATACCGGGTCAGTAAATTAATATTGGGTGAGAGCGTAGCTCGAGCCCAATATTTATTCACTGACCCGGTATCACACCGTATCCGGTCAGTAACTGACTGTGTAACGAATTTATCTTACCGAGTACCCCCATCTGAATTTTAGCATCAAAGAACACGCGCTATCATTTATAAATTTTGTTACTGACTGGATATTAGAATCTACTGACCTAATATGGGATAATACATGGTCAGCACGTGACCGCTCTCGGCCAATGAAAAACGAGTATTCTGTACGAGGTAAGATAATGTTTGTTTTCATCGTTAACAAAACATTTGCGTCTTCATTGCACACAGTGTATGTTATACCTTGAGGAGAAATATCGAAATGCATTTGTTTTTTAAGCAGTCAACTAGTGCCAGTCAATTAATCTTGATAGGGAGACATTAAATGCAACTGGCAACGACACAACATAATTATATCAGCCTTGTAGGTAGGCCTACCCATTCACACCTGGATGAAATGAATCAATCAAAGGTAAATTTCCTGATCAAGAAATAAGCAGGGTCATTGAAAGGGTTCGAACCTGGGGCCTCTTGAGCTCTACCACTGGACTATTGTCAATGATACATTTTCTATTTTCATTTGTTTGGAACTAGATATTATTGTATACGTTATTTGAGATAAATCATATGTCCTATTAGGGACTTTAGTCAGTTATCTTCCCTTGATAAAATCTGAAGCAATCCAATTGGTAAGTAGGTCCTTACAGTTGGAATCTTCGGATTTTATCAAAGAAGTCCTATGTAAGGATAACAAAATATTTTATCTAATATATTTCTTGTTCATTAAGATATTAACAGAAGTGAAAAATTTAGATAGTTCTTTACGCTTACAATACTTAGCTTGATTTTCAAAAAAAATTAAAAGATTCACAAAAATGTTATTTAAGATTAATTTTGACAAATTGTCATTGAAAAATAAGGGTAAAATCCGAGTAATCCAACTAATTGGACCTACCTATTAGAAGAGTAAACAAGGGGGAATAACTGACTAAGGTACCGTATTCTGTTCTGTTCTTCAGTTCTGTCAATATAGATACATAGAACATTCAATCCAGTTGTAGGTGGTACCAATTATGGATTGGAGAGGGTCGCAATGACTGGAAACTTGTCAAAGACCAGCATAGAATGAAAGGTTCTCCTACTACATGTCTCTCTGGAGCTTTAACTTTCAAGTTTGAAGCAAAGTACAAGCCGGGGTCTGCACATAATCCATCCTCAGAAGCGGACGGACCCCGGTTAAAATCTAAACGCTTGAAAAAAAAAACAACAGAAAAAAGAAGAGAACGTCCAATGAATTACTCATATTGACTAAAGATTTAGGGATCATGAAAATTGATAAACATCTCCTTCATTATAATAGGTATGAAATTACAATATGAATGATTGGTGACCTTTAAATGTTTGTAACCTTGTAAACTGTATCATCGTTAGATTGGTATCTTTGTTAATGATTGCACAACTTTAATTACACTACGTAAACAACACATTATTAGCCATGAACTTGTGGGAAAATTAGAATACTCTTGTTAACAAGTAAAACTACTATCTATTGATCAATTTATGCCTGTTCACAGTCTCATGTTGGTCGTCCGATTAGCTCAGGTCGGTAGCACGTGTGTCTACCAATTTAGGGTGCCGTGGGTTTGATTCTTAATATGGGACATCTTCGTGGAATTTCTGCGTGAAGTATTTTGTAAATATTTTGTAAAAGTAGGACAACCCGGGTCGGTAACGCAGTTGGTAGCGCGTCTGGAGTTCGAATCTAGTGTTCCGAATGGGGTACGGGTTTGAATCCCACCCGGAGAGGTTATACCCTTCTATGAAAATTTGACAATTAGGTCATTTTTCCATTAATCAGGTATATGGAGAAGTTTCTGCCTTGTGGAAAGGTAGCTGAGTATTAGCTATAGACAAGGGTCAAGGACAGCTAGGTTCGGTGCGCTGGACACCGTTATATAACCTATGCAATGTGTTGCTACAGCGTTAAACCTAACAGAATAAATACATTAATTGAAGTAGGGCTAATGTCAACAATGGTCGATGGTTTGAGCTTAGTACTACATTTAAACATTTTGGTCAAGAAATCAAAGCTTGACCAGGAAGCGTGAGTAGGACGACTGATCGCCACAATGCGACTGCAAACTGTTAAAATTGCGATGGAAAGAATTAAACAATTTTATAATATTACTGTTCATACCTATTGGCCATTGGGAGCGGGTTTCCTCATTGATGTAAAAGTCTGTAATCATATTGAATCGGGAATTCAAATAGTGACTGGTAGAAACTGATTTGAAACTCTTTTAACTTGTGTTTAATTTTAGTTTTGTCTTAGTGTTTTGATGTTGCTTTTAAAGTAAGACATTTATCGCCAAGATGGATTGAAACAATTAGCATAGGTTGCTATATTTGACTCTAGTTGTGCGACATAAAACGACATGTGAGACATTACACGATGATTTACACATGAGGCTCGGGGCCTTTATAAAGCCAAAGGCGACCGGCACGGTTCCGAATCAGAAACGTAACCGTGTTGGTTGCCTATGATTAAGGCTATACAAATATTAAAAACTCAAGCACTGAAACTTTTAGCAAAGCTTTTATACATAAAGCCAACATAACAGCAACGATATATCTACATTAATATCATAAAGATAAATATCCCATGTTTTCCCCTTACACAAACAAAATTCACTATAGTAACATATCATGTCTCTATAATATACTTTGTACAAAAATATAAAACATTTCCTTTTTTCCATTATCTGGAAATGTTTACGATTACTTCCCCCTGGGAGACTGGCCGAAAAGATCACAATGGTAAATTATCAGTATGATTTACGCTGATGTAACATTAATTCTGTTATATGACAAGGAAACATCGTAAAGTATCTAAAAATGACAGGCCTTACTATCACTTCCGAATCATGTGCCATAAATTATGTGGAAAATTAGTTTTTCTATTAGATTCTATCGGTTTCAGAAACTAGACACCTTACGTTATGGAATCAATTTCTTCGCAGACATAAATTATTGCTTGATGAAATGAATTCGATACGCCATAAAGTGGAGGCTACCCCAGACACGCTGGTACCAGGAAACCGATGATTTTCACCTAACGTCAGAACGCGCACATTCTGTTTCTCTCGTTTAAATGAATGATAATTAGAAAACATAACATTTATTGTTTCCAGCATGCAAGGCATTAGGGGGCTATTTACATGTTTCAAAAGGGGAACATTTCATAAATCACCTTAAACGGCGTGGTTAGGAACAGTTAAGCGAAATAAATAACCTTAGCAAATTGCTCAATATGACATTTCGTAGGAGCTTTTATTCAAATCTGCCCAGAACAGTCATGAAAATTGAACTGTAATGTAAACTTATACAATATTATTTTTGATGGGATTTCAAATTACCGGCACACACATATTCTGTCAAAAAACCCAGACTGATAGTTACCATGTGAAAACTCTATTACTATAAACTAGAAAAAATGGCGTCACTTCTTTTCATTATTATTGTTATATTGTTTTTGTTCTTTTACTTAAATATTGGCAAAGTCTTTGTTTCAAGAGGGGACATAAATTGTTATCCATTTTATGTGAAATTTAGATGAAGTAATAGTTATGAAACTATTTATGGAATAATATAGGAAAACAGAAGAATTACAAGTTTTCTTATGACTTTAATAGCATGAGTATTAGTTCCTCTTGGAAAACAAGTAGCGACAGAATGTTTTATTTTGGCTCAGTACGGATTACTTGAAGCTTAGTGTCAATTCTTGCATAGAACGTATGTCACTAGTGTATCTTAAGGGAGAAGACAAAACTAGTTTTTGGTAGGGGTTTATGCCTTAGCAACACATTGTATAGGTCAAGTCACGGCAGTCAGTCAACCTGCTCACCGTTCCTGGAAAGGCTAAATCTCTGAATTTAGCTGTTAATTAGTTACTATAGGCGCATACTTCTTTCAGTGACTAACAATTTGCATGATTTAGAATCAGTGGTAGGAGTGAGAATAGCCTTCAAATATATTTCTTGACTAAACTTCACGAAAGTATGCCCGCCCGGGAATCAAACCGACAATTCCTCGATCAATAGACTTATGTGCTACCGACTGAGCTCGCTGAGCAAATTAAGACGCCAAACTTGCTCATGTTCAAAAACACCCGTTTTTCTTAATTTACCCAAGACATTAATCATTTATAAGACTCGAGCCTTAGACATTTTCGACCTATTACTAACTTTGTTTCATCTGTTTCTAATTACTTTGTACTGACGTAAGTATGCACATCAATGGTGTTTTAACACGTTTCATAACATTCATCGACTTGAGTCACGTTATTTATGCTTTTTGTGACGTAGTTCAATAACGTAAAAATTTAGCATCATTTTTCTGTATAGTGTTTTATGCCACATTTTAATTTTCGGTCATAAATACGGCGGTCAGTTGGTCTACATATCGTTCTTGAACAGACCTAGGATTCTAGACCCATTATTCTAACCTAGTCCTAAGCATAGGCGGATCTAGCGGGGGGATGATTCAGGGGGGTCCGGACCCCCTCTAGAATTTCCAAAATGTACCTGTCCAATAGTGTATTTCTGACAAGTGTTTCTGTGAGTCATTTTTAAGTAGCATATAGCAAATTTTCTCGGTGCTTAACATAGATTTAATGGTTACGTAGTTTGATTGATAAATATGTTGCATTATTCTGCAAAATTTGTGTAATGTGGCAGTGATTCGAAAGTTTGGAACCCCCCCCCCCCCCCTAGAAAAAGTTCGGACCCCCCCCACCTAGAAAAAAATCCTGGATCCGCCCTTGCTAAGCACATATTCTCACAGAGACCAACAACTCCCCTGCTATAAACGGAGGTAGGAGAGAAAATCTTTCATGACCAAACTCCACGAATATAGTCATGTTATTGAAATCACCACATTTATAATCAAGGTTAAAGTTAAAAAACATTAAGTGCGGTTTAAAGTCTGTTTTCATATACCTGTTCAGCCGACTTTACAATTCTGTACAATAACCACTGATCAGTGACATCACCTTCAGGCAGATGATACACTACCACACGGTACCCACTAACACATGGGTGAAGTAGTACAGCTGTAGGTAAATGTTTTGTTCAAGGAAATTAGCATTGTTCCTTGTGTGGTTCGAACTCACGACCTCTTGATCATTAAGCGTGCGTCCTACCACTGGATCATTGCTTCTAAGGATTGGTAATGCACATAATAACACAGATCCTACGTAATTCAATGGTGTTTTAAATTCAGTTATTTGAAGTTGGTTTTTTTTCTTTTCAGAAACTGGACTTACGTAGGAATCATTTTTTTCACATAGCTAAATCAAATTAAAGGATTATTACTGTATTTTCACAGATTTCAACTTAAATATCAACTTCTTCTAAAACTATCAAAATTGTATGCAAATATTTATGGAAGCAGAAAAGTTTTGTTTTGATAATGACAATTTTAGTGCAAATTGACATACAACTACAAATAATGGGGTTTTAATGTAATAAATATCTACCCCGTATGTCTAGTCATGACACTATTCTGGCATTTTTGCAAGTTTTATTGTATATTTCTTGCAGTCTATAGGTCAGTTTGTCTCAAAATATTATGAATTATTTTTTTTGCCTCATTTACAGACGCAGAATGTTTTTTGAAAATATGAAAAAAATAACAAAATCAGTGAACTAGAACCTTTAAAGGTTCTAATCATATTGTAGTATCCCTACATGTATTATATTATTATATGGACGCAACTCTACCACGTGGGTATGTATGTCTGTATTCAGTACCTTTCGTCTGTACGTTTTTGACAGACGTTTAAATTCAAATTGTGGTTGTTCACAATAAGAAGGTCAATTGAGCATTCACCAAACCCACCCAAATATAAAGCCATCTATTTCATTATAAAACGTAAAATCAAAGAAAACTTTTCACATAAATATTATATAATGTAGCTAAAATTATTTATATAGTTCTAAAGATAATTTTTTTGTCATCGTTGAGGGTTATAAATTTTACGTATTAAATTATTCATTTCTTTTTTATGAACGATGAGCGTTCTATTATTTGTATTGATCATACAACTTCAAACAAGTCACGTGCTTACACCACGTGATCATCACGTGACCTGTCAACAAGATTCATTTAAGGTCGTGTGACTTTGTCGATGAGCAAACAGCCTTTTGGTTAAGAACGGCATACCCCAGTGAGATAGCTGTTTAAATCATTCTTAGCTCTCTATTCATGTAATGGTTATTGAGCAAGATAAAAGTCAACTTTTTGTCTGATTTGTAAAGAACTGAACACAAAAAGGCGAATGAATATGATGCTGGAATTAATTATAATCTGACCTGAGGTCCTTAACAAATACATCAGTTGCATTTTTGATTTCAGTGATAAAAATCTATTCGTAAAGAGTAAGCTAACTTATAACTAATTTTGATACATATATAAATATGAACTTGTTAAAACTCTACTGTGTACATAGGAACATTATGTAGAATTTTAACAAAATAACAAAATTCTGTGGGCGAGTTTCTTTAACGTCAAATGTATTCATTTTTCATAAAATTGTTTTATACATTTCTCTAACTTATGTAGTTTCCAACTTCTTTTAAATGTTATTTATAAAAATGTATATCAAATACAACCGATACTTAAAACTGTTACAGTAGTTATTGAAGTTTAACCCTTTTTCGAATTCTGGAGAAAATTATCAAGCCCCTCCTTGTCAATCCCATCACTTTCTAATTATTTCCCCAACTCATTTCAATTGTTTAGGTCTCAAAGTGCAAACAAGTTGAGAGAATACCTGAATATTATCGTGTTTTACCATTTAATGTTGCAAGGAACGTGAAAGAAGTTATTGAGATAGGCTGGTTGAATAATTTACAAGTCTGCTAAAATCAATTTGACGCAGTTTGACATTACGATGAAACGATAAGTGACAAGTATTGCTAACGATGATTAATAGTTAACTATGTGACGAATACATTGTGAAAACTTAATTGCTTCACTCTCCGTACAATAAAACTGTATCACCGTTTCTGTCTTCTTTTACTGAAGAGCGCTCATTTCGCTTGTAACAAAATGGCGGTAAATTCGAGATAAATTGATTTAACATGACACATGGAATACTTAGAAAATGGAAATGTAATTCGCTGTCAAAACAAATACGCTATTCGTTGAGACAGATTTACTGATCTAGATTTTCTCTTGTCTTAGAAGCAAATCTTGTGTCTTTAAAATGAGAAAGCGGTGATTTGTAAATGTCGAAAGAACGGAGATAGTTTAAGATGAGACAAAGCTTTTCCTGGGAACTTAACTGAGATTCATTGCTATTGAACTATTAGTTTAAATGATTAAAAGCTATTCCCACACGGGTTTACAATCATCTACCAGATACTTTATTTAAGGGAACAGACAAAAAACTCTTAACAAAAATTGTAAGCAATCATGAAACGGTTCCATTTTGCCCCCACTCTCATGGTAAATAATTGAAAGGTTGGTAATTAATAGGGGTTTGCTTTTGTGGCCTGTAGGGTGGTGACAACACAAGCTTTGTTGTTTTCTTGACTGAATGCAAATTAGCCTTTAATTTGTTTTAGCTATGTGAAAAAAATGATTCCTACGTAAGTCCAGTTTCTGAATAAAAAAAAATAAAAAAAAAACAACTTCAAATAACTGAATTAAAAACACCATTGAATTACGTAGGATCTGTGTTATTATGTGCATAACCAATCCTTAGAAGCAATGGTCCAGTGGTAGGACGCACGCTTAATGATCAAGAGGTCGTGAGTTCGAACCGCACAAGGAACAATGCTAATTTCCTTGAAAAAGCAGTTTACCTACAGCTGTACTTCTCCTCCATGTGTTAATGGGTACCGTGTGGTACATGTATCATCTGCCTGAAGGTGATGTCACTGATCAGTAGTTACTATACATAATTGTAAAGTCGGCTGAACAGGTATATGAAAACTCACTTTAAACCGCACTTAATATTTTTTAACTTTAACCTTGATTATAAATGTTGTGATTTCAATAACATGACTGATTCGTGGAGTTTGGTCATGAAACTTTCATATTTTTCATTTTTTTTTTTAAAAAAACATTCTGCGTCTGTAATTCTTGATATTTTGAGACAAACTGACCTATAGGTTGCAAGAAATGTACAATAAAACTTGCGCCCGAAAAGTGTCTATACCGTGACATACGGGGTAGATTTTTATTACATGAAACACCATCATATGTAGTTGTTTGTCAATTTGCACTAAAATTGTCATTATCAGAACACTACTTTTCTGCTATACTAAACATTTTATAAATTAATGGTTTTATGAAACATGCAATCATGAGCCTGGTCAATATAAATGTTTCTCGTACTTACAGTCCGAGGAGTTAATATTCATTTTGTATTGTATCATATGATTTTATTTTGTAAATAATCATGGCGAACATAACTTAGGCTAAATAAAGGGTGTGTTCTATTCAGTTCATTATTTGAAATAAAACGGTTAAAATTTGGAAACCTCAGTATTATAGCTTTATCAATAAGAGATAGTATTGGAAATTCTGTAAGTTGAAGACCTTAAATTAAACTACAGTAGAATCATCCATTCATTAACACAGTGCTATTTTGAATAGGCCAACAGATAAGCAGGTGTGTTGACTTATTAGTCACAATATTAATAATACATAACTGGTATTAATTAGTTATGTCGCCATTTGATATTCTCTTTATGGATGCCAATCAAGTGTTAAAGTCAACTTTAAAGTTATCCCATTATCACAATGGAGACGGCGAGAAACTTGAATAAGATTTTCATGCGCGCGCATCAAATTCAAACCGATAACTCAGCTGAGGTCATTCGCTAAGAAGTGAAAATTTATTACAGAAATATTGCACTCTATTAATTAAAATTTTCCATTTAATATCCATAGTAGTGTTAAATAAATCATTTTTGTGGTAAAATGAATTGAAAGTACTGAATACGAAACTACGGCTACATAATGACATATTAATCAGCTTCACTTAAACGATTTGTACCACGTCACAGAAGTCGCTCTATGAGATATCTGTCAGCGTTAACAATAGCTAAGCATTTATTCTGACACCTGTCATGCGAATTTAATGTTTAATCAATATTAATTTATTATTCATACAAACAAGTGTCGAGTTTTACATCTATCAACTTTATTGATAGAATGCTTCTGAATAATAAAAGCGTTTGAGAGACATTAAAATACTAGCTCCGTTTGCCGTAGTGTCGTATGAAATAAATATCATTTTCTAAACGAAACGAGAACGTTGGTCGTAAAACAGAATTATCGGCGTTATATTTAAATTAATGATGAGCTGATGATATAACTCTATGGAAATGTAAAATTAATCCCTCTTGACGATTACAGAGCATTTACAACTTATGTTTCTCATCGGATGTGTTCTGCTTTCATCCATTTAGAATATCTAATACTTAGAATTCGAGAATAAAGAATCCCTGACGTAAGAAAATTCTTATATATATTTTCTTTTAAGCTCAGATGCTTTTAGTTGGTTTTTGGTTTTTCAGCTAAGACAATAAGTCATTGGTGTCACTTATAATACGTCATTTAGTTCAGATATCAATTTAAAATTCTGAAATTTGAAACCTTTTTGTTTAGATCCAAGCAGTTTTTATCAGTTAACAAATGATGACTACATCAGATAATAGGCATCAAAGGCATCATATTCTGGTTATGTAGGTCCTTAGTAGAAGTCATTTCATGACTAAACTCAACGAAAGTATACCCCGCCTAAAAATCGAGCCATTCTTCCTCCTACCTCTATTTGTTAATCATATTGGGCAGTTGTCAATCACTGACAGAATGATGCGCTTAGTAACTGTATAAAGCTGAATTCAGAGATTAATCCTTTCCAGGAGCTCTCAAGTATAGCGATTCGTTAAGGAAACTGGTCATTGTCAAGTTTTAACGCTTCGATGATCAGTCAAAAAATATGTAAAGCAACTATTGAACTATTTTCAATTTCAAAATAGGTTAACTCACTTAAAGAATTTTTTGAGTCAGTACCATCAGATGTAATACTAAACCTTTTAAGGAAATCAATATATATAATAAAATAAAGGATTTTAAATCATTATTATCGATTGAATTAATAGTTTCATCAAATGTTTTCGGCGCGATATGACCTTTTTGTGTTGGTGCGACGTAAAACCCAAACAAACGAACGAACGAACGAACAAACAATTTCAAAATAGATAAATTATACACTGGCAAAGATGGTGATGTAGTTTTTGTAGCCTCAGGTCAATGTGAACTGGCTATAAAACAAGTAAAACAACATTATCATGCTACAATGTTAAGATTTGAAGAGGAGTTTATATCAATAAATGAATAACAAATTAATCATAATAGCCTAGGTACACATCTGTTATTATTCAAAAGTCAAGGAAATACTGACATAATGTTTCCTATAACATTGCTATTGTCTATCGTTAAACAATGTTACTTGATATATTGAAAGTTTTATTGTTGAATTTCAGATAACAAAAGAGAAACCTCGTCTATTTTCATTTTACTAACATACAAATTCATTGTTTTAAAAATTCAAGTTGTCAGACAGACTTTGCCAATTTTCGTAATCTTACTTGAGACAATTTATAGACATTTCTTTCCTAATGTGTCCCTTGCTGATGGGATCCACTATGTTTTCAAGCATTGTCTTTTATTTGCAGAGAGCACTTGACCTTTTCTAGCAAATTTGTTGAAATTTGTCATAGGGCTACGATAATTATGCCCAAAAACTGCTCATTGCCATTGGATATTTGTTTTCATCAATGCCGTATAGTTACACTTCACTTGTATTAAGTTCAATTGTTAACGGTGGTTAACATCACCAGCTTCCGTGGACAATAATTATAATTTTCAACAACCCGGGTCAATAGCGCAATTTGTAGCGCGCCGGGATTCGGAATCTCGTGTCCCGAGGGGGTACGGGTTCGAATCCCACCCGGTGAGGTTATACCCTTCCATAAAAATTAGACAGTGTCAATTTTCCTCCATTAATAAGATAATATGGAGAAGTTTCCGGCCTTGTGGAAAGGTAGGTGAGTACTGGTTATTGACAAAGGTCCAGGAAAGCTAGGTTAGGTGCGCTGGACGCCGTGAAATGACCTAAAATGTGTTGATACGGCGTTAAATCCAATAATAAATATAAATAATAATAATTTTTTTAACTGTTCCCTTACCCATACACAAAGATATATGATGGATAAACATTCTATTGTAAGCATTGCATTATTATATACATTAAAGGCATTAATCATACGTATTGTTGACTGCTTTGTGATCAAATATGTTTATTCAGATGGGAGACTATCCGAATTCATGCAATAAACATTCAATATTTTTAGAATACATACGACAGCGATCTGAGCCGCGAATCTTACACAGTGCTGACTGCATTGGATCACAGCCCCAGGGATCTGGGTTCACACTGACAATGTAGGTTACACCCAATCTCCGTAAACAGATATCCTGTAGAGTATTGTCGTACAGGATCTCTACTGCCTCCGTGGAAGGTCACGTCGAGATGAACTTTGAGTCGACCAATCAATGCGTAGCTTTCATCTAGACGAAAACACTATAATTCACATTTTGATTTCATAATTTCTATTTTTAGACCAAGGTTTGCATGCTAATTTAACAGCGGATTATTCACAGTCTGCGATTGGGCGGCTCATTTCAAATTGCGTGACGTAGACGATGTAAACAAGTTACGTATCATAACAATTTCGTCATGATATCATATTATGATGAGAAAAGGTCACCTGAACGTGACCTTCGTTTGAAAAGGGCCAGATCTGAATTAGTGAGTAGGCGAGCGGAAATCTTAGATCGGATTTTAATCAGATTGGGTTACACCCTTCCATATAGAATAGACAGTTGATTTTCCTTAGTAAGTAAGATGTTCCAGGCTTTTTAACAAAAGTAAGTAAGGCAATGATCCAGTATAAAGTAACATTAAAACTAGTTAAGTAAACAAGCCACTTGAACGTAAAAGAAAAGTATTAAAAACAAACAATCAGTTATAAATGTCATATTAATTAAAACAATGATGTATCAAGTTGAAAAAGACTCTCACAAGAATTTACAATAAAGAATATTCCTCGTGGTACAAACAAACATGAAAATAATGAACAAGTAAATCTGTGAGCTAATGCTCACTAGTGATACCCCCGCAAAAATCTAAAAATATGCGACAAACAGGAAGTAGATGAGCAAGGAGCATGAAATCGCTTTACACCATATGGGACTATGGGATGAAGCAATATGCAAAGTATTAGGCTGCTGCATGTTATAGTTGCTGAGAAAACTGCGACGGAAATTTTGTAACGGACGGACGCACGCACGGACACACGCACGGACAAGGGTAAAACAGTATACCCCCCCCCTCTTCTTCGAAGCGGGGGAATAATAAAGAGAACTTTTTGATTATTATTGTATCTTCAGTTTCAGCTATGACTTATTAAGTTGTTGCTGTGCCCCTTCAGTGGGCCCAGAAACCCCCAAAATATTGAGTTCCAGTTCACATACATCTCTTGATAGATGGTTCCATGCGTTAGAATGACGTCATTGTTTATAATGATATTGTCTTCATCAAATGACTCATGCAGCATCATTTATTTTACAGCTTCATGTTTATTAATAGGTTTTGGCAAAGACCTATGCCGTAAGAATGCACAAATTACAATGGTTATCATATTTGAAAAACGTTAAAACCCCACGAGATAATCACCTCTGATTTTTTCTTGATAATGTTTTGAAAAGGCCGGCTTGTTATGATTGACGTGTTTAAAACGAAGCACAAATAGCAGACGATCGTTCTATTACAACGTATCTATTAGGCGATGAAGGTTGGGCGTGTTGCCGTCTTAAATGTTTTGCATACTCAGTATCAAAATACCATCTCTCGCAATAGACGAGAAACGTCGAGGAAAAACGAGAAAACTGTTTTTACGCAGCAGATAGATACGGGTCTAGATTTTCGGTAAGATCTCATTATTCAGACATTGTTGACATTTATTGATTTGATGAGGGTCTTCAACTGACAGACATTGCAACTTGGCTTACATCAAATTTAATCTATGACGGCATAGCAGTGCCTGCTGTAAAACATGTTCCATAAACCGTTCATTGCAACAATTATAGAAATAGTGCATGCAGGCGATTTTACGCAGTGTTTTCTGCTTGATTGCTAATTAAGCGGTTGTATGTAGAAAATGAATACACTTTGCTAATTACATTTGGGATTTTTTTCAAAACGTTCCGAAATTTACGAGAGCAGCCCATCAATTTTGTTAATAATTACATTTTAAAAGACGTAATGAAGTGAAAAAAGGGTACATGCTGGAACGGTAACTACTTATTTTCGGAGTTCATAATTATTTATTCATAAGCAAATTATTCATTTTTTCCTTCCAGCAGTCAATGGACAAAGTGTTTGCCAATCAATTTAAATAGTAAATGAGTTTCTTTTCAATGTATATAAGGGCTCTTGCACAGCGGTAATAAATAAAATATGATCGAACTTTCTTTTTCTCTCTCAAAAGATACTTGTTCGATTATTCTATTCTTTCAAATTTTTTCTATCGAGGCATTGTCGTGTTTTGCATTTTGTATTTGAAACAATAGATAGTCTTTCGCAGAAAACACATGGACTACCTGAATACATAATACAACTACCCAAGTACGATAATCCTATATCGATTAGTCAAATGAAAACTAGTCTAAATCCTTGTAAATAGAGAAAAATATAAGCTTCTTTTGCACTGACAATTCGCGCCATAAAAATCTGTAAGCCATTTACTTGATGAGATTCGATCCTGGGACCTCTCGATATATACCGGCACGTTCTTCCATTAGATTACTGCATTAAACAAACAAATTCTCACAAATATCATTAAACATTAGTACTTGTTCCAATTTGTGACAATTTTCCCTCAGATTTATACAAGAACCTCATTTGAATCCATAAAACATCTTCTAAAATATCTTAAGCTAGAAGTTTGCAAATGCGATGTTACCCGTATATTTTAGCGAAATGAATCTAACGCCAAGTTAATGTAAAATTGTTTCAAATGATTAATTGCCAGTGAAAGACTCAGTAAATGAGCATTATATGGGTATACAGTAATGATTTGGTTGCCTGTATAAATGCATTTAGAGAATCAAAAGACGGCATGATTTCACCACAAAACACATCTGTTAAAGCAATTACACTAATAAATAGCGTATGAGATTTCAGAAACTCGTTTTTCAAATAGTATCTCACAACAGCTTCTTGATTCCGTGATAGACAGCCTAATGAAAATATTTGCACATGGTTGAATAGAACAATTCAGTTTGATGGCTGGTTGTTATATCTCTCGACAAGAAGAATGACTTAGGGGTGGAGATCAGTGACATGTGAATAATAAAGGTCTGACTTGGCCCCTTTTTGTGGGGAAACCTTCAAACGTGGTGAAATTGATTTAGAAAGGGTTCAAAACGTTGATCTTTGACTGAAATATGATTCGTCTTTTCCGGAAATAATTGAATGAATGCGTTGAGATATTGACATATCACACCGGGTTCGAGTGATTTGAGACCGAGTAGTTTATTCCGCTATTACGAGCTGCATTCAATGTTATGGCAAAATCTGTTATTGTGCATTGTTTAAAACAGTGTTAATGACGGTATTTTTATAACTTCTTTCCGTCTGTCAATACAAAAAAGTCAATGTTTTATTAAATGTGCTACAACAGTCATTGGTTTCGTGATTACTTTCATTAGCGGTCCTTGCGTTCTGGTTTGTATTCTGTTTCCCCTTTCGATGTAACCTTAATTAAACATGAACTATTGATAACAATTATTGAATCAGTGCTGAATCAGTTATTTGTATTGTTTGATCTACCCAGAAAATGTAAACCAAATAAAGGTCCGTTTGTTTTTAGCTTTTTATGATGAAAAGCGTTCGTAAAGTATTCAGTTACGTTTGTGGGGCGATTAATGCTTGTGACGATAGATCTGATACCGCTCCTGTAACTGTCTGCAGTTCGACTAACAACTGAAATATGATTGAAAAAGTAGCTGTTTAATGAGAGACATAAAACAGTATTAATCTAAAACTTATCCCTAATTAACCAAATAAATACTCGTAGGACTATAAACATGATAAATATGACTCTAAAATAAATAAACACATACATATATGCAGTATATCAGTTTCTTGTCCTAATCAAATAATTAAATAAATATAACTATAAATTTGACTCTATAAATAAAATAGCGAGTAAACAAATACAAGTATGCAGTAATTCAGTTTCCGGTCCTCATCAAATAATTACATAAATACGTATGACTAAATATGGCTCTATAAATAAAATTTGAGAGTAAACAAACACATGTATGCTGTAATTCAGTTTCTTGTCCTAATCAAATGAATAGATATAACTTAAAATATAACTCTATAAATAAGAATTTGTGAGTAAACACATACATGTATGCAGTAATTCAGTTTTCTGGCCTCATCATCGGCTTTATCGTCATCTAATGTAGCCTCAGCACGTTTTAATGAAAACAATAATACTAAGAATCGATAAAAAGCCTACAATGACTTTCAGTCAATAAACTTTTAAAGTTTCTTCTCACGCCAATCACTAGTTCGATGCCGGTTTAGGTGCTGGTGTGAGACCTGTGATTGCACCACATGGTAAGCGTGGGACCTTGTAGCTTTAATATAACCACAAGAAACAAAGTGGAACAAATGCTCATTAAGCACTACTTTGACACAATTCACAATTGTCAACCATTGATTAATGACTTGAAATTCAAGGAAAGGATACCATTTGCACCTAACACCACTCCATAGTTTTCA
This sequence comes from Mactra quadrangularis, assembly GCA_025267735.1. Lineage (NCBI taxonomy): Eukaryota > Metazoa > Mollusca > Bivalvia > Venerida > Mactridae > Mactra > Mactra quadrangularis. Next base: position 58,133,777 of record CM046303.1, on the reverse strand, counting down.
AATGGTTTTCTGATTATTTTGTACAATGTAACATTTCACAGACGTATAAGAAAAGTTAGGTACAGCTGCATTTCTCAGAATGGTTCCTGAAATGATACGGGCAATGACATGGCCCTTTGAATTCTCATTACTCATGAAGCAACGAAACACTTCCACCGTCACATGGCTGACAGGACGGTCAAATACAATTCCCCGAAATAACGTTAAGTGAAAACGATAGTTAGCGAAGAGTAGACGAAACATCCTTTTGTTCCCCATGTCATTGATAAATCACCTAAAATCAGAATACGATTTTGATTGATGATAGGGCAGTGGCGTCCGGATCTCAGAATGTCATATATTTAAGCTATAGAATAGGAGGTTTCAATTAAGGCAATGTTTTAATGGCATTCTGTCGAAGCATCGGTGCCAATTAAAATGTTTGAGTCTGTAAATGTTATGACAAGTGGTTGAAGTAAGGATTGAGGAAAGATTGATGAATTAATTATTGTATCAAAGCTTTCAAAAGATATTATGGCTCATGGGATTTCATATTTTCCCATACGTCTTCAAATAAGTGATAATTACGTGTGGACTGATGTTGAAACGTATCGCTGTAATTCAAAAGACATTGACGTTAACTATCCTGATGGATCAGAATCAAATACAGGACATGAATTATGGTGGACGCTTGATGTTTGCCATTTGAATGAACACTGATCAATATTTATCTCATTGAAGGATTAAGACATTGGTCCCTTGATTGTAGCCAGAAGCACAACAAAAGAAATGACGCAACGCTGTTGTTACTCATTTATCTTAATTGGAAACCGGTCGGTTAAACAATGAGCTGAATTAAATAATCTTTACCGCATCAAGTCATCACTCTACAGATTATTCTAAACATGAGTTTTACTTATCATACGCCGCTCGGCTAGCTCAGTTGGTAGCACGCAAGTCTACTGATCGAGGGGTCGTGGGTTTGATTCCCAGGGCGGGGCATACTTTCGTGGAGCTTGGTCATGAAATGATTTCTACGGCCATTCTCTCTCCTACCAATGATTCTTAATTATGTAGGGCAGTTGCCAGTCACTGACGAAAGTTTGTGCTTAGTAGTTGGTTAACAGCTAAATCCAGAGATGTAGCCTTTCCAGGAACAGTAGGTAGGTTGACTGACCGCCGTTATATGACCTATGCAATGTGTTGCTACGGCGTTAAACCCAACAAAACAAACAAACACACAATGTACTTGTCATACATTTACAAAAATTGTGATGGCTCTATCGAAAGCTCTCAAGTCTTATCGAGAGAAGATTGCTACAATGAGGTTTCTTTAAATATGAAAATGCATGACTATGATGTCTTTAAGGTGGAAAATGTTCAAAGATAGCTGTCTGTTAAGGTGTTAAGGAGAGTATGTATTTATTGGATTTAACGCCGTATCAACACAATTTAGGTCATTTCACGGCGTCCAGCGCACCTAACCTAGCTTTCCTGGACCATTGTCCATAACCAGTACTCACCTACCCTTCCATAAGGCCGGAAACTTCTCCATATCATCTAACCAATGGAGGAAAATCGACATTATTGTCAAATTTTCATGGAAGGGTATAACCTCCCCGGGTGGGATTCGAACCCGCACTCCCTCGGGCGGCGGTCGTTAATAATAGACTAAATGAACAATGTACCAAGTAAAACAAGCAGACGATAAATACTCGCGCTTTAACTATCTTGCAAAGAATAACAAATAAAAGAGATTTTTTCTATTGTTCCAAGTCTTTTGAATATTCCAAGTCTACAAACTTGGATAAAGCAAAAGCTATTATTGAGATGATACAGAATCCGTCAGAGATGGATGGCTTTAGTAATTTATATCTTTAAGAAAGAGTAAATACATCAGATGAGAAAATATGAAATATTTGGTCATTTGACTAATATAGGAGATGACAATGAATACAGACTTTGAGTCTTCTTTATTTTTATGACGTTTATATCTAATAATATTAATACATACTTCTAAATAATCTTGAAATCTTTGTCAGCCTGGAGACACCGCAACAATGTGTTGGACTCTAAGTCAAGAACTGTCTTTGACTTAATTTATTATAGCGCCTAGTCTGACATATCAGTTCACAACGTCTTACTCTTTGATCTCACCGCCGTTGTTTGTATGACAAAACAGGCTCAATCAAATCTTCGTTTGATATGTATGTGGCAGGAAAGTGTATTTGGAACAAACAAATATCTCCGTACAATTTATTGTATTCTTGATTAGATGTCACATTGTCAAACATTATTAACGAGATGTGTAGATGGAAAATTGAAGGATGACTCTTTCTTTCTCCTTGTCTCTCACTATCTCTTTCTCTCTCTGGAAGCTTATCATGCCCCAAATAGATGATGATGTATTGTCGGTAATATCGTCAAGAATCTAAGTGATGTATTGTGGAAAATGTCGCCTAAAGATCACATAATCATTTATTGTTGATTATTTCCAAAAAATTCGCTTGGAAAATCTATTAATTCTGATTTTATATATGTATAGAACTGAGTGTTTATTTGGGCGCGATACGACAGTAAGTTAAAATGTTTTGACAAAAGCGACTATGCCAAACTGTAGGCTGCAACCCATTGCAAAACGGGATGAGAAGAAAGTTAGCAAAGAAATGCGCAAGTATTTGGTTACATTGTTGTAATTTTAGACGACGTGTTGAGGTTATAATTTCTCAGAATGGTCGTCACATTATTATGTTGTAATTGGTGATGTTATGTTTTTGTTATGGTAAATCATTTTCTTATGAGTATGGCTCTTTTGTAATTCCATGTACTATGATTTGTCATTATTGAACATTAAAAAATCTGATTCATAACAAGCTATAACTGTTTGAAATAAGAACATATATTATAAATCACCCTGTATTTCGTAACTACCATTTGAAAATCACATGGTGTCTCATACATTCCACTGGAAGCAGAGCTCACTCATGGTGAGTGTCAGAAATAAAACAAACCCTAGAACTGTATATTTGAGTTAAGATGACTTGTCACATTGTCACTAATTAATTGTTGGGGAGGATTTCAACTGTACGACTTAAATTTATAAATAGAATTTTCTATTTTTTGTTGGGTGTTTTATGGCGTTTACGACTTCTTCAGATGGAGCAAAACTTGTGACTTGAATAGATAGAGTGATTGGACTCCAAGTGTTTCGGGTTAAATCTTAAGATCTATACACCTCAATTGTCCATTTGTGAATACTTTTCAATGACCCTAACTCATTAGGAAAGTGAAAATAAACAATACTGATAATTCGAGTACTGTTATATATCGATTCCTTTAAATTAGACCTCTATCTTAGGTCATTCATCACAGTCCAGTCTGAATGAAAAGTAAAAGAAGGAAAAAACCACAAAACAACGGCAGCGTAAAATCAATCGGCGGTCGCTATTTTCAATATACAGTGATATATTAGGTTTGAGTGACAGGAAAGTTGATTGCATTGTCAAATGGTAACATCAATTGTTACTACGGCGATGTCACACGCCAAGTCTTCATCCATAACGTCAATTGTAGAATAGAGCGCCGTAGATCAATGTTGACACGTGCAACCCCTGTGTGTCTGTGGCGATAAATCAAGGGAATAACTAGTCGTGTTTACAAGAAGCATAAAGCAGGAGGCATATTAAATTCCTGGAGGGATAGTATTTTGATGCTATATAATATAAATTTGTTATTTGTTATTAATATGAAGTATTACTAGTATTAATTTGATATATTTGTTTGACAAGGTAATGTACAAATTATCAGTAATGTGAGTGCTTAGATTATTGTGTTTTTCTGTAACAATGGACGCTTGGAACACGTACTGTTATGGTTTTGGTTTTTTACAACTAATGTATTTCCGAAGCACATTTAACGCACGGTGGCAATACCACGTGACTATGACGTCACAAATGTTACGGTTTGAAGAAGAAAACATTGAAAATCAGCCTCGTCTCAAAGTTCTTAAGAGCTGTAAGTCTATTTATTCTTGCCAGAAGTATAAAACTGGCGTTGGAGATGTGATGTGCAGCAAAATGGTATACAGTACACACTTTTCTGCTAAGCCTCGAGTAGCCTAGGTATCATGCAAATCTGACAATAATTAAAAAAAACCAGCTCTTTAAAACTTTGAGTCGAGGCCGATTTTACGATTGTCTTCTTGAAAGCATTTCATTTGTGGTGTCATAATCACGTGGTATTGCCATCTTGTAACCTATACAATTATTGGTTATTATGGTGTATGCTGATGAACGTCCAAAAAGGTTTTCTCGTCCATTTAGATCAGACCAATCATACTGAGGGTCCTAATAGTGCTAATAAAATAGCATTGATACTGTGTCCCCATTAAATGGAAAATTGTGCCCATTTTTTAAAATATTGTTGCCCGAAGCCATTATGGCATATGGGCGAGCCTAAAGAAACACACATCTGATCTGTCCATTAAATATTTGACCTAAGTCCTATCAGCACAGCTAGTTTTATCAAAAGTTTACTTACTTAATTTTGAATAACTTCTATAGAGGGTGATGAATTTACAAATTTGAATTACTGTCCCATCTAAAATCTACCATGATTATAAATGAGTTTGACAGGAAATTGGTACCAAATTGATAGTGTATCGCATGTAAAACTTTGAGGAATAATCTGCATGCATGCTTCAATGCCATATAAATCAAGAAAACAGATATAAAATGAAATTCCATGTTATTACTGATATTAAAACGAATTCTTTTATTCGACATTCGGCATAATTTGGATAATTATGACCGTTAGAAGAAATTAAACGTTGCATTTGGTTTTAAAATGCGCCAGATAGTTTCATGTAAATCTTGTTTCAGATCGTAATGGTCTTAAATATTGAGATTAAAAAGTAAAATTATGGGCAATAAATTCTTCGAATTATTTATTGTCGTTTTGGGGAAAAAACTTTGTTTTAAGATTGAATGGAACACAACGAGGAACAACTGAAGAAACTGTTTTACAGTAAAGTCTCTCAAATCATTCTGAATTAATGAATTTCTACGTTCAAAATTTAAGTACATTTTATCGTTACTTTCCTCATATAAACATTTGTAATATGTCACTTTATGTGGCATTTAGTGGTAATTTTGATTGGTGGGAAAACCTACAATTGATTTTGATACTAATAAATTTTTGATTTGTTAAGTAAATATAGTTTTATTAGCAAGACTGTGCAACAGGCGAAGCTATAAGCGGAATTTCAGAATTGCGATCTTGAGTAGTGGTCCATTTTTCCGCATGCCAGCAAATAGTTCAATATCAAAAACTCGATATATAACTGCCTTTATATTGCATTCACACATATTTCATAAAATTCATTGTGACATCAAATCTCTTCAATTTTGTGAACAATTAAACTATGTTAGAAAAGTAATAACTCGACTGGTTACCGCGGATGTATACATGTACATCGATTTCATTCATGAAAAATTATGAATGAAAATATTTTACTCGGCCCCGTATCAAGGACTATAGTCACGTGATTAACAATTCAATAAACCTGAAAAGACTCGATCAAACGCTTTACTTTTAATTAGTAAGAGCGGTTAAATTTCAACAGTGGAGTAAATGGTTTATTTCTGTGTAAAAAAATAAACAAATATTGAATGACACAATATGCTAGTTGTGAAGTAGTCTATTCGCCGTGCAAATTCGAATATTTCATTATAAGTTCATTACTACTGTTCTTCGCAGTGAAACTTCGAATATTCGTAACTTTGAAATTAATGTGCATAATATCTTAATAATCATTTCAGGGAAGTAAATAGGTATTTCTTTCCAAAATTGTTTACAAATATTGTATAACGAGTTAGTAATTCGAATATTTCCTACGTCGAGATCTGCTATGACTCCTTGCTATGATAATTCGATTATGCGTAATTTTGTAACAAGCTCACCCCGGACAACTGTGGACGCGTGTATAGATCTACGCACGATGTATCGTTTAGATCTATACCGCCGGAGTCGATCTACGTCAGTGGAGGTTTCTCCGAGGTGAACTGGTTGGTATCGGGGTTGAGAGGCCTGTCGAGTGGTTCTCTTACATCTGTGGTTCAATTGGTAGCGTAAACGAATGAAGTTCACTCGATGCTCTGGTCAGCACTGTCTGCGTACCAGGTACACAAGGGTGAACACAAAGACAACTCACAGAGTTCGATGTAAACATGACAGGAACGCTGACATAAAACAAAATGTTCTCATAACAAAATGGATCAAAACTTGCGTTAAAACTGGATTTAAACATTAACATTCAGCAAAAGTGTACGGAATTAACCAATTCACATCTAGGATTAGGATTTAACATCGAAGGATACAATTTACAAATTAACTGGAATATAGAGGATCCAAATATGCGAACGTCGCGAAAACTGGTTACGAAACATATGGATAAACAAACATTGATTTGAGCTCAGAATCCTAGTTCATAACCTACATATATGCGCTAATGTGTTCTGTGTGTTGCCCAGAACACTAGTCATTATGTGCTTTATGGCTAGAGACATGCATCATGCTCACTAAACAGGTCAACAGGAAACATGGTCACGGAACTCAGAAAATGTAAACATGAATTACAAGGTAACTTCTGATTTCAAACTGTAGTTATTATGTGTATTAAACCCCGGCCCGATTCAATATTAGCTGGGGAGGTGGGGGCTATTGCATTTACCGGTACGTATAGTGCGGACACATTGACCCCGACCTGACCTTAATGCAAGAATATGTATTACATTGAATACGAATGTAGTATTAATGTTAGAAAACAATCAGATTATACCGTCAAGGCTCGAATGTAATTATAACACAGGGATTAATTTTAAGTACATTTAAAGTGTACAATGAGTCTCTATTACACATGGCAGTGGCTAGAGTTACGGTACCGTACGAGAACACACGTTTCACGCATTATGACATGTTTAAGACTTTGATTACACAAATCTGCTGACCTCCCTGTTTTATGTAATACCCGAGTCCAAAATATGTAAACAAATTGAGTTGTTTGTCTCAAATTATCCTAAACAAGCTATACGCACGTTATTTGACTCTAGACAACCCTGTCACGGTTGTCTACAGTTACGGAACTTCCGTAACTCTAGAACCTGGGTCTAGAGTTACGGTACCGTAACTCTAGTCTCTGCCATTACACATAGGCCGGACCAGAATATTATAAGATGAGGCTAGCTACAAATTCAAAAGTTGTAGGTTTTAGCCCCAAAACCGCCATCCACGCCCATTTTATTATAATTTGTAATTACAAATGTAAGAAAACAAGTCTCACGTTTGAATGCATATATATACTCTATACATGTCTTCTTAAACTTATAATGTAACCCATAGACGAGATTACACCCTTGTAAATAATGATTTAAATTTTTTCTTCAAGTGTTCAACATGATTTTGATATTTTACTTGAAGTACAATATTTTGTGATTATAGACAGGATGTATGAAAGAATTGTGTTGACATTACAGAAAATCATTATTTCTATTGAATGAGGAAATAAGACTTCTCACAGCTCTTCATCAACTAGTAATTATACAAGTCCATTGATCAATGAGTTACTAGAAAATGTATGCCAATCTTTCTTAAAAAGCTCTTAATCATCAGATTTGATTTATACCTAAATTAATGACTGGTTATACGTGAGACTAAAACTAAAACTTGAACTATTAATGGTTGTTTGAGCCTTCAACACAGTCTTGCTTCAGTGCTTTTCAGCACTTTGATTATTTATGAGGTCGAAAATTTTGTATCATCAAGTATGCTTGGAAATCACTTTGTTAACAACGGTCTACCAACAAAATTTTCGTGGCCATGTTACAAAATTTCATTGTTTCAGCTAGCAATGTTACAACTTGCTTTGTAATAAAAACACGAATGGTTATAATTATTGCAAAAAACGGGTAATAAAATAAGAGGTTAAACAAGCTCATCCTTTCTGTACATTTTGTAATAAAATCTCGAAATGCAATAAATAATTGGATGTATCATTTCCAGATAAAATTTAGTTCATCTTTTTAAATCATTTTTGTAGAAAGAAACTATTGGTTCACTAGCTATAGTTATAAGTCAGAATAGACAAATTACTTAAGTGTCTATATGTTTAAATAAAGTTGAAGTGATTTAACATGAAAAATATTTTTCATGTTCAAACCCCTTTTGTAAAAACACGTTTAATTTGTAATTATCAATTCCAATTATAATTCCGATGGGTTAGCTTCGTCATGAAATAATTTCTACGACCATTCTCCCTCCTACCTCTTATTCTATATCATGTCTGGCAGTTGTCAGTCACTGACGGATGTGTGTGCCTAGTAACTGGTTAATAACTAAATTCAGAGGTTGAGCCTTTAGCTTTTCCAGGAACGGTGAGCAGGTTGACTGACCGCCGTTATATAACTTATACAATGTGTTGCTACGGCGTTAAACCCGTACCAAGTCAAAATATGCATGAATTTTGATTAATGAAATTCGTATTAAACAAAGCTCTATGTTTAACTACAGTTATTTGTAATTAAATTTCGACTTAGACGTACATTATATTAAACAATAAAGATAAATCTTACAGACCAGTTAACATGCAATACGTCACCTTTTACATAAATGACATGCTTGTATTTGATGACAATGTCAGTTCTATTTGACTTCTTTGCAGTAAATTTGCCTCTTTATTAACATTAGAAAACAGTCAGTACCGTCAGTGACATCTCACTTTACTGTATGGCGTGCCGCCATTGACATTGGTCATCTTGTTTCCAACGCTAAATTTAAAATGGCGACGCAAGTTACTAGATAGTCAGGTTCCCGACGTTTACTCAATAGTACACATTTGTTAGAACAGTAAGGGGCAGGTAATCCAGACTCGTTATTTGATAGCATTCAAAGATAAACATGTAGTCGGCCAGCTTTCTTTTTTTAGAATCGCAGTGTAATAGGACATTCAGTCACGTGATTTTAAGAATATTAACAAACTCATGTATTTCGTTCGTCAAATTCTGACAGTAACCAAAAATCAAAATATTGGAATACTGAATGACTGTCGTGCACATTGAAACCTAACAAAATAATACTAATGATTACCCCTTACACATTAGATTCAAGTAAGAATCGAACAGGGCAAAAATGCGGGCAAAGTGTTTATTTTACCCTATATTACTGGCAAATATTATAAAGATTTTATTTTCCTCTTCTTGCCATACACAATATTGAAGTACAGTTTTCCCCTGTACACTTTGCATACAAATTCTGTAGGTTCATTAATGTAGTAAAATATGATAAATATGGTACAATACTGTAAAACAACCTAAACTTCAAGTATTACAATGGATGATCGCAGTATCTTTACAATAAACAGCTACAGACACTATCAATATACTTGACTACGCCCCTTCCACACGCTTATCATTATAAGTAAACTTATGTCACTGATCGAGTCAGATGACGGAACTACTAGTATCGCCTAGAAGTTGACTGCGTAGTAAATCAGAGGCATATGTATCACTCCGCGGGTTAAACTGGTCAGTCATTTTCGTAAGCCATTCGACGAAATCGCCGAAAGTCTAACTAGAAAATATTTAAATAGTGCATAGATAATTTGTACATTATTTCCTTTGAATCATCTGCACAAATAATTTTTTACACAAATTCAAGTTTTCCATTCTTTTACAGTTTCGAGCTAACGATTTATTTATTTATTGGAGTTAACGCCGTATCAACACAATTTAGGTCATTTCACGGCGTCCAGCGCACCTAACCTAGCTTTCCTGGACCATTGTCTATAACCAGTACTCACCCATCGTCGGTAACCCACGGTACTCATACATTATGAATATTATCGTTGACGTAATACCCTGGGTTACCGAGGATGGTACTCACCTACCCTTCCACAAGGCCGGAAACTTCTCCATATTATCTAATCAATGGAGGAAAATCGATATTATTGTCAAATTTTCATGGAAGGGTATAACCTCCCCGGGTGGGATTCGAACCCGCACCCCCTCGGGCACGAGTATCCAAATCCCGGCGCTCTACCAACTGCGCTATCGACCCGGGTTCGAGCTAACGATCAAATCGCACAGGGTCAATAGGGATTTTTCGCAGAAAAAAGTATGTACATGTAGTTATTTAATGCGCTATGTGATGTCATTCAATTATTGTCTGGAAAAGGTAATCGGCAAAATTCATAATTGCTGACCCCATTAGTTGTTGTTGTTGGTGTATACCACTTGACTATAGACCTTGGTAAAGCATTGGTTCGTTGCAATCTGAATGCAATGCTTAGTTTTTCTATGAACTAAGCTAGACAACTGTCTGTGGAATGTACCGAGTATTTCGATTGATAACGATGGTTTCAATCTTAACTCGAACGTGTTTGTCCAATGCAAACACTTGTATTTCGGTAATGGGAATAACCAGATAATTATTAAGGCTGCAAAGACTCGATTCGATAAATCAAAAATCGATTGCGAGGACAAAGATTCGATTCGGGACCTGCAGTTTTTCAATTGGATACCTGCCTTTAAACCTGTCGCTAAAAGTTTTAAAAGCAGCGCTAGTTATGATTGCAATGGTGCCAATGACACACCATAGTGAAAAGGAAACATATATTACAATTATAATGTACAGTTCTTGACTTTAAAAACTCTGTATACATATGTATCATGTCTGTCAGAGCGTGTATGCGAAAACAAATTGGTAATGTTGAAAGCCTTCATGCCTCCAGTGTTATAAATGCCAGGCGGTTGACGTTTAAACGGCTCCGCTGACAAGTTAGACGTTGATTTAGTCTCTGTACGAAGTTATGATGACAACACTGATGAGAGATATTCGCATGAATTTGATAAGAGAACGCCAGCTGCCTTGTTTAACAGCGATATAGTTACTATATTTATCTTACAACGTGAAGGCATGTTAAATCAATCTAATACAATCATGTACCTCGTTTTGAAAACAACAAATCTTAGCTTAAACGTTGAAGTTTATATTTCTATTTCTAAAATACTATTAAAAAGGTGTTAGTTAGTTTGTTTGTTTGTTTGATTTAACGCCGTAGCAACACACTATTATAGGTCATATAACGGCGGTCAATCAACCTACTCATTTCTCCTGGAAAGGCTAAATCTCTGGATTTAGCTGTTAACCAACTACTAAGCACATACTTTCGTCAGTGACTGACAACTGCCCTTCATAATTAAAAATCATTGGTAGGGAGGAGAATGGCCGCAGAAATAATTTCATGACCAAGCTCCACGAAAGTATGCCCCCGCCCGGGAATCGAACCCACGGCCCCTCCCTCGATCAGTAGACTTGCGTGCTACCAACTGAGCTAGCCGGGCGGCTAAAATGTGTTAGCAAGCATATCGGGATTAGTTACAGCTGCAGTAAAAAAACCAAGCCGCGGCCGTGGCGTAGTAGTTAGCATGTCTGACTTCGAATCCGGAGATCGCGGGTTGCGGTAGGTCATACCCTTTACATGAGTTGTCGGCCTCGTGGTAGGGGTGATAGAAAAGTGTCCAGGAAACCTATAGTAGGAAGAGCTGGCCGTCGTATATATCCTAAATATGTGTTGAATACGACGTAAAAAAGTAAATAAACACTGACTTATTAAGAAGGCATACGTAATACAGAACTCTTTAATATGACTGGCTGAGGTTATAACCCAACTGTATCCACCGCGAGTTCAATTTGGATAATTTTCGTTTCAAATATTATAATATTTGATTTCAAACATAAGGTCATGCATATTTTTGAGATACTTATTGAAATGGACAAAATATAAGCTGACTTTCTCCAACCCGAGATTTTTCACAAAAGCTTTGAAAGGGGTCATGCATATGCAGGCCAACAATACCAATTATTTAATCAAACTCAAATTGTTGGATAATATAAATACTGAATGTAAATGTTTTTTGTCTCACTCAGAAAAGTAATTACAATGTAGCTATAAACAAGAAAACATTTTATACTTAATATGCCTTTGCAAACTGTTATCCAAAAATGATTTACTGCGAAATCAAAACTAACGCAAAGATGCCTGCAAACTAAGTATACATGCAGTGCCAGTTTCGAGAGTCCAATGATATGAACTAGAACTAATACAGGGCTTATATTCTTCATAGATCTATTGTTCGTTTTTTCTCAACTGTCAAAACATGAATAATTTCACAGTGAATGCGTTTGTTAAAATTATTGTAGTAATACACCCATGAGTTTCCGAAACTGTGTATTATGAATGAGTAAAGCTTCTTATGCCGTATGATAAGTTTTAGACAAGATATTTTTAATAAAAATTAGGCCGCCAGGACAAAAACAATGCATTCAGTCACCGTGAAATTATACAAGCTTTGACAGTTGAGAAAAAACGGACACTACTCACTAACTAATAGTCCAAATAGAAAGTTCATAAACCATGTTCAGTAGGTACTTAGATATTTTTCGGCGTAGCTGTCTAAGCTGGATTTTGACCTACATTTCTGTATAATGACGTCTTGTCTGGGATTTCGGAAATCCGCCGTTCTATTGGATGATTTTATAAGCACTGAAAATGACGTACGGGGGAAACACAGAAAATCCCCTCTTCGATTGGATGGCCCTGACACGCGCGAAAAAATAAAGGCCACACTATTGTAATGCAGTGTTTTACGAAATTTTGCTTCGTTCGTAGAATTTTTTTTTGGGTAGACTTCTATTGCTTTCCAAAGTGTTTTTTTCATATTGTAACAATAAAAAGTTACGTGTCAAACACAATATTTTATGGGTAAAATGAATTACGTCTCCAGATGTGAACCGGTTTCTCGTAAAAAGTCTGACATATTACCCAATAATTATTAAGTTAGCCTCACAACGTTCAGTTTCCGGGGTTTACACTTTGAGAGTCACAGCTCCACATATATTTATTAATCTGCAGAGTTATTGGTACGTAACTTTTAAGGTTCTGGAACTGTAACTAACTTCGGTAAACTTCCACACTCGATACAATCCGGGTTTTTCCCGAATACCTATCTTCGTCAAGTTTCGTAATTGCTATTTTTAGAAATTTTCACCACGTGACGTGGGTTTTTCCAGAAGTCATAGGGTAACGCATTTTCCGAAAATGGCGAAACCAGACGCTCTACAGCGTGATCGTAGTTAGTAATCGTAAAAATAATGGTTTATCGACATTATCGAAAAACAATGAAAAGCCGTAGTGGATCATAACTTTTGCGTTGATTCTGTTTGTACAGGTGTAAAATACATTTTTTTCATCTTTTTTTACGATGTAAATTGGGTATGACTGAAACACGAAATGGAGATTTTGAGGCGAAATGTACGAAATGGAGAATTTGGGGCAAAATGGGGTTTTGATTGTTTAATCTATTTTGTGTACTGAAAATGAACAAAGGTAAAATAATCTACACAAATATCGATAAACTGGAAAGAATGTTTAACTTATATTGATTTATTGCCGAATTCCCACAAATAATCGTACCAAAGTCAGCATATAAAGACAAAATCGTTGCACATTTTCTGTTTTTAATATCATCATATTCTAATTATAAAAAAAACAATACAATAAACAGCATAATTTGAAAGCTAAGGCACATAATATGCCAACATTACTAACTCTAGTGTCCAACTGTTTGTGCAAAAAACGACAACAGCAGAAAACATAGCTGGTACAAGTTTAATCCCCAAATAGTCCCCTCAAGCTTGCCAAAAAGCATTGGAGAGAAGGTTTTTATATGATAATGCAGAGTTTAACATACATTTTCCATCTCAAATACCAATTTTAGATGATATATTTGTATAAAGTAGTATTATTTGTAATTGACCATTTTGACGTTATTTTTCTCTATAAAATCTCTTGCAGTTTCAGTTCAGTAATCTCATACAAATTCTTATAAAAAATTTAAGAAACGGTAAAATTTCTTAAATTTTTCATTATATGGGCAGTTAATACTGCAGAAAAATTTAAAACTAGCTGCATGTGTCTAACTAAATTCTAACTTGAGATATTTGCTTTTAAAGATAGGGTAATTTTTTTAACATTCTCAAAAACTCGGATTTTTTGCTTGGGGGTACATGTATGCAAATCTCTGTATTTTTATATGTATTTGTCCAAAGTGTAACCTGGTTGCTCTGATTTGTCATTACATGACTGTATAACAAGAAAATGGATTAAAACTTGGAAATAAAACAGCAGAATTTGAAAAAAAAAGTTCTTTCACATTTTGTCCCAGCACAATTTACGGTCTTTCTGAAAATCAAGGGTCACGTTATAAAAATGCACATAACTTAAGTTACAAACGGTAAATGTCTTTAAAATTTCAGCATTCAATGTCTTTAATAGTATAGATTCAAGAAACAATATCAGTTTAAGAATTGTGGAAGGTCACCATTACAGTTCCAGAACCTTAAGAATAAATTCATAATTTTTGTTTTGTAGCATTAATGAATAGGTTTTCACAATGCAATTTTCAAAAATCTTCTTGTCTCAAACTACAAGGCCTTGAGCTTTCATATTTGGTATATAACATCATCTAGAGGTCCTCCATCACAGTTGTTCAAATTATGCCCCTGGGTCAAAATTGACCCCACCCCATGAATCACAATATTACATTGAATTATATAAGGAAAAGTTCAAACAACATCTTCTCTTGAACCGCTTATGATAATTCGCCCTAACTCAACAGGAATGGTCCGTGGGTGGTTCCCTACCAAAATTGTTCAAATAGGTCTGATTGGTTGGATAAGTAGGTCACTGGGTCAAAAAATAGGTTTTAACATTAGTGGTCCTCTGTAAATGGCTCTTCTGTGACCTTTGACCTTTTCCTCAGGTGAGCACCCAGGGCCCTTTGGGCCCTGTTGTTTTTAAATCGACGCCGTTTGTCTTTTTTAAAGACATTTCTTGTTTGTTATAAGAATACACATGTATTATTATTATTATTATTTTAAGTTGACAAATTATACATGTTTCGTTCAGTGAGGTTATAAAAACACTATAAGCGGGCATGGCCGAGTGGTTGCGACGCTGGTCTGATAATCATTGGATAACCAGCTCCGCGTTGTTTCTCATCTCATTCAAAACTTACCTCGCTTTTTCCTTTAGCAAGAAACTTTATCCTTCCAGCTCAGTAATGGGGAACCAAGGAGCGGACTCGAAAGTGATTAATCTAAGATTTAAGAACTTATTTCACAATGGAGCTAAAGCAAATCAATAAAAACTTAACTAAACACTTCAAATTACTCTTTATTTCCTTCGATATCTCATAATTTTAAATTCAATATTAGTATATGGATTTGTTTATCATAAGGAATATACAAATTTTCTACTTTTATTAAAACTAATATTTTCCGCAGACAATAAAAATGTATTAGTTTTCCTTCCATTGAAACTAAATCATCAGAAAAACAAATTGTATATTAAGAAACATATAACATACAACTTTCATAACATCCTATTGCTTAGATATATATTAATTTGTTTTCAAATAATATATGAAGAGTATACACGAAATATTCTTTATTTTCCTCTTTGTTATTAGTATTATAACTTATTGCAAAGAGTCTGGCTGAATAAAGATTATACTGAAAGTTCAATTTTGGACAAATAAGATATCACTAATGAATAAATATTTCTTTTTTTATCCAAGAAACGTGGCCTATCATATGAAAATTATTTAGTGAAAAAAACTTGTTTAAGTTAATATTTAAAATGAATCTATATTTGTCGTCGATGTCTGGTAAACTGTTCTCCGAAAGTCTGGCGAGATAATCTATGCAGGCTAGGATTAGAATTCCATGTATATATATCATACTAGAGCCAGACAAGGTCATCTTAAGGTATACAATCTACCACTAACAATCAAAAACTGATTTCTAAATGTGTGGTACCCTGATAATAAAATATGATATTTTCACCCACTACAATTTGTTTATCATTTTGTATGGATAAGATTCTCGACATAGCTTACGACTGCTTAATTGTTGGATAATAACTGTCATCTGGAGTATGTAATTACCTCCCTTCCATATGAAAATGGACAATTTAAATAAGTCGATAAAAGTCGGGGATGTATTAAGGGCCCTTTAAAGGTGATGTTTCGACACCTTTGGGGAACTGTGTGGTTAACGGTGGCGTTATGTTACACTGTTCAGGACAAGTCCAGTTAACAGTAGCATCATGTTGTACTGTTCAGGACACCAACTTTCAATATCAAATAAATAAAAACATATGTAAAATTAGTGATAAAAAATGTAAAATTAAGTCGAATCATAAACTGTAAATGCAGTAGGTCCAAAAATATGAAATATAAAAGCTCAATAAAAACAATACAAAAATACACTTACACACTATATTACACCATGTGTGATAAATTTTATTTTGTTTTGTGTAATTGTAGATACATTATGTATTTATGGTGGAGTGTTTTTACGTTTTTATCTTTTATAATTTATCTTTTTGTACAACGTCATTGAATATGTAATATAGAATTAGACGTTGAATCAAATGAAAAAGTTTAAGTTAAAGTTTAAGGTTGGCATAGTTAAAAATCTGACAAGGGGAAAACTTAGAAATACAATATATACAATTATTTCTAAAATAAATTAGGCCGCCTTAAAAACAATGTCTTCAATTCGATGCTGAATACCTTAACTTATAACAGAAGTGAAACCCACGCAAACACTACGTGCGACTGGATCGAACATAAATATAATACAGGACCAGAAACAAATAAGCTCAGAATAATTAATTTTCTCCCTCTTGTAAAATATGCAATATAGTTTATTTTTTTATTGGGTTTAACCTCGTGTCACAAATTTTGTCCCTATTTGGAGTTAGCTCACCTATTTAAGTTGCTTTGGAGCTTTGTCTATAACCGGTACTCACTTACTCTTCCACGAGATCGACAGCATTTCATATACTTTATTAATGGAGGAAAATCGACGAAGGAAAATAGACATTCCGTCGAATGTTCACGGAATGGTATAACCAGCCCGGATGAGTCTCGAACAGGCAACCTCTTAGGGACACTTGATTTGAAAACCTTTGCTTTTTCTAATTCAGAATACTCTATAGGGATTTTATGTAAATTCAGAGGCGGATCCAGAATTTTTTTCTAGGGGGTCTGAACTTTTCTAGGGGGGGGGGGGGTCCGAACCTCGAACCACAACCACATTATACACATTTTGCAGAAAAATTGCAACACATTGATAATAAAAACTACATGACCATAAACACTTTGTTAAGCAACGAGAAAATTTGCTTCATACTACTTAAAATGACTTACAAGCAAGAAATAAACTAATGAACATGTACATTTTCCAAATTTTAGGGGAGTCCGGACCCCCCTGATCCCCCGCTTGATCCTCCCATGAAATTTTAGATTTATAAATAATATAGATAATAACGGAACAAGGTTTATTCCTGCATGCGCGAAGCATTTTTCTGCTGAAATCTAAGCAATTTTAAATATTTCTAGCTTTGTTCGCATCTATCATTCAATCATTACTAATCTATAGGGTTAGCAAGCAGTATATCCATTAGTAGACTTTGAGTTATCGCATTATTATTACAACATGACCTGAAAAAAAGTGATAAAATCAGTAGGAAAAAATCAGCACCATTTGCATTCCATACAATTAAAACGGGTAAATTAGGAATACGATCCTTAACACCTATAAAACCTCTAAATTATAGAAATTACCCTCATTTTAGAGAGCTCTCCTTCAGATTAACACGTGTTTTTCCAATAAAAAGTAAAAGATTGTTTTAAGTTCATATTTTAAGAGAATTGGATGCACCATTAAGAATATATGAGCTAACATTATTATTAAGTAAAGATAGACACCTATCCTATACAGTTTTTCAATTGTAAAATAAAGTTAATATTTCAATGACTGAAGTATTTATTGCCCATATATCAGTATTATTGTCCGTTCATAGTGCCATTCAATTTGAATATGTTATAAAACCCTTTATTGTACGAACAGTCGTTAATACTGCCATAGCAATAAATTATACATTTTGTAAATCACGAAGATAGTGGGGGAATGAACATAAAGATCTATATATCAAACCAGTGTAATTATAACTTCGGTCCATTGATATACGCAAATGTAAAACTGGAAATAAATGTTCTTGAACGGCCCATATATCATTAATATATTGGATCGTCTGACATCTGAAGCTAAATTATCCGGCGTCTCATCGACGTAAATTATCTAAATATGAATACACAATAAGGAAGAAGTCAAACAATATCCGAATATAAACACTCTATGGGATGATAGAATGTTTGATCTTGAAAGCAGACGATAGTTTGTAATTACAGTATTGTTTTACAACGTGTCTGGACGGGCGTTAGTTAGTAACATAGAGAGATTTGTTACAGTGTAAATCTATTTCATTCCCATCTTGATTTACAATATCATAAAGTAGTTCTTGTTCATGGTTGATATTAACTTTCAAGGATCGACTTCTCATATGTTAAAATAAACCTCCTTTTTTGGGTATTACTTGATCTATTCGGTTTTGTTTTGTCTTATGCGTATGTTCACACTGCCCCGATGTATAGCCCCACTACGCGGGGAGGAAGTCATTGTAGCTCTTCTGCCATGTTCGGTCACTCCGCCATAAGACCATTGGTTGAAACCGCAGTAAACCGACATGGCATGTGCTCAAGGTGGAGATACGATGACTCCCGGTTTGGCCACTAGATGTTTTTCATGAAAATTCTCGGTTCATCCTTGTCCAACGGTTATAAATTACCGGGATTCACTAGGGTACACACCGGGGCAGCTTGAACTAGGCACTGGGCACATGTAGAAATACTACTCTGGGGTAGTTTGTTGGGTTTTATAACTTATGGTATACGGTTAGAATCCACTGAGTTTACTTAAATATTCGGTAATGTTTGGATTTCTGCTATTTATACCATTTGCTATTCATGTTCCGGACTCGGGGTGGATATGTCCAATAACATCTAGCCTCTAGTCATGCTTAATAAGATTAGACAACTACACGCCCCGCCACATTTACGCTTCTTTTAAATTTTTTTTTTTATTAGTATCTATCATCATAATATCTGATTTCAATGAGAATAATTGTCTTCAACCTTTTATTCACTTCTACATAAAATTATTAAAATAATAGACGACATGAGCTGTAAACCAAAGCAGGCTCAACTAAGTCAATGTTTGTTTATTCAAAATCTGACGCAATTCACCTCTGCATCATGAAATATAATTTAAGTTTTAAGAACTCACGCATGCGCAAAGCGGGTTTAATGTTTAATATTCAATCGGAATATCCCGGTTATTTTCGACAGAGATGAGTGTATGTTAGATAGGAATACAGTAAACTATGATCTATGCATTCGAGAATGCACACTGGTTGTATAAAATGGCGACTTGCAAGGTTTTACTTTCCAGAATAAAGTAATAAAATACCGTCTTATCGCAGAGATATGAATCGTATCTTAAATGTTATATGTTATTTTGATGCATTATATAAAATTACTCCAAAAATATCTTTTAAACTTTTACATATTTTTTGAAACTCTGAAAATATCTGTAATGTTCATACATAATACTCATGTAGTCAAGTTTAACAACTAGATTAGGGAATGAATTAAAATAAATTCCTACTCTCATTTTGCGGAATTTACTTGAAATACGCTTTGCGACTATTATCAAAGAAATTCCTATCCATCATACGGTTCTTATATATTCATCTTTTACTATGAAATGAGATCTATAAGAACGAACTCCAAGTATTAATGATAAATTCGGGTTAAAATGGCGCCGGCAAATATACAGCTAATATTTCTTTTCACATAAATACTAGTCGGGAAAATTACACTGTGTATGTTAAAAATGCATAAATAGGCTTTTGATAAATTACTAGAGTTTACCCGAAAGGTTTGCCGTTGTGCTGGTAAAAATACTGGGATCATTCATTACGGCAGTTAAGTATGATGTATGCGAAAAAACTATGGCATCTCTCTTTATGTATGATAGTGTAATCATGTTTTGAAAATATGTATTAAATTTAGGGTATCAGAAATTAATGTGAGATGGGGAGATACTTAAAATTCATGGTTTCTGATGTATTTTACTGTAATATAGGAGTACATATATCACAGTTAGTGGGGATGTTGGGTAATGATATTTGCATTAGGATTACTTGAATAAGAACTCACAATGTGCATGGGTTGTGCGCATTTTAAATGTCAACACAATTTAGGTCATTTTACGGCTTCCATCGCACCTAACCTAGCTTTCCTGGATCATTGTCTATAACCAGTACTCACCTACCCTTCCACAAGGCCGGAAACTTCTCCATATTATCTAATCAATGGAGGAAAATCGACATTATTGTCAAATTTTCATGGAAGGGTATAACCTCCCCGGGTGGGATTCGAACCCGCACCCCTCGGGCACGAGATTCCAAATCCCGGCGCGCTACCAACTGCGCTATCTCAATATTCGATTTTGCCTATCAGATGTAAATTGGCCACTACATAAGCAGGTCTTGGAAAATGTTAAATAGTTACCAACAACACTATAAAACATCGTTATGATCAAATTATCATCATCATCACTATCATCGTTAAAGATCATTAATAATGAAATCATCATCTCCGTCTCTATATTTATCGAAATAATCATTATTGAAATCATCGTTATCAATCACGGTACCCATCCCCAATGTTACTGAAATCATATCATCATTATTTGTACTGTAAATTATTAAATTCATTAAATCATTATAATTACGATCATTATCATCATCGCCGATTTTGAAAAGTCATCATTTACATTGACAACCACTATGATCTTTTTAACTATCGCAGTTACTTGACATGAATAATAATCAATTAAATTATCATTAAAATTATCAAAACAACCAATGTTGTCCAACATTATCTTCCGTAACACAATCTTACGAATAATCATCGTCATCATCATCATTATTGAGGTGAAAGTTTGTTGTCATTATTGAGATTATCATCATCGTCGTTGTTCAGGTTATCACTTTCTAAGTCATCATTAAAATCTATATTATTTTCGTAATTAGTGTCATCATCATCTTCACCCTGATCATCAGTATTTTCTTGTATGTCCCTCTCTTCATTAGTGCCATCATTATTATTATGTTCTGAATCACTATCGCTACCTAAGTATTGAACTTTCTTCTTTGAGTTATCTTATCCATTTTTGTAAACATTATTATCTACAAAAGTAGCATTATCACCAAAGGATTTTGAATTTAGTTTCTCGAAGGAGTAGTTAACGGGGTCGAATTCCACCAGGGAGATATTCCCTTCCATGAAAATTTGTTAATATAATGTCCCTTTTCCTCCGCCAATAAGATGTACGGAGAAGTTGCCTGCCTTGTGTAGGGGTAGGTGACTGTTGGTTACAGACAAGGGTCTAGGGATGCTAGGTTATGTGTACTTACCGCCGTAAATTAACTTTAATTTGTGTTGAATCGGCATTCAACCAAGTGAAAAAAAGTAAAAATCCTACCTTCCTTATAATATATGATGTAATACACATGTGTATAATATATTATAATATAATCTGCTAGTCATAAGACGTGATTAACAATGTATGTCATATTTTTATCTCTTCAAAATAATATAATCCTAATAAATAAAGTTTTGAAATAAAACAGCTTAAGTTTGTTAGATATGAGATCAGAAAGCAACCGCGATTTTATGGAAACTCAATCTACGATATTAACAAAGTTACATTGTATATAAAAATCAGAACGGCGAGAATATGACGCCTTGTGTGTGTTCCGACATGAAATGTTTATATATTCATATAAATAGGAATTTTGATTGCATGTTTTTCTTTGAGCCTTAGGGGTTTAGGTAATGAAACGAACGTATTTATATTTCGTTTATTAACTGGCAAAAAGCTGAAATGATGAATTAAGCCGTTTTGAAGACTGAATTAACGTGTAGCGTTATCATTTGGTCTTTATGTCTTCGCCCGCTTCGTTGAGTTTTATTCCGTTTATGATGAGGGAAGTCTTTTTTCTCCGACGTTTAAGTATCATAAGCGACGGGTAAAACATTATAAAATATAAAGATCCTTCAGTAATAAATATTAATATCCCAGATTCAAAAGATTATCTTACCAAGTTTATTATTTATTTCTTCAGTAGCTTGTACAATATACATTTGTCGTTTAGGGGAAATTGATAGATGCTTAATTTGATCCTTAAGACAGATTTTGTACGATTTCATATTTGCTCTAAAATGTATAAATCTTGGTGCTTTTTGCGCGCTAATAAAACAGCGGAAAGCTGTCATGTGCATTTTATAAACTACGATTATTACAAAAAATTCACCATTTATCATTTTTGTCGCTTAATTATCTTAAAATATATCCCATTAATAACTAAATCATACAATAACTGCTACGTGTCAATTCAGAACATTTTTCAGTTTAAAGGGATATAAATTATGTAAAATGTATTATGCCAACCTTTGTAATATAAATGTACTGGCTGTTTTAATTGATCGTATTTATATTTTGACATGATTATGTCAAGTTGTTGATGACATAGATTTGTTGTTCATTTATCAACAAGGTGATTATGGTAGTTCTACAAATAAACGATTCAATTTATTGTAACATGAATATTATGATATCAAGCTTCTATAGAAAGTACATTCAGAAACCGACTAGTTTTTAAAGTCCCACTATTCAGAAACATTCAGAAACCGTTATAAAGCCTCACTATCAAAACATCTAGAAACTGTTTTAAAGTCCCACTATCAAAACATTAAGAAACTGTTTCAAAGCCCCACTATCAAAACATTCATAAATTTTAAAGCCCCACTATCAAAACATTTATAAATTTTAAAGCCCCACTATCAAAACATTCATAAATTTTAAAGCCCCACTATCAACACATTAAGAAACTGTTTTAAAGTCCCACTATCAAACCATTCAGAAACTGTTTCAAAGCCCCACTATTAAAGCATTCATAAATTTTAAAGCCCCACTATCAAAACATTAAGATACTGTTATAAAGCCCCACTATCAAAACATTAAAAACCCTTATAAAGCCCCACTATCAAAACATTCAGAAATCTTTATAAAGCCCCACTATCAAAACATTCAGAAACCTTTATAAAGTCCCACTATAAAAACATTCAAAAACCTTTATAAAGTTCCACTATCAAAACATTCAAAAATCTTTATAAAGTCCCACTATAAAAACATTCAAAAATCTTTATAAAGTCCCACTATGAAAACATTCAAAAATCTTTATAAAGTCCCACTATAAAAATATTCAAAAACCTTTATAAAGTCCCACTATAAAAACATTCAAAAACCTTTATAAAGTCCCACTATAAAAACATTCAAAAACCTTTAAAAAGTCCCACTATAAAACATTCAGAAACCTTTATAAAGTTCCACTATAAAATCATTCAAAAACCTTTATTAAGTTCCACTATCAAAACATTCAAAAACCTTTATAAAGTCCCACTATAAAAACATTCAAAAATCTTTATAAAGTCCCACTATAAAAACATTCAAAAACCTTTATAAAGTTCCACTATAAAAACATTCAAAAACCTTTATAAAGTTCCACTATAAAAACATTCAAAAACCTTTATAAAGCCAAATTATCAAAACATTCAGAAATCGTTATAAAGCTCAACTATCAAAACATTCAGAAATTGTTATAAAGCTCAACTATCAA
Organism: Mactra quadrangularis; assembly: GCA_025267735.1. Taxonomy (NCBI): domain Eukaryota; kingdom Metazoa; phylum Mollusca; class Bivalvia; order Venerida; family Mactridae; genus Mactra; species Mactra quadrangularis. Next base: position 58,110,028 of record CM046303.1, on the reverse strand, counting down.
AACATTCAGAAATCGTTATAAAGCTCAACTATCAAAACATTCAGAAATCGTTTTAAAGTTCCACTTTTGTCAATAATTTGTCAAACTTAAATAAAGAAAGCAAAATGGTCTGAAATGTGCAAAATCAACCGATTTTTGAAAATAAAAAGGTCCCTAAATGAAGACCAATATAATTAAAGATCATCGATTGATGGTCCTAAAAGTGGAACTTTACAGTTCATTGAGCCATCGAATCTTCAAAATTGGGAGTTACCACATAGGTCGTTAGGTGCAAACCAGAGAAAAAGGACGGTTTGTTGTCGTATAAAGTATAGCAAGTCAATGCCGTGTTTATTCTTTTATTAAAACATAGGATTAATCAAAGTAGTAATTAGCATTAATAGAAAAATTGTTAATATACATTTTATGCTTAATAACCCCCGTCTGTCAAACACATTTTAGGATATACAGAGCTTTTAAATCACAAACAACCTTTTCATATTATCTTAACACAATCTTTGGGGCCTTTATATCAAAAATTAATTAAAAGATAAAAAGTAATTGCCAGTTTTGATATCTAAGATATTCCTTTGCACTTCACTGTGTGGTCCATATGTAACTGAACGTCTAATGGATCTGTTGGCCATTACCTCCTATATCCATGGCGCCTAATTTGTTTTCAGCATTGTTAATTATTACACTAACAAGCTAGGATTAATTTCTAAAGCTGGGACTTACTTGATTCTACAACAGGCTATTTATAACTGAAATTAGAATCGAGGTGCGAGAAACAATGAGCAATAACATACTGCAATTCATTCCTGCACTTTTACTGATGTAAGGATGCATATCAACTGACATGTGGCAATAATTGATACTTGCTCTGTATCCGCAATGGGTAGAGTTCATTCAGAAACATACCTTGTTGTTTCCTAGAGCAAGAAACCTTTACTTAAATGTTTGATCCTGAGAGAGCAGGTTCAGTAGGATTGAGAAATAAATTAATTTCAACAATTTTATATTCAATAAACTAGTATAAAATGTAATACAAAACATACTACACTGTATCATTACTACATTGTAACAGTAAACAGGTGCGGATCCAGGATTTTTTTCTGGGGGGGGGGGGGTCCCGAACTTTTCTAGGGGAGTCCGAACTTTTCTAGGGGGGGGGGGGTCCGAATCTTGAACCACAACCACAATATACACATTTTGCAGAAAAAAACAACAACATATTGATAAAAAAACTACATAACCATTAAATCTATGTTAAGCACCGAGAAAAATTGCTTCATGCTACTTAAAAATTACTTACAGGCAAGAAATACACTAATGGACAGGTACATTTTCCAAATTCTAAGGGGGGGTCCGGACCCCCCCCTGACCCCCAGCGCTGGATCCGCCTATGGTAAATGTACTCTGAAACAAGGAACATTGGCATTTGTCCGGCTGTGTTTCTCTTATAAATAGTACTAGAAAATAAAAGAGTAGCGTCTTGTTCCACATTTCAACAGTCCCTTCTCTCACAAAGAAACGACCTGTCGCCCCTACTCACTGTCGCTGGACAGGGTTGTTCCCTTCACCAAGGCTGTGGCTTCACCAGTGGCTTAAAAGCGCCTTACTTGAAACAGAGGTAGACGGGATAAAGTCCGTAAAATATCTTATGACCAAAACTTGACGAAAATATGAAGGTTCCACCCAGTAATCGAACTCACGATCCGTGGAATAGTAGCCATACATGGCACCTCTTTGTATAAAGTGTTTGATATTGTTATTCCTTCTAGTTGGTATTATAGGTTCGAAATATGGTAACACTCCAAGGGAGGTACATTGCTTTATCGTGTGACGACTTTATGAACTAGGGTAGTGGCGAGTATCCGAGTACTCGGATATTCACGATCCCGATCAGAACATCGAGTACGAATATTCGTCACGTCCGAATCGTCGGATCGCGATCTATTTTTTGGAAAAAATGAATGAACATTTTCAGCTTAATTACAACTGAAAACGAGTCGCACTTCTAATGTAAACTTAAATTTATGTAGTGACCGAACAATCTTGATTCAAAATTCGATTGATACACATTTAAACAAAAGTTTTATCCCTAAAATTGCCCATAAAACGTCTGGTAATAAACATGTTTGGAGTACAGGGTTTTCCATATAGTAAAAACTCCAGTAATTCTTCACTTACTCTTTTTATTTCATGAGTTCTGTATGTTTTTCCATTAACAAGTGATTCGTGGTTCGATTCGTGAATCGTCACACCACACATGAATCGTGGTTCGGATCGGATCGCCACTTGCTCAACGATCCACAGCCCTATTATGAACTATAAAATCAGGAGAGATCAATGCCTTATGATCCTGTTGTTTGGAACATGAGCAAGACGTATTGAAATCCAATGTATGACATCATCTATTATTTCATTAAATGCTATGTTAAAGTGTAATAGCCTACGCTATATAGTTCTTCCCCACACGAGAGAAATGTCAAAATTTGATAACAAAAATCTCTCTACAAAATTTCAAGATGTTAAATTTCAAATAAAATATTAAAAGTCGATCAATTATGAGTTGGGTTGTTTTACGAAAATTCCCATTTCTGTCAAACCGTTTTTTCCAATTCCACAGCGACATGAAATAACTCATTGTTCTCCGAATACAACAGTCAAGTAAATGAGAAAGTCTCATATATGTCAGGTTAAGTTACCGTTTCATAATTCTTAAAACAAAGAAATTATTTTACGAGCGACAACGTATATTCTTCTTGTTTCAACCATATGTAATCTTTATCATTTTGTATGTCAAATGCGAGCGTTGATGTAACATGGAGTACCAATTAACCCCTCGCTGAAAAAAATGTAAAACGGATTAATGGCTTTTAAACTATCATCGAGCTTGGTAACATTGACGTTACAACAATCATTTCTCAATAAATGTCTTAACTAGTTAACAATTTCAACTTACATTTTCATTTTTGATGTAACGGAGATGTTTAAAACTGAAGTTTATGGCTAATGGGGAAGGAAGCGTTCATGTTTTGTAAGCTATAAAGTCACGACATTACGAAATTTCTAAATTTTCAACAGTGTTATAATAATAAGTTAAATTTGATCAAGTTACTATACCACTATTAAAGTTTGATAAAAATGGTTACGTAAATTACTATATAAAAACAGGTGTCTATTCAGTTAGGCTCAGCGACGATTGCCCTAGACGGCGCAATAGTATTAAAACGCTTACGCTTAAAGAAAAACTCACAGTTTTACAGCCTGCAAAGGTTGGAGTTAATGATACCGACATAATTATGTCTTCCAATTAAGGTTTTGCCACCTAAATTTCTGACATATGAGTGACAAGTACCGGCAAGCAAGGTGCGTTTTTTCATGTCATGTCAACAAATTATGTATTAAAAGCAAGTAATAAAATTTTGACGATTATAAAGTGTATTTCACTGAACTTAAGAGTACAACTTGTTGTGCCTTAGATAAGTCGTTCTTGGTTATTCTAAATATTAGATTTATCTGAAAGGTCTGCTGTTTTAATTTCAATTTTCGCTTAATTTCATATTATATTATTGTTATTGATCAATTGGAATCTCGTGCCCTAGGGGTGCGGGTTCGAATCCCACCCGGGGAGGTTATACCCTGCCATGAAAATTTGACAATAATGTCGATTTTCCTCCATTGATAAGGTAGATGGAGAAGTTTCCGGCCTTGTGGGAGGGTAGGTGAGTAGTAGTTATAGACAATGGTCCAGGAAAGCTAGGTTTGGTGCGCTGGACGCCGTAAAATGACCTAAATTGTGTTGACACGTCGTTAAATCTAGTAAAAATAAATAAATTGATCAATTGATCATGGAAATACTTGGTGCCTGATCTGATTAAAATCCATTTAGTGCTCGCGTACTCACATACTTCACATCGGACAAGTTTGCAGTAGGGGTTAACTGGTTTGAAAATTGAAGACTTATATAGGTTGTATAAATGCATTTCGCAACATTTTAATTTATTTTTTAGTCTTATATATAATGACTGTCAGTCATAAGTAGTTACACAAGCTCTCTGGACAGGTCTAAATGGACCCAAGCTTTTATCAAAGTTCTTATCACATCACATATCTTTGCCAGTAACTGACAACTGCCTTACTTGAAACAGAGGTTGATGGGAATATTGACCAAACTCGACAAAAGTATGTAGGAATATCCTAGAAAACGAACCTATGACCTCTGAACTCGTATACATCCGCGCTATCGACTGTGCCAACCGGGTTGGTTATTATTATCCAGATCGTAGAATGAAAATACAGTTCAAGTTAACCAGTCTAAGAAAGTTTTTTGTTGCTCAATGTAATAACAATTACAGATTGAGTGTACCATCTAAACAAAAGAAGTTATTTGTTGCATAATATTAAAACAATTACAGATCGAGTTTACCGTCTGAACAAAAGACGAAACACTTTATTAATTAACGTAACTCATAAAACAAATAATTTTATGACTCTGTCATATTTTAATGTCAGATATAATTTGTAGTGTAATGTTTCTTACTGTTTTCATTTTATGTCAATATGTACTCTAAGTATATACTCAAACATTCTAAGCTAAAGAGTTGTATGATTATGAAAGTGTTTAATTAAAACAAGATTTCGGTATGAAAAAGTCGGTGGCTCCAGTACTTAGATTCAAACGGCGTGGCCTTGGCGTTTGAATTTCAAATATGGCGACATGCTAAGAACAAGTGCATTCTTAGGTATACATGGATCATGGTCACATTAGCGTTTAGATATGGAAATAGGGGCTAGTTAAGTATCTGTCAATTTTATATATACATTGTATAGCAATGTCGCCTAGGCGCTTGGGAATGGAATGGCTAAAAGTATTGTTATGATTTACAGCTATGTCGACTAGGCGAATAGATATGAAGTGGTCGACTAACTTAGTATCGGTACACTCTTAGATATACACCGGTTGTCATTTTCAAAAAATCTTACGGAAAGAATTTATCGTAAGTCAACTTCAAAAAATAAAGTTCAAAGCCTAAAAGATAAAATTATATGAATTTCAGAAACTATTCATTATTCTACATAATTTGAGAATATAATAAACTGGTTGACAAAGATTGCAGGTATTATGAATGTTTTCTGCTTTAACGTACGATGATATATGTCGTAAGTTTTTTTTATGAAAATGACCACAAGGCGCTTTGGTTGAAGATGGCCGACTGCCTACATCGTTTAAGTATATGTACATTTTGAGAAGACTGTTTTGTTGGCACATTAATATTTCAAGTCCTTCTATCGAGCAACACCTCAATCACTTTATAAAAGTCACTTGTATGCCTTTAATACATTAAGAACATAATGCTTTTTCGTTCTTTTTTACTAGGTTTAACGCCGTGTCAACACATTTTAGGTACTTTTACGGCGTCTAGCACACCGAACCTAGCTTTCCTGAACCCTTGTCTATAACTTGTACTCGCCTACCCTTCCACAAGGCCGGAAACTTCTTCATGTACCTTACTAATTGAAGAAAATTGACATTGATGTCAAATCATCAAAAGGTGTAACATCCCCGGCTGGTATTCGAGCCCGTACCGCCTTAATGACACTAGATTTGAAATCCAGGCGCGTTACCAACTACGCCACCGAACCAGTTTAAGAACATACGCACTGACACAGTTGCAATTAAACTTACAGATGATAATGCCATTCCTTGTACTGTTAAAATAGAACCAGTTGAATGTTTTTGTACTGTGAGTACAATGTATTACTTTATTACAACAACTCACACTTACATCTAGAGAGACATTATTTCTTGCCTTTTAAGCAGCGAAGGAGATGCACTGCTTTTATATTAGATATGAATTGTTATAACGTTCATTAATTTCATCTTCAAAGACGTTAATACCCAAAGCAATTGATATTATTGTTATTAAATCAATTTTCATCATAACATTATTGCTACTTTAATCATTCTTAATAGCAAGATGTATGCAGCTATAAAAACCACAGCTCTTGACGAAGCAATATTTCTTCATGTTTAGTCTTCAAGAGTAGATAGCAGAAGACAGTAATTACCTCCTTTCTTCAAACACTCTCATCGGGGGTCAAGCATGTCCCCTAAATTGGCTCTAATTACAAACCTCATTAGATCCAATTAGCTAATTTATAAAGTCTTACTCATTAAATACAAACGTACTTACAGTTCATGGCAATATGTTTAGATGGAAATTAACTTCATTTTTTTCTCTGATGATAAAATGCTAGACCGTAGTATTATGGGTAATCAGGGACCAGCAGATAATCATACATCAATATCTTGTATAGAGTAACTCATAACAGGCATTCCATTTTCTTCATAAATCGCCAAAAACACAATTAGCTGTAGACTACAATGACGAGTAATATATCCTTATTCGTATGTTAAACCCCTCGCCAAATAGCATCAAATACAATAGTAATCATGCGTGATGTATAGATACTCTAGCCACGTAGTCAATTTATAGCCATATTTCAATTTACCCAAAACAGGGCATTAATATATTGCCGTGAGAATCATTGCAAAGTTTCGTGTTCGTCCAATCTATTTTGCATTCAATGTATCTCTTTGGTGACTCGTAACTCTTCCAGAATGTTATATTCGAAGCCACGCAGTCTACTAGGCGCTTAGATAGCCTGTTTATACGCAATATATCACAAAAACAAGCTTCCCTCGATCAAGACTTCTGGACAGGCCTGTCAAATTTATTTCTTTTATGATTTACAATCTTGGAGCTGGTTAACTACGTTTTCCGTAGCTTCATTAAAATATTTTCCATGTTGGGTATAAATTACGTCATTTGTTCTTGTCAAAGTTCCTCCCCTTAGCAGTAACTTAGTTTTCTCTGTTAGACAGAAATGATAAATCATCGGAAAACGCGTGCCAAGTCACTTTGATTAAAGCTGTAAAATTTCATTTTCTTGATGCAAAACAGGCTAAAATAATGGTTTTAAGAAACAAAATAGTAGCTCTCCGTATTTCGAACGACTTATCGCTGTGCGCCTTGTCAAAAATGATACACGTTAAGAAAGAGGCAATCTAAGCAATGGGTACGTATAGACTACAGACGTGCTGTATTTCATTTTAAGTAAAATTGAATCTTCTTTTATTGCGTAAAATACTTTACAATTCCTGTTGATATTCGATTAACATCGAATATCTCAATTTCTTCTCTTGTAAACTTGTCTTTTAATGTATGTAAAATGCATACTAGTATTCTTTTGTGTAATTCAAAACGTGTCAACAACTCTCGGAGGACTGAGCCATGTCACTAAGAAATGAATAAAATTTCTATCATTTTCCTGCCTTGAATTTCGTGCTGTGAAATTTAATGGCAATAAAAAAGATGATGTTGCATAAATACCTCTTTAAAGGTTCTAATAGCATGATTGGGATAAAAACAATTTCAATTGTGTGCTTTGTGTTTCAAAATAAGGAATGAGAATTCTTTAAGGTGATACAGCCCTCTTTATTGAATTCAAACAATTGTTCAGGAGTATTTGTTTCTTTTTACAAAATTAATGATTTTCTACAATAAAAAGTTATACAACCTTTAACTCGTTGTCAGAATTAATTTGCCGATTTATTATATTTGTCTTAGGAGCAACAACTTCCATATTGGCGTATTGTATTTACAGTATAACCTCTACAGAGCGGCTCTCTACAGAACAAATCCTCAGCACAACAACAGCCTTAGTTATTTCCCATCGGCGTAATTTTAGTAGAATTTAACTTCTACAGAGCAACAACCTCTAAACAGCAACATACCTCAGCCCATCCCTGTGGTTGTTGTTCTAGTGAGGTTGTACTGCATTTATTTATTTTATGTTGTTTTAAGGCGCATCGACACTTATTGGCCATGTAGCGCGCAAGTAACACAAGACAAATGCTAATAATATGATTGGAAATAAGTCATAGGATTAAAAAGTATAGAAATAAAGTAGAGTTTGGTGTGAAAAGATCTATGTAACCTATAAAACAAGTATGTGCTATGTTAAAAGGAAAAACTAAAACAATCACAGTTTGTAGTACATGTTAATCTCTCTTTCTAATAAGTAATAATGAAGTCAACTCGTACTGAGTTGAATGGTGCATTGCACGAACTCCTGATTGGTCAAAACAACAAAATAAACTTAAACACACAACTGTAAGGGTGGCTTGCACGACCTATTCACGAATTAAAATAGAAATATTTCTTTTGTCATCAACAGTGAATAACTTATCATGTAGCACTGAATGCACTGAATTGAAGATTTTATTGGCATTTCTGTCTACATGCAATAAGACACGATACATATTAAACTTTGAACTATCGGCTAGTGCTACATATGTACAAGTATAATGGGTCACTACATTGTTTATAATCACTAAGTGGATCACTTTTTATTCATAGCAAATTTGAAACAATTAATAAACATCATAGAAGATATCCAACTGTTTGTCTTGCTTAAGGATGAGAACCGAGGCGTTAACAGATGTAGAACTGTAATGAGGACGGCAGTCTTTTTATCATAATTATAATAATTTTGAAATATACTTTTTTTACAGAAAGCTACGCTCATCAACTTACAGTTTTAGAAAATGATTATGTCAGAAATTATGTCCAACTTGCGACGGTTGGGATTTTAACTCTGAGTTTTGCTACGATTGCAAAGATCGACGACTATAGATTAGACCACCTAATTACATACTAATTTTAACATTCTATGGGTAGCAAAATGAACAAATTGGTAGCTATTAAAACCTTGCTAATTAGGTGCTTCTATCTTTATTGTCCAGTATGTGAATTCCATCCGCACTTATTAAAAATTGGCGCCGTTCCCTGGCGACAAGCTTCGTTAACAAATTTTACATACTAGAATACACCAAGTCACTATCATAAAATTGCAGATCGAAAATTGACAAAATGGCAAGTAACTTACCTTCCTTAATATGAGTAAGCTACTCAAATTACGATGTATTTAATTTGTTAACAATGATAAAAGGTAATAAATTATGTCTTTAATAAAATAGTGTAGGTCCCACAAATTATCTTCCTACACACATGGACAGTTTGTTTAGAAAGCACTTAAACATAACCACCTTAAAATGAAAAACAATTTCAATTAGAAGCTAGTTTACCAACCTATTGAGTGATTTGTGTTCGTTTTACCTTGTTATTTATGTAGTTAAACAATAAAGGTTTGTTTGTCACGAATCGGTGCATACACTGCTTTGATTGTAAAGTGAATTAATTAAGCAAGAAGGTACGATACCTACCGCAGAATGTGAAATACGAAACAGACGAGACAAATACGCGTACATGGAAATTATGTTTTTCCTATTTTCAATGAAGTTTTTAAACCATTGTTACCCAAGTCCAGAAGACTTCGAGCAGGGTTTCGAATCTAGACTCGCAGAGAATGGTTCGAAATAAAAGTGGATTGGTTTTACACTTCCATGAAAATTTCACAATATATCGACTTTTCTCCATAAAAAAGACCAATTGCGTTCTAAAAATAAAAATAAAATATTTTGCCATCGTTTTAAAAGTCTTGGTAACTCTTTCAATCGAAGGTGAACACGCATCAGTGTTTTCTTGTAAACGTTTGTCGAGTTCAAGGTATGTCAGACGGCGATATGGTTATGTATAAGATACAACAAATCTCCAGGACATTCTGTGAGTAAATTTTGACAATTACACAGAAGTTGTCCATCATCCAAAAAGAAAATGTCCACTTTGGTAAATTTTTTGTCATACAAGGGTCAATAAAAACTGATGGAGAGGTCGTGGCGTGGGTTCCTAATATCGAGGAGTTTGGTCATGATTTTTTTATGACCATTCTCTCACCTGCCACTAATTCTAAATCATATAGAACAGTTGTAAGTCACTAGTAACGGCTAGAAACTGGTTAACAGCTAAATCCAGAAATTTAGCATTTCCAGGAACGGTGAGTAAATTGACTGACCGCCGTGATATGATACAATTCGCTGATACGGCTTAAACCCAACAAAAGAAACAAAAAAAAATGAGTGCATGTTAAGACTTGTCCTTAACAGAAAAAAGAATACAAGATACAGGAAACAACAAAAACCAAAAGTGTAAGTCAAATCGGAAATACGAGTAAACATTTATGCTTGATTAACTAAATGCTGGTGTCAACACTAACCGGTAGTAACAATGTCTTTGACAGTTGGACAGATTCTTCTGAACATGATTGTATTGAAATGTCCCTTACTCTGTTGGAGTGGTGTGTGATTTGTTTGTGGTTAGTTGATTACAATGATAGAGATGTCCTTACATGGTACAAGTTATATGAAATCACATAGAGAAGACCACGTGAGCATGACACTGTTTTTATACTGAATATGAATAGTAACACTGTTGATAGCCGCTATAACTCCATGTATTTGACACACACCTCTGACTGACCGTTGCAATGAAATGTTAGACTTCAAAGCTGCACTTAAAGTTTCTTGACAACCATAATTGGTGGGTAATGGTAGGATTTATTGTCCTTTGACAAAATGAATTGAAAGGGCGAACACTGAAGAAGACATGATGGCTATCTGACCATGCTCCTGATAATTTGTACACAACTAAGGGTCCCGCCCCTTGATTACAGGACTCAAATAAAAGGACCACCGGTGTGTTTTCATATTGGATGACAAGGCAAAACAGTATCATGTCATTAAACCTTCAACCTTCAAAAGCGTTTATGAGCATAACGCGAACAATTTATGCCCTTCTAGGCTCGGTATTACATTTAATTTATTGATATAATTTATGGACCGGAGATGTTTTTATTTCAAAAACAATTTAGTGTGATTCATTTTGGTTGTAATAAATTTCTAAACGAATTATATGTTAACACTGTTAAAACTAAATTTGTGATTATGAACAATAAAATCTTGAACTTAAGGACAAATCAGATAAATCAACTGATCTTTGACATGGTCCGACAGATGTAGCTTTGAGGACAAGTTATAAAATGTGTATTATTGTAGTGAGAACAGTCCAAGGTTTACCCAAATTTGGCGACAAAGTTAGTAAATAACAAGTGGTGTGGAATCATTTCTTCACTATCAGTTATATTATCGTAGTCCTTTAATAGAACAATAGTGATCGCTGTTGTCAATGTTCTTCAATTAGTTTGGATGCTGATTGAAAATAACTTTGAAACCATGCTTAAGATACCCGAAAGTCGCGGCCGTGGCGTAGTGTTTAGCATGTCTGACTTCGAATCCGGAGATCGAGGGTTCGAAACCCGGTAGCGGCAGGTCATACCTTATACATTAGTTGTCGGCCTCGTGGTAGGGTAAGTTAGTTCTGGTGATAGAAAAAGTGTCCAGGAAACCAATAGTAGGAAGAGCTGGCCGTCGTGTATATGACCTATACATGTATATGTGTTGAATGCGACGTTAAAAAAATATAGAATGCTCCCATCATGGTTTGGCAAGAGGTTTTGTAAGTGATTTACAACGTTCTTCGTTAATTCGTTGTCAGTCTTATTAATGCGGTCAGTAATTCAACTCACTGAACTTTGAAGCCTATATATCTTGACCAAAACTTGACAAATTTATTTACTATATGAAATCTAAGGCTAAAAAGAACATCATTAATATCACCAAATTGTGAAAGAATCTTTATTCAGCAGAAATTGTTTTCTAAACATGTATTAACTATTTATTGTTTGTTTGTTTTTTGTTTGATTTTACAATATTGATTTAACTGTTTTATATCTTATTGATTATTGCATTTGTTATGTATATTGATCATGAAGGTGTGGTCTTAGTCATGTAAGTTGTAAGGAGCAAACTGCATAGGTCAACGCCGCTTTTTTGCCAAATAAAATACATTTAGATGTAAGTAAATTTAGATGTTATATCTTAAGTCCTGAACATAGCCTCGTCTTGTAAAATACAATGTAAAGTAAATTAATGGCAAACTAAATAATTATTATAACTAAGAAGGAAATAAAGAAGGAAACATTTTTACACAATGCAGAAATATCTTAACCCGCCCAGCTAGCATAGTCGGTAGGGCACAAGTCTTCTGATCGAGGGGTAGTAGGTTCGGTTTCCGGGTAGGGCATACTTTCGTGGAGCTTTGTCATGAAATAATTTTTACGGTTATTCTCCCCTCTACCACTAATTCTTAATCATGTAGGGCAATGGTCAGTCACTGACGGAAGTATGCGCCTAGTAGTTGGTTAACATATAAATCCAGAGATTTAGCCTTTCCAGGAACAGTGAGTAGGTGGACGGACCGCCGTTATAAAACCTATACAATGTGTTGCTACGACATTAAACCCAACAAGAAAAGAAATGTTTTATTAGAAAATAAATTATCTATATATTGGGCTACAAAACAACCATAAATTTGTTTCACAACAAAATAGGCATACAGATGAGATATAATTTTGAAATCCTATTAGATCTTTTCTTAAACGTGATAAAAGCTATCGAATGTACACGGGTGGCAAATATTCGCAAAAAGGACTTTTATAAACTTGTTATTCTTTGATCGCCATTTTGCATGACGTGCGCTCATAATTTACGACAAGATGAACACATTCTAGAAGGTGAAATATTTACAGAAAGTCATTCAAGTGATCAACTATGACACCAAACAAATAAATCTGCCGCAAAGAGCATGGTAACTTCAAAGGACCCAATACAGAAAGTCTTATTAATGGGTTTAAATTAATTTCTTACGCAAGAAAAGAAGGTAATATATTAGAAGAAGTCTCTTTCCGCCACACATGTCGCGGTGTGAACTCACCCGCATTATAATCCTTTCGTTTAGATTTAGTAATGTGGACTTTTGGGTGTTTTCATCTATTTTCTTGATTTATTTGTACTTGACGATGCGCCACCTGCCGAATAATGAAGTATAAATTTGCATGCATTAGCTCGACAAAAGAAGACGATGTATGGTGCCACAGTCTGGCCGCTAAGTGTGCAAATCTCGTATTTATTGCGAGATTATGCGTCAATACGCGTGAAATAGGCACATGTATACCCGCACCCCATCAGAATGAGAAATGGCGAACTTGTCAACTTCGTGACCCAATCTTAAATGTTAACAACTATTTTCTAAATTTTGTTAAAACTAACAGAAGCATTACATTAATCGTCTCAACTACCGTGTTCATAAGGAGGAGACATGTCATCCATCACGTGACTTAGCGCATGCGCGATAATGAAACATGTGATTGAGGTTATTTGGCGCTATATATATCACTTCAAAATGCGGGACACACGAGGCAATGAAAACTTGCAATATGCTCAATTTGAAAGATTTATTTGACTGTATTACCCAAAGAGTGAAAACCACAATAATATGTCAAATAGTAAAAATATTGCACTTGTACTCTCTCTCCAGCATGATACAATTCTTCTTTGAGTCAACATGCAAACATTTGAAGTTTGATTGCTTCCAAATATAGATCTGATGTGAGAGTTATCCCATGTTTGATAGTAGGAAATTGATATAAACAAGACCTCAATGGTTGAATTGTATAAACGTGTGTAATCTTCATGAAATTATTATTTGGACAATCAAACTTGCTTATTTCTATACCAGAACAAAAAATGTTGAATCACATGCGGCTGGTACGGTCCAGTAGCAAAGATAATACACAAGTTTACACATAAATTTAGTGAGTTTGGCTAACAAGAACCGTGCCAATCGCGTTTGAATTGATATAAATTTACTGAGCATTTGTCCATAGCAAAAATTCTTCATTTTTTCTTAGAATTAACATATATATTTTATACATGTACGAATTAATCAAATTGTTTACATATTTTTTCGTCACTTTTTAGTTTGGTTTAATAAATTCTCATATTAAGGATGCTTTGCTAGACTCTGTTCTTGCACTCAAATCGGACAAAACACTCTGAGAATTTGTTAAAGCCACTATATGAAGATACATTTATCAAAAGTAAACTTGAAAACAAAATGTTTTACAAACATAATGTTATCCGAATATAACATATAATATTAGAGACCCCTATAAACTGTTCAAACCACTCTGCTTTCTAAATTTGAATTTGACAAAGGTGTCCATTTCTTAAAAAAAGTTGGGTACTTTTATAAGATAACACTTTATTCACTTAATATATACACTAATGTTCAATATACTTGATCAACAAATAGTTTTGGTGCTTAATTATGTAATTTGGAGGAGTTGTTTTCTATAACAAAGACTTCATCTTAAACATACTGTGATCAAAACTATTGTTTCAAGCATTGAAACACTTTCACTTTGAAATGCAATGGAAAACGCAAACATATTTAAGCAATATTTGCATTTAAATTTACTTACATGTATTTATATTTATTGGAGTTAACGCCATGTCAACACAAGTTTATGTCATTTTACGGCGTCCAGCGCACCTAACCTAGCTTTCCTGGACCTTTGTCTATAACCAGTACTCACCTACCCTTCCACAAGGCCGGAAACTTCTCCATATTATCTTATCAATGTGGGAAAATCGACATTATTGTCAAATTTTCATGGAAGGGTATAACCTCCCCGGGTGGGATTCGAACCCGCACCCCCTCGGGCACGAGATTCCAAATCCGGGCGCGCTACCAACTGCGCTATCGACCCGGGTTAGTTTGATATACATAAATGTATATTTTCTTTTCCGTCCAAAAACAAGTGTAACTTTTGATAATGGGGCTTTAACACCACGTCAAAGTTGAGATGTCTATTAATAAATCTATTCAAGTATTAAACACATTATCTATTTACCTCACTCACACATCATCAAAACTGAATGCAATATTTCTTCAAAAACGAGCTGGTATTTATCCCTAACCAACAGCTGCATTGTTTCTCATTTCCACCATGATGAACGACTTTTGTCGGTTCTTTTAAATGATTTATGTGACATAACTGCACAGTTGCTTATCTTCAAAATGTTCAATTAGAGCATACCCGGGGTCAACAGTGACAAGCCTGTCTTATTACTGATAAGCATACCCTTTCATTTAACGAGATGAGCAAAGATGATTGACATGATGGCGCATGCGTAAATGGGTATGCACTAAAATCCAGTACAATCCGTACATCATTTTGTTGAAAGCGGTAAAATGATCTTGGTTTATCATTTTCTGTAGATAAATTAGAAGTTAATTTTAAATCGTTGGTTTTGTTGTTCTGATTTGGGAATGTAAACAAAATCGTATACTATTGGTGCTGATTTTTTAAAACTAATTACGCTTTCTATTGCCTGCAATGTATGTATTTAAATCGGTGCGGATAACACAGAAGTTTGGACTTCGTTGTGCCAAATACTTACATAGAACTTTTTATGCATGTATAACTGTATAAACTGGTGTAAATAAAGTTACAGTCACTTGCCTTAAAGGACGAAAATGACAAAAAAGTTTATTTTGTCGCATATGTTGCAATGACAACTTAACTACATTAAATTGTACACGTTAGTTAAAACAAAGTGGAAAAAATTAATTCAAAATATGAAATTTTATGATTTTTTTTTCCATTTTCAAACGACGTCTGCCATACTTAAGATATTAAGCAGACGATGTAGTAAAACATTTACTTTTGTTACGACAGCTATATCCGTGTTGCTTTCAAATCAGAATAGGAAGCAAAACATATGGACAGAGTCGTCTGCTGAATTACATAAACCGTCTGTCTGTACGTCGGATTGGATAAATATTCTTTCAGACGAGAAAATCACGAGGACTTCTGTAAAAACTGCGATAAGACTTGGAATAATGAGAAATAGAGTTCGTGTTTTCTCCACAACAAACTAGCGTTCCCATCAAGATATTGTTTAGATAGAATATATGAGAAGTCTGGGCAACAAATTGTTTTCGACGATTTACGAGACTATCTGTCTAGATAGTCAGCGTATGTTGATACAAACAGACAGTTCAGAGTAACTGATATCTCGTTGTGATAGTTCCTGTCATGCGCAGTTATCAACTTCCTGTCAAAGCCGCAGATTCGAAGGCGCATCAAAAAAAGATACGAAACTACGGAAAATTGCAACCGTGGCAGATTAGTGGTGATTGAAACGGGTTGGTTGTCAGAAAACGGATGTTATTAATCATCAGCTACAGCATAGATCACCCCAATTAGAATGTCAATGAAGACAGATGAATACGCCGATTGACTGAACGGAGAAATAATGATTTCGTCGAATGATAGTGATACGGGAAGCAAAATGAAACATGCCTTGTACTACCGGTATGTCTATTTCACGCGCAAGAATAAATTCATTCGGTGCACGTAGTAATTTTCTTACTGAAAGTAGTTCCAAGATATTTAAACCATTTCAAAACAAATCTTACAACACAGCGTATCTCAGCTAGATTTTGTTCTTTAATGCTTCACAATGCATTAAAATTTTCATCTTAAAAATTATAGATCTATTATTGCTATCATCATCGTTGTCGTTATCATTACCATCAGTAAAATCATCATCATTATCACCATCAAATAATAATCATCATCGTCATCTCCAACATCATTATTGAATCATCATCGTCGTCACCATCATCATTATTGAATAGATGAAACGCTTTGTTCAATATGGAACTTCAATAAAACTATACTAGGGGTTGGTTTTATATATTTTTAAACACTCGGAGGCCAATGAAACGGAAATTTTGTACAAATATCGCTTTTTTAATAAACTTTTATTTGGATCCCATCCTCCGACAACAGTTGTTTATTTGCTTAGAATCTATCTGATTACTAATCGAAACTGTTAAAACTAACGACTCTCTATCAAGGAGGTGCCTATCCATTCAATCACAGAATCGCTCGATCATGGAGACGGGTTATCAGAGGCAAACTTCAATGTCCCTAACCACTCAATCACGGAGGTCCCTAACCAATCGATCACGGAGGCGGGTTATCAGAGTCCGGTCACCGGTCCTAACTACACGATCAACAAGGCGGGTTATTGTAAGCATGTTCTTGGCAGGTTCCTAAGGAAGTTTCCTGGTTCATGTTCTCATTTTTGGTTCACCGCATAATTATTGTATATAATTGTCATATTCTAGTCATATCATAACGTGACTTTCTAGCTACATGTGTATTTGATGGAAGATGTAGCTTTATACGTGGGCGAAAACTGCCAAAGGAGAATTCTATGTGAAAAAAGGTTCTGAGAATATAAAGTTTCCTGCAAATATGTAAAATTAAATTTATGATGGATGTCCTACCTAAAAAAATATTTTAGTCTGTCCGTAAGTTTGTAACAGATCTAACAGACATTTCAAATTATTTGTTTGCGGCATTGAGCATTTTATAGTTAATTGCATTGTTCGGTATGGCGTCGAAAATAACATCGTCGACTATTATTTCCCTATATATTTTATTCCTCATTCTGTGTTCGATTTGCAGCGTATTGTCAAAGAGTAATTGTAAAATGCATCTTTTCTTGAAAGGATAAATTGAAATATTCTACAAAATATTCATTGTAACAGTCTCTGGTACCCATATGCACGAAGCAGAGCGGCGCCACACGTTGATTGATGTTCTAAGGAATTGAAATCATTGTGTAATACATCAAACGAGGAAGCTTTCTTCAATTTCAAGAAAAGCAAAATAATTTACAGAGTCCCATGTGCAAAAGAGATACAAGAAGCCTTTATAGAGGCCATTATTCCGTTGACATGTCAACCTTACTTTCACATTTCATCTGTTGGCGTAGATCAAATTAAAGTTTATTTCTTCGCAAAGTTCAGTTTCAATTAACATGTCACACTTCGCGAAAATATTTCGACGATCTTAAATTTCACGTTTTATACATTATTTCTGTTGTTGAAACACATATATAAATGATTAATTCTCGTAAGTTTCCAACCGGGAACAAAATATAATTTACATGGTACATGATAAAAATGATTTGAAATTCGATCGTGAAAACATGAGAGTTGACGAGATTCTAATTCAGTTAGACATGTAATGGGTGTACATAATTAACTAAAATGCGACTCGTTGAACTTTTTTACTGTCGCCCATGGCTGAGAATAATAGAAAATGTTATGAAATTAGATGATTTGTTCTTGGTTAGACATTGTCTGAGATGGAACCTTGAAAAATGTTTTGTTATTGTTCATCATATGTTCGAACACTATGTAGGCCCAATAAAAGAAAACATATGGTTTTGTTAAAATAACTTTAGTACAGATCAGCTTTTCACGTTGAGTGCGAGGGGGATGACTTGCGAGTTTATTAATTACTAGTCAAAGAATGTCTCTGCTTTTCCTGGAAACTTATAGCACAGGTGATTGCCGTTCTGTATCGTACTTTGAAATAATACCTCTTCTTATTATTAAATAAATTAATTTTATAAGAAGAAGGGGTATATGTTTCAAAGTAAGAGAATGAACAGCTCCTGTGTTTATAGTATAACTTTTCAAAGAGAAGGAGCTAGATGCTTTTTGTGTTGTAAAGTCTTATTACATATGGTACTTAATGTAAAGACAACTATAAATACTTACATTAAAGATGTCACATTATGATCTAATACAGCTACGCTCACATCCCAAAAACCAAGTCGCCAGATAGATATGTAAAAGACATGTTGAGCATTTCAAGCACGTTTTCTCAAAGCTTTAAACAATGTAGAATGAATTTTTGATTCAGATCAGTAAATACTATCTGACACAAACAGGCACCAACGTGGCATTTTCTACCTTCAGAACTTCACTACTTGTTTCTATTTCATCTACTCATTGTTTAGGTACGTCCTAAGATCTGTAGAATCAAACTTCACCTCAATCAAGATCTTCCGGGAGAAGTTATGTTTCTTGATTGCAAGCGTCTCATCTGATAGATTAAACAAGTGATAAACCACGGTTTATTTCTAAATTCGGAGCACTATATGTCACTAAGAACATAATACAACGTTGTGGTTACATACATTGCTGTTGAAAGCGGGTTAGTGTTGCTTATAACACTATTATTTCGCATTTTTTATGAACACCAACTTGCGGGTCTCTATACATTATACCTAACTATCTTGTCGTGTAATTTACATAACTTTAACTTTACTATGTTGGTTTTTTTTTGTTGTTTAGGTTGTCAAATAAGACTGATTTTGTATGATAATAAATGAACGACATTCATTAAGTCGAGATGTCAAAACTTCTTGCGCTGGGGTTCGATCTCTTCTAAGTTTTTTATGTCCTATTACATGTATGATATTCGAAATAAAGACAGCTATAAAGGCTGACATTAAATATGACACATATGTTCTTCTAAAGCCACACACATCCCAAAAAACCAAGTCGCCAGATAAATATGTAAAAGACATGCTAAGCATTTCAAGCACGTTTTCTCAAAGCTTTAAACAATATAGAATGAAGTTTTGATTCAGATTAGTAAATACAATCAGACACAAACAGGCCTCAATGTGGCATTTTCTACCTCCAGAACTTCACTACTTGTTTCTATTTCATCTACTCATTGTTTAGGCACGTCCTATGATCTGTACAATCAAACTTCAACTAAATCAAGATCTTCCGGGAGAAGTTATGTTTCTTGATTGCAAGCGTCTCAACTGATAGATTAAACAAGTGATAAACCACGGAATATTTCTAAATACAGAGCACTATATGTCACTAAGAACATAATTCAACGTTGTGGTTACATACATTGCTGCTGAAAGCGGGCTTGTGTTGCTTATAACACTATTATTTCGCATTTTTGATGAACACCAACTTGCGGGTCGCTATACCTTATACCTAACTCTCTTGTCGTGTTATTTATATTATACTTAAAATTAACTCTATTGTTTGCTTGTTGTTTAGTTTGTCAAATAAGATTGACTTTGTATGATAATATATGAACGGCATTCATAAAGTCGAGAAACCTAGAACGTGTACATACAGTAATGTCAGAACTTGTAGAGCTGGGGCTCGAGCTCTCCTAAGTTTTAATGTCCTATTACAAATATGATATTCGATATACAAACAACTACAAAGGCTTACATTAGGGATGTCACATAATGGTCTACTAAAACCACACACATAAAACACCAAGTCGCCAGATAAATATGTAAAAGCTAGACTTGATATTTCAAGCATTTCTTCTCAAAGCTTTTAACAATGTAGAATGAAGTTTGGATTCAGATCAGTAAATACAATCTGACACAAACAGACTTCAACGTGGCATTTTCTACCTTCAGAACTTTACTACTTGTTTCTATTTCATCAACTCATTGTTTAGGCACGTCCTATGATCTGTACAATCAAACTTCACCTAAATCAAGATCTTCCGGGAGAAGTTATGTTTCTTGATTGCAAGCGTCTAAACTGATAGATTAAACAAGTGATAAACCACGGTTTATTTCTAAATTCAGAACACTATATGTCACTAAGAACATAATTCAACGTTGTGGTTACATACATTGCTGTTGAAAGCGGGTTTGTGTTGCTTATAACACTATTATTTCGCATTTTTGATGAACACCAACTTGCGGGTCGCTATACCTTATACTTAGCTCTCTTGTCGTGTAATTTACATTACTTTAACTTTACTATGTTGTTTGTTTGTTGTTTAGTTTGTCAAATTAGATTGATTCTGTGCGATAATAAATGAACGACCTTCATGTAGTTGAGAAACCTTCGCTAGAAATTGTAAATAACTCGGAAATTTTGACAATACGAAGAAAGCTTGAGTTAACATTAACTTAGTACACCACTGTTGTTATCCTCGTACAAAGAGGCTGTCAAGATTCTCGATGTGGCTTAGATCGAGAATCTTGGTAACCTCTGGGTACGAGAATGCACTGTTGCTGATGGAGAACTGTACAAGCGAGTACGGTAAAAGTCAACTTCAATCACAACAAGGTGGTTCTGAAAGCTCTTTTATATTCAGTGTTTTATTTAAAACTTATTTTTACTTTATCTTATACTTTATCTTATTTTTTTAATCATTGGGCAACAGAAATATAGCTGCGTGTATAATGGCATGAAATATACTACACGTTTGAGTAGTCAAGTTGGAGTACAACGTATTATTAAATTATTGTGTTTGTCTCAATTTTGGCCTTCTGAAATGATTCTAATCATTAAAGGAATAGTTGCTTTGTCTGAGAATATATTATCAATTTATCAGAAAAACTAGATGCAAACAAAATTAGAAATGCAGATGCCACCACAATAGGGTTGTGTTACCAATAGTTTTATCGCGACAAATTAAGCAATTTCACACAAAAAAAATCATGCAAAAAGTTTATGAAGAAAGAACAATTTAACTGATACTTATTGAAGATCTACGGAAGAGGTATAAAGACGGAGGTATATACGAGTCATTTTATTATCAACAGTTAAAATCTCTGAATTCAGAGATTTGGTCTTTCAAGACACGGTAAGAAGGTTGACTGTTGACTATTCACCTTTTAAGACCTATACAATGAGTTAGTACGGCCAGAAGTGAACATTGTAAACAACACTTTGTTTGTGTTACACTTACAATCAACACAATGGATAATCGCTTTCGATGGTTCTTCTTTATAATTAAAGTTTTTTTATATATTTTACTGAGGGTTAAGTGGATGTTTAATTGTAATACTAGAATAATTTACAATGGATTTGACGCCGATATGTTTGAAAAAGCTTTATTTAAAGGGATGAATTACTTTGTTATAGCCTGCGAAGCTCTTAAAACACTTGTAGACATCAAAGCCCTCCTACTCTTGGATCAGTCCATGTGTACACCTGCTTTGTCTCAACGTCGACTAAATTTCTTTGAATTGAAACATAATGAAGATGAATGTTAGTTTTAAGGATATCAGAAAATACCTACATGCCAGTAAAATCAGATTTTTTTTTCTTGAGAGACACATATCTTAGAACGTATCTACAAGTTAACCTGTCAAATATTCCAAACCA
Source organism: Mactra quadrangularis (assembly GCA_025267735.1). Taxonomy (NCBI): domain Eukaryota; kingdom Metazoa; phylum Mollusca; class Bivalvia; order Venerida; family Mactridae; genus Mactra; species Mactra quadrangularis. The sequence continues at coordinate 58,088,135 of CM046303.1, read as the reverse complement.
TGATACAATTGCTTAAAGTATGTTATGCAAGCATTGGGAGGATCTAATATGTTAGAAAAGGTTTGTCCCCCTCCATTTAAAGTATTTGCGAGGAAAAAGTTCAACTTCATAATTTATTTGCTGATTTTGAATTATATTTTTATAACTGTGAATGCAACAGACGCACTGTTGTATTACTTGGAAAAAATTTCTTTATTTGCTCGTCATAGCTTAGTGATTCCCTCAGTATCCTACTCTCGTTTCCAACAACGTGTATGGCACATGTTTTAATTTGTTCAGTTGAATGTTATAAGTGACAAATGTTATTAGTAAGTGATTTCTAACGTTCTTAATACTGTTTTAAAGACTAAACTTGGTTCTATACTTTTCGCACAGCCATTTTCCTGTATATCCCTTTAAACAAAGTTGCAATTACTTGTTAACAGTGGCTTGGCTTTGTTCCGGATTCATATGTACATGTATCTGTTTTGTTTTGATGAGAAACAGTACTATGCTTTAGTAAGTTATTCGAATAGCATAATTTTATATCCAACAAACGACATGTAGCCAGTAAACAAGAGAGTGATCAATCCATCTTTCTAGCGACTTGAAACAATTGTCAACAATGAAAATCTCTAATTACGTTAATAGTATGCATAACATAATCAGAGCTGACACATTGCGTATAAAATAGAGGATAATTATGTCTTCACGCTGCAGTAACAATATTTCATACATTTAAAATGATAACTCTGTCCTTCTGTGAAGTGTCAAAACTATCACCATATATCATTAGAGGTGATACTCGCAAGCAACCTGACAAATTAGATGGTCGTACATTGCAATATAAACTGTCTTTTACGACAGTTACAAATTGTTGTTTGTCCTTAAAATAATCATCATTAATCACGTGACTAACGTAAAATATCATTTGCCAGTAGTCACGTGACCGACAAATTTTCGAGTCACGTGATGGTTATTTCTAAAACAGACCTTTTGATGAATACTTATGTATTACCGCTACATTAACGTGTAATTCGAGGAAAAGGAGTTGTTTTATTCTGTTCTGATTAAATGTCTGTTTCTTTTATGCTTTTAAGTATATTAGATGGGTAAAGTAACCACATCCTTTACCCATCCTGTTGACGTCGTTTCGTAAATTGTGTTGTATAACATCGTATATCCACAGAAATCATTAAATACGTAATTTGATGTTATTTTGTTTGTTTATTGTCCATTATTTTAAAACTTTGTTACCTGCATGTGTGAAGAATTCGAATCAAGTGTCGTGTAATTCAAATATACTATATGTTATTAAATAAGTGATTTGATATAGACACTGTTATATTTTCAATGGCAGTCATAATGGCCCGAGGCCGAAGGAAACTTTTATTAAATAACTACTCACGGACCAGATTTTAATATTGTCCTGTTTTATCAACCAAACAAAGCACAGAAATCTGTTATTGGACCAAGGCCAATAAGTGTTATTAAACCAGGACCATTAAGTGTTATTGGCCCTTTAAAATATTTGAGCCCTGTTTTCAGTTTTATAAAAACAGGTTTTGCAGTATTGTGCAGTGAATTTGGCACTTTACAGGGCAAATAACACAACATAGTTATTTAATCAATGTGTATACAAGTATGGCATGAGTACTAACGTTTTGAAAGTTGAAACGCAGCAAATCTCAAAATTTCTTTCAACTAAGCGCATGGAATGGAAATAATACAAACGTTAAAGCTTCTATGCACTGTCTTTATTAGTATAAATCCCTATTAAATGGCATGGTTTGAGTCAATTAAAAAAGTTCTACTTGCTTCAAACTTGTTGGAATCATTGCATGTTACCAGGTATTGTGGTATGCCAGACATCGTACGATTGTTTATATTTAACATTTTATTTACATTTTAAACACTTTTCTAAGAAACAGTATGTAATATATACCATGACAGGTGGCAAATAATGTAAATTTCTTATTTAAAACATACGTATTTTATAGATTTAACTATGATTGTTATACTTTAAATTACCTCTTTAAAAATAGTGCATTTATTTTATTCATTTATTTATGAATATTCATGGTTGAACAGCTTAATATGCCATTTGGGATAAAATGCTTATTTCAATCATTGTTAAAGTAATCATGCGCACGCAACTATGCGCACGCAAGCCAACATGGGAGAAAGTATCTACAATAATAGACATTTTTCAGCGATGTGACTCACAACCAGCAGTTTAACCATCGATATTTAGTAATTTTAGAACTGTCTATACCGTTTAACATTTCACAATCGTACATTTTAATAATTCTTATTCAATATAGTTATATATTTAAGCCACATTGAATATGTATACTTACGTAACAAATAGTAAGAAAACCCACTTTTAGATCAAATGCCAAGAACATACTTTCTTATACAGCATATTCTTTATTTGGCAAAACAATATACAATTTATAGCCACCAGATACATAATTATACAATATAATATTATACATTATGTTTTTAGCCATTTTATTGGTATTAGTTGTTCTTTATCTTTATAAACCTTTCGACACTACGAGTATTAAGAAGTCAAATGTAACCTTTTCGGTGTTTGGCACTTATTTTAAGCTTAGTTCCTCCGGTCGCAGTATTTTGAGCAAAGTATAGAACAAAGCAAAGCACATATTTTATTTACTACATATCAATACTTGGTAACAGAACAATACATTAAACCAATTATCTCATAATAATATATTATATTAAAGAAAAGCAAAGAGGAATACCAATGTTAAACTAGGCTGCAATGTATTGGTTGATGACGTTTGTATGTCAGTGAGTGCTGTGTTCGAATAGTGAAAATGTTCTATTTATCATAGCTCAATTGAATGTAATAATGAGAGTAGATCATGCACTCCTTTCAACACACCTACAGAAGTTTAAAAAAAAAACGGGGGAAAACTAATCATATGTACTGGAAGTTATTTTACTAAAAGTAAGCTTTTTATGTAAAGTAGTTCGAAACATAAGTTATTAAACTTATAAATTCTGATTTTGAAATTGCTAAGATAATTCTTCGCTTCTTTTTTTCCATGGGTCAGTGTGAATCTGTTATTCTCAAAAGAAGATGTTTGTCAGGATACTTTTGGTGGGCACTGTAGTAGAATATACTTGATCACAAATTATTTTGTAACATTTTGTAATACTGATCAAACAATATAACTAAAGCAGCATTATTAATGTTTATAATAAACTAGATAGAGATCTACGGGTAAGTACAAAATCTACGAACCCTTCTTTTACCATCTGTAAGATTTTGTTTAAAGATTTCAATATATCTTCAACAAACTTCTTTAATCGAACACCTGCTTGTTTAAATAAATTTTGTCTCAAGTACAAATTTATATATAACCTTCATTGTACTTCGAACAGCTAAAGTAACTCATATTATGAACACATATTTTATGTGTTTTAAATGCCGGATTCATTTTTTGACGGTATCGAATCGTTTTTAAGCACGTCTAGTCAGTCATACACAATTTATTAACCGACTATATCATTCGGATCTTAACAGGGAGTTACCCTGTATTACAAAATATACATTTTTCATAATAATCTAAAATAATATAATATAGGCACAACATGCTGGGCTTGCTGAAATATCAAGCACAACTGGTGTACTGACTTAATTTATCTCCCATGTAGAGAGCTCTCTGACTTTATGAAGGTAATTAAAATTGCGTCAATTTATCATTTTTGTGAGTTCTTAATGACAATTTACAATCCGGCAAATAGAACATCAAAGATTCGGTTAAATCGTTTCTTAAGAGTCACTCAAGTTTTATCAGCAAGAAGGCATGTTTTCTTGTTATGCCGATACATTCTCTCATTTATAACCCTCAAAAAATGCCTGGAAACCATCTGTAGAACAGAAACTCACGTACAGTTCACAAATAGCTGTAATAGTGATTGCAAGTTAACTATCAAGGAGTACATTAAACCCATTGAAATACAATGAGAATGCAAGTTTTTTACGTCAATGATCAATTTTCAAGGCACGTTATGAACCTTCCTTTATTAGTATGCGTAATACTTACATGGCTAGTTGGTTCTGTTTGGGACTGTTTTATTCAATGTCAAATTATCATAATCTGAATAACCGAGCATTTGATAATCTCTGAGTACGAGAATGAGCCTGGGTAGGTTCATAGGACCCAGTTCCATGGTCGAGTGGTAATGACCACTGACTTTGTCCCCCTTAAAATAGTCTATTAATGAGTGTGAGTCATTTGTTCGAGTAGAGCTACTAACCATAACTTTTTTGTAAAAAGTCTTCAGTTGTTTACGGATGATGGGTGACTATTAAAGTTGCATTATTGGTTTTAGTGTAAGGTGAACTGTCCGCTGCTTATATCTCGGACTGACTACAGACAAAAAGTTTCAATGGAGTTTAACAAAATATATAACAAAATGCTTCTATGATAGTTTATCATAAAATGCAATATGGCATGCCTTTGTTGGGCACCGAAGCAACGTTTTAAAAGAACACTGACTTAAAATCATACACAAACGGTGGCAGGAACTTGATCGTCTTCGGCCATTAAGTTTACCACCAATACAGCGATCTTATTTTCTAATTGCAAATGTCTGACTTTTACTTAAATAAAACATCTACTTATCACGCATGCTAAGTCTTAAGAAGAAAAAATATAGATTTGTTACATTAATTCTGAATAATTAATAAAAAAATTCAAGCTAAACAAGACGCTCTGCAAATTTGTGTGGCGCGAAAATTCAAATCCAAAACAGGACTTCGTACATTTTATGAGCTGAATACGTATTGAATCATTAAAATTTTGAAGAGTACAAAATCATTATGATTAATTCAAAAACACGGATCAAATATATTAAGTATTTTAAAGTGAATGATAGGACATGGTATGGGGTAGGCGATATCACAGCGGAATGTTATCTAATTCAGAATAATTCTTTCATATATTATAACTGACTAGATATTATGAAAACACATTGATCATTCTAGACTAAGGGTATAGATAATTTATGTTATATTAACCATGCATGATACAAGACAGTTGAAATATTAAAGCCGTCGAGTATAATGGTGTATTTTGACATACGTAGCCGTATCACGTTACCGAACCGGTAAGATACGGGTTTTACACTAGTCTATGAATTAAGTGTATCAGTTGTCCGAATCACGTAATCGGATACGTGATATGAAACAGTCGCTGATGTTTATATATTATTGATGCAGTGTAGTCGTAATATGTGTCACGCGATTAATTCATAAATCTTAACATGATAGGATTTAAATTTATCAAGTCAAAACTTCAGAATAGGCCATAACTCAAATCTAATATAAGCATTTAAAATTTGATATACGTATATATAAACTTTGTTGAGCTGCTTTAAAATCATGTTCATGTATGAGGTGACATAGACAGAAATGTATAAATCAGTAAACACTATGAATAATACGTAAACAAATAATTTGACAATTAAAAAATCAAAGAACGGTGGCCTGAACAATGCACCCTAGTTATATAATCAACTTATACATTGGGTATTAATTGATAACAAATTATGGTTGGGTCTATGGTAGTAAACATCACAAAACTCAAAGTTTTCAATATTTCCATCGTCTGCTTCATCGTCATCAGTAGTAAAGTGCATAGGCGGCTGTCACGGTCTGGAGTAAAAGACACTCGAAGCTGTGCCGGCCACAATGTCAATGATTCGAACTCATTGACGAGCCTACTCTTACTTGAGTTCGGGTCCAGCTACGGCATCGTCGGCAACCACAGTACTTTCTTCCGTTACACTCAATACGTACCGTGGGCAATTTGACTAGCAAAATCTCGTTTTCATGCATATGCATGAAACAGGGGAGACCAATCTTCTTCCAATGATATCGCGTGTTACAATCAAATACTCTTCAATAACAATGGCGTCATACTGGGATTTTCTTACTTAAAATAGAAACCAACGCACATGTTTATTTTAAAACAAAATGGTTGCGTACTTTCATTGTCTAGATTTCCGCAGTGGTTTCTTTGCGGAACCAATGAAACTGACTCAATAATAGATGCTAACCAAATGGTCCACGGTACATAACGCAGCATAGCGGAGTAGTGTATCGTGGGATAACCGACGATAAGCTACTGACGATCGTAGTTAATAATGTAGATAATTGTGTATAGAGAATGTGAATGCAGCCAATACACGATGATTATGTCCATGTCTCTGACTGACTGATGTGTGTGAAGTGAGTTAAAATAAAAACTTACAAACTTAAGTGCAAACTATTTTACTACTTATGTAATGCCTCTAGTCTAAAATGCATCATCATCATCGTCATCATCATCAATTGATTCGTACTCATAGGAATTTAAAAACCATTACATATCAAACAATTGAATGCAATATGACTCTATTTTGTTGGACTAATTAAATAATTTATACTTTTGTGATATGATTCAAAGAGCGGCTTATAGTAAAATAACAACAAATATGCGAATCATTTTACCGTTTAAACATTACATAATCAACTTTATTGTTGAGTATTAATGTATTTTGTAACATGCCATTATCGAAACAGTTTCAAAATAGAAAGTTGATTAATAATGACAGATACGGCATTGTTGATTAATACTGTTTAAATTCAATGTCTGTAAACTATTTGTATACTTTGTAATGTTGGATTATAGTTTTCATGTATATTTTGTAAAGTTGGATTATAGTTTTCATGTATGTTTTGTAATATTGGATTATAGTTTTTATGTATATTTTGTAATGTTTGATTATAGTTTTTATGTATGTTTTGTAATATTGGATTATAGTTTTTATGTATATTTTGTAATGTTGGATTATAGTTTTTATGTATATTTTGTAATGTTGGATTATAGTTTTTATGTATGTTTTGTAATATTGGATTATAGTTTTTATGTATATTTTGTAAAGTTGGATTATAGTTTTTATGTATGTTTTGTAATGTTGGATTATAGTTTCTATGTATACTTTGTAATGTTGGATTATAGTTTCTATGTATATTTTGTAATGTTGGATTATAGTTTTCATGTATATTTTGTAATGTTGGATTATAGTTTTCATATATATTTTTGTAAAGTTGGATTATAGCTTTCATGTCTATTTTGTAATGTTGGATTATAGTTTCTATGTATATTTTGTAATGTTGGATTATAGTTTTAATGCATATTATGTAATGTTGCATTAAAGTTTTCATGTACAGTTTGTAATGTTAGATTATAGTTATCATGTATATTTTGTAATGTTGAATTACAGGTTTTATGTATATTTTGTAATGTGTTTTTTTAGTTTTCATGAATATTTTGTTATGTTGAAAAAAATATTTAAAAAAATTTCGTAATGTTAGTTTATAGCTTTTATGTATATTTGGTAATAGTGGATTTAAATTTTCATGTATATTCTATGTTGACTGTATAGATTTCATGTATTTTTTCCATAGACAATTATGCTTACCAGACAGTTTCGTTTCCTTAAAAGCAACATGTTAAAACATTTTAATTTTAACCACATCATTAAATAATTTAAATGGATATGGCTATGTTTAGTCACATTGAAGGAGTTATGTGTAACTGGAATATGACAGCTTGCCACGACAAGGTTCACATCAACAAAAGTTTTGTTAAAAAGTCCTCGAAGCTAAAATCAATCATTTCACCTTTTGTCTACTAGCCTGCGCTTCAAATAAGATCGTCAACTAATATTTGTCATTTTTATGCAGTGTTCTTTGTTCAAGGCCTTATGTGGTTTGTAGCAAGTCGAAGCTTAAACCACATCAAATTTATCAAAGTTTCATAAATGTGTGTATCAACTTAGGATCGTGTTGATTGATGTCTAGCCCAACTAATGATGTGGCTCAAGGAAGATCACAACATTACAAGAGCCATGATCTTGTAGACACATAGCAAGAAGTTCATACACTCTTTGTCGTTTAGTTTTAACTAGGGTCCATCCGCTCCATAAGAATGCTGGATGTGCAGACTCTAGCTAGAAGTTTAACTACAAGTTAAGTGTCTATGAGACAGTCTGTTGAGAGGTACTTCTTCCACTCGGTTATGATTCTATCTACAATGTCTTCTGCGGTGGTGGTTTCCCTCTCCATTTCTCAACAGGGCTTGGAACCGGCTATGGCTGGATTATCATACACTCCCGGTCCATAGTTCAACTTATATGAGCAATACGTATTATCAGCTTATCATGGATGGGTGATCTTTACTTTGGACATTGTAAATGGCAATAGGCTTATTTAATGCTCTTTTGTCAACTAAAAATTATAGAGCTGGTGAAATTACTGTTCGAAACCAGTTATGTTACTCAGAGTTTGTCATGGTTCGCAATTCTTACCTTTGGAGTACAAGGTTGAGTTTAACCCGTTTGCCAGGTTGTTGAACCTTCTTTTCCGATGACTAAGTAATCTACTGACCAGTTGTGTGGTTTAAGAAGTCCTATTTTACCTTACAGTTGATCCTTATTTTGTGGATTTGTTTTTGTTCGCAAACATCAATACCTTTATCGTTGTTTAACAGTGTATATAGTTAACAATCCTCTTTGTTTTGTGTCCATTTTTGATCAAGTTCATTCATGAAATACCGGAAGTTCCCGTATGTAGAATACGGAAACATGCGATGAATGTCGAGTAAAGATCGTTTTCAAGAAAAAAAACTGGTTTGAAATATTTCGATAAAGCAGACAAGAACACAAACATATTGTCGTATATTAAATGACAACGGGGGTTAACTATCATACGGAAATAATTACACGTTGACATTTATAAATACAATTATGTTGCGCAGTGTAACATATTAGTTATATTCTCACTGTGAAACGGTGGCGTAATAATCACTTTGACGTGAAAAATGGTAATAGTCGACACCTTACTGTCATGCAAGAACATACCATTAATTTGATCAGGAAGACTTGGTTAATGTGAATATTAATTAACACCTAGTTAATTGCCTTATGTTACATATAAACTTAATTGTGAGTTTTCCCAGTCGTTTGAATATTAGGTTTACAGCCGTTTTAAATCATTAAAATTACGGTCTGGATATGAATTGATTATTAGTTTGGCGTAGTTCAGTTTTCATTGTTGAAGGTCATTTTGTCTTCAAAATCCTAAATCCTGAAATTAAGGATTTTTATTATTTCATTTTTACATATGAAATAAACTATTCTTAAGCGCTAAAATTTCTGAACTTCGGGATCAGCCTTGAAGACTGACATCCATGAGCTTTGAGTCCCTCATTCTATCCTGATGCAAATAATCTCCGAGTATAAATGGTTATCTTTCGATGAACACCAATACTTCATCAGTTTGTGTCCAAGACAATGATATTTCCACAAGCAAGCAACAGTACCCGGCTCGTTGAGGTTTGAACCAACAGAAATACTTTAAGATGGGTTGATTTTATTTAAAAAACGACAGTTCGTATTTGTGATGCTGTATATTTCCATAATAAGGACCATAAAAATCGAATACTGTAATATATAATAATTGAAAAATCATTATAAATATCATTATACGTGTATATATGTAAGATATATGCTATTGTGTATGTACATAACTTGTTTTCTTAATTTGTAAATACTTTCTTCATTTCACATTTTATTATGATCTGTAATTATTCGTTTATTGTTGTATTTGTATATACATGTACTTTATTATGTTCTCTCCACATTTGAAGGCAATAAAGAATATCTATCTATCTATTTATGATTTTTTTTGTAATAACCAAGGGGTTCTTTAAAGCCGAACTTTAGGTACTGTAGAATTATTACAACATAGAAGTATGTTCCACACACCATACTAGGGGTATATGAAGTTCAGTTTAAACATTCATATCTTGAAGATACACGGTAAGAATTTACTAATAACAGAACATGATTTGTTTAAGGAAACAAAACTATGCATTATGTACTTAACGAGCAACAGTTACAAAAGCGAGCAGAAAATAAAAATGTTAGAAGGATAAAACAACAAAGTCAAGTAATTATCCTAATAATGACATCATTATTGTGAAATTTATTTTGATCATTATTTAATGGGATTTTAATTAAGGAACGTAAATTGAGCAAAAATAACTCATTTTGAATAATGTTGTCGTCACCTGAACGGGGATATTATTATGGGTTTTAAAAACCTCTATTCCCTTACTTTAACCTGATAAATAAATGTTGTTTTATGACAAAGTTAAAAACTAAAGTCCAAGTTACAGTACACCAGCGATACTTCGAACGATGTTTAATTACAGAATTTCATTAATGATACAATAAGAACGTGGAAATAAGTCGGATAAAACTAGTAAGTAGGAATTGTTCAGTAACCAGTCAATGACAATATAAAAGGCATAATGTGTGTTTTATTTAATTTTGTACACTATTATTGTTAAATTGCATTCAACTGTTTGTGTTGCATACATAATATCCGCTGATTTAAATCGGTTATGAATAATAAAGTACGGAGGTGAATATTTAAATCAGTGGGGTTTATGTATGTGCCAATGACAGTTGTATAAATTTTAGCAATATTGGTACATTTTTTTTAATAATCTTATGCTGTAAATAACCTGTGTTAATTAAAAGTACGTTCTGTTCTGTTTTGAACAGCAGTTAATTGGTAAAAATAATCAGTCAATTAATTGTCTGGTCAAATATCATATACATACTTTTGGTGAACAGATATTACTTAGAGAGTAAAATCATACAAAACGTGGTGGGTTTTCTACTCTCAAACATCAGTTTAAGATACGATAATAAAACTATAGCTCGTTTGTTAGGATAACTTGAGACAAAACACAACACGACACAATTTTCATACATGAGTAAATCTACATGTATGTTTACGAAAAATTCCAGTACATTATCACTACAAATTTATTCTAAACTTTTTACGTATTACAAGCTTTTACAACTAACAGAACAGTGTAGTGGATAGGGTGGCTTGCTTCTATATATGAGTTCCGAAGTTTTAATCTTAGAATACATTCTTATGTGGGTTTTTTTTTTACTTTGAGTTTATTTGGTATGAGTTTTCTACTCAACGTGCATATTTTATCTCCTTATTTTGAACATTGCATTAGTCAAAATATTGCAAACAATGTCTCAAGTTATAATGCATGCAGGTACCTTTCGCTCGTAAGTTGAACTAAACAACAGAAGATAGTTAAATTAAGTTTATTTAATATTATGTTATTATTTTAAGCTCAATAGTGAAACTTGGTCTAGGAACGCATATTAATCATTCTTGAATAAGCTGTCTGGGTCCCGAATGCAAATAAATAAAGATATATTTTTTACCAAAGAAACAACGAAACAAGTCATTGTGGGATTCGAACCAAAGCAAAGCTAGGTATCAAAATAATACAACTCAAGGAAGTCAGGTTGTTTAGTATTAAGTTAGTAGGTTTTGGATTGTCATGTTAAACCACTAATTAAATATCAAATATTATAACATGAATCATCAGAAAACTTACCAGCCCGAATTCGTTGACTAGCGAAAATTAAGTTGGGCTAGTAAAAATTTCTTATGAATATAGTTTTTCTAGTTGGTGTTTTTTGCTTTTTATATACCAAAATGAAACCCACCAGTGCTGAAGAAAATTTAATTCTATGACTATGAACTATCAATAATTTTGTAGAAGGCAAACTAAACTCGTTGAAACTAAGAATAATACGTTTATTAACTGCAGTCATTTACATTTGCATGCTTTTACATTGTACATCATAAACTTAAATGTTATTTTGTAAAAATTATTTCTGTTTATATTAACAATATTAAATAAGTAAGAACATAATCCCCATAGTTTGTCTTCAACAATTCTTTTTTTCTATAATTACCATTAACAGAGTCGCCTCGTATATTTGGCTTCAATCAAATCAAATAAACCATTCAATGTAGGGTAATTTTAATTGACTAGCTGATTATATGGATAATTAATTAAAAGGAAATCCTCATAAAATATTGCAACATATCAAGCCAGAACATTAATCACATTGTAAGGTTCTACTATTTTATTTAAATCCAGCAGAAAATTTACAATGTTTTATTATGCACTATGCCTAATTAAATCATGATTATTGACGACGTAGACACATATTTTATCTTCTAAATGACAGTTCTTGTCAGACTTGCCAATACCATTACGAAATAAATTTGGATCAAATGTAATCCTGGGATATCATATTTGTCATACGTTAAAACATTAATGTAACAATTTTCCATGTTTTACCAGAAATAATGATTCATAGTTTTAAATATCCTATCAAGTGTCGATGTTTTTAATTAAAATTTTATACTCTAAATTAATCAGTAAATTGCTAAATTAAATAACATCAGTTTACATGGTTTAATTGTGCGTCGTAAAACATAAAATATATAGCTCCATATTAATTGTTGTAATTAAATTCATATTCACATCAAATACTTATGATTTTCAATCAAACAGTAATTGATTAACAGTTTAATAATACTTCAAAATTAGAAAGTAATTATCATTCAAATTCATCAATATGGAATTATGCAACAATATGTCTTATAGTGACGCAAGCTCACCTCATTTTCGACCAACCTCATTACTATGAAGTTTATTAGTTTGATGCGGATTTTTCAAAAGTTGAACTCACAAGAGTCGGCTACACAGAGTAAAGTTTCAAGCTCATTGTAGTATTCTTTAAATCATTACTTGAAACATCGCTTTTTTGAGATTACAAGTAAAGAGCTCTATCACTTTGTTCATGGAACTTCTGTAAAACGATCATTATTCACAACTGTGTGTCTTCTCTGGTTATAAATTTGATAACTCTATCGTCCCATTAACTGAATTAGACCATGTTAAATACATCCATATTAACTTACAATCTGTCTTTAAGTTTCCTTCATCAACAGTATAATATTATTACATGTAACTTGATGTTTCATACTTCCTTGGTAAATTGTTACACAATTACATAAAAAAGTGTATGCTTAATGTGTCCATGTAATTTTAAGCCATGAAATAAATATCATATGATGCAATCCTACTACAAATCATACAACATTCAAATTACATAAAATAAGCAATAGTAATAACAGCAACAATATTTTAGCAGTTATCATCATTTTAATAATGCATCATCACCATTAACAGAAAATACATCAACTATAAGTTTTTTATAGGGTAATAACAACAATACGGTATAGACGTCTAACTCATATACACTAAAACACATTCATTCAATAAATCATAATATTTTATATAGAATTACTTGAACATTCAACAGTACATCTAACATTTACATAATACAGATATGCACAAAAATGTAAAATAAAAATCAAAAAATTTCATTTTCACATTTTTATTTTTAGACAAAAAAATGAGAAATTAAGCTTATGTATATTTTCTTCATCAATTTTTTATAAGTATAGAAAGCATTTAACTTAAATAAATTAAAAACTGTCAGTAAAATTAAAAGAAAATAAAATACTAGCTGTTAGCTTAAAATGAGTAGTTATATTACTTCAGATTAATGAGTTAAACACATTTGATGAAAATTTAATAAATGAACCAATTTAAATCATATCCATTAAACTCAAATTTCTAAAAACTTGAATTTAATGTTGACACTAACATTGTGAAATACATTATATACTATATACTTGGCGAAAGAAATAACATGGTCCTATAATTAATTTAACTCCATTAAGGTCAGATTTCACTGTCAAGTTCTAACACTGTAATGTTTATAGTTTTTCTCCATGTATAACTTTCCTGCTGAGTTTAAATACTTAAATTACATTTTGATTAAAATTACACATGTTTATTTCATCAATAAATCCACGATGAATGTTTTGGATTGATTGATCAACATTTGATCTGTATTTTAAAACAACAAATTTAGAGTCCTTTTTAGACTTTTAATAGCACTATATATGTTTCTCAACAGAAATTGTTAAATAACTTCAATTGTTCATTGTTTGAATGGATCTAGTCATGGAACCGCAGCAGCCCCTATACGTTGACCATATAGGGAATATGGTGAGTAATAAGGTCCTAAAGCAGAAAGGGGTTGGCCTGGTTGCAAGCCAGCTGGTGCACTAGACAAAGCTGACTTGTAAGGATGATATCTACTTCCATTTAAAACATTTCCAAGAGGGCTTGGTATTGTTGGATAAGCCCTTCGAATTGAGTTGGGACTTAAACCTCCATGGGCAGGTAGTGGTCCATGAGGATATCCAGGCAAGCCAAGTGGTGGTGGCAAACCAAGAGCCGCATAACTAGCAGCAAGAGATGCTGAATCTGAGCTAGATGTATGTGTTCTAAGATGTTGTAGAAGTTCCTCTGATGTGGCATATCTTTTTCCACAATAATCACTGCCAGACATCCAATTACAAACATATGGCATACCCTGACCCGAAGCCGAGGCACTGCCAAGAAGACTATGAGCATACAATGAGGATGTAAGTCCAGGATAAGATGATAGACCAGATGGCAGAGATGGTAGAGAACTTGCCATCGAGAATTGTGGTAACATTGAAAGTGAAGAAGCTCCAGTCATTCCCAAAGCACTAAGACTTTGAAGAGATTTTTCATGAGCACATTGTGAACAGCCTGGAGCTGTACAAGTAGAACTAACATGACTGTTTTGTATTGTTAATTGACAATTAGTGCAATATGGATCTCTGCACACTGGTACCAATGTTGTGGCACCTGAAGGTGTCCTTACACGAACATATGAAACGTATGGTAATCCTGGTGTTAATCCAGTTTTAGATAGAGCAGCATTTTGTGCAGCTAGTGCTGCCGCCGCTGATGCACTTAAACCGCTGTATCCGGAATGAGCTGCTGCAAGTGACGAAGCATAAGCTGAACTAACTGATGCAGGGTCTAGTGAAAAAGCATGTCCATACAATGAAAGTCCTGGGTGATGCAAACCCGAGCCAAATCCATTCAAACTTGGATGTAAATGTCCAGGTAATTTACTGGAGGATGAATATGTGTCAGGACTAGACCTACTAGGCTTGCCATCGGAGGTATTATCTCGGCTACGATTTCTCTCCCTTTCACGTTCCCGATCCCGTTCTCTTTCTCGTTCACGATCTCGATCAGAATCTCTATCTCTGTCACTAGATGAGCTACTTGAGGCTCGCACACTATTTGAGTGTCCATTATTAGCACCAGTTGAAGCAACTGGTCTTGTAACTGATGTAGTAACAGTTGTAGTTTCATTTGCTCTGTCAGATGAACTCATCGGAGCTGGACTAGATTTGCGACTAGGTGAACTTGATATTGGGACTAAAGGCGGGATTTCTTTTGGAGGTACCGATTTTAATCCGGATTTTTTAGACGAATCCCGACTGGATTCATTTCCACTGTCGTTGCCTGGGCTTTTTCTACTTTCACTCGAATTATTTTTATCCGAAGATTTGTCAGAGTCTTTTTTCTCTTTTTCTAACGGTGGTATAATTTGTTTTGATGGTGTTGGGTCTTTACCAATACTGCTACATGTCTGAGCAAGCAATGCCAATGGACTCTTTTTAGCATCCAACTGAAAATAAATTTTAAAAAATAGTTTTATAATCACAAAAACGGGACAAAGACTATCACAATTTGAACTCAAATTAGGCAAATATTAAAACAATTCCCATATCGTCAGACTTTAGTTTATGGGTTAAAATGGAATAACATGTTCCATGAACAACGCACAAATTAAATTCAGGTTCAATTATAGATGAGCATGGCGAGAAATATTGGTCATTATTTACCCTTAATGTTTTAAGGAGACAGTTACTGGTGTGAACATGTGAGAGACAATGAATAATGGTGAAAATGAACAAAGAAAATACTTGCTGTGTGATCAATTTAATGATTGTAATGAATGATAGTCTGATACACGGCTGGTTATCAATAATTCCAATATTATCGTCTCATTTACAAATTAGCACAATCCGCCGACTTGTTACAGTCATTAAGGACAGAAAATCAATCAGACTCAAGTGAAAGCTACAATTAGGCGGCGGGTGCAAACTGTTCGAGTCATGTTTAGATTTAATAGGAGATTCAGTGCGAAGAAAAAAGTATTGATGGCAACACGAATGCCATAAATCTGTCTAAATATAGAATAAATGGTCTCACCATGTGATTAGAGTTGAAAACAAAGGGAATAAATTACAGGTTTTATCATCGACTCTGACAATTTGATATCGCTTTCAGAAATTATTATTCTTGTGCATGTTTTCAAAATATTAAGAAACTTTTCCCATTTTGAAAATAAGATTTTTTGTGCATCAAAAATAAGAATGAATCAGTGTGTGTATAAAACAGACTCCTAATCTCTTTTAATAGTTTGATGGTTGTAGTTATACATTAAGTGTCATAAAAATGTGTAATGAATAGATGCAATGTTTTCATCCGCCATTTTGAACGAAAGCATGTCAATATTTGTAAACACTCAAAATATTATTTTCACATACAAAATTGAGATAAATAATGAATTATTTATAAAATAATACTCACTGTTGTCGGTAGTGGTTGAAGATAATCCGGGTGTAAATACTGAGCTACACTCGGTGATAAAATACTTGACATGTTAATTGGAGTACTTTCACTCTTCGCCTCATTCATGATGCAAGTTTATATACTCCGTGAAATAAACACAAACAATATAGATATAACAAAAAATCCCAATAAAATATCCTATGTTATTGAATAATTGTATAAAACAGTTTATATGAATAGTATATAAGAAGTATCCAATTATTATAAATCCAGCGTACAAAGTAGGAACATTCCGATTATCACAAATTGAGCGCTTGAAACAACGCTACCATCTTTGTAGACACCTTAGCTTGTACTGAGCTCAACAGACTAGTATCTGCTTGTCAATCATTCTTACAACTAAACAACACTCATTTATCAGCATAACAAACGAATACCGCCCAGCGCGATCCGTATACTGTATCTAGCTTGAATATTGTGAAATCTATACGCGGTAAAACATGCACCTTAAAAACCAATCAGCGAGCGGTATCGACTGTCACTCGTTGTACGCTGAATATAAGCTCCGCCTAGCTGTCACATAAAATTAATGAGACTCGTGATTGATAACGATCCGAGGCGCCTCTACCAATGAGAAATAAAGACAGTAATTGCTTTGGCAAAAGGCCAAAGGCTTCGGTATGGCTTCCATCTATCAAGTTGATACGGTTCTACTCTTGACTGGTTTATGTCATCCGAGGTTGTTAATGTACGCTAGCTGAGGGGCAAAATGAAAAGATTAAACTGCGCATAGATATCAACTAAAACACGGCGATAATAAAATTTACATTTATTTACCACGGTATTCATGTAGTTACGTACATGCGCAAAACATATATTTTACCTGGCTCTGTAAGAAGATTTAAAGTAAAGCTAGCGTCTGAGACAGTTACGTACTTTTTTCCTTCAAGGTAAAGACTATATTCCCATTTACACGAGACTACTCTGAGATCAAAAGCACCGACCCATCAAAGGTGATCAAATAAATCAATCCACTTACAGGTAAACTTGTCTGATAAACTTCTTTGATTGACAGATGGAGTGGAAAACTGCCTAAATACTTTCATATCACCCATCATTGCTTGATAGGTATGGCCAACTGTTACTTATAACATTTCTATGTTTTGTTATAGTACAAAACGTATTTTTATCTTTACAATATGTATAGTCATGCAATTTTGAGACTTGATAAAACGCAAAAAAATCGATCTCAAAAACTCTGTCAGGTAAGCTGTGTAAGTTTTCTACGTAAGTTGTTATAAATTTTTTACATTGTTTAGAGAAGTAAGAATGCGTCAGCTCTGTGAGAATATTTACGACTATATTACGTGTAGAATTGGATAAAATATTCTATATTTCATATAGAAATAATAATGTTCGACAATTTGCTGTATATAAACAACAATATTATTACGCTTTTATTTGATATACAGCCCTTATTATAGAAAGTTACTTATCTAGTCTCTTTAATATTTAGGAGCTAAGCAGAGTCACCTGTGCTTAGGGAATACCATTCATTTGTATATTTCCATTGTTCTGCCTTAGATTTGATGCCGTCCGGTGACTACGCACATGCAAATTTCAAACCAGTCAATGGACGGACCGTCGACAGATCTTATCAATCGTCGAGTAGCCACGTCCAATCATAATATCAATTACCGGATTTAGAAAAACAAATGTTTTTTTTTTTGTAAAACGGAATTGTAGAATTTGAATATACGGCGAACGGTCCCTTACTGATCACCGAGATGGACATTTATTCCTTGAATGATCTTAACTGAATGCCATTTGTTTTTATAATTAAACATCAGTTCTTTTGATCAATAATCACATAACAAGAATTCAGTTCAATAATCCCAAATAAGAATTCAGGGTTTTAGTCGGGGCAAGTGCTATGTTGAAATTTTAAACTCTGTTCAGATTTTGTAAAAGTATCACCTTGTGAAAGAATAGAGACTTACCATCCAGTCAGTGTAATAAAATTATTCAAACTTTTCAATTGAATATGTTTAAAATGCTAAATTTTAGAAATTTTCATAAGTTTAAGGTTCCACTTGTCTTTGTATAAGACAAATTTACATCATTTAACGAGTTTGAGTCACTGAAAACAAACCTGTAAGTCTCACATCATGTGTATTCTTTCTCTATAAAATTACCTTAATTTGTTGAACACCAGTTATTAACGTATGTTCAAATCGCTTCATTGTCCTATTACCCACTGTATAACCAACTTTCATGGTAGTCAGAATGTCGGGGAGAATAGCATTCCTAGACTCACAGTCCTACAAAATAACACAAAAGTCTTGAGCAACATGTCATTGTGGCTGTTAGAACCATAATTACGCCACACGAACTCGCAGAAAATGTAAAATTTGTAACCAGTCCAAAACGTGTCGATATAGACAACTTCATATTCAAATTAGGAACTTTACGCCGTTCTGAAGTGTCGGGCTCAATTAACTGATGCTCCAATCTGGAAACGAAGGTTGTAAGGAACAGTTTCAATTATAGTTACGAGTTGTAAGTCGCCAATGCGTGGCTTCGGTCTCGTTTTAAACAACATAAAACTGAATGAGAAATTGTCTAAATTGATTTTAATGAATATTTATGGTGTGCACAGCTTGTTGTTAACAATTTGACATTTGCATAAAAATATTTGTGAAGCGGACATCAACTATAGCGTAATAATGATAATGAATTTAGATTAGCATTGTAGTAAAATGTCAACATAGATTATCTCCACTGTTTTATCATATATAAAACCATTTTGATGAGTACAGTTGGCTCTGAGCTTGGGTGTGGTGCTGTCAGTTAAAATATATAGTCAATTTGTATTGCAACTGCAATTGGTGTACAGTTTAATTGGTAGATGGTAAACTACTGTATTTTCTCGTCTCAAATAATGTCATATAAACTTGTGATAAGTTTAAAACAGGCAGAATAGCAGAGTGGTGCACCCTGTCTTTTCTCTCTTCTACCTTCTCTTACCTCCATTGACAAAAATAGCTACTTTGAAACTTCAAATCCCTGATCGGCCCTGTCCCTATTTTCTGCCTCTTTCCTGTCTCCTTGTCTTTATCTAAGTTCTAAATAATCACAATATGGACCAAAAATGAATTGTGGGGCCAATAATAGTGATTATTTAAAACTCCAAAAAGGGCAGAGAGGGACCAAAAAGGGACAGGACGCAGCGTCCGACGCAACTTAATTCGATTTTATTATATCAGAATTCAATAACAATGTCATTTAGTAAACTGGTGTATTTAGTATATTAATTATATATTCTTTGTAGCGGGATGATCAACAAGTTCTTACATGTTTTACTAATCACTCTTGTACATTGGCTTCCACCTAAAAATGAAATCCACTTAGCATATGTGTGAAACCTGCTTTGGTGTCATATCTTGGGGCAGTTTGAATTAAGGTACTCTGCATTCTGGCATTCAGCATTTCACCACTGACCCGAACATTTATCTAAGTTCTGTTCCTTACAAAAACGAGCCGATGCAGTTAATCTGTGCTTCCAGGCACCTGTTCTTTCCTATGGGATTGGTAAAGTGTCCATGAACTCTTCAGTACGGAGGTCTATACATCAGTTCAGAAATGTAACTCAGGCTAAAAGTAATTCATTATCACCAATCATGATTGAAAATGGTGTAAAGTTATTTGACATGAATTTTATTTTATCATAAAAGTCATTGCGTTCAAATGAAAACCTAGTGTTTATATCGTCATAATACATTATTAAAAGGCCTCAGGGCGCTATGATATCAAAAACGTTGAACCGTTCCCTCCCTTGCTAACACATTTTCCGACTCTTAAGGGCATTTTATGTCACTTTCATCGGTGTTTATTCGTCAGCGTTATTTGTTGAAATAGAAAAATAATGATTTTCCCAGCGCTCCAAGCTGTTTAAACCTGTCTACACGACACGAACTAGTAATTGATTGACAGCTAAACATACTAGACTATCAATCATATATCATAGAAATACGTTATCCATAACCGCTGTCACCGAATATGTCTCTTTACTCTCTATACTCCATCATTAATTTAACATCTTCAATAATGTATGCAAAAATTCTCATTTTCCATCTTTTTATAAAAAGTACGAAAAAATATGAGAGCGACGTAAAGAGCAGACATGTTTTTCGGCTTTTAATTTGTTATCTCAAAACTAAATGATACATTTTGTTATTTATTGACTAAAACGAAGCAACATTGCATATATATCACGCGGCAATATGAGATTTAAAGTTTAGATAAACATGGTTGATGTATAACACTATTTATCGTTGATTGCACGTAATAGCTAGATCAAAGATATTCTCTGAATGCTATATTGTTTCATCTAGGCAATGAATCACGCAAATAATGAGATTTCTGATGAAGAGATGTCTATTATTTACATTTTGCCGTCGCTTTAAAGGAATATTCCCTACGCTAGGACATACATTTTATTTCAAAATACCTCTAAACTGATCGTTTTATGGTCGTTTGAAACATGAGGGATGTTGAGTGCAGTGCTTTGAAAATGATCATTTTGTGTTGCATAAAAAACGCATAATTTTCTCTATCAACGTGGGGTTTACTATTCAATGATGTAATGGATTTCAAATTCAATTTTATTTTTTATCTCAAGCTCCACATGTTCAATGTTTAAATTCTCACGCAACTTGGCGCCTGGTGAGTCAATGTTAAAATACAGAGGGTATACTGAGGGACCACCTTTAGTTAAAGACCATTCCGAATATCCAAGTCATATTTGATAAGCACGTGGTTGTACTAAGACTCAATGATGATGCACGTACCAAACTAAAAGACCATTTTTAAGACAAACTTTTTTACCAATCTTAATAATTATGTAGATACATTTTGTAATTTGATATACAGTTAACCACGTACAAAATATTCACAAGAAAGACCTTTTAAAATGTAATACAGCAAAGATCCGTTATAAGGACCATCAAAATAGATGGTCCTAATAGTGGGCAGTTTAAATATGGACATCTTTTTCTGCTCAAATTAAGTATTCGGTACTTAAAAATTGTCAAAAAATATGTGCTTTTACAATAACCAAGGTAGTTTTTACAGCGAAACTTTACTGTAATTGAATGCTAAAAATGTAAAAGGCTGTAATCGGGTGATTCCATTTTGATAAAATAACCAATGCCTTAATCTGTACGTGCTTATAGTCTCTATTAATTGACTTAAATGATAATGAAGAATATGATTACAAGTACTCTACCGTTTTAAACTTTGATTACTTTAGAAATGATGATAATCTTACCCTTTATTCCAATATAAATTTAATTTAACTCGATCGTGCCACAGCTAAACACCACTGAATCCGCTTACCTGACTCCAGTATTAAACTTATAGGATAAAATTAATTGCTATATAAAATGACGATTTGGACTTCGAAAGGGATTTGAACAAACGCTGATCATGCTATCATATGAATACCAGTCCAACATAAAAACTTTCAAAATCGAGCGAATATTAATTAACCTAAATTAACTAGATTTTGAACCCACTACCTACACTTTGCTAGTTTATTTTACAATACAGTACCCACCAAAAGTTTGGAGACATTTTTACTGTGTAGGCCTATTGAATAGCTTTTATCTAAAATTAGATAACTGATTATTTCTAACTGCTTTTTAGTTTTTAATTTATTTTTTGATTATCAATATAAATGTAACTGAGACTACAAAATTAGCATAAAAGCTGTGTAATGGAAAATAATTACAACTAGCATAGATTTGGAGGCTTTAGGGTGTCAGATGCTGAATCCTATAAATGCGTTGCATTCTTGAAATTTGTTTTCATTTTATTACAAACCATACTGAAATATATTAAAAATTATTATTCTACAAAAAAATCCTTAAAATTCAAGAAATTTCTTTTATCTCCAAACTTTTGGTGGGTACTATATGCTCCATGTTTATGTACTTCATATCTATAGAAGCCCTACTTACTCAGTACAGACACATAAAAAACCCTTTCATATTTGATTCATTAGCCGAGAAATTAATTCACTGATATAATAATTCATAGTTTTCACCAACAGTCAATCATTGTTTTGACAGGACTGTGTATATAATGGACAGCTGTATAATATCAATGAGTGATGGTAGTTCCAGATAAACCAATGACTGATAGCTACATTTTGTAATCAACCATTAATGTCAATATAAATTTTATATTTTGTATTTTAAAACAATAGGCATACTGCTTAAAGCATTGTTATATAAATTGGTTACATTCCTATCAAAAACAATAAAAGCAATATGGCGTCTTTTAAACAATATTACGTTTGGTGCGAGTTTTATAAATTTTGCAAGATAGAGTAAAAGCCCCATTACCAAAAGTAACACTGTTTTTTGAGGGTTGGAAAATAAACATTTTTCTATTTTAAACACCTCTTACGAACATAATTTTTTATTAAATGCAAATATTGCTTGAATATGTTTTGTTATTATTGCATTTCAAAGCGGAAGTAAATCGAAACCGAAAGTAGGAGTTGGTTATCAATACCAGAAACAATAGTTTTGTTCACAATATCTTTTTGAAGAAGTCTTGTTATAGAAAAAAATCTACTCCAAATTACATAATTAAGCTTTAAACTATTTTGGAGCAGGTAATGCCCCAGTCCCATAATATCGTGATTTGTTGCGGACCCGTCCATGCAGACAGTCGTAGGCCGTGGGAAGCCTTGCGTATCAAGGTGACGGTACGCACGTGGTACAAAACAACACACCCGTACGGAGCCGTAGCTGGAAGATATGCATGTTTAATCCTTACTCGGCCACGATTGTGTTCACGATTTGACTCTGAAACTGATACGTGTATCCTGGGCTCATCTCACGGACCCTGTTAAAAACGTAACAGTCCGTACGGGTACGCAAGAGTTCGTACGGGTCCTTGCGGAGCTTGATCGCACGGCGCCCGTACGGTACCCTCACGGCTATTTTTATGTTTATGGGACTGTAGCTTTACTGAACATCGGCGTATAAATAAATATAGAGTGCTCTAGTTAAAGTACCCCACATGTGTGAGAAATGGACACTTGATCTAACTCAAATTTAGACAAAAGAATGGTTTGAACTATAGTGGCTTAAAGGCAGCGATGAATTCGACTTTTTATTGTATTTGCCAATACTTACATTTGTAGCTGATAACATTTTACACACAACATCCTCTGCGGTGTAAGTGTTCGATCAGAGTAGATTTTGTCAACAGAATATTCAATTCATAGAAGAAAATTGACATTATTTACAAATTTTTCTGGAAGGATATAACCGGCTCTGTGGGATTCGAACCAGTACGCACTTTGGGACACTTGTTTCAAAATCCTGGTGCACTATCAACAGCGCTACGGACACGGGTTAGAAAGCGTTGAGCCAACTAATCCTTGACATCAAGCTTTCATCGAACACATCGTTAGGACATGAACATTTGATCGGTAAGGCTGTCAACCTGATGATTAGGTGAATAATGCCGTTTTGAAATTCTGCGCCACCTCATCAAACAATCAGCAAGTAGTAAAATTAATGGAAATAATTCAGAAAAAAAATGATCCAGCAATTATGATTGCAGTGATATGTCAGTACATTATACAATATGGCAACAGCTTGCAGCACCTTTCTGCTCTCTAATATGTAGCAGTTATTTTAGTGCTGCTATTTTAGATGCACTATGACGATCAACCTTTCAAAACAAATTATGACATATTCCGAACCAAACACAAAATGCAATATGAAGATAGAAGTCTATTAGAAACGTGGTCGCATCGTTTATTTGCCATCATTTTTACATTTTCACAATCTTGAAAATCATCATTAACTTTTATCGGTCTAAAATCTAAATTGGTTTTGAGGTCTGCATACATTCGTTGCATTATTTTACCGTCGTTATAAACGTATTAATAAGCATTCGACGAGCCTGATTATCGGAACTGATAAAATAAGGAATTCATTGTTAAACGATACTGAACATACTTTCAATGTATCCTGCAATCGGCTTCCGATAGTTTTTTACCATAACTCAAACCATATGTGCCATAATCGATCAATCAAAGTATAAGGTAGCGGCCCTGATTTGTTCACTGTCTTATCTATGGAAACACGTGTTCTAATAAAGTATTTCACGTGTTTACTCTATGATAAGTGATGAGAGTTCTATGATTTGTGTCATGAGAAAACTGCGCTTAGTGCAGTAGTTGCATGCGTAATGTAAAATCTGAACAAATTTAAACATAAAAAATCATTAGCAATTTGTGTCAGAATTATTATACACAAACTAGGGCATTAAATGAGTAAGCCTTTTTGTAATTATCGACAGTGATATTTATATTGATTGACCATGCATACCCGTTGTACAGGTAGTTGTTAATATGATATTTTCCATTCTGTATCAAACGTAAACTCATGAATTGGCAGTGATTTGGTTATAGACATTACACCAGAGCAAGATGCAAACGGAACCTGACTGTTATTTCAAATAATTGCGCAACTGCAATGCTTGTTTAATGAGCGTCTCCCAGGGGCGATGCTCTATATGGAACAAGTTTAAGATTGGCAGGAGCGACTATTAGTTACTGTAACTTGTACGATCACCGTATTGAATTACTGGCAATTGAAACATGTTTGAAACTGTACATGCAACGAGCCAAGTAAGATTTTGTGTATTATTATAAATAATGATGCATATTTTCATGATCTCCATATTTTATGGAAATTTAGTGTTCTATATGCATACCAGAGACAGTTAATGTGCGATAACAGTCATATGCAATGTTAATCAAAAATGTAACAATGCATATTTTGTAAAATAAAACATATGTTTTATGTGAGCACACAATGAAACACGAGTGACATTGTATGTTTTGTTATGACAATTGTTGATCTAAAATAAAATACGAGCCCCTCTATACATAAAACTTTCCTGAAAGGCGGCAATTATTCAATTTGTAGTTGGTGTCACATGAAACCGTAGCCATAGCGACGATTTGCCCCAAGCGACAGTTTCGCGGTAGAGTTTGGTAAAAATTATGACAGAAACGAGTTGTGCTGACAAATAAGTTTAAAAGGCACACACCTGAGTGGATAACTTTCTGTGTCTTCGTTGACAGTTGTAGTAATCACCTTTCAAAACAAAATGGCCGACCTGTCACGTGACAAGCCGATAAAATCTGAACCAGTTAACGCTTGCGTAATGTTTGACAATACATACGCATAAATGTGTTGCAAAGAGATGTTTCACAGTATTTATCGACATTATTAATCAGTAATAATCAAAAATGATTAATTGAAACACAACGACATCATTTATTTAGCTATAATTGCCTGAAACGCCATTAATTAAACCAGACGACAGGTAAATGTGCTATTTATTTTGAAGTTTGCATTCCGTACGCAATATTTCATCTCGCACACAGGTGCGATACTTAATGATAATCTAAATTTTATGCAAATCGTGTGAAACTATTCGGATGAACAAAAACTCGTCATTTTGTCAACTGCCAAAGGCTAGACCATAAAATGCATGCATTATCTTTTATTATATATAATTTACTTTCACTGAGTTCAACCTCGATTGAAAATAATATTTTTTCCGTACATTGACGGAAGCTTCCGAATCTAAATGTTTGAATAATAAGCATTTCATGCATATATTTACATATAGTTGATAAATGGGACCAGTCTGTGTGATTGTAAACAACAAAATTAATGCATGTATACAATACACGTACATTAGCCAGCAAAGGTCGAACACTTCAGATAAAATAACATGGAATAATGTCTTTCATATAGAATATAACAAGCATTCTGTATGCACTATGGATTTTTCAAACTTTGTTATGCGCAATGTGGATGATAGCCATAGAGATCAAAATTAGGAACTACTAGTCAACGCGTAAGAGGTTTCGTTAGGAATCACAAAAGCTAAAATAAAACATTTCTACCATTTCTATTGACTTCAAATCTCTTCAATCTCTCAAGTTATAGAAGGTTGTAGGTACAAGCCCAGTTACCCCACACGGCTAATACATGTGCTCACGGAATATATTAGTCTAATGTAGATTTTAAGTTGTCCAAAACAAACTAGTAATCATATAAGGTCTATTTAATGGAATCAAAGTCCAGAAAACACACTGTCGTTACGTTTTTGATTCACAACTACTCACTTTATTATTCAATGCATACTTCTTCGTTTTAAAATGTTGCAGGATTCGAAAAAAAAGACATGATAAAGGTTTTAAAATGGATGGCAACATCAATTCACTTCCGAGTATCCTTGACAAAGATAGATGACGTATGACTGTAGCAGAGAACACAATTGTTTCCAATTAATTTACTTGATCGATGGACGTACTGTAACTGCTAAGTCATTGTGCAGGTTTTTGCGAGTTTTAAATGACATTTAATTGCAACCATGATACATCTTTCGCCATGTTCATTAGTTGCATATCAATCAATTGATAATAAGCGTTCGGAGGGGAAAAGACTGTCATGTGACCAAATCGATGTATACACGTTGACATTTAAAACATCCCGAGCTGTGAACGGCAAGCGTTCAAACGATCATGTAAATTGATTACACCCTGTCAAATATATAGCCAGTGCTCTTGATCATCGGATGATTGATGGCTGCTGGATGATTTAATGTCGGCTTGTTAAACAATACATATCAGTCAATAGTGTGTTTAGCATACGTCATTTTCAGTGCAAAACATAAAGATACACACATGGTGCTAGAGGGACGCAGATTATTGATGAGATGTGTCGTGTGGTAAACATTAACTGGGCGGAAATGACGCAATTAATTGTTTTTGTCACGATTAAAATGGTTTACGATGTTTTTCTTTTCAACAATGCAATTGTTTCATGTAAGTGTATCGAAAGGTCCCACAATTTCGACAGATGCGCTATATAAATATTCTTAACGATTTTAATGCAGAAACCGTTGTAACAAAAACTTGGACATGGAAAACTCTTTTGTGATATCGGACAGTGCTCATTGTTTTTATTGGCCACTCTCGCAATCTATAATCATTGTGTTTGTCATTCTCAAACTACATTATATTATATTACATCACAATTCTGCATTAACATTTTAACTTATTTTACACATTTTAACTTATTTTACACCAATAATTAATCAAATGAACCAAAAACAACGTTTCTATAAGTTTGTATCATCAGCAAAACAGGTCCAAATTCAGTCAAATACTATCTTCAGTTTGTTTACATTCTGTCTGCGCATGTCAATAAATCACGTGACTCATTTTCCATATTACCAAATGAATTAATATTTAAATGTGGAGGAAAAAATATGTATTCAATGTCATTACTCAAGTTTATTAATACAACCTTTTCAAAGATGACACATTATGAAATATTTCATTATTAACAAACAAAAGACATCATTATATCAATGTCAAACTGTTCCTAGAGCTGTTGACAGCCAGTGTCAATAAATTATCGTTTTACGACACCATGACAGCCTTTTAAATGACACTACGGAATACTTCGGAATTTATGGTGCAATTGGTCAATAAACAAGTAAACAAGATCTGTTTGTCATATATTATATACTCGAGGAAATGCCGATTGTAAACGTCAGTAAAATTTATGATATTCAAATGATAGGAATGTTTATTTGTATTGTATGGGATAATTTAGACATTATATTTATGAATCATTTAGATGTTTGTAGTGTTTAGTTCTCTAGTGTATAGGAATAAACATCACATGATATCAATGATTGTTATTTCATCCAGTTGAAAATTCCTGAATAGCCTGGCTAGGCTTGATAGAAGAGTTTAACATGAACTTGCTGAATTTGCATCACGATTAATTGCAGGGACAATCTAAGCCTGAATGCAGAACAGAATTTAACTGACCATAATCTTTTTTTTGTAAACACAGGTTAAATTTATACAAAGAATCAATGAAAGTTGAGTAGCCATAAGGAACCTAGTGTCCACCTCTGGCAAAAATGGCATGGGACCAGTTGTCCATGGGATCATTTGTCCGGCTCCCAGCCATAATTGTTAAGTCGACATAAACTTCAGGAAAATGAAGGCATTCATTACTGACACTCTTTATTTGTGACGACGGTTTGTTCTGCATCAGCATAGTATAAGTTTGAAGTTAAGGTCATATTTAATATTTCCATAAAATCATAACTTGCATTCATGTTTGTGTCCATCCCCTCAGTTTTTGAGGAGGCTTGGTCCAGTTGACAATTTTACGTTTCATTATACACGAAGAATTATCGACTGCACAAAGTTGGAGTAAAACATTCCTAAGGATGAACCGATACAAGTAGCCCAATGATTAATAGCTGTTAAGGCGATAACCATTTTCAGCTTGAAACTTAGAGTATATCTTTGAGTTACTATTAAATATTTATCAAAGGCGACTGGGTTGGTCTCGAACCTCATACACTAAACAGTTTCACGTAGTGGTAACTAAATTTTGATGTATTTAAGACGTAAAATACAAAATTTATGGAGAACTTAGAAATTCGCAATTTCCGTTACAAGTTTGGAGTTTTTAATTTCCTAGCCAACACAATGACCATTGTATAATGGTATAGCAATTTTTCAAACCAAAAACGGCGACTAAATGACAGGACTTATATATAAACACTTCACAACGACACTTGAAGGTTGTAAGATATTGAGTCTTAATCAATCATTGGGTATATAGGGCTTTTGTTGCCTTTGAGTTAGATAAAAATTGTAAGATGTTTAAATAATGCTTTAACTATTTATCAGTTGGGTATAAAAGCAAGTATATCGTACATAGTGATACCGGTATGTGAAATTTACGATCGCTGTCATTTAGACCCTCTTGAATAGATTATTCGAGACTCCTTGGACTTTAAGATAGATATACAATCGGGCATCTGTCAAATTAAGTGTTCACTGTGAACGTCAATGAGAATTTTGATCAACAAACATGATTTTAAGGTGTGTTTAGGGGCTTGATACATGGTCATATATTTCCGCTGATTTCAATCAAATGAGTATCTACGTTCCGCCATGTTTTAAAATGTACTTGTAAGCGTTCGGAAACACTCGTTAATTTACGTATTCCCCTTTCTATCAGATCAGTGATTTGCATCTCTGACAAGACATGGCTCCATTGCAGCCATTTTTTGAGTATCTTTGTAAGGCTGTTATCATAAAGTTTCATGGTCACCAATTTGGCGTATTTTATTGCAATGAGGTATGTCCAAATCTAAGACCTTTGAAGATAATAGAGCAACTTGTATGCAGAGTTGTAAACAAGCAATAAATAATGACAAATCCTTCGATTAGTTCTGTATCAGTCATATTTAAAGAGAAAATGCATTTCATTTGAAAGCTTTACATGGTAATGAAGGCAATTATGCGTAGGTTGGACATTATCATTTTCGTATCGCTTTGCAAGTGACAAACAGGCGCCATCACAATTCATTGCTCGATACAGCGCATGTTTAAAGTGTTAAATCACATAACTTCCGGAGAATTTACGCATGCGCATAATCAACTTCCGTATGCAGAGAAAGATAAATCGGTTATTTGAGCATGACAAACCGCCATAAATTTAAAGGCAACAAAACTATTTTGCTAGGTTTATCATAGAGTAATATGCATGTTTTAATTTCCTGTGCCAACAGTAGTGTGTGTCAATACCAGTTTTTGAAGAACACACTTTCTAAAAATAGACAAAACCCTGAGCCCAGGTTGTCAATCAAACCCAGTGATAATATCGGCAATAATTTTTAATGAAGTGGCATATCTCCGTATGAAAAATGAGAAAATAACACGAAGTTGGTATGTTTAAAAAAATCAATGTAAAATTAATGGCTCGTATAAAGGTGTTATAGATATGCTCACGAGATATCGCCTCGTTTATTTTATTTATTTCCCCCCAGCTATTTAGTACGGTAGCTATGTGGTGGGATAACACCGGTGTATAAGAAAGCAGACCCCTTTGATAAAATCAGATATTAGATTTATATGATCGCCAACAGACAGCAAAGGGCCATAAAACCGAATTTATTCATCTTTTAATGTCCATTTGCGAACATAAAAGATATATCTATTAAGGCCAGATTTGCATAAAAGGGCCACCAACTTTGATTAAGCCGTGTTTGGTAAGTGGAAATAATGGATGATTTAAGACCAGTATAAAATCTGTGGCCATTAATAATGTAATCAAATAATGCAAGCCTTAGTTACATGGAAATGGTTGGGGTGAGATAACTCTATATTATGGAGACGTGAAAGTGACTCAGAGACTTTGTGATGATGCAAATCAGTGGGGTTTGTTTTGTTGCAGATGTGTTGTCTGAAACTATCCCTTTTATCTTTCGTAAATATAATACGTAATGTATATTTTGGACATTATCAGCACATTACCAATAACAGATAAAATCAACACAACCTTCAAGCAAACTGTGATAAGTAAAATATTAAGAATAGATAATGTATAAGACTGTAAATTGATTGTACTAAGCTTATGCCGGTTTCAAATGCGTTAGGGAAACTCAACTAATGCCCTGTAGGACTTTCTAATCTCGCTGTATTAGTTTCTTAGTTACTAAAGACGTGATAGGAAGAGAAAAAGACAGTTCTATAAACTTTTTGAATTTGTAAACATGGACTCAACTCAATGTTAAATGCTGAGACATATACTAGTAAGTCCTTTGTAACCGTAATACGACATGTTTAAACTATATTAGACTCCATTCTTGAGACTGGATGTTTGTTATAATTAAGATTATCAATAATTCAACTAACTACGAAAATGTTGGGACACAATAAATGATATCCTAAATCAAATAATGCACCCTGTCTTAATATCTAAAATTCAACTTCATTTTGAATACAAATTTCCCTCTAATTATACAAAAAACCCTTTACGAATGGGGGTCATAAGTTTACTCATTGAAAGCGTGTCTAGTTGTCTACTCATCTTCATTATTGAAATTCATAAAAGGTTTATGAAAATTGCCTAAGAATGATACGAGTTGCAATTGTATTAGTGTTCCGAAACAAACACACACACACACAGAAAGACGTTTTAGAAATACCCAACTGGATTAAACCAAAGACTAAATAAGTAAAAACACGCAGACTATCAATAAATTAACATCAATTTCTGAATTTCATGTATAAAACCAGGTCAATTGTTTGATTTCTTTTGTTCAAAAGAAATAGGTCCTAATTATGTTAAAAACTGGTCGATTTTACGACCTCCTCTTCCCTGAACACACGATTCTGGATAATTATTCAAATATTACATCAACAAACGAAATTCAGTCTGCTTTTACTGAAAAACAACATCAATCGCGGTTTTCACTATCGCCTGCTTCTAGTAACGTCAACAAGGAGATATCGCTTCACAGATCAAACGATTGAGTTGGACAAAAACATAAACTATGAAGTGCCTGTGTAGTCTGCTTTCTATCATAGAAAGAATTAAATCGTTCTGACAGGCCATAGCTTCTATGTATTGTGCTCTATGTTCAGTATGAATTGAATACAAACCGAATCTGCTTTACGCGGCCTGAATGCATATAAATTGCTTGAGAGGCCCACGGGGGATTTGGGTTTGGTGAAACAGCAGACACATTGGCTGGAATGTAATAAAACGCTTGCGCTCAAGAGTTTGAAAGATGATTTGTGTGATATTGAGTGTTTGATGAAGTTTTATGCCTTTCTAAACAATTTGGCACCATAATGGTTGAACATATCCAAATAGTTTGTAAATTTATTCAAATTTTCATTTTTTTTGCCAAAATTTTATAATCGACTCAAAATGAGTAATTCTTACATTAAAGCTTTGACCAAACATTAAGTGATGTTAATTTCCTTAATTGTAAACACCTTTTTGAAGAAGACCATTCGGTCTAAACAAAGAGTTGAAATGAGTAAGACTGTGTAAACAAAACACAGTTTTAATTTTAACATTTAAAAATACTTCGAAAATAAAGGCATTAAATAGGATTATAGAGGAGAAAAAATGGAAATCTGACTTTGTTTACGGACATTTAATGGGGACTTTGTTTTTTATTAAGATTACCTAATCAACACAATTTCCTTTTTGATTTCAAACTTTTTTGTATCGTATTAATATGCACGAAACTGAATATCAAAGAGTGGCGAACGTTGTGGGGAGATTTATTGTATAAAACTGTATACAGTTGATTTACAGCGTTAAGATTTACAACAAAGCTTAAGTAAATAAATCATACTTTACGTAGAACAAAAGACAAATCGGTTATTGACATCCAAGTGGCACCAAATAACCAGCAACTTTTTGCTGATTTCCGGAATCACAAGACGCAATTGTTTGTCTAAATAAAGTAGAAAGGAGTAAACGTCGTTTTCATTGTTTATAACTACAAATTATCATAAAAAGCAGTTAATAAGAAAATACAGTAATTGTTTACAGCACGTGACCCGTTCGCGAAAATGGATGACATTCGGCATTCCCCAGCGTCATTGGAGACGTTTTAACAATTTTCAAGCTCTTCTCTTTCGTCGCTTTACATTTAATTACCCTGAAAAGACAAGATTTGAAGAGTATCTGCTAACCCTGTGTAAAGACAACTGCACTGTCAAGAACTCAAAGTATTTCCAGAAAAAACCCATGTAAATCATCTATGAAACAGATTAAAATAGGGCCATAAACCATCTAGCATGCATATGTAAACTGATCTCCCTTCCCAACACAAAAGCTTGTAATGCTTTCATGAGAATGAATTATTACTCGAGAATCAATTAAAAGTATTTGAGGCGGAGATTTATGAGTATGCGTCTGTCATTGACGACATCTTGCAAATCATCCACGCCAAAGGAAAATGGTAATTTCATAGTGCTGGCTTCAGAAGTGCGTTCCCCGTGAGACTAATATCAAACGAAGATTTATTAGTGTTTGAATACAAAATGAAAAATTAGTTATCCCTCTTGGCTTGTCCATCTATCAAAACGTTCAGGTTTTCACCACACAGTAGCTATAAACTAATGCCTCGTTTCACTAATGCACTTTGTCAAATGATTGAAAGCTGCTAAAATGTGAGTAACAGAGAAATCAAGTCGTTTCTGTTTTATTTTAGCTTTTTGATCTTCAATTGAACGCTGTATGACTTAATGATGTTACTTGGAACTTGTTTTTTATGGAACAATTTATAGGAATTATAATGACATCAATAGGAATGCTGCCAATGAACATTGTTATGTTATGAATAAGTAAAGCACTTGATGCATTTGATATGACAACGTATTGTGTATTCTCATGGTCACATGATTTAATATGTTTTTGAATTAATGGCGTTTATTTTATATTTTATGCTTTTATGTTGGTTAAGAGGCCGTAAAGGCATGAATTAGGCATCAGAGAGAAAGTTAAATGCAATTGGAAATATTATATATTAACGTTTTATGTTCTAGAGTTACTATCATTATGTCATTTTGTCGTGTATGATACATTGTATATTGTTGTCTGGTGTTCAAAATGTTGTTCGTTTTATCACCATACCATGTGAAAGGATATCAGCTTTGCTTCACCAAACTGCTTATTATATAAGATTGATTAATTGGATTTTACGGCGGTGCACCAACACAAAAAGGTCATATCGCGCCAAATTATCATATAAGTAGGAATCGTATTGATTTGATAAAATTAGTCCTTTTGTTTAGTGACTATTTTCTTCTTCTTTACAGTGTAAACTTTTTCCAAACAACGAGCTTGACAGATCGTAATTAGCTCAACAAAACAATGAACCATCATGATAGCAATGAAAGTGTTTGGTTTGCGGAGAGGTTTTAAAGTCTTCGAGGGTCGGCCCAGATGTGTTGCAAGTCTGTAGCAGGCAGGCTCTATAGTCCTTCACTTTTCTGGGAAATAATGCGCTCAGATTTCATACGGATTTATGACAACACAATTATAAGCTATTCTAACGCTAACAAAACATGAAAATAGGCTTGAAATAACATTGCTGGCACGTCTTCAAAATGAAGTAAAATACAACATTACTTGGAATTTTATTCCAAAAGTGAGATGCTACCTTAAACAATTGTCTTTATAAGCATGTTTATCCACATTTCAGCTTATCTGTATTATTTCTACGAGTTTATCGTACAAACGTATCAGTACTTTATACAACGAATGACAAATTTTCACAGAAAACAAAAATAAAACACACTAATTGATACACGCAAGGATTGGTCCATTTTGACAAATGACCTTATGGTTACAAATGAGCCATGCAATCATCAAACAACTACATGTGGAAGGCATTAAAGAGCGCGCGCAAAAACATACAAAATCTCCGTTTCTGTAGGATGTATAAAGAGCCAGAAAAGCGTTACTTCATTTTTCTGCTGCTGTAACATAAATAGGAACTAACCCGCCTCCATGCTTGCTCAGGAAAAGTAATTATATTTCAAAGGTATTTTAAACGAGTTTGCATACAGTCTGGTGAAATACATGTGACAAGCCGATGAAGGCTCCCGGGTATTTCCTCAGTTGATGAAAGGATAAATTAAACTTCACTGACAGATACAAATGAGCTAAGATAAACCAATTTAGTACTGTTGGCTGCTCGTTAAAAACTGGTACCATTGCAATAACACGGCTGTCTTTGATAAGGAAAATAGTGAGAAGGATTGAGTAGTCTAAGTGTTTGTTTTTGTCTACTATAGATATAAATAAGGTGAAAAGAATTATTCATCTTTTTCTGGTTTTCGAATACATGTACTAGAAAGATCTGGATAAGCTTGGAATTTCGTTTTCAAATTATTCCATAGAATGTAGCCGTTTGTCCGTTTGTCCATTCCCGTACATTTTTACGACTTATCATTACTATTTATGTTTTTCCTCAGGGTTATTGAACGTTCTTTGATAAGCGGACCGTACGCCAACGATCACACACCTAACCAGCATTTTTAAATATGTTTCTTTACCAGTACTAACTTACTATTTCCATAAAGAGCAGACAACTGCTCTCTCTGCAAGGCAAATCGATATTGAATATGTTTTAAGAAATGTTACAACCTGTCTCGAATTTGGGATTCCCAGATTCGAAATCATGAACTCTACCACATATCGACCGGTGTGGTCTTTTGTTGATATGTTCAATTTTACTTTAAAACATACGTTTTGTAACATTTGTAAGAGGACCATTAAATATCAATCTCCGTAAACAGATATCCTGTAGAGCATTGTCGTACAGGATCTCTACTGTCTCCGTGGAAGGTCACGTCGATATGAACTTTGTGTCGACCAATCAATGCGCAGCTTTCATCTAGACGAAACACTATTAATAACATTTTGATTTCGTAATTTCTATTTTTAGACCAAGGTATAATTCACAGTCTGTGATTGGACTGTGATTGGACGGTTCATTTCAAATTGCGTGACGTAGACGATGTAAACAAGTTACGTATCATAACAATTTCGTCATGAATATTATGATGAGAAAAGGTCACCTGAACGTGACCTTCGTTTGGAAAGGCCATATCTAAATTAGCGAGTAGGCGAGCGGAAAATTTTAGATCGGGTTTTAATCAGATTGATAAAATATAGAAACATAATCATAGCGTTTTGCTGAGAATAGCAACGTTTCGTTGCATGTACATTGTACTTGCGATTCATGTCAATATGTTTAACTTACACATCAGCTAACATAGCACTAAGTATTGTTTCTGACAAACCCTGTGATAGGCTGATATATTGTCACAATTTCGTGAATACAGTACTCAATAATGAGGTTTTCATGAAACTAAAAGAAGAAAAATGCTTGTTTTAAAGTTAAAGAAAAACATATTGCTTTTAGTGCCCGCATTACCAACATACAGTTTTGTGACTGAATTTTGTCGTATAAAGAAACTACTCAGTACATGTTGTATTATATTGTTGAATTGTCGCATATTTTCTACTTTGAAACAGTTTTGAGAACAGTCACCGTGCAAAGTTTCTTCAAAATTCGTTCGATTCTGGTATATCATTCGAATTACGAAAATTCTCGAAGTCGTCCGATTTCTCACGAATTCATAAACGGTAACATTAGTTATGAGTTATATTAAGTCTCAAACCTTTTGGCAAAGAACAGGACGAGACATAAATCCAATGTATGCAATGTTAACTATCAATTTTCCTATATCTGCATTTAAGATAGGGTTTTTATCATATTGTTGATAATAGACGTCAGTCTAACTAGAGATTCTGCCTGTAAGTGAGTTAGAACGATATATTAGTCTATTTATAAACAGTGTTCTATTACTGCCACAATATGCTGCAAACCTCGGTAGATTCCCATCTGATTTATAGGAACGATCGTGATGGACGATAACGATGATGGTGGGGATTTATACCAAGCCATCAATCACGTGATCCAAAGATAACGCTGATGTATGGATCACAGATGTCTACAGCATACATAAAACGACAACATCAATTATTTTAAATTAGAAAGGTGTTGCCATGGCAACCGTATGATGTTTTGAGAATAAATGATGTTTTATTAGTGACTTATTGAAGTTTTATGGCTGTGTATTACAGGAAACTCTCATCAATATTACTAGAAGAGTTCAGTTCTAGTATTGATTTTAGACTTTGACCTATTGTCTTGTAATGAGTGACTAATTACAAGCAAACTTTAGAGCTTCATTTTGATCGAATTAAATGACTATAAAAACTGTAGTAATTATTTTATTATCTAAAGCTCTTTCAGATGTTATCGCTTATGTCTCGCCTGTAATAACAAATGTCAGATTGTTTTGTATCAGTTCAATGAAGGCTTACATGTTCTCATTATTTTTACATAATTCTCATCATATTTTATCATATGAAGAACAGGCCATAGTGTTGCTCACTAAGATAAGTATTATCGTAAAATTATCATAGCTTCTTTAAGGTTAGTTCATAAGTGTCGGACGTTCTCTCCGTGTAAACGGGTACTATGAGGGATCCCCTGCCTGAAGGAGATTTCAATGATTAGAAGTCATGGTACAAAAAAGCTGAATATGTATTTTGAAGCAGACTTTAAACCAAATTGTAAGTTTTAACTTTAACAGCCTCTTTGTTGTACATTTGTTTACTCATCTGCAATTGAATGGACTACACTTAAACAGTGACTTTTCTCTCTGGCTCTCACATTCATATATTTTGTTGAGAATAAACAAACCACCCAGTGAGGTGAAGATGCAAAGATTCTTCAGGTAATAGGAGATCGTAACAAAATTGATTTAATCCTATTTTAAATACATTTGAACATTGTCTACAGTATAGAATGTTTTGTTACTTACATGGCAATTTAGTTGTCTTTCAGCGTTACATAAACACGCATAGATCTACAATATTAACAAACATAGACGGTAATAAAATTGCAAAATTTGGGATTAGACATAATACTATTTTTGGTTTTACTATTTTGTTGAACTATCCATTATATGTGGTCAATTCATGCGCATTCTATGTAATTTTTTCTCTCGTCCATATGTAGAACAGTTTACTTTTGTGGTGACCTAGTCACAAATATTGTCCAACATCAGTTATGATTTTGTCTTTCTAACAACCACATTAGAGATAAGTTTATTACTATTGTCTCAGCTGGACGCTTTGATGTATGTAAATTCACCTCTGTTCATACATTGTGTTCACATATCTTCTTACTAGCGCTAGGAAGGTCAGAGCTTAACCTTGTGCTCATTAAGATTATTAACTCTATGTGATACATTTAGTGCTGTTTTTGGTTGTATTTGATATTTTTTAAACACTTTATTAACAGTTCATTTAGCCCATCTCACCCGCCTTTCGCTTTCGCCCCCGAGTGAGATGGGTTTTGTCGTGAACATATTTATTTTGTATTCGATCTATTCTTGTAATATCTTGTAAAGGATAGATTATAGTTTACATTATAGCTATTACATGATCTGCTGTAATTATCAGTAGCCTGTTCAATTACCCTAAACGTTCAAAAACTTTGCGTAACGATACATTCGGAACTCCTCGGCCATTCGCTGCGAATATTCTAATCTAATAAACAAATATACGATCGTTAAGGCAATGAGTGATTGCACTCATTGCCTAAACGATCGTATATTTGTTTACTTTAACACCGGTATTTCAAAATAGCGTCTAAATATATCCGAGATTATTCGCAGCATATGGCCGAGGAGTTCCGAATGTATCGTTACGGAACGTTTTGAAACGTTTAGGTTAATTGAGCAGGCTACTGTTTGTATCTGTATATTATCTTAGCTTTGTCGTGTATATGTATGTATGATTGTTAACAAAAGGAGTAGGTGTGTTTACCCCCAAATTTGGCCCTGTTGCCAAAGTGGTTCAAATTATGTCATATGATAGGGAAATCAATAAGTTACCCAGAATTAACATTTTTAAGTGAATTCTGTGAAGTCTGTTACCATGGCAACGGAACAAAATAAATTGCTTAATTTGAAAATATAGATACCCCTTCAAACCGACTTTCAAAATTGATAGTTTTATAGTCACATATTGTCACATGAGGGAAGCACTTTCTTTTTGAGTTGTTAATATTTGGTTGCCATGGTAACCAATTTCAGAAATTGAAAATCTTTTATTTTTTGAAAAACATGTTTTTTGCAGTCTTTTTGCAATTCTAAAGAAACCTTATTCAAACATTATGTTGATGTAATTATATAAAATTAACAACACAACACTTTGACCTCATTTATTGTAATATTCATTACCATGGAAACAAAATAAATGTATTCTATACCAAGAAATAACATGTTTAAAATAGAATGTTATACTTTCGCTAAGAATGTTAAGTTTGAAGTTGAAGTTTAGATTTTATATGCATGCCTTGTTCTTAGTGTTCTGGTTATCCCATCTATGATTGAGTAAATTCAATTAAAGAAATACATTTTAGTCAATATGTTCTCGTTGCCATGGAAACTTTATCATTTTTACTAAAATTATGATATTCAAAGATATATAGTTTTTAATAGTTTTGATTCTAAATTTTATCACAATTACCACTTCATTGAATTGAAACAGTAAAAATAATACATTAGCACCGACTTAGTTACTCGTTGCTAAGGTCGTTTCTAAGGCAACAAATATCCCAGTTTTTGAGCATTACAAAAAGTTACCTAAATCTGTATAGGGAGGATGTATCATGCAAATAGGCCAAAAAAAAATATTGAAGTAAAAAGTGCTTAATTATTATATAGTATCAGTATTAAAACATTACATCACATTATAAATTTATATCTTTTTATGAGTGGTTGCCATGAAAACAGAATTATTAAATAAAGCTCTAAAAATGAGAATCAGTCATTGCTACCATACTGCATAAGTTAAATTAATGAAATTTGGTATGCAAGATGTGCAAAGTATAAAGACCACAATCATATGCTATTCTTCTCTATTGAAAGCTGTGGTTGCTATGGTAACAGAAAATGAAAATGTAACAATTTGAAATGCAACTTTCAAGATTATGAAACCTGATTTTTTACCAATTATTTCATAGAAATTAAAAAGATCAGATCAAAATAAAATTAATTTTGTCTAAGTTTCTCATATAAAAATGTTGAAAATGTGCAAATCCTAATAAGATAACAAGATATGATAGAGTTTAGGTCAGGAAAACTGCACAAGAGATTTAGCTTCCAAGCTTTTAAATTGGGATGTAAGGATCACTCTTATTAATAGTATAACAAGGTTTTAACAATATTTTCTACAAATTGCATTGCATTTTGTGATAAATGGATGGCATAATATGAACATATTGGAATAAAGTAAAAAACATATAAAAAGATATACAGTGATTCCTTTACTTTTTCTTAGTTAAGACAGTTATGTCATCATCATATCAAAGCAGATTCAGCATTTGATACAATAAATGGTCTAGGTAGTAGTGAATAGAATCCAGCAGTGATTTCATTTTAATTGTTGAAAAAAATGTGAATACAGAATCACTTAGCTCACATTGTGCTTAACAATGATACAAAATGTACAAAAAGTTAAATCATCACAAAGAGTCCTCACATAGATGTTAATATCTTTTATGAAAATCCTGAATGAACCCAGTACTGTTGGACAAACTATAATGTCATTCCTTGTACAGAGCCAAAAGAATCCTTTTAATTGTCACATCAATGTTATACAAAATAACAAGTGAAAATGATTTTTACAATTTACTTTGTGAAATGAAAAAAAATCAAGAATTGCAGGAAGTCCATGCAAGAAGTTGTACTTTCATGATGCAATTATCAAGCTGCAGTTTATGTTAAGACATATAACTTCATATGACTTTATATGAGAGCCCAGATAGACTTATATATTTGATCATTTGCAACATACAGTCAGTCATATAGCTTTAAACATATATAGATGTGAAACAATGAAGGTCTATCAGCCATATTTTTGTAAATTCATATTATTGAATGTGTCCAAATCAGGGATTTAACATATAGTAAAATGCATATACAAATGGAAATAATTTGAAGTATGCATTGATATCTAGTAAAACTGTTCATCATTATGTACAAATCATAACAAAATGCTTCTACATTTTTACTTCTAACCATGGAAGTCAGATTTTATCTGAATCTTGTACATAACATCATTAGTGTACAAATACTCATTGTAAGTACCAGATATTATCATTTTTGTAAGGTTTTTGACAAACTTGTTTGACTCTTTCAGTTATGAATAGTGCATTATTTAAAAGCAACCTATACACAAGAGAACAAATTGACAGATCACAATGGTTTCAAATACTAGCTATTTATTGCAACATACTTGCAGACTAGCAGGGCTGTACATGCAGTATATTAAGAGTTTTGCATGTGTTTTACAGTGTATATATATTCAAAAGCAACTTTTCTTCCTATTGCATGTGGGGTATAAGCAAGTTCTGGTTAATTGTCCTGGGCAGTTGTTTATGTGAATGGGCACTGCTATATTTACTACATCAATTACATGTATATACTAGTTACAACAGGCTATATATAATGAGTTAATAGCATGCAGGTATTGGCAAAATGCAGCAAATATTGACAATCTGACATGTTTTTGTAATGTAAGTACAAATGTATATTCAAACAATCTTTTAACAACTGCATTTACTGTACATGTTCACAAAGGTTGACTGCTAGATTTGGGTCCAAGACCCAAATAAACTTTCACAGTTTCACATGAAATTAGGGCAATCAAGTTGGTAATTTATATCAAACCCAAGCATTGCAAATGTCTTGTATATACATGTATGGCAGAACAGCAGAAATTAGCTTCAATGCCAAAAATATCAATATTAGAGCACTAATGCAAATAGTGTGAAAATATTAAAATTATCTACCTGATTTCAGGGAATTTTATGTCTGTGCCGATTTGAAACCGAAAGTAGAAGTTAAATTTTGATCAAGTTACAAAGCATGCACTATCACTGGATCCATTTGTTCAATTGTTCTTAGATGATGTGACAAACACCATTTACTTTATATACAGAGAGACTAGTCAACCATACAGCCAATCTGCATAACGTAAATAGACAGTGTTATCATAATTTCATGTTGATCTAAGTTCAAAGCCGCCGTGACTTGTGTGTATTGACGTCATTCACTCCTTTCATGTCGGCTTCATGGCTAATTCCACAGACTAAAAGAAGCTTTTAATATTAGCCATCAAGTCCATAAATTCTCCAGTATCCTCTGTTTACTTCGTATTTCAAAAAAAAAGTACAGCAATTTTACTTTGCTGACATATTCATGGAGGCTGCCATCTTGGTTTATGCATTCAGGTCAATGAGCTATTTTTAGCCCAAGATATATTTAATTGAATCTAAT
This sequence comes from Mactra quadrangularis, assembly GCA_025267735.1. NCBI lineage: Eukaryota > Metazoa > Mollusca > Bivalvia > Venerida > Mactridae > Mactra > Mactra quadrangularis. The sequence goes on along the minus strand of CM046303.1, from coordinate 58,045,754 downwards.
GCTGATAACGAGTGATTTCCCCTTATAGTTGTAAATGTGAATGGTAAATACATAGAAAAGTATATGCATAACACTTTTGTTCTTAAATGAGAATGGTAAACACATAAATTTAGTTACAAAACCGTTGTTATGGACGCTAGTACAAACAACTTACAAGTCGAAGTTGCGTCCCTTGGATTTCAGTCATGATTTTTAAACACTTTTTTTCAAAATTGAATATGAGTGCAAAAAGACAAAGATTTTATATTTCGCTCAGCTTTTTATTATGATAAAATAAACATTTCCTGAAAATTTCAAATCTTTGCAATGCTGCACTCGTATTGAAAATGACAGTAGAAGAGGTCAAAATCCGTCAAATTTAGCGAATTTCGCCGCACCTGACCCTATTCAAGGGCCCCATGAGCAGTCAAAATAGACTTGGATGGACTCATATTTTACATTTTCTTAAAGTTAGAAGATAGATCTATTTGTATGAGAAATATTATGGCCGAAATCGTACATTTAAAATTCGGCGATTTTACAGGGCCGAATCGCACCTACTCCTTTATGCTCTTCAGTAATTGGAGGAAATAAAAGTATAAATCTACAACGAAAACAGTGGTGTTGATTTTGACTAAAATGAAAACAAAAACCAAGGCGAATTATAAGTGCACTTTTATGTCGACAAATATTATCAAAGTTAATTTTTATTTGATAAATATCGACTGACTATGTTAACAACTTGTTTTAAGTATATAAACGTAATGATCTTTATGAGTAATAATGTTTTGTGTAAATGCAATCTACACTCCAGTACAACATGGTACTAATCAACGCCACAAAGTAAACTGAGTATTTTTTTCTAAGTGTAAATATCATTATTAAAGAGCCTTGCTTCAATTATATTAACAGGCAGACGCATTATTCACATTAAATGGATATTAATGATGAATTGCGTAAGAAATTTGCATAAAATGTGTATTTAACGACATTTACATAAAATAACTAATACATTAACATTGCTTTGATGTTTTCTGAGGTCGAAAATAATAAAATTGCTGAAATTACGTGATCACAAGATTGAATGATAGGTAATGAAGCAGGTATGATATAATATAAGCGAAATTAACAGCTTTTTACAATCATTAGTATAGTACATATCCGACTGAATGATCATTTCGCGCAACGGCCAATTTCGCTAATTCACCGCTAATTTCAGTTTGAAAAGATTCGTATTGTTTAAATGAAGTCAATGCACTTCCGAAATTCTTGACGATTGGCGTGTTAGCAGGTTGCCTAAGTGGCCGAAATATAAGGTTTTACTGTTTATGTCGTATTGTCAGTGTTTTACTGAATCTGTTGAATTGTAGGTCTTTGTCTGTATATTATGTGGTCACATAGTGAGATTTAACTACGTGTGTGAGGTCGTATTGTAAGAGGTTGACTGTATCCGGATGTACTCTAAGGGGATGAATGTATTCAGTCGTATTGTAAGAGGGTTGACTGTATGTGGTCGTTCGGTAATGGGTTGACTGTATGTGGTCGTATAGTGGGGGTCTTACTGTATGTGGACGTACTGTAATAATTTGACAGTATGTAGTCGTTCGGTAATGGGTTGACTGTATGTGATCGTTTAGTGGGGGTCTTACTGTTTGTGGACGTACTGTAAGGTTTGACAGTACGTGGCCCAACAGTATGAGTTGTCTATATGCGGTCAGATTGTAAGGGGTTGACTGAATGTGGTCGTATAGTGGGGGTCTTACTGTAAGTGGACGTACTGTAATAGTTTGACAGTATATGGTCGTATAGTGTGGGTTGTCTATTATGTAATCGCACTGTAAAGGATTGGCTGTATGTGGGGGGTTTACTGTAACATCAAGCATTTGATGATGAATGATGACATAGGTTTTGTATTTGATTATATTTTATTTTATAGGTCCATAGTGTTAAACACTCGTCCATTTGTCACAGCTAATTGAAGGGAAGTACTGTTTGTTCACCATACACGAGTCTTTTGTCTACGTATAATATATTTATCTTTTTCTCCTAGATTGTTTGAAGTATTCATAATGCATTTTTCTGTCGGCTTTCTTTGATGTTTATGTATCTTACTATTAGAGTTTATTTATTACCGTCATTTATCATTATCACAATTGATATTTTTTGAAGTCAATGACGGTGTTAGGTAGTGTTCGACAATTTATTGCCTTAAGTTCAAGATTGAACATTTTATCAAATATGACACGACGTCATGTTCCATCATGTTTTTAAAACTATATTTTTCTCTGAGTATTTATATAGATAAGTCTGACTTCAATTAGTACAAGTCTATGTTGCTAGGTGACACCTCATTACATTAATGTCACTGGGTGAGACTATTATTCAGCCTGATCTTGACTCGAACCCAGGGCCTCTCGCTTACAGAGTGAGTGCTCTCCCGACTAATCTATCCAGCCACTTACATATTATTCTCCCCATAATGTGAACAGGAAGTACCGTGACATATTTACCTATTTAGGTATTTCTTGCTCAATGAAATTAGCAGTGTCATTAAAATGGTTCCAGCCGAGGACCTCTCGATCCTGAAGTTTGCGTCAAACCACTGAACCACTGTTCCTGCTATTCATATATATAAATATAGGTTTTAGCATTCAACATGCAAATGTAAGACCAATTAATGTATATATGAACTCTAGGTCATAATAAACAGTAATTAACAACCCCTTGATCTAGGTTTAATATTTATTGAAGTGTGACTATGACTTCGAACTGAAGTGACAGTAACTATATGGCGGTAACATAAAAGAAATGTTAATTATGTAAAGTATAACACTAATTGTTATAGTGCATATGTGGTACAGGGTAATGTTAGTATTACATCAAGTAGAAGGTATTAATTAGCCTTAATTACTAAAACATTTACATCTTTATAGCACTAATTAAACTTTTGTTCAATGCGCATGCGCATGCGCAATAGTTCAATACTCGGAATACTTTTGTTTTTTCTCGTAGTACATTTTAGTTTATTTATTAAAGTAATAATGCATACATTTAAATTTTTCAGTTACACTATATTAATTTGTAAATATAAATCAAAGTGCTGGAACTGCAGAAATCTAAGTACTCGAAAGTCAACTACTTATTTGATTTAACGTGTTTACTCGTTCAAAGAAAAGACGAGACTAATTAATAGTTGAAAATTACCCATGCTTAGATAATAAACTCTTTAATGAATTATGAATAGAAACCAGAGTTCATATGATTAAGATTAATTAACAGCAATACGTATTTATCATTTAATCATTAAATTATTCCATAATTGGATACGATAGATTAATCACAAAACTATTAAACCAACTCTTGTTATAAATACATTAGTTGGTGTTGAAAAAGCCATTTTGAGGTAGACAAAATGTAATCATAAAAACAAAAAGGACGTTTCATACTTGTACTGGTTTCGTTTGGCTATTTTTTTACCTAAAATGGGCAAATATAGAGCTAAGCTTTTCACAACACTAAACATGGCTTGTATGCGACTAGTTTTTTCGGCGTAGCTGTCTAAGCTGGATTTTGATCTACATTTCTGTATAATGACGTCTCTGGGATTTCGGAAATCCGCCGTTCTATTGGATGATTTTATAAGCACTGAGAATGACGTACGGGGGAAACAGAGAAAACCCCCTCTTCGATTGGATGGCCCTGACACGCGCGAAAAAATAAAGGCCACACTATTGTAATGCAGTGTTTTACGAAATTTTGCTTCGTTCGTAGATTATTTTTTTTTGGGTAGACTTCTATTGCTTTCCAAAGTGTTTTTTTATTTTGTAACAATAATAAGTTAAGTGTCAAACACAATATTTTATGGGTAAAATGAATTACGTCTCCAGATGTGAACCGGTTTCTAGTAAAAAGTCTGACATATTACCCAATAATTATTAAATTAGCCTCACTACGTCCAGTTTCCGGGGTTTACACTTTGAGAGTCACAGCTCCACATATAGACCAGTTCATTGTTATTGTTATGATGTCTATAAATAGTAACAAGGAGCTGATAAAGACTACAGGTAACCGTTCGCTGGTTGGCAAGAAATGATAGCGAGTAAATACAATGAAAACACAGTAATTTTAAAATTGCAATTACTAAGTCATTTTTCATCAAACAATTTTGCATTTTATATCACTAGAAAGGTCTTGAAATTCATATTTTGAATATCTAAAAATTATTTGTCAAAAGAATTGTTTTTTGTTGGCGAGTGTTTTAATGATCTGCCCTATGAAACATTTAATATTCATAGCTCGAAGAGTTATGTTTAATCAATTTAATCGTGCGGTTAAAGTGCTACTAGGGTATCAGTATTTTTTGTGAGCCACAAAATAAGAAATCTAGATGAATCGGTCTAGTAAACGCAGTTGTACCCCTTGTATATAAGTATATTAAAGGTATGTTGGAAAAATCAAAGGGAGGTAACTTGACAATTCCCTGTGGTTATCAGTGTACGGCAATTGCATTGGCTGTCATATTGTTTACGGTAGGCAATCATGTGCCAAGTCTGCGAAACTGGTCTGCAAATGTTGTTGATGAAGTGATGATGCGTGGTCACAACTTGTATGAGCAAATACTAACGGAATCTGGCAATTCATCACCTCGTCAAAAAATAGGTTTTAACATTAGTGGTCCTATGTAAATGGCTCTTCTGTGACCTTTGACCTTTTCCTCAGGTGAGCACCCAGGGCCCTTTGGGCCCTCTTGTTTTTAAATCGACGCCGTTTGTCTTTTTTAAAGACATTTCTTGTTCAACTTAGCTTTCTTGGACTTTTGAATGCAATCATACCCCCATAAAAAGGCTTAAGTTTTCTCACTATATCTTATAGATGGAGTAAAAGCGACATTAATTGTCGCATGTTCGTGGAAATGTATAAGGAATAACCTCGGCTGGGCGCGAACCAGCAACTCAATCGGGACACAAAATTCGAAATACTGCCAAAAACATACTGCACCACAGTGGAGTTAATCTTCTTACTATTGCAAGATTTACAGTGGATTGCAATAGATTTAATATGTCATCATAGCGTGTTTTGAAACGGACAGTTTTTGTCCATTCCGGTTGTCACATTTGATCATTTTCAAATTATAGTAGGTTATACCGTGGTAATAAAAATAGGCGTTTAATCTAATGAAGAATTAAAAGGTACACTGCATACATTGTGCAATGATAATAAATAGAACATCCGGACTTGACGATTGGGACGCGTTAGATTGGTTGAACGGAACTGTTGCAAACATGTCATAAAAACGAATACTTCGGGACATGAATTTGTGAACCAAGCATGACGTCAAGGAGCTTGATTGCTAGGATGTTCTGCAGCTAAGGAGGTGATTGTTTCCTTCAATTTAAGCATTTTTTATATGCAAAACACATATCACAGTCCTAAATGACCGTACAGACTTATAGACTCTAGATTCTAGCTGCATGGAAGAATTGCAATGTGTTTGTTAAATACAGCGAATCTAAAACCCCACAATATATCGTGGTACGTATCGCGATACGGTGCTAGCGTATTGCAATATATCGCGATACACTTCTGGCGTATCGTGACAGCCCTAATTGAGACTGATCTCTACTACAAGTTTACAACTTGAAGTGAATTTAACAATACCTGAAGCATCAAAATGGTCGTAAGTGATAATATTTAAATGGACAGATGGTGAACTAAAGAGTATAATTATATTATAATCAAAGCGCTAATAGCGCTGTCAGACATGGGGTTTTGATAGAATATATAAACACGGAATTATATTACAAACGGAAGTGATACAAGTGAACATTGTCTTACATAAGCTGGATTTGATATACTTCAATTGCAAAAACAGCATATCGTCTGCTTGTTAACGCATAATGCGCACTATATTAATTGAAGTAGTAATTATTTTTTGAATTAGGGACTTTAGTCAGTTATCTTTTCCTGATAAAATCTGAAGTTATACAATTGGTAAGTAGGTCTTTACAGTTGGAATCCTCGGATGCAAGAATAACGAAATATTTCATCTAATATATTTCTTGTAAATGAAGATATTAACAAAAGTGACGAAACTTAGATAGTTCTTTACCCTAAATACTTAGCTTGAATTTCAAACAAATTAAATGATTTACAAAGAAGTTATTAAAGATTAACTGACTAAAGTCCCTTATTGCGCACGCACAGTCAAATGTAATCCTCCGCGGCAAATTTCAATGAAGGTTTGGTACAGTCCGATACTAAACATGGGGAAACCCCATAAAAAACAACAACAATCACATTATATAGAAAACATAAACAACTTTCGGATGAATCGTTTTCTTTGTATAAAAGTAAATTTGAATTATTAATCACTTAATGTTCACGTATTTTATTTGTGTAGTTTGATTTAGTGGGGCTTTGCTTTTAAAGATTTTCGAGTGTTTTGTTTAAACATTGTCAATAAATCAAACCAAATTTGTTCACAGGTGGTAGGTATGTTAATAGACCAAAACTAAGACTGATGTATAAGGAAGAAAAAGTTTCCCACGGAACGATGATTAAGCTGGATCGTAAAACCACAGGTGTCTGTTGATTTTTAACTATATTTGGATACAGTGAATAGCAGGAGCAAGCTTATTAAAATTATTCTTTGCGTATGTATACAATGCATACATTGTATTTTGTATTATATGTGCAACCAGTAGCCTAGGTATCATATTAATTCTTTGTTATAAGTTGTATTAATTGCATCTAAATAATCAATTAACATCGTATAATCCTCTCGGCCACAGTGTAATAGGCACTCATCGTACGCTTTAATATACTTTGACAATTAGCCCCAGTGTAATAATTACATTCGAGCTTTGACGATATACTCCGATCGGTATCTAGCATTAATACTACGTTCGTATTTAATGTAATGAATATTCTTGCATAAAGGTCAGATCAGGATCAAACTTTACGTACAATACCTTATATCACAAAACTATGCTAAGAGTAAATATTAAACTGACGAAAATACTGTTAATGAAGCCTATCAAATTAAGTTAGGTCGACAATTATAAGGCTGCAGAACAGGGTCCATTAAGCGCTTCATCATTCAATGGCGACCACAAATTCTGATGAGGGCTAAAGATTTTGAAATCATGTCCCAGCTGACTCTCGAAAATTTGACTTGTAACACATGTAAATGAATTTATATTGATGTTTGTAAGTTCGTTTTAGACACAGATATTTACTTTTGTTATGTATGCGGTATTTAGAATAATACAAAAAAGACATTGTCATCTGAATATAATATCCAAACTATGGTACTGATATCATTTCAACACGACATTCAAGATTCTATTTCTAGTTGTACGAACGTTGGATCACTATGACTTGTACTGTTTTCCTGGATACAATGTACCAAGTTTGAGCATAAGAAGCCAATGTGGCATATAAGCGATAACAGTTAGTCTCTGGCTCAGCTACAGAATACGCATTGTACTACTAACTATCGCATTAAGGAATATACTGACAGTCTTTTGAACCGCGTTACTTTAAGTGAATGTGGGATTTTTATATCCCCAATGGTCATTTGTGCAATATGCACAGAACTTCATTAAAATTTCGACCTAACATATTTAACAATGCTTTGTAGTTAACCAGTGACAAGGGTCCGTATAACTTTGAAAAGCGAAGTTACACCCGAATGAAGCAAAATATGTTCCAAATGTCAAGTTCTATTCTTACGCATGTTATCGCCTTATCGTTAAATGATGGAAAACTTAAAATGGATTGTACATGGAATGTATACTCTTAAATTAAAACTCCAACTGATTGAATCACGCAATCCAACGAAACTTAATGCGTTTCTTAACGTACATTATTTCTAGGTCCTTTCGCATTTTTTGCTTGATTTCATTAAGACCCGTATATGATAAGAAACCTCCATTAATTGAGTGTAAGACCAAGTTAGATAGTTTATGGACAATGAAAGACTATGAAGAATTACTGATCTTCTTTTATAAATTCATAATGTCAGAATAACACATGATAAAGTTTGAACATTTTTCTTATTTTTATCACGAAAATGTCTCGGAACTGACAGGTCTATAGAGATGATTTTAAAAGTAATTCTGTGATATAGACGCGGACAGATAGAAGCCTGAAATTCCACATCATTCAAATACTCAACCTTAATGTCTTTTCTCTTACAATTATAGTGGGTTTGAATGTAATATCTGGAAAGTGATAGAACCTGTCATACGGGAAGAAAGCAATTGATTTCTAGACGGCGGCGCCAGCCTTTCGCTCGTGTAAGCTAAGGTTGTCATTGGTTTGTCAGAAACATTGTCGGAAAACAAAGAAACATCATTAAAAACGTAATATTGAGTCCTGGAAGATAATCGAGAAAAATTGTTTTTAAGAAAGACAATAACTTATTTTTGAAATGTAACAATCTGTAAAATATGTGACTGCCCATTTATAACTAGTAATTAGAATCTGACATGCTTGAAAAAATGAAAAATGATAAAATGTTGTTTGTAAGAGAGAAAAATGATAAATGTTTTTGACAGGCCCATAGGGGAGTGTTTCATCAAAACTATAGCTATTTTACTTTAAAGTGACGTGAAAGCAGTAGAGATGAAGAGAAAAATGATGGTACGTGAGTAAGAAAATAATTGGACTATTTACAATGAAGATCTGAGTGATAAGACCACTCAAAACAAAGACCACCCTCTTTTTATGAAGAGCGTTTGTTTTGGGCTTAAACTGTTTATGCAACGACGCGCATTGTTGAAAGTGTGTGCTTTTTCTACGACCATTTCATGTTAGAAGTGATGCTTGCTTTCTTTTGAAGTGACTTAGGGATATTTTCACAACAATAAGAAGATTTGTAATGAGTAAATCATTTATGTTAACTTATATGCAAATGCAACGAATCTTTAATTAAGCGACCACTAAGATGACTGACAAAACATGACCTCTTCAGACAATGGTCGTTTAAGAAAATGCTGAATAAAGGCCTAAATATTCGTCATTGGCTGTAGGCTGTAAACATGCCCAGGTTTTTGTATGGCATCACATTGTGCCCTCCTGCCTTAAAAATTATTTATTTCTATGGGTACAATGAACGTCGGAAAGCACATGCAATGTTTTCATCTAATACTTAGGATCATTAGACATCCTAGCTCTGTTCGTCAGTGGCTCGAATCTAAATAGTCTAACTTTGTATAGGATAGCTTGTTTCTTTTTTGGCTTAGGCAACTGTCAACATCTTTGGCACGATTGCTTTCTCAAAACAGAAATTTACAAAACAGCGTGACCATAAGCTTGGCTTCTATAAAAAGAAGTAATCCATAAGTTGGATACAGATCCTAGGATCGCGAGGTTTCAGTTTCAAATTCAATCAGAGGCACTTCCTTATTTTATTGAGCAAGAACTTTACAAATGTCTGCTTCCACAACTCTGGACGATATTGGAATTGCAACGGAACCTGTTTGAAGATGTTGATAATATGCAAAAATCGCTAAAGATTCTAAAATCGGCCGATTATGTAAAATTATGGTGATAGACTCTAACCCCCAGTTTAAAGCAATGTCCATTTTTGCCCCAATATGCATGTTTCAAAACAGAGAAGTTGGCATTACACTCACGCCTAAAATTCCGTGCAAGAGTTATGTACCTTTTACTTAACTGAGGTCATCAGATACAAAAGTCTTGGTAATATATTAAGTATGTTTTTGTTGTCATTTTTTACTAACGACTGTCATATTTTACTATTTACCTCATCAATATCTGACATGACAAGCCGACTATTAACGTTTTATACGACCAATTATGAATAATAATGTCACACTGTCTACCAGTGTATGTTCGTTAGGAACACATTTCGACAATTGACATCAATTTATACCGATAATGTGTGATGTTACATAAAATATGACATTTAACATCCGCTGTAATTGTTTTGTCATAATATATATATTTTTCCTAACAGCGATATGATATGAGGGGGAGACACTTGATTGTTCAAAACAATTAAATTGATTAGTACAACTTGTACATCGTACAACAAAAGTCATGAGGTTTTAGGAAGATGGCGGCGATGATGAGTGTATCATTTTTCTTCGTGTTTTTATTTCATTGAAGTGATGTAGGCCCTCTGTTTAGTTTCATCTAATTACCAATGATAGATAACAGACCATGTCCTGAATGACATTCTGTAAGTTTATTGCTGTGTAGTCCCATCATTTTTACAAAATTGTGACGTCACAAAAATTAACCAATGAAATTTAAGATTTTCAAATTTTTATTCAAAATGGCCGACTGCACCGAAATGATACCTTATAGGAAATGCGTTTGGAGCCAATGTGTCCGTGCTGTTGCCCAATTTTGACAAGAAAATGAGACAGGCCTCAGTCTGACAGATGGATAACACTGACTTATATGGTTGTATTCAATAGCCTACAATTTTAATACTGACGACAGATAATGTTAAACTACTAATCATTGTCGTGTAACCTGTCAGACTTAACAAGCTCTATTGGACTAAATTTGACATTTAACAGTTAATAAGTTTTGACGGACAAACATGAATTCACTTTTGTTAAAACAATGCATCTCGTTTTTATGGTTTTGTTAAGTTTTTAAGAGGAAATACTTCGAGGTTTTTGTTGGAAAACACATTTCAATTGTTTCCAAGGATCGTCAACAACAACATACCACGACAACTTGTGATATTTCAGCTTTAAAAGTCGTAATGTTTTATAATGGACGTATGAGGCTTACAATTGATTGTTTGTACATGCAGAACTTACTATGTGCTTGTTTCACGGTTGCTTAGTAACGACAAGATGGATGTATATTTTTCAGTTGCTACCATTGAGGTCAATACTCTGTGTTACATGCCCCTTTCTTAATGATTCTAATGGCTAGCTGATTTCAAACACATGCTTATAAAATACTATCAACTGCTAGCATGGATCTAAAGATTCCCAAAAGCAGTAACATCTATGAGCAAATAAGAATACCGAAGCTGTGACAGTACGTTTCTTATTCTTCTGTTTGTTATTTAGTTCTTACGGGGGTTGTAGCGCCGCTAAACGTCGCAACACCTCTTAACATCGCAACACCGCTAAACGTCGCAACTGACGTTAAACGTCGCAATGCTACCGCTAAAAGTCGCACAAGAATCGACTATTGTTAAACGTCGCACCCTTGACGCTAAACGTCGCATATAGTAGGAAGGTATTGTATCGAGCCAAAACAACACACAAGTTTTATACATTGTATTGGACAAATATTACTTTTAGGACAGACATACTCGTTGTCAGCATTTCTTCCTCTGCTGGTCTTTGGTAAGTTTCCAGTGTTACCCTCACCCAATCTGATTAAAACCCGATCTAAAATTTACCGCTCGCCTACTCGCTAATTACGACAACGCGAGTAGAACAGGATCTCTGTTTACGGAGATTGACCCTCACCATACTGCTTGGGAACGGCTACGGCTGGTTTACGTGGAACCGATAAGCTGTACGTGTTTTGTACTTGTACTGTTTATTGTGGTTTTATAATTATTTTGTAATCTGTTATGCAAAGGCATTATTGTATCGAGTCACAGTCACGTTCAATTATACAAGTATACAATGTAAGTTAAACCGTGAAGTAAAAGGGTGCGGTTATATGTGGGTGAGAGGTTTAAGTTATCCAAATCACACATGCTACATGATCTTCCTATATGAAATGGTATAATTATAACGATATGTTCTGTGACAAACTAACAAATAGCATTCACATAAATCATTTTACACTCGTTCACATCGGAGACATGTTCTGATAGAATAACCAAGGGAAATACATAGATCTATTCAAAGTACCAATAAAAAGAAAACTAATGTCAATTTTTGTCATAACACATAATCAAGTGATCATTTTCTGTGAGAATAGTTAGGTGAAAGCATCACTACTGTATCGTGTTATGGCATCACACATGCTATCAACGCATTAATAAAAATACTTGACGGAGTCGCAAAACTCGATAAAAAGACAATGAATGATTTTCCAGTCATTTTTCCGGTAGGTCGTACATAACAGAATACCAATGTGTTGTTTTGAAGGGGGGATTATTAATGGAGGCAAAATTGGTGTAAGTTTGTGAAAAAAATATGAAGCTTTTGTGAGTTGTTTATACTATCTGTGTTGATAGGCATGTGTTACGCCTTCAGAGCAATGAAACTAAACATTTCACTCTAAGATCAAAATATCATTTATTTTCTAATTGAACTAATTATTTTAGCAGACGTACATCAACTCAGTAATGTATTCGCCTGCATCTTGATCTCATTTTCCCGTTTATTTTCTAAGAACGGGATTTTCACGGTGAAACCGTCTTTTATCCATTCCTGGTAAAGTTTTTTATACTCTCTTTTTTGAAGAGAACAAAAAGACGTCACAAACGGCACATGTAAAATTTATACCATACTTCAAACAGATATAAATGTCTCGATCAAAGAACTTATTTTATTCTAATTTACGTCCCCTCGTATAGTATGACACGTTTAATGTTATGTTCACAAGATGGTCGTCTGCTATAAACTAAAGCATTTGAAATACGTGTATTCATCATAAACGACACGATCTTCTTTCTCTTTAATGTTTATATGAGCAGTAAACAATTTCCAGGTCTGTTCATTTCCTTAAAGCAACATTTTCCGCTAGACTGCAATCTATTGACAAAGCGGTTGTAGTTAAATTCTCATTAATAAGAGACAAGCTCGCAAACTAATTTCATCTCACGCTAGAATCTAGTACATTTATTTATTCCTTATTTGTTTGATACAAAAATGTCACATAAATTTGTAAATTGATAAACGCGGTCGTTATTTTATCATAATACATTGCAGATTTTATATCTCAGAGGTTCTCGCATAATTTAACGAGACTTTTATAGCATTCGTGTCTTGTGTGGGCCATGGTCGCACGGCTGCTTCGTTGACATCCGATACTCCTGAATAACACCGTCCATAACAGTTTTTATACTCAACTTAACTTGTCAAAACGTACAGAACGGGTTTTATACTCAACTTTACTTGTCAAAACGTACAGAACGAGTTTTATACTCAACTTGACTTGTCACATCCTGTCAGTTTTTAGGAGATTCCATCATGGCTGTCATAACCTGTGAAAGCTTCACATGTCAAACTGTCATTTTCCCATTAATTATGGACACCGTTATGATAATAATAATCAACTGAATTCAAGGTGCGCTGTATTATTGACGCGCACAGCATTCTAGGATATGTAAAATATTAAAACTAAATTGATGACGATATTTGATGAAATTCATACGGATGTTCTTTGAATATCCGTGAGTGTCAATAGTTGTAAACAATAACAATCCGAAATGATTGATTATTGTTTTTGTATTCATTTAATCATACATGAAGCAGTTTGCATGTGAAACATTGATCAACAACAAAATTAATGACTTGGACAATCAATTGCGTTGTTGTGAGACCCTCTCCTCGACTTTTGTATTCATCATAAACATATTATATCATAATTAATCATTATGATTACGTAACACATGTAACTAGCAAGTAAATAACAAGCTGACAACGTGTATTGGTCGTTGACCGTAAAAAGTCAGAACGTATTGGTTTCCTTTGCCGTTTTTATGGTTTATTCTGTGTTTTTCTGGCTATTCGTTTGCTTGGGATTTACGGCGCACCAACAAAGAAAGGTCACATCGCGCCGAAATTCTGGCTATTCAGTGGCACCAAACGTACACCGTACTTGTAAACAGACAACATTTGCTTGGGTTCTAATTGATATTTTCATGCGTTCATTATAACTGTTGCGTATTTAAATTGGTTTGATGTTTGCATTTTTTTCTATAAACACCTTTTATTAAAGTTTGTTATCATGTTGAAATAGATGTTCAGAAAAATTAAATATTTCAAGTCAGTAGGCCTACTGTGCTTCATTTAAAACCTGTTCGATGGTTTAAGAAGAGGTCAGTGATAGAAGTTACATCATCATCATTCCCTATGCCGGATTGCGAACCCACGATCTCTTGATTTGTACTTAGACATTCTACCGACCGAACTAACCCAGCGGATTTTGATATATACAATCATTATTTACAATCAAGTGACAATTTGATCATTTTTTAATTCTTTGAATTAAAAAAAAACATTAGCAAACAAACATTACCATGTGGTCTTTTGTTAACATCTTGCTTGTGGGACAAAATCTAGTTCAGCAAACCTTTGTCAAATACAGTACCCACCAGAAGTTCGGAGACATTTTCACTCAGTAGGCCTAAGTACTGAATAGCTTTTAACTAAAATGTGATATATGTTTATTTTGAAATGCCTTTTAGTTTTGCTTTATTTTTTGTCATCATTATGATTTTACTAAGACTACAAAATAGCATAAAAGCTATGTTATTGAAAATAATTACAATAAACATGGCTTATGGAGGAGTTAGGATGTCAGATGCTGAATCTTATAGATACGTTGCATTCATGAAGTTTGTTTTCATTTTATCACAAACCATACATAAATATATTAAAGATAATGATTGTACAAAAATAATCATCAAAATTCAAAGAATAAGGGACTTTAGTCAGTTATCTTTCCTTGATAGAATCTGAAGCAATCCAACTGGTAAGTAGGTCCTTACAGTTGGAATTCTCGGATTTTATCATTGAATTTCTCTGAAAGGATAACAAAATATTTCGTCTAATATCTTTCTTGTTAATTAAGATATTATCAGAAGTGATGAAATTTAGATAGTTGTTTACCCTAAAAATACTTAGCTTGAATTTCAAACAAATTAAATTATTTACGAAACAGTTATTTAAGATTAATTTTGGCAAATTGACATTAAAAAGTAATGGTTAAATCCGAGTAATCCAACTAACAGGACCTGCCTATTTGAAGGGTATAAAAGGGGAAATAACTGGCTAAAGTGCCTAATTGCAGTAAATTTCTTTTGTCTCCAAACTTTTGGTGGGTAATGTAAATGCTAGTATGTAAAGTCATGGAATGGTCCATGTGAATATCTACAATCTCATAAGCACTGCCTTAAACTTCGGTAATCCTCTTACTTAAAATTCGGTCACCAATCCTATGAAACATGATGAAATCTTGTTCCACCAATGAATTGTTTTGTAGTAGGTGGGATACTTAAACCACAAGATATGATTTATATCTTATTGTTTACGTCAATAAATTATTTTGAATAATTAATACGCCATTAATATCATTTTACATTGTAAATCATATATACATTTTTTTTCAAATTTTATATACAAACATTATTACAATTATAATATCGTGTTTACAAATTGATATGAATGATATGTTCTGTTTGATTTTGTATTTACATTTATTTGCATCAGGGTGCAATCCCCAGTGGTATATACAAATGTATTTTGCCACTGTTCGTTCCATGGTAGAAACCCCTTAAATGTTTGCTTTCGGTTTTTGTTTGTGGTTACCCTTTCATAACAAAATGTTTAAAATCTAAAAAGTCCCCCGCTTTGCTTTTTTGCTGTTTGGTAAGCCTCTGATCTGTTACTCTTGCTGATCCTGATATGTTTGCATACATTTTCCTATCAACAGTTTAAGTCACATGTGATGTACAGTTCACATTCATTCTATTCATACTGGTTAGCATAACTTTTAACTATACTCGCTCTGTGAACAACTGCCAACTTTTTCAAATTAAGACAATGGTTAGTAGCTGGGCTTCAACTCTCGACCCTCTATTAGTGATAGGGTTGAGTAAATTATACCACAGCTCGTTTATAAACAATGTGTTTATTAACATGACCAGATAAAACTAATATTCAGTAGTAAATATTATCAGAAATTAATAAAGTATTTAGTTTTAACACCCTTTATTAAAATATCATAAGATCACACAGTTTACAAAGTATATGTGCGCCATTTAGGTCAAATGTTGAAAGTCTGTTTGGGTCTGTTTAGATCGATTAAAGGATGCAAGTATTTCGCTATACAATGTATTCACTTTATGAGCGGACAAGTCCATAATTTTAAGTGCATCTACATACATGTACATGTATCCATAATTAATTACAGAACAGAACATATAATTACATGACCTGTGGATACAAGGAGTCAAGCATTTCCGAAAGTAACAACTACCTAATAACCTGTACACGATTGATAGTACAGTTTGCTTCATAAAATTATTATCAAGGATACATTGTCAAGAAATTACTTTGATTATATCAACCCAGTTTTTACACAACATTGCTTATTTCCAGCCAGACATCGAAAATCTATCATGAATATAAGACTCCATTTTTATATCAGACATTTTACTAAATGTTAATAATTAGAAAAGTTCATTTACACTTCAACAACATAGGTTCTTTAACATTATCTTCCAAGCACACTCCTTAGCTCAAAGGACACATGTGTACATGTATTGCAAACAGCAAGGCGTCTAAGAGCTTAACCCTTATCAACATTTCAAACAGCCTTTAAACATCTTTGTCTTCAAGAACACAGTTCTAATAAACCCTGTTCATAAGACGACCATGTAGCCATAATAAAGTTTATTGTCCATCCAACACGCAGATTACAGATCGAGTTTTCTTTTCTTAATGTCCATAAAACCCTTTAATTAAACATGAAAGCGAACTCCCCCTAGCGCGAGGTTTGCGAGTCATTTCTTTCAGGCCTGTACACGTCAATTAACGGAATAATAAATACAAAATACCGCCTACCATTGAGAGCAGCGCTTGTAGAGTAAATCAAAAGATGATTGGCTTATCAGCAACATCAGCCTGTCAGGTCCGATAAGCTTGTCGATTGATATAACACGCGCTGTGGCGCCTTGTGCCGTTTCTGATATCCTGAATAATTACTTTGACAAGTAACCATGCACGCCAACATCATCGTGAATCAATCATTGAAATGCGGCAAATGTCAATCATTCTTGATTTACTGCCGCCATTCTTTTTGCCTGCAGTTTGTTGCAGGAATCCATGAGCACAAAGATAAATAGTGCCTTTGAACATCATAGACACAGGGGTTTTAAAGTAATAGGAGAGCTTAATAATGTTTTTGAAATATAATTACAACGTAAGTGTACTAAGTAGCAACTAACAACATGGAAAACATCATTTTATCTCTGATAATAACAGACAGGCACGTAATGTAATCATTTCCACTATTATCAACCGGCCTATCAACGGTGCTGTCGTCATTTTCATCATCACTACCACACCCATCATCAGTTGCATCAACACTTCATACGTCAGTTGTTGTTTTTTACTGAATTACTTAATCAACACGGGAATTTAAGTAAGCAAAACATGCTTCGTTGGTAACAAACAACATGTTTGAAGTTTGTGAAGAAGAATGCTTTTATGTTTTATGACCAACAACATCAAACTAGTTTCAGTTAAAATGCTTGTGTATTGTTGTATCTGATATGTGTGGTATGTGCATCACTGTTGTTTATAGCTTTATCATAGTTGCACAAGGACTAGTTCGAGTCTTTTCTCAGTATAGAAATGCTAAAGTTTGATACCAAATGATGGGAGGCCCTCTGGTTGGCTTAGTCGGTTGAGTGTGTTCCTATACATACAGTGATCGAGGGTTCGATTATTTACATTGCATTATTTAAGTTTAGTCATGGTTTTTCACTATGGCCACTCTCTTGCCTACATCTTGCTGTCTGCAGTCACTGGCAAGGCTATACGCTTACGAACTAGATTAAAAGTTTGGCTTCGGAGATCTATGCCTCTACAGGCACTGTGAGTAGAAAGACTGATCGCTACAATCTGTTAAATTACTGTGAAAGCGACATATATTATGTTACAAATGACGCGATAAGCTGCGCATGCTATGCTCGTTATGAAAATGCATAACAGTTGTGAAAGTGTATTTTGAGTTCAAAATTGATGAACCCGGCATACAAACTAGTTGTATAATGAACCGGAATAAAATTGAAATAAATCAAACTTTGTACATGTAATTAAATAACATATTTAGAACATAGAAATGTTATACAGGAGCACTAAACACCTTGTAACTTGATTCTTTTATTAATTATCTTTACTCATTTATTATGCTGTCAGCATACATTTTGTATCTCTGAACAAAGCATGAAGCAGTTCAAATTTCTACATTTATGTGCAAACCGTAAGTCTGTAAACAAAAAAAGCAACACAATAATTTATCTAAAAGTCATTTATCGGAGTACAGTATGTTCTCTTTGTTGAAATATGACTTGGTTTTTTTTCTACAACGATTGTGGAATAACTTCAATAAACCTGGCGGTAAATCAAGGCAGAGAAAACGTGTTTTAACTTGAAGAAGATGAAAGTCCATCAACTCACATCTCATAATAGAGGGAAACATGTGATTTATTTTCCAAGCGATTTTTGTTGTTTTACAATCTATTTGTGTTGATTTATTTTGACATCTGGTATGGTTATATTGATTTGGTTATCAGTGTTGTGAGACTTTTCCTATCTCAAAACAGTGTTGGGAAACAGAGCACGCCTTGTCATTCTTTCTTCCTAGTCTTTGTAACGCTTTCATGCTTTATGGAGAAAAAGTGTTATGAAACAAAAATCAAAATAACCTGAAACATCGTACTCGTTGAACTTCTTCTTGTTAATTAACACACGTTGGGTTCTATTGCTTGCGTGGGAATTGGAAATCAAAACATTTTTAATCAGTGATGCAAAAGATGATGAATGATGTTTTGAATAAAATAAATTCATAAATTATTATTATGACTGTTGAAAGGAAAAAATCTTAGTATTTGAAAAAAGGGAAAAAATGTTGGTTTATTTGTGAATCATAGTAACATAAAAATGGGGTACATGTATGCCCTGTTCATTTAACATTCTCTACAGTAATTTTTGACCACAGGGTTTAAAATTTCGAACATTTGTTGAAGGATATAAGTATATATATATGACATTCTCGGTTAAGTTATCAAGATTTTTTATCTAGTATCAAGAATCCTGACAGCCTCTGGGTACAAGAATGTATTATTCTGGTGGATTATGTCACAAATTATTATAAAACATAGTTATCAAATCATGAATCTTCAACTGGCAAGCTTAGAGGAGAGTGTGTGGTCGAATGGTTACGGAGATGGACGTAATAATTGGATATCGAGATCTGCTTTTGGTTCAAACCATATTCAAGACCTTGATTACTTCATCCTGATAGCTACTAGCCAATACTGAGTGACGAGGGAGCGGGCTCTAACGTGATTAGGCCAAGTTGTATGAACTTGTTTTACAACCGAGATAAAAACTAATTAGTGTTAAATATATTTAAAACTATTGTAGGAGCAGTAGTCCGGTGGTTGGACGTGCGCTTAGGGGTCGAGATGTACCAGGTTCGAACTCCATGAGGAGCACTGCTAATTCCCTTGAGCAAGAAATTTACTTACGATTGCTTCACTCTAACCAGGTGGAAATGGGTACCTGCGAGGGTGGTATAATTCTGTTGCGCCAATTTGTCGGATGCACCCAGCGGTGTAAAAAAATCCCGACGGATATATACGATGACCAGGGGTAAAAGCTGTAAAGTCGGTGAGCGTGGGTAAGCACTGAACTCATACAGTAAAATGCCATTACTTTGCAGTGTTAATCATTTGAACATAATTGAGTAACATGATGTTAATGTTCATAGACTTAAGCGATAAATAACCGAAAAAGGACATTGTCACGATTATGATTGTTTAGATTCTTAAAGAAAGCTTGCGTGAAGGACAAGCAATAAATGAAATTATATGAATACACGTCGCATTATTTACCGGATTAAGTAAACACTAATTCTTATAAGTGAACAATTATTTTAAGACGTTTTACCATTCAAGTGGTGCTTACTGACATAAAAATGAAATATGGATTTAATTTTGCAGGTGTCCAAAATCTACTTTATTTCAAAACTTTCAATGGAATTTTGTTAATTAGCCCCCTAGCCATTACAGCTTTTAACGACATGTTAAAAAGAAAACCCTGTGAAAGTTGTGAATAGTCAAGTATTCCATAAACATGCATTATGACATACATTATTTAAATCTTAGCGTTATACTTACGGACATTAATAACGCGCCGTTGAGGACATGGACAAGCTTTAAGCGATCTCAGTAATACATTAGCCATGTTTAACCTTCATCCCTACCCTAACACCGAGGAATAGCCGGAACTTCGCTTTTGAGCCCAGCAATCGCCTGAAAAGTCTCTGCAATGCAGGAGAAAATGCGGGGACATTCGTATGATAAAATTTCTGATAATACGCTGCCCTTTACAACCCCAAGTAGCATTTTTTAGTAATAAGTTTGCATTAATCATTATATATGAGTGATAAATTATCATAAAGGCATTCTAACATATGCAATATATAAACGTACAAAACAAAATAAGTATTGCATTATTTTACGCTTATAATATGGACTATCGTCAAATTGATATATTTTGCGACGTATGAATTAAATTAATATATTGTTTATTTAAATAAATATGATAAATAGCTTATGCTCATTTGTTTTGACGTTGAATCAATTTATCCTTTTATCGTTTTATGCGCTTTTGAAATCACTCGTGGTCCATATTAGCAATTTAAAACTTACAAACATTAAGTCGTGCTTATTCAACGACAAAAACATTGGTGGGTGTAACCTTATTTCTTAACTTTGCAATATTGTCATGTCTTTGTAATTGTAAGTTTGTCATATTGTCATGTCTTTGTAATATTGTCATGGCATTAAAATTTTATGATATTGTCATGTCATTGCAAGTTTGTAATATTGTCATTGTAATTTGTAATATTGTTATGTCATTGTAATTTTGTTATGTCATTGTAATTTTGTAATATTGTTATGTCATTGTTATTTCGTAATTATGTTATGTCATTGCAAGTTTGTAATATTGTCATTGTAATTTTGTAATTATGTTATTGTAATTTTGTAATACTGTTATGTTATTGTAATTTTGTAATATTGTTATATCATTGTAATTTTGTGATATTGTTATGTCATTGTATTTTGTAATTTTGTAATTGTAAGTTTGTAATATTGTCATTGTAATTTTGTAATATTGTTATGTCATTGTAATTTTGTAATATTGTTATGTCATTGTAATTTTGTAATATTGTTATGTCATTGTAATTTTGTAATATTGTCTATTCATGTTATGATCGTATTGATTGTGTTGTAATTATTGTATGTTTATAATTGTTAAACACTATAAACTGTATAGTTTTGGTGAATGAATGTGTGTTCTGTTCTGTTCTGTTCTGTTCTTAATAGTGTGAGGTTAGTGCACCCTAGAACCTGGTTTAAATCCCTGATGATATTTATTTAACCACTATTTGTTCCAAGCCGGAAACCCCTTAGGTTTTGTTTTCCTTAATTGTTTGGGATGTCCTATTTATAACAAAAGTTTAGAAATCTAAAACAAATATCCAACTGTTGTTTGACTAGGTGGAAGCTCTAGGAGTTTTGATGTTGCTGCAACAATTCAGTCGATTCGATGCGATTCGATTTTTTTCGATTCATTTTTGTTTTCGATTAGATTCTTTGAATAGCATAGTTTATACCAAATATACACCAATACAGTTATTAGAGTTTAAAATTAACTTATATTGATAAGATAAAATTGTTAACATTTATTTCAGAACAAGATCGATGTCCAGCAAATGAATTATCATCCTGATTTATTCATTACCAGTTTAGCATTGTTACTAAAAGTCTCGAAAGTGGCCATGCTTTGGCTTTTATCCTTATAACTTACATACACGTTAAAGGTTCGGTATCGAATCGGAATTGCGGGTCCTGAATCGAAATCGAATTGGCTCCTTTTCAATCGATATCCGATGTATCGAATCAAATCGTTGCAGCCCTAGTTTCTGATATGTTTGCTTACACATCTTCTTAGATACAAATTTTCTAGATTTCAATTTTACGTGTCGCTTTGTCAGAGTAAATAAGTATAGTATGTCATACTGGCTTTCGACTACTAAGGGGTTATTAATCAAAAGACGGTATTCTATTACAAAAAAGAGACAAGATAAATAGGTGTAATTTATTATCATCAAATAATTATCTATAGTTTAGATTGTCTATTTGCCTCAACTAACATAATAGATCAAAGATGATTAGAAAATATCACTGTTGAACTTGGTATGACTTAATGAAAAGAAATCAGCACTTACATGGGCATTCTCTAATATTTTAATCGTATATCATTATTTATTATGTATTTGTCTAATGATCCAAACAATGAGATGTTCTTTTCTATGGAATTATGTCCAAGACATGACAATAGTTAATACCCCTTGTCATGCAAAGGGTCATCAACAGTGGTGATTAGTGTAAGGCTGATCCGTCCTTCTCGATGTCATTCACATTTCAGAACTAACTTCGAATAGTTTTTTAAACATAGACGATAATTGCTTGTTTCGTTCATTGTACTATATTGATTTTCTGTATAAATACTTAGTTAATTATATTGCATGGATTTAACACCTTGCTACTGCAAAATTATTGAATGATTATTTTTACAGACATAAATTGCCTCCGTTCAAGTTCAATTCAGTTCTGGTCAGTCCTGTTCTGTTCTGTTCTGGTCAGTTCTGTTCTGTTCTGGTCAGTTTTGTTCTGTTCTAGTCAGTTCCGGTCTATTCTGTTCTGTTCTGTTCATGTAAGTTAATTTCTGTCCAGTTTTGTCCAGTTCTGTTCTGTTTTGGTCTTTGATTACGTCCATAGTCTTGCTTGACAACTTTACAACAAGTTAAACTGCGAACAATTGTACTATTATCAACCAATCTATGTACCACACTAATTATTAGAAGGCAAGTTCAACTAGTAATTCATTTAACAAATAGATAATTTAAGAGTTCCAATGTCATAATGTTATTTTCTGAACCCTAGAATTACAGTTTTAATTACTAGTATCAACTTACTTATTACTCTAGTAATTCCTGTTAATATATTCCTTTTGTGAACATTTCTACCGTGGGAATTCTCCGACCAATTATGATAAATGCCTTTATTCTATCTCCAGGGGTGATTTTTTCATCACAAATTCTTG
This sequence comes from Mactra quadrangularis, assembly GCA_025267735.1. NCBI lineage: Eukaryota > Metazoa > Mollusca > Bivalvia > Venerida > Mactridae > Mactra > Mactra quadrangularis. Next base: position 58,022,685 of record CM046303.1, on the reverse strand, counting down.
ATCTTTTGTCTTAAAGCATGTCCCAAAGGAGATTAGCAGCGACTTTCAATATGTCTCATGTTAATAGCTTGGACAACTCACGTCAAAAATTGATGAGCGCCCCAGCTTAAAGGTGTTGTATTACAAAGACACGGATTAGTCCGTATTGACTGGTTTTTAGTATCGCTCATATAAAAGTCGAGATAAAGTTTGAGTGACAGTCTTCATTATGACTTTCCATACTGTATTCGGAAATATGCAGTGTAGTTTGCGCTGAACATGACTGTGTGACTGGTGTCGTTAGCCGCAGTTAATGGTGCTTATGCACGTACAGATGTAGGAGCTGTAGTCCAAAGGTAAGACCCGCTCTTAGTGATCTAGAGGTCCCTGGTTCGAACCCAATAATGGCACTATTCATTTCCTCAAGCAAGAAATTTACCTACGATTACTTCACTCCCCCCAGTTGAAAATGGGTGGTATAATTCCGTTGCGCCAATTATCGGCTGCAATAAGCGCAGTAAAAGACTCACATTGAAGATTGATAGAAAGATACTAGTAGCCCGATTACCAGGGGTAATAGCTGTATGGTCGGTGAACGTTCATAAGCAATTTCAATGGTTTCTGTATTGGTATAACTTGTCACAGGCTTAAGTACATAACGTGCATACGAGAGTCCGCTTAAAACGTTAGAAAATACTTTATGATAACTATCACATGTGGTACTTGTACGCTACAGGTTATAAGATAGTTTGCACGACAGAAACATATATAGATGAAGACCATTATTTCAATTATCCAGTTTATCACCCTGTTATTGTATCACATTTATTGTTCGATAATGTCAATTTTCCATTACTAAGGTATATGGAGAAGTTACCGGCCTTGTGGAACGGTAAGAGGGTAATGGTTATGAACAAGGATCCATGAAAGATAGGTGCGGTGCGCTGGTCGTCGTAAAATAACCTAAATTGTGTTGACAAGGCGTCAAACCCATAATAGTATCACATTTTCGTCTTTAATTTTCACATCTAGTCCCACACCTTGCATAGTTTTATCTATGATACGATCCGTCTGATATGTCATGTATTTTACTAGGACCACCGAGCAACTGTAGTTAACCCCGAGTATGGTTGCGATATTAATTCAACCCAGAATTTACGACGTGCTCAAAATACGAGCCGGGCGGTGTTTAGTCTGAACTCTAACAGTCCAATGTATATCATCAATCAAAGTTGTTGCCTTAATTAAAAATTAAATCACCATGAATAGATTGTCACATTTCATGTTTGTCAGTTTTATGAATAAATTAATGCTTTATTATTCCTCATCTGCAAGTTTCCTCCGAAACATCACGGGATAAAACGTTTTATCACTGATGATTGACAAGCGCGATTGTTTAAGATGACAACGATTTATCAGAGGTGTCAAGATGGCCGCCATCCAAGGTAGTACCTTATACCTGTTCCTTCATTGATCAGAATCAGATAGCAGCTTGCATTCCTGTTCTAAACTTCATTGTAAGCAAGACCCCACACGTCTGTGTAACCTAGATGAAAATAAAACATGGTCGTATGACAGTGACCAATTTTAAATCAACAAACACGATGAATAAATCATAAATTGTCTGTCTATCGCGAGACACATCTGTTGTGAGTGATATTCTTTCTAATTTTGACGTTGCATGGTAAATATGCAAACCGTGGAAAGATCTTATCTATAGCTTTACTAATGAGTTTTTCTCGTTAACATTTCAGATAAACAATTCTGACATATCCATGCAAAGCATTCATTACTGCACAATTGAAGGCTGTCAGTCATTCTGTTATCTCGTATATCGAAGTCTTTGTTAGCTTCCCTAGGTCATTGTAAGGACACGATCAAAGAACTAACATAGTATAGCTAAAGATTTGTATCTATATTAAATGTCGCAATCAAAACAATAAACACTTTACAAGTATGTCAATAATCTAACAAATATGTAACTCTTTTGTGTTATAATGATATGCAAAAAATAGAGTATTGTGTTACTTCAGTATACTATACGGGTATATCAATATTTTTGATAAAATATTTTCAAACTTGGTAATGTTTTTATGAGTATATATACCAACTGTCATGTCATGTTTCGTAATTTATCTACGCCATAAATAAGAGATGTTTACAAAATTGTACTGCACGACTTCAATCAATGTTGAGGCTCAAGTATCGCAAAAAATCAAGTTGTAGTTGAAATTTGTTTGTTAATTTGTTTGTAAATTTGAGTAGGTAAAAATTCCCAATTTTGGTGGGGCCTAACGCGACAAATTTGCGAACTAGTGATCTTTGTAGTACGAAAATTTGCATTTTTTCTTTGCAGCAAACACAATAGACCTATAAATTCTTGTTTAAATACGGTAGATTAAAATGCAGACATTAAGGGCGAGACCTTCAATTACCTCACAATAGAGGTTTCATATTGTCAAATAAAAACTTCAATAAGTATATTTAAATATCGCACACTCCATTACATCTTAAATATGGAAGTTGTGATAATTTATGCAGCAAAACATCTCACTAAACAGGATTAAATTTATGTTATTCGCATTCATGTTACTGTTTCCTACACGGTGTAAAGCGAACTCTTGCATGCATGTTACCATTAATGTAACATTAACTTGCATGTCGGTAGACATGGGTCTGACCTCTACAGAAACATATACCTTTGATCTCATACACATTATAAGATAAAATGATCTTAATACACTAGTTTAGAACATTAACTAACTTCAAAAAAATAACATCAAGTAGAAGCAATACATAGGGATTTATAGTCTTTTATATGAAGAGACATGCATTTAAAACATATCATATAGTCACGTGATCAAATTAAAACAAAATTTATATGCAAATGTTTGTCAAATTGCTGTTTCATCTACGACTTTGATTTCAAGCGACACAAATATTTCTCATTCATAATCATTTAGACTATCAACAGCCTATGTCGTCAATTATTACAAATGATGACAGGTCATGTTTTACTGTAATATAATTCTCTTTTGAATATTCGGATATGTTCGGGTATCTAGGTATAGGATTTTAGGTATATTAATTGTAACGGAGATGACATTATGTGATATGATATGTATGATTATGTATTTATGCAAGTCATAAACATTACAATGATTCTCCTTGAACTAAACCTCATTAGCAGCTACAGTGATCAGGTATCAGTTTAGCCACCACTTTTTGGGATATGGTGAAATAGAGAAGGCGTAATGCTGGGTTTTTACCATTACCATCTGTTTGTTTTCCGGAATAGAATTTAACATATTGCTACATTATGAAAATAAATCATAATACAGGTTCAATTATGCCAAATAACTATACAAGTTTGAGTAATATTATTATAATATTCAGTGTTATTTTTTGGAATTTACTCCGTTTATCAACTGTTTAACTAACTCGCAAGTGTGATTCTATGTGATAGCTTGGAATCCCTCCCTCTATTTCTTTGACTGCTCTTCGTCTGCCTCAATTAGGGAAATTAGTCAGTTATCTTTCCCTGATAAAATCTGAAGCAATCCAATTGGTAAGTAGGTCCTTACAGTTGGAACCCTCAAATTTTATCATTTAATTTCTATGTAAGGATAACAAAATGTTTCATCTTATATCTTTCTTGTTAATTAAGATATTAACAGTTGTGATAAAATTTAGATAGTTCTTTACCCTAAAAATACTTAGCTTGAATTTCAAACAAATTAAATGGTTTACAAAAAAGTTATAAAAGATTAATTTTGGCAAATTGACTTTAAAAAGTAAGGGTAAAATCCGAGTAATCCAACTGTTTGGACCTACCTATTTGAAGAGTATACAAGGGGAAATAACTTGCTAAAGTCCCTTATTATATGATATTTTTGCTTCTTTAATTATGAAATCAAAATGAAATTGTATTAAGATAAGTTTAAAAGTTGGATACCTTGTCCGCTTATTTGTTTGGTATATACTGTGTATTTCTAACACTGCTATGAGGATATTATGTGCAAATATTCTGATTCATTCAAATTATCACATATGAAATCAGTATATCTAAAAAGACATTTCACGGAATCATCCGAACTTATCCGGAGACAGACGATTCAATGATTAATGACGAATGTCATTTGATTCTGTTGATTAATGAACAATAAGACTGAATTTTCTGATAAACAGATGAAGAATTGTCTTAATCGGTTTTTGTGATTGGAACAGAATATCATTACTTTTCTTTATTTCTATTCAGTTATTTTCAATTAGTTAATTATTTACTTCACGTCTCATTTCCAGCACGCGAACGATAATTGACGAAAATCTCGAGTGAAAACAATCGTTAGTAGCAGATAGAGAAAATTGTATAATGACTGTATGTTCACATTAACTGTGATTTTGTATTGTTTACATTTTGAATGCAATTTTAGGAACCTTAAAATTAACATTGACGGTAATATACAATGTCTGAATTTTGCAATAGGATTTAATTACCAAATACCTTGATAGGTTTGGAATATATATCTAACTCATATCTACTTAAGGCATGGAACCAGAGGCCACAGATGTGAAACGGAGTCTGTCCCAACTCACGTGGTAATTATTTCTTAGTACATGTATAAGTCACGAGTATTGACTGAAGTGGTTCATTCATTTCCAAAATTTTACGTCCAAAACGTTTGCATAAATGATGGGTTCAAACAAACAAAAAGTGCTCACAGTCTTTTATTATTGTGTCACTCTGTTTGCTGTACATGTAACTTTTAATAGATATCACATACTGGAAACGCTAAGTTTTAAAACTCTACTCTAGGCCTGTACTTCTAATGAGCTAATTTTCTAGATGAACTTTATTCACAAACAGCCATAAAAATGGAAACACTCTGATTATCAATTATTTTATTCTATCAAGAAAACTTTTTAGTTCATCGGAACCTAGCTGAAGAAAATTCAAACATACCCTAATTTTTAAGTTAATGCGGTACATCCTATTGCAAAATTCGAATTTCTTTAAAAGCGTTTTTGTACCTACAGGGCTTGGGAACTTAGTACGGACGGCCTAGTACTCATCTATGCAACATTACTAAAATGATGAGTATCCCTCAATTACACAAATGTGTGAACAGCTACAAGAAGTTTAAGGTGTTACAGTAGTTTTCCTCGCGAGTTAAATGTAAATTAACCATGTTACTTTCACATCAACAGCTTAAAATGCATAATTGATGCACCGATTCTACTTTTAAAATCAGATATTGTTTTCTCTAAACCGAGTTATACACATGTCTGCTCTCAACTGATCACATCTTGAAATGAGGGCTACATTGATTTTGGAATAAAAAACCAATAGAAACATTTCTATTTACCATAACGGCGTGGTAAGATTAATTTGCTAGGAAACAATAACGCTATCACTGGTCTAGATACAATTTCTCAATTGTTATTTCTGCTTCGTAGAATGACAATTTTATTGTTATATATTTGTTGCCGTCGTTATCCGATACCGTAAAGCGTCATTATGATGTCGCTAAACACGATAACGGCGAGTTACGACAGTCATAAATCAAAGTATACAAGATATCAACGTTTCTGAAAAGGCATCTCTGACATAGCATTCACGACTAATCAAATGAAACGCAGTAAATTATTTGGAAATTCTCATATCGTTTTCGGCAGAAGACGTATGGTGAAATGTCTCGAAATTCAGCCATAGTTTATTAGTAACAAGAAAATTGGATAGATAAAGCATACTGCTGGACTGATTCGGAATTATTCTGGTTTTTTCCTTAGCAAAGTAATACATTTCCTTAATGTCTAAAACTCGTAATGGAATGAAAACACATTATTTTCTCGTCGAATAGATTAAAGATTTTAGAAATAAATAAAGAGTAGATTCGTTCTTTAATTATTTTGAATTTGATACTTCGAAATATAATGGTATTTTGTCTTTTTAGAAATATATTATTGGTAATTTCTTTTGATACCCTTTGCTTTGTTTTGCTGAGGAGAAGAACATTATTTTAAATGATAAAGCAGAAACCGACAATACTTTGATGGAAGTTTAATGGAGTGTTTAATAGCGAAATGATTTTATAAAATGGTGTCACTAGCACTATGGTTTAATCAAACTTGTACATTTGTATCTACGGTATAGCGTCTGCATAGCAGGCCCTCTTCAGAACAAATTTTATCCATAACATGTTTTAATATTTCCTTAGGTATAATTTTAATTGAATTTAACCTGCACAGAGCAACAACCCCTATGCAGCAACACACTTTAGTCCCTTTAAGTAGGTGTTGTTCAAGAGGGGTTGTACTGTATTTTGAGCGTTCGATCTTGTGATAAGCAGAATTCTCAATGAGGGGGGATGATAGAAGAATCATTCCTTTTCTCATTGCATAGCCACTATTTACTTCCATGAATGCCTGCATCATCTTTTTTCAAGCTGACAACTCCCCTTCAAAAAGTTGTTGGACAGTTGTCAGTTGTTGGTTAACAGGTATATCCAGAGATTTAGCCTTTCCAGGAACAGTGAGTTAGTTGACTGACCTACGGCGTTAAACCCAACAAAAACAAACAAACTAGCACACCAAAACTTCTAATGTTTCAAACATATTGAAATACCTGAATAAGTAAATTTTTAAATTCAAAATTTGAAAGCGATACCTCTGGAAGTTCTGGAGGACTGTTTCAAAATGCTCTTCTGAACAAGTACATGCCACAACATGAGGTACACAGTGGAGGAAACTTTGAATCGCATCCTAATTTCCGCCATCGTATTCCCTCTCATATCAGCAGAGCTATTTCTCTATTCTCTCTCTCTCTCTCTTTCTCTCATATCTTCTCAACAGACCAATTTTATAGAGATCTTCTATCATTTTCTACGATATAATGGAGAAACACAAATAATGATTTATTCCACAATTGATACATCTTGACATTCAATGTCCGCAATAACAAGAGATGATTGGACAAAATATCGGCAAAACTCTCCCGGAGACTGCTAGCAGTCAGATTCTGTCTAGCCCTCGATCGTTCGCAGATAATCATGGGAATAAAATACCTCTTAATTGATTCTCGCCGTCATCTGCAAAGCTTCATAACGCAAATTGATGGCTCTTACTAAAAGAATTGGACATTAATTCTGTAAGCCCTATTGATTGGAACGTCATTTTCAATGAAGGAGATCATGTTCACATCACTTGTATCTGTTTTCGTGGTTTTAGGACCAATATTGACTTCCATGTTAGAGTTTTTGTTCACTGTCTACAACTGTCAAAGCATATTGTACTTGATAGACGGGGAGTTGTATGTACCGAGATAAAGAGAGAAGCCATGTCATGTCGCGGTCTATGTTGCTGACCTACCATCATCTTAAAGACATCCATATTACTATACACTCAGTGGCCTTGAGTCTAGCACTAGGTTAGAACATTTTTCTGAATGTTCAATGTAAAGGGTACATTGTATCTTGTAAGCTCTTTGGAAGTTAATGTCTTTCAAGTTGGGCATATTTTATTGTTACATTCTACAAAGTGGTCACAGAGAAACGAGTGGGTCATATTGTTATGCCCTGGCTGCGCTATAATGGCACGGTGTGGTCTGCGTAGGGTATGTATACTAAGTTTACTTTATGCTTGTACTTCTTGATGATGGGCATTCGCTTTTAACGATGAACAGATCTAACCACTTGGCTCTTTGTTTCGATTGCAGTAGAGCCAATGTTTCAGGGACGCATTGTTATGCCTTGGCTTGGCAACTCAGACGAGTAGGCGAGTGGAAAATTTTAGATCGGGTTTTAATCAGATTGGGCCAGTTGTGGACGATGCTTTCAATAACAATAAAACCCTCACCACACCAAAAACAATACATTGACCAAATATATATTTGAACAAATATTGGCTAAAATACAGCTTATTGGTTTTCCTGCTGGTCACAATATACTCATTGATTGGAGAGAATAGTAAGTATATATTGGATATTGTACAGAGATAAAACAATTTGTACATCAATAAAAGCAAATTACATAATATATAGTTGATGCAACAACAAGTAACATATTGAATATTATAGGAAATAATAGGGAGGCAAGAGGATAAAATAAAGAGATAATATTATTAATGTTCTAAATGTTTTGCGTCATGTACAGTCTATGCACAAATACAGATGTACTAACACAGTAGGGCCGTGAGAAGTCTTTTCACATTGGAGAGGGAATATATATGTTTCGGAGAGCAGATTATTTGGTGAGGAAGAGATATAATAATTCTAAAGAATTCAGTTTAATCTAAATCTGTAACATAAAATGTTACATGTAATCATGTATGAGGCCACTATGTTACGAATCACATTGCTTTCAAAATGAATGGGGGTTAAGCTCCCTTTATCCCCTGCAGATCCTACGGGCCCTGTTAAATTAGTGTTTTGTGTAATACCATTCTAACAGTCAGGACTGAATGAGACAGACAGAACTATAGGTGGCCGGCACAGTTCCGAGTAAACACACTGTTGTTGTCTTGGAATCGTTGCCGGTCACATATGCTACCTGTAAGCACAATTTTTTAAACTAATCCTTCATGACCAACTGGTTTTTTTCTTGATCTCGCTTGAAGAACCGTGGTCAGTTTCTCGGCTCAAAACCGTCTCAATATCATTGAGAGTTCACCATGATCTAAATGCGATGTGGTGATCTTAAACCATTCGTATACGTCAGTGAGTTATACACTGTCTTGTGGTTAGATTTGTTAACTCTGAAATGTAAATTTATCAAGCTTGAAATATAGTTTCAATCTTATATCACAATTTATCAAAACTGATTATCAACTAAATGTACCAATGCATATTTATTGTTGTGGTTTTCTCACCTTTGTTGCATTTTGGACATTCTCCCACCTACCACTGCATCTAAATCGTGTAGCTGGCAGTTGTCAGCCACTGACGGAAGTAAGCAACTAGTAACTGGCCAACAGTTTAGTCCAGAGATAAAACTTTTCCTGGAATGGTCGATAGGTTGACTGTCCGCCGTATTTACATCTATACCATGTGTTGCTAGGACAACCACAAAAACATGTTTATTTAAGAGACAATGAACAGACACATGCTCATCAGGTCATAGTTTGCATTTGTATGCTTGTAAATGTACATTATGTACTATAAAAATTGAAAATAGTATTTTTATGAATATGCTTAGAAAACAATACAAGAAAAAAGGTATATGTTAATACAACTTATATAGCCGAATATTTTGTTTCATATCGGATTACACCCACGTGTTTTCATGATGTAAGCATGATACTTGTATGACATTACAACATGAACACGCAAACATGCATTCCATGTATAGTTCTAATTTCAAAGAGAAATATTTAATACTATTAAACAGGAAAGACGATCTTTATTGTTACATGCATGTTGTTCATGCACGATGCTGTTGACTAGAAAGACTACTAGATAAATGTTAGTCATAATGGAGTAGAAATTGCGGTAACAATGAGTAAGTTATGAGGTAATGTAACGATAAAAGAGCCATCCTAGAGGCGAGCTCAGTCGGTAGCGCACATGAATACTGATCGAGGGGTCGTTGGTAAGATTCACAGATTGTGCTTACTTTCGTGGAGGTTGGTCATGCAATGATTTCTATGGGCGATTCCACTGATTCTTAATCATGTAGGGTAGAAGACTTTCACTGATGGTTGTGTGTGTCTAGTTACTGGTTTAGTAATTAGAGATTTTGCCTTTCCAGAAACGGTGAATAGATTGACTAAGAGCAGGGACGGTCCAGAATGTTTTTCTAGGGGGGGGGGGGGTCCAGACTTTTTCTAGGGGGGTCCGAACTTTTTCTAGGGGGGTCTAAACTTTCGAACCACAACCACATTATACACTTTTAGCAGAATAATGCAATATATTGATAACAAAAATACATAACCATTAAATTTGTGTTAAGCACCGAGAAAATTTGCTTCATGCTACTTAAAAATGACCTACAGTCAAGAAATACACATATGAGCAGGTACATTTTAGAAATTCCAGGGGAGTCCGGACCCCCCCCCCCCCCCCTGAAACCCCCCCCGCTGGATCTGCCTATGGAGAGAATATGGAAATGATGAGTTTGGGGGTACACGAATAGAATATTTTCAATCCAGCATAGAATATGGATAGCCCCTTAAACACACGTAGTTGGAATTTCTCTTAAACTCTGAGACATTTAATTTGTGATAATGTCAAAATGGATAATTTGTGGAATTTACTTTTTGTCTATGACTTCAAATGGCGATACGTACAATTTGAAAATTTGCGTAAGGAATTTACGTTGAATCATTTTCTTACGACTTCGTTTGCATTGCATAAATAAACAATGATAATGGATGTCAGAGTTATAATGGACACTTAATTCTACAGCATTTCATTTGAATAATATTCTCCCATCCAAGTTATGTCCATAAACAACGAACGTCAAACGAACTAGAATATATGATTATTGATCTATGGCAAAAACTTCACATATTATGGCCATTATTTAATCCATTAAGGATGAAAGATAAATGAACATCTATCAATAATAAATATCTAAGATGTGATAATTCAGTGAGCTATAATTTCTGTTTCTTTTACGATCATTTATCTTAAAATCACATTTATAAGTGATAAATTATTACCCACTTTTATGTGTGTGTGCGCGGTTATTTTTCATATTTTTATTCGTAAATAATTTATTCTTACCGGAAGTAACACAACGGAAGTTAATAACATGTGACATTATCTTCAGTAAAGGAGTACAGAGTTTCTTTCTGGAGATCTGCCCATCATTAAAACGTGTATTTACCTAGGTCCTGACAGTTTCTCAAGCTTTTTATCAACACAGTAAAAATCTGATTTCTTTTGATTGAGGTAATTACGGTTTTAATTGACTTAATACTTTGAAACTCTACCCATAATTCCAGACCGTATCGAGAGTTTATCAAATCATTAATTGCAGCTGAAAATCTCATAGCCTAGATATTTGTTGCATTATACAACACAGTCTCATGCTTTTGGCAAAACTATTATGTTAGAACGATAAAACGCAACTAAAGCCATATGTTGCTCGTGGTATGTAACATTTATTTTATTTCACGTTCATAATTTACACACTCGTAGATAATGTGCAGTAATTATGATAATCAGCAAATTGCATTTCTTTTGATCTTAGACTGTCAGTTTTCGAAATAATAATGAAATCTTAAGTCGATCTCTTGAACAGAGGAAAAAAGTTAAGCAAAGCCTAGAAGTGGTATTTCGCTGATTGCCATGATATGATATCACAATTTTACCTCGCATCCATCAATTTTAAGAACTTCATTTAAACCGGCACATCAAAATCCCATTGCACGCTGTTTTATACGTAATTTCTGGCGATGATTGATGTTGGGTGATTTATATACCCTGGTGAATACCAGCAGAGATTCATCATCGCCCCTTTGATGTTTTTAGGGTCGAGAATAAAATACGAGACGCTTTTCTCACAATTGCATTAAACACAGCATGTCGACTGTACGAATTACTCATTAAACCCCAATAATTTACAATTTTTACTTCAAAAAAATGTTAAATTAGTAAGACATAATACTTGTAGGCAATAAAAAGTCAGTGCCTCTTGATAATACTGTTTTCTGCGCATTTATTTGATTTAAGAAAATGGATAAATTTGGAATAAACGCCTTGCTATCTGCGAAAAATCTGTTTGCGCTGACGGTGTTGCTAATTTTCGTTGCCTCAGGGTACGATGATAAATTGCATTTTAGATGCATGTTGTGTAGTGCTTTTGTCGAAATATTAAAATACGTGTTTTTATTTTACCGTCTCGAAATAAAATATAATGGGAAAATAAAAAGCACGACGGAGGTAGAGTGACGGAGGCAGTTTTCGACGCCATCTTTATTTGTTAACATAGAATGCTTTGAAAACTCTAGAGCGATTATTATTAATTTCTGAATAGATTTTGAGAGTTAACGAAGACATTCATGAGAAATTATTTAAATTTAATATTAGATAATTCTATCATCAAGAGCCTCCCATTGAGTGCATTAACATATCGCCTTTTTTCATTAGACCACCGTTTTGTTCCCTCTTGTGGACCAATGGGGATTTATATCTGAATGTGCCAGTAGCACAAAGTAACAATGCAATCAAAGCCTCGTATTTCTTAAGAATATGGCTGATTGTCTTACCACAAAGCATGAAGTTATTTGTTTGTGGGTTTGTAATGACCGCCATATTTTTGTTTTATTTGAATATCTAACACTGATCTGAAAGTATAAATGCGTATAGGGTGTGTTAATTGCCTTTTTCATAGGTTCGCAAGTATAATTCTATTTGTATTTATTACTAGTTAGTTCCATAAAATATGTCCTGAGTTTATGTAGTTTTATAGATTGGCAGTGTATATCCTTCAATCAAAGCTTTCACCTCATTTTGGAACATTACACATTCTTTAATTAAGTAAATTTTTTGTTCAAATCCGACCTGGGAAATATATCAGTATCATGAACGGCCGATGCGGTTCTGAATAAAACAATATAACTAAATTCAATGTAAAATGTATATTTATACGAAACCGTTGGGATTTGAACCAATTTTAACAGGTGCTCAGTTTCTACATTACAAATCTTTCTATTTTACGGATGTATACATTCACGTATAGCGAAGACATTGCTCTTTCTAATGACACCAACATAGATCAATTTCAAACAACCTCATCAATATAGGTTTCGATTAGTCGAAACAAAAGTCGACAAATCAATGAAGCACATGTAATGCACTGTCGATAGCAAGTTTAGCTTGTTGTATCACAACATAATTGAAAATTACTCAGAACTACTGCAAAGCGGACGTACTGTACATCAAATGTAATGCATGATAAGCTAAAAAACTTGATTAAAATGAGTTGGTAATATCCAACTAGGCTGAACTAGCTGTTGAGGGCTCTTCTATTCATTTTATGAATGAAAAAAAAACGTCAATAAGAAAAAAAGAGGATGCAATTTGCTCTGTTTATTGACGACGTGTTAAATACACACGGCTTAATTGCGAAGAAAAATATTCGTTGTATGCATTTTGTTCATTCGATTTAACAAAATTTGCCGTCGACTTTTAATAATTGTATGTAACCGAAAGGGTGTTTGAAGCGCAACTGAACAGAACAAAACCTAATTTATTTTTGACTGCATAAACAATTGGTATTTGTCGCCGCTACAATAATACAATAAGACTGGTGGTTCGCCCAATGTATTTTACAAAAGACAATGGCGTCAATTCAACAATCTTTAAATTGTAGAAATAATTAAATAATTTCAGATTCCAATACAAATGTAAGTTACTATGACAAAGTCATAGTTCCAGGTGTACCAACCAAATCCAGCCTTATTAATTTATTTAAGAAATAACATACAGTTGGCTATATAAGTTCGAACAAAAAAAACAAAACACTGTTTATAATAACAATACAATCAACTAACCCACGACGAGGGATGCCCAGGATGACTTTAAAATAAACAATTGTGATATGTTTTACTTGTGTCTTAGTTGTTGGTGTAATGGAAAGCGTTCTACCATAACAAGCATGATTTACCAAGTGGTGGTGGTTTATCAAACATGCTAATTTTGTTAAAATGAATTACACAAATTTTATTTTCAATACTGCCTACCCCTGAAATGAATTGTCTCATTTTTAATGTTTACCAAAACACGTTTTTTTTTGTTTTTTTTTGTACGCACTATACATGTACTTTGTTGTATAATAGAACATAGGCACGAGTTTAGTGCGTTATAACTAAATATCGAGTGCTTTAGCACGAGTTTTTTTAATAATCACATCAAAACTAGTGTATATGTTTTATTCTACAACAAAATGTAGAAGGAAGCATAAGTAGCAGTGTCGAAATTTGCTGTATTCCGACAGTAAAAAGCTAATAAGTTTTAGGTGGGGCTGGTATAAAAATCCATTTTTTACCAGCCCGTCTTCTTTGTGCACAACAATATTGCTGCGTCTTATAAAGCGTCTCCATGCATTGAGCAGGCTGTTTATATCATTTTCCTTTTTAGCATGCTTAATGTGCAAACAAAGGGTTATGGAGTCAAAACTAAAGTATGTGCTGGGCTTGTAAAAATATTTAGTGCTAGTAAAATTAATCATTAGCCCGCCTTGTTAAATTTAATTTGCATTTCTATGAATGAAGCAGGCTTATATAATTTGATTAAAGTGATCATGAATAAGAACCTCGAACATCTAGGATTGGTTGCCATTTATATATTTACTTATTTCTCAATCAAGCTATCTAAAATAAATTTGTACTATCTAAATAACATAGACCTTAATTATATATAAGGTTCGACGTTTGAATTTGTCAACAAAACGACTATAGTGTGTTTTTGTGTATTTAATAAATATTAAACTATCTAGACGACGTTCTTGAGTTCCACAAAGAGTTTAATTATGTTTAACATAAATCTATTCTGTCACCGTCTTCATTAAACATGAATGCTCCTTTTTACATATTATAATCATCTTTTCTAATTGTCAACATAATTTTACCAAGGTTCTCGTCTCATATTACTGATTAATTGAAAGGTTACACAATTCACAACCTCATTTGTAATAGACACGATGAGTAACTTGAATCTTGTACTTAAATTTAAATTTATTATATCTTTTATTCCCCTCATTTTCGTAAGTCTTCGATAATTTCCGTTATTTTTCGTGATATAAGTTCGTGTAGTGTATTATATGACTTCAGGATATACAAACCTTCTCTCAGCCCTGCACTCGCCATCTTCGTCGATTTCCGTTATTTTTCGTGTCAATGCATAAGCATGTGACTTCAGGACAATCCTTCAGCATTACACGCGCTCGTCAGCGTCCGTTATTTTACGCGATATTGTATTTATAAGCTTGAAGCAAAACAAAAGACTCATCCAGCATTGCAAGCGACAATCTACGTCAGCAAAGTCCGTTATTTTCCGTGATACAGTATATGCCTTCAGGAAAACATTTTCCTCATCAAATGATCGTATTTCTTAAATTATCGATTACATGATCGGTATAAAAGACCGATATGAAGCAAAAGTCAATGTTTGAATGTTTCTTATAATATTTATTCACCAAAATTCAATAAACAAGTCAATAATTACAATTATAATATTGTATATATGATATTTGTTTATAAACAGTTCCATTTGAAGCACATATTCAACCACTTCAAGCACATCAAACGTAACTCCTCGGCGATTGCCGTGACTTGAAAATATTGAACAAACCCGATCGAGTTCAGTCTGCTACTTTGTATCGATCAGTAGTAATAACAGTCGTATTCCTTGTTGTAAATGTTGGTCAACATTAATTGCAAGCGGCCACACTAATGACCATTTAATTTCTCGAATTCCCGTATATAAATAACCGGAACCGACCTTACGCGGAATAAAAATGGAACGGTCTAAAATACTGATCAATCCATCTGTCACGAGCGACATATTGCAGTCTCCGAAATGCAGTTTTTATCCTCACCGCAATTTATAACCCTATCAATTTTTATTCCATGTTGACTTCCCTGAAATGTTCCTGTGATTTATTGCCACATGGTAAATCGTTCATCTTAGAAACTAAAATAACGAAGTAAATGTTAATGTTACAACTTAACATCGACAATTTTCAATGTTATTGTCACTATGGCAACGACTCCACGTCAACTCCCGGATGCGGAAGTACTAAATCATTCTGAGATTAAAATGCTATAATTTTAGAATACTTTAACAAGAACAGTGATCAAGAGGCCCTCATTAAGGGACTAGGGAAGGGTATAACTATACTCATCAGGGGCAGATCCAGGAATTTTTTCTAGGGGGGGGGGGGGTCCGAACTTTTCTAGGGGGGGGGGGGTCAAACTTTCGAACCACATTAACATTATACATTATTGGCAGAATAATGCAACGCATTGATAATAAAAACTACAAAACCATATTAAAACTACAAATCTATATTAATCACCGAGAAAAATTGCTTAATGATACATAAAATGACTTACAGTCAAGAAATACACTAATAGACGGGTACGTTTTGAAATTCTAGGGGGGGGGTCCGGACCCCCCTGACCCCACCCCCTGCTGGATCCGCATATGCTCATTTTACTATTATCATTAGAATTAGTATGGACAGTCTATGAAAATGGCTAAAAGTCTTAAAGTAAAGAATGGAATTATTTTGTTTTGGCCACAGCAGTTTCTGAACAGCGCAGGACATAATTATGAAAAGTTATTTCAAATCGATGACCCCATTTTATAATATTCAGTCAATATTAAATTTGTGAAATTTCTTTTTAAGCAGCAGGTAGAATTAACTGTAACACACATCCGCTGTGCTTGGCATAAATGATGCACAACTTGTTTTAAACTACATGTAATTTCACATATCTGTTGAGATGATTCTGTAGTTGAGTGCCTGATATTTTGAAATGTCTGTAAATACCACATTATTACTAATTTACTTAGTAAAAACAAAATTTACCAAAAATAACAAGTTTTCACGATGCTTGTAAGCAATCTGTCAATAGCCCGAAACATGTAAAAACTAGCATGCTGAAAATTGCTTCGGCTCCATGCATACCCCGCGCGCTAAATTTCCCCCATTTTAAACATCGAAGTCCCAAGGGCACTTTTTTCCTGACAACGTCGGTAATTTGCTTTAACAGATATTGACTGCTAGAAAGACCCTGTAACTGGATTTTCCTCACATTCATTATAATAACAGAATGAAAGCTGTAATTCCAGTCATTTGTTCATGTCGACTCATTTCCTTCCTCGTCCTAGAGAAATGAATGAGAATCAATTGTGAAGTTGTTTGCTGTGATCGATCTAAATGCTTGTCAAATACTGTTGAACAACTTTTGATCCCCTCAAATGACATCGACTAATTTCTACCGAGTGGTTGTAAACTTGTATTAATGACAGGATTTTCACTTCTGCAATACGGTATAGTAGAGGATTTTAGTAACATGACAATTTAAATTGGCTAACTTTATGGTTGAGGATTTTTGAGGTTGTATTGAAAAACAAGTCTTTGTGATTATTGAACTATGAAACTGGTTGTCATAGCTTGTAATTAAACATTTATGAAAATACAGTGCATGATTTTATGACAAAAATACAAAGAAGATGTCTGAACTTTATACTTGTTGTGTTTGAAAAAAGAACATTATTCAAGTGTGGTCATTACTAAATTACATTACATTTTATTTACATTACATTACAAACTGTAATATAATTATAGCACTTTCATGACTTATGTCCAGCATCCAAATATGCTACATCAATGAAAAGGAGTTTCTTATTTATAAGTATAATGTAATGCTATCTACATCATGCAAACAGTTCGAACTAAATATAGAAAATAGATGTTTTAGCAATCTTTGAAATTTGAAAAAACCAGATAGTGAGCCTTCATGTTGTGAGTGTTTTAGACCTTACGGAATTTAAAACTGCTTGATTAAAACGCATGGAACAAAGCAATTAACCCTAATTTAGTTTGTCATCGACATTTTAAGTTTGACAAAAATAGAACATTTGTTCACACGTGTGTTTCACGAACATGCATAGTTTGAGGCCGAAAGCCTTTGGAACAATGGTACGATATTGACAGTGTACAAATCATAATTGACATGTTGGTATCCTGAGCCTATTTTCGGTGGTTATTACATCACGTGAGCCAATTAAATTTTTTTCCACACCAAAAAGTCCACTTAATCATGTAATTTGAATCTTTAATGTGTTCTACGTTTTGTCTCAAATTAATGAAGTATACATTGAGGCGCATTGAACGTTAAACAAATTTCGTCGCATTGCAGACTAACCGATTAATGATTGGCATATAATCAGTGCCTTGTTAAAGAAAAGTTTATGACCCATTTCTTCGTAATGTTCCTCACATCGTGGCGTAACCACATTAAAATTTCAATAAACCTATTGAACAATGCGAAAATTATTGTTCTTTTTTGTAATATACGACTTACGTATGATTATCTTTGCGATCTTCCCCCATAAAACATTGCTTTTTTGTATCTCGTCTTTCCCATTTTGTGGTATCTACCCTGACTATGCTGTAAAATTACAAAATAATTTGGACAAACTTAAGGTCGAATTGTTTTGACAAAAACTAACAAAAAAGAACGAACAATGTAATACAAACATGAAATTAAGAAATAAGACTTTGACAAAAGAGAATCTTAGATAATCATTTCCCCCGACACGGGTCCCTGACTGACAATGGGCATACAAAGTTTATGAAATATTCGATAGTGTTGAGGATGAACGATAATTACACAAAAATTGTAAAGAGCCGCCCAAATGTCATTATCTTGTCAGGGAAAATATTTCAGCTTGTTAAACGAGCTATAATAATGTTAGACCATTTTCCAATAAGGGTTAAGAAATAATGATTCCAAGATCAAAATAGCTTTCAATTCGACGTCTGAATAAAGCATATAGTCTATACGATTAGAATGAATAATCGTGTAATAAAAAAATATTGAATTAATAAATTATTATATTTATACATAATGAATATTCCAAAAATTATAATATGTGTAGACCTCTTATGGCGTTAAAGTGGTGTTCTTTTTTGCAATTAAAAAACTAAATTGTATACAAAAATTGAAATAATGTATTGATATTTGACTGTTTTGAATTTCAAGTTTTCTCATAAATAAATTAGATTGATGTACTTTACGGCCTATTATTATTGTTATTCAAACATTAGTTTCCAATTATTTAATATCAGAACAGAAAGATCAGAAAGAACAGAACAGAACAGAAATTTATCGAAAAAAGTGCAAAGTACATAATATTATTCATTAATACAATAATTCAAGCATAATTACACATAATCAATATAGTAACGTATACATGCAGATTTTGCAAATATCAATGACCAGCATATTATATCAAATACAGGTAATGCCCAGTTTAAAGCATTTCATTACAAAACAAACTTCGCCTGAAATCTCGAGTGTTTGCATAAGAGTCTTCTAAAAGCAGCCATTTCCTTAAAAATAACTCTGTTATGTACGTATAGTTTCTACTAAATTTAAGTTTGACTGATAATAGATAATTCTTGATGTTAACAGGCAGTTTAAATATTAAACTGGCTTACCGATCAAAGTTTGGCGTTTTCGACAAAATATATACAAGTGTACTTGAATATATGTTATGGAATCGAAAATTGATGAGTGACTTTCGATATAACATTTAACTAAAAAGCTACGAAAAAGTAGCAACGAAAAAGTAAATTTAAATTGTTCATTGCATAGTTTGGAGAAGCAAAATATTCTGGCTGCAGTTTTTAACAGAACTTTTCAGCTGTTGCATCACGGAGACAGACGTCAATCATCTGTTACCTTGCATTATTATATTATAATCCTTAATAGAAAACATTAAAAAAAATATTTGATAATAATACATCATTATCAGCTTATTAGATGATCGAAATACATATAACACTATATTACTGAAGGGGGTGAAATTTATCCCTCGTACACATTAATCAATGACGTCATAGAAGAACATTCACAAATTTTCTCCTCATTTGCTTAACTCCCCATTTAGTCATGCTGAATGAATATGAACTTTCCACACATAGTTCTGGCAATCAAGTGAAAGAACGTGCTGAAGCTGTAAAACAACGGTTAGCAGAAGCGAGAATTTGCAGCACGATTGTTTGATACATCTGTGAAATGGTGTTACAAACACTTACGATCATTTCATCACATCACCTTTTGCAAATTAGAAAGAAAACTTGACACAATTTGATAACGTGGTTTTTTATCAATTATACAAACATTGTTAGAACTTTTTCACCAATTGTCTGATTGGGTGACAAGTTAACACCAGTGTCTTAGAGTATACCATTGTTACCTTCACGCCATCCGGTTATTTCCAGAACACCAGGGCGCGCCATAGTGTGATGTTGATGATACAAATACAATGTGCATTCAAATATTTTGTTATTCGGAACAACCTCGGCGATCAACAACGAGGATATACTTATGACAAGATCTGACAATCGGATACCTCGGTCACTTCCTTTGCTTGTGTGGCGCATATTGCATTAGTTAGTTGTTCTGACTGAATAATGTCAGAAATACAAATCTAGCAGACGACACTTAATAGTTTGGGTCATCACACTCTCCACAGAGCCTGATATATACTTGTACTGTTATGCCGAAGTATCCTTAAAAACTTAGATGACCTTTTGAGACATAGTGTTCGAATAAATTGACGTTATTGAAACAATCCGTCTGGCCAACTCAGCCGGTAGCACACAAGTCTACTGATTGAGGGGCAGTGGATTCAATACTCACGTGGAGTTTGGTCCCGAAATGAATTCTATGACCATTCCCCTTCCTACCACTGATTCAATATCTTGCATGGCATTGGTCAGTCACTGGCGAGGGTATGCGTCTAGTAGCTGGTTAACAGCTAAAACCAGAGATTTAGCCATTCCAGGAACACTGAGTAAGTTGACTGACTGCCGTGATAGTGATATGACCTAAACAATGTGTAGCAATTGCGGAATAAAAACGAACTAAGAGTCGATCTCATTGAAAAAATAATGAAGAATCATTCTGGTTTCACATGTACACGCAGTTTGGATATTTGTAAATACACAAACACAGTCGCCTTTTCTAATTCAAACTGCGTTTGATAGACTTTTGAAATTCTTCTGAAATTCCAGAAGCTACTGGAAGAACCAAAACCTCATTTAGTTTCGGTCGTTCTTTGTTATTACCGCTGTCACCGGAAATCTTCCTATCTCGTGTTTTAGGTGACGTCTGCTGCATTATAAATCGTCTGCCGTATTACAAGCATCAATGATGTATCTATTTTCTTTATAACAATTTATGTGTATATAAAACATGAGTAGATATAGTGTTGTGTATCCAGTGTCATCAAACTTGTATATTCTCCTTTGTTCTCATGACACTTCTGTGAAGAAAAGACGTGTTCATGAACAACTAATTATGTTCCTAGAAGCCGATCTCATTTCTCATTTACTGACGATCCACGGTGTTTCTGACATCAAATTCAGTTTATTTCTTGCCTTTGACAACTAATCATCTACGGCTAGCAAAACTGTCGTTTTCGCTTTTATCACTCGGCGCCATAAAGCTTCGCTTGTGTCTTCTGCTAGCCTTTGAGACTGGAATGAAATATGGACGAAAAATTTCCATTTATTCTAGTTAATATTTTTCAAGCGATCTTATCACTTAGAACTTCGTTCGAGTCAAAAGAAAAGAGGAATGGAAAACAACTCATTAATCTTTTGTTATGATATTACATGTTTTAGAAAACATAATTTGTTGACTAGTAAAACTTACTAATCTTTCTCATCATGATATTCTGATGGAAGTTTCTGGGTTGAAAACTCAGCAAGCAAATACATTTTGGCGGTTTATAGATCTAGGTCAACATTATTAATGATTTCATAACTCCTTGGAATTTCGAATTGTCTACAAAAATAAAATGGTTTTCTGGATCATAATCATAATGATTATTAAGAAAAGGCATGATCATTACAATAAGTTTGAATAAAGTGATACATGAGTGTACATTATAAGGATGGGGTTCAACCGTGCAAAATAAAATAGACATATAGGTTTACTATTAATATGTAAAGATATGGTAATTGTCTTGTGAACCCTTTTAAATCAATAAAATACATAGGATAACCATTGTCTTGTGAACCCTTAATCAATGAATACATAGGAGAACCATTGTCTTGTGAACCCTAAATCAATAAAATACATAGGAGAACCATTGTCTTGTGAACCCTAAATCAATAAAATACATAGGAGAACCATTGTCTTCTGAACCCTAAATCAATAAAATACTTAGGAGGACCATTGTCTTGTGAAACCTTAATAAAAATACATAGGAGGACCTTTGCCTTGTGAACCTTTAATCAATATCATACATAGGAGGACCATTGTTTTGTGAACCCTTTATCAGTAAAATACATGTACATGTAGTTCAACTGTTGCTCTCGTTAATGTTTTATTGATACGTGTGCATACTATGTTCATAAACTGTGGATATAATTAAATTACTATGCCCTTTTAAAACATACATTGTATGCTATATGACTTAGTAAGTTAGTATGACCTTTCAAGTTTGTCTTTGTTGAATTCTAATTTCTACGCCAAGTTTGACTTGATATGTTGTTATTATATATGCATTTGATTAGAATTATGTGGCTATTTGCATATGCAAAACGGATTCAGTTATATGCAACCTATGTAAAAGTAGTATTTATACAGAAATTTATGTACAGAACATGAATGATTTCCATTGAAGATGAAATTCACTTTTAAACATGAAAACACGTTTGAAAACTTAACACTTTCATGAATTGCATTGAAGTTAATGCTTACAATATAACATGAAATAAAATGTTTGAACATTTTCTTAACATACACGTGTGTCTACCTTTGAAGTTTAATGATAAAATTCTTTCATGATAAAGGTTTGAAGAGCACGTAAACTCATGGTTACGACTGATGCTAATTTAAATCAAACTTAAAAAGATGTGAAGAAAGTCGATAGAATATACAATGTACATGTATTCATCTGTTTTACAGGCCGTATAATTGGTCGTGCATAGTTTTGTACTTAAAAATGGACTTGCACGCTCAATGGGTAAATAGGGTTATGCATGTAACATCAATTTAATAATTTAAACAGACCACTTTGAAATTCCACATTTATCATAAATAGTGTATAATTTATTTTTATCTATGTACTGTGCAATCTGATTAAAACCCGATATAAAATTTTCTGCTCGAATTCTCGCTAATTTAGATCTGGCCTTTTCCAAACGAAGGTCACGTTTAGGTGACCTTTTCTCATCATAATATTCATGACGAAACTGTTATGATACGTAACTTATTTACATTGTCTACGTCACGCAATTTGAAATGAGCCGCCCAATCGCCATTCTGTACACAAACGGTCTGACTGACCTCTGTACGGAGACGCCGCGCATCACGGGTAAAACTGTTTATTTACCCGAAAACACGTGGCAATGTTTACATTCTATCAATTTCCCCCTTCATGTATACTGAACAAAAATAGTATGAATATTTTGTCTACTCAATAAAATTTGACTATCCAACCAACTTACCTCATTAAATTAAACTTTTATACCGGTTGTTAAACCTTCGTCATAACGTGTTTACATCTGTCATTCTTTACACAGTAATTTGAAATCGAAACTAGGTTTCACGGTTTAACTATGCACCTATTCCTACAGAGGTTTAAAAGTACTTTGTATAGATAGATTTATGATCCTGTAGCTATGAGTGATCATTTATTTTACATTTCAACAACGAGTCTGTCAAAAAACGAAAAAATGCAACAATTTTGTCTTCATCCGCCGCACTTTATTCTGTTGCGTACCAAACGCCGAATTTTGAGACGGTTGCGCGTCTTAGTATAGAGGTGATATCATCACCTTCTATTTATAGAATGCCCAATCGCAGACTGAATAATACCGCTGTTAAATTAGCATGCATATCTTGGTCTAAAAATAGAAATTACGAAATCATAATGTGATTAATAGTGTTTTCGTCTAGATGAAAGCTACGCATTGATTGGTCGACACAAAGTTCATCTCGACATGACCTTCTACGGAGATAGTAGAGATCCTGTATGACAAAGCTCTACAGGATATCTGTTTACGGAGATTGTGTACTGGGTAAACTGTGTATAAATTCGTAACTAATTAAACCTTTTTTACTTTATCTTCAAAACCACTCTTTTAATTTGAGGTGTTTGAAATAGATAAATGTCTATTCACCCATTGAGTTAATTATGGGCAAGTCCTTTATTTTAAATTCATAAATATGCATGACCAATTATACTGCCTATAAAACAGAAGTATACATGTAGAACTCTACTGATTTAAATATTCTTTAAGTATTGACAACCAATTTCTACTTTCGGTTTCGATGTACTATCACTTTGAATTGCAATGAATATTATAATAAAAACATATTTACGCAATATTTGCATTTACAAAAAATCTTGTTCATTTGAGGTGTTTGAAATAGATAAATGTCTACTTTCTTTGCACTCTTAACAACAGTGTTACATATGATAATGGGGCTTTAAATATACTGAACTGATAGTTGAGAGCGATGAACTTGTTTCATTTTAAAGATACATGTACAGTATCACTTTCTACTTGCAAGATACTTCTTTCCTGACAGAAGCCATGACAGTACGGGGGATGTGAGAACACCATATGTTTGATTAAAACATTAAAAAAAGTCAACATGACTAAAAAATCAATAAATATGTCATAGGAAAATATCATAAAATGTCGATTATTTATTCCGCGTATTTTTGACACATAGTCATATTTTATTGTAGTTCATTTTGAAGTCCCTTTCACACTATGATACTTTTATGTATAAAATACAACATTCGTTGAAAATAAAATATAAAAAGGTAGTAAAGTTTGGGTAATTATGGATGTAAAAAAATTTTATAATGGTTATTTATTATCAATTCTACATCAAGTTTTAGTACAAGATCGTAAATCATGTATGCATAAACGATGAGGTAGGCCAAGAGATAACTTAGTGTTCTGACCATTCTTTCATTCAGAACAGAACAGAACAGAACATATCTTTTATTTCGTCACTGTTTACAGCGTAAATACATGTGAACAAATTCAAATCGCATTATATATAGTGAAATTCCAAAACAAACTAACAACGATGGAATTAAATGAATTTACTTGAACCGGTATGAACTCGTATGCAAGGGACTTTATATAAAGACGTACTCACTATTTCATGATCATAAGTTAATGGACTCTGGTGCCAGTGGCTACAAAGCATCTATGAAACGGTGTCTACTATATGCATGTTGGCATATTACACTATTTAGGTGAAGTCAGCATTGTATAATAATTAGGGCTGTGGATCGTTGAGCAACTGGCGATCCGATCCGAACCACGATGATGTGTAGCTATTCAGAAATCGAACCACGAATCACTTGTTAATGGAGAAGCATACAGATGTCATGTAATAAAAAGATTTAGTGAAGAACTACACAAGTTTTTACAATTTGGAAAACCATGTACTCTAAACATGTCTATTAACAGACGTTTTTCGGGCATTTTCAGTGAAAACATTTTTGTTTAAATGTGTATCAATCGAATTTTGACACAAGATTACTCGTTCCCTACATAAATTTTAATTTTCATTAGAAGTGCGAGTCGCAGTTAACAGTTGTAATTAAGCTGAAAATGTTTTTTTCATTTTTTCCAAAAACTACATCGCGATCCGATGATTTTGGACATGACGATTATTCGTACTCGATTATCTGGTCGGGATCGCGAATATCCGAGTACTAGGATACTCGCCGCAGCCCTAATAATAATTGCTCTATAAAGCAGATGTTTGAAATGTAACTTGGCACACTGCACTATAAAACCATTGTTTGAATTGTACCAAGTTATATTGCACAATTAATTTAGCGAATGAACTATACCGTAGTATTTTGCACCATAATTCTTGAGTTTGAAATGCTTCAGTGCAAACATTTTACAATAGAGCCTGTACCAATCCAGTTAAATGTATTCATAAAGGTATAGTTAGGTATTGTGTATTAAATTCTTCTTAGAAATAAAAATGTAAACTTCATATTCAATAAAAGCAATTTGGCTGGCTTTTTATCCAGTATTTAAATTTACTCAGGTTAATGCGACCATGCTTGGTATTGCGAGTGCTTTACGATGAACCACATTAAGGAATATATTATAACCCTTGTCTTTCTCTCATCGCAATATGCTTGGCTACTTCTAGTCAAAGGTCAAAAAGCTGAAATATTGAACCCCTTAGATAAGAACCGCTTCACATTTCGTTTCCAAAAATATTTGGAAAACAAGGGGGTGTTTAACCCCCCCCCCCCGAGAATTTCCCCTGCATCCAACGGTTACCAAAGATTTTGAAAAGGTAACAACCAAGGTTCAAATGTATGCGTGTACAATAACACCATGATCTTTTCCCTGGTGTCTCAAGACGTAGAAACTGTTTTGCATTTTAGTTATGTTTTCAAAATACATATTAGTGTTGTTAAATCTTATTCAACTGTCAGTGACGCATACATTGAAACCACTGTTTTAAATACTCACTACCTTACATCTGTATTCATAATCGATTTAAATCAGCGAGGTTACTGTATGCACCACAGACATTTCAATAAAATATAACAATACATGAATGTATCATGAAGAATATTTTATGAAGAATATTTCCATCAAATAATGTATCCATCCTATGTGTACTAAGTTAAATGTACGAGACACTGGTCACTGGTTAAGGCGAGGTTAACAGTTGACAGGTGTGTTTATCAAACATTTTGTTTGTTTTTGGTAAAATGTTTGTATTCAACATAGTTTATGTTTCATGCGTTGTTGTGGTTTTTATTGAGATTCATTTTTGGCTTGCTGTATGTACATGTATTTTTATTAATAATATGCATGTGGTGTACCTAAAGTTGTCCCCGAGTAGGAAATTTACAATCAAACTATAACTTGATCACATTGACCACAAGAAAACATGTAAAATAATTTAAATATCATTCCCATGCAATAAATAAATTATGTAATTCATTTATGTAAGCTACAGTGTAGTAGACTGAATCATGTAATTCATAATGCAGTTCTTGCATCATAAGAGCCACGCTGTAGTTACTAATACATGTATGTATAGTGTATTGATATATCCTGGGTGAATGTGAACATGCTATTAAGGCATTTCAATGAGTCAGTGCAAAACTAGTCTAACTACATATAAATAAAGAAGGGCTTACACTAGTTTTGCCCTAATCCATCATTTTTACCTCCACTAATGTATGTTTTATATTTTGTTTGAAGATTCTTCTATGTTTATATATATGTAACATAAATGATACATGTACAATAAATGTGTTGTTCTGTTCAGTTTAATGCTACTAAACTAATATAATATTATATAACTTATATACAATGCCATCTCAAAGTAAAATTAAGATTGAATGTATTATAAAATTAAAATATCATTTAAGTAAATTTATCAGGTATTACAGCCTTTGATGTTTATTTGTATTTTTTTGTCAATATGTCTTAAGTATTTTTCTATAATATTAATACGCCTGAAGTCATACAAGCAATAAGGAAATATTTTTTAATAAAAATATTATTTAAGGTAAATGGTATGAGCTATAAAGTATATTTGTATTTTATTAGCTTTTTCCTGTTTTAATTACTACAGTAAACTCTACTTTGTCTGCAGCGTTACACGAAATATATAAGTTATTTTTTTGAACATATATTCAATATGAAAAAAGCGCTATACAAAATTGGTATAAAATAATAATTATTATTTTAGAGTATTAAGAATATAATTTTCAAAGATTGAAAGTATAGTGACTCTCGTGCTGTTTTACTGTATCTATACTGCAACCTTGTTTTGATATTTTTATATGTTTATATACATGTTTAAATGTATGCATTATATAGTAAAACTATGTTTTATGTACTGATAATAATATTAATATATCTTAATTTATGTAAGTATGTATGATATTGCAAAGCCATGTTTTAGTTTATTCTGTTCTGTTTAATTAGGGACTTTAGTCAGTTATTTCCCCTTTATACTCTTCAAATAGGTAGGTCCAATTATTTGGATTACTCGGATTTTATCCTTACTTTTCAATGTCAATTTGCCAAAACTAATATTAAGTAACTTTTTTGTAAATCATTTCATTTGGTTGAAATTCAAGCTAAGTATTTCAAGGGTAAAGAACTATCTAAATTTCATCACTTCTGTTAATATCTTAATTAACAAGAAAGATATTAGATGAAATATTTTGTTATCCTTACATAGGAATTTAATGATGAAATCCCAGGATTCCAACTGTAAGGACCTACTTACCAACTGGATTGTTTCAGATTTTATCAGGGAAAGATAACTGACAAAGTCTCTAATTAGTGTTAAAAAAATCCTGAGTCCAAGCAACACAATACATGTACCAAGTGTTCTGTTTTGTGCTGTTCTATTAATATTAAGAAAGAAACCCGAGTATAAGCACTATATGTACCACTCTTGCACTCAGACTTTACAACAGTATATCTCTATTACCTGCTGAATGTGTGTTATAATGTAGTTCTATTACATTAACCTGTCACAACTTAAATAATTACACGGTCACTGAATCTGTTATTTTTAACCCCTTTCAAACTTGTTATTTCCCCGGTATTCAAAATCGTCGCATATATAGTTAGATTATCAATAATTAATATGGATTGGTGGCTCAATGGTTAAAAAGAGCTTAAATAATAACACATTCAGTGACCGTGTAATTATTCAAGTTGTGGCAGGTTAATGTAACAGAACTATTAACAAACTAGTTTTCAATGTGATTAATATACAGTCTTGTCTATCCCAGCAATTAGCATTTTTCAATACTTCAGTGAATTGTAAACACCCAAACAAGCTAGTATGTCACGTGACTTATATAAGTCTGTATCAATCTTCAAGTATATTTTTCAATCATTTTAGTAAATTTTCGTTAAACTAATATAAATACTATTTTTAAACAAATTTCAAACAATAATGAAACATTTTATCATTTTTATATGTTTTATTATTTTCATAGAATTAATATATTTATATAATATTCAGATTACCAACAAATTTGTTTACGTAAAATAATTTATATCAGTTAAAAAAACAAAAAAAACAAATAATATCAATTTTAATAAATTTTGGAAATAAAAATTTTAAAGTCCACACTTATGTCAATAAAATATTAACAAAATAATAATCCAAGCTTTCTAGAACAATTCTACCAACTGTTAGCACTAATATTTAAATTCAAGCACTTTTCTTTGTCAATTTTTATCCATTCAAATTTTTTTATGTTTAAGGCACGGCCGCTGCTCCTATTCTCTGTGCATACAAACTGTACGGTGAATAGTACGGTCCGAGTGACGTCAATGATTGGTGAGTGGGTAGTCCGGACGGTAAAGTAGACAGTGACGGTTTGTAAGGATGGTATCTACTGGACAGTGAACCGCCGCTTAATGGACTGATACTAGTTGGATACATTCGTCGTAAAGTTCCAGGGCTTATATTTCCACTAGAGCCAAGATATCCTGGCAAACCTCCAGGTAAGTCCGAAGGAGCAGGAATAGATAGTCCAAGATTACTATAAGCACTAAGAGCTGCTTCACCACCGGAAGTGTGTGTCCTTAGATGTTGTAGTAGTTCTTCAGACGAACTAAAACGTTTACCACAATAATCGCTTCCCATCATCCAGTTGCAAACATGCTGTTGACCTTGTTGGGTCAATAAACTTTGAGCGTAAAGATTATGTAAGTGTGTAAGTCCAACTGAAGCAGATGAAGGCACATTGAATGGTGATTGTAATGGATTGGATCCAGGCAATCCGAATAAACTCATTCCTTGTAAAGTTTTTTCATGTGAACATTGAGCACAGCCTGGAGAAGTACATTGAGACAAATGAGAGCTTTGAGCGGCAGCAGCAGATAGACAGTTTGTACAATATGGATCCTTACACGCAGACGATCCTGCAGCTGGATTTCTCATTCTTGCGTACTGCATATATTGAGACAATGCAGCAGACGAACCGGATTTTAGAGCAGCTTGATGAGCAGCTAGCGCATGCGCAGATGCCAAACTGTAGTTACTTTGACTAGGGAAGCCTGGGTAAGGATATCCAGCGGGAAAGGTTTCAGCTGTTGGTGGTAGGGCTCCAGGATAAGGTAATCCAAAAGGTCCATATGGTAATCCAGGATAAAAAGAATGAGGGTGCTTAGTCTCTTGACCCGGGGAATGTTCACGTCTAATTGGCGACTCTGACCTTCGACTCTTTGGTGAAGGCGAGTACTTTGAGTCACGATTGTCCTTAATAATATCACTTGTTCGGGGTCGAGGGCTAGCTCTGTCAATATTTGATTTTGTTCCATTTAATCCAGAACTCTGTATTGTCTGAGACTTTGAAGTGTTTATTGGTGATTTTCTTTCACCATCATTAGATTGTCGTTCGTCTTTTATCCTTTTATTGTCCAATTGTATTTTTTCTGGTTTAGGACTTGATGTAGAGATGGGATAAAAATGAGTTATATCCTTGGATTCCCCACGGCGTCCTTCACTTGAAGTTGACGATGACCGACAGTCTTCCTTTTTAATAGGCGTGGCTTTGTTGTCGTGGTCACTATCTGAATGAGGAGATTTAGCAGATCTGTCTTTCTTCTCAAGTGGGGGTATAATAGATTTTGAAGGAGGATCCTTCCCAATACTGCTACACGTCTGGGCTAACAATGCCAAGGGGCTGTTTTTGGCGTCCAACTGAAATGAAAACAAGAATCGGTCAGTTCATTTGATATTTTACAAACAAGTCCAGTTTAATCATGACATATTCAAATTTAACAAATGTTCTTGATATTTTATTGACATATGTAGAATCAACTCCACAGTATTTTTAAATTCTAATCTTTAAATTGAGATATAAATTAAAACAGTGAAAACACTAAGTAAATTTAAAAATGAGAAAATAATTTGATAAAACCCGACAAGACACCGGTCAATACAATCTGCTCAAAAACAAAGAAAATTGTCAATAAAAATAACGATGGAAGACCAATAAGTCGACTTAATCATGTGATAAAAATGTCAGTTGAATAATGTTTCAGAAATAGATTTCGGATGAAAAACGAGTAGAAAATCTTTTAAGGACAATAAGCATTCAGACACGGAACAAATTCTAGATATATTATATTGTCTGTAATTCAGGGAAATTTATCCATGTCTGGAGTGGCAATACACATTAATTCAAATCCACTCCCGACATCTCATCTACAGAAACTCCAATTTAACATCTTCTAACTTATAGATTCTCGTTTTTCAGTCAATATCAAGAATCTAATTTGTCCCTAATTTGTTTGGACTCAAACCATAAGTATGTATTGATTTAGATTTTCTCTCGTTTCTCAATTCTATCTATACTATTACATTGTTCAGACGACAAACGATGGCCTATCAAATAAAAGGGGTGCTGGTGATATCAAACTGGATATATATTGACCGAATCATTTTTGTTCGCTACGAATAAAAATATGAATTAGGGGAATATGGGAATAGGATGTACATTATCTGTTGCTTTAAACATGCTATATTTAATGTAAATAGACAAATAAAGAGTGAGTTAAACAAAGGAACATCAATAAGGTTATGAATTAAACAAAGAGATGTGACTCTTGGAGAATTTGAATTTGATACTGATAAAGTAGTAAAAAGTCATCGAAATTATGAAATGCTAGTTAAATGAATTTCTAATAAGAATAAGAAATGTACTTACTGTGGTTGGAAGCGGTTGTAGATAATCAGGTGGCAAATATTGAGAAGCCGACGAAGACAACATCTTCATAGAGTCATAACGTTCAATAACAGGCATATTGTCATATAATATAATCCAAAATCACAATATATAACTTCAACACAAAACACAAGATCCACGTAAAGTAAGTTATGTTCAAAATTCAAACAACAGTCATTTTTCTCATAAGTTCAACTGGTTACTACTGTTGGTTACACAAAATGGCGCAGTGTGTTATATTTGCTGACAAGTTTGATGGAAGTTATGTATCTCAGAGACATGAACGCCTGTCAATCATTTCACGATCCTTTTCTTTAGTAATTTTCCGTACCTTGCCGCCCATATAGTCACAAATTTCAAACACTCTAAGCTTGTTCACAATACAGGAAGGATGGATTTCCGTCAAGTAAACAATGCGGTAGTATCGGACTTGTTCATTGGTCGATTCATTCGAACGGTCGTTATTGATAGGCGGAGCTTAAGGTGGAGCCTAGTAGCCAATCAGATAACGCGACAGTAAACACGCTCGTTCTTAGTCAGCCATGTTATAATAAACCGTCATTAATCTTTTGAAAAGCTCTTATGTCAATCACAACTAATTTATACGATAGTTTTGCGATGATGTAGTTGCAATAAATACAAAAAAGAAAAGATAAATGTCGGTTAAAGTGACAATAGGGGACCTAAACATGGCAGTACAAAAGCCGGCGTATAAAATGAGACTATGCGTTATGGTGTTTTCACATGCGTTGATATTGAGTTTGATCTTGCCCAGTTCAGATGAATCAGAGGTAAAATAAATTTAAACCGCTTACTTATTACAGTAAATAAGTCGGTAAATACATCAGAAAAAAGTTTTAAAATCTTTAATGAAATATGGCCGAATTTTCGCTTGCGTACTAATATACTTAACTAAGCATATGTTCTATGAAAAGCGGTATCAAGGCTGATTTAAACACGCAATGCTTGATTTAAATTTTACTTTGAAGTGACCGTCATTAATTTTGATAAAATTAAAACAATTGAAACAAAAGGTTATCGATTTCAAACCCATTACAAACTACAAGCTCCTATAGATTTCATAGAGAAATCCAGGCCTTCTATTGCCTATTATCTTGATCGTTAAATAGAAGGACGGCGAGGCGCTATGGTGTATGAAAACGACCGTGTATCAATCAATCTGGTTTGTGTTAAGGTGTTTATTCATAGATTAAGATTGACGTGTCGAAAGGCTTTCTGTCTTCTGTTTGACAGATTGAACAATTAGTCGGTAACTTCAAAAGAAAATAGCAATATTCTTATCTGCGAAGGTAAATACCTCGTGTAACTCAATCTTCCTAGAGCTGTATGGAACAATCATGAGGTATATAACGTGTTGTAAGGGGCGGTTCAGACCTGGTTAAGGTTACGGCAATCTATAATAGAAAAGAATAGACAAGCGGTGAATCAACACCGGTAAATGTTTCTTCAACAAAAGAAGTAGGTAAGTATATGTATTTTACGACTGTGGATCCTCATAAATGTGTTTTGACAAACAAGGTTTTTTTCATAGATTTTTAGATTAAATTTTGGACCATCCCCGAACATTTTTAGGGTTGGTAGTTACTCATTCTGTGGCCCAAGGTGACCTACATGTTCTTGTAAATAAATCAAATGTAATACTGTCTGTATTTGATAACATTACCTTGTTACTATGTTTTACTTGACTAATTTGTCATTTAAGTGAAATGGATTAAGTATGTATTTTATGCGAATTACGCGAAAACATTAGAATGAATTAGAAAAAGAATGATTCGAGTGTTCTGCATTTTTGTCTCATCTCGCTTAGTATTACTTTAAGAAAGACATAATGCACGAACTGTTCTGACAAGGTTTGATTTCAAGATACTAAATTTTTCACATTTTCCATTTTTCTAGTGAAGGCAACTTTGATAACAAAGCTGTGACTCAGGTATTATTTTATACAATTTACGCATGTATGCATTCATGGTAATGTATCGTAAATTAACACCGTTGCACTCATTACTCCCTGGCATTATGTTGCTATCAATTCAGCATGGATTTGACTGCCTTTGATTTCTCGTTTTCCTATAGAGCAAGATACAAGAATCAGAATGTTGTCACCTTTGGTATGTTTTATAATTCTGTTCTGTTCTGTTCTGTTCTATTTGTTTAAACCTATTTGTCTTATTCTTATATTTATCAATAAGATGACAATGGTAAATATGTTAACCATTGTGACAAATAACATCATTCTCGTACCCAGAAGATATATAGATTCTGGACCGAGAATCTAGATACATGTAAGCCTAATCTGTGGTTTAGAAAATGATTAACACTAGGACATAACAGTCATGAAAACAGCAAAACAAATAAAGCATTAAACTTTTCACCGTCGTTCCTTAGTGCAAGATATTCAAACTGTCTTTGAAGTAACTTTACGATGTTTTTGACAATGGAACCTCGTCAGTGGCAGTCGATTTATTAGACAAAGATCTTTCACCTAGCTGTACGTCCTAGGACCTGTGTACGAGGCACATTAAACCCTTAAAAACAATTAAGTATTCATCTGTACTTGACTTCTATCATCTGTAATTAGTTATCTACTTTTTTACAATGTACATGTAAAACATAGGAGCTGTACTCGAACCAACGACTCACGATCAAATAGAAGTTACAGTAATTTGTTGCAATTGCCTTTATTCAATTAACAGTCGTATCCGAACGATTTTAAGAATTCAATAAAATTATTTGGAAAATCACTCCCTTATCATTATTCTAAATGTGTTTGTTCTCGGTTCTGGTCCGTACAGATCACCGCAGATATCCTGTAGAGCATTGTCGTACAGGTAAATTAGCGAGTAGGCAAGCGGAACATTTTAGATCGGGTTTTAATCAGATTGAGATCACCGCAGTCGGTTATATCTACGTACTCTTTAAAAACATTGTATTTTGAAAATTGACGTTTAACAAATTAACGCACAAATACGAGAGAGTGCAATAATTAATATTTAATAAACTATCGACATACTAAGTAACTAATTTGAA
Source organism: Mactra quadrangularis (assembly GCA_025267735.1). NCBI lineage: Eukaryota > Metazoa > Mollusca > Bivalvia > Venerida > Mactridae > Mactra > Mactra quadrangularis. The sequence goes on along the minus strand of CM046303.1, from coordinate 57,988,187 downwards.
TAAATATAATATGTTCAACTCATTCAGCGTTTTATTTCTTCGTACTCGTAAAGATCTAACGTGTAATTATTTTCAAGTTTTATACTCTGAAAATTATGAAGAAAACTTGAAAATGATTAACATCAACAACAAAACATTAATCGTGCAGTAATTCTTTAAGCTGAATTTCTGCATTTCATATCGACACATAAAATGAACCCAGACAATAGTTCAGCTACGTAAAAAGGATTTAAAGTAATAGTTAAACTGTCATAATGAAAGAAAAAATGCCATAACGGCCATGGTCATTTGAAACTGTGAGTGGACGATTACTAAAAGAATTTATAAAATTAAATCAAATTTTAAGTAAGATATATTTTAACACAGGTGTTAACAGGGTAAGGCAAGTACATATGTATTTCTAACTTAACAAAAGCCACAATATACGGCTGTACATACACACAGGACATTTGTACCAACATTTAGTTGAATTTATTATTTTGCACGTCATAAGGTGCAATTTGTACACAATTGTATTTCGAACTTGGTTAATATGGTTGGACAAATGTTACTGTCCATTCGGCTCAGACCTTTAAGCCGTGTTTGCAGTCTACGAAATTAGATGGTGTCCGGTTGCCCGGGACAACCAACTTCTAATATGGGCAACCAAATATTTATTGGGGGGGGAACCAAATTTCTACAAACAGATATAGTGCTAGCTGCTAAAATGACCTGTTCGGGCAACCACTTTCATATCCTAATTTCGCAGACTGTGTTTGTATCGTTGACGTTTAGTTCTAAGTACATGTACATGCACTCTGGACCTAGATGGCGAACTGATTCCCATATATAATTGTAGCAGAGGTACCATAAAAGCTAGCTTAAAGGCAAGGGAGTACAATTGTCGTATTATACCTCTGCTACATTAATACTTGCTTCAAAAGATGGACTCTTGGTCACTATACATGTATTCCATTCTTGGAAATGGTCCTGAGTAACCCCAATTTGCATGTCTTCTAAAAAATGACTTGTTGTGCCTGGAAACTCTCAACCAACAGAATAACACCTACTCTCCGGCGAACCCAGAGTTTACCTACGATCGAGAATCTTGAACTGCTTGAAACAATTACTTGTACATGTAGTTGGAAAGAAAACATGGTCAGTAAGAAGCATTATTTTTCACAATGTTTTGAATTAAATTAATTTAGCCTGAACTATCACTAAAACGTCGCAATTGTTATGCACGTACGAGTATGGTACGTGCAGTCGGTCACATTCTACAAAACATCGAAATAGAAACTTTTTTGACTATTTTTTCGTGGCATGAACAGGGTCAAGGGCCATACTGGTTATATGGCTAGTTTAATGTACAGACATATAAAACAGTAAGTTTTGTTTAGATTTATGATTCTTGATAATTGAGTAACACAATCACAGTAATTGTCAGTTTCGAAATTGGAATTTCAAAAACAAGGACCAGACTAAGGCGCGGACGACTATTTTATGTTTTGGGCAGTGTATTCGTCAACTTGAACATTCTTGTAATGTTATCTTTTTCTGTAAGCAAATATTCCATTCTAAAAAAGTCAGTTTATTAGAAAGACCACCTAAATGCCACGAAATTAATAATTGCCATGAGTTACTGCTATGTCTTTAATTGCACCTTGGCGAGACCATTTCTCATAAAAAAATTAGTTTTTGCTAGCAGACGACAACGCTGTGATGCTGTCAATATGACGTTTACAGATGCCTCGTTTTGAATTGATTGATGTGCAGACATTCACATAAAATAACGTCTGTCAAGTACGCAACATTGTTTTTTTCTGGAGTAGGCGGAATGTGAAACAATACTATTCTGTCTTTTGTATTTTTTGAAAATGACTCAACATTGTCAGACGGACAATGTGGCTTCTTCGAAATATTTCGCACTAATGGGATCACTGCTATATGTTAATAAGTAACTGCTGATGTTAAGCCGGTTCCACGAGTTGGCCTTTAGTGTAAACCAACATGACTTCATATCGAACTATGTCAAAATTAGTTTGAGAGATATAAAAAAGAGAGCGTTGTAAATTTTAGATTTAAAATTAATTAATTTCAATGATTGACGACATAATATTTTCTTTTTCTAAATATGGTTTGTCAATTGTTTCATGTCATTTTAAACAGTCAGTGAGCGGATGGTTCACCTAGTTTTCCTTCCTGGAATGCAACATTCTATGTAATCGACTACAAGCTTGCTCATCTTGGGAACAATATTTATAGAAAGACCCTTTCTGATTTACACAAGACCAACACCAACCCCGTTGTTTTTTCTTCAGCAAGAAGCTTTTCCCTACTAGCTCAGTATTGAGGGACCAAACAGCAAACAGAGGAATCGAAAGTGATTAATCTTAGTTGAAAGAACTTGTTTCACAATCGAGCATAAAAAATAGTATAAATAAACACTAGCATGCATTTATTGTCAATAAACACCCAACATGCAATAATCTGCAAGCTTGAATTACTTGTATTCAAATATAATCAAAACAATGCAAGCAGTGTCCACATGTGAACAAAAATCATTACCCAGTTCGTGATGTTATAAATTATACAACACGTATGGTACATTGACTGTCAATACATCTAATGTTTGATAAAATAGGCTTTTATTATTATCATTTTTATCAACACTGCATTGCATCAATGCATATACACGCTCCATACAATCAAAGGGCAGGCTTACCATATGCTACACCGTAATTCAAAACTCGGATCGAGTTCGTAATAAAACAATAACCTGTAGTCTACTTTAAAGGCTAATGCGTTATTTGAGGACCATTTTTAGACTTTCGGCGATTACCGCAAATTGATTGAAAACTATCGACGAAAATGCAAGACTAGTTTAACCTGCGGAGTGATACATGTGTATATGATTTACTACGCAGTCAATTTCTAGCGATAAAAGTAGTTCTGTCATCTGACTCGTCATTGTTTCACTGATCAGTAACAGGTGTTTACTTATATTGATAAGCGTGTGGAAGGGGTCGCATTTTTTGCCCTGTTCGATTCGTACTTGAATCTAATGTGTTAAGGAGTAATCATTAGTATGGGGTTTTTAGATTTCAATGTGCTGTATTTCAATACTTTGATTCTTCCTTTATGACACCTGCAAATCAGGAACGAAAGGTATGCATGAAAAGAGTGTCACTTCTGTAGAACACAAGTGAACTGATCGAAAGGTCGTTGGTTCGATTCCCGGGTGGGAATTCTTTCGTGGATATTGCTCATGGAATAAATTCTACGGCCATTTTTCCTCCTACCACTGATTCTTGATCTTGTAGGAAAGTTGTCAACTTGTCAGTCACTGATAATGTCTTCGCCTAGCAACAGAACACTAAGTATTTTTTTTAATTGTTCAATTCTATTTTTGCCGAGATCAAGTTATCGCGCTTGCTTTCTCTCTATTTACAAAACTAGTAAAAGTCACCTTCTCCTGCGTATCTGTCTTAAACGTTGATATAATTTATAATATTTAATATATGACCCTTTTTACCCTTGTCAACTGTGATACTTGCTTGTGTTTGATTTAATTTTCATAAAAAAATTAGCATTATACAAAAGCACTATATTGCATGTGTATATTTAAGTGAACATTGTTCTTGAATGTTCTCCCTTTTTCAACTGTATGCTATTGACTATGTATAATGTCATTGTCACGTGATTGTATATTTTATGTATATAATACATTGTATGGTCACACGGGTCTATTGACCTATTGATTTCTAAATAAAATCTTCTTCTTTCTCAGTTCATTTCAATGTGTAGGACATGATAATGTCAATTTTAGAATTTTGGAACAATGTCGAAAAACGTGTTTTCCATGGAAACTTGTTAGTGGACTGTCTGGATATGAAAGAATACGTTATAAACTACAAAGCTTATAGAAGTGACGATTTCATAGGTTATTTACTGGTTAGTGACCCTAGATTGGACATTTTTACTGAAAAAAATGCACAATTTTTTTTCGCTCAAAGTTTGCATAAGACAAGTTTATTTCACGATCTTAAAGTATGCAAAATTCATGGCTGGAAAATCAACTGAGATTCAAGAAATGATAAAAAATATCTCCAGTTTGCTTGGTTTTTGAACGGGAAAGTGATACACCGTACATGTATTTAACAAACAAATATAAATAAGTTTCGGCGGTTTTCACCTTTTGTCGGTCTTGCCGACCAGATATGCCATTTCGGCTTGTATATAAAATAAAATGCCCATTTTCAATCAATCTGATTTTCTGTTGTTTTTTGCCTCATGCCCTACTAGTAGACACTTGTGATGGACAGCACCTTTAAGTTTAGGACATCGTTCCTTCATCACTCCAGTGCTTTGATTATGAATTGTGGAACAACGCGACATCAGAGAAAATGTGAGACAAAAGGTGAACAATTAGAAAGAAAGTTGACAATTTATAAGAAATGCGACATTATTCATGTACAAATATAGTCACATATGCATCGGGAATTGGAAATGGATGAATAGAGCAAGAAGGAATACAAATCCAGATGTAATTTTACATTTCAATATACCGTACGTGGTAAAATCATTCGTATTATGTGAATAAGAGTAATGAAACGGTATCGTAAATGTGCTACATCAATTTTATTGTTATGTAGATCTACTGTAATGTTTGTATGCGATATATTAGGTTTTATTTCATTTTCTACAAATGTGTGATATTGTATGTTATTTATTACTTACTGTATATTGAATTCATGTATTTTCTTGCACAGCAACTATTGTAACTTTCTTCAGATGTTTCCTGTTTCAGTGCAATAACGTTCAGACTGTGGTGCTTTTCACAAAAGTTCTTACGAAAAAAATCTTCGTAAGTCAAACGCAAGAAACATTAATAATGCACTCACTTTTTGGCTTATCAATTCCAGATATTATAGAATTGTGTAGAATATTGTAAACCATTTGAATATTATATCATAATTATGCTTATTATCCATCTGAATTTGAACTGCTAATTATATGAAATTAACTTACGATAACTTTTTTTCGTAAGAATTTTTGTGAAAAGGAGCACAGGCTAATATGTTTTATATTTTGTAGTACCTCAATGTCGATTTTTTCCTCAAGTTAAACCTTCCCATAGTACAGAATTTCGAGCAAGAAATTAACAAATGAGTAATTGTCTGTGACACTTTTGTTTAGATTTTCAGTCATACTACGGAGGTCACTCGTCCTACATATGGTTAACGGATAAACATAGATCTCTGAACATAAGTTGCCAACCTAGATCTATGTCATTTGGTACAGTGATAGGCAGAAGAACTGTCGTATTATCTATCATGATCAAAATCCACAAAGTTATGCAGGTCTCGCCTGGCTTTGTATGGTCAAATGCGCTACTGAGGGTAAGTGTTATTTTACGCTACAGAACATATACTTTATTTACTAAAAACCAATCTGATTAAAACCCGATCTAAAATTTTCCGCTCGCCTACTCGCTAATTTAGATCTGGCCTTTTTCAAACGAAGCTCACGTTCAGGTGACCTTTTCTCATCATAATATTCATGACGAAATTGTTATGATACGTAACTTGTTTACATCGTCTACGTCACGCAATTTGAAATGAGTCGTCCAATTGCGAACTGTGACTAATACCGCTGTTAAATTAGCTGGCAAACCTTGGTCTAAAACTAGAAATTATGAAATCAAAATGTTATTAATAGTGTTTCGTCTAGATGAAAACTACGCATTGATTGGTCGACATAAAGTTCATCTCGACATGACCTTCCACAGAGACAGTAGAGATCCTGTACGACAATGCTCCACAGGATATCTGTTTACGGAGATTGACTAAAAACAAAATGAAAATTATACAGCGCTATGTAAGTTTATTCATACAAAAAGATGTTTTAAATAGAAAACTAACGTAATCTAACATACGCGGCATGTTTAGCACTTTTTGCTGATGCCAGTTAAAAAGTATTAATGCACATAGGTCTTGTGCTGACTCAGTATTGTCATAAAAATACGATATCTGACTGTGAGAGCTTCTGAAAAAATGTTAATAACTCATAACCGATTCATATCCAACTATACAGATTGTATATTTTTACCATCCTGTGTCAGTCACGTGATGTTAAGCCTTTTTAGCACGACATAGCATGTCAAATTATCAATGTCTGCAAAAAGCTTAAAATTGGTTACACTCAGTAGTTAAAAGCTCGTTCATTGAAAGATGACATCAACCAAGATAACCGAGGTTACACGAATGAACTTACTAATCCCAATCAAATTACGGCGAGCGTCTCCGATCTGACGGAAATCGGCGAAGAGTACCGAATAGACCTAATCCGTCTGATATTTATGAATAATTTCACGTGTGCTCGCGCATTTCACTAATCGATTATTTACGCTTGTCAGCTTTCCATCCCGCACAGTTATCGAGTCGAAATTAAGATGCTTTGGAATTTAATAAGCCGACCATTGGTTGCTTTTGTCAAGTCAATAGAATAATTTGATCGAAATCAACGAAGCTAATTCAATGATTGACATATTCTGTGTTCGTATTGAAGGCTAATACTGGTTTAGATGGTCATGTCGCGGAACTATGTGAGAGAGCTAAAAGCAATAGACATTCTATAAATGTCAGAAGTATGTAACATAATGAAAGAGACGCAACAGGAAATGACAAGCCGTTTGTTGAGGATAGAAAAGACAATTCATTTGACTGTCTATCAAAACTGTAGGGTATATTTTTCTGATGATTAATACTCGCAGTGAAGCTCGAGTTCATTGAACATTTTATGTATTCTTTTGTATTGAGCATGTTTTTAATACTGATGAACTCTGACAACCTGTCACTTAGAGACCATCTGACTTAATGACTAAGTTTTAAAGCCACTATACTAAGACATATTCACTAATAGTAGACTTGAAAACAAACTCTTTTACAACCACGAAGTTATCAAAATATAACATTTATTAGAGACACAGAAACAGTTCGAACCACTCGGCTCTCTAAATTTAAGTTTGACCAAGTGTCCATTTCTTAAAAAAGGTGGGGTACATTTATAACAGCATCCTTCATACGTTAATGTTCAATATATCTGATCCACAATAGTTTTAGAGCTTAATTATGTGAGCCGGCGTAAGTTTTTATTATAATATGACTTCATCTTTAACATATTGTGATTAAAACTATTGTTTCAAGTATTGACAACCCGATTCTACTTTCGGTTTCGTTATACTTTCACTTTGTAATGCAATACATAACCTAAACATATTTAAGCAAGATTTGCAATTATCACAAAATCTAGTTCATTAGGGAATAGGGGTTGTTTGAAATAGGTAAATGTCTATATTCTTTGCAGTCCAAATACAGTGTTACTTTTGATAATGGGGCTTTAAAGTACGCGAAGTAATTTACCATTTGGTAGACAAATTTGTTATTGGCTTGTTGATTATTAAAATTGAAAGGATAAGAGAACATAATTTTATACATAATAGTATTAAAGATAGACTTACGTCAGTTATGTTTCGGACTTTAAACCGCGCCTTTCAAGCAGTATGCTACTCGAAGGATTTCGAATATAGTTTTCCGAAGAGATTGCTGGTAAGAGTCTGATCCGAAATGTTTTACACGTACCCACTGGAACCAGAGTCCTTAAACTTGTTAAATATACGCACACATATATTTTGATAATAATATGTATTAACGAACGCAATTAAAATCGTTCCCGTATACATTTTCGTAAACGAGATATACCTACACTTTCATTATATAATATTCATAAGGTAGTGTACATGTTCGTATGCACAGGGAACTATATATATGTATTGGGACGTACGCATAAGATATGGACTCTGGTGCCAGTGCACGTACCCTGCCAAGTAAATTTATAGAAAGGCCCAGGAAAGCTAGGTTAAGTGAGCTGGTCGCCGTAAAATGACCATAACTTGTGTTGCCACAGTATTAAATCTAATAAGAATAAATAAAAGAAATTAAACTGCAACCAGTTGGGTGCAAACATAAGAAACATAAAACTTATCAAAACCATCGTATACTTAAATACTATAGACCAATCATGTTCCATATAATTCAGAAATATAGTTTTGCCATCAGAGCAACCCGTCTAGTCATCAAATAATTGAATAAGATATCAACCTCCATAAATGACTGTGTAGTTTCAATTAAGGACCATGTATTGTTTGCAGACATCGAGATAAATTAGTAAAATCGCGAAATAAATGAGTCTTCACGAGACAGAACGAGAGAATAAGTTGACAATTAAGAACAGCCTCATCTAAAAGAAAGGATGAACCTATATAAAGACTGGTGACTATTTGATACCCTTAACAACTGTAGATTTTAGTTTAACAAGGGATTAAAATATAGCTGTTTCTTTGAGTTAATTTCGACGTTGTAATTTCCAAACTTGAGAATACGTAGTTAGGTCAACGTATATCTAAGTCTTTAAATACGTTGAAATATCATTTATCTTGAACGCCTGTCACTCTAAATTAGCAAACACGAGCACTTCGTCTCCAAAACACAATCTATTAAACAAACTAGCTTTGATGAAGATTTATATTTTACGGTAATACTAATTCAAGCCTAAACCGATGTTTACATTCGCGTTCTTTGAAGTTAAAAGACTGTAAAGCAACTTCTTATACACATGAAGATCAAAAATCCATTTCCTGGGTGAAAAGTTTCATGAAACTGGGTACAAAAGATATCCGGTAAAGCGAATGGATTCAGTTAACATGCCGCCCACCTTGTGTTTGTAACTTGGTCTGAAATTCACATTAACATTGCCATCAATCAGAATCAAAGAAACACTTGAAGCTGTCAATCAAGCGCTCCCATGATCTTGAAACGTAGATCATCATCATTAAACGCTTGTAGAGCATTCTAGAAGAACAGCTCACCGCGTGTTTGACTGATTCTAGAATAGTTTAAGACGATAGGAAATTTAGAAGTCTGTGGAGTTTTTGGCATCAACATGAAATTTTGAGATGTTTTGTTATTTAATGCCTTCCTGTCAAGAATATAATGTTTGAAAAAGTCTGCGATGATGGATGTTTGTCATCATCAGGTCTTCTACTGAAATCTGAGGTGAAGACTAAATGAACAAAAGTTGAATTCTTTAAAGTTTTGTACACTAATTTTGAGAAATTTATGTTATGCGTCTTTGTAAGTTTCAAATAACCTTTTAATGATTTTTGTGTGGAACAAGTCCAACCCCTTCTACTGGTCATTTCCAAAAGAGTGTAAATCTATAAACAGACAAATTGTGTCACATAAATTTCAAATTTTAAAATCTGTATTGATCGGACATTCTTATAACAACAGCGTAATGAATTTTGCAACATTTTGTAAGTCGCTGTGATTAATAGACACAATTGATAGTGGCAATATAATTATTCTTGGCCACCAGAAATTTGCAATTAATAGAATGACATGAAATATGCTCGTACAATGTACATGTTTAAGATGTTTATATAATAAATTCATTCGACTAAAATAAAGTATTTTACAAAGATTGTTATCCTTATAATGTTTTAGTCAAGGGATATATCTGCAGATCTAGATTTATACAATTAATGTATTTGATGCAGTACAGATGTCTCTAAGTTGCATGGTGCATGTGGTCAAAAATCACTTTTTACTTGAACATGTCCAAAAGGTTTGACACTGAATTTAATTAATAACAATGATAATACATTTTACTTCTAGAGTGTTAATTAGTTTTGTATGATTGGATGGCAAACTAGGTCCAAACTTTCTCTTTAACAACAAATTTCTAATTGGTATCAGGTTGATATAAGACACAAATACTGTCTGGTGAATTCTATTTACAACTATGAAAACAACAATTACATATACATAAACATTAATTGTATATATGACGACTTGCCAAATAAAGGGGCCAATAATAGGACCTGAAGCGTTGGGTGGAGCTCGGTTAGGTCTAATACGCTGACACCAAAACGTGCAATTGTGAACATAACATCGACTTGTGTATGCTAATGGGGGAAATTCACAAATTGCTGGGACATACGTTTTACTAAAACTATTCTACACCATTATTAATCTAGTATAATTGATTGATTTAACTTTATATCAATGTAAACAAGTAAATACTTGTACACTTTAAAATTGTTTTTAATTTAAAACAAATCGATCAATCAATAGTCCGGACTTAAAGGCAAAACTTTCGCGCCATTGGAACACTTTGAACATGCCCAATATGATACGGAAAAAGTAGTTCCCAGTTTTCTTGCGATAATAATGTCAGATTTATGGGCCGCACACATCAAACCTTCTTTGCTACACTTTTAATAATGTCGGCAGGGATTTCAAAACGTCTAATATAACAGTCATTTTTCATCTCTACCATGCCTTCTCTTGTCATTTATGTTGTTACAAACCTCTTGAATTCGACATTGAAATCCTAAAATGTATTTACATGCTATCAATCAAACTAGGCTCTCACAGGGTTAGAGCTTTGAAGTTGATAAAAGCTGTCAAAAGTCGAAATGTATTAGCCCGAGCGTTATCAGGTAGCCATTTCACTGTCGAAGTACGTGGTTAACGTAGAATGAATGTCTATCGTGGAAAACTTTCTTTGGCGTTAATGTGAAATTATGGTATCCCCGTTGTGCATACATTTACAATGATTTATGGAGCTAGGATTTAACTGATGGTTATGGGGGATTTAAGCTTTAAATGTGTAATACAGTTTATTTACAACGCCTAAAATTTATGTCTAGGTAGATAGGATAGACGCCTGTTGTTCTGACTCGGCGTTTGTTTTGTCCGTGAAAAAAAGATTTAAAACACTACAATGCTATGCAAATGTAACCCCTTATCATAGATCAGTTAAAATGTTTAAAACATCAAAGAGAAACTAATGTGGAACAAACCTGATGAAGTTATGAGATTGTATCTGGGTTTATTGAAACATTAGTGGCCGAAATATAGTTTATAAACAGACACACGTAACTTACAATCACGGCAACATTAACTTAACTACATAATTATATTATATATTTTGAAATACACTTCTGTAACCCGATAAAAATCCATGGTCCGAACTGAGATTCGAACCTATGACCTCTCGAGTCGTAAGCGGACACTACCACGTTGCCACAAAAGCTAGCTTGAAGGCAAAGGAGTACAAGTGCCGTAGTATACCTCTGCTACACACACCCCCTCCTTAACAGATGTCGTCCGGCTCGAATGCTTGGAGCTTGATTGTTTGTGGGACTATCTAAGGGTGCAATCACACGATTCTTAGTGGGTTATTTACGTTGGGCGCCAAAATTAATGTAACCCGTTAAAATCCATGGTCCGAAATGAGATTTGAACACACGACCTCTCGAGTCGTAAGCGGATACTCTACCACGTTGCCATAAAAAGCTAGCTTGTAGACAAGGGAGTACAAGTGCCGTAGTATACGCCTGCTACACTTCGTCCAACAATGTTTCTATGATACTTGATTATCTTCACCAATCCGGTTAGCATTGTTATTATTTATCACCTGATTGTCTTCTTAGAGGTCATAAGTTCGATTCCATGGGCGATTTCGAAAGTCGTGTTCTTATACCTTGTGCAGTTAGGTCATATTTTTTACCCATGACCATTTCCTGACAATCGTATCAAGTAGGACTCTTATCAGTCACCGTAAAAGACATGTGCTCGGTATTGAAGTTGAAAGCTTGAATAAGAAATCCTAATCTCTTCTTGGGCAACTTGTAAAGAGACTGGTCGTCAAAGGCAATCTGAACTTTTGAGGAAAAGTGGCATAAAGTTAATATAATGGTATCGCCTATAAATGTATCATGTAAATTCATTTATTACTATAAATATGGTTGATTTGGCAGCGTGATGGTATTCTTGATATAAGTTTTTACCCAAATGTGGATTTTTGGAGCTGTTGACCCTATCGTGTGACAAATATTAGACAACAGCATTGCATCAATGTTAAGGCGGAGTTACTAGCTCCGGTAATAGGCACTGGCACCAAAATCCTAAAACTTGTTAAATACGCATGCATTTACTTTAATAATATCATTTATCAATTAAGGCAAATGAAAATAATTATAGAGACGTACGCATTATTTTATTATCATAAGTTATGGACTCTTGGGCCAGTGGTTATATGGTGAAATAACGCTCAGAGATTCAAACGTTTTTATCGGGATGACATCAATGTGAGTTAATGGACTCGAAGGTCAACTCTGTAATAAAGATAAGCTCGATTTCTTAAGTTGTTTTTTGTGATGACACGCCAGAGTTGTCCGAGCTTTATAAACTAATTCAACATGTTTAGACATTCTGGAGTAGACGAAGCTGCCTTAGCACAGTTAGCAAAACTTTTGACTAGATCTGTACCATAGAAAAAACCAAAACAGGAGCGGGCGGGCGTGGTGGAGTGGTTACGACGTTCGATTGGTAGTCATGGGATAGTCAGCTCTGTGCTGGTTGGATTCCCATTCAAAACATACCCCGTTGTTTTATTGAGCTAGAAGCTTTATCCTACTAGCTCTGTACTGTGGAGAGGGTGGATTCGAAAGTGATAAGAACTTGTAAAGAAGTTGTAAGAACTTGCTTCACAAATGAACTAAGTAAATTACATGTAGTATAAACAAAAATACGAATGATCTAGTTCTACATGTACAGGTCGTCCACGTAAACATTGCGTATAAAACATAGCCTGTTTCATTACACACCAATATTTAGGGGTGAAATATTTTTACATTTTTTAAAGTTTAGTTAGTTACACTTATTTTTTTAACATAACATGACATAAAATTTATTTGCGGATATACACCATTTAAAATAAATGTTAAATATCAAAGTGGAATGTTTAAATCAGTAAAATGCTGTTCATGCATTATCTTATTCACCTATTTAGTAGGTAAGTTCATTGTTTAAGAACAAAAAACACGCATGACTTAGAATACGACCTGTACAGATAACTGCGCTTTATTTGAAAACATACAAGTTTGTATTTGTCCACAAATCTTGAACTGGTCATATTTATATTTTCGTGTTTTTCAGCTCAGACTAAAGATCATTATTCTTAGACTAGACTGTCAATAAGATATTCACTGGACCTGATGGTAATGGGTATAACTAGGTATTATCCACACCAGGTATAATTGCGATTAGTTACCAGTCAAAGTCGGATATACGATATTTAATCCTTATAAGTCAGATTAGCTTATACATAATAATGAATTTCTGACCACTTCAATTAAGCAAGCTGTCATATATCTGAATAGTCAGACTAAGTACTACGGCCAGTATTACTCGGTCAATCGTATGATTTAATTGAATACGTAAATTAAAGCTTCAATTGTGACACAAACAAGAGGAGAGCGAGAGTTCAATACTTCAAGAACATAGTTTCTAGTTACATGTACATTGTAGTTCTATCAGAGTGCAAGTTCATTGTACCTCTACAAACCGGACAAATGGTTCGGTCCCAAGCTCGTTGTGTTAGGGGAGGTTATACTGTATTGTGTTGTGAAGCCCTTGATTTATTTGTTAGCCAAATAATCTTCTTTCGTTATGCACACCAAATATAATACCCTTACATTCGGCAAGTCCGATTCAAAGTAAACTATGAACAAGGACCCTGTAGACATTCATAAAGTGCATTTAGCGGACAAAGAAAACTATGTGCATATATAATGTAAGTATGTTAACACAATAGTCTTTGAGAAGTGCCTATTTGGCAAAAAGAACCCGATCATATTGGTCATTGTAATTTAAGCCAGATTATGAAAGGAAATACATGTATAAGTATGTAATGTTATGGTATGTTCTTTTGATAGTGTTTTACGCCATGGAAACACGTTTTACTGGTCGTAAAACCGCGGTCATTCAACCTATTCAGTTTCTAGAAGCATATATACTTCCATCAGTGTCTGACAACTGCCCTACATTATTTAGAATCAGTGGTACGAGAGAGAATGGCAGGCAAAACTATTTTCATGACGAAGCTCAACGAAAGTATGCCCCGCCAAAAATCGAACCTACGGCCAACCAGACCCAGTAGGCTTGTATGCTACCGACTGAGTCAGACGGTCTGTAATGTTTTAATTTACAATGTAGGAACCTGTCTATTTTCTATTATGTTCTTACAATCAAAATTAATATGAGCATATTGAACTAGCCCTAATGTCACTAGATTCAAACCGACCATGTGATACCCTCTCACCATTTAACCTTTAACCTTGTAAGGACACAGCCGCATAAATCATAACTCCTAATCAATTAACGCTTGTTTTAGTAGACGCCCTCGTGTCCATTATGTTTGACAAACGTCTTGGTGCATTGATGCGTATGTTAATATATATAAACTGTCAACATACAAACATACAATAACCATCAAAGTCACACGTGGAAGCCTCTCTCATGGTGTTCATGACTGAACAAATCATTTCAATGATACAAAACTGTCACATGTAACAAACTACAGGTGTTTCCTATGATTCACAATGTCAACCGGAGACAGATATATAGCGCCATCTGACGGACGTCAGTGTTTTAATCGGATAAATCTATCAAAAGGGACATAACTTAAATTACACGTCAGACGTTTTAATGTTATAATGATAAATATTAGCATTAATTACTGTTTTCACACTCTACGGGTTCCCTAATGTCGCTCAGTTATTATTTATTAACGACCGAACATGTTACCATAAATTGTGCATTAACATGACGGCTGCCTACCAGTTGACAATACATAATACATTGTTGTTTATTTTGATTTATATTTTATTTTATGAATTGTTTTCAGGAAACTTGCTGATAAATTTAATTCAACTGTCAGATGCGAATACATTAAACAGGCCGATTTAAATACTTACTAAAGTATTTCTGTACTAACTATAGATAATTGAGTATTCAAATCAGTGGGGTTAATGTATGAGCCACCGACAGTAGGGTAAAATTTACTAAAACATGCGATGAAAGCACAGCCTTAGTCATAATATATAAATCTATCTAAAATTTGTCCAAAATATTAACTCTATTCGAATACACGTTATAATTAAAAACCTTTCAAAAAAGCCAAATTAAGAAAATTAAGCCCGCACTGATTTTACTAAAATAACATTTTTAAATACCCTTTGTAGCCTATTTATCACATTATATAAAATACGAAATTTCTGTTGGCCAACGTTTTATTATTTTGCCACGAACAAGTGTGTATTTAATATCAAACAGAAACGCTTTTATAAATCATAACGTTTTTATCATTCGATACCTCTAGTTTCCGAAGGGGGTACGGGGTCGAATCCTTCCCGGAGAGGTTATACCCTTCCATGAAAATGTATATCCCACCCGGGGAGGTTATATCCTTCCATGAAAATTTGACAATAATCTCAATTTTCCTGCTTTAATAATGTATATGAAGAACTTTCCGGCCTTGTGGAAGGATAGGTGAGTACTGGTTATAGACAAGGGTCCAGGAAAGCTTGGTTAGGTGCGCTGAACGCCGTTATATGACCTATACAATGTGTTGCTACGGCGTTAAACCCAACAACAACAAAAGGATGTTAGACAAACAAAAATGTTCTTTTAAATTTTAAAATTTTTATGCCTTAATTCATCAGCCATATATCTATATCCTTAACTACTCTTTTCTCAACTTTGACTCGAGTTTCTATACGCCCACTGATTGTAAGTACACACATACATTGTTTATTTCTCCAGTAGCCTGTTCAATTACCCCGAACGTTCTGTAACGTACTGTAACGTTACATTTGGAGCTCCTCGGCCATTCGCTGCGAATAATCTCGGACATATTCAGACGCTATTTTGAAACTACCGGTGTTGAAGTAAACAAATATACGATCGTTTAGGCAATGAGTGATGTTTCGTTTTTAGTCAATAAATTTTGAAACATCACTCATTGCCTTAACGATCGTAAATCTGTTTATTAGATTAGATTATTCGCAGTGAATGGCCGAGGAGTTCCGAAAGTATTGTTACGGAACGTTTTGGAACGTAAAGGGTAATTGAACAGGCTACAGCCATATGGCTATCTAAAACAATGTAACGTTTTACATCTTTATTCTTGACATTAAATAGAGATAGATGAATATTTCTCATCATTTTGTTCTTAGTTTTACTCGGATATTTAATTATACTTCAAAAAAATAAAATATTCGAGCCATGGTCTAAAATAGTGATGTAATCAAAACTTCTGTATCAAATTTATTATTTATCCAGCATGCAGCCGTGGCGTGTACATAAAACCATCATAATATACATAATACCTTAGAATATAAATAAAGCCTCTCTGTTATGTTAAGTCAAAGAAATTGCTCTTATATCAAAATATTCATTATGCGCAGACATCAATCGCCGTCATAAAATTCTGATTAAATCAGTCGCCACCAACATCGACATCAATTTGAAATGGTCGTTAACTTAAGCTTAACTATCATAGATACGTTCCTATAGGATTTAGGTGCCATATAAAATGTTCATACAAAATTACGTTTCTCTTTGTAAAATATATCGTGGTGTGAAACTCAATTTCTTTTCTGACTGCGTGAGAAATCTTAAATGGAAATCTGCGCATTCGAGAGTGTTGTTAAATGTAAATTTGGTAAAGTTAGACTTGCCCCGGTGGTAGTTTTAGTTTAAGAACGATCATGTTTTTAACTATTTGGGACCAAATGAAAAATTATGAATACTAATTAACATTTTGAAATCGTTTAGCGTTTTGGGTTTTTTACTGGGTTTAACGCCGTGGCAACACAATTCAGGTCATTTTACGGCGTCCAGCGCATCTAACCTAGCTTTCCTTGACCCAGTACTCATTTACCCTTCCACAAGGCTGGAAACTTCTCCATATTATCTAATCAATAAAGGAAAATTGACATTATTGTCAAATTTTCATGGAAGGTTATAACCTCTCCGGGTGGGATTCGAACCCGTACTTCCTTCGGGACAAGAGATTCCAAATCCCGGCGCTCTACAAACTGCGCTATTGACCCGGGCTAATAGTGTCTTGGTATACTCGCTAGAACGTTTGTAAAACAACAGGGTTATGACGACCGTGAGTCGCTCAGCGACGCACACCCTAGAACTAGATTTTGAGGACATCTGACACAAAATTTTGTACAATGTAACATTTTCATCATCAATTATATGAACACTTAGAAGAGAAAATAGTTTGGTGTTTATAGCATTGAAAGTTTTGCAAAGTGGCAAAACCAGTGTGGCTGGTCTAAATGCATAGACCTGTAGGTCCATCTTTGCTGTTGGAACAAAAATGTCTTGTTTAATACCCGTACTTAGTGCGGAAGACACGAAAAAAAAGAAACGTATTGCTCTCGTACACGGACAGTAGTTTTTTTCCAAATAATACATTAACACAATACTCATTCTTATTCCAATTATTCACGCAGACCACACCATCTTTCTTAAATTCGCAGCATGAAATACTAAGTTATTGCAGACTACCTTGTTAACAAAGTCTTGTACTTACAACACAAGCCTTCTAGAGTTTACTGTACATGTGTAAATGCGCAGACATTCAAAATTTTCAAATTTCTCAATTGGCTTAATCATTGGCTATCATGTACGCGTTGCTAAGGGCAACGTATATCTTGGTTACGCCTATGTTCAATAACAAACCTAGCTTCCGGCAGGAACGTCAAAGTAGCTGTTAATAATTCTAACTTCAAAAATCATTTTGTCGACTATGAACTAATGTTTTTCTTGTGAATACATGATAACTAATCTTCAACGCTATCTTAATCGGCACATAACTTATTTTGTGGAAACAGAATTTCGCAACACTCACGTTGCTTTATGGTAATTAGTATCCATGCTTAAGCCCCCATTTGATGGCCCTTTGAATTAATTTCTGGCTGAGACTCTGATAATATGTATCTTATTTCCTTTGAAGCTCAAATAATGAAGGCTGTTAAAGATAAGGTTGAGAAAATGTAATATATAAAATAGTCACGGGTGGTTTAAAGTATGAAGCCTGATGCATGTTTAACATTATTCCTTTATTGTCTGTAAGAAATATGTATGTTCATTATTTTCAAACATTTCACATTTGTTAACGCTTAAAATTACTCATTTTCCTCGAGTGCAACATGCAGGTCTGAGGTAAATGAGGTATTAACATTCAAACTAATGTGCTATACGCCATTGGTTAACCTTTCTCAGAAAGACTGAAAGCACTATGGTAAGTTATTGTATGTTACAAGTCACTAGTTCGATGCTACTTAAATTCCTTATATATTTTTTTGTCATTTTATACATGCATGATCAGGGGTGTGGAATACCTATTTTTTCCATTTGTCCACGGACTAGTTAAATCTAAATATCAACTTGTCCGGGATCAAATTGCTCTTGCCAAGAAGTTCAATACTAGAAAAGAAATATAGAGAACCATGATAAAAAATGCATATAATAAGTACATGAATATGATTGAAACATTAAGACATTTCCATAATTAAGTAATGCTATTTAGTGTACGTATTAACAGCTAAAAGTACTTGTCTACGGACAAGTGGGCTGGAAATATTTACTTGTCCGTATAATAAATGTATGAGTCGCACAAGTCGGGCAGATGAATTTCACACCCCTGATGTATGTATGGAAGATACGTGCCTTAACTATCAAAGAGCTAGCTATCTGTCTTCTATGCGAAAAATCTTTTCCGGCTTATGGTCATTTCCAAGAAATATCCATGTCATGCATCGTGGTCAAAGACACGTCTTCCAAAGGGCTCAAACCCTAGTACATGTTTACAACAAGACAAGGCTTTTAACTTATGAAACACAAAAACAAAATCCCACCCATTACCTTGTCAAGCTCAAATGAATGTTTTCATATTGACTTTCAAATTAGTAAAATCCATCCGTCAGACAGCTTTTAAACAATGTTTTCCTGTAAGAGTGATCTGCCAAGACCTTTGTTGAGTTTTTTGTTCTCTGTACAAAGTATAGAATGACGGGTTTAATCACTGTCACCAATAAGCCAAGATTTACGACATTGAAGAAATTTCCGAGCCAACTAAACATTTTACGGCAATCCTGTTTCGGATTCCCACATGTTAACTTGGCTCATGCGACTTTACAGATTTATTGTCACATAAAGTAGAATTTCTCCACAACACGGTCATAAATGTTACGCCAAATAACTGCATTCCATTATCCGATTGTAGTATGACATCCGAGTACTACTCACCTTTCGCCTTTGGAAGTGTTTTACGATAATAAAAGTCTTCTTTGATAAGACTTAACTTTACAATTCGGTAATAAAACGCGTCATGTGTTTGTCTAATTACATGCAAAGTTAAGCTTTACGAAAGCTGTCGACACGGACAGACAGCTTTGTTAGGAGGTATCGTTAAACTTAAAGAAACACATTTACAAGAATCCGATTGTGCTAATGTAACAAAAGTACGTTTAAGGCGTGTTTGTAGGATAATACTTAGATGGCTGCGATCCTGGTCGTATGGTTACCGTGCTCGGAGATCCTAGTCTGACTAAATTCAACTATTACGTCGATTTCCATCCATTTAGACAGATGTTAACTTACCGTGACGGAAAGCCAGAAAGTGCTGCTAAAATCCGACAGTGTCTCTATATACCTTATTGATGGAGGAAAATTGACATTATATATACATGTACTGTCAAATAGTCGTTGTGAGACTCGAACCAGGACTCAAGATTCGAAACCCTAAGCGTAGTCTACTGTGCTACTTACCCATACATGGTAGTCTCTGTAACACTATCAGTGTCACACGATACCGGAGTATATAGTGTTACATCTCTAATATTCACAATAAGGTTTAACGGTCGTTAGCTGTTACTTTCCAGCAGTTGGGCTTGCACTTTATTAGGGAGCTTGACACTACACCAGATCATCACAGTTAAAACAGTTTACGGTGGTGTTTAAAATATGACGAAGTTGGAAAATTATGCACCATTATTTGCCCATAGTGAGTTTGAATCCCAATCACATATATTGATGGATCAGTGCAAACTACAAGTTCGTGTAAAAAGGAAGGTTGTAGACATGTTTTGCGCTGACCCTCGGATATACTTTAAAAGTCTTACCCACGGATATACTTTAAACGTCTGACCCACGGATATACTTTAAACCTCTTACCCACGAATGTTCTTTATACGTCTGACCCACGGATACACTTTAAACGTCTGACCCACGGATATACTTTAAACGTCTGACCCACGGATATACTTTAAACGTCTGACCCACGGATCCAGTTTAAACGTCTGACCATAGGATTTACTTTAAACGTCTGACCCACGGATATACATTAAACGTCTGACCCACGTATATACTTTAAACGTCTGACCCACGGATCCAGTTTAAACGTCTGACCATAGGATTTACTTTAAACGTCTGACCCACGGATATACTTTAAACGTCTTACCCACGGATATACTTTAAACGTCTGACCCACGGATACACTTTAAACGTCTGACCCACGGAAATACTTGAAACGTCTTACTCACGGATACACTTTAAACGTCTGACCCACGGATATAGTTTAAACGTCTGACCCACGGATACACTTTAAACCTCTGTCCCACGGATATACATTAAACGTCTGACCACGGATATACTTTAAACGTCTGACCCACGGATACACTTTAAACGTCTGACCCACGGATACACTTTAAACTTCTGACCCACGGATACACTTTAAACTTCTGACCCACGGATATACTTCAAACGTCTGACCCACGGATACACTTTAAACGTCAGACCCAAGGATATACTTTAACCGTCTAACCCACGGATACACTTTAAACCTCTGACCCACGGATATACTTTAAACGTCTGACCCACGGATAAACTTAAAATGTAGCATTGCTTACGTTTGTAATTAGAACCACTAATACATAATATTATACACGAACGAGATATGTGCAGTAACACTACAGAGATTGAATTAATTTATTATATAATTCATACATCACGATATTCACAGTCAGGCAACTTCACAGCTGCAGTTTTATAATTAATGGTGCAACATTTACTCCGCTGTCTGACTTAAATAAAACGGTACATACTATTTTTGAACTTCAAGTTTTGTTTACTCCCTAAAATATGACCGACATGTATATTATACGAGTTCAAATATTGAAAACGATAGAAATATTGAGAAGACAGGAGAGAAGATGGAGAAAGAAAGACGGGAGAGAGTGTGTGAGAGACGGACTGACGGACGGACGGACGGACGGACGGACACAGGCAGACAGACAGACAGACAGTAACAGGCAGACGGAGAAACAGGGGGGCGAGATAAGTGGTGATTTTTCAAAAAAAACTTAAGATAAAAATCATAGTAAGTCAAAAGCAGGAAACGTTCACTATACGGTCATTGTTAACTTATCGGTACGGGTCCGTTTGAAATAGCACCTTTTAAGTACCTATAAGTACATGTACTTTTAGTACTTTAGTACTTTTATGCTACGTTGCGAATCCTTCATATGATCGATGACATTACTATTAAGGCAAAATGCAAGTTTACAAATCCTAATGGGTCTACATGTACCCAAAATATAATGGTGGTCCTAAATACTGGGAGGTCGTGAGGCAGGGTTCCTCTGTAGAGATTTGTTACTTACATAAACCAAACATTATAATCTTGAATGATATTATCAAATCATCTATTTTCATTAAATCTATAATTTCATAAAATTTTGACATAAGACATCATGGTTTAAACAGCCACTGTAAAAAATGGCATTCCTCAATGAAACGGTAATTCTCTTAACTATAACGCAGACATTTTCATTGCTCATACAATTAGAATATGATATGATACAGTAAAATACCGTTTGTACAACACTTACTTGAAACAGAGAGGCACTGAAAGGGAACAAAGTAATACATATAATATCAGACCTCAAGTTAGTGCATATAGTAGTCTACGAAATTAGTGAGTGTCCGGTTGCCCAGGACAACCGCTTTTTAGTTGAGGCTACCAAAAGTTATTTAGTGCAACCAAAATTCTACGAACAAGAGATAGTGGTTGCTGCTAAATTGACCTGTTTTGGCAACCACTTTCATATCTTAATTTCGTAGACTGTATATACTGGTAGGGTCTAAAATATGGTCTTGATACGGAATAGTGGGACGGTCGTTTTATCGGACTTTACTACCATTGAATTTTATAGAAAATATTCAGTGCTTTCAAAAACTGTCCGCATTGTGAAGTTGGTCGTATTATCGGTCCGGTCGTTTGGAGAGAGTTTACTGTACCAGCAAGTAAAACTAGCATTAGGACAATACATAAAGTGTTTTTTAATATGTCACTTTAAACAAGAATTTTTTGAACCCGCCCGGCTAGCTCAGTTGGTAGCACGCAAGTCTACTGATCGAGAGGTCGTGGGTTCGATTCCCGGGTGGGGCATACTTTCGTGGAGCTTGGTCATGAAATTATTTCTACGGCCATTCTCCCTCCTACCAATGATTTTTAATTATGTAGGGCAGTTGTCAGTCACTGACGAAAGTATGCGTTTAGTAGTTGGTTAACAGCTAAATCCAGAGATTTAGCCTTTCCAGGAGGAGTGAGTAGGTTGACTGACCGCCGTTATATGACCTATAAAATGTGTTGCTACGGCGTTAAACCCAATAACAACAAAAAAAAAACAAGAATTGTCCAGGTTCATCGTACCTTTAATGCAATAATCGCATTTCCTGTTTTCGTGTATTTACAATAAAAGCAAGTATGTCAAAATAATTACACTATATCTATATGTATTATAATATTCATTGAACAATAAATAAGAAAATAATGTTTAACTTGAGACGGATAAAATGTTAATTTTATAATAAAACGGTCTGTAGATCACAACTCAGAATATTGGACATAGATAGATTCAGCCAAGGTCCATACATTTTAGAAGTTTTTTTCATGCAATATTTTCTATGACATCTCTTTTACTTACCTCTGTTTCAAGTAAAATAGTTGTCAGCTACTGACTAATGTTAGAACTGCATTGCGTTTCCTAGCGAGAATGTTCGTCAACGTTCGCAAACTGGACGAACTGTTGCAATAAGGGTCAGTTTGAACGCCGCGAACGTTCCGAACATAGGCGAACGTAATTAAGAGGTTACTTGCTAAGTGAGCAAATATGGCGGCAAAGGAATTTCACACCGCTGAAAAATTACTAGTATTAGTTGAAGTCGCCAGATTTTCTTTTGAAGCTTTTCTAGTATGAAGCAAAACCATTACATAGAGATCGTATGCTACAAAAGACCCTTCGAAAGGCATTACGTAGCGATTTTCTTGCGGAACATTCTACTAGTTTAAGTCTCGAGTCCAGAGACTTAAATACCTTCTGTGAGATTGATTACCAAACATAACTAAAACTACTGTCAAAAAGCGGCGAAATTAGTCAAGTTATCTAAAAAGTAGTGTGTCATAGTTGATGAGTTCACTGTCTTCATAGTCGAATATAAAGTATAAGTAGAAAATATCTAGTATTAGTATTTGTTATCTTTTTTATTATTATGAAACACGAGTATCACTTAGAGTTATCTTAGTATCGGATATGTACTGTATTCACGTACACATACAGTATTGTAGATGGAGAAAAAAGAGAAGAGGAAAAAAAGCGATTAAGCTCACGGTGGGTATATCTCATAACTGATGAAATAAGACAGTTATTACCATGCTAAGATAATTGTAAAGTATTATCATAATTATAATTGACAAGAATAATGTGAAGTAATAACAAAATGTCAACAAGGTTACAAGGCTGTCAGATAAATTCAGCTTTATATGATGGCTGAGACGAAGCAGGTATGGTTGTTTTTTCTGAAACTTTTTATGGTAGATGGCGCTCGTTTTGATGGTAGGCAGTAAATAATATTTTTACCATCTAACCCTTTCGTCCGTTCGTTTAGTACATAAATAATCTTAGTACAGTCTAGTAACCATGTTTAGTAGGCACATATGAATATACTATAAATAATGGCTAACAGCTGTGTTTATTCATATAGATTTATGGTACAAACTTGATATATTCATATACTTGTAGCATTGTTCTCACATTGTCCCATAATTCATAAATTTCATATAAATCAAGACTTAAGAGTTTATTATGATATCACATATATTATACGAATTCAAATCAGCAGTATATCATTTGTGTAATAAAGAATAATAAAATAAATATTAAGAAATGTATCGGGAACTGCTGTAACAATACGAATATAAGAGATATTTAACTTGACGGTCCCAAAACAAAGGCACTACGAGTACATTTGCAAACGGTATGTATAATGTCTTTACAGAAGTAAGGAAACCATGCCAGTCGTATTTGACAGTTCTTCAAAATAACAATTGTGTTGTGCTTGTTCAAACTTTTTCGCATAGCTCGAAGATTGTTGCGTTACAAGCAACATTAAAACGCTTGCATTCCAACGGGGATGGTGACTTTTCAACCATAGCAAGTTCTAATTAAATTGCGGGCTATATATTTATACAAAGGTCATAGCTCACTCGGCTTTCTCAGTCCGTAGCACACAAGTCAAACTGATTGAGACGCTATGAATTCGATTTCCGGGCGGGACATTCTTTCGTGGAGTTTGATCATGAAATTACTTCCACTGTCATTGTCCATCCTATACCACTGATTCTAAACCATGTAAGACAGTTGTCAGTCACTGACAATCGTATGCGCCGAGTAACTGGCTTAAAGCTAGATCCTTTTCAGGGACGGTGAATAGGTTGACTGACTGCCGCAAAATGACTTATGCAATGAGTTGCTACGGCGTTCTACCACACTAAAAACAGATATAAGTTTTTCAAAAGTAAGTGTGGTCATGTGAGCCATACTATAGTCAGACATTTGTAATCATTTAGGTGAAGATTTATTAGCATCATTCTCAGGTAAATCACATTTATGTGAATACTTCATTGCCAAACGACAGTCAGTAAACTGGTCACTCTAATCATACTACAAGTTTTGATAACCCATAATACTTTGAGTGACTTCCGCACAATGGCGGAGTTGAGGTTGCCGCCAAATATGGTGGATTTACGATCAAGGGAATGTCGGAGAAAATAATGAAACTGTCAGACCGAGGCTATGAACGTGTGTTATATAGTTGATTGTAAATATTTAAACTCTAATGTGTTACCATAAACTATCAATTCTGACACTTCAAAGCTTATAAACCGACAGCCTTTTCAATGAAGTGCATTTCAAAGTTAAATTAATTAGATTCGGCTTGTCAACTTGGGCTCATTTAAAAGTTTAGTGACGTCATTTCTAAGTCTAAAAGCATCGTTAATTTTGAATTTATAATGAGCTCTCCACAGACTGAAAAACAAATTTGAATTTTATATTAAAAAAATAATCCGGGTGTACGAATACATCAGTAAATCGAAAGTGGGTGGGGTAATGATAACAAAAACCGGGACTACTTTTTTGATAAAGAATTAAGATGGTGATTCAGCTTAAAATTTTCAATATAGGGTGATAGAACGGAATGTTTACCCGAGACAAGAATTGTCGACCGAACAACAAAATCAGAATTTGTTGTAATATAATAGGCACATAACCGTTTAATTTTATCTGTTTTATTTGCTTCTAAACTTGAAGACACTTTTACACCGTTAAGTTTGTTGTTTCGTGAAAAGCAAGCGTCTGCACAAGGGAGGTAACTCAAACTGAATGGCTAAAAACTCGGATCCCGGTATTAGCAAACACATACACAGTAGTCTCCCGTCGCTTTAAGCGGGCCGATAGGTGATGTCCAGAGGATAACATTACAGATTGTCCACCCGGTGACGTCAGATTAGACTGTATAGTAAACAAATCACGTAAGGTATAATAACAGGTAATTAATCTAATCAAAGAAGCATGTAATTAGGCTCGGTGTAACCTGGATGTATTGAGTTGAAATGAGTTCGTCAATTAAGTTTAGTTTGTTGTTTCGTGAAAAGCAAGCGTCTGCACAAGGGAGGTAACTCAAACTGAATGGCTAAAAACTCGGATCCCGGTATTAGCAAACACATACACAGTAGTCTCCCGTCGCTTTAAGCGGGCCGATAGGTGATGTCCAGAGGATAACATTACAGATTGTCCACCCGGTGACGTCAAATTAGACTGTATAGTAAACAAATCACGTGAGGTATAATAACAGGTAATTAATCTAATCAAAGAAGCATGTAATTAGGCTCGGTGTAACCTGGATGTATTGAGTTGAAATGAGTTCGTCAATTAAGTTTAGTTTGTTGTTTCGTGAAAAGCAAGCGTCTGCACAAGGGAGGTAACTCAAACAGAATGGCTAAAAACTCGGATCCCGGTATTAGCAAACACATACCCAGTAGTCTCTCATCGCTTTAGGCGGGCCGATAGGTGATGTCCAGAGGGTAACATTACGGATTGTTCACCCGGTGACGTCACATTAGGCTGTTTAGTAAACAAATCACGTGAGGTATAAAAAAGGTAATTAATCTAATCAAAGAGACATGTAATTAGGCTCAGTGTAACCTGGATGTATCGAGTTCGTCAAATCATATGATTAGACCACATTAATCAAAATTTATGTGAAAGATTTTTTACAGTCATGATTAAGGTAAAGAATTATAAAAAATTACCGTGTACAACTAACAATAGACTATTTCAAACTGTCTTGAATGAGATATCTTGTCTTATTTAAACAAAAATGCTCGTGTGATATTACAACTAAATGATTTGTTGAACACAAGTCGGTGATCCGATCGTTCAATACTGAAAAACAGAATTACATTTAAACGAAATTCGATCTGTAAAAACTAATTAATCCTTGAAATTTATGGTGATACCCTTGCGTGCTCGGTTTAGCATACACTCGATATGGCCACATTTTCACACATTATTCCTCTGCTATAATACATCAAAGGCGACTCTTGGGCTATAAACAATCCAAAACACAAAGTGTGTAGTTAAACTATACATTACATTATAAAATACGGGGTGGTATCCAGGTTTTTAAACGTTGATTTACTGATCCCCGTGACAAGTGGAGCAATTATCTTATAATTTATGATCCAAGTTTGAAAGGACTTGGTTGATGTGTTTGTTAGATATTCTTATAAACGCTAGATCATTGTTAACCATATATCACCGTGTAAAATAACAACAAACGTTCAATTTATAATGCTTTACTCACCGAAAAGGATGGTTTTATTTCAATTTTTTAATTTAAGGAAGATCAGAGTCAACGGAAATACTTTAATAATACTTTCAATTAATCGTTGAGGTGCTTTAAAGTGTCGTGCTTGACAATGCGGTCCTAAATTGAATCTATTTATAGCTAAATTGTTCAATAAAATAGTTCAAAAGAAAGTAGTTCGGCACTTTCACATTTCAATCATTCATACACGATGACTTAGCCATTTATGCACAAGATTTAGTACCAAAAAAATCAGAATATCTTTAGTTGTTGAAAGCGAGTTTTGTTTGATACACTGACTATGAGCCAATCTGATTAAAACCCGATCTAAAATTTTCCGCTCGCCTACTCGCTATTTTAGATCTGACCTTTTTCAAACGAAGGTCACGTTCAGGTGACCTTTTCTCATCATAATATTCATGACGAAATTATTATGATACGTAACTTGTTTACATCGTCTACGTCACGCAATTTGAAATGAGTCGCCAAATCGCAGACTGTGAATAATACCGCTGTTAAATTAGCATGCAAACCTTGGTCTAAAAATAGAAATTACGAAATCAAAATGTGATTAATAGTGTTTTCGTCTAGATGAAAGCTACGCATTGATTGGTCGACACAAAGTTCATCTCGACATGACCTTCCACGGAGACAGTAGAGATCCTGTACGACAATGCTCTACAAGATATCTGTTTACGGAGATTGACTTGGAGCCTTCTGTTAACACACATTAGTCGTTGGTTTGTTCTTCCCTCGGCTATTTAAGGTACTGATACAGTGGAGCCAGTGCTAACGACCACCTGACCAGAACGAACGCCTGCCAACAACGACCATTTTTAATCCCCCCGTTGTAAGTTGAAGTATTGGATGAAATGAAAGAACAACGCATAATTGCTAAGTACGTGACTTGTTGATCCCTCGAGATTTGCTGTATTAATTACGATAAATATTCTGGGCATTTTAGGGATGATTTGGTGATATTCTTTTACGTATGGTTCATTGTACCGATCTATTATTGAAATTGGCATTCGGAGCCATTTTGTGCAGTATTGGTCTAATAAAGAATGGTTATTGCCAGTTTACTAAAGCTTCTTTTCACATTTTTTCTAAATGACATAACAAGTATCAAATGCAACTGGCACAGTCTCGAACCAACCACACTACAAAGAGCGTTTGGATTGGGACCGTGCGGTCGCCTTCAACAAGTGCAATCATGAATTGCGTCGTCATTTCACCAAGTTTTATTAGGTTTTTTATAACTCTTAAGATATGATTTACAAATTCCTAAGATCGTTTTATGGTGTGGGATTTTATCGTATCCTACTGTGGATGGGATAAAACCCGTTCCAGGTACGATCAATAAAAGGTGATAAATGACCACACGCAAATCCGACCATTATTACTGACC
Source organism: Mactra quadrangularis (assembly GCA_025267735.1). Taxonomy (NCBI): domain Eukaryota; kingdom Metazoa; phylum Mollusca; class Bivalvia; order Venerida; family Mactridae; genus Mactra; species Mactra quadrangularis. The sequence continues at coordinate 57,959,600 of CM046303.1, read as the reverse complement.
AATCCTGGTTAGGCCATGGGCAAATCGCCCGTCACTCATTTTGACGATTATGGTGAAAACGACCCAATAAAAATGTGATTAATATTGACAGCGAGTAATCTCCATCGACAAGCGTTTGACAGATTTGACAATTAAACGACCACTTCAAAGGCATTCCGAATAATCTAGATCCGTGTATCGTCATTCAAGCTTAATCATAATAGACGCAAAGTGAGATGAAAATAATCGAACATGAACGAAATCAGCCTCAAAGCGTTCAGATTGTCTGTACGGATAGCATTTGATGATTTTATAACCGACGTACATAAACAGTGGGCTATGTTTATCGTGTGGTTTTGATTGACATCGGATTTGTTTTGTAGTGCCCAGTAAGTCCTTGGAAACATTGAAAAATGTTATCAACGCTGAGATGCCCTACATGGGTGGTCAGTATCTAAGATCAATCATTTACGCTATGTAAACATGGTTGTTTGGTAAAAATAAATCGCCGATCTATCAAACAGTTGATGGTGTATTATTTAATAAATTTATCAACCCGTGTTATAAGACTCGATGACTTGGTATTCAAATATCGCGTCAGTTTGAAGATGATTTGTTGAAATATCATGTTGGGTAACAGGTGTGAATAGCAACCTTAAAAGTTCACTTGATGTAATTCTCATTACGTTCTGTTTACAGACAACACCTACTCTGTTCATTGTGTTATCAGACATGATGACAGTTACTGAAATGTGTCGTACCTCAAAAGGGCTGCACAGAGTTTCGGGTGCGGCTGTGGAGAGAACTCTGCTGCGCTTGTGACGTAAGGAAAACTATATCACTACTGCTTGCATTGCCTCTTTACTCGTCATGCCTTAAATGAACGAAGCTGTGACTCAATAAACGTAATGAGTATTCAATCTCTGCAGACCGATTGAAATCATCCCATGAAGATAGGTCCACATGGAAGATTGGATTTATCCAAATGTGTAGCCTCGTTAAATAACGTATTTATTATTATTATTTATATTTTATCATTTTTATTATTGTTATTATTCAATTTGTTAATATTATTGTTATCAATATTGTTATTATTATTATTATTATTATCGTCAGCATCATCATCATCATCATCATTATCATTATCATTATTGTTATCATTATAATTATTATTGTTATCATTATTATCGTCATCATCATCATAATTATTATAAGAGTTAGTTGACTACGCAAAGATCTTGCACTAAGGTATGATGGAACGTTCTGGTGTTACACTAACTGTCTTGAGTGGCAGCAGCGCTTTTTTAAAAATAGACTCCTTAGCAACTGAAACCAAGCTTTAAAACCTTCCATTCACCATATAAACAGTTCAAATGTGTATGTACCAAAGCTTCGATACAACGATCCATTATCATAGAGTTTCACAGAAATTGAATAAATAAATAAACACTTCTCCTATGGAGCCAAACCTGACACAATACATTACCATATTTATGTAGAGTTTTGTTAGAACGTAGAACCAGTCAAATTTACGAAGGTATTCCGGAGTGTTTATCACTTCTCAAAGAACAATTCGTAATGGACATTTAGATAGTTTATGTTGAATCGAACCCGGTCGTAAAATGCTAATATCTCTCATAAAACCGTGTTTTTCTTTCACCAATTAGCAGATGCGACAGTAAACCTATACGAATTAACGACTAACAATTCCTGTATGCCGTTATCGTAAAATTAACGATCGCGTATATTGCGTTGCCGATGAAAAATGTTTCTCTGAGCAGACTGTAAGCTCAGTATAAGACAGACCAGTATCGTTAAATCTGTTTTAACACTAAATTTACATAACTGTAGGATTTTCTTCAAAGAGAATTGCATTGATTAAATGTATGTACCGGTTGTTAACTCTTTCTAATCTTACAGTTTAATGGCGTTTCACGGTGCAAACATTTAAGACTAAGCACCTGATGTACGGCTTTTATTCACACCCAGCTCATTTAGTAAACTATCGCATCTGGGTGGGCTCCAAATGCTCGAAAGGCAAGTGTTGTTTGATAACTCGTCTTTCAGAGACTCTAAATATTGCCACAATGCCCATTCATTATATTTTATGAACATAAAGGGGCTATTATACTAATCTTCTACGCGTAATCATCAGGGCCTGAGGCTTATAATTACTTCTAAAAACAAATAAAGTATTCAATGAAGACGGGAATGTTCAAATTAATCTTACGTTCTTTTAGTTCTTACTAATTACCTACGAGCTATTTTGATGACGTTTGTAATTGATTCCGCCATCTTTAACCACTTTGTGGGTGAAGGTCAAATTCAGTGTTGACCGTATTAATAAATAAAAAGGCGTGGCTATGATACAGCACGAGATGTTTTCTCTGAACTATATTAGGGAGAAAGCGGCACAAATCGTAATATGACTTGGACAAGAAACCTTGGAAAAGGACCCAACGTCATAGTGCTTCGATTATGTCCATTATGGTTCCCTAATTGTTGAGTGACTGCATGTTGGCTGTTATGTGTTTAAACAGGCAATTAATAAATTCGAACTTTAAAATCTCAACGCAAACAAAATATATTGTACATGTACATATAAAGTTTAGTAATTCTGCAACAACTTCCAGGCCAGACCAGAACAAAACATACTCTTTTTTCAACCAAGGTTACGTTCAGCATAGGCCTTATTTTACACATTATCTAAACTTTTCTACGGAAGAAATTCCGTCTTCTTTTATCATGCTCATCCATAAGTTAATGTATGAAGAAGAGCATGCATGCTAATTATCAGTCTTCTTAAACTACTCTTACGCTGTTTATTAGGGCTGCTGCGAATATCCGAGTACTCGGATATTCGCGATCCCGACCAGAAACTCGAGTACGAATATTCGTCACATCCGAAATCGTCGGATCGCGTTCTATTTTATGAAATAATGAAAGAACATTTTCAGCTTAATTACTACTGAAAATGAACCGCACTAGTAATGAAAAATTTAATTTAATTCAAAATTTTCGTTTGATTCAAAATTGAACAAAAATGTGTTCAATGAAAATGCCCATAAAACGCCGGTTAATAGAAATGTTTGGGGTACATGGTTTTCCATTTATTATAGGCTTCTGTATTTCTTAATCAATTTTTGTTATTACATGAATTCTGTATGCTTCTTCATTAACTAGTGATTCGTGGTTCGATTCGTGAATAGCTACACATGAATCGTGGTTCGGATCGCCACTTGCTCAACGATCCACAGCCCTACTGTTCATCACCCTTGGTTGATCTGTTCAGTACTAGGGCAATACCCTATTGACGACAAATTCTGAACCGTATTCTTTTTTGAACCACAACATGAATGCCGGTGATCTTAAATCACACACAATTTAATATTCAATTTAAAACATTGTCATTTAGGCAATCCAGCCTGAGAAAATGTTACATTGTTTAGTATCGTCTCCGACCAGCCTGTTTTGATTGAGTAGTCAGTATTTGATTCATAATTACTTATAAATTATGTATCTTATCATATTCATACCGTTTTGATGGCACACAGACAGAATCATTAATTTATACTGGCGTCTAACAATCCGATTTCAATGCGACATCCGAAATTACCCTGTTCATAAAATGGCTACACTTTAATTGCTACTTTATATCCGATTTATTATGTAAAAATAGTTTTATTTACAAACAGTTAAAGCATTTTTTCAATCTATTTTGTCAGCTATTTATACTAGAAGATTGCTCCCTAGTCTATTTAATGGTTTTTAAGATACAAGTTGTATTCATAGGTACAAAGGCATGGTCAATTAAAAGTTTTAAATTGTACCTATTTTGAAACAGACCTGTAGAACGTTTAACTAATGTTTAAATATACCTTATCTAAAGATTCTTAATCCGCTGTTTGTTAGATTCGAGTGTTTATAAATCATTCGGGCTCCTTCCGTTACGACCGGAAACCTCGTACGACTAAGTCCCGCCGATATCACGAGCCAGTTTGATTGACAAGTGCTTTAAGTACTTTGATCTAACATTGCCATTATGGCGACTGAACGACACTCTTCAACACGAAGGAGCGGAATTGCTTACATATCGAGGCGGGGAGAGTAAATACCGTCAAAACATTAGCAAACATGAAAAATACAGCCTTTGTAGTATCGTTTGAACTGGGGCCTCTATGGACAATAATGACTTTTTGATCTCGGTGTTTAATAAGCTTGATACGTGGTAACAAAAACTTGTGACAGCTATTTGTAAAGGCCTTTACACCCTCATTTCAATGTCTTAACTACCCTGATGAGTGGCACATTGCGATCTTTATAAAGCAATAATCAACTATACAATAAAAGAAGAAAATAACTCAATATGACATGTTGTGTGATGTATTCAAAAAATATAAAATGTTCTATTTATTCAATAGGAGAGCTTAGCTAATAATGTCTCATTCTTTCATGATTCAAAATGAGATATCCCTACCATACTGAACTGTTATTAAATAAACTATTCAATCTATACAACACGTACTCTCCTGTTGCTTCTAGCTATTCACTTCTCTATATTAATGCCACATAAAACTGACCCCTGGACGCCCCTAATTAATAATTGGGGACACGAACGACTGTGTCTGATTGCCGATAGTGCTTTATTTCATACAATAGGCGTCTTCAATGATGACAGAAATTAATTTCTTATAGTTTCGTCTTTCAAAGTCTTTGCCACAGAGAATACTGAGGAAATGTGAACAAAATAGTTTAAATTAGGTAGTTATACGAGTGTCTAAGTCTGACATTACACATTACGAGTACTAAGGGGAGATATTATAGCAAATTAATACCTTAATGTCATTAAAGATTTGATCTCTGGGGTCAGGTAACTCTATTTGTTTAACGTCGCTTGTGCTCGTACATTGACAAAGTAGAAATATAGCTAAGTGCTTATATTATCAATTAAGAGACAACGCATATTTTGTATTGAACTATAACAGAATGATATTATGAACTTCAATATTGGGTTTCTATGAAATTTTATATTTCTTATTCTTATGGTAAAAAAATCAAATGAACGAAGAGTGATTATAAAAAAAATCTATGATTTTCTTTCTGATAAAAGTTTTGTCTTTTAAAGCATTGCAAATCAGGTGATAAACCTGTCAATATTTATTCAGTGGGTCCTAAGGAACAATTATTTAAGGATGGCAAAAAGTCTTCGAGAGGGGTGCACGGTGGACGTCTCTGGTCACCGTACTGTTAGTTACAATGTCTTGCCCTAGACGACTTCAGTATTATAAAAACGGCTATTGCCCTGATGTTTATTGAATTCACCATTTTTCAAGATAATCTAAATTCTAATATGTTTACTACAACTGTGCTTCGTATGAAATGAATTGACTAAACTATAATTATGTTATGTCTATGAACTTATAAAAAAAATACGATTTCTAAAAGTGCTCTGTGATATTTTGCTGGTTAAAGGGAGATAATTCAACCTTAACAAAATAGCGATATCTACCAGTAATAATTGCAGAACTAACTGCTTCTGAGCTTAACAGAAAATGAGAAAAAAACATATTATGTGTATCAAATTAGTTCATGATAACTAATGCGCGAAATATACAGTGCCATCTATAATTACCTTTACACTTTTGTAACTGTATAATTTGTATTTAAATTATAACCAATACTTGATAGATTAAAAACATATTCAGATACATGTACATGAATAACAATTACAGTTGTATAAAGTATCATTACTCTTCTTTCAAATGTTAAAATCTATTACTTTACCAATGCATAAGTACATGTAAAATAAGATGTAATTGTGTTTATGAAAAACCAGCTTTTTTTTAAGTGTAAAGGTAATTTTGGATGGCACTGTATTTTGGTGAAGATTTTAAATTGACAAAATGATTTTTCATTTATGGACAAAAATATCATTTTAAAAGGATAAAATCGAGTCATACACTTTTTAATAAATAGATCTACCCTGTGAAAAAGCAATGGGCTTTTAATGTATAGAATATTTCATGAAATCATTATCAATTATCAACGCATAATTTCTGTTGTTCATTGTTTTCTTTTTTGCCACGAACAATTATGTTTATTGAATCCCATCGAGATATTTTTTACAAGTTACTATTTGTAGAATTATTCATGTAAAAATTGATGTGACATAATTTCTCAAGTTCAATCTATATAGATTGCCTCAGAATACGAATTCAACCAGTTGGAAGCAGAGGTTGATCATTATGCACCTGAGGGTACATCTGGTTGTAAATAACCGAATATTATGTAGTAATCAACGTGTTCTAAAGTAGTGAAATCGACAAAATAAAACCCGTTTACCATTTCATCTACTCTTTGTCCGCCATCTTGGTTGACGTGACCGTACAGTATTATATGGCAATGGGTTTGTATTATACGCTTTACCGAATATAGCAAACTCCACTTACATGCACGAGCATCCATGTCTGGTAAACAACACCATAGACTGTAATGATGAACAAATGCAGTACAAGGGCTAGTATCAGTCACGATATACAGTGCCCACCAAAAGTTTGGAGACAAAAGAAATTTACTGCAATTCTTAAATTATGATTGTTATTTTATAGAATCATTATGTTTAGTATATTCAAGTATGGTTGTGATAAAATGAAAACAAACTCCTTGAATGTATATTCATAAGTTTCAGCATCTGTCACCATAAAGCCTTCAGATCCATGCTTACTGTAATAATATTCCATAACATAGTTGATATGCTATCTTTGTAGTCTCTGTTATAAGTATAAAGATAACCAAAAAAAAACTTTTAAAAGCATTTCTAAATAAACAGTTACCAAAATTTTATATAAAAGCCATTCCGTAGGCTTACAAAGTGAAAATGTCTCCAAACTTTTGGTGGGTACTGTATATAGTACGATTAGCCAAGACAATGTATTCCTCATAGAAAGTAGAAAGTGTTCCAACATTACAATTTTCCACAAGGATGAGTAATTTTATCATTACTTATAATGTAATCAAAGTTCCATATCTTCCCCTCCATGGGCAACCATACTTGATCAAAGTACCATATCTTTAAAACAACAACCGTGATATGTTACATTTAGCATGTCAGAATCATTTAAACTATACCACTGTCTTACGTGGCGCCAGGAAAAATGACAAATGTCTATAGATACTCTGAAAACATCATAAAAATAAAGGTTAAGTGATTTTTGACAGACTAATGAGTATATACTATGCTGTACATTGTCTAAGAAACTTAAGACGCTCTTAACAGAAAGTATTTTGTATGCAGAAATGCTTGGAACTTGTTAGCGCAGGTATTTATAAGAAAACCCGTGAATCAAAATTATTGTTTCATAAACTTATATTGATGGAGGTCGTAATCGAGTGAGGCCGAACTCGTTGTTATAAATCATAGAAAAGAAATAAAACATATCTTAGAGACTACTGTCTTTTATAGTTTTATTCTATTATACCAGAATCTTACGATATGTATACTTACCGTAAAACAAAATAATGGCCTAATAAATTCGCAAAAATCGGCCATCTTGACAGAAAGCATGCGCTCGTAAGAAAAGCCATAACGTGAGAATCACAATGAGTCTGGAAACCGGTAATTCGAGTGATCAAAGACAAATGTCATTATTTGTGACATTGCGAGCTGTGGATTGTCTACAAGACAGAATTACGCTGACATTTAATGGCAGAAAGAGGGAAACTGGATTGTCTGGCAATGACAGAACGTAATAAAAGAACAGATCGGTCGTGTGTTACGTTCAACAACATGGAAATATTTGATAGGACAAGTAACGTACAGGAATGGAGAAATTTTTAATAAAACTTGAAAGAAGTGATTTGTCATGGGAAACATAGAACGGCTTTAGTAGATAAAAGTTGAGACTTAATTGACGAAGTTTGAAGTTTGGTTGTTAGTAATTTGGCTGGTGAAAGTTTTCGGCATATACTAATTTTATCATTGTGACTATGGAATATAAGCATTAAGCACATGCGGCCGGCACGATACCTAATCAAAAACACTATACATACATATAGTGCTTTTGATTCAAGACAGTGCCAGTCGCCTGTGTAATATACTAGTATTTTGATGTTTTAGGGCACGTGGAATGATATTTGGAATAACATACACGGGACATGGCGAAAAAGAGTTGATCTTAGCAAAAAAGACATTGGAATATTACCAAATGAAATAATTGTGTGCTTTTCCATGACTTTATCAGTAAGCATATTTTCAATTCATGGAAAAACATAAAGTTAAGGTCAAGAAATGTAAAAAAAATACAGAAAGAGTCGATATTTGTATTTTGATTACTACCTTTTAGTTATACTAATTAACACTGTAACTGAAAATCTCCAGAAGTGATGTGCGATAGATCAGTGTCCTGTTCAATTACCCCGAACGTTCCAAAACGTTCCGTAACGTAAGGGTCGGAACAGCTCAACCCAAAAAACAACTCAACCCGAGACAATTCAATCCCCTACTAACGGGCTGAGTTGTTCCAACTTTGGGTTGAGTTATCCACGGATTGAGTGGTCTTCGGATTGAGCTCAATCAATGAGTACATTACTGGGTACATTATATATTTAGACATGATCATATTTTTTTATCAATTACAGCCATGAAATTTGATAAAATGGTATTTTATAGTCCAACTGCGCAGATAGGCCTGAAAAAAACAGTATTGAGTGAAACTGTTACATGTAACACTGTCTTATTTGAATATGGAATGTATCATTTAATATGGAATTCACTTTATCCTACCCCAAAGTGATCTTTTAGAAGGAAAACCTATTGACCAAATAAACCTATCTTTATTCGGCAGCGTTGTTTATTCGGCAGTCACGTGACTACGCATTGACGGACTACTTTTCTACATAATCATAACATTGGGCATCAAAAGCGACCGTGTTTCATTCTTTTAACGACAACTTAACAAATACATTTTACACAAAATAATCAAATACGGGCTTGTACAAACAATTTCAATGTAAATCTTTAATTAAATCACTTACTTCATCATTCAAATTTTACAAAAACTCAATCGTTGACGCTGTACAGTGCCAAACTCCAAAATTTGCAATAAATTCCTTTCTGTGTATATTTTGACGAATATCCAGCCATTATACAGTAAATACATAGGTTGACTATTGTTTTACCAAAGCCAAGCCACGCATAAATTAAATATAATGAAACTGGCTTCAAAAATCATCACCGTCATCCACGCCACAGACCGTCCTGGCCATTTTCTGAAAATGGTTGACATCTTTCAGCGTCGCTGGCTCGCTGCGAGTGTATTTCCCTTAATAATCCTTTCATCCATATATCCTATCGTCTATTTAAAGTTTGAATAACAAATTATCCTGATAATATTGGTTAAATCCATGATAAATAATAGTAAACTCGTCAAATGACGAATCCTACAAACGCTCCTGTACGACCGCCATGTTGACAACAAACTTCGCTTACATGATGTCATAAAAACTGATTCGTCCTTGGAAAATTCGCAAGTGATTTATTCGTCCAAAAAAGATTTTTCCTTGTTCATTTCTAAACCGAGTTTATTTAGTATTTTCTCTTCTTTCATTTAAAATATTACCTTTACTAATATATTATAATGGAGTCAATCATCGGAATTATTTCTTGACGCGCAAACAGTTAAAAGACCGTCTTACACAATTACTGCGCTTTGAACAATTCGGCCATGATCTGAATTTAAAGCATGTTAAACGCAGAATTTTCGGATTTTAAATTAGTCATTCAAGCAAATGCGAGTAGGATAAATAGAATATTAGGTTAGTGTCAATCTGTACTTAGTTTATCCGGCTCGTCTCCAAAAGGTTTATTCGACTCGGCAAGCCTCGCCGAATAAACCTTTCTCCAACTTGCCGGATAAACTAGATACAGATTGGCACTAACCTAATATTCTCTATATACTCACTGTACAGTTCATTTTGTTCAACAAAATAGACTGTATGTAGCCTATTCGTATTGTAGTTTATTTCTTTTCTAGTTCATTATACAAGTATAATTGCTGGTAAATTTTTCAATTTATGCACAAAATATGATAAACTTACTTGTTTCAATAAGAAATGCTTCTGTAAAAATTCAAAGAGTGCCGCAACGTGGCTTTCAAAATGACGTCACAAATTCCTGTCATATAGACTGGTTCACGAGTTACGTAGTTACCTTTCCACGCTCTATATACAACTCGGAAATCAGTCAATCGAATGTAAACATAGTGAATTCCATATTAAATGATACATTCCATATTCAAATAAGACCGTGTTTATTGGACTTCGTGTAATGTTACAATAGGTAATTTCTACCATTGACATGACGCTGGTCTACTGCAACAAAAACAATATATACAATGTTGCAGACCCGACAGTTTGTCCCTTTTCCTCAGGAAAACTCTACACAAGACCTGGAGAGATGAGACAAGGGCCGTTAGTTAGACAACAACCATTACTGATGTCCATAATGTCAAAAATGGCCATTCTGTCAACTATTAGAACGTCGGATACAAATATCACAGTCTGAAAATATGACATTAAATAAGACATACATCAATTAAGTAAAACTAGAAACAATCATTTACTATAATGTATCAGTCCTAAAGCAATATATTACCCGGGACCCTACAATTTTGGCTTATCACCGAATGACGCCTTGTCAAACCAGCGGATGTTATTGAATCATAGTAAATTATCTAAAACATGAGACTTTAGAGTGAATGATGTGACAAGAAAATTACTAAATGAGCTATGAGTGTTTCTATATACAAAGTAGAGGAGACAGTCTAATAAATCCATTTGAAGGAGAAACTATTGTGCGAGAGAAGTGCCATCAGTAATAATCTATTAGCTATCTCTCGATGAATTACATTATCTGTCAAATCAAAGCTGACTCAGATCTAATCAAACAATGGTTTGATCGGGATCATCATGTGTAGGTATATGTGCCACAACTAAAAAAGTAAATCATGGTGGAGTATATGTGCTACAGCAAAGTTATGAATCATGGTGGGGTACATTACCACAACATAGTTGTGAATCATGGTGGGGTATATGTGCCACAACAAAGTTATGAATCATGGTGGGTATATGTGCTACAACAAAGTTATGAATCATGGTGGGGTATATGTACCACAACGAAGTAATGAATTATGGTGGAATATATGTACCACAACAAAGTTATGAATCATGGTGGGGTTTATGTGCTATAACAAAGTTATGAATCATGGTGGGGTATATGTGCCACAACAAAGTTGTGAATCATGGTGGGGTACATGTGCCACAACAAAATTGTGAATCATGGTAGGGTACATGTACCACAACAAAGTTATGAATCATGGTGGGGTACATGTGCCACAACAAAGTTATGAATCATGGTGGGGTACATGTGCCACAACAAAGTTATGAATCATGGTGGGGTATATGTGCCACAACAAAGTTATGAATCATGGTGGGGTATATGTGCTACAACAAAGATATGAATCATGGTGGGGTATATGTGCCACAACATAGTTGTGAATTATGGTGGGGTATATGTGCCACAACAAAGGTATGAATCATGGTGGGATATATGTGCCACAACAAAGTAATGAATCATGGTGGGATATATGTGCCACAACAAAGTTATGAATCATGGTGGGATATATGTGCCACAACAAAGTTATGAATCATGGTGGGATATATGTGCCACAACAAAGTTATGAATCATGGTGGGGTATAAGTGCCACAACAAAGTTATGAACCATGGTGGGGTATATGTGCCACAACAAAGGTATGAATCATCGTGGGATATATGTGCCACAACAAAGTTATGAATAATGGTGGGGTACATGTACCACAACAAAGTTGTGAATCATGATGGAGTATATGTGCTACAGCAAGGTTGTGAATAATAGTGGGGTATATGTGCAACAACAAAGGTATGAATCATGGTGGGGTATATGTGCCACAACAAAGTTGTGAATCATGGTGAGTTATATGAGTTATAACAAAGTAATGAATCAAGGTGGGGTATATGTGCAACAACAAAGTTATGAATCATGGTGGGGTACATGTGCCACAACAAAGTTATGAATCATGGTGGGGTATATGTGCCACAACAAAGTTATGAATCATGGTGGGGTATATGTGCTACAACAAAGATATGAATCATGGTGGGGTATATGTGCCACAACATAGTTGTGAATTATGGTGGGATATATGTGCTATAACAAAGTTATGAATCATGGTTGGGTATATGTGCCACAACAAAGTTATGAATCATGGTGGGGTACATGTGCCACAACAAAGTTATGAATCATGGTGGGGTACATGTGCCACAACAAAGTTATGAATCATGGTGGGGTATATGTGCCACAACAAAGTTATGAATCATGGTGGGGTATATGTGCTACAACAAAGATATGAATCATGGTGGGGTATATGTGCCACAACATAGTTGTGAATTATGGTGGGGTATATGTGCCACAACAAAGGTATGAATCATGGTGGGATATATGTGCCACAACAAAGTAATGAATCATGGTGGGATATATGTGCCACAACAAAGTTATGAATCATGGTGGGATATATGTGCCACAACAAAGTTATGAATCATGGTGGGATATATGTGCCACAACAAAGTAATGAATCATGGTGGGATATATGTGCCACAACAAAGTTATGAATCATGGTGGGGTATATGTGCCACAACAAAGTTATGAATAATGGTGGGGTATATGTGCCACAACAAAGTAATGAATCATGGAGGGGTATATGTGCCACAACAAAGTTATAAATCATGGTGGGGTATATGTGTTATAACAAAGTTATGAATAATGGTGGGGTACATGTACCACAACAAAGTTGTGAATAATGGTGGGGTACATGTACCACAACAAAGTTGTGAATCATGGTGGGGTTCATGTACCACAACAAAGTAATGAATCATTGTGGGGTATATGCTCCACAACAAAGTTATGAATCATGGTGGGGTATATGTGCCACAACAAAAGTATGAATCATGATGGGATATATGTGCCACAACAAAGTTATGAATCATGGTGGGGTATATGTGCTATAACAAAGTTATGAATCATGGTGGGGTATATATGCCACAACAAAGTTATGAATCATGGTTGGGTATATGTGCCACAACAAAGTTATGAATCATGGTGGGGTATATGTGCTATAACAAAGTTATGAATCATGGTGGGATATATGTGCCACAACAAAGTTGTGAATCATGGTGGGGTATATGTGCCACAACAAAGTTATGAATCATGGTGGGATATATGTGCCACAACAAAGTTATGAATCATGGTGGGATATATGTGCCACAACAAAGTTATGAATCATGGTGGGATATATGCTCCACAACAAAGTTATGAATCATGATGGGATATATGTACCACAACAAAGTTATGAATCATGGTGGGGTTTATGTGCTATAACAAAGTTATGAATCATGGTGGGATATATGTGCCACAACAAAGTTATGAATCATGGTGGGATATATGCTCCACAACAAAGTTATGAATCATGGTGGGATATATGCTCCACAACAAAGTTATGAATCATGATGGGATATATGTACCACAACAAAGTAATGAATCAAGGTGGGGTATATGTGCCACAACAAAGTTATGAATCATGATGGGATATATGTGCCACAACAAAGTTATGAATCATGGTGGGGTATATGTGCCACAACAAAGTTATGAATCATGGTTGGGTATATGTGCTATAACAAAGTTATGAATCATGGTGGGATATATGTGCCACAACAAAGTTATGAATCATGATGGGATATATGTGCCACAACAAAGTTATGAATCATGGTGGGGTATATGTGCCACAACAATGAATCATGGTGGGGTATATGTGCTATAACAAAGTTATGAATAATGGTGGGGTACATGTACCACAACAAAGTTGTGAATCATGGTGGGGTATATGTGCCACAACAATGAATCATGGTGGGGTATATGTGCTATAACAAAGTTATGAATAATGGTGGGGTACATGTACCACAACAAAGTTATGAATCATGGTGGGGTATATGTGCCACAACAAAGTTATGAATCATGGTGGGATATATGTGCCACAACAAAGTAATGAATCATGGAGGGGTATATGTGCCACAACAAAGTTATGAATCATGGTTGGGTATATGTGCTATAACAAAGTTATGAATCATGGTGGGGTATATGTGCCACAACAAAGTTATGAATCATGGTGGGGTATATGTGCCACAACAAAGTTATTAATCATGGTGGGATATATGTGCCACAACAAAGTTATGAATCATGGTGGGGTATATGTGCCACAACAAAGTTATGAATCATGGTTGGGTATATGTGCCACAACAAAGTTATGAATCATGGTGGGGTATATGTGCCACAACAAAGTTTTGAATCATGGTGGGGTATATGTGCCACAACAAAGTTATGAATCATGGTGGGGTATATGTGCCACAACAAAGTTATGAATCATGGTGGGGTATATGTGCCACAACAAAGTTTTTAATCATGGTGGGGTATATGTGCCACAGCTAAAAAAGTGAATCATGGTGGGGTATATGCGCCACAACAAAGTTATGAATCATGGTGGGGTGTTTGTGCCACAACAAAGTTATGAATCATTGTTGGGTTTTCGTGCCATTACTTAGCCATTTACAAGTGAACCAGTATATTTGCTCGATAACTCTCCTTCCATTCAGAAAATATTTGCAATGCCAATATTATAATAGTATAGGCTGTAATTACAGTAGAATCTGCAAGTACGAACATTCGGAACATCTCTACCAAAGTTTGTCCCGAATGAACAAATTGCTGCGATAATTTGTTGTGCGATGATAGAGACTCTCTTAGCTCACTGCTTGCGTTTGTTTTCATGTTGATTATAGAGACAGTTCAAGAGAGCTTCTCCATAGCTAGAATTGTACCCTAAATCCCTCAGTTAGATGTTACATTGATTTGAAGACAGTGATCATACTCACTAGACAACTCCCCCAGAAATGCAGATAATAAAAACTGGCGACCTTTTTTAAGTGTGTCGAAAGGATTTGCGGAAATGTGTTAATATAAAACGCTGATTTTTCATGTGTTGCACTGTTGATAGAAATATTGTTTATATGGTTCCCCCCAAAAATGCTTTTCTATGTAACTTTTAACAGAAATGGACTAAACAATGATTGCATTAATAAAGCCAATAAAATGTCGGCATAAGAAATCGAAAGGATTTCTGTCACGTGACACTTGCCCATTGCTACAAAAATCTACCCATTACACAATATCACGGCGTTGAGACACCGTGAAATAACTGGCAAGTATTGGGTCCCATTGCCGCAGAAAGTAGTCAGCAGGGCTGTACAACATCACTGTTTACAAGGGATTGACCACCGCAAGAAAGAAATTTGTTATCCAATGCTAGCAACCCACTTTGTGTATCATTTTAATTCAGCCTTATCTTTCAGCTCAAACATTCTAACATTATTTGATTGATAGTATTTTCTGACATGTGAGGTTACCATACCGATCGTTTTATCAAAGCCTCATTTCATCACTATTATATGCCGTGAAAATTCCATCAATCTTCATAAACAGTTTGAATGTATCAAAATTGAGCAAAACTGTTCATTATCCCTGGTATTTGTAATCCTTGCATAATAAAATAAATACGTGAAGCGTCGTGGTTTAGCATGATAATAAAGATAGATTATATCATATGTAATATGAATTTTATACGTCTCCAAGCACGTCCATACTCGCATAGCTAATCAACTCTGTAACTCTGCTGTAACTTACTGAGTAGTCAGTCACTAAAACTGCTTATTAAAGGAAACGTACCTGCATCCTTATACTCGAGTAAACGCCGCATCAAAACATTTTTAAAGTTATTTTACGGAGGACAGCACATCTAACCTAGCTTTCCTGGACCTTGTCTATAACAATATATAATAGTCTATAATAGATTATGCTAAATAAAGAAATATTGTATTGTATTGTACTGTACTGTACTGTATAGATTACTACCTTTTTGATTGCCACAGTCTTACAATATGTTCTATTTGTTAACAGTTTGTTTGAGGAATTTTATAGTTATTTTATAGTTATTTTATAGTCTAAGTTTCATGCTAATGCACGTTCATCGGCTTTACAGCTATTACCCCGTCGGTGAAGTGAAGCAATCGCAAGTAAATTTCTTGCTCAAGGAAATTAACAGTGCCCCTGGTGTGCTTCGAAACCTGGAACCTGGAAGCGCGCGTCCTACCACTGGACTACTGCATGCTCCTACACAATGAAAATGCATTACGTGCACAGTTCCCAATAAAAAAACCTTTTAAATACATGCATGCTTAGAAAGGCAAGGTCAGGAAACCATGCATTCCCATGACCCCCGAGTAAATTAGAATAAATCGTGTACAAAATCGGATGTAAATGTACATTCCTGAATATATTGACACAAAAATAATATTAGTGCCGATTCACGGTATGACATTTCTTTTCCGGATAAATCTGTTTTACACTGTACCGGATAAATATACTAAATGACACTTCAGTAGTGAAGAGTTCCCGGATGTTAGATAAATTCACTAATTCTGAAAATAATTCATATTTATTTCTTACGTATAAATCATAAAACAACATTTAAAACGCAATTTGAGAACAAGCAATGGCAACATTGAGGGTACATAAAACGTCATTATGCTATGGGAAATGACAGTGTAGCGTTCCTTTGGGAACTTCAAAATGGAAGGCTTGATTTTATCTTAAATTTAATGTGAAAAGCATTCAGTCATAGTTGTAAATAAGACTTTTTGTTAACACGTTTATGTCAGGATTACTTTGTTTCACGATCTCTTTTATTTAACTTTGTACAAGGAGAATTCTTCAAGGAGAAATAAACAAATAGTTAAGTTGAGAATATGTTAGATTTTTCATATGAACTTATTTCAAAGTTATATCTTGGTAAAATTGTTGAATGACTGTATTGTGCTGGTTTTCTTTCCCTATCGAGCTTAGTTATAGTGAAATACCTTAGTAAAAGCAATTACATTCGATACAAACAATATCATTTCGATATAGAACCATCACAATCATAGAACAGAACAGAACATGTATTTTATTTCGTCACAGATTACATGGTAAAGACATGTGAACAAATCAAATACGAATCTAACATGACAGTACAATTATCAATAGTCAACAATTAACAGTCAAATTTATAATAATGTGGCTGGCCTTCACTAACATAAGTTTCATGAAATAAAGAAAATAAAAGAGTCCATAGCAAAGGTCAAGTTGCATCTTTGTCATGTGGTTGGTTTGATTTCTCATCCAAAGTTTAGAGTATGTTTAATTGATTTGATGGTGTTCTGTGACTTGGTGTTTCTAATTAGAGACAACATAGTGCATATGTTGTTTTTAACAAATTTACTTCACTTTGATATCACATTTTATCATCAACAACATGTAAAGTGAATGTTAAAGTAAATTTGTATTCCACGTATAATTCCATTCATATGATTTGTACATGAGATTTGATGTAAAATTGCATTTTTAATTTTGCAAAGTCCAAAACAATCTGATATTATATTTCTAAACTTTTTATTTACAAATTATTTTACGTTTGCAGCCGCCCGGCTAGCTCAGTTGGTAGCACGCAAGTCTACTGGTCGAGGGGTCGTGAGCTCGATTCCCATGCGGAGTATACTTTCGTGGAGCTTGGTCATGAAATTATTTCTACAGCCATTCTCCCTCCTACCAATGATTTTAATTATGTAGGACAGTTGTCAGGCACTGACGAACGTATGCGCTTAGTAGTTGGTTAACAGTTAAATCCACTGATTTAGCCTTTCCAGGAGGAGTGAGTAGGTTGACTGACCGCCGTTATATGACCTATAAAATGTGTTGCTATGGCGTTAAATCCAACAAACAAACCAACAAACGAACGAACAAACAAACTTTACGTTTGCATCATTTAATGTGAACAAGCGTCGTTTATACAGTATACATCTGTTTAACGTCTGCTATCGCCCGTTTGTTGACGTATTAGAAATTGTATGTTTGTAGAACCAAAGTTCAACTTTAACTCATATAATTATTAATAGTATTGTCACTTTATTAGTAAATTCATGTTCTAATATTACATTTAAATCAACAAAAACTAAAAATTGTTGAGAATTATTCAGTGTTGTGAACAAGGAAGTGTTAACCAGTACGTTTAATTAAATCAATTAAAGAGTATTTGAATGATGAACCAAACACGTGTGTTTAGGAAAAAAACCAAGACATATCTCAATTTCAAATTAAACACAAAATGTCAACCAAATAGATAAATCTTATTATTGATTAAAGTTTATAGATCTATTTCCACCATCAAACACAGACCACAATGTTCACATCTTAAGTTCAAACTTAGTACTTATCAACATTTGAAAGCATGGGGGTGTGCATGCTCAAATTATGTTTTCACGATGGTTTTTTTGTGCAGCTGGACATGGAGCAAAATTTTCAATTCATCATCATGGTCTTTCTTTATGAAACTCAGTGACTGTTTCTTCAAAAGTGGCCAACGTCGACAAATTATGTTATACCTCAGTCCCATAAAATCGTGGCTTGTTGCGGGCCTGTACGTGAAGACAGCCGTAGTCCGAGTGAAGCCTTGCGTATCGAGGTGACGGTACGCACATGGCACAAAACAACACACCCGAACGGAGCCATAGCAGGAAGATATGCAAGTTTAATCCATACTCGGCCAATATTTTGTTCACGATTTGACTTTGAAAGTGATACGTGTATCCACGGCTCATCTCACGGACCCTGGTAAAAACGTAACAGTCCGTACGGATACGCAAGAGTTTGTACTTGCCTTGCGGAGCTTGATCGCACGGCGCCCGTACGGTGCCCTCACGGCTATTTTAATGTTTATGGGACTGTAGCATTAGCTAATAAACTGGTCATAGTCGTCTAGTCATTCGTATTGGTATATAAGATGCTACACGTCGCTTTTCAACTTAATCATTCATATCGCTGCGGTCAGTCAGTTTACTCACGATTCCAAGACAGGCCTAGACTTCTGAAATCAAGCTTTTAACCTGGTACTCAGCATCTTTACCAATGGCTGACAATTTCACTCACTTTTGATACAAAAATAGGTCGGGGAATGGCTATAAAACATATTTCATGAGTCATGACTGAACTCCATGAACGGTACGTAGATCTCGCCCAGCAAATAGTAACTCAGAATAAGGAATCATTGAATGTGAAATTGTTAGTCATACTATTGCAACTTCGAAAAGAACATTTACTTACAAAGGCCATTTAATACAATATTGTTACTAAATGCAATGTGACCGTTTAACTAATCATTATGTAAAATCTATATGATTGTTATTTATAAAAATATGGATTACCTAAGTGCAAGAAGTGCAACAAAAGTACACCTTATACGTACTTAAAACACAATTAGTATACAGAGTAAATAAAGTTCAAAACAGTCTTATTATACTCGGACATTACTGAAGAGTTTTTGTGGGGGTCAATCCAAGACAGCTTTTGCAAAAGCAAGATTTCCAGTCGAAGAACTGAAAAAAATCATTGTAATTCAGATCTATACAGTAATTGCAATATTGCAATCACTATATTATGATCTTTCCTTAAAAGGCTACTGGTACAAATGCCAACTAATTTTTATCTTGACTATTTATTGAACCAATACTGTGGGGAACCCATATCCTGACTTTGCTTTGCCCTTGTTTAATGTACATATAGACTAATGGAGAAAATTAATGAATATGTTATATGTAATAATTCCGTCATAAGTGTCTCTTTTATTCAGTTGAGAACATTTCCTGTAAGGCAAAGGACCATAATACAATGTACTATGTAGGAATCTCTTCGTCTATGGGTTACATTAAGCATATATACATTAAATATTTGCTATAAAGACCGTGTTGGTTACAGTAAACCACGTGACTAATTTGAAGTCCCAAATGCTTAATTTGAGAAGAAATGGATCTCTATATTAGGACTGTTCCGCTACTAAGACCATCGACTTTCATGGTCCTTTCATGGAACTTTACTGTATTTAGTATACCTGCGCTATACCTGCCAAGTTGAATTGAACTTATGAAGGTTGAGTCAATATGTAAGAAAAAAAAACTTATGCTACAGTCCCATAAACATAAAAATAGCCGAGAGGGCACCGTGCGGTCGCAGTGCGATCAAGCTCCGCAAGGACCCGTACGAACTCTTGCGTACCCGTACGGACAGTTACGTTTTTACCAGGGTCCGTGAGTTGAGCCCAGAATACATGAATCAGTTTCTAAGTTAAGTCGAGAACAAAATTGTGGACAAGTATGGATTAAACATGCGTATCTTCCAGCGACGGCTCCGTACTGGTGTGTTGTTTTGTACCATGTGCGTACCGCCACCTTAATACGCAAGGCTTCCCACGGCCTACGACTGTCTGCAAGTACGGGTCCGCAACAAGCCACGATTTTATTAGACTGAGGCATTACATAAGACCATTAGGGTAGTACAATATTCTCATAGCACACACACTTTGTGATCAGTTTGAAGTTTTAGTATTTACAAGAGTAAAGAGAAAAGTCGAGCTACAATGTCTGAAGATATTCAGCAATGGGTAAAAGTCAATTCACAAGTATATGTCGCAGACCATTTGGCGTTAGAAGTATAAACTTTCCACCTTAGTCTGTCTGGCTTTATACAATAATTATTATTAAAGTTAAAACACAAACAATATAGGAAGACTGTTAATGACCTATAGGTAAAGAACTTGTAAACTTGTCATGCACTTCATTGGCGGGTCTAGCAGGGGGTCAGGAGGGTCCAGACCCCGCCTAAAATTTCCAAAATGTACCCGTCCATGATTGTATTTTTTTTAACTGTAAGCCATTTTCAAGTAGCATGAAGCAATTTTTCTCGGTGCATAACATAGATCAAATGGTTATGCAGTTTTTATTATCAATATGTCGCATTATTCTGCAAACAGTATATAATGTGGTTGTGGTTCGAAAGATTGTACCCCCTCCCAATCCTGGATGCGCCCCTGCACTTACAAATAGTAAACAACTTAATAAAACTTAAAAGGTTAAAATGGTCAGATTGAACACATATTGAATGAAAGTGTTATAATACCACAGTGGATTTACGTCACGAGTCATAACTTTACAGATTAATTGATATCATTAAATGAAAAAAAGAATTAATTTGTTTACCAAATATGAAAGATTAAATAATCTGTCTTAAAGATTAACATGTGACCAAGCTAATTACCATATTAAGACTTATTGTCAAAGATCACCAACCTGTACTGAACGCAAAATGCAGTTAACAGATTTACAGTAAAACCTATTCATAAGAACTACTAGAACTAGAAGCAGACTTTTGTTGAAATTCCTGCTAGTATGATTTGACTGTTATTGGGAAGGTAGCTTTCAGACCAACCTGATCAAAACCAATTCCAAATAGCTCTGCTTGCCTACTCGCTAACAGCGGTCTATAAAACAAAATTAATTGCATTTTATAGTCTAAGTTTCATGCTTACGCACGTTCACCGACTTTACAACTATTACCCCTGGTCATCGGGCAACTGGTATCTATCTATCAATCTTCCTGGGGAGTCTTTTAACTCCGCTTAGTGCAGCCGACACTTTGGCGCAACGAAATTATGCCACAGGTACTCATTTACACCTGGGTGTAGTGAAGCAATTGAAGGTAAATTTCTTGCTCAAGGAAATTAGCAGTACCCCTGGTGGGGTTCGAACCCGGGATCTCTTGATCCCTAAGCGCCCGTCCCACTAGACTACTGCTCCTACAAGGATATCTCATAGTGCTATCGTCATTTTTGTGAGATATAATACATAATATTAACAAAAATGACAATAGAACCTTATGGTTCTCAGGTGACAATCTGTTTAGGGAGATTGTTTTCTGACTAAGAAGTAAGGATGTCAATAATGGCTATAACGTGACAAGTGGTGAGAGATGGCTGTTATGGCGGTTATTCGGTGGCTGTTGATGTAAGTTGTTTGTTATTGAGAGTTGGTCATTGAAGGAGGTTTTATTGTATATAGGTGTGGTGAACTTTGTGAACCTAGTCTAGAATAAGACTATAGTTGCACTTGTAGGTACATTGTATAGTTACGAAAACCACAAATAAAACAAGACTTTAATACAGAAGTTTCCATTCTCAAGAATAGGCATACATGTATGTAGAACTGAAATCGTCTTATGTGGACCATTAACACGCTAGATGTGTCTACTTTTGTAGTACATGTACGAGTACACATTGAACATGTTAACTGATCAGGGGGCCATAGGTTAGATGCTTGGGCAAGGCATATTATCACGGAGCTTGATCATGAAATAATTTCTAGGGCCACTCTTCCTCCTACCACTGATTCTAAATCAAGTAGTGCAGTTGTCAGTCAGTGATGGAAGTATTTGCCTAGTAACTGGTTAACAACTTAATCCAGAGATTAAGCCTTCTCAGGAACAGTGAGTAGGTAGACTGACCATCACAATATGACCTATACAATGTGTTACTACAGCATTAAACCCAGTCAAAAAACTGTTTGTGAAAGATAGAGCATTCAATAGAACAGTATTCTTAGCGAAATTTAAATGAAAGATTGACATAGCAGATCAGACTCCAATAGAACGGTGTGAGTCCCATCTCGAACACTCATTTTTTGAAACAATACACTATCATGATATCTTATTTGTCGCTTGACCAGGGAGCAAGCACAAGATGACAACTTGTCATTCATTGTTTTCAAACACTGGCCCGTAGACAGTTAAAACTAAAGGAAAGTTGTATCTTAATGCATTATCTGACAGTGTATACATTTTACTTTAAACTCGTTTTAAGGTCCCCTTTCTATCAGCTGTGATAATCTACTCTTAATGTAAGTTTCTTGGCCTTGTTTAAGTCATAGACTTCAAACCTCTGTAACCTTTCACTAAAAAGGGTCATTGGTTCTAACCCAACTTTGAACTATGGCTCCTTATGTGCCAAAGCAGGCAATTTTTAAATTAGAATCAAACCAAACTGTAAAGAACTCTAGCTGTAACACTAAGGATTTACCTTAAATGAGAAAATTTCAAATCCACTAAAATTTTGTAGATATGTTTTCCAAACACATTTCATGATAATACTTAAAGCAAATATATCAAGACCAAATACTTCAAATTTAAAATTCATCAAAGTGAAATTTACCTAATAAATAATTACTTTTTCAAAAAAAAAAATACTTATTCTAAAACCATTTTTCAAATCTTAATTGACGTAAGATAAACACAGTAAGATGTAGATAGATCATTATTTGTGGCCATCAATTGAGAACCTCTTGACGGTGAAGGAATGCTACATCAAATCTCATCTACTCGGTTACTATTAACAACATGTCAATTTTAGAGATACAAACCCTACTTAGATTTTATATTTACTACGAACAAGACGAAATATATGGTATTTATTTAGTAAGATCAAAAGTAGACTGGCATTTGGTAAGCTTATAAATCACTTATTTCTAAGTGCAGAGTTTAAACATAGATTGAAGTTGACAATATTTAAATCTCTCTGTCAAAACTTATGACAGAGTATCCAAGATCAAACGAACTCTGTGATATACTGTATCCTATTTATATACATTATGAAGATCTCCGCAAAACGAATGTTTTTAAATTTCTTTCATCTAAATAACATATGGCCATCAAAGCTAATTGAAAATGCCTAGCTACAGAAAATCCATTGTTCTAAAAGATTCGTTCAAAAGCTTTAAAGTAAAATATTGAGGATAAAAAATACTAATCAGCCATTATAATTAAATTTTACTCAAAGGAAAACCTTTTTACTGCTTATAGTAACAAGGCTCAGGTTACCACCCAGAAGTTAATAAGATGGTTTAAATATTTATTGATGGAAGGGAGGTAACCATGTGTAAATTGAACCTTCAACCAGGGGAGGTAATAAACAAATAATCATCTTTTTTTTGGCATAGCCGTCTAAGCTGACTTTGTAATGCCATTGTCTATTTAAAAAATCTTACTTTATTGAACAGATGCAAACTGATGTACTGGAAAGAAGAAGAAAATTCTATTGGTTGAGTTTCTTGTTTGTTTGTATCTGGTTACTAAACAAATGAAATCTATAGTGCAAACAAAAAAACAAAACACTGTTTATAATAACAATACAATGAACTAACCCACAAAGAGGGATGCCCAAGATGACTTTAAAATAAACAATTGTGATAAGTTTTACTTGTGTCTTAGTTGTTGGTGTTAGATACCATAACAAGCATGATTTACCAAGTGGTGATGGTTTATTAACCTTGCTAATTTTGAATTACACAAATTTTATTTTCATTACTGCCTACCCCTAAAATGAATTGTCTCATTTCTAATGTTTACCAAAACACGTTTTGTTTTTTTGTACACACTATACATATAAAAATATGTTGATATTTGACAATCTGATTGCTGAAATCAATTCAATCAATTCCTCAATTTTTTGAATGAATACTTCAATATTGAACATGCAACCAATACAGCCAGGTAATGTAATGGACCTTTCCATGACTAAACATAGCAGCATAATATTTAACAGGTTGACAGTCGTATTTTTGTGCCACAAACAAGGTGTATCTAAAGAGCACATGGTTATATTTGTGGGTAAATCTATAGTTACTCAAATTAAAAGATCACACATCAGGGGCGTAGCTTGCCCAAAATAAATGTGTAGGCACAGGTAACCTTAGGGAGCCCAGGATATGCTCCCCGGAAATTTTTAAGATTCTACATCTCATTAGCTGCATTCTAGAGTATTTCAGGTCATTTGTCAGCATTTTTACCAGTTATATGTAAAAAAGAAATCACAACACTAAGTCAGTCTTGTAGTTTAGTCATACAGTGAACATCGTAACTAACACAACTACAATAGTACATACACTTGCATTTTTTGGCCTTTTTAGTCTTTTCATTTTTTCCAATTTTCAAAAAAATATGTAGGCACGTGCCTTGTGTGCCTATAGGAAGCTACCCCAATGCACATGGAATGGTCAATTGCTGACCAGAGAAAGACATGATTTGCTATTTTAATTTTGTACAGTATTATCATACCCGGTAATTAAATTTTGTAAATAATCCCATGCGATATAACCTGATTTATATTAAGTGTATATTCGAGCATGATTCTAAGATAAACTTAATTAGAGAGTTTTATCAATTTAAATACAATCTTAATTATATAAGTAATAAGGACCCACATAAAGAACAGGGAAGTGTAAAGTTTTAACAAAACACATTATAAATTAAGTTGACTTTATTATCTAACAAACATAACAAAATATCAACATAATATTAAAGATTACATACTCAGAGGCGGTAAAAATCAACAAAAATTCAAAAGCTAAATATAACAATAATAATTAGTCAATTTACATAATCAAGAGTTTTTATAGTATTTATCAACATACTTATTTAGTATCAACATAAGTAGCCATACCAAATAAATATTATGTTTAGCGTTTCATCATCATCACCATCCAGTTTAGTTTAAACAGGCCGTTGATTATTCCTTTGGCAAGGGACAAGAATTTGAAGGTAGGTTTTTGAATTTTAAGGCAAAAAACCCCACAAATGTTGAAAACATAACTTAAACTTACACCATAAAGCTCCATGCAACAGCATGTGCATATATTTATTTGTAGGGCTGTCACGATATACCGGTATATTGCAATGTGCAGCTGAAGCCATACAAACTGCGGTATGATTTTAATGTACTGGTATTTGGCGATACTTTTTTATTTTATTGAAAAATTCTTTGCTTCGCGAAACAAAAGTAGCCAAACGTCAGTTTTTCCTTTGTTCATTCCATCTAACCTGAAGTTGCAATAATTTAACCGATTGGGGCCCGTCTCAGTCCTAAATGACCGTATATACTTAAAGAGGCTAGATTCTATCAGTTGCTGCATATAAGATTTGCAATTTTTCTGTTAAATACAGAGGAGGAACCACGAATTTAAAAGCCCACAATATATCGTGGTACGTATCGCGATACGATGACAGTGTAATGCAATATATCACGGTACGCTCCTGGCGTATCATGACAGCTCTATTTATTTGTGCTCTTCAATCAGTGTTGACTGAAACATGGACCATTAATTGTTGGCAATTAAGACTAAAGATATGACTTGGTGGGGTGTAAAATAGTTTTCGTAATGGAAGATCATAGAGGGTATGCTTACATTATCTTTAAAATGCTGAATTATGAACAAGGCTTCAATATAGAATGAGACAAATGTGTTGACCTTAAAATGCTAAATTATAAACAAGGCTTCAATGAGACAAATGTGTTGACTAAATGAAATAAATATCTTTTATCCCTGCAATAGGTATAGACCTAAATTGTTTAACCTGTCAAGTAATAATGACATAATTAGCTAAAATGTGAAGTGTAACAAGTAATAAAGGACTTCAGTCAGTTATTTCCCCTTGTATACTCTTCATTTAGGTAGGTCTTATTAGTAGGATTACTCGGATTTTACCCTTACTTTTCAATGTCAATTTGCCAAAATTAATCTTAATTAACTTTTTTGTAAATCATTTATTTGTTTGAAATTCAAGCTAAAAATTTTTGGGGTAAAGATTTATCTAAATTTCATCACATCTTTTAATATCTTCAGTAACAAAAAAGATATTAAATGAAATATTTTATTATCCTTACATAAGAATTCAATGATAAAATCCAAGGATTCCAACTGGTATAACCTACTTACCAATTGGATTGCTTCAGATTTTATCAGCCTGAGGGAAAGATAACTGACTAAAGTCCCTAATTGTTCTACCCTTAGTACCAAGCACAAATATCAACATGTATATATTATAATGACATACAATTTTAATCAGTATGCAAATGGTATACAGCTTATCAGCTTATTATTTACATGTATTAGCAACTGCCAGGCTAGCTCAGTTTGTTGCTCACTAGTCTACAGATTGATAGGTCATGGGTTGTCGTAAAGCTTGGCATGAAATAATTTCAATGGCCATACCCCCTCCTACCACTAATTCTAAATCATGTAGGGCCTAGTATGCACCTGATTAACAGCTAAATCCAGAGATTTAGCCTTTCCAGGAATGGTGTATAAGTTGACAACTTTGTTTGACAAGCTTAGAAATCTGGAACGTAATTTTTTTCTATAAATAGGATTTAAAAACAATAACATTTTTATCATATAAACACAGTTCTTCTAAAGAAATAATTACATATTGATATACAAAAACATACTTCATAATTGATATAAACTAAATGGATATAAAAACTAATAACAAATCAAAGGGTCAGCACAAAACTAGTCTAAAATCCTTATTTATGTACATGTGGTTACACTAGTTTTGTTCTGGCCCATCAGAATCTTATATCTTACTTTAAGCAAGAAAAATAAATCAATAAAACAGTAAATATTTGATTATAAATACAATTTAAAAGCTCAAAATCAATGGTAGTAATAGGCATGGGTGGAAGATGAAAATTTTGAAAAACCTGAAAACTGTAATTTGAAACCTTTTTTCTTCATAATTTAATAGCAAAACATTGTCCAGTTTGTTGTGAAAAAGCTGAACTTAAGGCATATGCCTGAAAATGTGCACCCATGAATAGGTAATATTAATCAATTATAAACATTTAACCAAGGATGAGTTGCCTAAGCATATCGCTAGCTAGTGCTTTGCCCCCTGGTACCCTGAATTTTTAAATCACATAGTTATTCCTTTTGGTATAAGAAGAGTACCAGAGCAAAAAGCGCTACATAGCAATATGCTCAGGCAACTCGCCCCAAGTCAAACATATATCTTTATCATTGACATTATTTTTCTCTGATCATTCCTAATACAGATTTATCAGGGTCAACTTTTTTAGGCAAAGGTGTTAACCAAGTCATACTAGATTGTTTCACAGGTTGATTGGACCGGTTTTGACACAATAACCTACCTGGCTAGCTCAGTCCCTAGCATAAAATGTTTACTCATCTAGGGGTTGTGGGGTCAATTCCTAGGTGTGGCATAATTTTATGTAGTTTGGTCATGAGATAATACCTACATATGTCCAATCTGTCTTCTATCACTAATCTTAATCCTGTAGGGCAGTAATCTTTCATTGGCTAATAGATATGACATCACTTGATAGAATATATATGGAATTTCAACATTTGGCTTTTCCCCTGAGGTAGGGACAAACTTTTGCTGTCACAATCAAAATATATGTACAAAGAACAATTGGATTTAATCCCAATTTTGTGCTTTTCAGCAATAATATGAAACAAGCTTTGATTGTACTGCCTATGCACAGAAGGAAAAGCTCACAAATTTGAGTTCCCAATAAGGTCTATTACATCCCTCAATAACATCATTGAATCATACAATAAGTAGCATCAGCAATCACACAAGATTAGTAGAGATGATAAAACAATGATAATACAAGAGCACCGCTAGGCGGAGCATTATATGCCCGAAAGTGTTGTTTTTTTTAGTTAAGTGCTCCGGAAACTGTTTTCTGTTTTAAGGTAATAGTGACCTTGACCTTTGACCTTGTGACCCTAAAATCAATAGGGGTCTTCTACCCGATATGGACAATCATCGTATGAAGTTTGAATATTGTGGACCAAATGGAACTTAATTTTTGCTCCGGAAACTGTTTTAAGGTAATAGTGACCTTGACCTTTGACCTTGTGACCCCAAAATCAATAGGGGTCTTCTACCTGATATGGACAATCATCGTATGAAGTTTGAATATTGTGGACCAAATGGAACTTAAGTTATGCTCCTGAAACCAAATTGCTAACAGACGGACGGACGGACGCCAGGGGGTATAGCATAATGTGCCCGAAATTCGTTCGGGCATATAATAATTGAACACTAACTATCACAGACAGAGAGAACACTAACTAAACCAGGGCAGAACAGAACAGACAAACATGTACAAAAATCATTATTAAAATCATCATCAAAACATCAATTAACTATATAAACATGATACAAACATACACATTAAACAATAACTGCTATTTAGGGCTGTCACGATATGCCAGAAGCGTACCGCGATATATTGCAATACACTAGCACCGTATTGCAATACGTACCACAATATATTGTGGGTTTATAGATTTGTTGTGTCTCTGCTGTATTCAACAGAAACATTGCTAATCTTATATTCAGCTTCTTGAATCTAGTTTCACTAGGTCTACACTGTCATTTAGGACTGTGATATATGTTTTGCTTATAAAAAAGATACTTAGTAGGAAGAAACGATCACCCTGCATAACATCTTAGCAATCAAGCATCTGGACGCCATACTTGTTTCACAACTTCCTGTCAAAAAGTATTCGATTTAAGAACATATTTTAAACAAGTTCCGTATAACCAATCGAACGCGCCCCAGTCAGTTAAATTCTTGTAACTTAAGCTTAGATTGAATGAAATGGAAAAACTGAGTGACGTTCAGCTTCTCATATTTCGCGAAGATAGGTTCCCAATGAAATGAAAATATCGCCAAATACCGGTACGTTAAATTCGTACCGCGATACGTATTGCCGCCGCTGCATATTGCAATATATCCTGACAGCCCTACTGCTATTCTTTTATACATATAAATAAAAAAATGATTAACACAGTCTTACAATTAAGGATACTCTTAGTATCAAAAATGTTTGGCACCAAACTAATAAAAAAATGGAAAATATTACAACTTCTTTCATCATTACTTACACCATTATCATATTCGTTCATTATCAAATATTCAGATAAGCTTATTTTCCGGCAGATACAGAACTAATTACATGCAATTAACTGCATTACAAGTTTAGCAAATTAGTTTTAAAAATATACTGGACCCAAAAATAAGCTATTTTTACATGACAATCTAAAATGCCTCATAAATAATAGGCTGTATAAAAGTCAGCTGTCAAAACCAATGCCATTTAAAAAATCAAGCTGTTAAAATTGTTAAGATGAAAAAAAAAATTTGGAATTAACTGTAAGAGTTTATTTTATCAAATTCTGATGATCATTGAGACATGGATGGGATAAGTACATCAGACCACCCAAAACTCCAATATGTTTTCAAAACAGTTGATCTGCAGAATATGTCCATGGCCAATCATTGGTCATGTAGACCTAATTTTGGAGGCTGAGCTGCCATTCTCTTATAGCCTTCAATGTATGAAAGTTATCGAAATCGAAAGGTTTTTAGACTGACAATCAGAATGACAGCTATCAGCAACACAAAAACAGTACTAAATCTAATCAGAGATTTCTTGTATTTTTTCAGGTGATTCTTACCTTAGTTTCAGCAAGAAAAAGGGACTGACTGATTTGATGGGTATTTTTTTACATGTTCAACACAAATAATGATCATGTTAAAATGGCCAGCAAACCTAACTTAGCTTTCAAGGACCTTTGCCTATGACCAGAACTAATTTACCCATCCATAAGGTCAGTTTCTTCTTCATATACTTTATTCACAAATGAAAATCAACTTTTTTTAAATTTCCACGGAAAGATACACCTAACCTGAGTCAGGCTTGAAATGGCTATGCTTCAGGACACTTGATACCAAATCTTGAGTGTTGCTGCCCCCATAGGCCCCTGGGGATGGATAAATTGACACTGTAAATGGTTTTATTGATGGACCATCAGATTGTACAGTGGTACTGCGGTAGTGTACATGACACAACAATTTTTAAAATGAAACAGTTGATTAGTGTAATAAGGTTTAAATTTGTCTAACATTTGATTTAAAGATAAAATAGCACCAATTAAAACAAGTCAAAATGCTGGAACTATTAGACATGTATAATATATTTCATATATAAACAGAACTCCAGGAGTACTAGTATAATAATGCAATGTCATGGTTAAATTTCTAAACTATTTTCAGCCCTACACTTTAAAAGCCTGAAACTTCACTGATGCATCAATTCTAATACTTGCAAACGAGTCATTCTATCCAGTCCTATAATGCTTACAAATGTCCTGTAATGTCATTGGATGCATTAGAACTTAAGTTTAAAGCCTAATATGCTTTATGATTAGATGCAAAAATAAGTAAAAAATTTGGGCACCACTTCCTCTTAAATAATACTGACAATTCTGGCCATAAAGCAAACAAATTAAGAACAACAAGAAAGATTGTGAGTAGCCAATTTATAATAAGACAACAAAAACAATCATTGAATTTTATTTAGTGTCACTGTGTCATGACAATCATTGTCAATAGCAAGGCTATACATACATTTTTGAGAAGGCTGCCCAATTGGACAACCAGCTATATATTTTTAATGCCCAAACCAAAGTTACAAGCAGAAACAAAATGCCTGAAACCAAGGCATAATCTTCAGTGGCAATAGGAAGACTATTAATGTCTAGCCCTACATATATGATATTATGCTTGTTAGACTTCAATCACAATTAAAGCTAATGTAATACATACAAGAATTAAAGTAAAATAAACAAAATGTAAACTACCTGTGAGACAATACAGAATTTATGAACTACATGTATCAAAGATTTAACAATGGGAGATCACTGCAGCCAGAGGGTTTTAACTTCAACAACATAAAATAGTGGGAAAAATCATTTTGACACTTATCATACAATAAACATTCACACTTGATAAAAAAATATGATAAAAACACTCATAAATAAAATGCACTCCAAATATTGATGGAATTTGACAATGAAAATACCCATGAAATTATTTTGATATATAAAGATTTGCTACATTGGTTATTGAAAAATCATTTGATTTTTGTCATATTTGAAGTCTTAAATGCTGAAGTTGAGAAGAAAGATATCTCTATATCAAGACCAATAGGCTGTTGAGACCATCAATTTTAATGGTATCAATAGTTGTACAAAATTGTACTAAATACAATCCTAATATTGTACATTTGTAACATTAAAACCCATTGATATGATAGACTTAACTTTATATCACATACTTATACATATCACAATCTCTCACATTATTACACTATTTTTACATGTTGTTTTCATTCTGACACACTAAAGGCAATAAATAAGAACAACATATTAAGTGTATTGGTAACAAGTCCAGAACTCAACAAGAACAGTCCAACAACAGCACACTCAAACAAGAGCTGTCACAGGAGACAGCATGCTCGACTAAGTAAGTATTTGTCACATGAGATGTGGTAGATGATAAGGAATATACATATTTTAAAATTTGAAAATGATACCTTAACAAATTTAAAGTAAAAAAAATAAATATTTTATTTAAAGAAAATTTTAAGTTCACCAGAGACAATTTTGAAACAAATGTGTTTGGAGTTATGAACCTTGTCACATGAGATGTGGTTGATAATAAGGAACATATATTTAAAGTTTGAAGTTGATACCTCACGAAGTAAAAAAGTTATAGTAAAAAATATTTTACTGCACAAAAACTTTAATCAGAAATGTGGGCGCAGACGCAGACGCCGACACTAGGGCGAGTAGGAGAGCTCTCCATTTACTTCGTAAAGTCGAGCTAAAAACAAGTTAAATGTAAGATTAAAGTGCCATTTAAGAAGTAAAAATTAAAGTGCAGGCTACTTCCATATACATGTTTAGCTGACTTGACAATTTTATACTGTAGCTTCCGATCATTGAAATCTTTCACTGTGTGAAGCCCATAAACTCTAACACTAAACTTCCCATTTTAAACTTTTAAGGATTTTTTAAGAATAAAAGGGTCATAATTCAGCCAAAAATTCATGCTAGACCATTGCAATTTGGTACTTGATCTCCAATAGTCATTCCATAGGGGTGTATTTAGTTTCAAGTGAATTCCATCAGTAGTTGCAAAGATAAAATAAAGCACCAAAAAACCTTAAAAAGAAAGTTATTCTTGCACACAATTAAGCAGGATAGCCTGACTACACTCAGAACAGCTGAGCCAGAGCTATCACCTTAATGCCTCATATTAATATATTATATTTTAAACCAATATAAATAAAAAAACCCAATCTATACAGACATTCTCAAAGATGATCTTAAATTATTTATATAAATAAAAAATGCTATATAAATAGAATACATCACTATAAAACACTATCATCTACTAACTCCTGTATCTAAACCTAGCACTTGTTTCATTGTTTCAAACACTGAGAATGATACGGCTGCCATGGGAACAACACGTAAATAATTTATTGTTATACCACGATATAATCCATTCTTTAGTCCATGTTCATGATAAATTGTCTTCATTACAGTCCATATAGATTTACTGAAAACAAAGAAAATAACAAATTATGTTTAATTTGAATGGAAATATTTATGGTTAAAGGGAGGTAATAATGAAAAGTATAAACTTTCATATAATGTTGACAAATGTATTACTACGGTCATTTAGTTTAGTTTAGTCATTTATGTCAACATTGTGACAACAAATATGGCCTGCTCCATTAGAAAACAATACATTTGGGGTGAAATGTTATACTAATTTAACAGTTTTGTTGGCTTACACATATTGTATTGATTGTTTTGCCATATCAACATATACAATTTACATTATACATGTACATAGTGCACTATATAAAGTATATGTTGTATGTCAATGTGGTCTGCCATGCATCACCTAAGTCCTCTATTGAGAGGGCAAATTCATTTGTTAAAAAACATAAATAAGCATAACCTAACATAAGACCTGCACTTTTATTATCTTACTTCTGGATCTAGATAGGACCGTCACAGGGCCTTTTGGAGTAGATGCGACGGGAAAGTGACAAAAAAATTGTCCAACTGTATTACAGCTGTCTTGGTCCTTTACTCTAGACTAGACTCAGGGCAATCAATATAAATCAGAGATATTGATAGTAAAACATTGATACATACAAGGGTTCATGATACATAGTTGTAAAAAAGACCATAAATCTCCCTTCTTTCTTGACAAATTACATAATAGAAGATTTCAAAATCAGAATAACACAAACTAATGTAAATGCTTAGCAGAAATAAACAAAAAGTCCTGAGTCAATTAAGGTAGTGATGTCACATTGCATAGTTGTCTGTCCATTATGACGGGAAGCTTAAAATGTGGTTGCAATAGTAACACTGCTGTGCTTGATTAAATTTTGAAGGAAAACAGTAATCTGAGTATACAGAGCTGACTAATCCAGTGTGCTTGAACACTTACTTTTTATATTTATCAGGTTCACATAACATAGTAGAAAGTTGTATTTTTCTTCTAACTACATCTAATGGATATCTGTGAAATATAATTACATGATTATATCTAAATTAAGGTTCTATTTTTATTTCATGTATAAAATAGATATATACATGCATTCTTATTAGCGCCCTATACTTTACTCTCATAGAATGAGAACTTTCATAAGAGGTATCTTAAGGTATCTTATCACAAAGAGGTATCTTGTAGCGCACAAGTCTACTGATCGAGGGGTTATAAGGTCAATTCCCAAGTGGGGCATTCTTCTGTGGAGCTTGGTCATAAAATAACTTCCTGTGGCTATTCTCCCTCTTACCACTGATTCTTAATCATGTAGGACAGTAGTCAGTCACAGACAGAAGTATATGCCAAGTAGTTGATTAACGGCTTAACCCAGAGAACAGTGAGTAGTTTGACTGACCGCTGTGATATAACCTATACAGTGTGTTGTTACAGCACTGACCCCAACAAGAAATAAAGATTGTAAGATTGTCAAATAGGGAAACTAAAAAACCTACACAATAGACTGTGCTACTGCTCCAGCCATACTTCCACAGAGTAGTTTAGCAGGAAGAATCAGAACCAGTCCACCAGTATTCTTAGGACAAGGTTTACCAAATATATCAGGAAACTTGTCCAGTAGGAATGTTTTTGTTGTTTCAAAAGTATAGAATGATAAACCTGAAATAAACAATATACATGTAGAGAATACCTGTCAACCTGGGGGCAAGATCAATCTTAATTTGACAGAGTAAGCTTAGAAAACATATTTTCAAAAGTGGCATAGCCATAAATGTATAAATCATTTTCTAATTTTACAAATTGAAATAAAAAATGTTAATATAACATTAATGTACCAACCTTGAACCCAAAACCCTGAATTATGAACAGCAGTATACCCTCACACAGCATACAGTCAGAGTAGAATGAATAACCAATTCAAATAACTTTTTACCTAGAAAATTACTTTATAGACCATTGCACTATCAAGTCAGTACAACTGAACAACCTTATCTAACCAAACTAACCAATATGTAGAAGAAGACTTGATACATGTAGGACTAACAATCAACAAAATGGATGGTCTGTAATACTTCATTTGATCAATGTTAGACTTCTCACCAGACCTTTTCAATTAATCCATACATTTTATATTTTGTAATAAAATATGCTTAACCAACAAAATTAATCAGTACTCACCTCCATATGGTACCATTCCTAACAATGTAGGTACAATACCACGAAATAAAGCAAGTTTCCCTTCTTGTTGTGATATAGTTCTAACTGTGCCTAATACTCCATCATAAATATGTTCTCCTTTTAATTGGAAAGCTATTCTGGCTCTCATTACATCCAGTGGATAAGTGGCTAATACAGCTGTCATTCCTGTAGAACAAAACATATTAAAGATTAGGGCTGTCACAATAAAATCTTCCCTTTGCGAATTAAAAGTAGCAAAACGTTAGTTTTTCCAACGTTCATTCAATTTAAGCTTAAGCTACAAGAATTTAACCCAATTGTGTGCATTCAATTGGTTATACGGAACTTGCGCAAAATATGTTCTTGAATCAAAAACTTCAGAACAGGAAGTTGTGAAGCAAGGTGTCCAGGAGCTTGATTGCTAGGATGTTCTGCAGCTAAGGTGGTGATTGTTTCTTCCAACAAAGCATCTTTTTATTTGCAAAACATATATCACACACCTAATTGACCATATAGACTTAGTGAGACTAGATTCAAGTAGTTTTATGTAAGATTTGCAATGTTTCTGTTGAATACAGCATAGGCACAACCAATCTATAAACCCACAATATATTGTGGTAGGTATCGCAATATGGTGCTAGCGTATTGCAATATATCGCGATACACTTCTGGCGTATCGTGACAGCCCTACTAAAGATTGAGGTTCGTGGAATAAAATTAATTATTTTATTCCACAATAATTTGGTCAGTATTTTGTGGTTAAGGCAGATTTCACATAGGCAAGTTGAGGGAATGGATGAGTGCTTAATATAAGAAAATAGCTTGAATATGGTGAAAAGCTGTTAATTTGTCTCAGACTTTGTTTGGATAGATAAATGTATCAAAACTTGAAGACCTGATGAGATTTTTCATAAAATTGCCAGAATTACAAATGCATGCATGTTGCTGTGATGTAATGGTTGATTTTCATTATTTTGAGGTTGAACCTCATCATATACATTACAGGCATACTTGGTTGGTGATCGCTTCGAATCTCTGTGGTGAAGTCTCCATAGTTATGCTAACATAAGCTACATGAACAAATAACCCTACCTGCAAGTGAACCCGACATTAAATGAACCAAATGTTTATGATCATGATGAGTGACTGTCTGTAAAAACTGAAAAGAAATAATATACAAACTGGTAATCAATTATAATGAATAAAAGAATGTGACACAGTGAATGTTCAACTGACATTTGATTCCATACTCTTATGACCAAAGACATACATACAAACATAGATATTCTGGATGATTAAAGGGAAATATTGAAAAGGTGCATGAACTTTAATCAAGGTCAGTTCAATGAAACAATCACTTGTAGACAATTTCAATCAGGTTGGGGCAGCTCAAAGCAACAAGTAAAAAAGTTGCACTTTCATCTTCAGTTACATAAAAATTTGTGTGTACAAATAATTTCATGTTTTAACTTAAAATTTCATTAATCTCAGTCAAGGGAATTGTAATCATATTTCAGGATTCATATAAATCAAATGATTTTTATATCAATACCATCAACCACAGCAGTATTTCTATTTCAGGTCTGGAAAACAGAAGTGTGAAAACACATCATTGACAACCACAGTACTTTCTTCTGTTACACTCCATACATACTGTGCGCAATTTGACTGGCAAAATCTCATTTTCATGCATATGCATGAGGCAGGGGAGACCAATCTTCTTCCAATGAAATCGTGAGTTACAATTAAATACTCTTCAATAACAATGACCTCATACTGGGTCTTTCTAACTTGAAAAAGAAACCAACCCACATGTTTATTTTTAAAAATAGTTGCATAGTTTCATTGGCTAGTTGTTTGGCACTGGTTTCTTTGCAGAACCAATGAAACTGTCTTGTTAATTATTCATGATTATGATATTTGTCTAACTAAACGGCTGATGGTACATAATGCAGCAAAGCGGAGTAATGTATCGTCGGATAACCGACGATAGTGAAAACATTGAACTTAAAATTTCTCAACAAAAGGATAAGAAACCAGTAATGAAGCTTACCCCTCTGTATTGTTCATAAGACATAAACTGTATAGCAGCATAAGGAAATACTCTTATCATCTGTACATAGTTACCCTTATATAAACCTATAAAACCTTCCTTATGGTAAACACCAGTGAGTGATTTAAACACGCCTGAAATCAGATCATTAGTTATTTAGCAATGCAACATGAAAATAATAAAAACAATATGAATAACTGTTGACAATTTTTTAAGTCTCCATATATCACAGCAACATGTTTTCTTCAGAAAGAACTAGTATAGAAGTTACATGTAATTCTACAACAAGATTTGGATATCCTGGTAACATAATGTCGTTCAATAATATTATGCTGCTACTATTTAAGCTTACAGCCATTTTTAGCTATCAAGACTCTTGTTTATAAAAGTCTTTTACTTCCATTTATAAGTCTACATTAGTCTTATAAGCCTAAGTCTACTCACTTACTATAAATTGACATTTTCTATGAACAACAAGAAATTGACATTAAAAAGGAACCACTTAATTCAACTGATAACAAGATGAACAAGATCAACAAGCCAACATAGAAGACACTGTCATGTTCAAGAATATGAAGTTACCTGTATGCTTGTAGAATTTGTTATGTCCCTGCATCAATATTTTTACCCTGTCCAAAGGGGCAACAACTGTCTTTGCACAACATCCTGCTGTTCCTAAACCAGAAATATAATTCATAAATAGTCAAGGCATAAAATTTCCTGTGAAAAATATCCATATTATAAAACTTCTGTGACCCTAGACTCCGAGGCTAGGGTTACTACCATTTAGGGCTCTATTAATCTAGCCACAACCATCTATATATTAGAGTTGTGAGCCCCAGATTGTGTCCGATTGAGAAATAAGGTTTGTGAAGCCGAGACAAAACCAGAGAATCGTTGACAGAATCTAAAGAAATCGTAGTTAATTTGATTATTCTTGTGGTGGGTAAACCATCTGTATATTTGAGTAATCTTCTTCTTTATACAGAAAACAACATTCCTTAAATAGACTTAAGATTATGTGTTGGCCCTTTTCATTCATCACTTGCATAATATTTACTACAATGCTGTAACTAGCCTGACCTGGTAGGGTTATCTAATATTAGGAATATTCCCTAATCCTTGACTCAGAGGCTAGGGTTAAGGCTCTGTAGTTCTTGCCACTGCCAATTTAAAAACATGCTACTCAGCCTACTGCCAATAAGAAACCATACATACCTCCAGCAAGTAATGTCTTGCAAATGATCAATGGTCTCTTCGAAGATTCTGTCGACACTTGAACCATGTCGATTTCTTATATCCTTGTAACTTTCAAGTCATTATAATATATGTAAAACAGATCATGATTTTAATCATGATCTAACCGGTAACTATTTCGTAACACTAACAGATGATTCACTGTTTCACTGGATGTGTGAAAAATCACGTTTGCCACAGGCAATCGGTACTATCTACAATAAAGGGACATTAAAATCTAATTAAACTGAATATGATATTTGATTTTCTTGAGTAAAAAGAATCTTCAGTATACAAGGTTAACGTGTAGGTCATTCTCGAAAATAGGACATGATGTTAAATTTGACTTTTCTGTTTACATTTTAACCGGAAGTGAATCTATGTAACCCAACGGATCAATATCGGGAAATATAAACCCAAAGTAATAATACTAACAAAAATTGTTCTTGTATTTGTCTCCCCTTAATGCGAGATCAACAGCTTAGGTCTTCACGGATACACTGAAGACATTAACTAGTACATTGTGATAAAAAACTGCTTACCTTCTACCCTTCGAGGTGGTTGAGAACGCTAGAGACCCGAGACAGAACAATTCTTCTTTTTAGGCGTAGACTTTCATTTTTGGCGAGCAAGTATATCAATTATATATACAATACAGGTTGAGTTGTCCGCGGGTTGGGTTGTCCACGGGTTGAGTTTTCATACCTGTGGGTTGAGCTGTTCTTACCTACGGGTTGAATTGTCCTGTCTCCTTACTTTTAGTACGAAGTATCCGTATAGATATTGCCTTTCTGGTAGCAATTTAGTTCCATTGTGCACGAGTCACATACACGACATACAGGTTATACACGTATCTAGATATCGTACATGGCTTATTATACAAATCAGATTTCGTTATACATAATGAATCCGTCGTTGCTTTTTTAAAGAAAGATTCACATTTTATTATATAGATTCCAAATCAAAGTTTATAATTCATTTATTCATGATTTTGTAATAAATTCAAACTATTAAGAATATTTCCATTTTAATTGGTCTAAATAAAATTCAGGATAATCTAATATAATAATAATAGATACAATTATGTGTAAAGCTAATTTCACATTCTATGTAAACTACGTACAGCAATATACATCCTGATTAGATCAGGGAATTAGATATAGCTCCTAAAACGAAATAATATTTTGTAAAAAAAGAAATAATATTATGTTTAAATGAAATAATCGCGAAAATACAAAATTTGTTTTAAAATGACATTCCGCACAGTACTGTATATGTACATGTACTATAATGTATACTTAACGAAACTTCTAAGTACTCCGATTTCAGTATTGTGTGAAGTTATATTTTTCGACATTAAAGTCTGATCGATGATGGAGATATGTTTTGGACCATACTTACCTTTGCTTTCATGGTTTTTTATGCTACTTTATCAATTCAAACCTTTTTTGTCGCGCATGCGTTGATAAGTGAAGATTTTCTTATTGTTTTGATTGAACAGAAAACTTAGCAATTAGAAGTCTTATTCTGCAAGTGACGCACCGTCCGGCAAAAGACCAGATGGTAATTTCTCATTCTTGAAGCGACATTCGAGAAATTTCTTGATTTTTCGTTGTGCTTATCAACACACTAATGATTTTCACTAAAACTGACAACGTGCAATTTTTGCACGATAAGCACGTGCGTATTGCCGCTTTTCTGCGAATGCACGACAAAGCCAATTGTGCATCAATTAAGAAGCATTAAAACCATACAAGCAGACGGCAGTATATCCCTGTACACATTTCCATTAACGATCGGACATAAATGTTGAAAAATGACAAATTTTAACAACATTGAAATCGGTGTACTTAGAAGTTTCGTTAAGTATATGTTTGTCTCTGGATTATATCTAAAGTAAAATGCACTTCTAGTGCACATGAAGTGCACTCCATGTGTGGATGAAGTGCACTCCAAGTGCACTTCGTATAAACTTTAGAGTGAAGTAAACTGTAGCAAGTCCAATTTGTAAACATCTTGAATTTTAAGATTCTTTACACTGACGACTCCCCCATTTGATATTTAGATCGCTGATAATGAACCGACCATTGTCCTAGTACTTATACTAGTAATAAAAAGTAAATAACGATCTAAAATACAATCATAAACTCAATAAGCTTAATCAAATGAATGATACTTAATGAAGTCTCCAAGGTTGTTGGGATCAGAAACCTGGGTATGTATGTCTCTATTCGTTTCTCACAGTTAACTTATGACATATTATGAATGATCAAATAAGTATCGAAAACAACTTACGGAGTTCCTAAAGGGACATTTTGTAACACTTTTCTGTATCTTTAAAATTATTTCGTTTTTTT
The DNA here is from genome assembly GCA_025267735.1 of Mactra quadrangularis. Lineage (NCBI taxonomy): Eukaryota > Metazoa > Mollusca > Bivalvia > Venerida > Mactridae > Mactra > Mactra quadrangularis. The sequence goes on along the minus strand of CM046303.1, from coordinate 57,918,503 downwards.
TGGAATGTTTTCCCTTTTTCGATAATAGTTATTATAATATGATAATATTTCGTTTAGTCACAAAATACTCGTAGCTCCTATAACGAAATAATATTTTGTTAAAAAAGAAATAATATTATGTTTAATTGAAATAATCGCGAAAATAACAAAATTTGTTTTAAAATGACATTCCGCACAGTACTGTATGCGTACATGTTCTATGAATGTATTGTTGGTTTTCTCTAAACGAAACAGCAATTAGTCAAGATAGCTAGAAATCATTTCACGTACATAAACTATTTTTTCAGCAAAAAGTATACAAATCAATATCTGATCGACTTTCTCTGCATATTATCTTTCAAAATTGCTATTTACGTTTTTGTTTTGTTGATGCAGAATACAATCGACAAGAAGAAGCTTTACAAATTACATTTGTTATGAAAAGTTTTACATTTTCACCGGAACTATACATAAGACACAGGAAACTCTTAGTTTGACGTAACAGAATAACATCAGATAAATTTCTATTTTCCATGCTGTCCATTGACATTATTTAAAAATTACCACAGCGATCTTCTACGCAGATAAACCTCAGATATCATAAGGTGAGAATGTAGTTCTAACATGGATTCCATAGAAAACGTGAATTTGATGAAATATGGACCCTGTGGTAACTTAGTCAGGCAATTTATTATATAATACTACTTGACAGCAAGTTAATCGCCGGGACTTATTACCTGTTTGTATTCCTACTACATCTGATATATCCGAAGTATATCTTCGCAGAAGAACACCATGGTTGTTCAGAATGAAACAGCGTTGGTCTTATTATAGGGGTTTTAATTAATGTGGTCTCTTCATGCCAACTGTATGTCAAACTGAGGGGTTTTATCACATCGCATGGCTACAGGGATATGAAGGAAAGCCAATGTTGTCGGACTATAGGTGTTATCGTTAGTCATTTTTTTGTTCATGTAGATAATTCGTGGACTAGGAGTAAAAAACAACAACAACAAAATATTTCAATCGTGCATTATGTTTTTATTAATTTGGGGCTATCAGGCAAAACATTTCTATCAATGGATATTTCAATCTCTAACAATCCTTTGGTACGCTACAATGAAAATAAGTTATATATAACTTTATATTTACGTCGTATATTTTAATTGAATAACACAACATTCACTGTAAGGCATGAGAGAAAAGGGCTGTCATTGCAGAATTGTTTCTAGGCGACTGATTTTTATGCTTTTTGTGTCATTTAATATTAGGACTTGACTAAAATAGAACAAGGATGTCTTAAATTAGCATTTCATAATACATGTACATTGAACACTTATAGTAGATTCATCCGGACCAGGGGCACGGTTCCGAGACAAATGCAATATATACACAACGAGGGTTTGACGGAAAACTGTCGTCACTAACATTTTTTTTTCAAAAATAACTGTTTGATGAAATTGACTTTAGAAATGCCAAATAAATGTTTCTACAAAATTTCATCAAAATATTCAATTTATAAAGTACATAAATATACTTAGCAAAAAAAGTTATAGAATAACCTTAGAGAAAAAGTTAAACAATTTTTTGCTTCTCCTGAAAAGTTTTAAAAATATGAGTTAAGACAGTTTTCCATCAAGCCCTCGACAAATGTATTTTTTCTGAACCGTGCTGATCGCCAATGATCAGGACAAAGAAGAACAGATGACTTGAGGTATATTCTGCTACCACGTGAGTTCATCTTCATCGCCTGTTTTACTCATTACACTAGCTCTACCTTTAGTTGTCACAGTATTACCATCTTTATCAAGTATGACCAGAGTAGGAAATCCTAGAACTTCATATTTCTTTGTTAAAGTTTCCTGAAAAATTCAAATACATGTAGGTAGAAAGTTGTATTATACATGTATTTATACACATCAATGTTAATTGTGCTGATATACGCACTCTCATGTGTACACAAGAAAAGGCTCATACCCATGATCCACTGGCACCAGAGTCCTCACACACACGTTAAATACGCACACATATAATATTTTGTCAATAAACTCTATTAAAAATCGGTCCCGTATACATTACCGTGTACGAGTTTAAAAAACTACTCTTTCATTATAATTTTACGTATATTATATATAAGGTCGTGTGCATGTATGTATGCACAGGGAACTATATATAGGGGTAGCCAAAAAACTATTTTTTCCGATTGAGCCATTGTGGTCATTGTTTATGTTACAAGATACTAGAAATTCAGCAAATCTATGGTAAAACTGGTTTTTAAGTACATGTATATAGCTAGTAAAATGTTACGCTCGTATTATTTGTATTGTTTGAGGCTATCCAAACTTGTCATGTTGGCAAATTTGGCTATACTGACTTAGTGCAACGACATTTAAACAATAAGCTTATTTTACATTTAGATTTTCACATCAAACATAAACCATTATATTGCTTTTCTTATTCACCAAAACACCTATGCCTACTGATCGAGGGATCCGGTGATCGGTTCCCAAGCGTGGCATACTTTCGGGGAGTTTGGTCATGTATTAATTACTATGACCAATGATCATTCTTCCTTCTGACACTGATTCTAAATCATGTAGGACATTTGTCAGTTATAAAGGTAAGTATGCGCCTAGTTACTGGTTAACTGATATCTAGGAAAGGCGAGTAGATTAACTAGCCGACATAATAATATATAACTTACACAAGGTGTTGCAACTGCGTAAAACCTTACTAAAAATCTGAGACAAAATAGTATGGTACAAGAACCAGGTAGCGACTTATTGATTAAACTGCATGGAAATAATATCGAAAATATACGTCATGTCTAATGTTAATGTGACAAGATACACACATGTTGGTGCTTTATCGAGCCATTATGGTTGTTATAGTCTCATATAACTGTGAAACTAGTGTCAGAAAACAACACGTCAATGGTTCGGTGTATCATTGTTTGTTAACACCAAGATAGACTAGTACAAATCGTAAATAAAATATGTTCTGTTTTGCCTTTTTTGGTTGGGTTTATCACCGTAGCAACACCTTGCATAGGTCATATGACGGCAGTCAATCAATCTACTCACTGTTCCTGGAAAGGTTAAATCTTTTGTGTTTGTTGTAAACCAGTTTCTAGGCACATGCTTCTGTCATTGACTGACAAAAAACCATGAAGGACATCTTCACGTACTTATTGGAACCATTTATTTCTGGCATCAGCTAATTAGCATTAAAAGTAAAAGTTCGGAGAACAACGTTTTGTTTACAGAATTTCCGTACGGCCATGAACTCCGTATAATTTATGTAACAAGATTTAGGATCGATCATAGTATGTCCGTTGGAGCGATCAATAGTCCTTAGACAATGAAAAGTTTACGACGTCATTTTTGCTTTCAGATATTACATAAATGTATTCCCCATAATTCAAACAAACAAGTATCTGTAACCAGGATGTTTTACAACTTATTGCTATTTGATTTTCTAAACGATAAACTAATGAAAACATTTAACAAAATCCCATGGGAGTAATTATACCTTTGATAAAAACCTGTCACCTATTGAGTATTACCTGGAACTCAATAAATATTCGATCCATAAACGACCAAGGTTTTTTTGTTTGGTTTAACGCTGTAACAACACATTGTATATGTCATATAACGGCGGTCAGTCAACTTACTCATTTTTCCTGGAAATGCTTGAAAAACTCTCTGGATTTAGCTGTTAACCAACTACAAGGCGCATTCTTTCGTCAGAGACTGACTACTGCCCTACACGTTTAAGAATTATTGGTAGAAGGGAGAATGGCAGTAGAAATAATTTCAAGATTAAGCTCAATGAAAGTATGACCCGCCCGGGAATTTTACCCACGACCCTTCGAGCAGTAGAGTTGCGTGCTACCAACTGAGCTAGCCGGACAGCTCTCCAAGATTCTAAGTCCAAAAAACACTTTACATACGCATGTATGGTATGTTGCTCGTATGTAAACAACTAAACAAAATCTGTTTTGATCGTGGCGTTTAAAATAGTATAAGGATTTATTCTTTGAGGTTTGCTAAAATATAAGTGGCATTCTAACGAGCAAAACCTAAGCTATAAGTGAATGTAAAAACCCTTAAACATACTAATTTATAATTAAGGAGAAACTGGCCACTAATTGAACTTAAGTAGCAATAATATAATATACATTTTGTATATGTGTGTTTATAAATAGCTGACAGCCTATAATTAGACCTATAAAATTGATCATTAATGTGTATGAAGCTTAAACCGATGGTTATTTGCGATTTGGTCTCTATCCTTTCATTAAGGCGTATGCATCGATGTCTCCAACTTCCATATAGCTGTAACGCCACGCGTAGCTGCTTTAATTTATTCATTCGATAAAGGGAAATCCCCGCAGCGGGGGTTTGCGATGTCTCTTATTGAACTCCGTACTCTATAGGACATACTTTACTACTTAAGCAGTGTCATCAAGAGAATGTGCTGATTAATGAACGCTCACTAGCACTTATTGATAGATCAAACAGTATAAGAATCAAACTAATGAAACATGTTGAAACTACGGAGTCACAAAAGGGACATTTTGAAATACATTTTTCGTTCATAATTGTTTCGTTAAATTATTAGATTATTTTACGGCGTCCAGCAGCGCACCTTACCTAGTTTTCCTTGACCCTAGTCTATAACCAGTACTCACACACCCTTCCACAAGACTGGAAACTTGCTATATACCTTATCAATGGAGGAAAATTGACATTATTGTTATCGACACTATTTGTCGTAAAACGAAATAATTTTGAACCTCAGGCCACAACAAGTTGATCATGTGTTCTATGGATTCGCTCGTACCTTTATTTTGACGGTTTTACAACAACAAAAATTTATTTCCTCGCTCGCTCAGAAAATTTTGCAAACCGCGTTATAAATTACGATTTTTCTTTCGCTCGCTAGCCCCATTTCTTTTTCAGAAAAAATCCGTAGAACACATCATCAACTTGTTGTGGCTTCACAAAATATTTCCAATGTCACTACATGGCTTCCGTATAAAAGCCAATTACAATATCGACAAAATATTTAATGTCTAAATATCAGGTAAGATTTAAGTGAAGTATCTTGTCTTAATTGTAATAAATCAATTCTAAGCCGTAAATTGTTTGCAAGGTTGGCAAGATATTTGCTTAATTAAAGGAAGACGTTGGCATGGTTTAAAATACATGTACATTTGTGAAGTCACGAAACCTGTACATGGTTCTTACATTGCTAGCCTTAGGTTGAGTGCATTGGTTGTGATAGCGAGGCGGTTGATCGAACACCAATGATTTATATAGCACCGTTTTATTTACTTAGTTTATTCACCTTTGTTGTTGTTTTTAGTTGGGTTTAACGCAATAGCAATAAATTGTGTAAGACGGTCATCACGGCGGTCAGTCAACTAAGTCACTGTTCCTGGAAAGGCTAAATCTTTGGGTTTAACTGTTAACTAATTATTAGACGCATACTTTAGTCAGTGACTGTTTAAAACACTGTATGTTGAGTCGGTAACATACAGGACTACTGATCGAGGGATCGTGGGTTTGATTCCTGTGCAGAGCATACTTTCGTGAAGTTTGATCATGATATATTTTCCACGACCATTATCCCTCCTACCACTGATTTCTAACCATTTGTCATCCCCGACGGAAGGGATCGCCACAATAACAATCGCATTTGTTACAATAACAAACAGAAATTAATTAAGTGCCATTTCAATATACTTGTCAACAATACTTGTAGAGTGAGTGAGAGACCAGTTGGTATGACACTATTATAAGTGATTAGATATACACAACTCAATTAACGCACTCAGTCGATCTGTTAATATATATTATTAATTAACTCTACCATATTGCACTTCATTATGTGCTAATATAGCGATCACTACGGCATTATAACCAAATACTTGGCCATTGTGGAAAAACACGGCCTTTGTGAAATACCTCGGCTATTATGAGGTTCAGGCATTTTGATTGGTTCCGAATCTCATAATGGCCGAGTTTTCTTATACTCGTAAAGGTCGTGCTTGTTCTTTTCACAGAATAAATGCCACCGTTTTTAATGTTGTAACCATCTGGTAAATAAATTGTAAACCCTTTAGTGATAACTTTTGTCTATTGTACTTTTTCACGAATTGTATAGTTAATTTATAATGGTTTTCCTAATGGCTTTGTTATTTGGCTTCAGACAATCATATTAGCATTCCACCTGCGGCCTCAGGCTACATAAATAACAAAGCTACTTTAAACACTCTTGATTTTATATTACAATAGACTATATGCTAGATCTAATTAATTTTCTTTAAATTAAATCAACAAACCCACCAGACGTATACGAAAATATATATTTTTCTGTTGACTTTAGCGCCGTATATCATATCACGACCGTCAGTCAACCTACATGTTTTCACCATTCATGGAAAATCTATATTTCTAAATTTAGCTGAACTGTGAATTAAATCCCCAGATATAGCTGTAAATCTGTTACTAGGCGCATACGTCCGTCAGTGACGGAGAACTGTCCTACATAGTTTAGAATCAGCGGTAGGAGGAAAAATTACCGTAACAATTATTTCATGACTTATCTCCACCAATGTATTCCCCACCAGGAATCGAACCTACGACCAACTTGCTGTCATACTTGAGTACTGAGTGGAGTTTGAACATGGACTGTATTCTGCGACATTCTCCTTCCTATCTCTGTATCAAATAGGACATATGTCGGTCACTGAAGGTATGTGATTGGTACTAGGTTAAAAGCTACATGTATGTTCTAGAGATGTATGCCTTTCCAGAGAACGTGAGTAGGACGACAGACGGTCGTGATATGACTGGGGAATGTTGAAAGTGACACAACACAAACCACAAACAATTCAGAGTCTATTGTAACGTGATCTATAAAAATTAAGGTAGACAAATAAGGTAGAAAAATAATTAAATGAGACCATGTAGCGCGTAAAATAACTAATACATGTACCATTCTTTCTTCGAAAGTTCCCTGTTGGTCAAATAAATACTAAATTAGATATAGCTTCAAATCCTATGCACAAAAGTTAAATGAAACGGTTAACTTTAGTATATATACCGCTAAAACTTATTACTAATATCCGTGTACACGTGGGATGGAGATATTTAGTTGTCCGAAGACATAAATGTACGAGTCGGACAAGTAGGGCATACAACTTCCACACCCTGACTGGAACCGCGTCGGTTGTCTTTAGATGATTATAAAGCAGACTAACCTGTATATCGCCATTCTCCCTCCTACCAATGATTTTTAATTATTGTCAATTGTCAATTGTCACTGACAAAAGTATGTGCTTAGTGATTGGTTAACAGCTAAATCCAGAGATTTAGCTTTTCCAGGAGGAGTGAGTAGGTTGACTGACCGCCGTTATATGACCTATAATATGTGTTGCTACGGCGTTAAACCCAACAAAACAAACAAACAAACAAACAAACCTGTATATCTCTCTCTGAAAATTTTATTGCTGCCCATGGCATTTTATCATAATATTCTTGGAAGGATTCCTCATCGCTGTCAGAACTCACAAATACAACTTCAAATTTATGACCTTTGGAGCTCAACTTGCTGTAGAAGTCAGCTAGCTTTGGAGTAAATATTCGACAAGGTGGACACCATAGTGCTGAGAAATATAAACCTGAAAGAAAATATAACATTGTGTTAATGAGTATTATTTATTTGATATGCCACCCAGTAAGCTCAATCAGATGCGCAGCTGACTATTGTTCTGTTATATTAACCTGTCACAAATTGAATAATTACACGGTCACTGAATGTGTTATTATTCAACTTCTTTTTAACAATTGAGCCACCTATCCATATTTATTATTGATGATCTAACTATATGTGCAAAGATTTTGAATATCGGGGAAAAACAAGTTGGAAAGGAATAAAAAATAACAGATTCAGTGACCGTTTAATTATTCAGGTTGTGACAGGTTAATAAAATAGAACTATACCAATGTTCGATTCTTAAACGAATTCAATTCACCCTCGTGGAATTAGGTCACATTCTATTTTTTATCTGGAACTATTTTCTACGGTCATTTTCTGTCTGCCCCTATATTAACTAGGACGGTGGTCAGCCACTGGCGAGGGCATGTGCTTAGTAGTAGGTTAAAGTATTTGGTGTACAAATTTAGGCCTTTCCAGGGATTTGAGTATGAGTGGTGACCTATGCAATATGACTGAAACAATGGTAAAATGTACCACATAGTACAGTAAGGCCATGCCAAATTGGAATTCTGTTAAGCGTCAACTCAAGTTTGACAAACCTAGGTACCTATTCACAAAAACACACAAACCGAAAACAAAAACACAAGTATTTTACATATTAAATATTTAAATCACTTTCGATTCTCAAAAAGCGTTTATGACTATGGTCGTTCCAAAACACTACACCAATCCTTTTTCATACAGAGAAGGGAAATAATGTATGGTTACAAGAGCTGTTTATGTTTTGCTGGGGGTTGTGATTACGCTGTTGTTTTCGTTTGTCTTTGTGAGAAGACGAACAACCTGCAGGAGTCGTACATAAGGTCGCACGATCATGGCGCATGGTCCTGTCTACCCTTCTCATAGTAGAAAACATTTAGTAAAATTTAACACCACTTTTTAAATTAACTTTGGCTCTATATTAAAGTTACTTTTCAACCAAAATGATTCTTTGAGTGAAACAAGACAAAATGAATATTTGATATAAAGCCAAAGTTAATTTAAACCTGGTGTTGTCTAAAATTAAGTGCCTATATTGGTGTTTAATTTTACCAAATGTTTTACTTAGATATATAGAGGGGAAGACAGGCTAGCGCGACATGATCGTGCGACCTCATGCACGACTCATGCAGGTTGTTCGTCTTCTCACGAAGACAAACGAAAACAACAGCGTAAGCACAACCCCAGCAAAACATCAACAGCTCTGGTAACCATGCCTTATTTCCATTCCCTATGAGAAAGGATTGGCGTGGTGTTTTGGAACGACCTGAGCCATTAAATGCTTCACCAAAAGATGGCAAACGCTTGGTAGTGTGTATGACTGAACGTCAAAAGTACAGCCCTTCATTGCGTAGTGTCATCTTTTGTATTACAGATAAAAAACTATTCAACAGTTTACGAACTTTTTAGATTACCATGTCCATTAAATTCAATTTGGCTTTAATACAAGTAACTCTAAGATGGTATGTTCAGTGTTAATAATTTAACAAGTCACACAATTTTTATGTCAATTAACGCATTAGATCAATATTTCAAAATTAATATACACTTTAAAAGTATTTTCCATTTCCCTCTTATATTATATGCAGTATATTTAAAAGATATTACATTTATGCCCTTAGGGCATTCAATTGAAATATATTACACAGAAACAAGGAACTAGCAGTATTTCCTGAGAAACATCAGTTATCGAATCCCGGAACAACATAATTATTTAAGAAATATTCACCAACAATTTTGTGGTTTTTTTTTTAGATTGAGGACTCTAAAACCTATGCGCACGCGGACGCTTAACAAAATTCCGGTATGGCATGGCCTAATGTACATATGAGTTTTGTTTGTGTATGTATAACATAACACAAACAGTGTTTTATTCTAAAGGTTTATAATTATCATTCTTGAAAATGTATTTTTTTGATGGTTTGTTTGTTTGGTTTAACGCCGTAGCGACACAATATAGGTCATATAACGGCGGTCAGTCAACCTACTCACTCCTCCTGGAAAGGCTAAATCTCTGGATATAGCTGTTAACCAACTACTTAGCGCATACCTTCGTCAGTGTCTGACAACTGCCCTACATAATTAAAAAATCATCGGTAGGAGGGAGAATGACCGTAGATATTATCTCATGACCAAGCTCCACGAAAATATGCCCCGCCCGGGAATCAAACCCACGACCCCTCGAATCAGTAGACTTGCGTGCTACCAACTGAGCTAGCCGGGCGGCACTTTTTTGGTGGAATACATATCAAAATTTAAACATATTTCATTTGTAGGATGCCCTTTACCAATCATATTATTGTCAATAACAATTCACAAAAGTCATGTAATCATTCATTTGTATGACCCCCAATACCTTACGAACAAAAATGATCATCTATTTCATTTGTAAATTATAATAACAATTATCAGAACAGAACAGAACAGAACAGAACATACAATTATTATCATGTAAATATTTATCATTTCATGGTCAAACTCTGTTAGAAAAACATCACGTGATATTCAACAATAACAAGTAGGCCTAATTAATCCAGATAGTAATAAAACTGCTCGCCTTTTAGCAAATCTCTTTTCCGGGCATATTTCAGTAAAATACAATAGCTAAAAAGATAATTGATATTTATTTCTTTCCTGAAAATGACCATTTAGGTTCATCATCAATAAGAGTTCATTACATGTAGATCGTAAGTTAGTTTTACCAAGAAATCATACACTAAGTATAGCGAGAATATTTTGCTTGAATCAAGTACATGTATTGTGTGATAGGTTTTTAAAGGTATATACAGGCAAATAACTGGGCCAAAAGTAGAGAACTGAGTTAAGTCCTTAAAGCAGCGTTAAGTACATAAGAAATAACTTACGAATAACATTTGTCACTTATAACATTCAACTGAACGAATTAAAACATGTGACATACACATTGTTGAAAACGAAAGTAGGATACTGAGGGAATCACCAAGCTATTTATAGATTTGTTGTACATCGAACTTATTAAAATTGAATATTTCCATTGGACAATTCTTGTCTTTTAAACATTTTGAGGCGGTTAGGGTATTTTTGCAATGGAATCATACTAAATTGTGCAATCACAAGCACTAGTATCTTCTCATTAGTAAATGTGTATTTTAACACTAATATATTTTAGCTAACCTGACCCACGTGGGTCTAGTTAGGAAACATCCAAAATATTACGAGAAAATTAGAAAAAAAATTGCCAAGTCAAAGTTTACAGTAATAAAAATGTGATGCAAAAAGAGGAAAAGATGAAGATCAAGTTTTGCCTTGCATTCCATTAATAAACAGTCACAATTGCCGCGATAAAATACTAGCCATTGTATATTGCCATTTTATACTTCCTTTACTAAATCATGTACCTTAAAAGTCACTGACGATAGTATGCTTCTATAAAATAATTAACAGCTAAATCGAGAGATTTGGTCTTTCCAGGAACGGTGGGTAGGTTGCCTGACAGCTGTGATATGACCTATATGATGTGTTATTAAAACCATTAAAGGCACTAAAGTCAACCAAAAATAAAACATTTGGCGCCATGGACAGATTCAGTATCGGGAATGTATTGACAGTATGTGTAAACAAAGATCGATCGTCATTTTTGTCGTCTACGAATTGTACATTAACAAACAAATGACTTGAACAATTCTTCTTAATTAAACGTAAAAAACCTAGACATGTATAGGCAGATTCAGTGGAGGATCAGAGGGGTCCGGACCCCCCCCCCTGAAATTTCCAAAATGCACCTGTCCATGAGTGTATTTTTTAACTGTAAGCCACTTTTAAGTTGCAAGAAGCGATTTTCTCTTGTACACCTTTGTGTTTAATATAGATCTAATGATTATATAGATTTTAAAAAATAACATGTAGCGTTATTCTGCGAACAATGTATAATTTGGTTGTGGTTTGCAAGTTTGGACCACCCCTAGAAAAAATTTGGATCCCCCCTAGAAAAAAATCCTGGATCCCCCTCTGGCATGTTTATCCATATAACTAAATTATTAGATTCGATATCACGTGACATCTGGTTTTATTTTAAGGCCGGCTTTTTCAATGGCTGAACCCTTCAGAATCTTAATAACATTATTTTTAGGGATGTAACGGTTAACATGTACCGGTTAATATTGCAATACGAATTCTGACAGATTTAACCGGTTCGTTCTTCTCTGAACCGGCTTTTCCAGTTATGTTCCATACTGATTGTTTTTATCAGAAAATATGAGAAAATAATTGTCTTGTAAAGTCTCTTTCAAACTGCATTTTTCTAACTTATTCAAACATTTGCGTATGAGATCATTTGAAAATACAAATAAATATATTATGTATAATATTGATCAAATTTAGACGATGCACGTGCGTTAATTTTTGCTTCCTATGTCTATGCAAAAAAAACCATTTCGTATTGCAATACTTTGCAATACGTTTTTTACCCTATAAGGCCGGCATTCCATCTATACGGGAACATGTAGCGTGAACGTGAAGCGCGAATGCGCAAAATCAAACAAACGATTTTCTTTTGTATGTATTCCATTTCGGCGTAAGCGCGACGTGAGCGTGAAACGCGAATAAATGACATGTGACCGTGTAACGTGAGCGAGGAAACCGATCGCTACATGTAGCGATTTTTCACGTTCACGCACGGCATTCACGGACGAAAGTCACCATGGAAGGTCCTCTGTCTATGCCGGTATCAATTTAAGTGCGTGTATTTTTGCAAGCATGCTTGTGACAATTCTGTTGCAATTACAAAATTCAGCTATCAAATTATTATGGCACTACATGTCCAACAAAAATGGACGAAACATTTTGTGTTACCATTCTAGTTATACTATAGATTGTTCTAGTTTTAAATCATTACACGGTGATTGCTATGGCCTGGTGGGCACCGAGCTTCAAGTGCCATCTGCATGCATTGGTTTTTTCTGTTACAATGTAACGAACAAGCCTTGTTGCTTTCACATCATGAAATCATGAAAGGTGAAAATGGCATATTGTAATGACACGAGATCGACTTTCTTAGTTAGATCGTAAAGTTTGACGATACCGTCTAATTATGAGTGTTACATACTTTCTGAAGTTAAACTAACGTAGAATAAACTATTTCGATAGTGTCAGTGATAGTAATTATTTATTACTGTCATTTCCACAAATATTACATTCTAGTATGCGTCTTTTACCAGACCCATTATAGGAATACATTCTGTTCAAAACTGATTTGATTGGCCGTCAAAAATAACCTGCTTCGTGTAAGACCGTAGAGATTATCAAACTTGTAAAATATACATAGTCCAGTCATCAACATGAAATAATTGATAGTGTTATTAATGGGTATTTTTTTCTTCTGAAATGAACAGTCTTGGACTTCAAAGTTTTCAAAACCCGTTTTATTTTGCAATAACTAAAATGGTATTTATGACGGATCTTTGCTTTACCATACCTCGAATGATTTACAGTGTTAACTTTTGTGACGCCAAGAATCTTATGTTTAATATTGGGAACATGATATTAAAATTGGTGATCTTTTTGTTCCCATATATTATAATTAATTAACTCTGATAATTTAGTCAGCAATTTTGAAGCCATCACTTTCTACGATTTGTAAAGTTGCCGCGAGCAGCTTATTGACCACAGAGACAGGTCCTAAGTTACACACGCAAACATTGGTCACGGTAGTATTACACTCGTTTAATTAATTATATTGACCTTAATTACGACGCCCCATACAACTTTCAATAAATTAAGGATAGGCGACCTGTGCATATTTTCTAAAAAAATCTTACGAAAAAAGATATCGCAAGTTAATTTTACTTTCGCAGTTGAAAGTCAGAAAGACAATAAACATATGTATGATATGATAATAAAATGTATACTCTATTCTACATATTTCATGAAAATTTGGAATCAACTGGCGAAAATATGACCGTATTATGGATATTCCCTGCTTTTGACTTACGATGATTTTTATCGTAAGTTTTTGTGTGAAAAGAACCACTGTCCTTCAGACTAAACTCAACAACAGTGTTTTAGCCCAAACAAAATTGTTCAATCGAAGGAACTCAATAAATAGCGTAAATCCGTTTTGGCAAAACATAGTTCTGTATTTGAAAATTATTATATACATTCTTCAGTTATAGATTACCCTTTAAAAGACGCGTAAAAATTTAAAAAAAAAGAAAAAAAAGGAAAAGAAAAAATGTAAGAAACATACCTATGTATTCAATATTATCGTCAAACCAATATTCCTTGTCACCATGGATCAAGTTTCCTTTCAGTAAATCTAAAGTTTGAGGTTCCATCATCACAGAGTTTGTATTGTTGAAATATCGGAGATGTGAACGTTTATGTGACACTGATTTCACGTCACGTGGTTCATGTCCAATAAAGTAGTTAAGTAATATAAGCTAGCAGATATATATATATAACATATATATATAGAGAGAGAGATAGCTTATTTTCAAAACATATATTTAAACCAGCGAAACAAGTCTGTATTTGACTTCAAACTAATAAAATCAAGAGGCAACCGGATATTTTTCGTTTTCATATACATTTTTCTTGTGCCTGGACGGCATTTAATTGCCGTCACTGCTTTATTTTCACACATACATGTACCAAATGTAGTGGGTATCATAAAATATTATTGAAGATAGTGGACTTCAATGGTAATAAATCATTAATGGTTTTTGATCATAAATCATCAAAATAAAGTTTATCATTAAAATTTTTATCATTCCGAAATTAAGTATTAGTCACGTGATCTTTATTAACGTACACAGAGACTTAAAAATTCCCAATCTAAATCGAGAATCTTGATAACCTCTGGGTACGAGAATGCGACATCTTCAGAAATTCTCGATTTCGTCAAATACTTGCAGCAACCCAAAATAGATATGACTAAAATAGTGCATAAATAACTTACAAGTCTTTGTCCGTAATTACTCATGTTAGCTTGTCAATTGTAAATGTTTACTCTGAATCCTCTGCACATTTTATTTTTACAAATGACCTAGTTTACCATTCGATTCATTTTTTGTGCGGACGATTGGAGCTTACGAACAATATTCACGAGACTAATTGTTTTTTCTGGGGGATAGAAAGGAAGTATTTATTTCATGCGCAATATGGTGTGTTTTTTTATTTGTCTAGTAAAAGAAATAGGTGAAATACATGCTCATGTTTGCCTTTATACATGTAATAATAGCCGTCGATAACGTAACTGCAGACCCCCTGTGAAGTTGATTTCGTAAAAAACGGTTAATTGTGTGCCGATCTTAATCTTTGCAATAAACACCATCATAGAAACAAATATTACTGAACTTATATAGTTGTTGTACTCAGTTATAAGTCTATTCAAGCTACACTGGGGTCCTAAAGTTTGTTTACACATTTATTTTTCTCATATTTGCTCTAAAAACTGGAATGTTTGTAGATATTATGTGTATATTTGTTCAATACGCATAAAATAAAAGCCATTTTTCAACATAAACCACATTTTTACAAGCGGAATGTATGAATTAACATAACTGAAGGTTCAGATTAGAATTAAACTCACAACAAGATGTGAAGTATATCTAAGTATATTCAAAAACATGTGTAAAGAAACTTTTGGACCCCAGTGTATATATTCCAAGCATTGTCGGACTGGTCATACGAAGTTCATATGTTAAACTAAATGAATGCCGATGTTAATGAACTTATTACATACATTCTGAACTTGATATATCTGCACTAAAACATAAGTGTATCTATTTTCATATATAATTAACTTATTTGTTATCTATTATTTTCTTTCTATTTATGTACATGTATATTTATGGTTCATCTCACCGCGCCTAGATAAAACACAATTAGATTTAAGCCTTTCGAACCCATTTATACGAGATATCTTACAATGAAGTTATTGTATCTAAATACATGATAAGAGTTAGTACGTACATGTATATACATGTAATTGAAAATGAAAATGTACACGTGCCTGTTGTATACACTTACTTTTTTTTATTGAATTACTTTAATCTCACATTAACATCCATGCACTACCAAGTACTTATTTGTGTGAATACTAGCTAGAATGGACATGTGTTTTCGTGTTCAATTTGTGTGTTTTTGTGTTATAACAAACAAGTGTTTGTGTACATTCTGAAGATCACGTGACTGTATATATACTCTGTATATTAAGCTTAAAGAAAGTAGCGCGCCGGGATTTAGAATCTCGTGTCCTGAAGGGGGTACGGGTTCGAATCCCACCCGGGAAGGTTATAGGTAAATACCCTTCCATGAAAATTTGACAATAATGTCCATTTTCTTTCAATAATAAGATATATGGAGAAGTTTCCGGCCTTGCGGAAGGGTAGGTCAGTACTGGTTATGGACAAGGGTCCAGGAAAGCTAGGTTTGGTGCGCTGTACGCCGTAAAATGACCTAAATTGTGTTTAACCCCCCCCCCCCCCCCAAAAAAAAACACAAATTAAAAAAAACTAAAAGGAAGTAACCCACCCTGCTGCCGATGACTAAATTCAAATTCAAGTTTAACGTTGTTTGCTGGTATACAATCTCGTTTTATTACTTTCATTTTACAATACATCATTTCATTTTAAAGCGTCATTATTTCTAATTATTCCTTTACTTTCTTTTTTAAATGTCTATTGTATCTCAGAGTAATAACCACAAGTTTAATGTCATCGATTTAAAGTAATAAATGTTATTTTTACCATACAAAATACCTGGAAAAATGACGTCAATTGCAAACTATTTTATTAGAATCTGTTGTTATAGCAACAAGGTACATCGCCATGTATCTTAAACCATAGTTTAATATCATAATGCATTTTACATCTAACACAATTCAAAGTAAAACTGGTTGATTGATTTCAAACATTGGCTGTATTTATATAAAAACGCCAAGCTAGTGATTCAAGGTCAGAAATGTTTGTTTATCAAGAATCGTTAGTTGTGCAGTCAGTTGGTAGCAAACCGGGATATCAAATCGAATTTCCCGAAGCCTTGAACGCCAGAGTTTGAATCCCAACCCGGATGAGCATACATGTACCGTTCCATAAAAAGTGACTAAAATGTCAATTTTCCTCCTGTAATAAGGTATATAAAGAATGTGGCGACCTTGTAGGAGGGCATGTGAATATTTGTTATAGGCTAGTGTCCAAGCAAGCTAGATTGTGTGCGCTGGTAGTCGTAAATTGACTATTACTATGTTGGCCCGGTGTTTAACCCAATATACTTAAAACAAAATCGAAAAAGATGTGTTTTACAATCTTTGGCAAATACACAAAGAGTCATCTTTTCACCTTAATGAAAGATCTATGAATTGTACATTTAACTGCAGCAAGGTAAGAACATTTTGACACAGTCACATGTGAGTATTAACTAATGTCTGTACAATTGAAACTTGAATTTACAATACTTGCACTTGGGTAGAAATATACCATTTTCGAAGTTGTACATACATATGGTTTTTATTTGTTTGGCACTTCAGTACCGAACAAATCAATTTACCATAATTCAGACCCTATCAGATTTCATAAGTTACCGAATTCGAAAGAAGTCCCTTAGTATATAACGTAAATAGCAATTTAAACAGATTATAAGTAGCCTGTTCAATTACCCTAAACGTTCCAAATCGTTCCGTAACGATACATTCGGAACTCCTCGGCCATTCGCTGCGAATAATCTAATCTAACAAATATACGATCGTTAAGGCAATGAGTAATGTTTCAAAATTTATGGACTAAAAACAAAACATCACTCATTGCCTAAACGATCGTACATGTATATTTGTTTATTTCAACACCGGTAGTTTCAAAATAGCGTCTAAATATGTCCGAGATTATTCGCAGCGAATGGCCGAGGAGTTCCGAATGTATCATTACGGAACGTTTTGGAACGTTTAGGGTAATTGAACAGGCTACTGCGCTGACAAGCGCAATAATTTTCATACACGTGAAAACCGAACTATTTTTCGGCGTAGCTGTCTAAGCTGGATTTTGACCTACATTTCTGTATAATGACGTCTGTCTGGGGATTTCGGAAATCCGCCGTTCTATTGGATGATTTTATAAGCACTGAGAATGACGTACGGGGGAAACAGAGAAAACCCCCCCCCTTCGATTGGATGGCCCTGACACGCGCGAAAAAATAAAGGCCACACTATTGTAATGCAGTGTTTTACGAAATTTTGCTTCGTTCGTAGATAATTTTTTTTGGGTAGACTTCTATTGCTTTCCAAAGTGTTTTTTTTTATTTTGTAACAATAAAAAGTTACGTGTCAAACACAATATTTTATGGGTAAAATGAATTACGTCTCCAGATGTGAACCGGTTTCTAGTAAAAAGTCTGACATATAACCCAATAATTATTAAATTAGCCTCACTACGTCCAGTTTCCGGGGTTTACACTTTGAGAGTCACAGCTCCACATATACACCAGAGGTGTGTTCAACAATGCGGGCGCTCGCTCGAGCGCCCGCCTCGCGAATTGTTATGTTATTGAACGACTGCGAGCGCTCATTCTATAAATAGTAGAAGGTGAAGATATCGGTCAGTCAGACCGTTTGTGTACAGAATGGCAAGCGCTCGCTATAAAAATCCAAGACCGAAGTTTAGATCGATGTAAATCCCTTTGAAATACGATAAATACACAGAAGGCTTGAGATTAAAGCGTTGTATATTTCGTATTTGGTTATTTTAAATCTGTTATATATTTTTTTCAATGTACCGATTAGAGTACCGGTACCAAAACGAAACGGTATTTACCGGAATTTATATAACAATTTATAAGCGAAACACCTCTCGAGCTGTATCGCAAGCGCACGCGAGCGCACGCGCGAGCGCCCGCGTTCAGAACGCGGGCGCTCGATGTCGCCCCGAGCGCTCGCATTGTTGAACGCACCACTGTTCATTGTTATTGTTATGATGTCTATAAATAGTAACAAGGAGCTGATAAAGACTACAGGTAACCGTTCGCTGGTTGGCAAGAAATGATAGCGAGTAAATACAATGAAAACACAGTAATTTTAAAATTGCAATTACTAAGTCATTTTTCATCAAACAATTTTGCATTTTATATCACTAGAAAGGTCTTGAAATTCATATTTTGAATATCTAAAAATTATTTGTCAAAAAGAATTGTTTTTTGTTGGCGAGTGTTTTAATGATCTGCCCTATGAAACATTTAATATTCATAGCTCGAAGAGTTATGTTTAATCAATTTAATCGTGCGGTTAAAGTGCTACTAGGGTATCAGTATTTTTTGTGAGCCACAAAATAAGAAATCTAGATGAATCGGTCTAGTAAACGCAGTTGTACCCCTTGTATATAAGTATATTAAAGGTATGTTGGAAAAATCAAAGGTAGGTAACTTGACAATTCCCTGTGGTTATCAGTGTACGGCAATTGCATTGGCTGTCATATTGTTTACGGTAGGCAATCATGTGCCAAGTCTGCGAAACTGGTCTGCAAATGTTGTTGATGAAGTGATGATGCGTGGTCACAACTTGTATGAGCAAATACTAACGGAATCTGGCAATCCATCACCACGTCAAAAAATAGGTTTTAACATTAGTGGTCCTATGTAAATGGCTCTTCTGTGACCTTTGTACTTTTCCTTAGGTGAGCACCCAGGGCCCTTTGGGCCCTCTTGTTTTTAAATCGACGCCGTTTGTCTTTTTTAAAGACATTTCTTGTTTGTTTTACTCGCAACCGTTCTGACCGCCTATGGCTGACACTATTTATTGAACACCTATACGTAGCGTTCTAACAGCTTATTATTTCACAGTTCTTAAACACCAAGCACTGTCGCTAATAGAGACGTAATAAAAATGATGTTATAGACGAGTCCGTGGAGAACAATTAACATTGATAATTAACATTGATACAGTATTCCCATTCTGTATATAACCTGGGTTAAATAAAGTGTATATTATGTTCTGTTCTGTTCTGATTATATTGCATTAAGAGGTAGCTAAATTAGTGCTATATTAAATAGAAAATAACTCTCTGAAGCGTTTCGTCAATTTTCAATACTTTCCATTAGCAGCATACGGATCCGGTGATACAGCACAACAGATGTATTAATTATCATACAACTTCACTAACATTGCGTTTACATTAATTTCATGTTATTACATTTAATGGGTACAGTGGCATATGAAATAAAAGAAAAATATATGGGGTCCAAAAGTTTCACAATACATTTTTTCAAACTGTCTTATTTTTTATTACAAAATTTTGCAGACAAATTTTCGTGTTTTAATTCTATATTTATTCTTCATTAAGAAAATTATTGATGGTTTAAGTTAAACCGCATATTAGTTGTGGAACATATTTTTTTTAATTGGATTTAACGTCGTATTCAACACATATTTTGGTCATATATACGACGGCCAGCTCTTCCTACTACTACTAGGTTTCCTGGACACTTTTCTATTACCAGTACTAACTTACCCTACCACGAGGCCGACAACTTATGTATACGGTATGACCTACCGCGACCGGGCTCGAACCCGCGATCTCCGGATTCAAAGTCAGACATGCTAACACCCCGGCCGCGGCTTTGTGGAACTTATAACTACATGTAAAGAACATCGAAGTACATGTATACTTCAAAACACCAAAATTTAATAAGTGTAAAGAAACTTTTGACCCCAGTGTATATACGTGTAGATATAGTCGCTTACATGTAAAGTAACAGCTACATCCAGAGATTTAGCATTTCCAGAAACGGTGAGTAGGCTGATTGACTGACCGTCATGATACTCTTTTAATGTGTTGCTACGGCGTTAAACCCATCTAAAACAGTATAATAATAAGCTTAATACGCATAAGTACAGATAAAAAACTATTAAAACAAGTTAATGTTCATGTAATCATAATATTACATGAATGACTAAAAATATATGTTGAAATGACGCATTAACATTGTGCTTGCTTATACCACGTGCCATTTTACTACTATAGTGAATCATAATAGCAGAAAATAAGCCCTCAAAGTAGGATTTTTCCATAACCCTTTTAATATTTCACCATTTTTATGAGAAAGCGTGGAGTCCCCCATTCTAATAAATATCCTATAAACATGTAAAATGTTATTTAAAAAAAACTACAGTAAGTACTTATTTGTAGTAAAGTGAAGTAGTAAAACAACGAGGACAATAGAATATGAACATTATTTAAATATAGCACTTTATATTTAGTACAGAGACTAACTGCTGTGTGAACATATTTTATATCAGTCACACAATGTACAAGAAAGCTGGTAACTGACGTGTTTTAGCGCTAACTAATATTAAATATTTCACAGGTAGTTTCTCAACCAAGATTTGCAAAGATCAAGGTCATTTTGTAATAATGAATTATGCAATTTTTATGTAATTATTTTTAACCATGTTTAATCAACATATATATGTCGTACATACATGACTGTACCTCTTATATATTTATTGTCACATAGTCTATATAAAATGTCAAATGTTGACGATTTAAGGTCTTGTTTTCTCTCGCTCCCACCCTTCCTCTCTCCCCCTTACAATGACAAATACATTTTCTATATATTTTTATAATACTTAACGAAACTCTTAACCTTGCATCGATAAAGAAGCATGAAAGCCATGCAAGCAGACGACAGTATGGTCCTATACACAGTTTCATTATCGATGGGACATAATTGTTGAAAAATAAAAAGTTCCTACAATGGGAAATCGGTGTACTTAGGAGTTTCTTTACGTATACATGTATTTTGAATTACAGTAAAACCTCTGCAGAGCGGCCCACACAGAGAAAATCCTCTTCACATGAACAGCTTTTGAAACTTCCCTTAGGCGTATTTTCAATTAAATTAACCAATGCAGAAAATACCACTGAACAGCAACACATTGTAGTCCCCCAAGTGGGTGTTGTGCAAGAGAGGTTATACTGTATATAGTTTATTTGTTCTAAAATTATACACATAAATTTGATCATGATTCAACGATGAGATTGTTATATGTAACAACATTGCTCGTATTTGTTGACACATTCCGCGACAAATGCAATTGTCTTTGTTCTGGTTACCTTGAGATCAGTGTTGGGTTGTCTGGCACTGTCCTACACATCTGAATGATTTGTTAGTATTTTAAATGAAGTGTTTTTGTTTTATAAAACTATGATTTTTTCAAATGGTAATATGTCACAATGTAGTAGATATTATGATAATGTAGGAATCCTCGTAATTTACCATATGATCCCATGACACCATAGTTCCCAACTACTCTAAGGAACTTTGTGCCGCCTTGTCCCTCTTCTCTAGAATTTCTTCTAGCCAAACCGGCTCTTCCATTCCACTACCCCCAAAGCCCAGACCTACCCCAGCTGCGACCTACCTAACGGCCTCGTCATACAGAGCCTCGACCTACCCCACGGCCCTGACCTAGTCTATTCCTACCCCGCCTGCGGCCAGGGCCCCGTCCTACCCCACCTACCTTAGGGCCGCAACCTACCCTAGGGCCCGACCTACCCCAATGCTCAAACCTACCCCTGGGCACCCACCTACCCCAGGAGCGGCGTCTACTCCCAACCTGTCCTAAGTACCAGGGCCCCGAGCTGCCCCAGGGAACAGACCTCGATCTACCCCCAGGAACCAACCCCCAGGCCAGGGCCAGACCTTCCCAAAGGGCCCGACCTACCCAACCTCCGAACACCCCTACCGCAGGATCTGTAAGCCCGGAACCCCAGATTCACCTGCTCCCAAATCTTCTACCTCTACCTTCTGCCCTAGTATTCACCTAACCCTCTACCCTACCGGGATCCTCTGGTATCCCAGGATTCTCATTAATCCCAGGAGGTGGCAAGAACGAATTGCTGGTATTCAGAGGTCTCTTCCGTAAAGTCACTCCTAGCCCCACCCAAGGAAGCCGGTGTTCGACTCGTGAAAGTCAAACACAAAACATGCACCTCAACACCGTATTAAAGAGTGGAAGCGCTTGTATAGAGATGCAGAAATCCCCCAAGCAAGGAGGGACAACAACCTCTACAGAAACAATCTCACCCAGGAGACGGGTGTTCAACTCGTGAGAATTAAACACAAAATTAGCGTCTCTATCCCGTTCAGTACAGATTGAAACGCTAAGACCAGGCTGTCAACCAGGTCATCCCCAAAATATAGGAGGAATATAGGAACATTTTTGCAAGAAATATAGGAGGTTTTGGACATTTTTGAGGCAAAATATAGGAGTTTCCAACTTAAAATAGTATCATTTTCTGCTACTATATATACATATAATTAATATTACAATAACTACCTTTCACTTACTGTATTTTACAATAGTCATTTCATGAGTTTAGTTGTTCAAAGTTAATGGTTTCGTTCATCTGTACGGTAGACACATTAATCATTGACTGTCAATGATTAAAATACTAATACTGATTTAACTGACCTGGCTTTCTTAGAGGCAGGTTCCAAACTGCCAACAGAAGTGCCACTGGTTGATAATGGACCGCAAGCCTCTTTTCTTTTTACAGTTGCTGCACTTCTCTTCTTACTCAACCCATTTCTTTTCTGCTGACAAGTCTGCAATCCTTTCCTCCCCTTTTCCATACGTTTTTCCGAACTTTCAAGTATTCCCCAGTGTTTTTTTTCAGGCCATTTTGGGGCCGATATTGGGCCCCATTCCCCTCTACAAATAGTATATATTTTTCCCCTTCCCAGGTAAAAAATTCCCCTGTCAAGAGTGTCCTTAAACTTTTGTACTTTTTTATAGCATTTTTGCCCATTCCTCAAGCATTACAGTGAAATCACAGATGAATATATAGGTTCAATAGTTGAAATTTCATATAGGTAGACAGAAATTTTACTCTGTTAGAGGATCCATGTTATCTAAAGTATTGAAAAAAAATTCCCCAATTTTGTTTTTGTCGCTATTTTCCCCCTAAAAAAGGCCCTGCCACCTTTCCCCTATGAGTGAAAATAAACACTATTCCCTGTGCTACCAGTATTTCAAGATCATTCTTTGCTTTCATAGCCGCAGATAACTTCTTTGTAGCCTCTTTGAGAAGCACCTCTGCACTTTTTAATACATTGTTATATTCCTCTTCTTCCTTTCTCAACTGATTTTCTTGTTCATCAAAGCTCAAACTAAGCCGTGTAATTTCATCAAGCTCCTTTTGTCTCAGTTCTTCGGCTTTCCTCTTTTCCAGATTTTCTCTTTTCTTCTTCAGATCTTCCTCTTTCTCTTTCTGAAGTCGTTCTTCATACCTGGATTTTGCTCTTGCTGCTAAGCAAACTAGCTTGTTAGGCAACTGTAGATTGTGAACACATTTCACCTGAGAAACTTTATCTTTGGCCAGTCTTAAACCATTTTGGTTTTTATGTTGAGATTGGTTCTCTCTGGTGTAACTGCATTTTTATTATCTGACAATGACCTCTCCACATCTGCGTTACCATGGGCTAAATTAGAGCAGACTTGACAACTTTGGACAGTGTTGGGTACTTGATCAGTCGACTAGAGGTCTTTTGGTCAGTCACGTTCTTCCAGTAATGGTCTACTCTTACATACTGCCCTTGCTCATCTTCTGACCACTCTTTGGGCACCTCTGATGTGCTGCAGTCAAGCCACTCATTCTTCAATGACGGCATTTCATCTTCACCGATCACATGGGGTAACTTCTTGGCAACTAATGTGATGGCTTTTGGTCCCTTATCATTCATCTTCAACAGAGGATGCAAGAACTGTAGACTATGCAAAAGCTCACACCCAAGAGGGAGTCGACGTTGCAGGTATTCAGCAACCACACTGTAGAAGCTCTTGACATCTTTCATGATGGATTTGTGCAGTTCCTTAGGCATCTTGGAGAGTTGGCGTTTGCTTTTCTCTCCAATCTCAACCTCTTTGTCAGGCAGATGGTTCCCTGTGTCATTAACCTTGATGTCAATGAGACTTTTGCTGGTCTTCTCGCCCACTGCATCATTCTCGAGGAATCTGAACATCAGTGTTCGCAGCAATGTTGAGCATTCGTCCAACAATATATGAACAAGTGGACCCCTTGTCTGAAAGAGGGTCAGGAACCGTTCAAACAGAGGAGCTACTGATGTCAGGAAGGCAAATTGGAATAGAAGCTTTTTTGTCTACCAGGCCACGACATATTCTTTTGTACCTTTCTCTGCTCTCCAGCTGTTTAAGTGCAGACTTGGATTTTACTGATTTGGAGAGTCTGACAGTAAGGTAATCAACGCTTACCTTCCAGTTTTTTAACACTCTGGTCATAGCTGGCAACAATGTCAACCATCTGCTTGGGACATGTCGTAAAAACAGGCTTTCATCCATGTCATACTCCAATTGAAGGTCCTTGAAATCTTTTCTTCTGACTGGCTGCTGTCTGAAGAATTGATGCATGTCAAAAGTCATCTCTTCTGCATCACTTCCAAAACAGTTGAGACCTTTTCTAAAAGCATTGTGCACTGTATGGAGATTGCAGGGTTCAAAGTCAAGCAAACCTGGGTTGCCATCTGCCTTCAAACTGTCATTGACTTTGCCATGAATAGATTTGTTGACATTGGGGCCATCAGATGAGAGACTTATCAACTTCTTCAAGGGTAGGTCTACTTCTGAATCATTTCTCAATTCAAGGAGAGCTTCACTTACAATGTCAGCTGTTGCATGGCCAAAGTGAACAGCTTTCAGAAATCTAACAGACACCTCTCCTTCAATACTGCTCCAAAATCTGATTAGTATGTCCATTTGTCTGCACGGCTGTGTTGTAGTAGTGTCGTCAAACATGAGAACATATTCTAAATTTCCATCTATCACTTCCTTTACAATTGATTCTGTCAAAAATGGTCTTATGGCCTCTGAAATGATGTATGATGCACTTTAACATCTTCTGAAATAATTTGTCAACACCATCACATGACCTAAAAGAGCAATCAGAGGCTGCTACTTTAAAACACCACAACAGCTTAGATTCTGTGACTTGATGTTTCAAAGGCGGACTTGTAAATACATGCATTTGTCTCTGTTCAGTTTTGCTTGGGGTGGCAGTAGCTGGTTTATTTGACGAAGTTTCTTCAAAGGATTTCCCTGTTGCTTCCACTGGTTTACCATCTTTCTTGCTCAGCAATGTTTAGGTAGTGTTTTTACCAAAACGAGTATCTGAAATCTGTCTGTGTTTCGCAGATTTACTGTGCTGTTTCACCTGAATGAAACCACTGTTGTTGACAAAAAATTGCTTGCAGCATAAAGTGCAGAAAGCTACTTCAGTATTTCCTTTTACAAACTTTCACCAGTGAAACACTTTAACACCATTGTCATCCTCTAAATTTAGCCTTAAAATGACCTAAATTGTGTTGACACGGCGTTAAATCCAGTAATCCTAGATGGACACGACACATAGATGATTCCCCTTGATTTTGGGGTCAATAGTTCAAAGGCCAATGTGACCAGAAGCATAAAATCCTGTCCGCTCAATACTTTGAAACTATTCATTCTGGGATCAGCTGAAATAATGTATAAGTAATTCTAAAGACAAAAATAATTTGTGACACAAATAATTTTTAACGACAGTTTATTATTAAACGTTGATAATATTTAAAAAGCAATAAATGCATTTCAATTTGTCCTTTCATAATATGTTAATTATAAATGTATAATAATTTTACAAAAACATGTTTCAAGTGGCACTGTCAAGACTGGCAACTAAACGTGCTGATAAAATATCAAATAATAAAGGACATAATAACACTTGTCTATTAAATATAAGTATAGTCCAACAGAATTAACCAGAGCTTGACCTACCTAATTATAACAAGAGCACCGCTAGGCGGAGCATTATATGCCCGTAAGTGTTGTTTTTTAGTTAAGTGCTCCGGAAACTGTTTTCAGTTTTAAGGTAATAGTGACCTTGACCTTTGACCTTGTGACCCCAAAATCAATAGGGGTCTTCTACCTGATATGGACAATCATCGTATGAAGTTTGAATATTGTGGGCCACATGGAACTTAAGTTTTGCTCCGGAAACCAAATTGCTAACAGACGGACGGACGCCGGGGGGGTATAACATCATATGCCTGAAATTCTTTCGGACATATAATAATTACACGCTTCACTTACATTAAATCGCGAGTTTACGTATGTGTGTATACGGTTATACATGAGTTCATAATAACCGATGTGACTATAAATCAATTAATTAAACGTGTCATGTTATTGTTCTTTTAATTTTTGACACATTAGTTTTTGGGGAAACAAGTAAGTCAGCAATATTATGGCACAGTTTCAAAGTATTTATTCTTATGAAAAAACATTAGTTGTTCAGTGCGTTTATTTTGCCGAACGCTTCCGATAAAGCGCGATCACAAACGAAGACAAAAATAGACTGTAAATACTGAGTTTGATATATTTTTGCATAAAGGTCAAGCGTAGGTTAATTATGTTGGACTATATAAATAAAATACCCACCAAAAGTTTGGGGTCAAAGGAAATTAATGAAATGCTTATATTTCAATGATAAGTTTTGGCAGAACCATTTTTTTCATTATATTTGATACCAACCATATTATGGTTGGTGATAAGATGAAAACAAATCTTGAGAATTAACCAGGGCAGCATATTATCAAAAATCTTACAACATTTAACAAAACAATATAGAAGGATTTACAGCTAAAATCAGTCGTAAGACGCTTGATGATACGGACCCTAGATTTATAATATTCAGAGTCTGATATTCAAAAGCTTCCAAAACCAAGTTCAATGTAATTCTTTTCTATAAAATAGATTTTAAGCTAATTTGGTAGTCTCAACAACCAATAGTGCCATAACAAATAAGCTAAACTAAAAATCATTTCAAAACAAACTACGGATAGATTAAATGATTTACAATCTTAATTTCAAATTTGTAGATTTTTGCCATTTAACATATAATATTACAATGAAGTATGTGTACAAAAACAATAAAATTAATTTTGTATTTTCTGATTTTCAGTAACAAATGTATTAAAAACATTGTTTGTCAGTGCAGCTAGAATAATTTAGGTTCCGGAACACATCTATATGCAATAACACTGATGACGAGAAACATGCACATTCACCGGTACATGTACATCATTTATAATGTTTTAACACATCGAGGGTTGCCCACAAGACCGTAGTAACTACGTTCTTTTAACAATGCACTTACTTCAGTCTTGCGGGCAACCCTCGATTTATATATAACACCATTAAACAAAAAAATAAGTATAAAAGATGTTGAGGACAATACACAGGACTATTCCATGAAGGGCTAATATGCTCAAGTAAAAATAAGAGCATACATTTAAGACATGCATATATGTATAAAGAGGGTCAATAAAAGCAATAGATTCACATTAATATTTTGGAAGCTATGTAAACATGGAACCCAATCCTATCCCCAAAGTCACCCAACCCTACCCACAGGTTCCGCCTACTCTCAAGGGACCTCACTACATCAAAAGCTATAAGAAAACAATACAGTAACACACATCCAAAATTATGTTGCCAAACTTCAACTTTGTAAAAAATTCTGAGCATACAAGGGACTTCTATATATTTATTCTTACATATGGCCCAACAAAGTGCGTTAAACAAGGAACAATGAAAATGTATCTTATTTAGTGACATATTTTCAATAAAAGTAAAGCACCAGTATTCACCTTATACAAACCTTGTTCTTAAGCCTTATACGAACCTTGTTCTTAAGTTTTTTTTACAAAATAAAAATTTAAAGTAATACTGCTAAAGTCATTGCTCTTCATAGGTTGGCTGATAAAGTACAACGGTACGAATGAAGAAGAAAACCAATACCAATAAAATATCTTGAATACCAAATACATTTGTATATCTAACAAGCAACACCAACGCAGATACTAATGTAAAAAAAATAATAAATAAAAATGTAAACTTATAAGGGGAAATATTTTTAAATAATAAAGACAAATGCATTTTATAATAATATTATGCACCAAAATAAAACAACAGTGTTTTAATAAAAAACAACAACATCAACAACAACGACCCCTCGATCAGTA
This sequence comes from Mactra quadrangularis, assembly GCA_025267735.1. Classification (NCBI taxonomy): domain Eukaryota; kingdom Metazoa; phylum Mollusca; class Bivalvia; order Venerida; family Mactridae; genus Mactra; species Mactra quadrangularis. Next base: position 57,889,718 of record CM046303.1, on the reverse strand, counting down.
GATTTGTGTGCTACCAAATGAGTTAGCCAGGTACACATTTGTAACAGGGCTGCATATAGAAAAAGATTACATTAAAGCCACTAAACGAAGACAAAATCTTTATCATTAATTTAAAAACAAGTAAAACTATCAAAAAGACAATTGAATATAACTGCCTTTGGATTATAATAACTCTCTGTAGCGGGCTCCCTTTTTAGGGGTCAAGTTATTCAAAATATCAATTTCTTATAAAAGTGGGGTACTTTTATAACATGCAAATTAGATTACGGAGATACTCTCTCAGCCAATCAAGTTGCTTAAAAGGTGTTTGGTAAAACTTACACAAAATTGTAAAGTGATGGATATGTCATATCGTTTTTCCAGTGGTTTACTCGAGAAATCAGTGCGTGCAAATATTGAGTACGCAAACATTTAAACTGATGCTAAAAAGAAACGCCTCATTTCAACTAGGTACACAATTTTCGTGATTATGAATAATATAAGGAAACATTAATGTTTTCACCCTGTAAGAAGTCCTTGGTGACATGCTCAACGTAAAGTCTGTCGTTACTATGCTGATAGATACAGTCATGGCGTTGCCAAAATATAGAGACACTCACCGAGCATAAAAGCTGGTCTATGTGTATGTCCAACCTTGGCAAACAACGAGTTGTGACTTAAACTCGTTTTGAAACATTGATTAATCTAAGGGCGTTACATTAGCCGAAACGCGAATCCTCACTGAACTCTACATTCTCCCAACTCAAGTACATGATCGCGATGATACGAGCGGAGAGATAGACGTTGGTGACGGTGACTTTAGAATCGTTTACGCCAAACAAGAAGATTTCACACTCATTTGGCATGAACGGTCACCCTTTCACCACACATGACGTTAATTGGTTCGTTTCTTTTTCCCGTCAGTACATTTTTATGTATAAAACTATTTACATGATTTCGTGAGTTTTAATTGGCTTTCGCACGAAATTCACTATACAAAAGTGTATTTATCAAAGAAGAAAATTTGTTTTCTTCCGATTTGAAGTTGTGGTTATTTTAGCCACGACGGGATGTTCCGATCTCGTTCGTTGAGTTCCGTGATTTTCCGTAGAGTCATTACCTTGGGTTTTATTGCTAATTTTAAAATAGTATTAGTATAAATTCTGGAGAAAATACTGTAGTTTTTTGTGCCTTGGGTGCGTTTTATATATTCATTTAATGTTTGCAAGAGTTTTAAGCAAACGCGTGATACTTGACAATTATCAGCGTTCTATTTAGTAAAGGGGCTTTAACTCTAAGACCAAACAGCCCGGTTATTTCATTTAGTAGATCATCCTTCTAACAAACATGAGATCATAAGTTAAAACCAAGTATCTGGTACAAGTTTAAAACGGGGGGGGGGCGTAAGTAAACATATCAGGAACAACAACAATAAAGAAACACAGACCTACCATACAACAAAAAAGGTGGGAAATGTTTTAGATTTTTTTATTATTAAAGATGCACCACAAACAAATAACGAATACAAGAACCTAGAGTTCGAATTCAACCTCGGGTGAGCATACATGTACCATTTCCATAAAATTGACAAAAATGTAAATTTGACTCCATTAATAAGGGTTCCGCCTTAAAACGGGCAATGGCAAAATAATTACCACTGCGAATTTAAACTAGGTTCTAGGATGCACCAATCTCAAACTTGCACCAAAATGTTCAAGAAAAGATAATACCAACTGGTCTAGGTAAAAAACTTCGACACACCATTCACTGGATAATGTTGCAAGCAAAATCAAAGCGCTAAAGGCACTGGAGTTGTTCTAACGAGAAAACATGTTGCGCTTCGGTCACCTAATGTGCTGAAAAATGTGACGAAATATGTAGAATAAGATTTCGTTTCTTGAAACATAGACTGCAGAGCTTTCGTTGTATGAAATATATCTTCAAAATGGTGCCATTTGTACTTGTAAACTATACATGAAAGTCCAATTTTAATTCGATTATCTGAATACCGATATCCCAATGTTCAGGTAAATCTAATTTAGAAATTGATTACAATGCATACTCCTATAATTGCACAGGTATAATAACCATAGAGGAGTACAGGGAAATACAATTGAGTGTTCATACAAATTAATTGTATATGTTACTAATATGTATCTATGGATAAGTATTCCTGTAGTTATAAGCCAGCATTTTTTACAGTTTAATCATCATGATTTTATCTTTTAAAAAAAAGAAAACAAACATACAACGGTTTTATATTCATGTATACGCCGCACTACTTTCTGCGCCTTGTTGTTGTGCGATATGAGTTAAGCGTCTGGGCCAAGATATGTTTTATCGTCTACGTATAGAATGAGAGATTAATGCGTCACGCCCTTTCAAATTGGGGTTCACCACAGGGAACTTCACTGTCGTATATATTTTCAGTGTTTGGTAAAATGTAATTATTACAATTTAATTATTAAAACCTTTCTCAGTCATACACGTGTCTGAAGATTTGAGTTCCTTCATGTACCTAAAAGTAGATTTTGTAGTAAGCTTGCTATACTGATTTCTCAAAATTGGCGTTTATAGTTGTTCTTCGAACAATTAATGAAAACTCTGAATATCATAGGTTTGAAGAGTTGAGCCCCGTCGTGTACCTCAAAAAAGTAGAATCCGTAGTAAGGTTGCTACACCGAATTCTCGAATTGGCGTATATAGTTGTTTGACAAGCGAACAACTAAAAACAAACAAATAAAAAGGTAAAAGCATTGCAAAGGTGAAAGGCAAGTAATTATTGAGGTTATGGGAACCACAGCACCTGAAGTAGTTTTTCCGTCAATTAAATATCATTAAAATGAAGACAATCTACACTTTTACTATAATTATCAAGTGCAATTTTGTCATAAATATGTAACCTGAGATTTTTTACACATAAAACACTTCAATAGCAATCTGTAGCAGTTACTGACTATATGAATGTAAATTATATGTAAACCATGTTCTTTGTCTATGGCAAATTTGAACAATCACTTATGGCAATACAATGTATATATCCCTGTTGAAGAGTTTAAACACTAAACATAAATAATAAATGATACCTTCTGCTAAGTGTAAAAGTATATATGCCAAGGTAAATTAGCACAATTACATACAGTTATAGTTCGTACAAAAAACAAAACCCTGTTTACGTTAACAATACAATTAAAATAAATGAACTAACCAACGGCGGGAGATGCTCATGATGACAATAAAATATTAGATACATGTAGTATCAATTATAATTTCTTGTTATAAGTGTCGTGTTGGTGTAATGGTGAAGTGTTCTACCAGTACAAGCATGATTGACTAAGGAGGTGGTGGTTTAATACAATAAAATATACAACCTATTTTTGATAACACAAACACGTAATGTTGTTTTGTACGAACTATATTTTAATACAAACTAGTACTACAAGAACACAAAATTTATGATCATTGAGGTACATTTTAAAACAATAATACACGTAACATAAGAAAGTATGAACACTCTTAAGTTGATAAAGGCAAGTATATCTAATACGGCAAATATGGCACATACGTGTTCATGAATACACGATAAGGATATTGATGCCATAGTGTAAGACAATGACGACACTATGTTATACATGTACATGTAAGTTGATGGGTACATGGGTATTCATTTTTGAATACTAAAAGTTAGGTCATATGAATTTAGACACGGATCAATCAGTGTTAACATTTTCATTATAAATAGTTTTGTCCGATGAAAAAAAATAGAAACAAAATGGTCTGCAATTCTCTTCTTCATCAACAATTATTAAATTCAAGCTTACAAAAAAGCTTTCAAATATTGAGGTTACTTAACCAGTACACAAAGGTAAAATATAAATATAATTTGATAGGTACTTAGATAGATATAAATTATAGACTAGTCATGATAGAATCTTTGGCCCTTTTCTTCTAAACTATTAAGATCACAATATTGTCCAAGATATGAAGGATATTTAGCTGCTATTTGCTCATCTATTTCTGAATTGTCCAACCATTGTAACTTTTCCTGAGATGTTTTAACACAGGTGTGAAACTTTCTGATCATAGAGTCTTTGTTGTTTACAAGAGGTATACAGATTTCACCTGAAATAAAACATATATGTAAACAGAACGCATAACATTGTTTACACTAGAATGTCTTTGAATGACAAAAATGACTGTTGAATGGTTCATTTGCCAAAACTGTTTTGTCCTAGAGATGATTGACTCAGTCTCAGTGAACACGTCTTGCAACTATCGCCAATCTTGCAGTCTTTGATGAACCTTTGGAAAAACCAAATTATGATACAATATTTAGAATAAGTTTTAACAAGGCATATCATCACATTTTAAAGAAGTACACAAATTCTTTGATTCAGTGAAATACTTTGATATTTCAAGACTGACTTAAATTGTTCTAGAATACATGTTGCTTCACTTTGTTACTTTGAACCTTTTGCAATCAAATGTTTTTGAAACAGAAGCTAGGAGTACCAAGGGAGTTCACTCTTCCTTACTTGCCCTTGGTAAATAGCATTTTTCACCCCTTTGTCAACGAAGTATACAACTATAACTTTGCATTAAAAGATGTAAGAAGAATGATATTAGGGCAATATAATGATCAAGATATAAAGGAATATAACTAATCCTCTTCCTTCATGCATAGCTCAAGTAGTCTCAATAAAAATACACCAACTTACCCAAATTATGTCTAGTTTCCAATACTTTATCTTTTAAAAACATACTTTGTGTCACTAAATCTTGGTGTATCATTTCATCATATTCTATATCAAACAATGTGCTATAATAAAACAACAACAAGGTTAATTGCTGTAAACATATACATAACGTTTTGGCAATAGACACTAAAGTATCGACTAAACAAATTTATCAATTACGGTATGACTTAGTAGTGTGATTATTTCATGCACTCAGGGACATGTACAACCTTAAGGAAAACATTACAATAGACGGAACGACCATACGTAATTATAAGTTAATCTAACATATTTCTGTCATTTTACAACGTACACGTACGCATGTTGACCAAACCAAACCAACGTGCAATCAGATCTAAAGTTACTCATTGAAATACATGAATTTAAATCTACATAAACTAATCATAGAGGTGATTAAATATGATTCTGAAAAAATACATTGCATGACAAAAACATTTTTAATTTAAACAGAGATATATTTGACATGCCTAGTATTTTTGTTATTAAATTTAAACTTTATACAACATATTTGTCGGATATTCTGAAAGATTACTTACTTGAAGTCATTTGGTGATAAACGTGTTGTGACATTTAGAAATATAAATATACAATCAATTGATCTAGATTTTAATAATTCTAAATTCCCTGGCATTACAACATGCATGTCCTGTAAAAATAGTTATATATTTAATACATCATATTATATGGCATTTTCTAAATGGATAAAATCAGCCTTAATTAAATCAGCAAACATAATTAACAGAGTTTAGAACGTAATTAGGACGAGACTTTTCAGGTTTCCCCAGGGGATGAATATAACTGTCCTTCATCAATTGCACAACGAACCATTCTTTAGCAACTTAAAAACATATTGATCTTCCAGTCAGATATCTAAGATCTGTTTCAATCCAGGAATTAGATATCTATGTCTCTGTTTCAACCCAAAGAGTAAAATCAACTAGACTTGTGTGCTCCTTTAAATTGCTGGGCACTCAGTCTGTATAAACTTTGCTGAAGAAATGTCATACTGTTCATATATGATTCGCGGTCATTTGACAATGCGACCAAGAGAAAGCATTTGACATGCCGTTATCAATGTGTACGTATACCGAATATATCGTATATACAATTTTATATAATTATGTTTTTTGTTCTACTCTATCAAAATTAGCTCTCTATCAACAACATATACCCTTTTAGATTATTAAACAAAATGTATGTCAGTATATGATTATTAACTTAGTTTGTTTTATTTCCTCAAGCAAATAGAGCTTTGGAGGTTCAATACAGACATATACCTGTCTAAGTTATGTCTAAACATCTAAATACAATATTTCTTTGCCAGAAAAAAAATATATTTCACATTTTTCTAATTATTATAGAAACTAGAATTTTAGACATCTTTCTTATTATACCCAATATTAACACACAAATTTGGTAACTCTTTTTGAATGCCTATTTAATCAATATTGTTTAAGATAAAATAAAACATGTAGTCAATATAGCCTTATATATATATGTTAATATGTTTTACTTGTCTGATGAGTTCCGTATCTTCCGTAGAGTCTCTATGATAGCCATCGTCTAAAATAACATAAATACAAATGTACAAAGAATCATGTTTGTTTGTTTGTTTGCTGGGTTTAACGCCTTAGCAATACATTGAATAGGTCATATGACGGCGGTCAGTCAACCCACTCACTCCTCCTGGAAAGGCTAAATCTCTGGATTTAGCTGTCAACCAACTAATAAGCGCATACTTTCGTCAGTGACTGACATAACATGTTGATATATAGATGTAAATGTACGTGACTGTGATATAATCAATGTAGGTGCATAAGCATTTATTAGAATCCAACGTATAAAATCTTTTCAGGTGCTCTAGGTGTTCCAATCTTTTATTGATCAAATCAATACATTTTTATACAGATCACTATGATCAACTTGATTACTTGACAAACATTTTGCCCTAATCTAAAAACATTCATATGGCTCGCTCTAATGCTAGGTTTACATCTGGCCACGATTACCACGATGTCCCCGATTCCAGAGCATCGTGGCGAACATAACAGTGCGTGGAGTCGAATCGGGGTGATCGTGGGGGAGCGTAACGGAACGTGGTTGAATCGGGGACATCGTGGGCATCGGGACAGATTTAAATCAAACTTAAATTTCACCACGATTGCCCCTATTCATTTTCTAATCGTGACAGAGCGTGGCCATCGTAACAAAACGGAACGGAACGTACCGAAGCGTAACAGAACGTAACAGAACGTGGAGTACAATCGCAACAGATCGGGACCAGCGTGGACACATTTTTTCATCCCGCGTCGCTGAGAAAGAATTATTTCTTGTTTAAATATCAAATCGTGACGTAAAACGTGGTCATTTGTCTCAAATCGTAGGTCAAATCGCAGGAGATCGCAACAAAGCGGCTTTGTCGGGGGAGATCTTAACAGGACGTAACGGAACGTGGTGGAGCGTGGAAGCCAATCGTGTTGATCGCAACAAAGCGTAACAGAACGTGATGCAAATCGTGGGCTCGATCGTAGCAAAGCGCAGTAGAGCGCAACAAAATGCTGATTTCGTAAGGAAGCGTAACAGAACGTGGAGTATACCATTTAATCGTAGAGCTCCCCGATTTTTTAGCCTCTGGCTAATCGGGGAGATCGTGGCCAGATGTAAACCTAGCATAATTAAATCAATGTTTATGAAAGTAGCATTTACATTTATTGGGGTCATTCAGGTAATATAATTCGTGTCCATTTGTTCCATATATTAGCTTGAAAAAACCTTTTAAGTTCGAAATCGTCTTGTCATCAAGAACAATCATTATAGTCATTCCCATTACACAATATAGATCATAACAGCAAATGGAGAACACAAATCGTAAATAAAGATCGATTCTTGGAATAACATTTAATGGATAATCACGGGTTCAAATTGCAAATAAAGTAAACAGTGTTCATCCCAATTCTTAAGTAATATATTGAAATGTCATTACATTTCAGTCATATATTCATACAAATCAAGACAATAGTAGTATACTTATCTATGACTCTATTAACTTACCTGATTGTTTCATTTGTACATTGTATTTATCTGATGAAGAAACTTTAATCAAGTTAAGAAAAGCAGTGATTAAACTTGTATCTGGACCAACAACAAATATAGGTAATTTGACGATAGCTGAAATTTAAAAAAAAACATACATATAATATCGTGATATTTTGATAGAAAGTTGGAGAGTCAAAAACTATTCCTTCTTCTTTATTCATACTTGCATAGTTACATATTACGGAAGGTCCCACAAAAATCTAAATACAGTATATATGTATTTCAAAAGTACAAACATATATTATTAGATGAAACTTTAATGATATTCAAATTAACTCGTTCAAATATTCCAAGTAAAGTAAGCAGTAAGAATTACAGCTTGAAAGATCTTCATTTAAAGACTATGATTAAATCTTCAACAAAGAATCAAATAAGGAGAAAAATATAAGTCATGTAAAAACGAGACTCTTCATTGCATCAATATATTTAGATTATCTGCAATTCATTCACTTAACAATCACGTCTTAGCAGTTGCCTAAAATGTTGTTGGTGCAATGAATGTCTTATTTATTACCTTTTAATGGAACAACTCTGTCATACACTGAACCTGAAAGAAAAGTTTATAATATTGGCAAACAAAATTCTTACATAACCCCGGTCATTGCATATGAAAGGCTAGATCATAATGCTTTGGAACAGTGGCTAACTCTCAAACAATCACTTACTGCAAAGCAATTTCTCTTGGTCATCAGGTTTAAAGTCTACCAATATAGCTGGAAAGTACTACTCTACTTTTCTAGTAGTTACCATACGACATATTTATACAGAAAATACTACCCATGCAGGTACACATGAATATTTGGTAAATGTATAGCAGATAACATAACACTTCTTGGTAATAAAGCACATTCATTTTAATTTTTTCCATTTCATGTACAGTCCATGGAAATGTACATCCATTCGGTTTATACCCAATGTTGTTTTATAAAACCCAAATATTTTACCTTCTATCTTTACTTTCATGTTACATAGGAAACTTCAAATTAAGCATTGCATAAGTATTGACTTTATTGTCATAATAATACGCTGAAGTAGACTAGCTGTAATGATTTTTTCCTTGACTGAACTCCATTAAGTAAGTGTTGCTAAATTCTACACAAAGAATATGTTTTCGTTCAGCCCTAAGTAAGTAAAAACATAATTTCTTCTCTTCTATATAAAATGTGTATCAATCATTCTAGCAACATTCACCTAACACATCAATACCAATTGGTTTTCGTTTTATTCATTTCCAGTGTTTTATCGGAAGAATGTATTGTTACTAAATTTAGAAAAAGATAAAACTGTATATATAAATAATAAAGGTTCGTAAACACTTATAGACAACTTATCAGTAATTCAATACAGTAGTCAGTACCTCGAACTTTAAAGCCTCCTCTTTTTGTTCTATCTTCTTCATCTAAACTTTTACCACGAACATATCTCCTTACTTGAGCTCTGTGAATATAATCATTTCTCTAACATAGACAAATGCAGTATTAAGCGATAGGAAATGTGGATTGAATTGAACCAGTCATCTTTGCAAAGATATAATTTAATGTTGCCTTTGGGGTTTCCTAAACAATTTTATGATTTTATTTTTACCAAAGTCATGGATATATTTATACTGCAATTAGTGAACATATCAAGTAATGATGCAACATGGTCACATTTATTGAATTCATACCAATTCTATAATCTATTACTTGATCGCACCTTTGAAAAGTCCTAGGTTTGTCCTAGAATATATTTCATAATTTGATAATGATACAAGCTTTCTAGAAATAACACAATGTGTAGCTACAATAAGCTCAAACAAAAAGCATTGGTACAACAACTGCATTGATATTAGGGTTCCAGAGTTACAATGAATATCATGATGATATAAACAAGACAAAAAATAACTTACTGTTGTTTATTAGGTATTAGTGTTGTAGCCATGGACATTTTACCAGATATAGGATCAACATTATGTGCTAACCAATGATCTGCATCATGACATGTATTTTTTACCAGATATATTTCTCCTGTATGTAAACTAACACAATCATCTCCACGACGATCTACATTTACATTACATCTAAAACAAACATTTCATGGATAAAATAATAAATGCACAGTGTCATTAACTCAAGGAACATTTATCTTCGAGATATGAAAACAATGCAGAAATTGATTTCCTACGATATTAATTTCTATTTTAGATCATTGAATTTTCAGTATAAAAGGCATATAATACACACAATTATTAAACAGATTGGAAATTTAATTTAAGATATTTGAAACATAATCGCCATGTTAAAATCAATATATTTCGGCTTTGATATATGTAGCAGTGAAACATCTTTCTTTGAATTAAGGACTGTGTTCTATTCATGTTCCTTTAGAAAATATAATGATATGAGAATCATTTAAAATTGGTCAAAGATAAACACACAAACATTAAATTCCCTTCCCAGCAATACATTTGATTTCATTAGACAATTTACCTAACAAAGAAGTAATCACCATGTCCATTGTTATTTTTCATCCATTCACAGGCAAATACATATTCTGTAATGTCAATGAATGAATTTTAATATAGTGTATATAATATTCTCAAAAAAGATAGCCACAAACCACCACTCGTTGGCCGTTTACTATATTAAGCGCATAATAATTATTCAAAATTAGAAAAAAAATGTAAGCCATCTTAGTTTTACAGTAAAGTTCCTTTACAAAGACCCCTTTGTCACTCTACAATCATGGTAGATTTAAGTATTTATCTGGATACAAAAAAGTCATCTTCAACAAATATAATAAATCAATTGATACAGTATTGACACCAAATGTATGAGAAAAGTTCTTATATACTAATACTTTATTCATTTGAAAGTAATGCACTAATAACACCTGATTACCTCTAGAAATAATATTAAAAGTTAAATGATAATAATATCTTAAACGTAATCACATTCACCTTGTCTTGAATTCTTAACTTCAAGTACAATTTCTCTCTCTTTCTTCTTATTGATTAAATCACCTTTAACTATTTGTAGAAAATCTTGTAATGTGCAACCAGTGGTACTCATCTTTATTGGATTTATTCTTTCTTGTGGTGTTATACTTACCTAAAATGTCAGATAAACATATCAGCATTTTTATGAGCAACGGAAATTGGACTTTTTAAGTAAATATAAACTGACTTTCTCAACATCTTCATTGACTCTAAAATATGATCGTGTTTGAGCTATATTTAAATCAGTAAAAATGTTTCTAGAGTATACATTATAGCATATTTCTTAGTATTTCTGTGCGAGTTTTACATTGTACATTTGCAAACACATTGCAAAATACCTACATGGAAACTTACTGAGGCAAATGCCTATGTGTATAACTTTTAGCTGTTAATAAAAATATGCAGGATAAATTCAAAGAAAACCCACGTCACTAAGCTTTCTGGATATTTGTCTTTGTGTAATAACATTCATTATAACAGTAAAAAAATGAATCTGATAAAGTCCTGCAGACTAAGTATACTTACAGCACACACTTGTTCTCCTTCATTTAATTCTAATGGTTTACAAGCTTTAGATATGAATATACCAGTGTGGTTTCCTCCTATAAATTCTACATCTTTTATCAATGAATATTTTACTTTTATAAATCTTCCCATATTTTTGTCTGTCCAATCTGGTCGGTTAACACTATAATATATAAATACATACATGTATGTAAGAAAGATGGCTTAAATAACAGTAAACTTTAACTAAATGGTGACATATTTTAATCAACATATCTATCAAAGTCACTGGTTAACTTACTCAGTTATTACATTAAATCAAAGATATAACAGAGCTTTCTAAAATATGTAGTTGATTTGAACATATTTAACATACTCTAACCGTAATCTTTATTTAAATATTAAATCAAACAGACTCTACATTATATACAGTTAACTAAAGTGTGCGTTAACAAAATCAATCATTATTGACATCCTGATCAAACTCAATTGGTAAAATATTTAATATCCATTTCAAAACACTACGCTTTCATTTAACCCTTTACCTAATACAGCAGTCTACCAAATCCTTATCAGATTCTCATACAAGTCAGAGATAAAGTGTACCTTATCTTCACAGAAAGTTTAAATGATGGCTACTGTTTAGACACCTATATACTTTAACAGGCATTTACTATAATAAATAGTGATTTAATCAAATTTAAGTAAAGACAAATATTTTAGAGTATTAAATTTTCTATCTAATAGTGTTAATTATATATTTTTTCAACACTTAGTATAAAAGATATGACAGTTTAAATATTATACAAAACTAAAAATATATGTGAAAACTTAAATTAGTAAAAGATGTTTAAGATCAATATCTTTCAAAAGTGCAGTTGATAATCATTGTTAATTGGTGTTAATTGTGTCACTAGCAGTTTGACATTCCAATATAAAAGATAAGATCAATTAACAAACATGACCATTTTGCAGCTGTGAGAACAATATAGATCATAAAACATCAGGGGACCTGTCAAAAATTGAAATAATGACCTCTTATCACTGATTAATCAATGTTAATCCCTTTGATGATGATATTATGACTGATTTGTATATTTAACTTCTGTCAGGAACTTAAAAAACTAAACATTTTGAAACAGATATGGAGATTTTTTGTTATTTCTCTGAATAAACATTTTTGTTGTCAAAATCATCATTTTTGCATCATTAAAAACTTTTTCTTGAAATTAAAGTTCATTAGAAGATGATATTTTATCACTAAGAAAGTATTATTTAAAAAAAGTGATTTAATTATTAGCAACACCAAGGATTAAACATTTCTTTAACCAGTCAGACTGTACAGACAGTGAGTGTGACATCTGGATGTATACCTGTATGTTTTAAATCAAATTTGTGATTAAAGTAAAAACATAACATACTATTTTTTTCTAAGCATTCATTAGGTAAGTGATTTATCTACAATATTCTGTAATAAAATGTTTTCATTACTTAGTGGAAATATTTTTTTGATAGCATAAAGTTTAGAGGGGACAAAAGGGGACAGTATTAGAATCACATACAGGGGACAAAAGGGGACAGTATTAGAATCACATACAGGGGACAAAAGGGACAGTATTAGGTAAAGGGTTAAATAACAAAGTCTTCTAAACGTACATAGAAATATACACTCAATATTCCACTCAAAAGAAAAAGCACTTACGACGATATCATGCAAACCAGTAATCAGAGCAACAAGTTAATGAGTAAGTTATAAAAGAGATAATGCAACAACTATGACAGCTAATTAGTGGACAAAATAGAAAACGACTAAAGCTACTAAATTGTGTCATGCTAAAAACAAACACACATATTATTAAAACTAAGTTTACCTTATTAGTTTAGGCTTAAAGTATGTCTATGTTAAAAATAGAAAAGCTCCTTTTACTAATCATCTCTGTATTTAGAAGCTTATACTTGGTAATTTGCAGCTTTTGTACGATTTTGTTCTGAAATGTACCTAATGGACTGAAGGGGTTTTTGGCCAACAGACATTTGAAGACGCAACAACACTATTTTATAATGACAAGTAGTAATCCAGCATTCATGTCTTGTATATCACCAAATGTCGCAACAGAAATTTATGTATATAGAAATGATATCAAAATTAAAGCAAGGTGAAACATGATGATGCAAACGATATGCCAATTATGGAACATTTTATTAAAGACTTATAAGCTTTAAAATTTATGTATTCAGATAATAAGTAGAAATATCAAAACAAATGTATGGTGTAAAAAAAGTATCGTGCATATTACTACAGATAATTTTTCATGCTAGGGTCATCTAGCGGTTTAAAAGAAATGTTAGAGGCGTTAGTTACATACAAGTCTGTGTTTTTTTTTACATATTATTAGATAGCCACGTCTGTTAGTATAATGATAATAGCTGTTAGATATTTACAGAGATATAAAATTACCTCTTTGTTTTTCCGAAGAAGTATGTATTTCCAATTCTAGAAATTTCCATCTGGATACTAATTGATTTTGATTTTCGTAATGAGTTTCAATGATAAAGGGTAATAACTTACATAGTTCAACCATTGTACGAGCCAAAGATTCTTGTTATGTCTTAATTGTAAACAGCGCATGCAAATTCTTGCTAAATATTTTCAAACACTAGCTTTAGACTTCTACTGATCCACTAGTAACACCTACGATAGAATTTTTAAATTTTGAGTTCAGCTCGGATAGATAGCTGTATATACATGAAGTATATGTTAAATACTTGCTTAACTGTTTGAAAGGTAGTATGTGTAAAATACTTGGTATTTGTCATTATTCAATCCCATTAGCTCACTCGATAAAGCAACTGAACTGCTGAATGAAGATGATAGGTACCAGCCCAGCATGCAAGGGACGTTTACTACTTCTTGTCCAGACCAATTTGTGTTCCAAGGATTCATGATTGAAACTATTAAGATTCATCAACTCAGCATTCAGATGCTTTACAAGTCCAAGGTTTAAAAGAAAAAATAACCGGTAGTTGTTTCGTTCCATTTTCTAATACGGTCATGGCACAGTTTGCACACTATCTTGTAAAAGCGTATTTTAATCATGGCAAATAAATGTGGCTACTGACATTTCAATTATAACTCTGGATCAAGGATACAATATACAAGAAATATACAGTGGAAAATCACATTAAAGATGGATTTAAAACCTTTGACACTAAAAAGGGAAGTAATCAATAATAAAGCCAAGTAGAGTTGTGGTTACTGTCTCATTCTGTTCATCACATGGTATGTTATCATTGTATGAAGTTTCATAAAGAGCTGACCATACTGGCAAACATATATGCTAAATTGAAAACTTTAACGCAATTGTTAACGACACCGAACGTTTTCGTTAAAAAATCCGGCTAAAATGGACTTATGTAGGGAATAATGAACAAACATTTAATACTGTCTAAACAAAAAAAATGCAATATTCAGTACGTTTTGCAAATTTTATTTCGTATTAATAGATAAAAGCAATTTTATACAACGAGGCAAGCAGGCCATTTATCATAAAATCACAAGACAGAGTATACTTCAAAAGTTTCCAAATATAACCATAATTTGACACCCTACAACTTGCCACCTTAAGTAAACAGTCAGATAGAAACTCATTCCTTTTGATGGCTTTTATGGCAAATTAGAAGCTGCAATACTTCATTTAATTACATTATTATCACTTAATAATCAATGAAATAGAAATACAATGTACTGTAAAATCAACTATCATCAAGATAGTTAAATATTCAATAAGGACCGAATGGATCCAACTTAACAATATACAGGTGAAACTCAATCCAATATACAAAGCAAATAAGTATCATGTACATCAGAGTTAACTTTCAAGGTGTACTGCTACGCAATCTGCGTAAACACATATCCAGTAGACCACGGTCGTACTGGATCTGTACTTTTTCCCTTTGAGGTCACGTCGAGATGAACTTTGTGTCGACCAATCAATGCGTAGCTTTCGTCTAGACGAAAACACTATTAATCACATTTTGATTTCGTAATTTCTATTTTTAGACCAAGTTTTGCTTGCTAATTTAACCGCGGTAATATTCACAGGCTGCGATTGGGCGGCTCATTTCAAATTTCGTGACGTAGACGATGTAAACAAGTTACGTATCATAACAATTTCGTCATGAATATTATGATGAGAAAAGGTCACCTGAACGTGACCTTCGTTTGGAAAAGGCCAGATCTACATTAGCGAGTATGCGAGCGGTAAAATTGTAGATCGGGTTTTAATCAGATTGACTGCTACGTATATTGTATAATACTTACAAATGCCATAAAACAATGTCAACATATCTATTCAATTAAAATCTAAATTTTAAGTTTTTTAATAAAGTACAAACTGAAATTTACCATAGGGTAGAAGGTTGTATGCATAAGGAAGCACATTTACACCAAAGGGGTATAACACCAAAGGGGTATAAAATAAATGCAAATGAACAGTTGAAAGCCATCAATACAGATAAAGTAGATAATTATTTCTTAACGTTAAAACATTTGTAAATATAAATGGTATATTTTTATCTTTAAATGATTGTCTCCAGAATTAATAGACGTGTTCTGTGTATTTTTGCTATACAAATTCCATTGTATTCTGCATAGATCAAATTATAATTTTACAGTTACATTATATACAAATTTGCTATTAAATTGTTATGTTTACATAGTGTACAAGCAAGTGACTATTTTATATTTACAGCAAAATGAAATATTAACATATCTCATTCACATAAAATAAAGTTTATGAGTAATTAAGTCATTAATGAATGCGAGTTTATAAAATAATACTATATACATGTACATGAATACAAAAAATGGAATTCTTTTAGATCGAGATCATTTCCCTATACAAAAACAATATAATATAAACAAAATATTAAACAAAATATTACAAACAATATTAAAAACAACTCAAAACATGCATAATTAGCATAAAAGTGATTAGCAACGGCAAAAAAGTTATACAAGTAAATGATTTATTTTGTGAATACTTAATCAGAACACACTATGAACACAATATCAAATCAAACAACAGCCAATACTAACAAAACTATGTTAAATTAGTCGTTTACCTTAACACTGTGTCTCTATACATAAACAAAGTAAAAATATGCAAATAAGTCTTTTGTATTGAAGTGTCTAGCGAAAGAAACGTAAACAAGGAAAGAGTGATAGCATCCTCTATTTATATCCCAATATACTAATTAGAAATCACACAAAAGTAATATACTCGCCGTCAATGAAAAGTTACCACTAAATATTTGGCTAATATTTTGTACTTATATAATTTTGATGTGGAATATTTTTTTTCTCTAGATTACCTAACATTAGGGGACACATTTTATGGATTAAATGATATCAAATGTCGATTACTTCGTTTTGAATTGACAATCAAAACGTATGGGTGTGTAAAAGAAAAGTCATATACCTAGTAACGTGTATGACCACCATTTACGCGTAGTGTTTCTTGGCAACGTCGCCCCATACTGCGTATCAGACGTTGAATGCGGTATTGTGGTATAGCCACCCATTCCTCCCTCAATGCCTGGACAAGCTGTTGCGTCGTGTTAATCTGGTGACGTCCATCATATACCCTGCGTCCTAGCTCACCCCATAAATGTTCTATCGGGCTAAGATCTGGAGAAAACGACGGCCATGGCATTACATTAACGTTGTGTTCTCTCAAAAACGTTTGTGTAACGTTGGCACTGTGGGGCCTCGCGTTATCCTGTTGAAATGTGTTGACGTCTGGATGTGCTTGAAGGAAGGGAAGGACACAAGGTTCTAGTACTTCGTCAACATAACGTCGGGCCGTCAGATTGCCGTCAACAACGGTCAACGGTGTCCTGTACCTCCAAGAGATGGCTGCCCATACCATGATACTCCCTCCCCCGAATTTAGGGACCTCCCGCACACAACAATCGGCGAATCTCTCACCACGTCTACGCCACACTTTCTTACGTCTGTCAAACACGTTAAAACAAAATCTGGATTCGTCAGAGAATAATACTGTCTGCCAATCACGTTGCGTCCATCTGACATGACGTCTGCACCAATCCACCCTGTTTCGACGGCGATTTGGTGTTAAAACATTGCCCCTGAATGGCGTATGGGTCCATAATCCAGCCTGACGTAAGCGGCGAATAACAGTTGAGGCGCTAATGCGTCTGTTGAAGACCCCTATGGTGTCTCGGGCAGTTTGTGTCGCCGTCCTAAACCGATCCCGAAGATGTGTTATGACTATTTGACGGTCTTGCCGTACTGACGTCACTCTCTGGCGGCCAGGGCGCTGTCTGTCTTGCACGGAGCCTGTATCATGGTACCGTTGAATGAGTTTCGTAATTGTCTGGTGTGAACAACCCATCTGCCTTGCAACTTCACGTTTTGAGGCCCCACCTCTAATCATACCGATGGCTTCGTGACGTTGTGCGTCGTTTAAACGTCCCATTTTGATTTTAACGTTGTAAAAACTCTCCGTAATATCTGATAATAGACTGTATATCTGATTGTGTTGAGCTTAACACTAGAAATGACCTTCAAATTCGTCGATTGGATTGTGTGTAAAACCTGAGAGGACAGAATACCCAATTTGCACGTGCAACGCATGCTGGGCTATCGACAAACAAATCTAACACAGGGTAACCTGATTTTGACAGTGTTTTGATTGTAGTATTATGTGGCCAAATGCAAGTTTTACACATAAACAAGAAATGTGTTTACACTGGGGTTATATAGTGGTAACTTTTCATTGACGCCGAGTATATAATCTAAGAAAAAAAATACTAGCTGATAAAGATGATATATAATAGTTTTCTGTAATATTTAAAGTTTCAAGTTTAAAATGTCAATGGTCTTAATACACAGTGCCCAATTAATAAATTAATGAACTTGCTAATCAGGTCTTAATTAATAAAAAATCGTTAATGATAGCAATAAATGAACATGAACTATTGTTACTTTACTTCATTATGATTCATTTGAAATAATGAGATACAAGCTCAAGGTTGCAGAACAAAAACCATTTAAACAAAGTTACATTGACAATACCATAAGTTCACGTTAAGATATACTCAAACAACAGCAAACGTCACACCAGAGTGAATGTAGATATAACTGTGACACATTTTCTTTTCTGTTCCGTATGCACAGCAAATACGATGAATCAATCTTCAAACCTGTAGGGCAATATGTTAGTAAAATATCATCTAGACTGAACAAACACAAATTTAAAACAACAAGAAACCCAGAATTGAATGGATGGAGCCAGCAAATAAAACCACTTGAGTTGTTTACTAGTTGAATGAAATGCTTGATATCTAAATCAATCACAGAATTTTACATTAGTAATACACAGTAAACATTTAAGAGCACAAAATAAGAATACAGAAAATCGTAAAATCCTAACTTAATTAGGTCCAAAACCACGTAAGCAGAGCTCCAGATAATTTATTTTACTAAAGAGTCATCACTCCCTAGTTTTTTATCATGAGTGATACATTAACCGTCAAAACGAACAATTCAGTTACAGTCTATCTCTAAATTAATTTATTATGCATGATTTAATTTTGTATCATATGGAACGAAATCGCTTCAACCATTTCGGCGTTATGTCATTCATTTTCGCGACCCACGCTAGATATCAATTTCATATGAAACATCTTTTGTAATTAAAAAGCTTCTTGTTTTCAATGTTTACATTTTGATTTAACTAACGATGCTTCAGGAAACCACAATGCAATAAGTTTAATTTGTTATTTCGCGCACGCAGTGTTAAAAAAAATATCACCCAATAATGCGGATCGTGTGAATATAAATCGACTGGTTATATCTTGGTGGCCCCTTTATCACTATACCCTCTCTAGGTACCAGTCTTAGGTATAGGTTTATATAAATGATAACAAGCGTGTTAAGTAACTCGACGACTCCCTTACCGATTTTCTGACACCTTTGTTGGCGAGTTAATCTACGAGCGTGTGACCGACAATAAGGTCTAATTGACATGTTCGCGTAATTTACATGTATAATTGCCGCGGACAGTCTCACTTTTCATAACTCTTATCTGGATTAACAATCGTCGATCAATGAGGGTACGATACTTTAGTCTACTATAAAAAATATGCTTGTTTTAGAAAACTTTGGTTTAACTTTTTTATGATTTACGCACAGAATTTGTACGAAATGCGTGAAGTGGATTTAAAATGCGTCGGACGACGCGTTAAAATAATTTTCAATGCGTTTTCCCGTTTTTTTTGCGTGATCACGCATTCACGCGCCTAATCTGGAGCTCTGCCGCAAGATTTCAAAAGTTGTAATGTACATGTATAATAATATTTATGTTATAATTTATCTACAGCTTGGTAATTAAACATTTTATATTAGCATTTATAATGAAAGGTCAACACCTTGTCAATGATTGAGTCATAATCTTACTGTCGAAGACTTATACATCGTAAGATTGAAGCGGGCGTTAGGAAAAGAAAATATTTATAAATATTAAGGTCCATAACAAGTCAAAATCATTGAGAAATTTAAATTCATATCACATAAATTAAAGTGTTACTATGTTATGAACATCTAATTAAATTATACTCTTATGCAGTGACATTTTGTTACTTTATCACACTTAAGTTATCAAGTAAAGGTTTAGAGCTTGAGTGTCTCACAACCTTAATTCAAAAGTCAAAACTGTTAATTACACAAACAAACTAGATATGGAAACAATAAAACACTTAAAGCTGACTATATGAAAATAGTACATAAGTCATTACCACAAATAAGGTCTTAACTATTACTATCTAATTTAATACAAAATAAAAGTTAATGCCTAAACTTGTTCCAGTACATGGTGCGTGTTAGATATTGTATCTTAAGTGTTACATAACATCTTCCTAATCAGGGTTATTAGGTAGATATGTAATGAGATTGATTTTCTAAACTCAATATGACGTCGCAAACAGTGTTAACCCACGTTGCACGACATTGAATAATATTACGTCAAGAATGAGCATGTACTTTAAATCTAACAAAAACTAATACTAGCCTAAGCATATAGTACATTAAGCCTAACAACTTGTCATAAAATTTGCTTAAGCAAAACCAACGTCAATACGGCAAAGCAATGGTAAGGAGGATAAAATAAATCAAATTACACAAGTCTGTCTTTAGCCAATAGTGCTGTATGTACATCGTGTGTGGAGAAATCCGTTATAATACGTGGCTCGTCTTGGAAATAGTCTGGACTGTCTATTATGCTATCACATGAAGCTTCACCATCTATGTCAAATGATGAACCCTTAGAATCAGGCTTACGATAACGTTTACCTTGAATAAAAACATTATATATGAATATAGATATGTTTACGAGAGGTGTTCAACTTATATTTCATCAAACGTCTGGCAGAATAAAAATTCCTTTCCGACAACAAATAACAACATTTTATTTGAAAATGAAAAATGGATAGCGTTTAATCGATTGGTGTAATACAACAAAGAGTTTAACCAGGTCAAAGCTGCTATGAAACATTACTGAAAGTACTTTTTAGCGTTTTAAACATAGCAAAACCCAGGCCTAACGTCACTTCAAAGGCTAATATTTTCTTGTTCCATAAGGCATGGCAAAATCGTTTCTTACATGATGGGTACATTTTTATGTGCTTTAAATAAAAATCTGGACAATAGCATTTAATATGTCAGACAACAACACTGTTTGAGTAAGCATGATGCTGAATAAAATAAATAATAAAATACAGCATTTACAAATGATTTTACAAATACTTATTTATTATTATGCTTAGTTTATGTGATAAAGACACACAATCCCAAATTCTAAATCAAAACATTTTCACAGGCTGTGAATGAGGATTTGATATTTAAGTTATATGACGACATATCCAAGTGTTAATGCTAATGTAAGTATTTATAAATATGGTCAGATCGGCGTAACTACAATTGTTTAACAAATCAGGTCTACACAACTTGTGTATGACTGTATTATTTTCAGCAAATCCAATCATGAAAAGTGAATAATGTTTTGCATGTAACGTGACCAAAACGTGACGAGCATCTTTGCATGTCTTTGAATTACCATATGAGAGGATCCTTTTTTACACTTTTGTACTTAAATAATTCCAATTCTTTTGATTTACAAACATTAAACCATCAAGTAATAAGAACATGCTAAACAAAACTTTCGAAATTTATGAATGCATGGAATAGGCTCTAAAACACTGATTTCGGACAAAAGTCTCAAAATGACAAAATGCATATTTTTCAATTTTAAGACGCAAATAGTAGATGTAATAACATACCTCCAGAAGGCAACCCACCAGTTTTGTTTTTCTCTCTGTTTCTAGTTTGGGATGCAATCCCTTCCGCTTTTGCATTATGTGTATTTTCTACATTACTAGAATTAATGTCATCCTCTATCCCATCATGTATGGCTCTTTGTCTTGGTAATTCATGACCAGGTGATCGTGGGGACTGTGGCGACAGCGGTGATCTAGCTATATACACCGACCTCTCACTACTATCGTCTTCCTGTTCTAGACTTTCTGCTGGATGACTTATAGCTTCTGAAAAGAACAATTTTAAGGGAAAAAATTTATCAATAGACAATAGGCGATAGGGGCAGTATTTGAATATAAGACTTCAAAAAAGCTGTTAAGACAACCTGCCAGTTAATCCACCAATCAATTTGGCTACAAAAGACACCCAGAAAGACAATAGTTGACAGAAAAGTGATAGTCCGAATCAATTTATAGTGACAGTAGGTTACACAAGAACAGAAATATAGCTTTAGCAAACATTTTTTAAACTACCAAACATTCATTACCATTACCAAACAACCAAAACGATAATATAAATATAAATATATATATATACATTGTATAATCAAGCATATTGTTTATCTATAAAATGTATAGTTAAACAAATGTTGTACTTTCAAAAATTCTCTTCTGGTAATTTGTTTAAATTTCAATGCATGCTCTTCACTTTTAGACTACACAGAACCATGATCCACTATATATGAATACACAAATCTGCTTATTTCGGACATTCGGTAGATTGTACTTGAACCGCAAAATAACACTTCTGCTACCCAATAACTTGAGTCATAAGTAACTGAATGAAGATGGTCAACCTATATCGTACGCAAAAGAAATAAACACATTTCCGAAGTTTACCTCTCTTAATAGAGTTGTTAAGGGACAGATCTGATACCCTTTCAATACCATGTGCATACAAACGACTTCCATGATGAGCTGTTAAAGAATCTGATGTGTTACGTCTTGAAAATCTAAAATGAGCAACTTCACGACGAAACAACAGTTCAGCAGAAACGTTGCCTGATGGTAGAGTGCAAGCTTTATAATAGGCATCTTTGTCTCCATCACCTGTGAATAGACAGATTAGTCAACATTATCATTTTGTATTAATGATAATTGAATATATGAATAACTATTGCTTTTATCATTGTGTCAAGGCAAAGAACAAAATTCAGTTAAACTTAAACAAAAATTCTAATGGATTTATGAATGTATTAAATGATACAACTCCATATGAACATATCACGTATAAAGACATAAGAGATTAGGCAAACACAAATAAAATGTTAGCACATACAAAATACAGATGCAGTGATCCATATGACTGGACAAAACTGACAAAACATAATAGATCACTTGTCAGCAGTAATTTTCAACTGGGATTACTAGATAGTTTAAGACTAATTTCGAAACTACATGTGACAAACCATTTCATTAAAATGTATATAATTACTTTATACGTCAGCAAAATTTACAATTTCTGTCAGCCATAAATCTACCATAAGCGTAGAAATTTGTTACAATGATTGTCAACAATTTGCATCAATTAATGTCTATGTAGAAAATAATTTATCAATATAATTCACACAGATTGACTAGATTGTAAGGAAAAACTGTCGTCTTGTGATAGTACAAGTGATCTATTTTATAAAGTAAAAAAACTTACTAATGGAATCAGATACGCTGACAGGACTGTCATCTAATGATAGTAATATATCCTCTGGTCTATCACTTACTGAACTTTTCTTTATAACTTTACGTCTCTGCAACAGAGCAAATAGGATCATACACTAAACAACTTAATGGTGTACATACCATGTGATCAAATGCTAAAGGTCAAAGAAGAAAAAGTAAAATTACATTGACAGAAATCGCATGTAACTTATTTATACATTATAAATTGTCAAAAGCAGTTTAACAGTGATCACTATTTAAGCTTTACATTAAGCATTATATCTTGGCCACCTCTAAGGTAGTTTTCTGAAACATTCCCAGGTAATTTGAGCAAACAAGACAATTGACAAATAGTAAAATACTTGGAACTACAGTATACTGAAAAGTTAATGTTGTTTAAGCTAATACAACTGACAATTATGACCAAATAATTTAACAAAAATACACAATTGAACTAGCATTGGTTATTGAGACATTTTATGCCAATAAGTAATATAACTGTTCATGAAAATTTAAAGATAAGATAAATATACTGGTATATTTGCACAAATTTGATCAGCTAATGTATGTTAAAATTTAAACATTTCCACGAAGTATGCACAATTAAGGTACCATATAAAAAACCCTAGACAAATATTTGACAAATTACAGGTTAGCTACCACAACTCAACATGGCTTGATTATACAATGATTATGATGGTGAATGAAATTCGTAATGATAAACATGTAATTTGATTTGGTTGAATAAAACTTCATGTAGTCCTTTTGACAAACTTTTAGTTTTAATGACGACAGACTATCAACCTACTTACTGTTCCTTGAGAGGGGCTTAATTTCTAAAACATTAGTTTCTTACATTTACTTGGCACATACAATTCCAAGGGTTGACATCTGTCCTACAGTGTTATGAGGGATAAAGCTTACACAAAAGTGTTTTTTTCAAAATGTTACTGCAAAAATGTCTGGAGACTTGTCCTTGAATCGAATACTTAATTCAATAATGAAAGTCAATAATGTCACATAATGAGCTCACCTGATACGCCTAAAATGAACTGTCTAGCAATATCACGAAAAAACTCCAAGAATAATGCATATTCATTAGATAATCATCTAGGTAATAGTAGCATTTAGTGAAAACAAAATTGTAATAAAAGGGAAAGGTGAGGTGTCTTGAATGAACAATGGGTAAAATATCCAATAAATGATGTGAAATAGCTAGCTCTAAATATGGAAGGCAAAGCAACATGCAAATTATCAAGCAACAGACAGGGAGGTAAGTTGTTGGGTAGAAGACGATAGCAGGGATTCCTAAAGTTTATATGACTGTACAGAATTAAAAATTGCCCATTAGTTGTGAATATATTGAAAATGTGAAATCAAAGAATCGTTTGTGCAAAATAGTTGAATATTTAGTATTGCTTAGGAAAATGTTTAGAAATTAGTGATGAAATAATGATAGTACCTCGTAAAAATGGTTTTACAAGACAGGGTTAAACAGGAACAAACAAGAGCTCCGCTGGGCGAGGCATTATATGCCCGTGTGCAGTCCATGCTGTGTCCTATCTCATATGAAGTCCCTGTGACCTTGACCAATGACCCCGGGACCTCAGAATAGGTCACAACTGGAGGGCTATCCAAAGCAAAGATTTTGAGAACCTAGGTACAGCCATTGTTGAGTTATCACCAGCACAAAGTTTTCCCATACGAACTTCCAGTGACCTTGACCCTGGTCCTCAGAACCAAAAGTTCACACCCTTGACTCAAAGAGTATCAATACAAATTTGGTGAACCTAGGTAAAGTGGTTGTTGAGTTATTCTCTGGACAAGGTTTTTCCTTATGATGTCCGTGCGACCTTAACCTTTAACACAGGGGCCTCAAAACCAAAGGGGCATATGCTAGACATTTAGTCTACCCTTACATAAAATTTGGTGAACCTAGGTACAGTCATTATTGAGTTATTGTTCTGACAATGTTTTTATATAAATTTAGTACCAGTGACTTTGACCTTTGACCCTGGGGACTCAAAATCAAAAGGGAACATCTTCTAACAAAGGGCTACCAACACATAAAATTTGGTGAACCAAGGAAAAGTGGTTGTTGAGTTATCGTTCGGACAAGGTTATTCCATATGATGTCCCCGTGACCTTGACTTTTGACCCTGGGGCCTCAAAACCGAAAAGGCTCAGCCTTGACACATGGACTATAATCACATAAAATTTAGTGAACATAGGTACAGTAGTTGTTGAGTCATAGTCCAGAATTTTCTTTCAAATAAATTAGTCCCAGTGGCCTTGACCTCTGACCTTTGGGTCTCAAAATCAATAGGGTACATCCTTTACTCAAGGTGTATCCTTACATAAAATTTGGTGACCCTAGGTACAATGATTGTTGAGTTATTGTCTAAACAAAGTTTTTTCCATATAATGTCCCTGGGACCTTGACCTTTGACCCTGGGGCCCAAAGACCGATAGGGCACATCCTGGACACATGAGCTACTCTCACATAAAATTTGATGAACCTAGGTACAGTGGTTGTTGAGTTATTGTCTGGACAAGGTTTTTCAATATGATGTCCCCCTGACCTTGTCCTTGACCCTTTAACATTACGAATATATATCCAACTGAATTAAGATCGAGGAATAGAGCATATCAAAAACAAACATGGAAGAGTGGATTTTCTAAATTGAGACAATAAACCATTCAAATCGTACAAAAAGGAATATAAATGACCAAGCAGTAAACCAGATTTTTTACAAAACTTCATTCTTATTAGCTAAAATAACGTAAAATAAATAAATAAAGTAAAGGATGAAATTTAATGTTCTGGAAAACTATTGTTAATAGAGAACTTGAGCAACCTGGTTTCTTTAATCAGTCTGGTTATTTAAGTCTTAAAAATCAATTCTGTCATTTTCAAAAAATTACGAAATTTCATCATCATTTGTATATGACATAAGATTGTACTATTGACATAAACTAGACTAAAGCTAGATAGAAAACATACAACATGGAGGGTTTACATGTACAAAAACTTTACCTCTTGTAAGATGGTACTTTGAGGTCGCAATATAATATCATTGTAAGCCTTCAATATAATACACATAATACAGTTACAAGAATTCATATTATATAAGTATATGAATAATACATTCATGTTAGTACATAGTGCTGATATAAAGTGCATTAAACAATTAATTCATACATACAAAATTTAACAGGATGTCCACAAAGAAATGTGACGCTGTTGTGCATGCACGCAACATTCCTGGACAAATGATATAAACATGCTAACAGCAAACATTGTTGAGTGATTATAACATTCTGGGCTTGACAAAGTATTTAAATTATGCTTTAAAGTAGAACAATTTATCAAAACACACAATGTGTGCAATAAATGTAATTATAAAATATACAAAAAATGCTTTTCAAAACTCAGTAGTCAAAACTCAGTATTTCCTCAAGTTATAAAATGCAATGTTAATAAGTTAGCACAAAAGTAGTCTATTCATTCTTCTTCATTCGCAGTATCAAGCAAACAGACATTATGTCATACCATTTAACAAAATAAGAAAAACGCAGACAATGTTTGAGTCCATTATTATTGTAGTGTTGTCAAGCAGAACATGTCAATGTTCTACAGAATGGCACATTTAAACTAGTCAATCAATTTTTCTTTATTTACATGTTGCAGTACTTAGATTTTGTTTTGAGCTTACTCATATAAAAAGAAATAGGTCAGAAAAATGCAATAGAGAACAGCATTAACATTTAAAGTTCCATAATATTACGATCATAAAGTATAAACCAACAAACTTTTCTAATGCATAATTCCAGTAAATATTTATAAAAAATTTAATCCATGGTGATTTATTGCAGAAAAAATACAACCAGAAAAAAAACAAGCATAAAAATTATTAATATCTTAAGATTTTTTTAACAAAAAGGTAAAACTAAAATCAATATATGTCTTTATTTATTATGTTTTGAAGCATTCTCATACGAGAATGGTTCAGCAGAAATGATTTGTTTAAGTGTACAGTAATGAGATACCGGAGAAATAGAAAGCAGAGATAAGCAGCTTCCTAAAACTAGAGCTCCACCCGTCATAGCAGTATACACCTAAAAGATTGCTCCAAGTCAATGTGACCTACAGACCCTAAAATAATAAGGGATCATCTATGGGTCATGGCCAAATAAAACACCAATTATGGAATCCCTAAGCTTAATAGGTTTCAACTTATCAAGCAGACAAGAATTTTATGCTCCTGGTCAAGTGACCTTGCCCTTTGACCTACTGATTCCAAAATCAATAGGGATCATCTAAGGTTCATAGCATAGCAATTCATAATTATTTTATACATACACATGTACCACATTAGTATAGCACTCATTTTATACAGAAAATATGATCAAAAGCGCTTCAAAATCATATGGATCATTTATGATTCTAACATAGGCACGTGCGCTTTCACTCTTTATTTAATGTGACGTCATCTATGCTTTACTATTCAACAAAATATAGCTCGTGACGGCTGTTATACTTTTACTCCCCACGTGATGTATTTTGCGATGTTAGAATCGAAATAACTTACAGTTGTCTATATTTTGTTGTCTAATAAAACATAGGCACTCATTTGATGCGCTAATTACATGACTCGTGCTAAAGCACTCGTGATTTAATCATACGCGCATCACAACTCGTACCTATGTTTTATTAGACAACAAAATATAGACAACTGTAAGTTATTTCTTAAATAAATGATAAAAATGGTAACATGATATGCTTTTAAATTTATAAATAATATTAGGTTACGATTTAACAAGAACATATTGGTTCCTACACATATTTTTACAGATATTATTATGCATAGTTTGTTTTTCCTCAACAGTTGAAACATAAATAATACCACAGTGACTTTGTGTATTAAAATGTTACTCATCTATCAATCGTGATAAAGTGACACTGTGTATTCAGTCACCATGAAATTATTCAAACTTTGACCATTGAGTCAAAACGGACTATTCAAATGTCTATATTCATTTCTAGTTAATTGCGTTGGCACACATAATGAATATTCAAGTTAAGCAAGCCAGAATGCATCATAGAGATTAATCAGAACAACAGCCAACCATGAAAATCTGTTGAGTAAGAGCTGATAAGTTTATAATAACTTGTAAGTATTAGGGAAAAAAGCATCCTTTTAATTTAATTGTAACACTCATAAAGCTTAGCAAAATAAGCTCCTATAAGGTTTCAGTAATACTGATCACTAGAACATATGTATATGCTTCAAGACCATTCACTAAGTCAATGAACATTATAACATAAATTCAGTATGTTGTTTCAACTTTTGTATAAATGCTTTTATCACAGAACACATTGAATTAACCTTCAAATACTTAAGAATGCATGTATCTTAATGGCACCACCTATAAACTCACGAGGAGATACACTTAAACCCAATGTAGTTTTCACTTTAAATATGGGGTAGAATAGAGTCTTGTTCAGTTTTAAACCTGAGTTGCAATTTATTATCAGTCTCTTATACTGTCTAATACCTGGTACAGCACAAGTTCAGGACTCAACATTAAGTTATAGTGTGGTTTAAAGTCTGCTTCCATATACAAGTTCAGCCAACTTTACAATCAGGAATGATAACTCCTGGTCATTTAAGGTCATTATATTGCTCCTGATGACCTATATTTGGGTTCGGGCAACCAGTTACTGCTATCAAACATATGGTTTGGCAGTTTAAAACTATAGCTGGCTGTTCCATTGGGCAACCAAGTTTAATAATCAATGTTGAATCCTAAAGTCCCTCACCACCGCTTATGGATAACTTGGAATGTTTAAGTTTGATCTTTGTTTTTCTTCTTAAGTATATTGTTCTCAATTTTTTAGATTTAAAGGATGAATCAAGCTGAACAACAACTTATTCAATTCAAAAGAAAGAAATCATTTATGCATGCATGTTTCTATAGTTCTAAGTAACCACAGGTGCCGGGCACAATTTTTCCTTCTTATGCATTCATGTATATGCTATAATAAGGAAAATTTGTATCAGGCACCTGTGGAAGTAACCTATAATTATAGACATTTTACAATTATACATTGTGACACTACAGTATTTATATAACACACACAAACAACACATCATGTAGATGCTGGTATAAGGCAGTTTTTATGTTATATTGCATACAACACGCATGCTAAGACATGTTATGATGCACAGCACAGGTAGCAGACACAATTTTTACTTCTTATTGTATATATACGATAATAAAGAAAATTTGTGTCTGGCATCTGTGATTATAGTTAGAGTATCAACTCACTTGTATTTTCCTATGAACAGTTTTTTGGGCATCCTGGAAATTTGATGTAAGAACTTAGCAATGTGTATGCTGCCTTGAGTTTCATT
The DNA here is from genome assembly GCA_025267735.1 of Mactra quadrangularis. NCBI lineage: Eukaryota > Metazoa > Mollusca > Bivalvia > Venerida > Mactridae > Mactra > Mactra quadrangularis. Next base: position 57,859,935 of record CM046303.1, on the reverse strand, counting down.
TTACAAAGAAACTACATGAATATTTTTATGTACATTTACTACAACTACATCTCCTTTATCAGCAAAACTCTGTATCCACCAAAGCTTTACTAACTCTTTAAAATTACTGGTTAACAGACAAATCTTCTTTTGGTAGTGTTTATCGCCGTAGCAACATATTGGTTATATAACTTAATTCAGTCAGCCTGATCACCATTCCTGGACGGGCTAAATCTCTTGATTTAGCCGTTGACCAGTTACTAGGGACATACTTCTGTCATTGTCTGACAAGTGCCCAACATTATTTAGAATCAGGGTAGGAGAAAGAATGGCTGTAGAAATTATTTTATTGCCAAGCTCCATGAAAATATGTTCCGCATGGGAATTAAACCTTCAACCCCTTGATCGGTAGACTATTTGGCTATCAAATAAGTCAACTGGATGACCCTAGCTATCAGCAAAGTCAATTAAACTTGTAAAAATATTTTTTAAACTGTCAACATCGATTTAAGTAATGTAAACATAACATTTATTGTCAGAACTTAGCAATGGTATTTCAACTATGGTATTTCAACTATGGTATATCATCTTAGGTATTTTGCAATAGTTTTACAGTGCTGTATTCACTGTATTCACAATAAAACACAAACTACAAATAAATAGTAAACAAATAAATGGATAAAAATAAAAAAAGCTAAATATATAATAAAAATATAATAAAAAAAATACCTCAAATCTCTCACAGTCAGATGCACTACTCTGAAATAACAAGTAAATCTGTGAGCTAATACTCACTAGTGATACCCCCGCAAAAATCTAAAAATATGTGACAAACAGGAAGTAGATGAGCAAGGAGCATGAAATTGCTTTACACCACATGGGACTATGGGATGAAGCAATATGCAAAGTATTAGGCTGCAGCATGTTATAGTTGCTGAGAAAACTGCGACCGAAATTTTGTAACGGACGGACGGACGCACGGACAAGGGTAAAACAGTATACCCCCCTTTTCTTCGAAGCGGGGGTATAATTATACAATATACATGTACAATAATCATAAAAATTTGATATTATACTTTTGATATATCATATAAATAATATAAGTAGGACCAAATTTGCAAAACATGGATGAGGGCAATATTTTATTTAAAGCACAAAAAGATTTTTATCTAATTCATACATAAAAACTGTCTAAGTACAATTATACTTTTATATGTTTCTATTACCTGTACCTGGCAGTTTGATCTTTTGAACAACGTAAAGATATCTGTGACTGTCTAAAAGCTTATTTTCAGAATTCAGATAAGTTATGGGGTCGTTTTTTCTGCATTTTTTGTAAATAAGTGATTTGTTAAGAAGCACATTTTGTCTGCATTTTTTTTGAATGAGTGTTTTCTTTTCTGTGTCTTTTTGTAAATGCGTGTATCTTTCCCACATTTGTTTGGAATTCAGCATTTTTTCTGTTTCCTATTGTAAAGAAGCATATTTTTGGAATAACTGTACCTTGTCTGTATCCTGAATATGAATAAATGAATCTTTTCTTAGGTCTTTATTTTTCAAGTACGTGACATAAAATAATTCGCAGGTTTAGCACAAAACGGCTGTAACTCACTCTTTTCTTATATTGAGTTACTTCGGTTTTCTGCTAGACCCACAATGTACAATTTCTACAAAGCTGTACTTACTCCATAACTTTGATCTAGACTTTGTGTATTCAATTCCTGACTGCTTCTACTACCAGTAGATAATCTAGATTTCATTTTATCATGGTCAGCTTGCAATTTCTGTAACTGTTCATCTAAACTATGATTCTTCTCAAATAATTCATTCTTTTCATGATTTAAATCTGTTATACGTCTCTGATCTTCTAGTCTACGATGTTGTAACTATAGTAACAGAAGTATGCAAAAAGTTACTTATACTGGTAATCAAGTCTTCCAGTGTAGTCATTGGACCATTTTGACTGAGTCCTCAAAATGCAATCTGTCCAGTGACTGGTGAGTGGTCCAATACTCCACCAACTTTTTACAGCCAACACTGACCATAATAGATAATTAACCATTATTTGTTTTTACATTGAACATTTGATTTTAGGACATATTATGCTAAATCAGTAAAATAGACTGCATACTCTGGGATATCACTGAGAATTGCTTACTAATAAGTCCATTAAACTTTCATTTGGTCTAATAAAAAATTTCAGTTTGCTGGACAGAATGCCCAGTGCAAATGAAAGTTAGTCATGAAGACTGCTGTTTATTCAAAAATGTAACATAATGTATGATGTTTTACACCACATTTTTCTGCCATGTTGTGGTGGTCAGTGATTGTATTCATGGTCATTTTAAGAGGCAATAATATCTGCACTTAAGCTTTAAACCACATACTGAGCAAATACACTGACTAGCGACTGACAGCTGCCCTGATTGATACAAAGGTAGGTGGAACAATAACTGTGGAAAATATTTCAGGACAATACTCTGCAAAGGAAATTTCTAAAATGAATTTTTAAAAAATCAAAACAAACAAACCTCAAGTATTTCATCATTCTTTTTCTGTATAGTTTTAAAATAAGATTCATGTTTAACAGAATAGTCCATACATTTTGTTTCCAACGTATTCTTCTCCCTCGTTAACTTCTTTAATTCCTTCTTCAACTAAAAAGCATAAATTTACAGTGAGCTCAAAAAAATCTTGAACAAATTTCAGTTTGAAGAAAACTTGTTTTCAGTAAGTAATTTTAATTCAATTACAGCTTATTCATGTTACATAGTTGTAATCACTTGTTGATGCTGATTTGTAGAATTTGTTCAGATAACTATTTGCTTCTTTTTCATGGGTAAATGTGACTCTGTTATACTAAAACAGAATTTTGTCACACATTTTGTACCAGGATTTGAAACACACCATCCCCTCTGACTTCGCTATACAAACATTTTATCATTTAAGTACATTAATTTTGTACTCTATGTTATTCTATACACAGCTTTTTTCTGTTGACCAAAGTTTTATTATTTTGCAATGATCAAAAGTGTTTGTTAAGTTAAAATATCATATTCTGACAACAATTTGTCATCCCATGGTCATTTGAATGCCTATAAGGAATGATGAATTTGGAATTTTATATAACATATTTCTTTATGATTATACGTGTACAAGTATAGAGTTATATACAATAGATTGAATACATCATATCTGAAATTCTAAGAGTTTGGTTTGCCCTGCAGTTCACACAAACTTTCACAGTTACAATGAAGACATGTGTAAAAAGAACAATAGAATTTAATCCATATTTTGTGGTTTTCAGCAATAATGTGTAGAAAACTTTGTACCGCAAGTGCACAGATGAAAAATCCCATAAATTGGAGTTCCGAATAAGGTCTATTTCCGCCAGTTTACAGTCAATAAACCAAAAAGAATTATTACAAAATGCAATATTTTTCATTCATTACACTGAGCTAACCATTTTGCAGTTTTCTGAGAATTTTTCTGAAGTCATAAGGAGATTTCTACAATAAAGACAAACACAAATATAACAAATATATACAATACTTTATCATTTTCTTCTTCCAATGATTGTTTGTTATCATAAGATCTCTGTAAGTTATAATTGATTTCTTCACAATGTTGTTTATAATTTTCCAATTCATGTTGTAATATCTCTAATCTTGCTTTTAAATGTGGAGCATGATCTATCATATTCTATAAACATTAAAAAAACCTGTTAATTTTGTTGGGTTTAACACCGCAGCAACACATTATATAGGTTATATAACGGCATCCAGCGCACCTAACCTAGCTTTAGGGACCCTTGTCCATAACCAGAACTCACCTACCATTCCACAAGGCAGGAAACTTCTACACATAACAAGACATACATGTAAATCATTGCCTAAATTATCCTTGATTTGTTTACTTCAACAAATATTTTGTAAGTTATTGAACCCGAGACAAGTCCCTCGGTATACAAGTATAGCAATTCAAAAAGATGATTGTTACCTATGACAGGGGCAATAATTTCTGACATACACTTGAAAACTTAGTTATATCTAAAGCAGAGGTATAAATGCTGATGAGTTGTGCATCTCAGTAGAAATGTTTTTTTATAACATATCTGTGCTAAGACCATAAGTTAGAATAAAAACAGCATGTCTTACCTTTGGTGGTTCTTTAGGCTTTTCTGCTTTAACTGCTACATCTATTGAAGATAAGGCATAAACATGTTTTAGTTATGGTGAAGCACTGTACTATATTAATGTGATTACATATTTCTGTACATCAATTAATCAAATTAAAACTAAACTGTAAACAGCCTTACTTTCTCATGAAAAAAAGACTCAGTGAGTATTGCAGGCAAATTGCGAGGCAATACAGAAGGGCTATACTTGTGAAATTCTCTATTTTATAACAATGTCATGCCTTGACCTCATAAACAAATCACAAACAAAGGTAAATTGTTTCCACAAGATATCATTAAAACAACACTCATAAACTTCATTTCCCTCACAATCCAGATACCAATCTTCAGCTTGAATAGATTTTGAGTTACCCCAGGATGTTTTGATGGAATTTGGAATTATGATTGTCACCATATCCACAGCACAATTTTGACCAGAGGAATAAAATTCAATAATGATAATAATTCACACATTGCAATCTATTCACATACAAAGTTTTATTAAAATTACTTTTTTAGAAGTCCTGGAATCCACATTTTAATGGATAGACAGACAGATTGCAAACCTACAGACTTTGCTGGCCTTCTGTAGCACCATTCTCATTTCCAAGATAAAATTATCTTAATGATTTCTATCCAAAGGCTAGTCAGTAAACATATCAGGAACAGCAATGGTCAAAAACCACAGACCTACCACAAAAAGCAAAGTAGGATATGTTTTTAGGATTTTTAAAAATACTATAAAAGGACACCACAGACAAATAACCAAAAAAAGAACCTAAGGGGTTTCCACCTTTGAACTGGCCATGGCAAAATATTTGCCATCAGAGGTTTAAACAAGGTTCTAGGGAGCACCAACCTCACATTTACCCCAAAAGGTTCAAGAACAAACAATAACAACTTTTCTTAGTGAAAGAACTTAAACACACCCTTGAGTGAGTTCAACTGCTTCTGATATATTAAAAATTTAAAAGTTAAAGTGCAGTTTAAAGTCGGCTTCCATATACATGTTCAGCAGACTTAACAATATTGTACCATAACTCCTGATCTTTTAAACCACCTTCAGGTAGGGGACCCTTCACAGTACCCAATTACACCTGGGTGAAGTGGAACAATTGTAGGTTAATTTATTGCTCAAGTAAATTAGCAGTGCCCAAAGCAGGGATTGAACCCAGGACCTCTTGATCTCCAAGTGCACGTCCTACCACTGGACCATTGCTCCTACTTGTCTTAAAAAACCTACCTGTATTGTTACTTGCAGCAAGTTTCTGTTTTACTAAGTCATCATATTTAACTTGTAATTCATTACATTTCTCTTTAAATTCATTTACTGTTTCTAACAGTTGATAGGATTTCTGTGACCACTCAGCTGATAAAATAAAGATATATATTATATAATGATATATTATTTATTATAATGTATTACTGTTTGTAAATTAGATTTTACATCATTTATTAATATTTTTCATTATGTTATGTATGGTCACTGCTCATGTAATCAGATTTCCCAGCCACTTTTGTAGCAGTAGTTTACCTTTAAAGTTAAAGTGCGGTTTAAAGTCTGATTCCATATACATGTTCAGTCGACTTTACAATCTTGTACAATAACTCCTGATCACTGAAATCACCCTCAGGCAGGCGATCCCTCACAGTACCCATTTACACCTGGGTGGAGTGGAACAATTGTAGGTTAATTTCTTGCTCAAGGAAATTAGCAGTGCCCCCAGTGGGGATCGAACTCAGGACCTCTCGATCCCTAAGCGCGTCCTACCACTGGACCACTGCTCCTGTACCTTTGATATAAACAGCTGGCAATTTCTTCAACAAAAAAGGAGAAAATTGTTACTGGGTAATAAATATAGACATTTCATAGAAGAGTATAACCTGCCATGACTGGTACCTCTGAATCTGAATTCTATGCTCTACCACAACAACATAGTGGCTAGTTTCATTCAAGTGTATAAAGCTACTTCTGATGACATATTACATGAAATATTAGTTATTATACATATAATGATAAGAATCCCATCAAAATGTCAAAATAAGGATAATTATTATATATCTAATAAATATAACAAATCGACAATCTGCATTTGTACCACGTGACCGTCCAATATATTCCTGTATTGAATAAAAAAAATGTATTATTTTCATATTGGACGGTTGAGTACATGTGCATTTGCAATAAACAATGCTAGTCAGTTGATAAGAATGGCTGTGATTGCTTCGTTGGGGATGATGGCAATCATGGTTATTTCAAAGTTAACAAAAGATATAAAATAACAAGAGCACCGCAAGGCAGAGCATTATATGCCCGAATATATTGTTTTTTTAGTTAAGATGAAGCATTTGTAAGACATGAGAATATTTCATATGAATATCATATTATGAATAATTGTGGAAAACAAAGTAGAGAAAAAAGATCTGTTTTCAGTTTTAAGGTAATAGTGACCTTTACCTTTGATCTTGTGACCCCAAAATCAATAGGGGTCTTCTACCCGATATGGACAATCATCCTATGAAGTTTGAATATTGTGGACCAAAAGGAACTTAAGTTATGCTCTGGAAACTGTTTTCAGCTTTAAGGTAATAGTGACCTTGACCTTTGACCTTGTGACCCCAAAATCAATAGGGGTCTTCTACCCGATATGGACAATCATCCTATGAAGTTTGAATATTGTGGGCCAAATGGAACTTAAGTTATGCTCCGGAAACCAAATTGCTAACAGACAGACGAACGCCAGGGGGTATAACATAATATGCCCGAAATTCTTTCCGGCATATAAAAAGGTAACAAGTAAATCTGTGAGCTAATGCTCACTAGTGATACCCCCGCCAAAATCTAAAAATATGCGACAAACAGGAAGTAGATGAGCAAGGAGCATGAAATCGCTTTAAACCACATGGGACTATGGGATGAAGCAATATGCAAAGTATTAGGCTGCTGCATGTTATAGTTGCTGAGAAAACTGCGACTGAAATTTTGTAACGGACGGACGGATGGACGCACGCACGGACAAGGGTAAAACAGTATACCCCCCTCTTCTTCGAAGCGGGGGTATAATTACTGTACAATACAGAATATTGGACTCGTACAAATATATTTCAGTATTGTACAGTGAACTGTATAATTACCTATAGGTGTATTTTACTACATGCCATGTACTCTGTCTTTACTTCATGAACAATTTATGTGCAACATATTTATGTTGATAGACTACAAGTTAAATTGATAGCCAAATTCATTTGTTCACTTACTTATAGCAACTTGGTTATCATGTTCTTTTAGTTCCATTTTCTTCAATGTAAATTTCAGTTCCATATTTTCTTGTCTGACATTACGTAACATTTCTAAATCTTTCTGTAATAGAAATTACATAAACCAAATCTCTCAGTGTAATGAAAAAACTATCACTCAATGATCTGTAGCAGGCAACTTAATTGTTTCCAAATATAGTGAAACATATAGGGGAATATCTTTTGATTAGTGGCAACAACTCAGTTTCACTATTATTTGAGCAGGTATCCCTCAGCTATGTGTTCATGTTAAGATTCTAAATATGTGAAGTAAAATTATTTATAATGGAGAAACTGGCCTCTAATTGAACTTGAATAAAAAGCTACCACATTTTGGGTAATAAATGTATACCATATATGTATATACAGCATTTTTGATTCGGGACTGTGCCTGCCGTTGGTGATTATTTCTGTGAGTAAGTACATGTATAATATACTGTTGGAAAAATTTGTGCAGGTCATTTAAATACACATGGTTTTGTAAACTTGATGTAAACATGGCTGAGTTGTATTATGATTTGAGAGAGAAGCAAAGAGCTTATTGTCAAATTTGTTGGTTATTGGGTAAATGCTAGGGGCGTAACAATACAGTAAAAAACTGTATTGCAATATATTGCAATATGCAAAACCTGTATTGCAGTATATTGCAATACGTACCGGTTTTTGCGTAGACATGCAAATCATGAATTATTATGCATGTTCATCATCTGGATCAGCATAATAAGTGTACATACATATGTGTATTTTTAAACGATCTCTTATTCAAATGACTGACTTACTTGTGTAAAATGGTCTATATATTTCAGAAAAATGCGAGTTTCGAAACAGACTTCTGAAGACATATTTTTCTTTCAATTAACTAAATGTTAAACCTTTTTAAGCACAAAAAGATTATTTCAAGTTTTTAATAAATTTCAACATTTATTTAATCATTTAACTTTCAGATTATGATAAAACAAACAGTACGACACATAACTACAAAAACCTGTTCAAGGAAAATCAAAACCCTTAAAAACCGTTAGAATTTGTATTGCAATATTAACCGGTATATCGGTTAACAGTTACACTCCTAGTAAATGTGTATCAGAAATGAAAACAAATATAGGTTTAGTTAACAGAGGAAATTACCTCCTGTATTGTAAAATTGCTAGGTGGGTGTTAATTTTTAAAAAAGGTAGAATTAATGTAAAGGACGAGTGCGACAAGTGAGGAGACTGATGTACAGTAGTAATGATATAAGAAGTGACATACTTCAAGAGCTTGGTTTTCTTCTTTAGAAATATGAAGTAATTGTTGTAATACATTAAGTTGAGAATCTAATTCTGAATTAGCTTCAACTTCAGCTTTTATATGTTCTAATAGCTGAGGTAATACAGGTACCATACGTAAATAATCACTGGAACGATTGCGATGAAAACCTGAAAATAAAAAAAATGATATTTTAACTCTGCTTAGTGCAGCCCATGCATTGGCACAACTGAATTATACCACCCTCGCAGCAAACTATTTACACCTGGGTGAAGAGAAGCAGGTAAACTTCTTGCTCAAGGAAGGCAGTGCTTCTGGTGAGGTTTCAACCTGGTCCCTCTTGATCCCTAAGCTTTCATTCTACCACTGGACAACAGCTACTGTGAATTTAGAAGTAATATGAAGCATATCACATTTTAATGGACTGTACTGTTTGCTCTCAGTTCATTTTTCCATTCCAAATTGAATCAATAGCTACAGTTAATAAGTCCCATTTTCAACAGCTTCTGGCACAATAGACTTAATCCGGAATTCAAATTTATGTTTTTTTCCGTCCTTGCACAGGGGGTACAAATAAAGTTTTCTACACAATATTGCTAATTAGCACAAACTATGGATTAAATCCAATTGTTTTTTGTATACATGTTTTCATTCTAACGGTGAAGGTTTGTTTGTACCGGAGGGGAAAACCCAAATATTTGAAATCAGGATATAGTCTATTAAAATGTACAATAACAAATATACCAACACATTTTGACACAATAATTTATAAAATATCTAACCTGGGGGAGGGTTTCTTGGTTCTTTTTTAGTTACAGTCTTATATACATCTGGGTTTTGATATTCTAAAACTTCTAGAAATTTCTGGTACCCACGTTCTCCTCTTGTCATCAATATTTCTATCAATTTGTCTGAAATACCATAAAATCTCAAAATAACACTATATTTTATATTTAATAAGAAAATAGTAGGGAAAAAAATAAAGCATTTGAATATTTTCTTGACAAAAGTTCCACGCATATAAAAACTTAACATTACAAACTCCTCAAGGGTTGATTTTGACATTTTTCATTCGTAAAATTTAATCCCTATAATGAGCTTTTAAAATTTGGACATGAGGCCACAACAAGTTGATCACATGTTCTACGGATTTTTCTGGAAAAAAAAATGGGGCGAGCGAGCGAAGAAAAAAAAAGTCTTTATTCACTTGCTTTACATAGCGGTTTGACCAAATTTTTATGAGCGAGCGCGGAAATAAAAATATTTTTTGTAAAAAACGTCAAAATTAAGGTGCGAGCGAATCCATAGAACATCGAGTTTTTGTTTAATGATATAATCTTAAAGGTCTGAAAAAAAAATCAAAATATTTTACAAAATGCATTATAAAAGTATGCAGTCATAATTTAAAACCACATGTACTGAAAGACCCTCTACAGAACAAATCCTCTGCCCAACAACAGTTTTTAACATTTCCCCTAGGTATAATTTCAATTGATTTCACCTCTTCAGAGCAACAACCTCTGAACAGCAACACTTTTTAGTCTCACCCATTGGGTGTTGTTCAAGCGAAGTTGTACTGTATATGAGTAAACAATAAAAATACTATACTAACTAGCTCTCTGTCTTCTATTTTGATGTACAACTTGATTTAATATGACTTCTTTATCATCCAGTGACAAAACTTCATCACTGATCAATTTAGCCAGGAAATCTTCGGCTACAAGATATTTACTAAACAGGAAGAAATGTTCCTGTAAAATATCCTGGTAATTTTCTGTTGAATCAGACATTGTGTGTGATAGTATTTAAATCTGCAATTAGAGTACATTAGTTTAGTTTATACTAATTTATTCAAGCTACATTTTGAAACAAGTTCTTAAAACTTAGATTAATCACGTTTGAGTCCACTTCCTGGTCCCCCAGTACTGAAAATAGCAGGATAAAGTTTCTTGCTCAAAGAAACAATGGGGTATGAGCAGGCATGGCTAAGAGCATTGGTAATCATTGGATAGCCAGCTTCACTTTGGTTCAAACTAGAGTTTCTTTTCTAAAATAGTTACATCTGTTAATAATAAGAAAAATGAACTGTATAATTGCATACTAGTTTATTGACATCAGTCTATAACTGTCTAATTGATGAATGTATACGTAGCACACAAATTATTAAATCATTTAGTAGTTTGAAATAGTATTCGAAAAATGCCTATAATTTCTTTGCAGCTCATGAACAGTTTTTGAGCCTTGATATCTACAGGGTTTTTTTTAAAAATAAAATATAAAAGCACTCCTGTCTATATTTCATAGTTGAGTAAATTAAAGGGACGTTTTTGGATGGGTTCATTTGTTTCAAATTTTTATGATGGTTACAAAGAATCAACAAAAAACATAAGTTAAATATAAAATTATACTGTTTTTATGCAGATACAATTTAAGTTGAACTGGAAAATTTTAATTTTCACAGTACTGTACAGGGATCATACAAGTATTAACAAGGGTGTTAATTCTAAAAAAATAATCAACATCTCTTAGTCTGTACTTTAGACCTTTTATATTTTTCGTCTCACAAAAATCCTGACCCAAATTTTTCAGAAATTGAAAAAAAAAAATCTTGATTATTGTTTTTTTTTATTATCCTACATACATGTACTTATTTTTGCACCAAAAATGTAAAAACTGAACCCATCCCAGTATGAAATAAGCTCAATGTGTCAATTACAACACAGTTTGAGAAATTGTCAGTGAATTTCACTCAGAACTTGTACAAAATGGGTTTGAAAGTTGATTGTAATTGACATCTTACATCTTTTTTTTTTACCTACTGTACTCATTTTTTCAGAAAATTCTCGTAAGACTAAAAATATAAAAAGTGTGGCCTTAGTTACAATTAAGGCCACAACAAATTGATCATATGTTCTATGGATTCACTCGCACCTTAATTTTGACGGTTTTTTACAAAAATAATATATTTATCTCCTCGCTCGCTCATAAAAATTTGGTCAAACCGCTATATAAAGCAAGTGAATAAAGACTTTTTTCTTCGCTCGCTCGCCCCATTTTTTTGTCAGAAAAATCCGTAGAACATATGATCAAGTTGTTGTGGCCTAACAGCAAAGATGTTTTTTTTTAGTTTTGATAGTACAGTGTATATCATAAATGACAGAGCAGGGCTTTTTTTCATTGTTTGGGGAAGGGGCCTGGAGCCTTTTTTTATATAGAACATTTGGGGAAATTTTATCGCAATTTCATAGGTAGGGGAACAAAAAATCCAAGTTAAACTCCAAATTTGGGGAAAACTGCATGATTTTAAAGAAATTTCAAGTGGGGAAGGCGCCTTTGAACGGCCCCTGTTATATAAGGAAAAAAAGGCCTGCAGAGGTAATCATCATTAAATGAAAACCTTTCTAGATTATGATATCTCCATCTCAAAATGAAAATAATTACAAAAAATACCAGATTTGTTGATTTTGTTTAATTTAAAACTAATATCAATTATGTGAATATGTAATTTAAGTATCAGCCATTTTATGTAGAATAAAGAAGCTTGTGACTTATCAATCCACTGTATAGCCTTGGTCTTGGGTTAAATTTCAGGTATTTTTCAGGACCAGTGAGGACCCTATATAAACCATATAAAAGGTCCATGGGATTTGTTCATGTGTAGGGGTATAAGGCAATCTCAGAGTAATTATTTTAAAATTAATATTATAACATTTTATTGGAAATATCACACCAGAAAATAAGCATTAAAGTCTTTTTAAATAAATTTCTTGAGGTCCAATACATTATTCCTGAAATTCTTGGGGGACCCCCCCCCCCCTTGAATCAATTCTTGGGGGACCCCCCCTTGAATCAATTCTAGGGGGACCCCCCCTTGAATCATAATATGCTAAGATAAATAAGATATATAATATAGCCACAATACAAGGTTGATAAGAATTTTCCACCACTTAAGGATTAATTATAAATCGAAATATTGATACAAGACAGAGGACCCATTAAAGTCGTAAAACTTCTGACAGTTCCGTACATGTACCGGATCTTGTCTATAGACCCATCCTGAAAAGTGAAACTATTTTCCACCTACCTCAATTTAACAATGAATCTTTAAAACAAAACAATCGGAATTGTCAGTTCCATTTGATGTCTACAAGACATCAGACTGGCTACCACGTCTACATTCCACGTGATGAGATCTCAAAATTTTCCTTATTTACCTTGAATACAAAACTTCCTGGTTCCTCGATGCCTCGATTCAGGAAGTGACAGTCTGCAAAAGTTACCTCCCTTTATTAATGTCCTAGAAATATCCGGATATTTTCGGTTTCCATCGCAGGAGCGAAAGAAAAAATGCGAGATATGCCGAGTGTTGCTTTATTTACAAAGGGAAGTTACTCCTTAAAAACACGTGTTGTAGAAGGATTAGAACCAAATCATTTGCTGTATTTTTGTTGTATTTTGTGATATAGTAGCCATCCAAAATAGGAAAACGTTCGTGTATGTTATGTTTTATCTTTGTTTTATTTGTCATGACTGATTCCAGAAGACAAATAATTATTATTATAATTCTGATCCATTTTTCTACCAGGAAATAGTTTCACTTACTACACTGCTCTGAGCATAGTTCTATGTATAAGACCCTCCGTAACTTGCTTCCAAAACTTTATTTAAAAACCACTTTTTTAACCTTTTGATTTTCCTCAGATGTTGCATTAAACTCCTTCAATATACACACAGGTTCACTGAAGACCTGAAGCTACTTGCTGTTAGTTTGGACTTGTAGAATCATAATTTTTTATCATAACTTGTACTTGTCTGTATTTAACATTAAAACTGAATGTAGAAATATATATATTTTCATTGCAGCTTTTATGAACCCAGGTAGGTGGTGCAGTTGGTAGCGTGCCGGGATTTGGAATCTAGTGTCCAAAGGGGGTACAGGTTCGAATCCCACCCTGGGAGGTTATACCATTCCATGAAAATTTGACAATAATGTCAATTTTCCTCCATTGATAAGATATATGGAGAAGTTCCAAGCCTTGTGAAAGGCTCGAAATAAAAAATATTTACCGACGTGACTTATCCTTATGTTATTACATGCGCCATTTTGGATATTACTAATAAACTGACTGGATGTTTAATATACAGCGTTATGACGTTGTCGTCTTCAAAGTGTCACATACTAAGTTTACTTGAGCGATAAGTTATAGTTACGGTACCGTAACTCTAGCCACTGCCATTAAGTCACGTCGGTAAATATTTGTTTATTTTGAGTAATAATGAATATAAACAAGTTTTCCGATATTTAAAAGTTGAATGATACAAATGTTATTTAACTTCTGTAACTCTAGCCTACCCTTGTAAGGGTTGTCTACAGTTACAGAACTTCCGTAACTCTAGAACCTGGGTCTAGAGTTACGGTACCGTAACTCTAGCCACTGCCATAATATAAATGAAATAAATAAATGAAAAGTTCTCTAAGAGAGGAGTAATAAATTTGAAAGATGAAACTCAATACTGATATTATCCATTGAACACTATCATTTTTATCTCCTGAAAATCACTGTGTCTTTACTTTTTTTATTTTAGAAATCAATAATGGGAAAGAGGAAAACTGAAAGTGCTGGTGAAAGTCAGATGATAAAGAAACATAAAAATAGGAAGGAAAATTCAGGTAATAATGATGTTGACTTGAAAAGAAATAAAAAACCAAGACATAAGAACAAAGGTGATAAAAATAAAGACAATTCAACTGCTGTTAAAAGGTCACAAAATAATCAAGACATTTTATTGGCTAAATTAAAGAAACAAATGCACAAGAAAGCTGGAACTGACCCTACTAATGAAAGTGCCAACACGAATGATTCCCTTGATGTGACTGAAAATAAATCAGTTTTGATTGATTCTGCACTAGTACATAAAGATAAGTTTATTGATAAATCTAATAAACCAATGAATGTTAAATCGAATCATGGACAGACTAATGATGAACTTGATGAAATAGAGGATCCAGAAAAAGCTGCAATAAGATTGAAAAAGAGAGAGAAAAGAAAACAGAAGAAAATAAAGAAAGCTGAAATAAAACAGCTAAATGTAGAAAGGGCTGGCACTGCTAAAGCATCAAGTATTGAATATTTAAAGCTATGGCATGAAAAAAGAGATGAATGGAAGTTTAACAAAACAAGACAAGTTTGGTTGTTACAAAATATGTATGATCAGGAAGCGGTATGTTGTAGTTTATTGAATAGTTTTATCAATTTTACATAAGTTGTGCTTTAATTGTCTGATTGTTTTAATATTAGATGAAGAATGAAATTTAACTAATAACATGCTTCAGTGATCAATCACCTGAGCCTTGTGTTCATGTTTATGAAAAGAAGATATTTAATCTTTTAGAGCTAGCTTGTCTGTAGCACATATGTCTACTGATTGAGGGGTTGTAAGTTTGATTCTTGAGCGAAGCATGTTTGTTGTGGATCTTGGTCATGAAATAAAGTCTTCCACCATTTATGATGTAAGTATGCACCAATTAACTGGTTAACAGCTAAATCAAGAGATTTAGCCTTTCCACCTATGGTGAGTTTGTTGACTGACTGCTGTTAAATCCTAAACAAAAACAAAACATTATTTTTTGTTACCAATAATTAAATGTAAATGAGCAACTTACTGGTAAATACTTGTCATGTTTAGGGTTCTCAATACTGTAAGAAATTACTGGTATAATAGTCAGGGTGTAACGGTTAACCAATATTCGGTTAAAATTGCAATGCAAATTCTGGCGGTTTTTAAGTGTTTCATTTTCTTTGAACCTCTTTTTGGTAGTTGTGTGCCATACTGATTGTTTTTACCTCAATTGTTTGAATAAATGTTAAAATATTTTGAAATCTAATAAGTAAAGATTAAACATGAGAGAAAAAAATTTCTCTGAAAGATCACTTTAAATTATGCATTTTTCTAACGTAATTATACAATGTAGTCTATTTTACACATATCCTTCAAACATTTTGATCATGGATCAATTGAAAATATGCATAATCATGTTTGTAATGTCAATCCAATTTAGACAATGCACATGCCTTAAATCATGTTTCGCAATTCGCATGTATACGCATAAAAACCAATATGTGTTGAATGTAGACATGTTTTGTGTATAGCAATATATTGAAATATAGGTTTTACCGTATTGTTACACCCTGGTATAATAGAATATATTATATTTCAGATCAGTGATGAAAACTTTCAGATATTATTACAATATTTAGAAGGATTAAAAGGACAATCAAGGACAGAAACTGCTACAGAAGCTGAAAATATTGTAGAGAAAGTGGAAAATGAGGAAAGTGAAGGTAAAACTTGTACCAGTATAATTCTGCTTGATATTGCAGGCTTTTCACATACAGGGCTCAACATTAATTTTTAAAGTAGGTTGCCCTCTTGGACAAGCAGCTATATATTTTACTTGCCCAACCAAAATGTTTTATAGCTGTAACAAGTTGTCAGAACCCAATAATGGGTTGTCAGGGGCAATATGACAATTTTAAGTTTTAATGTCAGGCTCTGACATGGATGAATGTTATCAGGATTGGCTTTGAAGTTGAGGAATTTGGGATCAGAGAAAATGTTTTTCATACATAACATCTGTTAAAATCATTAAAAATCCGAAAAATCGAGTTTTTGAATACTTTAAACTTCAGTTATTGCCTGAAATCTGACAATATTACTAGTCATCTTGAAAGTACACCTGGAATCACTTGTTATTCTTGTCAAGTCAAAACCTCTTAACTTCAATTTCAAAAAGTGAAGATATTAGGATTTGACTCAACAGCAACATTTTGCTTTTGAATCAGTCCAACTTTTGTATAATTAGTTGCTTCTGTTCTCTATGTTGTAAACCTTTCTCAGAGATTGTCAAACTGGTTGTGTTAAATTTCTATGAAAATTTGACGAAGTAAATTTTTCCTAAAATAATATGGTGGGTGTGTGTATATGGAAAATTTGTCAGTATTGTTGAAGGGTCGGTGAGTTCTAGTTATAGACATGTGTCCAGAAAAACTAGATTAGGTGGGCTGGTCATGTAAAATGACCATAATAAATGTTGACATGGTGTTAAACCCGACCAAAAAAGAGAAAGTGTAATACTTTCCTAATGAGTGTTAGCATTATCACCACACGTTTATCTACCAGTTGTATTTTCCTGTTTGTTTTGTTACATACATGTATTTGTAACCAATGGTCAGTTTCCTCAAGAGAGTCAAGATAGCCCTTTGTTCTCTGGTACTCTTCTTTTACCTGAGGCAATAAGAATATGATATCAAATCCAATGTACGAAAGGATGAAGTACAAGCCTAGTAATATACATAGAAATTTAGCCACATGTATTTGCTTTGTAAAGTGTGGCAGAATTAGATGATTCAATATTTTCTGTATATTAATCAACTTATTTTATGTTTTTATATTTCAGAAAGTACAATTATGATGGAGAGAGCCAAAGAAATAATTCAACTTTTATCATGTTAACAATTGATAGTCTACATGTGTTTCGGGAATTCAAATATTTGGGTTATCCCCTGTGATGCAAACACACTTTCTCTGTCACAATGAAAATATGTCTGCAAAGAAAAATAGGATTTAATCTGTCTTTTGTGCTTATCAGGAATAATGTGTAACCAACTTTGTCTTGTACTGCCTGCACGTGGACAGAAAACAGCACTAATTTTAATTCCGAAATAGGTCTATTGATCAACATTCAGTAGATCTTTCAATAGACTAACAGCATCATATTAAATTGTATAAACATGATATTGTGTAATGTGTTTATGAAACTTAGGTACTAGAAGTGTTTAAGATTGAATAATAACATTATTAAAAACTCCTCTCAAATAGCAGTCTAGATTTCTAGACATTGTAATGAATTTATCTGTGGAAAAAGCCGCTCATGTAATTTTGTTCATACATATAATATTGTAATAGATGAAAATATTGTTGACTTTATTGCTGATTTTTAATAAAGAATATTAAATTATATAAAGGACCTCTTGTTTGTTAGCTGACACTTAACATTCTGACCCTAAAGCCTACATGAAATTGCTAATTCATTGCTTGTTTGGACTTTATGCAGTTTTACCGTGTTTGGTCCAATATTCTCTAAAAAGTCAAGATAAAAATTACAAAAATATGTGTACATGTTTTTCAATTTTATTTTCTAGCAATTTAAATATCCATTACAGTACAATAAAAAAACAATAAAAAGTAACAATATAAAAATCTATATAAATCTGACAAAATATAAACAAGAGCACCGCTGGGCGGAGCATTATATGCCTGAAAGTGTTCTTTTTTTTAGTTAAGTTATGCTCCGAAAACTGTTTTCAGTTCTAAGGTAAAAGTGACCTTGACCTTTGACCTTGTGACCCCAAAATAAATCGTGGTCTTCTACCCGATATGGACAATCATCATATGAAGTTTGAATATTGTGGACCAATTGGAACTTAAGTTACACTCCGGAAACTGTTTTTCAATTTTAAGGTAATAGTGACCTTGACCTTTGACCTTGTGACCCCAAAATCAATAGGGGTCTTCTACCCGATATGGATAATCATCGTATGAAGTTTGAATATTGTGGGCCATATGGAACTTAAGTTATGCTCTGGAAACTGTTTTCAGTTTTAAGGTAATATAATCTTGACCTTTGACTTTGTGACCCCAAAATCAATAGGGGTCTTCTACCCCATATGGACAATCGTCGTATGAAGTTTGAATATTGTGGACCAAATGGAACTTATGTTATGCTCTGGAAACTGTTTTCAGTTTTAAGGTAATAGTGACCTTGACCTTTGGTCTTGTGACCCCAAAATCAATAGGGGTCTTCTACCCGATATGGACAATCATCCTATGAAGTTTGAATATTGTATGCCAAGTGGAACTTAAGTTATGCTCCGAAAAACCAAATTGCTAACAGACAGATGGACGGACGCCAGGGGGTATAACATAATATGTCCGAAATTCTTTCGGGCATATAAAAAGAGTGATTATCAACAATCTGATAAACATAAAATGTTATACAGATAATATTCACTTTCAGTGTAAATTGGTTTTATTTCACTGAATTTTAAGCCCAGAAAATCGATCTGTAATGACTGGTCGTACCTAAAGTAAAAATTGTCATTTTCTGGTCTGATAAGTTGAAATAATAACAATATTCACACATATAATGGGACATGAATTTTAAATATTTACAATAATTATAAGTTTTCATTGAACAACACCAGCATAAAACTGAACTTAGCAAGAAAACCTAGAGCAGATGTCGGCCATTTGAAAAGGTATGTGCAAAGAACTGGTTACAAATTAGCATCTACAGATCTAAGCCTCTCCGTGGACAATGAATAAGTCAACATATCTCAAACAAAGGCCCTATATTATACTACATGGAAGATTCTCTTACTTGAACACTTTAACAATATGCTAACAATACATTATTAAATCTCTTACAATATGAAGTTTGATTTCTTACAATATTTAGTAAGAATTGTTACAAAACCAAGTAAGAATTCTTATAGCAGAGTATTAGATCTTTTAGGCCATAACAAGTTGATCATATGTTCTATGGATTTGCTTGCACCTTAATTTTGACAGTTTTTACAAAAAAAATATTTTCATTTCCTTGCTCGCTCATAAATATTTGGTTAAACCGCTGTATAAAGCAACTGAATTAAGATTTTTCTTTTTTTCTTTGCTCGATTGCCCCATTTTTAACCGAAAAATCTGTAGAACACATGATCAACTTGTTGTGGCCTTACAGTACCATGTTAAATCTCTAACAATACAGAGTTTCATCTCTTACAATACTGAGTAAGAATTTTTACATTACAATAGAGAATTAGATCTTTTACAATTCAGTGTTACGTCTCTTACAATACAGAGTTAGATCTCTTTCTAAAATATTGTCTAGCAGTATCTATACCAGCTTCTAATTCAAGATCAGCTAGTTCCATACGACATTCTGTTACACGTTCTTGTATATTCTGTATTATAACATCATGATCTTTAAATACTTGTTTTAATCCAAACTGTAAATATATAAAATACCATAAATTACATTGCAGATACTATTATGATCCATTTGGGTAATCATACACAAATAGGTAAGAAAATCTCAATTCAAGTTCAGAGCCAAATAATAACTATGAAAGCGAGATTGCCACCTTGGCATTATTCATTGTTTTCTGATGATCTATTTTAATCACCAAGAGCAAAACTCATGTGACAACATAGCTACAACATAGATGTTAGAATTTTGTATTAACTGATCTAAGTTCCTTTATTTTCAAATTTACAATTTATTCATGATTTTTTTTATCGTGTTTGTCAATAATTATGTCTTGTTTTCATAATTCCAAATATCAGATACCGTATGTAGTAAAAGAAACTGGATTTGAAACTAAACTATCTAGCTTCAATACAAATTCATGAAGTCTGATAATAGATTGCCGCCTGGGCCATCATTTCAAATTCTTTATAGTTAACCATTTAAATACATATGTTGATTTTAAGTCCTCTTCATGTTAAAAGTTCTAAACAAACATTTTATACTATAAATAAATATAATACATACCCTATCTTTTGGTGACTTTAATGGAGCACTCTTAAGTCTAGAAATATATAATACATAAAAACTTAAACTTCATGAGCATAAATTTTGTAGATATGGCCACAACAAATTGATCATAAAATGTTCTATGGATTCTCTGGCACCTTAATTTTGACGGTTTTTACAAAAAAAAATATTTTTATTTCCTCGCTCGCCCATAAAAATTTGGTCAAACCGCTATATAAAGCAAGTGAATAAAGACTCTTTAAAATTTTTCTTCTTCGCTCGCTCGCCCCATTTTTTTTAGAAAAATCCGTAGAACAAATGATGAACTTGTAGTAGCCTATTGACCTATTCCATTCATAACTAAAATTATCTTTACATCAATAATATTTTTCTTTTTACATTGTATTTGTAATCGTCAAGTATTGGAAAATGAGTAGTTGGTTGTTTTTACATTACTCCTCACATTGGTCAAGCCATGCTTCATTGGTTTTCTTAAATCATGGGAGACAGCTGCTGTAGATAACCTAAATATTTACTTAACTGTTGACTGCATGGGT
The DNA here is from genome assembly GCA_025267735.1 of Mactra quadrangularis. NCBI lineage: Eukaryota > Metazoa > Mollusca > Bivalvia > Venerida > Mactridae > Mactra > Mactra quadrangularis. The sequence continues at coordinate 57,839,084 of CM046303.1, read as the reverse complement.
GAAAGTTTTCAGGACTGATCCTGAAGTTCAGGATTTTTGGAACAGAGAAAGGGTTCTTTCCATATGATAATGTGACCTTAAAAACATGAAATTTGGAAATTTCAGGATTTTGAAAATGTTGAACTTTCACCCATGTGACTGCCTGATAAGTCCAGTCAGTAGAGCGTCCAACTGCGAGTCCGAGGATCATAAGTTCAATTCATTGGTGAAAATTTATACATTGGCTGTATACTCTCATCAAATAATATCACATTTTATTGTAAAAAATGAAAGAAACTTTTTGACTTACCTTTCAGGTACCATATCTAATGTATCACTAAGTAATGACCTAAAACATGCTATTTCTGATTGATATTGTACCATTCCACAATCACTATCTTTACTTCCTATACCTAAAATAAAATCAAATGTTGTCAGCTTAATGCATCACTGCTCAGACTCAATTTTTAATATTAATTATTTTTGCATTTGTTAAGTAATTCCATGATATACATATTCATCCAAAAATAATAAGGTTAGACCAGATTTGAAAATTTACTGGCTGGAAGCGTTTTGCTCAAAGGAAAGTATTGTTTTAAAACAACATAATTCTGTGTTTAGGCCTCTGGCAAAGTTTTTGAGACAAAAAACACTATAAAAACTGAGTTTGAACGATGTTGCATAATGACCATAATTAATGCCATATGCTCAAATCCTGTTAAAATATTTAAGGGTTATTTTTAGTGTCTTTTCATGCTACCAATCTCACAGCTTATTTATCATTATGAAAACTACCAGAATGTTAAGTCTGTATCTTGCCTTTCCTGTGATAAATAACAAAGTTTTAAAATGGATCAAGGATTTACCTTTCAATAAATTTTCTAAATCAGAGATTTCTTTCTTTATAACTTCAGCACTACGCATTCTTGGTAATCTAAAAGTAGCCCTGTAAACATACAAATAAAGAATTCTTAGAAATTCTGACAGTTTTGACTGAATTGATATACACTGAATAAATGCTCCAGATGGGATGAAATAGCCTTGACAACATCTGTGCCTGGCATAAAATGACAAAGCTCTATTTCTGACTATTAAGCTAGGTCCATGTTAAAGTGCGGTTTAAAGTCTGCTTCCATATACATGTTCAGCTGACTTTACAATCTTGTACAAGGGGTATTACCTACCTCCCCTCCCTAAAAAAAGTTGCTTAACTAACCCATATAAGCTTGTCTTTGCTGTACTTCACTGGTATATGATTTGTAGCGTGACAAATGTGATGTTAAATAACTGATAGATAAGTATTTAGATAACAGTGATGTATGTGTGTGGCTGTAGAGAGTACCAGCTGAATCCTTTGTTACAGACCAGTGGTGCTTTTCACAAAAAATTCTAACGAAAAAAATCTTCGTAAGTCAAAAGCAAGAAACATTAATAATACACTCATTTTTTTGGCTTATCAATTCTAAATATTATAGAATTGTGTATACCTTTTGAATATCATATCATGGTTATGCTTATTATCCGTCTGACTTAGAAGTGCAAATTATATGAAACTGACTTACGAAGATTTTTTTCGTAAGAAATTTTGTGAAAAGCACCACTGGTGGAGAATCTGGGTACTTGATTAAAATTAAAAAATTGTAATAGCAAAAGTATTTATGAAAAAAAACATGAAAATATTTTGATATTTATTTTCAATCTTAAATCATTAAACTTGGTTATGCTTCTAATCATATATTTAGATTACAGATTGTACAAGCAGAAATCAAGTGGTATGATGAACAAGGATAAAGAGATCTAAAGTTTAAATGCCACTAGGCGCTCTTCTATTTTCTTTTAGCCAGATATAATTGTTTCACTTTACCCAGGTCATTATTATAAGGTCGATACACATATAATTACACTACAATTTTAAATACATATAACTATGAAACAAAAATATTTCAATAAAAGGAGTTTTTTTAAAGTAAATAGTACTGGTATTGCATATACGAGGGGTGTCCCAGTAAATCGTGTACTTTGTCCATAACTTTCTTAACCTTACGTCACACGATGATCATAATTTACAAGACTGTTTGTTAGTCAAATTTTTATACAAATTAGGCATTTGACCAATAAGAACTTGCATTAAAGGCGTCAATTTAATGTTTAAATAATACAAGGTATGTGCATGCGGCGCAACCACTTTTACACTTGTATACTCGTTCATACTGAGTTCAAGTGAACAGCAAAATTTAAACTTAAACTTTTTAACTGCATTTTATTTTACATGGACATTCACAGAAATTATCAATATATTATCACACCAAATCTCAGATCATAAAATATGTAAACAAGAGTGCAATACGCATTTGATCTGAAACACAAAAATGTGACATCAACGAGATAAGGTGACGTCAGAACAAGATTGAGTCCATGTAATTGCAATTCAGTTTCATAATCAGCCAAACACATAGATAGATGAAAGGAATCATTAAGTATACCTTGTGCATACTACATATGGTAGAGAAGTTATTTATTGTGTAATATATCCACTGAATTTATCATACCAAAAACTACTGAAAGTTTCTTCAAAATTAAGTTGGAAACTTAACCCGTAGACCATTATATCATTGACCATACTAGTATTTTGAGACTGATGTAACATTTTTGTAACAAAGTAAGACAAAAACAAATTTGTTAAGTAAATATGAAGTAAATTCATTGTCTGTATACATGTATGTCACTGTTCACAACAAGGCGAACTTGGAGAGTGAATAAAATGATTTCATAGACCTGACGTCTTTATATGACGTTGACTTGCGCCACGTTTTCATACCTAGTGTCTTTACAAATTGAAGCAAAACATTTATTTTTAATTAACCGTCTATAAATTTAGCATACTTACTCACAACACATGCATTTAATGGCAGTTAAAAGTTGGAGCTCAAGTTGCGCATACTTTTTTCACAACAAACAGAGTCCACGATTTACTGGGAAACCCCTTGTAAAGTACATAATTTTACAAAAATATAAAAACACGACACTTGTATACAAATGGGTTAAATCGAAAGTGTTAACAACATAGGGTCCTTTCTAGCAATTAAAATAGAACCAAGCCCAAATATGTGAGAACCAAAAATACAAGGGTATACAGTAAAGTTACTTTATTGTGCAATGAAGTGTGTCCCCTATCACCAAGTATTGTTGTGCAATAAATAAATAAATTAAAATATTCATTGCAAGGGATTACAGGACTTATGCTAATGTTCAGATTTAGTACTAACTGAAATTAATAAGTGCATTATTATATTTATGCTGTTTTTTCCTGACTTGTACTGACAATAGTCTGTTTTGACGGGATAAGAGTTATTGATTTAAATAAAAAAATAGCTAAAGTTAAAATTCTGGTAAATGCAAATTGTGATGAAAATAAAATTGAAGGGAAAACAAGAAATATTGAATCAATATGTAACAAAAACTGTACCAGAAAGTATTATACATGTAGTTGAAATATCTAAGAATACATGAAGTACAAACAGTATAGCAAAGTGATATAATGTTCAAAAACACAACTTATATTTCACAACTCCATTCATGTACAATATTATTGACATAAATGTATTTGCTAGCAACTGCATCTTATGCCTCAGTCCCATAAAATCGTGGCTTGTTACGGACACGTACGTGCAGACAGATGTAGACCGTGGGAAGCCTTGCGTATCAAGGTGACTGTACCCACATGGTACAAAACAACACTCCTGTACGGAGCCGTAGCTAGAAGATAATGCATATTATGCATGTTTAATCCATACTCAGCCACTATTTTGCTCACGATTTGACTCTGAAACTGATACATGTATCCTGGGCTCATCTCACTGACCCTGGTAAAGACATAACAGTCCTTACGGGTACGCAAGAGTTCGTACGGGTTCTTGCGGAGCTTGTTTGCACGGCGCCTGTACGGTGCCCTCACGGCTATTTTTATGTTTATGGGACTGTAGCTTTAGATATAGCCTATCCATGATCAATAATGAGTAAAATACATGTATTGTCAATAATACTGTTATGGGACAGGCTGGCTAACACTTGTATCTTAGCAACACAATTTTCAAAACAAACTATATAAGTAATTAACATAATAAAAAATACAATGGTTGGAATATTTTCAGCTTAAAGATGCTTTAAAAACAATGGTTTACTTAGTAAAGCCTAGTAAGATATTATCTTAATTAGAAAATTAAAAATGGCAATCATACTATATTAAAATCACATAGAATATTAAACACCATCTCATCTTTGTCTAATGCAAACAGGTCAAATATTCCATCTAGTGAAATTTATGCTCAATAAAAAGAAGAAGGTTTAGCAACTAATATTGCTAGTTTGCAAAGTTCTTACGCTCAAAATGCAGGGAAAATGTTTTAAAAAATAATCACACATGTATGTAATACATCAAGTCAATAAGAAATAATAAGACTGAAAATATTCCATATAAAAAGTAGCTACTACAATATTCAAATAAAAACACAACCAGATATGTATAAAATACCACAAATTATCATATCGTGTTTAGTTACAAACCTCTTTTTTGACTTTCTCCTAAAAATAAGAATACATAAGATGTGTTGCTTGTTCAGGGAATATAATTATTGAAATGGCGATTGAGTACCGGTACATATACAACTTTTTTAATTAAAATGTGGAAGCTTGCACTCAGTATAAAAACATAGAATATTGGACAAATATCATAGTTTATTGCATATGTTACTATAAATAGTAACAAAATCAACGAGAAAGTGCGCCAATATAGCCTCTTTGTTGGCAATACATTCCGGTATTGAGCAAGTGTGCCAAAATATCGATATTTGGCTCACTTCCTAGTGTGCCAAAAATCGATATTGAGGCAACTTCCGGTCATTACGCACCTGCAGTTTAACAACGGCAGACTTTCCGCACGTGAAATTCGTACGTAATTAGCAACAAGAAGCTATTCAATTTTACGACGTGTGTTTTTTTTTCATATAAAAAATTAATAAGATAATCAACAACCAGACTTACGTTTTATAAGCGTTCATTAGATTCCAACGTTTCAGCGTTGAAAACAAAACAATACATGTGACGTAACGTCAACGAGCAAAATAGCGCGTTACGTCGGGAAAAGTGTACTTGTGTTATAGATCATCATTACATGCATTGGTCAACATATGCAATAAAAAGGTTATGAAACAGGGCAAGTGTGCCTTAAGTCGATATCGGCACACTTTCCCCGGCATTAGCCCTCGGGCTAAAGCCCTCGGGCCAATACCTAAGCAAGTGTGCCGATATCTTCCTTAAGGCACACTTGCCCTGTTTAATAACCTCTATTTAGTAGTGGTCTGCAAGGTTTGAATGAATGACCACATGTCACTATCATATACCTTAGATTTAAAGTCACTTAATGCATTCAACATAAGTAACTTCTTTAACTGAGAGTCAATATATTACAGAATGCTTGTCTCTACCTTCAAGGGACATAACTCTATATCCTTGGAGAGATTGGCCAATGGATTAATGAACTTGCCAAAGTTTTCTTGGCAATAAAATTTGGAGGAGTTTGGTGAAACAGATTGAGTTTGAGGAAGGACTTGCTAGAGTCCTGCAGGACCAGCATGTTGCTTGCAATGATCATATTCATAAGACTTGTTTATAATTATAGGCTTTTAAACTTGAACACAAACTGTTTCTATGAGAGTATTACCAGACATACTACTAGCTGACGGAATGCAGAAAATTTGATATACAGTAGTCATGCAATTTGTGTTCAAAAACAAAAGCTATCTATTTCACATAGTAAAATGTGCAGCAGGTGAGTAAAACATGAACTCTTTAACTATTTAGTAAGACTAAGTTTCATCATAATCTAGACGGCATCTCATGTGAGAATAATAACACAATGTTGGACATAACATAAAGACCTAACAGTTAAGTTCAGTTTATACCAATCTGATTAAAACACAATCTTAAATTCTCTCTTAAATTCTACTCCCTTACTTTTATATCTGACAAGATTCCACTATAGGTCATATTCTGCTGACCTCTGCCTTATTTAAATATTTAGAATGCAACTTAATACAAATTATCTTATTGTAGCTCATGAATAATATATACACATCTTCAAAATAGCTCGGTAAACTGATCTTAAAAAACAAACTTAAATAATTGTACTGTCACTGAATCTGTTATTTTTAACTCCTTTCAAACTTTTTTTTTTCTCAATATTCAAAATTGCCGCATACATGGTTAGATCATCAATAATTAATATGGATTGGGGACTCAATGGTTGAAAAGAAGTTTAATAATTACGTATTCAGTGACTGTGTAATTATTCAAGTTGTGACAGGTTACTGAAACAGAACTATAGTGTTTCATAAATATGAAAGCTATGCATTGATTGGTCAACACAAAGATCATCTGAACATGACCTTTTGTGGGATGTCAGAAGATTCTATGACAGTGGTCTATAGGATTTATGTTTGCAGAGATCAAGTTAATACAAGATAGGGTTGTAACGGTTAACCGATATACCAGTTAATATTGCAATACAAATTCTGATGGTTCGTTTTTTCCTGAACTGGTTTTTTGTAGTTATGCTAATTGCTTCCATAAAATTCTGAGTCAAAATATTTGAATAAAAATTGAAATGTGTTGAAAACTTGAAATTATGTAATTGTTCTACAATATGATAAAATTTCGTCAAATGAGAAAATTATTCTCTTCGAAAATCTGTTTTAAAAGAAGCATTTTCTAACATATAATCCATGTTTTCAAGTCATTGACATGTGCATTGCTTCATGATTGGCAAGTTTACTAAAACCGATACGGGTTTTGCATATTGCAATATATTGCAATACGGTTTTTACTGTATTGTTACAACCCTAATATATGATTAAAATATTTACCTATATACAGTAGATTCATTTATTTCTGTATCATCATTATCTAACTGTGAACCATGTTTACATACCCAATCTTCCACTGGCTTACTCTGTTTTAAAAATTGATATAATTATAATATAATTATGTAACATAATATAGTATAGGTACAAAATTATACATTTAACATCATTCTTATAATTTCTATCAAAGTCATGTACCTTTGTATTTTCTATCAAAGTCATGTACCTTTGTATTTTCTATCAAAGTCATGTACCTTTGTAATTTCTATCAAAGTCATGTACCTTTGTAATTTCTATCAAAGTCATGTACCTTTGTAATTAGCAAGAAGAACTAAGTCATACATTACTTTACAATAAAAAATACAGTATGTAATACTGTCATAAAGGATCATTTAGAGAATTGAAATAACTTACATAAAATTTGACCATGTTTTGTTGTGAGATAAAACACTGCACCAGTATTTATTTCATGATTAAACATCAACTATTGCATTTGTTCATAATACACAAAAATCTTTGAAATAAATGCTAATCATTTTTATTTATCAAATCCAAAAAGGCAATAATGACATTCAGACCAACAAGTGACCTTCTACAAGTGTTCAGTATTTAACATCTCATTACATTTATGTTATTTGCTAGCCAAATAAATACAGTAAACATAAAATATTGATATTAAATAAAATACTTACAAAATAATGTTTGTACTTCTTAGGATTCTGAAACAAAACAAATACAGCATAAGTCAAATAATCAAATACATGTACAGGTCGTATTCTAGGTCATGCGTGTTATTGTACTTAAACAATGGACTTGCCCACTAAATAGGTGAATAAGCAGAGGCGTGAACAGCATTTACATGATTTAAACATACCATTTTAATATAAACCATTAATTTTAAATAGAGTATAAGCACATTATAAATCTTATATATTGAATTGTTTATAAGATTAGTATAAACTAACTAAACTATAAATTTGTAAAAATAAATCACTCCTAAATATAAGTGTGTAATGAAACCGGCAATGTTTATATACGCAATGGTTACGTGGACGACCAGTATATATACAGGTCGTCCGCGTAAACATAGCGTATAAAAACATAGCCAGTCCAACAAATGACAGACTTTCTGCACAGGAAATTTGTTATGCAATTAGAAACAAGTTAATATCCAACTTTGCAATGTAAATTTTTATCTACTGAATAATCAAACTACATACAATTGACGCATCAGGCCAATACCTAAGCAAGTGTACTGATATCTTTAAAGCACACTTGCCTGGTTTAATATTTATTTATTTATTTATTTATTGGAGTTAACGCCGTGTCAACACAATTTAGGTCATTTCATGACGTCCAGCTAACCTAACCTAGCTTTCCTGGACCATTGTCTATAACCAGTATCACCTACCCTTCCACAAGGCTGGAAACTTCTCCATATTATCTAATCAATGGAGGAAAATTGACATTATTGTCAAATTTTCATGGAAGGGTATAACCTCCCCATGCGGGATTCGAACCTGCACCCCCTGGGGCACGAAATTCCAAATCCCGGCGCACTACCAACTGTGCTATCGACCCGGGTTAGCCTGGTTTAAAACCTCTAAATATTTACCCAAGGTTTAGGTGTAGTGATATCTTTAACATAAGGTAGATCATCGTCTTCTGTTAGTTCTAGATCAGGTACAACAGGTAAACTATCCCAGTCAGTAGGTGATAGAAATACTAAACAATCATTAGTATTAACACCTAGTATATCTGTTGATATATCTCTCTGTAACCATGGTAACAGTGGCTCTAACGATGTAGGTATATCTACAGAACTGTGAAATAAAACAATAAATTTTGAGAGTTTACAAAATTAGCTGGTGTCCATTTGATTGGGACAACCATGTTCTAGTTTGGGAAACAAAATTTTTGGTTTGCGAACAAAAATTTACTAACAATATAATTATAGTGCTTGCTGCTTAAATACCTGTTTGAACAGCCATTTTCAAATTCATGACCTGATTTTGTAGACTGTAATAGATATTTAAATCTTTAACTATATTGTGTTAGGTAAAAAAAATATAACCCGATGCACATAGGTGAAATTTCAAAATTTTGAAAAGCAAAAAATCTAAGTATTAATGATCTAAAAAATGTGAGACATTTCTGATTTTGAAAATCTGGAACTCAGGAATTATTATCTGAATATTTTCATTTATCTATATCAAAGACTTCCTGCAGGGGAGACTCTTTTTGAAACCTTGGATATTTCTTACCTTTAAGCTCTGTATTTGAAATAATAAACTTTTTCTCATATGGTTAACTCACTGATCAATGTCAAAGAATTTCTCAGAAAAGCTAGAAATAGTCAAGCTCTTAATATTTGGCTTTTCACAATTAAATCTATAATAAGATTTGAAAACATTTTTAACACCAAAGGCAAGAACACATTTAATACATAGGTAATAACATGTGGGAATTAAAACACTAACAAAATACTTACCTTTGATTTGAACACATCTGTGAGTTATTAGTTACACTTTGATCTTCTGATGTTTTATAAGGAAAATGTTCCAAGTTTGATTGGTCAGTCTTAGTATTAGAATCATTGCCATAAAACTGACGATGATTATTTAACCCATACACTGAAGGTTTTATATTGTTCTGAGGACTTTTACCATGGTTTCCTTTCCTACATACACATGCTGAATCAACAGATAAATCTGATTTAGCTGATGACGGTCTAGAAAAGTTCATAGGTGTCACTTCATTATGAATACTGTTATCTGTAGGCTCTGGTAGTGCAAGTAATTTGTCTCTCTCAATTTCAAACAATGATGGGATGACCTCAGTGGCAAGATCAATAACTGCAGGAGAATTTGAGTTGTTAGACAAAGACGTACCAACGCCAGGTTTCTTTTTAAAATAAGTTCCAGCACTCTGAGGTCTAACTCTAGAAGTTTTCTGTGACTCATCTTTCCTTACAGTCTTAGCTTTAGCACTTTGTGTTCTTTTGCAATATCTAGGTAAAGATTTAGGTGTGTTTGGTTGTGATGAATCCTGTTCTATCTTAGCATCTTTATGTAACACTAGGGCTAATTCATTAACACTACTATCTGGTTGATTCTGTGTTTGGGTTTCGTTAAACAGTCTATTCTGTTTTGTTGATGGAAACAATTTTCCAGATCCTCTGTTATGAAATGTACCAGATAAAGGTCTGGATGGTAATGGTGGCTTTTTATTAACTGAAATACAAATGTTTAATGTAATTTTAAAAACATAGGATAAGGTTAAAGAAAGGTTCAAAGGCAATGACTAGAGTTACAGTATCATAGCACTGTATGTTATTTTGCTGTATAAACATCAGGTAAGTTTATTATCAATATACAAAATGGGATGTTTAATTACTAAGTCTATAATAAAAACAGGACTGTTCAAATTGTAAAAACACAAGTGCAGACAATTAAAAACACATCACATAGTCAGATAATGTAGATATATCAGGCAATAAAGATCAACAGAAGAGTATCGAATGAGATGATTGATTGAATTTCGGCAAGAAAGAGACGTAGACGAATTAACTTCAGTTGTCAATTTCAATTTTATTAATCGGGAAATTCGGTTACTAAATGCCATGCGTATTTCGGTATATATAACATTAATTTCAAGAAGTACTTAGTATTGAATTATTACGTAACAAAATGTCATGAGAGTCTATATTTTTACTGTTTGTAGTAATTGGAATCAATATTAATCCTTTGTTGTTTGCTAATCGTGAAAGGGTGAACGCATGATGTTGTCTATAGATATTTATGGAAGAAAAGGCTTTATTGTCTCTACAGTCTAGGATGCGCGATTGTCAAATTTACGCTAACATTTTGCGTTCATTAATATCAGCGGAACCATTAGTATTTCGGCCCTCAAAATGTTTGCCCTTTTTTACTTTTTCGCGGAATTTTTGTGATTTTTCAAAAAATTAGTCGCCAGGTCTATAACGTGGAAATCTGCCGATCCGTGTTATTTGACTTCTGTAACTCTAGCCACACAGTCAGCGTTGTCTACAGTAAAGGAACTTCCGTAACTCTAGAACCTGCGTCCGTAACTCTAGCCACTGCCTATTAATATATTATTATAATTTCTACCTGGGGCAGTTCTGTTCTAGACAATCCAGTAGGATTTCTACCCTTACATGAGAAGAAGAAATAATTTGAGTAAAGCAAATGAATTAGTCTCACTTTAGAAGATGAAAAGACGAAAGCGTTTTCCACAGCTAACTTACCACCATTCACGCAGATCAGTTGTTCGGATAAATCAAAGGTTTTCATCGCAGCCATTGCATTTGTTTACATTGGAGTTCCGGGGCGTGTTTGGTCGGTAAAACATAATTGAAGAATAATGTTCTTCAATAATGACCGGAATGAGACGGGGACGGTCTAAAATACTAACATCGGCACTAACATACTAGACTTGTGTATAAGAAGTCTGATTCAAAAATTCAATGCGAAATCATTTCCAAATAACACAGAATGGGTCATGAATTGATTATAACACAACATCAAGAAATGAATTTTATTGTGGTAAATTTTGAAGGATCATATCGAATTAAGGTAACTGTCATTTGTTGATCACTGATACTAGTTATTTCTCTTAAAACTTCAGAAAATTTGACAAAGCATGATAAAAATATAACTTAAATTAGGTTAGAATCATTCAAATCAGAATTTAACACACATAACAAGTGCTATTGATAAATATATTGTTAAATCTATTCACTTGCCCGTGATGCTTATGCCCTGGACAGTGCATATATAGATGTTACATAGATGTGAATACTTTGTTCAATATCAAAGCATCTGGTTCTATATGACAGAGTACAATACAGTTTCAAAGCTCGAAAAATGTTATAATGCATGACAATAGGGATGTCGATCTAATCCCATTGTCACGATTCACTGATGAGACGGGTAAACCTATTAGAACTACCGGTAACGGTAACTGCTTGTTTTACGCAGCATGAATCCAGAATATGACAGTGTGATCAACGATTGTGCCACTATTGGGGGGGGGGGTACTCGTCTCAGGACAATAATAGCTTTGTCCAAGGTACTAAATATGCCCGTCCGTGTAATTTACCCATCTGTCTCTAGTAAGCTTGGTCTGGCCTACTCAACTTTGAATGCTACTTATAACAATGGTGCTCCTGGTCACCCATTATGCATTATGTGGACATCTACAAGGGAACCCTAATGTGCTGTTGTAATTGGAAAAAATGGTGGGCACCAAACCCTTTTGTTCCAGTGGTTTCTACCATAACTGATACCCCAGACTTGGCATGTGATGGTCAAATGAATGATACCCAAAAGTAAGTATACCAGTCCCGAAATTGCCATATCCTCAGTCAATAATAACTGCTTAGCAAGTCCGGATATATATTAAGCTTTAATCCAGCAATAACCTCAACGCCAGAGAATGCTAACAAACGGAGGCGTAGTTTTGACGACAATAATGTTAGGACAATGATGGCAAGCAAATTAAAATGATGATCAAATTGATTCCTTTGTCTGCCTGTCCGATACAAAGGATTATAAAATATTAATGGACCGTGATGGTTGGAACCGTGAATTTCCAGCCATAAGTAAGAAAGTAAAATTTGAAATAAACTCGCCTAATTATAATCCTTAACATATTTCACACAGTGACATTGCCGAGGAAGAAAAAGTCCAGTGTGACAACTCTTCCAGTGTTAGTACTCAGACCGGAAATACTTCCTTTGCTAATGGGATTGAACCAATACCCAGTAACATCCATCCTCTGCTAGGTAAGGACTTCATGTCAGTCCCTGAACTTATTAACATTGTTAGCAGTGACATTCAGCCCGTTGCAAGCATTCCATTGGATCCTAAGAACAATGTTTTTGTTGTTGTTGATGGTGAGGATAATATAAAATGTAAACTAAATGGAAAGAAAAGGAAACACATTGATAATTGTGGGGTTTGGAACGGTGTAAAATCGAGAACGTGCAAAACACGATTTATGTGTGATGAAGCAGGTGAGTTTAAGTTTGTAGTAGAAAAAGACGGTGTCATATGCCGTGAGAAAAGAATTGATGGCGATAAGATACTGAAGCCAGTATCTCCACCACCCACCAAAAGATTCAATAATCACGCTGCACAGCGATATTACACCGTTCTAAAACGGGATGTTACTTATAAGAAACGGGTTTCATGGTTTGAAGGTCTTCCCTCTGATTTATAAGAATATAAGGGAAAATCAATTGTAATATTGCCCCACCACCGCATGGTAATTCCACTGTGAACAAAGAAGCATATATTCGTCTATTTTTTAATATTTTAAAAAATAATATCCCCGTTAAGTTTTTTTACAAAAAAAACAGCCGTCATAGGTATTTTCTATTATATGTTTAAATTTTTAACAACAATCAAACAATGGGTTTATTTTTCATATATTTCTAAAAAAATTAATTTTTCAACTGTAAAAAAAATTCTCAGTCATTCATTGGTCAATTCAAGGGATACCGTTTTTGATTGGTAAATCAGTTTAGTAAATTAAATATTTTCTTTCAGAGTTCCTAGGTTCTTCACTGTTCGATTGTATGGAGCACCATCAAGTCATATAAAATTTTAAAAGAATGTTGTTGTTCGTTGATATTCGTTGTTAGAGCATAACAGTGCTTGCATATTTATATATTTAATTAGAGTGGATTGAATATTGATTCAAAACGAATTAAAGTGACTTATTTGCTTTAAAAAGTAAAAAGTGAAGGGACGTTCCCTGATTTATCAATACGAAGATTTATACATGGACGGCATCAATACTGATGTTGTTTCTACTGATGATACACTGCCTATGGATATTGGTCCTACGACGGAAAACGTATGTGCTATCGATGTCATGGAAATTAATGATGTTCGTCCTGATAGTGTGGTGGAAGATAGACTATCTTAGATAGTGCTCTGGATACTACCCCAAATGTGGATAGTCAATGTGTGGAGGATAGTGCTGATTCTGAGCAAAATGCTATCGTTCTATATCATGCTCATAAATTTGATTCTGTTTCTACACCGGAGGACGACAAGTATGCTCCATCGGTCATTGACATTAGTAGTGATAGCGAAATTGAAATTGTGAGTGATGCTGGTGATGATGAAGAAATCCTTTTCACTTCGGTTACCCTTACCGTGAATATTAACTGAGAGATTTAGAGGTGGTGAAGTTGTGGGTGTTGACCGTACTATTAGTGTTGGTTTTTCGGAAAACCTGAACCAAAATGATATCCGGGATGAACTAAAGGAAGTGTTTCGAAGTGTTCATGATGAATTTGTGGCATGTGCCGAACAGTTCCACTTTTCCAAAAAAAATAATCTCTGTATAATTACTTGTATTATGTCTGTACAATTTTTCATGTTGATTGTTATGAATTTGTACTCATGCATTTTTTGAAGTTGATCTTATTTCTTTTGTTGGCGGGAATGTCGCGAACGATTATTAATTTATATGTCACCGTTGTTGTTGGTGCCGTTGGACATCGTTGATAAGGTCACCGGTGCGGTGCCGTTAGGGCACCGTTCACCTTTTTATGTAATTGAAACCTCACAATTTCACGTGATTTCTTGCTCGTCTTTGGCGGGATATTTATCTATATAAGTAGATCGCTTTTCTTATTAGTTTAGATTAGAATTGTAATGTGATCATGGAATAATTATTGTAAAATTAAAAGTTACTTAAAAATAAACCAGTAAAGTGTTGGAGTTATCTCATAGTTTATTAATGTGGAAAATATCGCCACAGCATAGCTCACCGCCTGGCTTTGAGTTGTAGTATTGGGGCTGATTCTATTCCTTACCTTCTGAAATTTCAGGATATTCTCAACTCTGTCTATAAGTACTTTCATAACTCTCCTAAGAATATGTCTACTCTTTCTGCTATCTAGTCAGTCTTGCATGGTCATTCCAAGAGGTTTCAGGAGGTGTTTCACACACGGTGGTTCAGTTTTGAAGGTTCTGTTGATGCTTTGGTTTCTAATTACTATAGTCTTCTGTCTGTTTTTCTTGAGGAGAAGTCTGCTAAGGCTTTGTCTCTTTACAAGCCCATTAGCACATACAAGTTCCTGTATGTAGCTCACTTTCTCTGTGATGTTCTCAAACCTCTTTGTATTCTTTCCAAGATGTACCAGAAGATGGATCTTAACAACTCTGATTTTGAACCTCTTCTTTCTTCTACTATCAGTACTCTGGAGTCTTTGAAGGAGAATAAAAATGGTGCTTTTCTATCCAAATTCTTATCTGTGGTTTCTGCTAATCCTGTCTTAGATGCTGATGGTTTGTATACTTTAGAGTTTGAGGGGCACACTATCAGGGCCTCTCATGAGCAACGGGTTGTGGCTATTTCTGTTTGTGAGAAATTTGTTGATTCTATGATCTCGAGTCTTAACTCTCGTTTTTCTGATAATCATGATGGGGCGGTCATGACATCTCTGTCTAACATCTTCAATCCAATTCTTAATTCTGATGATGTTGCTCAGGACTGTGAAATAATCTCTGACTATCTTTCTTCTGTTGGGTTTGCTGGTGCTAGGAATGAGCTAACTAGTTTTGTCAGTTTTCTAGGACTGCACATGAGACTGGAAACAAGTCAGTAACCAGTAATGCTTCCTGTGCTAATCTTGCTCTTTCACACAGATCTGTCTTTCCTGCTGTTTCTGAAGCTGCTGAGAGATTCGTAATTCTACCTGTTTCAAAAGCTGATTGTGAAAGAGGCTTCTCAAAGCAAAATCTCATCAAAACTTCTCTTAGAAATTCTCTCTCTATAGACTCTTTGGACAATTTAATGAAAATTTCTATTGATGGACCCTCTACTTCTTCTTTCCCTTTTAAATCTGCTTTCAAACTCTGGGCTGCTAAGAAAGCTAGAAGGATTATGTATTAATATTATATGTTGTTAAGCATGAGTGAAAGTTTTCAATGTTAATGCTGATGTCAGTATGTATTTTAGAATAAATCACACTATGTTATTATGTATATGAAATCTGTCTAGTTCAGTATTTTCAATGTATGTTTTCTGTATTTTCAAAACTTTCAACTTCATTCCATGTAAATGTTGTAAAAATGTTATTAAACATGTTAAACAAGACTGATGATTAAATGGAAATTGTTTGTTATTCTCTGTTATATTTTGCATGTGTTTATTTTGAATGTATGCAACAAATGTAGAAATGTAAATTTGTGTTTGTGTGTCATTGCTTTGTTGTTTACTATGAATTGTAAGAGAATAAATTATGACAATGAATAGCATTTGATGTGCACTGTCTTGTTAGCTATCATGTGTAAAATCTTATTAACAGGGCAGTACATTGTTATGTGTTATTACTGCCATAATCTAATGAATGTAATACTTGTCCGCAAATAATCCAAAACATGGGTTAGTTTCAAGTAGTAAAGGGTTTCTTCGATTTGAAGTTCAAATAGATCAACACCGCGTTTGCCAAATTATGTCGCGAAATTTGGCTCAAAGAAAAAAACCCAGAGCTAGCCCTAAAATTAAGGTAACTGCCATTTGTTGATCACATACTAGTTATTTCTCTTAAAACTTCAGAAAATTTGACAAAGCATGATAAAAATATAACTTAAATTAGGTTAGAATCATTCAAACCAGAATTTAACACACATAACAAGTGCTATTGATAAATATATTGTTAAATATATTCACTTGCCCGTGATGCTTATGCCCTGGACAGTACATATATAGATGTTACATAGATGTGAATACTTTGTTCAATATCAAAGCATCTGGTTCTATTAGACAGAGTACAATACAGTTTCAAAGCTCGAAAAATGTCATAATGCATGACGATAGGGATGTCGATCTAATCACATTGTCTATCATGCCACGATTCACTGATGAGACGGGTAAACCCATTTCTAGAACTACCGGTAACGGTAATTGTTTGTTTAACACAGCATCAATTGTTTTACATGTTATAATGCATGACAATAGGGATGTCGATCTAATCACATGGTCTATCTTGTCACGATTCACTGATGAGACGGGTAAACCCATTAGATATACTGGTAACGGTGACTGTTTGTTTAACGCAGCATCAGTTGTTTTACATGGTAATGAATCCAAGTCTGTTGAACTGCGTTACAAAACAACGCTTATAAACGCTGGTTAAGGCTGAGGCTGATAAAAAACAACACAAAGATAAAGTAATGAAACACAGTTCAGGAGTATGACAGCATCCTTGGAGGGCGACAGCTGTGCCTGTAGCTTCTGTTCAAATGTTTTTAGTGGCTGCTTTTCTACGTAATGTTATCGATCATGCTTTTTTGTATTATGCTGCTTGACGAGTTCATTATTTGCTTTAAACACATGAAATTTTTTCTCTCTAATGGTTTTAGAAAATATCTGTACAGTTATATTATCTTCAGATTGTTTTATGTAAACTGTTTTCATTGTTTTGTGCTTTGATTCTGCAACTTCCTGACTCTCACAACTCTTAGTATCTCTAAATATGCTTTATCAGTGTAAACTATGCCTATCCATGTGCTTTATTTGTTTATTGTTATGTTAGTCTATGCTCTATGCCATTTATTCTGTTAATATTTCCAATTTTACCTTGGATCTTTTAGCTATCTCCCCTGTCTTTATATCTGAAATGTAATCTACATACTGTGAGCAATGTACGAGTTATATGCATGATCTATTTTATCAATCTTATATTTAAATATGTACATAAGTATTTAAGCATAGCCTGCTAGTCATTCATCTTTTATACCATTTAATTTATTCTTTTTATCCAGGTTTTGATACTTAGACCTATTATTATAATTTAACTATTCTTCTTTTGTTTGTGATGTCATATATTATGTCACTTATATGCTGTATCTCGGTCAAAAGCTATACATAGCTTATGTTTGTAATGTTGATTTATCTTACCGTCAATAAAGAAATATTTGACTTGACTTGACTGAAGGATTTATGCCCAGATTATGACAGTGTGATCAAAGATTGTGCCACTATTGGGGTCTCAGTGGACAATAATAGCTTTGTCCAAGGTACTAAATATGCCCGTCCGTGTAATTTACCCATTTGTCTCTGTCTCTGTCAAATTGATTCCTTTGTCTGCCTGTCCGATTCAATGGATAATGAAATATTAATGGACCGTGATGGTTGGAAACGGGAATCTCCAGTCATAAGTAAGAAAGTAAAATTTGAAATAAACTCACCTAATTATAATCATGAACTAATTTCACTCAGTGACATTGTCGAGGAAGAAAAAGTCCAGTGTGACAACACTTCTAGTGTTAGTACTCAGACCGGAAATACTTCCTTTGCCAATGGGATTGAACCAATACCCAGTAACCTCCATCCTCTGCCAGGTAAGGACTTCATGTCAGTCCCTGAACTTATTTACATTGTTAGCAGTGACATTCAGCCCGTTGCAGACATTCCATAGGGTCCTAAGAACAATGTTTTTGTTGTTGTTGATGGTGAGGATAATATAAAATGTAAACTAAATGGAGGGAAAAGATAACACAGACTTGGCTTGTGATGATCAAATGAATGTTACCCAAAATAGTTAGTGTACCAGTGCCGAAATTGCCATATCCTCAGTCAATAATAACTGCTCAGCAAGTCCGGATATATCTTTAAGCTTTAATCCAGCACTAACCCCAACGCCAGAGAATGCTAACAAACGGAAGCGTAGTTTTGAAGACAGTAATGTTAGGATAATGATGGCAAGCAAATTAAATGATGATCAAATTGATTCCTTTGTCTGTCTGTCCGAAACAAAGTATAATGATATATTAATGGACCGTGATGGTTAGAACCGGGAATCGCCAGCCATAAATAAGAAAGTAAAATTTGAAATAAACTCGCCTAATTATGATGCTGAACATATTTCACACAGTGACATTGCCGATGAAAAAAAAGTCCAGCCTGACAACACTTCCAATGTACTCAGACCGGAAATACTTCCTTTGCCAATGGGATTGAACCAATACCCAGTAATCTCCATCCTCTGCCAGGTAAGGACTTCATGTCAGTCCCTGAACTTATTAACATTGTTACCAGGGACATTCAGCCCGTTGCAGACATTCCACTGGGTTCTAAAAACAATGTTTTTGTTGTTGTTGAAGGTGAGGATAATATAAAATGTAAACTAAATGGAGGGAAAAGGTAACACAGAGATGATTGTGGGGTTTAGAACGGTGTAAAATCGAGAACGTGCAAAACACGATTTATGTGTGAAGAAGCAGGTGAGTTTAAGTTTGTAGTAGAAAAAGACAGTGACATATGCCGTGAGAAAAGAATTGATGGCGATAAGATAATGGAACCAGTATCTCCACCACCCACCAAAGATTCAATAATCACGCTGCACAGATATTACACCGTTCTCAAACGGGATGTTACTTATAAGAAACGGGTTTCATGGTTTGAAGGTCTTCCCCCTGATTTAGTATATAAGAATATAAGGAAAATATCAATTGTAATATTGCCCCACCACCGCATGGTATTTCCGCTGTAAACAAAGAAGCATATATTCGTCTATTTTTGAATATCATTAATATGAAGAATTACTCCAGCCTCTAGAAATCATAATCAAAATATCACTTGAAGATGGGGTGGTACTAAAAACCTTGAAATTAGCAAACGTTACACCGATACATAAAGCTGGCAGTAGGAAAAAGCAGAAAATTATAGACCAATCAGCATCACATCCATCTGTTGTAGATTATTAGAAAAATTGTTACAAAAATAGGATCATATTTATAAAATTATTATTATAATATGATTATTTCAAAACCATACAAAACATTCAAGGATTTCAAGACACCAAAAATGACTTCGTATTATATAGATAGAGAAAAACATGGAACACAGATAGAAAATTTCAGTCAGCAACTCTGCCATGTTCTCAGATTTACTTTGACGGCAATTGTCATTGGACATGCAGTTTTTCGCATGAGCTTGGTTGTGTGTTTTATTTAGAAAGTATGTCAGAAAAAACAAGTAAATCTGTGAGCTAATGCTCACTAGTGATACCCCCGCAAAAATCTAAAAAAATCTAAAAATATGCGACAAACAGGAAGTAGATGAGCAAGGAGCATGATATCGCTTTACACCACATGGGACTATGGGATGAAGCAATATGCAAAGTATTAGGCTGCTGCATGTTATAGTTGCTGAGAAAACTGCGACGGAAATTTTGTAACGGACGGACGCACGCACGAACGCACACACGCACGAACAAGGGTAAAACAGTATACTCCCTCTTCTTCGAAGCGGGGGTATAATAAAACATCTGAAATTCAATATTCAAAAACAATTATGTCAAATATACTGTAAAAAATCTTAACTATTAAAAAACTAAGAATACAACAACCAAATTCGCACGCTTGTAGCCTGTTTTCTATTGTAAACACTTTTGAATTTTGTAATTACCCTGTTTATTTTCAGTATTACATAAATATTCAATTATGAAAGAACATTTAACTGTATATTTAGAAATGGTAAAATAAAACCATTTCTAAAAGAGGAACAAAAAACCCGATCGTTAGATTTTAGGGGGTCCCTAGGGCCGTAAAAAATAGAAAAACGCGTACATGTGCTTGTGGAATGCCGTATTTTATAGACGACATAATAGTTAGGATGCAAAAATCACAAATGCAATAGATGATACCATTGAAGACATGATGGATAAAAAAGATTTATTACTGGTTGGAAATGGAAATGAAAGACACCATTTATCCTAAATTTTAGCTTCTGAATTGCATGTGGCTTTTTGTGGCTAGATAATTACAACGGTAGTAGTTCATTATGTAACGGTGAATATGGACATAGTAACTGAGGCCCTGCCATGAGTACATGAACCCAGTTCAAGTGAAGTGTTTATAAAGAATATTTATATCAAATAGCAGAAAAAAACATGTCCCTAAATGCACCTGATTTTTGCAGTTTTGATTTTGAATTAAAATCTTTAATATATCTGAAGTGATTAAAGTCTGCTAACTCGGTGATACACCGGATGCCGACGCCCGAGTTACAGTAATAAGCTAGATCCAGATTCATGCCAAGAGCCGGTCACCGCATTCGGTCACAATAGCACCAGGTCTCTACACACATCTATAGGTACATTTTTTCCAGGACAATACCAGTATGGAATCAACTAGGGCTCTACACCGGTATACGATATATATCGAATACCGGTATAGTAGGTTCGATAGATATATCGGATCGAACGTTTCCGTATCGAACAAAATATCGACCAATGACGGTCATCCAAATAAAATCCAAGGCCTGCAAATCAGTGGATAGTTTGTATTGCCAAATCAACATTCTACTGCTTCCAGTTCTGAGAACGAACAATCTCATAATATGACATTCCTTTATCAAACGTCTCACACGGTCACGTCATGTTTTGTTCTTTTCAATCAAGGGGAAGTAACTGTTGCAGTTTGAATGCCCTTAATATGCATTCTATAAATAGAAGGTGAAGATATCAGTCAGACCGTTTGTGTACCGAACGCTTAATATGTACTTTCAGTTTTAATATGGGACTTTAGTCAGTTATTTCCCCTTGTATACTCTTCAAATAGGTAAGTCCTATTAGTTGGATTACTTGGATTTTACCCTTACTTTTTAAATTTGCCAAAATTAATCTTAAATAACTTTTTTGTAAATCATTTAATTTGTTTGAAATTCAAGCCAAGCATTTTTAGGGTAAAGACCTATCTAAATTTCATCACTTCTGTCAATATCTTAATTAACAAAAAAGATATTTGATGAAATATTTTGTCATCCTTACATAGGAATTCAATGATAAAATCCGAGGATTCCAACTGTTAGGACCTACTTACCAATTGGATTACTTCAGATTTTATCAGGGAAAGATAACTGACTAAAATCCCTAATTAGTCCGCGAAAAACAATCAGTATATAGAATGTAGATCAATTCTATGAATCATTAGTCACTCGAATTTGTTCGGGCAGATCCGCAATGTAAAGATAACTTGATTGTACATAGGTGATATAGGCCTATGTCATATTTATAAATAGCTGAAGTTCTGAAAGAATATGTTTTCTTTTTGCCGAATCTAGACCAGTCTCATTGGATGCAATATTTTTTTTTTAAAGCAAACGTCAACGACATTAACATTAAAGATATCAATAATACAATGTATTTAATAGTATGGTTCTTCTATAATTAAAACAAATGAATAAACAACACTGTTTTGCTGTTTTATAAAAAAATGCTACAAGTATTTATTATAAAATATCATATGATATATCGAATATCGATCATTTCGTATCGATACGAATATCGTATCGATCATTCTGACCGATATAGAGCCCTAGAATCAACTACCAGCATCAGCAGCTGAGGCTCCTTCCTGGGCATTCTTCAAGAAGGAGCTCTCCAGTTTGACACTAGGGGCATCACTCCGCTCAGTCAAGTCAATGTTGACTAAAAAAGTGACTGGGCTAATCTTTCTATATTTCTGTCTTTTCTGTATTTGAATTTTCTGAATTTGTATTCTCTTTATACTTTCTACAGGTACCTTGCGTACCATCATAGCATTCTCAATGATGACAGCATGATGTATTACATATATATAGGCATTATGCCTTACCGTTGACAGCTGAAAAAAGTGTCGTCTGCTCAATTAAATTTTGTCTGCTAAATATGATATTTAAGAAATATTTAAAAAGGTGGAAATATTGTCTGAATGTCAAACAAACAGGCGCCGTAAAGAACAATTGAATTACTCAATCCTGTAAGCTTTTCATAAAAACAGTACTAGTAACATAATACATAAAGGCCTACGCATGAGCCTCAATTAATTTCACTTGCCTGCAAACACGAAAAAATCATGAAACGTGTAATACTTGAAATGTTCACCCCTATCATGATGCAACCCCTACGTGTATACTACAATTTTCTATTGTTATTTCAGATTTATAAGCTGTGTCTTCAAACTGTTAACACATTAATTTATAAATGTTTGTTTATACATGTATATAGTGCGTACCAAAAAAAATACCGGCCTAAATCGTCATAAGTGCTGTGTTTTATACTTCACTTTAAGGACTATGTAATTTACGAATGTCCTTCATGACTTTAAAATAGGTGTGGTTGCAATAATTGAAATTTACAAATAACTTTCATAAATTTCAGTTTTCATTTTAATCCTAACGAAATAAATAAGTAACTTTAATAAAGAAATATCAAAAAAGTGGTTTAGTAATATTTATTTTTTATGAAAAAGGTGACTTTAAACATGTAAACTTTTGTGCTAGTTTACATGAAGTACAGTGAAAAAAGTTAAAATAAAATCTTATAATCAGATTGTGTACACCTCCGTACAGATGCACTAAGAGTTAAAAATACAAATTAATTCATACATTGTCTGAAATCAGTACACTAAAATATCTCTATATACTAAAATTTATAAATTTCAACATGTCCAAAATATAACTTTACACAAAAGAAGTAGTACAAACAAAAAGTACGGTGTGCAATAATGGACACAGGTAATGAAAGGTACACACTTAAAATAGGTATAATTCACTAATGTCATTATTGAACGGCCTGTTAGCGGAAAACGCTTCAGGCAAACAGCAAACGGTTTAAGGATATAGTACACGAGTATGAAACAATCTGAAACAAAATAGTTCCAGTATATTGTGCAAATTAGTAACTGCCATTACAACGAAGTCGGCGGTGTTACTCCCGTTGATTTAGATCAATAAATTTACACACAAAAAACAAGTAAACAAGAAAACAATTCCTCCTCTCCGAATTCTTCTAATAAATTGAAGTAAAGATTCTCTTGTCCGCTATCTTTAAACGTTCGCGCTTCAACGGATCGTTCAATTACGGTGATTGACTAACGTTAAATGTTGACTGAACGCAGGGCTGATAAAGAACTGGGACTGTTTCATAAGAATCTTACGTAAGGTAGCGAAATTTCCGAAATAACTTACTTACGTTGAACTTACGTTTACGATGAGAGAATTTCAAAGACACACTCGAAACTTAAAATCTTTGCTACAATACAATCTGACTTAAGTCAACGTCAAGTAGTGAAGCCCTCAAATTTTGTTCACATGATTTGTTATCAACAATACATTATAAACTACAAAACATTTAAAGAATACAATATGTTCCACAAACTTCAACGAACAATTTCACAAACGGAGATTAGAAGCTCTCAAAGAAAATGCACGAGGGCTATACCGAGCCACCATACTCTTGATTTTTCAATACACGGCCAATTTAAACAAAGGTGGTATGACACAATAAATGGTAATCTGCTAACAAAACATCGACCAATTTAAGACGGAACCGATGGATGTCAAAATAAAGTAATTAGGCACAAAAAAGTTCCCACGTGGCGTCAAATTAATACCTTAAAACAATAAATCATCAAATCTACAGACATATATAGTAATAACTTCATAAAAAATAAATCATTCTTAAGACATTTCATCGAAACCTTGCAATCTTTAGATAAAAGTTCAGTTCGCGTATGTACACACGTTTTTGTGATTAGCCCCTCACTTCCGCAAAGATGTGTAATAAATAAGTTTTTAATACACACAAAATGGACGCCAAAATTTTGATTACAGAGCCCACTTATTTGTTTGTTCATATATGTAAATTCAGTCACAGATATAGAAAATGTAAGCCTCAGTGCATCTAGAGTAATATTAGTGCATTCAATATCTGCATATGTATTCTGAATTTGTTCGCTAGAATAAAAGGAAACTTGCACAGAAAATAACGTATTTATTTCTGTATTCACAGGTGATGTGAAGTACCTACGATAACATTGCCTGGTCCAAAAGATTTCATGCAAGAGGGATAATTAAACAATATGATATTTTTAGCACTGCATTCACCCTAACCAACTTTTTGAGGGCCGGTACTTAAAGGTACCTTTCTGTAATTTCAACTATTACATAGTCCTTAAACAAAATAAATCAAATGCTCATTATAAGCAAACGTACTTCATTGTACAACTGTGATGAATGGAGTAAATGTACATGGTAGTACTCAATAATTAACTTTAAACCAAAAAAAAAAACCAAATCCTCGCGTATAAGCTAACGTACATCATTGCATAGTTGTAGTGAACTCATTTACGGGTTGGAATCCCACCCGGGGAGGTCATACCTATCCATGAAAAGTTGACAGTAATTTTTCTCCATCAATAAGGTATATGGAGAAGTTTCCGGCCTTGTGAAAGGGTATGTGAACACTGGTTATAGACCAGGGTCCGGGAAAGATAGTTTGGGTGCGCTGGATGCCGTTATATAACCTATACAATGTGTTGCTACGGCGTAAAACCCAACAAAATAAATAATCTCTTTCCAAATGTTAAGGAATAAAGCCGGTATTCCATTTTAGCGTGAGGCGTGAGTTTTCACGCTCACACTTTTCCATTTATCCAGTTAGCGTGAAAACAATTGTTTTGATTTGTCAAGTCATCCTTATTGGCATAATAATGTATTAGTATTTTTTTTTGTATTTACATCAGAATTTTCATAAGCATACTTGCAAAATTTACCCACACTTAAATAAACATTGTTTTGCAACTAAAATAAATATAATTATGTTAGGTGTACCTGTTAAGCCAGGAATGTTTAGAGAGTCAGCAATTGCCTGCAGCATCCGGTCTTTTATGTTTGTGTCCCCGTACTCCTTTAGGGACTGGTCATACAGAAAATGGCATTTTCTAATTGCTTCTTTTGCATCTGGCATAGACAGAATACATTTCACAATGGCTTCTCGTCTGTGAATGCCGTGCGTGAACGTAAAAAGTCACCACTTGTAGCGATCGGTTTCACGCTTGCGTTACACCGTCACATGTCAAAAATTCGTGTTTTACGTTCACGTCGCGCTCACGCCGATTTGGAATACATACAATAGAAAATCGTTTGTTTGATTTTTTTTACGTTTGCGCTTCACGTTCACGCTACACGTGATGGTATACCGGCCTAAAGTATTTATCAAAATGTTTTTTATTTAAACTGACATTGTTTATTATGTATATTTTCAGAAGAGTTATAGTGATGGGAAATTATAGTACATGCGCTTTGATTGCATTACTATTGGCAATTTCTGTTTGTTTGTTTTGTTTGTTTGGGTTTTACGGCACACCAACACATAAAGGTCATATCGCGCCGAAAGCAATTGATGACATTTCTGTACCGCGAACAACTGGTAAACAACTGTATTTTAATCTATTTTTTAATTTACTGTTTTGTTTGTTTGGTTTTACGCAGTAGCAACACAATGTATTGGTCATATAACGGCGGTCAGTCAACCTACTCACTTCTTGAAAGGCTAAATCTCTGGATTAAGCTATTAATAAACTACTAAGCGCATACTTTCATTAGTGACTGACAATTGCCCTACATAATTAAAAACCATTGGTAAGAGGGAGAATGGCCGTTTAAATAATTCCATGACCAAGCTCCACGAGAGTATGCTCCGCCCGGGAATCGAGCCCACGACCCCTTGCGTGCCGAGAAGACTTGCGTCCTATCAACTGAGCTAGTCGGGCGGCTATATGATTTACGAAATAATTATCTTTAAATCATGCAATTTTAGTATATCTTAATAAATCATTGGTACGGTATGGGTAAACTAATAGATTAATAAATCGTACATAGAATACTAGTACATATTCTGTGAGTATACTTTTGTTGCAAATGCAAGAGCAAAGTTGCATAGACTCATGTATACATGCCTTGAACTAATTCATTTCTTAAACTTTCAATCACATCTTGTTTCCAGGCACTCTTAAAGTACACAAAGAGTACAATGCATTATCCCATCATTCTTTAAAACAGCACGGACATTGATGCTTGAGATGATGTTGACATTTGAAGGCATGGATGATGTGTTTGACAGAGCTGAAAAAAGTTGTTTCAGCCGAAGTTCGATCATTTAGACCTTGATCATAGGTGGGCAGGCATCATTGCCAATATGTATTCTTCACCAGAAAAGATAAGAAATGTAGCGCGAGAATACATTCACCAAAACCTTAATCAGATACCACCGTGCAATCAATCAGAAAGTTGGATAAAATTTGGTGACATTTTGAAAATAGCAATGGATATTATAGGAGAGAAAAGGTTTAAATATCTATTCAGGGGAGAAAAAATGATAAACCAGAACAAATTATTGGACCAACCACAAACACAACGATTCTACAGCTTAACGAAACATCCTAATGTTTTGAAATATTTTAGTTGGGATGTCGGTATATTTTATATAATTTTAAATGCGGCAGGTACAGACATTAGTGAATACTCGGACATGTCAGATGAAGAAGAAGTTCTAATAAAGCCATTTCAACAGTTCGACATAGTTTTATCTACAAGTGTTCGCATGGAAATTGACGAAATGCTGTCTCAAATGAAAAATATTTATCCTAATTTTCTAACAGAAATGTTCCGTCCACAAATGTTAGCAGTCTTAAAATCAGACGGTCACAATGTCGGTGTAAAACAACATATCAGTTTTATTGTTTTTGTTTTCGTTTCAGCGGTGTTATTGGAGGTTTTATTGAGCTATGAGTTTGATTTTTTTTTAAAGCGTATTGTTTCAACGAAATTGAACATTCATACTTTTCATGTATCCGTATTGGTGTTGTTTTTTACAAACATAATTTGACTTAATGGACTCCGTTTTAGCAATATAATTATTTTAATATAATTTCTGTCTTTGTTGTTTTAGTGTATTATTTTTGATATTCGTGTTTTCATTTCATAGCATTTCTTTGAATATATTTTCTTAAGTCTTTGACAATGCTTGCATTTTTAATCAGATCATATACCAATTTACGTGCGCATTTGTTGTCAGCCTAACTTGACTAAATTATTTGTACTGCCCACCTTTTTGAAATACATGATAATTTTTAATTGAAAAACATATTTATCATTTTCGTTTACTTAAAATTAAATAAGACAAGTATTTGTTATTCTTTATTAGCATTCACTAGCATTCTTACACGTATGTTTTTGTTCCACTGTATGTTAAGGTTAAGAAATACACCAACTCAGTCTCTTACATAGCATTTTTTTCAGTGATACTTTATTATGCATACCTTTGTCGTTTATTTTTGTTAAATTTTGTTCCGTCGATTTTAAGTTTTTGATTTGTAGGTTATTTATTTTGAAAGATTATAGTCGTTCAATGATTGTACAAAAATACATTCCGTACTAATTGTACACCATTTCCTTGTCATCGGTTCTATGCCTCGCTTATAATTGCAGTTGGATATCAAAGGTCATTTTTTATCTAGTCAACTTTTAGTTTGTTTGCTTGTTTATCTAGACAATCTGCCTGTGTTCAAAAACATTGTACAAATATATTGTATTTTATTCAATTATCTATATATCTATTAAGACTCGTTACATGGGAAGATTTTTTCACCATTTCCAAATTTATCCTGCAACTGGAATATGTAGTTTTGGACCATAATTGTGAAAGTTTTTCTAAAGCTATTATTACTTTGTTTTCGTTTGCATTTTTTTTCTGTAGCATAATTACAATGTAATGTTATTACCAAATTTTTAAAACATTAAATAGATTTGGTTTATCTTATACCAAGTAAATCGTTGTCATATACTGATAATAAGTAAGTTCAGATATGAGTATTTCATTTAAGTTTTATACCAGTAGATATTTGCCAAAAGATATATGCCAGAAGATAGTGATATTATTGATCTGCTCGAAACAGCTGACTCTTTTAACTAGATATAATGCTCATTAACACGCTGTTCAATTTCTTGTTAAATTTGTTAAAATGCATTTATGATATTTTATATTTCATAATATACTTGGTGCTCACAAGGTGCTGGTCACAAGGTTCATCCCTCTCAATGTAAATCACGACTATTATTTTACTAATATTTTATGTATATAAAGGACCATTTGCATTTATGACCAGTTCTCAAATTGATGTTAATTTTATAGTTATTCTTTATTTATTTCATTTATCTTGCTTATGGTTGGTAAGTTTATCTTTAGTCATTTGTTATTTGGATTGTTGAATGTTTTTATTTAATCAAGATTTTATAGACGCGTATCTTGTGATAAGATGTGCAATATCATGAATGCAGTTAAAATGTTTGTCAAAAAGTATTAGTATTTATTGCTTAATGTAAATTGTTACTAAAATGGACCATACTGTATAAATTTAATTAAATTATGAAATTGTTAAATGGTATATTTTGAAATTAAATGTTATGTGTCTCGAATATTAAACATCACTTTATAACTTTGTTTGTTATACTTCTATTTGATTCAATTGAGCAATAAAGCCTGAGAGGTAATGAAGAAGACTTTGACTTAATGATGGGAGACACTAGAGTATGACTCTAGGCAAAAACTAAAGTCGCTCAATCACGTACAGTTGTGATCAATTACAAAATTAGATTATACAGATATAGTTAAGTTTTTTTATATCAACTTATAGTATAGTGATGGTGTAACAGATGAATAATGTGTACTTGTACAATCTTGCCTTCAGTCGGCTAGCTTTTATGGCGACGTAGTAGAGTTGCTGCCTACAACTCTAGTGGTTGTGGGCTCGAATTTCAGTTTCGACCAAGGATTTCTATCGGGTTGCCGTGGTACGATTTGCTTTAATGAATCGACATTTCATGAGTTTAAACCACACCAACTGCACTATATATTTCTTGGAACATGAAATTTACCTACGATTCGTTCACTTCACCTAGGAAAAAATGGATATGAGTGAATATTTTAACTTGGCACCTCGATTCAACCAAAGACTTGTCTAACAGTCAAAAATAGGGATGTATGAATATATTCAGAAAAGTTCTTTTTTATCTATATAAAAAAAGCGAGTAATAATATACATTCTAATTAATTGAATCACACGTACTGAATAATTAATTTTGTTTTCACAAGAATAAATTCTTTAAAACTGCTACACGAAAGTGTGGACTCCTGTGTTTCTCCCATAAACGGATGAATCCAAAATTAAAAGTACAATAACATTGCCATATTTCGAAAATTGATTTATACCATCAGCGAGTGGAACAACTCAACCCAAAAACAATTCAACCCGAGACAACTCAATCCTCTACTAACGTATTGAGTTGTCCCAACTTTGAGTTGAGTTATGCACGAGTTAAGTTTTCTTCGGGTTGAGTTGTCCGTACATGTACCCGTTACGTTAACAGTCGTTACTGAACATGCAACTATTTATGGCCTGGTCACACCGCAAGAACTTAGCTGGAGCGTTCCTGGAGCGGTGAAAAAGTTCATCACCGTCCGTAACCATTCAAGAAAAGTTGGCCCCTGTTAAGGCAACGCCGTATACGATCGGCCATCCCTCCTACCGCTCCGATTGTTTTGAACTGCACAAAATATTGCGAGCGGTGAGGTACGGAAATTTCCCGCTGCGACAAAGTTTACTTCTGCTTCAACAACACCCAGTCAAAGTTTGTCACCGCTAGACGCAAGTCCGTAGACGCTTGGGACCGCTAGGACAACGCAGAAATCATAATCACAGAACCAACACTGTTTTGCCAGCTTTGCCTGGGCGGTTATTGAACGTTCCATAAACTTTGGTGGAGCTGTCGTAAGCGTTTTACGAGCGGACACAGGATAGCTTGAATGTTGTCGGGCGATGATTCAGCGATGTATTGCAGTAATGAACTTTGGTTTGGCGTTGGTATGGAGGTGTCGGAGCAGGGTTAGAATTAGGCTATAAATTCAAGGAGAAGTGAACCAGAGGCCCATTTGAATGGGCACATTCAGAACTTTAAATCGATCCGTTTAACTCCGTTGTCAAAGCGATATGCCGCTAAACCAACTTTGAACTCCCACCAAGCCAACGCCTATATGCGCAGAACACCCGCTCTATCAACGCACGCGTCATCGCTGAACCAACGCTCACTACGTTCCCTACCGTTAAGCCATCGCTATAGCAACATTGGCTGCAGTGGTGCACCGCTGAGGCAACGTACGTGTTTTCGATGTTTTTCACTTTTTGTGCACGGTGATGCGCATTGTCAAAATTTGGTTCCCTCTTCCTGCCGTTCAATCAACGCTCCAACAAAGTTCCGGCGGTGTGACCGGGCTTTTAAGGTTGTAATTATTGCGCTGCTAATAAATGCTACACAATCAGTCGTTGATCTTGCTTTCAATTGCATTGCTTATATCTAAATAAACCATATTTACTCTATGAAGCAAGTAAGATCAAATTTCTCACCGCAAAGTACAACTCGGCAGCTTATTCAAAGTATGTCTCCTCAACCTTTATAATTTGATAACAATCTCGCATAAGTTTCTTTAGACATGACTTTAATCGAAACTACTGAATGAAAATACGATTTTAAAAGAAGATATTCAATTCATCGATGTATGTGATAATATTTTAATTGACATGCCTAATTGAATACATATGAATACGTATACCCATATAAGGTTACTTATATTTTCAATTTAAGCCATAAATAAACAGTTGAGCTCCTGTTACCTATATAAACTTGTTTGATAGACTTATGTACGGTACGGAAATAATATACTGAACTTAACCTTGTAGGTTTTCATTTTTTTCATGCCCTCTTTTAATTCGAAATTTTAATGCGTACGCAGGTCTTATCCTTGAACAGTAGTAATGGTTTTATCTGACGTTATTTTTTGTCATCATCGCGTGAGGTATACAATTTATTTATTGATATATTTGTATGTAATTACTTTTAGGCATTCGACAAGGTAAAATGTCATATCTATCATAATGGATTTCCACTGTAAGAATTCCATTTTTGGTTTTAAAATCCTGATGACTAATATAAATTTAATATTACCTATGTGGGTTTGATGCGCAGAACTCAAGGATCGTTAAAAATGTTGGGCCCTTTCTTCAAAATCGGTTTCATCGGTTTTCTGGTTGCTTCTATGGCAGCGAGATTCGCAGGTAAGCAAATATAAGAAATTATTCTACGATTATTCTATGATTTTTAACGACAAATATTAAATGTATATCGTTTTCCTTGTATTTTTTTACATGTATCAATTATTGTACAAGATATCTTAGTTTATTATCCTGTTTTTTCTAATTTATCATTTATGATATTTGTTTTTAGTTTTTCTTATTTTGATTTTTTTTGTAACAGTTTTTGTTATGAAAACTTCATAAAACGATTGAAATTATGTTAACATATTTGAATTTCCAAAAAAACCCATTTGTATATATCAATGTAAATTCCAACATAGACCTAGATGCGTTATCACCCTTTACGTCATATACATTAAAAAATATGACTGTTATAGAGTACCCCACTTGTTTATAAAACTATCATATTACAGTGGAACCTGTATTAACGGTCACCTCTATATAGCGTGACCCTGTATATTACGGTCAGTTCAGGGTCCTCCCAAACAGTTTTGTTCTAATTTGACCCTTTATATAGCGTGACCCTCTTCAACGCGGTCAGCGGTCACTAGTTTCGGACCGATTTTGCGTCGTATAGCGGTCAGTTTAACGGTCAATTGACCGGAACAAGTAATTTTCACGGATGTGTAAAAATAACGATCACCGTCAACAGCTGACAGAATGTAAACATTTAATCACGCTAAAGGCGTGAAATACAAATTACTGCAATTGATTATGGCAATTATTGTTAGTTAATCTGTTTTTCTCAACATACACGATATTTTTGTATTGAAATTATTTGCTTTGCAGTTAGTTGTGATTTTCGTCGACATGGCCAGCAATATCTTTATATGAATATGCTTTTCAAGTGGAAAATGACAAGTTATTGAATATTTCCATTGCAATAAGTGCAAATGTGGATATGCATTTGACAATACATCAAGTCTGAAGAAATGGCTTACTTATTTAGCTGAATACTTAAATAGCTTGATTTATAATTTAATTTCCAATACAATTCATTGTCCAATGAATATTATGTCTTTACATTAATTTTTATCTAAAATGAAATATTAGTACATGTATAATTATTATGACGAAACAGCATAAATAAAAGACTTTTCCTGTATGTGTTTTACTTATTTGTTTGTTTTGAGAGACCCTGTATTTAGTGGTCACCTGTCTATAGTGGTCAATTTCAGCCAGTCTCGTAGCTGACCGCTATATACAGGTTTGACTGTATAATTCATTTCTGTATAAATACGGAAAAAACATACATTTTTTTCAGTATTTGTCCGTGTCTCTCTCCTCAAATTACAAAACAATGTATTACAAAATATATACATGTACCGGTTACATTTTATTAACTAAATGTCATTGCTTTAACCGGAATTCGGTTTTTACAAAATATCAAAAACAAATCATAGGTATATGCACAGTTTGTTTGTTTTCATGAAACAGGTATTTAACTAATTCAGTTCCAGTTTCCTTAATTTCCGTATCTATTACATTCATCTTAATAGAAAAAATAATTGTTATCTATTGTTTAATCTTTTAAAGGTACCAGATTACAGATTTGGTTTAATTTTCTATGATTTCAAAATATACCATTCAGTGTCTGTAATTGCGTCAAAAAATTAATTCTTATTATTTTAAGACAAACTGACCTAATTGTTGCAAGAAATATACAATAAAAGTCACGGGGTAGATATTTACTACATGAAACACCATCATATGTAATTGTTTGTCATTTTGCACTAAAATTGTTGTCATTATCAGAACACTACTTTTCTGCTTCCAAAATTATTTCCATACAATTTTGATAGTTTAGAAAAAGTTGATATTGAAATTGAAATCTGTGAATGAGTTCCTTTGAAGTTGGCTAAGTTATATGTAAATCGTTTAACATGGAGTGTCAGTCTAACGAAGGGAAAGTATTACTTTCAAAAATATGAATGTATGAATTCATCTGAAAATGTTTTTTAAATATATAACAATAATTAGTTTTCATATGATTCAGTGATATAAAGTTAAACAACTTAACTTGACAGATGGATAAAAACGGAATGTCGTGATAAGTAGATATACGGATCGAATTCTTATTCTATTTTTTGTAATTTTAAAACGACAGTCTAATATATATGTTTTCAAATCAGTGATTATATTTCGAATTACACCACTTACATTTTTTAGAACTGTTAAGTCACAATTGTGGTTTCGGTATGCAAACTACATTTTAACTATTTTGATGTTTATATTGATCGTACTTTTTAGATACGTCTGGAGGCAAACTGAAACGCAGTGCTGCTAACCAGCCATTTCATAAGACAGCACAGTCATTGCTAAATGAAATGAAAGACAACTATATAGGAATGGACTGTGTGATAGATAGGGCAGTGAATAAGCTAAACCAGTCTGTATTTAATGATTTAGACGATGATCAGAGGTTGGCAGGTATAATGGTGAATATATATTCATCTCCAGAAAAAATACAAAACGGCACCGAGATGAGCATTCATCGAAAACTGAATCAAGAACTACTTAAGTCAAATCCTGCAAAACTTTGGATGCGCCTAGGAAACGCACTTGAAACAGCTCTGACAATATTAGGAGAGAAAAGTTATCCTTACCTATACAGAGGAGAAACGTACACATATAAGGAAAAGTTAGTTGAACAGCTAACAACGAAACGATTTTATAGCACAACGATTGATCCAAATGAGATAAAACATTTTGGTGGGAACAACGGTATATTCTATCGCATTTTAAATGCAGCAGGAACAGACATACACGAGTTCTCAGATATGCCTAGCGAGCGAGAAGTACTAATGAAACCAAGTAAACATTTTAGTTTGATTTCTTACAAAACGAATGCCAAGGAGATAGCCTTAGAACTTTCCCGAATCAAAATAAAACACCCTGAGTTCAAACGCGAAGAGTTTCATCCGCAAGTATTAGTAGTTTTGCAGGTTTCCCAAGCAAATCGTATACAGGACAATATATCAGTACGAATCTTTTTCATTATTTCTTGTACAAGTTTGTCCTCAAGACTATTTTCTTGAAAGTCCGAAACATAATGAAATTACAAAAAACCCACAAAAGTGGAAGTTATTTTCATAGGTTTGAATCTTAAAGTTTAACGCATGGCTGAACGAGTTGTTGAATGGGTTGTGATTATTTCACATCAGGTTTGAAATACTGTATACTTTGTCATTGTATACTTAATCATTATCTTAATTACAGTCAATCTTTTCTACTGTATCGGTTTTTTGATTCAATAATATTTTGAATAGCTTAAGACATTTCTGTGATATATAATTTTTCAGTAATTGTGTTGCAAGAGCATTTAAGAATAAGAATGATAATCAAACTTTCTACAGAATGGCTTGATGAAGGTTAAAACAAGCTATTTTTTATTCCTAAGGTGTACGGATTAACAAAAGTCGTAGAGCGGGTTTTGAGCGATTTAGTAAGTGTACTACTGTTAAAACGATAGCTGGTCGAGAAAGTTCGGTGCGGACCTGCGTAGAAGATTGCCGAGGAGTTCCGAATGAACAATTTGGCAAAATTGACGCGATTGGTTAAACTTACTAAAATCGTTCACAACCCGTTCTACAATTTTCGTTTGAAGTTACGAAACTACACATAGTAGCAGTGAGTGGAATAAACAGTTATGAGAAAGTCGATAAAAGTGGTGTATCTTACGAAGATACAAAATATTATTTATTATGTTTGTGATATGATACAGATAATCATTTCACAACGAGCCAAAATAAATTTGTATGTGAAGGTTAAACAAACAACTACATGCTCTGTGAGAGTTGATATAGTTCGTTCATGTCATAACATAAAATGTTGTTTACAGAATGTGATTTTGTTATGTCAAAGTTATCCTAAACGACTTTAAAGTCGGTTGTCAATAGTTGACTGTGATTAATTTCTTAAATGATATTTTTGTTCATATCTATTTATAAAATTTGGCATTATTTTTGCACCAGATATAAATTTTATTTTCTTTGTTTGATTCGTAATTATTACCACAGATTATTTGGTACTCTCAGTACGCGTTGATATTTGAAACAAGGTTATATATTTATAATGTTTAACATATAAATATAGTATCATCTAATATACAAATGTAGTTTAAATGCTGAATAAGTAATATGGAGGCAACCCATCTTTGGCTTAACAAAAATTATAACACTGCTGGCATCTAAATACCTAATCTAATATGAATTAATTTGGTTAAACCTTTAAAATTTGACCCATTTTATGCATCAAAAAGAAACTTTCAGGGGTGAAAGGGTCACACTTCGGGGTCTGCACATGAAAAGTTCGTGATACCGTTTCTTTTTGTTAATACTTTGATAATTCCATACTTATATATTTTGTTATGATTGGTTTTGGAATTTGCCGAGGTGACTCATTGTTTCCTTTATCATATGAATTAATTTATCTAATAAACTTAATTTTGTAGAATAAGTTGTCCACTGGTAGGACGCGTGCTAAGGGATCAAGAGGTGGAGGGTTCGAATCGCACTAGGGGCACTGCAAATTTCCTTGAGCAAGAAATTTACCTGCAATTGCTTCTCTCCACCCTGGTGAAAATAGGTAGGTGTTAGGGTCATGCACTGTATGCTGTGACTACAACCTGTGTTGTATGTAAATTGTTGGTGTGTGAGTCGATGATCAAGGAAGTTTATGTCAAGAGTGGACTGAATAGTGATATACTAAACGTCGACTGCAAAAACCTTGCTTTAACTTTAACATTGTTATATTGTTTGTCCAGTGCTTAAGACTAAACTATGCGCATTTTCATTTCCGTTTAGAACAGGTAGTACGTTTCTCAAGAAGACTGCTCATAAATATTTGTTGTTATTTCATTGATCTTTTTACGTGATAGAATTATTATTGTATTTATAGATAATTTAATTGTATACATAACCAGTGATATGTGTGATCTCTATAATTGCATGTTTGTTATTTTGAATTATTTCATAATGAATATACAAGTGATTAAATATAACCATATTATTGTATGAAAAATCTGTGTTAATTTTCTTTTTCTCTAATACAAAGTCCACAAAAAAGTTTTTGGACAAATTGAAATGATCATACACCCCGCATGGGAAATGTTACTTTTGAGAAAAAAAATACACATATTTCTAGTTAAGATATCTGGATGAATTTGCTGTTGTTAAGCCAATATGTAGATCTACAATAAAGTTATAGTTGAAAATTTAAAAGAATGATCGGATGAAAACAAAAAAGAGCGTGTGTTGAGCAGAATTCGCAAACGTGCTGTGTTTGTCATTAAAGATCATTTATGTGACATAATTTGAACGGTACTTAAATAAACTTAAAAAATGCTGATTTTGAAATTTGCTTAGGTGACTTATCGTAATATTCATCTCATGATTTACCTTGTAAACATAACAGTTTTTGTTTAAATTGACACTTCATGCAACGTATCTACTACATTGCGTTAGATCCATGTCACAGGGCTGTTAAATAGCTATTGTGCATTATGTATTCATCTATAGCACGTGGTAAGCCACAATATTGATCAATTGCCAACTCAACGAATAGTATTGGTAGACGCATAGGAGTGGCTTACGTACAGGCATTTATCGGTATACAAGCGATACGTCATTATTGATTCGTGTGTTAGCATTTGAACGAGAATAACCAGTAGACAAAGACGTGAAGGCGTGGTTTATTTTTACTGTACATGTGGTAAAACATATTCATTGGCGGAAAAACACAGCTTATCTAAACATGCACAACTTCTGATCTTGCAGACGAAACACTGTAAGTATTGACTAAGCTTTTGAAGTAAAAAGGAAACATTCGCCCCTTATATTATTGTAACAATACCGCTATCTGCTTATCAGTTAGGTACACGTTTTGTACTGACCATTAAAGGTTAGTTTCACATACTTACACACCGCTTCCTTTGTCTAAGTATTAGTTAGATTATGTTTTCATTTTACTATAAGGTTTAGTGCGAGGGGCGGAGCCCCGAGCACTGAACCTTATAGTAAAATGAAAACATATCTAACTGGCTTAGCACAGCATTTTCCCCAAGTTCAACACGCTATAAGTAGGTCATTTTAAAGACACAACTTATAAATCCTGGACATCAAAAGAAAATTGTAGTATAGTGGTGACATCGTATTTGAGGTGAAAATTTCAAGTATCACATGTTTCATGACTTTCTCGTGCTTGCTGGCATGTGATATAAATTGAGGCCCCCGCATAGATATATTAATATTGTTACTATTGTATTATGTACTGTATTAATGTACATCTTACAGAATTACGTAAGTAAATTGTTTCTTACTTAATTTCATGCTATTATTCGGAAAACAGGTAACTCTGCATCGGGTTCTTAACTGTTTGACATGAAGTCAAAATGAAAACCATATTAAAAGAAATAAAATTAAATTTATCAGACATCATTCAATTGAGCAAACGACAATTTTGTTAGCTGGTCAACGGTCAGACATAATTTTATTATGATATATATTTTTGAGTGCGTACTTACACAGTGCCAAACTTGGCTACCAAACCCTCTTAATTGTCCATTATATGGGTTACAAATGGCGAAAATATAACTCGGTAAAACAGAACAGTTTAGTTCGGCTTTTCAAAGAAAATGAGAGCCGATTACTATCACTCAGGCGTTGGCATCTAATGTCTCACTGTCGATGTTGGCACACTTAATCACTTAAGCTGTATCAAAGTTTTGATAACTCGAACACGAAACGGCAAAGAACGATGTCAATTAGGGACATATTAATTTTTTATTAATTATTTTTGCTGTTCAATACAAAGATACCAACACAGCATTTGAACTAGGTCCATGCACTCATTGCAGGGCCTCAGTAATTGTGTTCATTTACCGTAACATACTGAAATACTTCTGTCATATCTAACCACGAAAAAGCATGCTAGACAGGTGTCTAAATTTAGAAAAAGTTGGATCTTTAAACGCCATACTATACAATATAGTACATGTCTACTATCAACAATCCTCGACAACTGATTGGACGAGGGGAAAATGCTATGTGCTAACATGGGTTTATATATTTCAAAATCACCTAGTAAAACAAAAGATTTGACGAGAGCGAGTTGTTCTTTATCACGTGAGCGAGTTGATATTTAGATATCAATCCGACCACGTGAAAAAGAAAAAACCTGCCCTCGTGAAATTTTAAGTCGTGTATTGAATGGAGCGCAGTCTTCGTGTTAATTTAGAATTTAAAATAAACACGAACTGCTTAATTTTGAAAAAAATGTTTTTACTAACAAAACTTATTGTATTTTCATGAAACGTTTATTACAAAACTTAAATATCTTCGGAAATATGTACAGAACTTAGGATTTATTCGAAACAAATGAAAATGAATATGTTGTATTTATTCATGTAATGATTTAATAGCGACGTTAACCATCTACAATACTTCCAATTCTGGCTCATTGACTTACAATATTACTACCAAATTACATTATTTTTTGTAAATATGATCAAGAATAACTAAATATGTAAGATAATACTGTCAATAAATATTTCCAACATGTAAGGCGTAAAATTGCGTAATATACTGAAAATGAGAAGATGGCATTGAACATAACATCCTGAATAAAAATTAAACAATACAATGAATCAAGAAACTTATTCATGCATTTATTGTTAATTAACAAATATTATTCACCGTCGCAGATGCTAAAATATGTATTCAAATCACGATAGTTATCTGTTAATTAACAGTTTCAAATCCACTTCACGCTCGTAAGAGAAAAAGATGCACTCGAAACAAATTCGTTTGTAAAAATGCAGTCCATGCCCAATTTATGTACATGCGTAACTAATCACTTGAATCGTTGTGTAAGTCGGATATTAACCTCGTGCTACGGATTTTCTGTGTTAAAACAACCTGGCCTTGGACTTCTCAAAATCCTCAAACGCTTCGCGTTTTCGGATTTTCACGAGAAGTCCGCGGCCAGGTTGTTCTAACTCAGAAAACCCTCGCACTCAGTTAATATCCTTTACTAAAGGCCCCGTTACACCAAACTAGTTCTCAGGACGTTCGACCCCGTCCTAAAAATATCGCGAAACTGGTTGTGAACGAGTTAGAACGTGCCGTTTAAGTCGAAAAATATCAGCTATACGATCATAGTTCGTTCAGAACCAGTTCCCGTTGCGTGCAATCCGTTTTTATCCCGTCTGTAGTCCGTTTGTATCGAGTTCAAATCGGGTAATAGTGGGGTCGATAACTGCAACAATCTTTCACTTGGTGATACAAGCACAAAATTTGGCACAGATGACCTGCATGGTGTACCATTCACAAAAAGCACGATTTCCACTTCGAAATTCAAGATGGCCGTCGTTTCTGCGCATGCGCCTGGAAATCAGTATCCCAAAGCGACTAAACTTCTTTTAACTGCTTTAAATGTATTATAGGATGATACATTATAGTGTTTTAGCATTCTACAAATGTTAACCATGTTAAGACATTGATTTACATCATGTGATATACTTCCAAGGTCAAGGTCAAGGTCATGGTAAAGGTAACATACATGAGAAAGTTGTTTCAAACTTTTTGAATCATTTTAATGATTGTGTAAGGTTCGAGATACAAATAGAAA
This sequence comes from Mactra quadrangularis, assembly GCA_025267735.1. Classification (NCBI taxonomy): domain Eukaryota; kingdom Metazoa; phylum Mollusca; class Bivalvia; order Venerida; family Mactridae; genus Mactra; species Mactra quadrangularis. The sequence goes on along the minus strand of CM046303.1, from coordinate 57,798,601 downwards.
ATAGTTTTTATTCAAATTAACTTGAAAGAATCTTAGGCAAATATTTAGGCATAAATTTACATTTTATACATTTACCGTGACCTTGACCTTGATCCAAGGAGGATGTTAATACCCCGTAAATACTATTTAAATAATCAAACAATTAGTTTATTTGAGACTATTATAATGACTGTGAAATATGAATATACATGTATATATTGGATTGCTTTCATCAAGTGTTTACTATGTTTATGCTTAATGTTGTCCACATTTTGTGTAGGTCAAAGGTCAATGTCAAATGAGAAGGTATATGTATCAAGTGATTTTATCAGAAATTTAACACAATTCACGAAAATGAAGCAAGGATTCTCAAAATCCTTGTTAAAAACTAAAGTTTCAACAATAATGCGTGATGCACACATGTCTAAAAGTCAACAATTAAATGTCAAGGTCGTATAGATAGTTCAAATATTGTTGTGATATTAAATTATATGAATGCAAACATTAGATGGTTTAGTGTGTGATGATTTTATTATTTGCACATGCAAGCACATAAACGAGTTTATTTAAAACTGACTCGATAGCATTTGCATCGCTCATGACATTCCCTCTTATCACCACATTTGATTAACTAATGACAACCTTTCGCAATCGATGAAAGGTTGGCCAATAGCTCTTACCATTCGCTATTGTTTTACCAGAGCCATTCGACTTGATTTTGATCTTGATAACCATCAATTGACCCAAAATACATGCAGCGTGGAATACAGAACCTTTGACATGTTAATAGAAAGACACCCTTTTATGTGGATTTGTATCATAAGATATCTGCTCTTGGTCAGACAAGTCAAGTTAACATCGCAACATTGTCTAAAAAACTGTTCCAATCGCACATAATTATGACAAATATCTGGAGTGTTTTGAAATCTTGATCCTGTCTGGTAAATATTGACTTAGCTTTTTCAAAGACTGACATAAAATGACTACCAGTAAAATCGTGAAAGAACAACATTCTATTAGATTTTTCAGAGCTGTCATTTTGTGTATTGGTAACCTCCTTATTTACTACCCCTGACCAAACTTAATCCAAGATTTATCAAATCTGCACATTTTTAGTGATACAAACACGTTTATTTCAACATCATCAGTCACACATGCTTTATTATAACATATTTGCCTGTTGCTTTATAGTATAAAAGGGATTGAATCTTATCCATCGTGATTACAAGGATTCATTCTATTGTAAAACTGATGGATGCATTTGATAGTGAAATCTCACATATTGTCACAACATAACAAAACACATGGTTAGTATTTTTTCAGATCAGAACCCGATGTAGTTCGATCCTGTTGTCACTACCACGTACAACTTTTTGCCAATTGGTGGTAACTTTGTTTTAATTGCTACTCTATGGCGCTCTCTTTTGCATCAAATTGACACTCGTAAACATCAAAAACTAATAACACGCGTGCGTCCTTTTATATTTTGATTCATACGCATGCACCTATGTAATCAAATCTTTAATAGCATATCATCCAAAGGCCCTTAATGCTTTCTAAGAAAAAGAATGTACGAGAAGCATATTATCCAAAGGCCCTTAATGCTTTCTAAGAAAAAGAATGTACAAGAAAGAACCCATAAAAAAATTGCATCGGAAATAGGTTGATTGTCAAGTATTATGTAGTCTGAAAAGTATTGGTCAGCTGATGTTTCTGACCTGTATAGAGTTTCTTGGTTGTGTGGCTACGAATGACTATTCTATGAGGCTGCTCGTTATCTATCAAATTAGCAAATAGTAATCATTTGATGAAGGAAGTTTTGTGATAATTTGCACTATTGCATTACAAAGAATTAAACCTAAAAACGATCTAAATTTAATATAGAAAATTCATTTGAGCTACTAACAATTTTGGGGAGACTTGAACTTTATATGTGTCTGATAGAGAAAGCAGCACTTCTCCTAATCGGTTGTTATAAAAATACATGATGGATTTTGTAGACATTTTCTGCTTTATAGTGAATCTTTTTACTGCTTTACCGTGAAAGCACATTGAAATATGTGATACAACTATCGGTATATACTTTTAAATATCTTGGCAACTCATTTACAGAAGAAGGAAATCGGTTGGGTACTGACAAAAATGGATATGTAGCTCCTGAGACATGAGGTACTTTTTAAATATGTTTAAAAGTAGTTTGGATGCAAACCGTATTCATGGATGATAACGTATTAATTTCTGATTTGTACTAATTGATACGAACGCCACTGAATTTAATTCATAGTAGTCCGGGATAATCATTCCTAAATGTCTGTCAATGGAATGAGTATCCTACATCTAACCCAATAGTTCATTGAGTATTATTTGAATTCCGTGTGAGCTGTACACCGTTGTGGTCAGCCCTATTAACATTGGCTCCTCCACGTCGACTATTATAGTTATATAATATAAAAGGGGCTGTTATGATAGCATTTTGGACACTTTAATTTAATTTACAAAAACCTTTTTTAGTTTAACGACACACAAACAAAGAAAGATAACCTGTGCCAATACAGCAGTAAGCATACTATAAACTGACACTGATCTACATGCTGAGTATCACTGCACAGGTGGTCATATATGTAATGTTTTTGATCCGGAACCGTGCCGGATGCCTATGTTTCACTGTAGTGAAGTCACTAGATGCACTGGTTTTATTTTGAGATATATTCTTATAAATGAGAAATGTTCTGAATCAATTTAATGCAATGAATTTCATACAATAATAAGTGTTAGTGTATAAAATTATTTAGCGTCCTATAATGGCCGCCATTTTGAATTGACAGCCATTAAATGGATTGTTTTAAAGAATTTAACAGAATTTGTTTATTTGTAATAAAATATTGAAATTATTTTGATATATACTTTAATAAAAAAAATAAAAAAAATGCTATTTACTATGAACAGGACAAAAATCCCTATAATCGGCGGCCATCTTGAAAAAATGGCGGCCATCTTGAAATTGGAGTTGGAAATCGTGCTTTTTGTAAACTGCACACTATGTACAACAACTGTATTAATTACATTTAGACATTTACTCTACTCAGTATATTTACAACTGAAATATCACTCGTCTGCGGACTAGTGGGATTGATATATTTACTTCTCCGTAGGCATAAATGTATGCGAGTCGGACTAGTCAGACATAAGAATTTCACACTCCTGCAATAACGTCGTATAAATGCACATAGGCAAGTGAGGTTTCTCAGTACCACTAAACGCAAATTCTATAATTAGTTATATGTAGAGGCATATTGCTATCTAACGTTGCCTATTGTATTATCATGTCAATTGTACGTGTAACATATTACTTTACACTTACAGGTTTTACCTTTTATTTCATTAACTGGTAGATTATTTGTCGTTCTGATGAATCAGAGGTAAGAAGTTAATCTGATATAAATGCAACTTTAGATTTACATTAGGCACCCACATACTTGAAGCATTCACGCTACACGACAAACTCAGCCTAAATTATTGACAGTTTATTTCAAATACTTTAGATAAGCAAATATCAGCAATGTAGTGCAGTGGTTTTTTTCAAACTTAGAAGATACATTTGTTGTAGATAAATTTGTTTTGAATTTTACAGAAACACCGCTGGACAGGTACATCAGTTGTCATTTCAGAACAGATGCAGAATATAATGGTTTCCGTTTGAAAGTAACCACAATTGCGTTTAAAGCATGTGACCGCTGATAGCAGATGGCAATTGTGTTATTCAATCAATTGTTGTGAAACAGTGGTATGAAAAAGGTCGGAAATGTATTATTAATATATAAACCTGAGCACAATTTAAAAATGGATAAAAGTGGTCTATTTAAATACACGAATTTAAACTTTATGAGGACAAATTGTCATTTTTACGCGACAGAGCTTATATTTTATTACCCATTGGCCCAACCCATGTAAAAAGAACAGCCTGCTTACGTTAAATCTTTTAATTGTTTCACTTGACAGTTTCGAAATATATCAACATATGCTATAGACAAACTCAACAAACATATGTTATGGACAAACCAAGCAGTGAGTCCAGAGCCTTGTGATGAAACACACTGATTACTACCGCGGCGAGTTATTGTATACCTTATTGAAACAAAGTTACTTATTTTGAATTATTAATTGCTTCTAGTTCGAATGGCCACAACTAGTGAAGGAAAATAATCATGCTCGAGTTTTCACCTAAAATAATACATGCAGCATTAGACATGTTAAATTCTTTCAAACGAATTATGAGTTTTGATTTCAGCATTTCTAAACATATTAACTCGTCATAGGTTAAATTCCTTTGTCTTAGTTATTTTTATGTTTCAGGAGAGAAGTTTGATGATGTAAATCCCCCGAAACTACGCTGCTTTAGTTCATTTTCGGTTGACAAACTTCCTGTAAGATACACAGACAGAACATCTGGGATAAAATTCCGGTTTTGGAAGACTGATTAAGCTCCACAGAATGCAAGATGAAGATTTAACACAGAAATATTATTATGTTTCTTGATACTGAGACTACTTCAATTTTCCCATCAATGGATGCTGATATTATCCAAAAACTAAAAGTGAAATAAAGTAAAAGGAAATTAAAGCATGTGTTTGTCTAGATGGATACATGTAGGTTTAATTAAAACAAGGTCAAGAAATAATTAGTGATTATAGTGTTAGATGCACTTTATTTGTGTAAAACTGAATTGAATTTGAAATAGTTGAAAAGTATTTACTGAGTGCGGAATTTACAAATGAGCCTGATAGTAATTATAAATATGATTTTGAATCTGAAGATGGCTCTTCATTTTCTGAAGTAAAAATGGAAACATGTTTGCTTGGTTGTAATGATAATGAAATTTTGAATTACACTGCGCGCCGACTTTGTAAATCAATGTAATAATCAAATAAATTACAACTGTCTGTAAATCAGTCACTTGGTTCAGTTGTAAATTACGATTTATATAACTCGTCATATTGTCTTCAAATACATAATAGTGTGACCATGACCTTAATTTTTGAAAAGGTTGCACCCAAGGTCAACACTTTATACGGGTTTCATAAAACTACAATGTCTTTTGAACATTTTGGTATATGCTGTAGTTTGTTACCTTTTTGGACGACCTAACTCCTTAAATAAGCTACTTTTTAGACTTCTGCTGCTCTACTATATCTGATGTGAATGCTTCTTTAGATTTACATTAATCAACCAACCTACCTTCAGCATATATCGTATACTGTAAACGTTAGTTTAACTTCTGTACTTTAGTTATATTTTCATTTACCAGTAAAAATTTCAAGGTTGGTGTTGTAAAAATTAGTACATTTTAAGCATTGTTTCAGTGTAGAGTTTCGTTCATTTTTACCGAATAAACTGGGAAGTAATTAAAGTTGTGTTATTGTAACGTATACGTGCATTCTTTAATATTTGGTTTTTTTTGTAACAACTTACACGGCACGTTTACCGTAATACTGTCATTAAGTGTATAATCGGAAATCCTCGTAAAGTGGTTAAAGTATAGCTTTAAGTGCCCATTTTGCAACAATAGTAAAATAATTGTATTATACTCGCTATTTTATCAGATGCCGTCTTAGAAATCATTTAAAGGGGAAGGGAAAATAATCATAGCCATAAATTATGTATGTACATATATATTTTATATTGATATGATTTAACCCTGATTAACGTGTCATCGATAAGTATGCATTTAAATGAAAAGTTATTTAAAATGAGCTGTTTTAATTCTGCTTAACCTGTCCATGTTAAACATGCATTTAAAAGAAAATTTGTTTCTAATAAATTGTAATGTCACTTTACTATGACTTCATACTAGATTTTTGTCTAATAGAAATTATTTTCTTTTCTTATATCAAGTTAGATAATAAAGTGAATAAATCGATTCATAAACAGTGTTTAACTTGAAGACTTCGAATCGATTGCCAATTTTACAATGACTTTTAAATATTATCTGATATCTATTTAAACCCTGTTTAAGCTTGGTCGGTACCTTACTCGGAGAAAAAACGAAAAAAAAATATTTTCACCGATTATGATAAAAGTTGGCAGGCAGATACCTTCATGCTTCTTGTTTGTTTTTCTGGTAACCTTAGCGATGTTGTCGTTTTCTTCACGACGTCATGGGCGTCACAATGGTTCGCGCTATAAACAGGCATGCAGGTACATTAAACCAAAACAATTAAAGTTTTGAATGCTCGAGGCCAATGATAATTATACCAAAATGTTTCTGAAATGCTGTTGCATACAATTATTTTGTTCTGATTATCTAAATATCACGTCAAAAGTAAAGATTGTACATTTCATCACTGAATTCAGGGTTTTCATGTCTAAAAGGTTTCACCAATTGCCTAGTTATAACGTTTATTTTCATATAAACGCAGAACGGAGGTCAAATTCTTATCGCGATTTTTGAAAAGTACACACTTTTTGTGACATTTTAATGAAATAAAAAAGAAAAGTGAACGTTCTCAGTTTTTCACAATATCTCGGCAATTGGTAAAACCTTTTAGACGTGAAAACCCTGAATTCAGTGATGAAATGTACAATCTTTACTTTTGACGTGATATTTAGATAATCAGAACAAAACAATTGTATGCAACAACATTACAGAAACATTTTGGTGTAATTATCATTGGCCTCGGACATTCAATACTTTAAATGTGTGGGTTTAATGTACCTGCATGCCTGATTATAGCGCGAACCATTGTGACGTCCATGACGTCGTGAAGAAAACGACAACGCCGCTAAGGTTACCAGAAAAACAAACAAGAAGCATGAAGGTATCTGCCTGCCAACTTTTATCATAATCGGTGAAAATATTTTTTTTTTCGTTTTTTCTCCGAGTAAGTAATGACCCACCTTAACTTGTATCAAGTACAGTGTTTATATCATACTATAATAAATTATATAATTACGATCGTGGACATGCTTAACAAGGTAAACTATACTTAAGTTAACGCGTCAAGTACTTTGATTGTTATCTAATTAATACGTTGAAAGCGGATACGATGAAAAGTGAGCTACTTGTCTGCTGTTACAGAAACATTTTTGTCGAATCTTAATATCATCTTTAGCCATTAAAACATTATTTGGATTTAGTTTACGATACGTGTAGATAAATGAAAAATTGTTGATTTAAATTTATTTTTCGTCCTCATGAAATAATTAGATAAGCATAGTTTACTAATATTTTGGAGAATGAGATCTTCGGTGTTAAACATCACTTATCTATAAAATAGCTGTAACGAGTCACTTGTTCTTATTATCAGAATTTACCATTTAACGCTTTATGAGTTTGTTCAACGCTAACTGATTATTTTATCACGGTGTTTGAATAAACAGTTGATAGTATTTTCGTTAATTCAGTGTTTGGACTGGAATTATGGCGTTTGGTACCAGAATTGTGGGAATATTCTATATAAGCGCATTACTTGTTTCACGTGTTTCCATGGTGATAGAGAATCACGCAGGTAAAAACCACTTAAAATTTATTCGATTATAATTTTGATTTGTATTTGTTATAATTACATGTTTATTTAATATAAAAATAATTATGAATTTCAATCTTAGGCAAACCGACGGAAAAGAACATATTACTTCTTAAAGTAAAAATACTCATGTTAAAAAAATACAAATTTGAAAAATGATTATTTTTCTAATTATTTTTTGTACCATGTTACATGAATTATTTATATGATTTCATACTGGGTTTAATTCGTTATGTACTATACATACTTTACATCTTAAATAGGGGAGGTTATACCCTTCCATGAAAATTTGTCAATGTCAATTTTCCTCCATTGATTAGATAATATGGAGAAGTTTCCGGCCTTGTGGAAGAGTAGGTGAGTACTGGTTATAGACAAGAGTCCATGAAAGCTAGATTAGGTGCGCTGGACGCCGTAAAATGACCTAAGTTGGGTTAGCACGGTGTTAAAACCCATTAAAACCATCTTAAATATTAGCTTATTAAACTCGTCTATTTGTCTCAATTGTATTTGTTGATCATATTGACATTTACATTTTTTTAAGTTTAGGCCACACCAAATTGATTACTTGTTCTACGGATTTTTTGGGGGAAAAAATGGGGCGAGCGAAAAAAATAAATATTTTTTTAACTTTTGAATTAACCAAAGGCGAGCGAATAAAAAAATTAAAATTTCTTTCTTTTTACCTTATACATAAAATCTAAAGCGAGCGAATAAAAAAATTGAAAATCAATGAGATGCTTAATAAAAGGTGTGTACATATGTGTCTGAATTTAGACAACAGCTTTAACTTTGAACTTAAATTTTCATTTTGAAGCATAAACACGGAAGTTATATATTGTTTTTTGTTTTGTTTTATTACAAACACTTTTTCAGTCAAAAAAAGCCGCTTGAAAAATATTAGATCCACCAGCTCAATCTGGATTAATAGATCACCTAGAGTTCCTACAAAAATGCCAAACTTTTTGATATTACCCTGATATACACATGTAACATAATCTGCATGCAGTCACTAGTACAGGTTGGTCATCTATGGTTACACTTTTCAAATTCATCTATACAGTAACATGAAATGGCAATCATGGTATCTCAGTGCTAAGACATGCACTATCAACTGTAAAAAGTATGATACTGAGAAACACGTAATTGTTCTAATCAATTTTATTAATGACAGCCAAGTTGACAAACTGTTAGACATGTTTAAAGAACTATTCAAAGGCTGATACAGAGGTGTGGAAATACCAATTGTTCTTACTTGTCCAGGTGCAAGTAAAACGTCAGAATTTACTTGTCAGCACATAAACTCCTTGTCTTCCTCTGTACACCTAGACAGGTTTAACATTTTTTGACGGTGTTAAGTCATAACTTTTGGTTCATTTAATCGTTTATGGAATACAGATATTTTTACAAAAGTTAACATTTTTGAAAGAAAATTAAATTATGCATCCAATGGTGTTACTTTTAGCTTTGTATCTTCCTTTACAAAAGAATAGCTAGCAAGGTCATTGCAAATTAGAAATTTAACTATTGCAAAAAAGAATCCGACGTATTTTTGACGATTTTTTTTCTGAAAAAAAAATCAGCGGCAACACCAAAATCGGAAACGTACATAATGTGCATGGTTTAATTGATTTTCGTATGTTGAAAACGGAATTAAAATATTAGCATCAGAAAAAAGTTACATGTGTATTTGTAATGCGAGGTAAAAATCTGATTTTACCTAATGCCTTTTTAAGTTGATCCACACATTTAACACGGACATCATTTCCCATGACAAACTAAACTTATTTTAATAAAATTTCAACTTATTGCTTCCTAGCATGATAATTAATACATCCCTCTCCTATTGATTTCCTGTCTAACTACAAACAAATAAGCGGCGGCGATTTTCTTTTCCTCAGAAAAGCACTGCAGCATATGACGTATTTGGCGCGTGCCATATTGAATACTTCAAAAACGCACCGCAATACAAGTTAAAGTTTGGGACCACAAGTATTAGAGAAAATTTATTCGTCGGCGACAATTAAATTTAAGAAGGGTACGTAACAACAACTTCCGTGTTGACATGTCACATTAATCTCTCCTCGTGTTGATGTTATAACACCATACATAAATAAATAATAATCTTCGGTCATAAAGTTTATCGTAATTGTTCTTCATCATAAGTCTCATTAGAACATATTTGCGCGTATTTTTAATTAGTCATTTTTTAAATAAAATTTAACAGCGTTTTTTCAAGTCGCAATTTATTTGCATTCTTCACATGTGATTGTCGCGTCAATTACGTATCATAATCACATAAACTATTGTTTGTAACAGCTTATTTAAAAGTGTTGTGAAGTTAAACCAGATTTATAAAATTGGACGCGCAAAGTTATTTTCACCAAAAAGACGTTTTGTAACGGATAAAAGGTGTAACAAATATTTATAATACAAATATTTATAACAACAATTATTAACGAAAAATTCAATAAAAAAACGCTACAATTTGTCAATTTTGATTTACCAACTATGCACTTGAATGGAAAAGTGTTAAAAATTAAAATCAAGAAAAAACATTTTGAAATTAAAATAATATTTGTGCAGAATAAATTAGCTTAGCGCGAATTAATTTCCAGGCAGTGACCTTGATTTAATTTGTTGATAACTGCTCTATCTAACACCAAATCATCTTATCTTTACCCGCTGTGCTTATTGCTACGCTTATCGATGTTAAGATCGTCCTTGAACACAAACACATGACGGATAAGTGCGTCACGTGGCGATCAGAGGTTTATATTTTTACGACGCAAATACGATTCTGGCACTCGTAATAGAGAGCAGCAAAATAGTGACGCATATATAAGACATTCATAAAGAATTGGCTAAATCGGCGTTTTCGCTACTTTTTATTGTTTTTTTCCGGTTGTCATTTTCTTCAACAGCGCATAATTTCTTCGAACGTGCGGGCAGTAAAAAAGTATAATTGTTTTGGATGTGGAGGTTTTGAATGTGCGGGCGGTATGAAAAATTTATTTTTTTCAAAATCAAGAAAACTGGTCCGCTGCATCCGTAGAACAAGTAATCAATTTGGTGAGGCCTTTGATTATATTGGATTTTATTTGAGTCTTAAAAAAGGGAAATACTAATGTCGGAGAATGATACTAGTTTTACTTAACAAAGGAATTATATATCAATACTACGCGTCTCAAACAAGTCCGTCTTGATCTTGTATTAAATTTACAATGTGAAAGCGGAGGTAGCGACTTTTAATTTTAGTGTTGTCATATTTGTCGTCAATTGCTATGTTTAGCGCTAGTGTTGCGAAGTTAAGTTCAATTGCGACGTTAAGCGGCGTTGCGACGACAAGCGGCGCTACAGACATTTTTCCTAGTTAATGTAGTTGTGTTAATCTAACAAAACTTACTTCATGGTAGATAGTCCTGACGATGTTTTTAAAGAAACTATTGACCGTCCCTTCAATGAAACAGTGAAGATCTTGCTGGATGAGATGAGAACAATATTTGGAGAAATGGGCTGGATAATAGACAAAGCTGTTAAAAAGTTAAACAATTCTGAATATGATAGTTTGGACAATGATCATAAGTGGGCAGGAATCGTTGTCAATATCTATTCATCGCCGGATATAATAGAAAATGCAACATACAAGTCCGTGCACAAGAATCTGAATCATGAAATTCTTTCGAATTCGACAAACATTTGGCGTGACTTTGGCAACTTACTAGAAAAAAGTATGGAAATATAAGGAGAGAAAAGCTTCGAACATTTATTCAGAGGAGAGAGGTTTAATTACCCGAGCAAGTTAATCAACCAACCATTAACTAAACGATTTTATAGCACAAGTATTGATCCAAATCAGGCTAATCATTATATTGGGGTTGATGGTATATTCTATCACATCTTAAACGCCACCGGTACGGACATTCATAATTTTTCCGATATTCCTTCTGAGATGGAAGTATTAATAAAACCACGCCAACATTTGAACATATTGTGCCGTATACGTAATGCTACAGACATTGTCTTCAAAGAGTCTCAGATCGGATCTTTATTCTCTGACTTTAAATTTAAACATACACTTGGAGAAGTAGCAGTGATGCAAGAGGCCAATTCACAAAGCCGCGATAGTGAAGAGGTTTATAAATTATGCTTAGGTAAATTTCAGTAATTTTTTAAATAAAATTTAACAGCGTTTTTTTCTAGTCACAATTTATTTGCTTTCTTCACATGTGATTGTCGCGTCAATTACGTATCATAATCACATAAACTATTGTTTGTAACAGTTTATTTAAAAGTGTTGTGAAGTTTAACCAGATTTATAAACTTGGACGCGCAAATATATTTTCACCAAAAAGACGTTTTGTAACGGATAAAAGGTGTTACAAATATTAATAATACAAATATTTATAACAACAATTATTAACGAAACATTCAATAAAAGAAACGCTACAATTTGTCAATTTTGATTTACCAACTATGCACTTGAATAGAAAAAGTGTTAAAAATTAAAATCAAGAAAAAACATTTTGAAATTAAAATAATATTTGTGCAGAATAAATTAGCTTAGTGCGAATTAATTTCCAGGCAGTGACCTTGATTTAATTTGTTGATAACTGCTCTATCTAACACCAAATCATCTTATCTTTACCCGCTGTGCTTATTGCTATGCTTATCGATGTAAAGATCGTCCTTGAACACAAACACATGACGGATATGTGCGTTACGTGGCGATCAGAGGTTCATATTTTACGACGCAAATACGATTCTGGCACTCGTAATAGAGAGCAGCAAAATAGTGACGAATATAAGACATTTATAAAGAATTGGCTAAATCGGCGTTTTCGCTACTTTTTATTGTTGTTGTTTTCTTTTGGTTGTCATTTTCTTCAACAGCGCATAATTTCTTCGAACGTGCGGGCGGTAAAAAAGTATATTTTTTTTTGGATGTGGAGGTTTTGAATGAGCGTGCGGTATAAAAATTTTTTTTTCAAAATCAAGAAAACTGGTGCGCTGCATCCGTAGAACAAGTTATCAATTTGGTGTGGCCTTTGATTATATTGGATTTTATTTGAGTCTTAAAAAAGGGAAATACTAATGTCGCAGTATGATACTAGTTTTACTAAACAAAGGAATTATATATCAATTCTACGCGTCTCAAACAAGTCCGTCTTGATCTTGTATTAAATTTACAATGTGATAGCGGAGGTAGCGACTTTTAATTTTAGTGTTGTCATGTTTGTCGTCAATTGCGATGTTTAGCGCTAGTGTTGCGAAGTTTAGTTCAATTGCGACGTTAAGCGGCGTTGCAACGACAAGCGGCGCTACAGACATTTTTCCTAGTTAATGTAGTTGTGTTAATCTAACAAAACTTACTTCATTGTAGATAGTCCTGACGATGTTTTTAAAGAAACTATTGACCGTCCCTTCAATGAAACAGTGAAGATCTTGCTGGATGAGATGAGAACAATATTTGGAGAAATGGGCTGGATAATAGACAAAGCTGTTAAAAAGTTAAACAATTCTGAATATGATAGTTTGGACAATGATCATAAGTGGGCAGGAATCGTTGTCAATATCTATTCATCGCCGGAGATAAAAGAAAATGCAACATACAAGTCCGTGCACAAGAATCTGAATCATGAAATTCTTTCGAATTCGACAAACATTTGGCGTGACTTTGGCAACTTACTAGAAAAAAGTATGGAAATATTAGGAGAGAAAAGCTTCGAACATTTATTCAGAGGAGAGAGGTTTAATTACCCGAGCAAGTTAATCAACCAACCATTAACTAAACGATTTTATAGCACAAGTATTGATCCAAATCAGGCTAATCATTATATTGGGGTTGATGGTATATTCTATCACATCTTAAACGCCACCGGTACGGACATTCATAATTTTTCCGATATTCCTTCTGAGATGGAAGTATTAATAAAACCACGCCAACATTTGAACATATTGTGCCGTATACGTAATGCTACAGACATTGTCTTCAAAGAGTCTCAGATCGGATCTTTATTCTCTGACTTTAAATTTAAACATACACTTGGAGAAGTAGCAGTGATGCAAGAGGCCAATTCACAAAGCCGCGATAGTGAAGAGGTTTATAAATTATGCTTAGGTAAATTTCAGTAATTTTTTAAATAAAATTTAACAGCGTTTTTTTCTAGTCGCAATTTATTTGCTTTCTTCACATGTGATTGTCGCGTCAATTACGTATCATAATCACATAAACTATTGTTTGTAACAGTTTATGTAAAAGTGTTGTGAAGTTTAACCAGATTTATAAACTTGGACGCGCAAAGTTATTTTCACGAAAAAGACGTTTTGTAACGGATAAAAGGTGTTACAAATATTAATAATACAAATATTTATAACAACAAATTATTAACGAAACATTCAATAAAAGAAACGCTACAATTTGTCAATTTTGATTTACCAACTATGCACTTGAATAGAAAAAGTGTTAAAAATTAAAATCAAGAAAAAACATTTTGAAATTAAAATAATGTTTGTGCAGAATAAATTAGCTTAGTGCGAATTAATTTCCAGGCAGTGACCTTGATTTAATTTGTTGATAACTGCTCTATCTAACACCAAATCATCTTATCTTTACCCGCTGTGCTTATTGCTATGCTTATCGATGTAAAGATCGTCCTTGAACACAAACACATGACGGATATGTGCGTCACGTGGCGATCAGAGGTTCATATTTTACGACGCAAATACGATTCTGGCACTCGTAATAGAGAGCAGCAAAATAGTGACGCATATAAGACATTTATAAAGAATTGGCTAAATCGGCGTTTTCGCTACTTTTTATTGTTGTTGTTTTCTTTCGGTTGTCATTTTCTTCAACAGCGCATAATTTCTTCGAACGTGCGGGCGGTAAAAAAGTATTTTTTTTTTGGATGTGGAGGTTTTGAATGAGCGGGCGGTATAAAATTATTTTTTTTTCAAAATCAAGAAAACTGGTGCGCTGCATCCGTAGAACAAGTTATCAATTTGGTGTGGCCTTTGATTATATTGGATTTTATTTGAGTCTTAAAAAAGGGAAATAATAATGTCGCAGTATGATACTAGTTTTACTAAACAAAGGAATTATATATCAATTCTACGCGTCTCAAACAAGTCCGTCTTGATCTTGTATTAAATTTACAATGTGATAGCGGAGGTAGCGACTTTTAATTTTAGTGTTGTCATGTTTGTCGTCAATTGCGATGTTTAGCGCTAGTGTTGCGAAGTTTAGTTCAATTGCGACGTTAAGCGGCGTTGCGACGACAAGCGGCGCTACAGACATTTTTCCTAGTTAATGTAGTTGTGTTAATCTAACAAAACTTACTTCATTGTAGATAGTCCTGACGATGTTTTTAAAGAAACTATTGACCGTCCCTTCAATGAAACAGTGAAGATCTTGCTGGATGAGATGAGAACAATATTTGGAGAAATGGGCTGGATAATAGACAAAGCTGTTAAAAAGTTAAACAATTCTGAATATGATAGTTTGGACAATGATCATAAGTGGGCAGGAATCGTTGTCAATATCTATTCATCGCCGGATATAATAGAAAATGCAACATACAAGTCCGTGCACAAGAATCTGAATCATGAAATTCTTTCGAATTCGACAAACATTTGGCGTGACTTTGGCAACTTACTAGAAAAAAGTATGGAAATATTAGGAGAGAAAAGCTTCGAACATTTATTCAGAGGAGAGAGGTTTAATTACCCGAGCAAGTTAATCAACCAACCATTAACTAAACGATTTTATAGCACAAGTATTGATCCAAATCAGGCTAATCATTATATTGGGGTTGATGGTATATTCTATCACATCTTAAACGCCACCGGTACGGACATTCATAATTTTTCCGATATTCCTTCTGAGATGGAAGTATTAATAAAACCACGCCAACATTTGAACATATTGTGCCGTATACGTAATGCTACAGACATTGTCTTCAAAGAGTCTCAGATCGGATCTTTATTCTCTGACTTTAAATTTAAACATACACTTGGAGAAGTAGCAGTGATGCAAGAGGCCAATTCACAAAGCCGCGATAGTGAAGAGGTTTATAAATTATGCTTAGGTAAATTTCAGTAATTTTTTAAATAAAATTTAACAGCGTTTTTTTCTAGTCGCAATTTATTTGCATTCTTCACATGTGTTTGTCGCGTCAATTACGTATCATAATCACATAAACTATTGTTTGTAACAGTTTATTTAAAAGTGTTGTGAAGTTTAACCACATTTATAAACTTGGACGCGCAAAGTTATTTTCACGAAAAAGACGTTTTGTAACGGATAAAAAGTGTTACAGATATTAATAATACAAATATTTATAACAACAATTATTAACGAAACATTCAATAAAAGAAACGCTACAATTTGTCAATTTTGATTTACCAACTATGCACTTGAATGGAAAAGTGTTAAAAATTAAAATCAAGAAAAAACATTTTGAAATTAAAATCATATTTGTGCAGAATAAATTAGCTTAGCGCGAATTAATTTCCAGGCAGTGACCTTGATTTAATTTGTTGATAACTGCTCTATCTAACACCAAATCATCTTATCTTTACCCGCTGTGCTTATTGCTATGCTTATCGATGTAAAGATCGTCCTTGAACACAAACACATGACGGATATGTGCGTCACGTGGCGATCAGAGGTTCATATTTTACGACGCAAATACGATTCTGGCACTCGTAATAGAGAGCAGCAAAACAGTGACGCATATAAGACATTTATAAAGAATTGGCTAAATCGGCGTTTTCGCTTCTTTTTATTGTTGTTGTTTTCTTTCGGTTGTAATTTTCTTCAACAGCGCATAATTTCTTCGAACGTGCGGGCGGTAAAAAAGTATATTTTTTTGGATGTGGAGGTTTTGAATGAGCGGGCGGTATGAATTTTTTTTCAAAATCAAGAAAACTGGTGCGCTGCATCCGTAGAACAAGTTATCAATTTGGTGTGGTCTTTGATTATATTGGATTTTATTTGAGTCTTAAAAAAAGGGAAATAATAATGTCGCAGTATGATACTAGTTTTACTAAACAAGGAATTATATATCAACTCTACGCGTCTCAAACAAGTCCGTCTTGATCTTGTATTAAATTTACAATGTGATAGCGGAGGTAGCGACTTTTAATCTTAGTGTTGTCATGTTAGTCGTCAATTGAGATGTTTAGCGCTAGTGTTGCGAAGTTTAGTTCAATTGCGACGTTGAGCGGCGTTGCGACGACAAGCGGCGCTACAGACATTTTTCCTATGTAATGTTGTTGTGTTAATCTAACAAAACTTACTTCATTGTAGATAGTCCTGACGACGTTTTTAAAGAAACTATTGACCGTCCCTTCAATGAAACAGTGAAGATCTTGCTGGATGAGATGAGATCAATATTTGGAGGAATGGGCAGGATAATAGACAAAGCTGTTAAAAAGTTAAACAATTCTGAATATGATAGTTTGGACAATGATCATAAGTGGGCAGGAATCGTTGTCAATATCTATTCATCGCCGGATATAATAATAAATGCAGCATACACGTCCGTGCGCAAGAATCTGAATCATGAAATTCTTTCGAATTCGACAAACATTTGGCTTGACTTTGGCGACTTACTAGAAAAAAGTATGAAAATATTAGGAGAGAAAAGCTTCGAACATTTATTCAGAGGAGAGAGGTTTAATTACCCGAGCAAGTTAATCAACCAACCATTAACTAATCGATTTTATAGCACAAGTATTGATCCAAATCAGGCTAATCTATATATTGATGATGGTGGTATATTTTATCACATATTAAACGCCACCGGTACGGACATTCATAATTTTTCCGATATTCCTTCTGAGATGGAAGTATTAATAAAACCACGCCAACATTTGAACTTATTGTGCCGTATACGTAAAGCTACAGACATTGTCTTCAAAGAGTCTTATCTCGGATCTTTATTCCCTGACTTTAGATTTAAACATACACTTGAAGAAGTAGCAGTGATGCAAGAGGCCAATTCACAAAGCCGCGATAGTGAAGAGGTTTATAAATTATGCCTTGGTTAAAATAATCAGAACCGTGATAGTGAAGAGGTTTATATATCATACTTTGGTGAAATAATTAGAACTCTGCAAGCGGTGCTCAAACTTTTCCAAAGCACAAAATAATCACTACTTTTATAAAACCAATGATTATATCTTGCCTGTCTTCTTTGGTTATAATATTTTTATTTTAAAAGATTCAATGCTCAAATACAGTTTGAAATCGACACATTTAACTATGTAGAAGGTACATTTTTAATAAATTTGTATATAGTTAAATGATAAAAAAATGATATTATTGCTTTGTGAAGCCAACAATTGTATAAGAAAGTGTATGTTTCTCAACTATATTACAAAGTTTGGATATTCTTACTTCGATATTTTAATTAGTAAAAGTCCATATGATCAATGCATCGGCTTGCTTGGGTCAGCCGTTGATTCGAATGATAATCTTTTAGTTAACTGGTGGCTCATTAAATATTTATGTGTGTTGTGGTATTGATATATGCGTACATGAACTATTAAATTGAAGTGCATTATTAAGAAAGTATATTGATACAGAAATCTACATGTTCAAGTTAAATTGATCTTGAATTTGTATTTTTTATCATCCTCGTTCCCAGAGTCTGTCAAGATTCTCGATACTAGCGTTCTTGATAGCCTCGGGGTACGAGAATGTTATTATACGCAAGTATTTTGTGATCTGATATATTTAGCTATACATAATGTGTAGTACATGTATTCTGTGACTTTTATATAATTGTATAATTTGCATATATTCGATGTATATGCTCTCCATTTGAAGGAAGAAATAAAGATTATTAATTTAAATGGACTGCAGACATATGAATAAAAATGTTTTATCTCAAGTCTTCAATGTATGAATTTATTTAATTTGATAACAGATGTATTTTAATCATGTAAATACATTAAAGAGGCACTTATGATTAGATACTTACATGTTAATCTTTGACATATTAATATCCAATTTTATTATTCAGTATGACTATCTTGATTATATATCTACATGATATTTGACCACTTTTTGTTGTGTATATTTATGTTGAATTTTGTTTTCATGTCACACGTAATTGTACTTGCATGTATATTGTGTTTATATGGGTGAATAAGTATTACCCAAGCCTTGAAATAGGCTGCGCTTTCCTGTATGATAGCATTCACCATACTCTTTTCTTATCTACCAAAATGCGTTTATGCACAATTATATGGCTGATTACCTTACATTTAATTCAGTGTAACCTTTTCAGCATCAGTTGAGGAACTTATGTACAGAATAATTAAAACACCTGAATGCTTTTCACTTTCATACTTGGACTGGTAATTTTAAATAAAAACTCGTACATTATCATGAATTTTATTTCCGATCGCTAACAGCACTTTGGCGACCAGAGCACACATTTGCATACATTAATAAAGCAATATTAATATACATCAAATATATCTATGCATTAAGTAAGCTTACGTTGTACACTTGCTAGTGTTAATATTTACAAAAGTAGACATTTTGATCGCCGTTTACACAAGTATTGCATACATTGTTACTGGTTCAAATGCATTCATGTCCTCACAAATTTAGTCTTGTAAACTAACGCCATTCGTTATTGGATTCAGTTCTTGTTAACACTCCCACTAGGATATTCATTTATTCACTGTAAAACTTATCAAAATACCATATTTGATTTTTTAACTGTTATCAAATTTACTAAACATCGTTTTAAGTAGCTAACTAGTCGATGGTTATTCACTATCAGTTCAGTTTCTCCATTGCCATTTATCTTCTAATGTTGTGTTGTCTTATATCTGGACAAACAAGGCAAAGTAGACAATGGTGCACACTCGATACTATGTGACAGGTGATATGCTTTGCAGTTTAATCCGTTCAAAAACTTGAATATCTCTTAACTGCAAAAATATTTCTGTGTAATATACACTACTAATGACTTACAACACCTAATTCACAGATAAAGGTTAGATGAGTTACATAGTATTAATTGAACAACACATTTCGGGGCATGAAAACTTGAATTAATCTCTCATTACAAATATGACATTCTGGTCTATGTCAAGAAAGTGACTGAGGGTGCAAGTATAATGAACATGATGCATTTATAATAGGACTTTTCAAACCGTTCAATTTTAGTTTATTCTAAATCTACTAATAAAACTTTAATTGATGCAATGCATTTAAGACTGCACTATGGCATGTAATTCATATTTCAGGTAGCAATCAAGAATTGTACAGAATTTATTATTTGTTATTTTTGCATATATGCATCTGCAAATATAGATTTATTTGATTGCTTTGACCAATGAGGGGACAATTGTGAGATGACAATTTGTTCTGATTGTCTACGGAAAGTACATTTTGTAATGGCGGAGTATGTCTTATTTTGTATGAAGTTAGAGAGGCCACATAGACATTTAGACTTCGATGAATTCGACAGTTGTTTGTGATATTCAAAGTTCAAACCGGTTATACCTCAATGTAAATCACTCATTTATGTTTTAATGGAGTTCAACCTTTTTTCAGTCGTTTATCCACATCTATGATGTGTTCTTAATCTACGAAGATATCTTCTTATTCTTTGCATACGTCTCAATCTACGTCTATACCACCTTGGTGAACCTTGATCACTTTGTATCTCAGAACATGTAGTACAAC
The DNA here is from genome assembly GCA_025267735.1 of Mactra quadrangularis. NCBI lineage: Eukaryota > Metazoa > Mollusca > Bivalvia > Venerida > Mactridae > Mactra > Mactra quadrangularis. The sequence continues at coordinate 57,778,384 of CM046303.1, read as the reverse complement.
ATACACGACTATAAGCAGGGTTCAAACATAGGCGAATATTTGCATGTACACAAAATCGTGCCCAGTCCTTAACGCACGGACGTCTCTTTTCTGTAAAAATATTAATGATGAAATATTGAAATACACGATAGCTACAGCTAGACCGTTAGAAGCTGAAGAAAACAAGCTTATATACACTTGCGGTATACATATAAAGATATAGATCGGACAAAGTATTCATTTAAAATACTATGTCAATGTCTTTGTCAAATTTAAAAGAACGCTTAAATACTACAGACATTTGATATTGTGAAATTGTGTACATTTGTGTATATACAAAGTAACAGATAATTATTAACAAAATGCTGTCACTTATATATGATAAAAAAGTTATTCATGTAGGATCTTTGTTGCCTTTAAAACACGATTTTATCATTTTATAGGTAAAAGGTCGCATTTTACATTTAAGCATAATACATTATGATATTTATTATATTCGGAATAGTTTTATATCAAAACAGCACAGTTTTCAAACCGCATTCATTTCATGACATACTTACAAGTGTGGGTTCCGCTTTATAAGCTACGACTCTTTTTATACTATGCCTATCGTGTCCAAGGCGACATGACCAAACAATATTAGCTTATCATATGTAATATGTTTAGATCGTTAAAGGTAACTTGAGACACATTTAAACAATATTCTATGTCAAATATGCCTCATGTTATCCTAAACGAGATAAATCAAACTAGTCTTTTAAGTATACCAAATTCAGTGACCTTATTAATCACATTATATTACAAAAAAACATAATTAGGAGCAACTGAATGTGTGTTCTTATGCTATTTATGAGCATGGAAAACGGTGGTTCAGCAAAGGAATGGAGAGTTCTTAAGTAGTCTAACAGTTACATCGAACCTTTGTTAATAGCATTGATAAGTACCTGAACAAGGCCCTTCATTACATATTCTATATTCGTAAGGTGATTTCCCTGGGCACATAGACACTAGGTTTAGTTGGGTCACCACAGAATATTATACGTTTTTGCTTCCCTTGTCCACATGTTTGAGAACACTGAAAAATAAACATTAGATAATTTATATTATAAACGTATGTTTTATATCAATAAAAAATTATATCATTTACTTGATCATTAATTTAGGTTTCTAGTGTATCGGTGGTAAAATAGGCATTAGGAGTTATATGTATGCATTTTTAATGTACTTCTATAGTTTGCAGCTCCGTATTTATTAGTTTGTTTTCGTTTCTTAACCTTATACCACAATGTCTATCGAGTGTATCAAAATAACTGTATAACAACATTTTTAACCTGTTAGTGTTGTATTATTCTTTTGCAACATTGTCGGTTTTACAATACACAGGGTTAAAAAGATTGGTAGACCGACATAAGCATTAGATGACATGGGGGAATAAGTAGTATAAATTCTACAAGCGGACAACATCATTTAAATATATTATTTGACTATGTAATTTACACTTAATTCACTCATTTTAGACAGTCACAATTTGTTGAAAAGTACAATGTATCACGCCTAAAAGTTCGCGCATTCAAAACAACAGCTTAAATATTAACACATAGCTTACCATTGACCAATTTCCAGCACCCCACTCTAAATATCCACAAGGACCCATGTCACATGACCTCGTAGGTTGTGATATATTGACCCTATCACATAATGCCATCTCTACAATTGTTTCAAGTTTACTTTCCTTCATAAGACATGTCTGATTTTTTAATTGTATACCTTGTCCACATGTTGTAGAACATGATCCTCATTCACCGTCATCTGAAAGTCTAGAATTTGAAATTAATAAATTGTCAACCACATAATATGTAAATAGAAATTTCTACTAAGTCCAAATTCTACGATGTTTTGTTAAAAATGTTTTAAGTTTTACAATTTTAGAATTCATGCCGTTTATATAGGCAACAAACCGATATGAAATCAGGAATTGGTTTATTATAACTGTCACTTTGTTTGTATACACAAACAAGCAGCTATTTAATAAGAAATTAAAAAAAAAAACATATTTTTTTCCTTTTTATATAAAGAATATGTGTTTTGAGAACAGAATTTCAGCGGTCAACAAATTTTGAATAAAAATACTGATGCTGTTACTGTTCGTACGAAATAATGTCGAATAAAAGATGTTCAATGCGAAAATATTTAAGCGATTATGTCAATACAATAGACATTGTTCTACATGACAAAGAAATCTTATAAGTCATTGTTATGGGCGACGCATATATCAATTAGTTTTATCTCTCTTCATTACATTTTATTGTTGAAAGTAAACTATTATCTTCGTTACAATTACGTCAACTAAACAAAAGACCTTAAAATCAACAGAAAAAAAGTTATTTCACTCATAAGGTATGAACTGAACTGCTTGATAAACATATAGACTAAGCAGCTATTCATAACTTTTCTTAATATCTAAAAATTGTTTAGAAATATTTTTAAAGCAGTAAAACATTTAACATCTAATATTGGAAGTTAGCACAAATTGACACAACTATAAGCTGGTAATTTTATGTATTAAGCTTGTCCCTTTAGTAACAATCCGGTATGGATGATATAAGTTTTTTAGGCAATTATTCAACATTTCTACAATCTATAAAATCCACTAGCATTCTTATGTTACGCATTCGTTTTCTAAACATGATATTAAACCCGGACACGTAATTTTAAATGTATAGATACGAAGGAAAGAATACTTTTAACAAAGAGATTTTATATTTGTATTGTAATGTAACTTTATTCCTGGAATACATTTGACTAAGATATTTAACATGTACATGTTCGTAGAAATTACATTTAATTTTAATTTTTGGTCGGTGGCTTTCAGTATATCAACTTTATCTATTTTCTTTTATAGCAATTTTTACAAATCTACAAAGCAATATGATAACTTATGATACATATAGGCGTCTGATTGATAAACAAGCTTAAGTAAACATTTCATGATATAATCATAGACTGTTTAAATCTAATAGAAGATGTTGGTAGATTTATATTTATAGCAAAGGACTATAATAAGGGACTTAAGTCAGTTATTTCCCTTGTATACTCTTCAAAAAAGGTAGGTCTAATTAGTTGGATTACTCGGATTTTACCCTTACTTTTCAATGTTAATTTGCCAAATTTAAGCTTAAATAACTTTTTTGTATATCATTTAATTTGTTTGAAATTTAACCTAAGTATTTTTAAGTTAAAGAACTATCTATATTCCATCACTTCTGTTAATATCTTCATTAACAAGAAAGATATTAGATGAAATATTTTGTTACCCTTACATAGGAATTAAATGATAAAATCTGAGGATTCCAACTGTAAGGACCTACTTACTAATTGGATTGCTTCAGATTTTATCAGGGAAAGATAACTGACTAAAGTCCCTAATTGAGTAACATTATGAGTAACAGATAAAGCATGAAACATGACGTATGGTAAAGGCTCGAATTACATGACAATTAAAGTATAAGTAACAGTAATTAAAGCTTCAGTTTCTATTAGATTAAAATATTATAATGTGCACATTCCCCTACCTCGCATCATGTTTAGTTTAAGTATTAAACTCGTCAAAGCTTACCAAAAGGTCCAATAAAATAGTTCGTTCAACTAAAATACATAACATTACATCACTGATTTTATACACGCAGTGACTCTTATCTTTGGTCATTCTGAGACAGGTTAATATAACTCTATCAAGGTTAATAGTTGACCAGTTTAGTTTCACCAGCCAGACAAGATGGTTGTAAAACTGAACACTTAGTAGTGAATAACACTGTGTGGGGCGCTACCGAGCTAGGTGTTGGGCGCTTTGTAACATATATGGTTATCAATAAAATTAGTAAAACGAATATGGACTTATTCAATAATGTTTCAAACCATACGTACTGCTATGGTGAGAAATGAGAAGTTCGATGCTTCAGAAAAAATTATCATGCATACCCCAAGTTATAAAAACCACAATTGCAATAAATTCATTTAACAGTCATCAATTCATGAATCATAATTATGTTGATAAACTAATTAATGCAAATTTTTGAATTTGTTCAGATAACTTTCATGCAATTATTTAAGTGGTTAAAATGAATCGGTTTATAAAAACTTATCTTAGCTTGTCCATGAACTTTTGGAGGGCGGGATATAAATTTGTATTTTTTGTACGAACCTTTTCCACATGAGACGCTACAGGGGCTCCAATCTTCATATTGCCATTTATATCTATTTTTTTTTCTAGTGTATAGTCATCTTTTGACACCGTATATTCATACTGTATTCTGGCTGGAAGTTTCCAATCCATAGGGTATCCCTTAAACAAAAAGAATTGTACATTAAGCTAGCGCAGTTCGTAAGGCGCCTGGATTTCGAATCTAGTGTCCCGATAGGGATACGGCTTCGAATTCCTAGCGGAGAGGTTATACCCTTCCATGAAAATTCGACAATATATCAATTTTCCTCCATTATTATGGTAGATGGAGAAGTTTCCGGTCTTGTGGAAGGGTATGTGAGCACTGGTTATAGACAATGGTTCAGGAAGAAAGCTAAGTTAGGTGCGCTGGACGCCGTAAAATAACCTAACTTGTGTTGACACGGCGTTCAACTCAGTATAAATAAACAAATGAATTAACACTTAAATAATTATTAATATCAATTACGCAAACAGTGTCTTCAAGTAAGTGAATTCTTTAAACAGGAATGTCCTAATACAATCATGCACAGTTAGATATAAACAAAAAAGATTATCAAACCTACCATTATAGCCTCGTACAATGTAATAGCTATGTGACATGTAAATTTTCAAAGTTGGGAAATACAATATAACAATTAAAATTATGACGCTAAACAGGTAACTGGATTTCCAAATATGAAAATTCTTGTTTATTATACACTTATGGGATTATGATTTCTTATGAAAGTAGATTTATCTATTTTATTTAGGACGCGTGTCGAAGTTGTGAAGGGATACCAAATGCGGGCTCCCGGCGTGTTATGTTGAACAATTGAATTAATAAAATACTCGTACCCTATTAAATGTGGAATTTCATTGTCGGAAACCCACGGCTCATAGTAAGAATATTTCTAAACGCGATGATTTCCCATTCAGTATCCGTCGGTGATAGCCACGCTGCAGTTTACGGGGTCATTCGGTTGGTTTCCCAATTGATAAATTCCAGGGCTTTCAGAAGATGACGGAATAGTTTTTTTTCTTAATGGAAACACCTGTTTTAAAATACATTACGGGGTTCCATTTTTGCTAAAACTTTAGTCCCTAAGAGTCAGCATGTACCGATTTGATAGTTAATTTTTTATCAAAAATGAACAGGATAAGATTTCGAATCGAAATATTGTAAACGACTGGTAGTAATTGACTATCTTTGATAACTTAATGTTCTTCTTTTTAATCTGTTTCTCGCTATTTACGTATCATTATTCAGTTGCATGTTTCACCTCATTATGTAAACAATTAAATTATCAAATATACAGCATGAAATAAATCTCCATCTGACCATTGACAAAGTAAGACTTTAAGATGTAATATCCTTGTATTGTCATTGCTGAAAGGGATGTAAATCTGTAACTGGTGGTTTATGCGATATTCCCTAATAGCAAGTTATTAGTATCCTCATTACCAGTACCAATAGAAGGCGTATATGGTCGTAGAGCTCGGTCATAAAATAACTTTTACAGCCATTCTCCCTCCTACCACTAATTCTAAATCATGTAGGGCATTTGTCAGTCATTGACTCAAAATGCTCCTCATAACTGATTCACAGCTAAAATCAGAGATTTAGCCTTTCTTTGAACGGTGAGAAGGTTGACTGACTGCCGTTATATAACCAAAAGAATGCGTTGCTACGCAGTTAAACCCGACACAAAAGAAAGAGTCTAAGACAATATTTGCTGCTAATGGTGAGTTCATAGGTATAATTCATAGAAGAATGTGACTTGTCTGTTTGACCTTTTTTTCTTTTCCGGTGAGACAAAAACTTGATCTAGCAAAATCGTAGATTGAAAGAATGCGTTCAGACTGCAATAACAATATTATTTTCCAGTATATCATTTCAAGCTTTTCCATCGTGCAAATACTTAAAAAAATATATATTTATCTAAGTTTCTACTTGACTTTATTTTGTCATATGCTTCCCAGTCGAATAACAGGATTTATCTGCAAAATAAAAATCGATATTCCATCGTTTTTAAACAATTAAAATGAATTTATTATTTTATCATACTTTGAATTTTAAAAAAGCCAGTTTGAAGCATGCAATAAACAGAAAATTTGTTTATTTCGGTGTACGATCCATTCATTTCACTCGTAAGCTAATTATATTATACTTTCACTCGTGGCTACGCCATTCATGAAAATATTGCATCCTTAGCTTACTTTTGAGATAAAAATCGACCTTACACTGAAAAAACCCAAATAACCTCCACACCTCAGTATCAATGTATATAAGTACAAATAGTTTCGGTATACATATAAATACGTGTATATTGAATCAATTGTCAGGAAATATCAAGTACTTATATAGATATCATTATCATATTATATATTTAATTGTTTTTTTATGACTAACACCACTTAACAAATCAAGTTTTTTATTATAATAAAGTGGTTGATATATCGGCTTTTCAAGACGATGGTCCCTACCAGGCGACAAGAGGTAATGCATGTAGTTATAGCTGTCAAGTCGATAAACGTGCATAAGCATGAATCTTAGGCAATAAAATGCCGTTGCTTTTTTAAGTACCAGTACTTACAATATTTTACCAAGTGATATTTTTGTGTCATTTCTGTCAGTGATAATCCTCATTTATTATCTTAAACCCCGCTGGTTTAGTTTATAATTGTCTTTCAAATGCCTTAATTATTAAGGAAGTAAACTTGAGTATGCCTTGCAAGGATATGTATTCATTTATTTAAGAACCAAGAACCACAGTTAGAAAAAAATTAACATTAACTTTTTTGTGCTATTCTTAATACATGTAGATGAAAGTATGAGATGTGCTATACTTACAGTATAAATAATCTATGTCATTACGGTTTTTAATCATTCTTGTGCCCGCCCGGCTAGCTCAGTCGGTAGCGCACAAGTATACAGATCGAGGGGGTCGTAGGTTCGATTCCTAGAAGTGGCATACTTTCGTGGAGCTTGGTCATGAAATAATTTTCTACGGCCATACTCCCTCAACAACTGATTCTAAATCATGTAGGGCAGTAGTCGGTCACTGACGGAAGTATGCACTTAGAAGTTGGTTAACAGCTAAATCCAGAGATTTAGTCTTTCAATAAACACTGTGTATGTGGACTGACCGCCGTGATAAAACCTATACAATGTGTTTCTACGGCGTTAAACTCAACACAAAATAACTCTTGGGCCATGTGTATTTGATCATTCTCACACTTTACATTTTCAGTAATTTATCTTATCGCCAAGTACAGTTTTATGATCTTTTATCCAATCACAAACATATAATACCCACTCAGATAACTCAATCGGTAGCACTCCTGACTACAAATCACGGTGTTGTGGGTTTCATATACCGGGAAGTATTCCTCTCACCTACCTCTGCATAAAGTCGGACAGTTTCCAGCCTCTGGCAGTGATATGAGCCCTCGTACTAGGTTTAATGTTTTGATCAAGGGATATCGGCATATCCAGAGATCAAGGGTAAGGAGAATGATCGCCGCAATACGATTGCTAAGTATTGAAATGCGGAGTACAGCAGCAAAAATGTAGTGTCTAAATTTTGCCATGATAACTCACCAATACATTAATATCCCTATGTAGAGGTCCATCAGTCTTTAGTGTTTCGTGACCTCTGATTTGAATACATAAACCACGCACCATCCATAATACATTTCTCAGAATATCCCTGTCGACCTTCGCCGTTTATTTTATGTTTGTAGTAAACAGTATCCTATAATACTGCAAAAATCATTTGTTTATTACAATAAACAATATAAAATTTTAATATTGTGGAGTTTTAACAACTGTCAACAAGCATACATTAACCCCGCTGATTTAATTATTCGATAGGAGTTCGATGATGTCCGTACAAAGATAAGAATAACTACTTTTATCGATAGTAAGCACAGAAGTACTGAAATGAGTAATCAAATCAGTGGAGTTAATGAACAAGCCACTAACAGATGAAAAATAGTAACCAATAGTTTATTTCCCACAAACAACGTGCCAAATGTTAACAGAGTTAGAGAATACAAAATTGACAGTACATTTATGGTAGCAGCTACACAAGTACAATAAGGAACATTAGTTCTAGTATACCGATAGGGAAAGACTTAAAAGCCACCCAGGATGGTTATAGCCTCAAATGTAAATTTATTTGACAATAATGCTATCCATTAATAAGGTATTTGGAGAAAACATATCGATTTAAAATTGTACAATGTTAGCATTTTAAAATTTAATGTATTCTTGCATTATTAAAGGGAAACAAACCTACACAGAAAATGTGGAAGTGTTGCTAGTTCTTTAAGAGTTATGTTTCTTGAACCTTTAGGTAATACAAGTACACGAGCAAATTCCTTGCCACCAGCTTAAATAGAAATAAATAATAGACAAGTCAATTGTAAGCCCCGTCCCCTATCCCTAGGGGAATATCGGGGACGGGTAAATAGAAAATATTTCAGTCCATTGTAACCCCCATCCCCTATCCCCGGGGGTATCGCGGGATTACTGAAATACACTGCCGCGATATTAAAATGGTAAAATCCTAGGTAAATAGCCCATCTCTTCTATCTAAAATGCCACTACAAATTTATGAAGTCTGTAGCACACAGGTCTACTAATCGAGATGTGGTGGGCCCGTGGCCCGTGGATTTGATTCCCGGGTGGGCCCTACTTTCGTAGAGTTTGATCATGAAATACTTTCTAAGATCAGTCTCCATCTTACCACTTATCTAAATCATGTAGAGTATAGTAGTCAGCCACTGACGGAAGAATGCGAATATTATTATTATGTAATATATTGTGAAAGATGTTAATTTAATTTGTACACTTACATTCCAAGTAATTTATCAAAATGAGGTAATGTCAATATGCAAAAACAGGCCTACCTGCGTAAATTATGTTGTAAAAACATGCCTGTATTGTAATAAATACGACAAAACCAGGCATTTTTAATTTATTATAAACAATTATATTGAGCCCCACAGAAAAGCGTCGATGTACGTCTCTAAGAACGACTACTCTTGCTAAGTATTTTGCTCGATTAAACCAAATCGGTTTATAATACAAATGAGTCGAACGTCACTGAGAATATTCAATATGGTGAACGACTGGTGAATTGCAGACGAAACTTGACAAATTTGTTGAAAATGTCGCGTGGAAAAGCAATTGTATGTATCAAGACTTTCTATTTTATCACATTTCATCAAATTGTTTTCTGTTGTCAATAAATAAACACCGATGCCAACAAGTTTAGACCGTTTTCCACTTCTTTCAAAATAATGACTTGTCAAATGTATTGTTCTAGAAGCGGGTGGGATAATATTTTCGTAATTTCTTAATATAGAAAACTGTGAAATGTTTGAATTATGCTACCAGTATTCATTCAAAAAAAGAAAATGATCTATTCAAAGTAAAATATTTTCTGTTAGGTGCTACACTATTGGATCATTGTAATATGAGACTTATCGATGATTGATTAAGTCTGTTGCCAAAGAGAAACTAATCAAAGCGCTGAAGGCACTGAATTTGTTTGGATTTGAAAATTCAAAGTGGATAGAGTGCATCAACAACGTTTGTATACTTAATATAGTTCAGTTTTGTACTGATTTTACCCACTCAAATAATAAGAGCTTTAGATCTTTGTTATAGATTGAACGACTGGCCTTGAATATTGTCAGGTCGCAAAAGCAATAGCTGACGACGGCACCAGGTTCCACTGAAGGATTCCAAGTGGTTCAATATCACTGTATTATAAATCACAGAAAAAAGTCTTGTTCTGTATGTTAGTTTCTGTGTACACGGAAACATGTTAATATATATGAAATACATGCATAGTCATTGAAGTGATGATTTTCTATTTAATTTTTAAAGTGTGTAAAGCTATATCCACTGAATATATCAGTAGACAAAATCAGATCATTCAAACAATGACAAAATAATTTGAAAGGTCTTTATTAAGACAAGGCTGTCTATTTCTTCTGTTCGACTCATACATTTTAAACATGTAGTACAATTTATGTAACTACATGTATATATGTACTCAAGGGTTTGTTGAGCAGTACTTTATGATATGGTCAACTGTGTGAATTAAATTGGAGACATATCTTCTCAAAATTAGAATATGGTCTCAAACAAATGAACCCCTATAAAAGATTCTAAATTTACTTATGGCATGTTCCGTTAAATTTTGATTTATAATCTGGCATTTACGAGTATTGGTGGCCAATACTTTCATACCATAGACACTCAACTATACTTGAAGTGAAAGTGACTTCAAATGCATCTTTTCTTCATTTACTTTACTAAATTACTAACATGTTTGCCTTTACGGCTCGTCAGTGAATTTCTACAGAGAAATCTATAAATAGATTATATTGTAGAAAGTAAATACAGATACTAGGTCATTCCTAGCACAATTCAGTGGCCCCCAGGTTTAACGTTATTATTCAAGCTCATTTATTCTATTTCCATTGTATGTGAAATAATAGAAAACTAGATATCATTCAAAATCATTAACTGATCAGGATTTTTACTTTCCGATATACGATCTTTGAACTTTGCCTATATATAAGAATCATTTAAACCATTCTATTGCATAAGACGATGTAATCATCTTTACTGACAGCTGAGACGCACAACTGGTCGTGACTGAATAGGTGACGAAAGGAGACTGAACCATATAAGTATATGCATACCAATATCTTCGGACATGATAACCAGTACTTATTAATTCTGGTATATTACAATGTCAGTGGTAGCTATTAGTATGGCTCCTACAGTGCCACATGTTACCAGAGCTGTTTGTACAGGTTCACTGCTGGCTTCAATTTCAGGTTGTTTATCAGTTTACAAACTAATGGTCATCCGGTTCAATTATTTTTTGGTTTAGGCAACCAATGATCTACTAATAGTATAATAATAACAATTAAAATGAACTGTTAAGACAATCTCTTGCAAATATTCTATTTTCTTTGACAGTTTACGAGTAGGTGTATCATAACAAGTACTCAGACATCAGACTCAGTACATCAAAGCATCTTTCCTCTATAATACCTTGAAATATCAAGCAGTTTGAATCAATGTGAACATAAGAACTTGCCTTCTGAAGCCTTCTTTAAGCTCAAATTTTTACTTTAACACATGCTGGCTAATTAGAAAAAGGGATGTTATACCAACTTTCTTTTGTTTCAGGTTGTGAGAATTCAGTGCCCCGAGACAGGTACAAAAAGAATAGACACAAAAGGCAATGAAAGTATTGCTGAATTTATGCAAAAAGTATGTTATAACACTTACCCTGTAAAACATAGTGTATGCGTAGATGTTTTGGTTTAAGTATTTAAACATAATATATTTTTTTATTATCTATATTATTTCAATTGGCTTCTTTCATTGTGCATAAATAATTGTTCTATGTTTTCTTAATATAATTTTGTTTGTCATAAGAACATCCCATCCTCTGGTAAACGTGGATGGCCAAGAAAGTCCTGGTTAGAATGTGTGAAAGCAGATTTGAAGACATGCAACCTGCATAATAGTGATCGCCTAGACAGGGTTACATGGAGGTCAGATGTAAGAAGATCTAGCCACCTGCTGTCTACCCCAGTCCCTGGGACACCAGCAGCAGTGGACAAATAAACCATTCGGATTTGATATTGATGATTGATTGATAAGTGACAGATAGATGACAGACATTTAATTAATACAATATATGAAAAGAATTTACTTGATACTTGTTCTTGTAATTTGAGATTTTTCCAGAGTTGAAAGAGAATTTGAATGCATTTCTTGAAAGTGTTGAAAAGCTAATAATATTCCAGAAAGAAAGTATATCAACTTTTCAAAAGAACAAATTTAGTCCTTTTATGGCAGTTTTGATCTGGAGTTTAAAACGTTTTGAAACCTTAGTGAAGGTGTGATCTTGTATTTATTTATACATGTATATTTGTTAATATATATTTCATTATTATATTATAGGTACAGAAGATATTTGATCTAGGTGATATAGGATGGTCAGTATGTAAAAGTAGAGAAAAGAAAGATGCTCTCAGGAATTCTAGAGCTAAAACTTTAGATTCTTATAAAATAAAGTATGTTAATATTTTCTAAACCCTCTTATTTTGTGACTTATCATTCTGATTGGGCATCTTACAACAATTGATGTAAATAAAGTCTTAAGGATGGATGTGATCCAGTTTTTGCTGACCCAATGATTTGCTAGTGCACTGATGCTTTTTCTTTATACATAAATAGCTTTGATTCAGTAGTTGATACACTGTTTGAAGTGTCTGGATTAAATATCTGGTTGTGTCAGATTTTGCCCTTAGTTGAATATTTGACAAAAGATTGATTTTCCTTCTTTATAAACTTATATAAATCATTTTAAAGGGTATAAATCTATGCATATATATACTGGTTTACTGTCTGATTTTAAAATGAATGTTTTGGTTTATAATTGTTAATTTATCTTACATTCAAATGACTGTAAAATATGTCTCTGTAATTAAGTAGACACATGATCATATAACATTAGTCAGCATAAATTTAGCTTTGCATGGTAAATTAATTTCCAATAACGTAAAGAATAATAATCAAATAACATTCAGTTTATGTTGGCTGCATACATAATATATTCTATGTATTTATATTACAGACATGGAGATATGTTGTTTTTATTTCGACAACAATCAGCTAGACCTGGTAGTAGTGATGAGACACCTATGGATACAACTCAATTTAGTACTGATACAGTAAGAGAAGATGATGTTGATTTATTGTTGTATAAAGAAGATGGTAAAATACATAGAAATCGTGATGAACAACTGTAAGTACCAACTCCATTACAGTCATCAACTTGACCCTCTAGCCCAAAATCCAAATGAATTATGTGTTTAAATAAGCATTTACTAATATGTAGCTATAGTGCGGACACATTGACCCCGACCTGACCTTTATGCAAGAATATTCATTACATTGAATACGAAGGTAGTATTAATGTTCGAAAACAATCGGATTATACCGTCAAGGCTCGAATGTAAGTATAACACAGGGATTAATTTTAAAGTACATTTAAAGTGTACAATGAGTCTCTATTACACATAGGCCGGACGAGAATATTATACGATGAGGCTAGCTACCAAATCAAAAGTTGTAGGTTTTAGCCCCACAACCGCCATTCCCGCCCATTTTATTATAATTTGTAATTACAAATGTAAGAAAACAATTTTCACGTTTGAATGCAATATATATACTCTATACATGTCTTGTTAAACTTATAATGTAAGCCATAGCCGACATTATACCCTCATAACCTACAAGCCCCATGCAACCCTACTAAGTACCCGCCGATGCTATTTACAAGCAATGTAAATCGACTGCTTATTTTAAATACGTAACGAGCCGAAGTGTAGATTATGCGTGGTATTGATTTTTGCCAGGATATGTGTATCTGATAATAAGATGCAAATGAGAAAGGTAAGGTCGGGGTCAATATGTCCGCACTATACAAGCATTTATTATTGCCCAACATAAAAAGAATTATTTATGATAAAAGGTCAAAAATAAATCAATGGAAATGTGTAAAGTCAAGATGTATAACTAATAATAGCTCATCTATAAATAGCTTGGGAATTCCCTCGGTATTCTACTTTCATTTTCAAAACAGTTTATGCCATAAATAATTATTAGTTTAGTTATTGTGTAATAAGTCACCAAGACTTTTCAAAAATAGGTTTTCTTTTTACTAGAGTAATTGGAATGAATAAAAAACATTTTATTGTCATTTGCTACTAACCCGTTTAACTTAAGGTACATTTTAAACTTTGGTTTTGCCATTTTACATTTTTAGCCGGATTTTTCAATGAAAAAATTGGCGTTACAGTTGGGCGAAACTGGGCGGTTGGGCGTCCGGTGTTGTTAACAATTGCGTTAAAGTTTTTCTTTACCATATATTTCTGCCATTTTTTGGCAGATCTTTATGAAACTTCATACGATGATAGCATACCATGCCATGAACAGAATTAGACAGTAACCACAACTATGGATTATTTCCCTTTGTAATTTTTGCATTAAAGTTTTTAAATCCGGCTTTAAGGTGGTTCTCACATTACATTTCTTGTTGTAATCAACAATTGTATTATATTTTACAGTTGTCATCATGGTCCATCTGGAAAGTGTCTTCATTGTGTACCACTTGAGGTAAATACTTCAATTTTGTTAACGATTTACACTAATGTCAGAACTTTGTGTTTTTAGTGTCTGCATTGGAACTTAGTGTAATACTGAAGTTTTAAAAGGTCTAAGTGTTTCATTAAGTTCCCAACTTTATTATATGTAAAACGTTATCATACTTACTATAAAGTCAATGATAAAATAATTTTTATTATCTGTATCAAATTCGTTGTAATTGTTATAAATACTTCCGTGTATCTCAGTTAAAAAATAAAAATGTAAGGTGACACTTGACTATGACTATAAACCAGTCAATGGCTTAACCCACTGGCTGGAAGTCCAGAACTAGTGATAATTGATTAAGGCTAGTGAAAATGAATTATTTTTTAGTTAAGCCAGATGTATAATATAACAAATTTGGGGAGTGCATATGAAAATTTAGGACATTGACCGGATGTTTATCCATAAGCAGATATCTTATTATAGATGGTCACAGGTCACAAAATCTCCTGATGTCATGCAAGGGTTCACATTTAGATAATTTTGTGTCAAAATATCAATGTAACTTTCATCTAGACATCACAATTAATGGCATCGAATTTCTTTATTTCTATTTTTTGATTGCATCACCTTCTATTTGTAGACGTAAACAAGGGAAACAAATATATGAGCACAATTATAACACCATGAATATTATTGTAGAAAAAAAGTCAGCTGATCATGACCTGTACTGTGAGATTGATTCATGTAAAATAAGTGAATAAAATAAGTGAACCTGGGTGGGTAGCACGCCAGGATTTCTAATCTAGTGTCATGAAGGGGGTACAGGTTCGAATCCCATCTGGGGAGGTTATACCCTTTTGAAAAAATTTGACAATAATGTCAATTTTCCTCCTTTGATAAATTATATTGGGAAGTTTCCAGCCTTGTGGAAGGGTAAGTGAGTACTGATTATAGACAAGGGTCCAGGAAAGCTAGGTAAGGTGCGCGTAAACAATGTGTTGACTTGGCGTTAAACTCGGTATAAATATAAAAAAAAATTGTAAAATAGGTGATTACACAGGCTAAAATTATTAGATTGTGACTGGATGTAACTTATATATGTCATCTTATTTTTTTCAGCCATTTGATGAAACATATCTACGTACATGTGAGCCACCTATCAAATATCTATCATTTCATTCTTATCTGAGAAAATTGACTAGTGGAGTTGATAAGTAGGTTCTTTGTTTTGTTATAGCTAATTAAATACACTGGGGTCCAAAAGTTTCTTTACACTTTATTTTTCTCATATTTCCTGTAAAACTGGAATATTTGTAGAGAATTCAATAAGCATAAAATAAAAGCCTTTTTCAACAAAAACTACATTTGTACAAATGGAAGGTATGAATTAACATAATTGAAGGTTCATATTAAAATCAAACTTACAACAAGATGTGATGTATATCTAAGTATATTCAAAACCATCAAAATTTAACATGTGTAAAGAAAGTTTTGGACCTCAGTGTATCTCCAGTCTCTGCCATAGGGTAGGTGGAAGTATTGGCAGACAGTTCATATAAGCAAAGGAAAAGTTACTGGTTCAGAACTATGATAAGGTCCAGAGTCTTCATACGTAGCATGTAGCTTTATGATTATCTCAAGGA
Organism: Mactra quadrangularis; assembly: GCA_025267735.1. Taxonomy (NCBI): domain Eukaryota; kingdom Metazoa; phylum Mollusca; class Bivalvia; order Venerida; family Mactridae; genus Mactra; species Mactra quadrangularis. The sequence continues at coordinate 57,762,363 of CM046303.1, read as the reverse complement.
TCTTGTCAATGCTTTACAGTGATAATTAGCTTTATACCCATAGTGTCATAATTGCAGGGTTCACAAAGTTTTACATTGAGTTAGGCCATGCAAAATTGGAATTCTGTTAAGCGTCAACTCAAATTTGACAAACCTAGGTACCTATTCACAAAAACACACAAACCGAAAACGTAAACACAAATATTATTTCGGCAAATTATCAATGCATTATATAAATCTTTTCAATGGAATAAATCCTCATAATATAAAACAATGGTCTGAATTGAATATAAAATGACTAGTGTATTTTTTATGTAAAATATATATTGTATTAATGATGCGGAACATAAATTGCTTACGATGAATAACGTCGTTGCCGAACACAATTTTCCCTGAATTGAATTGTCGTATCGAATCCCGGAACATTGGAATTATCTGAAAAAATTACCTACAATTTTGTTTTTTATTTTGATTGAGGACTCTAAAACCTACGCGCACACAGAAGCTTAACAAAATTCTGATATGGCATGACCTTATATGGTAAATGTATTGAAATTGAAAATTGTATAAATGCTTTGATCTTTACAGAGGTTGTTCTACATATGCCTCTTGTGTCATATTTGGCTCCACCCCAGCTATCTCATGGCAATCAAATGTCAGGCTATCTAGTCACCTGCTGCCTACCCATTTTTGTGGGATCCCAGCAGCAGTTGAAAATTAAACCCAGGATTTTCTTGATTTGAGTAATCCATGGCAACATGACCCTCTATTTTTCTTGTTATTTCAGTTTCTAGCATTTTATATGAGAATGAGAGTTCTTTCTATCTATTTACAAACAATGACATGTTAACATTTTGTATATAGTGTTATATATGAACTCACTTAATACAGTGTTATATATATATATTTACAGAGGAAAGTTTGCTAACTTAGAGAATGTCAGTTGTAAGATAAAAGAAGGCTGTAAAGAACATCCACCTTGGCCTGGTGGTATATGTACTAAATGTCAACCTACAGCTTTAACACTTAGCAGACAGGTAACTTGTTTTATCATTTTTAAACATCTTAAATATACATATCAAATGTGAAGCCACTAGCTAGTTAAATGAGGGTATAGCTACCTTGTGCTACATTGCAGTTTCATATGCAACAATTTGCCATAAGTAATATACTATAAAATTTCTGCGGTCATTCATCCTCCTACCACTGATTTAAAATTATGCTGGCAGTTGTCAGCCACTGATGAAGTATGCTTCTAATAACTGGTTAACAGCTAAAGCCAGAGACTTGATCTTTCCAGAAATGGTGATAAGTTGACTGACCACCTTGAGATCACCTATACAATTTGTTGCTTTGGCTTTAAACCCAAACAAGAAAAAAACACATAATAATTGTTGTTATATTTTTAAGTTAAGTATTATTTATTGTACTATTCATTGTTACATATAATGTATTTTCATATTTTATTTCAGAGATATCGTCATGTTGATTATATTATGTTTGAGAATGCTGATATATGTAATCAATTTCTTAATTATTGGCGAAGTACAGGAAATCAAAGATTAGGTATAATGTTTGGTAAATATGAACCGCACAAAGATATACCATTAGGTATCAAAGCTACTGTAGCTGCTATTTATGAACCTCCACAGGTTAGTGTACATGATATCTTCATAAATACTTCTAATTTATTGTTTTCGAGGGCTGCCTGCAAGACTGTAGTAACTTGCACTTAAATGCAATGCACTTACTACAGTCTTGCGAGCAAACCTCGTTTTGCTTTATTTTCCTGTCACAACTTAAATACAAGGTCCCTGATTGTGTTTAACTTCTAATGTAGTCCATTTTTCTCAACTGTCAAAGTTTGAATAATTTCCCGGTGATTGAGTACACACTTTCTCAATATCAGGAATATTAGACAAAGAATGCGAAGTCACCTTGAAATTATTCATGTTTTGACAGTTGAGAAAAACAAACTTTACAAGAAACTAAAAATAATACATTCAGTGACTGTGTAATTATTTAAGTTGTGACATGTTAATAAAAACATAACAATAAATCTTTGTACAGTAAAACTTGGTTATAACATACTCGGTTATAACATACACTCGGTTACAACATACCATTTTTCCTGGCCCATTCTTCATATTTTGTATGTAAAAAACTTAGTATGCTATATGGATATAACATACCTCGGTTATAACATACCTTTTTTCTTTGGCCCACCGAGTATATTATAACCGAGTTTTACTGTAATTACTGTTTGTTGCATTTTTTTCCATCGCTAATAAGTTGTGTTATCTCTTTAAATAAAACAGTCTTGTTGACAGAAGTGTTTTAAATTCATTTTAATGTCTATTTCATTTTGATACAGTAACTGGCTTCGAAATCCGGCCAAATTTGTGATTATAAAGGTGATGCTGAAAGCTTTATCCAAAAACAGATGCAACACAAAATTGAAATATAAATAACTGCATGCACTTAATATGTTGATTGAAAATTTTGTGTCTCCACTGCTTCTACATAAACCTTTGGTTAGTCAGTTCAGCACTGAGCTGTTTCATCAAGAAATGCTTTGATGAAATAGGTTATGATATTGATAATACAGATATTGTCTGTCCTGTGTGCAGCTCTGAGGGGATATTGGTTGTCATGAATAAATCATAAATAAACTTTTTATTGGGGGGGGGGGGGTCACTATGTACTTAAATGTAGTAAAAGAAATCTTCTAAATATCCTTGAATAAATATTTGGGACTTTTTAATTTTCACTAAAACTATCAAATTTAATCTATTAAAAAATTGCAAATATAGTGCGTACACATTGAACCGGACCTTACCTTTCTCATTTGCATCTAATTATCATTTACACGTATCCCGGCGAAAATCAATACCAAGCCTACTAAATGCTTTGGCTTGTTACGTATTTAAGATGAAATAAGACATGTATAAAGTATACACATCACGCGTGTAAAACAACTCACGATTCCAATGCAATCAAACGGGAAACTCGTGTTCTTACATTTTTTGAATATAATTGATAATAAAATGGATGGGGGATGGCGGTTTGGGGCTAAAACCCACAACATTTGAATTGGTTGCTAGCCTCATAGTATAATCATCTGGTCCAGTCCATGTGTAATAAACACTCATTGTACGCTTTAAATGTGCTTTAAAATTAATCCCTGTGTTATAATTACATTCGATCCTTGATGATATAATCCGAGCACTAATACTACATTTGTATTCAATGTAATGAATATTCTTGCATAAAGGTCAGGTTGGGGTCAACTTGTACGCACTATATTTACAACTAAAATTGGATGTAAGACACTTTTCAGTACTGTACTATTCTGTATATTTAGATAAACAGTAAAAATAAGATAGAATTATTAGAAGATCCCCAAGAAGAATCAGTAAATAGATTAGCTTCTAGATTAGGTCTTGTACCTGTAGGATGGATATTTACTGATTTAGTGGCTGATGATCTCACTACTGGAACTGTACAAAACTTCAGAGGAAATGTTGTAAGTATATATCCATCTGAATTCTGATGCTAGTTGTTTTTTAGCATAGTCTTTTGGGCTGTGGATCGTTGAGCAAGTGGTGATCCGATTCGAACCACGATTTATGTGTAGCGATTCACAAATCAAATCACGAATCACATGTTACTGGAAAAGCATACAGAAATTCATGCAATAACAAAAATCAGTGAAAAATACAGAAGCTGTCACTTTCAGATGTTTTATGGGCATTTTCAGTGATAACATTATTTTTTGTTCAAAAGTGTATGAATCAAAATTTTGACATATTATGATTCAGTCACTACATATATTAAAGTTTTCATTAGTAGTGCGACTCGTTTTCAATAAAAATTAAGCTGAAAATATAGTTTCATTTTTTTCCAAAACTAGATCACATTACGACTATTTCAAACGCGATGAATATTCGTACTTGATTTTCTGGATGAGATTGCGAATATGCGAGTACTGGGATGTATTTTTTATCAACTGTTGATTTTTGTTCTGATATGCTTACATAAAAAATTGTGATTATCATGTTGTTAAAATCTTTTAATGCTTTTGTCTATACTTGTTTTCGGTTATACAAAACTAGTGATTATTCTTAAGCTGAAAAGCAGAGCTCTGCACACTGTTATCTTTTGCTGTGAAGTAATAGTCGTTTTGAAACATCAACCTTATGATGTGCCTTGCCCATTTTTTCTTCCATCCTGCTCTTTTCTCACTCAGTTCTGCAATAATGTTAAATAATGCTGGGTTTTCTTTCCTATGTTTGTGGGTAGTGATTTTTTGCAACTATTTCTGTTTAAAGGCAAACTTTGTTAAGTTTATTATTTAGAAATCTCCCGTTTTGAACATAATTCTAGTTTAAGCTAATGAGGTTAAGTTCTAGATGTTAATAAATTGCATGAACTTTAATATCCCTATATATTTAATTATATATTACATTGTATATTCTTTCAGGATTCCCATTTCTTAAGTTCAGAAGAATGTATCATGGCAGCACAGTTTCAAAATAAATATCCTAATCCATGTAAATATTCTAAAGATGGACATTTTGGTTCTAAATTTGTTACTGTTATAGTTACTGGTATGTATGTTACATGTATACATGGATTTATAGTAATGCTCTGGCTATTGTTTAGTGCATTCAAATATGTCTTGAGCATTATCTACCTCAAGTATCATTTTAAGATATTCAGTGTGGGATGGGAATATAATTAATAGTTTGTTACTATTAAAAGCCATCACTTTTGACTGCCATTTATTTTATAAAATATTATTATAAGATCTTCAGAATGTAATGAAACTCCTTGTTTTTTGGCAAACTCTTGTATCAGTCAATATAAGGAAAGATTCAAGAAGTGTATAAAATAAATATCACATTTCTTGCCCACATAAGCCTGTTAGATGTAGTTGTTCACTGTGAATCTTTTTTTTTACTGTTCCATTAAATTTTTGTGTTAAGTATTTAGAGTTTACATTCAATATTATTCGAAGACTATCAAATTTTTGGTTTCAGAAAAAAGTACTTATTTTATGCACTTGTGAATGTCACTAAATTATTTGTCTTATGTGAAAAATTGTCATAACCAGTGACTTGTTTCTCGCTATGCACACTTAGTTTGGGCAAGTAAACACTTGGGTTTGGCAATTACTGGGTTTAGGCTGATAAAACTTAATAGTTCATGGTTCTACTGAGCAACCTGTAATGTCAAGCCCTTGTATGTAATGTCATTATACCCCCGCTTCGAAGAAGAGGGGGGTATACTGTTTTACCTTTGTCCGTGCGTGCGTCCGTCCATCCGTCCGTTACAAAATTTCCGTCGCAGTTTTCTCAGCAACTATAACATGCAGCAGCCTAATACTTTGCATATTGCTTCATCCCATAGTCCCATGTGGTGTAAAGCGATTTCATGCTCCTTGCTCATCTACTTCCTGTTTGTCGCATATTTTTAGATTTTTGCGGGGGTATCACTAGTGAGCATTAGCTCACAGATTTACTTGTTTTACATGACACACTTAAAGTGACTTTTATTATATTTGTAGGTGATCAGAATGGTCAGATACATTTTGAAGGTTATCAAGTGACTAATGTATGTATGGCTTTAGTTAGAGATGATTGTCTAATACCAACTAAAGATGCTCCAGAATTAGGTTATATTAAAGAATCTTCTAATGAACAGTATGTTCCTGATGTATTCTATACGGTAAGTTGATAGCTAGGTGGTTGTAAGGGTCTATCTATCTGACAAAGAATACTTCCTAGGGCTGAATGAAACACTATTGTAACTCTTTTTATTTTCAGATAGAGTTACAATAGTGTTTCGTTCAGCCCTGGCCCTGGGCTTGTAAAAATTGAAAATGTGTCACATTCCATTTTTATTTAATTCACAGTCCATTGGTGAAGTTTTTAAGAAATTTTTCAAAACTCAAAAGGTGTTCTGTTTAATGTAAAATGCATGGATGCAAGTTTTTTGGATTGGTCCTTAAGTTCAGGTTATTTGGACTCTGAGAAAAGTTTATTTTAAAATTTAAAGCCTGATAAAATCAGGAAAGTGAAGTAATTTTAAAAATTTAGTAATTTTAACCTTGTCTATGCTATTGAGATCATGAATTTTAAAAATTTCTGAATTCTGGAGACATACTTATTTCTTATAAATGACAGTATTCAAGAGGTAGCCATAGCTCTCCGTACCAAATGTCTGAGGTGGTTTGGCCATGCTTCTCGTAACAATTGTACCAACAATCATTATGAACATGGATATTCCAAGCGCCCATAGGCGTGGAAGACCTAGAAAATAGTGGTCTGACTGCATCAAGACCAATTAAGTGTATGTGGTATGGGCAATACCAGTCCACCAACAGGGACGGATGGAGAGCTGGTGTTAGACGTTCAAGCCGCCTGCTGCTTACCTCAGTATCTGGGACACCCGCAGCAGATGACAAATAAACTCAGGATATGTATGTATGTATGTATGTATGTATGTATGTATGTATGTATGTAGTATGTGGTAACAATAGTGTTATTTTGACTCTTTGTCTATTTACTGATTCTAGGAAAAAGATGAATATGGTAATGAAGTAACACAATTAGCACGTCCATTACCTGTAGAATATTTATTGGTAGATATGGGAGCTGCATTCCCTGTTGAACCTATACATACTTTCCATGTGTCTGATACACCATTTCCTAGAGAAAATAGACATCCTATTGGTGAAGTTCAGGTAATTTCATGGATCTTTTAGGATCCTTTTATATCTTATTAGTCAGTGTTCTCAGTAAGATTTTGTTGAATAGGCTCAAATAGAAAAGTAATAGGCTTTCAAGGGTAGTCCAGAGGCAATTTCTTTCTTTATTTATTCTTTGCCAATTTTAACAGGCCTTATAATCTTTCTAACCGGCTGTTTAGGTCAACAGTCTGTTCCTAATGAGAACACTGATTAGTACAAGGTTGTCAAGGCTGAAGTTCAGAGGTGGTACTGAATTGAGAATTCACATTCTGTGTTTGATATCTGGCCATACTGTTTCATTAAAATTTTACATTTGTGTTGATTGGTATAAAAAGAGCTTTACTAGCACTCTTAACATAATGTACAAACAATAAGATTATGAAAATAATGATAATTTAAGCTCTGCTAGATCTAATCAGGAAGTCTCGATGTTTTGCTGAAGATTTAAAACTGTGGCTCCAATGGCCCTATTGGTAAAAAAGTTTAAAACATTTTAAACTTGAGAACCAGAGGAAATGAAAGTTTTTTTCTTTCCATGCAATTAATATTCATTATTATTGATAAAAGTTTTTTGGGTTTTCAGATAACTAGTTACTGCCACTTAGAAAATATTTGGTTTAGGCTAGTAAAATATACATGTGTATGGCTGGTTGTGCAATCAAACAACCTACTTTCAACATTATTATCTAGCCTTTATATTGAATATATAATATTTATTTTTCAGGATTTTAATGCATTGTCTCAATATATGCATCAGTTTACTCCAGATAGTTTCTTTAAAGCTATCTCTGATTTCCATCTATTACTCTACCTCTCCACCACAGATATGTTACCTTTAAAGGTAAGTCTCATCATTCTAATTATCTTTATAACCCAGGATGGTAGCGCAGTTGGTAGCGCACCTGGATATCGAATCTAGTGTCCCAAAGGGGGTAAGGGTTAGAATCCCATCCGGGAGGTTATACCCTTCCATGAAAATTTGACAATAATGTCAATTTTCCTCCATTAATAAGATATATGGAGAAGTCTCCTGCCTCGTGGAAGGATAGGTAGGTTAGGTGCACTGGGCTTTGTAAAAATAACCTAAAAATGTGTTGACACAGTGTTAAGCTTGGTATAAATAAACTTATTATCTATAATACTGCATACACTCTGAGTTACTCATTACAGTAGATTGAATGGTGACATTGAGCTAGATAAAGCAAAAATGATTGCCTTCTATATAAACCTTGTTCAAGATTAAATTCAAAGGTATTTTTTTGTACAGTGATTATGATACTTATAAACTTTTATCTTTAAACACATGTACATTGTTTGCAGTAAGGGTTGTATTGAATGACAATAGTAAGAAAAGATTTTTCTCAAATTGTCTCCTTAAATTACTAATTTGAATTTGAATGGTTCCTAATATCTTGAAATACTAAGTATTAAAAACTTAACAATTATGACACAAGTTCAGTAAGACTTCTTCTCAAGTTTTTATACACAATGAGCACTTAAATTTGTTATTATTTCCATCCTATTCAACATCATTTAACTATTGCAGCATCAGAAACCTCTTAATATTTTGTCTTTGTGTATAATAGAGTTGTATTGTTAATAATTTATACCTATTGTAGGAGAGAATTGGTACATTACTTGAAGCTATAAAAACTAGTGACGAAAGTATGGCTCATCATTTTAAGAAGTCAGAAGAATGGGCTACAGTTGAAGAAATGATGGCTGCTCATGGTAGTATGTATTTGTTATGTTTTATACATCAGTGTGCTTTCATACAATCTCATTTTTTATAGTTTTTAGAAGTACAAATGTACTTAGTAGGGATTATTTTAAAGCAGAACAGCAGATAGCTACATCTTCTTCATGCTCTTTTTTCTCCTCCATATAAAGAAATTGTAATTTAGAAATACTAACTGTTTGATTCAACCTGAGTCCTTTTTCTAAATTCTGAGTTTTCTGAGCAATCACTTCTGAGTACTTGACAAAAAGAAACTGGATGCTGAACGTGAAGCAGAATCAAGAGTGGTTAGTATACTTAGTAAAAAACTTGAAATTTGAACAAAAATAAATTAGCATAAACTAATACAGGCCATGCAGTCAAAAACACTTGGGTATTACAGTGTTAATTATCTATATGTCTGGGCTCTATATGAAAGATCGTCATATGGCCCCTGACAACCAAAATTTGGGTTCAGACCACTTGTTACTACTTTGGACAAGTGAAATATATAGCAGACTGTCTAACCAGACAACCTGCTTTAAAAAAAAATGTCAAGCCCTGTTTGTCAATAAGTTTATATTAATTTTTGGTGTTATAAAGTTATCATTCTTATGTTGAAGTGCTTCAAAAATTTGCTCTAATTTATATTTTCAGCTGTAACGCCAGGATTAAAGCGTGAAGGATCGTATGTTGGTCCTGGAGCTTCCCCTCTTCCTCCTATTGGAACACCTGGTGGTTTGTGGACCTGTGCTCACTGTACATTTCATAATAAACCAGAAATTCAAAACTGTGACATGTGCTCATTACCTAGACAGTGAATCTGTTACACTAATGTCATAGACAACTTGTTTATATATGATAGCATGTGATGCTTCATCTTTGTTTGGTCCTTTTTTGTCACGTTGTCAGTGATCAAATTTTTAACTGTGTGATAGACTGTGAGACATTATGAATGAGTTTCATGTGAAGAAAACAAATACTACACTGAGTTAAAGACAGGTGATGGTACTTAAACATTGTATACAGTTTTCAGTGAGTTTTCCTCACAACTTAGTCAATTTACTACTGAATATACTACTTTTGAGTTGTATAGATGTTCATTGCCTTAACCCTCTAAGCCCAATGCTCGGGACTTGTAAACATTTTTATGGGCTTGTGAAAATTACTTAATTCTTACAGTTGGGCTTGTTGTAATTTTGCCTTTTATTATTATAACATAATAAATTGAGAAAGAGCTTGAGAGGATTATAAGCCATTCTTAATTTTGTTGGACTATCTATATATCATAAATTAAATTCAATTATTTAAATATTTTCATTCTTTTTAAGGCTTTGATATTGTTTGTTAAAATTGAATTGCAATTTTTTAATAAATTAAAACTTTATTATTATACTTAACTTCTTGGTTAAGAGTTATAATTGCTTATTCTATAGAAACCTTGAATGATGTAAAAAAACATGGTTTAGCATCAGTCAGACTAAATCATTGCAGCATAATATTCTTGTGATTAATTGAAGGCTGTTTTAGTCACTGGTGATCATTATCTCAAGACTTGCTTTTGGAGATGAAGGGCAACTTCTATAAGGCAATCACTAGCTAGCGCTCTGTAGCGATTTCCTATGGAACAGTTTGCTACGATCAAGCAAAATGAATCACTAGCTAGCGATATGTAGCAAGTTTTTTCTTGCTAGCCGTATTATTCAGAACACTTCTTATTTCAAAATGGCTGCATTCTTTGGGAATGTGTTTCTTTTTCAAGAATACTGATATATATTTTATTTAATGCATATATTTCTTCAAAGTGGTAAAATAGCATAATTATGGTGATAATCCATCTAAATATTCTTCATTTGTTACAATTCTGAACTTTTTGTTTGAGAAAGTTGCCATCTTGAATTTGCTAGCTTGAAGCAAACCGTTCCAAGACCTCTTATGCTACAAAAAATCGCTTTCAAAAAGCGCTAGCTAGCAATCGCCTTGCAGAACATGCCCGAAGATTGCCTGTGGTTTTAGTTACATTTTGTCCCACAAACGAGGTGGTAACAAAAGAGCATATGGTAATATTTGTGGCCAAAAGCTCTGTAATTTAAATAAAAAGGCTGGATAAAGAAAGGTTAATTCTAATCAGTAAAGGTCAAACTTGACAGACAATATCTGTATTTATGTAATATGTATCATATTGCGTCGATTATGTGCTATGTTGCTAAAATATACTTTCTGTTGTTTATTTATAATATACTATGTTACTGTTTTACTTATCTAAATGGTCTTTGTTTTTATACCTCAATTATATTTTCATTAAGTAGGGTAGTGATATAAGTAGGTTATGTGTTTCATTTGTTGATTCAAGTTCTTTATAGACATTATTTATGTGATAATATTTATCATAGGTGGGTGTTTGACTTATCGTTAGGTTATCCACATAATGGATTTTTTACTTGAATTTGTTTTCCCTTTTTCATCTCCTGCTACCAGATTTACTATGGATGACCTATTTGAAAACTTTTAAATTTTTTGTATAGTTGAATTTGTTTACAATTTAACAGAAATAGGCATGTGTAGAAGCAGTGGACCTGTGGTAGGACATGCACTTAGGGATCCAGGAATCCCAGGTTTGATCCCCACTGATGGCACTGCTAATTTCATTGAGCAAGAAATTTACCTACAGTTGTTCCACTCCATACAGGTGTAAATGGGTACTGTGAGGGATTGCCTGCCTGAAGGTGATTTCAGTGGTCAGAGGTTGTCATGCAAGATTGTAAAGTCAGCTGAACATGTTTATGGAAGCAGGCTTTCACCTGCTCTTTAACTTTTGACTTTAAAAATGATGAAAACTCAGGTATTCAGGTCATGTTTTGTCAATATGATTGGAATGTCTAGTGTTTAAAACTTGAATAAAAATGCTACATAAAATTGTCATAATGTTTCTGTAATAGAATAATAAATATATATCTTGTAATTGTGTTCAGCTTGCTTCGTTATTCTGATATTTACATGTTTTCTGTTGTTTGATAATTTTCATCTTTATTTTTTCTCTTTTTTAAATTGTCTTTTCAATGTGGCTTGTTGTTGATTGTTAGTTACTAATTTATGTTAAAATAGTTGAGGCAATGATTTACAATTTAATCTTTTTGTACCAATAAATTGATGAGCCCACTTCAAAGTCAGCTCTTGTTTGCCAAAACATTCTCTTTACAGTCTTGATTCATGCTTAATTGTTGCGTAACATGTACACTTTCTTTTAAAGGCATGAATTGAAAATATGCATCTACTCATTTCAAATGAATACATGAACTTTATTTCTCATTGTATTATTTTTCATTTTGTTAATGTTGATAATATAAAGTGTAGTTATTACTGTTACATTAAACTTTAAGTGGAAATAAGACTTAGTATGAATCCAAAATAATGGATATTTCCAAGTAAATTTCCATTGCATGAATAATGAATAAAATGAATTATAAAAAACTAAGATTCTTTAAACTTGGACATGGTAATAGTAGCAATTCATTTAATTGTACTGAGCATGAACTTTTTTGGGGGATGGGGGGGGGCACAGCAGGTATGGTATTGATGAAGTCCCAAGATGAATAAGTGACTGGACTATATACAAATGTGCTGTTGTAATTGGTTGTACAAGTTATTGAATAATTTCAATGTGTGAGTGCTAAACTAGTCTAAATGCATGTAAATAAAGAAGAATGTAGACAGGTTTGGCACAAACCTATTGATATTACAGATAGTTTTATTTTACGTTTAAGTGTGAAGGTATGGTCAGGTGGTTAAAAACATATGTTTATCTTAATTTGCATTGTGTTTTTGATTATTGTACAATTATATTAAGTTTTACTAGAGTGTGCTACTGTCATCATCACTTAGAGATGCCACCAAATTTATAACAAAGGCTTCTACAAGTTTCATTTTGCACGGGGCAATTTGTTTTACCCAATCCATCCATAATTAAACCGAGAAAAAAGTGATAAAAATAAGTTTCTATCAGTATTCGAACCCACAATTAAAAGATTTGTAGACTGCCTGTCTCACTCCTCGGCCACTCAAACTACGATACATATTGCTAATAAGATATAATACATTAGTGTTATGGGCTAACAATATGCTCTATGTTAACTATCGAAATTAACTGAGCATTAAATATGCCTTGTTATGTGACGTTTTAATTTATGCAATCAGACAGTTCAATAAAATCATACAATATCTGTTCATATACTTAGTATGTTTACAAAGATACAGCCACAAATTTCTGATCATAGCTTAGGTTTGTAGCGTCAAGATTTTTACATATACTGATCTTAAAATGTACTATGTCTGTTAATTCTGAATCTTGTAATGAAGAGTTTTTGAATGAATGAATATTTTTAAAGTTTAGTGTTACACTGTATAATAGATTGTATGCCTACCACATTGATGTATATTTATACATATTTATCTTGGAAATAAAAGATTTCCATGTTAACATTGTCTTATTCTTCTTAATGTGTTTTATTGCATCAGCCTTAGGAGTGTAGAATTCCAATGCCTGACTTGTTGAACTCATACATTAATGTCTGCATACAAGTATATACTTGTACTTTCATCCAACTTATTCTTGGACGAGTACTTTTTTAGCAGCAAGTATTCTAACTCAGCACTACTTGATACTGTAGATGTTTCAAAATTCCCATCATTTTCAACAGTGAACTATTTTATTATCAACCCATATAATTACTTATATTACAGTTTTCAACACAGGTGGTTACGCAGTGTATGCAAACGATGTTGGAGTCATTCGAATGCGCAAAGCCTTGGCTATGCATGCATGTATAAAATCTATGAAATAAAATTACTTGTATTGGAGTAACTAGACTTTATTTGAACTTGGTAAAAAACTACCATTTTTTTCAATGTACTTTTATACCTTATATGTATGTTTAGTGCTTTTGCTTTGAGACCCTGCCGGCCACCTATGGTTTTCAAAATTTCTTTTTTAGTATTGAATTTCTGGACAAGTGCATTTGAAAAGGGCAAGATAATTTTCTAATTTCTCTAGTCTGTGGACAAGTGAAAGAGAACAAAAATTCCACACCCCTGATCCTACTTGTCCAGTTAGCTCAGTCCAGTAGCATGTCTGACTACAAATCCAGGGGTTGTTGGGTTTAAACCCACTCTGTGTTTTACATGCCCTCATGGAGTTAGGTCATGAAATGTTTCCTCCTGCCTACATCAGTCTGTACCAAGTAGCGCAGTTGTCAGTCACTGGCAAGGGTATTTGCTTTATACTAGATTAAACGTTTGAGTCTAAAGTGCTGTTTCATAAAGAATCTTACATAAGATAACAAATTTCTTGTAACTGAGTAACTTACATCTAAGTTAGTTTACAACAATAGTGATTCAAAAACACTCTCGTTAGTTGACAATCTTGGCTACAATAAGATCTGACTTAGATCAACGAGAAATGTTGAAGCTGTCTAATTTTGGTCATGTGATTTATGCACCTGCACACTATTGATAGGTAAAATGTCCTTTTAAGGGGAAAGTATAGTGGCAAAAATTAAGTAACAGTATATTTTTTAAAATATTTTTAATACTATAGATAAAATACATTGACAGAGTTATATTTGTACAGTTACCAAGGCCTGTTCAGGAACACTGGGTAGGAAAACTAATTGTTAAGATATGGTTGAATGACATGTTGTTATGTGGGTAAAGCACTTCTAGTTTTGTATCATGCTTTTAAACAAGGAAGAAGTCAAATTTAAATGTGTCCATATTTCACATTTTCTAAGGGGTTATAAGTTTGTGGTGTTCAGAGTTTGCACTGTTGATAAAGGTATGTTCTCAGGGTTTAGATTAAAAACTTATTTGAGACAGTATAGAATTAAAACTGGTCATAAAATCAGTTTTAAATAATGGAGTAAACATTAATCTCATTTTTAACAGGTTTACTATTTTACTTAAAATTAAACTGTATTTATTTAATGATTGTCAATCATAGTACAATATATCGCAATCAAGCTAAGATATTCTTTCTTAAAGGGGAACACACATTCACTGTAACATGTACAGTAAACATATGACATAAATTACCATTCATAAATGGTACACACATGTGTAAGTTTTCAGTATTGATACTGATTTTATTTATATAAAATCTGTCTAATTCAGTATTTTAAAAGTAGGTTTTCAATATTTTTGAAACTTTCAACTTCAACCCATGTACATATGTATACATGTACTTTTATTCTTTCGAGACTTATTTTATTGTATAATATTGCTGTTATGTCCCTAGTGTACGTTATCGTCATAAATATAGAAATATTCCAATGCAAATTTAGGCAAAATGGACACAAACTAGTGTTAGGCCTACCAATGGTTTCTATACACGGTCAGGGGAGGTAAGACATGCGAGACTAACTCAAGAGGAAATACCGAAGTGTTCCGAATTTTAGTGAATGCTGCAAAAGTAATGGACGCTAACGACATCGAAACGGTAGTCGACAGCTCAGACCACTTTCAGGAAACAGGTAAATGTAAACAAACTTATTTCAGTTTTTGTATGGATGCATGTCTTTACTTTATTGAATGAAAGTCGAGGAACGGACACTGGCTTATTGAACTAAGTAAGTTTATGTCCAAAATATACCATTCAATGACGAATGTTACTGCAGTAACTTAAAGCATGTGAAGTTTTAAACTCGGCCCTTTTCCTATTGATTCTTGGTTTCCTATGATTTCGTGGCTTGTGAATGATGCGCTAAACAAAGTAATTGATCCCCATATATCATCAATGTTTTACTTTTTATGTTCAAAGATAAATTTGAAATGTTATTATGAGATAAGCACAGTAAAAATATGGCATTTGAATTTTTTTGCATCTATGCGAAGGGCCACCAGGATCCAGTTTATCTTTTTAGCCAATGAGATTTATATAATGCTAATCACTTCACTGTATTTTACCTCTCCTTAATCTTTCAGATGCGCAGAGCAGTTTAAAACTCAATTTCCGCTAAGTTGTCAAAAAGCCATACTGTACATAAACAATTACTCATGTAACTGCAAAGCTTGGTCTTTGAGCTTGCTATCAGCACTTGGCATTTTGCTTTGATTTCATTCAAAATATTGTACAACTAGAATAGAAAGTTTAACTTACCATTTCATTACGTTTGATTCTCATTCACTTTTTTTATTTGATATACAGAGTAGAATATTTTTTAATGTTTGGGGTCATTATTTGGAAGAATTTGATGAAAGTTTTTCAAGAAGCGACCAAAAGAAATAGTAAAGTTTGTCGGGCCTTTACAAATTTTGTCAGCGAGAACCCAGCATACTAACATCTTTGAGACTTTGACTTTGGTTGGATGAATGTTTTTTATATTTATTGTAAATAGTTGAAATTTTTTAATTTTCCTAGCTTATAATTTTGGTTCAATCATAAGTTTGTCGTATGATTAAATATTAATTAACATTTTCATTAATTATGGTGGTATTTCAGTTAATGTACAAAATGTTCAGGAAGTTCAAGAGATATATGTTGAAGAGGGGAATGATGAAGATGTACATGTTTGTAGGAAATGTAACCTTGTATTCTATGATATACAAAAATATGTTGAACATAAAGTGAAACATGATAACTTTAAGGTTTGTACCTTTTATCTGAAGTTACACTTATACAAGTTTTAGTATAGGATGCAATAATTATTAGTATCAGGTTTGTTCCCCAGTTGGTATCGCATTTTATATCCTGAAGGGTGTGCTGGTTTGAATCCCACTCAGGGTGGTTATAGCATTGGTCCAGTGGTAGGATGCACACTTAGAGATCAAGAGGTCCTGGGTTCAATCACCAATAGGGGCACTGCTTATTTCCCTGAACAAGAAATTAACCTAAAATTGTTCCACTTCATTCAGGTGTAAATGGGTACTGTCAGGTATCTCCTGCCTGAGGACGATTTCAATAATCAGGAGTTATCCTACAAGATTGTAAAGTCTGCTGAACATGTATATGTCAGCAGACTTTTTAACAGCACTTTAACTTAAGTTATATCTTTCCATGAAAATTTGCAATAATGCTAATTTTCTTCCAATAGTAAGGTAAATTGAGAAATTGTCACCCTTGCAGAAGGGTAGGTGAGTACTGGTTATTGTGAAAAGTCTCATTATGCATCTTAGGTCTGTCAAAGATATCTCAAAGTTGGGTTCATGTTTTGAACTAGCTTTATCTAAGCATGGATGGAACATGCATTGAAAAAACCAAAATACCGATATGAAAACAACATTTGATAATGTTTACATTTATGTTGAATCTTATTGAAGATATAAGTATTTTGAGGGTTGCCCGCAAGACTGTAGTAGGTGCATTGCTAGTTACTATAGTCCTGCCGGCAACCCTCAATTTCATTTCTGTAATGTAATTATGAAATTTCCTTTATTTAAAGCAGGAATGTATTTACTTTAATTTTAGGTAAAGATGTGTAAATCAGAGGTAGATAAAAGAATGATGATGCCTAAACTAATACAAGGAGGAATAAAAATTAAGAAAGTAAAATCTTCATCAAATAAAGAAAATGGTTCCTCAGGTAAGATTGTAGTAAATGGCTTGGTCATACCTTATTGTTAGCCCGACTGGCTAACTCAGTTGGTATTTCACAAGTCTACTGATGGAGAGGTCCTGGGTTCCATTACTGGTTGGGGAATACTTTCGTGGAGTTTGGTCATGAATTTATTTAAGATGGTTTTTTCACCTACCATAGATTCTAGATCATGAGGGGCATTTTGGGTTTAGGCACTTTGTTACTGTTAGTTAACATTTGGCTCTGGCCAGTAAAATATATAGCTGGTTGTCCAACTGGGTCAATATACTGTTAAAAAAATAATGTTGAGCCCTGTCTGATTAAAATGTAAATTATTAGGTGCAGACTTGGTTTATTTCACTGAAGTATTATTTTCCTCCAGTGTTATTGTTTTATGATTTATTTTTTCAGGTAAATCTGTAAAACGTAAGAAGGTTGAGCCTCCCAGTCCTGATATTATTATCTCAGAAAGACCAAGCTATGTATGTACAAAATGTGAGAGAAAATTTAACAGGTATGTCTCTATGCTCTCTGTTTTTATAATCATGGTTATAATTATATTAATATCTCATGAATTCAAGTATCAAAATGGTTATTGGTTAAATGTTTGCATCATTTAAGACATAACATATAGTTGTCTACATTTTGTTGTATAAAATAACATAGTCACAGGCTTTGATTTGCCAAAGTACTGTAATGAATGTTTTAGCTTGAGTTTTTTAATAAGTGAATCAAAATGAGTAATGAGTGCCTGCCCACTCTATAATGATGAATCATGTGCAGACCATGGTATTTAACTTTTCATCCTATCAACAGTGAATTTTAAGCCTAAATGGATTCAATGTGAAATTTCAATATGATTTATATAAGTGAGGTAACTTATTAGTAAGTTATTTTCCAAATCATTGCCATGATTTTGGTTACCAAAAATGAAATGTATCAAAACTTCAGCATTGAACAATTGGTCCAGGGAAATGAATTTTTTTATTAGACCAAATGAAAGTTTATGAGACCAAAAAAATCCTAGTGATATGATAACTGATGCTGTCCATTGTAACAATTTAGAGTAATATACTTTAAATCAAATTAAGAATATAACAACAGATAATGATTTTTTAAATAAATTAGAATAATTGTGCTTGTAAAATGTTAGTGGACCATCCATTTTCTAAAAGACCCAAGTCAATAGCCCAGTTGGTAGTGCGCCGGGATTTGGAATCTCACCCTGAGGGGGTGCAGGTTCGAATCCCACCCGGGGAGGTTATACCCTTCCATGAAATTTGACAATAATGTAGATTTTCCTCCATTGATTAGATAATATGGAGAAGTTTCCAGCCTTGTGGAAGGGTAGGTGAGTACTTTTTCATGGTCCAGGAAAGCTAGGTTAGGTGTGCTGGACGCCGTAAAATGACCTAAATTGTGTTGACATGGCGTTAACTCCAATAAATAAAATTAAATTTAAAAAAATACTTTCTAAAAGTCACTGGACTCGGTAGACTTGGTTTCACGATCTGCTGGCTAAATTGGAAAACTGCTATTATATGAATGTTAATATATTTGTACAGAGAAGCATCATTAAAGAGACATATGGAATATGATCATAATGAAGATGATGATGACGACGATGATGATGATGTTATTGATAATGGTGAAATTGATGATGATAATGATGTGGAATATAAACCTAGCATGGATGTTATTAAGGTAAGTAAGATCAATGATTTACGTACAGTAAAAAGATACATCAATTATTTCATATTTTTAATTAATTGGATTCAACTATGTTTATCAGCATTTTCAGTTTTTGTATAGCTCGTTTAGGATAACTTGAGACAAAATTCAACGATACCATTTTTATACACAGGTGGATTTAAGTTTAGTACACGTAATTATGGACTATTATCAGTGTGTTTTTGATGTATTAAATTTAGTACGAGAACACACGTTCCACGCATTAAGACATGTTTAATACTTTCATTACACAAAATCAGCTGACCTCCCTGTTTTATGTAATATCTGAGTCCTAAATATGTTAACAGACTGAGTCGTTTGTCTCAAGTTATCCTAAACGATCTATAGTAGCAAGTGATTCACCTATTACCAATCACCAACTGTTTACCCTTTAACTACATGTAGCAGATAACTTCTCCATCTTCTGGGAAGATCTTTATACACAGAGGAAAAACAATATCAATGGAAGGGGTTTGCCTGCTGGGAATACAAATTGCAAGTGTACTGACCACTGTTTCATTATAATCATAGAGATCCTATAACAAAAAAATATGTGTAAGACCACAGCAAATTTCTAGAAACTGGTAACTAATTGGAAATTGTATTTCTAACATTTTCACCATGTATGAATTTCTAATCATATTAACTACTATTTTGTATAGACAAACGAAACTTTACGACAAACGAAACTTTACTCTTATTTTCATATCAAAGGGAGACAATAACTTACTTTCATAATAAATTTTCATTTCTTATTTGTTGTTAAGAATGCTGTTTTATGAATCTAATTCATGGACATTGATAAACATGTTGTTTACCTTAACAATAACAAGATTGAAAACTTGTTGAAAGTAGCATTCAAAATGTAGCAGAGGTATGATATGTTTGTTGTACTCCCTTGCCTTCAAGCAAGCTTTTATGGTGACATGGTAGAGTGTCGGCTTTTGACTCGAGAGGTTGTGTGTTCGAATCTCAGTTCAGACTCTGGATTTTTATCGGGTTACAAAAATTTGTTTTCATTTTATTGAGAAATTCATATTGAGAAAAAAATTATTAAGTTTTGTAAATGTAATTTTTGTAAATTGTAGGAAGTGGACAAAGAAGATGAAGATGCTGAACAAGAAATGTTAGATGAGGCCCCAACAGAGGGTACAGAATGTGAAGAGGTTCCCACAGGGGGCACAGCTAGTGCCGAGGCTCAGGCAGAGGGTACAACTGTTACAGAAATTGATAGTTTAGATCAAGTTATAATGGCTGCAGCCCTAGTAGAGAAAGCTGAATCTCAGAGTGGTACAGTACAGTTAGGACAAATACAGTTAACTTTACCTGATGGAGATGAAGGGGAGATTGTTATGTTAACTTCTGTAGATGATACATCCGTGGTATCTAAATCTACTACTGCTATATCTGATACTGGTAGTAGAAAGGTTAAGATGACTGATGATGATAGAAATAGTAGAAGATTTTCATGTGGTGTTTGTAAAAATAGATTTAAAGAGGTAAATATTTACTTTTAGCTCGACTGTTTGTAGAATAGTGGGGCTATCCTACTCAGTTGTGGGTCGGCGGTGGCGTCGGCATAACACTTCTTGGTTAAGTTTTTAGGGCCAACATTTTAATATCTTTGAAACTACTGAAGGGATTCACTTGAAACTTCACACATGTCTACAAAGTTACCATTGGAGGTCAAACACCAAGTTGCATAACTCTAGCATGGCTTTTGACTGGTTGTTGCTGCTCTTTACACAAATACCCTGAATAATTGAGCCAGCTGTCCGAGCAATGCTCTTGTTGATGAGTAAGAGCAGTAGTCCAGTAGTAACAAATTTGTAGATTGAGAGGTTCCTGGTTCAAACCCCACATGGGGTTATGTTAATTTTCTTGAGTAAAAAATTAACTTACATTTGTTTCACTCCACCCAGGTGTTAATTGATACTGTGAGGGATAACCTGCAAGTTTTCAACCATAAACTTCATCTAAAAATTATTGTGTTTGCTAATATGCCACTATAGTTGTGATTTCTAAAAAAGAGAAAGTTAAATTAGTGGCTTTCACTCCCACTTTCAAAATGCTACACCTTAAAAGTTTGTGTTTGAATAATTGAACATAGAATTCATTGAGAAAACCAATTAATAATTGTAAGCTGTAAAATTGATAAAGACTTGGCAACCAATTGAAATTTAGAATTAGTTTATTGATATTACTGTCTTAAGTGTTGCTGTTAATTTACCTCAGTGTATGTTTTTCCTTGTAAAAGTCTAGCTCTTACTCTCCATCATTTTTGTGTAATTTTGTGTTTTGCTATAGTGCAATCATGTACATGTTCCATTTTTGCTGTGATGCTTTATTGTGAAATGATATTTGTTCGTCAATGGTTGATGGTAAATATATTTAATAAAATGAT
This sequence comes from Mactra quadrangularis, assembly GCA_025267735.1. Classification (NCBI taxonomy): domain Eukaryota; kingdom Metazoa; phylum Mollusca; class Bivalvia; order Venerida; family Mactridae; genus Mactra; species Mactra quadrangularis. The sequence goes on along the minus strand of CM046303.1, from coordinate 57,741,211 downwards.
AAGTTGTTTGGTGCATGATGCTGGTGCCAGGCACAAATTAACCCCCTTTTATACTTTACATGGAGTAATGACAAATTTTAAAATTTTGTCTGACAATTATGATGCATTGGTATGACAAGCATCCTAACAACCATGGTTCAACAGACTTCTAAATACAAAACTAGTCTAACTACATAAGATTAAAGAAGAATATTGATTAGTTTTGCATTGAATCATTAGTTTTAATTGATTTCTATGTTTACAGCTTGCAGTATTAAAAACCCACATGTTAACTCATACCAACAAAAGAGAATTTGCGTGTATGTATCAAGGTTGTAATTATGCATTTAAAACTAAAGGTTCGCTAAAGAGACATATGAGACGACATACAGGTTAGTACATTGTTATATAAAACCACTTGGCTAGCTAAGTCAGTAGCGCACAAGTCTACTGATTGAAGGGTTGTAGGTTCAATTCCTGATCAGGCATACTTTCATGAAGTTTGGTCATGAAATAATTTATACAGCCATTCTTCTAACCCTGATACTAAAATACTAAATCATGTAAAGCAGTTGTCAGTCACTCACAAAAGTTGTGTCTAGTGCCTAGTTAATAGCTATTTCCAGAGATTTAGTCTTTACCTGGAATGGGGAGTAGGCTGACTGAGGTTTAATTCCTGGAATGGGGAGTAGGCTGACTGAGGTCTTAAACCCACAGAAAAGTTACATGCTGTATTTTGTTTGAAAGGAAATTTATAATTTTACTCATAGAAGTTGGAAAAAGTGTCCAAATGTTCATGTGAATTTTTCCCTTCGATTGTCCCTTCTGGTTTTAATGTTGGTTTGTATGTACAATGTCTTTATTATAGAATGTATTACTACATGTAGGTAACGCCTTGTAAGGAAGTGAATAGTCTTAATCAATATTGAAAATTTCGTATAAATTGTCACCATCATGGTGAATTCTATGATTTTAGATATGAATCTTGCTAGAACATTTTTTGTTTTATATGAACATGCACTTTTTATGACAAATCATGTGTAAATGATTTGCATGCTAAATCCCTTAAGAATTTTGAAATTTTCTCAAACTTGTTATAACAATTAAAAACTATTGGATGTTTTTGTATTTGTTCATGTTTTCTATTAATAAAATCTTTGTTTTAGGTGAGAGACCATATCCATGTGAATTATGTGGTAGAAATTTTTCAGAATCTGGTGCTTTAACTAGACATTTAAAATCTAGGTATTAGCTCCTATATTTGTAAATTCATTTTAAGTAATTTTTAACATAAAGTTATATAATTATAAGGAGTATGTTGCTAATGTTTCTATTTACACAGTTGTATTATAGTATAAACTTATTATATTTATTATATTTTGATTAAAGCACATGCATAGTCTATTTGTAATCTCATTAATGTATTTAATGGTCATAGTTTTATTCAAATGAAGATTTATTTATCTTTTATACTAACCTTTTTTACCAGGGTTGATGGATATGTTTGGACTCAGACAGGTCAAGCTTAAATCAGCATACATTTTCATCATACATTTCATCCTTTAATTATTTTTGACACAGTTATGCCCGTTTTTCTACTTGGTATTTAGTATTATTATTGTATGACTATCAAAACCCATAACACCGATTCCTTAGAACTGAGAAACGTCGAGCGCTCTGTCTTACGGACAGCTCTTGTTAGTAATTGTGACAGCCCTAATTTATATGATATAATGTTATATTATTATTATTATAGAGTACCATGTTCAAATAAGACAGATGATGATTTACCTAGATATAAGAAAACTTGGTCTACAGATCCTAACATACCTGCTGCTGTAGGTAAATTATCACATGATGTACAAGATAGTAATAATGTAAGTAGTCATTTTATCTATAACATATATACTTAGTATTATACTGTTATTCATGTGTGATTTAGGAACAGTCAAACTGTTGGCTGGAGGTGGAGGGAATAGTGTTTTAAATTGAGGGAAACAGTTTAAAACACTATTCCTGACACCAAGGGACAACAGTTTGGCTGTTTCCAAATCACACAAAAAATAACAGTTTTATTACCTGATCAACTACTATTTTAGTACAGTTCTTGACATTTTTACGTCTGCTTAATCAAGATTGATGGAAGCTTGCTGCATTCGAAGGCATCTGGTAAAGCTTAAAATCCAATAGCAGTTACTTCCCCTCATATCAGTACAGTAACAGTTTGAATAACATTGCGTGACATCAGAGCACGTGCGGGAAACAGTCAAAACTATTGACCGGTCAACAGTTTACTCAGAAAACAGTTAAAAATATCGAATTACACTTATATAAGCAATCAGGTAATAATACATAATATCATAGGCAACCTGCTCGATGATTTTGCTACTTCTGTGTATACCAAGCCAATTCTGCATTGATTGTGGTGTTGCCTATTAATTTTTGTTTCGGCATATGCAATCTGTAGAAGGTGGTGGTGCCATTTGTAAAAGCAAAGCCTTAGCTATGCATGCATGTATAAATCTGCGAAATAGAATATTTTCCAATGAAGAAACTGGCCCCAGTTTCACAAACAAACTTAAGTACAAACTCAATAACTGACTCAAGTGTTTTTGGTCTCTATATAGCATGTCAATTCAGTTGGAATGGCTGTTATTATATGATCATAATAATAAAAAGATATAAAATGTATCAACATAAATCATCATGGGTTTTATTATAAACTTAAAGCCATGAGCCAAGATTTCATTTGAGAGAAACTCAACAGTTTATTAACAGACTCAACTCAATACAATAGAATTAAATCTTATTCAAACATGTTTGTTTGAGCCTTTTTATTTTCTTATATTTGTTGTAACACTGATTAAATAAGCAAAATTAATGATCGAAACAAAAAGTTGCGTTTGAGTATAAAGTTGAGTTTTTTTCGTGAAACTGGGCCCTGGCCGCTAAAAAACATCATTGTTTTGTAATTTACATTATATGTTAACATAGTGTTTATGACTCAGAACAGTGCCAGCCACCTTTGCATAATGTTATTAGTGTTAAATTTTGTTTTGTTTTGATTCTAGTTCTCAGGTGAGCAGTCCAGGTTTCGCAGGAGCCTCTGTTTTATATATTTTTTATTTATTTCTATTTTACTATGTATATGTTACAGTTGCCTGTTGTACAGAATATACAAGTTGTTAGTGTACACAGTTTACAAGATACTACAAATAATGAAGAATGTATTACTGATCTGCATACTAATAATGTTTTAAATAATGTTATACACGATACCCATGATAAACATTTGGTAATTATGTTTTATATTCACTTGTGTTGGATCTTAATGTCTTTGTCCTAACTTATTATCCAATTTATGCACAGTATTGTAAATTCATTCAAAATTTTAGTTATATGGAAGATGGGATTTATTTAAATGTAATCTCATTAATTAAAGTCTTTATTATTTTTATTTAATCTTAAGAACACTTATGCATGCATTAAGTTATTGGTGCATTTGGGTATTTTCCATTTTTAGCTCGACTTTACAAAGTAAATGGAGAGCTCTCATACTCGCCCTAGCGTCGGCTTCTGCGTCCATATTTCTGATTAAAGTTTTTGTGCAGTAAAATATTTTTTACTATAACTGTTTTATTTCTTTAAGTATTGACTTCAAACTTTAAATATATGTTCCTAATAATCAACCACATCTCATGTGAAAAGGTTCATAACTCCAAATACATTTTTTTCAGAATTATCTCCCCTTGTGACTTAGAAATTTCTTTAAAAAATGTTTGTTTTTACTGCAACTGTTTTATTTCTTTAAGTATTGACTTCAAACTTTAAATAGATGTTCCTTATCATCAACCACATCTCATGTGACAAGGTTCATAACTCCAAATACATTTTTTTTTCAAAATTGTCTCCCATGAACTGAAAATTGTCTTTAATTTTTTTTACTTTTAATTTGTTAATGTTATATTAATTTTTCAAATTTTAAAATATGTATGTTCCTTATCATCTATGTAAAGATAACAAAATATTTCATCTAATATCTTTCTTGTTAATTAAGATATTTACTGAAGTGATGAAATTTTGATAGTTCTTTACACTAAAAATACTTAGCTTGATTTTCAAACAAATAAAATGATTTACAAAAAAGTTATTTAAGATTAGTATTGGCAAATTGACATTGAAAAGTAAGGGTAAAATCCGAGTAATCCAACTAATTGGACCTACCTATTTGAAGAGTATACAAGGGGAAATAACTGACTAAAGTCCCTTTCTTATTACTTTTTTAATATTTTTATATATCATAGTTTGATGGTGAACTATGTGAAGGAACAGAAGTTGTTATAGATGATAATATTAAAACTATAACAAATGATGATGGTACACTACATACTGATGATAGTATACAAGATATTGTACATACAGAGGAGACTGTTAGTCAAACTGATTATAATATATGTAAGGTATGTATATCTAGTGATGTTATATATTAGGGGTTATCCTGTGATAGAACCCATGCTTTGAGATTGTTAATTGTGATCTTCGTATAGACCTATGACCGCTGTCCTATAATCTTAAGTCATCACACTAGGGGTCACTTTAATATGACCTTTGGGCAACCAATCTATGTTTAGCTTTCGTTTAGGCCAAACACTATTGATAGCATCAGAATTTCATTATTTCTTGTTTTAGATAAGAGAATTATTGATCAGGTTTTAGATTGGGTAAGAGATATGTATTCAAATATGTTGAGAACTGTGCTTCTTTTCATCAGCAATAAATGTACCAGCAATCGCTTTTTTACATTCAAGTGTAAATGGGTTCTTGTGAGAGGAATATAATTCATTTCACCATGTGTTGTCTGCTCAAAAATTTGAATGAAAAGAATCTCCAGGGATGTTCATAAAAAGACACTCGAAACTAAATTCATATGTCAAGCGTCTATGCATAAAAATTCTAGTTTTCCGGTACAGTTTCAGTAAATATAATACATGTAAAAGTTGTCGTTCTTTGATGGTCAAATGTTTAACTTTCTTATCACTCCCCTCCCCCCTCTCTCTTCCTCCAGAAGGTTTAATATTTTTTATATATATAAAAGTAATTTTTGTTTTCTTTTCTTATATTTCTATATTTCTATTTATGAATTGTACATATGATTACTATGATTACTTCATGATTTTAGGTATGAAAGGTTTGTTTTGTTCTGTTCTGATGAATATCAGTACAACTACTTCATTGATCAGGATAAATGCCTGTTTAATAAGCTATTACTTTATTACTATACGTATGATATATTTGTACATGTTGGCATTCTAAGGGTTGCCACATAGTCTATGTAGACCTGACTGTGTGGTTGAGTGATAAAGGTTACTGTCATGAAATGATTTTAAATGATCATTTATAGAGAGTTATTGGTTCCTGTCTGAATGCTGACCTTTAACTTTATTTATGAGAAAAAAAGCAGCTGCCTCTCAGAAGTTAGAAAATGATTACTAATACATACTAGAAATAATAACCATCTCAGCTCATATGAGTCAAACTGTTAAAGAGGATGCAAAAATCATATTTCAACATTAATAATTTTTGTAGGTAAAAATAGAAGTCCAAGAAAGCTAGGTTAGATGAGCTGGATGCTGTAAAATTACTATAGTTTGTGTTGACGCAACATTAAAGCCATTAAAAATACTTGCTATATATTGTATTTATTTTGTTATATATTGTAGGTATGCCAAGAAGAATTTTTATCGCAGGAAGCATTAAAGACCCATTTACGTACACATTTAGCTGGCGATACTTGTAAATGTCATCTATGTCATTTTATTACTGATAATAAAGTAGATTTTGAGAATCATATGTTTCTACATCATAATGTACAAATCAGGGTAAGTTATTGATTTAAGATATCATTGTTCATTTTGAAGTGTCTGCTCTATGTAGATGCATAACATGTATTTTAAAAATCAGGCCACATAAATGTATCTAGGATCAAACTTAAGTTTTTCAGTTTTCACCTATTGGTGTATTATATTCAGCTGTCAGTGTTGCGTTTATTTAAGTGACTGAATTAAATATACAATGTATATGCTGGGGGAAAATACTATTTACATTCATGTATGGGTATAGTTAATCCCCATACATAAATGGGAATATTATTATACCCCAGCCCAAAAACTATGTTTAGGGGGTATATAGGAGTCAACTTGACAGTCAGTAGCTTTTACTTGTTTGCGCAATTTCTCAGCACATATTGTACAGATTTGATTCAAACTTCAATCATAGACTTGTAATCAAGCAGGCATAAGCAGGGATGGGGTACTCGTACTTGTACCGGTACTCGAGTATTATGAGTACAAGTACCACTTTTTCCAGTACTCGCCTGTACTCAGTACTCAGGAAAATAAATTGTACTCATACTCATACTTACTCAAGTACTGAACTAGCAGTACTCGATACTCATGAGTATTTCTGAGTACTGGCCATCTTATTTCTATTTAGTTACATTCTTGATAGAATTTTGTTTAAAACTACTTTAGAAATGATAATGCATATTAGTTGGTTATCTGATTACAAGTTTCATTGGTAGCTATTGTTATGGGATTATCATTGATATTAAGTGATATCAATTGTATCATATGCATATCAATGGGATATCTGACACCTTTTTGCAGTTTAAACCTCTTTATAAATTGTGAAAACAATGTTTGTCACTGTTTGTTCCTCATATAGCTTATAAATTATTAAAACCATTAACTAGTAATATGCATCAGTCATAATGAATTTTTTTAACATTACATTCTCTGAAACAATCACTTTTGTGGTGAAAAAACCTACACAATGTTTTGATTTAAATAGAGATGAAATGTCATGAAAATTCAATAACAGTAGCTGATTCAACAAAGTTTTCAGTTTCGTTTTTCATTAAGTTAGTTAACTTATGCCGCATAAGCATATCCCATTTTGGTTACAGTCCATTGATTTTAAGTAGAGTTATAGCCCTTTGGTGAATAATCTTGTCCGCTCATTCTCTCAGCACCTATTGCACAAATTTGATTCAAATGTCTTTACTAAGACCCGAGGTATTCATCATATTCAGTGATAGGTATAGTTGGTATCAGATTTGAGTACAGTAGCATTGTAGTCAGTATGAAAACATTGATGAAACGGTACCCAGTATAGTACAGTTGTTATTTTTTATTTACAGAGTAGTGATCCATTATCAGAATTAGAAGTTCCCAGAGATGATAGAAATTATATCAAATTTAATGATATTATGGAGTAAGTATCAACATCATGTGGGATGTTTTACGTTCCAGATTTCAATTTCTGTCCCTTACTTGGGAGTCTAAGTTTGCATATTAATGCCATTAAATGCTGAACGATGTAATGTTTTTTGTGCTGATGTGTTTTGCATTTTTAAGCCTTTCTTGTCTTTTAGTCTTATTAAAATTTTGGTTCAACTTCCTAATTGTATTGCCTTAATTCATTACTTTTAAGTTCTGCCCGTTACATAGTATAGCGACAGAACGTATGTCTTCACCGTTTTGTATACAACATACGGGTAGTTTTATCACCTAGCGATAAGTCACTTAACAGGAACGGTTAGTGGCGGGAATATCGCACGGAATATTCAGTTCTATGCTAGACTTAGAACCTTGAACACGTAGTTTATTCAAATTTGACTTTTTGGTTTTCATGAATTGACTTTATATGCAATGAATTATATTATATTATTAGTACGATTGAATATCTTAAATATACACTTACATTATTGAGAGTTTGGAAATAGTTGATAATGCATAGACGGGTATGTAAAGTTTTCCAGAGTGAATTTTTATGTGTTGTTATGGGCATACTTTTATCTCTGGTTTTTAGCCTGAACTATTTGTCTAGGCATGTTTAATTAAGTATTATTGTTGTCAATATTCATGTATGATGATTAATACTGTATTGTTCATATAGTTGATGACGCATAATGTAATGTTTATAATATATGTTTGATGAATGTTTATATGTGACTCCAAAATTCAAGGTTTCATAAAAGTCTTTGCCCATGCAAATGGTGTTTGTTTGTTGTTTGAAAGGTTAAGACTTCCATTGATTATACAAGGACCATCAACTTCTTATTAGATAAAGAAACTGTTATGTTGTCTTGTATGAAAAACCAATGTATTTACCTTAAATTTGTTTCAGATTGATTCAAAACTGCTTTGCTTAACCTTTTGGGTAAAGACATTATATTTACCCATTATAGACCTTACATATAGAATTACCCTTGCTGGGCTTGCAGCTCCTTTGTACAGAGCATATTAACTGTCATATTAAAGCATATTTACTTGAAACTTAGTGTACACAAGTGTTACAACAAGTAGAAATGCAGTGCCAAAGAACTATAACTTCAGCTTGTTTTGTATTTGAGTTATTCCTTATGGGGTTGGATTTATCGTCATAGCAAGTCATTGGAAACAACGTTATATAGTTATAGAAAAAAGATCTATTTTTTTAGATTTGAGAAGGAAAATGCTATTTATTAACAAATACAAGTTTTTAGTGAATTCGATCTAATAGTAATTGAGATGTGGTCCAGTTTCTGAGCACATTACCAATTTACTTGTATATTACTTTCAGTGGTTGTAAAAAAGCTCAAGTAGCATTAAAACAATTAATGGATATACCAGCCGAGACAAATGATATGGAAGCCAATAATGATATAAATGGTGAAACATTATATAAATGTCCTGTTTGTAATAAACAATTTAGAAGATGTAATTATCTTAGATTTCACATGAGAAATCATACAGGTAAGTGATTCAGTGTTACTATTATTGAAGACTATTCAACTGTCTGTGGTTCATACATTAACCTTGCTGATTTAAATACTAGTTATAGTGCTTCTGTACTCATGTTGGTTTAAAACAGATTGCTGTATTTATATATGGAAGGAGGGTCAATGTTCATGTATGCACCACTGACAGTTGAATAAAATTTAAAAATATTTGGGGTGGGTGAAATGGTGAAACGGTATACCTGTTAATATTGCAATACAAATTCTGATGTTTTTAATAGGCTATTTAAACATATAGCTGGTTTTCTAACCGTGTAACATTGTTTAAAAAATACTGTTGAGCCCTGTTTTATTTAAATTGTATTATTGTATTTTCTACCATGTGAATATTTTAGAGGGGGGATGTCATTATCTCAATCTGATTAAAACCCGATCAAAAATTTTCCGCTCGCCAACTCGCTAATTTAGATCTGGCCTTTTTTCAAACGAAAGTCACGTTCAGGTGACCTTTTCTCGTCGTAATATTCATGACGAAATTGTTATGATAGGTAACTTGTTTACATCGTCTACATCACGCAATTTGAAAGCTGCCCAATCGCAGACTGTGAATAATACCGCTGTTAAATTAGCAAGCAAACCTTGGTCTAAAAGTAGAAATTTCGAAATCAAAATGTGATTAATGGTGTTTTTGTCTAGATGAAAGCTACACATTGATTGGTCGACACAAAGTTCATCTCGACGTGACCTTCCACCGAGACAGTAGAGATCCTGTACGACAACGCTCTACAGGATGTCTGTTGATGGAGATTGTCAATATCGTTGGGTCAAAATGAAGATAGTATGGCAAAGCATTTATATAACAAAGCTTGTTATAATTCTAATACATGTGTACTTGTAAATTGTTGATTATTCTGTCTTTATTCAGGTTTACGACCTCATAGATGTTTTAAATGTAGTCGTGCATTTATAACTCGTGACACATTGAAGAAACACATGGCTACACATACAGAGGACAGAAGTTTTAAATGTGGTGAATGTGGGAAATTATTTAAGAGATTATCACATGTGAGAGAGCATGTTAAAATACATTCTGCTGTACGCCCATTTGTGTGTCCAATATGTGAGAAATCATTTAAAACAAATGTAAGTACATTGATCTATGTACCCAGATTTGTAGTGCAGTTGGTAGCACCTAGAAATTTCTAATCTAGGGAGCCACGGCCGAGGCGTAGTGGTTAGCATGTCTGACTTCAAATCGGGAGATTGCTGGTTTGAAACCCGGTCGCGCCAGGTCATACCCTACACATGAGTTGTCGACCTCGTGGTAGGGTAAGTTAGTACTGGTGATAGAAAAGTGTCCAGGAAACCTATAGTAGGAAGAGCTGGCCATCATATATATTACCTATATATGTGTTGAATATGACATTAAAAAATAAAATAAATAAATAAATCTAATCTAGGGTCCTAAAGAGGGTAGAGGGGTTATACTTTTCCTTGAAAATATGACGATTATGTCAATATTCCTCCATTAATAAAGTATATCTAGAAGTTGACAGATTTTGGAAAGGTAGGTGAGTACTTGTTATAGACAAGTGTCCAGGAAAGCTACATTAGGTGCACTGGCTATTGTAAAATGAACTACATTGTGTTGTCACAGTGTTAAACTCATTATAAAAACGTTTTATTTACAGTAACTGTTTGCTATCCCTGGCGTTGCTTGTCATAGCAAATTGCCATTTGCTGTGATAAAATATTTCTTTGTTTTCTTGCAGGGCTTGAATTTAACAAGATCTTGGACTCGTAAAATTATGCGAGTTGGTTTTATTTCAACTTGCAATATGAAAAAATCACTCGCATTTTTTTCTCCAAATTTTAATGACACACACAGTAACTATTTGTATATGCAATATGAAAGCAACTTAGTACTATACTTAACTACAGATAGAATAAGTGCATTACAGTTGGAATAAGCGAAAAATATCATATATGTTTTTACGGTGAATCTTTAATTATATTATACCATTGATCAGTCTGGCTGCTTCAATGCTGATTACAGTCTCATTAGGTAAGACAGTAATATTTTTGCATGTGATTTTAACTTGCGAAAAATTTGCGAGTTAAAATAAACGTTACTTGCAATTTTCAAAATCCACTAGCATTTTGCGAGTATGTGAGCTTAAATTCGAGCCCTGTTTTCTTGTAATTTTGCTGTGTTGCACTGTGCTAAATAAATATTCTATGTTTTTCAGAATGCAATGAAAGTACATTTACGTACCCATACCAATATTTTACCATATGAATGTTCATTTTGTCATCGTCGTTTTCGAGAGAAAGGTTCTGTAGTAAGACATATGAGAATGCATACCGGTGAAAAGCCTTTTGAATGTAGATTCTGTAATAGAAAGTTTGCTGAACATGGAACACTAAACAGACATTTGAAAGCTAAAGGTATGGATGTGTCCTATTTGATTAAAACCCGATCTAAAATTTCCGCTGGCCTACTCGCTAATTTAGATCTGGCCTTTTTCAAAGGAAGGTCACGTTCAGGTGACCTTTTCTCATCATAATATTCTTGACTTAATTGTTATGATACATAACTTGTTTACATCGTCTACGTCACACAATTTGAAATGAGCCGTCTAATCACAACAACGCTGTTAAATTAGTTTGCAAACCTTGGTCTAAAAATAGAAATTACGAAACCAAAATGTTTTTAATAGTGTTTCTTCTAGATGAAAGCTACGCATTGATTAGTTGACACAAAGTTCATCTTGACGTGACCTTCCACGGAGACAGTAGAGATCCTGTACGACAATGCTTTACAGGATATCTGTTTACGGAGATTTGGATGTGTCTTGTCTCCTATTTATGTTGTTTAGAAAATGAAGTTTGATTGGTTGCAAATATTTTCATAAATATAAACAGTATGGTAGGGTACTACAGTGAAACTCGGATATAAAATACTCGGTTATAACATACACTCGGTTACAACATACCATTTTTTCTGGCACGTTTTTCATCCTGATATATAACATACTTAGTATGTTATATGGATATAACATACCTCGGTTATAACATACCTTTTTATATGGCCCAGCGAGTATGTTATATCCGAGTTTTACTGTATTTGAAAAACTTAAACTCTACATAAAAGTGTTACCTAAGTTAACTGTGATCCTTTCTGATATTCCTATTGTTACTATTTGAACGAAGTATTATTATTTTGATGTTTAAGTTACTTTTGAATTAAATATAATATATTACTGTATAGTTCAAACTGTTGAGCAGTGTTTTATTTTTATACCATTATCAATTGTGTGTATTTATTAACAAAGGCATATTCTAAGAAAAATATATTTTTGCTGAAGAAAATGGAATGTAAGCCTATGATATATTATACATTTTGAAATATAAACCCCCATGATGTTTGAATAATGCAATAAACCACATCATGTTTGCTATGTATGTAAGGTTTCTACATTTTGGCGTCATGTCTTTGTCAGGATATACAATTCAATAAATATGTCATTCTATGTCTGATGTGTCACTTTAAACAATACTTTGTGTTTCTATTATAGTATCATGCCAAAGACAAGCTGTTATGATGAAAGATTTCACTGATGATGAAGAGACAGATTACTCTGTATTAGCTGAATTCTCCTCAGTAGTAGCTGATACACAACAATATATTGTACCTGAATCTGGTGTGGAAGAATTTGATGATAAACAGTCTACATCACAACATGAAACTGTACCTTATCAGGTTAGTATACTAATTTATCAAACAGATTATCTTGTTATCTATATATCATTGCTTTAATTAGTTTTTCACCCATGATGTAGCAAAATGGTCATGACGATGCCCTTGACTTTTTGGGGTGTGCTTTTTGGATGCTAACCCTAACCCTGTTAATTAATTTCTTTGATCCTGTCTAGCTAGCTCAGTCGGAAACACAAGTCTACTTACCATTGTGTCATTGGTTTGACAAAATTCCATGAAAGTATGCCATGCCTAGGAGTGTAACTTCTATTCCTAGGCTTGGCATACTTCTGGGGAGTTTTATCATGAAATAATTTATACTGCCATTCTCACTCTAACTTCTGATTCTTAATCATGTAGGGCAGTTGTCAGTCACTGACTGTATGTTATACTTAACTGACCACTGTTATATGACCTATACAATGTGTTGCTATGGTGATTAACCCAAACGAAATTAGAAAAAAATCTTTATGTTTTATTTCAGCCTACAGAGATAGTTGTAGTTCAATCAAATGAAAGAGGAGATGAGACAGTTGGTGGTAGTGGTGAGAATGTTGATGTTAAAGATATTGAAGTACTAACTAGCGACGATGGTACATTAGCCACTGTAGAAACTTTACAAGTTACTGATGATTATATTGTGATCACTGATACTAGTAATAATTGTATGAGAGTTCTAGATAGTAGGTCTGGTGAAACTGTGGCTATAGTACCCATGGCTGACTCTAGTGATACTGATAAAGTACAGACTATAACTATACCACAGGAAGGTGATGTTTCCACAGTAACTATGATGCCAGAGAGTGAGGTCGGTGAGATGGTTACTATAACACAACTGATAGACAACAGTGGGGATAGTTTACATGAAGTGATGGAACATACTGAAGGATTTGAAGTTGAAGTAATGGAAACTGAACATGATAATGATAAAAATAATGATGTTGTTGAAATTGATTGAACATCACAATAATGAATTGATATCTTTGGTTCTTATGTTATTGGAAACATTGCTTGATGGGATCGACTAAGTCATTATGTTAGCTACCTCTTGAAATTCTGAATGTTATTTTGTTATAATTGGTTACTAATTATGTTAGAATGAAATTGTTATTGAATAAAATAAATGAATAATTTCAACTTGTTGTTTTTTGTATGGCGATTGTGGTTCAGTTTGACATGATCAGAGTTATAAACACCGCTGATTCATGTAATCTAAGGTCATATGAAGGGTACTGGCTGACACTCAGGATGTAGAGCGGGTTGGAAGGTATAGTCTACATTAACAAAATTTTTGTGAGTATGTTTAGTCATGTTTTAGCAAAACTTTTACAAAATCAGGATGTGTATGGCATAAAAAAAGTGTGAGAGTTTTTTTTATCAGAAAATGGTTTCTACTGAAGGAGTTTAGCTCATGTGTATAGAATTGATTTTTATTCAGAACTGTAACAACTGGTTTTTAACTTCTATAGTTAATTAATGTATCCTGGAAACCTTTATGTGATTTCACATTTTTGGTTTGAAACTATAATTGAACAAACCTTTTGTTTAGATTTTGATTCGAATCCAAGAATTTCGTATCCAACATTTTCTTGTTACGAAAATATTTGGGGACGAATCGTTTCTTTACTTTTTGATTATTACCCAAGAATTCTGTACCCAACTTTAAATTGTTACGAAAATATTTAGGGACGAATCGTTTGTTAACATTTGTCATACCCGAGACATGTACCTAATTTTTACTGGTTACGAAAATATTTAGGAACGAATTGCTTGTTAACATTAAATTCGTACCCAATAAATTTTGTACCCATCTTTTTGCCTGTTACGAACATTGTTGGAGACTAATTGGTTTTTTTTACATTTTGATTCGTACCAAAGAAATTTCACTCCAAACTTTTTCTAATTACGGTAATATGTAAGGACAAGTCTATGTTAACATTTTGATTGGCACCCAAGAAATTTCGTATTCGAATCGACTTATTACAAAAAGATTTTTATAAAATGCCTGATAAACACTTGGTTTTCAAATGAGCAAATCTAGATTTGATATCTAAATTCTTAGATTTTTGTCAAGCTGACATATTGTCTTCTCATGATACATAACTGATTATTAGTATAGTGTATACTTATTTATTTAACTTTGTTGTTGAACAAGTTCTTACAACCTAGAGTAATCACTTTCGAGTCCACTTCCTGGCCCCCAGTACTGAACTAATATCGACGAGATCATATAGTAATTACGCGATGTAGAATTGGTCATACCAGATTTACACATTCATACCTTCTCAAAAGAGAGGAAACTTCTAAATGTATACCATGTGACGAGCATTTTAATGTAAAACACGTTCTCCTTGACTGTCAGGATCTTAAATACATCTGTGACAAACATTTTAAGGTTAACTCACTTAATGAACTTTTTGAGTCAGTACCATCATATGCAATACTTAACCTTTTGAAGGAAATAAATATATATAATAAAATATAGGATTTTAAGTCATTATTATCGATTGAATGATTAGTATTATCAAATGTTTTTGGCGCGATATGACCTTTTTGCGTTGGTGCGCCGTAAAAACCCAAGTGAAGACAAAGAAAAAAGAACTGAACTAATAAGATAAAGTTTCATGCTTAAGGAAACAGCGAGATAGCGTTTGGATAGAATTCTCATGAAAGGATTAACCTCCCCGGGTGGGATTCGAACCCGTATCGCATTCGGGACTCTATATTCGAAATCCAGGCGCGCTACCAACTGCACTACCGACCCGGGTTGTTAACATTGTAAGGTTTGCATGTTTGTTCAGATTGTTCCATGTAACATCAGTGTATCTCTCAGCTTTGATGTTTATATCGGATTATAGAAACTTAATGTATTAAGTTGTGCACGAAAACAATAAATAATTCAAATGTTTGTGTGGAATTTTGAAATGTTATAACATTTAACTATTGTCAGAACTAGGTCAAACTGTCTGGAGGAAATATCTGACAAGTGACATGTTCTCCGGATAGCTTTTGTTGGTATTCGTCTTCCTTGTTTCCATCTTACAAAAGATCTGTCAATATCTACAACCAAGATGCAATCCATGAAATGTTATGTAGACTTGTTATTGATGATGTGTAATGTAGCGACAGTTTCTTCTTCTTTCCCATACACTGGCAGACACCAAATATGCTTCTAAAGATATCTTTGAAACCTCTTTGAGACTTAGTACAAGTTGTAGGCCCATGTAGTAGCCCACAGCTACAACCACTGCCACTGTGTAGCGTGTAGCACCCTAGACTTTCAATCTACCGACTCCGGTTTGATTCCTTGTCTATTATTTATATGAAAATATTCGACAACAAGGTCGATTATTCTTAATATATAGGGAGAACTTGTTTGTTTAATGTGGAAGGGCCAGAAAATATTGGTGAAACAACTGTTTAAAAATGATAGCAGCACTTGGAGAGGCAAAATTAATCAAACACATGTAGGCTTTCAAAGTGCTTCATTGCACTCTTCGATATTTTTCAGTCATATTCGGGCGGTCAATAGACCTACCATAACTGTCAATGATGACGCTAAGACCTCTGCAAAGGAGAAATGGACTTGGAACTCGAGCAGCTAGTTTTGCCACGCTGAACACAGCTAAACAATATGTTGGCCATTCTCGTTCCCAGAGTCTAGTAGGATTCTCAATACTAGCTTGATAATCCTACTAGACTCTGGGAACGAGATTGTATGTTGGTAAGCAGCATAAAATCCAACCAACCTTTGATATTTCATATCACGGATTTCCTTGCCACCTAGATTGCTATGTGTTCAGGTCATACAGAATTGTAAGTGGCTATACCACCACAGTGCCTAAACCACGTGACTTTTTGTGATATGTGTCGGTTAAAAATGTCATAAGAAAGGGTCATCATTGTAGGTTTTTGTTACATAACTTCTTTACTACTTTACTTTTTTCAAGCAGTGTCCACTCCTTTTAATTAATAACAAAAAATGTTAGCACTTTTTATGTAAATTAAAACGGTTTGACTTTTCTGTTTCTACACTCATTTCTCTTTTCTAAAAAGTAGCAATTTTCCCATTTTAAAATCTTTAACATATGAGTAATTTATTAGAATGAGCGGCTACTCAACATTAAATGGTGAAATAGTAAAAACAAATTGATGGTCGTTAGTTTATATATTTTGACTTACATTGATCACAAAATGCCACATGATATAGAAACTGGGACCGCATGGTAATACCCCATGGTCTAAATAAGATCAACTACTCGATATTTCATAATTCATTTATACCGTTTTTCTCTGGATTTGATTCGTTGAAATCAAGCAAATAAATGAGACATAAGACAATACTTTAAGTGCATATAACTGTTAATATGAAATAATCAGTTTTGTTTTGTCACCTACAATATAAAATCATGAGAACAGTTCAGAGAACGCAATCATCAATATGTATACAGTATATATATATGTTACATAATACATTAATACATAAAACATTAACATGGTTTCTCTACAACGAACACAAAGTTAGAAAGAAAGAAGAAAGAGATAGCGAGAGAGCGAGAGAGAGCTTTGGTACGACCATTGGGAATTACTGAAATGTTTGAAATAAGAAATAACAAAATAAACATTTTTTGTGAAAAAAAATCATGTATGTAATTTAGAGCCATTTTTAATGACTGATTATTTCCTAATGTTTGGATCGCTTCTCCTGGTTTGACAAAATGGAATATCGAAATGTTTGTTGGTCTGAAACAAAAGGTTTTAGTTTAAGAAGCGGTTTTGCCAAAACAAGAATAAATAATGTTTTAGACACGGGTTGCCGGCACGGTCCCAGAACAAAACACTACATGTATAGTGTTTTTGAATCGGGACCATGCCGGCTGCCTGTGGGTTTAGATATAAATGGGTATTTTTTTCATTAGCATAACAAAGGATCGTATGTGATAAAGTAGCAATACTTGAGACACTGATTGTCTTTATTTGTGAATGGTATAATTGTTAGAACACTAACATATTATAATGATGAAATTAATAATAGTAAGAAATACGAACCGGTAAAAAATGTAGTAAAAGAGATAATTTGGAGGTATGAACTTAACAAGTGTGTCATACGTGTATTTTAACGATAGACTTATTTAATGAATACAAAATAAAGCACTTTAGTTTTACCTATTCCTAGCATTGTCTTCTAATAATGTGACAATACAAGTATTAAATAAGTAAGAATGGTTTATTACACAAGGTAACAACTTTGTGTCAACTTTTTATTCTAACTTGTTTGGCAATATCTCTTCCTACATCAAACTGGATGCATCCTCAACACACCGAACTGTACAAGTTTGCTTAATCGTACCGTTCATAAAAGCACCTAGAATTACCGTGAAATACTATGCTAAGGGTCTTAAAGACGAGGTTTACAAAATATACATTTGTGCTAGCATTTCAGTCTAATACATTTGATAAGACCGCCCATATACAATGTCATACTCATAGATTTAAGGCGGGCTTTAATATTCGAGTATACAACGTACAATAAGACCGTTTAAGAACATGGGTACATTTCATTTTACCGAAGATCATACCCATGTTCTTAAACGCGAGAGTTAAATATTCTAGTATTCTAGTATTCTTACAAGTACGTTTAGTAAGCCCACCCTTAGAATGTCATACCCATTGCGTTAAAGGCAAGGCTTACACAAATATACTAGCATTCTAGTCCATTACGTTAAATAAGACCGTCAATAGAATGTCATACTCATAGTTATTTCGGCGGGCTTTAATAATTTTGTACTAGCTTTTCAGTATATTTCGTAACAAGACCGTCAATAGAATGGTATATCCGATGCGAGGCTTACTTTACCATTCGCGAATTGGAATGAGAAGTTGACATTAAAGAGAATAATAAACAGTTGACTAAAGACTCTACAAGTAGATAGTCAGCCAAAGCAAAGACAAAAAGACAATCTTTGAGACGATCTGACCCTAGACAGCACCACAATTAAAGTCTAATAAATATATCAGCAATATATAGTATAGATATAACATATATCAAAATTAGAAAGATAGATGTAAGGACACAGGTACATGATAAATTATAAATAAATGTATATAGACATTATCTAAGACAATGGTGTTGTAATCAGCTTCTGTCTGGTATATTATAAGATTAAAAAAAAACATAATAACACAAAATATCATAAAATTATAAAAACAACAACAACAGTTATATCAAACATAATATGGTATACAAACAACATAGTTATGCATGGTTCTTAATACAGTTGAATCATAATGATATGTGAACATTTCCACAAAGAACGTACGATCAAAACTTATCGTAAGTCAAAATCAAAAATCTGTCTTGAAATGATAAATACGTTTCTCTTTTGATATTGTATACCATCTTCACATCGTGTCGAAATCAATCTTATAATAATATTTTATAAATAACACTCGTATATTCTGCGACACATTCATGAAATGGAGTTACGCTGATTTTTATCGTAAGAATTTTGAGAAAAGTCCTATGGCGTTATAAGAAATATCACCAGGCAATAAAAAGATTCCCACGTGAAAAAAATAGACGTGGATCACCGAGAGTAATAAACAAAAGATTTCAATGTCCTGAACATATAATTATAGTAAAAATAAATCTATAAGAAGACAGTAATGAGTTGATAGACTAAAGCTACAGTCCCATAAACATAAAAATAGCCGTGAGGGCACCGTACGGGCGCCGTGCGATCAAGCTCCGCAAGGACCCGTACGAACTCTTGCATACCCATACGGACTGTTACGTCTTTACCAGAGTCCGTGAGATGAGCCCAGGATACACGTATTGGTTTCAAAGTCAATTCGTGAACAAAATCGTGACCGAGTATGAATTGAACTTGCATATCTTCCAGCTACAGCTCTGTACGGGTGTGTTGTTTTGTGCCATGTGCGTACCGTCACCTTAATACGCAAGGCTTCCCACGGTCTACAGATGTCTGCACGTACGGGTCCGCAACAAGCCACGATTTTATGGGACTGAGGCATTAGTTGTGAACTACATATTTGGACATGATATTTGATAAAAAAAAACTAAACTAAACACTCCAGAATGACAGAAATGGTTATGAATCATTGTTGGTTTTTACTTACAGGAGTTTAAACAAATGATACGTAAAAAAAACTTGTGTTCCAAATAATTCAACAGGTCATATTTTATGAACACAATTGGGGTATTCAAACTACAGCGGAGATTCACCGGACATGTATACTGGCCATATAACGTGCTCTGACATTAAATATTAACTAAATTGAATGGTTCAATATAAGCTACGAAGTGGACGGCAAGACAGGCTTAGTACTAACAAAGTGGCAATACCGCGTGACTATGACGTCAAAAGGGCTACGGTTTGAAGACGAAAACTGAAAAATCAGCCTCGACTCAATGTTTTAAAGAGCAGTAAGTATTTATAATTACATTATTGAAAAACCTGGAAAACTATTCAATTTCAGCGAGCTGCAGTGACAAGTCGTCTTACTTTATTGAATACTAGGAGAAAACATTGGAAGGGTTTTCAGAGTGTTTGCAAAAATACATATATAAACAAGGCGTTGGAGATGTGATGCGCAGCGAATAGTTTACCAGTGACATTGTCAGCACAGCCTCGAGTAGATGTCATTCGTTAAATTTAATTTAAGTAGCAAACCGTATATAGCATTTGTGACGTCATAGTCTCGTGATATTACCACCGTAACTAAGAAGGAAAGCTAAACAAACGAAACCCACTGAGAAGGTTGTTTTCAGCAATAAAATGAAATTCAGTAGATAGCATTCTACATACAAAGTATATACATTAATTAATCCAGTATTTAACCAGAAACCTAACCAATCTGAGAGACGTGTTTCAAAGAATACAACACTATACAATGTTCTGTAAAATGTAGGGATTCAAGATGAAAGAGAACAAGCTGAAATGAACGATAACATTAAGAAAATTGCATTGACGTTATTACATAGAACAAAAGTAAACACAGAAAAATATCATAATTAATATGCAACCATTTAAGCACGCATATATATAAATACAAGTAAGATGTTTTATCTTTGGGAACATAATAACACACTTTTTTGCCGACTGTGAAAGAAAATAGTTTGATAATAGAAATAAAACATTAAATAAATCAATGACAGATATTTAATATGCACGCATAGTGGGATTAGCAACTAGGAATATATATGTTTAAATGTCTTTGAGAATAATTCAGGAAGCGGTCAGAACATACCGGAATTGATTCTACGGTTCTACAATTGATAATAACTATTTGCAGACATTTATTTGGCATCAATCTTTCACACCTTCAATAGGTCAGTCCTGGCTGTGTTCATTTAAATATAGATGAGAAAGGTACGAGGTACATGTACGAAGACACTACGCTTAAGCAATTTACAGAAAGTGGGAATAGTCTTAACAAGACGTTTAGTTTAATTACAATCACAGGCTGCCGGCATGAAACAGTCCCATCAAAATATTGTATACACACACATGTATATATAGTAAAGGTATGTAACTCATCACTTCAGTTTTCCTGTTTAACGTCACATAACTTTCTTCATTGGCTTTTGATTTATAAGCTTTTATATGCAATCGACAGATTAACCGTTTTTCTTTTGATAAATAAGACCAAGTTTTCGAAATTCGATCCTGAAATAAAAACACAGGAGCCCGTTGAATGAGACAGGTCATTTTTTTCGAGGTTTCTGAGGTGATGGGTTACATACCTTTACTATATATATGTGTGTGTGCACACAATATTTTTGATGGGACTGTTTCATGCCGGCAGCCTGTGGTTACAAGCCGTGTTTTGTTTTACTAATACCATTTTGTCTCCTAGGACGTCAAATAAAACATCATCTACTAACAAACCGAGCTAATTGTATGGTTAAAGTTTAAAATATTAGTTGAAACAAACCAGTTCTTCTTTAAATTACATTAGTGAGATCAAATCCGGGCGTCTCTTCGTATAAAAACAGTGAAGTACAACATAATGGGACCTGGCAAAAAACAACAATGTATATTTGAACGATAATGCATTAGAACAGCAACAAGACGAGTCCTTAAATATCTACACACATCTTATAACAGACTAGACATGACAAGTAGAACAACATTTGCAAAATAGACATAAGACACTTGAACAGGTAGAAGGATAACAGTCGGTCCCTGACAAGAAAGAACGGTAGTGATTCTTTTGTTACGAGTAAAAAAGCACAACACACAAAATAGATACATCTAACCACGATAAACATGTACAAATCTCGCGTGAAACCAACGACAACAATAATTACATTGTTTTTTTAAATTCAATCAAAGTAACATAAAATATAGAATCAATAATGGATATTTACAGCATATAGTCGCTAGTAGGAGTGCAACTATACACGATTTGTATGTTTTCTTTAATTGCTTGTTAGCCATAATTATAAATCAATTTTCAAAACATGACACGTTGTAGCCCCTTTAAAAATGAATTCATCCGTTTTTGGGGGAACTCATGAGTCCACACTATTGTGTAGCAGTTCCAAAGTATTAATTCTTGTGGAAACAAAATTAATTATTCGGTATGTGTGACTCAATAAGAGTGTAGATATTACTCACTTGTTTTTATGTAGATAATAAAAGAAGACTTCTGAATATATCCAGTCATCCCTATTATTTGACAATTAGACTTTTCTTTTGTTAAGTCGATGCACCAAGTTGAAAAAATCTCTTATCAAATGTTTGATTCTAAATAATAACTGATAACTCATTCACACGTAATTAATGTAATATTTTGTTTAATTTCTATCTTAAGTAAGTTGTTATTTAATGCTCTTGCACATTTGAGGAGTTAATTGTGGTGAAAACATAAACTTTTATCATTTCTTTTTTAGCAGACTGGTACATGATTCTTTTGGGCAAACAATACTACGAATACGTATATAGTCCGTTTTTGTCAACCTTCAAAAGTTGATGAAGTTCATTATGCCTGAAAGCCTTTTTATGTATCAACATGGAGGAGATATTCATTCAACTAGCAGACATTAAAACACCAATCTGTTCGTTTGTTCATTCCGATCTCAAAACACCCTATCAAAATATCAAAATTGTTAGACGCCAAACATCTAAACTCACAAAGCCACTGTAAAAACATTCAAGTTTTAGTAAATCAGAAAAAAACGAACAATACAATAACAAATAGTATTAGGACTTCGGTAAATTAGTACTTTAACCCCTAGACATCAATAAAAACCGTTGATAAAAATTCGAATATATCGCAGTACTGACTAGTAAGCGAGACGTATGAATAGAAATTCAGAAAACAGTAAAAAGTACCAAATTATATTTATATAATGAAACAGGTAATAATAACCTATAAGTATAATGGCATAGTTGCACTCCTAATAATGACAAAACATTAACATACATGTATAGTTGGTGCTTCAAAAGCGTGTTCAATAGTTTACATATCTGATTGTATTCATAGCATCAAACAACACAAGGTTTATTTTATATAAAACATTTCAATATACATAATAATACAGAATACATGATGATTTTAATACAAAGTGATGAATGATGAGACGATAAGATATGTTTTCTTACATAAAACGCACTTAATACTTAATACATAATTGTCGATATCCTTCTCCAATGATAAAATAATGCACGAATTCATCGTGAATGAGATATGTGAGAAATCATACTTTGCGCATGCGCCGATATCAGATAGGTTTGTGATAAAAGGTGTGGACTGTGGAGTCCGTTCCACAAGGTAAGCATTAGGTATCACTGCGAAGCAATTTCATTTGAAACGGTTTGCTTCGAAATAGCAAATTGAAATGATGCTAGCAATACGTAACAAGGTTTTTTGGCTCATCGATACTTTCTGAACATCCCTAATTTTCAAAATGTCTGACTCTTGGAAAAGAGGATTCTTTTAAAACAATACTGATTTATTTCTTTTTCGTTGGAACAGTTTAAGTTAATAAGTGTGGTGATGATTGATTAGTATATTTTACATTTGTTACAATTCTGAACATAAGTTAGTGAAAGTCTCCATCTTGGATTCGCTAGCTTAAAGCAAAATCGTTGCACAAATAGCGCTTTCAAAATCGCTACGAAGCGAACGGGCTCGCGATATTCTTGTAGAATAGTACATGTAATTGGAATTTAAAGATATTAGTTTGCTATTATCTCCCTATTTAAGAATGTAAACTTTGCGTGGATGAACTGATTATCAATATAAACGTATAAAACGAGTCCGCGTAAAGATAAGAAGGGTTGAAAGATTAAGTAGGGTAAACAGAAGTAAAAGTGACAGATGCTGTACGCACGAACATATTTTGCATTGCTGAAGTTGCGCCTAACACATTAGTTGACTAGAACATGATTTAATTATCGGAATGTAATGGTATTAGATTCGTTAATAATCTTTCATCGAAACAAAATGCTGAATACTTTGATTTTACAATACATTGCATCAAATAGTAGAATGTTACATTATAATATATTCACCACGGTGCCTGTACCACCTGATATTTCTGTGATCAATGTAGGTCATGATAATACAAAACACAACTTCGAGGTAGGACATTCTACCACATTGTTCTTTTTCACCATTTCGTATGGAATAACAAGAAGTGTCCAATCCTTTTAATAAGTACCTGACATTTCCCGAAAACTGTAAACATTGTTTACATATGTATTGTAAAACAATGTTCACAGTTTTGGGAAAATGTCAGTACCGTTTTGTCAAGTTTGAAGACAGTTGTTTTACTGACAATACTGTATCGATACGCCATTTCGCTTTACTAAATCTATTGATTCTTTCAAATAAACTTACATATGGTTTATTGATAAGAAGGAGCAAGCACACAACATTATTTCATAAGCATGGGTGAAATATTAAAAAAAACAGTAATTGATTCAAGAAGTCCGGAAAGAAAACCCTACCTCGAGGGTACGTTTTTTATATTATGACCCACTAAGTTAATAAAATTTCACGTGGAAAAGGCATCGTGTTCACACGAGTAACACATATATAAGACAACTTTAACATGACAGAAACTTTGATAATATGTCAACTAAATCTTATATTTTATTAATAATTTAAAATGTAATTGAAGTTACATACTGGCCATGTATAACCATGTATTAAAACAACTGCTGAAACATTCCGTGAATACTTAATATATTGTCTAAGATATTCGATAAAACTTATAAATGCAATTGGCAAAGCACATAATATGACTAATTTCTGACATCAGAGTTGGTTGCATCGTTTTCTCAAAAATGCATTTGCTATTGCTATGCTTTGTAATTCTTGTTCGATGTTAGAGCAAACACGCCTTTCATAAACAGCCCAGAAGGAAATTCCAACGAAGCTGGAAGCTTATCTTATACAAAATATCTTAGCTAGCAAGTATATTCCGAATAATTTTATTACAATTGATTGACACTAAAATAGCTTGTGAATGATACAATTAATTATTTAAATGTACATTTTAGATTCACGTGACATCGACAAAATACAATAATCTGAATTGCAAAGCTTATTGCATTGTTCCTTGATGATTCAGGCTTACAATGCAGATTTTTGCACATTTATCAGTGCAATGATAGTTTAATTCTTAGTGGCCAAAGTTTTGTGCATGACATACATTAGTACACGGTGTAATAAATGACCACATCAGTGCAACAAATACAATGTCTATAGTTTAATTGACGAACAATGTATGCTTTCTGCGAATTGAGTTAATTTAATGAGTAGGTTTGATGATCAAAGCACTCGAAATATCAAACAAACTAACATTAAAGATACTATATTTAATTCAATGGCCTTAACATAAAATATATAAATATCTGTTTCTTTTGAAAATAATAAAAATAATATTTGAAAGAACTTACAGAACAAAACGATACAGAAAATGGTAATGTTAATTAATGCATTTAAGGTGGAACGTCCTGTCTGGAAATCGAATTAATCACTTGAAAACAAGCGAAAACAATAATACTTTACAGTTAAATAATGAAATAAAAACATGATTTGACCATTCTTGTCAATAATCAAGACAGTTTTAATAAGAAATTAGATCTCGCATTCAGAAATGAAATAATGTACAAAAAAGTTACTGTTGTTTAAATGCATAAATTAGTCACAAATAGTTATTGCTTTCAAATATTGTTATTGCAGAGTAAAACACCTTAAAGACGACGTAGCAAAAGCTTTTGTACACTAAAGTCCTACTTACAGCAGAACATTTGACACTTGTTAGTTAAGAAGACGATTAGAACTCCCAAACTGTCATTTCCCTCCTTGATGTTAAAACATGCCAGCACCTCATTCTTAGCACAAGCGACCAGAACAGTTCCGATCAATTTGTATATATCGTGTTTTGACTTGGCACAGTTCCGACCGCCTATGAATCTTAGTATTGGATCAGTTTTTTATTAGGTTTAACGCCGTGTCAACACAATTTAGGCCATTTTATGGCGTCCAGCGCAACTAACCTAGCTTTCCTGGACCCTTGTCTATAACCAGTACTCACCTACCCTTCCACAAGGCCGGAAACTTATCCATATATCTTATTAATGGAGGAAAATTGACATTATTGTCAAATTTTCATGGAAGGATATAACCTCCCCGGGTGGAATTCGAACCCGTACCCCCTTCGGAACACGAGATTCCAAATCCCGGGTTTTGGATCAATTAATTGAAGTTCTGATATTTTAGATTTTAGTATAGCTGTTGTGTAAAGTATCATAAACGACCAAGCAGTATCTAAACATTGTGACACCATGTAAGACATCTACTCGGGAATTATTACGTAACCCGATAAAAATCTATGGTCCAAACTTAGATTCTAACCAACGACCTCTCCAGTCGCAAGCGCACATTTTACCATGTCATGAGAGTTGACTTCTAACTATTAAAAGACAAAGGCGAATGATATGTTAAAGTCTAGATCGGTCAAAGGTTACTTGAATAATTGATTACTAAGATTGACGTTTAATGAAATAAAACGGGACATGTGGGCAAATTATACATAAACATTAATCACTTTACTGACGCAGCTCAGATGGAAAATGTCAATTTGGGATTTCTAATCTTTTTTCTTATCTTGCATTATAAGTCATGCCCCCACATTGGTGCGTTTTCTTTATCGTCATCTCCGAGTATGTATAGTTACAATATGTATGTTTATGTAAATTGCAAAATCACACCAATGGGTCATGCAAAGAAGTGATTTGTTTGAATTGTTCACTGGACAAATGTTAAATAATATAAAAATCACACAGTTATTTCACATTATGTTTAATATCGGACACAGCCATTTCAACCATTGTTCTTGTAATACCACTTTCTGATTGGCTGATACTGTTTATAAATCACTTTCTGATTGGCTGATACTGTTTATAAATCACTTTCTGATTGGCTGATACTGTTTATAAACCATTTTCTGATTGGCTGATACTGTTCATAAATCACTTTCTGATTGGCTGCTTATAAACAGTACTGTATGCTGTTATGATGTGAAACATTATCAACACTGGATGAAGTATAGTTTTCTTGCAGGGTCACCATCCGCTATAGTAGTATGTATTACGTGCTCATGAAGATTACTGCTAACACGATAGTCAAAGACACAAGAATCGTCAATAAATATATCCAAAAGAACAATCGGTCGAATATTAATCCAAGTGCTTTCCACTCTTTTGCGATTTTTTCATTCTTGTCTTTTAGTTCAAGTCGATCTCTGTAGTAACTTAGAAACTGTCTTATGTCATGTAATTTAGAATCAATTTCCGCTAATTGCGGATTGGTTTCAATTTGTTGATCTTGTTTTGAAGTGTTATTAAGTAATTCACACGATCCTCTCCAACATCTAGGAAACTTACTGTCTCCATTAGCCATTCCAATCCCCATACCTGGTATGGCTGGGGGTATAAGTCTCTTTTTATCTGCTTCTAAGAAAGGCCTTACAAGATTGTCCATACACAAAGCACGCGCAAAGACTCTGAACATCACCTGAGATAGAACATAAACGATGACATGATTTTACATTAGTAATGGTACTACGCATTGTCACTGGTTTGTGATGCTCGAGCAGGAGAATTATGAACCATTGCATTGACAATTAAGTACGCTAACTCCTGATAATTGAAATCCCTTCAGGCAAGGCAGGAGATCCCTCACACTACCCATTTTAACATCGGTTGAGTGGAACAATTGTAGGTAAATTTCTTACTAAGGAAATTAGCCTTGCCCTTAGTAGGATTTGAACCTGGGACCTCTCAATCCCCAAGCGCTAGTCCTACCACTAGACTACTGCTCCTAAAAGCTTGCACGTGGAGTGACAAAGATAACATTTAAGGGTTTGGAACTACACTCAAGGCAAGTGTTGGTTTATAAAAACGGTTGCAACAACCGGTTCTATTATAAACAAAATCAAATTAAAAAAAAATTAAATACTTACATTACGTAGAAGTTTCGGCACAGGTGATCTAGCGCCATAATATGATAGATTTACGACAAAAACATTGAGGAATGTAGAGCATGTAATCAACATCATATTTAGGCAGTAATATGTTCCTGAAATTGTACATTTAACACGGCATTACAGTGGTGCGGAATTCCTATTCCCGACTTCTCCGTCTCGTACATTTATATCCGCGCACAAGTCAATATTTCTATCCCACTTGACCGTGGACAAGTGATATATTTTAGCTAAAATATACTACATTGAACATGTATCATAGCAAAAGTTGATATCGTGGAAGTTTCAATGCTTCAAAATGAATCTTTTTGTCAATTATTTGTCATTTCTTACAGTATGCAGTTCATAAATGTATCACAGTTTTCAATATTTAGTTTTGAGTATTGAACATCAGGGCAAGTGCATTTTGATCTTGGACAAGTTTGATTTTTAGTCCATGGACAAGTGATAGAACTTGGAATTCCTTACCGCTGCATTATATATGATATAAAATGTCTACAGATTTCTGAAGAATATAAAATTATGTTTTAAGTGGCATACTTCCGAGTGATTACAGGAACAGGGGCGGATCCAGGATTTTTTTCTAGGGGGGGGGGGGGGTCCGATTTTTTTCTAGGGGGGGGGTGTTCCGAACTACCGAACCACAACCACATAATACACATTTTGCAGAGTAATGCAACATATTCATAATAAAAACTACATAATTATTAAATCTATGTTACGCACCGAGAAAAATTGCTTAATGCTACTTAAAAATGACTTACACCTGAGAATTACACTAATGGACAGGTACATTTTGGAAAATCCGGGGGGGGTCCGGATCCCCCCTGACATTCCCGCTAGATCCGCCTATGCAGAAAGCCCGTAAATTAGCAAACTATTCTCACATTTGGTCCCGCCCATCGTCAAAAAATCACGGTAATCATACGTATCATACCATACGTTATGAATATTACATTTAGCAAATGATAATACCCTGAGTTACCAAGGATGGGTTCTGTCAGACTTTGCTTATATTCATGGGTTGAGGATCTTCTATGGGTACACAAATTGTACTAGCTAACGCTGTGTACTAGGTACGGACGCTACTGACATAAAATCATGAAGGGTAAATGTCATTCACAAGCGGAAGTATGTGCCTAGTAACTGGTGAACAGCTACATCCAAAGATTAAGCTTTTCCATGAATGGTGAGTAGGTTGACTGACCTCCATAATATGACCTTAGCAATTATTGGAACAAGAATATATATAGTGACATTGAGAAATTGGATATTTTCTA
This sequence comes from Mactra quadrangularis, assembly GCA_025267735.1. NCBI lineage: Eukaryota > Metazoa > Mollusca > Bivalvia > Venerida > Mactridae > Mactra > Mactra quadrangularis. The sequence continues at coordinate 57,711,887 of CM046303.1, read as the reverse complement.
GTGATTGTCAGATAATGATTGACCATGTATCAAACTTTGATATAACTGGGTGAATTGTTGAATAATGAGGTCAATCGGACATTTGATATGTCTGAAATATTGAATGGTGATGAATAGCCCAATGAATTGCCAAATACCAGGATTTAGCTATTGCGGAATACTAAACATTATATGGTTTTTGTAACATTAATTTCCATATTCCCATAACATCGCTCCCGTAGTTAAGTTTGTAATCATTCGTTCTCAGGCCAATAGGTAAATAGAAAATATATCGGATCAAGAGATCATTATTTCATTCACAAAGAGCGGTAAAATGAACATTTTAATATGATAATCCACATAATAAGTCCATTAACTAAGTTCACAAAGAATTTTCATAAACTTTGCAAGATTTAGTGGCGACTTACAATGTAGTAACTTGATTTGTAGAAAATGTCCACTTCTTAGTTTAGTGTAACAACGAGATTGTATATTAACTTTATTTCGGGACAGCAAATAGTATGATATATTTTATTCATTTCTCAATACCGGAAGAGAATTTCATTGGACATACAGAAAATTTTATAGTTAAGCACATTGTATTGGTTAAAAATATAGGTCAAAAGTTGGCTTAGACAGCTACGCCGAAACGTGTATCAAGCAATTTTCAAATACTATAAGTTCACCTAACGATGTGCTACTAGATACGAGTCGCTGCTGATTTAGCTCGAACCAATCACTTGAAAAACTTATTGTTTGCCTAAAGCTTCCATTTGAATGGTCGGATTTGAATTTACACTAATGAAGGATGCATAAGAGTTGGTCTATGCAACAGATACAAGTGCATTGTTCCAAAATGATGAAATAATGAATACTTATAGGATGCAAATTATATTGCCTGGTAATGCTTGTAATCAATTACAATAAATACTCTATTGATTTCTTGAAAAAATATTTGGCACTTTGTACTACAGACATATAACAGTAAGACGTCGATTTATTAATAATTCAATATATGTAAGTCTTGCCAATATATTTAATAAGAGTATAAATAAGTTAGATAACTCACCAAGAATAGGTACACCTTCCGAGGCTGGGGGCATACTTGATTCAAACATAAGAAGTAATACAAAAAATGCCATGTAGATGCTCATACCTGCAAAACAATGTTATATAATAATTGATAACTTAGACAACAATCAATTTCACATTTTATTGAAATTTATATTCCAACTGCGAAGAAATATCTTTCTGACATTTGATCAGCAGGTAAACTCTAAACTGGATTATATTTACGTAAATGTGATTTTTACCAAATATTCTTTTCAAATATTTTAGTATTACGATATATTATGATGACAGCACGACGGTATAATAGAATTTATACCAAGTAAAATGTCAGCCAAAATTGATGTAATGTAAAAATAACGAACACACCTTACATGGTGTCTCGATATGAAGCCCCTAAGCTAAAATTTGAAATACTTTTAATTTTCATAGTTATTTCGTTTTTTACGGAATATTATTACGTTTAAACGAACTATTATTTCGTTTTTATGACGGATTTTTACGTTTTACGAAATATTATTTCGAATTAATATTATTTCATTTTTATGAAATATCATTTTTGTTTTCGAAAGGATAATTTCGTTTTTTTATCAAAATGTCACTTTAGGGCCTCCGTACATCTACATGTTTTAGTTATATCAGTGTTGTTATATTGAATATTAATTAGTTATTTACAGGAGGGCATGTATTGAGGAAGATACAGGTCGTATTCTAGGTCATGCGGGTTTTTGTACTTTAAACATAGAACTTGTTCACTAAATAGGTTAATAAGCTGATGCATGAACAGCATTTTATTGAATTAAACAGACCATTTTATATGTAACATTTATTTTGAATAGTGTGTATGCACATTGTAAATTTTATATAATGATATGCTTATAAAATAAGTGTAAACTTATCAAACTATAAATTTGTAAAAATAACTCGACCCTAAATATATGTTTATATACGCAATGTTTACGTGGACGACCTGTAGGGAGTTCAGTTACCGCAAACGTTACAGAACGTTCTGTAACGATACATTCGGAACTCCTCGGCCATTTGCTGCGAATAATCTCGGACATATTTAGACGCTATTTTGAAACTACCGGTGTCGAAGTAAACAAATAAATGGTCGTTAAGGCATTGAGCGATGTTTCGTTTTTCTGAGTCAGTAAATTTTGAAACATGACTCAATTCCTTAACGATCGCATATTTGTGTATTAGATTAGACCATTCGCAGCGAATGGCCGAGGAGTTCCGAATGTATCGTTATGTTACGTTCTGTAACGTTTTGTGTAATTGAACACGCTACTGTACAATGAATGTACCATGACGTAATTAATAAACATTGTATAAATGACGATTTAAGAGATTAATTGTGTCTGACTAGTTCACAATGTTTCACCGAGTCAGACATCTGACTGTACATTTCTTGACGCTTGTTTGCCTCTGTTTTAAATATCTGTGCTGTTGCAGGTGGGTTGATATATATTTGTTCGTGGAATCCCCATCTTCTGCGGGGATGTGTAAATTTGACCTAAAATTGTGATCGTCAGAAAACGCCTTCACTGCTTCTAAAATGGTTCTTTACTAATGTGAAAGTTTTAGAAGATAAAATATATGTTAGAATTTGTGATGGAGCAGTTTTGGGGTAAAATGAAAAGAAGAAAATTAATACTTTAATTGTCTTAACGGTATGTAGGTATAAAAGTAAACATAAATTAATAAATGGGCAACAAGTTCTAGCTGAAGATTAAAAAAGTCATAACCTTTGAGTCACGTAATTATGAAGATAGCAAGCTCTGTAATAACCCGTTTTGTAATATTTATTACAGTTCGGGGTTTTATTACAAACACTTTGTAATATGGGTTGCAGCTATTTCATGCGCTATTTCATGCCCTTTAATTAATTGCCTGGAAGAAGAAATTGCGAAATACAAATTTTTGTTTACACAATCGGTTGTTGTTGTTGCCAAGTGACTTTAGACCTTGGCTTTGTGAAGTTCATTATTCATTGAGAACATTAACATCTCTATAATCAGAATTTCCATCTTACTCCATGCCTCGTACAACTCTTAAATGCATACATTTATTTTTATTTAGTAACACTATGATGCAGGCTATGGTTTTATCAAACCAGTTGACAATGACATGCCATCATTTTATATTCGCTATAGTTTGCCTGATAACAGAGGAAATGCATAAAAATGTATCACAACAACCGGTATTCATATATCACGTTTTACTGACTGGCTTCACGAACATTAGAATTTCGTTTCAAATTTTATTGGTATTTTATTACGCCAGATCTAAAACATTTTCTGCAATTTTCAGGAATTTAAACTAATTTATACGAATTTCATCAATTAATAAAGTATTCCCCAGTAAAGCATTGATATTCATCAGGAGGAATTCTAACACGGGTGATCAATATTACTACTAGATATTTCCTGTATTCTTTGCTTGCGTGGTTGAAGATTGAATATCATACATTTTTAAATAATCATTACGCAGTAGTTAAATTTGTTTTAAATTCTTGTCAATCTATTTTATATGATGGTATTACAAAGTGAAATTATTGGTGATGTTTTTATAACGAAAGTATTGATGTTTGAAAAGTTTCCAATTTTTATTATTACAATAGTTTACAATGCCATATGAATATTCTTGGAAAAATCCTTCTTTATTGATGATCCTAGTCACAGTAGACTTTACCCGGAATTCAAGTATTTGTGTTTATTACCCGTGATACAAATAGACTGACACCGTCACAATGAAAGTACGTGTACAAAGAACAATACTTTGTTTGTACCGCCTGCACACGGACGGAAAACAAATAAATTAAAGTTCCGAATTAGGTCCATTACTCATGATTGACAACAAACAACCTTAGAGTCATTTGAGCCAGTACCCAAATCAGCATTGATTAGTTTATTAACATATGATCCAAAACTACACTTATGTCATATGAATAAGCTTTAATTTTAGTAAATACTAGTAGTACATAGTCAGTTTTTCTCGAAATTTCATTTGTCTGAAAGTAATTGGAGATGCACAGTGTATGCTTTATTTTAAGTCTATCTCGCTTACAAATGCAAATCTCTGTTTTATTCCTTAATGCATTTTCTTGAAATAATTTATTTTATAATTTTCAATGTTCACTTTAGATTATGTCTATACAGTTTCCAGTTGGCAAAATGTCAATATGACATTATACATATCATGCTTTGGATCTTCCAAGCTGAGTTTGAATTTTATGAACATATAAAACGATCAAGAATGAATACTTTGTTAAATTAAAGGATTATACGCTCATCGTATATTCAACTTCTACCAACAGCCAGTAGTCGATTCCAAAACATCTATTTTACAAAAAACGTATGTTTACCAATCTAAACGACATTGTATGACATCCTGTAATGTTCGACAACATCTGTAGGGAGTTCAGTTACCGCGAACGTTACAGAACGTTCCGTAACGATACATTCGGAACTCTTCGGCCATTTGCTGCGAATAATCTCGGACATATTTAGGCGCTATTTTGAAACTACCGGTGTTGAAGTAAACAAATATATGGTCGTTTAGGCATTGAGTGATGTTTCGTTTTTAGTCCGTAAATTTTGAAACATCACTCATTGCCTTAACGATCGCATATTTGTGTAACAGATTAGATTATTCGCAGCGAATGGCCGAGGAGTTCCGAATGTATCGTTATGTAACGTTCTGTAACGTTTTGTGTAATTGAACACGCTACTGTTTCAAAAACATGTTCAGCCGACTTTCCTATTTTGAACGATAAGAAATTCAGGTAGGTGATCCCTTGTGTATTAATTTACACCTAGATGGAGTAAAAAATATGTACAAGTAAATTTCTTCATCAAGGATATTAGCAGTGCCCCTTGTTGGGTTCGTACCCTAGACCATTCGAACCTACCACTCGACCACAGATGATACAAACAGTTAATTAGGGACTTAAGTCAGTTATATTTCCCTAATAAAATCTGAAGCAATCCAATTGGTAAGTAGGTCCTTACAACTGGAATCCTCGGATATTTTCATTGAAGTCCTATGTAAGGCTAACAAAATATTTTATCTAATATTTTTCTGGTTAATGAAGATATTTAAAGAAGCGATAAAATTTAGATCGTTCTTTACCCTATGAATACTTAGCTTGAATTTCAAACAATGATTTACAAAAAGTTATGGGTAAAATCCGAGCAATCCAACTAATTGGACCTACCAATTAAAGAGTATAAATAGGGAAATAACTGACAAAAGTCACTTATTCAATGATATTATATTCCAACTTACCTAAACTCATTTTGGTCGGTGATTCAGGCGGTATCCAATACAATACCAATGTTAATGTGGCCAATAATACACATGGAAGAATCAGTATATACACGTATGTTGTGGCAGAACGACGAAATATTAGTTCATATGTAAGATCATGATATTCTTCCGGACAACACGCATAACTTTTTACGTTTCTTTTAGCTGGAGCATCCAACACTGTCCAGGCTTTATTTGGTACAAAATAATCGTCAGTCAACATTTTTTCATTTCCATTAAGAAAGTCTAAATGCAATTTACTGCCAGTGTATGCCCAGGATCCAAATTTCATGGAACAAGTTTGTTTATCGAACGGAAACGTTGTCACATCAATATCGCACGTGCTCATATAAATTCCCTGTGGTATCCACGTGACGTTCCCGTCATAAGATATTGTACATAAAGCGTCTCTTCTTTCTTGTAATCTTGTATCAGCACTGAAAATAAGGAACGGGAAACATTTTATAAACTATCAAATATTAATAGTGATTTAATGCAACAGTTTTGAAGACAATAGAAAATATCCCCGAAGAAAGTAACCATTTCAGCTTGCAGAATTATATAGAGAATATTTGTGTTTCGGTGTAAGATGGATTTTTATTTCACGAGTGAGCTAATGATGCAATATGTTCACAAGTGGCGTTGCCATGAGTGACAATACAATATCCTTAGCCCACGAGTGAAATAAAAAACGATCTTACACCGAAATAAACAAACTTTCTCTGCATTATAACCTTCAAACTGGCGTTATTATATGCTTAAGTTTAATATAATTTCTCTCTTTTGCATAGCTGTCCATCAAATCGGCGCATCCATGAAGATAACACATTTATTTTCAAACAGTAGAATATCCATTTTTATTTCACCGATAAATCCCGGTATTTCATCGGAAAGCATATAATAGTAATTTTTATTTGTCACTGGCGCATATATTTACCCCAGTAATTTAAATACTTGATATATGCTTGAATGCTCGTATTCTCCGTACATAGATTGGGATAACCATCTTTTTCGATAGTATGTGCAGCATTACTGTTAAATTAACAGGGTTAATATATGCTACACTGACAGTTGAATAAAATTGAACAACACTTCATGATAACTGTTAAAGTTAAAAACATTCGTAACTTCATTTTCCACGAAAACCAAGCCCAATTTTGACTAGATTTGATCGCAAACAAGGTATGGGTCAAAATCTTTGTATTTACATTTTATGATCTTTGACAAAAATGTTAACATTATGCAATTGGATAATGGATTAATTGCAACAAAAAACCATCAATAAAATCAGATACAGTGCCACCAATGTTCCTGGACAAATGCAACTTTGAGAATTACTTATCATGCACACCCACAAGTAATTTTGATACAACTTGTAACACGGGTCGATAGCGCAGTTAGTAGCGCGCCGGGATTTGGATACTTGTGCCCGAGGGGGTGCGGGTTCGAATCCCACCCGGGGAGGTTATACCATTCCATGAAAATTTGACAGTAATGTCGATTTTCCTCCATTGATTAGATAATATGGAGAAGTTTCCGGCCTTGTGGAAGGGTAGGTGAGTACTGGTTATAGACAATGGTCCAGGAAAGCTAGGTTAGGTGCGCTGGACGCCGTAAAATGACCTAAATTGTGTTGACACGGCGTTAACTCTAATAAATGAAATACATAAATAAAGATACAACTTGTTCTGGTAACATAGTTTGAATTTTGTATTGTTAAACTAATAAATGCTGATTTTGAAATTGCTCAACTAACTCTTTGTTTCTTTTATCTATGGGTTTGTGTAAATCGGTTAGTCCTGAATATAGTAGTCTGTCCAAGGACATTTGAATGGCACTGTATTTTACTTACACCATATATTTTCTCACATAGAAAACTTATACATGTTAAAATGCTCGAAATCTAACACAAAACTATATTGTAGCACATGGATGGCAACACATACAATATTATCCAAAAAAATGATTTAATGAAACTTAAAACTAATACCTGTATGCCCTAAGTAGATTTATACTCTTGGCACTCTGAGGGTGTTAAAGGGATACACACGGGGTCACTTACCTCAAAAGTTAGCATACCCAAATAATGTTCATTTTTTTCTCACCTGTCAAAGTTTGAATAATTTCACTGTGATTAAATACACTCTATCACAATATCACAATATCGCGAGTGTCAGACAAAGAACATGAAACCACCATGAAATTATTCATGTTTTGACAGTTTAGAAAAAACGTACTATACATCATAAGTTCACGTACAGTGTTTCATAATTTATGTATCGATATGTTAATTGCGCATAAAGTAACCTAACTACTTGCACATAAAAATAATGTTGACTAGTTTATCGATATGAACTTACCTTGTAATATCGCCAAGGTCTATAGTCATATGAGCTACAACAACTAATGGGGTGAACATAATTTTGTTCTTTCGGGGATTAAAAATGTCTTGACAAATGATTGAATGACATTATATAGCGCAAAAAGAGCAAAAATAGCCACCAACTTTCTTTCCCATAAAATCCATTTGATCCTGTAATTTTTCATCGAAAGCTTCAAATCCTCCACATACAAATAGATTCGAGGGTAAGCTAAGTCATGTGAAAACAGTAATTTGTGGAGAGGATTCGGTATAAACAATAACAAATTACAGACTATAGTGCGTACAAAAAAAAACCAAAAAGTGTTTTGGTAAACATTAAAAATGAGACAATTCATTTCAAGGGTAGGCAGTAATGAAATAAAAAATGTGTAATTCATTTTAACAAAATTAGCATGGTTGATAAACCACCACCACTTGGTAAATCATACTTGTTATGGTAGAACGCTTTCATTACACCAACAACTTAGACACAAGTAAAAATATCACAATTTGCTATTTTAAAGTCATCCTGGGCATCCCTCGTCGTGGGTTAGTTCATTGTATTGTTATTATAAACAGTGTTTTGTTTTTTTGTTCGAACTATAGTTTGGGCATTTTTGGTTGAAGAAGTGTTTTAGTTATATTACGCACTATTTGACTTCTTCCTTATATTTAACATTAGCAAGAACTTGACAAAACACGAGGTGTTTTGTATATTCTGAAGCTCATGTGACTATATACCCTAAAAACTAGATCATGAACACCATTGCATGTGATGGAATAGCGTTCAAGCTCTTCTATGAACAGTTTCAACGTATACAAACCATAGTTCTTTGCATTTTGTAATGGTAATACACTCTCAATATGTAACAATGGTTATACTTACAATATTTTGTCTTCATAAACACATGAATAAATCAGAATTAGAGATACCATTTATGTACACGTCACATATAACACAGCAGTACCATTTAAAAGTTCCTTTATGTTAGAAATGTTTGCAGACATTTATACAGCAGGCACTTAACAGCCAACAACAAATCATTCGATAGAAAAACTAAGTTATTCTGTTTCAATGGCTAGCTATCATGTAGGACAGTTGTCAGTCAAAGTCTACGTTTGTGCCAGGTAACTGGTTAACAGTTTAGATTTGAAGATTGAACTTTTTCAGGAAGGGTGGGTAGGTTGACTGACAAGCCATTATGTGACCTATACAATGTGTTGCAACTGCGTGAAACCCAACCAAAACAATCTAGATGGAATTATAAAGATAATAAATTCTTAACCAGAGATGGAAGAATCCGGTTCATTGCTTTTTTGTCACTGGTTATGACATTACGATTGGCTCCGACAAATGCGATCGTGCTCCTGCAACAGCCATGCTGAAGGTGCTAACTAGTTACTAAGTGTACAATCGTGTGGGAATTACCCTGCTTATTTCGTTCTAGTGTAAGAGCTTGTTTAAACAAAAACATAAATAGCATTTGTTTCAACCTGCGCTTTTAATTAAATCGGAACAAAATTTCACAAAGAAGTTAAAACCATTAACAACATAATTGTTAAGTTGCAACTTCCTTTTAACGTCTTTGAAATTTAGAACAACCGCGTGAGCATACCGTTGTAAATGTCGTCTATAATTACAATTGAAGAATCACGTGATTTCTTAGCCTGTAATATGGACCAATGGTAGAAACGATTACATGTTACATGTAATCGTTTCTACCAATGGTCCATACTACATGATGTATGCCAATATAAAACCGTTGCAACATACCTGCTTCATTTGGTCGATTTTTATTATTTTAAAACTTTAAAATTGTGAACAGACAAAATGGTTCTTTTTTAGAAAAAAAACAACAAAATAGTTAAATCACATGTATAAACTGAGACTTGGTACGGAACGTTACTCTTGAATGGTTATAATGCCTCCCTAGGTTATATAATAAATGTAAATATGAATGCACGTGTCGCCGCCAGATAGCAACTATCTAACGTGAAAGCAACGCGGACCACTTTAAAAAGAAAGATGGTAACAGCACAAATATCATTCTGAAATGAGCTGGCATGAACAATGCAGAACCAACTGCTATTAATTCACATACAAGCATACATAAATAATGAAACAAAGATAGCAGCTACGATTCTAAAGTATTAGAAGAAGTTGTTGTAAGTTCAACAATCATATTGTTGATATCACAAAATTAAATGTCAAGTACTTTAATTATCCCAAACGTTACACATATGGCATACCTCGCAATTGAAAGACGTTTCGTGTAATAGACTATTTCATTTTTTGTTATACTAATCCTGACAGTATGTCTAAATACTAGCAGGACAAATACAACACTTATCAAGCATAGAACAATTACACAGACACTTTATGTTAGTATCACTTGTTTGTCTTACTTCTTCGCCACTTCAAGAGGCTACCAATCAGTTTTGGGTGCAATAGGTCTTTAGTTTAAATACAAAAATATCTTTAAAAATGTTTTGCTACCTCAAAACCCATTCACTTAGACATACAATATATTAGTACATTTTAAAGATTTTATTGGGACCTTATGAAATAGTATTTTATTTCTACGACCAGTCTCCCTCTTACCACTAATTCTAAATCATGTAGGACAAATGTCAATCATTGACAGAAGTCTGCACCAAGTACCCGTTTTACAGCTAAATCCAGAGATTTAGCCTTTCTAGAAACGGTGAGTTGGTTGACTGAATGTCGTGATATGACCTTTACAATATGTGGCTAGGGCGTTAAAACCAACAAAAAGACCAGTAATATCATGAACTCTTCTTCAGAAAGTAAAACCAGACACACAAAAATAAATAGAGGCATGTCTCGGTCATAGTCTCGATATACCTGTATCTCATTGTTTTATAGGACAGGAGATAATAAGTAAAAACAAAGAATAAATTACAAACTAATCACGTGATATGAATTTATTGCGGAAATGTATCACAATCATGTTACTTGCGATGGCTTACTATAGTCTGTGAGAGTGCATTTGACTTCTAATTAACAAAAACAACAGAAGCACTATGATAGTCTCATAGCGCTCACCTGTATTGTTGTTATAGTTGCATTGTGAAATCTTACTTGAAGAATTTATAAATTAACATAATTGCATTTATGAACATGCCAAATATTAAAAGGAGTCATTGCGAGGTTTGTATATCATATATAACGAACCGGTATGATACCATCACCGACAGGTTAGTAATAAAAAGAAATGGTATTTCAAATTATACTGATACCGATTAAAAGCCACAATAGCCACCCTAACGACCAAAGAATCGGTTTACAAGATTAAATGCTTTGTTGTCAATAACTACGATGATTGTGGTCATAATTATTTAATAAAAAACACTGTGCGATTAATTTGGTCAGAGCATAAAATTAATTTGAAAGAATGCTCAAAGCGTTAGATGAAAGGTCTCGTAATACAAACTGTAATCTTTTTGTCAGGTTAAATAACCTAAACCGTTTACAAAATACAACATAATTTGTCACTTCAAGATTAATTAAAACTGTTTTGATGCATGATGTTTTTTTGCATGTGCTATGTGTAAAAGGGTAGGACGACGGACATAGAACGATCTGTTATATAATCACCTTAACACAAAATGTTCAGGTGATGCAATAAACGAAACTATTTTTTCACAGTATAACTTAAACATGACAATGTACTGAACTACGCGTAGTTTACAACACAAGACTTTGAATTACAAAACGGGAAATAACATGATGCATCCAATTAACAATAAACTTCAGGAAACTTCTCATCACTCAAAGGGTTAACATACTTTAAACGTTAAAGGTAACTATATACAAATGACATAAGCACATGAATCTAATAATAAATACACAATTAATGAACAAGATAGACGTTGAACATGGTAGTAAAATCATTTATAAAATAAACATTCAACAATGTAAAAAAACCTAACAGCCGTAAAAGTAAAATGGTACCCGCAAATGATCACACCAAAAAAATCATTTATTGCATTTTTGCCGTGGTTAAAACAATCGGTTACTGAAACAGGGGTATTAAATAACAAACTTTTTCAGCAGTTTTTTAACAATTAAATTGTTTGTTCCACGGAGCGTTTCGAACAAGAGATTAACAAAAATGTTTTATTGTTCCAAAACGTAGATGATATGGCAATATCTGAACGATGACACCAATATAACAAAATGTACAAACAATGTTTATAAGTTTATGTATTCCGATAACAACTCAAACGAAGCATTGCCTCATAAAGTGACAGCATGCTAATTATTATTATAGTGTGTTTCGTTAGAAAGGATGTATCTGCATGGTTGTACGAATTGAATGATGTTAAAACAATTGTTGTGATAACAATGACAACAAATGAAATGGGAACAAAGATCCCATTGGTGCATGCAATGGCTCCCTGTTGACATAGCAACCACCCAAATTTAAATAAAACAATAATATTTTAACCTCGTATCACAACAATATTATGTAAAATACCGACACAATGTAATTCACACACAAGAAACTGAACAACTGCTTTATGTACACCATGACACGAATCATCAAAACTTGATCTCCCGGCGGAAATGCAGTTCTCTTAGAATGTTTTCATTTTGTCATCTTTGAAGCTATCATTATTAATCAAAGCGCCGATAGCGCTGTCAGACATGGGGTTTTGGCAGAGTATATGGCTGTATACAACTCATGGAAGCAATACAAGGGACCTTTACCTTACATGAACTAGATAAAATATACACGCGCTTCTTATCGTCTGTATGTTAACGCGTAATGCGGACTATATTAATTGCAGTGGTAATTATCCCTTTATTTGCGCGCGCACAACCGAAAGTAATCGTCCGCGACAAATTTTGATGTGGATTTGCCACAGTCCACTACTAAACATGGGGAAATCCCATGTAAAAATCATCAATGCTTTGTCTTAAAAAACTTTAATGATAGTTGTCATTTTTCAGATCGTCTATTTCTGATAATAATAATACATTATAAATTTGTAGCTTTACTACATTAACTATGTGTTTGAAACAATGAAGAAGTTTCCCTGAAGTGATTTGCATATCCCATCACTGTGCTTAATGTTTTGTTGATTGAAATATATTCTTTATACTTAAATCAATTTATTTTAGATTATAATTCACTTTATCTACTGTCTTAAATTGATAGCAACAGTGAAATTGTTATTAACAAATTAAAGAAGGGGGTACTGATAACAAAAATGTCTAACTTAATGTATTGGTGGATGATTTAATGCCAAATTAACAGTCTTTCATCCATCCAGCAGAGGTTTCATTCCATTTGGTATTAGGTTATAAATGATAGATATTTATAAACCATTCTTATACCCGGTAATCATAATTTAACATCAGCACATCATCAATTCAATCATAAGCCTAAAGAAATTTGTATACAAGCCTTTATCGCCTTTTAAATTGTAACAAATATACTTATCTTTACTAAATGTTATAAACAAGTAGATATTCAACAAAACTGAACAGACACAATTTCAAACACTGACTTACTCAAGTCATAAAGTCTTCAAGTAATATAAGCCAAATGTGCAAAACATAAGTTATTTACTACGATATTAATTGATACACATTCTATAACAGTTTTAGATACATTTGATCCAACAATCCGTGAGATCAATGATGGTGCTATGGCAAAATTACAAGGTGTAGTCCTTTCAAATTGATATTAAAACAATGTGACTCTGCACAGCATTTACAGATTGTACTAAAGTAACAGAATCAACAAAACAATACAAAGTTAACATTACAAAGTGCATAAGTGAATTTATTGCTTAACTTAATTTACTTATCGTAAAGAAATGTTTAAAGCTACAACAAGGACATCAAACTAATCAAATTTATCATATTAAAACAAAGGTGGCCATGTTATGTTTGGTATGTTTTTATATGAATGAATGTTACTCAAACGTGTTTTACTATCATATAATGTAAATAAGGGTCTAATGAAATAAATTGAACAAAACCCCAAATGAAAAAGTAGGCCAATAAATAACATACATAATATGCCAATAGATCTATGGAATAATGAAAGATAATCATATCTAACGTGTCAAAATGACAAAATGAATGATAGTATTTTCAAACTGAAGATGAAATAATTAGTCTTTAACAAATTTGAAAATGTTAATTACCACAATAGGCGGTGCAATAAGTTATAAAATTGCTTCATAAAAACAGTCTAGAAATATATAGCAAACACGCGCCATGTCTGACTGTGGATCAGTTTTTAACTAGTAAATTTGGCTATCTAAGACATGCCCCAAACAATGAAACGATTATTTGCACTGTACAAGAGCAATTACGGCAAAACTAATTGTTAAAATACTTGAAAATGGTTTGATAAATGAGTTAAGAGGCCAATTAAGGACACCTCTTCAACTTGTTAGTGCACATTCAATAACATTTGTATTAATTACGTTAAAATGACAATGTAATGAGTACACTTTGCTGTTTGTCTCCTTATTAGGACACATGTGGCTGCACACAGACAATTATTCTCAACTTTAAATAAACTCTGTATATACTTTATGCACTCATCCATGTTTTGTCATTGTTTTGTTTCTATCAGTACATGTCTTATAATACACAAGTATTAGTACATACATATATAATGCGTCAGTAATGATCGATAAAATAGTCGATGTTCAATACCAAGTCTTATGCGAATTTATCTATTTTATGTTTAGCACTTGACATTGATACGAAACACTATTTTTTCGAATTGACCAATACAACGATTTAGAATATCAAACTATTTCAATACTAGATGCAGTTAAGCCAAACTGATTCTTATGTGAATTTATCCATTCTAATATTTGGTACTGTACATTGAATCGAATTACAGTATGTTTTAAGAATTCACAAATAAAAACTATATAGACTATCAAACTATATTATCGATATAGTTTTGCCGAGCAATATTAGTGTATCTTTGACTTCCAGATTTATTTCCAAGCTCAGATTTTACGGACGACTACTCACTGTAGATTTATCAACATTTTTATATCAAAACGATTCAACACTAAAAGATGTAGTTCTTTGATAAGGCAATAAACATTCGGACAACATACTAATCACATTACAAAATGTTCAGCATTATCTGTTCATTATCTCTCCATAAAATGTCTTGACTTTGATCATTAATTTTCTAGCAAAACGAAGTTCTGATACCATTATGGAATATAAAGTTGATTGTTTGTAGGAAATATAGTTCAACTCTTGGAGTAATTATCTAACAAAACTTTCATTAAAACATTTGGAAGACTCAGATTTCATGATTTCTGGATGAACAATAATAGAATTATCCAGGAATTGGTTTCACGTTAATGGATAATTACATTCATAATGTAACAGAGGTGTTGAAAGTTTTAGAGCGCGAAATTATTGGTTTCCAGTTATTAGAAAATTAGAAAAAATATCAATCAAGTCAACAATACCTAAATTTTCATTTAAGAATTAAACAATTCCCATTGGCACAATGTTCAAACCATTGTTTCTAAAATGCAACCAAACAGTAACTGAACTAATTAAAAGAAGTATTAGCTTAACACATTGAACCTGTTGTTTCTTGAAAATTAAGTTTTAGTTGAATCTTGTGTAATTTAAGATTAGTTTAATTGCTATTACTACGACTATTTCATGAAACAAGACTAAATTACTGTCATATGCTTGAATTTTATGTTCCGTACTCCCTTTACTACGAAAAATCAAAGACAAAACATACTGCAGAACAAAAGACGTAAAGAATACTACTAATTATAATTTGGAATTAATATTCATGAATATCACACTACCAATATTTTCCATCAAATGACTTACGCGAATGTAGTATTGAACTTGGTTGTAACTTCCTATTTATCCTAAATTTCAGTTCTATAGATCACATTTTACCAATTTAATGTCACCGTTCAAATTGTCGTTGACAATAGCAAGAAAAGCCAACACCGTGATACGTTTGTCTTATTATATACAAAATACACGCTTCTTTGTGAAGCGTTGACAATATATTAATTACAAAATGTACATCTTTTATGAAAAAATTGTGAACACACCAATAATACCAAAGGCAAGCAATTTTTGGCAGACTCTTCATGAAATAAATAAAAACTTCTTAGGTGATAAAAGAATAATTTCCTGTGTACAATCAGCACAGCGTGACACAAGAAATAATTAAATAGAAACAAGTATAAAACATTTGACAAGCATCCATTCATCATGTTGCCGATACAATTTGAACACTCGTAAAACAAATAACAAACAATACATTTATAGTAACAAAAACATTGGTGAAAACAGAAAAAAAATCATTAACCTTAATTAACATAAATTATTCAAACATAAATCAGACAAGTTGGTTCCTGCTTTTAGAATACTTTTTATGGATATTGATTTCTAAAATTGGAAATACTTACAGTAAAATGGATATTAATTATGTCAGTAGAAACCTTTTATAATAACTACATAACTCTTGCCAGGTTCGGCCATGACTTACTGATTATAAAATTAATGGTTTTAACTTGAATAACAGGCCATGATAGGTTTGAACCCCACCTAGAAACAAACTAATTTCATCCCTGAGCAAAACAACTTTATCCAGACAGCTTTCAACTGGCATTCCAGGAAGCAGACTAGAGAACGATTACTATCATTAGTTACAGTCAGTAACAAATAAAATACGTTTTTAAGTTATAATACGTTGTTATATATATATATGGAGTCTTTTAGACAAGAATTCCGTCTTCATATTGACAAACAATTTAAACATTTTAAACATTTTTAAACAAAACAAGGACATAACAAAACAACCAAGAGTATTAATAAACATATACACCAAACATAATGGGAGTTAAACCCAGATGAATGGTTAAATCACTAACCAGCATGTATATGGAGGGTCGGGATATGGGTTAGCTGGATAGGAGTACTACATGTCACGTTCAAGAACTTTCTTGATACTTTAAACATTGGTGCTACTGCTACATTGCAGGAGTGTTACCTTCACCAATTGTTAGATGTTAAACCATTGTAATGTGATCACTCCAAGACCATGTTGTTTTATTTAAGGGAAAGGTTGTACTATAGTCAGTAGACTAGAAAACAGACTAGAATAGGACGAAAGAATAAGTAGACCAGAATAAAGAAGAGTTAGTAGAGTTGCTTAGCAAAGGTTTATACAGAGTTTATATACATGTAGCTGTGTTCATCAAAGTCAACACTCATCATAGATATAAAGACAGGAGTAAACATATACGTAGATATACGATTATAAGTTTCATCAAAACCCATAACAAGAATATTAAACTATTAGAACTAGTTAAAGTTCTTATACTTTACAATTGTATTTCCACCTTCAATAGGCTTAGACCATTAAGAAAAGAAAAGCAAAGAAAAGAAAACAACAACAGAACAAAGCCAAATAAAATCGTTAGATTTAAACATCAAAGTGTTATATATATTATATATATTTAAAATATATAATAGTAACTAACTTATTGATCATTTACTATATCGATAAAAAAGAAAGAGGTGAAAAAAATGTAAACAACATTCACAAAGTAGTGAGCCAGACACCCAACAACTATCTAATAGGAAATTAAAGTATGAAAATACTCATAATATCATAAGTTAGGCAATTAAATTCATATATATCAATACCATGAACGACAACTTTTTGAATTAATACTTCATACACTTTTAGAATTAACTCCTTACATCGTTGTCGGCTGTGATATTGTTACACATGATTACACAATGATAGGGTAAATGATAATTATGAAAATATTTATTTGTACAATGAATTGATATTTTCAGAGATATGTCTCTTCCGATATTTCATTTATTTGGGTATTTTTTTGTAAAAATAAAATAATAATTTTGTTCGGCGTATCTTTGATGTAATACCTTCATTTGGAATAAACCCAATGCTCACAAGGGTAAAGATTGAGAAGAGATATCTGCAGTTGTTAGCAATTTTGAGACATTGAAGTTTGGAATCAATGTTCTTAAGATCTTCAGAAAAAAGCCTTGTAAGAATACACAGTCAAGATTAGAAATAAGCGAAGTATTTAGAATGAAAATAGATGATAGATAAAAGATGATAGAAATAAAGAATTGTACAGAAACTATTACAATCTTCAACATCATAAACACATTCAGACGTGTTAAAGGAATGGATCATGCATTGTGCAATGAATGTTTATTTCTGCACAATGATGTTACACTAACCATCTAGATATCAATACAAAAAGTTAACAGATCATACAGGAAGTTTGACATCACATCATCAAGAAAATCCTACATTCACTAAATGTTCAATGGAAGCTAAACTTCTCTTCTATTGAACTTTGACTGTTTTTTTGTCACGTGACACAAAGCACTATTACCAACCAACCCGACTATTATCAGCTGCTCATAAATATGACTGACAACACAACAGTCAAAGATGAACAGATGGTTAAAAGGAAAATCCAGAAGAAAACACGATCGAATATTAAACCAATGGCTTTCCATTCTTTTGCAATCTTTTCCTTCTTATCCTTTTCTTCTAACCGCTCCAGATACATGTTTATGAAGTCCCTCACGTCTGTCAGTTTTAGATCAATTTCTGCTAACTGTGGATCTGCCTCTATTTCGTCCTTTCGGTGAAGCAACAATTCTCTTGACCCCTTCCAGTTCTTTGGCCATTTGTTTTCACCTCCATTCACTAAACCCATGCCAGGTATTGCAGGTGGTATAAGACGTCGTTTGTCTGCCTCAAGAAATGGTTTGACAAGATTATCCATACACATAACTCTTGCAAAGAATTGGAACATCACCTGAAAAATAATATATTTCATATGTGATTATTAATCTGTACTTAGGCTTCAGAAAAATATGTTGGGGGGGATTGACGTGGTGGTAAGCTGCTACATATTGTTGCTTAGTTTACTATTGTGACACCAATTCAAATTGTAAGATGAATAGTAGTAACAAATCATTGAACAGGAAAAGGGAAAAATACAAATGCTATTTGATATTGTTTTGGTTCACATCACATGTTACTTACAAAAGTAACACATCGCTTTAGAATTAGATATGGTGTAGGGAATGACAGGTATTAAAAATCATTAGAACAACATTGACAACAAAAAAAAGTTCATTGTTTCCTTTGATTACTTTGATTACACAAGCATATCAATGTATATTGTTTTTAGAAGTTGATAGCTCTATTGCGTTTATTTATGTAGTGGTGTAGCACGATCAGATATATAATGAATAGTAAGTACCTCTCTGTAGTGATATTATAACGAAAAAAGCAAAATAATAAATATAGTTGGGTCCCTTACATGCTTAAAGTAGAATGTAATCAGATGACAACTGTGTTGAAGGCCACGAACAACTGTCAATATGTATTATAACAAGTCTTTGTTATTTAGAATCAAACAATAAATGCAGATGTACAGTGAGAAGAAACAGAATAGCAGCAGGCTACTTTAATATTTGATGGCTTGCTGTTGAATAGTTTGACACTGAATTCTGTGACAATTAATAAGCAATACTTGTAATTATATTCCTACCAAGACTCTAGATGAAATCTAAAGCTTTAACCACATGACATGTTATAGTAACGTTCAAACTATAAATTTAATTCAGCTTAATGAATTCATGTGCGTCAAACCGGGAAGAAATAATCGAGTATTTAATCATGTAACTGATAACAGAATCCAGAAGCTCATATGGAAAGGTCTGTATGAATGTTAAAGTCATATTGGAAATATTAATTCACTACCAGCCTACCATTTCTAATTCCCAGTAGACCATTCATCCACATCAAGTCATCATCAAGACAATCTTTTAAATAACATATTTAACCTCCACACATTGGTTGATCAATGCTTGAACACAATTTGTGAAAAGAATATTGACAAAATCAGAATTATGGAGCGGATTTTATTATTAACTTTTCCAAATCACGTCTTATTTGTAAAGTTGTATGCAATATTGTATTGAATTGCATTGAAAGGAAAAATACGTCTTAGAATAAACAAGAATACCACGATGGAGCCGAATGAGTATTTTTCTCATATAATATTTTCAGTGTATGCTTGACTTATGACCTACTTTATGATGTTAATATCATAAAAACTTTTTACGGACTTTTCGATTATAAAAGAAATTATACCATAATAAGCGTAGAATCAAAATATTAATCGAACAAATGACATAGTTTTTGATGTCAGGATGCATTTGTAAAATTCAAATAGAAAAAACCAAAGTAATAATGCGATTTGTGGTCCAAACATATTAAGCTCAGAATGGGTTTTCTGGGCGTATTAGCTTAAACATTTTGTCGCGTATATGCTTAGGATCTTGACACACAAGAAGTAAATGTTAAGTATTTAAGCGTTCGTTAAGAGGTATGCATTCAGGTGCATCTTGTGTCAATTACTAAATTTGAGTAAATTGATCCCAGGAAGTCTTAGATTCCTCTTGGTGTGTTAATGTTTTGGTTGAGCTAAATTGAGACATAATTTCTTACAAATTAAATAAATCATTATCGCGATCATTTTCTGGACCCCAATTACTACTCAAGTATGACATGTCCTTCTTGGGAAACTAGGATTTGAATGTATTTTAAACCACTGCCAAACATGCTACCAAATTATTACAAGCCCAATGACACCCATTTCAGTTCTCATTTCGATGCTTCATTAAAATGGTTATAAATTATTTTAGCATGTGTTTGTTTATACTTTAACAACATGCAACTATTATTTTTTAAGTAAATCTTATATATACGTTTACATATTTTATTGAAGCATCAGAACAATCTAAACTGTAAAATTTTACGATATTTTACGTGGGTTATACTAGTAAAGGCCATCCATGGATGAGAACGCACTTCATTTATATACATTCACGTATTGGATACAATGTTAATAGTGGTATTATGTTCATTCATACCCTTGTCCATCACTATTACACGAAGTATAAAAGTAGTAAATATCACAATTTAAACGATATATTTTACTAGAGAAACCCACTTCTTCAGAAAAAATTAGGCTCATTGTAGCTATATCAGTTGATATACAGGCATTATAAGGGTTCATTCAATGAGTAATTTATTTACTTCATTCTAAGATATCATTGAGGCAAAAGAAGAATGTGGCGTAGTCATAAACTTTAACTATTCACAAATCCCACGATACTAACGCTTTTATTGTTGTTAAATAGGAGGTGAGTGACACCGAAAAGCAACCAAGGCGACGTTATAAACAAGTTTTTTCCATGAATATCCTGATTATCAAACAAACGGCTGTATTTGATTTGCTATCAGTCAGTATCTTTTGTAACTTACAAACTGTGGACTATAAATTTGTGTGTTTGTTGGGTTTAACACTGTAGCAACACATTGTAAAGGTCATATAACAGCGGTCAGTCAACCTACTCACTGTTCCTGGAAAGGCTAAATCCCTGGATTTAACTGTTAACCAACTACTAGGCGCATACTTTAGTCAGTGACTGACAGCAGCCCTTCATAATTAAGAATCATTGGTAGAAAGGAGAATGGCCGTAGAAATAATTTCATAACCAATATCCACTAAAGTATGTCCCGCCCGGGAGTCGAACCTACGACCCCTCAATCAGTAGACTTGCGTGCTACCAACTGAGCTAGCCGGGCGGCTGTGGACTTGAAGTCATTGACATATAACAAAGCAATTCTTAATTCTAAATATATCATGAATATAAGGTTTTCGTCCATTTTGTGTTAGCTTGTATTGTCTTTGAATTTAACGTATCTTTTGTTAGTATTGCTTTGGCTCTTTTTGACATATTGTTTGCTTAAATTGCTTACTAGCACTGACTTATTGTCATACTATCTGATTGTTTAAGTAAGAAGTCATATATATTATGTTTTGAATAAAATTACTTTAAGCAATTATCACCAGTTGAATATTAAAACCAGAGGCAAATGTCTTAGGTTTAAAATGACAGTAAGTTGAGTCCGAGTCGAAATTACTATGCGTTTCAATGCTAGTCTATATAGTTATCGTACTAAAATGAACTTCTATTTTCAAAATTGTACATCCAAATTAAAGTCATAGTCATAACGGCATGGTAAATTTTAATGCAAACTGTTGCAGTCTCATTAAACTGAATTTTGGTTGTATGATTACAATATAACCAAAACCCAAATTACAAACACATATTTAAGGGTTTGACTTTCTTACTGAAACATTTATCTATTTATTAAAATTATGGGAAATTGGCTGCTTAATAGCTAATCAGTGTTATGTTTCATTAAGAAATAGTCATTTGCAATAGCTAACTAGAATATATGCCTTGATGTACAAGATAGGGTTCGAATATTATGACTAAAGTATTCCTTTAACGTTTTGAACATTGTCCTTCATCCAGATATCGTGGCAATCGCTTTCAATTTAATAAAACAAGTGAGCTTTCAATCCGTTTTCATGCGCGGTGATGAATCACCTTGGCTTGCTTTTAATTACAAAAGCAATTGGACACTCTAGAGGAAACCTGTTTTTAATACAATCACTCCATTTTAGCATCTAATAATCTAGCAATTCTTTAATTGGGCGTTGAATCACTCGTTTTAGAAATCAGAACAAAAGCTGCAGACCCAGACAAAGATTGGATACCAGATAATCAATTTTGGTTCGTCATAATCATGAAGTCGATAAGATTCATTTACTGATTAAATAAACTTAGATTTAGTATACTTAAACTTTATTTTCACTTACCTTTTTCAATAATTTTGGAACGGGTGCCCTTGAACCGTAAAATGACAGATTCACCACAAACACGTTAAGGAATGTCGACGTTGTAATCAAAATCATATTTAGACAGTAGTATGTACCTGAAATGTAGAATTTTCTTAGTTCATATGAGATAGCAGTCAGTGATCAAACTTAATGAATGTGATAAGTATTGCATGATCTTAAATGTCAGTGAGGAGATTGACAGACTTGTGAGAGTATCCCAACTAATTTTGGTATAATATATTACAATGAAACAAATTCATCAAACTGTTTTGACCTTCACTTTGTTTCTAAAATAAAACTAAAACTATATATTTAGCCACTATGGATAAATGGGCAAACAGTTTATTTTACGTATATTGATATCCGCATTTTTTTTTAAAAAAAAAGCTAAAGTGTTAAATCTTTTTACGAATATTGACACTATAATTAGCATGTGGGCTCACAATTTAATATCAGGGTGGTACCCTTGATAATCTATAAACAATGCATCAAAATACTTGTGCTTTTTTGTCCAGAGGTTCACCTACAGTAATTAATCTAGGTTTGAATGCTTCTATATCAGTTTTCATTACGACAATATCTTCAACAAGTGTAAACATCGTAACCATGCGGCAATGGTTGTCAGAGCAAATCAATCTGAGCTCCATAAAAAACAAAATGTTTTTAAAATATCATCAATCACGAAAATGTTATCCATCAATCATGTTCTCCCTAGACCTTGAACTTATACGAGAACCAGTAGTTTTTGCCATGTAATCAATTAAGAATAATGCTTAAGTGACATACTGCAGACTTCACGACTAAATTAACTATGTCACTAATTTGTAAACCAATAGTTACCCAAAATTGGAACAGAATCTGATGCAGGTGGCATATTCCTTTCGAACATCAACAATAGCACAAAGAAGGCCATAAATATGCTCATTCCTGAAATAAAGCGTGCATTGACATAAAACATCTTTAATAGTAAAATACTACGTCACATTCAAATATTTTTATACAAACAAATAGCGTAAGAAAAACTTTAAATTGCGGCTTTTATATCAAATCTAAGACTTTATTTAAATCGGACGCAAATTATGTTCTGTTTGGATTGATCAAATTAGCTTCATGGTACTAATAGTGTACTATTCCCATAGACTATTGAGATTAGAAGGGAATATAACCCTGGCCATAGTTTCCTTCATTAATAACGAATGTTGTCAACGTCTGTGTAAAACAACATGCGCTTAAGATATATTTACTACAAAATATTAGCTTTTTAGTGTTAGAAAGAAGTCACATGATCGTATAGGAAATTAGCAAATTACTTTTTATGACCATATAGACTACAAAAATGACCAGTAGATACATATATACTATTTGATATTTACAATTCATCGATAAATGCCTTTATGTATATTTTTCAAACATTCAATACCAGACAAACACACTGACACAGTTTTAAATGTTATTTATATTTCTAGACGTAGCAATGTTTTTAAGAACTAAATTAACAACAATAGCAAAGTCGCACATTCTAACGATGTATAGGGGCGTAAATTAGAACAAGTTGCGTCTAACACAAATCATATGGATTCGCACATTCGTTTAGTGATCGATAGAGAACTCACTCGATGGAGTTTACTATAAGCGGTGTGTGGAAATAGAAGCAGTCAGTGTGATTAAAGATGGCTAAGAATTCGAGACGCTTCCCTTGCATCAATTAACCGTCTACATCTCATCAGACATTCATATATCAGCGACATATTAAGCTAAATCAATGACATGTGTAATATTATGTACAATAGTGGAAGATTCATTTGTTCATTATGCTCGTTTTGTATCAGATATTTTAACATTCTTTTAATATGCAATGTGTATATTTCTATCGCTATATCGTTTATTGTTTGTTATGACCTCATTTTAACGTCGTATTCAACACATTTAGGTCACATATATGACGGCCAGCTCTTCCTACTATAGGTTTCCTGGACACTTTTCTATCACCAGTACTAACTTACCCTACCACGAGGCCGATAACTCGTGTAAAGGGTATGACCTACCGCGACCGGGCTCGAAGCCGCGATCTCCGGATTAGAAGTCAGACATGCTAACCACTACGCCACAGCCACGGATTTTGCTCAATCTAGGAATGGAATAAACGGTTTGAAAAATGTCAAATGAATCACTTTATTAGTAATACATGTTTATGTCCAAATTACAAATAAAAAGCAAAAGCCAGTACTGTCAATAAATTAACTACGTGTTTGGCATATTGCTTCCAAAAGGTAGAAAACTGGACTACAATAATATATACTTTCGCATTTTTCGATTGAAGCTCCTTACTTTTTTTTCAACAAATTACATAAAAAGTGTGCCACTATGTGTATTGTAAATGCATCATTTTAATGTTTATTTTGGTACTCAAGTCTCAGTTATATAGTAAAATATAGCAAATATTTAACCACTGTCCATTCCAAGTCGGAAACCTATTAGGATTAGTTACAGTACTTAATTCAGTCATATTAAGCTAATTTGGTATGACACAAACTTTATTTAGTTTCTTTATATGGCAAAAGTCAATGTGAAAAGGAACATTTCAAACCACTATATAACGTATTGCTTTGGCAATTCATGTTATTTACATTATTCTTATATAGTACTTAGTGTTCTAAATATAACTCTACCAAAAGGTATTTCATTTAAAATGGAACTCATATTGCAAATATTGTGCGAACTTAAAATTAAAGTATGATGATCTAGCGCAAATTGACCCATCAAACACTAGTGACTAAGCACGAAAAATAGTTGAAACAAACGCAGTATTACAATTAGCTGTACTTACATGTGTTAATGACTAAACTGTGTATATTGTTCAAATTGTGATAGTTGTTCAATTAAAGCATATGCAATAGCTTCTAGATCGAAAACTAGATTAATTTATTTATGAGAAAATATAAAGTATGTCAAGGCGCTATTGAAATAAATAAGTGAATTCTGGACATGACTCAATCTCCGTTAACAGATGTCCTGTAGAGCATTGTCGCACAAGATCTCTACTATCTCAATGGAGGGTGATGTCGAGATGACCTTTATATCGACTCATTAATGCGAAGCTTTCATCTAGACGAAACACTATACATAACATTTTGATTTCGTAATTTCTATTTTAAGACCAAGGTATGCAAGCTATTAAACAGCGGTATTATTCACAG
This sequence comes from Mactra quadrangularis, assembly GCA_025267735.1. NCBI lineage: Eukaryota > Metazoa > Mollusca > Bivalvia > Venerida > Mactridae > Mactra > Mactra quadrangularis. Next base: position 57,686,150 of record CM046303.1, on the reverse strand, counting down.
TCTGCGATTGGACGGCTCATTTCAAATTGCGTGACGTAGACGATGTAAACAAGTTACGTATAATAACAATTTCGTCATTAATATTATGATGAGAAAAGGTCACATGTACGTGTCCCTCGTTTGAGAAAGGCCAGATCTAAATTAGCGAGTAGGCGAGCGGAAATTTAAGTTCGGGATTTAATCAGATTGAACATGACTTTCCAAACAGATGACAGTTGAATAAGTGAACTAACAGTGTTGATTAGTAAAGCATATGTTTCTCAAATATGAAAATATTTCATAAATATATCCACATACATCCAGACTGATTCTCAAAGAAATATTCAACACTAATTTTTCCTGTGTCAACCAAACGCCTAATGATATAGCAAACTAAATAAACATCGGCTATTTCGTACAATTTTACCACAATTTTTATACATAATATTTCCTTAATCTTAGTTCGTAAGAAGTTATCTTTAAATACTAAACGTGACATTTGTACATACAAATTTGTGAGTGAATTTCTTAAAAGAAAGACTTTTACAGCGTATTTTCGAATGTTGTTACAATGTAAACCTATGAAAGATAAAGATACCGTAAGCTTTCAGTATCCTGATTCAGACACACTTACCATGGAAAGAATTCATATAGTTGCCCTAGCATTAAGAATCCTGCGTTTTATCACTAAGCCACATCTATGGCTACTCGAGTTGCGTTTACCAATCGGCAAATGTCCGAATCGATCGCATATGATTTCGGATTTGTAATGATTAAGATCATTTCAAACGAACAAGTAAAGGCTCTCCAATGAATACAAATGATAAATATTATTAGTTTGATCTTACGATTATGAACTAAGTATTTTAGCGATCTCAAAACCATTGCTAAATGCGTCCATTTTGTCAAAATCAAATTAATATACTGCTTTCATTTATCGTTTAAATACATTGATTTAATTTAAATTTTTGTCACAATAAAATGTACCACATGCAAAACAAAAATGGTAATCTAAGTTTTTATTGGATTTAACGCCATAACAACGCATAGTATAGGTTATGTCACGGCGGTCAGTCCACATACTGTTCCTTGAAAGGCTAAAACTCTAGATTTATCTGTAAACCAACTACTAAGAGCATACTTTCGTCAGTGAATGTTCATGACTAAGCTCCACGAAAGTATGCCCCAGATTATCTATGTAAAGGAGGGATATTTGTATATATGTGAAACTATACGTATACGTGTATGTTCTTTGGTGACTGCGGATACATGTAGTTAATGACATAATGATTTATAAATATATTTTTTTTCGAGGTTTATAGAATGTAAAGGTGGGTCAAAGTGATGTTTAATAGCTGTGTAATTATAACGCGAAGTAATTGATACAAAATATTGCCAACATCTATAAATACTTATAAATGTTGACCGGTTGACAACATATAAGAAAAAAATAAAACATAGACTAAAATTCTATAGATATTGACCGTACTATTAACACCATGAAGCATGTTGAACCATATCCATATATCTTAGCATTTAATTGTAGAAAAATGCGTATAAAGTTAAGTAGAAATGTTTAAAAAGTTAATTTATAAACATATATAACTAGTTACTAACCTACCGTCTAGAGACAAAAGAACTTTAAGACAATCTTACTAAATGAATATACAACAATGAAAGCTTACCAAGGGCCATCTTTGTTGGTGATTCAGGAGGAATCCAGTAGAGAACAAGTGTGAGTGACGTCAGTAATACACATGGTAAAATCAATATATACGTGTAGAAAGTTGCAGACCTTCTAAATTCAATTGTGTATGTAAGGTCGATAAACACACCCGGACAACAATTGTACGTTAAAACATTCCTTACTCCGGGGGTTGCTAACACTGTCCAAGCTTTATTAGGAACAAAATAGTCAGCAGTATTCATATAATGTTCATCGCCAAGAAAATCTAGATCTAATAGTAAACCACCGTATGTCCATGATCCGAATTTTAAAGAACAAGTTTGTTTATCAAATGGAAATGTTCTGATGTCAATATCGCATGTGCTCATGTAGATTCCTTGAGGGATCCAAGATATATTTCCGTCGTAATTTACGGTACAAAGGGCATCTCTTCTTTCATCAAGACGTAAGTCTGCACTGAAATTGTATGGAATCGACTTTGTAGGCGAAGTTTTGGAAATTCAAATTCAATGTGAATGATATTGGTAGCTCTAAAATTTCAAAGTTTTAGAAAATTGTCATTTTAGAAAACATTTGGATAAATAAACAGCCAAAATGCCATGCTAACTGACATGAAAAAGCATATAGGTCATCCTTTTGCAGAAATTTCATGCAGCAAGTCAGAACTGCAACATTAAATGTCTTCAAAAAGAAAAGATACCGCTACATGTAACGTAAAATTTTGTTATTGACGTTGAGAAAATTACATGACGTCACAATTTTGTTTTTATTTTGTTCTGTACATATACACACGTAAACAAGTGGGAGGATGACAGACTAAAATTTGAAGGAATTTGAGATGAAGAGCAGAGAAAAAGACAAACGATTCGTGAACGAAAAATCAGAGAAGTTTACCAATATCAGACACGCATAGTTGAACACAATAAGTATGTACTTTGACAGAGGAAGAGACGTGACAAAAGAAATAGAAAATACAGTAGTAGAAACATAGATCAAGATAATGCTAATTCGGAAGAATATTTAGAAATGTAAGGAAGTGAAAGAACAATATATATTTATAACAAAAAGTACATGAAAGAGAAAAGGCCAAAGAGTGAAATTTGGTGCAGACGGCAACAAACAATAATGAAATTCAAAAATGGTAAGTCAGGTTCATTTTCAATGAAATGTACCGAACAAGTAAGAAATAGAAAGTGTTGGTTATAAAACCTAATGGTTTGTGTACAGTCAACAGATTGGTGACAAAACAGACATAGAACGAAGACAGACAGTAAAATATATAAAGTGTACAAAACTGAAAATATATCACAAAGGTATATAACTAGACAGTATGAGATTGAAAACAATCCCAGATTCTGACACCTGAAAACTTCTCTTTAGTTCATCTAAATCGCTACATAACTACATTAGAAGGTACTCAAAAAAGATAAGAAACGTCTATACTAGCACTGATGATGAGATGATAGAATAGTTATATTACTTAGATATGGATAAACAGTACATTCAGTTGGAGTTTGGAGGCACATGTCGACAAGTGTTATATTCCGGGGCTCACAAATCATATTGCGGACTTATTGTTCTGGATAAATCAGTTCTAATAATTCACACTATGTGTTTGCGTAGTTGGTTGAATGGCTCATTGTTCAACAGGAGAGGTGTAATGTATACATAGGGAATGTGGTTAGAATAAGGTAATTAGACAAACATCTGAGGAATGGCGGTACTGATTTGATATATATATATATTTATGTATTTCAAATATTTTGTTCACGTAAATGATACAACCGTGATATAGAAAAATATAAGTTCGGATAACATATACCTGCGCACGAAATATCACACCTTTCTCGGTATTATCACGTTTTAGTTAGTTTATGTACATGAATACAGATTCATATCACTTTTTGTTTACTTAAAGACATACAAACCAATTAAAGCAAGTTATAAAATGCATTGAACTGAGCTAAATTTCTGACTTAAAGACCCACTAGCATTTGAATATTAACTGTAAGATTGTCACTACAACTTGATAGATAGATTTGAACCAAGATAAATTGCGTATCAACATTTAGCTTAGTTGTTTACATTTCTTTGAGATTGTTCGTTTTCTCAGCTTGGACCACAATGTTATGTTACAATAAGACAGCAACAAAAACAGGAAAATCACGATTGCTTGAAAAACGTCCTCAACTCATCTAAACACACGCATATTGAATAAAAACAAACATCAAATTCGTTAAAGCTTCACAACAGTCACTTTATCTTGCAGATATCTGCAACACTGTGAATTTATTACTAAATATTCCCGGCAATCTTTCAGAGAAAATTTTCTTGTTGTAACGAGTACACTATTCAATCTAGTATACTTTGTTTTTTCGTTTGTTGGGTTTAACGCCGTAGCACACATTTTATTGGTCTTATAACGGCGGTCAGTCAACCTACTCTCTCCTCCTGGAAGGGCTAAATCTCTAGAATATCTGACTAATCTCTGACTAAGCGTATATTGTCGACAGTGACTGACAACTGCCCTACATAATTAAAAAATCATAGGTAGGAGGGATAATGGCCGTAAAGATAATTTCAAGACCAAGCTACACGAAATCATGCCCCGCCCGGAAATCGATCCCACAACTTCTCGTTCAGTAGACTTGCATGCTACCAAATGAGCTAGCCGGACGGCTGTCTAGTATTCACTAACGCAAGTTCCCATTGACGTTACGAGGATCAATTGTAAATTCTCAATAAATATACAGTTATATTCATGTAAAATGCTTTGACAATTTATTCAGTGCACCAGTTCACCATAGAAATAGTCAATTAACAAACAACTCGTTTATTGTGTAATATGATTAGATTAGGAAGAACTCTCATTACAAATAGTAAAGGCATTACTAAACTTCCACAATTCATTGAAATTGAAAACATCATGGGTCTCAAATTTGTTGCATAACTAACGGTTCTCAAACCAACGCGTTTCAGTAACCTAAATAATAACAAAACTGACCAGGCTAGACAGTTGTTTATATCCATTGTATCCATAATGTAATGTTTTTGTTGTTTTTGGTTAATTTAACGCAGTTAAAGGTCATTTCAAAGGCAGCTCACCTAATCTAGGTTACTTTTATACTTATCAATAGCCGGTAGTCACCTATCCGTACCTTCCAAAGGCCGACAACTTCTCCGTATACCTTATGAATTAAGAAAATCGACATAGTTGTCAAATATCATGGAAGGGTAGAATTCAAACCAGCGAACCTTACTGAACGCTTGTAACGAAATCTACTGTGCCTCGGATCCGGATCTTTGTGCAACAGTTTCAAGCTCATAATTGTACACCGTTTAGGGACAGAACACTGATGAGGCTACTAGCTTGTGTGAGAATCAACTGAAGAGAGTGTCCGCTGGTACTGTTAAGACATGTAACGGAGTATTAGCACTCATTCTTGTGAAGAATTGCAATCATATTTAGAACCTCGGGAACTTTTATTCAATGCACGTGCTGCATGTCCCACGCAGACAAATTTAATGGAAGTTGCATTAAATTGGAAAACTAATTTTCTGCAAAAATCTATCTTGATTAAATTTCAGCCAGCAAGGGCCGTAAGCGTTGACAATTTTTATGATTTTCCAAATTAGTTCTTTGGAAACTCTCGTTTACTTGAAAGTGATAGTTTGTAATATTCGGCTGAAATTACTAGAGTGAAGTACGGAATGTTTTAACATGTAAAAACCTGGAACACCCATCAATATTGGATTTACAAGTACATTTTAGATTTAATAATTAACTCATATCTACCTAAACGCTAATAAGAGAGAATTCTAGAATATTACTCACCAATACAAAATTACATCATTATTTATAATTTGATCTGCAAACGATTTCAAAGACGCCATAAATGAAGCCAATCTTTATAAAAAGGAATTTAATTATTTGTATATTATTATACCCTACTGTGATTGTTTAAGAAAAGCGTAGTTTTATGTAAGAATAAGATTTGATATCATTAACTATCGGTGTTTTTTTTCTTGATTGGTTCGCCATGATTTAACAAAGATGGCGATAGATGTTTAATGTCTATGTGTTTAAAAGATCTACAATTGATGATAAGATGTATTAACTAAACCAGACATACTGTTTTAAATAATTGAAGACTTCAACTACAGGTGGTACAATCATTTTAGTGCTACAATCATTTTATCCTAATGGTCTACAGCATCTATTATTCCATTAAATAATCAGATCTATTAAATTCTAGTATTACGAGATGTTTAGTACCCTCTTGATGGAGTAAACTGAGTTTATAAATGTGGATAATAATCTCAATTTCATAAAAACGATGATGCTGATATTGATACAGAGAAACATTGAATAGTTGTATTCGTACAAATGTTCTAAGATAGTGACTCAACAGTCCATTTTCATCTGCCTGAAGTTGGTCACAGTTGCATGCTTAATGCATATTTGGTATAATCTCCGTTCAGCAACTTGATTTTTTGGTTATGTACGACAGCAAAGTCACCCTATTAAACTATTTCAAGACACTTCAGTACTTGTTTACCAATCTACAAGAAGTCAAGTTTCATGTACATAAGAAAATTGACATGAAATTACAAACAAACAAGCAGTTATTTCGAAGAATAATCGACATTCGAAATTAATCGTGCTAACACTTCAGCACAGTTTATAAAAGACCAATTGCAGTTGAGTCGCATACTACTAAAAATAGCAATAAATTCAGAAAGTCAGCCCCCTACATTGAAATATTTGAATGTCAATCAAAGATTTAAATGTCATTAATTAGAGGAATCATCCTTACATTGCCAAGAATTGTGTTCATTCTCCTTTAAAGATCTCCATCTGAATCATATTCGTCGGTACTTTGGATTAGTGATCATAATACATGTACCAATTTCAATTAGTGGCATTAGATACTACAAACATTAAATGTTCTACATTTCTTAGTGGCATTAGATACTAAAACCATTAAATGTTCTACATTTCTGAAGACTACTGATAAAACATAACACAATTCCCCTGCGTTAACAAAGCAACGAATCAGATATTGAATATATATAAATGTGAACTCTGAAGTAAACACCTACACATTGCCAATAGAAGAGCGTCATTTAAATTCTTTACAGTATCAAAGTTAAAACATCAAGCGCCGTCCAAGAAAATGAAAAGGCTTATATATTAATGTATACAAGGTAGAAAGAAGAAGATATATTCTATAAATCTTCACTTGCATTATAATTTAATATATCATCAAAAGGTAACACTGTAACACTGAATATCAAGACATCTGAAAAGTCATTGTCTTCACTTACTTTATAATTACTGTTATTTTTGTCATGTATAAGTGAACATCTTTCATTCAGAGAGATACAATATGTCATTATATATTTGTGTTCAGAATATACTTAAGCCACTGGAATGTTTTATTACAGAGTAAAATGCTGGTGTTGTTACTAAGCACGACAATGAAATATATATACTGGTGAACTGAATAAGAAAGGCAACATTTATATTTTGATGTCTACGCTTTAAGTATACTTAATTTTACAGCAACTAATGATGTATATCATAGTTATTAACTAATCGATTTATCGCTTTGTTGAGAGCCTTTGGAAGAAATAAATTATGCAAAAGTTTTGATATACATGTATTATAATGAATAAGAACATCTGTATATGAATGCATCATCATTTGACACGTTACTTTCAGCATTACCAGATCATGATGGTGTTGCAGATATCTATTACCTTAACGTCTTTCACTTGGTCAGTTCCTATATAACAAATATCTAATATACTACATGATACAATATATAAATATATATATGAGGTAAAGCCTAAGCATGTGCTTTAACTTTTAATTTCTAACTGAAAACTGATGTTCTATTTTCATGATATGATTAAGTTGTACATTAGTTTATCAAGTAATTGTAATACAGTTGATATAAGTTTCACATAAGTAGCTCAAATGTAACCTTTTATTTTAATCTAAATATCAAGAAGTTGTTCAAATGAAAGTATAATGAGTTTTATTGAATCACGATTATATTATCGTATATGAATCATTCATGGCAATGGAATAAACATTAGAGTCATTTGTAAGACGATTTGTTTAATGTGTTCAATGAGCTAGTCAGTGTCCAGCACGTGCGTACAGGCATGCTTCAGTGCGTGTAAGGACATAATACTTGTATTATGTAAGCAGGATGGTTGAATCTTCACTTCAAACGACAATAACAAAACTAGCAGTTTAGGAGTCTGAATATTTGACTAGAGTAGCGTTCTGATGTTCAATAGATTTAAATACAACGCAAAGTTTTTTTCCGCTGTCGACGCCGTAAATTTTAAACTGAGACATATAACACATATACATCTAGAATGCATGATAAAAGATAAGGCACTACTAGGCACTACTCGAAACTGATTCTAAAATCCATACATTACTCATGTCTCATTTCAGGTATATTTGAAACATGAACTACTGATGATTAGAGTTTGTTAAACAATTAAGGAAGGATGGGAGTAGAATAGAGTGCAATGGTAAATCAGGCAAAAGCTAAAAACCCATTATCAGGGAGATTACCAAGAAAGTAAGATTGTGTTGAAATATGTTCTTCATCTGCCATGCTGACCATTGATATTTAATTATATTTGGATTATCAAATGACTTCATTAACAACAAGGGCTATGGTTTATGCTCTTTGCAACTTTCAAGGTTTCTCAAGATGGTTATCTTGCCTCGTCAGATGGTTTCTTACCTTCACATATTACATATTCTTACACGTGTGAAGTTACATTTGCAAATATGGTGTTGACAGACAGACAAAGAAATGTTTATAGTTCAAAAGACTTTTTATATTCTTGAAACTTGCAATATGATCATTTGGTAAAACAAAAACAATTAGAACTCTTTGTATTATTTATATGTATGTTTGTTAGTGTCTGTGCTTACCTCTTAAAGGCCACACTAATACGTCGGTCATCACTACTTCTTTGCCTGAATGTGCTGTCTAAAACACGATCCATGTCCAGAATTAAACTCAATGTGAAGCAATTGGCAAAACATTTACCTGATAGAAATACTTAATGACTGTTGACTGAACTTCTGTTAGTCTAAGCTATCTTTAATAAATAAACTTGAACATGCTCAATAGGAACAAGGGCTAAATATGGGAAGGTATTTGATAAAGCAAACGATTCATGCAACATTGGCTGGTTTTAAACACTGGCCTAACTCAACTACTTATTTAGCGTTTACTTCAGACAATGAGAATAATTTCATCTTTAAGTGGTGTATAAAGGGTATGTTTCTGTTGATGAAATGATATCTATTCTAAACACGATTCAGATATAAAAACAAATCTAGAGTAGGCGATATTACGTCTAGAATAATAGAAGTGCATTTTACATCAAAACTTTGACGACAAGAAATACTAACAATGTAGGATGTTCATTGGTTTATGTCGAGAGTATAAAACCAAATGGTATTTGGGATGTATATAAATGTCTATAGGACGCGATAGATGTTGAGATATTGTTCAACAACTCCATTCAGGTAATCTTATTCCTATATGGAATAATTTATACATACAGCAATTTATACTTGACAATGTTCTATTTAAATGATTTAAATTCATTTAAATGATTATTCAGATAATTTTCATTTAAAAGACCATGGCAGTAATTGTCGATTCATACAATAAACTATAATTGCCTATAAAACCAAGCACTAAAACTAAAACTTTGATAATCTCACCAATACCTAGAAATACTAAAACAGTGCAACTTATAGATAGCGATGAAAGTAGTTAAAGAAACTTCAAAGCATAGTCAAACTGATAAAATGCACTAACACGAAAATAAACATGATTTTTAAAGACGAATGTAACAAAATGCGTATAATACAGTAGTTAAAATGTTTTTATCAATTGTTCGAATAGTTTTATCCTGAATAAAGTCTATATCAACATCTTTCGAGTCCACGTAAGCTAGATTTAAAGGGAATAAGATAATATGATATGATGAATTAGATATGTCTGAGTACACTTAATTACTTATAAAGCAATCATTAGTGAATATCTATTCCATTTGGTAAAATGTTTAAGACATTGCTGTGGAGACAATGAATTTTATAGAAACATGTTGATACAGGAACCGTTTGTGTGATAAAAGATGGTTGTAAAATAAACATTCGGTCTAAATTAGATGCAGTTACTAAATTTAATAGTATGTCTAATGATTGCAATACAAATATTTAAGTATTCAAGCGTAACTAAACCACAAACGTATCAGAAGTAAACAACATTATTATTATCCCTAATTCACTCATTGTGTGTTCAGTTTTAAAACGTTTCAGTGTCACAAACTCATTGGTAGCAGTGACTCGAAATAGGAACAGTTTTATATGAATGAATAAAATCTAATAAATTTAACAATTGAGTTTGAAACTAGGTGCAAGTGTAAAGGTGAATGTAATAAAAAAAGTAAAGTAGGCACTTACTAGTTATACAGTTTAATGTCCGGTGTCCAGATCTTATCGGATGGAATTCGTATTTCTTCAACCCCTTCATAATCACCTGGTTTCCAACGTAAAAATTCATCAACCCAAAACTGTAAACCATTCAAATATAAAGCTAGTATAATAATGTTTGCGCAAATGTTTCTAATACAATTTAACTCACACAGTGTTGGATACTTTTTTGTTTGTAAGGTAAGGTGATTTGGAAGGGAAGAGTCAAATGTTTTTGAAGCGTTGACAAATCAGTGACTTTTTAATGCTTATAATAGCAATTATCAAGGAGAAGCTTTTTCTATCATTTTTCAGTCAGTTATATATGACCACCTGTTCGTATAGATTGTACAATATTTCTAGCATTTAGTTAGTTATTACATCTAAGTCTTTCGATATGTTATGCAGGTGTTTATTTAGAGTTTTGAAATCATATTTAATCCAAATTTTAGCATACAGATGTTTTCAGATATAACATAAGAGCAATATTTATTTGTACAAAATAATTAAATATAAATAAGTTTAAAACCATGAAAACTATATTCTTCAATCGTCATTGCCAAGAAGTGCAATACTTCAAATATCAAAATTTATGGGACTAGAATTAATATAGGCATAAGGTAATAAAAGTTGAGACATCTATGAGAAAACAGTTGATCTACTTACATAATTTGTCCAAAGATTCAACTTTAGAACTTGATTCTTTTCGTCTAAATCAACAATTTGAATCAACTGAAGCATGAATTTGACTGGAACAGCATGAGTATGGTTGACCACCGGACGTGCATATTTTCCTCCTCGTTTTTCGTATCTGGCAAGCAAATTGTCTATTAGTACACCCTCTGCAGAAAATTCGCTCGGATAAAACTTATCCATTCCATCTAAAACGAAATAAGTATCAATTAATTATAATGTTTAGAAAAACCAATTCATCCCAAGCACATGTGTTTATTGACAAATGTATTGCAAACATAATGCTACTAGATATATTAGCATCAGCTCACCTTAAGTACAAGAAAACGAATGCTTTTGAACATCCGTTCAAAAAAGCCAATAAAATTCGTTTTGAACATCAGCTTTACATAATCTGGAATGTATTCTGTGAAACAATGAGTATTTACTTATTACATTAACTTTATTTTGCGATGTTTTATTTCGATGTACTAGTAGTTCTATTTGTTAACACAAAACAATTTTATTTTGGTTAATTTATTCAAATCTATAATCGTTTTCTTAGTTTTGTTCAAGTCGAACACAAAGGCCATTCGGTTTGAGAAGAACGTTGGTTATCATATCTGTTACTATAGTTAATCGATTTCGACTTAACTTGCTTCATGTTACATCATTTACTTCACTTCTTGCCTTTTTGTGTTATTTATCTCTTTAAGAAGACGGTTTTATTTTACAACAAACACCTGGTCCAAAAATGTACCATTTATCTCCTGTAGTAGAGAGTTACTGACCAATCATAAAATATCTTGAAATAAAGGGAAACTAGTATTCGTCGAAGATATACAATAATTACTGTCCAATAATTTCCTCAACATAAGAGTCAGTCTGTTGGATGTTTTCAATAGCTCTTTGTCAATTACTGGAATAAACTAAATTAGAAAAACCCCAATGGAATCGTTTTAACGTATACGTGAGGCATTGAGACTATTTATTACACAAAAAAGAAGATTCTAATTCTTTTAGTGCAAGTAAGGATACAGAATACAAATTATATCCACGTCAAACAGGAAGTTACTACATTTCATCCATCTTGAACATAACGCTAAAGGCGAGGCAATGTCAAACAAGGTGTTAGGTACAAGGGTGAGACTTCGTCTGATATCGACATACCTGATGACACTATTCAAATTTACTCATGTTGGATAAAATAGAAAAAAGTTGACGTAGATAAGAGCAGTGTTAAATGATATAGCGATGTGGTTGACATAATAGTGTATACGTTTACTATCATAAATGCTTCACAGATGTCTCATTGTTATGATACCATTGCGTGTTTATGTGTTATTGTACAGCTAAACAAATGCTTATATATAATAATGCATGAAACAATTTCTCTTAATTCTGTGTGTATATGCTAACAATAGCAGAATGAAATACACGTAATTAAAGATAAATTATTTCCTTTAATTATGTACTTATATGTTACTTACAATCGACAAAACATATCAATATTGTAAAATAAATTAGTAAACAGACGATCATAATTACTATGTATGTGTGTGTTTTGTTAATGTCTTTAACATATGACATTCCCCTACCAGCAAGAACTTTATCAAAATATATTGTTTATATAACAATAATTGTATTAAGATGATGATACATTTATACATGAACAATAGACACGTGTGAATTAAAACATTGTATTTTATTTCGTCATACAAACTTCATAATATCCATACACCGTTATTATAACCTTTATTTTATCACATCACGACATATCATCATCTTATATATCATTGAATATTATGTTGATTGCATTTGAAACACCTCAAACCATTTCTTATAATGATGTTTAACAGACATATTTACATTTGAAAAGGTGTTCACGCATATCAATTAAACGGTTCCATGCGTGCAGTACCTAATAAGAAACCATTATACGTTATAACTGAACACGATATCCTCAGCTACTACTTGTTTTGTAATTTCCGATTTTTTAAACCTTTTACTAAAATGACGTCTGTGTCTAAAATGTTTTTTGTGTTATACCAACATACCCTATGTAATATACTAAAGGCCTATCTGAACGCATGTATCTATGATTGAAAATTTCGTAATTATACCATGGAGTGGTGGGGGTCTTTTCAAGTAATATGTGTGGCATCAAGTAACTGCCTAATGATAAATATTTAATTAAAGGCTTTCTTTTTAAAAACCCAAAAGTCAAGATGAAAAATTATTAATGACTACTGTCATGTTACGTGGATATTGCTTTCGTTACACTAGATAAGGGCTTCAAAGCTAATACAGAAACGTAGATAAAACTGACGGAATTGACACGCTAACTTATATTTCATTAAAACCCTTTCAACCATCACGATTCTGATAATGTTTGTTTCTCAAAGTCAAATTTAAGGAAGATTGTCTAGAAATATATGATAGCATCCTTTCATCCTTGCACAAGTCGATCGACACATTCCTGATGATGGGAAGTTTAAATATGGACTTTTGGAAATTTTCTATTCTTGTCGTAGTCTAAAATGAACCGCTCCTGTCTCAAAAGAGAGACAAAGTTTGATTCTGTAAATTCATTCTATTTATATAATTCTGTTTTCAGCTTTTTTCATCCAGTGTTCGTTTAAAGACGGTCAAAATTACTTTATACGTTTATAATGGTTACTATTTCAAGAGTTAGTATATTATCTGAGTGAGGTCGCATATTTACTTTATAGATAACTGAAGTTGAGACAATGTTTACGTATAGTGGAATATACTTCTTATACGAGTATTAGTTAACATTTTTTCTCCACAAATAACTGTCAGTTTGGTTTTTCTCATTTTTCCATATGGTGTTCGCAGGTTTTCAACATACTATTTACGGCAGCTGTTATGCCATGGTTATTAAAATATTTACCATCACCATTTACTCTAAATACAATTTCCGTAAACAGATGTCCTGTAGAGCGTTGTCGTACAGGATCTCTACTTTCTCCGTGGAAGGTCATGTCTAGATGAACATTGGGTCAACCAATCAATGCGTAGCTTTTATTTAGACGAAAAGACTAACAATCACATTTTGATTTCGTTATTTCTATTTTTAGACCAAGTTTTGCATGCTAATTTAACAGCGGTATTATTCACGGTCTGCGATTAGGCGGCTCATTTCAAATTGCTTGACGTAGACTATGTAAACAAGTTACGTATCATAACAATTTCGTCATGAATATTATGATGAGAAAAGGTCGCCTGAGCATCCCCTGACGTAATTAGTTCATTGTACTTTTTTATGAATTGTGCTCTTTTTAACTGTAATATTTATACAAAACAGTTAAAATATTAATCATAGTGTCAATTTTATTTCTGTGAAGAAGCTCCCTACTTATATATATATATCTATATGTATTGTCCGTTTTTTCTCAACTGTCAAAGCTTGAATAATTTCACGGTGACTGAATGCATTGGTTTTGTACTGGCGGCCTAATTGTTATTAAAATATCTTGACTTAAACATATCATACGGCATAAGAAGCCTTACTTAATCATAATGCACACTTTCGGATACTCATTGGTGTATTACAACAATAATTTTAACAAACGCATTCACTGTGAAATTATTCATGTTTTGACTGTTTGTTTGTTTGTTTGGGTTTTACGGCGCACCAACACAAAAAGGTCATATCGCGCCGACAGCTATCAATGATACTAATAATTCAAACTATATTAATAATGTACAACTCTATATCTTATTATAAACATTTATTTCTTTCAAAAAGTTAAGTATCGCATATGATGGTACAGACTCAAAAAGTTCTTTAAGTGAGTTTACTTTAAAATGTTTGTCACGAATGTATTTTAGATCCTGACAGTCAAGGAGAACGTGTTTGACATTGAAGTGCTCGTCACATGGTATACATTTAGGCGCTTCTTCTCTTTTGAGAAGGTATGAATGTGTTAATCTAGTATGACCTATTCTACATCGCGTGATCACAATTTGATCTCGGCGATTAGAAAATTTGATTGATGGAGATGAATCAAGGGTTGGCTTTATTTCATGTAACTTATTAAAAATAGCGTTGTTCCATACTGTTTGCCATTTCGACTTAATTAACGAATTGATCGAACACTTGAAGTCACTGCTTGGTAATTTTAGATCAACTGGTTGAAGGTTTAAAGATTCTTTAGCGAGGATGTCAACTTTTTCATTTCCATGTATACCAATATGGCTTGGTATCCAGCAGAGGTGTACTATTTTTGATTTTAAAATGTCATGTAATTTTAACTCGATACTTTTAATAAGATTATTGTCTGAACTGCGATTTTTAATCGCTAGTAATACAGATAGAGAATCTGAGAAAATAATAAACTTGTTATTTATACTATTTGATATGTATGTTAAAGCCAGATCAATTGCTTTTATTTCGGCAGTAAATATAGATGCTTTGTCAGGCAGTCGCATTCTTGCAACGAAAGAATTTCCGAATGCGGCGCAACCAACTTTGTTTCCATCTTTGGAACCATCGGTAAATAAATGAGTAAAATCTTTGTATTTTTCCAAGATGTTTACAAATTCAGATTTAAAAGCTTCAGGACTGGTGAAAGATTTACGAAAAGTTGATAAGTCAATATTGACGTCTGGAATGTTGTAGGTCCAAGGGGGGATATTTTCATCAAAGTTTTGTATCACAGACGAAGTGTTTATATTTAGCATTTCTAAGTCGTTTTTAACGCGCAGGCCAAATGGTTTAATTTCGTTTGGTTTGTTGTCAAATTTGCTGGTGTAATCAGGTTTAAAAATAACATTTCGTGCCGGGTTTCTTTTGTTAGAAGATATACGAGTTGCGTATTGTAATGAAAGTTTTTGACGACGTAATTTTAGTGATGGTTCGTTAGCTTCAACATAAAGACTTTCAATAGGTGAAGTTTTGAAAGCACCGAGGGCAATACGTAAGCCCTGGTTGTGTATAGTATCTAGCATTTGTAAGTATGATTTGCGAGCTGATCCGTACACTATTGATCCGTAATCGAGTTTTGAACGAACAAGACTTCTGTATAATTTTAGTAAAGTTTGGGTATCAGATCCCCAATCAGTATGTGAAAGTACTTTAAGTAGATTCAATGCTTTAATACATTTTGTTTTAAGCAACTTTAAGTGTGGTATAAAAGATAGTTTTTTATCGAATGTAACGCCTAAAAACTTAGCTTCATTTACTACTGGGATTTTAGAGCCAGAAATGTAAAGTTCGGGGTCATTATGATGTTTTCTTAATCGACAAAAATGTATACATTGAGTTTTCGACTTGGAAAATTTAAAACCATTTTCTGTTGCCCATTTTTGAATTTTATCCAAGTTCTGTTGTAATTGACGTTCGATACTTCGAATATTTTTAGATCGATAACAGATTAAAAAATCATCAACATATAATGAGCAATCTGTACCAGGGTTTATAGCCTTAACAATATTATTAATTTTAAGCCCAAAGAGGGTAACTGATAAAATACTGCCTTGCGGCACGCCTTGTTCTTGTTCGTGGTTCTCTGATAATGTTGATCCTACTTTAACTTGAAAATTTCTGTCTGACAAAAAACTAGAAATGAACATTGGTAATCTACCATTTAGACCAGCATCTTTTAAATCCTTGAGAATACCATATTTCCATGTTGTATCATAAGCTTTCTCAAGATCGAAGAAAATTGAAACTACGTGTTGTTTATTGACAAAAGCTTCTCTAATAAATGTTTCAAGACGTACTAAATGATCATTTGTACTTCGTTGTTTTCGAAAACCAGACTGAAAATTAGTAATAATACCATTTGATTCTAAATACCAAATAAGTCGTTTATTAACCATGCGTTCGAAGGTTTTACAGATACAACTTGTTAGAGATATTGGTCGATAGTTAAGGGGATCTGTGTTGTCTTTATCCGGTTTCGGTATAGGAATGATCAAAGCTTTTTTCCAGGAATCTGGAATTTTACCAGTTATCCATATATCATTAAAAATATCGAGCAATAAATGTTGAGATACCAATGGGAGGTGTTTTAAAAATTGATAATAAATTTCATCAGGGCCAGCAGCTGTATCTTTGGCATGCTTAATAGAATCGGTTAAATCGTCAATTGTAAAGAGGGTGTTATACTCTTCTTCGTTGTTAGAATGAAAATTAATATTTTGTTTTTCCAAGTTAGATTTGACCTTTTTAAATTCTTCAGTGTAGTGTGATGAAGAAGAATTATGTTCAAAAGTTTCTGCCAGTGTGTTGGCTATATCTTTTGTAGTTTTTGCTACGCTCGAATCTTTACGTTTGAGATGAGCAGTAGGAACTTTTTTGTGTTTACCATTAATTTTACGAACTGCTTCCCAAACTTTTTTAATTGGAGTGTTGGCGTTAATTTTAGAAACATATGACTGCCATGATTTACGTTTAGAAAACTTAAATGTTCTACGAGCTTGTGCTCGCAGGATTCTATAATTGTCTAGATTTGCAGCTGTAGGACGAACCTGAAATTTCTTTAGTGCTGCTTTTCGTTTCCGATATGATCTTCTGCACTCATCGTTGAACCATGGTTTTTTAATTTTACTCGAGTTTTTCATTGAAGTTTTAGGAATACACTCATCAGCTATCTTTGATAGAGTGGACGCAAAGAGATTAGCTTTATCCGAAGAGTTGGAAAAATTCGGGATTGTTAAATCATCAGAACACAATTTGTTAAATTGTTCCCAGTTCGCTTTTGAGAATTTGTAATAAGAGCGGTTGTTTAATGGAACAGAGTCGTTTAAAGTTAACAACAATGGAAAATGGTCACTGCCATATTGTTCGTCAAGCACTGACCAGGTAAAATCCAAGTATATTGATGGATGTGATAATGTAAGGTCTATACAAGAAAAACTTCCAGTGGATGGATGTAGGTAAGTTGGTGACTTGTTATTTAAAAGGCATAGTTGAACATTATCAATGAACTTTTCTGTAATGCTGCCTTTATTATTCGTAGATGTACTTCCCCATATTGGATTATGCGCATTAAAATCGCCGAGTAAAAAGAATGGTTCTGGGAGTTGTTTAGTTAAATTTTCTAAGTCTTCAACAGTTATAGATAAATTGGGAGGGAGATATAATGAGCATATTGTAATAGGTCTGTGTAAAGTTATTTCAACGGCTACGGCTTGCAGATTAGTTTGTATCTGAATTTGTCGTTGAGGGATACAGTTTGCAACCGCAATTGTTGAGCCACCAGATGCTCTTATTGTGTTTGTGCAAATTTTATTATAAAGCGTATAGTCCTTCACTGATGTTTTATCATTTGTAGATAGGAAAGTTTCTTGAAGACATACAACTTTCGGGGAGTATTTCGATAATAAAAGAAGTAGATCGTTGTAATTTGATTTAAGACCACGACAATTCCATTGAAGTATAGCTTGACTCATGGTTCAACGAAAAGTAAAAACTTACTTCGGAAACTTAACAGGACTTCGCGTCGAAGTCCGGGGAGGAGAGCTGTGGACAGCCATGTCCTCGTCCTCCATCGACTCGATGTCGCTCATAAGAGCCTCGAATCGGTTGGAGGACGGGACAGGGTCCCTCTCCGCTTTTCTAATTCGGTCGGTTAGGACGACCTTCTTTTTGGGTGATTGCCTTTGAATCACCCGCTCAGGAGACGGAGAAGCCTGTGAGACCCGCCTCTGAGGTACAGATGAAGTACTTGTAGATGTTGTCTGTGAACTTGTACTTGCTTTGGACGTATTACGTGAAAGAATAGGAGACGGTTTTTGCACTGGAGTTATTTCAAGAGGAGAACATTTACATAAATTGACCTGCACAGCAGAATCAACCATCTTAACTGGTTTTGATACAACAGCTGAATAAGAATTAGTTTTGGAACTTTCTACAAGCTTGCGTGCATCAGGAAAAGACAAACTTTGTGTGTATTTAACACGGAGAACTTCTTTTTCTGTCTTCCAGACTAAGCAAGAACGGGAGGTTGCAAAATGATTACCCCCACAGTTTGAACATTTGACTTCATTAGAACAGTTTTCAAGCGGACCAGCATGAGAAGTACTACATTTACGGCATATATTCTCTCTAGTGCATTTAGTTTCATGATGTCCATATTTAAAGCATTTGTAGCACTGCATCGGGTTTGGTATGTACATCTCAACGCGAACGTTGAGGTACCCAACTCGAAGAGTGGATGGAAGAATGGGGGTATCAAATGTTAAAATGTATGTGTGAGTGGGAACACGTTTACCGTCTCTGGTGGATAGAATACGTTTGGCATTTGAAACACATTGAGAGCTAAGCTCTTTTACTATGTCTGCCTCTGACATTTCTGAAAGGTCAGGGCAGCGAATGACTCCTTTGGATGAATTGAGGGTATTGTGTGCAGTGCAAAAGGATTTAATATTAAAAAAAGATCTTAATTTCAGCAAATTATCTGATTGTTGTTTTCTTTGGACTTCGATCAGGAGTTCTCCACCACGGAGCTTCCTGACCGATTTTGGAGTTCCTATGAGTGCAGAAATTGACTTTTCAATGACAAATGGGTTCAACTGTGCTAATTTTTCATCTCCCAACGCTTCTACTACCAGAAAGCGTGGAAAAGATGATTGACTTGATTGTTCATTTGAAATGTTGGGAGATTCGTCAGACTTACGTTTTTTAGAAGAGGTTAAAGGATCCATGGTTGAGATAATAATGATTCATCTCTCAGGTTCCCCAGCCACCTCGGACTCCAACAAGGGGAAGTGCAATGGAAGCGGGTATCCAGCCTCCGCACCACAAGGATACATGAGAGATATACTTGCATGTAATTGCAAATGATTACAATCAACACAATTGGCCCATGAGCCACCGCCTTCTTGAATAGGTGTTTTGAACGTTTACACTTAAAAGAGAGTACTTTAAATTCAGTAAGCCCACTCAGATCGTAATGGAGTGCACATATGGTTTTACAAATTAAGAGTATGCCTGTAATGTTAATAATTTTGGGGACGTGCACATAAAAGAGTACATGAACTTACATGAATGAAATGCTTTTGCAAGTATGCAACTATTCAAGGGCAAGGCATGACCAGCCGATTGACCAAGTCGGGCCTACTTGGACACCCGTCTACCCTGAATCAGAGGCCAAAGTAGTGTGTTGGGAAGACTGGAGATCCCTGGGTCTCCCTCAACTACCAGGATCCTCCTTTCCCGGTTACGGGACGCTGCCCACGGCAAACGGGCAGTTTTGGTGTTGGCCATATGCCCATCATGCAGGCGCAACTTGCACCTACATAATGGGCACATGTTTCTCCTCCTCACCGCGGAGAGGTCCCAAAAAACAGAGGAGGTCATGTTTTGACAGTTGAGAAAAAACGAACAATATACATCTATATATGTATAGGTGTACATCAGTCAATGATATAAAGGTTAAACATTATTATCTATTCAACTTCTAGAATTTTGTCTGACAAAAAAAATAAGTAACAACTTTCAGAAATGAGCTCCACAAATACTGGCGAATTGGAAATGGCAGTGTATTCTATTTATGCATATTTCATTAGCTTGAGTAATTACACAATGATGTCGGCAAGTTGTGCGAAAACAGAAATTACGCTGCCTCCATTTTTTGCCAATTACTTATCGGTTTAGTTTGTGCAAGTTTAACTGAAATTTCTCCTAAGTTGCAGCAACGATTATAACTTATGGTAACACTCCGTGTTCGTTATAACATTCACTGACTACAGGGCGATAAAACTTCAAAATGACGATTACTTCATTTAGTATTTTACGGGGTGTTTCGAAACACACATAACGTGTTATCTACTACTTTCAAATTACCGCTACATTCAATCTTAATTAGAACGCAATAGCTCCAAGTAACATAATTAAACCTATAGTAGTTTACGGCTGAGTACAGAAACTTCCATAAAATAGGCTTAACATTTAGTGCTATATTTTACACAGACGTACAATTCTTGGAACAGTAAAGTTTTAATTGATTTTGTTCAAATAAATTCTATATATAAGTTAACTTAAAGAAGTAGTTTATAAGTATGTGCATACATAAATAAAAACTTGATTTGGTTTAGGTAAGATATATCGGTATATATAAAGGCTCCTATTTGGGAAACCTTCGTAATCCTATGGTCTTAGTATTTTCCTTACATTTTTTGGTAAACCTTATCGTAGTTCATTAATTGCTTCATGTAAATATGATAGTTTCCAGTTATAAACGATGTGCTTAGAGTTGAGACGAAATATATTAACACTTAAATAGTTTAGGTGTGATTCCACAGTCCTACCCACTCTTGCTGCGGGATAAGTCTGTGGTGATTCTTAACTGTTGCCATTCATAGTATATTTGCCAACACATATATAGTTTGAACTTTTTTTATTGACATACCATCATACATGTATACCATTTACAAAGTACACATGCATTATTGTAATAGGTGTTGCATGTTAACAAGGGTATGTTACAATCTTCGTAAACAGATATCCTGTAGAGCGCTGTCGTACATGATCTCTAAGGTTGGCTAGGAGGGTAACGTCGAGATGACTTTTGGTTCTATTTTTAGACCGAGGTTTGCGAGCTAATATGACGGTGGTGTTACTCACAGGATGGGATTGCACGGCTCATTTCAAGTTGTGTGCCATAGAAGATGTTAACAGGTAACTAAACAAAATGATTGTGTCATGAATATTATGATGAGAAAATGTTACCTGAACCTGCCCTCATAACGAAACAACCAGATCTAAATAAGCGAGCGGAAATTTTAGATCGGGTTTTAATCAGATTGACTATTTTACTATAAATAATATGTTAATAACCTTATTCACCTATTGAAAGAGAAAATCCATTACTTATAGTACATCAACTTGCATAGTCTTCATCTTCGGACACAAATCTACGTATAAACAGAACAGACAGACGGGAGACTAGACGTCATAAATGGTTAATTAGCATAAAACATGCGACAGACTCAATGCATCCATGAGTTGTTGAAGTTTGATATGTCTGTGTTTTATTTAATGATCCTCTCAACAGTTAAGATCACGCAGAGCCAATCTAGTGAGACGTATGGAAATGCAGGAAACACCAAGCATTTATAGCCATTGTCTTATTGCAAATAGACCTCCTGAGATTTTATCGTGTCTGCTATTTAAACTACCAAACACGCCTTGAATGTGTTTGCAATGGTTTTCTCTGGTTTTCTGAATAGCTTTAATTCAGGAATGGCGATACTTTTTGTCAAGTTATGTCTAGACTGTCCAAATGAAAAATTCTAACTTAAGGTTCCTTGATTGACAAAGTGAATGATAATAGTACATGTTTTCTAAATCATATTTTCAGCACAACAAAATGATTTAAGCCTTTATGAATTCATACAAGTAGTAAATTTGCATTGTTCTTGTTACTCATCATAAGAATGCCATCACGTCATTGCTTTTGGGATTTGATCTACATGTACATGATGTTTATGTAATCATCGTGACAATTAACATGACCTGCTTCATTGAAGATCAATATTTACACATAAACCATTATACCAATTTAATAGTTCAGTTAGTTAAAACATCTCTTATTGACATATCAACATAACCAATTTACGATGTTCAAATCCAATAATTATAATAGATGTTGCATGCCAGTAAAATGATGAACGTGCATCACCTAATTCACATATTGCGTGGGCAAGTACTTTCTAAAAAGTTTTTAGTATACATGCCCTTTTATCCGATATTGTACATAAATATACATCGTTTATTCATTAGGTATAGACTTATTTTGCCGGACATGATCAATCTTCGATAATGTTACTATTTATAAACGTTTCGTCAATCTAGTAAAAGATGTATCTAACTTTTAAAAATCATTAATAAACAAGTGAATACAAACATGTTTAAAAGATGATTTATACCGCGTGTCCAGAACATGTTTCTTTTTTCTTATAATGTCTGTTATATGAAGATAGGATCCATTTGTGTAGTTAAATAAAACAATTATAAAAGGCCCTTGATACTAAACATGCCCGTGTAATGTGTTATTGACCAATCACTCTTGATGCATACTTCATAACAATGTTTATCGGCTATCTAAGTTAAATTTTATTTTCTAAAAATCTGAAACAAAAATTCAAGTGATTAACACTGGCACCAGAGTCCATATCGTATGATTATAATGCGTACGTCCCTACATATAGTTCTCTGTACATACATATATAATAAACATGGTATTGAACGTTTTCTACAGTGCATACGGCCCAAACCGTTTTTCTTCAATTCGACTTGTATCTGAAAGAAAATGTCGGTCTCAATTTAAAGATTAAACATTACTCTAACATCATGCAAAGTTACAAGTTTGTATCCGATACCGTTTTCATGAAATTTATATTAATTTCAGAATCACCAGTTTGCAGCGATTCAATGTCACTACTGACTTCCGGTTTAACTTAACCTGGTTCCCTGGATATTAATGATTACGTAGACAGACGCAGAATATATCATTGATTACGTATATACTCTATTTATAGAACTTGGGACACGTAAATGTTTACCTAAGCAGTGCGCTCCGATTGGGTTTAAATTTGGCGCGCTTCATTGACAAGGTACGGGAAAAGTCTCGAGGAGTTTATCAACCAATAAGTTTACGCCGGTAAACGCGTCATGATTAAACCGGAAGTGAACAGTGACTCTCAATCGCTGCAAAGTGATAGTATTGAAATTACGATTAATTTCATAATAACCGTTTAAGATATAAAGTTTTTGAATAGTCAGTTTTGTAAGGAAATGTTTAATCTACAAAACGAGTCCGATATTTGCATCCAAATATATTGGTAAAGGTAAAATAAATCTGTCAGACCGTACCTACTGTCAAAATGGTTCAATACCATGTGAATATTATAATGATTGTATAGATCTAGTCATAACTCGTACACGGTGATTAATACGGGAGCGATTTTTAATTGTGTTTGTTGACAAAATATTATATGTGCGTGTATTTTAAAGAATGTGAGGACTCTAGTGCCAGTGGTGATTAATTATTACTCTTCTAATTTAGAGCACTACTTGCAGTGTTAATGTAAAATTCCATCGTTTAATATTGCAAAATAGTGAAAAAAGACAAGTAATTGTAAAAGAACGCCGTGGCCTTGTTGCTTGACGTGGTTGATAACAGTAACAAATCACTTTAGATTAAATATCCCATTAGTTTCTACAGAGAAACATCACGTGGTAACATCACTATAGAAACATTAAAGTAAAACTTTCTGACAATACTCCATAGGGGATGAATGGTAAACTATCCACTGTGTTGTTGTACCGTATGCTGGTGTAATTGTTATACTAGTAAGATGTATTAAGTATGTTAGTACACGAGTGGAATAGGAAGAGATTAAGGAAACACAATAAGGTAACACAAAGCTTTTACTATCAAATCAAATTTATCATATTAGAAAATACACAAATAGAAATGTTATCACCGTTTTATTGAAATGTTGATTTTTTACATAAAATTCCGCTTTATGAATTATAAAAGTTGATGGGTATTATGAGTGAAGAGGTATAAATAAAGGGACCATATTTTTTTTTCAAATTAAGAATTTGGAACAAATTTCGCATATGTTTGCCACTATCGAATTGGTCTTTATACATTGTAGCGGAGCTTTACTGTAATGACTATAAGTGGTTCATGATATTTCGCGACAAAACACAACAATATTATTAAGACATGAGGGTAAATATATGTATATAATATTTTTTGTTTCAAACATGTATTTTTAAAATCGGCGCTTATCGGCTATTAAAAGTAAGAGGTTTTTTAAATGAAACGAAAGTTCAAGTGATAAATTGTAACTCTATTTATTTAGAATACTACTTGCAGTGTTTATGTAAAATTTCATCGTTTAATATTGTAAAATTGTGAAAAAAGACAAGTAATTGTAAAAGAACGTAGTGGCCTTGTTGCTTGACGTGGTTGATAACAGTAACAAATCACTTTAGATTAAATATCCCATTAGTTTCTAGAGAGAAACATCACGTGGTAACATCACTATAGAAACATTAAAGTAAAACTTTCTGACAATACTCCATAGGGGATGAATGGTAAACTATCCACTGTGTTGATGTACCGTATGCTGGTGTAATTGTTATACTAGTAAGATGTATTAAGTATGTTAGTACACGAGGAGAATAGGAAGAGATTAAGAGAACGAAATAAGGTAACACAAAGCTTTTACTATCAGATCAAATTTATCATATTAGAAAATACAAATATAGAAATGTTATCACCGTTTTATTGAAATTTTGATTTTTTACATAAAATTATTCCGCTTGATGAATTATAAAAGTTGGTGGGTCTTATGAGTGAAGAGGTATAAATAAAGGGACCTTATTTTTTCAAATTAGGAAGCTTTTTATAATTTTAGTGAAAACAAATTTTGAAACTTTTACATTATATTATTGTAATGCTTTGTGAATGAAGTTAAGCTATCATGACATTTATGATAATGGTTTTAATAGTAGAATGGTCTGAAAATAGGGACTTCTTCTGTTTAAATTAAGAATTTGGAAATCATCAAACATCGCATAAATTTGCTGCAACAAAAGAATTCTTTATAGAGGAACTTTAATGTAAATGTGATGCACTAGAACTATTATCGGTAATACTAAATTTATTGTCGACTTACGGATAATTGAAAGCATAGCTAAAGTTGTTGATAAAACAATTAAAGTTACTTGTCCAAATATTCGATTATTGTCGAGAGAGACTGGTCTACATATGGTCATGCATCTTATTTGGTTCAGTGCAGTGTATGCACAAAGTATGGTCAGTTTACGGCGGCCAGCTCACCTAACCTAGCTTTTATTAACCAGTTCTCATCTATCCTGACACAAGACCGACAACTTCTATAACAATATGTGAAATTTAGTCTCGACATCATGTGAACTATAGCCTATATGTTTCTGTCAGGCGACTGACTTAATGTAAGGTGTGGACGTAGAAAAAACATACGAATACATAATATAAAAACAACCCGGGTCGATAGCGCAGTTGGTAGCGCGCCGGGATTTGGATACTTGTGCCCGAGGGAATGCGGGTTCGAATCCCACCCGGGGAGGTTATACCCTTCCATGAAAATTTGACAATAATGTCGATTTTCCTCCATTGATTAGATAATATGGAGAAGTTTCCGGCCTTGTGGAAGGGTAGGTGAGTACTGGTTATAGACAATGGTCCAGGAAAGCTAGGTTAGGTGCGCTGGACGCCGTAAAATGACCTAAATTGTGTTAACGGCGTTAACACCGATAAATAAATAAATAAACATTATATAATACTGTACATGTTGTACTTATTGTATACTACACAATGTGTTGACATTAAAAAGTCTACACTCTGATAGATAACTGATGGTACAATCTTCCTTCTTCAACTATTTAGTAATTACTGTGACTTAACAAACCCTAACTCTCTAGGGACTACAAGAAGATATTGTGTGACCAGAATGAGAAATATCTCACATATGTTCATCTATTTTCTTACTTTGTTATTATTCTCTGTAGACTGGACATTACATTAGTACATGACTTTTAGACAAAAAGAAAATACAATATAAAGTTTCAGTATCGTTCTGGTTTTACATCAGGGAGGAAAATGATAAGTGGTCATATGTTAGATTTTACAGCTGTGTTCAATTGTAAAAGCTCAACTAATGTAATACGCTAAAGGCAACTAGTTCGTGTCCTTTTAGTACACTTTTAAGAATTAAAAATAATTCAAAGCTAAAACTTGAATTGTCAACAAGCACTTGAAAATTTTAAGAAAAAAATCTTAAAAGTTTATGAATCTATAAGAGATGATATATGATTTTATGTATATAACCTATATGCCCCCAAGCTTAAGTTTGACAAAGTTTCTTTTTCTTAAAAAGGGGATATTTGTATAAAAGCACACTATCAGCATGCTTTTGTTAACATTGCTTATATTTAGTTTTAGAGCCTTAGAGTTAGAGTTTTTTTCTATCACACGACTTTATTTTAAATATACTGCGATAAAAACCCATGTTTTACGTATTGTCAATAACATTTTACGTTCGGTTTCGATCATCTCTCTTTTTGAAATACAGTAAAAACATAAAACATATTTAAGCGATAATTGCATTTATTAAAAAGCCCCTTTTCATTGGAGATGTTTAAATTAGAAAAATGGTCTCTTGTTTCTTTGCAGTCGATGGACAGTGATACTTCTGATAGAAATGCTTTAAAGTTATCTAATATAATCTGCGAGAATCTCACAGTCTCGGCTTGCTGTCGATGTCATAAACAAGATTGAGTCACACAAACGACAAGTTTTCCCTGCATGAAACTAACCACCAGAATTTAATGACAAATATTATAACGTGATGTTTTCCAGTCAAACATCATTTTCTCTTCCTTTTAGTCTAGACAAAAAATGTTATATATTGATTTTGAATGAGTGCCATCATGCAAAAATAGTTTTGTGGTAAACTTGAATTTTGTAAGTTTAGTTTTATCATTTTGATTAATGTTTTACAGACACTTTAATGTAAATAAAGTCAATCATATTCAGTAGAAATGGAACGTTATCTCGTGGTAAACATTCTCATTAAATATCGTCATTTGATGTTCATGTAAATGTATGACGTCAGTTTTAACAAGATGATACGCCTGCTGGTAGTTTTTGCGCGTTAATTTTAATTCCGCGGTAAGCTGTTTTTGTACAGCAACAATTTGCATCGTCATCTTATAATGACCTAATTGTATTGCCAGATATTGTATTTAAAATTAAAGGGATAAAAAACAATTAACTAAAACATGTTAAGGGAAAAGACAAGCTAAGTTTTATAGTGATTGTGTGACTTGTTAGTAATACGAAAATTGAAGAACAGTATATATAGTGTCTTCAACGATGCTTCTCAAGATTAAATACAAAAATGCACCCGTTACTTTCTAATTACACAAACTTTTGAAACTAAATTATTAAACGCCAGGAGGTATCAATTTAAAACGTTTGAAATTTTCAAGAAACATTCACTGCATATTTTTGTATTTTTGGCGTCTTATAAATTTCACTACCTTTGTTTTCCACGACAGTTGCTGGCGGCAAACTTTGCACACGTAACGGTTGACAAATATTACTTGACTATTTTCAAACAACAAAAATCAGTCACTTTAAACAGTAAATAAACTAAACACTTTGAAGTTCTACTTAATCACCAGAAGTACCATTTACTTGAAGCTAATTAGAAGAGTGAATTTTAAAACAAATAAGTTGAAAACAAAACACTCACCATTTTAGCAAATAACACTTCAAAATATCAATATGTTATTGCTGCAAACCTGTATATACAAATTATTAATGTGCATTTAAATTGAATTGTTCTCAGTAATATATTTAGTTTACCTTGATTTATAATTTCATTTTTAAGTTCTCTAGTACAAGTTTTACACAATTACTGGTTTCTATTTTATATTTACGTGATTTATGACGTCATTTCCGTCATTTTTTACATTTTTACGTCAGTTTTTTATGCTGGTCGGGTACACTAACTTTCCTGCATTATTGCGCAGATATTTTATAATCACATGTTTGTACACGGGATTTCCCCGTATTTTGTAGCGGACTGTGACAAATCCTCATTAAAATTTGTCCCGGACGATTACATTCGGCTGCGCGTGCGCAATTATAGGGGGTAATTACTGCTTCCATTGATTAAGTCTGAAATTCGCGTTAAAAAGCAGACGATGTGATGTTTGTGTAAGTGAAGTATGTCGAATCCGGTTTATGTAAGGGAAGTTTCCTTGTATCGCTTTTAATACTGTATTCATTTGTTCTACATGTATCAAAACCCCATATCCGACAGCGCTATCAGTGCTTTTATTTACTATATGTTACCTGGGAGAAAATAAACCGGTTCTGTTTTGTACCATTATCAGTATCGGGTACTTGCTTGCCGTTTTTACAAGAACTGACATTTTCCTTCTATTTAAAGGTAAAATGTCATTATTGTGATTTAAAGAAAAAAATAACCAGCCTCGACTAAGAATCGAGCAAGGATCATGAACTATAAGGACTTTTTCATCGTCTGGCTTTCTAAGAAAGCGACTACACTTCATCTTATATTAACAAGTTTGATGCACAGGTGCCCGACAAAATGTAGGTGATTTTACGGGATAATCTATGTATTAAGTCATTACTTACAATATGTTTTATAAAGTAAAAAATCACCAAATGTACAGTTTGCATTTTCGCAAGTGCAACGTGCTTTTGATACTTTTATTAATGATTAGCTTTCTGATATATTTCTCAAATTTCATTTCTAGAAACAGTATTTATCACATTTGTGTATATTTATGATATGTTCTGAGGGTAAAAGATTTATTATCACCATAACAAAAACATTAGAATAGATAAAGGTTTGTGTAAAATAATAAATTCATACGAAGATTAATGTTTCGATTTAATCAATGTACTTTAGGTACACCTGCACTCTGTTCTTAAAGAAATGAGTCAATATGAACTACTGGCGATATTTTTGTATGGATAAAAATTGTTCAAGTACCTTCTATCAGACGGTATCATTACGCCGATTTTATGTTAAAAGTAATATTTATTTATGTCTTATCATTAGCATTCATGATATAAAATTTACGTAGACATTTTTGTGTTAAAAATAACATGTAATAGACAAATAATATCACTTTAAACTCATAGTCCTTCATGTTGTGTTTAAGAACTTGGCATCCTGTCATATATACAGCGCCTATCAATAGTTTGGAGACGTTTTCAATTTGTAAGCCTACTACATAAGTTTTATATAAAAATTGACCACCATTTATTTTGAATTACTTTTAAGCATTGCTTTTTGTTATGGTACCATTTGTAGTAGATTCTACCAAGGTAGCTTAAAATCTATGTTATAGAAAAGAATTACATCGAACTTGGTTTTTTTGAGGCTTTGGAATATCAGATGCTGAATTTTATGAATGTTATGAAATCAGCCTAAATTGCATGAATAAAATTATAATATATATGTTGCTCATATCACACCTAGCATTCGGTTACATTATTGATGCATTAATATGATAATGTTACCAAACTACTTCCTCCATTAATAAAGGTACTTAAAGAAATCTTTGGTATTACGAAAGGGTGAGTATTTGCTATTCGCAAAGGCATAGGAAAGCTTATCCAACCACAAGTCGTAGTCGTTGGCCATATAAAGCACCCGTTTTCAGACACTATTATTGATTTGCCCAAACCTAATATGATGGTCACTTTTAAGTATAGATGTCATACACATAAAATCATGTGATCACGTGAACTATTTCTGTCACAAAACATAGAAAAAAACTTCCTGAATAATTGATAACAAGTAAGCTCATTTACTCAATATGGGAATTTTCACTCGTATCATTATAACAGTTTCTAGAAAATTACCCATTTACGTGATGTCACTTTTCTAAAGTAATCGTCTAAAACATTCCAGCGTCTCTATCGATAAGAAAAAACTACAGTATTTGAACTGTAATGGTAAAAATAGCGTGTGTGTGCGTATTTTTCCAGAGATACGAGGTGAATGCGTCTTCATTGTTCAGCTTTTTTTATAATTACCAAAGAACATTCGAGAAGTTAATAGTTTTGTTATGATTATACTGGGGGTCGATGTTTTAAACATGGTTAGAGTATAACGTAACTCATGGCAAAATTTATTTAATTTGATGTGATTTAAAAAGTCAATTATAATAAATGGAAACAGAAAATTTGATTTTAAAATTCGGTTATAACAAAAATGGCGGATAAACGATTGATTAACGACCAAAAGCTTTTTAGATAAACGCAAATTGCTTCTGAACAAACTGCACCCAGAATACCTAAATTGATAAGAACTTCTACTCCCAACGAAATACATGTAATGTCGTATTTGAAATAGAGCATCCAGATCTGATTTAGATTTTTTTATATCAAGTCAATATCATATACACTGAAATAAACATTTTTAGAAGAGAAATACTCCGAACATAAAAATAGAAAACAAATTAGAACTGAGTATCAACTATTACGGGAGCCAAGATCAGGTTATTTTTAGGTCAGGTTTGGAACAAATACATATAAATCATTATTTTTCTTTTATCATATATATACTAATGGACAAAAGTCTTGTCCGGTCTACAAAAACCATAATATCTTTTTTGTTTGTTATTGCACACTCATACATTTGGTATCGTTAGAAAGAGAATGTTATTATGCATTGACTAAAAAAAGAATTGTGAAGTTTGAGGCAGTTCTGTCCTTACAGTAATGTGTTGAAAATTGACATTGGGGATTTGCAAGTAACAAATGATTGCTTTGAGTCAGTTTTCAATTAAACATTTTTTTCAATAGTGTGTGTGACCCCATTAACCCGAATGAGTTCGGTGCTCCTTTTACGCATCGATGCTACAAGTTTGCAAAGAAATCTAGCCGGAAGACCAGAAAACCCATTCAGGTTAATGGGGGTCACATTTTCTTTCTAACGATACCAAATGTATGAGTGAGCAATAACAAACAAAAAAGATATTATGGTTTTTGTAGACCGGACAAGACTTTTGTCCATTAGTATATATTGCAAAAACATCTAGATATTACTGTTTGTATACATGTACTTCCATGCTCAATGAGTAACTTTTATTTCAATTTAACATATCGACTATATTTGGTTATTTCAGAACGAAAATGTTTTAAAACAATACTTTATTATAACACCCTTTTCAGAGGTCACATTGGTGATCTGAATCGATCAAACAATATGAATTCATTAAATGTTTGGACTATACAGTAAAATTCCAATAAAAAGATCATCAAATCCAGTGGCCTCAATGGCGGAGCGTATGCATTATGGGGACAATTATCACATGAACAACATAAGCCTTTGGTATTGCAATTTGCAACAGCCAAAGTTGTCTTTATAGCTGAATTTTACTGTTTATGATTTAATTTTAATGTTATTCCTAAATACACGTATTGGAAAGCATTTTGCAGACCTATCATTTTATGCGTTTTCGTCAGTCTGCTAATGTATGTATCAATTCGGAAATGCATTTTTTACTGTGTACTAAGGTCATATATGCATTCAAAGGTCTGACACCAATTCTTAATTTCTGCATTTTGATGTCTTGATAAAGCTATTTTTCAGAATCTTCAAATGTTTCCTCTAAACATTTATAATACAAATATTGACTTCCAACGCTTGACACCAGTACTATGTTTAAGAACAAGATCACCTGATTTAAAGCAATGAAATTGGAACTAATATTGGTGTAGGTTATTTATAAAACAATTTAGTTCTTGTACCTACTCACATATCGACTTTTCATACACTATTTCCAGGTTTTAACAGTGATTTAACGTCACCACTTTTGTCTGACGAAAATAGAAATTGACAATAAAGCTGTGCAAGATATCCTATCACTCATTAATTGAAAAAGCCAAAAACAAACCTAACAATACAAAGCAAACTTTCACTGTTTCGTCTGGAACAATTCCGCGAAAATGTCTCTTTTATGACGTCATCGTCGTCATTTAGAATCGATTAAATTAGATATATAAACAATTATCAGAGACTCGATTCCAGTTTTACTCCACGCGGCTTCCAACAATGAGAAGAACGTCGTGATTACAAGATCCCCTTAATTTAAGCTATCTCAAGATTGATGTTTATATCTATTTTAAGACAAAGTGTATCTTTACTTTCTGCACATCTTTATACAGATCATTAAATCGTTAAGACAGGAAACACATCAAGAAATAATACTCTACCATATAAGATCATTACCTTTTTTTCTGGGATAAGAAAAGGAAATACTTAGAAAATATTTGTGAGAGATTTACTACATAAAATGTATCGTATAGAATTATGTCCACTGTGCGCAGAAATTGATATAGAAGATGAACGCAATTACTTGCTTTCTAAAACCATATTTATCTACAAGAAAGAAAGTTTTAATGTTTCTTGCTAAAGTACATTGGTCATAAACAGCATTGTTTATAATGTAACATTCTATGCAAAGTAATAATAAAACCATAACCATTTTGATTGTTTAACACTTTCAAGAAAATGTATACCTTGCATTTCCTAAGCAGCAAAGATTTTCATCTTAAGGGATACTATTAAAAATTGCATGATTTTGGCAGCATTTTGTGAAGCACGCACGCATGCTTTTATTTAGATGTACATGCATTAGGACAATGATTCATGTTTACAGACTGAACTATTCTCACCAAAGTTCTCCGAGATTTAAAGTAGGGCACATTTACCCTGACATATACAAAAACTGACATAGGCTTGAATAATGATCTCTTTGTCAATGATATATTGAACATTAATGAACTATTTGAAGGAAAAACCGTTTGATCGATAATGTTGTAAAAATGTTAAGCACTGATACTGATAAGTCTATTAGCTCTTTTCGAAAATAAAAAAATATCCTTACAACTGCACCTACTTAGCTTTGTGTGATTCAATAAATGTATGTGTTTATTGATTGGAGATGAAGATTAGGTTATAGCACAGGTGGCCGGCACGGTCTCAAATCAAAAGCACTATATATGTATATATAGTGTTTTGATTCGGGACCGTGCCGGCCGCCTGTGGGTAATAGTTTGTTTGAGTGGTTAGAATTACCATCATCTATGACAATTTTAACACTCATTTCAAGAACGAAGGGTATATCAAGACGTTAAAATCTATTTCGTGATGTAGAGACATCTTGCTTTCTTATTTTGGACCAATGTAAACACACTGTTTCTGGTATTGTCTTAATTTAGCATGTAGAAATTTCACTCCAAAAGCGGCAGACACGTTCTCGATCCTTATAAGTAAATATACATAAGTGATGTCTATGGTCAATCGGGATCGTGTCACTTCCGTGTGCTTTACTCGATTGTGGGTATTGTAACAGTGTTGGTGTTAATGAAATATTGGATGCCGGGTCAAGATCCGAATTAATGATCTTAAAGTCGAGGGTTGCCCACCAGACTGTAGTAAGTGGATTGAGTAAAGGAGCTAGTTACTACAGTCTTGCTGGCAACCCACGAAGTGTGAATCAACGTGCAGCACGATGTAGCTTCTCAATCGAAACATACGAAACATTTAATGCATGTATTAACGTATAAAGAAAAAAAAGCAAGCAGAGAATGATACATCTGCTGTGTGGCTCTATATTATACTTTACGCTCAGTAATATACTGTATGCTGCGGACGCATTGTAGTTTACTATAAGTGTGCAGTCTTCATCATAAAGTTCGGACTGACAGGTTAAGACAAAGACTGTGTATATATGACTATATATAGTAAATAGTAATTTACAATGTAGATTGAAAAATTGCATAAAGTTTTGTAACAGTATAGTATGTTCAACGCTATATGAATACAGATAGTATTGGTAAAATAATACAAATTTACATTGATACTTCAAAGGTAACGTTTGTCGCCCTTTGTCCATACTGTTACCAAAATATGTAATATTATTCCTCATTGCAACTTTAACCCTATTGGAGCAGAACTCGTTTGGCCTAAGGTGATAGTCTCCCACAGTATACCACAGCTCAGATTTCCCGGTTTTCCCAACACCGTTCAGACAATGGCGATTCGAATCGTCTATGTCAAAACTTAATATCTTTATGCCTGGACATAACCACTATTTCCATCGACTGTAAATGCATTAAATGACACAGAGCGTTTGTGTGAAAGGCGGTTAAGTAGTCAGTAGCTTATTAATTTTAGTGAGCCGTGATACGAATCGAACCATAACACCCTTACCGCTGTTCAATTTGAACAGCCCAAGGATATCGTTTTAAACCAACTGTTTAAGTTATGTTAAAGTATATAGTTATATTGTGTGTATAATTTTGTATTTGATTATGTTTTAATCAAGCATGCCATTTTGATAATATTGGAAGTAAACATTTAGTATTGATTCTAGTACCACGCTATTGCAATAATTGTCAATCAAAATAATGACTTTTTAACCGAAACCAGATGACTGATAAAACAATAGACCATTGTAAGTATAGTGCCTTTCATTTCTTAGTTTTCATGAGTTTTCACGAGAATCTCGTCTCAAGTGCTTATTACAAAGATTATACAATAAGTTTTATGGTACTTACTTTTACAGGTAACAAAATCAAGTGATTGCCATACAAAGATCCATCCCAGCAAAAAGCATATCGATGTATCCATCTTCCGTTAATCACCTACATCAACCCGTACTCTACAGTATACCATCGAAGTCTGAAAATATAAAATATTATAAAGATTAAATCAATGAAATATGCGTATAACCCGATACAATCAATGGTGCAAACTGAGATTTAAACCTACGACTATTCGAGTCGTAAGCAAACACTACCAGCTCACCATAAAAGCTATATTGAAGGCAAGAAAGTAAAAGTGCCGTGTTATACCTCTGCTGCATACATGTACAATTAACATAATTCGTCGTCGTATTCTTTGAGCTTGAATCTCTGTGGGACAACTCAGGATACAACCACACAATTCCAAGTGGGTTATTAACTTATTTACGTAAGCGCAAATATAATGCTGTAAAAAGCCATGGTCCGAACTCACAATCCCTCGAGTCGTAAGCGGACGCTCCACCACGTTGCCAGAAAAGCTAGTTTGAAGGCAAGGGAGTACAACTGCCGTATTATACCTCTGCTACATATCCACAAAATTTAAGAACTTTGTTGTTCCTGACGACCTTTTCAGACATTTAAGCCTCGATCCCTGGAGAAGTATTCAGACGCGTTACCGACTGAACTTATACGAGTCTGTGTTGTACGTTTATATAAATACATTTGTATATATATCATATTCACAACTATTGATATCAAACTAGCATGTCAACCTTACCGGACGTTGACTTGTTCTGAGAGCACATGGAATTATGAACTAAATATACTTGATCTGTTATATGTTTAATACATTTTATCTAGCTTGCAACGAAACAACATTCGGGACACAAAGCAGTGCGAAATGAAAGTTAATAGAGGAGGCCCTTTGTCCAAAGGAAATACATGTAATATAATATAATGCGGTTGTAGCAACAAAAAATGTGTCTTAAACGGTTTGCATCAGTGACAGGAGAAAAACAGGCTATGTGAACCGGCCATAATGACTTTGAAAACTAAGTTAATATAAACTACATGCATAATTTGAGCAAAACTATTATGGTGCATGAAATCATCAATATTGAATGCATGTGAAAATACTGTTAGAACTGACACACTGCACGTGGTGAATACAGTTGTTTACAATTTCTCACATTAGGGACATTAAGCCTAAGTTAGAAAATATATACGTCTATATTAACATAATGCACGCTATTGCAATGAAAAGAATAGTGACAGTTTGTAGATAGACGTAGCTGTTTCAAATATTTAACTTCAGTATTACACCACACAAACAAACGCTGACTTTGAAATTAGTATAGCTTTATATTCAAGAATTTCAAATATTCGGTAATTCGGTTACATCAATCTTCACATATTTCTCAAATAAATTTCTCAATAATCCTAGTTACAATGACCCATTGCGTGTTGTTAAGTATACTCACTTCGACAACAGTTGATACTTAACATAAGGTTTTAGACACATAAGCCGATCCTAGTGTTGTTGATATTGCGACAGAATACCAACAATCACGCGATCAATTCATTTTTTATAAAATAAGATTAACTTAATCCCGTCTTTAAATATTTTTTTGAGGTTGAAGACCGTTCAAATTTTGAAGTTGCAGAAATTCTAACACTCGTTAAATTAAGCTTAATTTACACAACTCCAATTTAGATAATGAAGTTGAAAATTCTTTTTAAACGTCGTGGGCGTGTATAGGTTAAAATGAAGAGAGCTCTAATAACATTGAAGTAGATTTGCTTTCAATTAATCGAGACTAAATTCAGATAAGCTGCAACATCGACTGATGTGGTATATAACATATTCAAGAATAAAGAAAAGACAAATAAATAACTTAAGAGTTCAAATTTATGTGTATTATTATCTGAGAAGAGTTCTAGAGATACACTATATAAATCCTTCACTTTAGGATCAATAGAGACCAAATTAACGGTTTTATAATAAAGGTCACCTTCATATATCTCAGTTCTATCACTATATTTTCACTATATTTATCTATAGGGTAAATGTTTATTAGGATTGTCCAAATACATCTTACTTTCTTCATTAGATTATTCTATAATTATTTACTTTGTTTTATGACTCTAGTATGACGATAGTTATCACCTTTCTCCTCATCTACTCGTGCATTGTCTCATAACTGTTCTTTTCACTCGTTCACACTTCCAGTATCGAATACGTAGACTATAACATCTGTCAATTGAGCAAAATCATTCGGCTTACTCCGACGGCCGCCGGCACAATGCCGAAACACCATATTCACTATGTATTGACTGTAAATGGTGGAGTCGGACCGTTACGGCCGCCTGTCGGTGAATCTTTTCTGTTCCTAATTTGAATCAGAACAGGAGCTTTATCATAATTAGTTCCGAGCAACCATTTCAGTTCTGTAGTTAAAACACAAAAGAAAAATGTATGCAAAAAACAAACAAAAAAACAATATGAATAAATGGATGCAAAACTCCTTCAAAAATTTTAGTCATGTTTTATCTTTTATGTAATCTGGCAGTAAATAAGAATCCAGTTTTTTTAAACGTATATTATTTCAATCACTCGACCAAACTCGGTACAGCAAAACGTACTGTAAAACTAAATATTGCATATACATGTATATCACATCCTGTCTCAACAAAAACAACGATAAAGTTATCAAAATATTCAAAATAACTAACTACTTTATCATATGTAAGCTATACACACGTCTAACTTTAAAACATCATACTTCTATGAAAACAGACCGACAAGTTAGTTTTTACTTTCTGAATTTATTGTTTCTGCCATACACGTATACACATATTTGCTTTTAAAGATAAAAAAAAAACTTTCCGTTCTTCACTATGCATGAGGCTAACTGTATCATTTGTTACCTAAATGTATAG
Organism: Mactra quadrangularis; assembly: GCA_025267735.1. Classification (NCBI taxonomy): domain Eukaryota; kingdom Metazoa; phylum Mollusca; class Bivalvia; order Venerida; family Mactridae; genus Mactra; species Mactra quadrangularis. Next base: position 57,648,235 of record CM046303.1, on the reverse strand, counting down.
AAGCAGTCTATACTGCTGATCACTGTACATAGTTTTTTATCTGTAAGAACAATAATAGTGCCCACTTCATCTTTTTGGTGAGAAAATTACTTCTACGCATGGATTAGTTGCAGCAAAAACCTTACCTAACTTTGTCTTAAAATGATTAAACATGAATAATCGATAACAATTTATCCCCACTCCAAACGCGGAAACGGGTTTATGCAGTATGGAAAGACATTTTCACATTTGCAGAGAAGATGGATGCAGGAAATCAAATTAAACGTAATTAGAAATGCAGTGAGATTATATTGCCTTCAAACGGCTCATGTGTATTAGACTTTGAGTAAAACAAGACGAAGATCGTACTTGAAGAAAATGTGATTTTCTAAAACAAATAATTAACTGTAAACGTTTGTTTGTACACGCTGCTGTTGTGAGGTTTTTTTGCAACTTTTAAATAACCAATGATTTGAATGACGTGATTTACGAATTTCTTAGAGCTTTCTTTAGTTATCTTTAAGCTTTACAAACACTATCATAGACTTAGGTCCAAAAACATGTAGATACTTATATAGAAAATAAATATCCTAATTAAAATAGTTTGAAATTACTTTGGTATTTCTGAAATAGGTTTATGTTAATATCCATACGTCACAATTTGAGCCCTCAAACGTTGCGTTGCATGGTACTTTATATCCAAGTTAGTTGAAATAGTCTCGAAAATTAAGCTATGTTGAACCTCATTTTTCACAACCCGTGTTTTTCACAACTTGTGAAAAACGCGTACGCATTTTTCACAACTTGTGTGAAAAACACGTTAGCGTACAAATTTCATACGAGCATAGAAACGCATTTCTCACAACTTCAAATGTCACGTAAAAAGTTTTTAAAAAAATGAGTTTTTTGGTACTAACGCATTTTTCACACTTGTGATTTTTTTAGTTGCTAGCTGTAAGTTAGTGAGTAAGTAAGTATTTTTTTTATTTTCGTGACATGTTTTGTGACAATATTACAAACATGAAAACAACATGAAAAGTATTTACAGATAAACACGAGACCCAGTGGGTGTAAGAACCACACTTGCAAAAAGAATTTTTTGTGAAAAACGAGGTTTAAAGTTTGTTACAACCGTTTTGTAATAAAAGCCCGAATTGTTTTAATTATTACAAAACGGGTTATTACAAAAGTAATTGAACATACAAACGCAATTTGTAATCAAATCCCGAAATGTAATAAAATGTCTAGTTATATTAATTTTATCATAAAATATAGTACGATACTTTGAATTATTGTTAAGGAAAGAAAATAATCTTTAACAAGCAAACAATAATGTTCAAATAGACAAATTACTTGCATTCGTCATATTAATTTGAAGATTTCGTTAGAAAAACAAGTTGTCGTATTATATTGAAAAACGAGTATTTAAAAAGTGGTTGAACTTACCAACCCGTTTATTATAAATAATTATTACAATTCGGGGTTTTATCACAAAACGGACAAACGTTGAAAAAAAACACGAGCGTAATTTTTACAGGTTGTGAAAAACACGGTGCGTGAAAAATGAGGTTCGACGATTAAACCTCATTTTTCACAATCTATGAAGTGCTCGTTTGTGAAAAACGAGGATCAACCTGGCAAACTTGCTCAATACCGAAATATGTTGTCGGCCTCGAGGTTTTATCGACACCCTTTCTCAGCAATTTGTTACGAATTCCAATATTGAGCGACGGTAAAAAATCTGACAATTAAATCTGCACCTCTGAAATTGACCACTGTGTAACAATTCACAAAATATAAATTACAATTATCAAAAGTTTAAAAAAAATCGATGTCCTTTACTTTTATATATCAATTGTATTAGCTATAACTATATTTATTGAAGTTTAATATTCTTCCCAACATGTTAACCTTTTTACCAACTGTAAATCTTACCAAAATATGAAATAATTTAGAATCTTCATGTTGCCAGCTATGCACAATACATGTTTATAAATATAAGTGTCAGGGTGGATAATGGGTTATGTGCTTTATGCCCCAAGAGTCGCTTGTTTGAACTTAAACAACTAAAGCTAGATAGAAGTTGCTATGGACATAAATGTTACCATGGATATTTGTGCTGTTTGTAGGGACCGTAACATAGGATGCTAGGACCTAAATGTTTGCTAGAAACATTAACGTAATTACTATGTTGCAAAATGTTGCAATGAGAGTGTGCTTGAGCAGCTGCTATGGATCTCGAGGCGGTCGCGTTGGATGCGGATCTTGTTAATACGAACATTTTAACAGTACCATGGGACATGTGTGCTTACTATGTACCATAAGATGGTTTCTCTATGCGCGTAAGTGGTTGCTTGCACGTAAAGGTGGTTAAATAAGGCACAAATCTGGCTGGTGGAAGACCTCAGGTGATTGCGACATCTTGCTTCCATGTGCGCCATTAACCATCAAAATAATTTTAAAAAACCAACTGAAACATTAATTTTGTTTATCATAATATACTTTTAAATTTACTTTGATATTGACTCATGCTGTGAAAATTGCGTTAGGACTAAAAATCGAAAAATATGTCTAACGTAATTTTCACATTGCTCATTTGTGAAAAACGCGTACGCAATTTTCACAAGTTGTGAAAATTGCGTACGTGTTTTTCACAAGTTGTGAAAAACACGGGTTGTGAAAAATGAGGTTCAACAAAGCTAACATGATTTTAACTTCTAGTAATTACATGTAAACCATTTCTCGAAAATTGCTGAAATAGTAAATATTTGTAAAATGTAAGTTTGCAAGAACACACAACGAAATAAATACCACTTTATAATTGGTTACGATGGACATGGATGAAAAAATGTATTGTGCTTTAAACACATTTCTTTCATTTATATTCCGGTGGCCTGTGCATCTTTTCACAAGTTATCTTGCGAAAAAAATATCGTAACTCAAATTCCAAATTTTGCAGTTTAAAGTCAGAAGGATAATAAACATATCTTTGATATGATATTCAAAAGGTATACACTATTCTCCCCAATTCAATAATATTTAATATTGATTGACCAAAAATGACCGCATTATTAATGTTTCCTGCTTTTGAATTGCGGTGATTTTTATTGTAAGTTTTTTTATGAAAATCGCCACAATTGTTCTACACACGTCCCTGAACAGTCCTAGAAGAACAGATCTAAGCTGTTCACCTAATACCAAGCACAAACCCTCGCCGTCGGCTCTGACAACTGTCCTACTTCATACAATGACAGGCGGGAGCATGGCCGTTCCAAAAAAGTCAAAGAGAGAATCCACGAGCCTATTATATCATTATTCATAAATATATTAACGAGACTCATAAATATTCTTAAAAATAGGACGTAATCCATTTACTGTCCCAAAACTGGACGGGGTTCTAATCCAGCTTTTGATTAAAAATGTTATAGTGTAAATCTACATAACAAAAGGGCATTAAGGTTGTCTTTCTTCCGTCTTAACATTGTGTGTTTCAAAACTAGATCACAGGGCAGCACAATATAGAAAATATAAAAAGAGACATTTTTCTGCATGTGCACTTTTTTCACATACTCGACAATTTTCTAAATCCAATGGAAACAACGTAACAGCAATAATGAATCAGCAGAACTTTTCTTTGATGATGAAGTTTCTCCATAACATCCATTTTCTCCGAGAATAACAATTGAACATTGCCCGTTTTTTGTGAACATTTAGACATTTTGGGATCATGATGAAATCTCATCTTGCGCGTTATCTCATTCACAAGTTTTATATTACAGAAGATAGAAACTCACTTCGGAAACATCAACAGCGTATATCCAAGATAACAAAATAACAAATTTCATTTGCGGCTTTTTTTTGTCGCAGACTCTTATTTTATAGACATGCTGTTTTGAATGAATCAGAATATAGATAAAATGTTGTATGAAGTGTATATGACCATATAACTGGTACAGTGGCACAGAACGCTACGCGCAGGATTTCGAATCTAGTGTTCCGAATAAGGTAACTGATTCGAGCCTTATCCGGTAATACAATTCAATGAAACTTTAAGTTTCCTATATTCATAAGGTACATGTATAAAAATAGAAGTTGCCGGTCTAGTGGTGAGTACTGGAAAAATGTTCACTTTAAATTACCTACTAAATGATCAAACGATAAAAGCTAAAGCTTTGATATATTAGAAGTTTTTGTACTCAGATGAGGTTTAGTTTTCTTGCTTTAATCGAAATATGCAAACACAGCAACAGCAAGTAAAACACCAAAATAATTTGACTGCAAATAGAAGAAAGACTGCTAAAAAGTCACAAAACGAATAAATGAAACGAACAAGAACATTGGAAACTGCGCAGTATATTGTCACTTTTCGCTCAACCAAGCAATAAAAATCTTTAAAAAAACAACATTGACGGATGCATGGTAGAGCTGACGCAACAATTAACGTAATTTTCATTATATATTAGATAAAAACTTCCAAGTAATTAACTTTAGATTGAATCAGTTTAAAAATAGAACACTCAAAGTTAATAACACAATTTTAAATATTTAAAGCACATAACTAGAATTAAATAAAATCTAGCCTCACAATTTCGAGTTTAAACATTGAAAACTGCTGGTAGAACACGAAGAATGATCATCCGTTTATTGAATTACCAGTAAATTAAGGTGAAGTCAGACAATGTAATGGACAAAGAAGAAATTGATATTGACACTGTACATATCTCATACAGTAATACAGGCAGACAAATCACTCCAGGTCCGCCCTCTGCAATTACATGTACCTATTTGGCGTTCGCTTGCTCATACGTTTTGGCTGTATCTACATGTATTTATATAAATAAGTGATATGGAAATAGAATGGCCATACTTAAAAAATGAACATTTTTGTATTTTAAATTGCAAAACTTAATACGTTTTCTTGTAAATAAATATGTAGATGGATTCAAATTGGATTACTCTTCACACGCATCCAGCACTTTTCCTGGAAGAAAATCGAGAAATTCTAAATCTCATAAAAGTATCAATCTTCTATCTAGAATAATATACTTCAATAAGTAATGTGAACTGTCAATGTTTTCTTTGATACAGGAATCTGAACATCGTAAACAGACATGTAATAAATTCTGGACGTCAATAATTACCGATATTTGGAAGGAAAGAAAAGGCAATAAAACTATATTTGGTGGGACGTATTCAGATTTACATCAATAATAACAGACCGCGTGTTTTAATAAAATATAGCAGACGCTGGAGCTGAGACTGGCACCGAGAGTGCAGACCATCTGATATAGATGAAGTTTATATACGTGTGTATGTATAAATATAACTCTAAAATTGATTGGTTGATCTATATTTGTGACGTCATCACACACACAAGATCTGATGGGAGGTGGAGAAATTTCCATCAAAATAAATTCAATATTGAATTGCCCTATGTGAACTGATACTGACATATTTCTTCTAAATACAATATTTAAAATCAAGTATATCATCACTCCGGTCAAGGTTGAGAATATTAATCTCATACATTGAGTGCCTGGTAACAGTATCAATGTCTTCATAAAGATTACTTTTTTCTCCTCAATATTTGTATAAAATATCAGCCATATTTCCCAACGGTATCACTGACGATATACTAAAACTTCTAAGAATTATCCAAAATATATATTAGGAAAGGCGACGAACACAATCCATAGTGGAAAATCTCAGTCAAGTAGACTTTAATTATTGACATGAGATCAAAATATCGGGAAAATTGGATAATTCTGCGTGCTACAGAGCTTTTAACATGACTCAGACGCGTTCTAGAACTACAACAACCAGCGGTCGATGATGACGGAACGTTTCCGAATCATGTTTTAGCGACGATTTCATTAGTTTAAGACGAGCGTACAGCTCATAAATATTCATAGAGATGGTTGATGTTAAGATTCATGATAAGCCGTCACAAGAAGCCGGATCAAGAAACGTGTTACGTTGTCACTATGAAAACAATTAAACTTTCTCTTTTATGAATTGTCTGCATTTATATTCGAAAATGAGAAAATTTTATTGTTTTTGTATTGTATAAATCGCTGAAGAAATTTGCTGACTTGCAAACATTACTTGACAGACATTTTAGATTTAAACGAATGTTATAAAAGGCTTGAATTTAAATACGGATATCAAATCATCCACAGTTCTCTTTATATTCGACAATTGATATAACATTTTATATGTATGGTTTATATGTTTGCCTTGGTTTTATTTTGTGTTCCCATTTATCTTACAAGCTCGATCGTTCACCTAAAAAGAGATTTTGGGATGGCCCCACCCTAACAATCACAGTTTTTTAATAGCCTTCTAGTAACATAATGTCATTTATAATTATTGATGGCTGGTAAAAATCGTTTAAGAATGGTTAAAAACTGCTTCCATTTGTTTGTTTAGCCGACTTTACAAATGTGTACGATAACCCCTGATTTTTGCTTTCACCTTCAGGCAAGTGATCCCTCAGACCCTCACAGTACCTATTTACCCCTGAATGGAGTGGAACAACTGTAAACAAGGTAAATTTTAATTTTTGCTGAAGGAAATTAGCATTATCCCCTAGTAAGAATCGAACCCGGGACATTTCAATTTCTACACGCCCGTCCTTCCACTGCGCCTATGATTCGTCGGTAGGCCCTACCTTTGTTCGAACTCCTTAGCTGAAGAAAAAACTAACAGTGACTTCAAGTACGTGATCCTAACTAGACGGCCACAGAGGCGGGTAATTGTTGCATATAAGAATTTGTGGCACGTTAAGTTTAAGCCAAAGCTGGCAACTTGGGAGACGGTTGTGAAACTAACCAATAACTGTATTTAAAAGCCTGTACCACTGGGCCATGATCGCGGCTGATAAACTCGAACAGGAGTCAAGAACCAAAAAATAACAACTTTTAACTTAACACCAGAAATCCTTTGATTAAATTGTTAAATTAATTTGTTTTACAAATACAAAATGATAGATATTTTTAAGCACAAAGGTCAATATTAGCAAACAGTAATCATCTTTTGTAATGTTTGAGAGAAAAGACTTCGAGAAAAATAATCAAAACAGAATCTTAATATGATAGATATACGATATAGACAATAGTAAATATATAGAATGAGGGGCAAGTAGACCATAGTCCAGACGTTAACATTACATTTAATATAGACAGGTCATCACTAAATCTGATTATTTTCACGTAAAAAGGATTTCTCTCCCAATATTGAACAGTCTGTAGATATATAAATTATAAAACAGACAGACAATGGCCCAAATATACTTACATTTTTACCCTGTATTAAAAATGTATTATTTGACTAGTGTTAGAACTTTATGACTATGAACTTTACGTGTTTTTTTTCATTTAATCAGTTATAATATCCTACAATTATTATCAGCACTTATATCAATGTCATGGACATTGTTATCTATGGGGTTGTTAAGCATAACTGCGTTGTTTTATGACCATTCGGAACTACCTCGGCGATCTTCTACGCAGATAATCTTTGTAGATGATCACCGAGGTTGTTCCGAATGGTTTTATGCCGTCACAGCAACATTGTTTTGGACATCAAGCCACTTATGGTGCATTGGTTACACACTACAATTTTAGCAGCCTATCAAGGTTCAATATGTAACGTAGCAGGCCATAACCTCTATGATAATTGAGCAAGAGGGTTTCTTACGTTATGGGGGGATTAAAAGGTTCTTGAGTAAGCAAGCACTTGCAAGAGGAAAGTGTGTTGTTGAAAGGATCGCCGTCGTACAAAACCTAACTTTTTATAAACGTCCCAATATCAAACTATTAAAATAACTCTCGAAGTTGGTATGTTGCTTGTACAATGGTGTCGACATCGCATAACTGAGAACATTTTGCTGCTAACTTTTGAATAACTAAGATGAAAAAATGACAGCTCTAAATTATATTCGGTTTCAACAAGTATTTGGTCGATGAGGACAGTTAACCATTTGCTCTGACATGATGATGTGTTCATGTCTAACATTGGTACAGAATAAATTATGTAGGAGGACAAATACTAACACTTCAAGCAACCCACTTTTTATGCTTCACTTCAAGCATTAGAAAATAGAAAAGAAACATAGTCTGGGGCTAATTGACGTAATGTAATACTTGTTAATGACTTTAAACCATTTGAGCATGATAGAGAGATGCATTCAACCAAACAGAGACATCATTGAAAGGTCAAGTCACCAAATAGTTTTGTTCATACAAAGGCTGGTCTTACAAATTTAAGAAAAACACCATCCTTCATTGTAATACACTTTGTGTTTTATTGGTCCTACATTATACATTGCCTGCAGACAAAAAATGTGTTAAATTCTTGGTTACCAGACTGTAAGATGCCATTATGTGAGCTATTTTGGAGAGTCGTGGTCTTCCTATAGACAGAGAACAAGAAGAAACTCCAAAAGCATTCGCCTAAGGTCAAGAGGACGAAAACTACATTTTATGTTGAAATACATAATATTTATATTTATGAACGAGACAAGGAAAATTGTAATAAAACGGGACTTAAGGTGTAAAAGGCTATATCTTATGAAACATTTTTAACAAAACAGTGATAAAACTAATGATAAGATAAAAATCATTTCAATGTCATAAGATCAAATTGAGACAAAAATAAATTAATGCACTCTTGTTCCCAGACTTTACAAACATTTTAAAAGCGTATTACATGTACATGTTATGTTACATGTATTCTATACACTGCTTAATTTTTGTTGGCCATTGTTCTATTATTTTGTCACAATAAAGTGTGTCTATTAAATAAAAGAGGAATAATTTTACCAAAATAGTTTTGGTCATTTGAATGTGAATAAGAGATATAAATTTTGAAACTCATGAGAAATGATTAATGAGTTATATAATGCTTTTCGTTAATTCAGACCATAGTGGATTACAAATTCTAAATCCACTCTTCAGTAATATATATAGTCGTAAAAAAGTGGAACATTTGAGAACAATGAGTGCAGCAATTAAAAATAAAATAAAAGCCGTTTGTTATTTTGTAACACAAGAAGGAACATCAAGTCAATACAACAGTAACACACTTGTGTTAAATTGTATGTTAAATATGAAATGTAAAGAATTTTAATTTTCAATGGGAATACGTTTTGAGCCAATTTGGCATTGTGTTCGGTATTTTCATTACCTTCAACAGTCATGAATATTGAACGCCAACTGATCAGTATATCTATAGATTGATAAAACACATTCCTTGTAAAATAATATTCATGTACAAAACAGTTAAGTCACGCTACAAATAACATCTTGTTTATTCCAAAACATGCAAAATTTAACGAGTTTAAAGCCCCTAATGCTGAATGTAAGAAGTCTGTTAGTATTTATGAATGTTTTATTAATCATTTCCCTTATTTAGACCATCGACTTGGTTCTATTAGTGGAATTTCACTTATGCAAAAACAACATGCAGTTTTTTGACAATTTTTAAGTTCATTATGCTTAATTTAAGAAGAAAATACGCCTTAAATATAAATTATTTTGTTATTAAAACCATCGATTTGGTTCTAAAAGTAGAAATTTACAATAAATTATTATTTATATAAATGTATGATGCTACAGTTTACGATAGCAAAATACAAATGAACGTGTATATCAATCACTGAACAATTTGCACTTGGTTGTGGCGAGGATCTCCTAGTTTCGCATAAATAGTTTTGAGTACTTACGTTTAATGTGTTTATAGTTTTATATTCTAATTATAAATGACATTTACCACTCAACCAGATATTATTATTATTATGCATTTGTCGGTAGAACAAATACTGTTAAATATTTTTCGCAAGTAAACATTTTCCGGAGAGACTTCAAGCTTAACCTAAGGAATATTCTATGCTAATTTTTTAAGCTAGCTTTTTCCAGGTCAACGAAAATCATATACTGACAAATTTCAAAGAATTTCCACCCACCCAGAAAATCCGAAAATTGTTTTAATGCCAAACTTGTCTGTGTGAATTTCAATACGGCCAATTCAATCAGGCAAACTATCACTTGCGCAATTATGAAATTGTCTAAATGGTATTTTTTTGTATATTAACAGACTGTGAAATATTTTAGCTTGTAATTTAATACAGCTGATCAATTATGATATATATAATCTATGGTAATATCATTATGAAAGAATCTATGCAAACTTATCTAGAATTTTTAATTTCTTTGGCAAAGTTGTCGTTCGTTGCGCTAACATACTATCTACATAATAGGCTTATAGCCAAGAATCTTGGCAAAACCAAAAATTACATTATTTTCCTAACTATGTTAAAGTTAATGTTTAAAACAGAAAAATATTTACAGATATTATATATAATGTAAAATGCATGCCGGATGTAAACAAACCGAATATTCAACTAGTTCACTGATTTGTCATTATGAAATTTAGATGATGTTCCCGGGATGTGTGGTTGCAGGAAGTAGGTTAATAGAATACAACATATGTTCGTGCTGTATATAAATTCTAAAAGATGATCTCATAGGTCTTACTAGTATGAGGAACCAAAAAGAGCAAACAAGTACTAGTAATATTTTGTCATATTTTAAACTATGTAAATTTGTTCTGATGTATGTTATTCTTTCTATGTATTTTACATTACAATTTTCAATACACAGAGACACGCATATATTATATTGATATCTCTCCATGTATAAATTTAAATTTCACAGATATTTATGTTGTCATGATAATATGACATTTTATAAATGCGGATCCAATCAGAACAATATATGTACAAAACTTATGTTTATAATTACGTTGAATACTTAAATAGTATTCAGGAGTGTGAAATTCAAAGCCCGACTTGTCCGACTCATACATGTATGTCTGCGGACAAGTAAATAAATCAATCCAATTGTCCGCAGACAAGTGATAGTTTAGCAGTAAATGTGCTAAGTAATGTAAATGTCTTAATGTTTTAGTCAAATTCAGCAGTGAACAGCACTGTATTATATTGTCAATTATTTATAATTACTTGTAGTATGTATTTAATATCATAGTTCTTAATATGTCCTTTTGGATATTGAACTTCTGGACAAGAACACGTAGACCCTGGACATGTATATTTTATGATATCACTTGTCCGCGGATAAGTTGGGAAAACAAGAAATTCCACACCCCTGTAATACGATGCTTAGCTATATTAACAAAGAAAGAATCAGGCGCAAACTGAACAAAAGCACTAAAGAAAACCTTCCAAATACTTCATTATTTATCAAAGCTTGTTTTTATTCAGATCTGACATGGAACGTCAAAATACATTTTAATACATTTACTAAAACATCTTTGATGATTTCTTCTTTAAAATAAACAAAATCTTGAAATAATTAGCTCAGTTACTTTTGCATGTCATGATAAATACACATATAATTGACTTACTGTGATAGAAAATAGGAATATTAACTAAACATCACAATCCATTAAAATGAAGATAAATTTCTTAGAATTAGTATCAGAAACACCATTAAGAATTACTATTAACACATTTTTCAAGCCCAACTACTCTTGTTATAAGCTCTTTACTGAGGACTAATGGATATAGATCAGTATTTACCATTAACTGTATTTTGGTGTTGGCAATGAAAGCTAGGATAAAGATATTTGGTATTAATCATGCATTAAGTTTCTAAAACTTCAAAAGCACATGTTTACCGTCACGCATATAATGCATATATTACTACGCATATACAGTACACGCCAAAAGTTTTGAGACATAAGAAATTTACTTCAATTCTTTGAAGTTTGATGATTAATTTTATAGAATCATTATTTTTATAAATATATTTAAGTACCGTTTGAGATAGAATGAAAACAAACAAACTAAGAGAATGCATCAGCTATATGAAATTCAGTATCTGCTATCCCAAAGCCTCCAAAACCATGTTTATTTTAATTATTTTCCATGACATAGCTTATATGATATTTTGTAGTCTAAATTAACATTAGCATGATAACCAAACTTAAAAGCAAAACTAAAAAGCTTTTAAAAATAACAGATATCACATTTTGGATAAAAGTTATTCGATCATTAGACATACTAAGCGAAATTGTCAGCGAACCTTTGGTGGGTACTGTATATCAACGAATAAAGAGCGCACGTTAGATTTAAAAGGATTTTACGCTTTTAACGATTGACATTGAACGTTTCCTTGTCTTCGCAATCAACTAAATCTACAATTATTGTAAGGAAAGTGTATTTAATTAAATCTTATTTCATGAGCACAATATATTTTACTCAAAGGCTTGGAATAATTATTAATTCAGGATTTTTCTCTAATTTTCCACGTTGACTGACATTTACAATAAACAAGCTGAGCATATATCTAGAATAATGACCGTTCTACCATACATCTCACAATTTCATCGTCAAGGGTCCAATTAAGTGGAATATCTTAAAATCTACGTATATCAAGAAGCAGATAGTACGGTAACACAATAAGTGTTCAGAGAGGATAGTTTTCACGTATGTTATATATCTGGAATCAATACAAAATACAATAATGGTGATATTAATGGTTACAGAACTATCTTTTAATAGGTAGAAACTTTCTCGTGGTACATACGGTGCCTACCAAAACTATTTAGGAACATTTTCATTTTTAGGCCTGTAGGAGCAGTGGTCCAGTGGTAGGGCGAGCGCTTAGGGATCGAGAGGTCCCGGGTTCGATCCCCACAAAGGGCACTGCTAATTTTCTTGAGCAAGAAATTTATCTACATTTGTTCCACTCCACCTATGTGTACATGTAAAATGGGTATTATGAGGGATCGCCTGCCTGAGAGTGATTTCAATGATCAGGGGTTATTGTACAAGATTGTAAAGTCGGCTGAACATGTATATGGAAGCAGACTTTAAACCGCACTTTATCGTTAACTTTTAACTTCTAAATAGTTTATATAAAAGCTTTGATGACACTATTTTGAAATACATTTTAGTTTTGCTTCATTTTTTGTGACTCTATATGTAGTTAAGACTCCAAAAATTATCTTTTAAGTATGTTATAGAAAATAATCACATATTATGGTTTGGGGGATTTGGATTGTCAGATGCTGAATCTTATAAAAGTAAATGTGTCATTTGTGAAATGAATTTTCGTTTTATCATAATCCATACAAAATATAAAAAGCAACTAGTAAGAATTTTAGTTAAACATCATATGTTCTTATGTGGGCACTGTTTACTTTGTAAGTCTGTTAATAGGACACATTACTTTAATGAATATATAATTACTCATGTTTTTCCCGTCTTTTCTCTTCAATTAAGAGACGGTCTACCCGCATCAATTTGTTTCTTACATTTTAGTTAATGCTGCAAAACTTCAAAAAGCATAAAAACAATGTGCATATGCATGCGTTAGAATGTTTAAACTGCCATTCTAATCGACATCAACTGTTTAATCTACAGTAGAGTTCTATTATTAGGACAAACGAAGTCGGTGGTCTTTATAGCGGAATCAATCTCCGTAAACAGATATCCTGTAGAGCGTTACACATCGTACAGACAATCTCCGCAAACAGATATCCTGTAGAGCGTTACACATCGTACTGGCAATCTCCGTAAACAGATATCTTGTAGAGCGTTGTCGTACAGGATCTCTACTGTCTCCGTGGAAGGTCACATCGAGATGAACTTTATGTCGACCAATCAATGCGTAGCTTTCATCTAGACGAAAACATTATTAATCACATTTTCGTAATTTCTATTTTTAGACCAAGGTTTGCATGCTAATTTAACAGCCGCATTAATCACAGTCTGCGATTGGACGGCTCATTTTAAATTGCGTGACGTAGACGATGTAAACAAGTTACGTATCATAACTATTTCGTCATAAATATTATAATGAGAAAAGGTCACCTGAACGTGACCTTCGTTTGAAAAAGGCCAGAGCTAAATTAGTGAGTAGGCGAGCGGAAAATTTTTAGATCGGGTTTTAATCAGGTTGTCTTTATAGCGGAATGGTCTTACATGTATTGTATTGACTTTTTTTCTCAAATTAAGCATTTGTGACTTTAAAAGTACTAGTTCACAGATTTGGTTAAGATTTTTCTATAATTTCAAAATACCATTCGGTGTCTGTAATTGTGTCAAAAAATAATTCTTAATGTTTTAAGGCAAACTGAGCTATAGATTGCAAGAATTATACAATAAAAGTCACAAAAATGCACTAAAATTGTCTATAATATGACATACGGGGTAGATTTTTATTACTTGAAACACTATCATTTGTAGTTGTATGTCCATTTGCACTAAACTTGTCATTATCAAAACACTATCTTCTTGCTTCAAAAAATGTTTCCATACAATTTAGATAGTTTCAGAAAAAGTTGATATTTACGTTGAAATCTGTGAAAGAGTACGTTTAAAATCTTCCATGTGTGCCTGCCTTTGCAAAACACCCAGGCGTTTTAACAGTGAAAATTGTCTGTTTGTATTAAACGTATTCGGTTATTAGTTTAAACGTTGACACTTTAACAATTATACGATATGTATAGGAACCCCCCAAAAAAGGAACGGAAACAGCATAGCTATGCTAATATCTTAAGTTTAAGACAAATGATCCTAAAATAAATTAAGATACGGAGATTGTTCCACAATGATACATATCAACCTTAATGTGTTTTCATTTTCCAAATATCGTCAAGAAATTACTGCCCCCAAGAGCTCCAACCTCGAACTTATTGAGTACTTAAAGTCACATTGATCTTAGCTTTTCTATAAGTATTAAGACAGAAATCAATTCAAACTATTTTCAAAATTCCTCGGCGAATTTAATGGATTCTCTCTTATTCTTTGAGTGAATTACAAAATACACCAAAATTATATCTGTCATCCTCGAAAATCGCATGAAATATTGAGACAATTGTTTCGGGAGAACCAGTAAAATGTTAAGAAGTTATATTTGAAGTACATGTTAAGAAAACATTTACTTGAGCTGTGTATTGATCTAGATTAACGCAGGAATTTGTAGAGAAAACATAGCAAAACAAAATCGCATAAACTTTCAATACACATTGTCAGAGTAAGAGGGAACAGTATTGATCGCTTCTTTAAAACACCAAAATAACAGGAAAATCATCTTTTTCGTAATACTATGGTGTTTTCGTGAAATGAACAATACATAATAGAAGACATGACAATGAATGCACGTAAATAATGGAGATATTTCAGTTTCCTATACATATATCAAACTATATCTAAGTTTAACTTATGATAAATTTGAAATATTGACGTTTTCTATCCGTTATCGTAGCAAGAGTAAACGTAATTATCCTACTATAAAATTCTCACATTTTTCTATGTCACAATATAGGAAGTTGTAATATGATAAACACGCATGTAAACTTATAATATCTTTAGTAGAAGGAATTAAGTGCACATAAATATTACCTAGCGTTATTTATGTGACGTCATAGATGGTGATTTAGTTACTGTTACCAAGTAGATAATGTTCTTAAATTTGAGTTCATTTAAAGTTCGTTCACATCATGTTTTTCTTTTTTAAAGTTTTCGCAGAATTAAAGAAAGTAAATTGTGACGTAACTGATCTGAGGACTGTTGTATTTCAAGTTCCCGGCAGTCTTAATTAATTTTTTTGAGTATTTCGATTAATCATTAGATAAGTTTAATACTATTTTATCTCATGTGTTTAAAGAATATTTATATTCTTCCACAAAGCAGAGCGTTAACGTCGGCATCGACGTAGGCAAAATCTTCAGGGTTAGATTTTAAGTGAAACATTTATATACATTTGAAACCACTGAGAGTTTCACTAAAACTTCATATAGTTTTCTAAGAGACCGTTAGAGGTCAAACATTAAATTGCAATCAAATTATACCATGAACAATACATTATATAGGACATGACAATGAATGCACGTAAATAATGGAGATATTTCAGTTCCCTCGTACATATATCAAACCTTATCTAAGTTTTACTTATGATGAATTGAAATATTGACGTTTTCTATCCGTTATCGTACCGAGAGTAAACGTAATTATCCTACTATAACATTCTCACATTTTTCTATGTCACAATATAGGAAGTTGTAATATGATAAACACGCATGTAGACTTTTAATATCTTTAGTAGAAGGAATTAAGTGCACATAAATATTACCTAGCGTTATTTATGTGACGTCATAGACGGTGATTTAGTTACTGTTATCAAGTAGATAATGTTCTTAAATTTGAGTTCATTTAAAATTTGTTCACATCATGTTTTTCTTCTTAATAATTCTCGCAGAATTAAAGAAAGTAATTCGTGACGTAACTGATCTGAGGTTTGTTGTATTTTTCCTTGCAGTCTAAATTAATTTTTGAGTATTTCGATCAATCATTAGATCAGTTTGATAGTAATACCATTTAGCTCGTCAGTTTGGAGAATAGAGGGGTTGTTCTATTTTGAAATACACCAGCATCGTTGTCTTGAAACTTGTCCCAAGTTTACGGCGTTACCATTGAAGGTCAAATACCAAGTCCAAAAATCATTGCATGAATTTGTCTGTTTTGTGACCATTTTGTATCTAGCGGTTCTAAGTAAATTGTTTTGCATGCAGATATACATGTATATCCTAAATCAATGGAAGTATCCATTTTAAATTACTAACCTCAATGGAATTGTATGCCAATGATAGATTTTGTTTACAAGAACACCCGATTAGTCGAACACCCTGTTTGTGATTTTCTGATTTATTTTCATATCAATGAATATTGACCAATCATATCAAAGCTGGCCATGAGATTTACTTTATCCACTAATTAGAATTATTTCCCAAAGGAATTAACATTGTTCGACGGGCAAATAAATATTTTTTCTAACTTGTTTGTTTTTCAAAATATGTTTGAATTAATTCTATGATATACATTTAAAATAAAAGAGTCTCCAAATATAAATTCTTTCGGAGAAAAATGAACCCATTTTAGAATTTGGCTTTAAGTGATAGATTTGGTATTCACCCACGAAAATCCCTCTTTTGACAGAAACCCTGAAATCGTAGCATGCACAAAACATACCGGTGATCAGTGTGGTGTTGCTTCCTGATTTTGTTAACAATAGCATCTAAACAGTCCAGCGTCCTGAACTTGTGTAAAACGGAATTTAATCTGTAGTGAAGCTAAACGTCACGACGTTCTTGGGCCTTCTTTAACAACAAAGTTATACATGTATAACAATTGATATATTAGGCTAGACATCCAGTGATGTATGTTTTGATTTTACAATCACCATCTTAAAACAGTTATCACGCGCAGGTGTTTTAAATCTCCTAGGCATCACAAGACGGTGTCACAACTTGGACACCATAGACAACATTGTGTTATATTTGTGAGTGATTTAGTCTTCTTCTCTGAACGATTTACATTTTGATACTCTTAAATTTACGTCTCATCATTTTGAATCAAGCATATATACAATGCATACTAAGCTTTTTTCTATTAGAAACTTTTTTTTAATGCAGTATTTGGACAACCTTTTGCCGAATCGATTTTATATTTAGCGTTCGAAGGTAGCTTTTTGAATTATTCAAATAAAAATCATATAGTACGCTACAAAAGGAAGATTTATATACATGCATTAATGCTCTTAAGTCAGTGTTAAATGGACTATTATTGCTTGTTACTTTGACCATGCTCTTGATGTGTAAAATGGAGAACAAAATGGCAAGAAACTTATCGGTAACAATCAAACTCAACGAACCGGTTTAGACATATGTCTTTTTGAAATTTTGTCTTGAGTCTTTTTCCTGCCTGGTAGAAAGGTTTGGAATTTTGACCCGAACGCTAAACAAAGTTTAAATTTGTAATGGCCAAAGCTTTAACTGTACGAAATCACCATTTAATTTCCGACATCTAATGAAAATCCCATTCCAGTCATGTAAATCGATGACGTTTTATTGAACCATGTTTCAGTGCATGCTTGCAGGCAAAGACACAAGGACAAGTTCCGTAGCAATGAAAATCCTTGGTATAAAAAATAAAGTGTCTGGTTCTAGCCTTTCTGTAAAACTTGGTTAACATTTCTGATGTGTAACAGGCGACATTTCTTAGAAAGTGTGATAAAAACAAGCCAGGCCAGAGTTTCACCTCTCGCCCTCCGGATTATTTTTAGGGAAGCTTGTAACTGAGTTAGTATCCGTAATTGAATTTAGTAGAACGTATTACCTCGCTCTGATTCATATTGCCCGCAGTATTTCAATCAAATAAAAAAGTTATACGAGCAATATCTGCTTTTTTGTCATTTGATTGGCTTTAATACAATTGAAGTTTGAAAATTATATCAATACAATATTATTCTTAGTACAAAGCCCGCAAGAATGTTGAACCCACTGGCACCAAAGTCAATGAACTCATTAAATACGCGCACATATGCTTTTATTATAATATTTTTTCAACGAACGCAAAGAACCTTTCCATACTTTATCATTTAACATGATTAACAAAGGTTTACTGTTTCTTTTTGTCCCATAAACAAGGTGTTAATAAAAGAGCACATGGTTATATTTGTGGGTAAATGTATTCGCCCTCAGAATAACCAATTAAAAACGGTCCCGTATACATTATCGTGCACGAGTTATAACAGTACAATTATTATAACGAACTCCCCGCAGCGGTTATTTCCCTTTATCAAATCAATAACCACTGCCACCACAAGTGAATTCGTCCATCAGATAGCCGAATATCTTTTTTGCATATTTTCTATAACATTGCAATATTTTCTATGAATGGAGTCTTTTGGTAGTATATTATGATGTTCAAAGTACAAAAAGATAAAAAATAATAGTTTCAATTAATAATTTGTAAAAATAACGAAATTACTTTTTACACGCAACACATTCCAGTAGTACTAGCGTCACGTGATTTACGTGTTGGCAGCAGTTAAGTAGCAAAGCGTGACGTAAGCACTGTGAGGAGTTTGTCATTATAATATAAGTTATTATATGGTAGTGTACGAGTAAACGTAAATTATAAACGTCTGTACACAGGATTTGCACAACCTCATTAAGCTGACCAATGCTGAATTGGTCATGTGCAATTTTCCTAGTCAAACTGATACTATTAATTCAGGTGTTCTAATTTTTTTATTAGTTTAACTGTGCAGTACACTACGAATTGACATCTTATATAATTACCTCTTTCACAAGTGTTACTAGTTATTATTGTATGAGAGCAACTCCAAGACGTTATTAACCCAAAGCGTCCTCCGGTTAAATAACCTTTTCATAAGAAGCAGTTAAACAATTGCGACTTTAGGAAAAAAAATTTCACTGCAAATTCAACGAGAAGTCTAATGTTTTACATGATGCCATAAATCACTGCATTTCAAATATGACACGAAAAGAATGAATTCCCAATGCTGACATTGGGTAAAAAACGGACTAACGTATAACAGCTAAATCTTGGATCAATATAAATATTCCAACCATTTTATTACATTGCAATCTTAATGACAGATGTGCGACAAAACAGCAGTCTATAGTGTTCCGCGACATGGACTATCGAACGAACTAGAAAACTATCTTTACCCGTACTCGTCTCAGAACAGTCACTTCCGTCTCTGTTTCCGGTGAAAGAACAATTTTAATGACGGCTTGTTTTTATTGTCGATGATTTCGTAGAATAATTTAGTCAAGAAATTTCTCCAAATATTATTCTAACAAACAGTTCTGTGAGATGTCGTTAAAAATGAAACATGACACATAATCATTATAAATTTTCAAAACATGTCATAAAACGTCACCGCAGGACTTCGTATTTATTTTATGCCGCTTTTAAAACCTATAGCTAGAATAAATTTCAACAGTTAAAAGTTTTACAATGTAAATATATGATACCCCCCTGGTACTCATATCTCACTGTGGAACGTATTTAAAATAATCCTCGAAAATTATGAAAGTACCATTTAGTTAATACGTGAAGTAATTAAAACCATGGAATACGTTGTTAGTATTGGTCCCAGGTGGTTACGATGACAACAACAACATCATCACGTGACCTTAATGATGCAATATCCAAGTCACGTGATGTTAATGACATAATTTTCAAGACAATATAATCTAAGTAAAGTGATATAATTTGTTCTAAATGTGAAAGTAACGACGTAATCAGGGTGAGATTGCTGTATGGTATAAACACTTGAATAGGAATCTCTGTCAATTAGGTGTTTGGTTTTTGCCGACAACCATTCATGCACTAAGATAGCAGTATCCCACGTTGTTATTTTATACCACAATGACAATTGTTTTTGTCTTATTTAGTTTGATTCAAGCAAGAGTCATTTGTTGATACATTTTGCTTTATATACACCAAACTCTAAATTATACTCAGGTATTAAGATCTAAGATTACTTGTTTTATAATGGATAATATATATATCATTATGCACTCTTATGCACCCATTTCTCTTATTGTTTTACAATTCTAAATATCAACATAAATTTTATTATCTATGCAATGGTGTATATCAACCTTGTTTCAGACATATTGACGGCATCACAAACTGTATAACAAACTAAACTTTACTTATAATATCACTTGGATTAAGAACTAAAACGTATAATAAAACAGTACAAGTGTTTAAAGTGACATTTCTGATATAACCTTTCACAAATTATTGTTATAAACACCGGTTATACAGCGGCGCACGCCCACACGTGCAGGATCCATGAGGCATTAAACATTAGCAATATTTTAAAGTTTCCGGTTAATAAAGCAACTGTTGTAATCAACCCTTCCTCATCCATCACTTGCCCGTCATCTGTTTAACAAAATGAACGCTACTGGTTACAACTTTTCTTAATAAAAAAACTTTTGTATTCCACCATGGTTCAGGTAAAATCTTACAGCAGTCTGTTTTAACTGTTACAGAAATAGTATCGATCCTTCAAGTTTATTGAATGGATGCCAAATTAACTTACTTTATTAATTTCTTCAAAATCAAGACAGTGCATCAATATGATGTATGAGTTTTTTGAAGATGACTGCATATGTGTAGAAAAATCAATAATTTTAAACAGACAAAAATGATGGAGGGATCTGTCTTTTCCTGAGAAGAACGTCAAACATGTATCCAGTAAGCCTAACAAATCTATTACTGATTGGCTTCATTCAAAATGTCCTTCAAGATAGATGTTAGTAATTCAGTCTGAGTTTTCTAGGCGAGAACAATATCTAAGTTCTCCATCAAAACAATTCTTGTTTCTAAATGAGTCAATTTCGTTCTTGAAGCTGCGACAAAAAGCAATTAACGTGGAATTTGTGCTGCAAAGTCACTGACACCAAAACTGGCTAAAATATTTTTTCAAGCTAAAAACATACGAAAATATATTTTGATTACGGTTTTATTTTTTTTTAAAGTTTAGTGTATATAAGTTATTTTAAAAACAAATGGTAATATTCGAGCATTTAATGCGTTCAATACGACATTTATGAAATAATGATTTACAAGTCAATGTAATAAACACCGGTAATACAGCGGCACACGCCCACACGTGCAGGATCAATGAGGTATTAAACATTAGCTATATTTTAAAGTTTCCGGTGAATAAAGCAACTGTTGAAATCAACCCTCCCTCATCACTCACTTGCCCGTCATCTGTTTAACAAAATGAACGCTACTGGTTACAACTTTTCTTAATAAAAAACTATTGTTTCTTCACCATGGTTCAGGTTAAATCTTACAGCAGTCTGTTTTAACTGTTACAGAAATAGTATCGATCCTTCAAGTTCATTGAATGGATGCCAAATTAACTTATTTTATTAATTTCTTCAAAATCAAGACAGCGCATCAATATGATGTATTAGTTTTTGAAGATGACTGCATATGTGTAGAAAAATCAATAATTTTAAACAGACAAAATGATAGAGGGATTTGTCTTTTCCTGAGAAGAACGTCAAACATGTATCCAGTAAGCCTAACAAATCTATTACAGATTGGTTTCATTCAAAATGTCCTTTAAGATAGATGTTAGTAATTTAGTCTGAGTTTTCTAGGCGAGAACAATATCTTAGTTCTCCATCAAAACAATTCTTGTTTCTAAATGAGTCAATTTCGTTCTTGAAGCTGCGACAAAAAGCTATTAACATGGAATTTGTGTTGCTAAGTCACTGACATCAAAACTGGCTAATTTATGTTCAAGCTAAATACATACGAAAACACATTTTAATACGGTCTTAGCTCTTTCGAATGTATAGGTATATTAAATAGTTTTTTCAAATACATATGGTAAGATTTGGGAATTCAATGTTTTAAATACGACACCTATGAAATAATGATTTACAAGTCAATGTAATAAACATCGGTAATACAGCGGCAGACGCCCACACGTGCAGGATCCATGAGGCATTAAACACTAATAATATTTTAAAGTTTCCGGTTAATAAAGCAACTGTTGAAATCAACCCATCCCTCATCCATCACTTGCCCGTCATCTGTTTAACAAAATGAACGCTACTGGTTACAGCTTTTCTTAATAAAAAACTTTTGTTCTTCACCATGTTTCAGGTAAAATCTTACAGTAGTCTGTTACAGAAATAGTATCGATTTTTAAAGTTTATTGAATGGATGCCAAATTAACTTACTTTATTAATTTCTTCAAAATCAAGACATGGCATCAATATGATGTATGAGTTTTTGAAGATGACTGCATATGTGAAGAAAGATCAATAATTTTGAACAGACAAAAATGATGGAGGGACCTGTCTTTTTCGAGAAGAACGTCAAACATGTATCCAGTAAGCCTAACAAATCTATTACTGATGGGTTTCATTCAAAATGTCCTTTAAGATAGATGTTAGTAATTTAGTCTGAGTTTTCTAGGCGAGAACAATATCTTAGTTCTCCATCAAAACAATTCTTGTTTCTAAATGAGTCAATTTCATTCTTGAAGCTGCGACAAAAAGCAATTAACATGGAATTTGTGCTGCAAAGTCACTGACACCAAAACTGGCTAATATTTTATTCTAAGCTATATACATACGCAAACATATTCCGAATACGGTCTTAGCTCTTTGGAATGTTTAGAAATATTAAAAAAAAATTTTTTAAATACATATGGTAAGATTTGAGTATTCAATGTTTTGAATACGAGACTCATGAAATTATGATTCACAAGTTATTGTAATAAACACCGGTAATACAGCGACACACACCCACACGTGCAGGATCCATGAGGCATTACACACAAGTAATATTTTAAAGTTTCCAGTTAATAAAGCAACTGATGAAATCAACCCTACCTCATCCATCACTTGCCCGTCATCTGTTTAACAAAATGAACGCTACTGGTTACAGCATTTCTTAATAAAAAACTTTTGTTCTTCACCATGGTTCAGGTAAAATCTTACAGCAGTCTGTTTTAACTGTTACAGAAATAGTATCGATCCTTCAAGTTTATTGAATGGATGCCAAATTAACTTATTTTATTAATTTCTTCAAAATCAAGACAGGGCATCAATATGATGTATTTGTTTTTGAAGATGACTGCATATGTGTAGAAAAATCAATAATTTTAAACAGACAAAAATGATTGAGGAATCTGTATTTTCCTGAGAAGAACGTCAAACATGTATCCAGTAAGCCTAACAAATCTATTACAGATTGGTTTCATTCAAAATGTCCTTTAAGATAGATGTTAGTAATTTAGTCTGAGTTTTCTAGGCGAGAACAATATCTTAGTTCTCCATCAAAACAATTCTTGTTTCTAAATGAGTCAATTTCGTTCTTGAAGCTGCGACAAAAAGCAATTAACGTGGAATTTGTGCTGCAAAGTCACTGACACCAAACTGGCTTATATCTATTTCTAAGCTATATACATACGCAAACATATTTTGAGTACGGCTTTAGCTCTTTGGAAAGTTTGGAAGTATTTATTAGTTATTTCAAATACATATGGTAAGATTCGAGAATTCAATGCGTTCAAAATGACACATGAAATTATGATTTATAAGTCAATGTAATAAACATCTATAATACAGAAACACCCACACGTGCAAAGTCTAAAGCTAAATACATATGAATCAAAAATATATTGAGAACGGTTTTAGATCTTTTGGACATTCTTAGAAATATTATAAACAGTTATTTCAAAAACAAAAGGTGGAAATTGTAGAATTTGATAAATAAATTATGTTCAGATAATTGTACTTGCTGAAAGTGCAAGTACAAACTGCACGGAGATCCACTAATCAGAAAATGGCCGCAAGTTGATAAGCTGTACTGACTAATGGATTATCATAACGGTCTAACAAAAAAGAACAGATTGAGAAAAAAATGACCAAGGATGGTCATTCAGTGTATGAAAGAGCTTTTGAAATATGTTTTTCTAATTTTACCTTGTATTTGTATATCCTTGTATAAGTTATCTACAACCACTTTCCCTACGTTTAAACATGATTCAATGGAAACGGTGTGTCTGTCACGAAACCGTTGCCTAGCAACAACAGAAGGTCAAGTTTAACACCTTTGTCGCGCTATTTGCGCTGGTTACCAGAGTAGCGAGTAAGTTCTTTAGCATAGGTTCAAGTACTGAGAATGAATTGAACAGAATTAGAAACTTTGAAATTAGAATTATAAAGATATTCTAAAAATCGATTATTTTATGCGATAAAATGTTATTAAAAATAAGGGATTTTGTAAAGCAGCTCTATTTTTCGGTATCCCTGCTACATATACCAGGGTATTATTGATGCAATTTAATAATTATATTTATTATATACGTACCTTTGATAATTGAAATTAATCAACGTTCATGTAATGATTTTTTTTTTATCTAAAGTTTATAGAAACGGTTATGTTTTTAAAATTGTTTTAAGATAATTTTTATGCTGCTTCGGTGTAATCATTTTATCACCAGGCAGTTCTCACAATGCACCATATAATAGAACGAAGTTATTAAGCCCTAACATCGTACATACAAAGTAAGGCTAGATAATACCAGACTATAATATAATTGTCTAGTATAGAAATCTAACTAATTGAGTAAAACATCGCCGACAGAACTTTATTATATAAGCTTCTAGCAATCACAATAATGTAAGTATGGTTGGTTAGCGGGACCACTGAAGTTTGAAAATATTGAAACTAATTACTTCTTTGCTATTTGTTCATGACTGAAATGATAAAAGTATGGTTGGTTAGAGGAACTACTGAATTTTAAAACTATTCACTTCTCTGCCAGTTGTTCATATTTGGAAAATACAGTCTTTGTGGAAGTATAGCCAAGTTTACTCACGATGAATTTTTACATATTTTAGTCCCCCGACGACGGCTGTGACAATAGTAACTATAATATAATGCTTTCTTGGCATATGAAACACTCAGTGTAGTGTTCCCAGACCAGATAAATTGATGAACTTTAAACAAAACATTTATCTTTATTTTCATAAGAAAACAGACGGTCCCATCGGATAACAGTAATCATATGTAACAGAAAATATAAACACACTTGTCTTTTATTATTTGTTATGATGTAAGCTTCTTATGGTTGAACATTATGATGTAGTCACGTGATGTATGTATATTTTGTTATGATAGTAAATAATGATTTCATATCGTTTTACATATCAGCAATTTATGTTTCACTACGGAAAATATCAAAAACAGGACAGATGAATTTTTTTTTCTATCAGAATCTTAACAGAATGATTGCATTTTCTAATACTTGTCAATAGCTGTCCTACATTTCTAGTTTTTATACTGGACTTCAGTTATTAAGGATATAATAACATTGTTATTAAAGATGTTTTTAATTTAGAATCAAACAGATTTTCCAAATTGACAAATCAGCGAATTAGCTGAATTTTTGTTACTTTATATATTCTATTCATATGTTTGTTTATACCATCATTTTTTGTTCTCATGTATTACATTGTAATTTGAGAAAATAAAGTTCTGTTCTGTTCTGTTCAGCAATATATACGGACAAAAATTGTCAGTTGATGCTGAATTGCAATTTCGGACAAACTACATTTGACCTATAGTTAATACATGTACGCCGTGCATGACCAACATTTATACTTCAAACCGTTGAAAATGAACCCAGCAGAGCGCCGAATATCCTTTTTAAACATAGTTCTTGTTATGAATACTATCTTATCATAACTGGCCAGCCCGCCGCAAGCAGATGATTAATTCTTCATTTTAGAGAGAGTAAACGGTAATAATATCAATAGGAAGGGTACAACCTGCCGAGCTCGAGAATCTATCCCGGGACCCTGGGTTTAAAATACTGCGCAATACCACAAACTTAGATGATCCCCTGTGCAGAAATATATAAAGTTGAAAAGGTGTCTCTTCCCCCCCCCATCTCCACCCGAGGCCCCCTCTCCCTCCCCCGTTAAGCTCTAAAACGTTTAAGAAATATAATAGTGAGACATCACCATATTATATTCTATAACGTTTTTTGATAAACAAAACATGGTCATTTAGTGAACTATTAGGATGATATATTACATGTTAAATAGTCCATTACTACACATAATGACACATTGTTCACTCATAGATTCTTTGGAATTTTCTTCTTATAGTGTGTTTGCCCATTAACAACACCCATCGTAATTCAAACTCTCTAAGTGCTTGATTATTGAAGATAAACAACAACAACCTTGTTACACGTAATAACTTTGCATGGTTGGTTAACAAGCTTTTATCAAATCACTTATGTCGCATATTTGACTTCACATTTGAAAACATTCACTTGTGAAAAAGATATATTAAACGTCCTACTCACGGTCTCTGGGCAGGTCTACATCTTTGGATCGAAGTTCTTTACCTATTATTTAACATATTTCTCAACCAGTTATTGACAACGCCTCTACTAGTTTCAGAAAAAGGCGGGAGAATAGTTGTAGAAAAAGTATTTTACATGCCGGAGCATTGAATCATAGATCCTTAAGTTCTTAATCAGTGAGCTGACGACTGAGCCAACATGGCCGGTCATAAACATATAACAACAAATCAAACAGCATAAAAGCAGATATAGTGGCAATTTTTGTGTGAATCAAAACATAAATAAAGAGAACATAGTGTGGATTTTGCTAATTGGTACATTTGGTTATACTGCATGTGCCGAGTTAATAAACGATGTAAGGAGGTACGGCAAATTAGTTCGAAAACCTTCGTGGCTTCTCGAACAAGAGTTAAAATGTAGCATTGATACTGGACACTTTACTGTATATCTACGGTAGACTATATCCGAAATTGAAATATTTAGGTTTTCCTCTACGGTACAATAATTTTTTTACCGTTACAAAGACAAAATAGGATTTAATTCGTATTATCCGCATTTCGTGCTTTTCAGCAATAATGTGTAACAAACTGTGTTTGTACCGCCTGCGCAGGAACGGAAAAACAATAAATTTGAGTTCCAGATTTAAGTATTTTGATATTGTCACGAATATGAACTATACTATTCACGAAAATACAACATGATAGGCTATATTACATACATAATAAGTTGAGTTAGAAATTCATTATAAGCTGTACATTCATAAACCAGAGGTATGTTATATAGAAATGCCAACGTTTTATATATTAACTATATGATACACAAATGTGGCCACGACACCACAGAACACTATTGTGAACATTTTAGTATAAAAACCAAGCACACTGATTTGTGGCATCAATTTATTCATAATTTTTCATTTTACACTCACAATGTCATCCTAGTTATTTATTAACTATGACTTTAATGTCAGTGTTAGGACTATCACATTCTTGGTACAATGCATGAATGTGTCAGTGACAATTTTTACGTCCCATATTATAGCACATCAACATTTTCGGCAATACTCTCTGAGAAACATGAAAGTTAGAAAATCCACGCTTGGTTCCAAAAACAGATTCATTCATAGTGACAAAGTCGATTATTTCACACTTGATACAACATTATGTGTGATTTACTTAAACAGAACATTGATTTTATATTTAGGAATACAAGCCAGGAAACCCACGCGACTATTGACAGAGCGCATAACTAACAGAAGATATTTTTTGGCTATCTGTATCTCTTTCAGTAATGGAATTTCAATACAAAATCAAGCATATATAGCACTTTCTAAGGGTGATGTCTGTTTAGACTAACTGATGTGCAACCAATTTTATATCACAGTAAAGATTCGCTTTAACTTAAGGACCATCAAAATCGATGGTCATTATATAGGGTAGTGGTTCTAATAATGTTAAGTTACTTTTTTCTCAAAAAAGGGACTTTAGTCAGTTATTTCCCCTTGTATACTCTTCAAATGGGTAAGTCCTATTAGTTGGATTACTCGGATTTTACCCTTACTTTGCAATGTCAATTTGCCAAAATTAATCTTTCATAACTTTTTTGTAAATCTTGTAAATTAAATTTGTTTGAAATTCAAGCTAAGTATTTTTAGGGTAAACAACTATCTAAATTTCATTTCTTATGCTCATGTCTTAATTCACAAGAAAGATATTAGATGAAATATTTTGTTATCCTTACATAGGAATTCAATAATAAAATCCGAGAATTCCAACTGTAAGGACCTACTTACCATTTGGATTGCTTCAGATTTAATCGGGAAAGATAACTGACTAAAGTCCCTAATTAGGCATAATCGACAACAAACCGCATGTTTTTGCAATAACTAGGATGATCTTTATAGTAGAAATTTACTATGTTGTGTATGGTAATCACACGTTTAGAAAGTATGTCGTTATTCGCTCAGACTATCGGCATAAAAGAGTCGCTCCCACAAAAATATTATATATTTATGTATGTGATGTCATATTCGGATATGTATAGTATACAAAGATGTATATAGTATGCATTTATGTGTCGGGCGGGTGAAGGGTTTCATGTTTTTTATGCGGCAGGTCATACCCTTCAAAAATTTCGACAAAAACAATCGTTTCTCTTCCATATTTTGAACAGATGTCGATTCGTTGTTTAAGACTTAGCGAATATTCTCATTAAAATTGTAGAAGAGTTGGTTCATTGAGAAAAGACAACTAATACAAATAACTGTAGGCAAATACGTTGAGAGATATAGTGTTATAGCGAAGTAAACAAAAACAAAGAGAACACCATGTAAATAAACAACATAGATGAACGTGATTAATCTTAATTTGTCAAATAAATACAATTGTACAGCTGTCACTTTATCAAATATTGCTTCAATGGATCCAGTCTTACATGTGTTAGGCTATGTTTAGAAATTTAGAAATAAGAATGTCACAAGGCGCCAAAATATTAGATGAATGACACTTGTATATCAAACAACCATTTTTTATCAATATTATTAGACGGGAACAGCTAGGTCATCGACCTTAACAGAATATTAAAAATAAATTTCTTCATACATTCTGATGATTTAGACCTCCCCCCTCCTGCCATTTATACTCCGTTTAGAGGCAGTGTTTGCACAGTGTATGCATGAAAAGTATCAATTAAGTTGGCCCTGAAATAATTTTAATTCATAATAAATACAGTAAAGTTCCGCTATCAAGAACAGCAAAATTGATGGTTTTAATAGCGAAACGGTCTTATAATAGAGACCATTTTGTTCACAAGTTAAGCATTTGGGTCTTAATAATTGTAAAAAATCACATGATTTTGAAATGCTAGAAGTGGTCTTAATAGCGGAACTTTACTGTACTACATTGCACATGAATATCAGTATCTACAAACGGTTTATACGTGTTTATTGTTTCTACCATTCAAGCTGCCAGATCACAGATTTCAATAATTTTAAAACCTTTATTTAAAACTATTATAATTTTGTTGTAGCATTTTTGAATTGGTAGATTAAAAATATAATTCAAACGTTTAAACGAAGTACTATTTCGTAAACACGAAATAATATAAGGTTTAATCGAAATAATATTGAATTCAATCGAAATAATATCTTACGTTTAAACGATATTATTGTGAAGGATAAATTATTTTAATATGTCACTTTGGGGACTCCGTAGTTCTAACAAGCAATACCAATTCGCGAAGACTTGCAGTAAAACCCTGCAAACAGTGCATACGTGAGTGTCATTATGCGCTATATTTAAAACAATGGCTAATGATAAACTAATCCTACATCAATAAACAATGGCTCAATTTTATGTTTTAACTTTACTACACCCATTACTGTAAGAGCCTAATCTACATAAATAGTTTTTTATTTGATATTTGAGAATACTTCGACTAGACGGATCACTTTGTGAAATCTGTTAATGTTATAGAGTTATTAGAAAGTTACATCGACGTATGCTATGCATTAAAAGCCTTTCATTTTGGTTTTATCAGGCAGTGTGGACAAAGGTTTCAATTGCAGTTGCATCCATAATCAGACTTCTGAATGGTATAACCAGTGAAAGCAAGTATTTGCAAGTCATTGCAAGATATGTTATTGTCAGACTGGGATTTTGAAATAAAGTTAACTCATTTAAAACACAAATTAGATTTGTTATAAAATGTCTAGCCTATGTCAAGTTTGTCCTTACATTTGTCTGGTCGGTTTGTTAATTGTTTATTTGCTCAGACTCTACTTGAGAAAATCACGATGTCCGGTTATTGCAGCTTGCAACACTGAACTCTATTAACTTGAGTATCAACATTTTGAGTTTGAAATTTCGTAGCACTATGCATGAGTTGGCATTAAAGTAGTAAACATTGAATCGGAAACTGAAGCAAGACAGATTAAAGAAGCAACACCTTTTGACAATAAATCAAAACAATGGGCATACAAGCTCTCACATATCCGAGACCCGATTTTCGTCAACAAGGAAATAGCTGACGAATGCAGAAGTTGCAGTTGCTCCGTAAATGGCGGTATGTGCGATTATTTAAACATATATAATTATATTAAAACAAAATAAAAAATAATTTAGAATGCCTCTTGATGTTATCAATTTGAAGTTAAACACAGACCAGTTTCGCCGGTATACGGCTCTTCACTGTGTACAATATAATTATGCTAGAAAAATATATGATAGGTAATACCTGTCACAATATTATATATAGAAACATAATCTCATTGTATTATATAAAGAACACAGAAATATTAGGAAGAAAATGTAACTAGACTATATGACAACATAAACATCTTCTCGCTATTGATTTCTTCCCCCCCCCCCGAATGTTAAAACACCCACAAAGGGACTTGCTTTGACATCATCTTCACTCAGGTTTTCAATAACCAGATAAAATAGAAAACTAATGTTTTGATGCGTCTAGAAATCGCTAGTCATATAGCTGCGAATTTAGGAAGGCTCGATCAATACGATATTTTGTTCAAATATCTCGGGAATGTGCATTGTTCGTGGAACTATATCTAGTCCCAACTATAACTCTAAATTCTCGGCAAGCGTCTTAGACCGTCAATATTTAATCAATTCTAAAATACCATTCACACTTCACACAAACATAAGAAGTCTAGCACAGATGTTGTAACGGAAAATATACAAGAAGTAATTTTCAAATTGCGATTAACAGGCTGGGGGAGAGAAGCACAATATACATATATATCGAGGATTTAGCACAAAACGGTCGTAACTTTCTATTTTCTTATATTGAGTTACGACCGTTTTGCGCTAAACCTGAGATAGGTGCGTTGAACGTACAGTAATCGTTTCATCAGTCAAATATATTGCAACTGAGGTACGAAAATAGTCGTTCTTTACTTCGAAAATTAGTAGTTTGTTGCCAAGTTAATAAATTAAACCAATCCAGTTTGGGCAAGAAAGCTGTACATTTTAAAAACCACTTAATAAACGTGCAAGAATACATGAGCGGCGTGATTAATATTAAATACTTAGTTAAAGGCTAAAAGCTATAAACTGACGAGTATATTACTAAGCTTGCCAAGAGGAGTGTTAGAACACCCCCATCTCCAAAAGGGAGAAATTTGACCTCTAGATGAGAAATTACTTTGAGTTTAGACAAATGAAATTTACACTAACAACTGTACATATACTGTTAGACGTAAAAGGTGTCAATTTAAGATATGTACTAGCATGTTGAAAACTGTGTGTTTTAATTGAACTAGAAGCAAGCCTTACGCCGCGTTCCGACTAGATTTCTTGACCTAATATTTAAACATATACTTTCACGATAGGATGAAAAGTGCCCTTGTTAATGCATACTGGTATTGCTGGGGGCCAAGACAAAGGTCAGGCTTCTTGAAATGAAAACATTGACCAACGGAGAAAAATAGTCTTATTCTAGAACTTAAGTTAATGCAATACAAACAACTAAATATATTAATATTGATCCCAAATATGGAGAAAAACGAGTACACACAATTAGAACAAAAACATTTAAGTTAATGAACTGGAATTAACCATGAGAATAAGGTCTTTCGATCACACATGCCTTTACAAACATTAATAATACTGAGTTATTCTTTCCTCTTATATGTCATTCAAAAACATAAAGCATATCCATGTTGAAATGAAACATATCCCAAAGGAATAATAATTATACGATACATAAACTCCTACAAGCGTTTCCTGTACATTTACATAAAGTTGTAGGAGAAAAATAATAAATGTGTAACAGAGACAAGTTTAGAAAACTAACACAATAAATAGACTATTCAAACCGCTTGTTGTAACAAGTGCCTGCTGGTATTGTCGTGTAAATTTTAATTTATTTATTTTATTTATTGGAGTTAACGCCGTATCAACACAATTTAGGTCATTTCACGGCGTCCAGCGCACCTAACCTAGCTTTCCTGGACCATTGTCAATAACCAGTACTCACATACCCTTCCACATAGCCGGAAACTTCTCCATATTATCTAATCAATGGAGGAAACTCGACATTATTGTCAAATTTTCATGACAGGGTATAACATCCCCGGGTGGGATTCGAACCCGCACCCCCTCGGGCACGGGTATCCAAATCCCGGCGCGCCACCAAATGCGCTATCGACCCGGGTTTGTGTAAATTTTAATTTCGCGGTTAATATGTTCTAGGGCATCAACAACAAATTGCAATGTAACCTTATTCATTTATTTAAACTAGGTTTAATGCCATGTCAACACAATTTTTAGGTTATTTTACGGCGTCCAGCGCGCCTAATTTATATTTCCTGGACCCTTGTCTTTAACCAGTAGTCACCCACCCTTCCACAAGGACGGAAACTTCTCCTAACCTTATTAATGGAGTAAATGACATTATTAGTGAAGTAAAGTTAGTAATGTTTTATCACTCGATTGCTGCTGTCCAAAAATCGCGTAAAATCGTTGATGAATGGAAGGAATTATTTTCTAAACGACAATATAAGCTCACTTCGAATATCTTGAGAGCTGCTATTAAGGATACATACTGTCACCACCAAAAGTTTGGAGACAAAGGAAATATATCAATGTTTTACATTCAAATGGTTAAGGGTTTATTTTTAATTTTTTTTTGGGGGGGGGGCTATTACATATATACATTTAGAATGTTTGGTGATAAAATAAAAACACATTTCATGAATGCATCACAATTGATATTATATTCAGTATCTGCTATTCGAAAGCCTCCAAAATCACGATCAATGTAATTCTTTCCTAAATTAGAAGTTTAAGCTACTTATGTAGTATAAACTATAAGTAGAACTATAACAAAACATAAAGCGAAACTAAAAAGCATTTCAAAATAAACAGTTATCAAAGCTTTTGATAGAAGTTATTTAGTAGGCTTACAAAGTAAAAATATCTCCAAAACTTTGAAGGGCACATACAAGAATAAATCTTACATGGAATACATGTAAATGTCATGTATTAAAAAGTTGCTCAATTTTCTCGTCTTATTTCAAGCAAAATGTCATATATATAAAATAGATAATAAAAAATAACAGTAATAAAAGTAATCCAGAATAAAATGCTAAGTAGGGCTAATAAATGTAATACTATAATATATCTACTTGAAAACATATATATTTGTTATTTTACTCTTCAGTATTTGGTACATTTATTGCCACAGCAAAAGATATACTCTGAAATTTCCTAAACAATGACGTTCAATTTATAGATTAGCCTCATATAACTTATAAAGTATAAGCTATAACTGTAAGAATATGTCACATGAATTTCACAAATTATGAAACTTATTTGACCCCACATTTACGGAGCTTTTACTACGTGACATTTTGTGTTTATTTTGGGTCAAAATGAAAACGCATCCTCAAATTAGGATTTTCTTCCTTATCCTTTTAACTATTTCAATATTTTAAAGGAAAACTTTGTAGGTCCGCCCTTTTTAATAAGTAAGTTAAAAATGTTAATGTGCTGTTTAAAGTCTGCTTTCATATACATTGCTCAAGGAAATTATCAGTGCCCATATTGGGGATCGAAACCAGGACCTCAAACGTACGTTCTGTTACTAGACCACTGCTCCTACGTAACCCATTTGTAATAAAAGCTTTGTTGGGAACATTAGTAGTATTAGCTAAGTAAAAAGACGTGATATTTTTACTGTTTCAACACGTGGTGTTCAGCTAAATTACTGAATGATAAATTCCACAAATATTACTATCGTTCACTTGTTAAAACGATTGATATATAAAAATCGAGTTCCAGATAAGCTGTCTTTTGGCCTATACGTACGTTTTGCAAACATTTATTTACATTTTAAACTATGGACATCATATTGGCATCGATTTAGGATGTTATGTCTGGGTGTGTTGGGTGTAAGCCAAATGGATGTCTCTAAAGACGACAATGCGTTGACAAAGCCATGGATAGCAACCATTTAAATATACAGACTTTAGGAATTATAGAAAACAACAAAATTATCTCATTCAATATTTGTAGACTATGAATTATTATATTATAGCTAGTGAGAGCTCGGTTAAAAGAATAAATTTCTTGCTGACCTAGATTTGGTTTTATGTATCTAAAATAGCCATAGGAAAACGGATTTTCATATAAGAATAACCATTAATGAATAAATGAATAATAATAAACAAAATCACGACTAATCAGGTTAAGGGAATGAGGACTCCTTAACAATCATATGTTAGAAGACATGACCGCGATATATTACTTTGCGCTAAAGAGGTAATAGACGATAGGCTGATCACTCATGGAGAAACTAAATCTAAATTTCAATGTGCTTTGTAAGAAAGGCGTGCCAAATTGATAGTAATGTTGTTAGTTCATAGTTTCACATGGTAAATTAGCTTAATAAATGGCGTAGTAAACCCTAAAGGGCAATTCTATTTTCCGTGATTTAATTAAATCAGTAAGCCTACAAGATACACTAATTTTGACTTTGATATACAATGCGTAAATTCTTTATACATGCATATTGGTTTACAAAAACGAACATTTTCTACCAAAAAGTTATTGTTTAGTAAACCGGCGCCATTTATAATTGCTATACTTGTAGCATGTCAATTGTTCTTGTCATTGCTTTCACCGAATATGAGAAAGTACAATAGATGAGTTCTTCTCAAAAAAGAGTTCGAAAACTCATGTACACATACAAAGAAGCAAAGTGTAGATAGGGAATCTTTGGGATCTACTCACAATAATGGCTCCATTTACTAAAATAACAATTATGTTTTCAGTTGATTAAAGAGGCCTCAAAACATACAAAAGGCTCGAGTACAAAAAATGGGAATGTTTGTGCTCGGTTATATCGATACATGTACAAATAATGGGCCTTTTATTATATTAAAAGTTAAAAACAAACAACGCTCCTTTTAATTACGTACTAGACGATTTTGTGAAGACGTATTCTTTCGAATAACAACTATGACAAGAGACTACGGAGGCAGACCTTACTTAAGGCGAGAAAAAAGACGTAATATTTTCAATAGCTAGACGTTCCAGTTGTGTCTGCTTACGAGAGAAATACGGCTAAATTAGAGAGAAATATAGCTGAATTAGAGAAATCAAAATTTCTTCTAATATCCTTGGGTCATTTTATTATGCATGAAGCACCATTGATCAAAATGATATAATAGTCTCACCAGCCGATAAATACCAGCTGTGTAGCTGTGTCTAGAATCATCAAAACAAATTTGTCCATTTCACCATGTACACTTCAGTGTGTGAGACAAAAACTGAAAAATCTCCGAAGGAAAGAAAGGGAGACGAAAAGAGAAAGAGAAAATTTATTTGATTTGGTGTAAATTTAGTTATACAGTCTCTGTGTTGGCGATAAAATTAGATTATCATTTCACTTAGAGAACTTGATTTTTTGAATATTTAATTCATTTTAGACGCTATATCCAGTTTATGGTGAGCTGCAAAGTCACAGTTAATCCGAGACTTAGGGGAGAAGTATATATAGTGGAAATTATGGACGCTACTTTTTTTAACAAACCGTTTGATGTATTTTACACGAAGACTTAGTTGTTACAGTTAAGTTCAACTGTTTTGGTCAAGAAAATTCATGGCTTTATAGCAGACCGGTTTGAATAAAAGGCACTTTTTTCACAAACTAGGCATTTGTTACTAAAAATTCGCAACAAACCGCTTGGCATTTTTGTTAAAGCAATGTAGTCTTTATAGCGAACTTTTTTGAGACCCAACATTTATTTTTAAAGCTTCCAACAAAATTGTTGTAGTCAATAGTTTTAACTTTAAAGTCACTCTGCACGTTGGTGTCATAATAACAAACTAACAAATATATATTAACCGTAAAATCAAAATTACCGTGCAGGCACTATACATAAAATGGTAGATTATTTTCAATCAAAAGGACAATCGGACAATGAAGGACGATAATGTTTTCTTTGTTGATATGCCATCATCAGTTCTGAATTCTATAACTACTGCTACTTGATGAGCTACTTAACTATCAGGAACTATTAGGCATAAGAGACCTATTATTACCGTTTCTGGTCTTATAAAACAAGCATCCGGTCAACTTAGTTGGATAGACTCCTAGGGTAACGTAATATTATGAAAAATATTCTTCTACTTTTAACAATTTACGGGTAATATAAAATGGGTAAAAATGCTCAACCAACTTTGTTATAACTGTTTTGTGATTATTATTAACATAAGTTCGGGGTTTTTACCACAAAATGAGGTTTTAAAGAGATTTTAGGGACGATCTTTATAAATATTGGTCATGTTTTATTAACCAACCGAAGTGCAGAAATTTGAAATTGGACCTGGGCCTATACAAATTAATGACCATGTAACAGATTTTGGTTCCGTTTTCAGTTTTATATGCCGACAAGGTAAATTACATTTTTCAAAATTTAATGAAAAACAGCTTGGTCCCCCGCACTTTTAGTGTGATTCATGGAATTTTATAGCATTAGTCAAATTTGCATAAATTTAATGAAAGGCTAATTTCTATGATGCAGGGAAGGGACTGGAAACATGTTTATTGTATTCAGATCAGTTGTCCTAAATTAGGATTTCTTTTCAGTATCATCTCTCCGAATAGCATTAATGTAATGAATCGTTGGTGCCCATTTTTATGTAAACCTGATTAGTTGCCACACCTATTACAGAAGATTTGAAATAGAATTTAAGAGAGTAGTTCATTCAAAGTAAAGGCCTGATCACAATAGGAGGACGTGAATGTCACCCTGGTTAGAAAATGCGTTCTTATAACAACATTTGCCTGTGAGCAAACATGCATACATAAAACCTGTTTTTGTTACAATTAGATTTTCCATCAAGCTACATATTTTGGAAATCTACTTGGCAAAGTAATCATATTTACTTTCTTATATATTCAGTTGATATAGATAGACATGCTTACGATAAAATACAGGAACTGAAATGATTTAATTCTATCCCTCAGAGGCTTAATTACTCACACTCGTTGAATGTGAATGCTTCAACAAAATTTCAATCATTAAAGCCTAACCTTGCGACCAATTTTAGATTCTAAAAGCGTAACTAAGTTGATATATCGCGGATCTAACGCAAAACAGTCGTAACTTAATATAAGAAAAGAGTGAGTTACGACTGCTTTGCGCTAAATTCGCGATATATAGATGACGCCTTGTGAATTTATAGCGTGTCAATTAGATTATTGAGAGTAATTTTAAAGTACTTAGCACCAGATATTTCAGTCTCCATTGACTTAAGATATTAAGTTAACTTTGTCTATCTGATTAAACTATATAACGATGTCCTCTAATGCGTCAACTGAAGTTTCCTTTTACAACGTTGGACTGTAATTGGACGCCAACATTAATGTTCTACGCTATTGATACAATGGAGCCATTATTTCATTAACGTAAATCTTCAGAATTAAGAATGACAAAAAGGTTACATGTGATAAACACTGTTGTTTCTTATATGAGCAGAATAGAACAGAATGTTTCTTATAGCTTTGTATTGAACCATATACTTAGATGCTGAAACGAGTTGTCACCCATTGGCAAAGACTTTAAACTGATTAAGGGCTTAGGTCTTTAGAGCTGAAATTCTTTTCATAGTAAGTGAGTTGGGTGACTGACAGCGGCCGTGACATGGCTGATGATGTTTGAGAAAAGCGAGTATAGCACATATATTTACTACATTTGATTAAAGTGTCAAAAAAGTCACACACCGATTTAAACCTAGCAAAATACATGTAAATTGGTGGTCAAATTCCTTCTAAATTAAACACAGTGTTTACTAAACTAAGCAGTAGGCAACAAATGATTTGTTATGGAAGTGATAACATAATGACCTCAACGGTCTTCTGACTATAACCAACTAATGACTTCTAAATGAGATCATGGCAGTATATTACCAAACCTCTTACGCCAGTACGATATTGAAGGACTTACGACCAAAGGAACTCGTAAGATCGCTGATAATACAAGCCCCAGGTCATTTATATACATGATAAAACAAACTATTAGTAATATCTTACATGTATTCTAGGTCTTTAGAGTTCAGTGACTCTTCTTGACTCTTCTTGGTAAAACCAAAAAAGCGAAATACTTATTTGTCAAACAACAAAAATACATTGAAATCAATATTTGTAATTATAAAGGAATCTAGGATACGATCTCTGGTACAATGTATCATGTATACATCGTGGTCATAGTGTGTATATTAATCATAGAATGTAACAATGAATATAGAACTAGTGTATACAGAGATGTCAATGTGTGCTATTATTCTGATAGTGTTCCTTTAGTTAGAGAGACAATGCTTCTGAAGATCTGAACATTTCTGAAAGTTTTTTTTCTCTCTTGTTTTCTTGACAACAGCTAGAAATTTATGACAGCAAAAACTATCTGAGAACTACTATTACTGTGACAAAAGTGAAAATATCTTGAAGCAATCTTTAACACAAGATTGCAATGTACTTTTTCAATCAATAAAAATTGCCGCCATCAGAAATACACATATTATTGCAAAACCCATTGTAATATAAACATAAGCTTGCCTACACCTTCAAAGTTAGTTTGTACACTGCAGAAAAGCCAGACAATTCTAAATTGAATTATCTGTTTTGAATGACATTAGCAAGAATGGTAGAATGTTCCTGGATTACAATTCGTATATCAAATCTGACTACTCTCATTGCTTAAAGGAATATAAATACAAAACCGTCTCCGAGAAATGTCATTACATTTAATCTATATATAAAATACTTGTTTCTTATAGAATTTCAAGTCCAACTTTGATAGGAAAATAATTTTTTGGCACCTTTGCAAATATTTGCATGCAAACAATGCATTTCACTGCAGAAGAGATTGTGAATGGCTGTGAAACTTACTTGTACGTCTTGATGTGCGCCAAATACTAAATTGTTATGTATTTACAACCTCTTTAAATTCGATGAATCATTTTTCAGTGATAAGATCTGTTTGTTGTTTGATTACAGTAAAACAAAAGTAAGTTTTTAACAATTTACGTATTTTCTGAAACAAATAAGTGAAAGGCGATCCTTTTTTTGATGTAATATATAATGATAACGACCATTTTATTGAATATAATGCAGTTTAACAAAATTACGTTCAGTGTACGGTTGCCAGTGCACCAAAATGTAGCTTTCCTTGACCTTAAGGCTATATCCAGTACTCGCCCACCTTTCAACATTTTTTTCTTTTTTTACTAGACTTAACGCCGTGTCAACACAATTAAGGTCATTTTACGGCGTTCAGCGCACCTAACCTAGATTTCCTGGACCATTGTCTATATCCAGTACTCTTCTACTCTTCCACAAGGCAGGAAACTTCTCCATATTATCTAATTAATGGAGGAAAATCGACCCGGGTTCCACCTTTCAACAAGGAAGATAACTTCCTTATACTTGTATACCTTTATAGTGGAGAAAACTGACGGCATTGCCAAATTTTAATGACAGGGTATAACCGCCCTGGTGGGGCTTGTACTGGCAATCCTTTCGAGGAGCTAAATTCGAAATCTTGTGCGTAGGCCACTGAGACAAGGAGCCGGGTCATTATAATGACATAGAACAGGTAGCGTAAAAGATTAATAAAACGTGCTTGAATAAACACATACTTTGTTTATCCACAACCCTACCCGGTAAAATCAATACAAAGACCCAGATTGTCCTGTATAGAGAAGTATAGACACAGGAAGCAAGCTAACATATTTATTGTTGACCTCTCTCTATCTGACTAACTGACTATCCAAATCACACAATG
The DNA here is from genome assembly GCA_025267735.1 of Mactra quadrangularis. Lineage (NCBI taxonomy): Eukaryota > Metazoa > Mollusca > Bivalvia > Venerida > Mactridae > Mactra > Mactra quadrangularis. Next base: position 57,607,684 of record CM046303.1, on the reverse strand, counting down.
ACGGTTTTTTCTCCAACTTTATAAGTCAGTCTCCAGTAATCCCTGAGCAATAAAAAGTAATTTATGTTGGTAGAGAGCCAGAGAGGAAAGTGTTCACGGTAATGTACCAATGCTGTATAGTGATGTTTATTAAAAAGTAAGATAAATTTCTAAATTGAGCTTGATAAGGTTGATATTAACGTTAGCTACCTATCTCTATAACTGTTTAGCAAGAATTATTTTCGTTCCTCATTAAAAGCCAGCAATCGCACGGTAGTTCAATTCAGCAGCAAAAAGATAGCAATTTATGACTTCTGCAGCTTAACGCAAAGCATTCTTAGATAATGATTGTAATTGCCTACTGTCAAAACATGAGATACGCGGGATTGTATGTGAAATAAATGAAACCGACTATCGACTTTCATGTAAAATTGTTTCAGAAAGAAAATGGATAAGATACATTATTAAGCCGTTTATTGTCTTTTGGCGTTGAAGTATGCAATAACAATGTTTTGTTCGTGGAATAAGTCTCTACGTATTATCTTAGCTTGTGTTTATTATTGTAGTAATGGGGAACCGGTAACGTTTGTTCTAGTCCTTTGGGAGACATTGACAAACATAGCGTATCACAAACAGTCAAAGAGTCAGCGTGGCTTTGTTTTTATTACATCAACATAATTTTACCCAGGGTTATGGAATTCCTAGTTTATTTCCACTTGTCCTCGGACAAATGATGTCTTAAAATATACATGTCAAACATGTAAAAATGCTCTTGTCCAGAAGGCGCGATATGACCTTTTTCTGTTGGTGCGCCGTAAAACCCAAACAAACAAACAAACAAAGCACTTGTCCAGAAGTTCAGTTTTCAAGAAGTACGTATTGAGAACAGTGGTGTAAAATACATAATATAGGTAATAATGAATAATCGACTGATATAGTTCAGATTTAAGAACTTCATTTTTGCCATTTGTCCTGATGAGTTTCACCATAACTTTTATGCATACACATTAACAAGGATAGCAGAGTGATCGTAGGGATTGCTCGGTGCACATTGTAATATTTATAGGGCACATAGTTCTGAATATATTTAATATATTTTGCTTTTAAATCAAAGTATTTTTCTATTCTGAAATGTTAAATTATTAAGTATTGTTTAAGACAATGTTTAAGAATTCAGTAATGACATAAAATACTAGGCACAACTGACTATGAATGAAAAATATGAAATGACAAAAAATATCCAACTAAAATTCTTTCTGGAACAGAGCCGAGGAGACACGATTGACTATTGATTAAAATAGAAATCGACCGAATATATCCAAAGAAAAATATATTAAGAACAGAGCCGAGGAAAAAAATGTAGAAAAATGAAAAGGGTATGAACTCCAAAAATCGTTCAAAAAGCATTACTAGCAGATTCCCGCATTTCATAAAAAAAGACTAGTATATGTTTGTGAAAACCATGTACGTATAATAAACGTCATATGTAAGGGATGATGGTTTATTTAATATATCTAATTATAAATTATTTCTTGATCAATAATATAAAGAACTGAACTCAGACTTAGCCTTTATATTTAATGAGTTTCTTGTTCTTGAAAGATATATAATGAGATTTTGCAATGTTGAGAATATGAGATATATATTTGTGACACCATGTTTTCATAGTATATTAGTTTTCATTTTCGGTGAGTAGAAAGTAACATAAATGCAAATAGATTTCTCCTTATAATTTGATATACAAGTGTACAAATATAGAAACCCATTGGTTGAAACTTTAGACGTGTTAATAATAATAAACAACATGGAACAACAGATTGCTTAACACTACTGGTTAGTGCCAGTATGATCAAAATACCATGTTTGAAATAAACTTTTGCTCCAACGGTTATTTCTTGCACATATATGTTATTAACACTTATTTTTCAGAGTTTTAAATGGTGAAATGTCCTAGAAAGAAGGTTAATCACCATCGTACCATAAATGTTTCATTATTGTACTATCGTGCATCAAGATTAACGGAGACATATATAGTCCAAACGGTAGACCATAGAAAATTACTATGATACATAAATGTACATCTAGTATGTTCTACAAGAAGGGTTGTAAATAACATGTCCAGACAATAAGTTGGTTATGGCATCAACATAATGTTCTACATACAACTCTATGTCTGACCAGCAATCATATATCTATGGAATACTTATTTTGACTGGTAATCATGTTAGAAGTTATATAACATGCCAAAAGACATGCCATTGTTTCCCTGTGCTACAACACTAGAAATGTGAATTATTATATACATAGACTATAGACTTTTGACGATTTTATGATAGACACGCATACTTATGATAATCATTTATTAGATCAATAATAATGTTTGTACGATATTTGGTCAGCTTTATCCGCATTTATTTGCTTCTTTGTCTTCACCCAACAACACTTTTAGAATAGTAAAGTCCCACTAATCAGAACTATTTTGTGCAAAACAACATGCCAATTGATGACAACGAACAAAAATATATACCTATAAGGCAGTATATGCGTTCCATACGGAACCATTTAAATTGATGGTCCTAAAAGCGAAGTTGTCTTAGTATTGTAACATTTTTCTGCTCAAATCAAGCTCCCGTGACCCAAATCTTGTCAAAGTTGGCATGATTTTGCAAAAACCAAGATTTTATAGTGGAACCTTATTGTAACATAGTAAGAACACATTTGGCATCTTTGGCAACCCAATCTTGTGTTTTGAAGGGTGTAAAGCTATCTGATGAATGTAGCTTGATCATTTCAGAAATTATAAATCTGAATAAATCCCTGACCACAGTTTAAAGCTTTTTACTATGTTTCCGTGATTTACTAGATAAAGTTGATCGTGAAAAATGGCTATGAAAAAGTTTGCTATGTATAACATGACATAAAATCTTATACAATATTAAAATGTCCCTGTTATAGGCTTGGACGCATGGCGTGTTTAAAATGGATTTTGTCTCGTTTTTTCAACCTTTTGAATTAATTCTTATCATTATATGAATAATGATTTTGTACTATTTCATCAAATATAGATCTATTCTGTATAAGTTGGTACATGTACGTCACAATGGGTGTGACAATAAGTAGAGCAAGATATTTTGGTTAAAACAGCAATTAGGGCAAATTTCCAGATTTCCTTGTACAACAATTGTCTCTTTTACCAAGGAGTGGCTTTACTAGTATGTGACCAATGAACTCTCACAAAAACAGACGAGAACCATACTCTCACGTGAATTACTTAAAAGCTTATTTTGTAGATTGTTAAAAAATGTAATTATGTTAGGTTTAAAATGGGGAATACAATTCGTGTCGTAGGTTAAACACGAGGCCTATATATAAATATTAGATGTGAGAGTAAGAGAAAGTTTGAAATAGTTCCAAGTAACTACAAGATTGCCTAATGTTATATAGTCTGGACGTTACGTTCATAGATCACTATCCCTGTATATATCCCTCTTCTAAGCTCGATAATCAATGATAGAAATGTTACAGTATGTACGATATAAGTCAGTTTCTCCCAATTTTATATGCTCTGGTACAGACTTCTATTGCACTATAATACTTAAGTCTTAGTTATAAATTGATTCCACGAGATCTCTTCTTTTACACTTATTTTATATGTTTGTTGTAGTAATTTGGAACAAGATAGGTTTTTTTTCTCAATATAAAACCGACCCTTGTCTGAATCATTTTGGAGAGATCGTCATAAAAACGTAACAAAAGTTTTTGACTAAGAGTGAAAGAGAATGTTTTTAATGTCGTGTCTTTGGTTGTGTTTGTTCCATACTTAATATCTTGATATTTTCACATGTCAATTCATAAAATGGTTGTTATACAAGCGTGTGACATAAAAATTGGTTTAACACTGCGGAAACAGAATGAGGTATGGTGCGTTATTTATAATTCAGTCTTACACCTGGTGGTTTATGAATATTTAATGAGAAACATTGATATGTTTAACACTAGAAGAAAACTGATACTAGTGTTAACACTTAGTCTTTATAACAATATTGAATAACGTTAACACTTATTTATATGACCTTGTTATGAAACACAGTTGGTAGCGCACCGGGATTTTGATTCTAGTTTCCCGGAATGGTACGGATTCGAATCCCTACCGGGGCGGTTATACCTTTCCTTGTAAATTAGACAATGGTGTCAATTCTCCTCCAATGATAATGTATATCGAGAAATTGCCGGACTTATTGAAGGACAGGTGAGTACTGGTTATAGACAATGGTCCAGGATAGCTAGGCTTAGTACGTTGACCGCCGTAAAACAACCCAAAATGTGTTGCCATGGCGTTAAACCCAGAATAAAAAACTTATATTTATTATAAGCAAAGGGGGATAATTGCACTAAATATTAAAACCAATGTTAAGTAACGTTTGACTATAGGTATGTTTTCTATGAACCAGAAATAAGATGTAAGTGACAACTGTTTTGTTGGAAGTGGTCAACTACAGTACCCACCAAAAGTTTGGAGACATTTTCACTTTGAAGGCCTATTGAATAGCCTTTGTCTACAATGTGTTAACTGTTTACTTTTAAATGCTTATCAATTTTTAATTTATTTTTTGGTTATCAATATAAATATAACATAGACCTCAAAATAAGCATAAAAGCAATGTTATGAAAAAGGATTACAATTAACATGATTTTGGGGGCTTTTGAAAGTCAGTGGCTGAATCATATAAATGTGTTGCATTCATGAAACTTTATTTTCATTAGATTACAAACAATACTTAAATACATTAAAAATAGTGATTCTACAAAATTAATCCTCAAACTTCAAGAATTGTAGTAAATTTCTTTTGTCTCCAAACTTTTGGTGGGTACTATAATACTCATTGTAGTCGTACGAGTACATGGTCACTTCATCTTGACTAAAACGTGTAAAACACGGAAAGATCTTAATTATAAACAGGATACAGCTACCATAACTCCTGCAAATACAGTATATGATATTTTAACGCGGCACAATTACACTCATTCTCGTAGCCTGCACAATTATACTCATTCTCGTAGCCTGAGGTTACAAGATTAGTTAGTAAGATCGATTGACCATTTATCATGTACTGTGTCGGTTCCGGTACTTGTAAAGCATTCTAAGCTAGCTCGAGTCTGATTATTAATATAAAATATCTTCAGATTACGGAAATTGAAGAATTGTAACAATTATATTTTAATGCTCACGCTCGGTGCGAATTCAGAACGTGACACAATGCTAAATAAAAGAAGGCCAGCACAAATGGAGCGATGGACCACAGTAAAATCTAATCTTTAAGTCAAGAAAAACAAACCGAAGAACGCAAGTCTTACAAAAATAACTGCAAGATATAGAATATCTAGATGATGTGCAATTTACCAGAGAAATTGAATTCACTCTGTCAGATGGATAATACAAAATCTATTAAGACTAAAAGCAACGATTTTGTACGAATCCTGTACATGGAAATTCGAACGAAATTTTGTCAATGTCTTGAAAACTTGATGTGTGAATGTATTTGGCTCGGATATTTGCTGTACAATCAATCACAATCTTAATATTTGTAGAATGGCGAGTGTCTATGGAAAGAATCATTGATTATGTTTGACCCGATCACGTGATACTTCAGACCAAAATTTGCAATGAAATCTCAGCTAAACATGTTTTCTAAAGCTTATACAATCGATCAAGTTATATCTTGAGTTCTATTTATCAATGAAGTTTAAACAAATTTCTTCTCCCTGATATGATAACTATATAAATCATTATAAAGTATATACGATTATAAAATTCTTAATATTGAAATTTGTAGACAACTCAGACAAGATTTGTGACACTTATAAGTGTATGAGTTATGACTGTGTTGTTTGAAACAAGGAAATATTACATGCACTGGTTTAATTACGGAGTCTTTAAAGGGACATCTTATAATCTATACTATTAAATTTGCGAGTTCCTGTTTTGTGGAAGAAACTGCGCAGCTTTGAATAAATCTTTTGTTTGTCGCTGGAGCACCTATATACCGGCATATCAAGTTGACAATTCTCTTTTGACAAAGCCTCTTGATATTTGCAAAAACAGCCAAAAATCAACAAAAATAGTGGGTTTCTTGTGTCTAAAAATAGTTCTAGATAAAACTAAAAATAGACCAAACTCCCCGAATCGGTTATTTCCCTTTATTAAACAATAACCTAAATTGTCATTACCTAAAGCCCGTGCTTGCACGGGCTCCCATCTAGTACTTATTTATATATTCATATTTTATTCGTTGGAAACTAATATTACTTTGTTTACACCCAATATTTGTTGGTTGGTTTTTATGAAATGTTAATTATGTTTTACACAGTATCATTTTGTTTTTACGAAATATTATTTTGTCCAAACGAAATATTATTTTCTGTTTTCGATTTTTCTTCCGAAAAACATGTTTTTACTACATATTCGTTCCTTTTAACGAAAACGTACTTCGAAAACATGAATTATTATTTCGTAAAAAGAAAATTATACGTGTATTTTTAAAAAATAATACACGTTACGTTTAAAGAAAATATTATGTAGTAAAAAATGCATTTTCAAATGTTACTGTATGTACTCTGTATTTATGCATATAGACAAGCTTCATCATAATATAAATGATTTTACCACACCATGCATTTCAACAAAATTGGCATGTTTGTTGAAAACATTGAGCGCACACGCAGGCACGGGTTGTGAAAAAGTAAAACAAGTTTCACCAGAAATAGAAACCTGACAGTGAGTTTTTGTATTTACTTTCTGACATGTCTAGGTACACATCTAACGTTAACACCACTAAGTTATTTATACAGCAGTCACTGTATAACAACATCCTAAAAATGCATTAACTGGTGTTAAGAAACAATAACAACAACATTAATCACGTGATCTCCTTACAACAATGTAAGCCTTAATGTTCTCGTATAAATGAACATTAGCGTCAAAGAATACAACATTTAGATTGAATCATAGAATCTTAAAACCATTCATATTCATTGAATGTAAGCTATAGACCATTTAATGTCTATCATATCAAATAATTGGATTTAAATGTATCGATTCTGTATAAAAGTCCAAAATGCCATCCATTACATAACAAGAAATACGTCTATAGTTGTCGTCAACATCCGTATCATCTTTGATAACCAACACCATTTATAAAAGCATTGACAGTTTTTTTCGGAAATGCGATGTATATTGTTTGCAGCAAGTGACACTTTATTTATGTACCTTTTATTTCATTTGTCTTGCTTATTATATTTAATGCAAATGCATAGATGCATAAAAATACTCTCTTACACTGTAACTTGTTGCAAAATGGATTCAGAACTACTTTTCTATTTGAAACACATATATTATATATTATATGTTTGACAACTTCGTGTTAGTATACCATGTGATACTGGCGTCACAACCAAACACAGACAGCTCTAATATGTAATTTTTTTACAGTAATAATCAAATTTTACATAAACCTAATTTAGAAAATCGAAAGTACGAACATATCCCATAATGGTGTTTTAGTTTTTAACCACTTTTGATTTGGTTTTACATGTTTTCTAAACTGACAATGTCATACGAGGCGAACAGGGCATCTAACTCTCATTTCTAGGATACATTAGTACTAACTACACAACCACCTTTATAATAAAAGTAAGGGGATAACTATTGCTTGATTGATTTGCAGGAACCAAAGTCTATTTACCAGTTAAAGATTGCAGTATTTTAAAGGCAGCCATATTTTCTGTTCAACCATGGAGGCGGAGTTTAAACCACACTAAAATCGATGGTAAATAACAAAGTCCGCAATGAACTATCAGTTGAGAGTAGCAATGATTACCTTTTGGTACAAAAATAGAAATCTCGTGAAAGTTTTGCACCACATAATTACAAACGATCAGTTTTTGTGTTACACTGAAGTCGCATGGTTAATGTAACATTTCTACTCTGTAATCAATCCACACAAAAACTATCAAAAATCGGAAACAGGGTGACAAATCTGCTGCTCTGACGTCATCACTTTGTGATCATAACATTGTAATCATACAGCACTCAGAGGTTATTGAGCTTTTACGCAATAGATGTACGCTGTTCCCTTGATGAAATCTGTAAACAATTGACTCTTACTCCGAGAAAAGATACCACATGTATGTATTATTAAAGGCACAATATGAAAATATGTTCATTAACAGTAGGCTTGAAAGCTGTTTTACAAACATTAAGTTATCAAAATATAACATGCATTAGAGACACAGTAAACAGTGCAAACAATTCTTCTTTCTAAATTTCAGTTTGACCAAGTTTCCATTTTTATATACTTTATAAGAGCACACTATATTCATTTATACGCTATTGTTCAATATACCTGAACCATAAAAGTTTTAAAGCTTAATTATGAAATTCGGAAGTTTTTCCTGTAATATGACTTCATTTTAAACCTGCTTTGATTCAAGTATTGACAAGCAAATTCTACGTTCAGTTTCAATCTACTTTCACTTTGAAATGCGATACATCGAAAAGATATTTAAGCAATATTTGCATTTCTTCATAAAATCGTGTACATTAGAAGTGTTTGAAATAGATAAATGACTATTTTCTTCGCAGTCCAAAAACAGTATAACTTTTGATAATGGTACTTAAACCAAGGCTTATTTCTTCAAATTACAGAACAAAATATATGTTCTGTTCTGTTCTGTTCTGTTCAAAATACTCTGTACAAATGATACTTGATTTGATATTCAAGAGGGAGAGATTATCCAAAGTAATCTAACTTTATGTTGCGATATGAAGAAAGATATCAACGCAATCATCATTCTAGTACGAATATATATAGGCTTAATGCAAAAATTAACCCAATAAAAATATTGCTGTATATTATTTGTAGGAGCAAGAAGCGGTCAATGGCGTTCGTATTGACTAATCTATCTAACTGAAGATTAAAGCTTCAGGAATCACATTATATTGCTCAATTTTCTCTCACAGTGTCGTGTCATGTCCAGTATTTATGTGTCAGATTTCTATATCGATGGCTAAACGAAACACTCTTGTAACTTCATTTGAAAATAAAGGGAGTTACAATAGTGTTTCGTTCAGCCCTTGATATATGTATTGTGGCTATCACATAAACATCCGCGATGTGTACCGCTATAGTCAGAACTTTTAGGGTTTACGTTATTTTAAATGTTCCAGTAACCCTGTGTGAACCATACGATTATTTATTGAAAATCAGAGTTTTGTCTTATTCAGCTGATGGAAATTTGCATAAATAATACGCATTAAATGATTTGAATAAAAACTAAATGACATTGTAGATATTCAGAATGTTTAATATTTCAAATAGGAATCATCTTTACACTGGAAATAACGCCGTGTCAATACAATTTTGCTTATTCTTATTCGTTCATCGCACCTGATCTAGCTAACCAGTACTCACCGACCCTTCCATAAAGAATAGAACTATACTTGAATAGTATTGAAAGTGATTGTTGCATCCAAAACAGAGGGAGACGAAACTGTTGTGTTGAATGTTGCAGCTAAGTGCTATTATGAGGGACATCTAAGCACTGGCATCAGAGTCCTCACACTCGTTAAATATGCACACATATAATATTTGTCAACAAACGAAACTAAAAATCGGTCCCGTATACATTATCGTGTACGAGTTATAACTATTATGTATGCACAGGGAACTATATATAGGGACGTAGGCATTATTTTATGATCATAAGATATGGACTCTGGTGCCAGTGTATCTAAGCTATTTAGTCAAGGAGTGCTGATGTGGTGTCGTAGGCACGAAATATTATACCAGTTACTTTACTAAAATATATCCAGGCTTGTGTTTTTTATACAAGAATATTAAATAAACATACATATTCGGGAGCAAATTGTGTGAATGAAAACTTGTGTGAAAAAAAGAAACAGCCGATTCGACAATCTAAATGTATTTGTCAATTTCTATCGGCGGTACTAGTACAGTTTGCCTTGTGCAGTAAAACTTATGTTGGAAAATCTGTGCAAATTAACTTAAAATATAGCTGCTATTTTAAAACTAGTTTACTGTAGTAAGTGTTATTCTAATTCCTTCAGGCACATTCTTTTTTTCTTGTGTTCCCCAGGCACCCATAGACGTCAATGCTTTAGAGCGATGATGTCTTTATTTGGCCACCCCAGCACGAAATGCCTGGAGAGTTCTACTTAAATAGATTATTGGACGTCCAAGACTGACATATTGTCTATCTAGCATACAGATTTCTCTACAAATCACAACAAAGCTAAGATATATGGTCAACTTCATTTGCTGACTTGAGTCTTGTCCAGTTTTAATGGCCTGCGCTGGTCGTGTGGCTCCTTTGTTGCGAAACTAGTTAAACGAGTAAAATAATAAATGAACTGTAGGGTTAAGAATGCATTCCAAATGATTTAAAATCTGCGAGTAGACAATGAAATTAAGTAGGACTGTCACGATACGCCGGAAGCGTATCGCGATATATTGCAATACGCTAATAGACTATCACAATACGTATCGCGTTATATTGCTTTGCTAATTGAAGAAAATGCAACATAATCTTGCTGTCTTAAACAGCATATTCAGCTGCTCAGTATTTAAGTATGTTATAGCCCTATAGGGCTTAGAAGTGAAAGGGTCTGTAGCAGACTATGGGGGGAAATAGGGTGCATTTTTTGAGTAATGGTAATAGATTTTTCCATTCAAAGCAAATTTAGCTAAAACTGCATGTATGATTTTAATGGAATATGAGAAGGGAAGAATTTTCAAATAAAAATGAATAAAAAAATATCGCTGCATATCGGTCGTTAGATTCGTAAAGCGGTATATATATATATATATTGCTTCAGCTGCGTATTGTTATATACCGGTATAGAAGTATATCGTGACGGCATTAAAACTGAAGAATATACAGCATGGAATAGATGTAGAAGAATTGAACTGCATGATATTTAAGAAAATTGTATACCAAATTTATCAAAGCTTAACATGGAGATCGGCGAAACATGGTTCGAGATTTAACATAAATCAAGTACGAATGACACAAATCGTCGCCTGTTCGGATATAGGCGTTTACCGGAAAACTTCGAATGAGAAAAAATGTCGTCAGTGATCAATAACAAATTGTGAGAAACGCAGACAATTGTTCGGTATTTTCGCAACTTGTTTCAATACAGAAAAAATCGGTATGATTGGGGTTAATGACTGACTCTTACAGTTTATGGAATAACTTGAATCTTCATAACGGGAATGTAGTTTAAAATGTTCGATGAAAAACTATAAAACCACAATATTTAAACAACGTTTGCGGGGTACACCCTTCAAACTACTTACAAAAATGATCAAGCTGTTATCGAGCTCAGTTTGAAAACCTCAAACTGTTATATTAAATAGAATGGTTCTTAAATTATCTCTAGCGGAATAAAAATTGCACTGAATAAAAACCCTGGCTGTTAATACAGAATACATTATGATAGAACCTATAATCATACTGAGCAACAGAGCCATTAGCAACATAGATATACGCTGTGAATGTTTTATACTGCAGTAGCGGAAATTGAACCATTAGCAGGTTTATTCTAGTATACTAAAGTAGCGTAGTTTGAGTCTTTTACAAGTTTAGCATGGCTGTATCATTTAAATAAATGGGAGACACGAAGTTCCTTTCCCTTGAAAGTTTGACAATTAAAGTCGAAAAAAGAGAAATTTGGACTATTTTGTCACCGATTGTTTAAACAAAATAAAGCAAGAAATACCACAATGCAAAATGTAACCAGTCTGCCTATATGAGAGCATTGTATAAGGATATTGTATTGGAGCAAATATATGTTCTGTTATCGTTTTAAATTAAACACGAAACAATATTTTTGTGATTTCTTTTTTTACTTAATAAGCTTAAACCACAGTAGTATTTTATTTTTTCATTTTTTGTCTATTTCATTTTCTACCAAATTTACGAGAGTAGTGAAGAATGCCAAAGTACGCCACTGTAAAAAAACACGGTATAAAATAGCATACAATATTTAACAAAATACCTCTACAATATAAATGATTATGAATTACTTGATAATACATTTCTTTCGATATAAACAGCACGTGGTATACTTTGTCGATGATAGAATTTATAAAACTGACTTCATTAATTTCCTTCAGTGTTTCTTCAGTTTTCTCGAGGTGCACTATGGTATTAAGGTTTACATTCATGATGCCACTCACAATTAAAAACTGATTATGAAAAGTAGAGTACATGCTTTCAGAGGTTTTCATTAATTACTAAAATATTTTCATTAATTATAAGTTCATGTTTTTGTTTGGATTAGATTCATTACATAGCTTGCAGTCGCAAAATTATCTGAAATCAACTGTCATGTGGAGTAAGTAATTACCTCCCTTTCATATTAAAGTAGAGTAATTCTAAATGAGTGCTAGTCTAGATTATCTGCCCATATGTTTCAATAGAAGCTGGGAACCAGACTTAATATGTGTATTTAAAGTCAGAATTTACAAAATGAAGTTTAAAATCCCTGCCGCGACGAAAAAAAACCCCTAAAAAATACAAAGTACAACATGTATAACCATTTCAAGATAATTTTAGAAGCCACTAAACATACTTTAGCTAAGGATTGTATACCTTAATTCCAGTATTCCGTTTTAAATACATGGTAATGTGCAAGCCGTTATATTCCAGCAAGATAGATGAACAAACCAGCGTGTGAATGTAAGACAAAAAAACACCTTGCTACTTCAATAACGTGAGGTATTTTTCAATTACGTTTCTAATACAACACTGTATGAGTTGCCGATACTTATAGACTATAAATCTAAGTTATCAAAATGAATCACTATCTATCACAAGTATGTAAGTTGAAGACTTAAGTGATCGTAATCTTCTAGATTAATCAAATCAGACATTAACAATCACCATTGTGAGTCTTTTCTTACCTATAAACAATTTATTAATATTAGTAGTGAAAAGTTTCGTGGTTTTTATAATCATAACTAAGTGAAGAGTATAACATTTTTATAACATATTGCACTTCAAAGTCAATAAAATGACACTTGTATATTGTAAAACTGTAATATAATTAGATGAAATTAGTTAATTTAATTTAATATAAGAACGTGTTGAGTGTTATTGTATGGGTACAATTGAGAAATTATTTTATATTTCACATCTAAAACCTGACATGAAGGGTTAAGAAAATTAAATGCAAAGCATATAGTATGTATTGCAAACAGAACGTTTGTATTCAAAGTTTTAGGAATAGCATCTACACACTGTTCTTATACAAAATCAAGGCAGAGGATTGATAGAACGCTAACTTTATGGGTTGTATTCGTACAGAAAATCAGCATCATCAAGTGGTCATTTGTCATTTTGCTCAAACAAACTTTGAAGGTTTCAGTGCTCATTGAGCCCATCTTAGTTAACCTGCGTAAAGTTTGAAATGTATTAATTACATATGTGCACATTTAATAAGTACATTTACATCAATAAAACTTATTGGTTTGTTTTTACATTAATATGCTATTTATTTGTTTGTTTACTTCGTTGAACTCATGCATTGCAAATATTTCATGTTGTTAATTGAGATCTACATATTTGTATACGCTAATAAAGCATATCTATCATCTTATTCATGTAATATAGTTGAAATCACGTCTACAAACTAGTTATTGCTTTAATCTTTTTAATTTGTTCAGGTCACTCTTAATTTCTTTTTTTTTCATATAAATGTGAAACGGTTCATCCTCACAACAGCTTTTCGACCAAGGAGATTTGGTTGGCACTGTATATATAGAGGATATTCGCCAATTGCGGTGTAAGATCGACTTATATTTCACCGAGTGAGCTTAGAAAACATATTCACAAGGTGAAATATAAATCGATCTTACACTGAAATCGGCGAATTATCTGTTTCTTTCATTGCTTAGTTTTGTGTTTATTTGATGTATTTTACACAAATTATAATTCGTGACGTCATTTCTACTCCAAGTTGACGTCATTTATCTCCATATATGACGTTATGAACGATGAAAATATAAGGTTATATTTTCACTACGATAAAAATATAAAATTTATATTTTCATCGTTTATTTTCATCGAATATAGCGACGTTTCACCGTTAAGCATGAATGAAAATGTAATATTATGATAACTCAAGAAATATGACGTCCCAGAGTGAGGGAGAACATTGGTGTTATAAGAAATCTAATAACTAACACAGTATGTGTCTTAACTATTTAGTCAATTTATTGTATACATACAGAACATCATTTTCTTTTGAACTGTTTTTATGTTCAGATTTTTTTGTACCTTTCATATTGTAGATATATCGGTTGATATTAGAATACATTATCACTGAGCTGAATGGTTATGTGTAGTTAATAAGACATTTGATTCTATATCTGAAATCTTACTAACTCTGTATTACCGACTTCATTACAATAAATTGGTCCCCGAATAGTTTTGCCCGGAGATGGCTCGAAGATTGAACTAGCTGACTCAGCAGTTTCACTTACATGTAAAAATTATTTTATCAAATTCCAAGATAACTTTTAACGTCGATTAACTACATAATCAAAATATATATTCAATTGCAATCATGTTTGCGGAGCGGAGCCGAGCAACTGCAAACGTACAGGAATGATAAGGAGAGTGGATTATTCAAAAAGTAACATTGAACTCTTAAAATCGTTAAAAGAATGAATTTCATTCAAAAGTAGTTATGTCCTAATCACATAACACCAGTATCACACTAATCCGTTCTTTTCTGTTCCTAGCCCTAATTAGATATAGGTTATACATGTATATTCAAGTATCAGAATCTATATTTCCTAACTTCATTGTTAAATTCAGATTTATTTATTTATTGGAGTTAACGCCGTGTCAACACAATTTAGGTCATTTTACGGCGTCCAGCGCTCCTAACCTAGCTTTCCTGGACCATTGTCTATAACCAGTACTAACCTACCCTTCCATAAGGCCGGAAACTTCTCCATATTATCTAATTAATGGAGGAAAATCAACATAATTGTCAGATTTTCATGGAAGGGTACAACCTCCCCGTGAGGGATTCGAACCCGTACCCCCTCAGGCACAACTGCGCTATCGACCCGGGTTAATTCAGATTTAACACTGGTTACAGTTGTGATGATATAAAACCATGAACAGATTTGTGAACTTGTTTAAATCATTGTACTCTTACACGCGATATATTACTATATAAAATGAAAACTAGCGTGATATTTGATAGATAGGTCACTTACCTAACGCCAAACACTCGAACAGTTTACTTTACAACACAAATATTGACGTCATATAACTAAAAGAAATGTTTCCATAGGAATACGGTTTTACATATTAAAAGACTAGCGTCGTTGATATGGATACAACGCTCCGTATCAACAACGGTTGTATGTTCGATTTTAAAGTAAATCATTTTACATTGCATTGTTACAATATTGTACGTTTTTTCTTAAATATGTTGCCTATATGTCTAATGCCTCAGTCCCATAAAATCGTGGCTTGTTACGGACCCGTACGTGCAGACAGTTGTAGCCCGTAGGAAGCCTTGCGTATCAAGGTGGCAGTACGCACATTGTACAAAACAACACACCCGTACAGAGCCGTAGCTGGAAGATATGCATGTTTAATCCATAGTCGGCCACTATTTTGTTGACGATTTGACTCTGACACTGATACGTGTATCCTTGGCTCATGTCACAGACCCTGGTAAAAACTTAACAGTCCGTAGGGGTACGCAAGAGTTCGTACGGGTCCTTGCGGAGCTTGATCGCACGGCGCCCGTACGGTGCCCTCACGGCTTTTTTTATGTTTATGGGACTGTAGCTTTAGATATGCGGCCGTATCTAAGATTCTGGTCATAAGGTTACGGTTGGGAATGAAGAAGAAATATCAAAGACATAGACAGTACAACTTGTAACGCCGTTTAGTTTGAGCACATGATACATACTTACATGAGACTGGACCTAGTTCTCTAATAAACATCACGATAAAATTAACTGATGGTTTTCTTTTTCTTGTTTAGAACTTTGTAGTAAAAGCAATAATACGGCACGCCATAACAGGTACGGAATTGAGGTATAAATTAACCGAGAAAAATATCAGCAAAACCCTGATGGGGCGTCGAGCATTCCTTTTGTAGTGATTATTTTATTGCCATCTGAAGGATGATATCGAAGAAATGGTGTACAATAGTGTTAGGTACTTGAATATCGTAAACTTAGTAATTCACAAATCTGATTTCATCAGTTGTTAAAACCTTAAGTGATTTTATCTTCATACTTAATACTTGATATCATCATTTATATTTTAATTCACTCAGCATTTTAAATACATACTCTAAAAACATTAACTAGAGATAAAATACGTCAAGGTATCAGAATAGAAACAGTGATATCACATCTTAGCACCATTCCCTCTTTATGATACATACCTGTACTACATGTAATAATACAACTCCATTAAATTTATAAAAGTGTTTTTTAATTTAATTCTATCACACAAAAAAAAACTAAAAATACATTTCTATGTTAGTGTAATCGAATTAGAAAAGACAATAACGATGTGATGAAAAAAAATCCAAACAAACAAAAAAAAAATGAAATTTTCATAAATAAAAAAATCGGATATTGTTTTGATATAATAATGAGTAATTAAAAATAAGTGGTATTCGTTAATGTATGTTTTGTAAGCGTATAAGCCCTTAAACTTTAGTTTAATGGCACAGACAGAGCAGAGTTGGTAAATGAATAACCCGGTACAAAGCTAGCTGAAGGCGACAAGTAGAATAAAGAATTCCACGTCAGCAAGTTCAATCATACTCATAGTTTAGACTGTATGATTAATCTAATATAAACTTAATCTAACAAAGTAGTCCAAGGGTTATTTTTTGATATTGGTTCCACACTGACTGGAACTCTATGTTATGAAAGAGCACTGAACTAAATTATAGGTACGAATTATATCAACCTCATAGAAAAGTTGAACATTATACACATTCATTTAACTTTACATAATTAGTTTTATTTAAGGGATTTTCTACACGATTTCAGAAACTTGGTAATGTATTTTAGTAAATGGAAATTTGTGACATTACATAAAATACTGTATTTTCTGTGGTTACACTGCCACATAGAAAAAGTATTTATTTTTACGGTTCCAATACCACGTGACATGATCTCATTGGGTCAAAATATCAAAGCAATCGCACCCAGTTTTTCTTCAATTCGTATCACCTCGATCATTCATTAAATAAATACTTTCGGAAAGATTCGTAATTTAATTTTATTATAAACCCCTCACAATATACATATTTATGTAAGTGTAATCGAATTAAAAAGGCAATATCGATGTGATGAAAAAATCTAAACAAAAAAAATGAAATTTTCATTCATAAAAAATTGTGTTGATATAATAATGAGTAATTAAAAATAAATGGTATTCGTTAATGTATGTTCTGTAAGCGTATAAGCCCTCAAACTTTAGTTTAATGGCACAGACAGAGCAGAGTTGGTAAATCAATAAGCCGGTACAAAGCTAGCTTAAGGCGACCAGTAGA
This sequence comes from Mactra quadrangularis, assembly GCA_025267735.1. Classification (NCBI taxonomy): domain Eukaryota; kingdom Metazoa; phylum Mollusca; class Bivalvia; order Venerida; family Mactridae; genus Mactra; species Mactra quadrangularis. Next base: position 57,590,076 of record CM046303.1, on the reverse strand, counting down.
ATAGAGAACTCCACGTCAGCAAGTTCAATCATACTCAAAGGTCAGACTGTATGATTAATCTAATATAAACTTAATTTAACAAAGTAGTCCAAGGGTTATTTTTGATATTGGTTCCACACTGACTGGAACTCTATGTTATGAAAGAGCATTGAACTAAATTATAGGTACGTATTACATCAACCTCACAGAAAAGTTGACCATAATACACATTCATTTCACTTTACTTAATTAATTTTATTTTAGAGATGTTCTACACAATTTCAGAAAAATGGTTTTGTATTTTGAGTAACTGCAAATGCGTTATATTACATATTATACATAATGCACTGTATTTTAGCTGTCTACACTGACTTATAAACTATAAGGTCATAAAATAATAGTATATACCGTTTTTACGGTTCTTATACATGTACCCCGTGACTTTTTATGATCAGCGTGAGTCAAAATGGAAAACAATCGCACCGTTTAGATCGGGGTTTTTTCCATAACTGATTTAAAATTTCACATTTTTATGGGATAACTAAGAGGCCCCACTCCATCTAAACATACGTAGGAGAAATGGTCTAGTAGAGGACACGAGCTTAGGGATCGAGAGGTTCTAGGTTCGATCCTCACTAGGGGCACTGCTAATTTCCTTGAGCAAGAAATTACCTTACATTAGTTCCACTCCATCCAGGTGTAAAATGGGTACTTTGAGTGATCGCCCTCCTGAGGGTGATTTCAATTATCAGAAGTTAACGTCTAAGATTGTAAAGTCAGCTGAATATGTATACGGAAGCAGACTTTAAATCGCACGTTAACTTTAACATTGCCGATATAGAGACGGTTTATAGGAAAAAAACACGTTCCATTAGGGTTAAATTAACATTGAATGAAATATATCATAGTTTGTCAAAACTCTGGTGTATCTATGACAGATGTTTCTATCCAAGTTAGACATAAAGAACAATAATAATAACATTGCATATATTGCTAGTTGAATTCTTTGAATAAATTGTTCGCTTCATTCATCAAAGATTTACAAACATATTAATTATGATATAATATAAATTCTTAAGACAATTGATTACAGCTATGGTATGTATGACTGTGTGACTACTATGTCAAACATTACATGAGGTTAGATAATAATTTTAATTGATATATGTTTAATGTACCATATCATAAGGAACACATAGACTCACATTTGTTACCCATAATTACCTTTGACCTTAACTGTCATATCACAGAGGTGATGTAAATTTGACTCAAAAGTTAACTTAGCTTTCCTGGAACCTTGTCTATAACCAGTACTCACCTACCATTCCACAAAGCCTGCAATGTTTTCAAATACCTTATTAATGAGTGAAATTCAACATTTTTGTAAAATGTTCTGGGAAGGGTAATTCGCGCCCATGCCCCATCGAGAAGCTAAATTCTAAATACCGGTGATACGGACATGGCTTAAAATGTTCACCATTAAAACCAAATTCGTGGAAGTGGTTATCATTTGCCGAATAACTCGGCATACTACTATAGCGTTGATCACCGTGTATGGAGTAAAAGACATTTGTCAAAAACATTTTCAAGTAAACGTTTTCATGATATCATATCATCCGTTTATTGTGAAACTGACAAATGGTGCAGAGAAAATTACCACCGAGGTACTAGTGTAGGTCCCTTTTATACCTGGAACAATTAATCTAGACCAGTTCTAGGAATTCAGCATTGTCAAAAGTTGGGTCCATTTCAACCTTTTTATTTCTTACCGTGTGTCTTATTACTGAACCAATGTTATTGTTTACAACATATATAAATATTTATATTATAATCTCTTCTGTCATCATTGCTATCTCTTACTAAACACAAAGTATTTAAATACTACAATTACCTTTGTTCTTTCCTGAAGTAAAAACACAACAAAACCTACTATTATACTAGTATGTAAGACCATTGTAAGTAATTACATACTAGAGAGAATAGTACTTACGTATTGTTGACTGACACACACTAACAGTACGACTAGCTGATAATTGTTGACCCGCACCGTGTGATCTTGAATTTTACTGAGCGTACATACCAAAGTTTTTATTAGGATCAACGCCGATTCAACACAAAGCGTATATTTCCCGGTTTAATTAGGATTAACGCCGACTCAACACAAACTATGATTCCTTTATGGAGGCAAGATCGCCTTACCGAACTTTCTTGGATCTGTGTCTATAACTTATACTACAGAACCCTCGCACAAGACCGTCAACTTCTCCATATAACATATAAATGATAGACAATCAACTTTATTTTCAAATTCTCTCAAAAGGGTACAACTAGTCCGGGCGAGGGTCGAACCAGCAACTTAATCCATACGCTATCCTTATTCTTGACACCATCCTGCGCAAAACCTATTGTGCCACTCGAAAGGGATTACGTAACCAGTATTCACAATAAACTTTCATTAGAACTGGACATTTGGTCCAGCACAAAAGAAGTTTTTACTGGACCAATTGAAAGTTTACTGGACCAAATTACTGTTAGAGATATGATAAAATAAGCAGTCCAATATAATGATTGAGCATATCATATCCCTATATTTAATTAATAATATAACAATAAATAAATATTTTATTGAATATGGAAAAACTAGTGGACCATCGGGTCACAAACATTCTGTAAGTCACTGGACCGATGGCAATTTTGATGGACTCGGTCCTCGGTCAAGTGGCTAAATTCGTAGACTGTGTTACAGTCGAAAACTCCAGACAAAATGGTGGAAAGTAATTAAATATTTAAGCCGTGCATATCTATTCCCTATGAGTTACATTTCAAGTACTGATTTCTTAAGGCGATGACAGATTGTCGAGTAAGGATCATGACATCGACAAAGAATCGCTTTATAACAAAATAGAACATTCACAATTTCAGATTTTATGATGTGCAAAAGGTAATGACTTTTGACAGAGATATGAAATAGTAATGTACCATGACACTTCACGAGAACACACTACCAGGTGTGAGAAACGATACAAAGTTCTACTAAACTCAGTAATATAAGTTTATTGTCGTTTATTAAGACGCTCAAAGCTTTTCGGAGCGAGGGATAAGATTAAAAGGTGCTAGCAGCGTTTAAAACATTCTGGAGTTTTTTTCTCTAAATATTTATAAACAAACAATTTTGACAAATAAAAGTGAAAGGATAGAAGAGGACTTGCTTAAGACAAAGGTCAGGGAAACTATGCAAGGAGATGTGGCCCGTCGTAAAAAGACCATGAATAGAGTTGACAAGGCGTTAATCCCTGCAATAAAACTACATGTACTGGATACCAAGTTTCTCACGTCATAAATAGAAACACCATGTATCAAGCATCAATTTCAATGAGATCCATGCTAACGTTGAGTGACAAGCGTAATTCTAAGATAAACCTATTAGATCTAACATGACTATTAGTTTTAGGACAATCATTATACAGAAGTAAAGACCCATGTGTTATTAGATGATCACTTTGTCTTGTTTTCTAATGGGACAACGTTCCTGTAAATCTTTTATATGTTAGGTCATACCAAGTATAACCGTTGTTTATAATTTACATGTGTATAGGCTTTCTATGAAATTACAACAAAAACATCAGAAACACTACTTTTCGCTTGTATAGCACATTAAATTTCTTTCTTCACTTGTTAAAGAATATGCAAAATCATATACATAGGCCTTAGCTAAAAATGTTACTTTTCAGTTTACGGATTGAGAATTTTTTGAATGTGTAGGTAGGTTGAGTAATTACTTATTTATTTTTAGAGCATGATTTTTGTGTTAATTATTATTATTATTATTAAATATGCACTTATGCTTGACTTGGTACACTAGCAGCCATAAAATGGCCAAATGTTTTTGACACAGCGTTCAACCAAATAAAAATACATAATAAATAAAAGTATTGTCGGGATTGCCGATAAGAATTGAGCCATAGCAAATCTAGACAGCTTCTAACCAACACTTTTTATAGGTGGCCGTGCATATGTGCTCTTAGATAAGTTTAGTTTATTTTACGCTGCTAGTTAGTAGAGACTGGTTTAAAAGTTTAGACAGAATGCTGAATACAGAGTCAATTTTTTATGGCCTTACAGCGAGTAGGTTTTCAAAGTGTGCTTTGTTTGAAAGTACTTCAGCAGTGGGGCATTGAACTGTAGGTCTCTCATTATGAAGAATATTACGTTAGCATCATGTCTGGTAATAAACAATTTCCACTGTAAGGATGTTATTAGCATAGTTTGGACGTTTTTATTGTACTAGATTATTCATAGGATGTTGCCTTACCATCGCTTTATTAGAATTGTTAAACTGGACAAATGGTTACAGTGGACAATTCTTTCCTGTTGAGATAAATGTGCTGAAGTCAATATTTAATGTTATAAATATAAATTCGTGCCAAAACACATCTTTTAAAAAAATCGCAGAATAATCAAAATTCGGATATATGTAATAGCTTATGGGCGTTTATCAATTTTGTAACAACTTTCATTCATAAGAATCATTAAACGTTAGCACATCATTGAAACACTAGTGAAATCAATTTTGAAAATAATAAAACATTAAACGCTTACATATTTTACCTTAAGAGTTGTTTTTATTATAATTACTATCTGAACAAAACTTCACAGGTGATGTTTGAACTATATCTTTTGCCACACATAGTGTTTGAATGATAGAATGTTTGCCAAATGACGTTTAGATGTCAAAATTAGATTTGAAATAGGCTGAGATTATCAGAGTTATAATTTAAAAAATATTACATTTTGATCTAAGATGATACTGATTACCTGTTTATCTATGTTTCTACCTATGTTATCTATTTTGTTTTTGTCAGAAATTTATTTGTTTTTAGACTTAAAGTCGTTCACGTGGCTAGTTAGAAATAGAATACGTCCTAGTAATGAGTGTAGTGTTTGTGCTTCTTTTGGTTGGATTTGACGCCGAGCTTTTGGTTGGATTTGACGCCGAGCTTTTGGTTGGATTTGACGCCGAGCTTTTGGTTGGATTTGACGCCGAGTCGACACAAATTGTGGTAATATTACAGAGACAAGCTCACCTAATTTTTGCTTTCCATTGTCTAAAACCAGTACTCTCTCGCCTTCTCTTCCACAAGGTCGACACCATTGCCATGTACATTATCAATGGAGAAAAAATGTTGTTTTCAAATATACATGGAGGGGTTTGACGAAACCGTGTAGGTTCAGATCCAGCCATTACTAATAGGGGAGGGGGAGATCGATTTTTTGTTAAGTTAAAATAGAAGAGTATATCCATACCAAGTGAGGTTGGAGCCAGTCATCCTGACAAGTCAATAAACTCCAAAAAATAGTGAAATAGTAAATATTCTATGGAAGAAAAATTTACTACGCGGGAGTGTTTGGTTTTGAGATCTTGACCTGCACTGAGCACAAAATGACACATTATGCGGGCAGGCACTGTGATTATGTCATAGTGCCCCTTTACTAAAATCGTGAAGTTTAAGTATATACCATTAAATAGCACAAGTATATAAAATTGGATTTGATGAAACAGCTAATTCAGATCATCCACTATTTACAGAAAGTCCATGTACAATAGACATTACCTAACACACAGAACATAAGCCTATTGAGGATTCATTAAGAATTGATGACAAATCTTAGTATCAGGACAAACGTTTTATACGGAAATCTAGAGATGAGCTACTTAACGTCCAATACATATAAGATGAAAATAATTATACTACTTAGTGGACATTATAGGAAAGAGAAATTTATATTTTCCAGAGAAGGATCAGTACAAATTTCTTCTAGAAATGATAATTGGATAAGAGTTTTCTTGACTGGTTTGTTGTTCAAGGATTTCTTCAATCTTTATTGATTGTCTCATTTAAACAACAACATACGGTATATAACGTATATACCACATCATCCTCAGACGGTTTTGATTAATGTCTTCTTAAAAATAAGTTCTATTGTTGTTGAGGTATACGGGTGATTAGATGGGTACAACAGACAGATGGGTCTAAGAAGTTTCTACAATGTAGTGGGGACGTCGGGACATGTACAGCTTCTATTGAATTATTGGCTTTGGTGAATAATCTATCAACATTTAAACTTAAAACTACTCGCCCACTCATGTTGTTAATTTCTTTTGTATTTTTAATTACCTGTCAGTAAGTGTCTGTGATTCTATTAAGAAAATGAGATTCAAGTGTTTATAGTAAATTGGCCTTGAGATCGTAAGCATTAAAAATAAACCCCCCAAAAATCTTACTAAAATCACTTTTACCGCTACTAACGGGGTAGGGTTTGGGACATAAAATCGCTGTATTGTAGAGTTTACTATCGAATCGACTAAAATGGTCATTTTAAGAACTCTGCATTGATGCTCTAAAATGTTTCTTTAAAATTTATAGATTTTTGAAAATGTTGATACTTAAGTTGAACTCATAGAAGGCAGCTATTAACTGAAGAACTTGGTAGCAACAACGCCAATTAAAAGCATACATCTTGATAGTCAAAGTAGTATACAAGTATATTAATGCTTATGTTTTCAGCATAAGCACACTGTTTGTGCTGCATCTAGTTAGTGTGAGTTTTATGGTAAATCAACGCATTATTGGTTTTATCGCGGATATACATGCATTTGAAATCAGACACGACGTCAAAAATGGTTGCCGCCCATAGTGAAAAATATCAAATTAATATTGCATACTTTTTCCTTCATCTTAAAATCTTCTTTCAATATGTATATCACTACAGGTATATATGGGACTGGCCAGCCTCCAGTATTTTGCATAAAAACATGTAATAGAGTATTCAAAATTATTGTCTAGAACTCAGTTGCTTCTGAAAATGAGAAATCAATACTTTTGAATCAGGTGATCAGTTGTGAGTTAACAAATACAAATCAAGAAATGATTCAAGTAAGGTAGGTACAAAACAGTTAGTGGTTGGTTAATGTATTAGTCGAGATCAATCTTGAAGGCGTGTGGAACAATAAAACTGAATCTTTAAAATCTACTTTATTTGAATCTTTGAAACACATTGGGTGTGGAATCATTAAATAATAGATTGGCGGTAAATGTATTGATATAAAACAAAAAAATATTATCAATTTTATAAGAAGCCCCTTAGGAAAGTAAGTACATGTATTCCTATTCATGCGATATGTATAAGCATAGATATTTGAATGAGAGATGACGAAGAGGGTGTGGTAAGGCAGTTATACAGTATTAATTATAGTTAATTTCTTCTGAGATATGTTTTTTGTAAAAAAAACGAGCAATGGAATTAGACAAAAAATCGTTTAAACATATTTAATTGCCCATATTTTCACAATTATTTACATGCAGAGTTATAAAACAATAGTAATAATAATAGTCGATAGGAATCCTTATGTATATAATGTTTATTAATAATAATTATACAAAAAATACGCGTCTACCTTCCAACAATGTTTTGGATGTAAAAAGTTAAGTGCAAATACGTTATGCTTTAAATAACTACCTGAAGAAGTGCTTGAGGTTAATACAAATACAAAAAAGTAGAAAGTGCAAACGTCATAAAAATGGACAAAAAATGCCTTTATTAAATATTATGTGTATATAAGTAGAACTTAACCGTTAATACAGTGTTTGCTGGGTTTGTATGGAGTGGATAATCCATCTGGTTGAAAGTGGTAAAAATTCCAACATGACCTAGATATCAGACACAAATCCAGGAACCATAGAGAGCAGTGTTTCGGTGGTAGGACGCGCGCTTATGGATTGAGAGGCCCGAGTTCGAACCCCACTAGGGGCACGGCTAAATTACTTGAGCAAGAAATTTACCTACAGTTGTTCCACTCCGTCCAGATGTAAAAAGGTACTGTGGTGGATGATCTGCCTGAATGTGATTTCAATGATCAGGAGATTTATTACAAAACTGTTAAGTTGGCTGAACATTTACATGGAAGCATACTTGAAACCACACTTTACCCTTCTTAACATTGAATCCTATTTTTAGCTGGTTTTGATCTTTTGTACGATTTCGTCTTGCAATAAGTGAATGACATTTTTTCTCACACAATACTTTTTGCTTATTCCTTTGTTTACATTATCATCATTTGTAACCCAAATAAAATTGAAAGTACACGTATGACTAAAGCACAGGGATTCCTAACGATAACCATTTATACCTATATATTATAGGTATAAATGGATATCGTTAGGAATCCCTGTGGACTAAAGTACACGCATTTGATATCGGACGTCAGTTTATCAAGAAATAAACAAAGTCCGCGATTTATTGGAACACCCCGCGTATGAACTTCGGTTACTTAGATATTTGCTTTGGTTACATGGTATAATGGTTAGGAAAAGTAAAATAATTAGTCACATAAAGTACGAGAACGTCAAATCTTTTATCTTCATTGTTATATGATGTTTCTAAAACAAACATTACTGTTATTATAATACAATAACATTTCACGTTAATCATCTAGCTAAGTAAATAATACAAGTAAAGAAAAGCCACCCTACAGTAATTTAGATTATTTACTGATTATTCTACCCATTGTCTAATGTTAAACAATTACATCTAGTTATTAGGTTATAAAATACACAAGAAAATTTGTCAGTAACTAATGTACTTCTGACAATATAATTCTAAACACGAATACATGATCATTCTATCGTCTTGTAATTTTTTATAAGTAATTATACTGTTCACGCAGTGAGCTATTAATAATATGGGAAAGAATGCTAGTTTTCGGTTTTTTATACCGTATGGAATTATAAACGTAACACAACTTGAAGCTAGAACTGTTTGTAAGACTTATCTATACACATTCTTAGTTATGTAATCCTAGTAATGTTTCTATTACAACAAAATTAGTACACCACCATTGATCAAGGTAAAAATGCTGACCCTGTGGATTTCATTCACTATTAATTAAAACAGGCTAACACATATGTTTCTATATTTTATGGACGAAAAAACATGGACTCGAATTTTAAAATGCCACAATTGAATAGCAAATGGTTAAGCATTTTTTATTTAATAAACACAACAAAATGAGTGTTTATGTTTTGTTCTACCACAAAATATAGAAACCTGAATCCTTGTTAGATTGTTATATAGAAAACAATACAAATTACCGTTCAATTTATAATGAGGGAGTAAATCAGTACAGCCACTTTTTTGGTTAATATTAAGATATACATGTAGATGGCGTCTCATTAAATATAGAGTAAAAAATGCACATGCCTATGTCAGAATACACTAAAACATTATTGTAGAAACTCTGTATAGAAAACGTATTGCAATGTTGTATAAAAATTTCTTTTTTTCAATCTTGTCTCGTAAGAAAAGCTCCCCTCCAAAAGTTCTTTCACAAAAACTTGTCGTTATGATAAACCGTTTAGCTTTTGCCAAAATCAGAGTCATCAGAACAAACTCCAAAATCAGCATTTAATTTATTTAGTGTATCCACAAATGATTCAAAGTATATTTCAATAATAAGTATTATTATATTAAAACAACTCGTGGTTTGCATAATCATTTTGTTCTCATAACTTTTTTTGCCCACGAACTTCCGAAGAGTACTGTATAATCATGTCTAAAAGAGAACATCTAGTTTGGATTGGCAACTCAGCAATTAATTGAGTCCGAAGGCAAATTAGTCTGGCCACTGAGTGTTATATAGTATTATAATCTGACCGGTCTGCGATACAATAGTTCAATATTCGGACAGCAAATATCATTGTGACCAACTCTAAATATTGAACGGTCAAGCTGGCTAATCTATAGGATCAGACTTACTGTGTTTTTTCGTTCTCAATTTTGTAGAAAATGCAACTTTTATAACATATATCTCGAAATATTCTAGGTTATCAAGAGTAAGATTTAATTTGCAAACGTCGTACACCGATGTTCAGATACTGTACAGGCGCTTTCTACAAATCTCACGATGAAAATCATCGTAAACTAAAAGCAAGAAACATACATAATACCGTCATTATGTGGCCAATTAATTCCAAACATTATTGACTTATGTAAAATATAATGTATACATTTCGAATATTATATCCTTGTTATGTTTACTATCCTTCTGAATTTGGAGCGCAAATTTAAAAAATTGACTTACGATAAAAAAATTTGTAAGAATTAAATTTTGTGTGAAAAAATGCGCAGTGGCGTTTTATTACGCAGCTGTCTATTCCCCATGCGTCAGTTATGTGACACCAGTGAGTAAGGCGGAACAAATGAACGGCGTACTCATAAACGATACCGATGCATTTAAATCAAATCAAACAGCCACTATAAGACCAACCAGACAAAATAATGCACTTTTGATTGTACTATTAAGCAACAGTGTGAGTCTGTGACACTGTCCAATGATGTAGGTAATCATAATAATTATTAGATAGTAACTTCTCGTGAAGATAGACCTTTTGGTCATTGACCATTTTATCACAATATTATTCGATTAACTGCTTATGTATATAACAAAGTCGAGGAACGACCAACTTGACAGAATAGAAGAAATCAATGGCGTGTCACTCTGTCTTAACACCTAATATGTAATAGACTGTCTTGGAATATTATAGAATGCAGTTCTGCCATTTAGCCATAGAAAACATTATCATGACGGACATATTTCAAGATGGGACACATTATTACAGTGGTACAATTTTATACTCTTGTCTGGTATTGTATTCTACGATGGTAGCCAGCAAGACTGTAGTAAGTGCATTACGTTTGAGAGCGAGTTACTACAGTCTTGCTGGCTACCCGCGAAGTCTTGTTCGTTTATCCTCCAGATATGAGTCGCTTAGCAGTAACGAGGTTTAGGTTAGTTCTATGTATGTTTTCATCTTACAATTCAATCTCTATGATTTTATAAATCTCTTATTGCAGTTTTTAAAGCTTGGAATGTGTACTTTAGGTTTATAAAAAGGCGTAAGCCAACATATCAGGTACAGCAACAGTAAAAAACACAGACCCACCTCACAGCCAAAAAGCAGAGATAAATTTTGTTAGATTTATATCTTTTGTTGTAAAAGGAATTCCATGAACAAATAACGGAGGCAAAAGCCTAAGACGTTTCCTCTATGGAACGGTTAATGTCAAAATACATGTCAAAGGGGTTAAACCAGGCAAGTTGTACTTCGAAACCAAGAAGCGGTTTCAAGGGTAGATAAATGTTTGGGGTTAGAACTTGTTTCAAAACTGTTTTTATTTCCATATGTTTGTTTAGAAATGTAGTGTGATCCACTAATGACACATAACGTTTATGTAGTATTAACTAGTACCATTTACCATGTACACATGCAGTTTTTCTCTCTTTTTGAAATTGCTCTTGGTGAACTACAAGTACTCACATTGTCATTGTTATCAAGGGATGCCTTTATATCAAGTGCTAATATACTACATTGTTTACTGAGAAAGGACACCATCCTTGAGAAAAGACTTCAACAATAAAAGTCAATTTGAATACAACTCACTTCAACGGAAAGCCATATACAATCTGTGTACGGCTTTCAATGAATGTCTCTTTTTTATCACATTTGTCAGGTCAGACAAGTAGATTCCTATACGGTGGTTTTCAGGAGAATTTACAATGTAAAACTTGAACATGATATAAATAAAATCATTTAAAACACACCGGCACTTCTCTCAAACGTAGTTATAAGAAATTCAAAAGTAGAATAATATTTAAATGTTTACATCAGATTGATTAAGGTAGTTCGTCATTTACATTATTTGAATAGCTTATCATGATCATAACATTTTTTTTTTCAAATAAAAACAGCATATACGTGACTATTACAGAGCATACATGTGCATACAAGCATTATTACACAAAAAAAGGGCTTAACATATATATGCCTTTAGCTATTTACTGTAAACGTTTACAGAACGGCAATTTACATGGCTATGGCCAATGAAATTACTAATGGCAAAGACAGTATGTTCATTGACTAACATGTAAAATGCAGTTACATTTCGCTTGAAATACTAGGTACAGCTTGGTTAATGCAAAATCATGCGATTTTGGATGATGTTAAGTCTCAGTTGAGAAAAAAATGATATACTTAAAACATTCCATAGTTTCAATAGTGAAAAATAAAAGTTAATACAATTTTAAATATTAGAAAAAAGTCAATTTGAACATATTCTAAGTTAAAAGCCATTCAAAAGTACATTCTGATTGCACTTTGGTTTATCAAAGTAATTGAATCCATTGAGACAAGTGTTCATAGAGTTACCGAAAAATTAATGAGGAAATAAATGAGCTTGATTATAAATCTTTCAGCTGTCCTTACACATCCTGTTAACTGGTACAAATGCACGTTACATAGATTATGGTCGGTTAATATTATCTAGTGGTTATCAAGGGATTGGATGATATAAATCACGTGATGTTAACACCTTGGATTTAGAAAGGTATAAAAACCAGGCCAAACGGTTCAGTTAGGTATAAAAACCAGAATAACGGTTCAGTTAGGTATAAAAACCAGGATAAACGGTTCGGAAAGGTATAAAAACCAGGATAAACGGTTCAACTATAACAAATCAACAAGCCATTACTGTACGGTAATCATACGTATCGTTCAAAATAATTTATTTTAGAAATTGATGTATATGAACTGGATACAACAGATGTAAGAACAATTTGTCATGTTGATATATATCAGTAAGTTCTAGAAATAGCTATAACACCTTGCCAGCACTTGTAACATAATGAGTAATAGTAGACTTTTATCATGTATATTCTACGTGTAATAAATGTATAGAGTCTGGGTCTAAAAATATCAACAACAGCCTGCAGGTTTTCAAAATTAACAATACAATAAATCTAAGTGCTGGAAAGGTTATCGTTTTGTTTGTAAATTTTGCTTCAATTAACCAATTCTTTCATTAGACTTGTTCATTAATATTTTTATGGGAAGCATACACATTTATACCTGTCTATGTTAATTTTTAATCATGTTAATGTACTTTTTATTACCTCTAGTTTTGGAAAGTGACATAGGTTACATATTTACAGACAGTGTATAAATAAATAAACAGAAAATAAACTAGTACATAACTGGAGACATAAAGAAAAATAAATAACAGATACACAGACATTATGTTATTATATATACGAGCATGTAAATGTTAGTTACCTAGATACACATAGATACACATTCAATGGGTGACTTTGTTGACATACTTTAAACATAATCTAAAAACATCAAAACCTGTAAATGCTACAAAAAATAAGTAATTACATTGTTCAAGACAGGACAATATGTCTATATTGACAAAAATACTTTTTAAACACAAGTATTTTTACAAATAAGAGCAATGTTTGAACTAACAAGTAGGGCTATCAACAATGGTCAATAGTTTTGAGGCTACTGATTTATGTAAATGGACCTTTCCATGACCTTACCTATTAGCATATTAAACAAAGGTTTACAGTTACTTTTATCCCACAAACAAAGTGTTAACAAAAGAGCATATGCTTATATTTGTGGGTAAATGCATTGTTATTCAAATAAAAAGGTCACACTCGGAATGGTCCATTAGCATAACTAAATGTTTTTTAAACAAACGATATCTTAAGAGCACAGTTGTCTTTAGCTACTGGCTCCACTACTCCTTGGTTATTGCAAAATCATATAATTTTTCTCAAATTCTGAATAATTAATTTAAGCAAAAAAAGTTTTACCAGATTTTAATTGTACTGGCAGTAAAACTACAATATAAATAATAAAACAAATGCATTTAGTCGGATACGTATCCTAACAAGACAAAATGCTGAGCATCTTATAAGATTCTAGCCAGGTAATTGTCCTCTACCCGATTTTGATGCAAATTCTAGATTAACCAAGTAATATCTCTATAATCATAAAAACGTACTTTATAAAGAGAGAGGGAAAGAGAGAGAAAGAGGAAAGATGTGTTGCGGTGTAAACTGGAATTTAGATCTTGTCTGGCTTGGTGATTCCTAAATGAGATTAACATATTACTTATATCATGAATATGAGCAGAATAGAGATGTGGTAAAGCTTGCTATAATAAACATTAGGATAGATCCAACTTTGATAACTATATGAACAAGTGTGTGATACAACAGGTTGTGTTAGACAGCTAGAATTAAGACGATTTCATTTACATGGTAAGGAAAGTGAAAATATTTTCAGAAAACCAAGCTTTGTTCACTTTTGAAATGTTTTGGCTAATCCACCAACTTCAACAAAGCAGATGTACTATTGTTCACTTTCGGTGTACATGTTTATGTTTTATTGAAAGGACGATCCGCGCATGCGCAAATCGATTTCTGTTTCAATGCATTTCCAACAACAATACAAAATATAGAATATAACTTCATTGCAACCAATTTGATTACATCAGCAGGATGTAAGCGGCTTACATAAATAAGTTAATACATCAAATATTCATGTTTTCATCTCAATAATACCAGTGTCACACTTGTATATTTACATCGTCACGGATTTACTTTTACTCGAGCGAAACATTGAAATATTACATCTCAGTTCGTCGATATGAAATTAGATAGCAATTACATGGAAAGAAAAGGTAGTATGCGTTTTTAGAAAGAACAAAAACCATCGATCAAGCTCTCCGAAAGGTACTATTACTACTGACATCGGTTGCTCTTTTTCTTCAGCGGCAACACTCGTAGACAAAAAAATGGTTCTGAATCAAATAGGAACACATAAAGAAGTAAACCCCATTCTCCATGCGCTTGTCTATATTATAAAGAAAAAAGTTGCAAGTAAACATGTTAGGACAACTACGGTCAAAACACATATACCTTACACACGGCCAAAAGAGCAAAGACGGAGATTTGGTTCGATTATTAAACGTTTGTTATAAAAAGAGGCAACACTAACAAACAACGGAATCAAATACCTAAGGGATTCCTGCCTTGGAACGGACATCTTAAAAGTGCACGTATTTCAATCCAAAATGATTTGAAAATCAATATGTTATATTACTGCGCCTTCTTTTCCGAACAACAAAGAAAAGAATAATATTTTTTATAACAAACCAAGAGACATGTCTGGTTGTCTGGTCTTTGGCCGAGACTCTTCAGATATTGGATCGGACAATTTAATCTAATAACTTCAAATGTTAAAGTCTCAGACACAGACAAAGAATCCCTACAAATTTTCGCCCAAACATTTTTTTTGTTTTAAAAAAGTGCTCGGAACAACTATAAATTAACAGAGTCTGAAAAGAAACACGTCATTTTACTTATGATGACTTCTCCGAGTCAACCGGAAAATGAGATGAGAACTTCTGACAACATACCAATGGCAGCCATAAACAAACATGAATGTAACATAAACATTTCTTTAATAGACTCGACTACATATGAACACAAGATGATTTCCTCAGAGGCCAGCTTTGCGTGCCACACATTTTATTATCGAGTAATATTTCATGGTATTTTATCAAGAACCAAACAAGTTTGGTCACTAACGCTGTTAAAGGTGTCATTTTCATTTACAGCTTAAGTATCTTGATTGATTGAGATGCCTGGTAATTAAGACGTGTTTTATTAACATATTGCACGGAAGAGAGGCACGTAAAAAGCTTGATAAAACCAGCGAAAGTGTTTTAGTGAAGCATATAACACAGAAGATAAACATCAATGTCACTGTTTTCTGTTTGTAAACGCTACTTTTTCAGCAATAAAATGAACAACTAAAGAACAAACGCTGTTGTATGACCTCGGATGCTAATATAAAACAAATAATGAAATAAAAAGTGCAGGTTCATGTAGAATGAAAATGGAATAAAACAGACTTAAAACTTGCTTTGCACCTCTAACATGTCTTTCGCATTATATGCATCTAGGTTGTATAAATCAAATTTGTAAACATGGCATTTTATTGTACTTTTCATTTTGGACTCATCTGTTCATGGGGAAATCATGTCTGTGGTATTGTGGTAATTTTTAAAGTACTTTTTTAAACAAAAATAACTACCCAGTTCGTACGTGTGGTGCAGTAGTTTCAAGTGTGAATATTACTTACTTGTTTTTATATTTAGATAACAATAGAATATTTCCGAATATATCTATCCCTCCCTATTTTTGAAAGTTATACTCAAAATACTAAGTCTTTATAATGAGTGAACTGACTGGTGTTTGGACTAAGTACAAGGCAATTATCTTCAAGATTGTTGTTTGTATGTGTATAACTCACCTTCTTTTCATATTAGCAAGTTGTATTAGTAAACCTGTACACTTTCTCATTACTGATAGTCAGATCAAATTCTTCAAACTGTTACATTGTTCTATTAGTGTAGACTTGAAGTGATTGATGACTATTTACCACAGAAATAAACTTCCATATGGTGTTATCTAATTACATCGCACGTTGCCGAGCGTTCATGTGAATCGAAACGTAATGCACCTCAGAGACAACCTACCTCCTTGGTAATTTCATTGTACTAGTTAGCTCTAAACTATCATATTTAAAATATTTGCAATGAGAAGTCTTTGTTCAACCATGGGTTAAAATGAATAGCAATATTTACAGATAATGAATGCCAGAAAAAAGCATTAGAGTGTTATTATTTGTAATTCGATCGTGCACCTTTGATGAATAAGCGTTTCACCTTTGTTGCATTTTAAACCAGACCATTCGTAACACCTCGGCGATAGCTGCTCTACACACTTAATCGTCAGCTTACGGAATTACCCGAGTGGCTTTCCGAATGAAAACAGACATCACTATGCGTGTGTAAGCCAAGTCTGACATGGGAGTACAGTAAGTGCTCCAATTGAGTACAATAAAATTATAATTAAAATGTTCTGACATTTTTAGAAATAATAAAAGTATCAAGAATTATCAAAGGACGGATTAAACACAAAATAGTAGCATTATTATATCATATTTGATGCCTGGAAGTGTCAGTCATAATAGAACAATAAATAAAAGTGAGTTATGAAACATTAATCTTTCACATGTCAAATTTATGATACCTCTATTCCAGAACAGCGTGTTTTATATCCCTTTACTCTAAAATGTATTAATTACTAAATTACTGGATTATGACATGAAGACATTCATAATGAACATTATATTAGTAGGGATTAATTATACGTTATGGTGTTTACGTCGTAGAATGTTTCCACACGATATAAAATACTAATTATATCACTAAATCCCCTCCCTTGATTACGTGCAGAATGTGACTAGATTTTCCTAATGTGAATAAATATGTGTTATATATTAACACATAATGTGATAGAATTATATTAACCAATTTATGATGAGATATTTGACTATTAGTATTATGCATTAATATGTTGTGATCTTTACCTGTTTGTGATAGAGCTGTATGTTGATTGACTATATTCACTTATTTATATACTTTAAATATTGAAATTTTCAAAGGTGGTGCTCGTACATCATACTACACTTTTAACAAACCACTTTTACATTCAAGATTTTATATAAATGGTATATATGTACATTAAACTGTTTCACTGCCAAATATTGTTTTTTAATGGAACCGGTCATGAAGACAGATGCATAGTTGACATCAACGAGCAAAATGTATATAATTTAGTTTCAATTTGCTTTTTGTAACAGAATGTCCGTAAATTTTCGACACGGTAACAAGTTCGCGACTATTAGCTCGTGCCTAGCTCGCAACCAAAAATGTAGATAGCGGGGGCGTGGCTTCAGGACAAAGGAAGATAATTAAAAAGCTATATATTGTAGTTTGATAAACAATTTACAACATATCATTAGTGTACTATAGTAAGGAATATGGTAATGATCATCAATATTTTAAAATATCATCAATAACCGTTAATTATTAATTTCTATTTCAAGTTAATTAAAATGTACACTCCGGGGTATTCATAAAACACGAAGGTGATTATATTCCTATCCCATGTATTTCATGCTTACTCACAGTAACAAGTTGATATACGAACAAGGTCTGTTTAAAGTATGTCATCACCGTAACCAGAGTAGCAGCAACTAATATGTACATGGTTTTTACTTGTTTTTGATCTTCAAAAATGTGAATTGGGGTACAT
This sequence comes from Mactra quadrangularis, assembly GCA_025267735.1. Taxonomy (NCBI): domain Eukaryota; kingdom Metazoa; phylum Mollusca; class Bivalvia; order Venerida; family Mactridae; genus Mactra; species Mactra quadrangularis. The sequence continues at coordinate 57,572,024 of CM046303.1, read as the reverse complement.
TAAATGTATTTATTTGGCTTGAAATATAATAGAAACAAAATATAAGAAATAAAGATACACGGTGGCATTTATATCTGCATTAGTAGATGGCTGTGAAGTGGCGTAGTGGTTAGCATGTCTGACATCGAATACGGAGATAGCGGGTTTGAGCCCGGTCGCAGTAGGTCATACCCTATACATGAGTTGTCGGCCTCGTGGTAGGGTAAGTTAGTGCTGGTGATAGAAAAGTGTCCAGGAAACCTATAGTAGGAAGAGCTGGCCGTCGTATATATGTGTTGAATACGACGTTAAAAAAAGATAATGATACAAGATGGCTGCATATTCTTAGAATGTTCAAAAGTTTGAAAGTCATGTGACAAAAGTGGAACCGGCACGGTTCAAGAGTGTCCAAGTAAGTAAAACAATCATCTCAACTCGTACAAGGCCATGCGATTTTCTTACAACGCAAAAGTTAATAAAAAAAGTTTCCAATCGCATTTACCTGACGAAACCCATGTGCGTTCAATGAGAAATTACAAGACAAAAAAGCATTTAGATAACACTTTTATACGAAAACATTAATTCGATTATTAATCATCTTTTTTTTTGTATCAACAAGCTATATAAACTTTGTTGTTTAGAGGCCATACATCTTGTAATGCTTGTTACATAAATTTTGTTTGGATGGAAGAAAGTTCCAAGTCCTAGATTTTGTATCACAATTATTTCTGAATAATTACTCCCTATTGATTAAAGTTCAGTTTGTTATTGCAGGATTTAGCTGGAAAACAGTGATAAAACTTTAAAATGTATAATTACAATGCAACGCTATTTCAAGGAGCATGAATCGCGAATAGTGGAGCAAAAAATAGATCTGCGTTTCTTGCTAGTTTGATATTCATGCGCGTCCAATCTTAGATAAAACCTAACTAGATATAACGTCTTCAGAACATTAAATGTTACGGTTAAGCGACCCAACGTCTTAAATCAAGTTGCATGTGTCATTATAATTTTTGAAATGATTTAAGATAACGAGGCAAAAGATTAAACCATGACTCTAGCGTAAATGTTACAGTTTCCTTTCCTTTTTTGTATGAATTGGCTTGTGAATTAATTGTCAATGGTATAACCACTCGTTTGCTTCAGTTATAAAGCTACGGTTGATACATAGGGATATACATGAATGCTAGTATTCTTCAAAATAATACTGGATTTTTTTTCTCAGGAACTCTACTAAAATACAACAGTTTTGGGTTTAAAACACGTGTCAGCTAAATGAATAGTCACTCTAAGGCGGGAAGCTAACATAACCTAGCTTTCTTGGACCTTTGATTGCAACCGATGTTCAACTATCCTTTCGAATGGCCGAATATATATCCATAATTATATACTTTAATTGGCATTATTGCCAAATTTTCATGGAAGGGTAATAGTCAGTCCGAGTTAATCTGAACATGTCGTTTGATAGCTGCTTGGTAAAATTAAATTGAAATTTTGCGGAGTTAGCCGAAATTTTCCGACAAATTACGACATTATTCTTCTGACAATTTATCATATGTGTTTACGGAAATTGTCGGTTAGTTACGATCTTGACCGAATTATTGTGGTACGTATTTTTAAGCTTTGGTATAAGACGTCAATTTGCTTCAATGTAAGTGTTGCTGACGTATGTATGGTTTGAATAATTAGACTAAAGTCTAAGTTCAACTTAACACAATTATGTTGGTAATTATAAAATTCTAGACTATGGTATCATCATATCAAGAACTGTCATTTTTACATTTTAGTAAGCATCTACATTAAGACTGAGAATTTTAAGTTTTTATAATGTAAAGACGGTAAAAACACTTTAAGCTCAAGTCGGAACATTATACAGTTATTCACACTCGAATCGTAATAACATTTGCTACGTTTTTCTTAATAACTTAAGAAAATGATGGATGGCCTGATATATGCAGAATAAAATTGCTACAACTAACCGTGTTACAAAGCATGAAACAAGAATTTTGTGGAGTGTGAGAAATTACAAGTTATGTTAGAGAAAATTGGAGTTGTCATATAGTAGAACTAAGGATGTTTGATTACTGTGCTGGCATTCCTTTGAAATGTCGTATATTGTTCCATCATAATGATGCTCTATGTAATCGCACATAAAACCCAGTGAACATTTTCACCAAAATATTTTTACGACAGTTGTTATCGTAAGTCCAGTTAATAAATTTTGAAGTTCAAATTCTGTAAGATAATAAGCATAATAAGGTATACTATATTCTATATAATTCAATAATATTGGCTTTGAGTGGGCAAAAATGACCGTAATATGAATGTTTTTAGATTTTGACTTACGATACTTTTTATCGTAAGATTGTTTTGTGAAAAACACCACAGACGTATTATGAACATGCTAGAATTAAAACTATATCAACTTTAATATCAATACGTTAACTTCTCAGTTATGTTTAAAATTCGCTTTTTTGCCGAGCCTGCTGTTTTCATCTTATGAGTAAGCGATTATGTTTCGTTTGCAATATTTAGCATGTTGGCACAACCTGCACACGAGGGTAGTAAAAATATGTTCTGTTTCGAAAATAATGTTATAATAAGATTTAATCCTGCTTTACACATAGGGTGAGCACACTTAGATGTAAATATAATAGAGTTAATATTATATAATCAAATTTATAAATAGAAATATAATAACGTTTATATCGAATGCATCGTTATTTCATATCTAAGAATCATAAAATAAAGTAGAATGAAATTAAACTATTTTATTTCTATATACATTGCGTCTTAGTCAGTTTTTTACAGAGAACATAAGCCAGGTAGGATAGGCCAGACGATTTATTCACTAATATATTTGAAATTGAGATAGCGGGGAAACATATTGGCGTACCTTCATCCCCTGATACACTGAACGAAATCCTCAGGTCTGTATAAAGATACATACAGGTTCCACGTAAAGGACCACCTTCAAGTTGGACATTTCACAATGTGCTTGATTTTTAAGTTCCGATAGTGTAATTTGAGATGAAAAAGGAATTTTGCAATTAAGATCATCGAGGTTGATGGTCCAAACAGCGGAATTTTATTTTACTACTCAAAGTTTCACCAGTAATTTTACAACTACATGTACATGTATATGAACGTAAGATTTTTATACTGTTTTTTACCAAGACGTAGTCTAGCAATTCCCTTAGGAGCGTACATTGATGATGCCTGAAGAAAACCACCTGAACGACTCTTAAATTACAGAATGTCGGAGGCACACTGTGTCTGTTCTATGAGAAAATCGTATGGCATATTCAAGTGGCGTTTGGAATGTTTTTTTGTGTATAAGCAAAGCTTGCTCGTATTTGTTTATCCACTCTGATGTAGTTTCAGACATGTTCATATCAATATCACCCGAGTTCATCCACAGAGTAACAATACCATAGAAGCAGGTTAAAGTTTCCATATTGTAGTAAACAACAGGTTAGAATAATAAACAACAATAAAGATAAAAGTTTACAATATTTCAGGTATTATTATCTATCATCAGTAATTTATATACCATTTGTATAAATACAATGTATATAATACAGTGTAACCTTAGATAGCAGAACACCTTTGGCACTGAACACAACGCGTGCGATATTTACATGTTTCCTTATTTCGGCGGTTATTTTACATAGATATGTCGTTAATGGAGTTGTAATAAGGTGAAAGCAAATATATCATAAACAACAACAGTCAAATAACACAGACCTACCACAAGTCCAAACAGTTGTTGAATAGAGGGAGGTGGTCTTGGATTTTGTTTTTAGAAATACTTGTTTGTTGTAAAAAGGAACGCCACAAAACGCAAACGAAAACCTACAGGGCTTCCGTCTTGGAACGGACAGTGTATGTATCCCATGCTGTACATAACCTGAGTCAAATAAAATGTATGTTCTGTTCTGTTCTGTTCTGTAAAGGTCTTTACACAACATTTTAACTATTTTAAGTCAAATTGTGGTCAGTCAGCGTATTTACAGTTCAAAGACAGACCTAGATCACTGAAACTCAGTTCAACATAGTACTTAGCACATTCATGCTCAGTTGTTGATATCCACCCTACTTATTACAAAGTTTGACAAAACAATTGCAGTATGATTTTTATGACTGAACTTTACGAAAGTATGTACTTTGTAAGCCTCGCTCTGGAATCAAACCCACGGCACATTTATCCGTTGTCAGACGCCGTTATATCTTTACCTAGGCAGCATATTATCAAAATTCTTACGATCATTTAACAATGCAACATAGAAGAATTTATGACTAAAATCGGTCGTAAGATCCTTGATAATATGGGCCTGAAACAGAGCAAATATAACGATTCCTGATTACTCAGGATCGAGAAGTATCGGGTAACACTATAAGCAGTTTGATATCTTAAAATCATACAATATTTGTATCAAAGATGTCATGTGAAGAAAGCATCATTACCTCAGCATGTATAAACATGAGACCTGCATCATGGTGGGTTAGAACGTATTACTTTATCAGTAACTAGTGAAGAAACGAGAATTGTTGGGCGAATGCTGAAGAAATTGTTCTGATACATGCAAACATTCTATTTTCGAGCACCACAATTGTTCGAAGATAACATTCTGAAACGATTTATTTCTGTCATATTTTATCTTGCATTTATCTCTTACTTTTGACATTTTATTCATGATACGAAGATGGATTATGTACTTAATCCGCTTCAATAGAATAATACATCTACAAATTAATGCAACTTCAACTACATGATTGGTAAGTATAATAATATATCTTCCATTGCGCAATAATATTAAGAATTGCTTTGAACAAAATTTGAAGTCAAGAATAGAAATCAAACAAATGAGAAATAAATTTGCCTTTCACTTTTCATCTAAATTTTCAATCTGGTGCAATGCTATTTATTATTGTTGATGATCACATTTAAACAACGTTTGTATCATAACGTAGATAAACAATTGTTTATGATTTTATTAAATCATTATGATGCTGGGTGGATACAATATTCGTGTTTTAATTACATATTTTAAACCATTATATTTGATATAGAATACATACAACTCAGAAAAAAGACAAGATAACTTTGTCATAGCTTTACGGTTGACCACAAACAAGTTATCTCATTTCTATTACTGTGGTTGATCGTCAAGCTCCGTCAAGTTAATTGTCTGGCAATTATGATTTACATATTGAAGAAAAATGCATGTGCGTAACCGCTTTATAATATATGACGTCAACAAGTAACAAATCAATTTGTGCATGACTGCTTACTTTATTCGATAGCAATTATTTATAAAATTTTATCTTTGAAGTTAAGTTGTTTACCCATTTTTTTTAATTAACAATTACTGACATCCTATTTAAAAGCCATAACCGTTTCTCCATGAATAGACGTTTCCGGTATTCTAAAAAAACGCGATTTCTATAAATAACCTAAAATCAATATTCTAAAAATAAATAATACCGATTTCTATAAATAGCCTTAAACTGATATTCATTAAATTAACAATACAGATTTCTATAAATAGCCTAAAATCGATAATCTAATAATAAACAATACCAGTTTCTAAAAATAACCTAAAATCGATATTCTATAAATAATATAAAAAACAATACATTTTAAACAACTATAATCAATATTCGTTACAAAATTACCGACATTTTATAAATACACTTTTTATATGAATTTTAATTAATGAATTCACGGATACTGATGTTAATTTCTAGAAAAATCGTCATCGTCGATTTTTCCTTTTAATTAATTTTAACTGATTCAGCAGCGTCCTTTTTATCGGCAAGTTTCAGAAATTACACTGAAATAATTCCGTAAAAAGTTTCAGTGTTCTTTTTATTGCAGTAGCTAACGTTATAATTCATTATCACCTTGAGATTTGAATCTAATAACAGAAGGACATATATTGTCGTTTATCCTTCCTTTGAGAACAATGGTTACAATATGTAAATCATCAAATAAGGCGAGTGGTTTTTATAATATATTTTTGTGTGCTGTTATCACAAGTTTATGCTATAAAAATAAACCATAAAAATTATTGTTTTATAGCATGTTTTAATCTGAGCTAACATTCTCACAAAAACATAGCGTAACAATTGGAAATAGCCGATTTTGAACATTATTGAAACTACTTACAGTTCGTAAGTAGAACACAACCATACAATACGACTAAGGAGCACAAGACATCTCGGTGCGATATGACCTTTTTGTGTTAGTGCGCCGTAAAACCCACACAAACAAACAAACTAACAAAGCACAAGACATCAACTATGAAAACAACTTAGCAAATATGAAAACGTTCAAGACAAAAACTATGCATGGATTCGCTGTAACTAAAAAATACAATGGAAATATAAACCACAATTCTACGCAATACGGAAAATTTGTTCACCCAGCTTTAAGTTCTATTCATTCGTAGTTTCTCCTAGTATTATTGTCATGTTAATTTCACATTACTACCAACCATACTCACACTTCTGTGTTGGCGTACATTAATGTGTCTGAACAAATGACAACAACCCATCAGACTATTGAACAAAACAATGTACATGTATGCAACTCTCCAATTTTTGTGGCCGTTCGATATTCAGGATTGCCAACATTTTGTTACATCTTTTGTATTTAAATGAGTTGAATTAAAATGTATGTTCGTACAAAAGCGCCGTTTTATGCACGTCTGGGTGATGTGTGTCCTGTGTCTGAAATAAGTTTACTACTAGTTTATCTTTTAGTGACCTCTTGGGATTACATCTGTTCTTTGAGTTTAAAAGGGATTTGCAAGAATTTTGTTTTTATAAACAAAACATAAATAGACACGCTCCAACTTGTTTTATTGTCATAGCAGATGCAAGAGCTATTGTCCATTGTGTAAAGCAACAAAGCTTACATATATGTATAAACAAAACAGCATTAAAGGATAACAAAGGAAACTAATCCTGATAAAATTTTTGTCATTAGTAATTCATTTAACCAGAAGCATACAAATACAGCGTATCTTGATAGTGTCACTATCATAGACCACATGCAGTCATGACATCAAAAGAACACAATCACTCTGAGTTTCAAAAAACACAAGTCTAGCATACATTAGTTTGTAGCAATTTTGTTTTAGTAGAAAGTATTGGAATCATCACCACGTTGTACATGGCAATATCGTACATGTTCGATTACTTAAGTCTGAAATTGAACATAAGTAACCTTACTAAGAAATTAATTGTTTAATTGCGTCTACTGTCGCCCACGATTGTACTTAACAGTAAGTTCTACTAGCACACTAGACTAATTTATTTGAGAAAAAAAACGTTTTCAATAGAAGTCACTGTACCTGGGTCAGTAGCGCAGCTGGTAGCGCATCGGGATTTCGAATCTAGTTTACTTAGTGGAAAGTGGTTCGAATCCCACCAGGGGCGGTTATCCCTTACCATAGTAATTTAACAATAATGTCATTTTTTCTCTATTAATAAGCTTTACAGAGAAGTTGTTGGTCTTTTAATATGGTAAGTGTGTACTTGTTCTTGCAAAGGGTCCACTAAAACTATGTCAGGAGTGCAAGCCACCTTAAAATGACCTTTGTGTTAACATGAGGTTAAACCTAGTACAAAAATAAATAAAAAAGTTCCTATAAAAGTCAAAATATTGATTACTTAGACATTAAAAACCATATGAAAAACAAACAACACGCAATGGAAAAAAATAGTTATCATTGAGGTTTTAGCCAAACTCATCAATTTCAAAAAAGGCAAACCACTGTTACACGTCATGCATAAGAGCTACACTTATATCAATAATTCTTACTGTTACAGTATTAACTGTTCCCGAATATACGGTTGCTATTTTATCAATGGATATTGTACCACAGATCGATTCCATGGAGACATAAATATACATGTTGTATAAGTCTCCTGCCTAAAGTGACAATTCTATTTGTGGATTAATTCATTACAAACTTGTCAACGTCAATCATCTAATTTTGAGACGTGAATATTTCATGTGGTAAAAAAGTTAATTGTGGAAGTGTGTCTCCTGTTTTCACTTTAAATCGACATTGACACAGTTATATATCAGGTCACGTGGCTACTCTTCGAATTACTTCACAGGGTAACATATGTGATGTGTTTTCCTTTAACACGCCTAAATCTTCGCTTTTTGCTGACTGGCGCCATTTATAGATCTATAACGTTACGGTGCACGACAGCCGTATATTTACAACGGAGGCCCCAAAAAAGAAGAAAAACATACCACTCATTACTCACTGACAAATATTTGCGAAATAATCCGTGTTCAATTAGTTTTATCAAATAAAAACACTGCACCGACGCCGTATGAAATATTACTATGCCAAAAAGTTCTATTTCAGTTTTAAACTCGACAAGTAAATTTACCGTATTACCTGAAGTTAATAAAGTTCTGTCAAAAGTGATAATGAATTTGTCAAAGAAGTGTTTTTCGTGTCTGTATACACTCAAGAGAAAATAAAAGAGATCTCATAAGTTCGGAATTTTAAAACAAGTGCCAATTTCAAAAATGTTGTTGAACTTGTAAAACATTTAAAATATATTTCTTCTAGACACATGAGCTCAGGTTTTACCTATGTGTTTTCAAATGATGTAGATCTAATTGTATATCAATCAATTCAACAACAAACGTTGAGATGAACCGAATCATGAAATCCTGGCATATTTCCATAACATTAGATGCCAAAATATTGAATATTCAAAACGAAAGGAAAACTCAGATTGGTAGGATTTAATTTAGAGAATTATTTAATACCTAAAGTTGAATGATATTTTACATTGAAATAAGTTGGTTTGCTTTTTGGCCTGACTTCATGTTAGCTATACATGTATCAGTGCAGCCTGCTGAATTTTTAATTGGGTTTAACGCAGTTTCAATGCAAGTTATGGTCATTTTTCGGCGCCCTGCTCTACTAAGTCTTCTATAATCTATCTATAATCATTGCAGTCACAGACGAAAGTATGCGCTTAGTAGTTGGTTAACAGCTCAATCCAGATATAAATCCTTTCCAGGAACAGTGAGTAGGTTGACTGACCGCCGTTATATGACCTATACAATGTATTGCTACGGCGTTAAACCTAACAAAAACAAACAAACAATTATCTATGATTATCTATCCTACCACAAGAGCGACAACTTTATTATGTACATTATCAAAGGAGACAAATCGACAGGAAAAAATATCAAGCCCTGTTGAAGTTCGAACTATCAATCCCTTTCGATCATGAAATTCGAAATCTTGAGCGTAGTCTACTGTGCATAAGACTAAGGTTAACAACCGGTAGATATAACTGATTAAAAACCAACATAAAAACCATGGCCTCAGTTCATGTAATTTTGACATTGAACATGGTAGAATGTAGATAATAATTATATAGAACAGAAAGATAAAATTGTACGTTATGTTACTAGGATACCATGGAATCAGAATACTTATATTAATAATTATACCACGGTGTTGTTCAATTAGACCTTATCACAGCAGTGTGTTATATTGATGTACCTAGAGTTATTAGAAATCTGGTAATATTTGTATTTGATACTCAGGACGTGGCTAATATAAGACAAAATGTTCTTAATGATACTTATCGCTCACCTGCGACATAGTTTGTTTTAAACAGAAATACTGTTTACTCTATAACATTATACGTGTATATAACATTCAAGTCTTTTAATGAATATAAATAACTTGATTATACATCTGTATGAATTTTGGTCTCTTTTAAATATTTATAGTAAATGATAGTTTTCCATGTCGCGATTGTTTGTATATGCATGTATATTATATTTATTTGGGTGATGCGCATTGCTTAAATAAAGCCCTTAAATAAAGTATCTGTTCTGTTATTTTCTATTATTTTGTGAAAGTGGTCACCCTAAGGCAGAGCCAATTGTTACCATACTTACTGTAAATTTGAATATTTGTTAAGAGGGGCTTCTTTGCGTCAGAGCAGTAGGCAATGAAATGAACTCGAACAGAACAAAGGTTAACACTAAAATAAAACTACATTGACCGTTTTATAGTCAAAGATACATTAGAAATAGCTATACCAAGTGGTATTAACATGGCAACATTTGAAGCTAAGTTTTTGGACTCTTTGATTTGAAGCCTCTGCCGTGGCGTAGTGGTTAGCATGTCTGACTTCGAATCCGGTGATCGCGAGTTCGAGCCCGGTCGCGGTAGGTCATACCCTGTACATGAGTTGTCGGTCTCGTGGTAGGGTAAGTTAGTACTGGTGATAGAAAAGTGTCCAGCAAAACGTTTAAAAAACGAAACAACAACAACAAAAAACAACAACTTTAATTTAAAACCAAAGTCAGTTATTCACTGTTTTGACATTTTGTTAGTAAAGGACATGTCTCGATGTTTGCCTATTTAGTACAATACGAATATATCCTGACCGAGTCATTATCCCATATAATACTAATGGTAATGCGTTATTGTTATCAAACTCTATATGACATATAATCAACATGTTATGGTTTGATTCAACACATGTATATTTTTATACAATTCCTGAATCGTTCGGAAGTCTTAGATTTGTTATAAGGCTAGCAAGATAGTTTTGCACAATAAACGGACTCTCATTTATCTTCGTTTAATGAATTCTTCATTCATAAGTTCAGGAATCCATCGACCAATCCTTCCTGCCTGACATCATTAATGATTGAAATCACTTTTTTAAAAGATTGATCCATCCGGTATGGGTTGTGCTGTAATGAAATATTTCCATTTCGTTTTCAAGATAGATTTGTCATCTCGCTGCACATTCTTTTACATTATGTGTGTGTGTGTGTGTGTGCAGTTTAACAATAATTCACCAATGTCAACCACAATCGCCACATTTTACAAGTACATTTGTCATCTGAATCGAACATTCATTATTTTCCGGCCATAGGCAATGAATGAACTCTTCAAGTAACAACAGAACGGGCGTCATGGCAATACTTGTAAATGCATATTTATGTACTGATGGAATAAACTTGTCTTGTTTTAGGTTTATCACCAATTTTTTAATGAAGTTTGAAAGGGTAACTGCACTCGGTACTCCTTATTATCAATACTAATGTTTATTTTTTGTCTAACGTCGTATTAACACGAAGTTAGTCACTTTACGACGGCTTGCTCACCTAATCTAGCTTTTCTGGACCTATGTCTACAATCACTTCTTACTTAATATCATAAACACCGACAGCAAGTTTCCATTTACCATATTTATGGAGGAAAAAGACACTGTTGTCAATTTTCGTGGAAGGTGATAGCCATCCTGATTGTCAGTGTTAGTGTTAGATGTATTTTTGCCAACTATGCTACTTGCTTAGTATTTTCATGCATAGAACCTGACAATAAAAAGGTCAGTCGAGAAAAAAACAACTCTTCAAATAACTTAAGCTATTACTTACCCCAGAAACGACCATTAAATTAGGTATACAACATTTTAGCATTACAACAAAAACTACATACAGTAATACATCCATTCAGGCAATTTTTCCTGATAATTTCATGTTCCAAATCTACAGAAGGTTTTAGAATAATTATGTAGGTCATTTTTTTGTATCATTTCGATTTCTCGCCTGAAGGACATTCTCTGACATCTCATATATATTCATAAACAATATTCTAGTATATACAAGGCAATGTTCTATGTGTTATCTTCAGGGATACTTGTAAAGTGATAGACCAGGATATTGATTGAAATCACAGACAATATGTTTTGACATTTGACTCGTGATAAAAGCTTTCAACTTCACAGGATCACCCAATTTTTACCGACAATTCGATAAAATGCCCAGCATCCTTGGCTGGGAATCTTCATACTGGATTGTATTCACCGACATTTTCTTAAATGAACGTGTGGTAGTTCACAGTTCTTATCATAAGTTTTGTATATCATTACATTAATATGACGGCCAAGGAGGTATGTATGTAAACGATGTAGCTATTAATTTACCTAATTCTATGGAGATAGTAACTCTTGGTAGCACGTGGTTGATACTAGATACTGAGTGATGTTAACAGTTCTGTGAGTGAAATCAGCACACGTTGTGTGGAATACATCTACTAACTGACATTTAATTAATAAAAAATAATAAAAGCCATCATATATCATTTAGATAAAGAAAGAGAATTAAGCACTACAGAAACACTTGCAAAAGAACGTGTAATGTTCAACAACACGTGCATGTTTCAACCTAAATTATGAGCAATTTATATTTATATTAATTAAATAGATAAAAGATTTTTGGCTAATCAAAAGTTTCATAATCGTCTGATGTTTGCATGCATCAATGTTCTAATGAATATAAGAGGAACTACAATATATGCATGTCACATTGTTTTTTTCAAACAAAAGAAAACTATTACTGTTTTTTGATGAGTTTTCAAGAGTTAATTATAACTATCACTGTAAGATGTAAGCAACAAAGTGGCACAGCACTAGTGTCGTTGTCAGTATCGCAGTGTAGTAGTATCTACAGCATAATAAACACAATCAAAAGGCGATATACCACATTCTCGTTCGCATTTTAAATATAACCACAAGTTGAAGGCTCAACAAATATGCCAACTTTTTAAACCTTTGTGTGCGGATCATATAAACCACTGTATACCCTAAATGTACCAATTTTCATGAAGAACTTTGTATACGGAGCATTTATACCACATTGACTTAACAAAAACTTCGATAACATGTTCAAACTCAACATTTGACACCTTAGTAATGCATACCAACCTTTAGGTTACCATCGTCGCTATATTGACATGGAATGTTGCATTTTTATGCATATGTATCCCAGGTGATTAACATATAGAGGAAGTTTTGAAGTGTATTATCTTCTATTACTATGTTAGATATATCATGATATTCAGTAACATTATCAGTAGTAAGATCTACAATTTCGTCTATAGGTTGGGTATGATAAAGACACTAACTTAGAATGGTGTAATAGATAAATATCTAAGTTATGCTCAGATCAAATCCTGATTTTTCTGAACAAACTCTTAGTCTTGTCATCAAGTTTGTTTTGATTTTACATCGCACTAATGTGAATCCTGCTTGATTTAAGGGCATACAAGCAAATCATTATGTTACAAACATCCATCAATGTCAACAGTGGAACAATACGGACAATTTCAGATTGTTTCTCACGTCTCACATTTTTTTCTCCCTCTGTTGATGTGCGAGAGAACACAGAATACTCACTGCGTAGGCGGTAAATTTGATATAAATAATTGGGAATCAACGAAAATGTAATAAGAGCTATTATGTGTTGTCCCTTTAGAATACTGTTTGTCCTTAAAGCATTATAATTTCGTATGTTTTAAATGTAATTGTCTAAACATATCGTTATCAACATTTCTTTAACTGGATAATTAAGTTATACATTTAAGATTTTTTTCTATAATTATATAAAATGTAATTTAATAAAATGTAGATGTCACAAAGATTTAATGTAAACATAAGTTTCTTTAAACGAAATCAGGTCATTCTAAGGAGTGGGGCATTCTTTGGGGCAAGTTTGTTTGTTTGTTTGGGTTTTAAGACGCATCAACACAGAAAGGTCATATCGCGCCGAAGCACATTCTTCAAAAAACTATATATATCCAGTATGTTTAGTGTATTCAAGCAAGTTCATGTCGTAAGAGAATTAGTTAAATACTGATCAAGATTTTGTCCAACGTGAGACTCTTATAACTAATCGTGAAATATTTAAACTACACTTTTTCTCCATCGTTTGCATCATGTACGATAGTTGTCAGACATTCGCGAGGGTATGTACTTAGTTTTTATTGCAAGCTTAGGTCAAGAATATAGGTCTATCTAAAAAATCAGGTGCTTTTCACAACAATTCTTACGTAAGTCAATTTCATATTATTCAAAATCAGATGGATAATAAGCATAACTATGATATGATATTAAAAATGTATACACTATTCTACACAATTCTATAATATTTGGAATTGATAAGCCAAAAATGGGCGTATTATTAATGTTTCTTGCTTTTGACTTACGAAGATTTGTTTCGTAAGAATTTTTGTGAAAAGCACCACTGAATAGTGCGACTAAAAATATTGAAGCATAAAGCATCATACATTGCGCAGCATTTCTTATACTAATATCAAACAAAAAAAAGAAAAAGAAGAAAATAAACACAGTTTGAAATATGACAAAATAAAACTTAGTAGCGATGAGAAAGTAGGATGTTTATATGTTTTGTAATATTTTACACTAACCAATATATTATAAGTGTATACGTTCAGACATCTAGTAGATTATTTCTGTTTGTTTCATCACTATCAGATGGTTTAAAATTAATGACTTCTGTTTCAGACATCCTGATATACTTTACTGCTTCAATATTAGTTAACAATTCTGATAAGATATTTGATAATATATTTAGAGATGTAATAATCCCGCCGTGAAAACTTGAGCAGATTTTATTTCTCCCTTATAAGACAAGGTAACATTATTAATGGGTGAACTTAGAGCTAGGTACACATCTTAAAGATTTATTCAACCGCCTCTGGCCGATACAAACATAATGACAAAGTAGGCTCGCAGACATTTATTATTTTTAGAGTCTGGTATTGAAACATGTAACATGTGAATGTCATATCCAGACTTTTGCCAGAATTGATATATTAGAGAAGATGTGTTCGCTTGTTTGTTTGTTTATGACGCTGTTTACTAACATTTCCTTAGTTATTTATAGCGACTGGCTCGTAATTCAGATTTCTGAGACCCATCTTTACATGTAGTCGATTAACCTTCTTCAAAAGCCAATATCTCCTGCCAAGGATACAAATCATCATTTTTGTCAAGTTTCAAATGCTGATGTTTGCATTCCGCGACCTTGTATCAACCCGCATCCTAAATTAAGCTCAATTACCACTCGCCGATGATAGCGGCTCTGGAGAAGTTGGTTGATTTATGACAACTCACATACACATGAGTATAAAAATTGAAATCTACAATAATAACGTAAGGTTTTGAATTTAGAAAGCGATCATGTCTACATATTATTCAGGGTTGATCTTATTAAAAATATATCAAGATAAAGTTGTAGTCGCAAATACTCTACCAGACGGTAAAAATACCACATGGATTAAATAAAGCAGACAAATAAAACCAAGTACCGTACATCCGTACTCTACAATCAAACGCTTATGGTGAAAACCGAGGAGGTCTAAAGGAAACATGTGCAGCAATATATTGAAAGTCCAATTCTGTGGATAGTCCATTACCATCTCCGTATGAGGCTGTTGTATATGACCACAGACATTGAATGTAATGAATGGGTAACAAAAACAATAAAAACGTTATTAATCATAATAAACATTGCAAACATTGCATACTGGAGATACATCGGAAATGAGATGACGATGAATGAGATTCATGATTATGATTAACTTTATTTAGAATTAATTTACTTGTATGGTTGCATTTTGCTTCCGCTGCTTCATTAATAACAACATATGAATAGACACACCTTGTTTTAAATTATTTCGCTGATTAATTGAAAGGGACAGTTTTAAATAAATTCTTCAACACAACTTCTTGTGTGGGGCTTTCTAAATTCGTTTACTTGTTTATATATACGAAATTTCAATAAAGGCGTTGAAGTCATATGTGACTTACGACGTTTGAATATTTGTATTGCAACAATGCAATAGAATAGTTGGCTGTTGAACATCAATGAAATAGGCTAATCTACAATTATGTGCTTATCTTAACACCGATGTATTTCGGACAAAAAGGAGAAAGGCACAAATCACATGCAAACTGAGCCAGTAAGATAAAAAAAACACCAATTTACTTAACCGGACAAACAACGAATAAATACAATTTAAATGTCAGAGGTCAGCGCCCCTGGTGCCATTAGCCCACATTTTTCAGAATAAAAAGCCTAGCTTGACATATGTCAGAAATAGATTGACGTGAGCAAATATAAATAACAATAAAGAACGAGTATAATTTAATTTCTGTTCCATTTACATGCGTCAGTCAAATCTTTTTATTTCTATGAATATACTAGATGATATGGTAGTATGGAATTGACTGAATGTTCATAGTATCTTTTAATTGATTGATGAATAATTCATAATGCCAAACATAAACCTCACAGATATGACAAATATGTAATATGTTTACATCATCTTATTATATCCATCAGTGATTATAAGTTCAAGGGTTTTAGTATATCAGTGTAAAGGCGTTCATCAGCCTTATACACATTCCGCATAGCATTGCTATCACAATTCATATCAGAGAGAGAATTGTGCAAAGCCGGGTCAAGTGTCAATTTTACTATATCTTATAAAATCTTCTGAGGGATTTTATGTATTTCCCCATTCTTTATGTACATTCTCATGTATTACAAGTATGCGTAATTTGATAAACATAATAATTGTTCAGTTCTGTACTTATCTCGCTCTGTAATAGTTGAAAATGAACTTAACTGAATGAAGCTAACTTATGCAAACATTGGTCACCAGTAAGACTAAAGATGTTAACTTATGTATCACAGTTACGCCAATTAAAGCTGGACATCTTAGTGTTTATGACAACTTGGTTGATAAATTAAAACTTCTAATAGTTATGTTCAATAAGTAATCCAATTCCTAAGTAAGCTTATTGACCTGACTGTCAGAAAACTAAAAACCTACTATCATGCCTTCCCCGGAGACAAGCATAGCATTTAAAATACATTAAATTATTTCACCTTATTCATGTCTTTGCAACTGAGATTTTTATTCTGTCAAGACTCTTTTGTAGGTTATTTTACGGCGTCCAGCGCACTTAACCTCGCTTTCCTGGACACTTGTCTATAATCATTACTCACATACTCTTCAACAAGACCGGAAAATTCTCCATATACCAAATTAATGGAGGAAAATTAACATTATTGTCAAATTTTAATGGAAGAGTATGACATCCCTGGTGGGATTCGAACCCGTTCGCCCTTAGGGACACTAGATTCGAAATCCAGACGCACTACAAACTGCGCTATCGACCCGGGTTTTGCGAACTACGAAGTACCAATACCTGATCTAAAATGTATAAACTTTTGTACTTCAGAAAACAACAAAATCAATATATAATTGTGCTGGATGAAATAATACAGCCTTACTCTGGGTCTATTGTAAGAAATAATGCATTTTAACCGGCTACCAATATAACAAGCAGAGGTAAATAAATGATGCTAACGTAATTAATCCTCGCCGTATAAATATTTTATCACATGTATGTTATTGCGAACCTTAGTATCGCCACTACCGACTGCGTCATTTACGATCGTTTAAAAATTAAGTCCTGCATTAATACAACATTTATCAACAAATTTCAATACAGAAATTCAAAACCGTGCAAATAAAAAATGAATTACTATTCGCCAGGGCTTGCATATATTTTTTTTAATTCTTTACGCTGCATTCACAGTCCGGAATTTTAATTGCGTTATGCATTTCATTAATTACACCTTCGTGTGTGTTATCACCACCTAGGAATATTTTTACATAATGCATATTAAATAATCTTTGATTGATATGATTTGTTCTGTAATAATAACTGTAAACTAACACTCGATTTTATCATAATAATTTTGCATATTTCCATACTTTCATTAATTTCAATAAGCATTGAAACGTGCTATCAGTCTAAAGATTATTGGTCACACATGATTGATATTCTGATTCCCTAATGTAAATGTCATTTAAATATTAATACCGTTTTTTAAGCTGGAGTTTTAAATCATAATTTCAGCGTTTTATTTAGTTTTTTATTACAACTTAGAATGTTATTGTTATTCTAATAAACGTTGATTACTTTTAATTATTTAAAGTACTAGTGTTCTCAAATTACATAATGTTTCATTGTAAATCAGTTCCTTACAAAGAATGAGATGCGACACTAAAAGTTCAACAATAGAGTCAAATAAATATTTATCAAAACGTGTCGACATAACATTAATGTAATCTAAAGACCCATCTAACTTATTTCAATGAATATTTTAAGTACTTTTCTATTATTTTAATACATCATTTGATATTGATGATTTTACAAGGTATCGTATTGATCAACAATTCTTCCAGTTAAGTATGTATGAGTAAACATTTACCAAATACAATCCGTGAAGTGGGATATGTGGTATTTTAAAACATATAAATTTTCAGTCGTCTGATTTAGGTTAATCTATAATGAAGTACTGGTTAATACCAATGTAATAGTAACTTATAGATAAAGCATCTTATTAACATAAAGATCAAACAAGGCTTGTGTGAACTAAGTTCATATATTTACCAGTAGTAAAGCAATACCAATAGCCAAACAATTACCAATTTATGATTATCATCAAGGCTAAAAGCTGTATTTGTTCTATCTGAAGCCATGAGCCCTTAGCTTACCGACAGAGTTAACCGACTTGCATCATGTAGCATTTTCTATCGCCATCATTTGTTTCCTTTTTGTTGCTGGGTTTAACGTCATGTCAACAAAAATTATGGCTGTTTTATTGAGGCCAGCTCACCAAAACAAAGTTTTACTGGAACCTTATCTAAACCAATATTCACAAACCCTCCAAAAAGGCTGACAACTTTTTCATGTACATTATTAATGGATACAAGTCAACATTATTTCAGATTTAAATGGAAGGGTACACCAGATCGAGTGGGTTTCGAACAAGAGACCCCTCCGGGACTTAAAGTTTTATAGTATGCGCCTAATTAATAGCGCCTTTTTCTATGTTTCATATAAAACCAAAACACTGATATACTGCAGTACAAGTTCTAAAATGAATGTTCAAAATTCATGGAAATTAAATTGATTGCCTTATTACTATCCTAATATTTCATAAAAATATTTTCCTTCATAAAATTGGGTTATTTATGTCAAAATTTATACCTGTAAGAAGACGTATAACGTCAAGGAATTCTGGAGTTCTAAAACAGTTGCATCCTGGGTAACCTGTTAAATCGTTTAGAAGAACAAAGCCAATTGTTATACAAAATATCTAAATGCACCGAAGCTTGAAATTACCAGACAGTAATGTATAGAGAAATATATAGAGTTATATGTAAGTATGTGTGTGAGGGATCTACATATCTATGTTAAATGATAAAGCATATCTTGACTATGTTATTATAGAAATACTTTTATCATATAATTAGGAAGTGCAGTTGTGAGAGGCTCATTATCTAGAATCAACTTTTTTGTACTATTCAGTGCACTTTCTGTAAACTCGCCAATAAAGAACGACAGGTTGTTCTTTTTAGGCAATGCCCATTTGTGTTCTGTAAGCATGACCTGCTGCAACGGTGAATATAATGTTGATATATGTATAACAATCGAGTTTGTAGGACCCAAGCTTATACTTATCGGATTGAATATATATACAAATGTTGTGGTTTCAACTAGGGCACTAATATTTTACTAACACCTAACTTTATAATAATATGGGTATCAATATAATGTTTAAAATTAGCAATTTAAATAACTGATATAGAGCTATAAATACATTAAGCATTTTATCATGATTTTAAAAGGATATTTTGTGAAGCATAACATTTACATTAAAATTACCATGCAGAATAACGTTTCATTTCCCATAAATGGAAAATGTTGAGTAAAACTACAAGGTGTAGCACACTTTATTACGCTGTTACATTTGAATGACTTTGTTACATGTGAAACGAATCCGGCTTAACAATGCGAATACTTTAAACAAGTTTCCGGAGTCTATAAAATAGTGATGTTATCTGCAGATACATGCAAATCTACAAATGACGATCGACATTGATCAACCATTCGCTTAAATGACCATAGATCTATACAATACCACATCGCATGATAGAGATGGTACAATAATAAACTGTGCTGTTGATTGCTCTGTTGTTGCTTTTAAATGGTGTAAATCTACTACATAAAGAACTAAATATTTAACAATGACATGTGAACATTCTACAGTGCAGTTTGATCCGAACAATATGACGGTGCATATATTTGGTTTAGACTTTCCTTCCTTAGTTTGTTTTTCAAGTTCTACAAAAACTTGGCAAAGCTTTATACAACGATAGATCCAATATCAATGTTTCTTTATTTACATGGAACTGAAAAATAATCTAACTAAATAAACATTTCTCTGTAATAAGTAAATCACATTTTTCTCTGAAATTCCTAAACAGTGAAATCATATCAACGTTTACTCTTAGTCTTTGATCCCCTGATCCTGGTTTTCCTGATATGATTTTAGAATACAAGCACACTCAATGGTTTACAAAAATATTTGAACTATTGAAGGGTTGACAGAAGCATGATAAGTGGTAAGTAAACACTTAAAAACTTCTTTATTTGTTGTTATATCTTTGATTGTACTTGAGAAGTCTGCAACACCATATCAATTGTTAATTTTACTTCCTTCACTATTGACATTAGATCTTGGGCTCAAGGAGTTTCAATTACGTAATAAAATACATTATGTCATGATATTTGTTTGAAGCAGGTGCAATGTATTGAAGGGAAGGCAATTGTTGTTATGCATACATATATTAAACAATTATTGATAAAACATCATGACGAAATTTGTATCTCTGACATGTGAATTGGATAACCAACTATGCCAATGTTAACGACATGGGATAGTTATTTCTCATTGACATTGATTATGTTACTATCCTACAAAGTTTCAATGTTGCTATTTAAGCAGAGAACTGCGTGTGAGTTCACATTTGAATGTTAAAAATGTTAGAGTTTTAGTCTAGACCGTTTAATGCCTTTTTTGCAACTTTTCATCATAGCTCACATCTTGAAAGGTATAAAATGGTGATATGTTCAAGTCTGAATCGTTTACAAGTATATACATGACGATCTAGTTTATTTAATGTGTCTTAAATGACTATACGATATAACATATGTGATCATTATAATGTGTTTTCAAAGGTTTTATTTTCAGCAGACACTTAAAAAACAAATCAGGTTGATGTAGATAGTGGGTTATAGAACGTGTATATAGCAGATATGTCTTTCAGATTCCATATTTTCCCAGCATACGTTAACACAATCACAGGTTTGTGAAATCATTTACTGGAATACCAATGCTAACTAACATATCCTAAGTATTGCAGGAATAATCTTAATGTATATAGCAATTAATGAAACACCGTGTTCAGAGCAAACACCGAAAATGTTGTTAGTTGTTATGGGGGGAGAAATAAGACATATTGTATGCACCCTCTAGTTCAATGATTAATGTATATATACCGATATAGATCTAATCTGGTATATTATCAACGTAGTTGTATGTAAATTACACTGTTAAAGTTGGAACTTTTCCGAGAAGTCTGTCGGAAAATCTAAAATTATTACTAACATAAACTGTTCATACCTTAGAACCTATCAATCATTGATATTTTATCTTTTCTAAACTAATCTAGAAAACTATATCAAACAGAAATAGAAACTCTTCAAACGCTAGTTAGGTAGTGGTATCGTAAGGTGGGCTGTCCAACTCAATACTCCCATTATTCTTTTAGAGCTTTGCCTCTCTAAAACAAATTTAAAATGTATCAACATTACTGTTTAACTCGTTCAGCGTTTGAAATTAACCGTAGAGGTGAGGTATGAGTAACTCAAATCACTTTTAAATGTACATATATTTGATGATTTCGTTGGACGTAAAAATCAAGATGAAAATGGAAATGTCAAACGACGGTAAGCTACAAAAACACTTAGATTTGTTAATTATGTATAGAAAAGTTGTACTTTTATTGGATGTTAGTATTCTTTATACGATATTCAAAATGATAGACTTTATGTATATCAGCACTATAATGTGTGCCAGTTGTTAGTTACATATTCATAGGATTTTCAAAAATGATCAGTCGTATAGTCAGATATTTTACAAAACAAATCAACAACAAAAACCTGTCTAACGCTGGGTTGCATTTGGAAAGACTGTTCCCCAATTAACAAGTTTTTGTTCAAAATGACAAAAAACTTGTTTGTAATCTATTTTCCAAACGTTCATTTCCTAATTAAAAATTAATTAGCTAATAAAAAGTTGAATGTCCAGTAATTTGATAAAACTTCATACGAATCAAAGCTGGTACTTTTCGTTAATTACTTAGCGTAAGCAATATATCAGAAATCAAAACAAATTCAATAGTTTAATAACCCCCTCCCCGCTCTGCTCATTTTAACAAGGAAGTTGCTAAAATAAATTAAGTATAGTTAATTGTTCTAATCACTTTGATGTGGTGCTTGATGTCTTTGTATGACATTAATCATACTTTGTTTTTCATGCACTTTTAGCTACATCTGATTCAGTTTTAGTTACAATTTAACGTCACTTTTTAAACGACATTGACCAACTTCTAGCTATTCGTAGCACAGGCAGATCTAAACATACTTAAAGATGAAATTGGTCAACTGTTACACATTTAGGCAAATAAGAAACTATATTGGTATGAATTATATCAGGAATTTTCCACATTTTTAGTTAATTTAGACCTAAAAATCAAACTTTTAAAAAGTCACATCCCAGTGCCTGCGCATAATGCATCCTTATGGAATGGACGAAAATCGAACCAAACCATTCGCAAATTGCATTGACGTAATAGAATCCGTTTAACGAGGCTATTTGACATGTAAGTAGTTTCTGTATAAATAACTAAATATGTTGTTTATTGTATTCAGTTATAGTCCAGTTTGATAACATCAATTATATATGCAAATTGTATTAAACCATGCTTTTGGGCTTCGTATGGGTTTATCAAATACGATTACGTCTGCGCTCAGAAATGATAATTATTTGTCCAGTTTTAACATTCAATTAATACCTACCAAATAAATACGGCCTATAAACTTTGCAGCTTAAGAATTTAAATTAATTCGCATGTGCAGCACTTTGTTAGGCTCGTCTATAACTGCAATTGTCGGTTTATTGCCAAGCAGAGATATAGCATAACGGTTGTGATGCGCTCAATTATTTATTCCATGTGAAACTCTGGGCGGTTATTATGCAATAGTGGAAGCGCATCATTTTGAAAGCGCCACGTTTTTCTAAAATTTTGTATTTTAAATACGAATAAAATCATACAATAAAATTATATTACAGAAATGTTCCACTAATGATACCACTTTGAGATTTTGAAAATTAAAAAAATAATAATTCATAAATGCTTAATTTGAGGACAAAAATCTTCCCACAATTAGGCCATTCCGCTTTTACGACCATCGATTTTAAAGGTCCTAATACTGGAGCATATCTGTACATATATTTCCAAATGTTTCTACTTCCACTGTCAGAATATTGTCTGAATCATTCATACAATCAATAACCAAACTGAATGTTGTGATAGAGTATCACAAATTATTTCAAAACCGTTTTATTGCGTTTCATATGACAATACGATATGACATTGTATATATGAAATAAAAAGAAATTCCCTTAGGCGCAATTGTTCAATAATTCTTCTTGGAATTTAGGAGGGCGGGTCATGAAAACAAATTCGAAATTGCATAGAAAATTGTTCAGTTTATTCAATACTCATTTACATTTTTGATATGAAAATAAAGCGGTGTTGTTTCAAATTATGCCTTTTCTTATTTTGAAATATGAACTAAATGGATATTGAGCATGTTATAGGGTTTGTTGTAGAAGACGAGCAAAATAGTCTTAAGTGTGATAATTTATTGTTGTGTCGTCGAGTACACTAGCACCGAATACATGTGTATCTTTATTGAATGTTTTTGCAGACATTCATGTTTCTATGGAACCTATAAGACATTTTTTTCTGAGAAATTGCACTTAAAACTTGAATGAATGTTTGATAACTTCAGTTGCATTCTCAGACAATACACGCCGATAGTCATTTGTCAAAGTCCCTTTCAACTAAATATAGAATGCTGGTTTCATGACCGACTTTTCTAGCTTTTAGTCCTTGTCAGACTCTGCCTTTAAATGTAGTAGATACTATAATATTCAATATAAGAACTGACTTGTGGGCCAGACAAATCTAAGCAGACATGACAGAAGATCCCAGGTGAGCTTGAGAGAATTAGACAGTTAACTTGCATCAAAGGTTTGCACTCAGGCGAAAAGTAACAAATACGATAACTATTACAACATATAAGAAATCGATTACACAATTTGCTGAGGTATGAAAAACAGAGACACATCCTCTTTTCCTTTCACTCATGTATTCGTTGAAATTGATACATAATACTTGGATTAAGCTTCGTGTGATGGAAACGTTCATATTATCACGCTATTGACCAGTTATCCTGGCTCCTGCAAATAATATATTTTTCACTTTAGATATATTTACATATTGTATTGGTTGGCAAGATCATTAGTTCTCAACTGATGAATATCATGAGGATTTTCACCACTATTACATAGTAGTAACCTTGCTTACAATGAAGGCTGGCTATTTTATGTTGATATAATAGATGATTTCACCCTGTATTGTAAATAATTAAACTGATGGGATATATGATAATTCTTGCTCAACAAAGAATCATCTAGTATTTTATTACTATTTGATTGCTTCTATGTACATGGCATGGTAGACTGTTTTCATGTATAACATACAACGTTCAATAATCAACTTTATGTACTGTAATTTCTTCTAGTTTAAGATAACAGTTACCAATTTAGGTGATTATCAAACTTCATTAAATATGTTGTTTTTGTTTTCATACTTTATTATATTCATCATTTGAATATTCTGATCTAGGGCTCAATGAGAAATTTATTGTTAAGGTTCTAAATTTCTAATTGAATTGGGATTGTCTTTAAATATTCATTTTGCTGTTTTTATAGTTTTGGATTGCTGTTAGAAATGTTTTGTTTCAGTTCGGCCCAACTACAGATATAACTCGAGCTCTGATATACAATGTAATACCAAGCATGATTTTTTTCATTGAACTGTCTAACGTATTGGGAGGTGGGAAGGATTTACACTACACTGCATCAAATTCTTTTATCAGGGTTGGAACAATTTGAAGTCTGAACTTAGGCATTTTCAACATAGTTAAATAAATGCGTAAATAGTTAAAGCTTAATATAACTTTGCAGAAACCGGGATAACATAAAGCCTAGTAGTTTGAAGGTTTGCCTATATATATATCAGCAATTACACTTTTTGGAATTCGGCAGGTACATGTACTTCATTTGTATGAACGCATAGTGCAATATGCTATATGAATATAATAATGTATATAGTTCTAAAACATGTTTCTACACTGATGAAAGATGACAAAAACTGTCAATATACACCTTGTTATAGCTAACATACGTTACAACAAGATGCCTATGCAAACAAGGCACATACTTTTCCCAATTAATATTGTTTTTACCTAATTAAACACCGCGTTTTTCTGCAACTGTAGAAATATGAAATCATGAACTGAAGTTGAAGCTTTTACCGTGTTGTACGACAATGTGACTATTCTTGCATTGGAACCTATAAAAAGTTCAAAACAACAGCAATGATCGCGATATAGCTTCCAATATGCATTGCACATAATTAAAAATACTGAAGCAATTTTGTTAATGCATACATATATGTGTGTTTACATCTTGCTTAGCGAAATAAAAACGCTGAGTTTTCCTATTAAAGCCTCGAAAGTGACATAAAATTTAGTTTCCGGAAAAATAAGACGAGCTTTCAGACAAAACAAATGAAGATGCAATTATATATTTAAGACAATGCGCAGTGAACTCAGCTCTTGTTATTTCTGCACGCACGGTGTCTGATCGTGTTGTAAGATAATAACAGAAAACAACAAAGTGATAATCTAGGAATTATGTAACATTGTTTAATTTACTCTTTTATAGCATATGGTATACGTTCGAGAAACCGGTGGAAAAAACTCGCACAGTCAAATCGATCGGAGATGTGTTTATGTACGCCTGAATAATTCATTAGAAGAAATGTAATCAAAATTCTCCGTAGAGGGCCTTTTGGGTAATTTAAGTTTTACGTAAATATCTAAAGTAATACTAGAACATGTTGCTTTTGTTGCTTTTTTACAATAACATTGCAACTAGTTGATAGACGAGTGGATTTTTATACAAAAAAATGTCGACGCATAATATCGCGCACCGCCAACTTATAAAAAGGGAAAAAACTAAAAATATTCATGTTGATTGCAATACATATTTACGCGGCTATCATAATGGATTATTGGCAAGTTTTATAAGCAAAAAATATAAAAAAACAAGAATACAAAAAGGTAAATGCTCCACTATATAATTGTAATACGCAATTTCGCTGCTCGGCATTAAACGCAAGCATATCATAAAAATATGATTTTTATTTCTTTTATTTTTTACTACAACAAAACAAACAGTGAAATAAGTGAGAGTTACCTTGAAAAGGGAATGAATAAACACTATAACAAACACAATCGAAATAAAAACAGACGAGAATATATTCAAAGTTAATAATATTCATTGTTTGTTTGTTTATATTTTTTAAAAATCGATTAAAAATAAAATTGACTTACCATATTGATGATAAAACAAACATGATTTTTGTCACATCATATTTCCTCAAACAAACTTCATAGTTATATCATTTACTTGTTTATTTCATAGATGATTTATTCTTATATATAATTCCAACAACACGTCTGCAAATAAAATTATTCACATTAATAATTAAAAAACACCCATATACTATCAATTATATGATAACTAAATAAGTTATTATTTTTTAAAAATCCATTTCCTATAAACTATTCATATAATCAAAAATCCTCTGTGAATTATATGAATTGAAATATTTTTTTACAATAAAAAGTTAATCATTAATAACTGTATATATATATTTATATTTGTTTACTCCATATATGACGACATTATTCATATAATAACTAAAACATGTCCGGGTTATGCATCTACATAATAAGATCTGAAATGGTTTGCGAAAACCAACCTACTGATCGAGTCAATATTTCCTAATAAAGGAACACAGTAGAAAGTCTCAAGCCCACTCCAAAATCAGCTCTCTATATTACAGAGAGAGAAGGCAGGTTCTTTCCAATCAATTGGCACTACACTCGAGTACAGAGAGTGATGTAGTTATCTTACGTTCTATTTTCTCTCAATAGCTAGAACGCATCAAATACATTTAATGCATTCTACTTTGAATACGACGTTTTAAATACATTTTCGGTGTTGCGTGTCAGAGGCAGTCCCGTGAGGTATAGATCTTCAAAGTAACGAACAATATACATTATCTAACATAATGTGGAAAACAGTCAGTGTAGTTCTTGTTATAGCTGTTGTTTGCCAAGCCGAATGCAGTATTCATTAATATTTCATTTTGATATATACGCAGATATTCGTTCTAGGCGCGAATGAAAAATTCCAGATGTGACTGGGGCACACTCAGATTGTTGTTGTTAATGAATATATGACTTCATGGATTTTTCAATTAATTTCCAGTTGAGTTCCTCATCTGATACTGGCCATCAAGACTGACTGGCAACAACAAATTATAACACCAAGCACTTCGGGTCTGGTTTTGAGTTGTCAAAATGAATTGTTCATTATATTTTGTTAAAAAAACGCAACAATGTTATCGACACAATAGCTGTAAATAATATACAACCTGGTGTCTGGAATCAAGCTATATATATATAAATATAAACGTAAGAGGGTTGTTCACTAAGTTAAACACACATACATTAATAAGATCGAGAAATGTTCGCCAAGCCAAATATTATATCGAGGGGTGATCACTTAGTCAAATATTAATACAAAAGTAAGATCGAGGGATGTTCACTAAGCTAAATGTAAGATAGAGGGGCGTTCACTAAGTAAATAAACATACATTAATAAGATCGAGGAATATTCAACAAGCCAAATGTAAGATCGAGGGGTGATCACTTAGTCAAATATACATAATCAAATATGATCAAGGGCTGTAAGTCAAATATACATACACAAGTAAGGTCGGAGGGCATTCACTTAGTCAAATATACATACATCAGTAAGATAGATAGATGTTCACTAAGTTATTTGTACACGTATAAGTAAGATCAAGATGCGTTCACAGTCAAATATACATGTACATACACAAATAAGATCGAGGGATGTTCACAAAGCCAAATATAAGATCGAGGGTGTACACTAAGTCAAATATACATACACAAATAAGACCGAGGGGCATTCACTAAGTCAAATATACATACACAAATAAGATCGAGGGACGTTCACTAAGTTATTTGTACATACACAAGTAAGATTAAGTGGATTTCATTAAGTCAAATATACATACTGTATATAATTCAGCTTAAGGGTTGATCACAAATTATATGTACGAGTATATTTATAAATTTACAAGTCAGAACGTTAGCTATGTCCAATTATGTGAATGAATGTTCAAGTTAATATGCTTATGGAAGGGTTGTCAACAAAGTAAAACATAAATGTACAAGTGAAACGGATGTTCAAAAAGGTTTTAGTGAATTTATTTCAGTTTTCGTAAATCAATATTTTCGATATAATATTTGCATCAGCGTAGCGATGATATCGATTGTTAGTTAATGTTGTTTTAAATATTTAAAGGGATGAGTAAGACAGTTTGTGCGTATAGAAGTAATATAATTATCTATTTACCTGCTATCAATATACAAACGTTCCTACAACTATGTCAGAAAACAGTGTCTGCTTGGTGTATAACTATATACATTTACCTGAGAGTTAGATCATTTCATTTTTGTTGTTTTTTGTAGACTAACAGTTAAAGAGAAAAACAACAAAACCCGTCTAACTTCAACATCATTGAGACGAAAAGATCTCACTTGGCGAATAATTTACAAATATTGCAAAAAATGTAAATTGAACTATGCAGGTATAGGTAATTGAAATAATTACAGTTCATACCTCGTGCTGTAGATCTCCGATTAAATGTAATTTAACTTTTCATTTTTTTTCAATGATTTCTAAGTATATATACTGAACAAGAAAGATTTATCAACACTTATCATCAGTGGGCTGTCTGTTAAAGTGACATGTACGGAATTTACATACAATACAACCAGGCATCAATCAAAACAAAGCCTTCAACGTGTCAATGCGATAGTACGTTTGAGCTTCAAAGGTGGGGGCTCTAAAATGTTTTAAAATAGTTTTAAAGACAACGTATAAACTGTAGGTAAGGTAAACTTTATAAACAAGTAGTTAACGCTTTAGTTATGAGTAATTATGTTAAAGTAGAACACAATAGAATGTGTTGAAATGGTACTTAGTAATGTCTCAGTCCCATAAAATCGTGGATTGTTGCGGATAGCTGTGGGAAGTCTTGTGTTTAAGGGGACGGTACGCACATAGCACGAACAACCTATCCGTACGGAACCGTAGCTGGAAGATATGCAAGTTTAATCCATACTCGACCACGATTTTGTTCACGATTTGACTTTGAAACAGATACGTGTATCCACGGCTCATCTCACGGACCCTGGTAAAAACGTAACAGTCCGTACGGGTACGCAAGAGTTCGTACGAATCATTGCGCAGCTTGATCGCACGGCACTCGTACGGTGCCCTCACGCCTTTTTTATGTCTATGGGACTGTAGCATTACTCAAAAGGAAGTTAAAGGCTCTTAATTGGTTTTGCTCTTTAATCAGGAGCTAATGAGACGTCTATGAAGTTTTTTGCAATTTGAACAAATTTCATTTATCACCATTTGGCCTAACGTTTACGTTTTGGAGCGAGCGTTGTTGAGTAGCTACGACGGGCAATCATTGGATAGCTAGCTCTATGTTTGTTCGAATTCCATCAAATACATACCCTTATTGTTTATATGAGCAAGGAACTTTATCCTACTAGATCAGTTTTGGGTGAACTGAGAAACGGACTCAATAGTGATTAATCTAAGTTGTAAGAAACTGTTTTACATTTGAGTTAAGATAAATTATTCTAAACAAAGTTTTCGCAAAACTTTCGCCAAAATACACGCGAAATTGCAAGCATTCTCGTTTAAATCAAACTACTGAAGGCTAAATTTAATTTCCGCATCAGTATTGCGGTAGTGCTGATTTTAATGAAATAGGATGTCGAAGTGTTAAATGAACGTACATGTACGGTGGCATGTATGTGGTATGAATGATAGGCAGTTAGTTAACCTCCCTAATTTCAGGTCATGGCCTGTCTGGTCACTTTGGTCAATGCGATAACAATATGCTATACATAAACAAACCAATTATGTATGATAAGGAACATAAACATGTTGATTTTGTACAAACCGTACCACTTGTACATTAATACATGTATATACTTGTATATCAATGCATGGTTCCTGAATTTTCCTTAATTTGTTCCGTGTTGTATATCAATGCATGGTATAGTTAAGTTTTTTTTTCTAAACTATCAAAACATAAATAATTTCACGGTGACTTCGTGTTCTTTGTGATAGTACAATGTAAGTATTCAATCGCCGTAAATTTATTCAAACTTTTACAGTTTGACAGA
Source organism: Mactra quadrangularis (assembly GCA_025267735.1). Taxonomy (NCBI): domain Eukaryota; kingdom Metazoa; phylum Mollusca; class Bivalvia; order Venerida; family Mactridae; genus Mactra; species Mactra quadrangularis. The sequence goes on along the minus strand of CM046303.1, from coordinate 57,541,511 downwards.
AAAAATGTACTATAGGCCTATCTGACATTTTTCTTAAACTAAAGATAACTTAAGCTCGCGCGGCTATCACAGACACTCAGACGATAGCACACATGCTACTGATCGAAGGGTCGTGGTGCGATTCTCGGGCGAAGCATAGTTTCGTTGAGTTTGGTCATGAAAAAATAATACCCGTTGTTTTGCTTTACTATATATATTAACTTAGAATTTAATATGATGTAATTTTTTATTGGTAATAAATATGTACATATTTAAGTTCTTATTAATAATATATATGTTTTTTTTTCTCTTATGTATCCTCTTCCACTGATTTTAAATAAAGTAGAACAGTTGTCAGTCACTGACGGAAATAAGCGCTTAGAAACTCAAAAACAGCTAAATCCAGAGATTTAGGCATCCAAGGAATGGGAAGTATGTTGACTGGCCACCGTTATACAACCTAAATACAAGGTATTGATACGGCATTAAATCCCAACAAACACAGTGTTGCTGATAGTTTTCTTAAATCAAAGACGTAAATATCGTAATAAGGATTGCAAGACTCGCCATATTGGTGATGTCAGTACATTGATGTGGTCCAAGTTGAACCATCACTTTAGAAGGTTTGGTCATCACCTCAGTAATGAGCACTTATAATTTGTCTAATAGATGTTATCTTGTAGATCAATACTACATCGTCTCTAAATAACAAGCAAATGTTTCACTGTTTTTATTGTCTATTGAACATTGTCTGTTTCAGGGTTTTTTTTTCTATTCTAAGTTAATGGTATGGTATTGTAGACGTACCTACTTCTCATGATTATTTAAACATCGTGGATGCAGTATTGAACAACACACCACTTGTCAGAGTATTCAAACACTTGTCCAGAACTTCATCATGCCACCAAGTAGAATGTAAATATAGAGATAATGTAATGGCAATCTCTCTACTGACATTAAGGACTTGGATAGGAGAAGACCTAATGAAGGAATAATGCTTTTTCCTATTTGCAACTGGTTTTAGGACTGGTGTATTTACCATATCATAAACATTAGAGAGTATACGGCATAACGGTTGGTTGCAAAAATTTCGGCAAACTAAATAGTATAGTTTGTATGATGTACTCTCCTGTGCATGGCTCGAAAGTTTCAGTATTTACCGAGCTGCGAAATGAGCGTATGTATGATGCAACTAAAGTTAACAAAAGCTATACCAATGTCGACATAACTGTAACTTGGCCAATATGATGCATGATGTTATTGGCCTTTTGTTAAATTGATTAAGATAATAAAATCCAATCAAGTGTCATTTTTAAACACCAAGAAGCGTGCATATTTTGCTAATGTTCAGTAATTTCAGCAACAATTTTCTAACGAGTCATACATATTCATTTGATGTTTTACGTCAGTTTCAATAAATCGGTCAAAAGAGATGTAAGATAGCTAACGTAGAAATGTTCGATAAGGAAAATAAGCACTTTGGTATTACATAACATGCTTCTTTTACGTAAAAATATTTATTAACATCAATTAATGATTGTTGAAATATTTCTTAAATCAAAGACGTTCATATCATAATGGGGATTGCAAGACTCGCCATATTGGTGATGTCGGTAACTTGATGTGGTCAAACTTGAACCATCACTTTAGAAGGTTTGGTCATCACCTCAGTAATGAGCACTTAGAATTTGTCTAATAGATGTTATCTTGTAGATCAATACTACATCGTCTCTAAATAACAAGCAAATGTTTCACTGTTTTTATTGTCTATTGAACATTGTCTGTTCCTGTTTTTTTTCTATTCTAAGTTAATGGTATGGTATTGTAGACGTACCTACTTCTCATGATTATTTAAACATCGTGGATGCAGTATTGAACAACACACCATTTGTCAGAGTATTTAAACACTTGTCCAAAACTTCATCATGCCACCAAGTAGAATGTAAATATAGAGATAATGTAATGGCAATCTCTCTACAGACATTAAGGACTAGAATAGGAGAAGACCTAATGAAGGAATAATGCTTTCTCCTATTTGCAACTGGTTTCGGGACTAGTGTATTTAAGATATCATATACATTAGAGAGTATACGGCATAACGGTTGGTTGCAAAAGTTTCGGCAAAATAAACAGTAAAGTCTGTATGATGTACTCCCCTGTGCATGGGTCGAATGTTTCAGTATTTACTGAGCTGCGAAGTGAGCGTATGTATTATGCAACTAAAGTTAACAAAAGCTATACCAATGTCGAAATAATTGTACCTTGGCCAATTTGATGTATGCTGTTATTGGCTTTTTGTAAAATTAATATAGATAATAAAATTCAATCAAGTGTCATTTTAAAACATCAAGGAGCGCGCATATTTCAATGTTCAGTAATTTCAGCAACAGTTTTCTAACGAGTCATACATATTCATTTGATGTTTTACGTCAGTATCAATAAATCGGTCAAATGCAAAAGAGATGTTAAGATAACTAACGTAGAAAGTATCACAGACCACCTAAAACAAGACATCAAAGTCGTAGAGAAAGCAAATGGAAATCATTACATCAGTGTTGATCTATTGTTTACTGATCTGATATCATAAAAGTTTCCTATCAATCCTTGTTGAGATGATTTATGACTCATTAAACAGTAAGAAAACTGTACTCTCTCCTGGTGAAATAATAAATAAAATATCACAGTTCAGTTGTTTTCACGCATACACCGTTAGAAGAAACAGAATAAATGATTTTAACATTCTACTTCAGAAAACATTGTAACATTAACTATTAAATTAAGGTCATTTCAGGAAGACATAAACGTTTCTTGTTCCTTTAGTGAAGTAGTCTGGACAGTAACAAGACCGATCCCAGCACACTCAAGAACATAGCAGATAATTTTTTACAACTTGCCAATAGGACATCATCAAACAAAAGTTTGACATTATATTATGCATAAAAAAGGAGTCACTTCATTACAATAAAATTAATTAAGTAAAGCATGCATTATAATGAATTATTTGAGCAGTAAAATACAGCTAATAGAGGGAGTAAAGCAATTCTATACAACAGTACAACAATAACTAATAGTTAATCCGCCATTGACAGCAGTTTACTCCTTCCTTTATAAGGTAGGGCATGAAAATTAATAATTATGTGACACAAATCAGCCAAAAAACTTAATCTGCGTAGATAGAAACATCGTTGAATCGAGTACTAAATAGTTCACTTCAAGTAATTGTGTTTTCCAACTCCATCAGAGAACGAATCGCATCTGATTGAGGCTCAAGATAAACAAAACAAAACTAAGCACTACGTTGTTAAATGTCATACCTCCCATAAACTTACATTTCATCTAGCTGATGACATGTTTTGCCTGATAGCAAAGTAAGAAAATGCTGAAAAGGTGCTCCTTTTATAGCAGAAAAAACTACAACAATGTTGTGCTCTTTTTATAGCAGAAAAAACTACAACAATGTTGTGCTCCTTTTATAGCAGAAAACAAACTACAAAATGTTGAACAAGTGCTCCTTTTATAGCAGAAGAAACTACACAAAATCTTTATGTAAATCATGATGCCGGGAGATATGTTTGTAACAGGTAGTATCAGTTAAATTCTTCTAGGAAACTATCTCCGCAATAAATCATCTCATGAAATTCATTACCATCTTCTCCCTGGGATTCAAATAGTTTACGAAGTATAAAATGGGGGGGGACTTTAAAGATCTTTCCCCTACGAAAACACAAAGGAGAGGAGATTTTCTCTGGTATGATAAATAGAGTAACATTGTTGAAAAAACTCGACGGACATATGATAGAGATACATAAATATTACCGTCAATGGTAGAAAAGAAATTCAGCCTCTAGCGGGTTTATAGATCAAACGTTGAGACAGAGAAACTTTGAAAATCTAATCAAAACATCCTAGGAGTGGGCGTCTATATCAAATTTTTGAGTCCAGATAATATTGGTTGTCAAATCGTTATGGTGCGGTCCAAAGCATTTCCAGAGGGCCATTCTCTTGATTATAAATACGTTTTATTGCTGATGTGAGTAGAAACAGCGTTAAAATGTCAGTACGCGAGTGTTTCAGAAGAACTGCCTTAGCGTTTGTGGGTAACGATTGCTTTAATAAATACTGACAATACTATCAAGATAGCAGTCCAGAATACGTTTGCGAGTACGCAAATTTTGCAAACATACTTTAAACTTATTTATTGACTTCTCCTACTTCTTTTGTCATTAATTGTACATACAGCGAGATGTGAATGTAGATTTGGCAACATAATGATGTTCCAAGCAATATTGTAAAGTAAAAGCATAATTTTCTAAAAAGTCCAATAATAAAAAATCCTATTTTTAGAATAAGAAAATCTCCAATCGGAAAAAAATCCTCATGGGAATTTTCATGTTAGACTCCGAATAGTTTATATTTCTTGTCAAGCTATCGGGATGAACATTCTTTGGTGTTCTGTCGGTGAACCTTTGCATGAAATTTGAAAGGAATCGGATGGGTATTAAACCAAAAGAAATTGCAAGATTTCATGATTCGCAAACGTATTTTTGAGTGTTTTTGTGCATAGAATGATGAGTCTTTGCTAACGGCTACGTCAATGACTAAGCATTGTTTACAAACAACAAACAACACTCGTTTCATGCTAATTGATTCAAATACATTCTAGCTCAATCGTTATACAACTCTTAACATCTTATATCCCTTGAGTAGCCTGTCCAACTTCTTAATCGCTAACACCACCTACGCTTAATGTTACGCTTAACATTTGAACGTGCAATATGCTTACAGCATTTTAATCTTTATACCTCCCATTCTCTTTGATGTAAGCGACCAAAGGCAACAATGTGATGCAATCCCTTACATGTTACTTAAATGAAAATAGAAACCTGCACGAGATCTTTTGTGTATCTGTTATTGAATATCTCAGGACACGTCTGCGTTATAAATGAACGGAATTGGAGATATGGAAATATACTAAAATTGTCCAATAGCTATATGTGGTCTTTGTCATTTTTTCGGCGCAGCAGTCTAAGTCAACTTATGATTCATATTTCTAACCAAAACAATTTGCTTTACTATTCCTGTTTGTTCAATAAAATCTCTTCATGTATAGAAGAATGAATACAAACTAAGGTACCATTGGTCAGTTGTGATAAAGAGGTGCGTAGCACGGACAGTAGTTGCTGACTATTTTCTCTGTGCATTAGTGGTGACTCACTACGCTAATTGATTATACATTCGTTGCGATACGCTCCTGGTTGTAAGACTGAACAGTGCAAATGACTATTTATACTTCAAACAAAATGAACCCTGCATAGCCCCGAATATCTTTTTACAGATATTTTTTGTTTTCTTACAAGCTGCGACCGACTCATCTTACCAGAATGTGTTTAACTAGTGCTCGCTTAACGTTCAAACTAAATGCCCAAAGTCTTTCTCCTTACGGAGGAAATCAAAAATATCCAAATTCAAAACTATGTGCTCAAACACTGCGTTAGAGTCAGGACTCTTTGTCATACTTCAGTAAAAGACGAATCAACGCCTAATTTATGAAGGCCACTTTGTCGTAAACAATTCAGAAAAAATCGTGTTAGTCCATACCGCTGGGCATTGTAACACATCGACCCAGATTTTACTAAATTGAATGTGATGATATAATATTTTGACTCTAATGCTTGATACTTTTGCAATAGCATGATTGTTGTTGGGAAATGAACATTTAATACACAAAGTCAATATGAAATAGTGGTCGAAAAGATCATTATGTTATTACTTAACCTTAAACAAAAAAATATAAACATGTATTTACAGTTTTGTATAGTTGGTACAAAATTACATTACGTATTTGTGTAAAAATTAAAATAAACAAATCCATTCTAGAGGTATGACAGTATTGAAAATTAAGTTGTACAGTTCATTTCAATCAAATATAGTGTGACGGATAAACCACCACCCTCTTTGTCAATCATGCTTGTAATGGTAGAATGCTTTAAATACCATTACATCAACAGGACACTCGTGAAAAAATAATGAAATTAATACTATAGTGAGTACAAAAAAAACAAAACATGTTTTGGTAAACATTAAAAATGAGACAGTTCAATTCAGGGGTAGGTAGTAATGAAAATAAATATGTGTAATTCATTTTAACAAAATTAGCATGGTTAATGAACCACTACCACTTGGTAAACCATGCTTGTTATGGTAGAACGCTTTCCATTACACCAACAACTAAGACACAAGTAAAACATATCACAATTGTTTATTTTAAAGACATCTTGGGCATCCCTCGTCGTGGGTTAGTTCATTGTATTGTTATTATAAACAGTGTTTTGTTTTTTTGTTCGAACTATATATAATATTTATTGACATCCTGAGCACCTCCTGGTTTGGATAAGCTCCTTGAATAGTTAAGATAAACAAATTGTTTGTACTTACGGTATATTTTATTTACGATTCTAACACAGTCACGTGCGTTTTCAGTATATAAGCTGAAAATAACGCTAAATAAGCACTCAAGATTTAATTCATACGCGCATAAAAGCTCGGGCCTATATTTTTTATACGATAAAATATAAACAACTGTAAGTTATTTCTTAAACAATACTGTCATCATCTCATTGATTAATGTTAACAATAAATGTGTACGGTTTTAACATGTTCTGATGACATCATGCTTTCTTCATGAATAATTAATGTATAGATTGCTTTCAATAGATTAAAGTACAGCCATTTCAAAGACATTAATCTAATATTAAACCTTATACTAGCCTATATAGAATGTTCTATCACCAAGCCTGGTCTGTATAGATTATTAACTCACAGAACCTGGTCTCTATCAAGGCTGTTATGTTTGATACATCAATTTGTTAATTAGTTTTGGTTTTATTTTTAGCTTCGGTGATTCTGTTCGCTAAAAAGGACATGTTTGTAACAATGAACGCTCTTTTTCAGGAATGAGGCGCAGTCCAGGACAGTTAACACTTTGGTCAATGAGCTTGTTTTTTTTTCATTTTTTACCAATACTTAAGAAATTAAAAACATGTCTTTAGATGCATGCACATATATAACAATTTCAATCGTATAAAGTATCATTACTCACCTATCAAAAGTCAAAATACATTATAAATATCTTGCGCAATACATATGAAATAAAAATCCAATTGGTGAAAAACCAGCTTTTTGACAAGCGTGAAGGTAAGTTTGAACGGTACCGTAGGCCTAGGTGTTTGGATAAGTCATATTCCACAGCATATTATATTCATTCTAGTCATATAACTAGATTAACCAAATGACAGTTCACAATCTCTCTCAGAACGTTTTCTCTTCTCTTGGATCAATGTATCAGTACTGGTACCGTTTTTTGGGGAAATTTTCTTCAGGAGTTAATGACTTTTTTAGTATGTACATTTCCCTCACTTTCTATTATTGGCATGCGGGTAGCTAAGACGATGTCACATTAACATTCTTAATTAAAGTTGTTATTTTGTTTCATCTCGTATATGGGTCACAGTATCATCATTAAAGTTATGTATGTTATTTTAATGGAACAAGGGAAATAACCCTTGACTAACTCAGTGACAAATGTTACCGATACACATCTTACAGACTGTTATACTATTGATATTGATAAATATTAAACGCATTTCAAGACTACATGTACTAGGTCTGGAAGTATGTACAAATAATTCTGACTTTGCCGATACAGCTTCCTAGCGATCAAAAACGTGTTTATTTCGTTACAATTAAATGTTTAATGGGGTTAGCACCGAAACCTTTCGTAACGATTGGCTTATGGGTCGAGTAAAGGTTCGAGACTTGAATTTAGCAGTCAATACATGTATAACACTTGATTCGACATTTTTAGGCTGCCTAGTTGAGAATTTTGTGAATAACTCCTTTTAGGGGATTTACTGATTAGAGAAATCGACAATCACAACTTATCTGCCAGGAGGGTAGTTTCTTAAGAACACATGAAGTACCTTTCTACTTTATTTGTCAAGGTTCATTATTTTCTATGTATAAACTCGAAAAAAACTATTACCACATAAATATTTCTCTCTCGCTTAATATATGTATTCTTGTGATTTTTTTCTTTGTCCGTAACGTATTAACCTCTTGGGCAGTGACCGGTTAGTGCCAATAACACATTAAGCGTTAACTGAATAAAATATATTTGATTATTTCCAATTATTGATCCACATTAGATCAATCTATCTATAAGCGTCAGCTTCTAGTCATAAGATACTTGTATATAATTAGTACATAAGTTAACCCCTAAAACCATCAACAATGTCAAGAAGACTTTGGTAACACATACTTGACGAAAAGCGCACGCCGGTTAAAAATTCCGGTATCGGTACAATTGCTCTATTGCAACACCGACGTAGACTGCTTACTCAGCTTAAATAACGTCTTCAAATTCAGAAGTATGTAGCGAATAATGCAACTTAAAATTCGACGCATGTTTTTAGTAATTAACGTATTTAGCTTTAATCAAGAGTACAATGCCATTGATTGTGTAATTTTAAATGAGAATTTAATCAAATTAAAAAGTTAAAAATTAATAATGATTAGTTTTGTCATTTTCGTAGATATCTAACAAAATAAACGTAGACAATAATGTTTAATATTTAAACCAAATGTAAGATCTATTTTTAAAATGTTAAATTATATGAATTAGAAGTCTTTATTTTATAAGCACTTCCATGGCTCTTCAAATTCTTAGGTTAATCAAACTCACGAGTTCGCATTTTTTTTTCAACAAAATACGCTGTGCAATTTACCTATACGACCAATTTACTTAAAAGTGCCCATCAAAATGAGCAAAATACAGAACGCAATAAATTACCATTAGCATTTAATTCTGTAACACCTGCCATAGCTGTACAGTATGCGGAACAATAAAATACATTATGAACATTCTACCTTAGTAAACATCTGTCTTCTACAGCAAGTGGTAAAACAAGTGCAAGATGTTTCGATAGTTGCTGTTTGGGAGGAGGTATGGAAATATGATCCTCTAGAGAGTTAAAATTGGAATGAACGCATCTTTAAACCAACAATTTCCTGGGTTATGCAAACATCGACGATTCCCTAAGTATAACTTGGTATTCACTCTTTTCTTGTACAGGGGCCAATTAGTCAACTTATATCTCCTTTGACGATAGGGTCTTCTCCATGAAATAATTTGCCAGTTCGTTTTGTAGACTAAGAATGTACTTCTTGTGGAACAAAATTTGTTCTATGTTTTTCTGCTTACAGTTGTATCTATATATTACAATGTAATTATAGAGAGACCCAGCAGTTTATAACTTATAATTTAGTTTATTGCCGGTTAAACGCAAAGTATGCTGAACTCTCAAAATCTAGTTTCCCTGGACCTTTGTGTGTAACCAGTACCCTTTTAACCCTCCAAAACGCCGACAACTTCTCCATGTATCTAAATAATAGCGGAACATCTAGATAATAGTCAAATTTTCATTGAAGGGAATAACTAGCTGGGCTGGGTTCATAACAAGCGCCCCTTCGGAACACGTGTCACGAAATCCCACACGCAGCCTACTGCGCCACAGACTCGATGTGCAGCCTATAAAGTAGCTTCATACAATGCATATCCCACATTGGTAGAGTATAGTTTCATTTTCAGTTGAAACGTAATGCCATGATGAGGTAATTATTGTTATTGTAAAAACGGATTTCTAAATGTCCCCGACAACAGAGATTTCGATGTACAACTATTTACATTTAAATTAATGTAAGACTAAAATCATGAATTTTAAGCATTACATATAATTGTCGCCATTTGCGAGCAAATAACTGATACAGTTAGTGCACTAGTTCGGACTATTCTAAGAATTATGACAACCTATTGTAAGCCCATGTGTTGTACTCAGAAATAGACCTCCAGTGTCAGGAAAATTCTTAAAGGAAGCAACCATTAACACATTTGCTGTAAGTAAACAGTACTAGCAAATCTAAATTATTCACATTTTAAATAAAGCACAGGGTCAAATCTTTGTAATGAAAAACTAATAGCGACCACGGGCCAGACAATTATAGTGTGTAAACTGTCTGAAAAAGCTTCATATAATTACACTTATAGACGTTAGAATGGTCTAGTGTACTAGCAAACTTATGTACTTGCGATTATTATAACTGATAAATAAATCCGTTTACTGACAATATTACAGTTGAAGTTTCGTAAGAGAAAGAAATGTTTGTAACAAGTTCTCTGTGTTTTGCCACGTGCGGTTTATTGTCAGAAGGAGCGTGACATTATTTACCCTTTGGTATGGAAGATGGTCCGGTGAAAATGTTTTACTTATATTCATTGATTGATAACTATTGTTTCAAAGTTTAGAACGTTGGATGTATATAACGCCACTTGTATGTAGAAGTGTCTAATACATGTACTCCAAACAAACAAATGTATAATTTGTAAGTATATTAAGTATCAAGGGCAATTGCATTACTTGATGACACTTTTAAACCAATCATCGTTAAAATCCCCCTTTGCATTTTGGCTGTGTGGTAGGGCTATGGTTTGGACTGTTTTTGTTCCTGTTATGTTTGCTTCCACCATTTAAGAACATTGTCTTGGTATTTTATTGTACAATTTTGACATCTAAAAATAAGTCTAGACTATCTTCCTTGTATATCCCTTGTTAGCTCTAACATTGGGAACTGTCCTCATTATTTATATAGTTATCCATAACTTAACATTTATTTAATCTTTTTCATACTTTACCCTAATGGTTTGAGACATTTTATTATCAATTACATCATCATTAACATGTTTAATTCATTACCAATATTATTATCAAATGACATAGGTGCACATGTGCCATTACAGTTTGTATGGAATATATCACGTGTTTAACTGCAGTGGTACACATGTGCAAAGATGACATTAATATTGAATAGTTTTTTATTAACTAATACATAAAAGTCATTTCAAATAACGATAATAGCTAATTTGTCTACCTACCAACTATCAGGTTTTTCAGTTAGATTAACATTAATTGGTTTCGGCGTAGCAAAGTTTTTGCTTTTTTGTAGGTGCATACATTTACAAGAGTTTTGTAAGTAGTTTTACTGACTTCCTAAACATTTATGGTGATTACATTCAAATGCATCATTGTTAGTATGTATTATTTTCTTCAGCAGGTTATCTCAATTATTTTGCACTAATGTTTGTTTGAAAACTATATTATATTTAAGTAATATTTACTTATAATCAGCCATGTTATGTCTTGAAGATGGGTTTCTGGTACAGATAAAATTATCATGTATGTTCATTGAAGTTTCGAGTTCTATATATCAATCTAATAAATGTTTCTATCATGTATTTAACCATTTGAAATAAATTATATTTACCACATAGAAACACTTCTCCCGATATGTATAAACATTTGTGGCAGATATTTATTTGATGAGGGTAGCTAAAAACTTTCAAATATATCGCAGAAATACGTAAAGCAAAAAGAAATGACAATCGAAAGTACATGATAACATTGTTATTGGAAAACATGCATTGAGTACAATGACAGTAGATTGACAAGATTTATCTTATTACATTATATAGAACACAAAAGCTCTATTTTATGTACGTTTTATTTCTTTGTTGTGTAAAATTCAGAAAGTGTTGGATATCGTATGACATATGCAGTGTCTTGATCATTGAACAGCAAACAAAACAATTTTACTCACTGCAAGTAGCATGTACATCTTTTGTTAAATTCAAAGAATGCATTGAATTGACTATAAATATGTCATAGATGTTATGACTAATGAGGACCATTGGACAACTTAGTTATAGGCAGAAGTATGAATGTATAAGTTATGTGTGTTAGTAGGCTGACCCACGCCAACTTGAAAAAAAATGTTATATTAAGACATAGATATGGCAAATTATTTGATGTTTTTATTTTTTTTTGGCTGTGAAAAGTTATTTATCAACTCAATAGTCATTCATATGCGATTAACTGGTTTTTGTTGACTCTAATTTCTGATGACAAATGTCTAAATTTGTGTATTTAGAAAGTACATGTAATGCATAAATATATTTATGAAGTGAATGCATCTGTTGCCAAATGATTTGTACAAATGGAAAGAGTCAGTTAACCTCGCATAAATTTATTTTTAGATGTCTGATCACAAGTTAGTAAAAGCTGAACGGAAGCGATTGTAATTTAGTCAAGAAATGTAAAAATTCCGAATTGCGTTCATTTCTGACAGTACATGACTAAGAGTAAAATAAAAGTTGCTCGTCTAAGTATAGGAGTGGCATTAAAATTGTAATTTCGTTTGTAATGAGCATTTTAGAATGATTGAGTTCAAAGCATTAAGTTTATCTTGAATGCTTTAGATAATTCATTTCCAAATACTAAAATCCTTCGTTAGAAACAATTTCAACTCTATGTATAGAGGTTGGCACCTTGAAACTGTAAAATTCAATAACGCATCTACCAATACGGCATTTTCAAGATAAAAGTCAATATAGTTTAAATAAGTAAATATGCATTTGAATGATCAAAATAAAAAATGTATAGTTAAAAGTTGTGTATTTGATTGCATCCGAAGTGTATTTACGAAAAAGATTGGGTGTGTTATATACTTAGTGTAGCCATTTTTACACATTGCCTATAAACCGTTTTGTAAATACATGTACGTACTCAACAACGTAAACATTTACAACGTTTTGGATGAGAATAACGTATACTTTCATATATCTACAATAAAATATCAAACCATTTGCATAACATGTTCATTTATATCAAACATTGTTATTTAGTGTAAAAAAAGTAAAATTAACCAATTTCCCTACGGTATATAGTAAACTTTTATGTAGCACTCTTTTCATTAACAGTTGGCATATCAGCCATTGTATCATTCATGTGATTAATTTATGGTAACCTCTAGTTACATTTTATTTGCGCTATTGAACAGGATATACGTATAAAAGACTGTCAAATTGTTGCCCCTCTATCAAACAACATGGCATATATTTTGCAGACACTTTATGTGTTTCGTCTTTCATTTTTTTGTAATAACATTTTTGTTTATAATTCTGTTTTTTCCCCGTCCCTTTGTGCATTGACAGAAAACATTAATATAACAAAGTATGTACATGTATACATCGGTCCTCCGAGAGATGTAATATTAAAGTTAACAGTATATATATATACATCAAAAATAAATATATAGATTTGTCAGCATTGATAATATACATCCCTTGTGTGCTTCATAGTTCATTTTTATTGTTATAGACTACCAAATGATCACAAGGTGTAAGGTAGACCATCACTGATGTATTCCACATATGCAGACACATTGTGCAAATGCCAAATACTAATAGATACTTAACATGATATATTGTGTCCATTCTAGTATGATTATCATTTTGTCGAGTTGCAGAAGTAACAACGACTGTCATTACATTATTTGACAAAATATTTTTATGTTTTGCATTGGTTTTATTAAATTTCATAGAATTTGCCATCATTGTGAGGAAAGTCCTCTGACATTGTGTTAATTTTATCTATTATATTGGGTTTAACGCCATGTCAACATAAAGCATGGTACGGCGGTTCAGCGACATGCACGATCCTAATTTGAAACAAGTTTCGAAATGGGTAAAGTAACTAGCGAAATTGATACAAAATATTTCGTGCAAGACATTGTTTACTATGTAATTATTCATTCTTAAAATTATGTCAAGAGACATTAAAGCTAAAATATTATAGATACACAATGCTAATGCGATTTGCAGGGCAATACAACGTGCTTTTCTATTTCTATTTTACCATATTGAGGCAAGTCCTTTGACTTATATATGTATATACATGTATATAAAAACATGGGTCATATAAAGAATTATAAACAAAACATATATTTATCTTTTAATATTGGTATATTACGAGTAAATTTAAACATAATAGTTTTATAAGTTAAACAAACTTAAGCCAATTTAATAACAATATTTCTACAATTTACATTACCATCATTGTTTTTAATTATCACTTATTTCGTTTTCTGTTTAAATAAATCACCAATTGGTTCGTTATAAACTGTAACAGCGGAATGGTTTAAACCTCAATATTACTTTTCCGTTTTCCGGGAACTGAAATTACCACTTTGAATTTATTATCTATTTTAGCTAACCTAAAACTATTGTTTTTAGATCATTGATTTTTTTTAATTTGCCTGCGAATTTCTTTCCAGTTTTAGGAAATCGTTGTGAGGCTGTAGATAAGAAATAAATTAAATAATATCGTCTTTTGATCAAGCATCACTTAAAAGAAATTATATGCCAGAAACCACTTATGTGTAGACAACATAATTCTGATAAATTTTATCTGGTGAGTTACATCTTCCTGTTACTCAAGGGAAATAGTTGTAATCTTCAAATATCACAACAAATGTGTTTAGCAATCCTGCCTGTGTAATACTAGTACTTGCCGTTTAAGTTTGGCATAATGAAACACAAACTCACATTTATAACAGTCTTACCAAACGAACGGACGATTTGATTGATACGCCTAATGTTTTACATAAAATTAGGACAGTGACATATTGCTTAGAAATAACTGATGTTTTTATCGTCAATTTTTTCAAAATTAGGCAAATTCAAACAAAAATGATTACCTTCCTAAGTTTTTATCAAAAACCTTTAACGCATAAACTGTTTTCAACATACAAAATAAATGGAATGGTTAATTTTAGATTTATGAAAACAATTCTTCTAACTATGAAACGTTCGAATATAACGTTCCGTCTACATCAAATATAGACTATCGTTTCTGCATTTGTAAATGTACTATTTTCAGTTTACATACCATCTCGTATATATCATCATGATGTTGTTTATTAAATTTTGACATTTTTGACAACGATATGTAATAAATAAACACGCAAAAAATATCGATATGAATATTGTTCGAATATACATGGTCGTATAGCAAGAACGAAGGTATAAAAGTAAGAAATATCTTCATGAGAGAAGTAGGCCTGCAATATCAAACACCTCTAACATAAAATTTCATCTTATTTGTGAATTGTTAATAGCGAAAGGGTATTTTCTGATTAAAGACGCCGAAGAAATGTTAAGTTCATTAAACAAAGTATACATATATAGGATTGTAAATAACGTTTAAGAAATGTTTGATATTTTCAAACACCGTTGTGTTATTGCAGAAAGATGAAACACCGGTATTCATTGAATGATAATTGATAGTATTATGAAACTATAACTTAATGTCTGATGTTTGTTCAGAAAATATGAAGACATATTTTATTTGACTCTAACTTGTTTATTTGATGGTGAATTATGTATTTTAAAGACAAATAATGTAAAAATAAAAGCAAGGTTTTTACAACAAATGAAAAATAAGATTCTAAGTATTATGGTTAAATTCATTAGTATAACATTGCATGTAAATTAATTGCAATAATAGTAAACATGATGTAGGTATTACGTCGAAACCAAGTTACTAGCATCAGGTGGGTAAAAGCCCTAAACATTATGGTAATGTGATTTTAAGACGTTGATAAACGTACATATTTAAATGCTTGTTCCCACCCAGGTTCAGTTGTTTACTTGCCTTATGATATACTTTCAAAGTCGATGCAAATTCAAACACAAAATATACAGAACGATGAATATGAACGTTTATATAGGGTATGACAAAAAAGGTTTAGAATTTAAGCTAACGAGAGATTAAAGAACTTTCAAAGTATATTTGAACGCTTGAGTGTGTCGATGAATTGTTTTGGAATATGCATTTTTAAACTAATGTAAACAATAAATATACTGACGTCTTTAAAGTGTATTTCTACTATTCAACAAACGTGTCCTACACAAATCTTTATCATATACAGTTTATAATAGTCAATGTGATTCTAATTCTTGTTAATTTTCAACTTTTCTTCTTTTAACAATTAATCGAATGTACTAAGTATTATACTTGAATGCATTTTAGTAATTATACTTTATAATCATTCGATCTGGTTTTCCCTCGTTCTCATAATTATTACTAATGCGATCATGATGTCACATTTTTTTGTCAGAGTTGTAACAAAGGCTAACCTTCCTAAGACCATTTGTCTCTACTGAATGGTATAACTTGTCACTAGAATCATTTCAATAGAAATTCAAAGTATTGACCATTTTGTTTGAGTCACAATTAGGATTTTATCAACTCTTAATAAGTTTTCAATTTGAAGGAACATTAATTGAATTTTTGAAACAAGTGTAATCGGAAATTTGTTCGTTTATTGCTGAATTAATTAATATACATTTTGAAACAGTTACAGTAGTAAATTTAAAAACACTTTGTAAATTGTTTAGCAGTCGTATTCGATGAATAGTATTCCTGGATAAAAAAGCGTCTAAAGACTCATCGATTTCTTAGAAAAACACGCAATAAGTTAAAAAAGAACATAAAAAGTTTAACAATACTGTACAGTAGTTATTTATCTATCAAATCTTTTTATTCTAAAGTACCAGCACAAAGTATATAACTAAGTAAATTATCACAAGCATTTAATTCTTTAACACCTGCCTTGGCTGTACAGTAACTGGAACAGTAAAATACATTATGAACATTCTATTCCAGTAAAAATATATGTCTTGTCTAGCAATCGGAAGATCTGTTCTGAAATGTATTATCTTGTGATAGTTGTTGTTTGGGAGTATGTATAAAAATACGATTCTCAAAAGGGTTTGAATTGGAACGAACACTTCCTAAAACTAACAAAGTCCTGGGTTATACCAACAACGCCCGTTCGAGTATGTAAATACACTTGTACAAATAAGTCTACGTTCAAACCCTCTGTACTTTCTTCATGTTTTGTTTTTGTAGACAATGTTTTTCTAGTATATCATCTGTCATCGCGTCATAACATGTTTTTCTAAACACTCCTACCGCATTCCTTGGAATTATAGACATACATGAATTTGATACGAATCGTCAGCCAAATATCGTTTGAATATTGTTGGAAAATAAATCTTGTTCAACTGACGGAAAATTATGGATAATAAAAATAATGACAGTACTAAGGACCCGGTTACACAGGGGGATCGGTGATAGATCGTTTGTTCGTTTTTCCAGTTAGAATGAAACCGACGAATATCGATCTAGCACCGACGTCTCCGTTAGCCAAAGATTAATCACTTATTACAAGCTATTGGGAAAAGATGAGTTTCATCCATACCCGGTTACACAAAAAGTTTGAAAAACAGTTACCGATGACAACAGATCAGATGAAAGAAATTAGTAACCGATTGAGGACCGCTTTAAGTTCGACGTATGTGTAACATAAAGTTTAGGTTAAATACTCATTAAGGTCAGTGAGGCGACTGACTGTCGCCATACGTCTTCAAATGGTTTAATAAGCAAGAGGTTAGCTTGACAAATGCATACATAGTCTAAAAACAAGAGAAACTATGATAATAATTTCATGATTAAATAATTAAGAATTGCACAGCGTTGTATTTTAGTCTAGTTGACGTTTGAAATAGTTCTTGTCCAAATAGTTGTGTTCAGGTGCACAATGACAGTTCAGAACTTTTCTCTATAGCTGCATTGACATGTAGTAGACACTAAACATTTACAAAGAGACAAAGTCTTCATTTCATCTCTGCTTTACAAAAGAGGATTTATTTTAACTCTAACCAGGGAGTTTCTATCTGTATAATTTATGACAGTGGTTTAAACTGTAGCATTTCTGTATTATTATTTATCAGTGGTATTCTAGCAGACCAAGGGACGAATTCTTATTTCCTTTCACTCATGCAGTACAAATGATGATTTATCTTAAATTGTCAAATAACTAAATCGCTAGCTTAGATTTAAAGCAATATAAATTTAAAATTTATCACAGTGGTAAACACTGTTGCATTTCTGCAGTATTATTTATCAGTGGTGTTCATCTGCAAATGTTTATATGTTCAAAGCAAGCGTTATGATTAACATTTGTGTGTAGTAATTAATTAATAAACGTCATTTCAGATAATATTTATAATTTATGATAGGCTTATCTATATGCAAATGCGTTTATATTAATTAAAATAATCTTTGTAACGTTTTTACTGCCTGCTGAATTGTCATTTAATGGACGTGCTTAGCTATTTACTGATTCCTAACACATTTTTGGTTGTACCATGAGAATATGGTATTTAAATAAACCTTGAGTATCTTTGTTGCATTAATTTATGATTATTAATATATGATTAAATACTTCTGTTGGGCGACATTTAATGACTATAAATAACATTAAATGTAATTGAGCAGAATATTTGATAAACATTAAAATGTGTATTTAAAAAGTATGCAATTGTATTTGCGAATATAAATGCACCTTTATATACAGACAAAATACATCTAGCAGATACTTATTTTGATGCGTTTGTATCATTGTTACATCTTCATGGTGTAGTAGATAAAATAAACTGTGAATTATAACGCTAAACTATTGGCTACGGGTAACATAAAACGTAGAAAATGTTGATTAATAAATATTTCTTGATTTTATTTAAAGTAGTGAAATAGATATTTCATCTATAACAATGGAGTCTCACGTTAATTTTACGTCACACGTGTGCAATAATTTGCAGCATATTTGTTATAAAATATATAGCTACGAATGCTTTGATAAATCGTACAATCAGATAAAGAAACGAGAAATGATGATAGAAAGTACATGATAGCATTGTTAATGGAAAACATGCATTGAGCACAGTGACACTAGATTGGCACGTTTAATTTTATTACATTTTATAGAACACGAAAGTTCTATTTTATGTGAGTATAATTTAAAATGTTTTGTTGAATTCATAAAATGGTGGATATATGTAAAGCCTTGATCATTGAACAACAAACACAACATAACGAGAAATAACATAGGTTGTTTGTCAGACCAATTCTGATAGTGAAAATTTGAATTATGAATGTGTTTATTTTGATGCATTTAAATATGTTATAGAACGTGTTATTGACTTGCAAAAACTGTAATCATTCTCGATTTCAGTAGACTCGTATACATGTAGAAATGCTTTTGAAAAAAAAAATCCTATACTAAGAAATACAAAGATCCGTTTAAACATTTTATAAAAAAATACAATTATGTTAATTAACTGCCAGCAAATATCTGTATTGAATTCAATGTGATAACCGTTACGTTCAGGGGAAGTTTAATCGACTTCGTTTACATGTGATTTCGATAATTAAGTGTAATTGTTACATTGCTTGAGAGGGCGTACGTATGACGGTTTGATAAAGTACAACTGCTACATCTCGATTAAGCGTATAATGGCTTTGCTCGTCGACTGAGTGAAGATGTCAATTTTTACTATTTGAATATGTTTCTCTGCTTACCTGAGAACATGTTTGCCTTAGCTTGATTGAGTGTATTTATGATGTCGCTTTAGAGAAAGCAAGTTTAAACATTATTAGATTGGGTGCTATTTTGATAGTACATTATAGATAGACAAGATTCATTGATAAAAAGAGTGATATTGCTCCATAGGTGTAAATTTTGGCAGTATTTATCATAGAGTGTCATAGCTTGGTTGAAACAATATGACTTTATTTAATGTGTACAGTTGCTACTTTGCTAAATGTTGTGAAGGTGTGACAAAGTTACCTATAGGAATCATAATCAATGTTCTCAAATGATTGATTCGTTATAACTTTCAATCACATATATATCTGCGTTTTGGAACAGTACAAATTTTAAAACATTATTCGCGTGTAGTAACAAACCATTCTTTTCACTAGACGATTTTTCAGCGCATAAAACATTATTATAACTAGGTTTACCCTAGTCCTCGGAGACGTGTCATATTAAAATTAACAGGGTGAATGTCAATGTACACCAAAATAGATATATATGCATGTTATCAATGATAGTACAAAGCCCTTGTGATTTGCACCACTTTATGTTATTGTTATTGTCGAGTTCTAATGACACCATGTAGGATTGTCAGTCCCATATGTATTACAGAGATTCAGAACTGTGTGTGCATCACAAAAGCTTTCAACTTTTATGATAAATTTGGTTCATTGTAACATAGTTTTAGTTGCATCATGTAAAGTCGTTACGATGGGTTTCATTACATTAATATCTGACACTGGCAATATATGTATATAGATAAGTATTTGTATTATACAAAACATAAACATAAAGTGGAGAGAAAAACAAGAGTAACACTGGCAAATTGAACAAATTTCAAAGTTTTTCTATTCAACGGAGAGAGCGAAGTAAAATTTTGGCAAAAGAAACAGTTTGTTTAAAATTTATATTGAAAAACTTTAATTTCAAATAAAAATGATTTGCAAGACCTTGTGTGTGTATTCCAATATCGGCTCACTTATAAAACTAACAGTGGTTTTTACTAGGAACAGTGCCGGCCGCCTATGACAATAATGGCATTGATATATTAAATGCCAATGTTACCATAACAATAGTAACGACTATCTCCTAGTGATCGTATTTTGTATATATACAATGTAAAACAAACCAATTTCCCTCTGGTATATAGGCAACAGTTTTCATCATTATTTGGCATATCCACTATTGTATCTCTCACGTGATCAATTTATTATGGTGTGCAATCGCACTTTTTATCTGCATTATTGAATAGAATGTATGTATAAAACATTATTATTAGTGTTGCCTTTATAAAAAAAAACATGACATATATTTCGTAGACGCTTGGTATTACTGTTTCCGTTTTCATTATTACATATTTTCGTCAAAATTCTGGTTTTTTTCGTCCCTTGTTGCAATGACAATAAGCATTGATATAACAGAGTAGGTATACAACACTCCTCCGAGACTAGAATTATTAAAGTTAACAGGATGTATATACATTAAACACAAATATATAGATTTGTTAGCAATGATAATATACATCCCTTGTGGTATTCGTCACTTTATTTTGTTGTAATAGACTACCAAATGATCGCAATATGTAAGGTAGGCCTCCCTAGTGGAATTCACATATTCAGACACATCAAAAAATGCTTCCAATTTATGATATGTGGTGTTTATTTGCTCGTTTCATTCATTTGAGTCCATTACGTGATGTTAAAATGGCATTCATTGTATAAGTTTTTAATCATCAGAATAATTTATCAAGCAAACAGTTTGACTTTTAATAAGACAATTATACAATACACTGATCAAATAGGTTAAATATTTCATAAAACGTATCCAAAAAGACACGGACATCAAATCCTTTCGCACATGACACTTTTCTATACAAACATTAATACATGTATAAACACTAACCACGAATAATAAATACGGTTACATTATGTAAAATGTAAAAAAATACAATTCATCTATTTTTTTAATTATACAATACAAGTACATTGTTCTGACAAATAATAAGCATAAATAAAATTCGAATACTTACAAATCTTACAACTCCTATTTTATTTTCATTATGTCATCGTATTTTTACATTATGGATTTTTTCGGTTATTTCGTCTGTGTACGTTTGATACTTAATGCAAGTAAACCACTGCAGACCTGTTTTTAGAAAGGTTGTTTCTGGTTGATAGTCAGACAACTTATGAATATTAGTCGATAATCAGTGAATTATTTTATCTATATATCTATATAAAATCTCATATTCTTTCATTTACCTTACATTGATACATTCAGAAATTTACATTTAAAAGGTATAAACGATATTTACTTTGTTTAAACATTAACCGATTGTTTTAGATAGGACATCAATTCAATAATAATATCTTTTGATCAAACATTACCTTGTGGAGATTATATACCAGAAACCTTACTTACATGCAGACATCATAAGTCTTATAAATAATATCTGATGAATTACATCTTCAATTTAATGTTAACAACTGTAATATCTTAATATCACTACAAGCAATCTGTTATACAAATGTATAAGCTATTTGTTTTTTGTTGAAATTACATGTAGTAATAATGAAACACACGCGTACACTTTGAATCTAACACAGATACGGACATAGTCACACAAAGTTAACATATATCAGATATATATATTGATAAGTACGCTAGTTGCATAATCTAATATGCATTCCATCTAGGGTCAAACGCCAGCTTTAGGATTTTTTTCAGGGTACGCTTTCAGTAAATGCAACTAATGGATATACTATGAAAAAATATTACAGTACAACTATTAGGCTTCTTGTAATAAGTAATATTTTGTAGGTAATTATATTTACAATTAATGTTAACAATTAATCTATAATCGAGAGTGATCATCATTTACAATGAGTCTCCAAGATGTAAAAAAGAAATTCTTATAACCCTTAATGACCAATGTCGAGTGGTATCATAGTTGTGCAGCGACACGTACCACAACAACACAAATATATATTTGTTTATTTACATAGTCAGGAAATTATTTGTATGTTTGACGTCAATACATTGGCTTTGTGATTATGATTGCTTATTTGTTTCGATAAAAATCACAACCTGAGTTTGTTTTTACCAAACAAGAATAAACACATAAGCAACTAAAAAGTGTGTTCCTTTTATGAGCAGATTAGATAAAACGCCTTTTACGAAAATATACACGCATAATAAAAAATGAATAAAGTTTGGAATATGCTTGCATTGCACCATAAGAGTTACCAAGACATTTCTCTTCTCTGCGTGCCAGTATGTCGTCATAACAGGGCCAATAATAAAGAATCTTATTATTAAACCAATACATTTGTATACGGAATAATTTCAATCTTAATAAAATCTAACCCCATCGAGATAAAGTTTATTAAATTTTGACATTTTTGACAACGACATGTAATAAACAAACATGCATTTCCTGGCACAATATCAACACTATTTATTAATACACATCGATTTCCTACAATATCAATTTATACACGTACCGCTGGCAGAGTAATCCTAGAGCCATCATGATATCAATTCCTAGTTATAAATGATGAGTATAGTCATTATAAAACAGGATTTGGCTTTCATCTAAACAAGAGGGATATGCTGGCCCTTTATCGTTCACATGTATGACCAAGATTTTAATTCTAGGTTACTTTTATTCAAACTTGACCTAAAATAATCAAAACAAATCTTTTAGACCAATTTCGAAGATATTTGGATCAAAACAGTAGCCACTAGAGTGTTAACAAGATTGTCCCCTTATAGCTCCTGTGACTTAGTTGTTATCATCAGAGATGACTTGTGTTCAAACTAATCCAAACAATTACCTAGAGAAGCATCATTACAAAGTTGTTTGATGACAATTTATGCAAAAATATGACCAATAGAGTGTGCACAAGAACGACAGACAAACGACGACGGACATCGGAAATTCAACGACCCTAAAAGCAGTATTTGATATAAAACGTTTGAGCGGTTACTATTCCATTTTCTTTTATCGTAACATTTATTGTTTAACAAACATATAGCGCATTAATGCAGTTCTTAAAAAGGCAAGTAACATTAACCAGATAGAATTTCTAGTGGTTTGGGTTGTGAATCAGCATTCAAATATTGCTTAAACGAATACTAGAAAACACACCTTTATATTATATTTAAGTGTAATAAACAAAGTTCCAAATATCTTTGATGTTAGTAAACATTTTGCCTAATAGCACTGAAGGGTAAAATTCCGATATACATCATTTGATAATCTATAGTATCATAATACAATAACTTATCTTTTGATGTTTGTTGAGAAAATATGAATGTAGATTTGTCAGTGCTATAATAATATATATATAATGCTTGGATACATGTCATTGAAATATGCAACAGTATCGGAACATTATATTTTTATTGTTATAAACAGGCTTACTAGAATACTTACGACCCTTAAGTGATCATTTTATATTATACATTTGTAATTCCAAAAGTAGTGCATTAGTAATAAATCCAATTAATTAAGATTTCATTTGCATTGAAACAATATGATTAGACTTAAACTGAAATATATTTTATTATCACACAGCGATACAAACTCTAAACGATGGTTACAAGGTGATTATTAATTACCATGATCAAGAAAGTACTTTTCCAAGTCAGACACATAAAATTAGAGGTAGATACTCATTTTCAAACATTCAACTTACGATACAAGTACAAAGTTAAATGAGTTTTTGATAACGCTTGTTACAAAGTATCGTGCAAACTGGATTATATAGTAATTGATTCATCATAATTAAAACTTCTAATTATTAAATACTGAATAGTAAAAGTGTTTTTCAATAAAAAAAACATGTTTCCGGTACTAGCAAGTAAAAATGTAGCATTGTTTATAGCGGTAATAAAAATACATTTTTAATTCCAATGACATTTAAATACGTTTAAAGTAAAAACATAATTTAAATTGGCAATCTATTGGTAATATCTGTGACGAGAACTTGATATAGAAAAGATTGATGCATGCGCCAATATCCCATATAAAAGTAATAAAAATGTGACGTAATTTAAGTACATAAATTGAACAACAGATACTTTTTATATATTTGTTTGTTCATTCAAACTAATCATCATTTACTAAACTAGTAAGTTAGCGTACATCATAGCTTCAAGGATATCCATTGGTATCTTCACTTCTATTTTATAATGTGTTTCCGTGATGCAAGACATTGTTTGACTTCTTTGATCTTTTAAAGTTATTTGATTACACAATTAAGGCTAGCACCAATGGATGTTTTATTGCTTGCAGTCGTGTGCATAATTGCATCAAAAAGCCAAGGACATAATCACGAGGTTATAGATGTTCAGGTCCATAATAATGGTGTGTTTCGAAACAAAGAAGTTTTTAAAATACAAAACATGAAATTTAAAATACAGATACACTTATACTTTTATGAAAGTGAAATCAAGTCGTAAATTCATATTCATTTTAAAAGTAACGGAGTTCACAACGAGTTTTTTTATCAGTTTTAATCTTTAGTAACAAAACATCTGAGATAAAATTGTCACGTTGTGTCCGGTATAATACATGCTTGATTTTTAATTGAATACGATGTTATTCAGAATCAATAAAAT
This sequence comes from Mactra quadrangularis, assembly GCA_025267735.1. NCBI lineage: Eukaryota > Metazoa > Mollusca > Bivalvia > Venerida > Mactridae > Mactra > Mactra quadrangularis. The sequence continues at coordinate 57,516,515 of CM046303.1, read as the reverse complement.
CTGGACTATTCTAGGCGTCGTGATACTTTTATTTACTGATCACTGTCATGGTAGGGTTTCAGCACTTTGGTTATACTAGTTATTGTACGGAACAATGTTTTTAAACATTTACATAGTTTTATTATAGAATATTGTATTACGAACTTGTGTAACATTCTATGAATTCGTTTAATGACAACTTTAGTATTTTAGGTATCTGAATTGCTGTATGAAATGACGAATATGCTTGAAGATAACATTTTACCAAGAACAAATTTTAGACAAATCCTTAAGTCACGCTATTTTCATACACTTGTAATGGAGATCTAGTGAAAGATTGAATCAAATATTGATAAATTACATCAATAATAAAGAAGATGTTATTTCTTTCTAATAAATTATAGGTTCTAGTTAGTGTACTTTAAAAGTAATTGTCATTGTAAAAGATTAATGATAAACAATAACATCCCAAAAACACGAGAACATTTTAAAAACATAAGCACATTAATTCAACATTGTAATATCGTATTTTTATATGCACTTACGTTCAGTGGTAACATTGATCCATCTGGACAATTCGATTACCAGAAATGGAATCATGTAGTCCATTTTGATTTTATAAAGGTACGCTTTTACCGCTTTTATTAAATTGCTCATGTAGATCAGAAGTACATCACTGGTATCAAAACATGTACTAAACTGTGTTAAAATTAAATTTCAATGTTAAAGTTACGTCAAGCATATTAAATGATAGTTTAAAAAGAGATGGTAAATTAACTTGGACTGGCTAATAGTGATACTTCTTTTGAAAGGTCAAGACACATAATGCAGATTTCTCAATGTTGTACAAACATATGCTATAATTGTCTTTTGTTTTTCATTGGTAGCTCTTCTAAGCTCAGTATGTAAGTAAAGTATGTTACATGTTCAGAAGTAATTACTCAAATGTATCAAAGTGATATAACAGACCTAAATATGAATCATAAAGTACAGTGTGTTTATAATGACCTGAATCAAGTCCAAGCAGGTGTTTATGTAATTGAACTAAATTGTTCACAGTTGGTATTTTTGGTTTATTTTTTTCTATCACCAACTTTAGTTAATGTATAATCAAGAACAGAGTTTAAGTAAGAATATGAACAGTTAGCTAAACTACATTGTGAGTTTTATACATTATAATTACATAAACTTATACTGTTTATAAATAACGGGTAAGTCTATTAATTCCAAAAATAGCGGAAAATTATATCGGAATTTTGGCGTTGCAGTTTTAGGTTCATAAAATTTATGTTTACGAGGTCTCATAATAGATTTTTACGTTTCAATCAGCTTCCATGTGGTCTTTGATATATTATACATGTGATGACATTGATTTCGAGTCCAGTTACGTCAGATTCAAAGCCATGCGTATTTAACATTTCACCTTTCATATCAGAGGCCTCCAAACGTTTTTGATTGATACAAAGTTTGCGTAAGCTATCCTTTTTATCTATCGAAACATTCTAGTCCCTGTACAATTATTGTCATATTCAAATATACCAATACATTTTTTTACTCTTCAATTTATATAATTCTAAATCCAAAATTAGGACATGATGTAGGATAAAGATACTCCGTCTATTTATCAAAAAATCTATGTCAGTATAATATTTTTTTTGTCTGGCAAATCTAATATAAGTTTTCTATTTAGCGGTTTGATTTCGTCCAAGAACGTTGCACTAGCATAAACATGAAAACCTTTATTGTTTCATGCTTTCAATACATTTAACATAGCCTAGAAATGCTTTCCATTGTGATTAACGTATAACCTATTTGTAAGAGATGTAATATACATGTATTCAACAAAAAGGTAACCAACTTTAACGAGTAAATATAGAATTTGAATCTACATAATGTCTTTAAGTACCTTTAATAAGCCTACTTTAGGTTTACATATATTGCAGTGGCATGGCAAGTACGAACCCTTATAAAACTAATTATTTTTAAGATGGACAGAAGTACACAGAGTATTTATCAAGAAAAGCACACTAATTATATATTTTCTATTCATTATTTACAATGACTACTTTTACATTGTTAAGCCTAACCATACTATGTACTTAAAAACTATTACAGAGTTACGTCCACAGACATATATATAGGTATTTCTTCCAATTCTCTTGTACGTTGTTCTATAAGTAAATGACATGTTATTCTAAATTATATTGTAAATTATTCATAGAACATCCAATTTGTTGATGGTGTAATTAGATCAACACAAGAATTCATCTCTACTACTTTAATCGCTTTACCGTTATCTATTATTTAAACTAAATTACTAGTATTGAAAATCATTATATAGACCATTATAATGTGATGCAAGCACTAAACTAGGTTAAGTTACTGGCACTAATTAAAGGTAAACTGAGTACGTGCTTTTGTTTGGTCCAAACTGGTATTGTCGTAAATACATACAGTACAAGGTATACGTTTGACAGCGACCTTATGTGATTCGTAGGTCATGCCGTTTTCAAGCGTGTCATCATTTTTATCATTCTATTTCACGTGATAAATGTTTTTTCCTTGTGGTTTTTATACGCTGCAATGTAACGATGTACAAATTAAAAAAAGGATATTACCATTTCGCATGGTAGTTCTGGTATCAGTTTTTTTGCAAATGCTTTAGAATTTAGACAAATTAAATGATTAAACAATAAAAAAAGATATTATTCAAACTCAACATTATGGGCATGCTGATATTGAATAAGTAATAAATCAATAATTTATATATTAATTAGATTTTAATAATCATATAGACACAACCATCAAAGTATACAATTAAGCATCCGGGGTTATTTGATATATTTGAATGTTTTTAATAACTTAACTAACATCAGCCCAAACATTACACATTGTTCGAGCATCTTAATACTACATACTGACCATGACGTGCGTTCCTGGCGTGTGTCTGATTCGCTTTCTTATATAAATGGGAAAATAATTTCGGGAGTAAAGTTACATTCGGAAGAAATATATTATAATAAGCATAAATTTTGTTGTAAAAACAATAAAGCTCTAACACTGGGCATATCATTTTCAAAACTAAACGTGTTATCTTCATGGTGGTGTCACAAACGCTTTGGTTTTGTATTTAGTTGTTAAGTGAGAGCATTTGTTTCTACTATTTTATTCCATCAATTATCATTAAGTGCTGAATCTCTTATCACAAGTGATAGAGCAGACTTTAAGTCAATTTAACAACTCATATATAAGAATAAATGAGTCTAGAAAGTGATATAGCAATGAATATCATTAATTTAAAACTCAGTTCTAATCTTAAACCTCACAATAGGTGATTTTTAACTTGACTTGGCGATTTAACAAAATAATAGTCTAACAGTCAAAATAGGGATAAACGAGTATATTTAGAACTAGTCTTCTACTATCTATATAAAATCAAGTAAGTAATATCTACGCACTTGTTCACTGAGCCATTCATATTGAATAACTAATTATGTTTCTACCAGAATTAATACTTTGAAACAATAGTGTAGACTCATGTGTTCCCCCATAAACAAAAGAATCCAAAATTAAAAGTACAAAAACATGCCATGTTTTGAGTATCGATTTAAAACCGGGTCGATAGCGCAATTGGTAGCGCGCCGGGATTTGGAATCTCGTGTCCCGAAGGGGGCAAGGGTTTGAATCCCACCCGGGGAGGTTATACCCTTCTATGAAAATTTGACAATAATATCAATTTTCCTCCAATGATTAGATAATATGGAGAAGTTTCCGGCCTTGTGGAAGGGTAGGTGAGTACTGGTTATAGACAAGGGTCCAGAAAAGCTAGATTAGTTGCGCTTGACGCCTTAAAATGACCTAAATTGTGTTGACACGGCGTTAAATAAAAAAAAAGATATTTATTTATAATTAAATATACACATATAACAACATGCTTATTGTATTAATTACAACCTAATTCTGACCCTATTGTAATTAAAAGTGTTTTATGAACTCGACTTAAATTTCAATTCAAGCAAACATACAAATGGCATTCACCATTTAATGGTAAGTTCAAGTTGCAAAACTTGATAACTAACTAATCGTTAGAAAAAGTGTTGATTAAAAGCAGAAAGTGGAACGAAAGGAAAGCTTATACCAAGAGTACAATTCAATGTACATTTTAATTCCTGTAGTGCTTGATTTAAAAATTAATTTAACTGATGCATTTCATCAGTCAACAATATATTTTTAAATCAGAATAAAATATTATCAAGTTAAGAAACTGGACAAAATACAATTTTGTCATCTCTATTGCTAGTCTATATCATAAGGCGGGCATATGGTGCAATATTTGTCATCAAAGCCTCCAAGGAATTACAGATGGACGGAGTCAACAAGTCCACAAATACATGTTTACAACGATGTTAAGTAATTAAAACACACTGAGAAGGACAGTTTTTTGCTGAAATGAATAAATGATGCTAAATAATAACGGTACAAATTTTACTGGTTTAGTGATATTAAAGAAAGCCTATTTATCAAGTGTCAGAAAACTTGGCACAAAAATAATTAAAAGCAAGAAATGTACAATGCAATGTGCCATTTTTTTGTTGTTGTCGTCTTTCATTCCGTACAGAAATATCGATTTTAATAGTGTTTCAATGCATTTTTACCGATATTCAGACTAATTTGTCAATCGTCTTAGAGTTTGACCATGTTTTTACTATTTTTATGTTTAGGGACATGAGTCTGATATTGACCAATCAAAAAGTATTTTTAGTATGGAGGAAGGAGGGTATTTTGCGATAAAGTTTAATTTCGTTACCATTTAAATGAACTTTAGTAATTTGAAAAAAAAATGTTTTCAATAAGACCTTTAAAGCAAACGTCAAAATAACTTTATTAAGCTTTAAAAAAAGTTTTGTACATTCTAAAAAATCAATTTCTACATGTTGAATAAGGGCGAATATATTAACCTAAATATTTCCACTTATAACACAAATAAAACTAATGATTTTTTTGTGGATTTTCAATAAAGTGGTACTTATTTTAAATCTGTAAGAGTATTATCATGTAAAATCATTATAGAATTAATGGGTATTACTAGGCAGTGTAAATATCACATCCTGGGAAACTTATCTATTCTTATATCAATGAAAGAGTTCTCGTTTGTTTACGTTTATAATGATAAAAATCTCGCTGGAAAAGAAATATCTAGGATTATAAGGTAAATTAAATATCGCATGATGAATGATCACATTGCGATATTGTAGAATTTATTGAAAGTTAACATGAATTACAAGGGTATTTTCACAATTAATGACTTTGTTGCAAGTGCGGAACTTAGAATTATCTAAATTCAAGGAAACGATTAAAGCTCCATACAACCAAATAAGGACCGTGCGCTACGATCATTTTTGGACTGACAACAATTTATGTCAAGAAGATATGCTACCAACCAACAGAAGGAAGACCACATCGACTTGAAGAAAAAAACAAAATAAACATTCTTCGGCTTTCATAAAAGCTGTTATATTTTGTCTTAGTGTCAACATATTTAATTTCCGTTTAATGAAGTTAATTTACAGTAAAAATGCATTGACATCGGTAATGGTTGAGTATACTTTGTTCGTTGATATTTTAGGGAGCAACTTATCAAGTGAAATCATCTGTTTGTTATAAGGGACATAAAAAGAAGTAGGGGATACCATAATTATGATTATACTTTTTTAACTTTTCAACCGGTGTTACGAGATCTAATGTAACAGTATATCTGAACAGAACTTGAGCGTGCATACTTTCAGTATATATCACACCAAAATATGTAATGGTATCTGCATGAATCGGCTTAAGCTATTTACATTTTTCAAGAAGTTAAACTCTCGCGGGAACAAAACTTCTCCTACTTAAATTAAATCTCACAAGATGAACAATAACATGACTTTAAAATAAACAGTATTTTTACGTTTGTAGAATCAAAGGTCAGGAGGAATTACTAGAGACAACAATGTCTACAAATAATGACTTTGTTGTATACGAGTATATGTATAACATCCACTGAAGTACTTTAAGCTATACGCTATAGTAATGTTAATAATACAGACAAGTTTACCTATTATCTAAACTGTTTTACACAAAAAGTCTGACTTTAAAAACGCATTCGTTGTTTGCCCTTTTACTTGTTAGAGTCAGTTTTTACAGCTTTTTAAGTTCCCATAAATGCTTCTCTAGGCTTATAAGACAAAATATATTTCATAAAAATATCACCATCAACAGGTTTGTATTTCTTATGGTGATATGGACCGAAAGGGCAAACTTTCGATTGATGTACATAAAAAAGATTATGAAACCGTTTTAAATATCAAACTTGAACAAGATAACATTGTTTCATAAATGTTAACCGTGTTGAACTGTCTAATTTTCCATACATAATTGTACTTTGCAGTAATATTTCAGACATATCAAATGCAATACTCGAGTACAATAAGTTTGAATAGCCCATTAGTAACTTCAGCAGTTGACTCTAGTGTAATAAGGGAATTGTGGTTTACCAAATATTGATTAGTGAAAACTGCAAGTCTCAAGATTAACATCACAACATGCTCAATCGTAATTAATTGCTTTATTCATGAGGATAGACACGCAATATGAAATCAGGTAAATAAGCAATAAGATAGATAAAAAACAGACTATCCAGTAGTTTTTATTTGAGTTGTGTTTTGATCTGGACGTGCCATAAAAAATACAAGATCGAATGTTTACTCGCAACTTGACAGACTATTAAATATTCATTTACTTAACCAGATATCAGAGGTTAATGTATTTCTCATTAAACGTGGTAAGTTATCCGTTAAACCAGGTATTACTTTTGGGAGTCTGTATGTTAGGCTGAAGTTAAACAGTATTAATAGTATGATCATAATTATAGGTTTTTACTTTATCATTGGCAAGTATTGTATATTGAAATAAGATATTACACCCACTAAAGTCAGCATGGACATACCACGTGGCAAAACGCTGTTTTACCTAATAAAAAATTAACCAATCTAATTGACCATATTTAAAAACGTTCAATTGACATTATGCCAGACCATCCATCAATAAATATGTATAATCCGTTCACAAATGAAAGAATTAGCGTAAACTAAGACAAAAATAGTCACATGTCTTTGGACACAGATGATTACTTTGTTTAAATTATCCACTTGTCTAAGGGCGTGGCTATAGTAGCCTCGGCGTAATGTCAATTATCATCCACAAGTAAAATAATTTATTTCTGAAGTGTTGAAGAAGTATGAGGCCTTTTGGTAACTTCGTATTAAGAATGATGTTTGATCTAATGTTTATTGTTTTTTATGTATTATACAATATGTTGATGATATATTGTAATGTTAGCTCAAATTAAAGTGTTAAGCTTGATCATACCATGCATTATGTCAAAGTAAACATTTTATCAAAATGATCAATAACAATCAAACAAACACTATTTGAAGAAGTTTAATGTTCAAGATTTAGTAATCAACAAAGCTTTCCAAAATAACAAATAAACTACAAAAGGAAATTCAATATTTTAGACTTGTTTGTTTTATGGTGTAATCCAATACTTGAAGAATACAGTTTAAACAATAGAACAGCAACAACAAAAGGGAGACAAATTCCGCAAATCTCCCACATTGGTAATCTATGACTCAATACAAGAACTTGAGGTAAAATTGAAATACTACATGAATTTCTGCTTAATAATTACTATTATTAAAGTTAAACAGTGTATAGAAATGCTAAATGAACTATATACTTATTTACCTGGGAAGAGTGTACAGAGTTGGTAGTACGACACTGTTCATTAAATTTTGTTCTTAGTTTGTACTATTATATGCAGCTACTTGATAACATCGTTGAAAGAGTACATACGTTGATGACCAAGTATATATATATAACTATAGATTTTATAACATAAATTTCTTTTTTTTCATTTGCATTCAAATGACTATAGCGGAAATATTTTCTGTAAAAATGTTTTTTCGCATATTGATCTTAAAAAATAGCCAACAGAAATGTATCGTTGCATAGAAAGAAATAATTTATACTACCCGCCAAAAATGTGTTTACTATACATTTAGAGCTACTAAACATATTAAACTTGTAGTATAAATCAGCAAGGTGTACGCCGTATGTATGGCATTGGGTTGTCTAACTTTTAGCATTTTTATATGACTTTTACCACTGTATGAATATTTTTGTCAAGTAATATATCAGCATATTTAGACATGTTACATAGTTTTACATTGTAAGCAGGGTTCATCCAATATGAAGAAAAAGATGATTCATATATTTTTAACTGCAATTAATTGTTTTTCTGCCTATTAATTAATGAAGATCTAATTATGCCGGTCCTGCATACTATTTTTTACACGTTACCAACATTTTTTCGCGTACAAATTACTTTATGATCTTTTTTATTCCAACCGATAATATACATTTTAATGCATGGGTGAAACAAACAACAAATAAATACGATCATAAAATCAGCAAAACTACAAATCTCATCGACATATTCAGGGTTGTTTCGGTTTAGATAAATAGTCAAATTGCTTCTCTCTTATAAAACATTCAAGGACAAAAACTGTATTTCATCTGTGATATTGCTTGTAGTGTCCCAGAGCAACACTTCAGTTTTGTTGTAATTATTGTAATAGCTTTACAAGACTCAACATTACAAACAAGTTTCTGTTGTCTTCAATTTGTTACAATTCCTGTGTGAATCGTGTAAATAATCGTCATGACTCGAAACTTGATGAGAAGAAATAACATAAGCAGACCAGTAAATGATACGAGTGTTTCATCAAGAGAGTGTTCTCTTGTGAGCTTTTAGTGTGTATACCAAGACATTGTTATCGTTCTGTTTCATAACACTCATATAAGTAACATCTTGACTTTAGTCAAAGCGATTTATCATGCAAAGATGGTTTATAATTAATATTATCTTGTAAAGTTCCACAATAAAAGCCACATTGGTTATAACAAAATCATGTATATTGAAGACTTTTACAAGGTTAAGCTACACAACAACATATATAGGTCAACTATGTATAGATACATATGCAGCATTTGACTAAATAATTCCTACAATTGGTACAAATGACGAACATTCCTAATAGTTATTTACATTATGTCAATCTCAATAGTTGTAACAGTGATGTTTACTATGTTGGAAATTATGTAAATAATTTGAATACATGATCGAACTAATTAATGAGGTTCTTTTGAGGTTTTCTTGGAGCGTGTATATAGACTAGTAAAGTTTATATATACAATAAAGGTGTTAATTTTAGATTAAATTCACAGCTAGAATTGACATTACATCGGACCTGTCATTTCTAAATATTGATAACCCGTTCACAAGTGAAAGATTATTGTATACTTCGTATCGGTTTCAAACATTGGACACATAGGATTACTTTGTTAAACAATGAAGCCACTTGTTTACGAGCGTGATTATAGTAGCCTCAACGTAATGTCAATAAGTAAAACATCCGCATCATTCATGAGTACGGAGTGAGTTTGCAGTTTACTAAACGATCGCTTTAAAGCAACAAACCATATTATTTTCGAATAAGTTGATATCTAAATTATAATTATTTTAAAGCAAATATTAGGGCATATTATAGTTGTAATGAATAAACATTATCTTGACCTAGATTGGGAAACATCTCCTAAGCTCATTACATCACTTACGACACATATCTTACCTCCATAGATAGAAAGTTCATATCTGAGCATAGTGTAAACTAGTTTAAATGGTTATAAAGACGAGTTTAATGCTATGCCAAACAATTATTTTTAGCCTAAAACAAGCCTACAGCAAAAAAAGCACACAAACTTAGCTTTTGAAAAACACTTGTTTTGTATCATAAATATTTAAAAAAGTCAAACGTTTGGTGATGCTGTAAATTGCTTTGTTTTAATATTCAAATTAAATTATCTAATAGACCTGGCTTGCAGCATTGTCTGTTTTTTGTTATGACCAAATCAGTCGTTTTGAATGCTTTGAACGATGTCTGTAGTTGATAGCTAATTGTATGTCTCTTCATAATGTCTTTGTAGATATTATAAGAGATGTAATTGAACAGAGACAACCAATTTAAAACAAGACAACTTACTAAGTATTCATGTTAAATGTATAGGCTAGAAATTTTGTACGCTTGAGGCGTTGCTTTTTGTGAGAAAGTTTTATTGTTGTTATGTTATAGTCTAAGTCTAGTTAAGGTTGTTTCAAAGCTTTATGTTGGACTTTATCTTTAATATGTGTTTTATAGATTAAATAGAAATTTGTCTATTACGTTTAAACGTTAAAACGAAATGAATTCATCATGACATTTTGCATTAAAACTGCAACACTAGAACGTGCGTTGTTACTCATCGTAAAGCCCTTTTTATTTTTAATAAGAACATACACTGCTGTTTACGATATTATACTCTTTCCTCGTTTATAAATCATGTCAGTTAGTTAAATGAATATTTACTACTTTTGTTAGAATAGATATAAAATATAGCCCTCTATGCTTTAGAAAAAAACACAGACACATGGTTATGAAGAGTTTGCCATTCAAATGTTCGTGCCTATGTGTATTCTAAATCAAAACATAGAGAACTGAATACATAGTTTAAAACACAATTATACAGTTCGTCTATTAGATAACTGATATGTCACCTTTGTGATAACACTTTGGTTTTTTCGGCAAGAAAAATATGAGAGTGACACTAAATACCACCGCTACTGTGACTTTTTATTACTCTTTTATAAGAGATAATGCTACCAACAGTGGTGGTTGCTTACAAAGAAAACATCCAACATAATTTTATATAAACCAATATATTCAGAACTGAACGGTTGGGGTTCATATTTAGTATTTTTTATACAATCAGGAATAAATTTCTAAGAGGAAACAATGGCTAAAACAGACGTCATTAAACTATTTTTAACATATAATGATTGTAAATATTTATGATTAAACATTGTTAAGGTCTTTTCAAACCTTAGACAATCGTCGTTGCTTTTCTAAAATTGATATAGGCCTAGATGACAAAACTTCTATATAATGATTAACAAAACAAACAATAGATTGAAATCCAAACACAGATGCTAGCTGAATAAATTCGTTAATTCGAATTATGTACGAGATGATGTGTGAATTATATATATGAGTATGTATTGTTATACGACACGAAACAAATTCCCTAGCGACAACAAACAAATGACCAGGAATCACGTATTCTTCCTAATGCTAGGAATAAAAGAATGACTTCAGACATATGCTATATCAAATTGATAATGTTACATTAGATATCGTCTGTGTTGTTGTAATGCCACAATGGCAGACGTCTATGTCATAAAATGAATCTTTACAATGTAAATTATTATATCATACTTGTAAACCAAGCTTCTTAGGCACTTTTATTCATGTACATAAACACATTTAAAAGTATTGTACAGTATAACAAAATAAATGATAAAAATTTTTTTTTAAAAAAACAACAAAATAAAACATGAAGACTGCTCAAGTCACAAATTCAAAACTGTAATTGAAAAATAAGGAAGAAGCACATAAAAATAAAATACAAGTAAAACTTAAATGTTTTAAAGTGACACTGGTATTAAAATAATACGTCAAGAAAAACTCTCAAATAAGTGAATTTTGAGTATTCTGTCTATAATTATGCTCCTTTAAACAGTTCTTAACAATAAGATTCTAACCATGGTGAAGCAAAACAAGGTTACTACATTGGTAATAAAAAAAGATTCAAACCTTCAAATCATTACAAGTGAACATGCACATATGTGTACATGTAAAATCAAATTAAATAGGCAATCGCAGTTTGCACATTTATTTGATTATTTTATAAAAAAATGTAACATTGCGATTATTTAACATGCAGATGGCTAAGCATAAGATATGCCTCTGTAAAACATTCGTGCAAATTAATGTGCAAATATGGTAGTTAATCATAAGTATATCCAACATGTTGACAATATTTTTAAAAATAGTCAAAATTATGTTTATTTAGCTAAAACAAATTGATAATGGAGCTCTATGTCGATGAGGTACCAGACAATGGGACAAACATTATTATGTTGTTTTTAATATCTTATATTGTTGCTACATATATCAATTACAATGTTATATTACATTATTTTATGACTATGTCTGAAACTACTGTAACATAATATACAACAATAAGATGATTTCAGTATAAACAATACATTAAGCATCATACTATTCTATTATATTATCTAAATTACTTCATTGAAATTACTTCAGTTACAATGGCATAAAACTAGCAGAACGCAATTCCTAAATCTCTCAAAGTATCAAAATTTGTTTATTTCTATAATTCGTGTACTGGTGGTCAATGTCAAAATGTTATTCTACTGATATAGAAGTTTAAATGGACGAAGGAACGTTTATGCTATGTTCCAATAGTTTCAATAATTATTTTAAATGTAGTGAATCGTATTAATAAATTGCACTTTAATAAATAGTTTGTTTGGTATACTGTTTGTTAAAAATATTACGTTTTTCGTACACACTGCATTCGTATATTGAGTATACAAGATAATGACATTCAAAATGTATTGAACGACATATGAATCCCATTCATGGTAGAAACAAAAGCTTGAAAATACCTGAAGTGGTCAAGTACGTCTAGCAGTATAGCATCAAAAGAACCAGTATTTTAAGGTATAATTTTTTCTTTAAATTTTGTTAATTCATTCTGAAGCTATCCAAGGCATTTCCCTATGATCATATAATGGTTTTTGACACGTAGTTGCTTATTTTGACTACCGTAAGTTATTACTTTCTTATCAGCACGTTCAGTTTTCTTTGACGATATTACTGCGATTTTGCTAACAAAAACAATAGTGGTACTGTTAGTGAGTTTTTCACAGTAATTAGAGCTTAAATAGCTTTGTGTGATGATAGAACGGTACATTTCAACTTACGTCAATACCATTTAGAAGTTAGTCTTCATTATTGGATTAGAGTATTGCGTGATGGTAACAAAAATGACAATATATAGTCAATATGAGATTGGAATGATTGCGATTAAGTATAAGGATTGATATAGTAGTTAACAATTTAGTAAATAAACTTACTGTGTATTGCTTGTGAGTTCAAATGATCTTGGAACAAATGGAATTATGAGAAAAACTTCTTATTTATACAGCAAGTAATTTAACAATAATGAAAACTTATGCATATGACATAGTTTGAATGACAGTTGTGTTGATGAACTAATTACCGCTGATTTTTTAATTCAAATGACTTAGGTAATTTCGACAACTATGAAATAAGTCAAATACTTTTTTATGTATAAGCATTTTAATTTTCTTAGCAGATGAGATATAGTTCACTTATATGTGACATCTGGGTTTAGGGCACAGCACATATTAATTTGTTAAGGTTGAGTGGAAAGACAACATGTCTTTTTAACTTACTTAAAGTTGCCATCGCATTCCTTTCTAATTTTAATGCAATAATAGTCAATAGATATCGTCAACATTACCATTCATATAAATTTTCAAAAGTTGTATATCTTAATTCTTAAATAATGCTTTTATATTTCATATATGTTTAAATTTTATTTGTGTCGTTATACATTTATACATAATTTGGAGTTTTGTGTTTCTTTTAACTGCATGAAACAACAGGGAGAAGGTCATGTATCGATTTGTCTTCCATTTTCTCTTGTGATTTTAAAACGCCTTGGTAATCAATTTTGTTTCTTGGCAACATTATTTAATCATCTAAGTAATACGTTATAAATTACACTAAAATGAACCTTCTTCAACTTGAAATCTGACAATTTTCCCTGAAGCAGAATCCTTGAAGAACTTAGATATTAAATTATTTTCCTCTTCACTGCTTACATCAGTATTATATTAGTGTTGTTGAAATTGTGTTCAATTTTTTGAAGAAGTGAAAATCTTCATTGTATTTAAACGCATGCTATACATCGTTTAAAATATTTGATCCTCATGACAAAAACGGTTTAATTAGTCGAAACATCCAAGTTTGTACACATTAATCCGTTCAATAATGCCCATGCAATTTTGATCGATCTTATTTGTGTTTTTTTTTTCGGTTTTTAAATAAAGTCACTATTTGCATTCAAGTATTCATTTGAGTACATGTTGACATTTTAGTTTTGTTTTACAAGTTTTCGCTAATAAATGGTTAATGAATATCCTTGAGCCATTTAACACTTAACAAAACATGTAGTACATGTATATTCATTGGGTAGAAGGTTTAATTTCCTGACCATTCTTTAAGTTATAGTTGTTTATTAAAACAGTTTTGTAGAATGCAATATATTTAACATGAATTTATTTCACCTAGTGGGTGTTTAAAAATGATGTCAGTTGACAATTTTATGTGCCTAACATGTTTTACTCAGAAACATTCGAAACTTTTTACTATCTATTGATCTAATAACTATTTTTTTCAAAATTCGTCCAATAGATAAAGCACTGTTTATAATGGATGAAAACATTGTGCCCTCATGACATTGTCGTTTTTAATTACTTGTTTTTTGTAACATGTCTTATATCTAAACTAGGTATTACCTAACTATATCAGAGCTCTTTTATAAAGAATGACTGAATTATCGCTGAATACATTGACTCATTTCCTAGCTTAGTTAAAGCATTGAAAAAAAAAACAATTGAATCGATGGTAAATTTTATAGGTGGGTTTGATTTGGAATATGTTCTGAGCTTTTTATGTTATATTTATTCAATTCGATTGATAATGAGTGTTTTTGATGAACGAATACACTCATTGGTCGGCGTACATTATCTAATTCCTATCTTACAGAATATACGTCTGTCTTTGTACTTTGTAGAAACTAGACTTCCAAAAATCATTTTAAATTACTTTATAACTTACATTTGTGGGCTTTTATTGAATAAGCTGTGTTATTCTGCAATTGATCGATTGAACAAAACACTAGAAAACTTCTATGTAAGATGTATTTGGCAAAACAAATGCAATATTTATATTTATGAACGTATGAAGAAAAACTTATTTGATAAAGAGGTCAATGTAATTCGTTTTATTTACGGTAAATATTAAGAAAATAGATAAAAGATAAAGGAACATCAAAATTTATCGCAATGGAAACTTTAGTTTTGCTGTCCTTGTCTAATGGGAATTTGTGTCATTTAATGTATATGAGGCAAAATATTCAAAATTATGTTTTTAAAACAATGATTCATTTGAGTTCCAAATAGATTTTCTTTTGTTTTACTAAGCCTATAAACATTGCCAATAATAAACTTTATATCTTAATTATTGCCTAAACCTAACACTTGTTTCCTATATATTTTTGTAGATCTATTGGAACTATATGTGTTTTGTTTGTTTGAATTTATAAGTACACCGACAAATAAAAGGTATATTCTGACATGCATATTTTTGTAACGAAATGTCTATACGTATAAGCTGACAATAGAAAACACGACGTTCCAAATGTTGTAATGTATTATGTTGTAAATGCACGTTTTATTTCCAAGTATAGAATTGCAAGAGAATATTTTAAGAATAAGAACAATTCTTCTTCCCCCTGTTCGACAAACGTAAATTATAATGACGATAATACATTATTATTGCCGTAAACAAATGTGTCTAGGTTTTTATTTTGATGTCAGTTTAACTTGTCACAACTAAACTTAACACTAAAGGCGTAGGTGTATTCTAAAATTTAACATTATTTAAGTTTCTTATTACACTTTGTTGTCAATACTGAATGAGATCAATGTTTCTGATGTGTTATAAAACAACATTCAAACCTTTATATGGCACGTATGGTATATAAAACCTATGTTCTGACGAATTACATTATGAAACGAGTCTCAGGGCTGCATTTGTCTTCCGTGGATTGTATTGTGTTACATAATTTACCATTGTCGCCTGTATCTACATATTGAAATGTTATTAGATTACTGGATGGGACAATGCACTAACTTAGATTTTTGTTTGTCTCGATAACAATTATATTTATGTCTCTGTTACAGTATAGGATGGTATACCAGGTAGTATTAGTGTGTAATTCGATATAACTTGAAGGAGTTTCTGGCTTCAAGTTAGTAACAAAAGTACCGCTGAAAATATTTAACTAGGCTTATCCACATTCTTTAGCCACTCTGTTCTTCTTAACTGATGGATCTTTGTATACTTGAAGAATGGTATTATTACATGTTTATAAGTTCGGGTATTTCTCGTGGTGAGCTTAGAAACCAATAAAGTCGTTGGATTTTACCCATGATTATTCAACATTTATTGCTTGCTATTGTGTTGATCAGTCGTACTTAAACGTATAATTTGTCATACTTGTTTCTGTGCAAGTCTATGAGTCACGTGCGTCTGTTTTATACAACAATCTTAGAAGATATTTAAAACATTTTATTTACAAACTTGACGAAATTTGCACTAAATAAGTTTAATCACGCAAAGTTCTTGTCGCAATTTTCCAGACAATTCGTTCTGTTGCTAAGTTACCATTGGCGAAGTTCCAAAATGTAAGTTAAAATAATCGAGAACAAATACAATAATGACAAGTTTACAGAATCTGAAATTTCGATTACGAAAACAAATTGAACTGCGGAGTATAGTTAAATATACACGAAGGATCTTCTCTAGTTATCCTATCAAACAAAATTATTTTTTCACATTTTCTTAGATATGTTTTAAAGCTTGCCAGTCCTACATTGAGCATGTTCAATGTAAATTCCTAAAATAAGACAAATAATTTTAACCTGATTAAAACAAAATATTTTTTTATATTTTCGTCTATCAATCTGACGTGTCTACAAAAATACCATCTATATTGTTTCAAACATTTAATCATCTTTCTAACCAAGCATGGTCAACATCAGTATCATGATATCGTATAATGTCTGTATGAGCAATACTTTTAATTTTTGTATTAGTGGTAACTGCCTAATGGGTATAATGAATCAATAACATTCTTTCAGTTGAGTTATGAAAGTGTAAAAATTGTCCCACAGTAAATACTTCGAGTTAATCAGACTTTACTTTATGATTTGATTGTAGGATATTTGATGTGCAAATTTATGACTGAAATGAATGGAAAGTGTAATGAAGCAATATTAAAGAATACAATGACAAGCTGGTCATACAGGAAAGAATGGAATCAATGAACAGAAGTACTTAATTAGATTAAAAATATGACAAAATACATTGGAATAATGATACATTAGGAGAGAATTAATACCATATTTGTCGGTCAAGAAAAAATGGAAATACTTGGAACGATCTATAACATATAAATTGGTTCGTCCAAATATATATTAGTGTTTTACTGCAAACGACGTTCATTGATGGCGTTCATACATTCTATTAAAGATACAATTAGTGAAAAATAATCTGATCCAATAGATTTTAAATAAATTTAACTGCAATTTCATTCATCAACAAACACCATAATATCAAATTTGTGAAGTTAGTTCTTCTTAATTTACCTAATTTATTGAGTTATACAGTGCACACTTTGACAGCTGTTCGTATCCTCAGGTTGCACTTGTTCTAAAATAGGATAATTTAACACACTTTGTAAAAAAATAAAAGTGAGTCATGATGCAAACGAATGAAAATTAGTCACCATTGACGTGAATTAAAAGATTTTGGTATTATGAAAATATTTATGTAGCTTAAGCACTACTTATATGTCTTTGTTTGTTTAATTAACTAGATATTTTATTTACTGCTGGGGCTTTCCGTAGTCAATTCCGAAATACAAAGTGTGAATTATGTAAATAAAATATTCATCAAAGACATTGAGAAATATTTCGGTTAACATTAAATAAAATTGACTGATAAAATCACCTTAAGAAACCTTACTTACTTTTTTTGTACGCTTACATTAACTTAACAGTTAGTTTAGTTTATACTTATATATTTTAGCTTAATTGTGAAACAAATCCTTAAAGCATAGATTTATCACATAAGAGTGCACTTTCTGGTTCCTCAAATACTGAGCTAGTAGAATAAAGTTTCTTGCTCAAGACGACACAGGGTATGCTTTATATGGGTAGGTAACTTGAACCATGTAGAGCAATGTTCTCATTATTTGATAAATATTTTTTATAGATAAGATGTTAATCTTTGTTGTTGTTATTGTAAAACAAGTTAACTAAACTATAGTTTCCAAAATGTGATAATGACTCTATACGCGGAATAGAGGTTTGATAATAGAGATAGAATAGATAGACTATAAGGTCATGATTAATATACCAACGACGATGTTTCTACAATTGTAGTAGATGATCACAAATGGGGCAAAGTAGTTTTAATGATTACATTGCCAAATATTCAACGACCCAATCATTATTATGTTTCAATTGAATAGTTTTTAAAAAGTAATGTAGCAGATATGGTGATGAATTGTATTATTACTATGAGTGTAAGAGTACTTTCGGTAATGTTTTGCAAACTGACATCATGACAGTATTTTGGAATATTGGTATGTTTAGCATTGTATGGACTTTAGTAAGGAAGTGGATTATGATATCAATAACAGTGGACGTTAAATTGTTTAAAAATATTGTCTCGTTTTATTCTAACTCTACAATTAAACAAGTCTTCACATTATTATATAGTTTTTGATGAGTAACTGATGATATACAAGTTCGGAGTCACTGAACTGACACTGAATTCATTCTTCGCAAATCAAAATTATAAACAAACACAAATAATAAACTCTACGGAATAATAGTTTCTAGTTCGATGGATATCTTAATAAAACATTGTTGGCGTTAAGCATAAAAGAAAATATTATCATATCAATAAATGTTTCTTAGTTGCCAGTTTCAATGGTTATAATCTGAATAAATACAAATACAAGTTCATTTGTATAGCAAAAAATAGCCCAATTTTAAAAAGTACTCATCAAAGTTTATTTAAAACAGCCATAAAACTTAATATAGGTAGAAGAAGATCTTTAAAAAAGATTTTTGAAAACTGCACTTTTTTGAAAATATATTTCAAGTATTTGGGATGAATGATAAAGTAGGTATTTCATTCTCATTTATCAATCATATTTTATCAAATACTATCACTTGGTGAATATTATAAATAGAAAAATTGATAACAACTCTATCTACTAAGCTGGCAGACGTATTTGTTTTTAACGAACCGTCAATTTTATTTGTTTGAAGTTTTTTCGTAGTAAGTATGCCCCATTGTGAATAACAGATCAAAATACCCCTAAACGCGATAAAATTTCATTCTATTTCTGATAAAATAATATAACTCTCTTCTGACAAATGGATTCTGAACAATCCTCATTACGGAATATGCCGTTTTGTTGTTGACCGACATTAACTCGAACTATATATCCATGAATTTAGTAAAGAATTACAAAGCAATAGTGGGAAAGTTTGCTATTGTAGTTACAAACGTAGCTTATCCTTACATGATATACGGATGCATGTTAACTGAGTCATTGATATATAATTTGATAATATGTTTTGTAATATGACTCACTTGCTGATTATTTTAAATGTTTGGTAAAGTACTCATATTAAAACAATTGTTGCCTTAGGTAAAAAATCTATTGTAATTAACGAAAAAGAAACCTTACAATCTAATATACCTTATCTGATAGACCTTAATTCATTATAGCGAACATAATTAGGTACATTATTCATGTAAATGAGTGTAAAATTAGGAATTTCATGTTTATTTGCTTTTAAATCAGCTTTTTTCATACTCGTTTTTGTCACCTATTACACTTTAAAGAATGTATGAAACGTCATCCAAAATTTCGTTTCTAATGAATCACGTTTCCTTTAAATTCCGTTAGTTTAATGAGTTTGTATGGATATTGCTGATGAATGTGAGTTCTCAAATGCAATATTTGTTACATGTAAATTGTTTAGTCTTTATTTTTTCTGTGTGGCCTGACTTTCAATAATTACGTTCACCTCGCTTGTAAACTTTACTTTTTACAAGTTATTCATATTTCTGCAATTCTAATATTTACAATCAAACCATTGAAGCAGGATGATTAACTCACACGATTGTCTATTGAGCGATTTTACACCTTTATAATAGAAATAAATGAGATCTATTGATTGGTGAGCTTCATTGCACATATCTATAATTAATATATTGATACATCTGTAGTATTGCATACTCATGCAAATCCAATACAAGAAACATGTATTTGTATAAAGACTTCCAGTCAATGGAAACACTTTCCTTTGTCATACAAAACAACTACAATAAACATGTTAATCATCGAAGGCTATGAAACAGTTAACGGTGATATTAATCATACTATGATGTAGTCTATGGTCTTTTCGCACAATAACAAAAGTTTTCTTCATTCATGATCTATTGTTCACATTATCCCATATATTTTCAACATCATTTAAATCAGAAATACTTTATTAAGTTACTTCACTTATCATAGGGAATATAACATATGACGATGCGCGAAGCTGAACGAAGCCATAGAGCTATTTGTTTCCTATATCAGGGTGGAGAATCAAAACCAGTTCGTATCATATAAAATGTAAACAAACGGACGCCATTTTGGAAAATTTCAGGTATTTTTTCTAATTTACTCCTTAAATCGTCAACCAATAAAAAAACCAAAATTACCATAACACGCTACTCATTTTTCCGCTTCTAATGATGTATATAACATACAGATTCAATTAGAATTTCAACAAGTTATCCCGGACATTGGAATCGAAGTGAGCAAGAATTAGGTCATTTTTGACGGATGCGAACTGGTTCAAATTCATGCTTTTGCCTAGTTTATCACAAAAAAGCGTTTCTTCTTGTTAAATTTGCCATGTATAACCCACGGAGCAATTGTGTAGTCTTGGAGAAAAGTATTAACTCTTCCTGACTTAGTTTTGACATAAAAATAGAATTTTTTGAGAATGATGCGAACCGGTTCAGGTTTATACAAAGATACGAACCGGTTCAGATTTATGGTGTTTTGCAATTTTATTTTTATTTGCATACGTTCTTTGTCGATGTGAGTTTCGCGGCATTATTTTTCCAAACTTACACAATTTTATTTCGTTTTCGTCTCGAGTTCAAAACTTTTTACAACAATCTGATTTTTTTCGGGAGTTTTAGCTGAAAATGAATTCATATTACCATATACCTCATCGGTTACGTTTATGAAGACATGACTGTGGACATATGCATGGTCAGGTGGAGAAAAGTAAATGCGAATGGAACGTTGACATTTTTATCATCAAAAAAGAGATGGTGTTTGGTTAAGTAAAAAGTCATTTTCAGCTAAAAATCCCGAAGTAGTCAAATCGTTTGTGAAAGTTGTTAAATTGAGACAAAATGGCGATCACAATTCGCTATTCAAAGTATTGAAAGACTTTCGTACACATTGAAACCTTTAAATACATACTAAAATTACTCCTTAATAGACTCAAGTACGAATCGAAAAGTGCATGACAAGCTGACGAAATTTTAATTTCACAATAAAAATATTTATGTTTCCTCTTTTCTAAAAATGACTAATAAAACATACATGTAGGAAGGTATGTCGGCTTTTTTGGAAATATATCAATTTCGACGTTTGGGGGCTGGAGACAGTGCTTACACTTACACAAACACAAAATCTGGTTTATCACTAGGTTAATTTTACTTAAGACTGTCTGTCTGTATTCGTTTTGTAAAACTCAAAATATTCGACGTGATAAACACTGACCAACAGCACATTTTTACTTGCGCAGTGATTTATTTTGAAGCTGGAAAACATTAGTACATGGAACATATTTTTCCCAGGAGATCTGGAGATTTTGGTCGCTAAAGCATGTCCTTCAAATAATGCATAATTTTAAAACAATCATTTTCATTCAATATTATTGTGTAGTCTCAATGACTTGGTGTATTTTATATTAATATTATCACATTCATTTTCATTAGTAAATAAGTTTTGTGAATCATTTGTAATGTTAAAACATAATTTCATGATAAATTGCAGACTGAGTCATTATCTGTCATTGTGAAGTATTTATCAATTTAGCATGTTTATTTCTAAATGGTTACTATTTTTTATTTCTATATACATTAATTAACTTGGATTAATTTGGAATTGTTTTACACACACCACAGTACAAATTAATACGATCGGCCACGTATACAAAATTATTATGGACATAAGTTAATTTTCACGATGCCATTTACTTTTTATAGTCAAGTAAATGGTTTGATCAATTATATACATATTACTAAATCATCATAAAATGATGTGGGTTTAAATTTCTATTAAAATATTAGCCACAAACATTTATAATATACATGAACTGTAAAGTTCGTAATATTCAATAGTAACCTTTCATGTCATACTGCAGAACGCTGTATCGCTTGGACGTAGTTTTCAGCTGATGTTTACTTTACTTTTACGGGTATAACGCGCATTAAAAGAAAATATGAACAAAATATGAAAAAAAACAGCCGATTTATCCGGCGAAATCGAGATGATCGGCCGATTTTTCGGCGAAAAGACAAAATCTCTTGGCCGATTTCTTTGCCAAAATCGAACAGAAATAGCTTACGACGTTTTTTTTTCACGGCAAGATCGAATTTGTTAGGATCGCATAAGTTCACTCTTTGTGGTGAAACAGGCTTAAAGTTACGGTGCAACGGCCCATAATCATACTATCAATTATCAATAAATATGAATTCATTCATTCACTTACAACCGACCACACAGCTCTCAAATCAATAAAAAAGACATCGTCCATCATTATATAATTAAGGTCGGCGGTTATCATCAAAGAAGTTGATATACATTAACAATAAGTTCGAAGGGACACAGAGCCGACTCACATTAAATTGATTTTAATGACGTTATTATTAGAGCTTTGTTCTTACTCGGATAAAAAACTTATTTGCCCGTAAATATTACGATATTTTATGGATATTCATAGATATAAAAAATGTCAAAATCACGACAAATTCTACTAAAACAGTCATTACTCGGTGCTAATTATCACCTAACCTTCTATGTATAAATTAACTGCCAACACGTTATCATTTATCAATTGACGCATGCCCGCGGTTCAAAGTTTGCGTCTCTAACGCAGGACGCACGGCAAAATGAATCACTGCTTGAACGCCGGGTCGGAAAAAAGTCGTTGTTAAAAGTCCTACATCCAGATTGGATTGAAAAAAAAATCTTGATTTCGGCAATGAAAACTTTTGAGTGGTCGGGTTTTTTGGTCGTCGGTCGAGAAAGGGAAAACATGTGTGTTTTTAATTTTGGTCCTAAAATAATTATGGTACAATACTGTTCGACATTTAAATGAACGACATTGCATTCTATAAATAGATGGTGAAGATATCACCCATATACTAACCCGCCAACCTTCCCAGATTTCGGCGTTTTAGTACGCAACAGAATATAGTGCGGCGCATGAAGACAAAATCTTTGGATTTTTTCGGTTTTTGACAAAATCATTGTTAAAATTTAAAATAAATTATCAATTATAGCTACAGGAATATAAATCCATGTATTCAAAATACATTTAAACATCGAAAGGTACCGATGCATAGTTAAACTGTGTATTCTACTTTCGATTTCAAATGTCTGTGTAAAGAATGACAGATGTAAACACGTTACGACGGAGATTTATTACTATGAGGAAAGCTGGTTGGATAGTAAATTTTATTGAGTAGAAACAAAATACATACTCTAATTTGTTGAGTATACTTGTTGGGGGAAATTATTAGAATAAAAACATTGCCACGTGATTTCAGTTAAATAAAAAGTTTTACCCATGATGCTCGGCGTTACCGTACAAAGGTCAGTCAGACCGTTTGTGTACAGAATGACGATTTGTTTTTAATATTAATGCCGTGAAACAGACATGACAAAGAACGTATGCAAATGAAGTATAAAAGTAAAATATCATAAATCTTAACCGGTTTGTATCATTGTATTAATCTGAACCGGTTCGCATCATTCTTCAAAAATTCTATTTTTATGTCCTAACTATATCTGGAGGAGTTGATACTTTACTACAAGACTACATACGTGTTCCGTGGGTTATACATAGCAATTTAAACGAGAATAAATGCTTTTTTGTGATAAACTAGGCTAAAGTGTGAATTTGAACCAGTTCGCATCCGTCAAATACGATCCAATTTTTGCTCACTTCGATTCCAATGTCCGGGATAATTTGTTGAAATTCTAATTGAATCTGTAGGTAATATACACCACTAGAAGCGGAAAAATGAGTAGCGTGTTATAGTAATTTTCGTTTTTTCATTAGTGGACGAATAAAAGAGTAAATTAGAAAAATTACCTGAAATTTTCCAAAATGGCGTCCGTTTGTTTACGTTTTGAGTGATACGAACTGGTTTTGATTCTCCACCCTGTATATGTTCACTTATCTATTTATATACATGTATCGTTTACCATATTTAAGATTCTTGTATTGGTATTCCATTATTATGATACTTTTAAATCTTAGCAAATGGCTACTTCACATCATTTTCGGGACCGATATGTTTGCGGTGTGAGCTTTGTGTGATCAAACGTTTTGGTTAAAATTTCGACAAGTTTGTAAATAAAACTACCAATTGGTATCACAAGTTTGTTAAATGTAATAGGGCTGTTCGCAAAAAAGCAAATATGACAAATCATATGTTTTATTATTATAAGCATAACAACATAAGTATAACTGATGCACTGTGCGCAGTATATATTTAAACATGAAACAGAAAAGAAGCTTAGTGATTGTACTAAATGCTTATATCATTAAAATGATATATGTCGACCTGATATAACGTGGCATAAAGACTTAATAGCCAATGAAATTAAATGATTTCAAAATGAAACATAAAACATAGAAAATGCCTGATGTTATTGTGAATCTACATAAATTATACCTTGTATGTTTGTATAACATAATGTTACCAAGAGACAAATAGAAAATGGACGAGATAAACACAATGTTATTTAGTATACCATGTATCATTCAGAATGTTTTAAATGTATATAATAAGATATAGAGCTTAACATCATTAATATCGTTTGAATTAATAGTATCATTGATTGCTTTTGGCGCGATATGACCTTTTGGTGTTGGTGCGCTGTGGAACCCAAACAAACAAACATTCAGAATGTTTATTACATTTTATAATGCAGATATATACAGAGACAATGGTACAAGTACCATGTTATCAGTTTGAATCGATTTTGTCTTCGTCTTTATGATCTAAACATTTTCTGGGGTTTAAAACATACTGATCTTTTCTCAATCATCATATTAATAATCATTGTGCTAAAACGTTAGTTCAGAAGCTTTGATGTAAGTGACTAGTGTGTTCAAAGCATCTACAAATAATACCAATAAATCATCCTTTCACAGCATAAAAATATGTATATTTAACTTTAAGAACATTTAATTTTTGTCTGTTTCCATTTTGTATCACGGATACATGTATTATCTTTTTAGACAATGTGAAATGTCTAAAACAATATTATATTATATTGCTAGTTTTATATTAAACGTCACTCAAAACACATCGATCAACAATATAACATACATTTATCCGTACTTTTACCAAAATTAGATCAATCATGTAACCGAATTGTCAGTTTACGTTTTTACTATAACCGATTAAACGGTTGTTGAACCATGAATTAAAAAGATTCAGCATTACGACTGTCACATTACTTTACGCATATTAGATGTTTTATGATTTTGTTTTGCACCAAATAAAAAGTAGTTATCGTACTTACATGTAGTACTATGTTCTTTTGATCACATTACATATTATAATTGACTTGAAAATTGAACTGAATTCAGATAGAGCGGTAAAAGTTAAGTCATAAGAAAAATTTATTATCGTCAAATAAAACATGATTAGGTTTGTGTAGTCAGATTAACACGAAACTCGTCTAAAAGAATATTATTCACTTCTCGATTATATTAGTTTCAATTCATACGTCCATAAAATTTATTTGTGTTGCCAAATAAGTACAAAATGTCGATTCCCCTCTATGTTTTTGTCTCTAGCATTTTCATTACATTGATCGCAAATTCTTAAATCGATCGATTGCAGCATGGCAGTATTTATTCAATAACAAAGCCGAATGAAAGCTATAAAATGAATTAAGTTGTCTTTAAGACCCAACATTCATATACTTCTAAGAAAGACGTCTATCCTAAAGGATGTATAATAGAATATTAATTAGATAAAACACATCAATCTAGGAGTTATTGTATTTTATATCATGAATCAAACCTTTAACTTCTATATAAAATTATATATAATTAGAGACTTAAGTCAGTTATCTTTCCTTGATAAAATCTGAAGCAATCTGATTGGTAAATAGGTCCTTACAGTTGGAATCCTCGGATTTTATCATTGAAGTCCTATGTAAGGATAACAAAATATTTCATCAAATATCTTTCTTGTTGATAAAGATATTAACTGAAGTGATGAAATTAAGATAGTTATTTACCCTTAAAATACTTAGCTTGAATTTCAAACAAGTTTAACGATTTACAAAAAATTAATTTAAGATTAATTTTGGCAAATTGACATTGAAAAGTAAGGGTAAAATCCGAGTAATCCAACTAATTGGACTTACCTATTTGAAGAGTATACAAGGGGAAATAACTGACTAAAGTCCCTTATTACTGCTCTACTTTCTCTTAATATTAGTAGACATGTTTTGTAGTATCAAATATTCGATTCAGCTTGCACGTGCGTTTAATTTTTTAAGAATAGAAAACTATCGAATGTAGCGGTAGTATTTTTATCATCAGGGGCATTTCGTGATGATTAGGCATAACAGTATCAATAACAGTACAAATGGCAGTGTAAATACCGCTGTTTAATTTGTTTTGAATCATGTTTACCTTTGTGTCTTCATATTTTTATATTCTTAGTTTATACTGCAGGGTACATTTTAAATAGCAATGTCTCGATTTGTTTGAAATTATTTCAAGCGATGTTATTAGGCTTATTATGGAATTTTGTTGCATGTGTGGTTTCTCGGTGTAAAGGAGATTGAACAAAGACAATGCGGTGTTCTAACGATTCATTATCAAATGTCTCTTCGAAAACATAATTATCAAAACGTATCAAATACGTTTAAATGATATTGATATCTGGTTGCTTATCAGTCAGTTGTTTATCAAAAATCAGAGGCACGAACATATCGACAGGCTAAATCAAATATTAATGTAAAATTCATGTACATGTCAGTCAGATTTGTAGAATCTTTAGTTTTCATAAATATTCTCGTAAAATTCTTTTTTTTATAAATCGCCATTAGATTATTAAAAAACTATTTATTTGATTTCCAGGTCTTATCATTGACGAAAGGAATAATAAAACATCCAACAAAAAGTATTTCACTCTTCATTTGTTTCATTTCTAATGGCAAACGTGTAGTTAAGATAGTTATCTAACTTGAAGTTATCGTTCTATAAAGATTATTTGTTTGGGTTTGTGCAATGCTTGCTTTACGTAGAACGTAAACATCAGTGATATGGTCTTTGTTGTTCTATAACATCGTTTTCAAACAATAAAATACAGATATGACTTGTTTATTTGTGATCAAATTCAGATAAGAGTCGAATTCGATAAAAGAGGATATAACTGACATTCAGGATATCAGTAAAAGTAAGATCAGCAGAAGACTTTCGTCGAGGCATGTTGTTTGTTCCAAACAAAATATTTAAAATCTAAAGTTAACTGTTATGTGTCTGTTTAAGTTGCCACTAAAATTTACAGCCTATATTCAAACTCAAAAAATGAAATAATTATGTTTCATTTAAATGCATTACAGTATGGAATTCATCACATAGAACCTAAAACATCAAACAATGATAGTAAAAGCATAATGCACTCTTGTCGCTTATATATCTTCTCAGTGGTTCTAAAATCATCTCGACTGCAAAGACACTTTTTGTTGATAACTCAGAAACGTATTCATATTTAGTATCGTTCACATATGCTAGCTCAAATCTATTTTAAGAATAATTACGAGTTTTTAGTTGTTGAGCAATTGACTCGGTGTTGGTTATTATACGTATCGATATATCTTTAAAACAGGTCAACTATTGTGTGTGTAGGAAACTAGAGTCATTATCGCATTTATAGAACATAATTACTTTAATTAATTTTTCTTATAGAAATCCCAACAAAGACAAAGATCTAAACTATAGATTCATCAATTAATATATTTTACTACAGATATGGCTCCAATAAAGTCGATAGAATTTTCTACACAAAATATAAATCAGTTATTATTCACATTGTCTTTGACATTACAATAACCTTTAGACAAATGAAAATAGTGTACTGTCTGTTCTTGGTTATCAATTTGTAATTTGTAACTTACATCGAAACAGATTATTTTTTCCTAGAAGCAATGTTGATTTTTTATCGTAAACTTTTTATTATTCGTTACAGATAATTGATACCAGATCATATTTGAAGTTTGGATTGTTGTCTTTTATGATTTTTTTGAAACCGTTAAAATGTTTTTTAAACTCGAACTGTTAGATTTATTCTGAAGAAAATTTTTCGTAACGAAGTGTTTATCAGATTCATTTTCAAAGATCTCACTCAACACAGACATTTGCATAAGATACTACCATAACAGTGCAGTTAATCAAGATGTATACATAATGGTTCAACTTGAATATGTCTAGAATATTAAAAAGGTGTTACAAACATATCAGACACTGCAACAGTCAAAACGCTCAGACCTACCACGCCGCCAAAATGCAAAGAGGGAGATCGTTTTAGATTTATAAATATTTGTCATAAAAGGGGTACCACAAACAAAAATGAAAATAAAATACTAGGGGGTTCAGTAAGGATACTGTGTGTTGGTTGACAAATAAGACAATGAAATTCTCTAGTTCTTTGTGTGTGGTATTTCTTTTTTATGTAAGGTGATGATTTTCATAAATGTTTCTTTAAAACTATAAACGACTACAGTATAATATGCTTGAACTGAATAATACATTCACACACGTCAGGTACGTGTCATAAATGCTTATGGACAGACCAATCAGAACAACAGCTCGTTGATTTGATTTCCTTTTTGTTTTGTTTTGAATAGTTCTGAATCATTTATGACTCGTGTTATAATTATGAACGATCGTGAATAATAAATGATATAGCAGTACACTAGCAAAAAGATAATGTCAATCTATTTCTAAATAAAAACAATGTGTGATATTGAATTATATTGTTGTGAGACTATTTGTCAATGTGCATTGACACAAACCATTATTGATACGATACTCATCTGTGTTAGTGTTCAAGTTATCTCTATTTATAAGGTTGATGGCTTCGTCCATTCTACATGTATTTCTATATGCATTCTCATACCCATATTGGTATTGAGAACCCTGCCCTGCGTTCAGTTACCGCGAACGTTACAAAACGTTACATAACGATACATTCGGAACTCCTCGGCCATTCGCTGCGAATAATCTCGGACATATTTAGACGCTATTTTGAAACTACCGGTGTTAAAGTAAACAAATATATGATCGTTTAGGCATTAAGGGATGTTTCGTTTTTAGTCCGTAAATTTTGAAAACATCACTCATTGCCTTAACGATCTCATATTTGTGTATTAGATTAGGTTATTCGCAGCGAATGGCCGAGGAGTTTCGAATGTATCGTTATGTAACGTTCTGTAACGTTTTGTGTAATTGAACACGCTACTGATAGGTACAAGAAAGTCCAATATGTGATCAACTCGAAGTGGTTTTTTTTATATGTGATTGCTATTTATACCATTTAATTACTGTTTACATTGGTGGTATTGGTTCCGGTGCGGTCAGAACACCACCGTAGCTTAATTAATTCTATGTTTATACATCATTCATAACCGTCATTATACTATGAACTCATCAATGTATGATTGATTGACGAGATCATGTAATCTTACTACTTTATGTAAGACAAACTTTAGGCATTGAAAGAAGTACTGGAAATAAATACGCAATGACTTCTGTTGGTGTAATGGTAAAGCGTTCTACCATAACGACCATTATTGACTAAGACGGTGGTGGCTTATCCGCCTTGCCAATAAAATATACAACTTTTATTTTCAGTACTGCGCAATCTTTGGAATGGATTGGTTTATTTTAATGTTTGCACAAACATGCTATGTTATTTTGTACGAACTAAAATTGTATGTAAAGTGCTAAGAAAACATCAATAAAAAATTTAACTTTTTGTGCAAAATCAATTTGTCTTAAGCTCTCTTTGAGACTATGTTCGCCTGTCATTCTTGGATTTGTACTAGATTATTTAAACTTACAATTGGAACATCGCCAACAGTATCTTAGCAACCAAACGAATCGTCTGGTAAATTGCGACAAGAGTTTTACGTGCTTAAGCTCATTTTGAGGAGTTAATTTACCAAGCGTGTACAACATAAAAGTTTTTTTAATATTCTGTCAGATTATAATAAATATGCTTTAATCATACGGTTAACATGCAAACGGAAAAAACAAATGTCTGGTATAATTTTATCAGGCTAAAATGTGTATAAATCTGATAAAACATAATTACATAAATAAGAAAATACATGCCAGCCGACAAAGAGGTACGGGTTCGAATCCTACCCGAGAAGGTTATACCCGTCTATGAAAATTTGACAGCCATGTCAATTTCCTCCATTAATAAGGTATATGGAAAAGTGTCCGACCTTGTAGAAGGGTAGCTGATTATTAGTTATAAACAAGGGTCCAGGAAAGCTAGGTTAGGTGCGCTGGACACCGTTATATGACCTATACAATGTGTTTCTACGGCGTTAACGCCAACAAAATAAATTTATATTTTTTTTTTGCTTTTTGGCTGTGTGGAAATTGTAACTCTATGTTTCACTGTTGCTGTTCCTGATATGATTAATTACACCTTTTTATGTACGGATTTTGTCATTTATTAAATAAATGGCATTTTCATTTACCCTATAGAGGTGTGGATTATTTTAGTATTCAATTTATAATATAATAATGTAACACAAATGATCTTACATACTAAGGTTATTGTGATACTTATTTGGTTGAAAGGTACGTTGATTTGGAAACGAAGTCAAAAACATCAAAACCTGGAAACCTAGTATAAAGGACTGCGTGTGTCATTTAATAAAAGTTTATAACACATAATGCATGTATTGATTCTAACCGCGACGTTCAAAGCGATACAAGTGTTACCTAAAGCCTATTTCACATCACGCTTGCGGCAGCCGTACGACAACATTTTCTGAAAAATCGCAGAACTTCGTACGAACGCCGCAAGACAGTCGTGCGTTTTTTTTCAGGTGATCGCATCGTTGTAGACGTCGCAAATCAAATTTTCAACATGCTTATTTTTCTTGCGATCTCGTTGCGATGTTTGGAATTTTGGAGCCCGCAAGACAGTCGTGCGACTGCCGTAAGACAACCGTATGTCATTCTTGAGACAGTCGCACGTCAGTTAAAGAATTAGGCGTCCGCATGAATATCGTACGACTCTCGTACAAGTTTGCGATTGTCGTACGGATGACGTACGAAACTTTTCGAAATCTCCTGACAGTCTTACGACAGTCGTTAGTGTTTATACGACAGCCTCGCGATTATCGCACGGCAGTCGTGCGTAAACACGTGCGACGAACAACCTACGGCTCGTGAGAGAGTCGCACGACCGCCGCACGACGATTGCACAGAAAGTTTTTTGTATCTGCGGCGGCTGCGATTCGTCTGCGATTTCGTTCGCAGTAAAAATCGTACGACAAAAAAATCGCACGGCTGATGTGAAACAGGCTTAAAGTATATATCATACATGGTACATGAAATGTCAAGATTGCGTTTAATGATTATTTATCTCAAAAAATGTCCAAGTCTGATATTTTCTCCGTCATAACGTTATGAGACCATGCAAAATACTAGAAATAGGAATTAAGTTAGCATCGACTTTCAAAACTTTTATTATGATATATACATGCATGAAAAGTCTTTGTTTGTACGAGAATATTCATAAATCTTCTAAATTCATTTTTCCAATAGAAGAGAAGAACTTGATATGTATTATTAAATAAGAAAACATATTCTTAACATTTCTTTACTTAGCAAAACGGTCTTAGGAACCTCTAACAATATAGAAGTTTATGAAAATTGCCCCCCCCCCTAAGGATTTTCTTTTAGAATTCAAAT
Organism: Mactra quadrangularis; assembly: GCA_025267735.1. Lineage (NCBI taxonomy): Eukaryota > Metazoa > Mollusca > Bivalvia > Venerida > Mactridae > Mactra > Mactra quadrangularis. The sequence goes on along the minus strand of CM046303.1, from coordinate 57,484,306 downwards.
TCAATTATTTCTTTACCATTGTTTTGCCCCAGTCGTACATCTAGTGACATGAATCCCCTTTAGAAATATACAATATACATTTAGTCTTAATACAATAAAATGGTCATGTTTCTACAGACAATCGTTTTTTATGTACTCGGCTTAAAACGTCAATCGAAATAAAACGAAATACATTCGCATCTCAATCAAATTAGTTTTGCTTCATATGTCTATAAATATACATTGCATTTGTGTTGCCAAATGCGTCTATGGTGACGATTCTTCTAGCGAGAGTTTCTAGCTTTTTGGTTGCAATATCTTTAATCGATCGATAGCAGCATAACGGTGTTTATCCAATAACAAAGACGAACAAAAGCTATAAAATTAATGAAAATGTCTTTTAAGAGCGGATTACATATACAACAAGAATGGTGTCTCTTTTGTAGAAAAACTTATATAAATTGCATCGAATTTTCCATTCTTCAAAACAGAATAATTTTAAAGTTTAGTTCAAGTCATAAATATTTTATAATTATCATTCCGCGCGTTCTCTTTTTCATACAATCTAGAGAAGATATACCAGAAGATCTTGAGGGATCTTTGGATTAGAATCCAACTTTGCACCTTGCAATCATGGATTTTTCAAGGTATCTTGTCTGGTTTCCATTAGTCGGTAGCTGCCTTTATTCATAATCTTATCATACCCTTTATCACTTTAACTTTATCTGACCACTATATAATGCATGATGGTTGGTGGGACGCGCGGGCACTGATAATGATGGATGTTCAGGTGGGAGCCCTGGATTAGAATCCAACTTTGCACCTTGCAATCATGGATTTTCGTGGCATCCGGCCTGATTCCCCATCGACCATTTGGCTGCCGTTCTACCAACAATCCATTATCACTCATTCACTATCTTTTACAGTTTTACAATTTTGGGTACACAATTTACACAAGCGTTGGCTACGTTCATTACCTGCGATTCTACCGTTTCTAATTTCCAATTTGTGATTAATAAGTCTAAATTTTGAAAGATGAATTCGTAAACTGTTAGTAGTAATAATGCTTAAATATTTTTCAAATTCAAACTCTGTTTTAAATTTACAGTAATAGTGCAGTTTCAGCATCGCAGATATTGAAGTTCGCCACTCTTGTTTAAATTGGTTATTTATTCTATGTTTAATTACAACTAGTAATTGTATTTTAATATGCGGTTAGTTGAAGAAGAATATGCATGTTGTATAATTGATTGACCATTTCATTGTGAGTACACTTTATTTTCATGCACTTGTTTTCTTCAATACAATTATGTATTATTAATTGTTTCTTTCGGCAGTTACTCTTGTGTTTGGTACCGTGCACATTTTTAGTCCCTTAACCGTGTTACCAGCTTGAAAATAAGCAATTTCCTATGACTTGATAACATCATGTTTTTCATTTCATTCAATTTGTCCAACTTAAATATGCAACAATCAAATAATTAAAATGAGAATGATTAACTCACATGATTGAAGCAACTATATAACACCTTCGTAATGAAACTGAAATTATATTATTGATCAATGAAAACCACACACAGTTCTAATTAATTTACTCGTCTATAGCTTCCATCAAAGGCATTTGGACGAAACAAAAGAAGAACATTTTATATTGACTCAAACTCGAGCGAATACATCATGTAGTATTGGAGAGGCAAACTCTTTGATGTCTAACGAGTGTTAGACAAGGAGCACAGCCGCCCGGCTAGTTCAGTTGGTAGCACGCAAGTCTACTGATCGAGAGGTCGCGGGTTAGATTCCCGGGTGGATATGATCATGAAATCATTTCTACGACCATTGTCCCTCCAACCAATGATTCTTAATTATGTAGGGCAGCTGTCAGTCACTGACGGGAGTATGTGCTAAGTAGTTGGTTAGCCTTTCCAGGAGGAGTGAGTAGGTTAATTGACCGCCGTTATATGACCTATACAATGTGTTGCTACGGCGTTTAACCCAACAAAACAAAACAAAACAAACAAAGACAAAGAACTCTTACTCAACGTGACAGTTAAGAAAAAAACGAACTAAAGATGTTATCAAAGATCACTATTTTCCCATAAGTAATAATCTGCATAGTACATGTATCATATATTTTAGATACTTGTGTAAACTCTTCATTTCTTGCATTTGTGGTAGATACATTAAAACTTATATTTGGAACTTCGCAAATGGTAACTTAACAATAACACAAGTTGTCTGGAAAGTTGAGCCATCGGTTTTGAGTGATTAAACTAATTTGGTGTATATTTTGACAAGTTGCAAGATTACAAGGTACAAGTGATTTAAATATCAGTGGTGCTTTTCACAAAAATTCTTACGAAAAAAATCTTCGTAAGTCAAAAGCAAGAAACATTAATATTACCCTCATTTTTTGGCTTATCAATTCCAAATATTATAGAATCGTGTAGAATTGTGTATACCTTTTGAATATCATGATCATAGTTATGCTTATAATCTATCTGACTTTGAACTGCTTTTTATATGAAACTGACAGACGATAACTTTTTTCTTAAGAATTTTTGTGAAAATGGTTCCAGATCTACTCATACATAGCCGCATTTTACATTACGCTGATGCTACTAGATGTATAACCACGTCCTAAGACAAGTGACCAATTTGTTTAACAAAGTAAGTAAGACATGCGATTTTGTTAAGTTTGTCCAAATATACGTTAATCCTTTTCATTGGAATATTTAGAAATGTGTCCAATGTAATGTCAATTATGAACTTTTACTAGTGTATCATCGGATTGAAAAAAATGACATGTAAGCACTATCACAAACAATTAATGCACAGTGCACATGGAAGAATCATTGGAATACCACAATTGATTTACTTTTTTCATATTTGCTTATAAGGAATTACCAAAAGCATGCTCAAACAGATATTTGTAAATACATGTATTTTGTCCTAATGGCCCAAATGGCTAAACAAACAGGATTTATTAACAATAAAGATACAATTGTTTGTACGGAATTCTTATTACATTTTATTTCGTATATTTTGCCAGAGCTATGAGTAGAATGCAATCTAGACAAACACAATGTAAGTTAGTGCATTGTCCCGTTCGTAAATCTAATTATATTTCAATATTGAGGTCTAGGCGATAATAGTTAACAAGAAATAACAAAATATAGTCGAAGATGTATATAGACCTTAGGCCACTCTTATTTTCTACCATGTGATACTATAATTCGAAGTCATAAAATTGTTTCTGTACATCTTTGATTTTGGTCTATATTGCTCAAACATCATTGTTAGTTTGAAGACATTTCCTTTATATCCATAATCATAATATAGTAATAAGTCCAATAAAAGACCACACTAATGCTTCGAAGTTGTTTAAGTACACGCTGATTGCTAGAAAAAATGTCTTTCTAACATACCAATTAGGTTGCATAATGTGCCTGCTCAATCAAATTTTCAATATTTTGAGGTGAAATATTATGATGTTTTTAAAGCTCTGTTAGGTTGACATATCAACATATTCACTTTACAGTGTAGTTATAATGATCTTACTATCATTAAGTTTGAATGTCAATCAAAATGGCTTGTTTTTATACTAGTAAAACGATGTAGTGCATCACATAAATGCTTATAACATATTGCGTCGACAAGCCCATTATTTAAAGTACATAAACACTTATGACCTATTATATGTAAACGACCAGTAGCGTGTTCAATTACACAAAACGTTACAGAACGTTATAGAACGTTACATAACGATACATTCGGAACTCCTCGACCATTCGCTGCGAATAACCTAATCTAATACACTAATATGAGATCGTTAAGGCAATGAGTGATATGTCAAAATTTACGGACTAAAAACGAAACATCACTCAATGCCTAAACGATCATATATTTGTTTACTATAACACCGGTAGTTTCAAAATAGCGTCTAAATATGTCCGAGATTATTCGCAGCGAATGGCCGAGGAGTTCCGAATGTATCGCTACGGAACGTTTTGTAACGTTTGCGGTAACTGAACGCAGAGCAGGGGTTCGTCGTACATAGTTGTTCGTGTACTTTAAACGTTACCCAAAATAAACCAAAACGCATTTTCTTCTCGATCAAATTATTGAATTTGTTTGTGTTGCCAAATAAGTATATGATGTCGTTCCTCCTAGCGAGGAATTTCTAGTATTATCTCGCATCAGTCGCAGTATCTTACATCGATCGATTGTAGCATAGCAGTACGAGTATTTATTCAATAACAAAGTCAAATGAAACTCATAAAATTAATTAAAATGACAGTTTAGTACAAATTTCACCTACACGAACTACGAAGAACGGCGACTATCCTGAAATTAGAAAAAAATACGTCAAATGAGTTTCTTAGTTTCATTTTAACGAAATTAGATATTCCTAGATATGAAACATGTACTGTATGTAGTATAGGCATAATTTTATCATACATGGTCATAACTTTTATTTTTGTACAAATATGTCTTATCATGGAACTTAAAATTCGACAAGACATTTTCTGTGAAAACAATTGATAGGAAAAATAAGACAATTACATTTATTTATGTGTTTATGTGTTTATATTATTGAACGATTCTTATTTCAATTGTTTTGTCTTGTTTTTATTTTCAAGATAAACTAAAATAATAATGAATTTTACACAAGTTTTCTAAGTACGATCAAAGTTTATCGCGTGATTCATGTAAGATTTTGGCATGAGTGCTTCGGCAGTAATAGTTAAATGATGTTTCTTTGTTTGTTTGGGTTTACGGCGCACCAACACAAAAAGGTCATATCGCGCCGAAAACATTTGATGATACTATCAATTCAATCGATAGTAATGATTTACAATCCTATATTTTATTATAAATATTTATTTTCTTCAAAAAGTTAAGTATTGAATATGATGGTACTGACTCAAAAAGTTCTTTAAGTGAGTTTACTTTAAAATGTTTGTCACGAATGTATTTGAGATCCTGGCAGTCAAGGAGAACGTGTTTTACATTGAAATGCTCGTCACATGGTATACATTTAGGTGCTACTATTCTTTGAGAAGGTATGAATGTGTTAATCTGGTATGGCCAATTCTACATCGCGTAATTATAATTTTAACTCGTCGATTAGCAAATATTATTGACCAAGATTAATCAAGGGTTGGCTTAATGTCATGTAACTGGGTATCCAGCAGAGGTGAACTATTTTAGATTTTAAAAGTTCATGTTATTTTAATACGATACTTTTAAAAAGAATATTATCTGAACTACGATTTTATGGCCAATAATACAGATAGAGAATCTGAGAAAATAATACATGGATACTTGTTATGAATACTACTTGATACGTGCGTTAAAGCTAGATCTATTGCTTTGACTTAGGCAGTAAAAATAGATGCCTTGTCGGGCAGTCGCATTCTCGCTACAAAAGAATTTCCATATGCAGCGCAACCTACTTTGTTACCATCTTTAGAACCGTCAGTATATAAATGTGTAAAATCTTTGTATTTTTCCAAAACGTTTACGAATATTTAAATGAAACTAGCCCATATATATACAAAACAGATATGTAAGGAGATATTTTTGCCAACTTTTATATATACATGTATGTATAAAACTTGTTTCTGCAAAATTTAAATATTGTTATGAGTGGTTGAATATTTTAACTTGGCGTGTCAATCTAACAAAGAAGAGCCTAACTGTCAAAAAATGGGATGAGTGAATATTTTCGGAAGTTTTCCATTATCAGCGATTTAAAAACAAGTTTTCACAAAGTAAGATTGCATATAGCAATAAATAGTACTGAACTATTAGAATTGCTATCAGAAAAGTGAAATTTTGAAAACTATTTCATAATAGTTCGGACTTTTGCGTTTCCCCAAAAAATAGATGAGTCCAAAAATAATAGTGCAAAAACATGCCATGTTTACATAAATGATATATGACATATTCATTATTTTCTTGCTTGAGTAAATTAAGTCGCATTATACTTCAAAACAAATATATTGTACAACAATAGCATTGCGTAAAAAATAAAACATTGTCAGTAAAAGATATACAGTATACTCTTTGTAGTATTTGTTTATTACGTGTACTTATTTTTTTGTTGGGATATACGCCATAGCAACACATTGTATAGGTCATATAACGGCGTTCGGCGAGCTAACCTAGCTTTCCTGGACCCTTGTCTATAACCAGTACTCACCTACCCTTCCACAAGGCCCGAAACTTCTCCATATGCATTACTAATGGAGGAAAATCGACATTATTGTCAAACTTTCAAGAAAATGTATAACCTCCTCGGGTGGGATTCGAACCCGTACCCCTTTCGGGACACTAGATTCTAAATCCAGGCGAGTAGTATTTGTTAAACGAAAGAACACACTTCACAGTTAGAAACAATTAAGAACGACAATATTATTTTTTTTAATTGGATTTAATGCCGTATTAAACACATTTTAGGTCATTTTACGGCGTCCAGCGCACCTAACCTAGCTTTCCTGGACCCTTGTCTATAACCAGTACTCACCTACCCTTCCACAAGGCCGGAAACTTCTCCATATTATCTAATTAATGGAAATTGACAATATAGTCTAATTTTCATGGAAGGGTACAACCTCCCCGGGTGAGATTCGAACCCGTTCCCCCTTCGGGACACTAGATTCTAAATTCAGGCGAGTAGTATTTGTTAAACGAAAGAGCACACTTCACAGTTAGAAACAAATAAGAACGACAATATCACAAAGACAATACTGTTTTCATTCATTATTTACGGATCCTATAACTATTGTAAGATATTTGAAATCACGTTGTCTTAAACAATTGTTTCTGAAAATAGATAACTTAATCTAAGTAAGGGGATGTTTGTAACGTAGTATAGTTGACTGACATCATTGTAACATGCCCTCTGGCTGAGAAGGAAAACATATTGCATTCCGGTGGAACAATTCAATCTTTTATATACTGATTGTTTTCTTTTACAGCAAAACCATTCCTGGTAAAATCAATGTCAGGTTGTGCTAATAGAATGAAAGTTTAAATAACAAAAACTGACTTGCATGAATTAGTGTATAGCCCGTCTTTATTAAGTATTTATTAATACGTTTGTTACTATAAATTGTAACTAACTTGACAGGCCTGCAAGGCCATTACGCGACTTTTTCTCGTATTAAGCGATTTCGGCCGCCTATAACTCGCCTATAATGCATAAAAGGCGCTGAATGCGCGAACGTGCATCGTGTGCGCCATTAAGTAACAGTTGCTTAAAACATGGCGGCCGAAATAATTCTTGAGTCATTGTCAAACAGAATTTTAGATTTAGACGGACAGATTCTACACAAAATAGTCTTACACGGGATTTGACAATATTTTCATGATAAATATTTGAATCACTTACTTCCACATTCAAATTCAACAGAAACTCAACCGTTGACGCTGTAAAATACCAAACTCCCAAATTTCCACTGTATTCAATTCTGTGTTTAATTTGACGAATATCTAGCCATTATACACTAAATACATAGATTGACTATTGTTTTACCAAAGCCAAGCCATGCATAAATTAAATATAAAAAAACCGGCTTCTAAATAGCAAAGCGTGACGTGAGCACTATGAGGAGTTTGCCTTAAATCCATATCTTCAACGTTCCAGTCGTCCTCGGAATATTCGCAAGTAATTTATTCGTCCTTTAAGTTGATAAACTGTTCTTTGTTTATTTAAAAATCGAGTTAGTTTTAATCAATGCTTCATTCTTTCATAAAAGCATTGCCAATAAAACGGGACTCGAGACCATGTTCTGAACATACGTATCAAAGACGTTAATGATAAGTTGTTATCCGCCATTATGCGATAATCACCCTCGAGTCCATAATGACCTAAGACCCAAAGGCCCTCAGGCCATTATGGAAGTCATCGGGGGGAAAATACTTAAATACGCGTTGCAAGCTGGCTAGCCATTTTAATACGTAATATTTTCATTTATTGTAACTAAACCAATTTTGATATGACAACTTCAATGACAATTCTTGCACAGACAGCTACCGCAATTAGCAACCAGCTTGTATAACATCATACTTACTTAATATTTTATGCAATGACATTGCATCACTCAACAATTTAAAGATGGGACATACGTAATTAAGCTATACTCGCGGCAGAACATCAATGATGATAACATATGTACTGGAACCAACTAGTTAAAACTAGATTTAACTTCACAGTCAATACGTGTACAACAGTCATAAAATAACCAGACAGATCTTAGAGTAGAAATCAGGCAAAACACGGGTCCGTATCACAGTTAGTAGCGCGCCGGGATTTCGAAACTAGCTTTCCGAAGGGAATGGGTACTAATCCTACCCACAGCGGTTATACCCGCCATGAAAATTTGACAATTTTCCTCCATTAATATGGTATATGGAGAATTTGAAAGAAGAAAATATAGCTCGAATATCCTAGCCATTTTATGGGGTTTTCCCTGCGGTAAAAAGCCTTTACCTGTTTGTGTACAGAATTTTGAAGTAATAATTCTTTAATTTGTAATTTTCCGCAATAAACTGTATAAATATTATGTGTACATCGTCTGCGTGGGTGAAAACCTTAATATTTTGAGTTCAGGACTATATGTATATATTTGTAAACAAAAAAGGCTTTAAATGTATAGACTAACATGCTCAACTCTCACATCAACCTTCGTATGATATGGTATATCTCGACGGGTATTCATTTGATGTTCCTATTTTAGACACACAAAGAGCGTTTGTACTATATAACATGTAAGATATACCAAGTCTATGTAAGTTTCTACATTGATTACCAATGATCCCTTTTTAGAATCCTGAGTCTAAAATCTGTAGGGTTCTTCTTGGACCAATCTCCGTAAACAGATATCCTGTAGAGCATTGTCGTACAGGATCTCTATTGTCTCCATGGAAGGTCACGTCGAGATGAACTTTGTGTCGACCAATCAATGCGTAGCTTTCATCTAGACGAAACACTATTAATAACATTTTGAGTGTGTAATTTCTATTTTTAGACCAAGGTTTGCAAGCTAATTTAACAGCGGTATTATTCACAGTCTCATTTCAAATTGCGTGACGTAGACGATGTAAACAAGTTACGTATCATAACAATCTCGTCATGAATATTATGATGAGAAAAGTTCACCTGAACGTGACCTTCGTTTGAAAAAGGCCAGATCTAAATTAACAAGTAAGCAAGCGGAAAATTTTAGATCGGGTTATAATCAGATTGTTCTTGGACGGTTGTAGTGGTCTGATGTTTCAAATATACGAGTAGATAACAATTTGTAGGCTATGTCATCATTTTTACTAGCTAAGCACTAGTTCGTACATTCCAAGATTTAAATTCATTAAAAATCTCCAATACTGTTAACTTGAACTTAAGAAACTGCAATAGCAATAAAATGAAAACTTAGTATTTGAAAAGTTCATAGTAAAACAACATTGGTACATTGTTATTGATTAAGAATACAAACATACAAACATGTCCCGGGTTTCCTTTCCGCATCTTATACTAGACAAGGGAGACTAGAAATATTAAAGTTAAGTTAGACGATAATATTCTAGACGGAGTTATCCATAATAGATAATGGACTTTATCCGGTAGCCTGTTCAATTACACAAAACGTTACAGAACGTTCCGTAACGATACATTCGGAACTCCTCGGCCATTCACTGCGATTAATCTCGGACATATTTAGACGCTATTTTGAAACTACCGGTGTTGAAGTAAACAAATATATGATCGTTTAGGCAATAAGTGTAGTTTCGTTTTTAGTCCGTAAATTTTGAAACATCACTCATTGCATTAACGATTGCATATTTGTGTATTAGATGAGCTTATTTGCAGTGAATGGCCGAGGAGTTCCGAATGTATCGTTCCGTAACGTTTTGTGTAATTAAACAGGCTACTAAACTCCAATTAAATGGAATTTTCATACGTGAAAGGCGGTTCAAACAAAGTTCTTTACACATTATGGATGAAAAGCACCAGATATGGATTCAATTCAATTAGCATTGTTCTTTGTACACATGATTTCATTCTAACAGTGGAAATGTGTTAGTATCGCCGGATAAAACCCCAATATTTGAATTCCATGTATATAGTCTATTGGTTAGGTCTTCTGTCTGAGCTGCACTTCATAATGGTTGGAGGTCTGTAAAATTGTTTGAGAACGTTGTTATGTATATGAATACAAGTGGTTCAGATTTTTAAATGAATCACTGAATCCTGAAAATTTGTTTTTCAAATGTCCTATTTGGCCAAGAAGATGTGCATACAGCAAAATAATTTAAATAAATGCCCTTCCCATAGCAGACAGGATTTTGTGAAACGATTTTTACAAACTACTCAGCATTAGTTTAACTAGTACATGTGATCATCATATATTTGCACAATAAAGTTTAACTTTATTAATACTATAAGTATACCTTCAAAACCGGTTGTCTTAATAGCGGAATGTCTTAAAGCCGGGAATCGCTTTCTTCTAAAATTCAACACGAAACCGTAAAAAATCGAATGATTAATTGAAAACCAAGGTGGTCTTTTTAGATATAACAATACTACACATGATCTGTATCTTTTACAAAAAATTGTCTCAGTTGGTAGCACACAAGTCTACTGATCGAGGGGTCGTGGGTTCGATTCCCGGGCGGGGCATACTTTCGTGGAGCTTGGTTATGAAATTGTTTCTACGGCCATTCTCCCTCCTACCAATTATTTTTAATTATGTAGGGCAATTTTCAGTCACTGACGAAAGTATGCGCTTAGTAGTTGGTTAACAGCTAAATCCAGAGATTTAGCATTTCCAAGAGGCGTGAGTAGGTTGACTGACCGCGTTATATGACCTATTAAATGTGTTGCTTCGGCGTTAAACCCAACAAACAAAACAAACAAAACAAAAATTTGTCCTCTACTGTACTTGATTTGGTTTCATCTAAAGACCCAGAGGCTGTGTTTGTAGCAGAGTACGTCTTTCTCGCATAAATAGTTTAAATAAAAGAAACAAAGACATAAATTTTGTTCTAACCAATGGACATTTGATGAAATTTACTATTAATGATATAAGTATATTATGTTATACTCAGATTGACACGAACTGTCGCTTATGACGACATAATTGAATACTTGATTTGTGCATTTTTGTATTGTATTTTTATACTGGGTTCCAGTAATCACCTACCCTACCAGGAGGAAAATTGTTATTATTGACAAATATTTATAAAAGGGTATAACCTACCCGGTTTGGATTCGAACCCGTACCCCCTTCGGGACACTATATTCGAAATCCAGGCGCGCTACCAACTGCGCTACCGACCCGGGTTTATGACGATATAATAAATATTTTAGAACTGCATTTGTATCGTATTTATAATTAGACAGAAAAGGGATTATTCATTTTGATGGAGGTATTCGTGATGCTTTATTGTCCAGTATAAGAACATTTACGTTATCAGCGATAATGTACATTTTGTTTGGGGTAATAAAAAAGAGTTCCGTCAACTTTAGCATTTTCAACTGTTCTATAAATAACGATTACTCCGCGCTAACTTTATTAGAAGATTTAGTAATGAATCGATAAGTGCCTCCCTAGTGATAGAATAAATAGTCCGTTAATGTCGGTAGTAAGACAGAAAAAAAGATTTCGTGACAATTAAAGATATATCGAAATCGTTTAGATTCACAATAGAAGATCATGCAATATAAACTGTACATTGAGTGATTCATCGTATACAAGAAACAACGTAATTATTTCTATCATCACCGGCGGAGCTCAGAGCTAGACTGTTCACTAATTGTGCGGTGTTAGCCGCTCAGAATAATTACAGTAGTTTCAGCGCTCAGCATTGGCTCTTATGAACAAAATCGAGCCACTCCGCATATAATCACTGCAATTTTTTATTTTTAAACTAGGCAGCTTGAATGGACAGCCAGCTAATTTTTTGACTTGCCAGGGTTAGGATTACTATATCTTTAATAGCAATAACTGGCTGCCCTAACTCAAAACTAGGTCACCAGAAGCAATAGTATGTCCTTTTCAAGCACTGTAGCTACTATTAGTCCCTGTAGGTCAAGAAAATGACATTTTCAAAAATACAATTGTGCGTTATGGTCGAATGTTCGAATCGAATGTATTAATTTGCCCCTGAGGTAACACGATGATTATACCGATAAACTAAATTAGAAACCAACCCTCCTAAGCGGGTGTGTCAGATTAGTAAAAACCCTGAGCTGTTAATCTTTGAATGACTAGATCAACGTTAGTTCGAACCACATCCAAAACTGAGCTTGTTGTTTCATTGAGCAAAAAAACGTCATCCCTTTAGCCAAGCGGGAAAAGGAAGCAGATTCGATAGTTATGAATATAAACTTGCAAGGGCTTGGTTCATAAATGCAAATTAGTAAAATAAGTTCCTCTGAAATAAAAACTAAATATATAAAAACATTTCAGCCATTTACATCAATGACACGTACCTATCGGCATACGGCACATCTGTGTTTAAAATGTTGACATAAAATGTTACATGAGTCTAGAATGAAGCTTCTGTATTCGTATTTTAGAAATAATTTGTATACTATCGTATTTGTTACCTAGCAGACTCTGTAGGGAGTTATATTCATGTATTTGTTAGATAATAATATCATCATGTAGAGAGATGAGGTCTCTAGTGCAATGTATACTATAGAAATATTTCTACACAACAATTGTCATTATTACTAAATTATATCTGGTTTAACAATGACAAGATTTCATATTTGCAATACACCAAAATATGTAGTAATTCATTTATTGCCAAAGCAACACATTGTATTTGTCATATCGCGGCGGTCAGTCAACCTACTTACTGTTCCTGGAAAGACTAAATCTCTGGATTTAGCTGTTAACTTGTTACCAGACGCATAGTTTCGTCAGTGACTGACAATTGCCTTACATGATAAGGAGTCAGTGGTGGGGTAGGGAGAATGGTCGTAGAAATTTATTTATGACCAAACTCCAAGAAAGCATGTCCCTTCTGGGAATCAAAGCCACGACTTCTCACTGGCAGGCAATTTGAAAATATAAGGACCCAAATCTATGAGGAGTATCTTCAAAGTTTTGTCTGTCCAAGATAAGGATGAAAATTCTAAGATAGTTGGGGTGTGAAGTCTGAAATAAAGATGTCAAATTCAAAGATAAAGGTGAGAAGTCCAAGATGGTGATGTGAAATCAAAGACAATGACGTAAAGTCTACGTTAGCGGCGTAAAGTCTAAGATCGTGACGACAATTTCTATGATAGTCTGAGATGGTGGCGTTAAGTCTAAGATAAAAAATCTCAAATACTTGTACCAAGATAGTGATGAAAAGTCAAAGATAGTAGCACAATATCTAATATAATGACATCAAATCTAAGATAGTGATGTCTAATGCAAAGATAGTGACGGTAAGTTTAAAATAGTGATGAAAGGTCCAAGATACTGATAAAAAAGTAAGTTAATGACGAAAAACTTATTGATGTAAAGTCTTAGACAAAATATAAACAATATTATATCTGATCTGTTTTTCATCCTGTCTTGCAGATAGACATCTCAAGTAAATCATTTTATCATTACATACACCAATAAATGTCAGTTAAATATTATTTATGAGTCAAATACAACTTTCAGTAGCTCCTTTTATTTATATTGTCTACATAAAACGTGTATTAACTTATCCTAGTAGTTTCTTGGAAATTCCTATGAAAGTTATTAATGAAAGTTTAATGAAGAATGCACTATTGTACCAGTCGTATATCGAACGTAAGATTGCGACGATTTAATTTCGATCACTGGTCACTATACATATGCATGCTACTTGGACAGTAAGTTAGATTGAGGGATATTAGTCAGTTATCTTTCCTTGACTATACTCTAAAGTGATCCAATTGGCAAGTATGTCCTATCAGTTGGAATTCTCGGATTTTATCATTGATGTCCTATGTAAGAATAATAAGATATTTCTTCAAATATCTTTTTTGTTAATTAAGATATTAGGAGTGATGAAATTTAGATAGTTCTTCAACAAAACAATACTTTGCTTGATTTTCAAACAAATAAAATGATTAAATCACCATTTACAAAATGAGATATTTAAGATTGATTGTTTCAAATTGACATTAAAAAATAAGGTTTACACCAAGTAATCCAACTGATTGGACCTAGCTATTTGAAGAGTATGCAAAGGGAAATAATTGACTTAAGTCCCTTATTGGCTATAATACAATGGTCGATTCAACGTGAATTTTAATATACCCTTGTTAACTTCGGCTAATTGTCAGTTTACACTTTGCATAATTATGTATGCTATGCATGTATGTTCCTTGAAAACTGTGTCTGGTACCCAACCGTACTTTGACGGGTACAAGAACGTCAGGTTCAGCAGAATAATGGCGGCGCCCGATGGATTGTACAAGGAATCGGAAATTTCTGTTTTCAAATGAACATTTCTCACTCTTAAGGCTTAAATCAATTGAACTCAGCACAAGTATTGCAGTGACTAACTTATTTTTAGTCGTTAGATCACATTTATGCGAAATAAAGTACATGTATCCGAAATTCCAACTAGAAATAGTCAACGTCCGAATCGTGTCTACTTTGCAGACATTGTTTTTGGTCAATCGTTTGCTAAATTTAAGAGCACAAAGAATAACCGATTTACCTATATGGTACCGAACTCTAACCAAATAGACTATCGTCAGAAAAATATTCAAGCAAAATAAAAAGAAAATAGGAGTAAAGTTTGTAACCTGAAGATAACCTGGTAGGCACCGCCAATATTGCGTTTTGCCTGTCCCATTAACGATCGTGGTAAAGTGCAGGTAATCCAGACTAGTATACACGGTGACACATTAAACCAAACATAATACTCTCTGTTAACCTTGTTAAGGTTCTCTATGTCACAAAATATTTTCACCCAAGATTGCGGATGTAATAAAGAAAAGAGCAGGTGTATTTACCGAAGTAAAAAATAAAACTGTTGCTTATAATCATTAACTTATGATGTCTGCTGCTGAAATGACCATGCTGGGCAGGAAATATGCTCCTGCTGCAAATACCACTTGAAGAATTCAAGGAAATTTCCCATTCGGAACACCATGACTGCTCATTGAATGAATAATCTCGGAAAGATTCGTAGGGGTCCTCCAAGAATATCGGGTTTTTTTTGCTACATGCGGGAGGCGAAGCACATGCGAAGCACGTACCGGTTGTGCTAAATAGTTATTGTCGTACACCGGGTTTTGTAAAAACACTTTTGTATTTTATATAAGTGACTACATATTGTTCAATGAATCGAGTATTCCAAATGTATGGACTTAACTCGAGACATTAATCATTGCCTTAAAGCCACTATATGAAGATATGTATATCCATTAACAGTAGACTTAAAAACTGTTTTACAACCACGAAGTTATCAAAATATAACATGTATTAGAGACACACTAAACAATTCAAACCATTCTGCTTTCTAAATTTAAGTTAGACAAAGTGTCAATTTCTTTAAAAAAGTGGAGTACTTTTATAAGAGTAAACTATATTCATCTATATGCCAAATGTTCAACATATCAGATCTAAATTCTTTATAGTCCAAAAACTGCGTTTCTTTTTATATTAAATGGGGCTTTAACTATGGTTGATTTGTTTACTTTGATACCGATTAAAGTATTTTGTTTGGACATGTGACACAAAGGTACATGTAGTTTCAAAATGGCGTCTAAATAGGTCCGATGTTAATCGTAGTGAATGGCCAAGGGGTTCCGAAGTGAAAAATTCCATTAGAATTTCTAATCTAACTATTGGTTTTAAATCGATTTGATATAAAAATGATAATACATGTACATAATTTTAGTGTGATTGACTTTATTTCAAGACAAATTTGGGCAAATCACGAATATGTGTTATTATTTTGGTATTTTATACAAACGATGTCAGATTAAATTAGGCAAAACAATAACTAAGCAGAATCTGAATGGCGTCTATTCAGATTTAATTACAGTTTTAATGTGTCAATTAATGCAAATGTAAATTCAGGTCATAGCTCTGTATTAAAAGAAGCTGCATTATTTGCCCCTAGTATATCCTAATCTATATTCTATTCCTATTCTATTCTAAATCAAATGGTCATATGTCAGTTACTGACGGAAGTATTCGCCTAGTAACTGGTTAACAACTAAATGCAGATATTTAGCCATTCCAGGAACGTAAAATAGGTTGACTGACTGCCGAAGTATGATTTATGTGACGTGTTACTGCGGCGTTAAACCAAACCAAAAACGAGAAGCCAGTACTAGACTGTTAATGTTCATCCGAAGCAACTTCTCACAGTTATGGAAGATGTAATTAGTCTAAATGCCTTGTTCCTTGTTGAGTACAATGAAGACAGCAACACAAGTTAGAAAATGAACACTTATTTCGATATAGAAGCGATTTTTTGTGCCCTGTTTCAGAGTTGTCGAATTCACTGAAAGCAGTTTTAGCTCAAGAAATAAAGGTAGTCGGGACATTCCTAACATTACCACACATGTTCTGTAGTCCATTTTTTTCTTGATTGTCAAAGTTGATAAACGTTTGAGCTCGATATTTTGGTGTGGTTTTTTTCACTAAAACGGTTTGTTGGTATACCGGATGCGTTCGTGCCGGATGACTTAGATACGGAAATAGCTTAACAATTCCGATTTAACATTATCAGAAATAGAATATTTAATATGAAATGATCCTGATTAAACACGCTGCTCATATATTCCATTACTAATCTTTGTAAATCTATATAAATTGTAAATGTCCAATTATCTAGATACAGTGATATGACAGATGAATATATCAAAGAAATAGTTTTTGTGTTGTAAATGTTTTAAACAATAACATCAATATTTATTTGTCTGTTATTTTCTTTGATACCACGCACATGCCTTACATTAACACAATAATTCAATTTTGAACGTCAAACAGAAAATAATCTACATTATGATAAGGGAGTATGGAATCCTGGTCGTGCCATTTCAAAATGTCACCGGACCTTGCGACGCCATATAATGAAAATGTCGCTTTGTATTGCGGAGCGTTGTATACAGTGTCCATTGTCAGGTGTGCAGATTAGGACACTCAACAATGCGAAGAGAAATTGCGTAAACATGATATGATGCATGGCATTGCGATACGTCAGGTGACCATGCAAAGCGTCATTTTCAAAACGTTGCGTATTTCAAGGTGGCGTTTCTGTGACATTTCGATTGGCATTGTCGCACATCGATTCGCATTGTCGCGATGTCACTTTGCTATGTCGTGCGTTGCCATATAAACGCGACATCTACATTTTGAAGTGGCACGAACAGGATACCGTACATACATGTAGTATGCACAATTATTTATGTGATTGATGGTGTATCATTTGAATGCACTGAATACAATCCAACATTCGAAAATTGAGTTAAATCAGAGTAATTGAGTTTGTTGCATACAGTTCATTACAACTTTTAGATTCTAAGAATCAGCGGGGTGTAACTTTGGAACACTGCTTGAATTTTATGCACTAAGGAAAATAATACGAGTAAACATGCAAAGCGCGTCAAAATCTCATTTCGGAGACGTACATGTATTGTATACCTTCGAGAACTAGTACTTTGACATTCTCGTTCCCAGAGGCTCTCAGGATTCTCGATTTAGCATCTTAATAACCTCTGGGTACGAGAATGGTAGTTTACGGACATTCTCCCTCTTACCCCTGAATCAAACAGGGCGGTTGTTATCGGCAGTAGAATGTAAATGCTTAGTACCTGTTTAAAGCCTATGTCTCGAAAGCTAAGTCTCTCCAGGGAACGGCTTGAAGTGGATATGCCTAAGTTAAATGTTAAGCTAAAATAAAATTACTTCAAGAGCACTGAAATCAAAGCCCTGAAATTAGTCTGAATTAGTTTAGTTTGGTAGCATGAACGTGGTTCTCGTGCTCAAACGTGTTGAATTTTACCTGAAAGTCCTTTACTTCAAGAATTCATTTATTAAATCTAACAAAACTTATACTAGATAATACTTGAATTAGAATCGGTGGAAGGAGAAAGAATGGCCGTAAATATTATTTCATTACCAAACTCCACGAAACTATGCCACGCCCGGAAATCGAACCCACGGCCTCTTGATCAGTTGACTGCTCGTGTATTGATTAATGGTTATCCTTATACAGACATGCTACTGATGGGATTTACAGATATGAAAAAAACTGCCTGAAATAGCCGTTGTATTTGATTGTTTTCAAGTTAAATGAACAACATTGACAATCAGATTTTGATAATATTTCACGAAAGAAGTAACTCGTGGAAGAGTATGTCCGTATTTAACAAATAGCATATTTAAATAATTGCATTCTCATTTTTTCTTAATTGCATTGTACAATTGTGTGCTGTATATACAAAGTGAACTGTAGTTTGATATCAAAACAACAAGAAAAAAACCCATAATACCGAGTACATGGGATATGATGTAATTCAATTAACTAATCATAATTAACTAAAACATTCGAACAGTGTGAAACCATTGAGGAAACCAGCATCAATTAACACATTATCTTGCTAGCCTATGCCCTAATGATGGAAAGATTTATGCTAACAATAATAAATCACAAAATGGTAAGACAGTCGGATACATTATTTGTTTACGCATAACCAGCAGCGTTTTCAGTTACGACAGTTAGCGAACGTTACAGATACGGGACAACTCAACCCGTAGACAACTCAACCCGTAGACAACTCAACCCGTGGATAACTCAAGCCAAAGTTAGGACAACTGTAAGTGAGGTATTGATTTTTCTCGGGTTGAGTTGTATTTGGGTTAATTTGTTCCGACCCTAACGTTACGGAAAATTCGGGGTAATTGAACAGACTGCAACATAACGTTTTGTAACTAGACATAGCGCTGATTGTAGTAATTGCGATATTTTGTTGGTTTTAACGCCGTAACAACACATTGAATTGATCATTTCACGATGGACAGTCAACCTACTTACCGTTCCTGGAAAGACTAAATATCTGGATTCAGCTGCTGATTATTAACTAAGCGCATACTTCCCTCAGTGACTGACAGCTGTCCGACATGATTAAGAATCAGTGGTAGAAGGGAGAATGGACACAGAAATTATTCCATGATCAAACTCCACGAAAGTATTTCCCGCCTGGGAATCGAACCCACGACCCGTCGATCAGTGTGCTACCGACTGAAGAAGCAGGGTGGGATACAATTGATATACAATGTAATAATAACAGTGTCTGCAATAATTGTGTGACATTTTTTAATATCTACAACTTTTGATGGTAAAATACAAATGTTATATTCATATATATGCTCATATTTTTAATGTATTTGTTTATTGTAAACGTATACCGTATGCATTTAATTATTGTCAGTATTTGAAATAAAACAGCATTTTGAATCCAAAAATGGTGTCCGTTGTATTTATTTTGTAATGATCAAATCAAGTAAACTTATTATAAATGGAGACATAAAATCAGATGTTATGTTCTAATAAAGAACAGCGATGCTTAAGAGTAATAGCTGCTTAACCCCATAGATGGTCGGTGTTATCCAAAATTACCAGACACTTAAATAGACGTAACTTGTGTCTTCAGCGGTTACGACCGTACTGGTCCTTGAAGCTTAGTAGAATGGCCGAGTGTTTGAAATTCGTGGCCAGAGATTAGACTTAGTATCAGTGCATTCAAATGATATTCACCTTGAACAGCATGTTAAGAGAAAGTTTCGTGTCAGACGGTTGTTTTTCATTAATTCAACATCATTCAAATATTTAAAATTATGAATATTCGGATTACATGATGTTTTAAAATCAATTTGTTTCAGATATTTTCCCAATATAATAATTGTTATATCAAACTGATATTTCCATATTTTCATTGTAATGGTTTGGTTTTGCATAAAATCATTGAATGACGCAAGTATTTTAATGTCTGTAATTTAGAACAGTTGTAATAGAAAACCGAAATGTATAATGCTAAGCCGCCCGGCTAGCTCAGTTGGTAGCACGCAAGTTTACTGATCGAGGGGTCGTGGGTTCGATTCCCGGGCGGGGCATACTTTCGTGGAGCTTGGTCATAAAATTAATTCTACGGCCATTCTCCCTCCTACCAATGATTTTTAATTATGTAGGGCAGTTGTCAGTCACTGACGAAAGTATGTGCTTAGTAGTTGGTTAACAGCTAAATCCAGAGATTTAGCCTTTCCAGGAGGAGTAAATAGGTTGACTGGCCGCCGGTATATGACCTATACTATGTGTTGCTAGGGCGTTAAATCCAACAAAAACAAAAACAAAAAAGTATAATGCTAAACATAGCTGTTACAGAATTTAGGCCCATGATATAATAAGCTTACTACACCGTATTTAGCTCCACAGTCAATTTTATTGACAAACCGTAAACTTCAGCGAGGTTTCCTGGCACATAAACCAGGATGCGATCTCAACCATGATTTTAGTCAGGTAAAACATGTACCATAGAATGTAAGTGATGAAGAATACCACATAAATTTCAGAATTCATAAATAATGATTGGTCTCATCTTTTTAGCACCACAGCCGTACAAAACTTTTGAAATAAAATGTTTCTCTGTAATTTAATAGGAACAGTAGATAATAAAAAAAACAAAAATGATTAACATAAATTATGCAATATTTTTAAAATGTATGTGTTGTAAAATTCTATTACATGGTGCGGATTAAATTTTGTGTCTCGATTTATACCTTTTCAAATGATTCATTTCATTATTTCATTTGTATAAATAATTAATAACTATTTTGTATAAATAAATGTAATTAGATAAAAATAGATTTATACACTTTTATAAAATAAAACAATTAAATGTATTAAAAAGAATACTTACATATTTCTATATTTTATTATCAACCTTTAAGATATATGTTCCATTCACCGGACAATGCACAACACGTAAATAAAATCCAACAGAATTATTTTCCTAGAAAATCTAGTCAGTTCAATTAAGGTGAAGAGTCAAAAAGAGTTGATCATTTCTCCTCTAATTAACCCCACCACCTAGGTATGTTATTTATACATATAATGTCTGACCCAAGTTGAACCTATAAGATGTCAGGACTGACGGGTAAAGCAACATTTATTCGGACACATGCATCCTAGGAACACATACTAAACAACACTATTGACTGATATCCAAGTTTAACACCTATACAAATATAACATTAATGGATACAGACATTTCTTCCTAGGGGCTCAGACAAAGAATTTCCAAATAGTCTAGTCCATGAAACTCACTGAACCTCACAAAAGTATGCGTCTAGTAACTGGATAACAGCTAAATCCAGGAATTAAGCCGTTCCAGTAGGTCAGTAGGTTGACCGACCGCTATTTTATGACCTATACAATGTTTTGCTTTGTTGTTAATCTCACCAAAAAAAATACATTTGTATTATCTATTAGAAGGTGTTTTAACCCTTAATTAATCATTTTCTTAGGTTAATTTAGTTTTCAACGATTTGTTAAGAAATTAACTATAAATAAATTATTCAAACCATATATGTTCTCAGCTTGTTTCTATCTCAAACTGTTATCAGTCAGCGTTTTAGACCAGTCCTCACGAAACTCTTTTCTGATCCACACGGGAATGCAGGTATATATTGTTAGGAATGATTTGTAAAACTAGAATATTGTTATAACGCATACATAGTGATATCAATGTCAACACATCTTCATTCCTTCTTATCAAAACTAATTGATAAAATCTTGCGATATAACAATGTAAGAAACAAGATAGATAACTGTGTGAAAACAAAGCAATAAACAGGGGGAGAACTATATAAAAACAAAACACAGATCAATTAAGCGTGAGTAAACAATACTAGAACCAAGAGAGATAACCATGGATTTATTAAACAAGAAACAAGATAGATAAATGTGTAAATAAAATACAAGAATCAAGGGAGAAAACCGTGAGAAATACAATAACTTCATAAAGCGAGATAATCTTGTATTTCTTCAGCAACATATCAATATTGACATGTATTCAAACAATATGAGCATGAATTTATGTTTGATAACCCAATGCTGAGAATCACTTTCGATTGAAATAAGACAACTTCCTATCAACTGCAAAGTGGTATTGCGTTATATTTCCAGATATGTTGTATATATTCGCGGAAGTGGTGTAATGGTAACACTATCATATCAACCGATTTGGATTTGATTCGCCGCTACGGTACTTATAAAGATCCCTATAAGTCGGCACTAATGTAGCTTTTCCACATAGAGGGAGAAAATCCCCAGTCCTTGTAAAGGGGTTTGCAAGTTCTTGCACAGGAAAGGTAATGATGAAAGCTGGTTAGATACATTTTGCCTACAATGTCTTCACAAATAACCGTAAAAAGGGTTGACAAGCGGCGTAAAATTGAAATCAAAATTACACAATACTTATAAAATCTATGTCCATATCTCCAAACGTAATCATTTTTGCACATAATCGTGGCAGTATATTATTTAAAAACAACTAATGATAGAGAACAATACAATATAGACGGATTTACGACAAGAATCAGTCGAAATACTGTTGACAATACGGATCCTAATTTCCTAAGTCGATATAAATACGACCATGAGTTCAATACCCCCTCTAATGTTGAAACTCTGTTTGTAATCGAAATGATAGTGATAATGGTACGCGTTCCAAGCACATAAACACTTGAAAAACTAATGCTAACTGTATATTTTATCAGACATATGAAGTAATACTTTACTCTATCCGTGTGATACATCAGCTGTAAATGATTTGATATCTCCTATAATTGTTTATATCAATAGTTTATTTGATATATTGAATAGAGAACAGAGGTATGCATATTTTATTATATTACAAAAAAACACTAACAATGAATAAAGTGTAATCATTAAACCCAAGTATCAATAAGTAATCATGATAAACAAAAAAACCTTTCATTTTTCCATCACCAGTGTTTTCCTATTTCGTATCCTACGTTTATTCTCTAACAATTCTACTATTTCTATGCTGACTTGGAATGGATTCTTTCAATTATTTCAATATTACATGTCGCATTATAGAAAACTAATACTCGGTGAGAAATGACCGAATAATGCAAGCTTCTGATGAAACTGTTCAAATGCATACATAATTCATGAAGCAATGAATTGCAAGAAAGCAAATAACACTCTAGTAACGATTAATTTCCTATTTAGTCCACTTAAAGTGATAAAGGAAAATATATTTCCAGGATTCTCGATTCAAAGAGAAACGTAATTATTCTCCGTTTTAACAGGAAGGTTTCTTGCTGTGAAAATAATCGAGCTGTTAAAAATAGTGATCAAATATACGTCAGAGAAGCTACTAAGTTAATATTTTATGAATGAATATGTTCTGTCTAGTGAAACATTTTCAAGAGTTCTAAATGTGTATCACAACCAAAATGCTTCTGACATCATGGGTTTAGATTCCTGCCCAATCCCCTACATCCCTTATTAACCCCGTTGAACCTCCATCTTTAAATGCCCTGCATAGGAAAGGTGTTGATAAAAGCTGATTAAGACATGAAGCTTGTGTGAATTACATCATAGTGTTGACGCACTTCGTTAAAGAAATTGAAAATACAAAGAAAACTAAAGATTTTGTCAACATCTCAAAAATATTTTTGTACATAATCAAGTTTCTAAGTCGGTATAAATAAGACATTGAGTTTAATAACGCGCTCAATTTTGATACACAGCTGTTGATTGAATTACTTCTTATAATGGTACTCTTTCCAAGCACAAACACTTGAATATGTTAATTCTAAATGTATATTTTATCAGAAATATGAAGTGCTACTTCACTGTATCTCTGTGAGACATCAGCTGTAAATGATTTTATATCTCCTATAATTGTTTATATCAATAGTTTACCTGTTTTAGTGAATAGAGAACTGAGATATGAATATTTTATCATATCACAAAAACACTATTATAAATGAATGAAGTGTAATCATTAAAACCAAGTATCAATAAGTAATGATGATAAAACAGAAAACCTTTCATTTTTTTCATTTAACGCTGTAGCAACACATTGTTTAGGTCATATAACGCCGGCCAGTCAACCTACTCTCTCCTCCTAGAAAGGCCTAAGCTCTGGATTAAGCTGTAAACCAACTACTAAACGCATACTTTAGTCAGTGACTGACAACTGTCCTACATAATTTAAAATCATTGGTAGGAGGGAGAATGACCGTAGAAAAGAAATCATGACCACGCTCTACGAAAGTATGCCCCGCCCGGAAATCGAACACACGACCCCTCATTTTTCTGTCACCAGTGTTTTGCTAATTCGTATCCTACGTTTATTCTCTGACAATTCTACTAGTTCTATGCTGACATGGAATGGATTATTTCAATATTACATGTCGCATTATAGAAAACTAATACTCGGTGAGAAATGACCGAATAATGCAAGCTTCTGATGAAACTGTTCAAATACATACATAATTCATGAAGCAATGAATTGCAAGAAAGCAAATAACACTCTGGTAACGATTAATTTCCTATTTAGACCACTTAAAGTGATAAAGGAAAATATATTTCTAAGATTCTCGATTCAAAGAGAAACGTAATTATTCTCCGTTTTTAACAGGAAGGTTTCTTGCTGTGATAATAATCGAGCTGTTAAAAATAGTGATCAAATATACGTCAGAGAAGCTACTAAGTTAATATTTTATAAATGAATATGTTCTGTCTAGTGAAACATTTTCAAGATTTCTAAATGTGTATCACAACCAAAATGCTTCTGACTTCATGGGGTTAGATTCCTGTCCAATCCTCTACATCCCTAATTTAACTCCGTTGAACCTCCATCTTTAAATGCCATGCATAGGAAAGGTGTTGATAAAAGCTGATTAGGACATGAAGCTTGAGTGAATTACATCATAGTGTTGACGCACTTCGTTAAAGAAATTGAAAATACAAAGAAAATTAAAGGTTTTGTCAACATCTCAAAAATATTCTTGTACGTAATCAAGTTTCTAAGTCGGTATAAATACGGCCTTGAGTTTAATAACGCGCTCAATTTTGATACACAGCTATTGATTGAATTACTTCCTATAATGGTACTCTTTCCAAGCACAAACACTTGAATATATTAATTCTAAATGTATATTTTAACAGAAATATGAAGTGTTACTTCACTGTATCTCTGTGAGACATCAGCTGTAAATGATTTTATATCTTCTACAATTGTTTATATCAATAGTTTACCTGTTTTTGTGAATAGAGAACTGAGATATGCATATTTTATCATATTACAAAAACACTACTATAAATGAATGAAGTATAATCATTAAAACCAAGTATCAATAAGTAATGATGATAAAACAGAAAACCTTTCTGAAAACGCCGTAGCAACCCATTGTTTAGGTCATATAACGGCGGTCATTCAACCTATTCACTCCTCCTGGAAAGGTCTAATCTCTGGATTAAGATGTTAACCAACTACTAACTGCATACTTTTGTCAGTGTCTGACAACTGTCCTACATAATAAAAAAATCATTGGTAGGAAGGAGAATGGCCGTAGAAAAAATTTCATGACCAGACTCCACAAAAGTATGCCCCGCCCGGAAATCGAACACACGACCCCTCATTTTTCTCTCTCCAGCGTTTTGCTATTTCGTATCCTACGTTTATTCTCTGACAATTCTACTAGTTCTATGCTGACATGGAATGGATTCTTTCAATTATTTCAATATTACATGTCGGATTATAGAAAACTAATAGTCGGTGAGAAATGACCGAATAATGCAAGCTTCTGATGAAACTGTTCAAATGCATACATAATTCATGAAGCAATGAATTGCAAGAAAGCAAATAACACTCTAGTAACGATTAATTTCCTATTTAGACCACTTAAAGTGATAAAGGAAAATATATTTCCAGGATTCTCGATTTAAAGAGAAACGTAATTATTCTCCGTTTTTAACAGGAAGGTTTCTGGCTGTGAAAATAATGGAGGTGTTAAAAATAGTGATGAAATATACGTCAAAGGAGCTACTAAGTTAATATCTAATGAATGAATATGTTCTGTCTAGTGAAACATTTTCAAGAGTTCTAAATGTGTATCACAACCAAAATGCTTCTGACTTCACGGGTTAAGATTCCTGTCCAATCCTCTACATCCCTAATTTAACTCCGTTGAACCTCCATCTTTAAATGCCCTGCATAGGAAAGGTGTTGACAAAAGCTGATTGGGACATGAAGCTTATGTGAATTACATCATAGTGTTGACGCACTTCGTTAAAGAAATTGAAAATACAAAGAAAATTAAAGATTTTGTCAACATCTCAAAAATATTTTTGTACGTAATCAAGTTTCTAAGTCGGTATAAATACGGCCTTGAGTTTAATAACGCGCTCAATTTTGATACACAGCTGTTGATTGAATTACTTCCTATAATGGTACTCTTTCCAAGCACAAACACTTGAATATATAAATTCTAAATGTATATTTTAACAGAAATATGAAGTGTTACTTCACTGTATCTCTGTGAGACATCAGCTGTAAATGATTTTATATCTTCTACAATTGTTTATATCAATAGTTTACCTGTTTTTGTGAATAGAGAACTGAGATATGCATATTTTATCATATTACAAAAACACTACTATAAATGAATGAAGTGTAATCATTAAAACCAAGTATCCATAAGTAATCATGATAAAACAGAAAACCTTTCATTTTTTTATTTAACGCCGTAGCAACCCATTGTTTAGGTCATATAACGGCGGTCAGTCAACCTATTCACTCCTCCTAGAAAGGTCTAATCTCTGGATTAAGCTGTTAACCAACTACTAACCGCATGCTTTCGTCAGTGACTGACAACTGTCCTACATAATCAAAAACCATTGGTAGGAGGGAGAATGACCGTAGAAAAAAATAATGACCACGCTCCACAAAAGTATGCCCCTCCTGGGAATCGAACACACGACCCCTCATTTTTCTCTCACAAGCGTTTTGCTATTTCGTATCCTACGTTTATTCTCTGACAATTCTACTGTTTCTATGCTGACTTGGAATGGATTCTTTCAATTATTTCAATATAACTTGTCGCATTATAGAAAACTAATACTCAGTGAGAAATGACCGAATAATGCAAGCTTCTGATGAAACTGTTCAAATGCATATATACATAATTCATGAAGCAATCAATTGCAAGAAAGCAAATAACACTCTAGTAACGATTAATTTCCTATTTAGTCCACTTAAAGTGATAAAGGAAAATATATTTCCAGGATTCTCGATTCAAAGAGAAACGTAATTATTCTCCGTTTTTAACAGGAAGGTTTCTTACTGTGAAAATAATCAAGCAGTTAAAAATAGTGATCACAGACACGTCAGAGAAGCTCCTTGGTTTATATTTTAATAAATGGATATGTTCTGTGAAGAGAAATCTTTGCAAGAGTATAACATAGCCCGAATGTCTAGCTAAATCGTTTACACAAAAGTATTGTAATCTAGGGGTCTTGGTTTCGAATCACACAAGTGACACTCTTTTATGTGGCTTAAGTTATGTGGCTATCTCTGTCCTATCCATGATTCTAAATAATGTTGGGTAGTTGTCATTTACTGATGTAATACTGCGTCTAAATGATGGTTAACAGCTAAATTAATAGATTCAGCCTTTCCAAGAACGATGAGCAGTTTGACTGAAATATTACCATGACTAAACTCCACGAAAGTATGCCACACAGGGAACGAAACCTCGAACCCTCGATCTGTAGACTTGCCTGCTACCAACTGAGGTAACTGGGCGGCTTAGGATATGTTCCTTCGTGCTCAGCTTAAAACAGTTCGCTATGGCTTTCCTAAGATATGTTTCTATGGGTGCAGGTAAAATACATTTCGGTCTGGTGTACTTAGGATAGTTTCCTACCAGTACTGCTTTAGAAAATCCGGCTGTGATAAACTTTTATAATTATATCTTAATGTGAACAGCTAAAAACATCTGCTTCAGTGTACCTAGAACATTTTCCTACGTACATAGCTTTAGAAAGTCCCGCCTTTGTGTGCCAATGTACATAGATTAAAGAAGTCCCGCTTTAGTGTGCCAATGTACATAGCTTTAGAAAGTCCCGCTTTAGTGCGCCAATTTACATAGCTTTAGGAAGTCCCGCCTTTGTGTGCCAATGTTCAAAGATTTAGGAAGTACCGCTTTAAATTAGTGTGCCAATTTACAAAGATTTAGGAGTCCCGCCTTTGTGTGCCAATGTACAAAGATTTAGGAAGTCCTGCTTTAGTGTGCCAATGTACATAGCTTTAGGAAGTCCCGCCTTTGTGTGCCAATGTTCAAAGATTTAGGAAGTCCCGCCTTGGTGTGCCAATGTACATAGCTTTAGGAAGTTTCGCCTTTGTATGCCAATGTACAAAGATTTAGGAAGTCCCGCCTTGGTGTGCCAATGTACATAGCTTTAGGAAGTCTCGCTTTAGTGTGCCATTGTACAGAGCTTTAAGAAGTCCCGCTTTAGTGTGCCAATGTACAAAGATTTAGGAAGTCCCGCCTTTGTGTGCCAATGTACAGAGCTTTAAGAAGTCAAGCTTTAGTGTGCCAATGAACAGAGCTTTAAGAAGTCAAGCTTGAGTGTGCCAATGTTCAGAGCTTTAAGAAGTCAAGCTTTAGTGTGCCAATGTTCAGAGCTTTAAGAAGTCAAGCTTTAGTGTGCCAATGTACAGAGCTTTAAGAAGTCCCGCTTAAGTGTGCCAATGTACAAAGATTTAGGAAGTCCCGCCTTTGTGTGCCAATGTACAGAGCTTTATGAAGTCAAGCTTTAGTGAGTCAAATATAGTTAGTATGTAAACAGCTACATATCATTCCGCTTTAGTGTACTTTCCTATAATCATTTTTCCGGTATTTTCCTATAAACACAGCTTTGGTGTGCCAATGATATGTTTCTATGTGCACAGCTTATGAAAAACACTTAAAGTTTGATTCGGAAGTTGTCCTATGTTATCTAGAGTTTATTTCATATATATATATATATTCATGAAATATCAATTCAGTGAAACTTTCCACTAAACAAATGGTACAAGTACTTCCTCTACCGTCAAGATTGTTTCTAGAAAACGTTCCGTTTTAAGAAAACAATAAAATCAATTCTTTAAAATGAAGAAAATTGGAAGCAATTTTCAGATGCCGGTTTGCATATTAGTAAAGTATGCGGGTTTGCTAATGTTATTCTAATTGGGGAATGAATTTTAAAGTGGCTTTTTCGTTGAAAGCAATTTGCTCTTCAATCGCTCGTTCAACAATTAGAAAAAACATCACATCAATAAAAGGAATGAGGATGAGTTCACTAATAATAATTATCTGTCAGAGATAGCAAGATTTAAAGATTTGAGTACAAAATGTCAGAATAGTAAAATACCATGTAATATTAGTTCTTCTCACCAAACATTGTTGTATTGATTAGTTCCTGAATAAAACATGGTCCAGTAATTAATACACCTGCCAATCCTGACTTACAGTTCCCTCCAAAAGTATTTGGTAAAAAATTCTGTTTTTAGGGTTAACCAATAAACATTGCGCAATAAAGCTGACGAACCTTACATATAGTACCCTCTAAATGTCTCTGGTTAAATTTCCGCCTTTCCAACATTTACATACAGTAACCAACAAATGACTCTGGTAAAGCTCTGTTTAGGATAACTGATTCACATCTACCCTTCCAATCCTTACATACAGTGCCCAACAAATGTCTTTGGTAAAGTTCTGTCTAGGATAACTGACTCACATCTACTCATCCAATCCTTACATACAGTGCCCAACATATGACTCTGGTAAAGTTCTGTCTAGGATAACTGACTCACATCTACCCTTCCAATCCTTACATACAGTAACCAACAAATGTCTTAGGTAAAGTTCTGTTTAGGATAACTGACTCATATCTACCCTACCAATCATTACATACAGTACCCTCTAAAATTCTTTAGTCAATGCTTTATTTTTAGAATTTATCAATTCACATTTATCCTGCACATGCTTATAATACAGTGCTCTAAAAATTCTTCGGTTAATAGTACGTTAGTAGAATAAATGGCTTGACATTTACCAGGTACCTGTTAACCTTTTTTATGCAATGTCTTCCAAACTTATTTGTTCAAAATTCTGTTTTTAGGATCAAACGATCCACAATTAACTTGCCAAAGTTTCTATACAATGCCATCTAACGACACTTGGTCAAAATTCCGTCTATATGATGAACCGTTTCACTAGTCTGGATTACCTGCCCCTTACCACTATCGTTATCGGGTCAGGCAAACGGGAATCATGGCGGCCTCCTTAGTTATTATACAGGTATTACGTTTTCTAAATCTTGCATGATCATTTGCTGACGATAGTTATTTTAGTAGGAGTTCGGTACTATATAGGACATTCGATTTCGATTTTTCAGACTGCACGTATATTTGGCCGACGATTAACAAAAACATGTCTCAAGTGAACAAAATTCGGACTTGGATTAGTCTCGTATGAATTTCGGATATTTTATTTTGCATAAATTAATGTAACCGAACAACTAAAAAATTTATCCACTGCAATTCTTGTACAATGATCCTTTAATTTAAGCCTGTGCAGCGAGAAATGCTCATTTGAAAACATAATTATCCAATATCTAATTCATTACATAGGGCGCGGCCATAATCATGGTTTGCCTGACGTACTTTTACCTGCCAAAGTACGACTGGGAACCAGACAACCGTTTCACATTTACCCATGAAAAAAAGAAACAAAAGGTCATCTGAGAAAATTCAAAAATTGGTATTAGATAGTTCATCAAAATATGATTCAAACAATTACACGAATAAGCTGTAATTATTAGGGATGTCAATCGAAGCCCAAATCACTATCAGGTTATCTGGATCTGAAATCCGGATTTTCGGATCGATATTTCAGTCCGAACCGGTAAATGACGTAACCAGTTATCGCGACAATTTCAATACTTTAGTCTGCCGTTATTCTAATTTAATTTTAATTCAATTGTTTCTGATACACATAATATTAATTAGAGTAAAATTACGTGCGATAGTAATATTAAAGGTACTGGTTCACAGATTTGGTTTATTTTTTCCATAATTTCAAAATACCATTCAGTGTCTGTAATTGTGTCCCAAAAAAATTATTATTATTACAAGGAAAACTGACAACAATGTTGCAAGAAATATACGATAAAAGTCACAAAAATGCACTAAAAGTGTCTATACCGTGACATACGGGGTAGATATTTACTACATGAAACACCAACATTTGTAGTTGTGTGTCAATTTGCACTAGAATTGTCATTATCAGAACACTACTTTCCTGCTTCTAAAAATATTTTCATACAATTTTGATAGTTTTAGAAAAAGTTGGTATTTAAGTAGAAATCTGTGAATGAGTACCTTTAATTTGTCCAGGAGTTTTCGGAGGGAACTGTAGAATGAAATATCTTTAGCAGAAAGTTTCAAAGTTTCTAAAGTTCTTTAGATTACTTTTTAATAATTAAGGTATTTTAAAATGTTGAAATTATTTGTGGAGTGAAGTTAATTTCGACTACTTTTAAATATTAATTTATTTTCTTATTTTGGAAACTTTAGTTAAACAAAGAAATTGGTTTTACCCTAGCCATCTATTGACCCACCCATAAATCCTAAAAAAGTAAAAGTTGAAAAAGTTAAAGTGCGGTTTTAGTCTGCTTCCATATACTTAGTCAGCTGGCTTTATAATTTTGCATGATAACCCCTGATCATTGAAATCACCTTCAGGGAGATGATTCCTCGCAGCACTCATTTACATCGGGTTGAAGTAGAACAAGTGTAAGTCAATTTTCCTACTAAAGAAATCAGCAGTGCCTAAAGTGGGGTTCGAGCCTGGGACTTTTCGATTCTAAAGTGCACCTCACCACTGGACCACGGCTCCTAACATAAATATTTAAACGCCCAAAATATTCAAAAGTCTTGAAAAGTGTGTT
This sequence comes from Mactra quadrangularis, assembly GCA_025267735.1. NCBI lineage: Eukaryota > Metazoa > Mollusca > Bivalvia > Venerida > Mactridae > Mactra > Mactra quadrangularis. The sequence continues at coordinate 57,452,296 of CM046303.1, read as the reverse complement.
TATGTCCAACTCACAGGCTAAAAAAGAACTTTACTGTTTAGTCTGTTTAAAGCTACAGTCCCATAAACATGAAAATAGCCGTGCGATCAAGCTCCGCAAGGACCCGTACGAACTCTTGCCTACCCGTACGGACTGTTAATATTTTGCCGGGGTCCGTGAGATGAGCCCAGGATACACGTATCAGTTTCAGAGTCAAATCGCGAACAAAATCGTGGCCGAGTATGGATTAAACATGCATATCTTCAAGCTAAGGCTCCGTACGGGTGTGTTGTTTTGTACCATGTGCGTACCGTCAAATTGATACGCAAGGCTTCTCACGGCCTACGACTGTCTGCACGTACGGGTCCGTAACAAGCCACGATTTTATGGGACTGAGGCATAAGTAGAAACATTCGCCCCAATGTATTTTCATCCTAAAGTCATATTCCACAGTTTTATTTTTTATGCCCTTTTAGTATTACTAAAAAACATGATTTTACTTAACATTTTAGTCTATTTAAATATATTATATTGTTTTCGGATACATGTACTTAAAACTCTATTTACTTTAAATTATAAAATTAACTTCTCCTCCGTACACAAAAACTATGCTTCTAATATAAGGGAGTATATCAGACAAGTTATGTTTAAAGCATGACATTGAAGTTGGTGACTTTCCATGAAATTGTAATTAAATATTTTGCTTAGTTCAACATATTATTCGTCTAGCATTGTTCTTACTATAGAAGCAGTTCTTCTTCCGAGACAGTTTTTATACGTAACTTCATAAAACAACCAGACCTGAATCGATTTTTCAATAAAAGTTTTGTTTATAAGGAATAATGTGACAGCCTACAAACTTATATGCCCGCTACGTAATATGTGTATTTAATAGATACTGTGTTAAGCTATTGTACTGTAGTAAAACTAACTAGACCTATGTTTTGCCTCATAAAGTCTGAAGCAAAATATATCTATGTATGTGTAATACAATCTACAGTTACACCCTTCCCCTTAACGACCATTCTCAAATTACAACTACTTTCAACGGGCATCTTACATCTTTTTAAAACGACATTTTTTTCAAGAAGGAACTAAGTTTGACCTATGGCGTCCGAGACTATACCGAAACAAAGTCTCTACGTTTAACGTATATAATGAATATACGAATATAAAGTCTTTGGTCCAGGACCGTACCTACCTCCTTTGATTTCGACGTATCGTAAACCTTGGCAGCATATAATCAAAAATCTAACGAAAATATACGTAATACAATATAGAAGGATTTACGACTAAAATCGGTCGTAAAACCTTTGATGATATACGATAGCTCCTTATCTGTTTTGTGCATATTTCAACACTCTTTATACAAAAGCTAAAATCTACAAATACAGATATCAGTGTTGTATTACTATGTTGTTTATCATTTTAAAGAGACTTCATGTGTATGTAACGTACTGGTCAAACGAAGACATCAACAGTAGCCTGTTCAATTACCCCGAACGTTCCAAAACGTTCCGTAACGTTTGGGTCTGAACAACTCAACCCAAAGACAACTCAGCCCGAGACAACTCAATCCCCTACTAACGGGTTGAGTTGTCTCAACTTTGAGTTGAGTTATCCACGGGTTGAGGTGTCTTCAGGTTGAGGTGTCTTTTACCCGTAACGTTCGCTAACAGTCGTTACTGAACACGCTGCAATGGGGATTCTAACGTAATATTCTAGCAATGGTGACACTAGTTAGAGAAGAGCGTATATTGATTTGGCAGGTTGAACAGGTAGGAATGCAGGCGCATACTGAACATAAAAAACAGGTAGGAATTCAGGTTCATGCATATGCATATAGAATGTACGACGAACATGTTTTTTGTTGGTTTCAAATAAACAGAATGTGACTTCATAAACATATAAATGTCGCAATCACTCATCTAAAAGGCAAAGTCTAATGTTTTTGTCAAAAAAATTGATATTTCTATACATGTATTTACCTATAAATCCTAATATCATTATCAAGTGATTCTGGTTTGCATATAATTCAGTTAAATGAATGCTCCATAGGGTTTGCCTGCCTTTCCGCCATGAGGAATATTGCTCCTCGCATGGAAAACAATTTAGTTTTCGTTAGAACTATACTCCAAACTAGCATTTACAGTCTCAGAAAAGTGAGTTAGTTCTGGTAGATCCAAAGGTCACAAGCAAATGATCAGGTGAATTATCTATCCAGAAGTAAGTGTATAATCTTTAAAAGACTACCAACTCGTACACTAGTGGTATCTAACATAGCCAAATAGTATTAAAATTATAACACGTTCGTTTATACTCTTTGCTTATTTTTTATTGAGTTTAACGCCGTGTCAACACAATTTGTGTCATTCTACGGAGTCCATCTCACCTACATGTAACCTAGCTATTATGTACCCTTGTCAATAACCAGCACTCGCATTCCCTTACACGAATCCGGAAACTTCTCCATATATCTTATCAATGGAGAAAAAATGACATTATTGTCAAATTTTCATGGAAGGGTATAACCTCCCCGGTCGGAATTCGAACCTGTAACCCCTTCGGGACGCGAAATTCCAAATCCCGGTGCGCTACCAACTGCGCCACCGACCCTCACTATCGGGACCCGCATATCGAAATATTGGACCGTTTACTCAAATTTTTAGCTGGACCCGCATATCAAAAAGTGGGACAGTATACTAAACTTTATTTCGAGACAACCAATGATATCATATATTTTTTTCATTTCTCAATACCGGAAGAGAATTTTATTGGACACCCAGAAATGGTAGAGCAAATTGCATTGTTTAAAATATAGGTCAAAAGTTAGCTTAGACAGCTGCGCCGAAAAAAGGTATTGCGTCGTGTAGTTAAGTACTAATATATTGGTTTCAATACAAATAATAAGAGAACAGTGTCCCACGCTTATATCTTTTCAATGCTCAATGTTAACGTAATCTTAGTGAGAACAAGCACAACATATTGATTTTAGATGTGAGAGTGTGTGTGCAATATAAGAAAATTACTGACAAACAAATACAAAGAGATATGCAAAAAATTGCATACAATGCGCATGGTGGAAATCAAACATGCACATAAAACAATGGTATCCATTCCCTTCGAGGTTTTACGTAAACAAAACCAAATGTGCAGTGAATGATAAGATGACACAAACTTGGATATAAGCAATGATTATCTACTGTCAGATGTACTTACTTTATAGACGTCAATATAATTGTATATTCAGACAATTTATAGTATGTACATGTTGGATAATATGTCTGTTTGTCCCGTCCATCTCCTGAATGATTTATTGACCGATTTTCTGACTAATAGTCTTGACTATTTTGGCTCTAAGACCAACTGTAAATCGACTTAATGATTACAAAAAATGATCTTATGTTTGGCAATTGAACGCGCTTGCTTAAAATAAATGCAGAAACACTTCTGATACCTTGGCAATTCTTTAACAAGGACTTCGAATGAACTCATACTGTTTATTTGTATTGCAAGTAAAAAACCCATAAATTTGAATCCTAAACAAAGTGTATGTACGCAAGCACACGGAAATCAAGCTGGATTCATGGTCATATGTAATGGACACTTCACGTACTTGACATTCTAACTCATTCTAATGTGTTTACTGATTCAGTAAAATAAATGTAGAAATTGAGACTTTTTATGTCACTTCAGAATTTACCATGATTCTTTTCACCCACGCAACCAGAATCATATTTCTAGACGGAGACCTTATAGTTAATATGTTCGGTCTTATCTCTAGGCTTCGATAACCCTCTTAAATTGTTATCAGATCAATGCTTCTGTACTTTTTATAGTAACCTTGGAAAAATGAGTTTCCAAGTTTATTTGTATCAGCAGCAAAAGGCCTTAGACAATTTGTAAAATTTGTAAATAGACATAATATTTAACACTATCGTGTTTGGCTCAACGCGAACAGCCCTCTTAATTTACCTATTCTGTGCATTTGTCTATGACTAGTACTCACCTACCTTCTCAGAAAGTCAGCTACTTCTCCAAAATCCTTATTTACGAAGGGATAAGATTTTATTGTCGAATTTTCATAAAAATCCTCGGTAAACTAGATACGAAATCCTGATCGTTGACTACTGAGAATATCAGATATTAAAACTTGTAAAAAGACTGAAGCTTTTACAATATCTCATAGACAAGTTAAGACAACTGCTTATCATTGTACCAATTCTAGAATGTACAATAGTCTATGTTTTGATATCATCTTATACAAAAACAACAGACATGACAAACTGTTTAAAAGAATAATTTTAGAACAATAATTAAAAAACAACACTATATGGAATAAAAACAACACTACATGGCATAAAAACAAATCTATATGGAATATTACATTAATACTTCAATCTGATAGTGTGTGATATGTTTTACACATAAGTGATGAAACAATTACAATATCTCTTCCTTAAGCTTGCGATTCTAAACTCAATCTAGGCCCATGGATAATATGTGTGACTCTTGGTGTTTTTGTTGTTGGGTTTAACGCCATAGAAACACATTGTATAGGTCATACATGTATTACAGTGATCAGTAAACCCACTCACCACTCCTGGAAGGGCTAAATCTCTGCATTTAGCTGTTAACCAGTTACCGGGTGCATACTTCCTTAAGTGACTGACAACTGCCTTACATTATTTACAATCAGTGGTAGAAAGGAAAATGTGCTTTCATTAGACAAATCCACTCGAGTAAATATTGTTGCCTGCCTAGAACTTTTAAGCGAACGTATTGGTTTCAATCTAGGATCTTTATATCTTATTGAATATAACGACGTACTGAAGGTAACCTAGTTCTAAATTATCAATATCAAAACAAATAGATTATATTAAAGTGACTGATCACTTTACAGTTGCATAAAATCTATCTCTAACTCAATATCCATAGAATGTTGTTGTTTACCTGCAATGGTTGTCAAACTATTTAAGTTATCAAATGATTATATGGTATTTCTGTCAATCAAATGAAAAGAGTGTACATGTATATGATTGGTAGGCCTACTTGTAGATCAGAAAAGTCCAGGTTGCCTCAACTGCCTCAACTGCTGTTTATAAGCACAATATGAGCAGTATAGTGCCATACCAAGGATATTGAGCGATTTATAGATAATCCGAAAATCCACTGTAAACCAACCTCCGTAAAAAGATATCCTATAGGCCAAAGGATCTCTTGACTTATCACACGGGGTCGCGCTGCGTTGACCTTTCGGTTACCAATCAATGCGTAGCTTTCATCTAGACGAAACACTATTAATAGCGTCGTGATTTCGTATTTTCTATTTTAAGACCGAGATACGTGAGCTAATTTGATAGTAATGATATTCACAGGTTGTAATAGGACAGTTCTTTGCAAATAACGTCCCACAGACGATGTAAACAAGTCACAGGGCACACTCATTTCATCATGAATATTACAAAAGCAAAGGTCAGCTGAACGTTGCCCGTAATATGAAGTAGTCAGATCTATAATAAGCGAGTACGTGAACGGATAATTTTAGATTGGGTTTTAATCAGATTGACTGTGAACTTGCATAAATGTATGCTGCTTGACATGAAATACTATTATAACGTTCATTGTTCCATTTATCTCTGTATCAAGAAGGACATTTGTCATCCACAGAACTGGTTTAAAATTCAGGTCAAGAAATCCTAGGCTCTCTAGTGACAGTAAGTACTTCGATTGACTTCTGGGGTATTACTGAAACATTGCTTAACGTATTGGTTTCAATCTAGGATCTTTATATCTCAATGAATATAATGACGTACTTGAATGTAACCTTGTTCTAAATTATCAATATCAAAACAAATTGATTAAAGTGACTGATCACTTTACAGTTGCATTAATCAATCTCTAACGCAATATCCATAGAATGGTGTTGTTTACCTGCGATGGTTGTCAAACTATTTAAGTTATCAAATGAGTAAATGGTTTTTCTGGAATGTCAATCAAATGACTAGAGTGTATATAATTGGTATGCATATTTGTAGATCAGAAAAGATTATCAGTGTAAATGAGTCCAGGTTGGCACAACTGTTGTTTATAAGCGTAATATGATCAGTATAGTACCATACCAGATTATACCACGGATATTTGCGATTTATAGATAATCCGAGAATCCTCTGATAATTTTAGATTTGGTTTTAATCAGATTGACTGTAAACTTGCATAAATTTATGCTGCTTGACATGAAATATTATATTATTATAATATTATAACGTTCATTGTTCTACATGTATTTATCTCTGTATCAAGAAAGGACATTTGTCCGCCACAGAACTGGTTTAAAATTTAGGTCAAGAAATCTTAGGCTGTCTAGTGACTGTTAGTACCTCGATTGACCTCTGAGGTATTACTGAAACATTGCTTAAAGTGAAGCGCAAAACTCTGTTAAACACTATAAGTGAATATGGAAAGTAGATTCAAAACATCGCCAGCTAAACGTCCCAGCTAAACTATGCAGAGCCTAAGATAGACCGCCGCATTATGACTGAAACAGTGTCTAGAAGCATAAACCATCATAAATCAAAATCATAAGCGAGTAAAGAAAATAAAAACGTTCGAGCTAAACTAAACCATTGATTTATGAACTAGTAATAAAACGATACTCGACAATATCTGGTCATTAATGCAAATTAACCTAATACAATTCACTCTACTTTCAAAATAAATCATAATCAATGGATTTGATAACTTTAGCTATATCATAACAAAATATACAATGATGACAATTATTAAATATTTCATGTCCACCATAAATCGTCTAATAGTTTTATCATTTTTATAAGATCTTTAGTAATAAAAGACGAAGACCTAATATAAGACGGTGATATTGAATACATGATATGTTTGTTTGATGAATACGATGTTTAAGAGTGATGTCGGTAACTTAATGGTCTAAATATCCGATAGTTTTCATGGTCTGTGTAGAAATTCTGGCTTGTTATTAATCTAGACGTTTTGTTATCGGCGAGATCTTGTGTTACTGCAAGGTTACATGTAAAGAACTATTGAATGTAGTTATCGTCTGCTTTTCTTGTGATCAGGTTTTCTTAAAATAATATTGATATACTCATAATACTTATATGTCTATAAGCATCACTCTACAGACATTACAAAAGAGTACGTGGGGCTGGAAGATTATGATGAATTGCAGAGCAGTACATGTATGTATAAGACAATAAGAAATCGTCTGCACGTTGATGATTTGCAGTGTAAATGATCATTTTGAATTATGTCTGATTATTTATTATTTATTAACTTTATATATTTTTGGTCGATTTGTCGATATACGAGCAATTTTTGAGGCCATCTTGTTTGGCCATGTGAAACAAAAGTACATCCAGCATGGCGTCTAAATATGGCCAATATTATAGCAAATGGCCCAGGCGATCCAAATGCAGAGCCTGAGATGAGAGTGAGTAATTAGATATGACAGAAACATTGTCTAAAGAGAAACGCATAGCACAATCAACTCGTCATAAGCGAGATTGGGGAGTAGATTCAAAACATTGGCAGCATTTGAAAATTAACTAAATCATTGATTTATGAAATAGTCATAAAACGATACTCGACAATATCTGGTCAATAATGCAAATTAACCTAATACAATTCACTCTACTTTCAAAATAAATCATAATCAATGGATTTGATAACTTTAGCTATATCATAACAAAATATACAATGATGACAATTATTAAATATTTCATGTCTACAATAAATCGTCCAATTGTTTTATCATTTTTATAAGATCTTTAGTAATAAAAGACGAAGACCTAGTATAAGAGGTGATATTGAATATATATCTGTTTGTTTGTTGAATACGATGTTTAATCGTGATGCCGGTAACTTAATGGTCTAAATATCCGATAGTTTTCATGGTCTGTGTAGAAATTCTGGCTTGTTATTAATCTAGACGTTTTGTTATTGGCGAGATCTTGTGTTACTGCAAGGTTACATGTGAAGAACTATTGAATGTAGTTATCGTCTGCTTTCTTGTGATCAGGTTTTCTTAAAATGATATTGATATACACATAATACTTATATGTCTATATAAGCATCACTCTACAGACATTACAAAAGAGTACGTGGGGCTGGAAGATTATGATGAATTGCAGAGCAGTACATGTATGTATAAGACAATAAGAAATCGTCTGCACGTTGATGATTTGCAGTGTAAATGATCATTTTGAATTATGTCTGATTATTTATTAACTTTATACATTTTTGGTCGATTTGTCGATATACGAGCAATTTTTTAGGCCATCTTGTTTGGCCATGTGAAACAAAAGAACATCCAGCATGGCATCTAAATATGGCCAATATTATAGCAAATGGCCCAGTCGATCCAAATGCAGAGCCTGGGATGAGAGTGAGTAATTAGATTGACTGTCACGATATAACAGAAACATTGTCTAAAGAGAAACGCATAGCACAATCAACTCGTCATAAGCGAGATTGGGGAGTAGATTCAAAACATTGGCAGCATTAGAAAATTAACTAAATCATTGATTTATGAAATAGTCATAAAACGATACTCGACATTATCTGGTCAATAATGCAAATTAACCTAATACAATTCACTCTATTTTCAAAATAAATCATAATCAATGGATTTGATAACTTTAGCTATATCATAACAAAATATACAATGATGACAATTATTAAATATTTCATGTCTACAATAAATCGTCCAATTGTTTTATCATTTTTATAAGATCTTTAGTAATAAAAGACAAATACCTAATATAAGAGGTGATATTGAATATGTATCTGTTTGTTTGATGAATACGATGTTTAAGAGTGATGCTGGTAACTTAATGGTCTAAATATCAGATAGTTTTCATGGTCTGTGTAGAAATTCTGGCTTGTTATTAATCTAGACGTTTTGTTATCGGACAGATCTTGTGTTACTGCAAGGTTACATGTAAAGAACTATTGAATGTAGTTATCGTCTGCTTTTCCTTGTGATCAGGTTTTCTTAAAATGATATTGATATACTCATAATACTTATATGTCTATAAGCATCACTCTACTGACATTACAGAAGAGTACGTGGGGCTGGGAGATTATGATGAATTGCAGAGCAGTACATGTATGTATAAGACAATAAGAAATCGTCTGCACGTTGATGATTTGCAATGTAAATGGTCATTTTGAATTATGTCTGATTATTTATTAACTTTATATATTTTTGGTCGATTTGTCGATATGTATACGAGTAATTTTTGAGGCCATCTTGTTTGACCATGTGAAACAAAAATACACCCAGCATGGCGTCTAAATATGGCCATTATTATAGCAAATGGCCCAGGCGATCCAAATGCAGAGCCTGAGATGAGAGTGAGTAATTAGATTGACTGTCACGATATGACTGAATCATTGTCTTAAGAAAAATGCATAGCACAATTAACTCGACATAAGCGAGATTGGGGAGTAGATTCAAAACATTGACAGCATTAGAAAATAAACTTAATCATTGATTTATGAAATATTAATAAAACGATACTCGACGATATCTGGTCATAAATACAAATTTACCTAATACAGTTAACTCTATTTTCATTAAAACATTCTCTATGAATTTGATAACTTTAGCAATATTATAACAAAATATACAATGATGACAACTACGAGTATTAAATAGTTGATATCTGTTATAAATCGTCCAATAGTTTTATCATTTTATAAGATCTTCAGTAATAAAAGACGAATACCTAATATAAGACGGTAATATTGAATACATATCTGTTTGTTTGATGAATACGATGTTTAAGAGTGATGCTGGTAACTTAATGGTCTAAATATCCGATAGTTTTCATGGTCTGTGTAGAAATTCTGGTTTGTTATTAATCTAGACGTTTTGTTATCGGCCAGATCTTGTGTTACTGCAAGGTTACATGTAAAGAACTATTGAATGTAGTTATCGTCTGCTTTTCTTGTGATCAGGTTTTCCTAAAATGATATTGATATACTCATAATACTTATATGTCTATAAGCATCACTTTACTGACATTACAGAAGAGTACGTGGGGCTGGGAGATTATGATGAATTGCAGAGCAGTACATGTATGTATAAGACAATAAGAAATTGTCTGCACGTTGATGATTTGCAGTGTAAATGATTATTTTGAATTATGTCTGATTATTTATTAACTTTATATATTTTTGGTCGATTTGTCGATATACGAGCAATTTTTGAGGCCATCTTGTTTGGCCATGTGAAACAAAAGTACATCCAACATGGCGTCTAAATATGGCCTATATTATAGCAAAGGCCCAGGCGATCCAAATGCAGAGCCTGAGATGAGAGTGAGTAATTAGATTGACTGTCACGATATGACTGAAACATTGTCAAAGAGAAACGCATAGCACAATCAACTCGTCATAAGCGAGATTGGGGAGTAGATTCAAAACATTGGCAGCATTAGAAAAAAAACTAAATCATTGATTTATGAAATAATAAAAAAACGACACTCGACAATATCTGGTCATTAATGCAAATTAACCAAATACAATTCACTCTATTTACAAAATAAATCATCATCAATGGATTTGATAACTTTAGCTATATCATAACAAAATATACAATGATGACAATTATTAAATACATGTAGTTGATATCTGCAATTAATCGTCCAATAGTTTTATCATTTTATAAGATCTTTAGTGATAAAAGACAAAGACCTAGTATAAGACGGTGATATTGAATATATATATGTTTGTTTGATGAATACGATGTTTAAGAGTGATGTCGGTAACTTAATGGTCTAAATATCCGATAGTTTTCATGGTCTGTGTAGAAATTCTGGCTTGTTATTAATCTAGACGTTTTGTTATCGGCCAGATCTTGTGATACTGCAAGGTTACATGTAAAGAACTATTGAATTTAGTTATCGTCTGCTTTTCTTGTGATCAGGTTTACTTAAAATGATATTGATATACTCATAATACTTATATGTCTATAAGAAACACTCTTAAGACATTTCATATGTGTACATGGGGCGGAGATATTATAATGATTTACACAACAGTACATGTATGTATAAGACAATTAACAATCGTCTGCAAGTTGATGATTTGCAGTGTAAATTATCATCATATATCCAGTGTGACTATTAATTACACTTGTGTTTGGTCAATTTGTCGCAATACGAATTATTATTTATGGCGTCTAGATAAGTCGAAAGTTTTAGTGAACGGTCAAGTGTACCGAAAACAGAACCTAAGATGACTCTGAGTTTTTCGATTGACCGCCACGATATGACAGAAACAGTGTTTAGAAGATAAATTCATAGATCAAAACCAAAAGCAAATAAGTAAAGAAGATTCAAAACATTGGCCAGCAGCATTAGAAAATAAACGCCCCATCAAACTAAATCATTGATTGATAAAATATTATTAAAACGATACTCGACGATATCTGGTCATTTGAGCAAATTTACCAAATATTGTTAACTATATTTTCAGAATAAATCATACTCAGTGGATTTGTTAACTTTAGCAATATTATAACTAAATATAGAATAATGACAATTATTAAATAGTTCATGTCTACCATACATCGTCTAATAGTTTTATAATTTTTATAAGATCTTTGGTAATAAAAGACGAAGACCTAGTATAAGACAGTGATATTGAATATATATCTGTTTGTTTGATGAATATGATGTTTAATCGTGATGCCGGTAACTTAATGGTCTAAATATCCGATAGTTTTCATCGTCTGTGTAGAAATTCCGGCTTGTTATTAATCTAGACGTTTTGTTATCGGCCAGATCTTGTGTTACTGCAAGGTTACATGTAAAGAACTATTGAATGTAGTTATCGTCTGCTTTTCTTGTGATCAGGTTTTCTTAAAATGATATTGATATACTCATACTACTTATATGTCTATAAGCATCACTCTACAGACATTACAGAAGAGTACGTGGGGCTGGGAGATTATGATGAATTACAGAGCAGAACATGTATGTATAAGACAATAAAAAAATCGTCTCCACGTTGATGATTTGCAGTGCAAATGATCATTACGAATTATGTCTGATTATTTATTAACTTTATATATATATGGTCGATTTGTCGATATACGAGCAATTTTTGAAGTCATCTTGTTTAGCCATGTGAAACAAAAGTACATCCAGCATGGCGTCTAAATATGGCCAATATTATAGCAAATGGCCCAGGCGATCCAAATGCAGAGCTTGAGATGAGAGTGAGTAATTAGATTGACTGTCACGATATGACTGAAACATTGTCTAAAGAGAAACGCATAGCACAATCAACTCGTCATAAGCGAGATTGGGGAGTAGATTCAAAACATTGGCAGCATTTGAAAATGAATAAATCATTGATTTATGAAATCTTTTAAAATAAAACGATACTCGACGATATCTGGTCATTCAAGCTAATTTACCAAATATAATTCACTCTATATTCAAAATAAATCATAATCAATATATTTGATAACTTTAGCTATATCATAACAAAATATACAATGATGACAATTATTAAATATTTCATATCTGCTATCAATCGTCCAATAGTTTTATCATTTTATAAGATCTTTAGTAATAAAAGACGAAGACCTAGTATAAGACGGTAATTTTGAATACATAATATGTTTGTTTGATTAATACGATGTTAAATCGTGATGCCGGTAACAAATGGTCTAAATATCCGATAGTTTTCATGGTCTGTGTAGAAATTCTGGCTTGTTATTAATCTAGACGTTTTGTTATCGGCCAGATCTTGTGTTACTGCAAGGTTACATGTAAAGAACTATTGAATGTAGTTATCGTCTGCTTTTCTTGTGATCAGGTTTTCTTAAAATGATATTGATATACTCATAATACTTATATGTCTATAAGCATCACTTTACTGACATAACAGAAGAGTACGTGGGGCTGGGAGATTATGATGAATTGAATTGCAGAGCAATACATGTATGTATAAGACAATAAGAAATCGTCTGCACGTTGATGATTTGCAGTGTAAATGATCATTTTGAATTATGTCTGATTATTTATTAACTTTATATATTTTTGGTCGATTTGTCGATATACGAGCAATTTTTTAGGCCATCTTGTTTAGCCATGTGAAACAAAAGTACATCCAACATGGCGTCTAAATATGGCCAATGTTATAGCAAATGACCCAGGCGATCCAAATGCAGAGCCTGAGATGACAGTGAGTAATTAGTTTGACTGTCACGATATGACTGAAACATTGTCTAAAGAGAAACACATAGCACAATCAATTCGTCATAAGCGAGGTTGGGGAGTACATTCAAAACACTGGCAGCATTAGAAAATAAACTAAATCATTGATTTATGAAATATTTATAAAACGATACTCGACAATATCTAGTCATTAAGGCAAATTAACCTAATACAATTCACTCTACTTTCAAAATAAATCATAATCAATGGATTTGATAACTTTAGCTATATTTTAACAAAATATACAATGATGACAATTATTAAATAGTTCTTGTCCACCATAAATCGTCTAATAGTTTTATCATTTTATAAGATCTTTAGTAATAAAAGACGAAGACCTAAAATAAGACGGTGATATTGAATATATAATCTGTTTGTTTGATGAATACGATGTTTAATCATGATGCTGGTAACTTAATGGTCTAAATATCCGATAGTTTTCATGGTCTGTGTAGAAATTCTGGCTTGTTATTAATCTAGACGTTTTGTTATCGGCCAGATCTTGTGATACTGCAAGGTTACATGTAAAGAATTATTGAATGTAGTTATCGTCTGCTTTTCTTGTGATCAGGTTTACTTAAAATGATATTGATATACTCATAATACTTATATGTCTATAAAAACACTCTTTAGGCACTTTATAAGAGAGCATGGACGGAGAGATTAAGATGATTTGCAGAACAATACATGTATGTACAGGATAACCTGAATTAAAGCAGCCAGTGTGGCTGGATTGGCGATTATTGTCTATTGTGATTATCTTATTGCATGCATGTAGTTTCGGTTTGTTGGGAATATCTCATCGTATACAGTACCCACCAAAAGTTTGGAGACAATAAATTTACTATTATTCTCGATTGTTGGTGATTATTTTCGTCGAATCATTATTTTTTAGATATTTGAGTACAGGGTGTGATAAAATGAATACAAAATTCATGAATGCAACATATTTATAAGATTCGGCATCTGAAATCATAAAGCCTCCTAAACCATGTGTACTGTAATCATTTTTCATATCTTAGCTTTTGTGCAATTTTGTAGTCTCAGTTGTAATTATGATGATAACCAAAAATTAAACCAAAACTGAGAAGCATTTTAGAATGAATAGTCATCAAATATTAGATAAAAGCTATTGAGACGGCTAACTTTAAAATGTCTCCAAACATTTTGTGGGTACTGTATATACTCGTTGTATAGAGTCAGTACAAAGCGATTATTGTATAGTTTCAGTCTACATGTTCAGCAATAATCTCGTTGAATTATTTCAGTCTTTCGCAATTAATTCATTTTACTGTTTTCTATTGCGATTATCTCATTGTATAATTTCATTTTCACAATATAAATCAGATTGCGTATAGTTTTAACCTGTTATCATTTTGCATAGATTTAGTATATTCCAATCATTAGGTATTGGAATGTCCACATTATATCGGCTTAATTCCAACTTTCAATCTGTGTGGTCTCATTTCACCATTATTGATTAACGAATCATCATAAAAAATAGAAAAACAAAACAAACAAACACATATTCACATATAAACAGATATTATCTGTATCATTCCTGATACTAGACCATTGTTTATTTTTCCAACACTGACATAAATTCAATATAATTGAATCAGATTTCGCTCGTTCATCAGTATTAGTTATCTTGCTTGATAAATGGAAGGAAAAACGCATTTATTAACTTTGTGAATTGATTGATTTGAACTCCTGCGTAAGTGTGCTTCTACATGAAGTACATACATAGACTAACTGTTTAGTTGGAGTATGGTTTCAGTACCAAGACACATGGCTAAACATAGTACTGGCTTTCAAAACATTGTAAGTCGCTTTTTTAACACTTTGATTTTCATCAGATGCGGCATTAACCGTTTATTAACAGTATACACACTGGTTCGCTGAAGACCTTAAGCTAGGTCAAATACAAACAATAAATGATGGTCTCTTGGACCCGGAACGGTAAAAGTTTGGTTGCCCCTAAAAAAAGTGATCCAACGCTCGTGCAATTAGAATAAGAATTTTGTTTGACAGTTCAAATGATAAATGTGCCTTAACAATATAATGTTAAAATAAATTTAAGGAAATTTCCTCTCTATTGTCTATCATTCTAGATACCGTGAAATTAGTTTCGATCACCACCTATATTCTAAATACCGTGGCCTTAGTTTAGGTCCCCCGCTTGGCTATTATTTCAAAATGTTATCAAATAAGAGAATAACCTTTTCCAAATTCAAAATATGCATTCCTTCTAACATGAATATTTCAGTCAATTTAGCACAGATCCATTTGAGACGATGCATGTGCATTAACCCCTGCTTCGCTAATCGATGCAAAATGCATAATACTAATTGAACAACGTTGCAACACGGGTTTTATTCTATTTATACATACATAGTAAATATAAGTCGTTTACTTAAGGAAGACTTGAAACGAATTTTAACGATATGCTCCAGCATAAGTAAACAGTGTCTCATGTTATCCTAACGAGCTATTTACACATGTATGCATCAAAATTACTAGACAAAGAACAATCCTTTATAAACAGTCACTATGTGACTCCTATGAAATGTGTATATGAATATTATTTATGTAACTGTAATATGTCTATTCCATGGTTTTTTTCTCTTTTTTGTACATTTTTCTTTTTCGGGTATGTTTTTAATTCATTTATTTATGTTTTAATTGTATTATATACTTGTATATATGTTTTGTGTCAAAAACATTTAAATGTCGATATTTCACAATAAACTGTAAATATATGAAACAGTTTGCTAATTTTTTTTGTCAGTGAAAATGAAAGCAGCGGCTTTCGAAGGAAGGATGTCGGATTCTAGTAGACCTCGTGGTCTATACACGTGTATGAAAGGTACGATTCTTTGGCCACATGTATTAGCTATGCAGTGTTTTACCATAAGACAGGTTCTAGCGTTAAAACTTTATTAGCCGCCTTTTAATATTATGTCTTTCATCTCAGGCGGCATTTTATTAAGAGTATAGAGAAGGATTCGCATAAGACCCTTAAGCTAATATAGGAGCGGACGTGGCCGAGCGGTTATCACGTTGGACTGATAATCATTGAATAGTCAGGTCCGCGTTGGTTAGTATCCCACCCAATACCTACCCCGTTGTTTCCTTGAGCAAGAAACTTTATCCTACTAGCTCAAAACTTGGGGACCAGGAAGAGGACTCCAAAGTGATACATGTAAATATAAGTTGTAAGAACTTCACAATCGAGTTAAAACAAATTAGTTCACCATACCAAGCTAACATAAGACAATCTATGTTTGAAACAAAGTTGCGACCAAACCACTTTGTCCCATAATATATCAGTACCCAATGTAACGAAATATTTTTGTAGCAAATCATGAGGGATTGATTAAAAAGTTCATCCTTAAACATTGTACTTCCTTCAGACATATGGTCATTTTGTAAAATAAATACATGCATGCCTAAGTCAACTAGATTTCTGTAGTTTAAGGTAGCCACTGAGTGATCATGTACACTCGGAGGAACATGTAAGTGTGTTCAATGGCTTTTGTGCTCGAACAAAGGTTGGGTACACAAACATTGAGACTGGACACTGCACTGTATTACTAAAATGGATTATGAACTAAGATATAGTACAATTGTAGAATTATATCGATCACTGAAACACTAATAAATATTACACACAGACTAAGTGATGTTTTCATTAACTTATCACCAATGTTACTGTTGGTGCCTTTGTGAACAAGAGACATGCTATTCATACCAGTAGGTCACATACCAGTTGTAGACACCAAACTACACAATTCATTACAGTAATGGTTGTATTTATATTTATTTTAATTTTATTTCATTTATTGGCGTTAACGCCGTGTCAACACAATTTAGGTCATTTTACGGCGTCCAGCGCACCTAACCTAGCTTTCCTGGACCATTGTCTATAACCAGTACTCACCTACCCTTCCACAAGGCTGGAAACTTCTCCATATTATCTAATCAATGGAAATTGACATTATAGTCTAATTTTCATGGAAGGGTATAACCTCCTCGGGTGGGATTCGAACCCGCACCCCCTTGGGCACGTTGTATTTTACGTACATGTTTTAACTAAACACAACCATCAGTATAAATGAGAGTACCTGTCAGCAAAAATAGAACTAAAAATACGATATAAATGTTATTGTTTCATTATGTAAACAGAACCGAACATAAAATATACGATTTGCACCATACGTGGAATAGTCACCATAAAAAACCGCCGTAAGTGAATTGTAAACTGCCAGCGCTATGGAACAAGTCAAAAACAAAACGTACACACTAACTCTACACATAAAAGAGAATTGACTAAACAACTAGTAACAAAATGGAAACTTACGTGTGAAACAATATTTGTTAAGGAGAATGAAAATCCCACTAGTCCAAATTTAGAGAGTAGCAGACTAGTTGTCATTTCTCAATCAATGCTCAAAATATTTTCGACAATCATTCCTAAAACTGTATCCGATAACACAATAGAGTAAACCAATAGAATCTCATGCAACCAACTTGAAATGTAATTAGTTGTCGTAGTTTATACATATACGTAACCGTTTTAGTCAAATATTAGACGATATTATAGATAAACAGAAATAATGTGCTTCCTGCAATACGCAGCTCACTGTTTTGTTATAGGGTTCCATTATACAGCTACGGGAAAAGAGAATTTGATGGAAACAGCTTATCGATTAAGCACAAACACTTTCTTATTCGCTTGAAAAATCACCTCAGACATGCGAGGGAGAACAGTTATGTATAAATATACTTCAAGTTTGTTCCTGAAGAGGACAAATACAGACAAAAATTCGATTAGCAGAACAATACAGATTATCTAACTTCTGAACAAGACATGCACTTGATGTTCATTCTTCACTAACTACGCTCGGGGACTTCAAATTGATCTTACAATACAAACGATTCTCTGAGTGGTTCGATCATCTTTTAATGCCAATACGTTCTTATACTCGTAAGCAATTCCACTTTGAATGAAATCACCAAATATTTAATCTGAGTAGAGTACGCGATTACATGATGTAAGAGAGATAACTAAGTGTGTACTATTGTTGATCGGCACTGTTCCGAGTGAAAAACACGATTTTTATGATATACCCTATATATACTTAATGTTTATACAATGTTGTTGGTTTTTTTGCCGGCCACCTGTTGTGTGTACCACATTCAAGCTAAGATTCTAAGTTCAAATTTATTTAATTTTCAGAAAAAGTAACAACACTTGCTTGCAAGTCTGATATTGTCGCGGAGAACGCGATTTTTACTGTATTTTATATTTGATTAATTTTGTGCTCCAGTGTGCACGTGCTACATATCAATATTTAGTGCTCCGGTACGGACACTTGTCTCTTTATTATGTTATTTTAGTGCTCCGGTACGCACGCTTGTCTCTTTATTATGTTATCTTAGTGCTCCGGTACGCACGCTTGTCTCTTTATTATGTTATCTTAGTGCTCCGGTACGGACACTTGTCTCTTTATTATGTTATTTTAGTGCTCCGGTACGGATACTTTTCTCTTTATTATGTTATTTTAGTGCTCCGGTACACACGCTTGTCTCTTTATTATGTTATTTTAGTGCTCCGGTACGGACACTTGTCTCTTTATTATGTTATTTTAGTGCTCCGGTACGGACACTTGTCTCTTTATTATGTTATCTTAGTGTTCCGGTACGCACGCTTGACTCTTTATTATGTTATCTTAGTGCTCCGGTACGCATACTCTGGTCACTTATTATGTAATTTTAGTGCTCCGGTACGCACACTTATTTTCTTTATTGAGTTATTTTAGTGCCCCGGTTTGCACGTTTCTTTTACACTTTGTTGTGTAAGTCTCCGGTGTGCACGTTTGTTTTGTGCTTTACTTATTTGTATTTAATGTATAATCTGTATATGTATTTGTTTAGTGCTCCGGGCCACGAAATGGTTTGCTGTACCCATGGAATGGTGCTCCGGTATGCACGGATTTCACTTTATTCATGGGTAACTAGTATTTTGGCGGGATGTCTCTCTCTATATAGGCTAGCTTCCTAGGCCAGCGGTTGCCAGTTGCCACCTAGTCGTTATTGCTAAATCATAGTGGATTTTATGTTTTATTCTTTTGGATTTTAATTTCTGGATTTTATCTTAAAATAATAGTGTTCAAATAATAAATCATCTATGGATTTAAATTAGTGTTCTTATCAACGCACATGTGCGTTGATATAAACAATTATCAAGATTTGAGCATTTTGTAGTCGACACCGGTTGTCTTAAGCCAATCAAAACTATGCATTTGAGGTCACATGATAAGAAAATGGCCGT
Organism: Mactra quadrangularis; assembly: GCA_025267735.1. Taxonomy (NCBI): domain Eukaryota; kingdom Metazoa; phylum Mollusca; class Bivalvia; order Venerida; family Mactridae; genus Mactra; species Mactra quadrangularis. The sequence goes on along the minus strand of CM046303.1, from coordinate 57,432,712 downwards.
GAAAAAGTAAAAAAAGGGGTGTGATAATGGACTCGTCTAGTTGTTGACTAAAATCAAGCTGGCGCATAGTCAATAGCGGGCATTAGCGGATGTTTAGGAAGGCTGCACACTACTAAATATTTTAGCGGACGGCGGAACGATTTACCACATACTCCCCATACTTATTGTATGTTTAGGAAGGCTACACGCCACTAAATATTTTAGTGGACATAAACATTTTCACGCAAGTATTTTTGATCGGAAAAAAGTAAAATTTACAGGGATAACTAATGAATAGTAAATAGAATTGTTCATCGTAATCAATATGTATTTTATATTCATAACATCCGCCCCGTTAGCAAATGAATATTAACCACAAAATATATACATCTATGGAGAAGAAATCAAACACGGCTGAGCGTTGATTTCAAGCATTTTTGGAAATGCTAATACTTGTATCTTATTAAATATTCCTTTCGTCCTGTGTGGTGTACAACCAGTGAACCGTTTTATCGAACTCTACCACAGATATACTAGCAGATAATTTTAAACGTTATGTACCTTGAAAATTCTTCATCGTCTCAGTCAAAGTTTCATATTTCAATGCCATGATGACAGGTGTCTGTCAACAAGAGCTAGCGACCGGAGACCTTGCTGGGACAAACAAAGTAGTATTGTGCAGTATACTTGATCACATGAAAGATTATGACAAGGACTTAAACATGATTCTAGCTTTTTACTGGAATTCAGTAAAGGCTTTTTAAGCTCTCAGAACAGTACGGTTTTGTAATATGGGTTGTCAATATATAATTTCGTATGCTGTTTAGCCCAAATGAATAGAAGACAAAATGATACATATACTATGTATACGGATTACAAATAAATATGCGAAGGAAAGAATTGTTTCAGATTACCTCCATTCGGGAATGAGTTTGTCATACTAACGTCTGAATCAATGAACGTCGCTATTTAAGAAGTAAAGTAAGTACTGTATATTGAACATCTGAAGAAAGTTAGTTTCTGTTGTCTACCTGCTTAGAGGCTGGTGTTGGGGCAGGTAGTTTGTTCTTAAGATGGTACACTACTTCCGTTGGCTCTGCTCATGAGGACAGGCTGGTTGACGGTGTTGAAGTTTTAACACAGATTTAACAAAGGTGCAAAGTGTAACATCAATGTAAAAGAACATGTGGCAATATGAAATTTATTAACAAGTCTTAAGGCATTTGCCAAGCACGTCATAGTAGCGGTAATGCCTTAACAAGCACATTTGATTGTTTCTAGAAGCACTCGGGTACAGAGGTTGGAAAATTGATTTGCTACATAATTGACAAGTGTGAACCTTGTAAGATATACAACCTCTGAAGTTTGATAGCAAGCGTTTCGTTCAAGCGTAACCATGGCAGTGGTTCCTTGTATCGTTAGATTTCGAATCTGGCCAAATGGGTCCGATTTCCGATTGCTGTCTGTCTAACCATGAACATGTCAAATTAACGTATTGGGAGATTTTGTTGGCTCTACGAAAGGGTTACAAGTGGTAACATAACTGCACAGGAAAGCTGGTTAAATCGCCGTGAATTACACAAAAATAATTTAATACCAGAATTAAACAGTAAATTAAGTTCTAACTCCCTGCAGAGGTTATTTCTCTTTGTTAATCAATAGCTAGCTAAGCACTGTGATGAGTTTGTTTAGAGCTTGGTAATGATATTTATTCTAGAGTGGTATTCTACCCATTATATAGAGTTTGATAGTTTGATGAATACATGTATATACATGTAAATACCACCACAGTCTATATTCACCCAAACGATCCTTCATTGTATAATCGAAAGTATGTCATGGAAAGACGTGTATTATTTTTAGTTTAACATGTATGTTCGTATCACATATATTATTTTTAGTTTAACACGCATGTTCGTATCACATAAAAAACGTATTATTTATCCTGACGTAAGAACATTATATGGCAGCATTTTGCATTCGTGGTATAATGATATTGTACACCATTAAAATTTGGACAATGTTTAAATAGAGAAACTCCAATCAAATATATTATATCCATCGCGTCTACTCAAGCAGACACGTGTCTCTTTTTCCCTAGGTTCATTCCGGCTATTGTTTGAACAACGGAAGGCTGTTGTGCTTAACCAGAGGTGTGTTCAACAATGCAAGCGCTCGGGGCGACACCGAGCGCTTTCGTTCTGAACACGGGCGCCCGAGCGAGTGCTCGCGAGCGCTCGCGATTCAGCTTGAGAGGTGATTCGCTTTGATATCAAAGCTTTAATACGGCTGAAAGAAATTCTTATTTATGTATATCTTTCTTGACAAGAAGTTTTCTCAGTTTGATAATAAAAGGAACAGAATCAACAAACAACATGGATTTGAATTGAAAATGGTCATTTTTATTAAAATGACACCAAACAAATATATACATAATATATACATATAATTTATCCATGAATCATGAATAAAATTATCAAAATATGAAACTGTTTTTTAGTATCAAAGATTGAGGGGTATAACATTATGCCTATGCCCCACCAACAAATATACACATAATATATACATGATGTACCTATAATTTAAACCATGAATCATGAATAAAATTATCAAAACAAGGAATGAATTGTCATGAAATTAATGACCTAAAACAAAAGTAAAGCAATGGACAATATCATATCATTTGAGATCAATGTAAAAAATTTTTACTATATAAGAACACAATTATATTCAGTGAAACACATATAACATACAAATCAAATGCTAGGGTGAGGTGGGAGGGAAACAATTAGTCTGATTTTAGATTCTTTATGAAGATAAAATGGCGGACGTACATAATGCATAAACTTATTAGTTGCGCACTTAATCCATAAATTTTTTGATTATTCGTCCCTAGACTTTTTCGTACCCAGGTTATACCAGGAATACGAAAGTATCCATAAAATAATTTATTTGACAATAAATGTTTATTTATGTATATCTTTCTCGACAAGAAGTTTTCTCAGTTTGATAATAAAAGGAACAGAATCAACAAACAACATGGATTTGAATTGAAAATGGTCATTTTTATTAAAATGACATCAAACAAATATATACATAATATATACATATAATTTATCCATGAATCATGAATAAAATTATCAAAATATGAAACTGTTTTTTAGTATCAAAGATTGAGGGGTATAACATTATGCCACAAAATTGTGGCAACTAAATGTGGACACAATTACCCCAAACAAAACATATATATTAATTCAGCACATCCGCAATACTGGATTCAAAAATAAAATAGAATATACATAAAGTCAGCAATTAAACAAGGATAATACACGTTATCCCACTCACAACTGTCCTCAACGTTTTCACTACGTTTTCCTTTGTTCTAATCGCGAAAATATATGACGCGTCGAGTCTTTAATAACTGTACAACAATACACAAAATAAAGTTCACAAATCAATCCAACAGAATAAAAGACAATAGTTTATAAATTTTCCGTAAAACAAACGTATCCAATATAATATTTATGACAAACAATTAGTCTGATTTTAGATTCTTTATGAAGATAAAATGGCGGACGTACATAATGCATAAACTTATTAGTTGCGCACTTAATCCATAAATTTTTTGATTATTCGTCCCTAGACTTTTTCGTACCCAGGTTATACCAGGAATACGAAAGTATCCATAAAATAATTTATTTGACAATAAATGTTTATTTAATTCAAAGAATTATCCCTGAAAAGTGGGACGCAAACGTATATATTACTTGTTCCTCATAACATATACACGCACTGCATAGAATTGAAGCTTTTTGGTACAGAAAATTGCATCATAATGATTCATATAAAATTAAACAGGCGAAAGATCTATTGTATCAACAGAAATAATTGTTCCCCCCACCCCTATTTTCAATCACAGGGAATTGTCATGTTACCTCTCTCATATTTTTTAAACATACTGTTTATATACATATATACAAGGGGTAAAACTGCGTTTCGTAGACCACTTTATGTCGATTTATTTTATGTAACACACAAAATATGCAGATTCCCTGATAGCACTTTAATCACACCGTTAAATATATTAAATATATCTCTTAAATCTACATAAGTTGATAGTTTCAAAGCGCAGACCACAGGTATTATTTAACTGTCAAAAATCTCAAATACGGTACAAAAAACTCAACTAGGACAAGTTTGGATACCGTGGAAATCGACGAATCTAGAGCAAAATCATTACCAATTTATAGTTTGTAATTTGGCTATCAATCCCGATTAAAGATAAACATGTCAGTTAAACAATTTAATTGAAAAATATAATGTATTGACAGTCTATACAGATTTCAACAAGATTTGTATCATGAAATTTGTGAAATCTGTATAGACAGTCTATAAAGATGGTAGCGCGCCGGGATTTGGATACTCGTGCCCGAGGGGGTGCGGGTTCGAATCCCACCCGGGGAAGTTATACCCTTCCAAGAAAATTTGACAATAATGTCGATTTTCCTCCATTGATTAGATAATATGGAGAAGTTTCCGGCCTTGTGGAAGGGTAGGTGAGTACTGGTTATAGACAATGGTCCTGGAAAGCTAGGTTATGTGCGCTGGACGCCGTAAAATGACCTAAAAGTGTGTTGACACGGCGTTAACTCCAATAAATAAATAAATAAAATACTGAATGATCTCGTAATAGATGTATCCCTCAAGTGTTGCTATCATTATATACCCTTATATATGGCTTAGTAAGAACACTGAATGAGCTCGTAATAGAAACATCCCTCAAGTGTTGCTAAGTTACAACGTTATATATAACTCTCTGAGTACACTGAATGAGCTCGTAACAAGCCACAATGTTGTTCGTCTCAGTAGGGATGATTACGTCATCTTTTGTCATGGTATCAACGATTTAGTCACGACCCGTCGTTTGTGCCAGTTGTAAGTAGTGATGTTACATCGTCTTATGCAATAGAATGGTTCTATAAGAAAAGTTTAAAGCTTTGAATGCTGTTTGAATAGTGGACTTCATTTATATACATATAGATGTAGTAAAATATATGTGCATGAATGATAACTTTTAAGCGGCAGTTATTGAACTGTTTTAAGAATGATCCCTTTGACTTGTGGTGATTGTGTGAAAAAAAATCAAAAGTGTGTGCTTGTTCGGTTTTCTTGGTGAATTTATGGGTCGATTGTGTGAAGTGTTTTGAATGGGAACATTGCTGTTCTACCTATCAAACTAATATCACTGAACTGTTCTTGTGTACCAATGTTGTTGTAACCGGAAATTTAATTTCACTTTTCAAACCCGAACAAATTCAGTGCCTTCAGCGCTTTGATTTTTATTGCTTGTTATAATTAGTTTTTTGACAAAGACTTCTTATACATGTAGATATGGGATAATTCACACTTATTTTAATCATTAATATTATTTTCATACAATATTGTTCAATTCAAAAGTCATCTACGTTGAAAATATATGACTAAAATATCTTCTTTGTATACAGTATCGAATAACTGCACATTTCACTCTAAAACATGAAATAAATACTATAATTACCTGGTTCTTTATATAAATATAATGTGATATATTTTACTGATATCTGAAATTCTAAAAGCTTACTTAATGTGTACTGTTGATGGGTCAATAGTTTGGACTGTTTCCTCCGCATACTCTGATGTCACACTATGCTACTTACTGTTACTGTTACTGAACTGATAAAAAGGGAAGTAACTGCTTAGGGATTTTTTGTTAGTTTGATGGTTTAATTGAGAAAGATTCATTTATAATATATATGCAAAACTATAAACTAATTGTATTTTATCAGGTAATGAAAAAAATATTCCATGTGTGATTTTGGAACTGTCAAGCAGCTGTCCCTGAATGCCAGGATAGGTTTTTGAATTTTTGCCCTTGATCTACATCATAGGGCAGCAGTTCTAAATAAAAACCCCTCTCCCTCAGGCCAACAGTTTGACTGTTCCCATATCACATATAAATAAATTAACTGTACATTATTATACCATTGTAAGATATTTTATAGTATGATGCCAAGTGTTTTCCGAGCTAATGGTGAATAAGGAAGCATATACCACCCTGTTAACTGACTTTAGACCCCTGATTAATGTTTGACCTTGACCCTTTTATTGAGACAGTCAAAATGTTTGAAAAAGAAAAAAATATCTATATATTACGCCAATTTTCCTTTTATAGAGTTTTTGTAAACATTTAGATGAACATAGCGAAAAAGGAGCACGGTGACCTTTCAATTTCTTTTCATAAAAAACTTGCTCTCTGTACTTCCTTTCATAAAATGTATTGTAACAATTCTTCATTAGTATACAACATTAAAAATGTGATTTTATGAAATAGTATGTAATTTAAATGAGGGTCTTTTGAAAAAGCCTATTTCCTTTATGCATACAAAAAACGGTTATTTTCAGAATTAAAAGCATCAAGACTGCTATAAAAGTGTTTAAAATGAATTGTATATATCTTTGTTTTGTGAATTTAGAATTAAAATTCTCAGTAGTTGTTTTTAATAGTAAAATTAGGGTTTTTAATCCCTACCCCTAAAAACTTACAAGTGAAGATGTCTATTTTCCATTACGGGGGTGGTATCTTTCATGACCATTTTCTGCAAAATATAGCACGGTGACCTCCAATTTTTTTCTTAATTATTTACTGTTACTTAATTTACTTTCAGAAAATATAAGATTTATAGTCCTCATTATTTTTCTCACACGAAACGCTCGCTTATTTTTCCACATATATAATTGATGACACAATTAAGTCCTCTTGGTGACAGGTCTAAACCAGATACATAGATTCTGTGTCTAAACTTTCAATATGTGTCCGTAGGTTTAGTATCAGACTGACCGGGTCTTACGAATTATAAAATTTAACGCATTCATACCATATATATATTTACTTATGTTGTAATATTTGCGTAAGTACTAACCTGTTAACTGTTGGGCGTCATACCTTATGTTTATTGAATAAAGTATCTATCTGTAAAATCAAGAACGACTACTCCTACGAATTTGTGTGATCTTTAGTCGAGTCTCTCACACACATTTTTATCGATAGCCTAAGATAAAGATTGAATTTATGATGACGATCTTATTTAGTAAATTCAAATAAATATTTAGTAAATAAGTAATAATTCTTGTAAAAAAATAATAATTTGTAAAAAATTATGTAAGAAAACTATTTCCCGTCATGCAAATTAGAACTTCCGGCGAAATAGTTTGAAAATGGACGAACGATGATGGAAATTTAGACCGTCACGTCAGTTTATTTACATTTTACGGTAGTATGTCATTTCGATAGACCAATTTTGTATACAGAAGTGAATTATATTTATATTTGCAACATTTCTCCAGCTTATTTATTTGTGTTTTTGTCTGTTTAAATCTTAAAACTGTGGTATCCAAGACAAATACTGATTTTCATGATTTTGGTTTATGCTTGTCATAGACTTACAGAAACGGGCTCACACGAAATTATGCCTTACTTGTCATATTTTTCTGTGTCATAACAAATTACTCTTTGACCAGGGAAGAAATGACTAAGTGGAGGATCGACCAATTCCTAACTATTGGTGCTCAAATTCACAAGTTTGTAAAGGCCTAAGTTGTTAATGTTTTCTGATACATTTAGTCATTTTGTTCGTTCCTGCACCTAGGTATCAACAAACGGGTCCAGTACAACTCAACCAGTGGACAACTTAACCCGAAATTGGGACAACTCAACCCGTGGACAACTAAACCCGTAAAATATATTATGATAGTTTGATATATATTATCTAATTAGTAATTTATCATAAAAATATGTATTAAAAATAAAAAGTGAAATTAAATATATTTCTATAAAGAATGGAAGATATTTGTGAATAAAGTACAGGTAATATTTGGTGTATAGAGATTGCATTAATATTGTGTCTATTGTGTTGTATGTATTGTATACAAAATATGTAGTACTCATATACTGTAAGACTCAGCACATGTTTAACCGATTATTGAACATTATTTTGGAATTAATCTTCAAAACGACTGTAAATATTGTGTGATATGAGATAAACAAAATAGAATTGAATGTCAAAACCTTAACAGAACGTCCTTAAATAAAATAGATTGAAACTTTATACTTCTTAAAATGGACACGTACAACAAAATTGTGATCTACTATTGTTACTTATTTGTATGGCAGTGGCTAGAGTTACGGTACCGTAACTCTAGACCCAGGTTCTAGAGTTACGGAAGTCAAATAACATGCGTATGTTTCAACTTTTTAACATCGAAAAACTTGTTTATATTCAATATCATTCGAAATAAACAAATATTTACCGACGTGACCTATTCAATTGTTATTACACCCGCCATTTTGTAGGGGTGTAACAATACGATAAAAACCGTATTGCAATATATTGCAATACACGAAACCCGTATTGCAATATATTGCAATATATTGCGATACATATTATTCTTTGCCCATGCATGTATGCATAGCATGAATTAATGCACATGCATCGTCTTAATTTGATCAACATTGTACATAGATATTTGTATTTTCAAATGATATACATGTACACGTATTACGGAAATGTTTGAATAAGTTAGAAAAAAGGTTTTGAATGGACTTTCAAAGATTATTATTCTCTAATTTACCAAAAATATTTCAAGTTTCCGAACACATTTACACATTTATTCAAACACTTAAATTTCAGACTATGATATATCGGATCATTATGGAACATAACTAGAAAAACCGGTTCAGAGAAAAACGAACCGGTTAAAAACCGTCAGAAGTCGTATTGCAATATAAACCCGTATATCGGTTAACTGTTACACCCCTACCATTTTGGATATGACTAATAAACTTACCGGATGTTTGATATACGGCGATATGTCGTTGTCGTCTTCAAAGTGTCTCATAATAAGTTTACTTGAGCGTGAAGTTATAGAGTGTGATTATAATTTGGACTAAATATGTATATTTATAGGAAATAGTCGATTCTTAGAGTAATTTTAATTGTGAATAATTTGCAAGTGTCTAGTAAGAAAGTCGGCGATTTTCTAACATTAAATTGACTTAAATTTCGTGAACAAAAATGGGAATTTAGCTTGATAAAAAGAGCTTAGTACTTGGGGAAAAACGTTAAGTTAAATGAATAGTTAGAAAGTTGATGTTTTTGTATATATATAACTTTAAATGAATTGGTAAACGTTTTAGGTAAAGATCGCCGCTTTTAAACGTGACAATGTAAAAATATATATCAACATTATTTATCAACATTTTTTATCAAATTGAAGACATTTTGCTTTTGATTCTGTTCAAAAATATGGTCGATTTTGCATTCGAAAATCGCCGTTTTTTCTTACAGGACAATAAAAAATTTTAATGAAAAATACTAAAGAATCGTCAATTTAATAAAAATATATTAATTCTGTCCAAATTAGACATATTCGGTCCATATTAACAAATCGCTCTTGAATAGTAAACTAAGTATGTGACACTTTGAAGACGACAACGTCATATCGCTGTATGTTAAACATCCGGTAAGTTTATTAGTCATATCCAAAATGGCGGATGTAATAACAATTGGAAAAGTCACGTCGGTAAATATTTGTTTATTTCGAGTAATAATGAATATAAACAAGTTTTTCGATGTTAAAAAGTTGAAACATACGCATGTTATTTGACTTCCGTAACTCTAGACAACCCTGACAGGATTGTCTACAGTTACGGAACTTCCGTAACTCTAGAACCTGGGTCTAGAGTTACGGTACCGTAACTCTAGCCACTGCCTATTTGTATATTTATTCTCATACCCAGAGGTTATCAATATTCTAAATATCAGTAGAAAAGTCTTTATAACCTCTGGAAACAAGAACAATATAATTTTAATCACAGATCGATGATCAGTAATTTAATTAAAAGATCTTAAATTGCATTATTAGTCATACTAGACGGCGAAATGTTGTATTTTCATCATTATTTTCATACTTTAAAATCTTCCATTAGCGCTAAATTTTATCTCAATATCAAATTTAATTATTTAAACATATTATTTTGGACGAATAACTAGTTATATATCATACAGGTTGAGTTGTCCATGGGTTGAGCTGTCCCGACTTACGGGTTGAGTTGGATTTGGGTTGAGTTGTCCCGGTCCCCAACAAACCACATAACCACTTCATATGAAACAGATTTATAATATGAACTCAATGAGAGCACATTCAATGAATCTATATAAAATCAAAAAGTCAATTTCAAAGACTGAAAGTTTTAAGTCTTGTTGAAATTTCATTCTCTGAGCAGGGCCAAAACACCATTTTTTGGGTAGGGGCCTCAGCCCTTTTGGGAGGTTATTGCACGGTTTTCACTTTATTGGGGAAAATGGACCCCCTTCATTGCCAGTAAAATAGGAATAGATGTATTAAATCACAGGTGTTACAAAATCAATTAGATATTAAATCATGTATACTATGTGGTAAAAGAAACAACATAGATTGCATTGTGAAGAAATCTTAATATTTTTCCCTTTCTATATCACAAATTATGGTTCAACATTCCTTGGGAATTTTTTATGGGGAGTTTGGAGGATCAAACTAGGGAAAAAAGTGTTAGTTTTGTTTGCGGAAGCAGCCTGTATTCAGCTTCTGCATAGAAGAGTGTTTTGGCCCTGCTGAGCTATGATAATTAATAGAATTATGATTGTCATTTCAGACTATTAGAGTTCTTGGGTAGTTAATATATTTATAAAGTAACATCAAGATGGCGGTGTACTTTGATCATCGCCTGGATACAGAGCGTGCTGGTATAACTACAGATATATCATGGTGTACTGGTAACCCTTTACTTGCTGTTACAACTTATAGTGATGAAGCTGGGGGTGCTGTTAACTTGTATATGGATGAGGTATTGTATTGATTTATTTATACATTTTGTTAAGGGTGTATTAGTTTTTGAAATTGAAAAATCTATCAAGTGGGTTGGGTACCTAAACATAATAAAATATCCATAAATTCCAAATAATTTTGATATACATGTAATTTGTAAGTGATACGTCAAGTGTATAGACATGACAGTGAAAATATAAAAAAAAAATCAACAAATAATTAAGACATTTAGAAAGAAATGAAAACATTTATCCTAACCTTGAAATAGCCTTCCAAACGTCGGTTCAAACACATTAATTTATTAAAGTACATTTTTCATAAATCCAAATGTTGATATAGGATGTCCATATAACATATTACAATGTCTTAGTTAGTTATATACAATTTCAAAACAAGTTGGTTGTTTGATTTTCTATATATATGCTACAATATGTAGGCCACTGAACTTGCCTGTACTTTTATCTTATCAAAATATTGTGATTTATTTTAGGGTGAAAAATTGTTGAATGTGAAATTACAAAGAAGTTGTTCAGTGACATCATCCATATGGCATCCTAACAAAAAGATTATAGCTGTAGGATTTGAGAACGGAGAGTTACTGATATGGAACGCACAGGATCATGAATTATTTGAAGGTTTACCTCTACATAAACATGCTATTACCTTGTTACATTGGAGTTCAAATGGTTCAAGGCTTGTCTCTGGAGATAAGGTAAATATTTTCTTTAATTTAGCCATACCAAGTTTAATTAAAGTTAAGTGTTTGTGGGCAGGTAGGTTTCACTTTGACACAGTGATCTGCATTAAAAAAGTTGTTTTTATCCAAAATCAGATGTACTACAAAATAAAATCAATGCAAAAATACTAGCAAACAATACCGTATTTATTTTACTTGCTGCCAGTTACTAGCAGCCGAGATCTTCTGCCAACAGTCTTGGAATTTTGGTTAAAAGAGACTGTGTCTGTATAAATACACTGTAATTTCTTTGTAGTAGTTTTCTGGTGACATATTTTTCTTGTTTCGCCAGTACATGTCCTTATTCTTTTTTTTCTGGTTTCTTAAGTAGATTTCCTAGACAGATTTTAAATTTCAATCTTGTAAGTATCATAAGTCTTATTTACATATATTCAATATATTTCAGTCTGGTGTAGTAATGGTATGGAAAGCTGATGGTAAAGGAAGATTACAACAGAATCCATTACATCAACATCATTGTCAGGAACCATTAACACAGATTATATTTAGACCATTACCCCCACCAGATCCTTCCAGGTTAGTTTGTATATACATGTTTATTATATGCTTTCCAGTGGAATACTGGGAGTAATCAATAAAATAAAAATCAATACTCCAATGTTTTGAAACAATGAAAAATATTTTTTATTTTCACTGTTTGGATGAGTCAATTTGAAGGCATATCAGACTTTGACAATAAATAACACCAGTTTGAAGCATATGATATACAGAAAATTTGTTTATTTTGGTGTAAGATCTATTTATTTCGTGAGCTGTGGATATTATATTTTATGCCACTCGTGAAAATATTGCATCCTTAGCTCACTTGTGATATAAGAAACGATAGTACACAGAAATAAACAAATATCCTCCATATATCTATTGCTAAATATGACTTTTTGGGCAGCCTCTGGATACTGATAGGAATTAAGATGATTGAAATATTCTGACAACTCAGTGATCATACAAATTTGGGAAAATGGACATGAGATTTTTTTGAAAAAAATCATGTAGTTATGAAAATTTGTCATAGAAATATGAAAATATCACTGAAAACATTCATAAAGAGAAGAAAACTTTGTATATAGTAATGTCAAAATAATACATGATCATTGATTTTATAAATTTTTTAGTTTCACTCATGCATGTTATTTTTCTATGTGTTTTCCAGTGATATAAGTCAGTTAGCTAAAGCAGCTGTGAGTGGGGATGAGTCTGCATTAGATATGTTCAGTTGGAAGAAGGGTAAATCAAGTAAAGCGGGAGCTTATGCTGGACAAGAATCATTATCTTTCTTTATTGGTGGAGCAAGTGGTATGTATATACTGTTTGCTGCAGTTTTCACACTATGATTAAGTCACATGATCACTGTAAATAAAACTGGGCTTGTCCATTCACTAATATGTAATAAGTAATTGTATTGTTCAATTTCATTCTACTGTCATTGGGGCATACATAAACTCTGCTGATTTAAATATATTCATATCGAGCATGATTATAGAAATACTGTAGTGAATGTTTTAGAGCCGAGTTAATGTATGAGCCACTGACAGTTGAATAAATTGAACATTATAACATCATAAACATAAATGTGTTTCTTGAAATATTTCTTATGTGAGTCAAGTGTTTAAAACTTTACTGCTATATCCTTCAATGCTCACAAAAAATCATTAATTTTAGTATTGTGAAACAGTCAGGGTTTTTTTACTGTTTTATTTTACTGTTTAAATTCACTAAAAAAGTGTTGATTTTTTCAATAAACATTCTATGCATGGGTTACTTTTAGAAATTGTGGGCACATCACATTATCCTATAAAATGGTGAAATAAGTTTATAGAAGAAAAGTTTAAAGAAATCACTGTATTAAGTATAACATATTTTGTAGGTGGTGTATATTTTGTTAGTGAAGATGGACAATGTAATCAATCATTTAAAGCTGATGGTCCTATATTAAAACTATTATATTATGAAGAGAAAAATGTACTTATTACTGTAACTGAAGGGTTGTCATTATTTCAACATCATGTTTTACCTGAGGGTGATACTAAAGAAATGATGAAGGTAAGAACACATTGTGTCTTATTTATTCTTTGGTGGGTTTGTGCTAAACTACATGTTAATACAGAAGGATGTTGGCTAGTTTTGTACTGACCCATCAAAGTAAGTTTAAACTGAGTTGAGTTTATTCTGATTGCTTTTCTAATGTTTAGACTAGTATCAGATTCAAGGCAGCATACCTTCAAGAAAAATATCATAATTTTATAGATAACAGGAGCATTTATCAGAATCAGTTTTATTCTTCAGCTCAAGACTTTAAATTTTGATGAAAATTCTTTAAGGATATTTATGTGAGATGTCACTGTATTTTAATGAATATTCATCTTTATGTGATATGTTATAAAAAAAGTCTTCATATCTACTGGAACAAAGAATTAGTAATTATTCTAATGCAGAATAGCTGGTATTGCCCCTGTCCTTTTTCTCTCCTACCTTATGCAGAAACAGTTTTTTTCTACGCGCTATAAAATAATCACTGCCTAAATACAATAAAGCAGTATGTAGTTCAATAATAATGAAGACTGATATTGTCATCCATGGGTATCATATCTTTATTTCTATAGGTAAAGTTAAGTGGTCGTGGAGATAAACCAGTTATAGATTGGGCTGGTAAAGGTATACTGGCTACATCTACTGGAGAAGGGGTCATCAGGTAAGTTTTATTATCATTATACATTGATATTTGCCATCATATAAAACAATACACATTTTGTCTACAGTAATAAAATTTGACAATCTTGTAATCAAATTTGACTGGGTGTACGATTGCACATACAAATATTTTGAAACAATTCCTTCACATGTTTTCAAAAAAAATAAATCGACTATCCCATAATTGAATTTGACCCTGTTCTACGTAGAGTACTATAGTAGTAAGCAGCCTGGCATTGGTACATGAAAAATTGTAGAAAAAGCTGTGCAAAAATATGCTATGAAAACTTAGTATTTGCAATCATAGATCAGCTAAGATTCATGTTTGAATATTGTGTGTTTATTAGTTATTTTATACTCCCTCAAAAGTTCTTACTCAAGATTTTTTATCTAGGAAGCTATTGTATGCTAAAAAATAAAAAAGAATGGGAACACTGGACTATTTAAAACAGTATTAAAATGTGGCTCCTGTTTGAAATTCTATCTCCTTTATATTTAAACAGATACCTGTTTTTTATTCAATAATGTTGCTACACAATACCTTTTATTTTGACTAGTCTCTCCCTGTGTCATACACAGTGTTGCATTTTGACTTAAATTTGTAATGCATGTGTTTTCAGGACTGGTCCTCAAGTTGAGCAAGAATTCTTAACCTATGTAAAAGCTATTAAAATTAGCAACCCCAGCTGATTTTTAAAAGCTGAGTTTTAACATTCATTTTAATTCCAATAGATAGATCTCAGAAAAAAGCAACACAGAACACTTTACCATTTTAAAATATCTTGACTAGAACCAAAGTTATGACATTATGAAGTAGTGAAATTTTCGGCGTTTTTCGTCTCAGACTTAGTCGAAAATCAGTATTTTTTTCAAGTATTTGAGAAAATCCATGGCACCGAAATTTATCAGTTTCTAACAAAAAATGTCATAACTTTTTTTCTAATTAAGATATCTTCATCAAACTTGGCAAACTTATGTATCTTTCCATGCTCTTTCTGTTTCTGCTGTCATTTTTTATGTTAATCATTCAAGAAAAAAATTAGGGCAATTTTATTTGAAAAAAAATGTAATTTTTAATTTGCTGATGATTATCGCAAATACAAAATGTGAACTGTTTTTACTTAATTGTCAAAATTCATACAATAGCATCATTTAACATCATTTAACATTTACAGCCAAGTTTTAATGCCTAATCATCAATTTTTATACTGTTTAATGTTTTTTTCACGCATTTTCTAAAATAGACTGATGATGGATTATGTTTAACACTTAGGTGATTACCGTCTTTCTTTTGTTGCCGTAGCTCTTCATTTTTTAACACAAGTAGATGAAAATGTTCTTCCCTATTTTAAATGGATTTTCTAATCTTACATTGTTTCTGTCACATCTGTACATTGTCAGCGTTTCTAAATGACTGCACTTATGACTTAATCTATTTTATTTGAATTGTTTATTGATAGTTAAAATTCTATTGATGGCTTATTCCTTTTATTCTCTTTTTGTTCACTGACTGTTAGTTTGTTTCATATGCATGTATACCCAAGTGCAAAACATAATCCCTAATCAAACA
The DNA here is from genome assembly GCA_025267735.1 of Mactra quadrangularis. Taxonomy (NCBI): domain Eukaryota; kingdom Metazoa; phylum Mollusca; class Bivalvia; order Venerida; family Mactridae; genus Mactra; species Mactra quadrangularis. The sequence goes on along the minus strand of CM046303.1, from coordinate 57,416,816 downwards.
ATTTCAGATACAGAATTTAGAAAATAATGTGACTGAATCTCTTAATTAGGCCGAGGTGTTTGAAATAATGTATGATAGGTTGAGTTCTGTTGTCAAGTTTTGTTGCTCAGCAAATAATTTTAATTCTAAAACAAGTCTGTTTTCCAAAATTCAACATTTAGATTCTTCAAATTGTTACTAGTAAATTTTCATTTAGAACCAGTTTCTTCATAAACCTGGACCTGGATAATATAAGACCATGTTGATGAAATACCATATTTATTTCTTTTATCTGTTATAACAAACAAAAGTCTCTGTGTGTGCTATCATTTTCTATCAGCAATGCATATCATATGTCCGAATGAGTCATATCCGAAATTCGTTACACTTTCTCAAAATTCTGACAAAAACGTCTTGATTCGTCGCGTATCGGAGCTCATCGACTCGATAATTACTCATGAATGTTAGGAAACATAATTACTAATATGGTTTACGACTATAAGCCTTGAATAGAGAGTACAGTTCGTAAAATAATGCTATATTGGCCGGATCGTTTAAAACTTTAAAATCCGTCAATGACCGTTCGTCATAGGTTCAAATTGTCGCTAATTTATTGCTCAAATTAGATTGTTGTATAACAACGTGTCTTTAAAAATAAAAAAATAAATGATTTATTATTACATATTGACTAAAACTGACACTTATAACAGAGTTATCAGTCTAATCGCGGCGTCGATAATGTACGACGCACATGTCAACAAAGTTTACAAATATTCAAAATGGCGGCGCTTCGGTCTAGTCGCGCAGAGGTCGTGACCTATGAACTTTGAAAGCAATTGCCGGGGGGTAAACGTGGTCGGATTTTAATGGTAATTATATCATTTTAAAGCCTAAAGAATAAGGTTTTTAATGGTACCACTTACAGTTTAAACATTTATGTAATCTTCAAGACAAATTTGGTAGACTTTGGCCGTTCGTAGCGCACTTGATTCAACTCCGATTTTTTCGTAAGTTACACCATGAGAAAGATTAATCTTTCCTCTGATTGGATAATATCACCTCATTAATATTCAAAAAATATTTGGTCACGGCTTTTTTGTTTGAAAACACCACTAGTTATAAACCCGTGTCCATGACTCGCCGATTTTCGCGTAAGTGTGAAAAATACGATAAAAGCGGTAAAGTCCAGGTTTATCAAGTCACAAATATTTTATTTTTAAACTTTATTTTTTCATATATATATCATTTTGAAGAGAATTTATTACTGAAAAATATTATATAATTCTTTTTAAAATCAGTGCATTGGAAGTGGGTTTAAAAAAGAAAAAAGTTCACTGACCCCCTAAAATGTTGATAAAAATTATCGATGACTAAAGGTTTTTAAGGTAAAACTGGGGTTGCTATTAAAATCATAAATATAATTTTGAATATTAAAAAATCACCTATACTGTGTGTTGAGTGTCTAATATTCACTCTAATTATACTTTGTTGTGATATATTTACAGGATGTGGGAGTTAGATAATGAGGAGAATTATATTTTACATTTAGATGGACATAGTGGTTATGATCCTAGTGAAAATATTACATGTCTAGCCTACTGTGAGAAAAAAGGTTTGTAGGAATCAGTAAATTATTCAATTATTAGTTCATACTAATTTATATTAGATTGATTTTGTTACATTTTGATCTTACAACTTAGATTGATCACTTTTGAATCTGCCTCCTGATCTCCCAGTGCTAAGCTTGAAGGATATAGTTTCTTGCTCAAGGAAAGTATAAGGTAGATTTGGGTGTGATTTGAATTAATGTGAAGTTGGCTATCCATTGATTACCAGTTCAACATTGTAACCTGTCGGCTATAGTTCGGCTCCTGGTCAATAAATAATTTCATCATTTCTAGAACTGTCTCATATTATATACTATTTTAAACTCTAGATTGTAATTGAATTTATTAATCTATATTTGATGTTGTATAATTTGGCAAAATAGTTATTAATGTATTTATTAAAAAATATCTTATTTGCATTCGGGACTTAAAATGGTAAAAAATTGCAATTACTAAAATGGTCTTGAATGTGGAACTATTAAATACACATTTTTGCTGAAGACATGTTGTGGTTACCTAAATATGTCTATCATATATCCAATCTGACTAAAACCCGATCTAAAATTTTCTGCTCGCCTACTCGCTAATTTAGATCTGGCCTTTTTCAAACGAAGGTCACGTTTAGGTAACCTTTTCTCATCATGATATTCATGACGAAATTGTTATGGTATGTAACTTATTTACATCGTCTACGTCACACAATTTGAAATGAGCCGCCCAATCACAGACTGTGAATAATACCGCTGTTAAATTAGCATGCAAACCTTGGTCTAAAAATAGAAATTACGAAATCAAAATGTGATTACTAGTGTTTTCGTCTAGATGAGAGCTACACATTGATTGGTCGACACAAAGTTCATCTTGACTTGACCTTCAACGGAGACAGTAGAGATCCTGTACGACAACGCTCTACAGGATATCTGTTTATGGAGATTGTCTTATATCTTACTTTATTTAATTAAGGAACATTGGCTGGTGGTACTAACATGGGTAATGTAGCATTATGGAAGTACACACCACCATATGGTAACAAAAAAGTGGATGGTGAACAAAAATGGAAACTTCAAACACCAGCTACTGTTGAAGGACCTGTGGCACAAATTACTGTAAGTTTATTTTACTATCAGCTCACTTTACATACATAATTTTGTTTATTTTATATGATAAAGGAACAAACTTATATTCTTCTATGTTTCTTGTCTTATTGTTTTCTTCTGTAAATTGAATTTCAGCTATTCTATTTTACTTTGGTTTGATTTTATTCGTACGTTATTTAGTATTTTTATCTCTTTAGAAGTGCCTGTCAAAACGCACTTCAAAAAGCCTTTTATAGGCCATCAGGCCATCTCCACACTCTTCTTTCAGTAACAGTCTTCGAAATAACCCACTTGCCCGAAGCCCGGGACAAGTAAAATTGCCGGCGGGCAAGTTAAAATTAAAACCTGTCTGCCCGATCGGGCAAGTTGAATTAAATACGCACGGAAATTACAAAATACTCTTATTTGATCCACAATCAAAATCGTTTGTGCGTCAATTTGACCCACGTATATTCCGCGTTCTAGAGTCATAGTTGATTCAAGATCTCGGATTGACAACAAGTGGAGCGTATGTTACATCCGCCTATTTGATGTAATCGACCAATCAGCGATGCGTGCTACGCGGGGCTTGCAGTTTGTATACACACTTCAAAAGCCGATAACAAGTAACTCCTTTGTTTATCGATCACCCCTGTGTACTTTATCGCTTATAAAGACCGCCCGCTCAAAAAATCAATAGTGCTACATGTCGGCCCGATAAGATTGTTAACGTAATCAAACTGTTGCAATTAACAAACATGTGACAAACTGTGATATTGCATTGATTAAAGTAGATAAGCTTTTGTATGCTTGCCGTTAAATTGATAATTGTATTTAATTATGAGCATGTTGTGACGCAGTTTAAATAGATGTAATAGCCAGTTTGCAAATGTTTTTTTTTTAAAGACAGTTAAAGTTGACAACAATAATAAACTCTGATTAAATGATAATAATAATCATTAAATTCTACGTCAAAATAATCGTAAAAAAACAAATTATTTTACATTGAATTATTTTCTTTTCGTACTGTCATACATTTTCGCGACCGACGCTATCGCCAATAAAGTGAAACATCGTTCAAATTACGTTGTCATTAAATTATGTTTTATCATTTATATTTTTAGATTTTTATAATTTAGCAATAAGTAAGGGGAACTCCCTCAATTTTTCGATTCAAGAATAAACATTGGTCGAATATGTGAAAATTTTAAAATATTCGTTTCATAATGTATCAGTTAAAATCGTGTTTTAGACTCTAAAAAATACAATAAATATTAAGTTTTGCTACATGAAAAGCATAATTTAACAAAAGGTATGATATTCATACCAGACTGTATTTTTAAAGAAGATATTTAAACAAAGAAAGGTCAAAATTTAGGACATTTTGAGCACATTTTTAAATGACCCTTTATGATTTTTATCTCTGTTGATGAACATATACCAGCAAGCAACATGCTAAACCAGAAGAACTGATCAATTTAAATGAAAAATAAATATTTTTAGTTAACAATTTGATACAAAAGCACTATGTTGTGTGAATTTTACAAAATTTAAGTTAAACAAAGGCATTGCCATACTGAATGTGATTTTATACATGGGTCTGTTTGTCAAATGTGACAGAAACTATAACGTAAATGTTGTTTAACAGAATCTCATGCAGAAAATTGATTTTGATCCCTGAAAATTTTGACTGAAGGGTCATTGAGCCTTGAGTCTGAAAGTCTAGTGCAAGCCCTGTTATTGCCGAATTCCTACAAAGTATTGTAACAAAGTCCATTTCGTACACGAAATGGAGTCTGTATTGTTCAGTTACGATTTTTCTCCAATGATAATATTGATTTTGTTTACTGTGAATGAACATTAATATAATAAACTACACTTTTCTCGATAAAAAATTTAAAAAATGTTTAACTTAGATGAATTAATTGCCAAATTCCTACAAATTATCAAACCAAAGTCTATTTCGTACACGAAATGGAGTCTTTATTGTGAAAGAATGAATTGTTCACACAGATAAAGATGATTAAAAGCATAAATTTAAAAAAATGATCCTTTATTTTCGGGCAAGTTCAAATGGATTCGGGCAAGTTGAAAATCCATGTTGTCTGCCCGAAGGGGCAAGTCCTAAAAAAAATTATCGTGAAGGCTGCAGTAATGTGAAGTTACATGACATCATCAATTCATATATTCATACTATCTTGAATCCTGACATTAAAAAATATAAAAATAAGTTTTTCAATATCTGAACCTCTGTAGATGTCTCATATTTGATTCTCTTTTAGCAAGTTCTTACATATTTCTTGTATATTTTCAGTGGGGATCATGTAAAGATTTACTTGCTGTTAGTACAATAGCTAATGTATTTATGTTAAATGAACATGTGATGAGTGCTAACTTTAGAGATCAGGTATGTTAACAATTATTAAGTAATATCTTTGAAATATAACTGTAAATTTGTCAGAGATATTCATGTAAAAGCTAGGGCTGCGGATCGTTGAGCATGTGGCGATCCGATCCGAACCACGATTCATTTAGAACGATTCAAGAATCAAACCACGAATCACAGGTTAATGAAAAAAACATACAGGAGTTCATATATACAACAAATATAATATGTATGAATATGCATATTAATATACCAAAAATAAGTGAAGAATTACAGAAGCTTTTATTGCATTTTCAACATAACCGTCTGCAGCGTCATGTTTAAGGTTCAATGAGGGTTTTCACGTGTGCTGAAAATGCGCGGTGCACAAATCACATCAATAATGTTTTCATACGTACGCAGCTCATTTTCGATGGTAATTAGGCTGATTTTCTTTCTTTTATTTTTTGTAACGATAGATCGCGATCCGACGATTTGGAAGTGCCGAATATTCGTACTCGGATTTCTAGTCGGGATCGCAAATATCCGAGTACTCGGATACTCGCAGGAGTCCTAGTAAAAGCAATGGATGTGATTGTGATGTTATGTCTGGTTATTAAGAAATATCTATGACTAGTTTAGTTAAGTTTTGTTTAAGGTGTTAAGTTCAACTTTTTCAACAATTTTTTATCATATTTCATTGATTAGTTGACATGCTAACTGTTCTAAAATAGGCCTAGACCTCAGTATGTATGTCCTATCCTGCATTCAAACCAATGGCCTCTGAAATTGACCATCAGACATACTACTAACTTAGGTTGCTAGATATTATCTCTGCTAAATATGTTGCTGCTAAGCTTTTGTATAGTAACTAAAGAATTGAAATTGATATAGTTGACATACTTTACTGACCCGTTGATATTATGGCACATCATATGTGCTCATTATTAGAACAATAACAGTATTATAATAATATGATTCTACATATAGACTGATTTTCCATTTAATGCAATATTCTCAAAATGGTACCATAATTGATTCAATTATCACCTTAACACACTAGCCATAGACTGGGACTTGAAAAATATATTAGGGCTTGTGAATATTACTTATTTCTTATAGTGAGGATAATTGATAATTTACCCCTCTTCTACATATCATAGTAAATTGATCTAGTGCTTTGGAAAAAAAGGCAATGACCATTGTCACCATTATTTTTAGAACTTTTATGTATTGGTATGTTATATTATTGTTAACAGACAGCTGTAGTACAGTTTGGACCTAGTTCATTATCTATAGAAGTATTCTCTAATGGTACACATCATGATTTAAAAACTGATATACAAGTTAAGGGAATCTATACTACAAAGGTAAGTTTATGTATTAAGTAATATATTGCAATATTCAATAACAGTATTGCAATATGTATCGGTTTTTGCATAGACATGCAATTTATGAATTAATGCATTCGCATGTGTGGATCAACATTACACACCTATGAGTATTTTCAAATGATAACTTATCCAAATATTTGAATTTCTTGTGTAAAACGGACTATGAGTTAGAAAAAATGCATATTTTGAAAAGGACTTTCGAAGAAAATATTTCTCCAATTTGACAAAATGTTAAACATTTTAAAACACAATAAGATTATTTCAAGTTTTTAACACATGTCAACATTTGTTCAAACATTTAAATTTCATATTCTGATAAAAACAATCAGTACGGCACACAACTGCAAAAACCGGTTCAGGGAAAAACAAACTGGTTAAAAACCGTCAGAACTCGTATTGCAATATTAACCGGTATATCGGTTAACCGTTACACCCCTAGTAAGAGTTCAATGAATTTTAGATAATAAAACTTATTGTCTCCTAGTACTAAGCTTGTAGGTTAAATGTTTCTTGCTCAAGGTAACAGTGAGGTAGATTTTAAATGTGCTGTTCTTTTGAATTTCTTGTGTTTTTGGAAATAAAATGAATGAAACTATATTCACGTCATGAATTTATGTTTACATAGGGTCCATGGGTGAGTTTTCTGTATTAATTTTTTATTTCTGAATTTGAGAGTAAATGACCTTATGTACTTTATATATAACTGTCTAATTCAATATTTTGAAAGTAGGTTTTAAGTATTTTCAAATTATTCAGTTTTGACCCATGAGAATTTGGGCATTTCTTATAACTATTGTTTGTTATGATTTACCTCCTTATGATTGATTCTAAACGCAATACACATAAACTACATTATTAAATTTTTTAATCAAGCAATAACAAAACAAAAATGTATTCATGCCCTTAAATATTTATTAGCTGTTAAAAAGTTAAAGAGCAGTTTAAAGTCTGCTTCTATATATATATGTGTTCAGCTGACATTCCAGTTTTGTCCGATAACCTCTGTTCATTGAAATCACCTCCAAGCAGGTGACCCCCTCACTGATCCATTTACACCTGGGTTGAGGGAAATAACTGAAGGTATATTTCTTGCTCAAGGATATTAGCACTGACCTTAGTGGGGGGTTGAACCGAGACCTGTGAATTCTCAAGCATGCATCTAACCACCGAACTACCTGACCAAAAGTAACCATTTAATCTATAATGTTACTATTTCTACTATAGGATGCACTAGCTGTATGGAATGGTAGAAGAGTTGTTATATATGAATATTCTGAAGATAAATCAACTATAAAAGCTGCTGGTAGTTTTACTACAGACTCTATGTTTGTTTGTTTATATGAACAAAATGTTTACAGTATAGAGATGCAGAAAGTTCAAGTCAGAACATTCCAGGTAAAATATGAATTAACAAAAGCTTGTGCTGATTTAATTGAGTGGGAGTTTTTTGCCTCAAAATTGGGAGGAAATTAAGTGTATTCTCTAAGAAAAAAATTGACAACAATTTCCCCTTCACATTACTAAAGTTTCACAATAGATAGCAGATTATTTTGTGCTAAAAAAGTCTTAACGTTATATGTGTATATCAATCATTCAATGTGAGCTTTCTGTTTTTGGCTGGGTCAGAAACCTAAATGTATTTTTTCAAGTTAGTTTTTTATATAAAAGTGAAGAGTTTAAAAGACATTGATTTTAGAAAAAAATATACTTTGAAATTTTTTTAGCGGATTGGCCCACAATTCTGTTTCGCATTTTGATGAAAAAAGCACAAATAGAAAGTCAGGATTGTTCTAAAAAAAAACTAAAAATGATTTTGTGGATTCTACGATTCACTAGCTAAATTTGAAGACTGTATTCACCTTTAAATTTTGCTTTTTTTCTTATAGAAGTTTTACATCTCAAATGTCATATGATCTTATAATAATCTATATTATGTTTTGTTTCTGTTTAGGGTACAGTAAAACAAACTATAAATTTTAGTGATGTAGAAGGTCAACCTGTATGTTTAGATATTTGTGGACAATATTTATTGATAGGTACAGATATTGGTATATTGAAAGTATTTGATTTATCAAGAAGGTAAATTTTTATTTTTTGTTCTATGATATGGAAGGGTGAAGTTGTAGAATTTTACTACTGAATTTAACTTTTTTCTCTCAAACTATCCTAACCAGTCACCACCAAACTTGGGGGACGGACAGACAAATTCTGTCAAAAATTAGAAGGTCTGTCCAGATTTTTAAGTTAACAGAACATACTGTCCGGTAAAGAATTTAATCTCATTCGCACAGTTTTTAATTCATCATAATAAGTAAAATGTCTTCGGTCATGTAAAGTTTAAATTTTCTCATGACCTACTGTCCAGTAGTAATTAAACTGTTGAGTTTCCTGGTGACTGATCATAACATGAGACAATACATAAATGCCTCAGTAATTTTTTAAATATAAGATTAAAATGGCAGAATTTTAAGTACAGGCTTATTGATGAAATGTCAATGTATCTGGATTTGTCCAATTTTGTTTCAAACCCTGTTCATTGAATATTTTTAAACAAGTTAATATGAATAGACTTCTATAAAGAAGAATAGGTTCTATAAAGATCCTGGTTTTAGTAGTTTTTAATTAACTAGAAAATGTTGATTTGATAAAGTATTTGTTGAATTAATAGTAATTCTGATTTATGACTTAATGAAATCATGGAAACACCAATAGTTTATAATTTCTACTTTTTTAGAGAAGCTAAACCTCACAGTCATCCTAAGAACTTGCATGAATTAGTTCCTGGTTTTGGAAGTCTGACAGCTTGTAAAGTTAATTGTAATGGTACTAAAGTTAGTGCTGTTATCAAAATGGTGAGATATAGTTAATTCTTTGTAACATAGTTGTTTGATGTAGAAATTTATTTTGTTAAATATTTCATTAAAAGCATTAAATGCTTTGTCACATCCTTTTTTTCAACATTTTTTTACCTATAATACATCAGTCAGTTATTATAGGTTCCAATATGGAAATATATTTGGACAAGTGCCCAGTATTGGACACTTCAGTGTTAAATGATCTTTTTATTCTATATCCAATCTTTTGGTCACCTATAAAACGATTCATTTCTTCATCTGACAGCATTTTGTTTTGTTTACATTAATCGAATGCTTCCTGTGTATGAGACGCTTGAATCGTTCTCTTTAATAACCTATTGTAAACAATTCATAATGTAAAGCACTTGCGTACACACTGATTTCATGCGGATTGTTTATCTTTAACCGCTTTTATCGTAGGCTTTATATTGTGTCCGAGATGTTGAGATTACTGTCCAATAATGTAATATATTTGGACAATGTACTGTCCAATACAGCATTTTACTGGATGGTCACGTGGTACAAATGCTGTTCACTGATAGGGCGAAAAAATTGGATATAGCGTAAATCTATTTACTGTCCTTTGACAGGCCTAAATATTTGGACCTAGACTTATTATTTAGCACATACCTTCATCAGAGGCTGACAACAGCTGTAGTTGATACTAAGATGGAGTGGAGAATGGCTGTAGGAAATATTTCATGACCTATCTCCTCTAAGATATGTTCCCCTCCATGAATGAAGCACACAATAAATTTATTAAAGGATTATCAGATGGATTGCGGAATAGGCTAAATTTAAAGTTAATTTTTTGGCAATTTCTCAGAGTATTTATATTCCCAGATATTTTTTAGTCTATGTATGTCATAATATATAAATAACACATGGCAGTGAGGGTGACGGTACAGATTATCAACCCGAGGAAAATAATATCAACCGAGGCGCTAGCCGAAAGGTTGATAATCTGTACTGTCGCCCTCACTGCCATGTGTTATTTATATATATTGACATACATAGACTAAAAAATATCTGGGAATATAAATACTCTGAGAATTGGCAGAAGGAAAATTCTTTAGCATAGGGAAATTCCAGTGAGGTATAATAATCTGTAAGACAGACTGCGCTAAAATTTCTTAATTTAGGCCAGTGAAGATAGATCATCTGCTATAATGATAACTTGCAGGTTATCATACTTATGCAATCTTTTTGGCAAGAATGGGCAGGCTGACATCTTTATGTCTCTACCTGTACCAATTTAAGATGAGAATGCTTGTTAGATTGATTTATTGTTGCCTTGTTAAAGTATGATGTAATTTATTGTATGTGTATTTTCAGAATGGTGTAAATCAAACAGATCCAAAGTTATATTTCTGGGATATAGAGACAGACTCACTATCTTATTTTAACTTTGACTCTGGTAAAGGTGAACAAGATGATTATCCACCAGAACAAATGGTTGGTGTACAAACTGATAGTGCTATAGAAATGAGTGATGCTGATAGGTACGTCATGGGGCTGTTGTTATGTTGAATAGACAACAGAGGTGAAACGATTCAAAAATTTTCGATTCGATTCGATTTCGATTTTTCATTAAACGATTCAATTTTTCGATTCAATTCGATTTTCTACTGGAATTATATAGGACATAACAAAAAAAAAAATTATAAAAAGAATTAAGAAAGAGATACAACCCAAAGACAATATAACATAAACATATATATATTTAAGAACAGTGCATTTTTATCTGAGGGACCTCCCTCCCGGAAGACGAAAAATTCTAATTCTAATTCTTTAATAATACCCATTTACAGGTATTAGAGCTTGAATAGTTAAAAATATTTTACTGCATTTTAGCATATATAAATGACAAATCGTATTATTTCCAACTTTTAATGAAAAGTAATGCCCATGGACAAATTGTTTATTTCTCCCTACCTACATGTACGTACAAACAGTATATGAATCAAGTCATTATCAAAATAAAATTATTCATCAGTGCATCAATGCCATAATTAATGACTAGTTAAGGTTACGCTTAGACAATAAAAAATTTCAAGCATTCAGCAAATGTAGATCACTATGACCAGCTTAATTTAGTTTGTTTCAAAATATTTTCTTTTGGCTCTGGCATTATTTAAAATAATTCTCATCACATCATAAACGTTAAATTATTTTTTATCAACTCTAGATCTATATTTATAACTTTCTTACACTAATGTTTATTTCAAAATAATATTGTTATTGGGCTTAAATAAACGTATTAGTGAAAATATACAATTATCTTCGGACATTTCATAGAATTCATTTCCAATTTATAATAAATAAAATCTAACCAACCACGTTTTGCCCGATTTTAATAGTTAAGAAAAACAAAGAGGATTTTCCCGAAAATAAACGTAAATAACGTTAAAACAAACAATTAAGTTTACAGTTTATCTCTTAATTACCTTATCATGCTTGATTAAATTTTGTATCATATGGAACGAAATCGCTTCAACCATTTCGGCGTTATGTCATTCATTTTCGCGACCCACGCTAGATAGCAATTTCATATGAAACATCTTTTGTGATTAAAAACTTATTGTCTTAAGAAAAATCCCCCAATATTGCCGATCGTGTAAAACTAAATCGACTGGTTATATCTTGGTGGCCCCTTTATTACTATATTCTCTGTAGGTACCAGTCTTAAGTATATATGAATGATATCAAGCGTGTTAACTGACTCGACGACTCCATTATCGATTTTCTGTCTGCGAGTTAATCTCCCAGCGTGTGACCGACAATAAGGTCTAATTGACATTTACGCGTAATTAACATGTATAATTGCAGCGGGCAGTCTAACTTTTTACAACTCTTATCTGGATTAACAATCGTCGGTCAATAAGGGTACACTATTTTAGTTTACTATAAAAATGCTAATTTTAACCGAAAAGGGGCGTTTCATTCAACTCACAAAACTACTGAAAAAGACAGTATTTAAAAAAAGAATCGAATCGAAACTGCCTCTTCCGAATCGAATCGAACCGAATCGAGCGTTAAAAATCGCGATTCTTTGTGAACCGCGATTAATCGTTTCACCTCTAATAGACAAGTGTATGAAATGTTCACAAACCATAATTTATTTCCTTGTAACTATGCTTTTGAAACAGACCGTAATTTACTTTTATTTTGAAAGTTTATGTGAACTGGTAAAAGACTAGAGATGGTTTCCATGACAATTATAAAAGAATTAATAAAGTTCCTGTGTAATTATAAAAAATCTTAATTTTCTGCCTTAATTGGTTGTTCGGTCAAAGCTTTTAGACTTTCTTTGACCAATTAATGCAATTTCATTAGTAAAAGCTATTTGAACTAATAATGAAATTACAAGATTTTTTGGGAACAGTAAATGCATTATTTTTCTGTTAAAATATTTTGACATCAGAAATTTCAGGATTTTGAACATTTTGAAATTTCACAGTTTGCTTAGTAAATTAGTAATTTTATTATGGTGTTAATACAAATGTATGTTGACATTGAAAACTTGAAGCAGGTACATGGAAATAAATTTTTTATTTATATCAGATGGCTAGCATACATAATTTGGTATTTTAATTGTATGTTTATTAAATTATTACAGAGGAAAAGATCAAGCAGCTAAGGATATTGCTGGACGTTATCCTATAACACATAACTGGGATGCTCATGATCCTAAACTTATTGTTAGTGAAGCTAAAATTTTACCTAAATCTGATCAGAAAGATGAAAAAGTGAAACAAAAAGCTACATTAAATAAACAGATTGATGAAGGACCTGTAAGTTGTTTAAAATATTCAAATCATGTTTAAGTTTATTACAATAACTAGTTTTCTTTTGGGGAATAACCTTGAAACAAGTTTAAGCTGTATTGGAAATGAATCTCTATTGAATTGTTGAACTGATTTTATGCAGATCTCAAATATTGGGCTACTAACAATTTTTTCAATGTTATTGCTAAGTTCTGAATTTTTATATAATTCTGTTGTTCACTGTACACATATTTTACATTGTAACAGTGCATGTTTGTTTCTACCTTAGGATAAAACTGTGTAAACTTTAATTCTGAATGATACTGTTGCATAAACTTTAAAAATATATATTGTCTGATTTCTATTTTGTCATAGTTGATTGGGTGAATTGAAAATGTAAGATCTGAATGCTTTATACTGGAATTCTTTTTCAACTCTAGATTACATGCAGTGATTTCTCTACATTTCTTTGATTTTTAACCGGATTTTTCAACTAAAAAATTCAGCTTATAGTTTGGCAAAACCCGAGCAGACGTCCGGTGTCATTAACAATTGCACTAAAGTTTTTTTTCTACCATATTTTTCTGCCATTTATTGTCAGATCTTTATGAAACTTCATACAATGATAACTTACCATGCGATAACCTGAATTAGAAAGTAACCACAACTCAACCTGGCTTTATTGTGGATGATTTCCCTTTGTAAGTTTTGCATTAAAGTTTGTAATATATTGGATATCTCTGTCATTTATAGTAAGATCTTGATGAAAATCCAGCTTTAATGTGGTTTCCAAATTACATTTCTTGTTTGATATAATTTTGTGTAATGTATGTTTTATTGTTTCTGTTGTATTTAGGTAGAAGTTATGATTGTATCATTATTCTGTACACCAGAGAATGGTATATTAATACAAGATAGTTTTCCTTTAAGTGAAGATTATAATTGTTTACTGGGTATAGAAGTACCTTATCATTATTTTGTTAGAAAGGTAGGTTAGAGTTTTCATTATATTGTTTTAACAATTTATTCTAGGAAGTAGAATATTTTAAAATATGTAGACAATCCAAGTTTCCGTCAATGGCATCTGATGGACGTGCATAACTGTATGCTACAAAATTATATGATATTTAAAATTATAAATTAACTTTTTATCTTAGTTTGATGTTTTATGTGTTTCTTTATGTAAATATATAACAAATATCTTGTACCACCTTTTTGCAAGAGGTCCAATTGTAAGATTGGATTTATTCATGTGTGTAGCCTGTTTAATAAAGTTTTTATCATTATAATTTTAATTATCTATTTTAAATTAATTATTTATTATTTTAATAAAACATCATCCTGTCTTCTGGAAAACGGGACCATGAAAGACAACATGGTCGGAGTGTGTTAAGGCTGATTTAAAATCATACAACCTGAAAAACAATGAGCCTTTAAACAGGGTTTCGAGGAGTTGATGTTAGATGATTTAGCCGCCTGCTGCCTATCCCATATTGTGGGATGCCTTCAGCCGATGACAAATAATCAGGATTTGATTGATACAATTATCATTATGACCATTGCTGTCGTCATTATCATCATCGTTATGTCTTTGTCACAACATGGCAAATTTTTTGTAAGGTAATTGTTCACTTAGGTCTGTTTATCTATTGATTCCTATACACATTTTCTTTAACTTGTATATTTTCAGAATGAGACAACAGAGTCAGAGAATTTAGGTACAGATTTAATACGACCTGATACGGCAACAGTTATATATCCTAAACTTGTATCTCGTACTACTATGAGAGATTTTGTTGGTTTAGAAAAAAGTGATAAACAAACTAGAGAAGCTATGTTAAACTTTAGTTATTATTTAACTATAGGAAACATGGATGAGGCTTTTAAAGCTATAAAACTTATAAAAAGGTATTGTATGATTAACATATTTTTCAAATTGACTGAGTTTGTTAGTGTCGTATACATTTTATCAAACTAGGCTGATTTATAGGATACAATCTACAATTTAAGAAACTACATGAACATATTTCCTTCAAATTCATTGATTTATTATACCCCCGCTTCGAAGAAGAGGGGGGTATACTGTTTTACCCTTGTCCGTGCGTCCGTCCGTTACAAAATTTCAGTCGCAGTTTTCTCAGCAACTATAACATGCAGCAGCCTAATACTTTGCATATTGCTTCATCCCATAGTCCCATGTGGTGTAAAGCGATTTCATGCTCCTTGCTCATCTACTTCCTGTTTGTCGCATATTTTTAGATTTTTGCGGGGGTATCACTAGTGAGCATTAGCTCACAGATTTACTTGTTTAATTTCAGTATATGTAATCATTTCTGGACATAACACTGTTTTGGTAATTTTGATTTTCATTTGCTGTAATAGGGAGTTTGATTGAAGTTTATCAGGCACTGGGTTCCATGTAATAGTAAAGTTTTTTGGGCCTTTGCAAATTTTATTGGCAAGGACTGACAGACTGACATCTTTAGAAAGGGTTGTAAAACAGTGTAGGAAAGTCTGAATTTTATGCATTATAGGGGTGATTCATTTAATGCTTATACACAATGTATTTTACTTCCAGTGAGTCAGTATGGGAGAATATGGCTAAGATGTGTGTTAAATCACGACGTTTAGATGTAGCTAGTGTATGTTTAGGTAATATGGGACATGCTAGAGGAGCTAAAGCATTAAGAGAAGCTATGAAAGAACCAGAACTTGATGCTAAAGTTGCTGTATTAGCTATGCAATTAGGATTATTTGTAAGTTCAATTTCATTTTAGTCCAGGACTCAACATTAAATGTCGTCCTATTGACCCTAAAACCTATATTTTGAATACATTGTAGGGCAACTTGTAACTACTAGTTAACATTTTGTTTGAGCAAAACATGTAGCTGGTTGTCAAACAGGGTAACTTAGTTAAAAATTAATGTTGAACCCTGTGGTCTTTGTATACAACTGTGAATTAGATTTTAGACTTGGGAAGATTAGAAGGTAAATTGTAATTGCCTTTCCATGTGTGCAATGGTTCGATTGTTTGTTTGTCAGTGACCAGGTCTACTGAATCTTACATGTTTCTATAGGCTCATTTATACATCCAACAACTTCACCTTATAAATTTTGTTTAAAATTCATATGAATTAGCTGGATGTTATTGTTTTTGCACTTAAGACAATATCTTGCATGATTATTAATAAAAGCATTAAAGTTGATGTCATTTCAATTTTCAATGTCATTCAATTGAGACTGATATTAAATTTTGTTGCCATGTTTTTGGAGATTTTTAGTTTGCTAACGGTTCTTGTTGCCTTAAGTCATGTACTTTGCCTTTTCATGAATTTATGATGTGAAATGCTTCAGATTTTAATTGCTTTATTATTATATTCATTACAAAACACTGAAACTACTTAATTGTATATTCTGATTATTCTTTACTTTTGCAGGAAGATGCAGAAAGATTACTTAAAAATTGTAAAAGATATGATTTATTAAATGAATTCTTTCAAAATGCTGGACAATGGGGCAAGGTATGGAAAACATGATCTCTATTTTGTAACTGGCAAAAATCAGGTCTGAGCTGGAATCAAACCCATAAATTTGAATGTCTGAGAGACAATCTAAAGAAGCCATCAGACCATATCTAGAGAGTCATTTTCATTTGGCTTCATTTGTTATGCTGTAAAAAAGTTTTGTCCATGCTGGGACTGTAACTACAACCTTCTGAGTTGTAAGAAAACTCTGCTTTGTTGTCAAATATGCTAGCTTGATGACAAGGAAGTACAATTATTGTATTATATCTTTACAACAATTACTTAGTTCTATTTAAAAAGAATTAATAATTGTATGTGTATATATCAATGACCTGTGAAAGGTTGATTGAAATGTAGCATATTTTACTCTTTGTCTCATTTCATTATGTATCAGTTATACAAAAATGTGTATAGATATGTCATTGAATGAAATAAGTTCATATATATTGGCTTAAGATAGTTTTCCATTATTTCCTGTAACACATTCATAATGGGCCTGCATTATGAAAGGTTTTAGGAACAATATATGTGTAAATCCTTCTATAATGTATAGTTACACAGTCATAATATTTAATAATATGATGTTTGTTTGTTATTATAAATTTTAATTGTTTTATATTTCAGGCATTAGAAACAGCAGAGATGTATGATAGAATACATTTAAGAACAACATATTATAATTATGCTAAACATTTAGAAGGTGCTGGTGAATTTACTGAAGCTATTCCCAAGTATGTAATATATTTTAATGTACTAATTTTTCATTACCTTAATTTGTATTATTTTTTCTGCTTTACTATGTCATATTGAACTGACAAATAAATTTTGTGTAAAAATGGTCACTTATAAGTGAAGATTTTTTTTTAAGAAAGTAACTCAACCTTGTTTGATTTACAAGTGTATGTACAAATGTACTTGTTTCAATTGTATTGTAACAAGCAAATGTACATTACTTGACAATGTCTACTTTCTATGTAACTGCACACTGGTCTTTTGTATGTATACAATACATGTGTATGTATGGGTCGGTAGCCTTATTATATTATAAAATGTACTAAAAATACATTTTTGTACTTTATTTTGTAAAGATGCTTCAAAAAGAAGTATCTTAGCTTGAATTGAGAATAAACTATCACATTTGTATTTTAGAAAGGTTAATAATTTTCATTATGCAAGTTAACAATTCCTCTAATACAGCTTGAACCTAGTTGCTTGTAATTGTACTTAAAAAGAATTAATCTATTAATGTTTATATAATTAGTCATTTTTATTGGATGACTTATTTGTTATATCTATTTTAGGGTTTTTTGTGTACTATAATCTGATTTATATTTGATGTATATTGTGTTTATGCATGTATGCTGTAATGTATGTATTGGCTGCAAGGGTCTAAGACCTTCCGGTTTTCTTTATTGAATAAACTTGTAATATATTACTTGATCATTAGGTAAGATTTGTTTTGTTATATATGAAGATTATAATATAATTACAGTTTTGAGAAATCTGATACACATAGATTTGAAGTACCTAGAATGTTGTTTGATGAACCAGATGCATTAGAACAATATATACTTAAACATAAAGATAAGTAAGTAGTCTACATTTGTCAAAGTTTGTACTCGCTCAGAAATCATTTTAAATAGAAGTCACAAAAATTCTAATCTTTCAATGGCAGTGATAATCATATTTATTGGCTTTACTCTTTATGAGTAAATTTTGTTTTGAGTGTTGCCATTCTTTATCATTATTGAATTGATTATGTCTCCCAAAACTCTGTTTGTGGGGTATGTAGGTCTCAGCTTGTTGGTCAATCTGTAGCTTTTACTTGTCTCCTCAATTTCTCCGCATCTATTTTATGGATTTTATTTAAACTTAACACATCAGATTTCCAGCAGACTTGTGCATATCTCATTTTGGTTACGGTACATTGTTTTTTTTTCCAAATTTTGGCCCTTTGATGAAAAATCTGGTCTGCTCATTTTCTCAGCACCTAATTTCTTCACAAACACCCATTAGGTTTTTTTTATCACATTCAGTGATAGTTCAAGTTATAAATAGAAGTCACACAAGTACTTATCTTAGAATTTGATAGTGATTTTCATATTATTGGGCTTACTCCTCTCAAGTAGTTTTTGTTTTGAGAGTTCCTGTTCTTGATCAATATTGAATTGATTCTATTTTTGGTAAAGTAATAAGTGTAATGAAACAAATGTACGGTATAAAATAATTAATATTCACCTATCCAATTCAATTTTCACTAGTCCAAGGCTTTGGGCTAGTGGGTTAACTTTAAGGCAATGGCTGAATGAGTTGTTTTATATTTGTATAGATCACTACATAAATGGTGGGCTCAATATATGGAAAGTTTAGGAGAAATGGATACAGCATTACAATTTTATGAGATGGCTAGAGATTATTTATCATTAGTTAGAGTATATTGTTACTGTGGAAATATGGATAAGGTAAGCTGTTTTATTGTGGTTTTACTCAGGTTGATTTGTATAGTTTCAAACTCTAGGTTCTTGTAATAGTCCCTTGTGAACTTATAAATTATACTATTGCTGTATTTATGTACATGTGGAAACACTGCTGCATGTTTGGAAAGACACATCTATCAAAGGATATTACAGTACAACCTCTCTTGAACGTCACCCACTGGGAGAGACTAAAGTGTGTTTCTTTTCAGAGATGGTCGCTCTGCAGAGGTTAAATTCAATTAAAATTACATCTAAGGGAATTATCAATAGCTGTTTTTGTGTGGAGGATTTGTTCTGCAGAAGGGCACTCTGCAGAGGTTATACTGTACTCTGAAATTTTTCGGGAGATATTTGTCGGTATTTGCTAAGCAGTCTAATGTTATTATACCAATCTCTTCATAATATATGTTTTCTGTTTACTTTAGGCATCAGAGATATGTAATGAAACTGGTGACAAAGCTGGATGTTATCATTTAGCTAGACAATTAGAAAATCAAGATCATATTAAAGAAGCTATAAACTTCTTTCAGAGAGCTGAGGCATTTGGTAATGCTATAAGATTATGCAAGGTAAGACATATAAAGAGAAATAATGCATGGTTTTGTAAAGACTTGCTGATTTTTACTATTTTTCATTGATTTTTACCTTGTAAAAAAACCCTGAGAGAAGAAATAACATTTAAATGTAATTTACATGAAATTATATTAAATTAGTTTATGTTATTGTAGTTATTGAAGCATGTAATGTTAGTAATCATTCTCATGTTTTTTAGGAATTAAACGATTATCGATTATAATTGATCGTTTAATTTGAAGTGGGAGACAATCGATTATGAAGTTTAATAATCGATTATAATCGGCAACATGGAATTTGCCATTATTGGACAATATATACTGCTTTTTCTATATTGTATGGGTTCTGAAAATGTCGGAAAATTAATTTTTTTATTAAACTTAAACAACAACTAAACCTTTAATTATAGGTTAATTGTGCATGATTTATTTAATATTCTATTACATGAAACAAAATCTCTCAAACCATTGCAACGTATTGTCATATATTTTCGAAAATTCTGAATGAAAACCCTGAGTAAATGTTTCGATTATATGATCGATAATTGATCGAAAAGGGTTGTCCGATTATTCCAATGATCGATTATGATTTTTTTCCGATTTTGAAACCCTAATGTTTTTTAGTAAGCTATATATTGGGGATAATGTTGCTATAGTAAAGTTCTGCTGTTAGGAGCATCAGAATCAATGGTTTTAATAGTGGAATGATATTATAAGTTTATGTAGGGACCTTTTTACTTCTCAAATTAAACATTTATGCCTTACAAATCATCAGAAATCTTCATCTTATTTACTATGTTGTGTTTGTGTTTATAGGAACATAGTTATGAAGATCAAATGATGAATTTAGCATTAATGGGTCGACCAGCAGATATGATGGAAGCTGCTAGATATTACGAGAATATTCCTGGACAGCAAGATAAAGCTGTTATGTTATATCATAAGGTATTTTATATGGTGTTTACACATGTATATTTAACAGTGCCTATACCGTGTGAATTTTGTAAAGAAGGAGTTCTCTCTCTTAGTTGATCCAGTATAACTGCTAAAAGCATAAAAATCAGGATTTTGAAAAAAAAATATTTAGATTGTACTGAAGCATTTGTCATTTCTGTCAGTACTGAATTAAATCTTCTACATTTTGGAAGTATGCAAAGGAATTTGTCCTCATCACTAGATGATAAGCCAGTTAGTATATACATTAACAAAACAGTTACAAAATATCATAAGCAGAAGCTGTGTGTTGTGAGTATTTGTTACTACTGTATGTCCTAAGTAGACTCATGCTCTCAGCACTCTAAGGATGTTCAGGGTTACACACGGGATCATTTACCTTAAAAGTAAGCATACCAAAGTATAGTCCATTTTTTCTCAATTGTCAAAATTTTAATAATTTCCCAGTGATTGAATACACACAATCACAATTTCATGAGTGTTAGACACGAAATCACTCTGAAATTATTCAGGTTTTGACATTTGAGAAAAAAATGAACTATTACATAGTTGTATTAATTTGAATATTTATGTATGATCTTCTTTGAATTTGAAATACTTCTGAAATTTGAATTTAGATGAAGAATATAGTTGTATGTTCTAAATTACATTAACATTTTAGAAGTTTATTTATAAATGAAAGTGACATTTCCCGAAAGATTATATTAAGGACTGAACAAAGCACTATTGTAACACCTTTTATTTTCAAATGGACTTTCAAAAGTGTTCTGTTCAGCCCTGGAATTTTATGCAGAATACAAATTACAAAACATTGTGATTCGTTGCTATTGTGCTGCAAATTTATGTATGTCATTTGATATGACATGTCTTAATGTCAGTATGTTGAAAGGAATGAAATGATACAATTGTCTATTTTAGGCTGGTAATTTCTCAAGAGCTTTAGATTTATCATTTAGAGCTAAACAATTTGGTGCATTACAAATGATATCTGGTGATCTCGATGAAAGAGCTGATCCGGAGTTACTACAAAGATGTGCTGATTTCTTCTTAGAAAATGGTCAGTACGATAAGGCTGTTGATTTGCTGGGCATTGGTAAAAAGGTTTGTATTATTTTTATACATGTAAACATTTGGCAGAGAAAGAATGTGTCTGTTGATTCACTTAATTACAGAGATTGTTTGGGTGCTAAAGTCATGTTGCTGGTTAGTTCAGTCAGTTACACATCTGACAAGTAATCCAGGGTTTCAGTGTTTGATTCACTGGCAGAATACCTATTTTTTCATGGAGTTTAGTCATGAAACATTTTATATGATCATTCTCTCGCCTACGTCTGTATAAAATAGGGTAGTTTTTGGTCAGTATTGAGGTTATGTGTTCTGAAATGTCCAAATAGTTCTTAAACTAGGTTACAAGCTTTAGTCCAGAGATCTAGGTATATCCATGAATATTTTGAGTTTTAAGTTTAAATTAGGTTACAAGCTTTAGTCCAGGGCCCTAGGTATATCAATGAATATTTTGAGTTTAAGTTTACACTAGGTTACAAGCTTTAGTCCAGAGATCAAGGTATATCCATGAATATTTTGAGTTTAAGTTTAAGCTAGGTTACAAGCTTCAGTCCAGATATCTTGGTATATCCATGAATATTTTGAGTTTAAGTTTAAACTAGGTTACAAGCTTTAGTCCAGAGATCAAGGTATATCCATGAATATTTTGAGTTTAAGTTTAAACTAGGTTACAAGCTTAGTCCAGAGATCTAGGTTTATCCATGATTATTTGAGTTTAAGTTTAAATTAGGTTACAAGCTTTAGTCCAGATATCTAGGTATATCCATGAATATTTTGAGTTTAAGTTTAAGCTAGGTTACAAGCTTTAGTCCAGATATCTTGGTATATCCATGAATATTTTAAGTTTAAGTCAAAGCTAGGTTACTAGCTTAGTCCAGAGATCTAGGTTTATCCATGATTATTTTGAGTTTAAGTTAAAGCTAGGTTACAAGCTTTAGTCCAGAGATCAAGGTATATCCATGAATATTTTGAGTTTAAGTTTAAACTAGGTTACAAGCTTTAGTCCAGAGATCAAGGTATATCCATGAATTTTTTGAGTTTAAGTTTAAATTAGGTTACAAGCTTTAGTCCAGGGCCCTAGGTATATCAATGAATATTTTGAGTTTAAGTTTAAGCTAGGTTACAAGCTTTAGTCCAGATATCTAGGTATATCCATGAATATTTTGAGTTTAAGTTTAAGCTAGGTTACAAGCTTTAGTCCAGATATCTTGGTATATCCATGAATATTTTGAGTTTATGTTCAAACTAGGTTACAAGCTTAGTCCAGAGATCTAGGTTTATCCATGCTTATTTCGAGTTTAAGTTAAAGCTAGGTTACAAGCTTTAGTCCAGAGATCAAGGTATATCCATGAATATTTTGAGTTTAAGTTTAAATTAGGTTACAAGCTTTAGTCCAGGGCCCTAGGTATATCCATGAATATTTTTAGTTTAAATTTAAGCTAGGTTACAAGCTTTAGTCCAGATATCTAGGTATATCCATGAATATTTTGAGTTTAAGTTTAAACTAGGTTACAAGCTTTAGTCCAGATATCTAGGTATATCCATGAATATTTTGAGTTTAAGTTTAAGCTAGGTTACAAGCTTCAGTCCAGATATCTTGGTATATCCATGAATATTTTGAGTTTAAGTTTAAACTAGGTTACAAGCTTTAGTCCAGATATCTAGGTATATCCATGAATATTTTGAGTTTAAGTCCAAACAAGGTTACAAGCTTAGTCCAGAGATCTAGGTTTATCCATGATTATTTTGAGTTTAAGTTTAAGCTAGGTTACAAGCTTTAGTCCAGATATCTAGGTATATCCATGATTATTTTGAGTTTAAGTTTAAGCTAGGTTACAAGCTTTAGTCCAGATATCTAGGTATATCCATGAATATTTTGAGTTTAAGTTTAAGCTAGGTTACAAGCTTCAGTCCAGATATCTTGGTATATCCATGAATATTTTGAGTTTAAGTTTAAACTAGGTTACAAGCTTTAGTCCAGATATCTAGGTATATCCATGAATATTTTGAGTTTAAGTTTAAGCTTGGTTACAAGCTTCAGTCAAGATTTCTTGGTATATCCATGAATATTTTGAGTTTAAGTTTAAACTAGGTTACAAGCTTTAGTCCAGATATCTAGGTATATCCATGAATATTTTGAGTTTAAGTTTAAGCTAGGTTACAAGCTTCAGTCCAGATATCTTGGTATATCCATGAATTTTTTGAGTTTAAGTTTAAACTAGGTTACAAGCTTCAGTCCAGATATCTTGGTATATCCATGAATATTTTGAGTTTAAGTTTAAACTAGGTTACAAGCTTTAGTCCAGAGATCAATGTATATCCATGAATATTTTGAGTTTAAGTTTACATCTTTTATACATATTTAAACAAAATAGGATTCATTTTATTTTAAAGAGAGTCCAGTTATTAAGTCTGTTTATGATAAGTGTGTTTATGATAGATTTAAGTACATGTAATTTATTTGTGTCAAAAGCTGAATGTTACTGTTCAATTTTATTTGACTGTCTGTGGCGCATACTCCACTGATTTGAGTATTCACTACAAAATTTCTGTGCTCATGATCAATATTAGTATGAGCACAATTAATGAATGCATCACTGACAGTGACAGTTGAATAAAATTTAGCCATACTCATACTCCTAGCTTGTCAGATGTAAAAATGGATTATATGAGCAGAGAATTTAGACTAGGTTTTGAATTAATGGTGTCATTTTTTGTTGTTATCTAGTATTGGGAAGCATTAAAGATTTGTATGGATCAACATGTAGAAGTTACTGAAGATTTAGCTGAAAAGTTAACACCAACTAAAGAAGAGTTAGGTGGTGATACAATGGAACGTGTTAAGATATTAGAAGCTATTGCTGAAGTTTGTATGCATCAAGGACAGTATCATCTAGCTACCAAGAAGTTTACACAAGCTGGAAACAAGATGAAGGTTAGTACATCTATTGTTCAGGGAAAGATGTAAGATGTTGCTCACCTGCTTGCCATGCAGCAGTGTTAAATTGGCCCCAAAATAGGGTGAAGTAAAAAGATGAAAAATCACAATTTATTTTCCAAGATTTCACAATTGGCAAATTTTTGAGGCACTAAGTGCAAAATCATTAGTGTGCTGCTTTATTTACTAATCCAAAGAATTGACCATTTGGGATTAGCACCGACCATAGACCTTTCATGAAACCATTTTTAAATCAATCTGACATTAAAAAGTCCACTATTTATTTTGTTTTCTTTTTTTGAAAATATGTTCTAAAGGACCTTTATTTTGAGAAAAATAAAACTTTATAAAATGCATTGTTTGTATGATAGCCTTCCAGGAATCCATACATTTAATGTATTGTTACATATACTTACTTTACAGGCAATGAAAGCTCTTCTTAAATCTGGTGATACTGAGAAGATTATATTCTTTGCTGGCGTATCAAGACAGAAAGAAATATATGTAATGGCTGCCAATTATCTACAATCCCTGGATTGGAGAAAAGACCCTGAAGTTATGAAGAATATTATTGGTTTTTACACAAAAGGTCGAGCCCTTGATGCTTTAGCGTCATTCTATGATGCTTGTGCACAGGTTGAAATAGATGAATATCAAAATTATGACAAAGCTTTGGGTGCCCTTGGTGAAGCATTTAAATGTTTAAGTAAAGCTAAGATGGCTGACGAAGGTTTACAAGAAGAGAGGCTGGGTCAACTAAAAAACAAGATAACACTTATAAAGAAATTTGTTACTGCTCGAAGGTAAATAATTGTTTGCTTCTATCATATATGTTGCTTATCTTTGTAAACAGATATCTTATAGACTGCTGTTGTAGGATCTACTGACATGGCACAGGGTGGGGGGGGGTCACAGTCGGATGACATTTGTGTTGACCAATCAATGTGTATCTTTTATTTAGACAAAACACTATCAATAGGATCAGATGTTCAGAATTTCTATTCTTGAATCAGATTTTCTAAGCTTTTTTGATGATGCGTGTTATTCATCTGCTACGATTGAATTGCATAATTTGCATAATAAATATAAATTACAAAATAACAAAGGTCTGCTGAATGTGACCGGTACTGGGCAATTGTCCCATATAAAATAAGCAAATATGTGAGCTGAGAACTTTAGATTTGGGTTTATTCAGATATGCAGTATTCTGCTTTCTGCATGTTTTGCATTTCTTACTAGTCACATTATCTATAGAGTTTTCTGTATTTTGGAGATTTTTATTATTTCTTTAAATCAATGTGTGCTTTATGTCTGCTTGTAATATGTTCAAATTCTTCTAAATAATTCAAAATGCAAATATTTAAGTGAGACACAAACATGATAAATCTTGGATGAAAGTTGTCAATATTAATTCTGAATTCAGTATTTCATGAATAAATTACTCTCTGTGATTTATATGAAATCTGTCTATTTCAGTATTTTAAAAGAAGGTTTTCAGTAATTTCAAAACTTTCAACTTGCTCTCATGTAAACAATTTCAATATGTATTTATATAGCCAATGGGAGACGTTAAGATTTACTAAAATAATGTAATAGGAAGATAACCTTGTCAAATGCTTCCCATTATTTCTCTGAATATGTGAGTTATTTGTCTAGGCAAACTTTGATTAGATTCCATTGTCATTTAAAATTCCTTTCGGGTATCTTATTGCTATATTCTTTTTGTATAATAGTACATTTGTTATAAATTTACAAAATTGACGCACGCTTTTACGTCACAATTTTTTTTCAAAATTGTTGCAGCAAATCTATTTAAATTTAACCCTGTAATAAATTTATTTAGTAATGAAAGGAGAGCCTGACCACATATTCTCTTAATTTCAATGAAGCAAGTGACTTCATAATACTCTGTGGACTAATTGACATTTTCAGATTATTTTGAGATATATTTTATTTGTTTAAATTGTTCATTGTTTAGTAGTGAGTCTCTATAGAATACTTAGAATCTATGCTCTTTAAAGTTTCAGATGTTATTTTGCTGTCGGCTTGCTCCTTCAATCATTGAAGGAAATTATTTTATACTTGGCCAGGTGTTCTAATACTTGAATTGAACATAAAACATTTCTTGTAATGCTTACACTGTATTCATAACAAAGTGTTAATGTTTCTTTAAGTACAATGTAGCTATATATGTATAGCTGTAGTATAGCAGTTAAATAGAAGTTTGAGGGTAATTTTTTATGTGAAGGTTATATCCATCCCTAAAATTAATAACCATTGATTTATCTACAAATGTTGTTAGTTAATTGGAAATGGCAAGTTATTACTGTTTAGATTGTAGTCTAATTTTAAAGCTGAATACATGTATGTGTTCATTAGTCTTTACCCTAATCCACTAGCTCAAAGTCAGGGTCTTTTGAAAATTGATTTAAGCTAGTGAAAATTATGTTTGTTATATAGTCAGGCTAGTTGCTAATTTTCTTTCTCGAATAATTTCACAGTGACTTTTTGTTCTTTGTCTTACACTCACGATATTGTAAAAGCATGTATTCAATAACAGTGAAACTATTCAAACTTTGACTTTTGAGAAATGGACAATACATGTATGTAAACTAATTTTATGCTGACTCATCAATTTACAGTGTATAATTATACCCCCGCTTCGAAGAAGAGGGGGGTATACTGTTTTACCCTTGTCCGTGCGTGCGTGCGTCCGTCCGTCCGGCCGTCCGTTACAAAATTTCCGTCACAGTTTTCTCAGCAACTCTACCATGCAGCAGCCTGAAACTTTGCATATTGCTTCATCCTATAGTCCCATGTGGTGTAAAGCGATTTCATGCTCCTTGCTCATCTACTTCCTGTTTGTTGCATATTTTTAGATTTTGGCGGGGGTATCACTAGTGAGCATTAGCTCACAGATTTACTTGTTATTTTTGTATAAGAAATAGTACACTCCCCTAAGAGCCTCCTGGTCTAATAGTGACCTCTCAGTCAGCCCTATAACATATAGTGTTTGACATATAGTGGTCTGAAGGCTGAGGTCTACTATATGTTAGTGGGCTGACTGGGAGGTCACTATTAGACCAGCAGGCCTTCAGTAGTGTGTACTTTTTCTTACATCATACTGCACATTTTTAATACTTTTTTGCAAACGAATAAACATTGTTAATCATTTAAGAGGTCCAAACTAATAGCATAAACTTTATTTACAAGTTGCTGAATTTTTTTTTGGCTCCTTGAAAATTACGACATGGGTTACACGCCAGTAAACAAGCATTTAATGACGTCAAAAGGCCACACTATCATATCAGCAGGCACTATCACATTATAACGGCCCACTATGTTTTATTTACAAAAAAAGAAGAAGCTATGTTATGTAAGGTATATCATGTAAATTTAATTTTTATTTACTGTGTATATTTACAGAGTATATGATGAAGATAGTGAGGAAGCTATTAAACAATGTCAAGGTTTATTAGAAGAATCAGATTTAGATAATGCTGTTAGAATTGGTGATGTGTATGGTTTTATTATTGAACATTACGCAAGAAAAGAAAGATGGAAGGCTGTATGTATCTTTTGTTTTAACTTTATTATTATTTGATTTTTTATTTTAGAATAGGAACAAATTTTTAAGACTTACTTTTATCACAGTGATAAAGAATGCTGTCTTACAGTTTAGTTCACAAATTTATTTCTATTTTTTTTATGACTCTAGTTCTTTCATCTGAATTGCATTTGTGGTTTTTATCTTTATGTATTTTATGTCTATGATAAACATGAATTAAAAAAATTAAAAGTACTGTCTGAATTATTGTATTGCTAATTGCCAAGTTTTCAGTGCTAAAAATCAATTCACCATTATTTACTGATAATTTATTGTAAGAGTTTAAAAAAAATTTAAGTCAAAGAAACATAGGATTGCAAAGTCAGTGATAATTGTCTTGTTCAATGTTATTTGATATCTAGAGTAATGTCCCTTTGATTGCTTTTGGATATTAATATCTTCATTCGCTTTGTTTGAACTGTATTCAAATTAAGATTTTCATTAAATATGGAAATGGTGGCTGTCAAAAGTTAATGAACTGTTGAACCTAGTGTTGTACCGATGATCGGGAATAACCGATTAACGACTAGTTGGAAGCTTCCGATTCTGATAATCGATTAAACTTTATCATAATCATTCATCGTTTAGAAAGGAGGATAGGCTATT
Source organism: Mactra quadrangularis (assembly GCA_025267735.1). NCBI lineage: Eukaryota > Metazoa > Mollusca > Bivalvia > Venerida > Mactridae > Mactra > Mactra quadrangularis. The sequence continues at coordinate 57,388,029 of CM046303.1, read as the reverse complement.
TAAGGACAATAACATATTTTCATGTATCTGAACTGTTATTAAAAATGTTTTATATACATGTCATTTGTGTCTGACTTGTATTGGACACTGATATATTTAGTTCAAGTTCCAAAATTACAGCTACTATACTAGTCAAGGGAAATAGGCAATCGATCATTTATTTTTATTGATCAGTTTCTTTTACTTTAGATTTTTATTAGGTTTTTTGACTCATTTGACTAAAGAAAAAATATTTCCTAATCCATAGTACATGAATTTTATAAGGATTCACAGTAAAACATGCATGCAAAAACAAACTTATCAGGAACCGATTATAATCGGAAGAATTGCATTGACAACAGAAACCGTTTCCAACTGATGATCGATTACTATTTTCAGCCGATGCCCCACCACTAGTTGAACCACACATCATTGGACCAACAGCTATTTTTGTGGACTCAGTCCATGGTCGGCTGGCTAAATTAAAGACTGTATAAACATGTACACATGTGTACAATTTTATAAAAGGAAAATGATTATTTTCCTTCATTTCATTATTTGACACCATTTTTATTCTTTCAGTCCCCTCTCCTTCCGTGAAACATGGAAATGAACACTGACTTATAAACCAACCTGAAACATTTTGATTTCTATATTTCAGGCTTACAATGCAATAGAAGAGATGAAAGGACGAATCTCTGGTGTAAATTTAACCTATTATGTTAATATGCGTACAATACAAGCTATACATCAAGCCTTAGATATTCCATTAAGTAATACCATAGATACAAGTAAATTAAATGGTTATAGATCAGCGGGACATGAAGAAGACGGTGAAGATATCGTAGAAGAAGATGTACCAATGTATAATGATGATATCTGAGGGATTTTATATCTGTGATTAATAAGACTTTGAACATACACATACGAGGAGGGGATTACATTATAACATTGGCGGTATGATCCCCATAGTGATGTGTTTCATTTATAAGTTGTTTTTTACTTTGAAGGTCACTATTGACTATTATTTATTCATATATCATTATAAAAGGTATATCATTATGGAAGTGACCTGACTTTTACGGTTCAGTTAAGTTTTTTTAAGACAGTCTATATTCAAATGTCAGTTCTGGTGAACAACTGACTCCTGTAACTTAACTGTTGAACATTGGTTGTAGGATTAAGAATCTACTTACATGAAGTGATATTTATGTGGCAGTGATCTTGTCATTCAGTTCAACATGGGTAATTTTTGTCTTATACATTTGAAGTTATGTTGGTCTGGCTTACAAAGATGGTCTCAAATCTTAGCGATATTTGTAATTTATCTATTCAGTTCTTTAATTTTGTGTTTGTTGTTGGTCTCATATTAGAATGACATCAGCGTTTTTAAGAATTTTTGTCAAAATATGTCTCTGTGATTTGATAGACACATGTGATTGTGGTAAAGTAATTAAACCATGGTTCAACAGAATTTTGGCTGCATATGAATATACTACAAGTTCAAGATGTTTTTGAAGTAAAGTATGAGTACACTGTGTATTAAATTGGGTGTGTCTCAATTTTGGCCTTCTGAAAAAAAAATATTGTACAAATAGTTATTTGGTATTTATTATATATCATAATACAAATGTATATATATAAATTTATACACATTAAAATGAATTCCTATTATACGTATCATACTGTTAGTGATCATTATAATGATGGTATGATTTTATCAACATATCATGTTTACTGTGTTAATGCCTTACAATAAGTTTTCATCAGCTTTTGTTTGACATGTTTATTGTTGAAACCTTTCCATCACTGCTTAAACAAGATGATTAAGAAGTAATATTTACTGATGCTATTATTAATGTATTGAACAAAATGATGAGTTATAACTAGACTACATCCTTCTTTATTTACTTGTAGTTTTAAGCTGACCCATCAATTATATCTGTGCTTCCGATTCTTAAAATACTGATAAAGCTTGTGCATATTTACCTTAATATAATGACATCAACGTTTTTAAAGAGAAGTATCTATAGCATTGATGTACTCATCTGCCAGGAGCAGTGGTCCAATGGTAGGTCGTATGTAGGGTTTGAGAGGTCCCAAGTTCGATTATTGTACAAGATAGTAAAGTCGGCTGAACATGTATATGGAAGCAGACTTTAAACCACATTGTAACAGTCTGAAGGCATTATGATCAAGCCATGGTTATATATATTATTGAAAAAAAGTCATGATAATATAAATGTAACTATATGTGTCAATATTAACTAAGATACTGTTTCTTGAAAATTTTTGAAAATTTTAATTTTTTGTCAAGTATTTTTGCCTGCATTTAAATGTTTCTGTAAACTACACAGTGTGATTATTTATAAACTTCATCTTGAATCTTACATTAATCTGTTTGGTTGTGTATCACATAGACGTGCATGTTACTATCCAACCTCAATGTTTGTTTCTTTCATTCAATCCATATAGGTCTGTCTCATTCTTTTGTTCTTAGACTCATTCATTTAAAACTCTAGTCAAAATTTGACTTACATATTTATTCATATACAGAAATATTTCCTAAAACAAGTGTGAGTTTTTCTGAAACATTTAACAATTGTGATAATGTAATTTATTTGAAAGGGTTCAATTTTATTCAATTGTCAGTAGTGCATACTGAAATCCCTTGGCAGTGCATGAATACAGTTATCTATTTTCATGGACCATGAGTACAGAAGTGCTGTTGTGAGTATTTAAATCAGCTGGGCCAATATGTGCACCACTGACAGTTGAATGAAATTTAACAATACACATCCATATCATCTGTAAAGATTTTAAAAAATTTGAACATGTTGTTTAACTATGATACTGATGAGTTTGAATATTGTTATATATACCGTATAAAATGTATTATATAATTTGAATATATAAATGTATTACTGTTTGTAATTGTACAGTTACTATGATAGTTTACTATTGACTCTGTGATATACATGTAATACTGGTTGTAACATTCCTTGTTTCTGTCTCATTAAAAGATGTAAGCTATCAATTTTGTACTGTTTCTTGTTCTGTTTGCTTAAATTAAATTTTCTGTTTTCTGTTGTTTATACAAATAGGTGATGCCATTTGTGATATAAAAACATAGAATAAACCTTGAATATTGTTAAGATGATGCTTATATAGACGATTGTTTTGCTAAATTATTCTGCATTAATGTCAAAACTGGATTGTTATAATAGTTCAAATTCTCTATATATGTTATGTTTAATGGAGTTTCATGTCTCATTTCAAGACGTATTCTCGAAACTATGATTACATGAAATGGATCTATCTATCTAAGTATGATCTAAAATGGGAAATTTTAAATTTTTCAACTACATTAAAAATGAAATAAATATCATAATAAGGTCCGTTAACAAACATGATTGCTCTATTATGATGTTTACTTGTTTGAATTATGCACACAGATTTTCCTGTTAATAAATACTAAAAATAGTTGATACATAGTTAACAAACTTTGTGGTTACAAATGGACAATTTGATACAGCATTTGTTTTAATTTAATTTTTCACTACAGTGTCTGCCTTTCAAGTTATAGATAAAATCTTATTATAAGACACTATTGTCATAAAAGGAAAATACAAAAAAACATTCTGATCTTGCTTTAAACAGAGGACAGTGAATAACTGAAGTTACACTTGATGCCCTAAAATTTGTCATATTTTGTGGATTTTCATTATTTTTTCTTAAGTAACTATAAAAAGGCGGAATATCAGCCACATTTTGCATAGAAAATCAGTGTACAATACTATTCTGTCTCTCAATGAAATCAGCTTCAGTAATGTGGCAGTCTTGATTTTATGTTCAACCAACCTGTACAGTTAGGATGCCATGTTTGACTTGCTGCACTATATATCATTAGAAAATTCACATTTGCTTACTATAGAATTTTGTTGAATTCTTCAGTCTAACATGATGATAGAATTAATTCCATTTGGTGTATGACTAAATGATGAAAATGTATTATTCAATATTGCACCTTTTCCACACGGATCAAATTTATCTTGCAAAATTGAATTATTTTCTGCATATAAATTAAACTGCACACCAGGGATTTATGGCTGCCTCTGGTTATCCTAAGCTATTACATTGTCATGAATAAACTCTTGGCTCATTTGTGTTTTTAAAATCTTCTCTGAAATTCAAGATTATATTTTAGTTTTTTTGTTTTTGATTTATTTGTATAAGATACACAAAGATGGATTGTTTGTGTTGCATTTTATCTGATTTTCTTGTTTCTATCATTTGTTTGGCTTAATGAAGAGAATTAAACATGCTAATGTTTTTCTATGCATAATTTAATAATTGATGGATCACTAAGTAATCATTTTTCCATAAATTTACTCAAGTTTCTAGGGTTAAGTTAAGCCTATGCGATTTAGTTCCAGATCTCGGCATATAATGATTTAATTAATCACAGTCTGTCCATGTATACCGAGTGTTGTCTCTTAAATCAACATATCAATGATGGAATATCATAGTGGATTGTTTTCCATGGTTTGAAATGTTACTTGAAATCATCCATTCTCTCTGGACAATATTTAATGTTTATTTCTAATTGATTGAATCGTGCAAGTTTGCATCAGTGTGATCAATATGTATCTGAATGATTCTCTTCTCCAGATTTTTGCTTCATTTATTTCATTTATTTACATCAAGTGATACAGATCATTTTGATCACAACAATATTAGTTATATTGAAATGGGTTTTTTCTAACTCGGTGTCAGTTTTTGATCATTTCTGTTATCAAGAATGTTCAAGTTTTATGGTTTAATTAAGCATGACATAATCATCTGCACCTTTGTTGTAGACTTGGTGAGAAACAATTTTATCAAAATAAGATCTGTACTACTACAATACCTCTATTGTTATTGTTCCTGTTGGCTTTCATCTCTATGTAACTTTTTTTCTATCAGCCAGTGGTGCTTTTCACAAAATATCTTACAATAAAAATTGTCGAAAGTCAAAAGCAAGAAACTTAATAATACGGTCATTTTTTGGCCAATCAATTCCAAAATATTATTGAATTGTGTAGAATTGTGTATACCTTTTGAATATTATATCATTGTATGTTTATTATCCTTCTGACTTTGAACGGCAAAATCTATGGAATTGACTTATGATAACATTTCTCGTAAGATTTTTTGAGAAAAGGTGCACAGTCTTTTTTATTTATATTTCATTTGTATTCCTTTAAAATGATACTGATTGACAATTTTTTTCAGTTCGTCATCAGGACTTGTGACACTGCATTGTTTGTTTCATTAAAAGACTTATCAAAGTGAGAAAAATCTATCATGATGTTATATCTAACCTTACTTCATTTGATTCATTGCATGCTGTTTTTTGAAGATGTTATATTTTTATATATCTTCTATTGATCCGTCCTTATACCTCTAAAAATGTGCTATTATTATACCCCCGCTTCGAAGAAGAGGGGGTATACTGTTTTACCCTTGTCCGTCCGTCACAAAATTTCCGTCGCAGTTTTCTCAGCAACTATAACATGCAGCAGCCTAATACTTTGCATATTGCTTCATCCCATAGTCCCATGTGGTGTAAAGCAATTTCATGCTCCTTGCTCATCTACTTCCTGTTTGTCGCATATTTTTACATTTTTGCGGGGGTATCACTAGTGAGCATTAGCTCACAGATTTACTTGTTGTTAATGATCTATAGATATTCTAATATAATTTATACATGTATGTATCTTTTCATTGTTGAATCTCATTATTAAATATAGAATAATGATTAAAATGTTTATCAAATTGTTACCATTATTTCACATTTGAAATCCTAAAATGAATTCAGGTTGCTATTTGTTTCAATGTGCCTTTAATCTTGAGATTTTATAAACTCTTGATTGACTTACAAAGAACTGATTTACAAGAATTTGAATCTTAATTTGCTTTCTGTTTATGGTGGAAATATTTTGAACTCAGCTTATTTTCAATCATTTTGCAACATGAAATGATCACTTCTCTTTCACCTGATTTAAGTTGTGAAGTCAAAACTTTGGTTGTGATTTGCTAGTTTTTCTATCAATTGGTTTGTATATTGCAGGCAGTTTGTGATTAAAGGCCATATTAACTTTGTTTATACATATGTTTAATGTACATGTGTCTTCAATCTCTGATAATGTGATCTTTTGTACTTGTGACATCCTCTTTTGCTTGTCTTTTGCTTTGAAAGGATTTTTTAAATTAACATGCATAATCTTTGAATTGGGTTGTGTGATGCACATGAACTTCTGTCCATTCTGTGTGCTTTTGGAACTAAATTCACTTCTATTGATCTTCATTTGACAGAGTTTATACATTATAATTAGCATCTTAAGAAGGCTGAAAATAAATTTTCGGACGATTTCTCTTATATTTAATAAAAAAAATTTCAAATAATTTTGCTTTTGACTACTCCATTACTTTGATTAAAGTCTCATTTTCTGTTAAGTATACTTGTAGTGTTCTAATTGAAAAATACAGGTACCTATGTTTTATGTGTTCTAGTTGATATCATATGTTAGATTAGTGTAAATACATTTTCTTACATTCTTTGTAAATTATGTATGACTAATTATTTTATCATTAAAAAAATTCAAACTTTTCCTTGTAGGTCAGTCTCCATTTGTCAAATGGTGTTACCAAGTCTTTTGTAGACCTTGTCAGTTCACATGTACATGTTATTTATTTTTAGTTTTCTACAACAGTATATGCTCAAAATGAGAATACAAATTGCTTTTTCATGACCTAGTTAATACCTTAACATTTTCAGCCAAAAATGCATAAATAGTGTATTCTTGATGATAATTGATACATGTATGTTTACACCTTGCAACTGATTTGGTTTGTAAAGAAAACTTGCCGACCATATAAAGTAAATAACACAATTGTGCATAGGAATGTTATGGGACCATTGTAAAATGTTACTTAATGAAATCATTTATGTAGTCTTTACTTTTATATATGATAAAATCTTATTTATTTAAATGTTTATTAATGTACCAATGTTATTGAATATTTTCATGATTTTTTTTATTTTCATATACTTTTGTGATTTCATAGATATATGCTTAGTTTGTTAATGTATGAATAAATGACATATTTCAATCAAACTTGTGTTTAGTTTTTGTAGTCAGTGTGTTTAGAAGAAACATGCCGTTATCTTGAGACCAAATAAATTGTCAATTGAAATATGACTTATGACTCTCAAAATAAAGCCTAATTATTATGTCTATCATTCAATGCTCTAACTTGCTGGTCTCACCAGTCCCTTATTACTCAAACACTGTAAACAGATATCCAGAGATAGACAGCTGTTGTATAAGATCTCTTGTTTTGCTCAGGGGTTACATCCAGATGATCTTTGCGTGGACCAATCTACCCATAGCTTTAATCTATACGAAACACTATTAAAAGCAAATTGAATTTGTAAAGTCAATTTTAAGATTGAGGTTTGCAAGCAAATTTGATGTAGGTGTTGTTCACAGGCTGTGATTGGAAATGGTTTTATCAAGAATATCATGAAACAAAGGACAGCTGAACATGACCCATGATGTGAAGTAGCCAGATCTTAAATAAGCTAGTAGGCAAGCAGATGATTTTAAGACCCTTTTGTGATAAAAAAGACTGGCTTGCTCAGTCAGTAGCACACAAGCCTAGATCAATAGGTCTTGGGTCCAAGTCCCAGGCCGGGCATACATGTTTTTAGGTGGAGTTGAAAAAACTCCACCAAAAAATATGTATGCCCTGCCCGGGACTTAACATGAAATGATTTTTATGGCCATTCTGCTTCCTACCACTGATTCTAAATTGGCAGTTGTCAGTCACTAACGGAATTATGCACCTTGTAACTAGTTGACGGGTAAATCCAGATTTAGCCTTTCCAGTTATAGTGAATAGGTTGAATGATTGCCGTGATATAAACTGTACAATGTGCAACAGCGTAAAACACGACCAAAAATTTGACTGTTAAGAGAACTAAGTGGCTATTTACTTTGCGAAACGGAACGAAACGGAACGGAACGAGAGGCACCACACGGGGAAAATTAAGAAATGAAATGTAAATTCTTAAAATCAATATACAGTAATCATAATAGTAAATTATACGAACTCTGTATAATCTTAGTCTATCCGACGAAACTCAGTATACACAAACCATTATATATGTAGTTATAATTGCCGACCCAGGATCTACATGTCGCCTCTTTTACATGTATGTTATAAGATTATAGGACAGTTTGTATGTTTGTAAAGGGAAGGCTTTTTGCACATTTCCTTGTATGTGCACGCGTGATTATTATTCAAACTACTATGTTTGCGCTGTTGTTGTCATTATACCAATTTAGCCCATTCTTTCTCGTTTCGTTCCGTTTCGCAAAGTACCAATACCCACACAGGTATTGGTACTTTGCGAAACGGAACGGAACGAGAAAAAATATTTTTATATCAATAAATGTATCTTCATAAATAACCTCGACATGGAATTTTACCGGGTATATCAAATAATTATTTATGGCTTTATATATGTAGTTATAATTGCCGATCCAGGATCTACACGTCGCCTTTTTTACATGTATGTTATAAGATTGTAGGAAAATTTGTATGTTTGTAAAGGGAAGGCTTTTTACATATTTCCTTGTATGTGCACGCGTGATTATTCTTGAAGGGTTACTATTGTTAGAAGATATTCGAGTTGCGTATTGTAATGAAAGCTTTTGTCGACGTAATTTTAATGATGGCTCGTTAGCTTCAACATAAAGACTTTCAATAGGTGAAGTTTTAAATGCACCAAGGGCGATACGTAAGCCCTGGTTATGTATTGTGTATCAAGCATTTGCAAGTACGATTTACGTGCTGATCCATACACAATTGACCCATAATCTAGTTTTGAACGCCTAAAAATTTAGCTTCATTTACAACAGGGATTTTGGAGCCAGAAATGTAAAGTTCAGGATCATTATGATGCTTTCTTAATCGACAAAAATGTACAAATTGTGTTTTTGACTTGGAAAATTTAAAACCATTTTCTGTTGCCCACTTTTGGATTTTATCCAAGTTTTGTTGTAGTTGGCGTTCGATACTTCGAATATTTTTTGAACGATAACAGATTAAAAAGTCATCTACATATAATGAGCAATCTGTACTAGGATTTATAACCTTAACAATATTATTTATTTTTAGACCAAAGAGGGTAACTGATAATATACTGCCTTGTGGCACGCCTTGTTCTTGTTTGTGGCTATCTGATAGTGTTGATCCTAATTTAACTTGAAAACTTCTGTCAGACAGAAAACTAGAAATGAACATTGGTAGTCTACCGTTTAGTCCGGCGTCTTTTAAATCTTTCCGAATACCATATTTCCAAGTTGTATCGTAAGCTTTCTCAAGATCAAAGAAAATTGAAACTACATGTTGTTTATTGACAAAAGCCTCTCTTATGAATATTTCGAGGCGTACTAAATGATCATTTGTACTTCGCTGTTTTCGAAAACCAGATTGGAAATTAGTTATAATACCGTTAGATTCTAAATACCAGACGAGTCTTTTATTAACCATGCGTTCAAAGGTTTTACAAATACAACTAGTTAGAGATATTGGTCGGTAGTTTAGGGGGTCAGTATTGTCTTTTCCCGGTTTCGGTATTGGTATTATTAAAGCTTCCTTCCAGGAATCTGGAATTTTACCAGATATCCATATATCATTAAAAATATCGAGCAATAAATGTTGAGATACCAATGGGAGATGTTTTAAAAATTGATAATAAATTTCATCAGGGCCAGCAGCTGTATCTTAGGCATGCTTAATAGAATCAGTTAAATCGTCAATTGTAAAGAGGGTGTTATATTCTTCTTCGTTGTTAGAATGAAAATTAATATTTTGTTTTTCCGAGTTAGATTTGACCTTTTTAAATTCTTCAGTATAGTGTGCTGAAGAAGAATTATGTTCAAAAGTTTCCGCCAGCGTGTTGGCTATATCTTTTGTAGTTTTCGCTACGCTCGAATCTTTACGTTTGAGATGAGCTGTAGGAACTTTTTTGTGTTTACCATTAATTTTACGAACTGCTTCCCAAACTTTTTTAATTGGAGTGTTGGCGTTAATTTTAGAAACATATGACTGCCATGATTTACGTTTAGAAAACTTAAATGTTCTACGAGCTTGTGCTCGTAGGATTCTATAATTGTCTAGATTTGCAGCTGTAGGACAAACCTGAAATTACTTTAGCGCTGCTTTTCGTTTCCGATATGATCTTCTGCACTTATCGTTGAACCATGGTTTTTTAATTTTACTCGAGTTTTTCATCGAAGTTTTAGGAATACACTCATCAGCTATCTTTGATAGAGTGGACGCAAAGAGATTAGCTTTATCCGAAGAGTTGGAAAAATTCGGGATTGTTAAATCATCGGAACATAATTTGTTAAATTGTTCCCAGTTCGCTTTTGAGAATTTGTAATAAGAGCGGTTGTTTACTGGAACAGAGTCGTTTAAAGTTAACAACAATGGAAAGTGGTCACTGCCATATTGTTCGTCAAGCACTGACCAAGTAAAATCCAAGTATATTGATGGATGTGATAATGTAAGGTCTATACAAGAAAAACTTCCAGTGGCTGGATGTAAAAAAGTTGGTGACTTGTTATTCAAAAGGCATAGTTGAACATTATCAATGAACTTTTCTGTAATGCTGCCTTTATTATTCGTAGATGTACTTCCCCATAATGGATTATGTGCATTAAAATCGCCGAGTAAAAACAATGGTTCTGGGAGTTGTTTAGTTAAATTTTCTAAGTCTTCAACAGTTATAGATAAATAGGGAGGGAGATATAATGAGCATATTGTTATAGGTCTGTGCAAAGTTACTTCAACGGCCACGGCTTGCAGATTAGTTCTTATCTGAATTTGTCGTTGAGGGATACAGTTTGCAACCGCAATTGTTGAGCCACCAGATGCTCTTATTGTGTCTGTGCAAATTTTATTATAAAGCGTATAGTCCTTTATTGATGTTTTATCATTTGTTGATAGGAATGTTTCTTGAAGACAGACAACTTTCGGGGAGTATTTTGATAATAAGAGAAGTAAATCGTTGTAATTTGATTTAAGACCACGACAATTCCATTGAAGTATAGTTTGACTCATGGTTCAACGAAAAGTAAAAACTTACTTCGGAAACTTAACAGGACTTCGCGCCGAAGTCCGGGGAGGAGAGCTGTGGACACCCATGTCCTCGTCCTCCATCGACTCGATGTCGCTCATAAGAGCCTCGAATCGGTTGGAGGACGGGACAGGGTCCCTCTCCGCTTTTCTAACTCGGTCGGTTAGGACGACCTTCTTTTTGGGTGATTGTCTTTGAATCACCCGCTCAGGAGACGGAGAAGCCTGTGAGACCCGCCTCTGAGGTACAGATGAGGTACTTGTAGATGTTGTCTATGAACTTGTACTTGCTTTGGACGTATTACGTGAAAGAATAGGAGACGGTTTTTGCACTGGAGTTATTTCAAGAGGAGAACATTTACATAAATAGACCTGCACAGCAAAATCAACCATCTTAACTGGTTTTGATACAACAGCTGAATAAGAATTAGTTTTGGAACTTTCTACAAGCTTGCGTGCATCAGGAAAAGACAAACTTTTTGTATATTTAACACGGAGAACTTCTTTTTCTGTCTTCCAGACTAAGCAAGAACGGGAGGTTGTAAAATGATTACCCCCACAGTTTGAACATTTGACTTCATTAGAACAGTTTTCAAGCGGACCAGCATGAGAAGTACTACATTTACGGCATATATTCTCTCTAGTGCATTTAGTTTCATGATGTCCATATTTAAAGCATTTGTAACACTGCATCGGGTTTGGTATGTACATCTCAACGCGAACGTTGAGATACCCAACTCGAAGAGTGGATGGAAGAATGGGGCTATCAAATGTTAAAATGTATGTGTGAGTGGGAACACGTTTACCGTCTCTGGTGGATAGAATACGTTTGGCATTTGAAACACATTGAGAGCTAAGCTCTTTTACTATGTCTGCCTCTGACATTTCTGCAAGGTCAGGGCAGCGAATGACTGCTTTGGATGAATTGAGGGTATTGTGTGCAGTGCAAAAAGATTTAATATTGAAGAAGGATTTTAATTTTAGCAAGTTATCTGATTGTTGTTTTCTTTAGACTTCGATCAGGAGTTCTCCACCACGGAGCTTCTTGACCGTTTGTTTGTTTGGGTTTTACGGCGCACCAACACAAAAAGGTCATATCGCGCCGACAGCTATCAATGATACTAATAATTCAAACTATATTAATGATGTACAACTCTATATCTTATTATAAACATTTATTTCTTTCAAAAAGTTAAGTATAGCATATGATGGTACAGACTCAAAAAGTGAGTTTACTTTAAAATGTTTGTCACGAATGTATTTTAGATCCTGACAGTCAAGGAGAACGTGTTTTACATTGAAGTGCTCGTCACATGGTATGCATTTAGGTGCTTCTTCTCTTTTAAGAAGGTATGAATGTGTTAATCTAGTATGACCTATTCTACATCGCGTAATCACAATTTGATCTCGGCGATTAGAAAATTTGATTGATGGAGATGAATCAAGGGTTGGCTTTATTTCATGTAACTTATTAAAAATAGCGTTGTTCCATACTGTTTGCCATTTCGACTTAATTAACGAATTGATCGAACACTTGAAGTCACTGCTTGGTAATTTTAGATCAACTGGTTGAAGGTTTAAAGATTCTTTAGCGAGGATGTCAACTTTTCATTTCCATGTATACCAATATGGCTTGGTATCCAGCAGAGGTGTACTATTTTTGATTTTAAAATATCATGTAATTTTAACTCGATACTTTTAATAAGATTATTGTCTGAACTGCGATTTTTAATCGCTAGTAATACAGATAGAGAATCTGAGAAAATAATAAACTTGTTATTTATACTATTTGATATGTATGTTAAAGCCAGATCAATTGCTTTTATTTCGGCAGTAAATATAGATGCTTTGTCAGGCAGTCGCATTCTTGCAACGAAAGAGTTTCCGTATGCGGCGCAACCAACTTTGTTTCCATCTTCGGAACCGTCGGTAAATAAATGAGTAAAATCTTTGTATTTTTCCAAGATGTTTACAAAATTCAGATTTAAAAGCTTCAGGACTGGTGAAAGATTTACGAAAAGTTAATAAGTCAATATTGACGTCTGGAAGGTTGTAGGTCCAAGGGGGGATATTTTCATCTAAGTTTTGTATCATAGACGAAGTGTTTATATTTAGCATTTCTTAGTCGTTTTTAACGCACAGGCCAAATGGTTTAATTTCGTTTGGTTTGTTGTCAAATTTGCTGGTGTAATCAGGTTTAAAAATAACATTTCGTGCCGGGTTTCTTTTGTTAGAAGATATACGAGTTGCGTATTGCAATGAAAGTTTTTGACGACGTAATTTTAGTGATGGTTCGTTAGCTTCAACATAAAGACTTTCAATAGGTGAAGTTTTAAATGCACCAAGGGCAATACGTAAGCCCTGGTTGTGTATAGTATCTAGCATTTGTAAGTATGATTTGCGAGCTGATCCGTACACTATTGATCCGTAATCGAGTTTTGAACGAACAAGACTTCTGTATAATTTTAGTAAAGTTTGGGTATCAGATCCCCAATCAGTATGTGAAAGTACTTTAAGTAGATTCAATGCTTTAATACATTTTGTTTTAAGCAACTTTAAGTGTGGTATAAAAGATAGTTTTTTATCGAATGTAACGCCTAAAAACTTAGCTTCATTTATTACAGGGATTTTAGAGCCAGAATAGTAAAGTTCGGGATCATTATGATGCTTTCTTAATCGACAAAAATGTACACATTGAGTTTTTGACTTGGAAAATTTGAAACCATTTTCTGTTGCCCATTTTTGAATTTTATCCAAGTTCTGTTGTAATTGACGTTCGATACTTCGAATATTTTTAGATCGATAACAGATTAAAAAATCATCAACATATAATGAGCAATCTGTACCAGGGTTTATAGCCTTAACAATATTATTAATTTTAAGCCCAAAGAGGGTAACTGATAAAATACTGCCTTGCGGCACGCCTTGTTCTTGATCGTGGCTCTCTGATAATGTTGATCCTACTTTAACTTGAAAATTTCTGTCTGACAAAAAACTAGAAATGAACATTGGTAATCTACCATTTAGACCAGCATATTTTAAATCCTTGAGAATACCATATTTCCATGTTGTATCATAAGCTTTCTCAAGATCGAAGAAAATTGAAACTACGTGTTGTTTATTGACAAAAGCCTCTCTAATAAATGTTTCAAGACGTACTAAATGATCATTTGTACTTCGTTGTTTCAGACTGAAAATTAGTAATAATACCATATGATTCTAAATACCAAATAAGTCGTTTATTAACCATACGTTCGAAGGTTTTACAGATACAACTTGTTAGAGATATTGGTCGATAGTTAAGGGGATCTGTGTTGTCTTTATCCGGTTTCGGTATAGGAACGATCAAAGCTTTTTTCCAGGAATCTGGAATTTTACCAGATATCCATATATCATTAAAAATATCGAGCAATAAATGTTGAGATACCAATGGGAGGTGTTTTAAAAATTGATAATAAATTTCATCAGGGCCAGCAGCTGTATCTTTGGCATGCTTAATAGAATCGGTTAAATCGTCAATTGTAAAGAGGGTGTTATACTCTTCTTCGTTGTTAGAATGAAAATTAATATTTTGTTTTTCCAAGTTAGATTTGACCTTTTTAAATTCTTCAGTGTAGTGTGATGAAGAAGAATTATGTTCAAAAGTTTCTGCCAGTGTGTTGGCTATATCTTTTGTAGTTTTTGCTACGCTCGAATCTTTACGTTTGAGATGAACAGTAGGAACTTTTTTGTGTTTACCATTAATTTTACGAACTGCTTCCCAAACTTTTTTAATTGGAGTGTTGGCGTTAATTTTAGAAACATATGACTGCCATGATTTACGTTTAGAAAACTTAAATGTTCTACGAGCTTGTGCTCGTAGGATTCTATAATTGTCTAGATTTGCAGCTGTAGGACAAACCTGAAATTTCTTTAGTGCTGCTTTTCGTTTCCGATATGATCTTCTGCACTCATCGTTGAACCATGGTTTTTTAATTTTACTCGAGTTTTTCATTGAAGTTTTAGGAATACACTTATCAGCTATCTTTGATAGAGTGGACGCAAAGAGATTAGCTTTATCCGAAGAGTTGGAAAAATTCGGGATTGTTAAATCATCAGAACACAATTTGTTAAATTGTTCCCAGTTCGCTTTTGAGAATTTGTAATAAGAGCGGTTGTTTACTGGAACAGAGTCGTTTAAAGTTAACAACAATGGAAAATGGTCACTGCCATATTGTTCGTCAAGCACTGACCAGGTAAAATCCAAGTATATTGATGGATGTGATAATGTGAGGTCTATACAAGAAAAACTTCCAGTGGCTGGATGTAAGTAAGTTGGTGACTTGTTATTTAAAAGGCATAGTTGAACATTATCAATGAACTTTTCTGTAATGCTGCCTTTATTATTCGTAGATGTACTTCCCCATATTGGATTATGCGCACTAAAATCGCCGAGTAAAAAGAATGGTTCTGGGAGTTGTTTAGTTAAATGTTCTAAGTCTTCAACAATTATAGATAAATAGGGAGGGAGATATAATGAGCATATTGTAATAGGTCTGTGTAAAGTTGTTTCAACGGCTACAGCTTGCAGATTAGTTTGTATCTGAATTTGTCGTTGAGGGATACAGTTTGCAACCGCAATTGTTGAGCCACCAGATGCTCTTATTGTGTCTGTGCAAATTTTATTATAAAGCGTATAGTCCTTTATTGATGTTTTATCATTTGTAGATAGGAATGTTTCTTGAAGACAGACAACTTTCGGGGAGTATTTTGATAATAAGAGAAGTAAATCGTTGTAATTTGATTTAAGACCACGACAATTCCATTGAAGTATAGTTTGACTCATGGTTCAACGAAAAGTAAAAACTTACTTCGGAAACTTAACAGGACTTCGCGCCGAAGTCCGGGGAGGAGAGCTGTGGACACCCATGTCCTCGTCCTCCATCGACTCGATGTCGCTCATATGAGCCTCGAATCGGTTGGAGGACGGGACAGGGTCTCTCTCCGCTTTTCTAATTCGGTCGGTTAGGACGACCTTCTTTTTGGGTGATTGCCTTTGAATCACCCGCTCAGGAGACGGAGAAGCCTGTGAGACCCGCCTCTGAGGTACAGATGAGGTACTTGTAGATGTTGTCTGTGAACTTGTACTTGCTTTGGACGTATTACGTGAAAGAATAGGAGACGGTTTTTGCACTGGAGTTATTTCAAGAGGAGAACATTTACATAAATTGACCTGCACAGCAGAATCAACCATCTTAACTGGTTTTGATTCAACAGCTGAATAAGAATTAGTTTTGGAACTTTCTACAAGCTTGCGTGCATCAGGAAAAGACAAACTTTGTGTGTATTTAACACGGAGAATTTATTTTTCTGTCTTCCAGACTAAGCAAGAACGGGAGGTTGCAAAATGATAACCCCCACAGTTTGAACATTTGACTTCATTAGAACAGTTTTCAAGCGGACCAGCATGAGAAGTACTACATTTACGGCATATATTCTCTCTAGTGCATTTAGTTTCATGATGTCCATATTTAAAGCATTTGTAACACTGCATCGGGTTTGGTATGTACATCTCAACGCGAACGTTGAGATACCCAACTCGAAGAGTGGATGGAAGAATGGGGCTATCAAATGTTAAAATGTATGTGTGAGTGGGAACACGTTTACCGTCTCTGGTGGATAGAATACGTTTGGCATTTGAAACACATTGAGAGCTAAGCTCTTTTACTATGTCTGCCTCTGACATTTCTGCAAGGTCAGGGCAGCGAATGACTCCTTTGGATGAATTGAGGGTATTGTGTGCAGTGCAAAAGGATTTAATATTAAAAAAAGATCTTAATTTCAGCAAATTATCTGATTGTTGTTTTCTTTGGACTTCGATCAGGAGTTCTCCACCACGGAGCTTCCTGACCGATTTTGGAGTTCCTATGAGTGCAGAAATTGACTTTTCAATGACAAATGGGTTCAACTGCGCTAATTTTTCATCTCCAAACGCTTCTACTACCAGAAAGCGTGGAAAAGATGATTGACTTGATTGTTCATTTGAAATGTTGGGTGATTCGTCAGACTTACGCTTTTTAGAAGAGGTTAAAGGATCCATGGTTGAGATAATAATGATTCATCTCTCAGGTTCCCCAGCCACCTCGGACTCCAACAAGGGGAAGTGCAATGGAGGCGGGTATCCAGCCTCCGCACCACAAGGATACATGAGAGATATACTTGCATGTAATTGCAAATGATTACAATCAACACAATTGGCCCATGAGCCACCGCCTTCTTGAATAGGTGTTTTGAACATATTAAAAGAAAGTACTTTAAATTCAGTAAGCACACACAGACTGTATTGGAGTACACTTATGTTTTTTATCAAATTGTGAGTATGCTAGTAATGTTAATAATTTTGAGATAGTGCACATAAAGGAGTACGTGAACTTACAAGAATGAAATGGCTTTTGCAAGTATGCAACTATTCAAGGGCAAGGCATGACCAGCCGATTGACCAAGTCGGGCCTACTTGGACACCCGTCTACCCTGAATCAGAGGCCAAAGTAGCGTGTTGGAAAGACTGGAGATCCCTGGGTCTCCCTCAACTACCAGGATCCTCCTTTCCCGGTTACGGGACGCTGCCTACGGCAAACAGGCAGTTTTGGTGTTGGCCATATGCCCATCATGCAGGCACAAAAAGCACCTACATAATGGGCACATGTTACTCCTCCTCACTACGAAGAGGTCCCAAAAAGAGAGGAGGTAACATACATGTAAAAGGGCGATTTGTAGATCCTGGGTCGGCAATTATAGCTACATATATAAAGTTTGTTTGTTTGGGTTTTACGGCGCACCAACACAGAAAGGTCATATCGCGCCAGAAGCTATTAATGATACTAATAATTCAAACTATATTAATGATGTAAAATTCTATATCTTATTATAAACATTTAGTTCTTTCAAAAAGTTAAGTATAACATATGATGGTACAGATTCAAAAAGTTCTTTAAGTGATTTTACTTTAAAATGTTTGTCACGAATGTATTTAAGATCCTGACAGTCAAGGAGAACGTGTTTAACATTGAAATGCTCGTAACATATATAAAGCCATAAATGATTATTTGATATACCCGGCAAAATTCCATGTCGAGGTTATTTATGAAGAAACATTTATTGATATAAAAATATTTTTTCTCGTTCCGTTCCGTTTCGCAAAGTACCAATACCTGTGTGGGTATTGGTACTTTGCTAAACGGAACGAAACGAGAAATAATGGGCTAAATTGGTATAATGACAACAACAGCGCAAACATAGTAGTTTGAAGAATAATCACGCGTGCACATACAAGGAAATGTGCAAAAAGCCTTCCCTTTACAAACATACAAATTGTCCTATAATCTTATAACATACATGTAAAAAGGCGACTTGTAGATCCTGGGTCGGCAATTATAACTACATATATAATGGTTTGTGTATACTGAGCTTCGTCGGATAGACTAAGATTATACAGAGTTCGTATAATTTACTATTATGATTACTGTATATTGATTTTAAGAATTTACATTTCATTTCTTAATTTTCCCCGTGTGGTGCCTCTCGTTCCGTTCCGTTTCGTTCAGTTTCGCAAAGTACCAATAGCCAAGTGACAAGATTTTGTTTATTATTAGACAATAAATTACATGACTTTATTTTATATTGTTAGATCTTAGTACATGATATATAACTTAATTATAAGAAATTTTACAGAATCTATTCATTGAAAAAAGTTAAGGATTTTATTAAATGTAATTTCTTATAGTTCAGAACTGCACTTGACACAATTAGCAGATCTTTAATCCCCGATTTTAGACGATACTGATTAACTAAATGTTTTGGGAAAATAGTATAAAACAATTTATGAAATTACGGATGTACATTTTTGTTACTGATTCGGGAAATATTTTGTAGAAAATAAGGTACTTAAGGTTCCGTAAATATAGTCGATTGTATATATATTATTGTGAAAATGTAAGAATATCGCGTTGTTCAAAAAAGACTCAAGTACTTCAGACCATCAAATAATTCACTGTCTAGATCGTGAAACAGTGGCGATTTTCCGTGTCACGGTGTAGTCACAACAAGATGGCGGACACACAACCATCAAAAAGGTACGTGTCGTTTTTTGCATGTTATTTTGAGAAATATTCAGGCCCAAACTCGTTGAATAGTTGCATTTGATCCGTAAACATATAAACTATAGGGCAGATATACTCACCTGACATGTCACAAGGGATTTATGTGAATTGAAGCCACCAAAGTTGACGAATTACTGTCTGTAAAATTTGAACCGAGAGAAGTGTAACACATTTGAGTAAATCGCCTTTAGTACGGCACTTACCGTGTGATAAATACGATTGTGAGATAGTGTTTACACATAAAATTATACCTTAACATTCTACAAGGTCTGATTTATTTTGTAATATCAAAACTTGCCTACTTTCGGTTTTATCTAAGCAACGGTGGAGATATTAGCCCTGGTGTAGATTTTCCGTAAGAAATGACCCGGTGCTGCCATAAAAAGTGGACACGGTGTGTACATTTGCGTAAAAGAGAACACGATTCGGACACTTTTAATTTTTAAGCAAGCGGTTTATTATAGGAAAAAAACAATAGAAATACAATTATAGACTCATAATTAAGGCTTACTAACGTATGAAAAATAAAGTAGGTCCGTTTCAATAGTTCTTGTGTATATAAACTGCGCTAATTTTCTTTATGTCAAACTGACCGATGCATAAGCTTTAAGCTAATGTTAGGCCTGTTATACAAATTTATTTTTGATCAAATTAAATTAATTGTTAATTAGTTGTTAATTTTTAATACATATTTTCATAGACTTAATATTCTCAACATTTTGATAAATTTGATTAAATTGTCTCTTATACTTAATTATTACAGTATTTGGATAAATTTTATTAATTATGGCTGCATTTCTGTGCAAAATTTGTTTTAATGAATGTATTAAGGATACTATTCAGTGTGCAAACTGTACACATTGGGTACATATAGAGTGTGTGAGTATGAGTGCCGATGAGTTGAACTCTTGGTCGGACAGGAATTTAGCTTTTTTGTGTAAGTGTTGTGCATTTAATGGAGAGGATTATGATGCTGTAGCTGCCTTGAAACGGTAAGAACTATTTTTCCATCATTATTCAAAGTAACATTCATACGATGATTTATCAAATTATGACAATTGTTGATGATACCAATTTTAAGCGTTATATCATGTGAATATTTCATGACTTATGTGAATTAGATGTTATCTATGTCTCTGATTACTTGTAATCTTGTATTGTTCGTTTTTCTTTTCAACTGTCAAAACATAAATAAATTCACAGTGAATGCGTTTGTTAAAACTATTGTCGTTATACACCCATGAGTTTACGAAAGTATGTACATGTATTATGATTAATTACTCTTATGATAATTTTAATCAGGATATTTTTAATAACAATAAGGCCGATTGTACTGAAACAATGCATTCAGTCACCGTGAAATTATTCAGGCTTTGATCGTTGGAAAAAAAGAACATTATTAATAATAAAATTCAGCATTGATTTTTTGTAACAACAAATGTATACTGAGTCGCATATATAATTTTTAGGTTGGAAATGTCACTCAAGGACAGAAAGATAACTCTATTGTGCAATGTATGCAAGTCTGAGAGAAAATTGATTAATACTTACAATGTTTCATACACTGAACATACTTACTCTTTTTCTTGTTCTGATGTTGACAATGTTTCAAAATCTGTCCTAAGTAAATTCCAGCATTTATTATTAGAGACGTCTTTACCTGTAAAAACTTTAGGGAGACGGAAATTGTTTGTATAGGGCTGTATCTTTGGCATTAAATGGAAAACAATCTGAACATGCATTATTAAGATTATTATGTAGTTTAGAATTAATTGAAAATAAAGATGTCGGCGCGATATGACCTTTTTGTGTTGTTGCGCCGTAAAACCCAAACAAACAAGAAAATAAAGATTATTATTCTAGAACAAACTTTTTTGGAGATAGTAGGATTTTTCAACAGGATTATTCTAAACTTTTACATGACGTAATTGAGATAAACAGCTTTTCTGGAATAGAACAATTTTATCTTTTAAGTACTGTATTGAATAGGTACATTAAATCTTATTACCCACCCCAGATTTATTCAGATTTCACTTCAGATCCCTACAATACAAGAGTTGTAGGTAAAGATTGTAAGGAAATGGCTCCAACTATTACTATAATGTGGACTCAATGTACTGAACCTTCTAATGTACTGCAACCTAATCATTTTGTACCACTTGTTAGTAAGGATATTTTTTTAAGTAATCCTATGAAGTCTGTTAATTCTGTTCAGGATTTAGATTGTTATAATGAGAGTAGTAGTGACTTGACAGAAGTACAAGATACATCTTCAAATAAATCAAAAGTCTGAAATTGATATTTCACTTTCATTATTTGATGATAAATTTACTGGAAAATAACCGGGAGGTTTCCTGGCTATTGATGATGTAATAAATTGTTTAACATGTACTTATGGTGAATGTTTGTCATCAGTTCCAAATGGAGTAAAACATAATGTTTATTTTGTGTTAAAATGATCAAAATATAGAGAATAGAAGTAAGAAATCAAGAAGTAGTTTTTCTGATGACTGTGGTTTTTGGGATTCTTTCAATAGTTCCACCCCTATAAGTCTTATTATTTGAAAATGTCTAATGGACCTGTGAGTCTTATATATTTAAGGAATAACTTGTTTTGTTCATGTAAAAAAGTAGGCAAAGTAAAAACTTATATTCCCATGGATCCTCAGCCCGAGAAAAAGAATGTTTTTGTTGTTCATAGATATTATGTTTGTTCTAAGATAAAACTTATAAGAAAAAAGTCACCTGGATAAGTGACGATCCTGTTTCTAGTAATTTAGCTGTCATTGAATATGTAGGAAATTTTCCTGGTTTAGTATCTCATGGGAATTCAAAAACCAACTCTGAGTACTTAAGGACACCTAATGAGGTATTACAGGAAGCTAGGTCTCTGTTAAAAACTGAAAAACCTAAACAAGTATACAATAACTTAAAGGCAAAGTATGATGTTTTGTCTGGTCCGGCAAACATTGATCAAATAAGGCAAGTGAAAAGAAGGGAAACTAAAACTCAGTCTCAAGAAGTAGGTCATGTCCGTAATGTAGCAGATAATGTAATTCAACTATCAAATCGTTTAGTAAATGGTGATAATTACATTCAGTTAAGTATTTTTTACAGGTAATAAAACGCCAAGCGTTATTCTTTTTAATGAAAATCAAATTAATGATTTAAGAAATATTTGATGTTCTGGTAATGCCATATTAGGTGTGGATAAGACATTCAATTTATGTGACGTCCATGTCACTGTGACTTCATATAAACAAGTATCTGTTATAAGGCCTCAAGGCAATGTAAGTCCAATTTTTCTGGGACAAATTTATTTACATGATAATAGTAATTTTGATTCGTACTTTCGTTTTTTAGCCAATTGAAATCTAAATTAAAGGACGTGTCTTTGGACAATTCAGTCATTGGCAGTGATGACGAAAAGGCCCTTGTTAATGCAATCAGAGCAGTTTTCCCTGAATCAACTCACGTCCTTTGCACGCGTCACTTAAGAGAAAATTCAAAGCATAAATTAATAGATGACTCAGTGAATTTGGCAGATAGGAATACTATATTAAATATGATTTTTGGAGATAATGGTTTATTGGACAGTGACGATTTGATTTGTTTTGATGATAAATGTTGCAATATAGAAAAAATTTGTGCTCAGAAATCTGAATCATTTTTAAAATACTTTAAAGATAGGTTGGGTCCAATATTAAAGAAGAAGGTTGCAGAACCATCTTTATTAAATAAAATTGACAGCCACTGGACAAACAACAACAGTGAGTCTATTAATCGCATTTTAAAATTAGCCACTGATTGGAAACCAAGACCTTTAATTCAATTAATTGACATTTGTAGAAAATTAGTGGAAGGTCAATTCAATGAACTCAAGAGTGCCCTAATTGGATCAGGTGAATATAGATTGTCTGAAACGCACTTTTTGGTATTTCTAAAACACAGTATGTAACAATGACTGATAAGCAAAGAATTGCTTATTGTAATAGGATAAGAAATCTTAGAATTCAAAAAGAAGGTGTCATTACTTCCACTGATGGTTCTTCGCAAATAGTCGCACCACGTGCCCATGGAAAAAGCCTGGACAAGTTAAAAGAAAAATAAATGTCCGCACTGTTTCAAATAAAATAAAAAAAGACTGAATGTTAGGGTTAGGATATGCACATTTTTAAGTGTTACTGAATCATTTTTCATGTCGATAGTCACTTTCGGGATGCGGCACTTTGTGCGATCAACATTTTTATCACTAGTTTTTTATTGTATATTTATTTCATTTTTTTACTAATTTTTTATTGAGTATTTTTTTCTTTTTTCCCACTAGTTTGTTATTGTATCATTGTATTTTTTTTTCATTTTCATGTCGATAGTCACCTTCGGGATACGGCACTTTGTGCAATCGACATTTTTTCACTAGTTTTCTATTGTAATAAGTTTTTTCTTATAATATAATAATGACAAATGCATATTTTCAAAAATAAGCAATTTCTTCTTGATTAGTGTTTTTCGACTAATTACACACCGCTTCCTTTGTTTAACATGGGTTAATATATTTCGGAATCACCTAGTAAAACGAAAGATTTGACGAGAGCGAGTTGTTCTTCTTCACGTGAGCGAGTTGATATTTAGATATCAACCCGGCCACGTGAAAAGAAAAACCTGCCCACGTGAAATTTTGAGTCGTGTATTCAATGGAGCGCAGTCTTCGTGTTAATTTAGAATTTAAAATAAACACGAACTGCTTAATTTTGAAAAAAAATGTCTTACTAACAAAACATATTGTATTTTCATGAAACGTTTATTACAAAACTTAAATATCTTTGGATATATGTACAGAACTTAAGATTTATTCGAAAGAAATGAAAATGAATATGTTGTATTTATTCATGTAATGATTTAATAGCGACGTTAACCATCTACAATATACTTTCAATTTTGGCTCATTGACTTACAATATTACTTACAAATTACATGGTTTTTTTTGTAAATATGATCAAGAATAAGTAAATATGTAAGATAACTGTCCATAAATATTTCCAATGTTAGGCGTAAAATTGCGTAATTTACCGAAAATGAGAAGATGGCATTGAACATAACATCTTGAATAAAAATTAAACAATACAATGATTCAAAAACTTATTCATGCATTTATTGTTATATAACAAATATTATTTACCGTCGCGGATGCTAAAATATGTAATCAAATCATGTTAGTTATCTGTTAATTAACAGTTTAAAATCCTCTACATGCTCGTAAGAGAAAAAAGATGCACTCGAAACAATTCTATAGTCAACGCCCAGTTTATGTACATGTATGTGTAACTAATCACTTGAATCGTTGTGTCGGATATTAACCTCGTGCTATGGTTTTCTGTGTTAAAACAACCTGGCATTGGACTCTCAAACGCTTCGCGTTTTCGGATTTTCACGAGAAGTCCGCGGCCAGGTTGTTCAAACTCAGAAAACCCTCGCACTCAGTTAATATCCTTTACATAATCTCTATTCACTCTATAAAGGCTGAAATAGCGGCTCAAATGTGTATACAATGATGTGTATAGGGGTGCACAAGAAAAACGAAGTCCACGTGGTATCGCCATGGTTGCCGATGATATTACACATGTTATTGATATAAAATGTCCTTGATATAAATAGGTCAGTACATTTTTTTTTTAAATTAGGCGTGTACTTACGGTACTTTTTGGGAAATCATAAAAAACAACCGGACAAGACTTTTGCCGCTAAGTATACGACAGAGATTCATATAAAAACCATAGATGCATATAAAACATAAGATTTAAAAGAAAAATGATACTGTAAGTTTTTTTAGTGATCGTATGCAAATCTAGATGAATTTTCATGAAATATATAGATAACCACTTAATAAACTTTTTAATTATGTCGTCAGTTAGTGGCAGAAATATGGCATCGTAATTGCCTATACTAAGATTCAACGTAGCTTTAAACTCGACTTGGTTGCTTGTTGAAATCCTGCACTTTATGTCAAATCATATATCTTTTGTTTTAACTAAACATAAACCATACTTTGGTTTATAAATAAAGCATACTTCATTAGTTAGTTTGGGTTTTACGGCGCACCAACACAAAAAGGTCATATCGCGCCGAAAGCAATCAATGATACTATTGATTCAAACGAAATTAAATGTGTAAAGCTCTATATCTTATTATAAACATTTATTTCTTTCAAAAAGTTAAGTATAGCATATGATGGTACAGATTCAAAAAGTTCTTTAAGGGAGTTTACTTTAAAATGTTACCCGGGTCGATAGCGCAGTCGGTAGCGCGCCGGGATTTGGATACTCGTGCCCGAGGGGGTGCGGGTTCGAATCCCACCCGGGGAGGTTATACCCTTCCATGAAAATTTGACAATAATGTCGATTTTCTTCCATTGGTTAGATAATATGGAGAAGTTTCCGGCCTTGTGGAAGGGTAGGTGAGTACTGGTTATAGACAAGGGTCCAGGAAAGCTAGGTTAGGTGCGCTGGACGCCGTGAAATGACCTAAATTGTGTTGATACGGCGTTAACTCCTATAAAATAAAAAAATAAATAAATAACTTTAAAATGTTTGTCACGAATGTATTTAAGATCCTGACAAGCACAAAATAAACCGAATTACAAAAAACATGAAGTATGGTCAGTATGTACTGATGATGAGCACTAATCATGTGTCTACGGAGACTTGTTCTCCAGGTATAGCACTTTCTACATGTTAGACAAACAAAGTGTTTGGCCTTCTCGTGAACTCCTTTCATATGATCATTCAGTTCATCCTTCCTGTTAAATTTACACTTGCATGTGCTACATGAAAAGCTATTTTCAGGTTATATATGTCCTTTCATATGCCTCTTGAGTGCATATGGTCTTGTAAAACGTCGCATTTAAGTTTTTCCTTGCCATGTTGTATTCTTTGCTGGGCCTCAAATGATATGCGTGCAACATAGGACTTCCCACGAAATTTTGAATTGTTTGGTTTCTAAAATATAAAAGCAGACTTTTAAACTGATTACCTATATATTTTACAATTGCATCCAGCTCTAAAACGTACTGTTTGGGTTTCGTTAAAATTTATTATAAATATGTTGCACGGTTCTTTCTCTTACTCTCATTTTAATTTATTCTATCATACTATTTCCTATCGACGCGTGATTTTACATTGGTTTGAACCACTTTATAAAGATATTTTCGTTATCACTAGATTGAAAACTCGTTTACAAACACAAAATTATCAGAATATATTATGCATTAGGGACACAATGAATTGTTTAAATTTTCTGCTTTCTAAATTTAAATTTGACAAAGTGTCGATTTCTCTAAAAATTGGGATATTTTAGTAAAAGCACACTACATTCATTAATACGTTGATTTTAAATATAACTGATCCAAAATGGTTTTGGAGCTTAATTATGTTATTTTGATTTTTTCTGTAACAGGACTTTATATTCAACATACTTTGATCAAAAATATTGTTGCAAGTATTGTGATACAAATTCTACTTTCGATTTCGATCTACTTTGAAATGCAATAAAATATTTATACATATTTAAGCAATATTGGCATTCTTCAATTTATACAATAACAACACTTAAGTTCCTTACTTTGTTACATAAATGGATTAAAAAGGCATATGGTACATTAATTAATAAGAACCACGAAATAACATATGCTAAGAAGCTTATGATGTGTTATGCACACAGACTACAAGTTCTGCACGGTATGTACAATGTATATTTAAGGCAAGTAAACCTCACTGTCATGTAATACAGTATGGTGCAATCAACCAATATGGTGGACATATAACAACCTGTGTGTTTCAAAATTCTATGTTTGCGAAGACCACTTCTGGAATAATACGCCTTCCCACATTCATCACATAAGAATTCTTCTATGAATGATAAGTCCAATGCTTGGAAACTGTAAAATATATAATCATATATTAACATCAAATTATATTAACACCGGAAATGCCTTGTATGCAACTTGAAATGCTGTACAAACAAAGCGGAAAAAGTTAATAGCTAACAAATATATTTGGTTAAAACATAGACAAAAGTTTTAAAACGTACGTAGATAGGTACTAACGGCGATTTACTCAAATGTGTTACGCTTCTCTCGGTTTGACAGACGGTCATTAGTCAACTTTGGTGTCTTTAATTCACACAAATCCCTTGTGATATGTCAGGTGAGTATATCTGCCCTATAGATTATATCTTTACGGATCAAATGCAATTAATTTACGCGTTTGGGCTTGAATATTTCTCAAAATAACATGCAAAAAACGACACGTACCTTTTTGGTGGTTGGGTGTCCGCCATCTTGTTGTGACTACACCGTGACACGGAAAATCACCACCGTTTCACGATCTAGACAGTGTAATTGCCGATGTAGAGTCATGACATCGACTACATCGGCATTTAATCTAGACTATTTAAATAACTTATCAATGATATCAAACCACAAGAGAACAGGAGTTACCTGTAACCCAGACAATTAATCGCTTCATGACGTCATTTCGAGATATTTGCAGCTGCGCTTTGCACGAGAAATGTTCTGTCACAAAGCGTGCAAGAAAATCGTGTTCTCATGGTAATTGTGTGTAGAAATTACGTCATCCACGCGCAATAATTATGCATGTAATATCTTCAAGTGTGCATATTTAAACGAACAGCATGAATTTAGAATTTTTACACGATTCACCGATCAGTCTTTCTATAAATAGCAGATGATAGGCGTATCTTTATTTTAAAGGACATGCATTGAGACCCATCTTCATTTTTCTAGAATGTACAGTTATATAACCAATTTGGATCTTGTTATGCAAGTTTGAACATGAACTGTCGGAATTCTAAAGTTATTTTCTGAATATGAATACGTTGATTTAGTGTGAAGAATTCTGCAGATCGATACTATTTTTGAGTTCGCCATTTAGTGAGAGCTAATGAAGTTCATTTAACTATCGAGTTAAAATCAATTTGTTGGTTGATTAGCTTGTTCTGATAATTAAACATCTCTCCTCTGAATAAATGTTTGAATCTTTTCATATAATTCCATAGCTTTTGCAAGTACCAAAGTCGCCTTCTCATCTATTTTCCAGGCACTTGCTCCCGGTTTGAACATGTTGTTCGAAGTCTGCTGCAACAACCATCGCTGTCCTTTTGTTCGAAACCCATCGTTAAGACTTAATAAGTTAATATTAGAGTACAAAACCCAAATTTGTTTCTAAAATATCAGTAATTGTGTCTTTTTGGTCTTAATGAGTAGAAGCTGTGAATTCGTTTCCAAATTTGTTTAAGGTAAGGCAGTTGTTTTGCTGTAGTTCTGGCTTCAAAAAGCAGACGCGACAATAAAGTTTGGATGAGACCCATTAAGAAACCTCTCCAGAATAACACGCACTGGTTTATGATCATTTAACTTCGATAACACCACTTTAAAAATAAAATCTTGGGGACATAATTCTTTAAAACAATAAATTTTATTTTAGTATCCTTAAAACAATTGCAACATCAATACAAAATTTAAACGGCCTATTATAACGAGAAACATCGACTTTTTCCGATCTTCGACCTCCATGACAGACGTAACAAAACCTTAAGTTTTTCGTGTTCGGAATGAAATTTTCATGCGTTGATTTCTTAAATCAAAAGTTTATACATTATTTCATCGGAAATTCTGTCACTTTTCTCCATGGCACACTCGGTGGATTAACGCTGGTGTAGCAGATTCCTGGCACGATTAATGGTGGACTGTTTTATAGACGTATCTTATGCGTAGACGTTCATAACCACACAGAAACGCTGATTATCTTAAAGACACGCTAAATACCTTAATCTAGTTTTTCTGCATTAATTATTCAAAATTCAATCACAGCGAGTAAATAAAACTGGGTGGTAAACACATTCTTTTTTGCCTCACCATTCCCTTGGATTTTCCCTGTGACGTTACAGTCTAAGCTGTATCCTTTGGGAAACCATGCTATCTGGCTGCATCTTATCTTATTTTTATGTCAATTCCTGTCTAAGTCTGCAATCTGGAATATGACTGCTTCTGTTGCTTTTATTGGAAGAATTTCGTATTGTTCCTCGTAACATTGTCTTATACCATTTAGCAGATTCAACAGTAAATCAGTTGTTTTCTTCTTGTTGCTCCAAGCATTATGACCACTATCATTTGACTTGCATGTAGCGAAACGACCTTTAACCATTTCTGTCCACATTAGAGGAACAAATTGTTTTCATTTACCGATATCATTTATGCTTGGTCCTGTATAAAAGGAACATCGAGCGGGGAATACGGTTTGAACGTACTTTTGGGGGCATATACTTTCAGTTGCGACTTCTGTGGCTGTCATGTTACAAGAATGCTGCATAGAACCTTCAGGCAAAACAACCATGTTATACTATTTTTCATAATCTTTGAATGGAAGCGCCAAACACCCTTCTTCACATTAGTAATTATTACAATTGCAACCGCATTTGTCATTTACTGTACCATGGTCCGTACCTAACCCAGCCATGCTTCAGGTGATAATTCGTTTTCGGAAACTCCACACAAATCTTTAATTAGCAGGGATATGGACGCGCTCTTCTTTTGAATTTTTAATATGGCGATCTGCAATAGAGCGCCATATTAAAAAATTCAAAAGATCCGGTCTATGTATTTACATGTCTATGACTGACTCCCTTCATGAAAATTCGGTAATTATTAATAATTTGCATAATTACAGGAAGAAATTCTCGGTTTATGGATGGTGAGCGAGTACTGGAGGAATATGTCCGAGAAAGATGTTTAGGTAAGTCGAATGTTGTACAAATAGATGTTTGGAACTTAGTTTGTCGTTGTGAATTTCTATGCCTACCGAATATTCGTGTTCTTGCACTACAGATGCTAAGTGCATCATAGATATTACTTATCCACGGAGTTTCGATTATTATTTCATAAAACATGTATGTGATTGGCAATACACACATACAACTGTAGCAACTTTTCTTACTATTTTAAGTTACCTCACTAACAATTTTAATGATTCAATTAGGTATGTAAATATTGAAATGAATATCAATTTGGTTCACTGCATAAATGATCGCCTCGAGGGAAATTAGATCTCTTGAATATTTATTACGCAATTCGCTGAATCTTGCCCATCTTTCTATTAGATAATCTTCTGTATAACTACACTTAGGCATGAGGGCTTATTTGAATGACATGTACTATTAGTCAGGAGTATAGAGCAACTGTTGAGATGACTACATGTACCTAGACAATCTTTAGCATTCATGATTTCGCTCATTAGTGTAGATTTGTAGTTTTTTCAACATTCTCTGACCGATATATCGTTAAATGAATTTTGGTACTATTTCGCTAATGTTAATATGCTTAATCGGAAACTGGTATAAAGGTCACATTGTAAAGCCTTGACATAACGAATACTGGAACCAATTGTGTCTATGCCAATGGTGGCATTAAGTTCAGAAACATATCCTTATTCTAACTAGGAAACATGAACGGCCACCCACTTGTATTTTATTAACGGGATACCATTTCAACATACATTCATTATACATGTATTAAAACGATAAGTATGACACGATCTTTCGCCTCGTACCAGGTTACATACTCTGAAATATTGAAACAAATGCAGCAAGTCTTTGGTAGCAATTGTTAATATTAATAATATAGATCCTTTAGTACCGCCGTAATATGACTAACACAAGGCGTTAAACCCAATATTAATTTAGTTTCCTCTCGGCTAGAAATTAATTTTCCTCCCACGTCGACCAACAATAAACGCTGAAGATCATAATTCTGAACTTTCTAGATCTTAGTTACGTCTATGACATTATATTCTTTGCATGTACCATACTTAAATTGACTTCTTGCAAGACAAGACACGTATAATACGTCAAAGTGATACAAAATAACAAGAAATATAACACGGGGTTACTTTAGTTAAAATATAAAATTATTACTTTCACTGTTTATGTATCGACCGGGGTTGACGAGCCTTATTGTCAAGAAAATATCTTTTATGAAATGATCACACTTTTCACAGCCTTCATGCTGCTGCTTTAAGTTGTCCTAGAAGTAAGTGGAACACAAAACAGAGCATGCCATTATAGTATAACATCATATAATCAACTTGTCGTGTGTGCTTTGTAGTCAGTGTTTCAAGCTTAGTGCACAACATATAAGCATGTTTGTTTCAATTTTAATTCTGTCTTGTGAGATAACAGTCGGCCGTCTACGAAACCAGTGGGAGTCTGGTTACCCGGGACAACCAATTTTCTAATTCAGGCAACTAAAATTTTCTTTTGGGCAACCAAATTTTTACAAACAAGATATATTGCTAGCTGCTAAAATGAACTGTTCGACCAACCACTTTCATATTCTAATTTCGTTGACTGATTTAGCATTCAGATAATTAAGAATGACAATTAATATGCATTTTTGGTAAGCATTGTAAATAAATTCGAGTATTGTCCGTTTTTTCTCAACTGTCAAAGCTTGAATAATTACACGGTGACTGAATGCATTGTTTTTGTACTGGCGGCCTAATTGTTATTAAAAATATCTTGACTAAAGCTTATCATACGGCATAAACAGCTTTACTCGATCATAATACACACTTTCGGAAACTCATTGATGTATTACAAAAATGATTTTAATAAACGCATTCATCGTGAAATTATTTCTGTTTTGACAGTTGAGAAAAAACGAACAATAGCTGTTATAAATAAGTATGTTAGAACAATAAATGCAAACCTAACACCTCCCTAGTCTGATATTTGCCATTTCGGGAGCATGTGCTTGTCGTTTGTGGAGGAGTTTTACTTGTCGTTTACGCAATGTAATTCTTAAGCATGTTTTTTTGTGAATGTAGCACGTCGCTGATAATTTATCATTCAGTAAGCCGTTCTGCAGCCCACTCGCTTCTAGTGAGTAAATGATTGCGTTGCACGATAATACATCCTTAATTCGAAGTTCTTTGTCAACTGCACTTAATGTAACTCATTATGTAAAACGATAAAAATCGAAGACAACAGCTGCCTACTGTTTACAATCATGCAAAGTGCCCACGTGTTACGCCTTTTTGTTTTCAGTGTTGTTCATGGGTTGATCAATTCCAAAACATCGGTTGATTACTGTATACTTTTCATTAATAGAAAAGAGACTACCGGCCCATAAAACATTTAAAGTAATATACAACAAGTGCATTGTAATTAGTATTTCTAAAAATGAGCATGTCGATGATATCATGCCTGTATATTGAAAATTCACTTCACGTACGCAGCTTAATTCTTGAATAATTTGTAAATTTAGTTTTTTGAGGAAGTGTTTAATTCGTCATTCTATTTTGCTGTAAACGGTTTATGAATACTTGCTTTATTTGCCTTTAAACGTTTGGTAAAGGGGTATTGTTGTTGATTTAAAAATGCGTAAGAAAAGCCAGTGTCAAGAATTAGCTTAATTAAACAAAGCCATCTTAAGTTAGTCTATAGTTGATATATAAATATGATATTTAGTTTATTTTCACTATTAATTAGTTTCCCCAGAAGTTAAGACATTTTATAATTATATAATATCTATTGGGTAACGGCCTAATTCTGCGAATAACATGTTGCGCGGAGCTCTCATCTTTGAGTTAGTTATAATCTAAAGTAGTTATAGCATACTTTTTCAAGTAGATTTGTTTTTTTCATAATCCGGTAACATCACAGCCATTAATAAGAATATGTAGGATGTGTTGTCGAAAATTTTTAGTTCTGGCCAATTGTGAGATTAAGATTATTTACCTTAATGATATTTTGAATCATAGCTTTGTTTGCTAAATAATTTCTGATTCCTAAATATTTAAATTCTTTCACTGTTTTAATCTGCGTTTAATGAATCAAATGTAGCCTCATTACGTTTGTGAGTTCCAAAAAGACTTTTGTTTATTAAAAGCGATGTTTAGTTTCAAAGTTTCAAAATAAATGTTAGTATAAAAATCATCCAATGTTTTCTGAAATTTATATTCACTATCCGCAAGTAATATAGTATCAGCTGTGTTTAACAGGAGTATTACATGTATTCAAATTTTAAACTATTCATGGTGTAATTGCATAACGTCGATGTAATTCGAAAAACTCGTATGTCAAAAATAGCGGGAAATTTTTTTATTGTTTTATCGTATTCTACGTTTCGCGCTGCGTTATCTGCGAAAGTCATGGATAAGATAGCCAATCAGATTGCAAAATTTGTACTTCGAATTCAGCGTATAACATAGCAGAATCACTCCGACGAAGATACCCTAGGATATTTCGTCATAAATTTGTTGTTTAGGTGAGTTTGTCAGATGTAATTCATTTCAAAAAAATTATATAACATAAACGAATGAATATAGCCATGTGTATCATATTTGAATGAAGTAATCGATGTTTGTAATGAAAATACTATGCTCATTCATTCGTTTTCCAAATACTTTGCTCTTTAGCGGCTAAAATAAGATAGGTTGAGGAGGTTTTTTTTTGACAAATTTTTTGTTGTTGACATTTATGGACTATTACTTTCAATTTGTCCCTCATTTTATTACATTATCTAAGCATATTAATTGCAGTAATAAAATATACGCTCTTTTCGAATTACATTTATTGGGTTATTCGTTCCTGTAAAAGGCATATACGAGGTTTATGAATTATCTGCTGGACAGGGTAAATTAGATGTGTAACTTATTGAATGATTAAATGAATGAGCTTATTCACAGAAATGTGTCTCAAAAGCAATTATATCTCGTTAACTGATTTATCAAAACATTTCCCATCAAAAACTGATGCGTTTTTTAATTACACTTTCAGTTTATAGTTAACAAAGATGACATCTAGGGGTCGGCAAATTCTTCAGCTGGCTTTGGATAAGTTAAAGGTTAATAACACAGCTCCTGATGAAACTACCAGTTCAGACAATCCAAATGTAGAAATAATAAGTTCAAGTGATAGTCAAGAAAGACTTAATGCCAATATATCTCATATCAGAATACAAGGGTCAAACGTCCAAAGAATTGATCCAGCTAACAAACTTAAACAATTTGGATTCAAACGAAATTTGAATGATGATTATGACACCGAGAGTAGTGACTACGAAGCAGATTCAGTTTGTGACGAAACTTGGGTACCATCAAAGGATGATTTATTGTCATCAAGTGACGAGGAAACTGTTGTTAAAGCAATTGGGAAGAAAGGAAAAGGAGTGAATGCCGATCTTAACAACAATAGCCTGTCAGAACCTGTGAGCACTGAATTAATTGCTCATGATGAATTTATTGTTGATCATGCAGAAGTATTGGGTCCAGAAACGCTGTCCCAAGAAACGAATCGTAAGAGAGCAAAGAAGGGCTTCGCAAATTCTAATGATTGGCACAAGAATCGAAACAAACAGCTAAGAATAGAGGGTAAGTCTTACAAAGGAATTAGAAAGATTGATGGAAGAAAAGTTTACTGTGTTTTGGAGCCATTATATACAAGCTTTTCAGACCTCATCCGTACTTATAAGGCGTATTGTAATGAAAATGCCATTGAACCAGTTTCTAGGCCATACTTTATGCGTCTGTTTCATCAAATGAATTTATCTTTGTTCCGGCCGAAAAAAGACCAATGTGACAAATGCACCGAACATTCTACTGGTAATATAGGCGAACTTGAGTACAACTATCACATCAACCAGAAAGAAAGAGCCAGGAAAGAAAAATGCGAAGATAAAGATAGGGCATTGAATAATGAGAAATATAAAGTACTTACCATGGACCTTCAGTCAGTTTTGGTCTGCCCGGCACTGATGTCAAGTGCATCGTACTTTAAAACTAAATTGACATGTCATAACTTTACCACCTACGATTTATCGTCTAGATCAGTTCAATGCTATTTTTGGCACGAAGGAGAAATAGGTTTGTCT
The DNA here is from genome assembly GCA_025267735.1 of Mactra quadrangularis. Taxonomy (NCBI): domain Eukaryota; kingdom Metazoa; phylum Mollusca; class Bivalvia; order Venerida; family Mactridae; genus Mactra; species Mactra quadrangularis. The sequence goes on along the minus strand of CM046303.1, from coordinate 57,352,776 downwards.
GCTAATACATTTGCAACATGTATAGTGAATGAAATCGAAAGCTGTGTCCAGAAAGGTGCCAAAGAAATAGTGCTTTATTCAGATGGATGTGGTTATCAAAATAAGAACTCCACCCTAGCTAATGCTTTACTTCTCACATCGGTCAAACTTCAAGTCGTTATATCGCAAAAGTTCCTCATTAAGGGGCACACCCAGATGGAGGTGGATAGTGTCCACAGTTCAATTGAAAGGAAAATTCGTAAAATACCAATTTACTCACCTGCAGGATATATTGATAAAATCAAGGAAGCCCGACCAGATCACCCGTACGAAGTGTCATATATATCTCATGAGTTTGTTCAAGACTACAGTAAACTCCGTTACTATGACTCTATCAGACCTGGAAAACGATCTGGTGATCCTGTGGTTGCTGATATAAGGGCTTTAAGATACTTACCTTTGGGTATAATCCAATATAAACTTGGATTTGATGATGAATATACAGAGTTGCCGAAACAGCGACATCCACAAATTCCAATGGCATCTGATGAAGTGCATTGTCTTTACAATGGAAGACCGAGAATAAAAAAATCCAAGTTTGACGATATTCAATGCCTCAAGAGCTGCATTCCGAAAGACTTTCATCCATTTTATGACAATTTGCTACATACTGGTGTCTAATCTCACATTTGCAACAGTGACTGATCTAGTCTTAAAAACACGTGACAGACATAACGTTATTGTTCTTATTTGTTTTGTGCTGTTACTGACCATTTTACAATAACTTTGAGTGTTCCGAAGAAACAGACCTTATTAATGTCCGTTCATTACTATAAGTGTTATATTTGTGAAAAAATCGTTCAATTGTTATTTCAATTTTACATGTATCTAAGTATTTACTAGAGTCTTTGTTTGTCTACTGACGCATCATATTGTTAAGACAGATTACCTAGTGTTAAGGTAATACGTAGTATCATAGATACTATGTACATTAACATCTTTGCAATTGACTTGAGGTTTGCTGATTTGTACTTGAATTTACAGCTGTAAATATACGTTGGCATAATTATTAAGATTATAAAAACTATGCTTACATGTATATTATTATTTCTATGCGGCTTTAGTTGGCTGTTTAAATTTTCAGACTGTATTGTTACAATTCAGTTATATACTACATTGTAGTTATATTTTTACATGTTTCTAAGTTTGAAAAAAAAACTGTGAATGCATGCTTTATATACGGTGGCATAGAGGTGACATGGAGATATATCTAATTTTTTACGTGGCCACGTGAAAGCTTTACGTGATCAGGCAGAAGTTATTACGTGTGCACACAATAACGTTTACGTGGCCACATAGTAGCTTTACGTGGCCACGCAGTAGGTACTACGTGCGCTCGCAATAACGTTTATGTGGCCACGTAAAAGCTTTACGTGGCCACGCAGTAGCTAAAGCTATTACGTGACCACGTAAACATTATTGCCTGCGCACGTAATACCTACTGCGTGGCCACGTAAAGCTATTACGTGGCCACGTTAACGTTTTTGCGTGTGCACATAATACCTACTGTGTGGCCACGTAAAAATAAAATATATTTCCATGTCACCTCTATGCCACCGTATTAATATGTTTGTGGGCGTGTCAATGGGTGTACCTTTAGAGTGAGTATAGATGTTCCGACGTTCGGGGTTTGTGGGTGTGTAAGAGAGATTGTATGTGTGTGTGGATTGTTAGTGTTTGTATGTGATTTTGTAGGTGGTACTTACAATATTTGTTTGTTTCTGAGATAATTTTAGTTTTGCTGTATCAGGTTAAATTGATTCCAAATAGTTTCATATTTCAGTTTACCGTAAGGTTGATAAATATCACCAGTGTGTTTAAAGGTTTTACTGTTGAGGTTTCTTTCCAAGTTAATAAATCAAACTTCTTCGGACATTTTGCCTTGTTTTAACTTTTACAAAATTATTATCATGTGCGGAATAGGCTTAGTTGTCGATATTGTCATGATTTACGACGGAAAGCTAACTTAATGTTAGTTTTCCTGTATCCTTGTCATTAACCATCGCATATGAAACTTACACAAGGTCGACAGTCTCTCTATAAACTTTATTGATGGAGAAAAATTAAGAATTCGTCGAAATTGCATTGAAGAGTTCAACCAATCAGTGTGGGTTCGAATTTTTGGAAGCTAGTTTCTAATGTTTGCGTGTTACCATTGTACCACGGATCAGAGTTTGTGTTTGGTTTGGGGTTTTACGCCGTTTTTATAGTATTTGATTCATATCACGGCGGTCAGTCAACCCAATTACCGTTCCTGGAAAGGCTACATCTCTGGATTTTAGCTGTTAACCAGTTACTCGGTGCATACTTCCATCAGTGACTGACAACTGCCCTACATGATTCCGAATCAGTGGTTGGAGGGAGAACGGCCGTAGATATTATTTCATGACCAAGCTTCAGGAAATTATGATCCGCCCGGGGATTGAACCCACGACCCCTCGATCAGTAGACTTGTGCGCTACCGACTGAGCTAGCCGGACGGGCATCACGGATCAGAATTATCTAAAATAGCATTATTGTCATTATGTTAATTTAGTTCGATATACATGTATGTGGACTTTGAAGATGATGATATTCAGAAGAAAACCATGTATAACTCGTATCTGCTATCACACCTGTCAAAAGTTGGAAGCCAAACCTCGTATGTCAGATTTCATCACAGTTTGATACACCACCACAACATTTTCACAGTTCGTTACATTGATAAAATGTAACAACTTTACCAAAAGCCATGTCAATATCATCACAGAGAAATAAAATATACAGTTTTTTGTGTCTCCTGAAAAGTAGTGGTTTTTGACATACGAGGATTTCTAATTACATCGACGATAAATACATTGTCTTGATGGCATCATTATTTACTGGCAAATGTGTTTCTAAGTAATTTGAAAATAAAAACGAGTCTAGGTGATGGATGTTCGCTCTGTCTTTACTTCACATTAACTTTTTAAATTGACAACAGTTTCGTTATTGCGAGAGCCTCACGATTTTATGGCGAAATAAAGTTTTTGATAACATTCAGATTTTACTATTTGAATCTGTCTTGATTAGTCTTGCCTATAGTGCTGTAGTGACCTGCAGACTGAGTCAAACGCAGCGGAAAAGGAGGCAGATGACCAAAACCGGTTTTTTTGTATTCAAGTTTTACATTTTCTAATAGGCAATATAGACTAAGTATGTGATATGTTGTTGAGTATTTAGCTCCAACTGTTAGTCTTTCGCTCGGTAATTTATTATTTTTACAATAATTATTGATTTCTTTATTCAGTATTGAGATGAAATTTTTCCGTGACAGCTAACTAATGTAATTGGTCTGTTACTTGAAGGATTTGTAGTGGGCCGTTTTTCAAGAAATGGCTAGTCTGTACCTTCTGACCATACATCTGGGAATATACCTGGATCCAGAAATTTATTAAAAAGGGACATATACAAAGCTTGCATTACTTAAAGTATATTTTAAATTCATTTGTAACCTTTTCCGTGTTAATTTTTGTGTTTGTTTAACCACATTTTCATAGTTTGTTTGTAGTATCGTCTTGCCTTATTGAATATTCTACGAATGTGTTCAGTTTTGTGTACTCGATATGTTTTACGAGCTGTGTTAAATGTCTAGCTTTCTTGCATCGTAGCCTGAACCAGGGTTTATCGTAGTTTTTAACTAGGAATGTCTCACTTGTTAGCAGATGTTGAAAAATATTGCTAACATTAGATTTCAGTTTCTTAATAAACTTCTTATCAGTTTTTTTTTCAAAACCTTTCTGAGTTACACGTAATTTGATTTGTAAGAAGAAACTATTTCAATTCCAATTTCTTGTGCGGTACACGCGTTGGTCAAATCCTTGGTTAGATAATGTTTACAAACGTCTGAAATCGACCCAGATTGCCTAAATCTCTAAGTACAATTTAGCAACACCTTGTATATCTATGACTAGGCATTGTTATGGTTCGTTAACATCAATAATTTGTTTTATATTCTCATCACACAATCTAAATATTGAAGAATAATGTCACGCTCTCCAAATGCTACCGCATCATGGCTTTTCATCCCTAGACAAGAGTCAATATATTGTCGGAGATTGTTAAGAACGCAACAACAACATGTATCTTTCATTCCCAAAGTTTATTACTGATACTTCATGAATGTACCGTCAAACTACAATAAAAATAAAATATTCTTATGAAATGTAAATAATTTTCATACACAATGGTCTTACAAAAATGACATCCTTTTAACACATAAAACAAAAACAAATAAATTATCATAATTATCAAATTCAAAAAAGCCAAAATACACAAACAATAGAAAGACAATATAATAATACATGATGGAATAAATTTTTATAATAAAATAAACACCTCAGTGGGAATGGTAGAAACAAAATACCCAGCGCAACAAAAAAAAAATAACTTCTTCTCAACATGGCCGTCTTGCCACGTGTACAAAACTGCACGAATCGCCCATGCAATAAAAAAGGAAGTAACTTTACAGTTACGAAAATCAAAGTACTGAAAGTTCGTTACGTCTGAATTCACTGTACAAAATTTTAATCGGATCGTACCATTATATACGTCATCAACAAAAAATGAATTTTGCAGAAGAGAATTAATAATTGATTAATTAACTGAAGGCCGTTACAGAGATATTTTAAAAAATGGACTTAATACTATACTTAAGCCCCAACATTCTGATCCGCATAGTAGGACTGACTTGACTGTTGTAACAAATATATTGAAGGATCTTTAGTAGGTAAAATGTTCACATTTCCTTTCAAACCAAAGAATGCAACGAACACATTTGCTTATATCTTTATTAAAGAACCATTTTTCAGAGTTCATCAGTAAACCACCGTTACAAAGCACAATGATTTGTGTTTTATCAACTTATAAATTCAAACCCATGTCATCACAAATTTATTTCTTGCCATTTAAATGGCGTTGTAATCTAATTGCTAGCTACTCTATTTGACATTTATCAAACAAGAGTCTGGTGAGGAATTTTTTTTATATTATTTATTAGATTTAACGCCGTGTCAACACAATTTATGTCATTTAACGGCGTCCAGCGCACCTAACCTAGCTTTCCTGGACCATTGTCTATAACCAGTACCCACCTACCCTTCCACAAGGCCGGAAACTTCTCCACATTATCTAATCAATGGAGGAAAATCGACATTATTGTCAAATTTTCATGGTAGGGTATAACCTCCCCGGGTGGGATTCGAATCCGCACCCCCTCGGGCACGAGATTCCAAATCCTGGCGCGCTATCAACTGCGCTATGGACCCGGGTTGCGGAATGTTTGTACACGCTCGCAGCAATGGTACTGATTTCGCTTACAACGCTGAACTTGGTACAAACATCTAACAACATAAATTGGTTGTATATACAATATCAAAGCTGCTTGGATAAATATTTAAGATTAGAAAAACAATATGAAATTAATCATAATGCCACAAAGCAAACATTATCTAAATGTCCATCAATACAAGTATTACATAAATATAATAACATATTGATATTCATCACGTTTAGTACAACTGGAGCCGATTATCATGCTCTCAAATCCATTGTATTTTCCCTAGAACTATAATTACCATTTCATGATTGCATATTGTATCACTGAGTACAGGCGTTATTGATGTTTGAACTACTTCTGTTAAAACCTAACAGCCTTGACTTGGTAAACAAATGTTCCAGGAATACAGACAATACGTCAGAAAAATTCTAGAATTGGAAATTTTAGGTCTGATGATCCAAACAAATCAAAATAGATATAGAATAACCTTATCTAAAACTCGACAGTATGGGTATCCAATGGAATAACACTACAGCAACAATTATTATTGTAGTGATATAGCAACTATCTAAAATAATACCACATAAGTACATTCACAATAGAGTTTTTTATTTCCACTGAAATTCACTGAAAAGTGTGGATATATACCAAATTCAATAACGATACAGCTGCAAATGGTCTAATGTCATAGCAACAATCTTAAAATGCAGACATACATTTTAGAATACAAGAAAATCGGAGAAAGTTATGAAATTAAAAAGCTTCTTTATCATTCTGGTCCCCTAAATCATCAACATTCTTGATGAATCCAGACGATAAGGTTCCAGACAAAAATATTTTGATGGCACTAGTCTCGTGAACACAATAACTGATATATAATAATATTTTCTACAATACCCATGGGACTTATTCCTTCAGATATATTTCTTGAAGCTATAGTACATACATCTTTTCTATGCTAAAAATATCAAAACCAGTTATGTGGAAATGTTTTTATTTGTTGAATTGGTATAGTTAGGGAATATACTTCGACATAAAATTTATGATTGCTTTGGACAACTATGTCTCTTGCTTAAGCTAAACCATTTTCTATTAGGTTTTGATTGATGATAGTGAAATAGAGCTACGTAGAATTAAACGTTCTGTGGAGAGGGTCAAAATGACACTTGTCAGATACTTTTAGACTTAAAATTTCCTTGTGTGTCATGTTGTTTTATCTTGACATTTTCTCTAATCAGATTATACAATCACATATTGTAGAAAAATCACAACTTATTAGGAAAACAAACATAATGTTTTGCCAATCACGTATCCTATTAAATACTCTCATAAGCCGAGATGACAACTATTTTTATGAAGAATTTGTTCTGTCTGTAGGCTCTTTTTTTTAAAAAAAATGTACACTGCAACACGCTGTGGTGGAGTTCGATAAAATGGTTCCCTGGTTGTACACCACACAGGAAAGGAATATTTAATAAGATATAAGAACACTAATTAAATCCATAGATGATTTATTATTTGAACACTATTATTTTAATATAAAGTCCAGAAATTAAAATCCAAAAGAATAAAACATAAAATCCCCTATAATTTAGCAATAACGATTAAGTGGCAACTGGCAACCGCTGGCCTAGGCAGCTAGCCTATATATCGAGAGGCATCCCGCCAAAATACTAGTTACCCATGAATTAAGTGAAATCCGTGCATACCGGAGCACCATTCTATGGGTACAGCAAACCATTTCGTGGCCCGGAGCACTAAACAAATTCATATAAAATAAAGCAAAAAACAAACGTGCACACCGGAGCACTAACACAACAAAGTGTAAAACAAACGTGCAAACCGGGGCACTAAAATAACTCAATAAAGAAAATAAGTGTGCGTACCGGAGCAAAAATTAAATCAACAAAATTAATCAAACATAAAAAACTGTAAAAATCGCGTTCTCCGCGACACACGCATTTGAAGGTCGAAGGTCCTACTTTGACCCATTTTGTATCAGTAATCCTGGGCAAGCTTGTAAATGCACGCAAAATAAATATTCAATAAGTACAACAAAACAAATTTCCAGTACAAACTTATATTGACGACTCGGTATGCAATTTAGACAATACAATGTTGAATACACAAAACAATAAAAAATACAATGCAACATATAATTACAATACAAGAAAATGAGAAAATGAAATAAATATTACCTATAAAGGCATAAAGAATAAATATTCAACAATTACGACAAAACAACTTTCCAGTAAAAACTTACGTTGACGACTAAAAAAGACTGTGAAAAATGTAAAAAGAGCGGGAAGTGAAACCCGACCTATGGAATGAAATTGAGTCCCGTGCAGTGAAAATTTGTACATGTACATGCAAAATATGTATGTATACGATATGAAATGATTTAAACTGATGATACATGGAGATACAGGGACAAAGATGGTAGAAAACATGAAAATGACAGTATACAAAGAAGACAGTTATATAACATAGAAGACATTAGTACATGTATACATGGTAATATAAAGATAAATAAAATGGGGAACGTCACACTGTGACAAGAATGAGACATCGTTTCCATATCAAACGTTCCATATCAAGTTGTGGTTCATTGCTGAGTTTGTATGTTGTATTCATCTAGATGACACCTTTTGAATCTTTCTAACATTTCTTAAGTAGCAATATTATCCCTTTAGCTTAAATATATTACTGAACATGTTTTCCCTTTTAGTTGCTTTCGGATCCCCACATAAGTACAGGGTGTTTCATAATATGTGTCCCCATTTTAAATGCTTATAACATTTATATAATCATTTTGATACACATTCAGTTGTTATGAATGTTTTACACATGGAACAAAGTTTTATATAATGTACAATTCATTAGGATTTCTTAACTCTGTTGTAAATAGTCATGCTCCGAACTTTTACAGGATTTGCTCTAACTGACGTCCGTTTTGCTCAATAACGATGTCGAGTCTGTGTTGAAAATTGCGAATCACTGAGGCACATGTCTCAGTACTAATATTTCTGATTTCCCTTTACATGGCTGCTTTAAGGTCATCAGTGGTTTTCGGCGAAGGTTTATAAACACGATCTTTAAGGTATCACCAAAGAAAAAAGTCCAAAGGACTCAAATCCCAAGAGTGGGGAGGCCATTCAATGGCTGTCTTCAACGAAATGAAGTTTTGGTTGGTTTCAAATGCTGCATGATGGATATTGTATACGGAGTGAGCTTCAAATCATACCGAAGCATTCTAAATACACTAGAATGACTGGCAGAGTTAGTAATATCGCCTAATACTTGTCTTACAGACTTTTGTGGCGTTTCATTTATCATTGACTGCACTTGCCCAATGGTTTCAGCAATTGTTACAGTTCTAGGACGTCCAGGGTTAGCATGCATTCTGTCTTCAATCTAACCTGAAGCCTCAAATCTTTGTATAATTATTTGAATGTCCTTTTTATTGAGTTCCCTTAGATCAGGGTATTTCTTTTTTATTGCTCTTATAACAGTGATAGATGATTTACTTTCATAATAAAGTTTAACAACTTCCTTACACTGTTCCTTGGATGGCGCCATCTTGTTCATACAGACAACAGAAGATGACGTCATCGATGACATCATGACGTTGATGTTTCCCCGTACTTTTTTGCTCATTAAAGATATGGATCTAAGGACAATTTGAGGATGTACAAACTTTACATATATACTTACAAATGAAAAGGATATAGAATATTGAAATGGGGACACATATTATGAAACACCCTGTATATGTAATTTTTAGTTTCACTCTAACATTTTACACGCCTATTCAATACATTATTATGTCTAGACGGTTATCTTGCTATTCATGTAAATGGCGAAGTTTTTAGACAGTTTTCCCTACTAACTGAAAGCTAGAAGTTTTTCCGAAGAAAGATTTCAAGATAAAATAAAAATGTTACAAGTAAGATAAAATAAAAATGATACAAGTTGGTTAAAGAACTTTTCTTACAGTGAATAATACTTATATAAAATAAGGAAACCATTTTCAGATTTCAGCGGTCTTCAGAATATTTTCTCTGGCTTATGCTCGTCTTATTTTCTTTATTGTATTATATGTAAAAACTGTAAAATACTACCATAATGTGTCTTGGCAAATGATTAAGTTTATGCCAGTGTTTTGATATCAATATACAAGCACAAGTAATCTTGTTGTGGATGACCTCTTGTGGGGGAAGACAAATTTAATGAGTAAGATAATATATCCTTGTATTTATTTATATCGACAGAAGAACATGTATCTCAAGCAATTTATGGATATCTTAATTATACAAACATGGGTAATTAGTGTTTCCGAATATTCAATATAGGATCCGATACTATCTGAATCTCTGAATCTGTAGGGTAACGTCGATAGTGACGAAATCTGGCTTTAACTTGACGGGGGAGTTGCACATTAAACACTTGTAACCGAGATGTAGTTTTTAAACTGTTCTATTGACTTAGAGTTCACAATATCGTCACTTAATTTGTTCCACTCTGGCACAGTTTTTACGGAGAATGAATTTTTAAAATTAACAGTTCCCGAAATAGTGGTTGATAACACTGGCTGTTGTTGTTTACAGAATTTCCAATAATGTTATCATGTATGATATATTCAGCATACATAATCACATATCTCAGTATTTTTAATCACTTTTATTGTGATAAATGATGTTTACAGCTATTTTTATCATTCTTCCAGTTTAGTTTTGTTAACATTTCTTTTTATCAGTCCAGCAACAATAAATAATTTCTGCCATTGTCGTTGGTGTTTATGCATTTTTCCCCAAACTGTCTCAATACGTTTGATAAAACTGTTTAATTGATACAACTTATATCAATATAAAATCTACTCTCGACTTTTATATTCAAATCAATCTTGTGAACATAATCACAATGAATATGTATTATCTATTTATGGTTGTGAATCACGCGCTATTCAATTCACTCTTAAAAATTACTCCATCAGGGACGAACTTCTTTAATGAAACATCTGATAAATATTCAGCATTAATTCTATTCTATATTTAAATCTAATTGAAAGTTGTACGGTGTATGATACTACTAAGTACATTAGTACATTCATTATACAATAAAAAGCTTATGAACTAAATTAGTGCTTTCAAATTGGCAAAAAATACAGACAGAACAATGTAGTCGACTTCGATTCTGATTTACAAACCTGCATTATCAAATGCAATGAAACCGTCTGGGAAAACAATGTTATTAGCTCATAATAACACATAAAACGGGTGTAATGATTGTTTTCTAAATTAGCTATTAATGCACAATTAGCAGCACATCCACTTTTGACACAATGTCGAAATTGATGACTAGAATAAACTTCTCATTCGTTTTGTAAAGCGATGATAAAATTGTATCGTTTATTCCGGTGGAACTGAATACATTTATACAAATATTAAGAAGCTATAAATAACTTTTCTTTAGGTTGATTAATCAAAGTTGCTTTTTCTGTTATATAATATCGTTCATTGAACTTGCTTATCAGTAAAACAGTCAAGTAAGCAACCAAGTGATTTAACATTTTCTAACGTTTATTAGAAGTGTATTTTGTTGCATTCTGTTGTTATGTTTTATCTATTTCACGTACGAAATCTATGCAAGTTACATAGGTAAACTCTCATACTTTCACAAGTATGCTAAGTTCTTCACGTGTCAAGCATTAACTAGAGGCAACCAACTGTTGAAGTAATGCTGGTGTATTGGTTTTTCTCTGCTATCATCATATGATAAATTTTCCTCTAGCTCCACAGTGAGTGATACAACTCCACTGTTTATTTGATGAACATACTCTGTGCCACTGTGGACGGATATAAGTTTATTAACAATGACACTAGTGTTTTCCTTTTGGAAATTGCTGGACCCTCTGGTAGGCTCATTTAAATTAAATATTTATTGCTTGAACTAATTTTATTTGTTTGGTTTTTTAGAACAGAACCTGGATAAGAAATTTTCAGCATAGAAACTTGCATTATTCACATGATAAACCGAACAAGTCGCTGTTGCATTATAAAACATATCTCGACTTAAAACGGATTTTTCAAAAATAGCTAATAAATTTAAGAATTTAAATAAAATTTTGTAATTTCATTGTCTGTCAATCAAGTCTGGTTCCGCACTGTTGATCCTATATACGAACTGAAATGAATTCAAATGTACATGTATAAGCCTACATAAAATGTTAAAGAAATGTGACATTTTGTGTTTCCTTTTTTTGAATATATCGAATGGTCTAAATGACATACAATGTATTGAGATGGTACAAGGATATATTAAATGCGTTTATCAAAACGTGACTCAATTGCCAATTGAAAAATAAAATATTTGATGAAAAACAATATTTCATTTAAATTGAATTTGTGGTACTTATGCTCATTTAAAAATTTGCTTATTACTTAAACAAAAGCAACATATTCGTTTCTGTCATGATTTAATAAGCTGTACTGAATAAATGTTTCACTCAAGAGGTATCAAAGGTAAACACTATTTGTAATTAGATTTTACAAATCAAAACAAAACAAATGGAATTTCCCTGAAAATGTCCACTTAAATATCTGATGTGATGTCACTGTTGTCTGTTGATGATTCTATGTTGATGTTCACATTAACACAAACTAGACGCCTTGAAGCCCAATGTGTTGTTTCATATTAAATTTTGAACATGTTGATTGCATGAAGGATTCTATATCTGAATTATTTCTGTAGTATTTAGGTTGAATTTAATTTTTAAAAATATTTTAGAGAAGCATTGATCGCAATACAAACATTGTGACCAAATTATACCTCGTTCATCTACGATTTGAAATACTTCTTAACTCGTTAAAATATTAACTTAGATATTAGATATAACCCTAAAACACTTGATATCAAATCTATTTTTAAATTCTGTTCATTACTGAAATGTACAAAAAGCGTTATCTCCGAGTTGACATCAGAGATCGTATTTAGAGTGACAGTTAATAAATTAGTTTGTTATTTGCTACTAACTGGTGCAAGGAAAATTTTACATGCCAATTTAAGGCATTAGCTCTTACGCCATCGTATGATTTAATGTCACAAACAGATATGTGTGATCAAATTAAAATCAATAATGAATTTGAAATAAAGTTACTAAAAGCAGCCATAGCAAGAAAAGTCATATAAATCTTATAATGATTTAAAAATACTTACTTTATGGCGTATCGTCGAACAAAGGATATGTTCTATAGAGTAACGATGTAACCAAACATATAACGTTTGAAAGGATGGTATAAGAAGAAAATTTGTAATATTATATATAATATTAATAAATCATTATCCTGTAGTGTGAATGATAATACTTAATATTAGTTACATTGTATTTAATTGTTGTTTTTGCCTTATTTATGCAATATCTAAATATAAGCATTTTAATAGGCACAATAGCTTTTTATGGCCATTAAATACTCAAACAGGTTCAATCGTAACATAATCCATACAATTGACGTATTAGAATTGTAACTTAGAACACATATGGTTGCAGGACATATTTTGCATGCATGGTGCAGCACTTAGTTTGTCTTTTAATACGGCGATATTGGCTCGATTTCAGGCACCGGCAGTAAAACTAGTAAAACACTTCGATAAAATTTTACATTATGCCCAATGTGTCTCCGTTTTTGAATTTGTCATTTTCTGAATGAAGTGTGAGTTTTTACTGTAGGAAATAAAAGTTTGTTTACCGTTAACAACCAGATGAAAGTACAAATATCTGATAAACGCCATGATGAACAAATTGAAAAAAAAAATCCTCATTAAAAGGAGGATGAGAAACATTAAATGATGTAATGAAGTAACGAGAAAACATATTTATATCTTAAAGAAGTTATGGTATTTGATTGAATTAAAAAACTTTACAATCAAACGGTTTTGATAAATTTAATTTAAAAGAGAATATAATTAGTTTTAATATTGTGTTTTTATTTTCAATTTTCATCAAATGTCAAATCCAAATGCAATCTAATATCATCCAGATTGTGATTCTAAAGTTACAAAAATGCATACAAAATGATTCATGCAGCAAACGTATAATGACTGTTTTTCAGTGAAAGGCCCGAAGGTGTATTTGTTATATACCTACTTATAAAAGTTAGAGTTTGAACTACTCTCTTCTATATGTTTTAAAATCAAATAGTGATAAGAAGTAGATTGCATTTCTAGATAATGTGTCTGTCAAATTCTTGCATTGTCTCTTAGAATTGTCTATACTCTCTTGATAGCAATAGAGATTCTACTTGAAGAAATTCATAGATAAAGTTACTGACTGTATTTCTGTGATATAACGTAAAACGGACTAATTAGTGATCTAACATTCCGTATTACTCTTTTTATAAATATATATTGAAGTACATTGTCAGTGTTTCACATCAATTAATGAACAAACTTCATTCCATCTAGAAACCAATTTTCCACTTGTAAGTGCGACTAGTGTTAATTGAGAAATTCTGAGCTCAGTGTTATCTTACAATACTTTCAATATAAAAGGCCAAGATAAACTATCGATTTCGGTGCATTTGCATAAAAAACTTTCGCTTTGTGTACTTTGGCATTTTTGTATAATTTTCATATTTGTTACTTGTTTATCGTTTATCATTATGCAGACTTTTCTATCAATGCTTCCCTAGAATTTATTTTATCAGATTACGCTTTGATCCCACAGTTTGACAAATTTATCCCGTTATTTTTACAGAGCAGACAATTTATATATCTACGTATGAAGTTGAATAATCTCCCCTCCGGTAATTACCCTTTTCACAAAAGGAGCATGAACATTTTGTTACTTTAATGGAACTGTTTATGTATGATCGTTCCTTGATCACTAATGGTTTTGAGACAATGACTTGGTAAACTTATCTTTATATCAGTGTTTTAAGACCAACAGTCAATGTATTGCGCTTAAGCATCGAAGAAACGACTTGAAAACACATCGTCGTTAAGTTGAATCTGCGATACGAACAGAAATAGCTTTTGATTGCGATCTGTTCAGTATATAATGCCTCTAATGGATATAACAAAACATTTATTCTGTTGAATTGACCTTTAATTCTTAACCGAGTACAATAAAAACGTTAAATATTTAGAAGGAGAAAGAGTAGTGCTCATACGTTAGTTCATAGAATTAACAAAAGTCAGCTTTGTATAGTAGGTAACTAGCTTTAAAATGTTACTTTAAAGTCTTAGCTTAGCAGTTGACTTAACATTGTATCTCTTAGCGTTTTGCCAAGCCTTACTTCGAGATTGCGATGAGACGGACCTTTTATGAACATAATAGATATTATTTTCATATTGATAGGCGGAAGTTACTCACACTCAATAAGTTTTTTAAAGTAATTTTGCGGAGACATTTTCAAAATGTAATTTACCACGCGATGTAAAATAGATTTTTAATTTGACGAAAACAAGAAGGTTTTTTGTATATAAATACTTCTAAAAAAATATTTCTAAATTAGTATGGAAATGATTAACATTCTACATTAATGTTTGTTTTCTGTGTGAACCTCTATACTTTGATACATGTAAGAATGTTAATAAAACCCGTTGTTTTCCCCCCTTAAAATCTAGGGTCATTCATATGCGTAAATCAGTTTAATCTATCATCAAATTCGTGCAATACAAATCTAGAAGCACCTTTTATTGATTTTTTTCTAGGAGGTTTTCTTGTCTGATATCAAACTCTCACATTAAAGCTGACAGAACGTTAACAATCTAAAGCTGATATATACTGACACATACACTAAATCGGGTGACCTTAACAAACATCTGACGACATTTTCTATGACAATTTCCAACGCGTTTTACGGTCTAATTATTGATTAATTTATGTAATTTTATTAATTTATACCATAATTAGGCTTTAAAACAGGTAAACAATCGAAAATAAGCCTCATATCATGTTATACAAAGTGGTGTGTGTGGTGTGTGGTTTTTCGTGAAGCCGACTAAATCTGCCTATAAAGCAAGTTGTAAACATTTGATAATATTACATATTCATTACTCTGATGTATTGCAGAAAATTGTTTGTAATGGAAAAATTCTTTACGACTTAATTATTTTATATGATAACGGTAAATATCAAAATATTTAAGTCAGAAAAGAAGTTGTAAAGATGTTATAATATCTATTGATTATTCCGACATATTGTCTAATATTGTTGATGGTAAAAACATTTATGTCTAAATTATCTTGTATCATTGGTTTAAAACATTTTCAGGCTCTATAGTTCAAGACCTTTATATGTATCTCATGTGAAAATCTTGATGTAAGATAAAACACACGTTTGATAATCTATTTTATCTTATGGCTTAATTATCTTGTATCATATGCTAAACATTATTTTGCTCAATAGAGCAAACCTTTCACTTGTAATACGACTGAAAACAAGTTCTCGTAATTTGATAGGTAAATGGTGTGTTGATTCTTTTCTTAACATTGCTTCTCGTAAAATGTTAAATTCTTTATAACTGTGACATTTTTCAATACTTATCAGGTACTTAATCAAATTAATATCAGAATACGCGAAGCTACATTCGTATCTTTCACATTTATTTTTATAAAATGTTATAATATGTAGTTTTTCTACGATACGCCGTGTATGAATATATAAGTCACAGAGCATGCAAGTAGCGCATTGTTATACGTAAACTGTTAATGTTTGGCATGATCTTATTTACAATATTATGGTTCATCGATGGGAACCTTGAAAGCAATAGAATACCTTCTTGACTAAACGTATGCTATTTTTCTGACAGCGGTTCGATGAGTAGTACAAACATATGATGTCGATGCTGGAAACTCGAGTTTAATCGTAAAAACCGACAGGTAATGCAAATATATGCTTATTCGAATTTATGAATGAAGATTAACGTTTTGTATCACACATACTAATAACCAAATTGAATTTATATCGTTTATTAACTGCAAATAAGTAATCCACACAGATATCATATTATGACATTTCCATTGAATAAAAAATTCAATTACTTCTCAAGAAACATTTAAAACGATCGTTCCTATTTACTTCGCGACAAAGTTTAAACAATAATGCGGAAGTGTCCATCAAATTTCTCTACTCTAGTCGAAGAGAAAACATCGTTAGAAAAAAGGCAATCTGTAATACAGGAGTCAACTTGAGTTCAATTGGTTTAAATGAGAACATATCAAGTTATTTTCTACGAAGCCAGAAATTGTAAGTTATGTGACTAATTTTTAACACGTTTTGGTAATTTCATATTGTTTTCGAATATTTGCGATAGGAATTTGGCAAACGCTATTCACTATTTGCATGCTGTTTTTTTTAATCATAATCCAACGTTTAAAATAGTTTCGTTTCGGTCTGACACTTGTATACTTGTTGACATACACTCATATACTATTCATAAATGTAAACTTATTTCAAAATTGTTTATGTTGTTTTGTTTTGGTTTTACGGCGCATCAACACAGGAAGGTTATATCGTACCGAAAGCATGTTTATAATCTTATAGTACAGAAACTATTAAAGTAAAACAATTTCCCCATTGCAATAATGTATTGCATTGCCAATGGATTATTCCTGTAAATGTCCACTTACATATCTTACGTGATGTTCCACTTAGATCTCTTACGTAATGTTCTTGTTGTCTGTTGGTGATCATATGGTTACATAATTACTAAGTAGACGTGATGATGCTCTGTGCATTGTTTTATATTATTAAAAATTGTCATTTACACCAGACTCCCATTAGGCTTGCCATTAGCACTAAAATGTCACAATACCGTACAATACGAGAGTATATTATGTTGACTGATCAACAATGATACCTTCGAACAAATTGAATACTTTAACTGTAATTTTACGACACCCATGAAAATGGCTTGTACAAAAGTATCATTTTTTCTCAAACTTGTTGACAAAATTTATTTCACCAAGTTTCTGAATTGCACTTTATTTTTC
Organism: Mactra quadrangularis; assembly: GCA_025267735.1. Taxonomy (NCBI): domain Eukaryota; kingdom Metazoa; phylum Mollusca; class Bivalvia; order Venerida; family Mactridae; genus Mactra; species Mactra quadrangularis. The sequence continues at coordinate 57,335,447 of CM046303.1, read as the reverse complement.
ATGCATAAATCAAATATATGGCAAGGTTCACCAAAAACTGCAACAACAAGTAAACACATTATTTTGTCTAGACGAGTAATATCTTCTGTTTGATTAGACCTATCCTATTATGTTCTTGTTCTATATTCAAACTAATTTTTTAAGCAAATAAATATTTTTAACTGTGATTTTCAATGCAGACAGTTCTTTAAGCATTTTATTTGAAATACATTTGTATATATAAATGTATCAGCGCAGTCTCAAAATTGAAATATAGACAATTCTATTATTTTGTATGCTATATATATAGAGCTGAGACGATCATTTTTTTATTCAATTTGTGTAACTAAATTGGTAATAAACTAAAACTGTAAGAATTCATGCAAAGATAGTACCTAAATAAAAAAAATATTTTACGGCATTTTGTCAAAACGTCTGGTAAATATACTTAATGTGTACATAACAAAAACAAAAACATTTCGAAGTATAAAGTGGGAAATCTTATGTTTGTACGTAGCAAAGCGAGTAAGCAAGCTGTTGCAGTAGGACATAAGAGTTATGTGTCGTTAATTATCAAATTAAAGTATCGACATGTAATTTGTTAAAACACTGTTATAAAAATAACATTTCACAATTAGATATCAATGTTAATATTACTTGGATCATTTCATCAAGTTTTTTTTTGCATTGTGTGCTTTTTATTTTCTGATCGAAACTCTCGTGCTCGGACCAAAGAATCACGTTTCCAAGCTCAGAAAATACCATTATGCTTGCAGAACTTGTTTATTTCTAACTTGCATCATATGTCAAAAACAGATACAAGCTGCATAATTCAGATTGTGATTCGCAAATAATGACATTGAATTCAAATTGTTTATGCAGAATACAAAGGAAGTGCATTTGAATGGCTTGTATAAATTACTTAGATTAATTTCTAGTTGAAGAATTTATCACGTGATGAGTGATGTCATATTCTATTAATCATAACCAATATTAGAGATTAATGAGCAGGCTTCATACAAACTGGCAAAATCATAGGAAAATAAGTTGGTTTTTTTTCCAGGAAAATCATGGGATCTAGATTTTAAAGATAATATAATGGATATGCAAAATTAGAAAACATAATACGAAAAGTTTAATGTATCAAGGAAAAAACTATTTAAAGTCTATATTGATTTCAACCAAACAAAAATGAATTAAAACATAAAAAACAGCTTTAAATATTGTATATGAATTGCGCCTGGGTACGAATCTCACATGAGAGTTTTACAAACAATAAGAATCATTGAATGTTATATAAAAAGACATTTGAGTAATCAAAAATATAATTGTACTCAATTTGATATGAATATACATTTAGATGAGAGTTCCAACTCCATGATAGTTATTAATGACTTAGTGTCTCGACTACAAGGGTTATGATGTGAACAGTTTTACTTATGTGAACAGTTTTACTTGTCTTTTAGATGAAACTTGTAACGAAAGGTGTGTGGTGTCTACACCATGACGTTCGTCTGTTTGGACAGTTTTTATAAATGATATTTTTTCAGCCAGAGAGAAAATTTTTTTGTCTTACTATCCTGCCAAATCTGTATCAATCATCATATATAGAAGTTATAAACACGCTATATTCACGACATTACAGCCAGAAATTGTACTTTTCTTCATGTTTTAAACCAAATAAGATGAGACGAAGATTACACTACTAGATAAAATGCCCGTCAAATTCTTTCATTGTCTAATACAATCGTCTGCTATATAATCTTGATTGCATCAGTGATTCTATTCGAAACAATTCATAGATAAAGTTACTGTCAGCACATCTGTGACTTTAAGTTTCATTACCTTATAAGTGGTCTGAAGCGTATCAAACTTTGATTTTTTTATTGGGTTCCCCATGTTCAGGAGCGGACTTTAGCACATCCTTATCACAATTTGTCGCCCGACGATTACATAAGTCTGCGCGTGTACCTTTAAAGGGATAATTACTACTTCAATTAATATAGTCAGCAATTCTCGTTAACAATCACAAGATATGCTGTTTTAGCAATGGAAGTATGACTAATCCAGTTAATGTAAGGGGAACCATTGAATCGCTTCTGTTTATTTTATATTCCCGTGTTAAAATATTCCATAAAAACCCCATGTTCGACAGCGCTATTAGCGCTTTAATTATTGTAGTTACCTTATAAGATTTATCGTGAGGTATAGTGCGTAAATATTGACCCCGACCTGACCTTTCACATTTGCATCTAATAATTATCTCACATATCCCGACGAAAGTCAGTACCACGCCTATTCTACACTTCGGCAGCAATCGTAAAATTATAAAAGTGTGTTTGTGTGTTAAGTTTTAACTCATAATCCTCACGGTCACTTTGTAATCGAGCATTAATACTACATTCGTATTCAATGCAATGAATATTCTTGCCTAAAGGTCAGGTCGGGGTCAATATTTACGCACTATACACGGTTGGTATCCTACACTGAATGGTAAAAAATCTTCAGTCCGTCTAGGAACAATTATTCCTTGAATAAGTGTGACTTCGAGGACTGTTCAACATACAAAGTCTCAATTATGTACTAGTATTTATACTATAGTAAGATTTCTTTCACCTTACGAAGGTCAAAGTGCATTGAATATTCATGAAGAAGATCCGAATGCGGTGAACAGGTGTGCAATACAATACTAGCAAGCGTTAATTACAATTACTTTGACGCATCTCACTAACTGATATCCTTAGCCCAGTGGTAACGCGTTGGCCGTCAGACCTAAAGGTTTAAGGTTCAAATCCCAGTAGCATAATATTTTTTAGACTAAAACCTTGCTACGTTTTTTTTCATCTTATTTATAATATGATGTCAGTATTATATAAATTATCAAAGTTTTTCTCCCTCGTGAATCTCGTGCAGACAGAGTGTATATAACCACCCAAATGTTTTTAAAGTGTTAGTAAGGTCATCCTGTCTGAAACGTGTAAGCACGCGAAAATGGTCAAAAATGTAATATATTGACTTATATTTTATAACCACCGACCACTGTGTCAAAAACGATATTTTAGACGCAGCTGTATCCACTGTGCTAAACCGTCTTTCGATAGTTGAAGTTATAAATTTGATTACAATTTAACATTGACCAACGGGAATAAATCCTCGGAGAATAACCCTTCCAAACAACCTCTTTTATAATGGTTTAGCCCATATTTACAAAGGTAAGCGCCGTGACCTTCGTAAGGTGAAAGAAATCTTACTATACGTTTCTAACAATCCACCAAAACAACTCGACATGTACAAGGGTTTCAATATAAAGTGATAGAATAATCGATTTGGTGCATTTGCATTACAGTGTATACTTCTGAATAAATTTCATATTTGTTATTTGTTGATCGTTTATCTTTATGCAGACATTTCTATCAATGCTTCACTAGAATCTATTCTATCAGATGACGTTTTGATCTCACAATTTGACAAATTTATCCTGTTGTTTTTACAAAGCAGACAATTTATACATCTACGTATAAAAAGACCCATTTTATACCGGTAATTACTCTTTTCACATAAAAAACATAAACAATTTACTACTTCCGTGAAACAGTTTATGTGTGATCTTCTGTTCTTCATTGCCACTAATGGATTTGAGAAATGGTGTTGGTATCCTATTTTTATATCAGTGATTTGCTACGAGCAATCAAAGTATTTGATTATTATGTACATATTTATTATGTATTTGATCTGTTCTTGTAATAACTTGTTACGGATAGAGGTGCTTTGACTTCTATCTATTACAAGTTCTGCTTTAATTACTATTTGTATCTACATGTCAGTTTGATTTTGTCGTGTGTATGTATTAATGAATATTACCTAAAATTTTGCTCTTCAGTAACTGGAGGAAATAAAAGTATTATGCCACTTGTGTGCATGTTCAAAGTCTGTTTCAGCCAATTCTATCATTTACTGATTAAACAAGTACAGTGACAATATGGTACACTTTTATGCCCATATGCCCAGAATGGGTTTCAAGACAAAGCAATGGTGCTATTTAAGTTGAAGAAGGTTAACTTAAAAATGAACATTTGATACAATATTCCTCATAGATGGATGTTTTCGATAATCAATTTGAATACATTTGTAACAAAATCAGATGTTTTTTGTTGATATTTACGCCGTAGCAACCTATTTTATATAACACATTTCACGGCGGTCACCAACCTACTTTTTCTGGGTAGGCCAAGTCTCTGGATTTAGTTGTTAACCAGTTACTTAGCACATACTAGTACTTCATTCAGTGACTGAACACTGCCCTACGTGATTTAGAATAAGTGGTAGTGGGACAATGGCCGTATAAATCAATTCATGACCCTTGATCAATTGATTTGTGTGCTACCTTCTAAGCTAGTTAGCAAAACCAGGAGAATGCTATAGTTATTATATATATATCTTAATGAATACTAAACTTCTTTGTTCAGTTTAATTTATGATAAGTAAGACATTCTCATGAGAGAGAAAACCTCTACTCTTCCGTATGATATGATTTAAGCATGCAATAAATTCTTACTAATTTGTTCAAACATATCATTTATTGAGATTTACGAGTGACAGCTATAAAAGATGAGAATCATTGTTTGAATATTCTTCGGAGATGAAACTTGTTATCATTATGTTTTATACGATCTGATTAAAACCCGATCTAAAGTTCTCTGCTCGCTTGCATTAAAACAATTTTCTGACAGTGGCCGATTTGGTAAAAGTTCGGAACTAGGTCATTCAAATTGTTTCAATTTTTGACAGCAGTATATAGAATTCATGTTTACGAAGGTAAGGTTTTAAAGAACAACGAGTTTTTACCATACGGAGCTAGCTAATGAACACCTAATGGCAAATACTTTAGAAAGTAACAAAATAAGAAGCTCTTATTAGTTTGAAGTATTCAAAATTTGCACTGCCGCAGTCGTCACCAGTTTATAGTTTCATTTCAAGTCTTATATCACATTCTAGATGTGTGACAAAGCATCATCATACTCATAAATAAGGCAATATTTCCGAAGTATGAAGTTTGTAGAAATAATGCTGTATTAATCGTATTTATTATACTCCTAAACATTTTACTAAGCTAGATTTTAAATATAACAGAAACCTTTCATGTACATAAGACGTATAACTATCTTTTCATATAGATAAAATAACGGTAAATAACAAAATATTTATGTCAGTATAGCAAGATATAAAGTTGTCTGGATTACCTGCCTCTAACCCCTATTACCATATGGTCAGACAAAGCGCACTAATGGCGGTACACACTAGGGCATCTTCAGGTTACATTTATTTCTATTTTTTGCATTAAAACAATTTTCTGACGATGGCTGATTTGGTAAAAGTTCGATACTAGGTCATTCAAATTGGTTTTTTTGCACTTTAATTAAGCGAATGATTAAACAAAATCAGTCTGCAAAGTAGACACGATTCGAACGTTGATTATTTCTCATTAGAATTTCGGATTCTTTATTGAGCATAAATGTAACCTATTTACTAAAAATAAGGCATCCAATGTTATTCTTGTCCTAAATTCCTTTAATTAAAGCCTACATTGAGTAATGTTCATTTGAAAACAGAATTATCCGATACCTTGAACAAAACATCGGGCGCCGCCATTATTTAGCATTGCCTGACGTACTTTACCAGTCAAAGTACGACTGGATACCAAACTAGTTGAAAAATATGTTATAATATTTATATTGTACTCCAGTGTATTGTCTCAAATTGTTTATGGTAAAATCATTTATGACTAAATTATCTTGTATCATTGGTTTAAAACATTTTCAGGCTCTATAGTTCAAGACTTTTACATGTATCTCATACGAACCTCTTCATGTACGATTGAACAAACTTTTGATAATCTATTTTATTGCAGTTTTTCTCGTAAAAACGGATGTGATATTATACGGTTATTCAATAATTGTGTTTCAATACTTCGCAGTCACGTCAAAACATATGAATTACATTATCTGCATTCGTTATTTAATATACATGTAGACTTATCTTTGTAGAGGGAGAAGCTGTTAGTTCCTTATCGAATGAAAAGCTATTGCTGGTATAGATGTGTTTTCCACTAAACTGGTACTAGAGTAACGTTTATACCTGGTTTTCATGTAATAACAAAGGTCTGTAACTAAAAGTAGAGTCTACGAAACTAGGATATGAAAGTGGTTTTCCAAACAGGTCATTTTAGAGCAAGCACAATATCCCATTCGAGAATTTTGGTTGCCAGAACAAAAGGTGGTTATCTCGAGCAACCGGACACCCACTTATTTCATAGACTAAACTTGGTATAAATATTCAAGTTTAATGGAGTTTTGATAAGCTGATTATTTGATTCAAATATATACCACCGATCGACATTCACGATATCGGTGCATGCAAATATATCAGCTCCCCCATATATGTTGTACATAACGACCAATCCAGAATGCCACAATATGTGGGTCTCCCATATCATCTAATTATGACAGATAATATTCTAGTCTCCCGCTTAAGACGTGTCAATTGTAAACATTGTTGACTTGCCTTACCATTGAATATGATATTATGAGTCTTAAATAGGTAACCTAAAAGTGATATATAGTATTTTCATTACGTGCGTATTCTATCGCTCATGCAAGGTTCCGTGGTTTGCGGTAGAGTACTAATGCTTGCGTTCCGAGTTCTATCTATGGTCGTGGCAGTTCAAATCCTGTTCGTTTTGTTTGATTGTTTGGGTTTTACGGTGCACCAACACAAAAAGGTCATATCGCGCCGAAAGCAATCAATGATACTATTAATTCAAACCATATTAATGATGTAAAGCTCTATATCTTATCATATACATTTATTTCCTTCAAAAAGTTAAGTATCGCATATGATGGTACAGACTCAAAAAGTTCTTTAAGTGAGTTAACCTTAAAATGTTTGTCACGAATGTATTTAAGATCCTGACAGTCAAGAAGAATGTGTTTTTTACATTGAAATGCTCGTCACATGGTATACATTTAGGTGCTTCCTCTCCTTTGAGAAGGTATGAATGTGTTAATTTGGTATGACCAATTCTACATCGCGTAATCACTATTTGATCTCGGCGATTAGAAAATATTATTGACGAAGGTGAATCAAGGATTGGCTTTATGTCATGTAACTTATTAAATAGTGTAGACTTGCCTTACCATTCAAATCCTGTATGATTCTACTATTATAAATACAAATAAACGTTCTCTATCAATATATTATAGAAAAGAAGCTCAAAATCTAATAAACGTAATGCCTTTTTCGTCATTAGTTGTTTACTGCAAATGATTAATTTACTCATATATCTTATCGCTATCTTTCCCTTGAATAAAAAAAATCAATTATCTCTCAAGAAACCTTTACATGGAGATAGTTACATTGTACTTTCTATTTCAATCTAAACTCATCTTATTCAATCTTCAATGAAAAGAACGAGGACAAAGCTCATACAATAGTGCTGTAGGGAAACTTTCCATAAATTGTTTTGGTCAAACAGAAAATATCTTAACAAAAAGACATTCCTTGATACAAAGTGCAACTCTCATTCAATAAGCTAAATTGAAATAACTTTATTGTTATTTTAAGGATTCAAGTAATAGCAAATTTATTTTTGCGAAACCTTTAACTATAACCACTAAAATGTGACTCGAACTATTAAATAACATATTTCGGTAATGTTAAGTGTTATTTTGATTGGAATTGGTGTTTCGCCTTTGAATGTTCTCATGCTGATGGATTGTATTAAACTACACCAAATTGAAATATTTAGTTCCGGCTTTGAACTAGTGTTCTTGTTGATATACACTCGTACACAGTTTATGTACGTGGATTTATTACAGTTACTCAAATTACGGATACATTACTAATAAAGTAAAATTATACTGCCATAGCGATACAGTTTTTTTTCAATGCCTATGGAATGTTCTTGTAAATGTCCACTTAGATCTCTTACGTGATGTTCCTGTTGTCTGTCGGAGATCATATGGTTACATAATTACAAAGTAGACGCGATGATGCTCTGTGCATTGTTTTATATTTAAAATTGTCATTTATGTCAGACTTCCATTAGACTTACCATTAACACTGAAATGTCACAAACTATTACGTGGACTAATAAACAAGGTTCCAGAACCAGGAAATAAATTAAATAATTCAACTTGAATTTTTAGACATTCGTGTACAAGTCTTTTTAAAAATTGGCGAATGATTTCTCGGTTTCCCAGCAAACGATTTAAATAATTTAACTGAATTTTATGACAATCCTGAAAATGACTTGTTAAAATTGGCGAAGGATTTCTCATGCCATGATGACAAAATTTATCACAACGGTATTGTCTGTTAAATAAAATCAAACATTAGTTCTAGAATTGAATAGAGTTTAATTGAGTATGTTATATGCACGACGCATTTCGTCTGTGTTTAATCAGAATAGCCGTTTGGGGTTTTATACTGTCTCATACGAACGTTTAAACATATAAAAATTGAAACAATAATTTGAATATGGAGACTTCTGTATGAAAGCTGTAGAATAATATCTTAAGTTAAAACCCTATTATCAAATGTAACACTGTCCATGGACTGCAAAAGAAATGGACATCAATCTTTTTCAAACACCTCCAATAAAAAAGATTTTTAAATAACTGCAAGTATCGCCCAAATATGCTAATTAATATGTTATCATTTGCAATTCAAACTGAATGTAGATTGAAAAAGCTTTTAGTATTTTAAGACTTAGATACTTGTCCATTTTCCTAGACCTTAATTTTGTACCTTGGAAAGAGGATAAGAATAAGGAAATTTTCAAGTGATATTATAAAACAACCAAAATGGCTTTATTGACAGGGGTATACCTTATCATTTTGATATCAGAAACCAAATAATTGCTCTTGATATTATAGATTATTCCCGACCTTGGCAGTAAACCACTTCCATAAACATTAGACAGTTATGCACAGTTTGTCGCTGTTAAAGATGTTCTTTTAGAATAGTTAAGAGAAATTGTTCTAGAATATTGCCTTTTCTAAACGCCGTATCAGTTGAAATAAAAGAAAAATCCTAGTTAAAAAATGAAAATAATAAAAGAAGTAATGTATAAGCGAGCGTAATGTTTTCATTTCTAAGATAACTCCATTTTCGATATTCATTTTCAATTTTAATAGTGTCAATAACAGATGCAAACTATTACTATTTAGATTGTTATTTGAAAGTTACATGTATTTCAGTGCATACAAATTGGCTCCATGCAACATGCACAGAATTCAATTTCTTTTTCGATGTATCACGACTTTGTAAGTAATGGTCTAAACCTATTGTATTTGTTTTTAACTGAAAATTTTAACTGAAATTATGTCATGTCTACGTACAATGACATTTTTCTCTATAATTTACATGAATGACATGTTTTCTGCCAGCGAGAATTCTAACTTTGTCTGCCTTGCTTTCATTCATACATGTTGTAAGATTTTTTTAAAGATTTTTCACAGATTTTTTTCACATGTACAAAGTATATCACAAAGTAGCGTACATAGTCGCATTTTGGTGTACGTTTTTTTAATATATCATCCAGTGTACATGTGTATGCATGTTATAATCACAACATTATAGCCAGAGATGGTAATTTTTCTTCAAGTTTTAAATGAAACATTGTAAGACATATCATGCCTTTCCAGAAAGATTGTGCGTCAGTCAAATTCTGACAAAACCGTATTTTAACAAAAACGAAAAATAAAACCTAATTCTGTTTTATCTTCATCTATTTCGAATACAGTGAGACATGCACTATATAAAAAACTATGGATTAAGTGCAATTATACATAACAGTGCTTTTTCACATAACTTGCACACTTATTACTTGTTTATCGTTTATCTTTATACAGACATTTCTATCAATACTTTACTAGAATCTATTTCTAAGATGAGACTTTGATCCCACAGTTAAGCCGCCCGGCTAGCTCAGTCGATAGCGCACAAGTCTACTGATCGAGAGGTCGTTGGTTAGATTCCAAGGCGGGGCATACTTTCGAAGAGATTGGTCATGAAAAAAAAATTCTTCGGCCATTCTCCGTCCTACCACTGACTTTTAATCATGTAGGGCAATAGTCAGTCACTGACGGAAGTATGCGCCTAGTAGTTGCTTAACAGCTTAAGAGAATTAGCCTTTCCAGGAACAGTGAATAGGTGGACTGGCCGCTGCGATATAACATAAACAATGTGTTTTACGGCGTTAAACCCAACAAAAAATGATCCCACAGTTTGAGAAATTAATTCTGTTGTTTTATACGGAACAGACAATATACGTACAATGTAAAATCATTTACAATCGGAAATTACCCGTTTCACATAAAAACATGATCATTTAGTTACTTCCTTGAAGAAATTCGTAAATGATTCTCGTTCTTGATTGTCTGAATAATTTCTATTGTTTTGCTTCTTCAAGAATTCGACAAAATATTTGTTTTGAAGATCGCGAGACAATTTATCCTACTTATGCTTATCAATTCTAGTATTATATTGATGATTTGTCTAAGACGTTGTTTTACTTGTCTGATATCAAACTCTCAGAAAAGAACAATGTAAATACTCTATTCCAAAGTTGTTACATACTGACTTTTGATATTCTTATTTCAGTGTTACTAGTTGTAACATATGTAATCATATGTATTTACCACATTGGCGCTTTTCTCAAATATCTTATAATAGAATCATTCTAAGTCAACTGCAATGAAAAATAATACTGTCATATTTTGTTAAATCATTTACAAATAGTAGATCTATTGAGTTATGTATAATATTGTATATCTTTTATGTGTTAACTATGCTTCCGACTTCGAACTGCAAAAGTTATGAAACTGACTTACGATATTTTTTGTGAAAAGGTACGCTGATGCATTGTCTAAAAGTGATTATGGTAAACTAATTATGACTAAATTATCTTGTTTCATAATTATGTTTTTAAAACATTTTCCGAGTGTGTAGTTTAGGACCTTTACATATATCATGTGAAAATGAGATAGATAATATCCATGCCTTCCCATAGAGTCCTTTTTGCAACTTGGCTATATATTGACAGTTCCTGGCAATACTATATTGGGTCATCGATGAGTAACAGTGGTATTATCCTTTCCTAAATTTAGTATGACATCGAGTTCAATTCCTTGTCGAGACAGGTCGTTCTCTATATGACATTCTACAACAGTAGATAAACGGAAACACATCCTCTGTCACCTAGAGTAAAGACGTACACAATGTCATCACTGAAGTAATGACTACTATGTATGGAATTATTTACTGCAAATAATTAATCTACACAGATATCTTATTGTTATACTTCCCTTGAATCAAGAATTCAATTATCTCTCAAGGCAGAAGTTCGTTCGCATTTTCATCTAAACTCGTCTTATTTATTCTTCAATTAAACGATCGAGGATAAAGCTCATACAACGATGCTAGAGGGGGACTTATTATCAGTTTGGTACGGTAAAAAAGTATCTTAATATAAAGAAGATATTTAAGATAGAGTGTGCGACTGCAAGTTCAATAGGTCCATTAAAACCCCAAGTGTTATTTTGTAGAATGCCAGAAAAAGGTTATTATTGCTAACGTTGTTTTTGAACAATTTACCATGTGATATGCACTCCATAATTACCTATATGTGTTGTTTTTCATAACTACTGCAGGAATTTGGAACACTCGCATGGATTGTTTTCCTTGTTCAATTAATACACGAAGAAATATTTATGTCTTGTATTATCTTATAGAACTTGTTCACTTTTAGCCGTACACTATATTATTCAAGTATTAATTTGAATTTTGAGACTTATTTTGTGTTTTTTTGTTTGTTTCAATTTTCATGTATAGAACGTTTGATGAACTGTATATTGTTAATCAGTTTTTAATGCTGTTGTCATTATTTTAATGTATATCATAATTTATATCAATGCTAGCAGCTAGTAGCTAAAGAAGTCCATAATATAGAAAACGGCGATATGTTTTTCATGACAAACACATGTATACTCAGAAAAGATATAGTTAGATGATGAAAAAGGCAAACTATCAATTTATCAGAAATTCCTAGTTACATTAGAAGTACCAGGAATTCAATTTATCCTAAAGTACTAATAGATTATTAGTTTTCCAGTTTGATTAACAATTTCTGATCGAGTTTCTGATCATTAGGTATAACTTGTCATACTGATTTTTTACTGAAAACATTGTCATGCTATTTGTAAATTAATGAATCGCAAATTGCCTAATGGCGCGATTTCACGGAGTATAAAGAGAGGAAAAACTTGACCTTGAACACAATATCACTCAATAAATGAATCTCGCAATATGTATACGAACTATTTAAAAATAAATTTGGATAAAACTATGTAAATTAAAAGCGTATTGATTGAATTTTCGAATTTGGTATTTGAATTATATGGAATGTTATATACCTGTAATTCTGTCAAAGAGATAATGTAGCATATACTATTACGAATGACATTAAAGGGATATTTGCAGATTTGCAGCAGTATGAGTTTAAATGGATTTCTTCTAATGTGATTATGTCACCGTGAGGATTGTTCAATGTGTATATTACGTAGTGTCTGGAAATAGACTAATGTTATAACGTGACAGCGAAGAATAATGTATTGTAACTACATATTGTTTCGTCTGATAATGTGATGAACATATTAGTTTAGGTTTCATATTAGATGTGATACTTTGTTACAGACATTTGTTTATTCACATAATTTTCCAAAGATAGTCCATCACACCGGTAGATCATCAAAACGCACTGGTAGATCATCAAAAAACTTTCTCTTTTCTAAGAAACTCTCTTATTTTACCTTAATAATCATAAATAACTCTCATAATTCAATGTGTTGTATCATCTTTACGAGTATTTTATTTCTGAAAGTACTCTGCTCCTATCGGGAGAATATCTACTAAAACAATTAGACCAAACAAACATGTTTATCAATTAACTAATTAAATAGAAAACAGAATGTGATATATCGATTAATAAACAGCCATTCACAAGAAACACAAAAACAACTAGAATAAAATTCAACCAGTATATAATATACAAAAATGATGATTGTTTCTAATGCGGATATTCCAAAAGTGAATTTGGTCCTCATTACAAAGACATATGTTTAACTGACACATTATTTATATAACAGACGTGGTACAATGAAAGCATTAATATGGAATCTGTTGTACATATGCTGTTAGTGGAAAAACAATCAATGACTGTCTGTCTTTTAACACATTTCCATATAATTTGATATACGACTGGAATAAAAAAGAAATTATATTATACACCATGAAATTTGCAGTTGTTTTCGTTTATGGTCTGATAATGAGGGATGATTTTCCTTTGATGTTTGAAAGAGATTAATGGTAAAATCATTCAACGAACATTCTACACTAAGTTGGTAAAATGGTCAGCACGATCATTGTTATGCGTAGTTAATGCTTCGTCTGTAATTGATATTACATTCAAGATTAGATTAACATAAGTAGACTAAACTAGGTAACTAGCTTCGCTTCTTTCATGCAACGATTGTATCTCAGAAGACATATATTTTTGTTAATTATGTTATTCTAAGTTCTCTACTTTGTAGATACATATATCGTGATGGTTGCTTTTCTTTCCGTAAAGTGTCACGCAATCGTTTTGTCTTAAATAATAGGAAAATGGAGAGCAAATTGTTTACAAAACTATAACAAACAACATTCGACAATTGGGTTTGGCCAAACCAACATGAAACAGATCTAGCAACAAATTACTTACAACACGAAAGGAATCAAGATGTAGGATAAAGTTGTCTAAGAGCTACATAATGATATTGCACCACGGAAGAATCATTAAAAAAGTAACACGCTTCAGCAAAATTTACGGTGAAACCGTCAAATAATGATTTATTTTCACCCAAACTATAAAGCCACTTCTTTAATTAGCTGACATATGTTAAGATGACTACACTCTCCAAAATTTCTAATCGGTCACCCCACTAATTCCTTATTTTCAAAGAACTGAAATGAACTAGGGACTATCACAGCAATATTTATTGAAGCCAAATATATCAGGTCTATCAAAAAAAATATAATATCATAGTATCAATAATTGTTATTCTATAAGAATGTCTTTAACATAGGTATCAATGGAAAACTCACAAAGTGCAGAAATTCACTAGAAGTATTTAATAACGAGTATGACCTCCGTTGGAAGCTACCACGGCACGACAACGAGATATCATGGATACAGTGTATCTCTGCAGATACCATTGTGGAATATTTCTCCATTTCTCCTGAACGTCACGCTTCAGTTCATGGAGGTTATGCTGCTGGCGGCGGGCTCGAACTCGACGTTTTTAAGCAAGTCCCTAACGTTTTCGATCGGATCCAAGTTAGCGCTCTTGGGGGGGGGGGTGAGGCTGGATGATAACGCCATGCATTCAATTTGCCTTTTTATCAATACCATTGGCGTCTTTGTGTGTATAGATATTCCTGCCCATCTCATTATGGATCCTCCACAGAATTAGTCAGCTTCAGCAACACAAGTATCACTATGTCTTTCATTGCGTCTTCGATAGATACGTTGCCGGACATCTGGGTTTTGTAATGATATTATGGTTTCATCCGTAAATACGCTTATATTCATCTTTTTTGGTGTCAGCACCATAGAAACACATTGTATGCATGTATGTCATATCACGGCGGTCATTCAAGCTACCCACCGTTTCTAGAAAGGCTAATTCTCTGTATGGATTTGGCTATTAACCCGTTACTAGGCGAATATTTCTGACCGTCATGATCTACACAGTCAATGGTAATAGGGAGAATGGCCGGAAAAATTATTTCTTGACCAAACTCCATGACAGTATGCACCGCATAAGAATCAAACCCACGACCTCTCGATCAGTAGACGTGTGCGCTTGATTTTGAGCTAGCCGGATAGGCATGAATTTTTTTTGAAACGAGTGTGCAATATTGTATTACAACTTATTTCATATAAAATAGCATCACGTACATTCCAATAATTAATTTCAACAAACCTGACGTAAAGATGTACCACCTTCAACATCTCGACCGCTCGGACCCAATCCACTAGGGACATTCTTCTGTTTTTATATGTTTTTCCAGCCTGGATATCAACAATGTTTGTAAATGTGTTCAAACGGGCGGGTTCAAGTGTTCCTCTTTTGTGCATGTGGAAAACATGCAAAATTTGCAAAACCGGAAATTGAGACAAATTTGTTTTATGGGTCATGTGTATCGGTGGACAGTTTTGTTCTGTATGCACACAAACGTTCATGTTTAAAAATTTAAGTTAATTGAATTTTTATTTTGAAAGTTATTTTGAAATTAAAAGTGACCGATTAGAAATTTTGTTGAGTGTAAACTCTTATCATTATCGAGGCAATGATGATATTCTATAATGATCAGACTTACGCCTTTACATAAATAGACATTCTGTAAATTAGAAATTTAGTAATAAATCATATATCTGTTCATCTGCTTTGTTTAACTGACTTCAAATACAGAGAAATAAAGCAACATTATAACATTTTATGGCATAACTATTTTTCAATTGTCTGAGATAAAACCAGTGTGTATTACTTCATCCATTAGAAAGCAGGTTACGTTTATTGCTGCTGGAACTTAAGAGGCACAATTCATGATGATGTTTCTCCTATAATACTGGAGGGTATATTTAGTGACTTGGTTAATGCAACTTAAGTTAAAGAAGTGCATTGACTTGAACATTAATATTTGTTGAATGAAATTCAAGACCCATTATTGTATTATAGAAAAACACGCCATTATAGTGAAGCTATTCCCTATGGGTACGTTAAAAAATACAAAATGTGAATAATTCATGATCGGAAACTTTTTACAAACATTATTTTGCATTACTTATTATTCATAATTAAAACTTATGATGTTTAGTGGATATTCAGACTTTGAACTTTAATACAAGTACTTTACTAATATCTCTATGGACTAAGTACACCTAAAGCAAAAATTGATACATTTTCTCAAAGGAATATAAATCAACAGTATGTTTATTTCAATTTATTGTATTACCGAGGAATTCAATGCAATTTAGCTTTCAGTTCAGATCATAAATGAAACATTTACTTTCATGTGGAGACGAAAATCAACCTATCAATACTACATTGTAATAAACATTTAGTTGTCGCTACATTTTTAACAAGCCTAGGAGATTCGAGCGACTTAAAATTTCTGTTTTGCATTTTTTTGTTTTCCCATTCCGTTTTTCTTATACAATGTACAACACGTGCGAACTATCCTTATAGTTAAATTTCTGAACAAATATTGATTCGTAGAGAATTTGATATTTGCAAATGTATTCATATGTTTATCCACATATATTTACCATGTTGTAATCATTGACCATGAGGAGGATATATATAGGCATTATATGCCCGTCATCTTATCCATTATTTTCAATTAAATATGTATTAAACATGGTACATATTGACCGTCTGAAGTAAAAACAGATTGACCCCATCAAACAGAAAAGTTGTTAAGTTATCCTATAACGACAACGATACAAAAAATTATTTCAAGTCGGAATATTACAAGAAAACAGAATAGCATTAGCTTTGATAAGCTATTGTTTGACAAATCTAAAACGCCGCCCATCAAATATAAAAGTACAATGTATTACGTAAGTTAGTTTGTCGACATTTTCTGTTCAACATTTCTTTGTTCACTGTAGAACAAACTGATGTTAACTAGTTAATGCAGAGAAATATAGATGGGCAATTTGTGTACAGCTATTTTTTTACAAATAAGAATCCTAGAGGCTTATTTAAAGTTGATAGATGCTTTATCGACATATGCAAGCTGAGACCAGACGAGACAATAATTCTGTTTACTAAATGATATGGAAAAACAACGCATAGACGCATTGTAATTCATCCAAATTTGTTATTCCAACAAGAAGATTAAGTTGAAGACGAAAATTCATATTTATTTTGTCTCGTGGTAGGGTTGTATAGTAATGTTTAGATTTATTACACATAGATGTATTGGTGTGGTATACTGGCTCATAAAGTATGTGTCGTTAAATTTAAATGTCAAATATACATGTTTACACTTCTGAAAACTAGCCAATAAAACACCACTCCAATAGTATATTTGCTAATCCAGTGTTCAGTATACTCAATAAGGTAAGACTAGGATCATATAATAATAAACATTTACACGTCATAAAGACAGATGTTAGTAACTCTTCCTCTCCTACACTCGCTCATCAGCGAAAAAAGATAAAACTTGGCGCAAAATTGGCCACGCGTTACTCATACAAACCCTTTGAAAAAGAACTGCTTTTAATGTTTACTATGTTACGCATGTTTTTTGTCAAACACTCAGTACAAGTACATTCTTATATCAAACCACAATTAGAAATAAATATATAAAAATAAAGCAGAACTTAACATGTTTCATTCATTCATACTATGTCCTTATGTAACTACCCGGCCATAGGCTTGTACCGCTCCAACATACTTACTTCATGTAAATCAGATAGCAAAGAATTTTGAACATTCAACAAGCAGTCACCATATGACTAAAAGTGAATCCGTTTGATATCAGTTTATCACTTTCTTCAAATTCCCTTTTGTTTGTTGCTTTAAGTTTTATTTATGTAACATTAACGTCATTGGTATAATGTTTAGGCAATTCAGTTACAGTCATTGCAATCTCTTGTTTAAATAAGGTGTTGATACACTACATTGACTTGATTCTCCGTAAACATCTGTTGCCTATATTTTCTTAGTGGAAAAGGCCAAAATACGCCTTAAAATATTCTTGCCATCTTGTAAAACAAAAATACGTATCGTCTGACATTTCAGCCTCGCACACAACGCTGCCACAATTTTAATATACAGTTATTTCATGTGCAATTTGGGAAAAGTCAAACTGTTAAAGCAACAGTTCAAAGCACTATCCCCACCTTTGCGTGCCAGCTGTTTGACTGTTCCTTAATCACATATGAAATAGTTGTTATATTACCTGAACAATTATTGTTTTAAGTACTTGCAGAAGAATCAAACCATCCCTAATAATCCATACAAAAAATCAGGTAATAACGTTAATTATTTTTTTTACCACATACTGATAGACATTATTATTTAAATTAATTACTGCATTCCAGATTTGATAATGTTGTTTATCTATCACTATAATAAATCTCTAAGCTTTACTTTCTCAAGGACAAAACGTATTTTCTATACGACGCATTATTACTTTATTTCGATCTAGATTGTGTCTGAAACTATATGTATTAGATGAATTTGTTTATCGGCTTTGAACTACATCACTAGGTTTAATAAGAAATAACCATTGTAAACTAATAGCTACATTAATGGTCCTATTTCTATCAAAATCTGATAAGACTTAGTAATTCATGTATAGCCATAATACTCTTAGATCATGAAGGATCAGAAACAAAGTCGTTAGACATATATCGAGAAAATTTATGGTTTAGTTTTATCAAACTTGTTAGGTATATATTTATAAAAAGTATTACAGAGTGCACAAAACAACAAAACCCTGTTGATGTAAACAATACAATGCTCTAAGCCATGACAGAGGATGCTCAGGATGACAATAAAAAAATAGGTATTGATTTTAATATTTTTATGAGTGTCTTGTTGGTGTAATAGTAACTAGTTCTACCACTATGAGCATGATAGACTAAGGGGTTGTTCGTTATCCGCCTTACTAATAAACTACACAACCTTTTCTTTAATTATGCGCTACCTTTAGCTGGATTGGTTTAGTTTAACGTTCGAACTACAGTACCCACCAAAAGTTTGTAGGCAAAAGAAATTTACTTCTATTCTTAAATTTTGATGGTTATTTTTGTAGAATCATTATTTTTCATATATTCAAGAACGGTTTGTGATAATATGAAGACAAATTTCATGCTTGCAATATTTTTATACAATTCAGCATCTGACATCCTTAAGCCTCCAAAACCTTTTTTATGGTAATTATTTTCCATAAGTGAACTTTTGTTATTTGTGTAGTCTCAGTTATATTTATAATGATAACCAAAATATAAAGCAAAACTAACAAGCATTTCAATCAAAACAGTGATCAAATTTTAGATAAAAGCTATTCAGTTAGCCTACACACTGAAAATGTCTCCAAACGTTTGGTGGGTGCTGTATAAGATCAATAATGGATGAGCTGCAGTAAAAAGTTAATCACAAGGTCTTATCTAAAAATAATGTCAGTGGCTCGGTCGTGCAAACAGCTGTAAGAGTGATTGAGCTTGCAGCAACGATGGATAATTTTGGTACGCTTGTTTCTTTTGGAATAAGATAAACTGCATTAAAGCGAACAAACGAATGTAAACTAGAGTATGCATCAGTTGTTAGTTTTGTTTCTACGTTTGATTCGAATACAATGTAATTTAAAATTATCTATCATCTTCGTAGGTGCTGGTAATAACTTTAGTACGGTCATGTTATATATCGCGTCCCAGATTCTTACATACTGTTTTATAGTACAAATGTAATTATTTAAATGGTATTAATGTTTAAGAGTATCAACTAATGGAAGTTACTAAAATCTACACAGATATCAGTAGTAAATCTAATCGTTACTTTCTCATGGACAGTAAATTAAATTAATTCCTGAAGACTCGTGGGGGAAATTTCAATTGAAACATGTTTTATATTTATTAAATAAAACGAGAACAAAACCCATGAAAATGGATAACGGGAAACATTTTGTCATATAGGTACGGTAAAAAGCTTGACTGATTCTAAAATGACTTTCCTTAATAAGTAATTAATCTGGATGGCGAAAGCAAATTTATGAAAATTAAATATACGCATAGTATACTACTTGTTCTGGTGTTGATTAAGTACTAAATAGCAGGATGGTACAGAACAGAACAGACATGAGTCATAATATGTACAGTTTATAAACAAACAAATATTAAAACAAAGAACTAAAAACAAGACTCTTTATTATTGTTTGTTTTGTATAATGGAGATCAGTATAGCATGTACTTAAAATCATTTCGATTCAATCTTTGTTTGTGTTTTACACATCAACACAGAAAAGTTCTATCGCGCCGAAAGCAACTGATGATACTTTCAATTATCGCATATGATGGTATCGAGTGAAAAAAACTCTCTTAGTGAGTTAACCTTAAAATGTTTGTCACGGATGTATTCAAAGGTCCTGACAGTCAAGGTGATCGTGTTTTACATTAAAACTCTCGTCACATGGTATACATTTAGTACTACTACTTCTACTTCAACATTTATTTCTCCCAAGTATTTACTTAAGGAATGAATGTATAGAAACTGACTTTCATCGAAAAATAAACGTCACTTTTGGTGATAGCTAATTTGCATAAAGGCCGAAGGCCTTTATGCTGAAATTAGCTATCACCAAAATGACGTTTATTTTTCGATGAAAGTCAGTTTCTATACGTTCATTCCTTATAATTACAACCATTTTTTGCGAAATTTGCGTTAGAATAAAGACCTATTTTCTAATGCGTAGAGCCAAATTACGCAATAATGCGTAATAGTGCGCATTGATTTCATTCGGTTAACAGTTTTTTAATGCCAACCGTCGGCCATTTTTTTCTTCGATTGGATGCAGTTTTTCATTGTTATCGGACATAACGGCATGAATGATACATTGAAATGAACATGCATTGAGTTTATTTTTAATAAAAGAACACATGAGAGGTGGTACGCTATTGTGTAACTCTTTTAAACGGTTTAACAAGTTTCAAGTTTCTACGAAGAACACGTGAGTTTATGATGCAAGTTGTGACCTAGATTAATATGTCAACTCGTTGAAACCACCAGTGATTACAAATGAGCGGTTGTTGGATGTACATTTTTCCGAGTTGAATAGCATCTGAGGCTGTGTTATTTAATGAGAATAATCAGAATGAGAAAGTTTACTACTGAAATTTGGATCACTTGATGATAACTTAAGCAGTCACTGAGTCAGTCCGAGTCAGGAAATTTACATGTCAAGATTGGATGGAAAGACAAGCTATTTTCTGTACTGAGTAAGTGAAAGTTTATTATTTATCCCCAAATTACGGAGATTATATGGTTTATATGCTTTTATGTTCTCATGTACATTTTAAAATGATCGGTACTTAGGATAGATTCAAACTCTGGTCATATTAATCTGGAAGCATTTTCATTCCGGTCTGATTATAAACGTTATAATTATTGACCTTGTTCACTACTCAATGCAGAATGTATATGCATGAAGTATACACATGCACTTCTGCGGATACTACATCATTATGACTAGATACACCTATTATCCAATGTACATATCATTATGTTATACGTTCTTTTTTATTTGATGAGAGGCAACTTGAGTTACTTTGAAATGTTTGCCATGACATACTGATGGTTGCCAAAATACTGATTACTTATCTTATTGTGGATCAATTTAAATGTGTCGAAATCTTAGTATTTAAAGCTGTTTTTTTTTTTGTTTTCAGACAAGAAAGTGAAACTAGATGCCTCGGAAACCAAAGTATTCAGATATATATATGAATGAATACCAGTCCATTAGAGCATGCACTTCAGAAGGGCAATGCCATGAAAATCATTTGAAAAAGAAGACTGATTCGCTAGAAAAATAAATAAACATTTAATGGTTTAAATGCTGTCAATGTAGCTTAAGTTAAAATTAAAGATTAATTCATAATTCTGCATTCAGCATATCATTTACT
Organism: Mactra quadrangularis; assembly: GCA_025267735.1. Lineage (NCBI taxonomy): Eukaryota > Metazoa > Mollusca > Bivalvia > Venerida > Mactridae > Mactra > Mactra quadrangularis. Next base: position 57,313,675 of record CM046303.1, on the reverse strand, counting down.
TCCTGGAACATTACATCTTATGAAATATAGATAAAGAACGGTATTACTGCACAATTGTATTGTACATTAAACTCATTTTAATTTCTTTCAATAAAAGTTGATTGCACCTTTCTTAATGGTTTTGTGTATCATGTACTTTCCATTGACATTATAGTTATTGACCTGTACGTCATAGCGTGGGAACGCGCTAAAAATAGCTTTTGAGTCATGAAAGTAGTTCCGGCGTGATGTCATTCATTCAAAACTGCAGTTTATACGATAATAAAAGCACATTTTTTTAGGTCACGTGTTCACTTTTGACCAATCGGATTTTGTTATTTCATTCAGGTTGTAATTATAATTATATACAAACAGGGGAAAATACAAAAATACACATATAATAATAACACAGGGTGACACTTCCGGTCAAATATATAACAATTGCACGTATGACTTGTGCCATATAAATAAATAATTCTTAATGTGGGGCCTAAAGTAACAGGTGATGGGTTGTATTAATATAGGTGCTTCCTCTCTTTTGAGAAGGTATGAATGTGTTAATCTGGTATGACCAATTATACTTAGCGTAATTACTATTTGATCTCGTCGATTAGCGAATATTATTGAGGAAGGCGAATCCAGAGTTGGCTTTATGTCATGTAACTTATTAAATATTGCATTATTCCAGATTGTTTGCCATTTTGACTTAATCAACGTATTAGGCGATTCTGTGTGTTTATAAATGAACAAACGATATTACACAGGGCTATCGATCTCATTAAAAAATTTGAGCCTTATAATTTCGGTTATTTAATTGACAATGAATTGTTTTATTAAAATGGACTTTTTACACAGTATTAAGTACTGAATTATGTAGTCAGCATGTTTCTATCAGATAATTTAGCATTGCATATGATGTTACTTTTGTTGTTTGCTTTGTTTGAATTTTATGAGGGTACGTTCGCTCCATAAGGATGCTTTATGTGCATACCCCAATTTCTCTTAACAGAAGGTATTAATGTCTGAATGAAGAATAATATCGAAATTTGCCAACAATACAGAAAGAGTGCTATGCACAAAGAAAAATCTTGATATTTAAATTGTTTAAACAGAAGGTACTGCAAATATATTGCACATGACATTTCTATGGCTAGAAGTATATTGCTTCTGCTTACATTAAGAACATTACAATTTGACAAAACCAATATGACAGAACATTCTAGCATTAGTGGTTTATAAGTGTATTCTTGGTACAGAAATAAAAATAGGAACGGGGAAAACCAATCATCTATAAGTACTTTAGAAGTAATTGAATTTCTGGTTCATCTAATGATACTAAGGGGACTCTGAGTTCATTAATAAATAAATGGTATTACACAGGGCTATCAATCTCGTATAAACAAATGAGCTCTATTACTTTGGTTATTTATTTGGCAACGTACTCTATTATTAGAATGGGATATTAAAAGAGTATCAAGCACTGAAATATGTAGTTAGTTTGTTTCTTTGATGTTACTGTTGATTTTTGTTTTGTTTGATTTTAATGTCTGTCCGCTCCATAAGGAAGTTACTGTTGTTTAAATAGGTTTTATAATATTATTAACTAACTATGAATGTGTGTCATATAAGTGTTAGAGATTTTAATTGAAACATCAGTCAAATGGTTTGCCGAATATTATGACAAAAAATCAAATATGAAATAAACATTTGCCAACAATGCAGAGAGTTCTTGGAACAATGGATAAACTTGTATTTAAATCGTTTTAGACAGAAGATACTGCTATAGTTCGTATAGGAAATAAAACTCTGTTAATGTAAACAATACAATTGGCTTTTTAAGTCAAGGGATGCTAAGGATGACAATACTATACATTATTTTAGCATGTTTTATGAGTGTCTTGTTGGTGTAATGGTAAAGCGCTCTACCATTTCAAGCATGATTGACTCACTTAGAGAGCTTTTTCAGTCGGTACCATCATATGCAGTTCTAAATTATCAGAAGGAAATTTTATTATTTTCTCAGATTCTTTATCTGTATTCCTGGCCATAAGATTGTAACTTTACGTTACCGAACAAATAACCCTAGTAATATAGCTCAATTGTTTCAATGAGATTGATAGCCCTGTGTAATATCATTTATTTATTAATTAACTTACAGAATCCCCTTAGTATCAATAGATGAACCAGAAATTCAATAACTTCTAAAGTACTTATAGATGATTGTTTTTTCCCGTTCCTATCACAGTTCATGATCTTTATTTCTATACCAAGGACACACTTATGTAACATAAATGATAGAATAAGCTGTCATATTGGATTTGTCAAGGAAATAATGTTCGAAATGTAAGCAGAAGCGATATATTTTTAGCGCTAGAAATGTCAAGTGCAATATATTTGCAGTACCTTTGGTCTAAAAATGCAAATAACAAGTTAATCATTTGTTCCAATAACTATGTCTGCAAATGTTATTGGCAGTTTGTTTTAGCCGGGGAGGTTATTTCCGTCCATGAAAATTTGAATACAATGTCAAATTTTTCTCCATTAAATTTCCAAAAAATCACACCAACAAACATTCATAAAAACAAGCACTCCGTATAATACTGTCTCTATTCCATGTCCAGACCATTCGTTGTATTTTGGAGGCATTGGCTCACTAGCATAGCCTGGCTGTCCAAAACTTTTCTGCGCCTAAGCGCTCTCTTTTCGGTTTTTTTGTCTGTGGTCAAAATACTTTTTTGAAAATTCCATTCTCCCTCATAGGGTTAAATTCAGATGTCCATTAACAGTGCTCTTCACCTTCTTGTATTATTTTAGCGATGAGATCGGCGTTAGTTATGGTTTCACCGGCAGTGGTTGTCTGATTGACCTTGTACTTTATAAAAGCTCGTTGAACATTATTGCATTTGTCTTGAGTTGCTTGATTATCTTCCTTATAGTAAGGTTCTATAATGGACCTTAGGTGTTCTGGTAGATAATTAATATTGTCATAAATGAGGACAGTTTCTGCTTCTCTAGGTCTTTTTGTAGGAAGTGTTGTTTTTGCACATTTTCGTAAACTCGCTACTAGAGGCTAAAATTCTTGACCAGACAGTGTTGTATTTGATGATTCATTACTAGGTTGACAACTAGTCGTAGTCGAGATGGACGTCATTGCTGCACCAAAACCATTCAATATGGTTTCCTTAAGCCACAAGGGTTTTTCTGTCCCTTTACACCAATTCATGAACCGTACTTATTAATTTTTTACTTCATTTTCGTCTCCAACCTCTGGCGTTTGTGCTTCTCCGCATTGAGCTGGTGTTGTACCTTAGCCACTTCTTCCGCAATTATGCGGGCGAACTGTTGGACCACCTATGTACAAAAGTCACCATCATCATAAGGTATATGGAGAAGTTTCCGGCCTTGTGGAAGGGTAGGTTAGTACTGGACAGGACTCGAATTTAAGCTCGCATAATCGCAAAATGCGAGTTGATTTTGAATATTGCGAGTAACTTTTATTTTGACTCGCAAATTTTCGCCAGTTGAAATCGACGAAAACTTCACTGTCCTAACTAATGAGGCCCAGATTAGCATTGAAACGGCCAGATAGATCTATAATATTAATTAAAGATTGACTATAAGAAAATGTTCGGTATGTCTACATGTATCCCACAATAACGCCCTATCTACAGTTAAATATAAAAAAGTTGTTTTTATATTGCATATACTTGTATGAATAGTAATTATGTATGCTATTAAAGTTTTGAGTAAAAATGCCAGTGATTTTTCGTCATTTTGCGAGTTAAAATAAAATCGACTCGCAAAAGTTTGTTAGTCAATTTTGTTTGTTAAATTCGAGCCCTGGTACCGGCTATAGACGAGGGTCCAAGAAAACTAGGTTAGGTGCGCTGGACGCCGTAAAATAACCTAAAAATGTGTTAACACGGCGTTAACCTCAGTATAAATAAAATAAACTTCATGTGAAATAGGTGATGTTTTAATCACGTTTACTAAATCCGCTGTATACAAAACACCAAATAAATAGTGCGTCTAAAGCGTTGTTTACGTGACTGGAATATTGAAACATCGTGGTATGCAGAGACAAACGCGGCAAGACAAAACAATAAGATAAATGTATGTTGTTTTTACAACGTATATTTTCTATAACAATAGATTGCATTAGTGCATTACTAAATCACTTACCGCTTGCGCTGAAGTGATAGTAGAGATGCAACATTGTAATTTCATTATTGAGTTGTGTTAATTGATAGTGCTTTAATCAATTAGGTAAATGAGTTGCTGTTTCCAAACGCATTTGTATTACAATATGAGTAAAATATTAGCAGGTTTAGCGCCATGAAATGCGATAATGTGTTTTTATGATGAACTGTTCATGAAAAATGATTTAACTTTGATGTTTAGAAGTAAGAAATGGCAAAGCAATTCACGATAACGGCTTTCACAACAGGTAAAATGGACATTTGTTTGTTTATCATAAGGGGGTGTTTGGATGTTTGCGAAGGCTATAACATGATGAGTTTTCCAGACTCAAGTTAGAGTATATTTAGGATCTTCCTTGATTCAAATAAAGCATCTATATTAAAACTAACATTGTCCATTGGCTGGGAAGATCATAAACATTTATCTAGTACAATGTAATTAAATACTATTTCAAACACCTCTTAGAAAAAAAAACTTCTAAAATAAATGATTTTTTCTAAGATAATGTTAATGTTATTTATTGCATTTAAAGTGAAAGTAGATCGAATTCAAAAGTTGTTTAGTTGTCAATAATGACATCGTAAAGCTGTAAATCTATTTTGGATAATATTATATTCAACGTTAATATCTAAACATTAAATATCGTAGGTGCTCATTAAAGTACACCCTTTGTTTAGAAATGGGAATTTAGTCAAATTTAAACTTAGGAAGCAAAATTATTCGGAGTGTTTCAGATGTGCATCAAATGTCTTTTATATTCACGGATTTATAACCGTGTTAAAGTCTGCTGTAAATGAATGTACGATTTCGTGTAGTGGTTTTAATGAATAATACAATTAAGATCTTTTTGTAGGTCATAGTTCAAAAGTACAAAAGCTAAGTACACTGATGTTTTCATTAATATTTTTGTGTACATGCACAACCTGTCAGCAAGTGATTTATATAGATGATTATTCTGTATACCCATGTGAGTTTGCTATATAAGAAAAAGTTCACAAGTACTTATACATCTTTTACTTTTGTTGCTTTTTTAAAGGTCATGCTCTTCATTCCTCCATGGAATCTTTAAGACATTTCTCATTCAACAAGCAACATTCATTAATTTGGTTTGGCCAAATTGGAAATATTCTCGGTGGACTTTAACAGCTAGAAAGCAATTGAAATACTGTGTAGGACTAAAATCACAGCGAAATTACAATAAACTTGAACATATGCAATATTATTTCTGTATTAGTGACTGATATATTGAAATGGTATGGAAAAACAAACTTAATAATAAAGAAAGAGGTTAAACTGAATTAAGTTCAAATAAAGTTCAGTTATCACAGGCGGACTTCTTAGTTACTAATTTCTAAGTCTACAATCGTGCATAAATGAACTGTACTAAGAATAAGACATACATTTTATCTTAATGTCAATTTACATCTACGGTTAATTTCGTCTGTCTTGTTACTATTTGTATGGTTTTCAGATATGACAAATTTTAATTCGTAGTTCTGGCGGAAGATGCAAAACAGTAACACTTAAAACATTGAGTTTAAAATTATATTCTGGTTATAGAATTGTTTTATTGTATTTTCTTAGTGACAGTATGCACTATTTCAAAGATATATTGGTTTTTTTGTAACAGTTGAGTAATTATCAAAAGCCTTATTTATTTGGATTTAGTACAATAAAAATCATGGGCACCATTGGTTGTATGAAACTACTATCAACATTAAAAAATGTTCTAGTTCCATGCCTGCGTAATCAAAAGATTAATTTGACAGACACACGGGACATAAAAACTTAACGCCACTATATGAATATATATTCATGAACAGTAGACTTGAAAACTGTTTAACAACCATGAAGTTATCAGAATATAACATGTATTTGGGAGACAATAAACTGTTCAAACCATTCTGCTTTCTTAATTTCAGTTTGACCTAGTGTCCATTTCTTCAAAAAGTGGGATACCTTTATAAGAGCAAACTATGTTATTCTAAATGCTCTAATGATCAATTTACCAAATTCAAAATAGTTTTAGAGCTGAATTACATAATTCAAAGTAAGTTTTTTCCCATAATAAGACTTTATTTCAAACAAACTGTGATTAAAACTTTTGTTTCAAGTATTGACAACAAATTCTACTTTCGGTTTCGATCTACTTTCACTTTGAAATACAATAAATAACATAGATATACGTAAGCAATATTTGCATTTTATTTAGTTATTTGAACTAGATAAATGTCTATTTTCTTTGCAGTCAAAAACAGTGTTACTTATGATAACGGTCCTTTAAGTGTAACCAACAACCACATTTATGAAGCATGCATGATGAATTATGTAGCAATCTCCGTAAACAGAGATCCTGTAGCGCGTTGTCGTACTGGATCTCTTCTTTATCAATGCAAGGTCACGTCGGGATGAACTTTGTGTCGACCAATCAATGCGTAGCTTTCATCTAGACGAAAACACTATTAATCGCATTTTGATTTCATAATTTCTATTTTTAGACGAAGGTTTGCATGCTAATTTAACAGCGGTATTATTCACAGTCTGCGATTGGGTGGCTCATTTCAAATTGCGTGACGTTGACGATGTTAACAAGTTACGTATCATAACAATTTCGTCATGAATATTATGATGAGAAAAGGTCACCTGAACGTGACCCTCGTTCGGAAAAGGCCAGATCTAAATTAGCGAGTATGCGAGCGGAAATTTTTAGATCGGGTTTTAATCAGATTGATTATGTAGTGTCCTTCTACAAATGTGTACTATTCGTGACTATGTCTACTGGTTCGCGAGATTTGTGTATAAAAGTTGAAATACATTGAAAAAAAAATATTTTGCCGATTATTACCATGAAACCACATGAAACAGTATGTCTAACGTAGTTTCTGTTGCTAAAAGAAAATGAGACGATGTATTTGACGTAATTATAAAATCAAAATTATAGTTGTATAGTTGTAATTATAGTCATTTGTTACACAACATAAAGGAAACAAAAAGTCATATTTACGTGTTGCACGTGGTATTGTAATTGTATATTATCACGATTTACGTTTATCTTGGTTGTGTTTGCTGTGTTTAATTTGTATAATAAATCATCATTTATTGTGAGAACTAAGGCCATTTATATATCTGGAGAGACGATTTGACAATTTTAACGACATTATATAGTCGCAGCTGGTGCAAATTACCTGATATTTCAGTTATATGCAAAGATTTCTATTATTTTACAATATTTAACACAGTTTTTACTTAAAAAATGCAATTAATTCTCATTTGTGAGTGTTAGAACCAGCTGTGGCATTTAAATATACTGTTGTAACTCTTCATTTCCCTCATGTATTTTTTCTTCATCTCAAAATGATTACTTTATATTCGTTTGTTTGTGTTTTACGGCGCACCAACACAAAAAAGTTATATCGCGCCGAAATGAGTACTTTAATAAGACATGTTATCAATATCTCTAATAAAGCTATACTAGCGTTGATGCCAAGCTATAATGGAATCATGGTATCCACAGTATTAACTGAAATATTTTCAGCATAATTATGTATTTATTTAATAGAAGTTCGTTAAATGCCATAGCAATCTAACAACACATCAGCATAATTATTGCACATTATGTTAGTTATAGTAGAACATAGATTCCACAATAACAACAGTATCATGCGATAAAACATTTAAGGATCAACATGTTATTTTTGGAAACATTATTTCATGATTCGTTTATATTTGTGGAAAGCCGGGTTGTGTTTGCTGTGTTTAATTTGGATAATAATTAATCACTTATTGTGATAACTAAGTCCATTTCTATATCTGGAGAGACGATATGACAATCTTGACGACATTATTTTGTTGAAGTGGGCGCTAATTACCAGAAACATTTATTTTATTTTGTGACGATTTTCATTCTAGTACATTCTTTATCACAGTTTTTATTTGAAGAATGCATAATTATGCCATTTGTGAGTGTTAGAACCAACTGTAGCATGTAAAGATACTTCGTAAGATTTTTATGGAAATACCCCTAAGTTAAGTAGTAAACAATGTTTGATGATTCATATTTGCGAAGGACTGGGAAGGTTTCGACAATCGAATTATCAAATAAGTAAACAGTGTTGTTATTCTCAGGATAATTGTCATCTTAGTTTGAACTGTTGTTTGTTGCTTTTGTTTGAATTATCATGTAATTGGTCTTTACATTCTGTTTGTTCATATTAATTTGATTTTCAAACTTTCTCCTGGGATATCAATGAAAATTACAGAACGTGTTCATACGTTAAATTCCATCAATATGTTTGCATATTTACGAATGGCGTTTACATAATCTGGCAAAGTGACGGATACGCATCGGCACAACAAATAATTTTGACTCTATTCCAAGACGAAAGGCTGTTATCGAAAAGTTTTTTTTCTAGTACCGATATGTTTTGCATTTTGTTTGCATTTTTCACTAAATTAGATTAGTTGCGGAATAACTAGATGGAAAATTTGAATGTGCATTGCAAATTGGTATTTAAAGTCTGATTACTTGAGATCGTGTTTATTGTGTTTAATGTGGGTTCCACATCTGAAAAAAACTGACGTAGCTAGAGATGGTGTTGTACTCGTGTATACAAAAAAAAAGCTTTGTCTCATCTTATTCAGGGCTCGAATTTAACAAAAATTGGACTTGCATTTCTTTGCGAGTTGGTTTTATTTCAACTCTCAAATGAAAAAAGTGACGAAAAAGTAACTATGCACGGAACAAGGGGGTTATTGTGGGATAAAGAAAGAGTATCGAACATGTCTTTAAGGTGAATCTTCAATTGATGCTATCGATCTATCTGGCCGTTTCTAAGCTAATTTGAGCGTTATTAGTTCAGACAGGAATATTTTTGCGTCGATTTCAACTTGCGAAAATTTGCGATTTATAATAAAAGTTACTCGCATTTTTTAAAATATGCTCGCAATTTGCGAGTATACGAGCTTAAATTCGAGCCCTGCTTATTGACAATGATACATGTTGGTATTAATATGACATTGTACAATGTCAAATGTTCATTAGATAAGTCATTACGAGTACAAGTAATAGCTTAATTCTTTTAGAGTGCTCTCACTTCTATCGATTTGTCAGCGATGTTTTTGTATGACAAGGAGAAAAGAAAACATGGTTTTCTTAAGTCTAAAGAGAGATATAGGTAACAACATATTAGATTTAGATATTGTTAAACATTTTAGATACTATATGTAGTCTTAGATCCATAATAGGTATTACCGTAGAGTTCGAGCTTCCTTATTGTTGTTAGTTCGGAACGCTGATACATGTAACACATTTTCCCCCAATTAACATATATGAATTATGACAAACTCATTATAATACGAGTAGTTTAGTGTTGCGTGAGCAGAAAAGTATATAACATTTGGTATATAATTATAACAAAAATAGCAAAATTGATTTAGATGGATATTTTTGTTATAATTATTTTCGAAAGTATAGACACCGTAAAGCTAAACGTGACAGTGGCGGTATTGTAATATACGTAAAAAACTATCTTAAAAATGGTGTATCAGTTGTAAAAAATGTTCACGATACAATATTATGGTTAAAATTGGACAGCTCTTACTTTGGATTTGAATCTGATATATATTTTGCTGCTGTGTATATGTGGAGTGATAATTCTCCTATGTCAAATGTAATAGATGTAGACTTGTATGATTGTCTCCGAAATGATATTAATTATTTTGAATCCAAGGGTATGGTATTAGTATCAGGTGATTTTAATGCTAGAACTTCGTGTAAACAGGATTATATTTTGTGTGATAGATATATACCGGACATTGATGATGATTGTTATATAACCGATACTGTATTACCACGAATTTCTATGGACAAGGGGAGTAACTCTCAGGGTACTAAATTATTAGATCTATGTAAGTCTACATCACTTCGTATCATGAACGGTAGAGTAGGTTCTGATTTTGGGATTGGTTCATACACATGTTATAATAATAAAGGGTCGAGCGTAATTGATTATGTACTAATGAAAGACTCAAATTTTTGCCGCGTAAGCAACTTTGAAGTTCTTCCGTTTAATGAATATAGCGACCATGCACCTTTAATATTAGGCTTGTCACGCATGAATCCTGTTACCAATTTTAATACAGGGACAGAGACCGAGCGTATTAGTTGGAAATCTGAAGAGCGAGAGTGTTATAGAGCTGGTTTAATCGAGAAACTACCACAAATAAATGAATTAATGACAGGAGATAATATCAATGAGCTAGTAGAATCGTTCACAAAAATCATCCGAGAAGTTTCCGACCCTCTGTTTGTTAAACACGTGACTAAATACCCGAGGTTTCAATCCAATAACAAAAGTGATGATACTAAATGGTTCGACAATGAATGCCGTAACGCAAAACTATTGTACAAAAATGCATTGCGTATATTCAATAATTCTCGCTCAGAAGTAAATAGAACTGAACTTTGTCGATTGAAAACCGCCTACAAAAATTTAATTAAAAAGAAACAAAGAATCTATCGCTTTAATCGATGTAAAAATTTTGAATCGTTAAAGAAATCAAGACCTCGCGACTTTTGGAGGTATTTTAAAACACAACAACATACCAGCGCGACAAACGTACCTCTTGATGAATTTAAAAACTATTTCGAGTCAATGTTTGCGGATGTGAATCGCACTTATCACGAAAATTCCGAGCACTTCAACAATTCGCATGACTTTGATAACAACGAATCGTTATACGAGAACCTAAATGTACCGATAACGTATGATGAAGTCCGTAAGGCCATACAAAAAATGAAAACTAATAAATCACCCGGAGAAGATAAGTTATTGAATGAGTATTTTATAGAAGCTAGTGTCATTTAACGGAAATTTTCAATAAGATTCTCGACCAAGGCGTATATCCAGAGGCTTGGACCCGCGGTGTTATTATACCATTATTTAAGAAGGGAGGTAACTACTACGATGTGTCTGGGTACAGGGGGATAACTCTTCTGAGTAATTTTGGTAAATTATTTTCATGTATATTAAATAAACGCATATCTGACTGGGCGGAACAAAACGTGGCTATATCAGACGCACAGTTTGGTTTCAGGCCTGGTAGATCCACCATAGATGCTGTTTTTATCTTACAGTCGTTAATACAAAAACTAATAGGGGAAAACAAAAGACTATACTGTAGTTTTATTGATCTTAAACGTTGTTTTGATTCAATTTATCGACATGCCTTATGGTGGAAACTTCATAAATATGGTTTAAATGGGAAAATTTTGCGGATTATTCGAAATATGTACCAGTCTGTCAAATCATGCGTTAAATATTGTGATAACTACTCAGATTATTTTGATATTTCCGTCGGTCTTCGCCAGGGTGAAATTTTATCACCCATATTATTTTCTCTCTTTGTCGAAGATTTAGAATTGTTTTTACAAGATAGATTAGAGAGTGGCTTAACTTTAAATGATATTTGTATTATATTACTTTTGTTCGCAGATGACATGGTCATTCTCGGTCTGACCCCCGAAGATTTACAACTATCATTAGATAAATTACACGAGTATTGCTCTACATGGGGGTTAGAAGTTAACGTACAAAAAACCAAAATAGTTTTTTTTCGAAAACGAGGTAGTGTAAATTTACATGAACGATGGAGCTATGGAAATGAAAATATTGAAATTGTCGACAATTTTAATTATCTGGGGGTAACACTTAATTACAAGGGAAGTTTCGATCTAAATACTCAAAAATTGTACGGGAAGGGTTTAAAAGCCATGAATGTTTTGATATCAAACCTCAAACGGTATGAGACCAAGCCAAAGGTGGCTTTAAAATTATTTGATGCTTTTGTTTCTTCCGTCATAACGTTCGGTTGCGAAATATGGGGTTTTACTAATTCTAACCAACTCGAGACATTACATTTGAAATTTTGTAAAACAATACTAGGCGTTAAACAAACGAGTTGTAATGTAAGTGTCTATGGCGAACTAGGTCGTTTCCCACTACATATAAACCGATTCGTCCGAATTTTAAAATATTGGTATAAATTATGTTATAGTGATAACATTATTATTAAATCTATTGTTGAATCATCGCTTGATGACGTAAATAAAGGCCACGTTAATTGGTTTAGCAATGTAAAAACATTATTAGAAAAATATGGATTTCTACATATTTGGCATAATCCATATTCTATAAATATCAAACAGTTTATACCCATATTTAAACAGAGGCTTTTTGACGAGTTTTTTACAATCATGGTACAGTAAAAAAGAATCCAGTAGTTCTCTAAAACTCTACAATTCTATTAAAGACTCTTTTTGTTTGGAAACATACTTGAATACAATTATATCTCGAAAATATAGAACATATCTCACAAAACTACGTATATCTGGCCTTAATTTAAGAATTCAGACAGGTCGTTACTCAAACACCAGAGTCGAACGAAATCAGCGATTTTGCCAAATTTGTAATTCAATAGACGTCGAAGACGAGTTTCATTTTATTTTTAAGTGTCCTATGTATGACCATATTCGAAAAGATTACATAAAGAAGTTTTATAGAACTAAACCGAGTATGTTCAAATTCATTAATCTTTTAAACAGTAGTAATAAATCAGAATTAATTTCTCTTGCGAAATATATAGAAGAAGCTCTAATAATTCGAAATAATGTATTAACCTAAATCAATTACTTTAAATAAATGTAAATATATTACAAAGTTACATATTATAATAGTTTTGTTTTGATACTTTCCTATTACATCAATACTTGATGTGTATATTGTCATTGTCTATATGTTGTATTTATCTTTTGATTTAAATGTAATATAATCAGACATTTCTCTGATATTATGTCTCTATGTTTGTCATTGTATAATCTTGTTCACCCGTGTCATTGTAATTTTGTCATGTCTTGTATTATTGTAATATTTTCACGTCATTGAAATTTTGTGATGTTGTCTTATCATGTTATGATCGTTTTGATTGTGAAGTAAGCATTGTATTGTTATAATTGTTAATCACTAGAAACTGTATAGTTTTTGTGAATAAATGTATGTTCTGTTCTGTATAATTATAACCTATTAGTGCCATCATATGCGATACTTAACTTTTTGAAGGAAATAAATGTATATAATAAGATAAGATAATTAATTTCGTTCGAATTAAAAGTATCATTAATTGCTTTCGGCGCGATATGACCTTTCTGGGTTGGTGCGCCGCAAAACCCAAACAAACAAACAAACCAACAATATAACCTATAACGTCTAGTCATATAATAATCAGAGAAACCATTTGTTATAGACAGAGATTTCATAAATACAATACCAAGAGCTGTAAATCACAAAATGTTAAGTTACGACCAACATTTGTTTAATCAACATAACGTATGTCGTCTGACTGTAGTATCTGATGTATTTGAAGAATCACACAACAACGATTTAAAACTGAAATATGTTAGGCTTTCAGATATTGACTGTAGCTCTTATGAGAAAAGCTGAGATATTTTAATGAATGTCTAGTACAAACTATGCTCACTTGAAATGTTCATATAATTTATATGAAAATGATTGTTAAAAAGGGGGACTGGTAAACATAATAACTGATAAAAAGAAAGATGCATATGTATGACGTAAAACATAAAACTTTACATTGAAATGCTCGTCACATGGTATACATTTAGGTGCTTCCTCTCTTTTCAGAAGGTATGAATGTGTTAATCTGGTATGACCAATTATACTTCGCGTAATTACTATTTGATCTCTTATTCCACATTGTTTGCTATTTTGACTTAATCAACGTATTAGGCGATTCTGTGAGTTTATTATTGAACTAATGATATTACACAGGGCTATCGATCTCATTAAAAATGAGCTTTATAATTTCGGTTATTTAATTGACAACGAATTGTTTTATCAAAATAGACTTTTTACACAGTATTAAGTACTGAATTATGTAGTCAGCATGTTTCTATCAGAGAATTTAGCATTGCGTATGATGTTACTTTTGGTGTTTGCTTTGTTTGAATTTTATGAGGCGACGTCCGCTCCTTAAGGGTGCTTTATGTGCCTACCCCAATTTTACTTAACAGAACGTATTAATGTCTGAATCAAGAATGTAATAAAAAATTGCCAACAATACAGAAAGAGTGCTAGGTACAATGGATAAACTTGATATTCAAATTGTTTAAACAGAAGGTACTGCAAATATATTGCACATGACATTTCTATCGCTAGAAGTATATTGCTTCTGCTTACATTAACAATATTACAATTTGACAAAACCAATATGACAGAACATTCTAGCATTAGTGGTTTATAAGTGTATCCCTGGTACAGAAATAAAAATAGGAACGGGGAAAACCAATCATCTATAAGTACTTTAGAAGTAATTGAATTTCTGGTTCATCTAATGATACTAAGGGGACTCTGTGAGTTCATTAATAAATAAATGGTATTACACAGGGCTATCAATCTCATATAAACAAATGAGCTCTATTACTTTGGTTATTTATTTGGCAACGTACTCTATTATTAGAATGGGCTATTAAAAGAGTATCAAGCACTGAATTATGTAGTTAGTTTGTTTCTTTGATGTTACTGTTGATTTTTGTTTTGTTTGATTTTAATGTCTGTCCGCTCCATAAGGAAGTTACTGTTGTTTAAATAGGGTTTATAAGCATATTAACTAACTATGAATGTGTGTCATATAAGTGTTAGAGATTTTAATTGAAACATCAGTCAAATGGTTTGCCGAATCTTATGACAAAAAATCAAATATGAAATAAACATTTGCCAACAATGCAGAGAGTTCTTGGAACAATTGATTAACTTGTATTTAAATCGTTTTAGACAGAAGGTACTGCTAAAGTTCGTATAGAAAATAAAACTCTGTTATTGTAAACAATACAATTGGCTTTTTAAGTCAAGGGATGCTAAGATTGACAATACTATACAATATTTTAACATGTTTTATGAGTGTCTTGTTGGTGTAATGGTAAAGCGCTCTACCATTACAAGCATGATTGACTCACTTAGAGAACTTTTTCAGTCGGTACCATCATATGCAGTACTAAATTATCTGAAGGAAATTTTATTATTTTCTCAGATTCTTTATCTGTATTCCTGGCCATAAAAAATCGTGGTTCAGACAATATACTTATTAAAAATATCGAATTAAAATGACTTGATCTTCTACAATCTAAAACAGTACACCTCTGCTGGATACCAAGTCATATTTGAATACAATATTCAGTACTTGATTCTCGTTTAATAGACCATTCTAATATAACTCTATGTTACCGAACAAATAACCATAGTAATATAGCTCAATTGTTTAAATGAGATTGATAGCCCTGTGTTATATCATTTATTTATTAATTAACTTACAGAATCCCCTTAGTATCAATAGATGAACCAGAAATTCAATTACTTCTAAAGTACTTATAGATGATTGTTTTTTCCCGTTCCTATCACAGGTCGTGATCTTTATTTCTATACCAAGGACACACTTATATAACATAAATGATAGAATAAGCTGTCATATTGGATTTGTCAAGGAAATAATTGTTCCAAATGTAAGCAGAAGCGATATATTTTTAGCGCTAGAAATGTCAAGTGCAATATATTTGCAGTACCTTTGGTCTAAATAATTCAAATAACAAGTTAATCAATAGTTCCAATCACTATTTCTGCATTATTGGCATTTTTTGTTTACTCGGGGAGGTTATTCCCGTCCATAAAAATTTGACAACAATGTCAATTTTCCTCCATTAAATTTCCAAAAAATACATAAAAAAACATTTAAAAAAAACAAGCACTCCGTGTAATACTGTCTCTATTCCATGTCCAGTCCATTCATTGTATTTTAAAGACATTGGCCCACTAGCATAGCCTGGCTGTCCAAAACTTTTCTGCGCCTAAGCGCCCCCTTTTCGTTTTTTTGTCTGTGGGCAAAATAATTTTCGAAAATTCGATTCCCCTTCTTGTATTATTTAAGCGATGAGATTGGAGTTAGTTATTGTTTTATCGGCAGTGGTAGTCTGATTGACCTTGTACTTAATAAAAGCTCGTTGAACATTATTGCATTTGTCTTGAGTTACTTGATTATCTTCCTTATAGTAAGGTTCTATCATGGACCTTAGGTGTTCTGGTAGATGATTAATGTTGTCTTAAATGAGGATAGTTTCTGCTTCTCTAGGTCTTTTTAGGTGTTGATTGTGCACATATTGGTGAACTCACTACTAGAGACTGAAAATCTTGCCCAGACAGTGTCGTTTCATTACTAGGTTGACAACAAGTCGTAGTCAAGATGGACGACATTACTGCACCCAAAGCATTTAATATGGTTTCCTGACAGCCAGGATTTTCTGTTTCTCTTCCAATTATTGAACCGTACTTGTTAATTTTTACTTCGTTTTTAATACTTTCAATTTTCGTCTTTTTTTAATACTTTCAATTTTCGTCTCCAAATTCTGGCGTTTGTGCTTTTCCGCATTGAGCTGGTGTTGTACCTTGGCTACTTCTTCCGCAATTATGCGGGCGGACTGTCGGACTACCTCTGTACCAAAGTCGTCATCATCATAAGGTTTATGAAGAAGTTTCTGGTCTTGTGTAAGGGTAGGTGAGTTATGGTTATAGATAAGGGTCCAGGAAAGCCATGTTAGGTGTGCTGGACGCCGTAAAATAACCTAAAAAATGTGTTGACATGGCGTTAAACCCAGTATAAATAAAGTAAACATAATGTGAACAAGGTGATGTTTTAATCAAGATTACTAAATCCGCTGTTTACAAAACACCAAATAAATAGTGTGTCGGTAGCGTAGTTTACGTGACTGGAATATTGAAACATTGTGGTATGCAGAGACAAACGCGGCAAGACAAAACAATAAGATAAATGTATGTTGTTTTTACAACGTATATTCTCTATGACAATAGATTGCTTTAGCGCATTACTTAATCACTTATCACTCGCGCTGAAGTGATAGTAGAGATGCAACATAGTAATTTCATTATTGAGTAGTGTTAATTGATAGTGCTTTAATCAATTAGGTAAATGAGTTGCTGTTTCCAAACGCATTTTTATTACAATATGAGTAAAATATTAACAGGTTTAGCGCTATGAAATGTGATAATGTGTTTTTTGTGATGATGATGAACTGTTCATAAAAAATGATTTAACTTAGATGTTTAGATGTAAGAAATGGTAAAGCAATACACGATAACGGCTTTCACTACAGGTAAAATGGACATGGGTTTGTTTATCATAAGGGGGTGTTTGGATGTTTGCTAAGGCTACATGATGAGTTTTCCAGACTCAAGTTAGAGTATATTTAGGATCTTCCTTGATTCAAATAAAGCACCTATATCAAAACTAACATTGTCCATGGATTGGGAAGATTATAAACATTTATCTAGTACAAATGTAATTTCATACTATTTCAAACACCTCTAAGAAAAAAAAACTTCTATAATAAATGATTTTTTCTAAGATAATGTTAATGTTATTTATTGCATTTAAAGTGAAAGTAGTTCGAATTCAAAAGTTGTTTGGTTGTCAATAATGACATCGCAAAGCTCTAAATCTGTTTTGGATAATATTGTATTCAATGTTCATATCAAAACATTAAATATCGGAGGTGATCATTAAAGTACCCCCATTTGTTAAGAAATGGGAATTTAGTCAAACTTAAATTTAGGAAGCAAAATGATTCGGAGTGTTTCAGATGTACATTTCTTTTTATATTCACGGATTTATAACCGTATTAATGTCTGTTGTAAATGAATATACGATTTTGTGTAGTGGTTTTAATGAATAATACAATTAAAATCTTTTTGTAGGTCATAGTTCAAAAGTACAAAAGCTAAGTACAATGATGTTTTCATTGATATCTTTGTGTACATGCACAACCTGTCAGCATGTGATTTATATAGATGATTATTCTGTATACCCTTGTGAGTTTGCTATATAAGAAAAAATTCACAAGTACTTATACATGTTTCACTATTGTTGCTTTTTTTTGAAAGGTCATTCTCTTTATTCCTCCATGGAATCATTAAGACATTTCTCATTCAACAAGCAACATTCATCAATTTGGTTTGGCCAAATTGGAAATATTCTTGGTGGACTTTAACAGCTAGAAAGCAATTAAAATACTGTGTAGGACTAAAATCACAGCGAAATTATAATAAACTTGAACATATGCAATATTATTTCTGTATTAGTGACTGATATATTGAAATGGTATGGAAAAACAAACCTAATAATAAAGAAAGAGGTAAAACTCAATAAAGTTCGCTTTTTAGTAACTAATTTCTAAGTCTAAAATCGTGTATAAACGAATTGTACCGAGAGTAAGACATACGTTTTATCAAAATGTCAATTTACATCTACGATTTGTTTTATCTGTCTTGTTACAAGCAATGTTGGTTTAGTGTAAATTTGTTCTATTTGTATGGTTTTCAGATATGACAAATATGATTTCGTAGTTCTGGTAGAAGATGCAAAACAGTAACACTTAAAACATCGAGTTTAAAATTATATTCTGGATATAGAATTATTTTATTGTATTTTCATAGTGACAGTAAGCACTATTTTAAAGAAATATTGTTTGGTGTTTTTGTAACAAACAGTTGAGTAATTATCAATAACCTTATTTATTTGGATTAAGTATACTTGAATCAAACTCATGGGCGCCATTGGTTGTATGAAACTACAATCAACATTAAAAATGTTATAGTTCCATGCCTGCGTAATCCAAAGATTAATTTGACAGACACACGGGGCATAAAAACTTGAAGCCACTATATGAATATATATTCATTAACAGTAGACTTGAAAACTGTTTTACAACCATGAAGTTATCAGAATATAACATGTATTTGGGAGACAATGAACTGTTCAAACCATTCTGCTTTCTAAATTTCGGTATGACCAAGTGTCCATTTCTTCAAAAAGTGGGATACCTTTATAAGAGCCGACTATATTCATCTAAATGCTCTAATGTTCAATATACCAAATTCAAAATAGTTTTAGAGCTTAATTACGTAATTCATAGTAAGTTTTTTTTCCATAATAAGACTTCATTTCAAACAAACTGTGATCCAAACTTTTGTTTCAAGTATTGACAACAAATTCTACTTTCGGTTTCGATACACTTTCACTTTGAAATGCAATAAATAGCATAGATATATGTAAGCAATATTTGCATTTTATTTAGTTATTTGAACTAGATAAATGTCTATTTTCTTTGCAGTCAAAAAACAGTGTTACTTATGATAATGGTCCTTTAAGTGTAACCAACAACCACATTTATGAAGCATGCATGATGAATTATGTAGTGTCCCTATATAAGTGTGTACTATTCGTGACTATGTCCACTGGTTCGCGAGGTTTGTGTATAAAGTTGAAATACTTTGAAAAAAATATTTTGCCGATTATTACCATGAAACCACATGAAACAGTATGTCTAAAGTAAACGTAGTTTCTGTTGCTAAAAGAAAATGAGACGATATATTGACGTAATTATAAAATCAAAATTATAGTTGATCATATGTTACACAACAAAGAGGAAACAATAAGTCATATTTACGTGTTGCATGTGGTATTGTAATTGTATATTATCACGATTTACATTTATCTTGGTTGTGTTTACTGTATTTAATTTAGATAATAAATCATCATTTATTGTGAGAACTAACGCCATTTATATATCTGGAGAGACGATTTGACAATTTTAACGACATTATATAGTCGCAGCTGGTGCAAATTACCTGATATTTCAGTTATATGCAAAGATTTCTAATATTTTACAATATTTAACACAGTTTTTACTTAAAAAATGCAATTAATTCTCATTTGTGAGTGTTAGAACCAGCTGTGGCATTTAAATATACTATTGTAACTCCTCATTTCCCTCATGTATTTTTTTCTTCATCTCAAAATGATTACTTTATGTTTGTTTGTTTGTTTGGGTTTTACGTCGCACCAACACAGAAAGGTTATATCGCGCCGAAATGAGTACTTTAATAAGACATGTTATCAATATCTCTAATAAAGCTATACTAGCGTTGATGCCAAGCTATAATGGAATCATGGTATCCACAGTATTAACTGAAATATTTTCAGCATAATTATGTATTTATTTAATAGAAGTTCGTTAAATGCCATAGCAATCTAACAACACATCAGCATAATTATTGCACATTATGTTAGTTATAGTAGAACATAGATTCCACAATAACAACAGTATCATGCGATAAAACATTTAAGGATCAACATGTTATTTTTGGAAACATTATTTCATGATTCGTTTATATTTGTGGAAAGCCGGGTTGTGTTTGCTGTGTTTAATTTGGATAATAATTAATCACTTATTGTGATAACTAAGTCCATTTCTATATCTGGAGAGACGATATGACAATCTTGACGACATTATTTTGTTGAAGTGGGCGCTAATTACCAGAAACATTTATTTTATTTTGTGAGGATTTTCATTCTAGTACAATTTTTATCAGTTTTTATTTGAAGAATGCATAATTATGCCATTTGTGAGTGTTAGAACCAACTGTGGCATGTAAAGATAGTTCGTAAGATTTTTATGGAAATATCCCTAAGTTAAGTAATAAACAATGTTTGATGATTCATTTATTTTTGCGAAGGACTGGGAAGGTTTCGACAATCGAATTATCAAATAAGTAAACAGTGTTGTTATTCTCAGTATAATTGTCATCTTAGTTTGAACTGTTGTTTGTTGCTTTGGTTTGAATTATCATGTAATTGGTCTTTACATTCTGTTAGTTCATATTAATTTGATTTTCAAACTTTCTCCTGGGATATCAATGAAAATTACAGAACGTGTTCATACGTTAAATTCCATCAATATGTTTGCATATTTACGAATGGCGTTTACATAATCTGGCAAAGTGACGGATACGCATCGGCACAACAAATAATTTTGACTCTATTCCAAGACGAAAGGCTGTTATCGAACAGTTTTTTTTCTAGCACTGATAAGTTTTGCATTTTGTTTGCATTTTTCACTAAATTAGATTAGTTGCGGAATAACTGGATGGAAAATTTGAATGTGCATTGCAAATTGGTATTTAAAGTCTGATTACTTGAGATCGTGTTTATTTTATTTGATGTGGTTTTCGACATCTGAAAAAAAAACAACTAAGGTAGCTAAATATTGTGTTGTACTTGTAAATATAAATAATCTTTGGCTCGATCTTATTGACAACGATACATGTTGGTATTAATATGACATTGTACAAAGTTAAGTGTTCATTAGGTAAGTCATTACGAGTACAAGTAATAGCTTTATCCTTTGAGAGTGCTCTCACTTCTATCGAT
This sequence comes from Mactra quadrangularis, assembly GCA_025267735.1. NCBI lineage: Eukaryota > Metazoa > Mollusca > Bivalvia > Venerida > Mactridae > Mactra > Mactra quadrangularis. The sequence continues at coordinate 57,292,147 of CM046303.1, read as the reverse complement.
TCTTCAGCGATTTTTTTGTATGACAAGGAGAAAAGAAAACATTGTTTTCTTAAGTCTAAAGAGATATAGGTAACAACATATTAGATTTAGATATTGTTAAACATTTTAGATACTATATGAAGTCTTAGATCCACAATATGTATTACCGTAGAGTTGGAGTTTCCTTCTTGTTGGCTACTGGGAAACGCTGATACATGTAACACATTTTTCCTATTAACATATATGAAATATGACAAATTCATAATTATAATACCAGTAGTTTAGTGTTGCGTGAGCAGAAAATTATATAACATTAGGTATAAAATATAACCTATTACGTCTAGTCATATAATGATCAGAGAAACCATTTGTTCTAGACAGAGATTTCATAAATACATTACCAAGAGCTGTAAATCACAAAATGTAAGTTACGACCACCGTTTGTTGAATCAACATAACGTATGTCTGACTGTAGTGTCTGATGTATTCAAAGATTCGCACAACAATGATTTAAAACTGAAATATGTTAGGCTTTCAGATATTGACTGTAGCTCTTGATGAGAAAAGCTGAGATATTTTTAATGAATGTCTAGTACAAACCATGCTAACTTGAAATGTTCATATAATTTATATGAACCTGATTGTTAAAGGGGACAACATAATAACTGATACATAAAAGATGCATATGTATGACGTAAAACATATAATTAATATATTGTGTATTACTTATGGCTTACATACACAACATAGTTAACATCATTGTCATGTATAATCTATTGAATCCCATGACAGAGTGGACTGTAAAACTGTTCAAATAGATGTTTTCTTATTTATCGAACTATTTGAGACTGTATTATTTACATGACATCATTATTAAAAAAAGGATAAAACATTTGCATTGATGTGTATAACTAAAACTAAAGAATTGTATTACTATAAGCATATACCATTGTGTTACCAAGACATCATAACAAGAACAAAAACTGCGACGATGTTAAAATGATTAATGACAGACTGTCGTTTACCACATTTCCACATTATTTGATACACTACTGTGTATGATCAGATAATGGAAAAATAGGTTTCCTTTATTGAAGTAATAAATTGATTAATGTATAGTTATTAACCTTACTGACTCAGTGGTTGGTGATTTCTTACTGATAGCAGGATTGTTAAGTGGCTGTTTCTTAGTTCCTAAAATAGTTTTTTTATAATATAACATGAACTATATTATTATACTTTTCGTCCAAAGTACGCAGGGGTTTATCAATCCATTTATTAATCAATATTTTGACCTCTGTTGTAACCATGAAGACGTTTTTATTATGATTATATACCGTATTTGGTAAGCGCTTTCCATACAAAAGATACAAACATGCCTCTCGATTATATGGATAAAAATGTTTAAGAAAAGTTTTTGCAATAAAAAGTAATAGAATAAAAACAAGTGCACTCTAGGGACTGGTTATGAATAGTGGTCATAGTAGTCAAAACAACTGGCTTTACAAACTTTTTAATAAACTAATTAGAGACTGGGAACACTTGAGAGTCTGAAAGGGCATTCCAAGTTACTGTTGCCAAACGTAAATGTCCTAGATCGTTGACAGTAGACAGATAGTGATTGTGTCTTAAGGCAAAAAGCTAGACGTAGTATAAGAAAACATTTGTATTAGAGGTTTCAATGATGCAATAATAATAGTTCTGAGAAAACAAAGTAATTGATGGACGTACATATTATAGACGTCTACAAAACAAAAATAGACCACTTCATGACTACGATAGTAATTTGTGATCGAAGTGTAAAATAAGATTAGTAAATAGACAGGGCATTTAGGTTTGCATCTAAGAAAATAGTAAGTTAATCTAATTGTCTGGAAACAATCCGATTATTGCTAATATGATTACTATAGATTAGCATGCACTTACTATTGTCAGACGATGTCTGTGTCATGTCATTTTTACAGCTCACTAGCAACAAAATATATGTAATGACCAGTATTGAACTCAGTCATGATCACCTGGTGACACTTTAACTTGTAATGATGGTGAACGGCATGGATTACTTAAAGCAAAATGTGGCAAATACTAATAATTAAGTTATTTAGTATCCTCCTCAAACCACATATACATAAAAGTATTCATAAAATATACACTGTCTAAAAAGACAATTACCTACACCGCGAGGGAATGTTTATGCGCAATGATTATTTGTTTGTATTTATTACAAAAAAAATCATGAATAAAAGTCGGTTTTAAACGCTTGTATTTAAGTCCAATTATCAAAATTGGTTCTGGTTTTTGGACTGCAAAGAAAATATACATTAATTTTATCTTTTTTAGCACCTCAAATAAATAAGATTTTTAAATTAAATGCAATTTATGTTCAATAATAATTATTATGTTTATGTTTTTTAATGCATTTCAGAGTGAAAGTAGATCAAAACCGAAAATAGAATTTGGTTGCTAAAACTGAAACAATAGTTTCGATCACAATATGTTTAAGATGAAGTCTTGTTATAGAAAAAAAATGTTCCAAATTACATATTTAAGCTCTAAAACTGTTTTGGACCTGGTATATCGAACATAAGCGTATAAATAAATTTAGAATGCGTTAATAAAATTACCCCACTTTTTAAGAAATGGACCATTTGTCAAATTCAAATTTAGAAAGCAGAATGGTTTGAACAGTTTATTGTGTCTCTATTGCATGTTACATTCTGATAACTTCATGTTTGTAAAACAGTTTTCAAGTCTACTGTTGATGAAAATATCTTCATATAGAGGCTTTAATGTGAAATGTGTTCGGGAAAATATGAAAGTTGACATCTGTAAGAAGCGCAGTAAAGTATTAATTACCACTATGAGGAATAGGCAATATGTATCTACAAAATAATATATAGTTTCATTCATGGACGTTTATAGCAAACCGTGATACATAAACATTAAGGATGTATAAATAAACATCTTTTGTCTGGCTGAGGTATAATAACATAGGCCTAGTGTATTGCATGAATTGAGAATAATTTGTTTGTCAGAATATATTGACACAAGATCCTCAGTGAACACATTTGTTTCAGACGGATATTTTATCAATGGGATTTAAAGAGTTATAAATCATTCGTCATACGTTACGATCATTTATAACAGTTATATACCATACATAAAACAACTAGAGCGTCTTGAATTATTGTGTGATGCTTTATGAGCGAATTTATCTAACATCTTTCTGGAACCAGTGGTGCATTTCACAAAAATTCTTACGATAAAAATCTTCGTAAGTCAAAAGCAAGAAACATTAATAATATGGTCATGTTTTGGCTTATCAACTCCAAATATAATAGAATTGTGTAGAATATAGTAAACCGTTTGAATATCATATCACAGTTACGCATATTATCCGTCTGACTTTCAACTGCAAATTTATTGAAATTGACTTCCGAAAACATTTTGTCGTAAGATTTTTTGTGAAAAGGAACATACCATCGAATCACTAAACATTAATAATAGTTCCATATCTCACGGGGTACTTTAAGGTAAAAATTTAAACTAAGAGTTGACATATGCTTGTTTGAAAAATGGCATACTAATTATAACAATGAACAAGAGGAAAACAAAGAGGTACACTAAGCATTTAATGTCGACTTGTGTAAAAGTAAAGTGACATAAAATGATTGTATTGAATATCAGGATCAAGTATATGTTTTATCACTTCAAAATATTTAAAAAGACATTGTTACGTTAAACAGTTACTGAGGACCTCTAAGGCGAATCAAGTGTGACCAAATTTTAATATGATTAATAATAAGTATGGCTGTCTTTGTCTAGGTGCCTGTGATACTCGTTAAAAAACTTGTTGAGCCGAATCAAATAGACACAAGACAAAGTCCTATTACTCTCGCACGTCGTGTTTCAGTTAGTTATGTATGTTAAAAGCAGTTGTATGAAGACTTAGCTGAATAACCTAGTCTAAGTAAGTTCATTAACCTTACATGTTCATATTTAATACTATAAGCAATAGATAATTCCACTGTCTAGGATTTTGATTACAATATATTCGGTTGATGACATTCATATAAATAGACAATAGGATCAGTGACACGACAGAGGATTTGATATAATATCAAATCCCCCAAAAGACTCATATAATCATAACATTGTCAAGAAATAAATCATTGTTCTTTCGATAGTGTTTACGTTGCTTCAGACACTCCATATACGTATGTGTCTTGACGTTTACGTTATATTTTTCTACATTATTTACTTCTTTACGTTCAGTGTAATCAGTATCATGTAATTGTCTCGGGTATTTTAGAACATTTAGCCGAATGAAATTCTCATTCGTGTATTCATGTATTAACCAAGAATTAGACTTTCATTTTAACGAGATGTCAATGCCATCTACGGTTGCATTTATCTCGTAAAAGTAATGCTTATTTGTATGGTCAGATATTACGCAAATTCAAAATTCTAAATTCCGACAAAAGATGCTAAATATAAACATTGAGTTAAAAACATATACTGCGTATTGAATTTTCTAAATGCGAAACAAAAACCTTTTGTCTCACTCTTATAATCCATTTGATTCGAACATTTTTTTATATTTAAAATCACAACTTCACGATGTTTCTGAATCAGAGAAAATATATCAAAATTTAACCAGAAACAAATTACGGTTGCGTGATTACACCATATACATTACATTAGAAATGATTAAACGTTGATCAGTTGCGAACTAAAAGCGATAACCTTGAGAAGTTTTATTTCTCATACGATAGGAAAATATATATTATTAACAAGTTAATCGAATTTTTCTTTAAGCTCTAAATGAAGATTTGTTTTACAGATTGCTGTTTATTTAGCTTGGTTTATAATGATTTCCTAGCTTGATTGTGGAACGACTTATTCACCCCCCCCCCCCCCCGTAATAAGCTCTTTGAATAAGCTTCTTGCTCAAGGAATAAATGTGTATTTGTACAAAAACATCAATCATAAATGTTTGGTCTTATAATCAAAACATTGTTTGGTGCTTAGACGAAATATGTGATCGCAATTAACAACACCATTGTGTCAGGGGTTGATACTTTCGCAAGTTTAATTCAACTACCTCAACTACTGATTTTTTATAAATTTCAGAATAAAGGCATTTAGATAATACAAGAAAATGGAGACTAAATCTACTATTTTATTCTTCCCATTTAATGCTTTGATTACACAAGAGCTTCAAGGCGCTGTTGTAATGAACAATCCATGTATATTCCTCTTACTAAGTCATTCACTTACTAATCATTTGCAGAACAGAACAGAACTTTATTTTCTCAAATTACAATGTAATACATGAGAACAAAAATGATGGTATAAACAAACATATGAATATAATATATAAAGTAACAAAAAAATAGCGTTCGCGGATATATGTAATAAACATTTTATATACATGTATAGTTCGTTTCTTTCCCAACTGACCGGTCAAACCATGAACAATCCCACGGTGATTTCGTGTTCTTTATTTAATACTCATGATATTATGATAGTGTGTATTCAATCATCGTTAAATTAATCAAACTTCGTCAGTTGGGCATATTAATCAGTGTAATGATTATAATGGACGATTATATGTGATGCTACAAAGCTATATACCTTTTAACAGAGTAAATTAGAATGCATTCCGCATAATTACGCGCAGAAGACTAACCTGAAGGAATTGATGTAAACTTGTTTTTTTATATAAATTGTTCTGGTGTTATATTTTCTTCGTTACATTATTGCCAATAGCGCAAATGAGAGTGATTAGAACTAGATGCTTGTTGTTGCGCTACAGTACATTAATGTGCCTCTAGACTGTAATTTAAATAAACACAGTAAAATTGATGAAAATGGTGTGGAAATTGCATATAATGATCCTGTGTTTCATTTAATACTGATTGAAATATGACTTTGTCATGGAGTTGTCTAATCAGGTTCAATTTGAGACAATGATGTAACAAAACTTAAAGTTCTTTTCCTCTCAAGTATTAGGTTTACAATATTATGTAAATATCCAGAGGCTCTTGAAATGTTGTGTTTTGAAATACTGTACTCTCAATGTTTAGTTCCGATTAAAGCACTATATACAATATTTAGACCATATTATGTAAATCATATGAATATATTTTGATGGGTTGTTTTAAAATTGAAATTTTCCCTCGATCCAAAAGGAAAAGAAACATATCTAGTGTCCATTCAACAGCTTTCACATATTATATTTCTATAGTAATTAAAAGCTATCAATTTCTTAGAACTCTATGGTATTACAGAGTGAATCTCGTTATGCGTTCTTAAAGGTCAATGTCACCTTACAACCGTACAGCCACTGTAGTTATCAATATTGTTAGTCAAAGTTTAAAGCACAAATATTGTAAATGAGCTCTTTTACTACGCCTTCATAATTTTAGTTAGATCGATCATCTGAAATTACTTACGGCTATATACATTATAACAATACAAACATTTCACTAGTGGTATGTCGTTGAACCTAAAGAAACTACGAGATTAAATACATTAGCAGTTCTAAAGTGCAGAATGTACAACAACAAAATATAAGTACATTATTACTAAAACAAGGCTTAGAGATGCTCATTTCGTGTTACAATGACATAACAGTGTTCAATGGCGCAATAAAGTGATGTTTATCACGACCTTACTGTTCAAGATCGTCGAGTTGATTTGTGATCAGTTATAAAAAAAAATGTCACTGCAATGCACGGCTTTATTTGAAATACTGTCACAAAGAAAAGCTTAAATTTACAATCTACGTTCATGGTGTAATTATGTACATAATTGAATTTTCACTGTGAAATAAATGGCGTGACAGAATAATAACTTGCCTTCCATTGGTGTTTTATTACGCATGTTTGTTATGAACTGTCTAAATAAAACCGTTGACGTCATTTGTGTACTGACTGTACTAATAATTGAAAACATAACACACTTAAAAATTTGACATCCATATAATTATCACTTATGTATCATTTATATGTACTTTATCAATTATTTTTCTTCTTAAGAAGATAATGTATAAACGGCATTCGTGTACCTAATTATCTAATCTCAAATTTTAAAACTTTTTTATAGCCGCCCGGCTAGCTCAGTTGGTAGCACGTAAGTCTACTGATAAAGGGGTCGTGGGTTCCATTCCCGGGCGGGGCATACTTTCGTGGAGCTTGGTCATGAAATTAATTATACGGCCATTCTCCATCCTAACAATGATTTTTAATTATGTAGGGCAGTTGTCAGTCACTGACAAAAGTATGCGCTTAGTAGTTGGTTAACAGACTGACCACAGTTATATGACCTTAAAAATGTATTGCTACGGCGTTAAACCCAACAAAAAAAAAACAAATAAGACGGTTTAAAGCATAGTTTACTTCCAATCTCCGTAAACAGATATCCTGTAGAGCGTTGTCGTACAGGATCTCAACTTTCTCCGTGGAAGGTCACGTCGAGATGAACTTTGTTTCGACCAATCAATGCGTAGCTTTCATCTAGACGAAAACACTATTAATCACATTTTGATTTCGTAATTTCTATTTTTATACCAAGTTTTGCATGCTAATTTAACAGCGGTATTATTTACAGTCTGCGATTGGGCGGTTCATTTCAAATTGCGTGACGTAGACGATGTAAACAAGTTACGTATCATAACAATTTCGTCATGAATATTATGATGAGAAAAGGTCGCCTGAACGTGACCTTCGTTTGAAAAAGGCCAGATCTAAATAAGCGAGTATGCGAGCGGAAAATTTTATATCGGGTTTTAATCAGATTGAGTTTAGTTCTCAATTACCATTGGTTAGCTAAGCTTTATTTTTATTTTACAATAAATGAAATATGTAATTAATTGTTAAAACTTGTTTTCAATTAACATGATAATTTATTGTTATGTTTTATTATTGCTGTAATTATTGATTCATTACAGATTATCTGTTTTATGTTTTCAGATTAACAAATCTGCACAGACCATTCTAAAGGATATGAATACCATAAATATGGCAACCTTACAGTGGACGTAATTGATTTAAGGAAATCAAAACAATTCAAGATGTCTCGTGAAAATAATAACTCATTTGATTACTTAGTTGCCTTAAAGGACATACAACATAACTTCTTTAATGTGTCATTCAATCATACAACATTGAATCGTGCTGACATGTATGAAGTACCGGTGTCTCTAGTTGTCATATTAGCTATTCTTTACGGCTCAATATCAGTCATTGCCGTCATAGGTAATGGTCTAGTTATTTTAGTGATAGCTAAAGACAAGAGGATGCAGACTGTTACTAATATTTTCATAGGTAATTTAGCCATCGCTGATGTTATTATTGGATTGTTTACAACACCATTTCAGTTTCAACCAGCATTGTTACAAAGATGGGATTTTCCTGATATTCTGTGTAGTTTAGCTCCTGGTTTTAAAGTACTCTCTGTGAGTGTCAGTGTCTTCACCCTCACCATTATATCATTAGACAGATATGTTGCTGTAATGTATCCATTAAAAGCTGGATTCTCAAAGACAATGGCATTATGTTGTCTATTAGTAATTTGGGGGCTAGGATTAGCTTCGAGTTTTCCAGAAGTATATTTTCATAGAGTATCATCTGAATTTGATGAAAAATTGCTCCAAGAGATTCCATTCTGCCGTCCAAGGTGGCCATCTAAAAGTTTTGGAAAATACTATCAAATATACTTGTTCTCAGTTCAGTATATTCTACCATTAGTTATAATTTCTTTCACATATACACGAGTTGTATGTCGTATCTGGGGATGGAAAGCACCAGGAAATACTATAGACAGGGAAAATGTACGACAGAGAACAAAGAAACGTGTATGTATGACTGTTTTGTTATTTAAAACAATGTAATATTATGTACATACAGACAGACTACTGTTAGGTCATTTTAGAGATATGCTATGATAGCTGATATAGAACGCTTATATAATACATGTAAGAACATGTTTACACACATAATTGCATTACGGTCATGTGTATTATGTAAGTACTCCAAACAGCTTTTTTTTCTCTCGATACAAACCCTGTTGGTATAAAACCATAGTTGACATTTAAGCATAACAAACCTTTACAATTAAATTGCTATCGTCATATTGCTCAATAATATTGATATGGAAATCAATTTTGAGTTATGTAGAATTTGATAAACCCTGATTTAAGTCGGTCGATTTTAATAAACTTTGCTGTAGTTTGGAGTCGAGTTATAAGTCTGGTGCCATGTTTTAGGGACCAGTAATAGAGCATGTGTATTTTTCAAGCAATTTTGTTTCAAACGATTCTAACGTATTCGCATTGATAACGTTAAATCACTATGTAGTATATTAGGTTCTTTAAAAGCGATGTGCATAATTGCTTCCTGTACTTATTAATTGTTCAGACGACATCCAATTGGCATCAATGTCCTTGTCTGCGACTTTGAACAGTCTCACTATCCTTTGCAAGTGTGTAATAAACTAAATATCTTAAGTCTGAAGCCTTATTGTAATTTCTACACTATCTCTTCACTTGAAATCTTGACTTGATGTCACGTGAACCAATGTGACATATTGATAGACATATTAATTGACCTAGGGTCTCAATAAGTTATCTTGTTCCGGCTGTAATCAAAGTAAATCGCTTAGTCTGAATCTTGGATTACGTGTGCCAGACGTTAACATTGCCGATCAGACAAGTCATTGTAGTCGATAGCTACAAAAAAAATCAGAAATGGGCGGTAATACGTTTGATACTTTATTTTCTATGGCCCGCACATTAGTTCAACAAGGTGATGCAGATTTAAACTTCTGTATTTCAGTATTTGTAAAGTGATATTTTAATTACCACTTTGTCCTAATTTCTTCGTTTATTAATTCGTTTTTGGAATACGACGACAATAAGAAATTCATTCCTTTTTTGTTGAATCCTTGCCTTAAATAGTTTAACGTTCGAGGAGGTTATTTTCGAGAACATCACATCTTTTTATATTATAAGTGTTTTATTTATCTAGTACAATGCAACGGTACTGTGCTCGCATTAGTTTAACATGTTTTAATTTGTTTGTGTTTTGACGTATATTTTTCGATTTAAAAATACAGTGTTTTATATCATACTATACAATTTGTTGATGTTGTAAAATAAAGCACAAACCTTAGTATTGATGTGCTTATTAGATATCGCGTGCTAAAGAATCTTATATTTAATCATAACACGCAAAACTCGTACTTTTTTATTATACAACAAAAGATAACTGTTTGCTGTTTCTTAAAAATACAAGTAATTGTAAATATGAAACAAACTTCTCGTACATTGGTTAAATAATGGCCATAAAACATGATCTGTGATTTCATTTTACTAGTAGAAAGTAGGACATTTAGATAGTGACTACAGATTCTTTGCGTGTATATATGTCTATAAGCATTTCTATATTCACAACCAGGCTACTTAGCCATCCATATTTACAGCCGAAGTCAAAGCATTAGATCTTGCTTTAACATACATATCAAATAGTTTCAATAAAACAATTATCATTTTCTCAGATTCTCTATCTGTATTATTGGCCATAAAAAATTGTAATTCAGACAATATTCTTATTAAAAGTATCGAGTTAAAATTACATGAAATTTTAAAATCTAAAATAGTACACCTCTGCTGAATACCAAGTCATATTGGTATACATGGAAATAAAAAAGTAGACATTTTAGCAAAAGAATCTTTAAACCTTCAACCAATAGATATCAAATTACCAAGCAGCGACTTCAAATATTCAATCAACACGTTAATTAAGTCAAAATGGTAATCAATATGGAACAATAGTATTTTTAATAAGTTACAAGACATAAAGCCAACCCTTGATTCCTCTTCGTCAATAATATTTTCTAATCGCCGAGATCAAATAGTGATTACGCGATGTAGAATTGGTCATACCAGATTAACACATTCATACCTTCTCAAAGGAGAGGAAGCACCTAAATGTACACCATGTGACGAGCATTTCAATGTAAAACACGTTCTCCTTGACTGTCAGGATCTTAAATACATCTGTGACAAAACTTAACTTTTTTGAAGGATATAAATGTATATAATAATATATAGAGCTTTACATCAATAATATCGTTTGAATAAATAGTATCATTGATTGCTTTCGGTGCGATATGACCTTTTTGTGTTGGTGCGCTGTAAAACCCAAACAAACAAACAAACAGACCAGGCTACTTAACTTTTGTTAAAATTCCAACTTTTCCAAACTATGACGTTCATAAAAATTTATTACGTTTTATTATTCATTGTCTGGGTGTAACAAGTAACACTTATACTAACCTATTCAATTTTATAGTATAATATTACAGTATCTAACCAGACGATTTCTCTGAAATAGTCGATGATCGAGAGAGTATCTAACCAGACGATTTATCTAAAATAGTCGATGATCGAGAGAGTATCTAACCAGACGATTTATCTAAAATAGTCGATGATCGAGAGAGTATCTAACCAGACGATTTCTCTGAAATAGTCGATGATCGAGAGAGTATCTAACCAGACGATTTATCTAAAATAGTCGATGATCGAGAGGAATAAAGGGGTTATAGAAACCTTAAAAAATTATCATTGCTTGATGAAAGAGTACAGATGGGATCTGATTTTGAAAAATTTGTTTCACTAAATTGTAAAGAAACTAGAAAACGTGACGCCTCTTGATGCTAAACAAATCACTGGTGATACTCAACAGATACTTGTATGTGATCAATAATGGTAAAAACATGTAATATTGAAACAGTAATGGAGCTAGATCTATTGATATAAATTCTAGACGCTTTCATGGAATGGATTTATCATTCATGAGTTTACTTTTAATATAATATTCGGTTAGACAGAATTAATCTCTGAACTTTCGTCACATCACCTGCCGTTAAAGCTGTTATTTTACTGATTTCAACAACAAAATCAAACATTTTGGTAGCAGTGAATCATTGTTCTAATGGTGACAATTTAAGTGCAAATGTAAACGACTATACTTTTTCTATCAAACCTACACTGGCAGTAACGATATAATTTTCGTTAGTGCATTTTGTGATTTTTTTAGCCTCTCATGATCTGTAAGTCAAAATTGCCTATAACAATATTAAATTCAAACTATTTTCATTAAATTCCACTGACAGTTTTAATTTTTTTAAATGTAACCATTTTGGACCAGTAGATTTTATTTCAAAACATTATTTTTCATTTATGAATATTTAAACAACAGTGATACATTGTTTTATGTCAAGGAAATATTCATTCAAATAGTTTTTCAAACCAATCTGATTAAAACCCGATCTAAAATTTTACCGCTCACATACTCGCTAATTTAGATCTGGCCTTTTCCAAACGAAGGTCACGTTCAGGTGACCTTTTCTCATCATAATATTCATGACGAAATTGTTATGATACGTAACTTGTTTACATCGTCTACGTCACACAATTTGAAATGAGCCACCCAACCGCAGACTGTGAAAAATACCGCTGTTAAATTAGCATGCAAACCTCGGTCTAAAAATAGAAATTACGAAATCAAATGTGCTTTCGTTTAGATGAAAGCTACGCATTGATTGGTCGACACAAAGTTCATCTCGACGTGACCTTGCATTGACTAAGTAGAGATCCAGTACGACAATGCTCTACAGGATCTTTGTTTACGGAGATTGTTTTCAAACCTAATCTGTAATGTAAAATAATGTAACATGCATATGACTCAATAAACATTTATTTGTATGCATTAAAACGACAATAAAGACGGTATTAGTAATAATTAAATTTATTTAACATAAAATAATTGATCGATTATTTGTCTGTCCGAAGTTTCATAGTTTTAAAGGTATTGTTCTTTATTTATTGTTTTTGTCGCCCACATCAGGCCACTTTAAATCTCGAATGTAAGTTAGCATTGTCCCAGCTGCCGATAAAGGATGTTTATGTAAAAATACAGACACGTAGGAGTCGAATAGTTGTGAATCGCTTGAAAGATTTGAAGATAAATTGACCAAACATAATGACTTTAAGAGTTAAAAACTGCGTAAAACTCAACAAAACTGGCATAAAACTAACCAAATCAAACTTAGACCAGCTGAGTTATTTGGACCAATTAAACCTAGACTTAATAAAACGACGTCTGCCGGCTGTTGTTGTGATTGATGAAATAACAAATTTGTCTATATTAAGGTTGATCGAAAGAAATGAACGAGTTATATGGATGCATGTCTGGCCAGTTGTCATGAAAGCGTCAGCTATTTGTTAAACTGTCAACCTTGTGCCAAAAGTAATTGTTAGTTTGATAGTAAGAAGCCGATGCTATTGGCCAAATTGGTTGCTCGACCATTACACTATGGAAAGTTACTCAATCATCTGTCACGTTTTCGTCAACACACGACGTAGTTATTGATTAAATTGAAGTGCAATCAGTGGTCACCAATATAGCACCAAAGAATCCATTTTCTTTCATGCTTTACGGTGAAATGCTGTGTTATACGATGAAAATAAACGATGAAAATATCGGTTTATATTTTCACTACGGTGAAAATATAAAAAAATGACGGACTACTTTTTCAAGGGAGACAGACAAGCTAGAGCTATTTCAAACATCATATAAGCAAGTTCAATGGTGACAAAATGCATTAGATGATGCTGGAGATGATATAAACAAATCCAACATATCCTGTTGCTAACTAATTTTTAAAACGAAAGTCTACAAATTTAGTCGACACAGCTTCAGTCCAGATTACACGGCAATCACGCGACTGCGTCATGGAGATTTTTTGAACATAATTGGGGTCAAATGCGAGAGTTTCGTGCTTTTAATGAATAGTTTAATACTGGTTTTCATGAGAAAATTCATTACAAATATTAGAATAACTTACGTCACCATTCAAATCCAGCGAGGAAAAACTCAAACATATCTGAACGTTGACTGTATCAAAGCTGCATCGTGTTCATTGCTATTGGATTCCATTCGTTGATTCATTTGACGAATATCCAGTCATTATACGGTAAATACAAAGGTTAGCTAGTATTAATCCAAGCCAATCAGTGCATAAATTAGATATAATGAACTGGCTTAAAAATCATCGGCTTTCTTGAGTCTTCGCCATTTTGACAAATCAATGACACATCCCTTCAGTGCGTAGATCTAGATTCTATGTGTTTCCTTACATTATCCGTATATCCATATCATAATTGTGAAACATGTACTTTCCAGTCGCTTAATAATATCGTTTAAATCCTTCCGTTTACCGCGTAATATGACATCACAATAAAAACTGTATTGATTTAAAATTCGCGTAGTGCAACTCAGACGTACTGTAAACACACTTACATTGACATTGACTGTTCATGCAGTACACATTTGTCTCCATCCGCGTAAGGAACACGATTTTCGAGTTTAAAATTGTTTTCCCTCATACTTCTTTACCGCAACAAGCATGGATTTATTAACTTTGGATGGGTAGTGTCTTTAGAAATGAACGATTATATTACAATAAATTATGCACACTGGAACTACTTATTTTCGCTCTATCACATTAATAATGAGTCATACGGTCTGTCCATGAACTGGCACAGGTAGAATCTAGATGGTCTTGCATCATTTTCAGGTGAACAGCATGAAAGAAACAGAAAATTCGCCGATTTCGGTGTAAGATCGATTTATATTTCACTTTGTGAGCTCAGAAAATGACATTTTCACTCGTGGCTACGCCACTCGTGAAAATATGTTTTCTAAGCTCACTCGGTGAAATATAAATCGATCTTACACCAAAATTGGCGAATATCCTCTATGAATTTGTTAGAGTGACGTATGATTGGCAATATATTATTCTGTATATATCAAAGCACAAACGATTGAAATTTATCATCGAAGCAGTTGATAAACCGTATGGTAGTTTAGCCGAAGTAAACAGTTTCCCTACTTTTTTAACGTTTACTGAAATTTTACTTTACTGTAAATATATGCGGGCTGTGTGATTGACATTTTTATTTTATTCTAACGTCAGTGCGTTATGTCAACGTTAAGATATACAGGCACTTATGTCATTCACAGTTAGAAATAATTCTCCTCAAGAACGAAAAAGCTTACAAAACATTTTATTGTTCATTCAATATGTAAATCATTTTGTATAGGGGATGATTCAAAACATGATTTGCAATGTCAAAAATATTTGAATAACAACCATTCTAACCTTTGTTAGTTATTAACTCCCTTACATATGAATTCATAGTAATTTTAAATGTGTCCATAAATATTCTTTGTTGACATTATTTAAATATCTAACATGATAAAAAAGTTTAGAAATACAACGTACACATTTTGTAAAACTATATATTTCTATAAATTTTCAGCAGCCGTAATTCATTTAGGCCGTGAGCCAGATACACTTTTGCTCCCCCCCCAGGGGGAATTTTCAAGACCCATTTTTTTTTATTCCCCTATCTATCCTGAGTACAACAGTACAAAGTTTGCAAGTTTCCAGTGGGGCATTGCTGAGAAAATCAACTTTTAATTGTATAGGTATATAGCAATTTTTGTTCTATTTTTATCGATTTATTTTTGCAAAAACCATTAAATCATGTTTGCAACACCAAGTTCTCTTGATATTGTTTGTCAATTAAGAAGAAAATGTGTCTTTTGTGTTTTATATAGGAAATTGTTGTTGATACTGAGCTCATAAGTACCTTAAAATGTAAGATACGTTACTGTGCCTTTGCGCGCAGACTATGAAACATAGCCACATAAAGTAGTCATAATACACTTGCTTTTTAAGATATAAAATCTTGTTTATGTAAGAATATGATTTTTATCTTGTTCCTCAGAAATATTAACTTACACTAAGCTCATAAACTTTGTCGCCAAGAGTGTTGAAACATACATAACCATAAAAAAATCCATTTTTTCAAATTAGAAAAGATTTCATACTTGTAAAATATTTTAAAACATAAGATCAGATATAAATATATATGAAATAAAAACGATTGTCATTAAGTATTCAATGACATTTCATTAAATTTCAAACTTCAAATTTTCGGGTAGACATTTAAACATGAAACATACGTGACCATGGTTTTTCAACTAATGTGCAATATCTTAGTTGACTTCACGTTTACTAATTAGTCTCTCTAATAAACTCTTCATTTATGATTACTACTTTTGCCATTCCTCAGGATTGTCTAGAGATAATACTGTCAAAAGTATCAAATATAACATACGTGATGTAACATACATTACCGTTAAAATGATATACCGATCTTACAGTGCGGAGAAGGGTTAAACGATTACATATTAAAAATTGGTTTACACCAAAAATGTTATCCACAATGAATGAAGTCGTTATTATCTCATTGAAAAATAAATGACATCTTCAACCAGACTAAAAAAAAATGAAACTTTGTGCATCTCAATGGCTTTGATAAATTAAACTATGAAGATTTTTAACCATTGCATGCAAAATAAGCATAGAATCCTTCATAGCAATACTCAAATCGATATTTTTGCAATTCATTTGTTACTTCAATTCTTACTAGATGTAACCAAATCTCAAATGTAACCAAAGCGTCCTTTGTTCGCTTCTTATTCAATAAAACATGGTTTTATGAATTGTAACATACGTTACGTTTGGTTAGGTATGTTTCATATGAAATGTATCATAGTTGATGCTTGTTTGTTTGCTTGTTTCCCAATGTTTCGCTTTTTTGGAAACTTGAAACGTTTAAGCTCTGAATGTTTCTTTTATACCATGTCTTTAGTGTAAAGGAACACAAATGTCTGTTGAATTTAACAGCAGCGAAATAATGTAGTTGGACTTTTATAAACACACGTAACCACAAGTTGTTGTAATTCCTTACAACAAAAAACAGCACAATTTATGTCCGAATTTATTTTTTGTCGTAGATGAACTTTAATACATCGCGGATGATTTTGTTGCAGAAATATTTAAGGGAACATGGTACATAAGCATGGTACAACAAATTGATAACGATAAGGAAGCAAACACATCGTTCATGCAACAACGCCGATCTCTTATCTAATGGCAAACCCTTGAGGATGTAATTTTGGGTGACAAATGACTTTTTATAAGAAATAAGTGTGCCAATACCTAATGGAATAATATAGGAGAACGTTTTGATTTTTTGTTTCAAAGTGATTACTACATGAACTTTGAACACAATTGATCTGTTACGCTTTTCTGAGACTAATTTGTAACCTTTAAACTCTTAATTTTAACATGTTTCCCTTAATTTTGAAGGCAATCCTTATTGATGTAATTAACAGTATTTAGATATGACATAGTACATAGAAAATAGTTTGTGCTACAATTAAATTATTTAAACTGTTGTACTGGGAGTGACAGATAAAATTGGGATGCGATATTTTAAACAGTGTTGTTGTAACATACGTTACTACCTATTTCTTTCTTAAGGCATTCATAATTATGAACTTTTCGGTGAGTTAAGTATATAAACTTTTAAAATGTATTCATTGATTTTGTCTGTTCACGGCTATGGTACTTGAGTTTCTTTCGATTTTTCCAAGTTTGAAAGTCATTGTTTCAAGGTTTATAAATGTATTTCTGTAATTTTCCTTAAGTTGATCTAAAATTTAAGTCATATTTGAGCGAAGGGGCGTCCTGAATTTATTATTTTGAGGTAAATGTATTTCCAGTATCAACCATTTGCCTTCCTAAAGTGCTAAAATCATAGACAAACATACAAATAAAGAAGAAAAAATAAAGTTTTATTAGTGTGGTCCGTATAGAAACATACGTTACCATAAAAAATAGGTGCTTTTATTCAAATATGTGTAAAATTTATTTAGTCTGACTAACGAATGACCCTTCCCGTAAATACTTTATTCATTTGTCCATCTTGTAAAACTTTAATTGATAACTGAAAGTTATCATTAAAATCAAGAAATAAAAATATATAAAGTGGAGATTTCCTTTATGGCTGACATAAGAGAACAGAAAAACGATGCACTTGATTTGTTTCTATTTTTAGTCTTGCCAACACGAAAGTACTCTACCTGTCAAGTGGCTCTCTAGAAATAGCAAGAAATAAGGAACGCCAATCATTGTTTTATTTATTGTTTTAGAAAAAATGGCATGTTCAAAACTAAACTAAGAACGTAATAGGAAAAAGCACCATTTTTGTGTTGAAAAGAGGTATGAAAAGAGTCCCTCAACATCCCTGCCTCCTCACATATTGGTGTTAAGAAATCACCACACTGCTTAGTATCGGAAATGCACAGTCCTGAATGACGTTACAGGGTAACCCAAAATCCAAATCGTTGTCAAAAACAAAATGGCTTCGTAATTAAGATGTGTCGAAATAGAATACCGGAGGACAGTAATAAGAACATTTTGGCATAGAAAATGGCCATAGGGGGTCATGAAGTTCAAATTCCCAGAACTCTGTAAAGCCCCTACAAAACTTTGCAAACTTTTATAAGTGAATTGCAACTACCATGTGGGTTAAATAATTATACCATAGATAATTACTTCCAGGAGGAGCGATGTCATATACTGGCTTTAAAAGCACTTATGGTTTTACCGGAAAATGAGAATGAGCGATATTTCAAAGTCCCATAAATCTGTAAAGCCCCAACAGAACTTTGCAAAGCTTTTATCAGTAAACTGTTACTTTCATGTGGGTTTAAAAAATATACAATAGCTAATTATTCCCAGAAAGGAGCAATGTCTTAAACTTGCTTTAATAGCACTTATGGTTTAAACCAAAAATGAGAATTGGCGATATTTCAAAGTCACATAACTCTGTAAGGCCTAAACAGAACTTAATAAACTTTTATCAATGAATGACTACCACGTTAATGGGTTAAGCAAATCATACATTTGAAAATTCCCCATGTGGGGAGCAATTTTATAAACTGGTCATGGTCAATTAATATTTGACCAGAAAATGAGAATGGGCGATATTCCAAAGTCCCATAACTCTGTAAAGCCCGAGCACAACTTTGTAAACTTACATCAGTGAATGCCTAACATTATATGGGTTAAGAAAATCATAACCTTAAAAATTCTCCATGTGGGGAGCAATGTCATATACTGGCTCATAGTCTATTATGGATTTGACTGGAAAATGAGAATGAGCGATATTTCAAAGTCCCATAACTCTGTATTGCCCCAACAGAACTTTGTTAACTTTTATCAGTGAATGCCTACCACTACATTGGTTAAGAAAATCATATCCTTAAAAATTCCCCATGCGGGAGCAATGTCATATACTGGCTCAAAAATATGATGAATTTGACCGGAAAATGAGAATGGGCGATATTTCAAAGTCCCATAACTCTGTAAAGCCCCAACAGATCTTTGTAAACTTTGACCAGTGAATGCCTACCACTATATGGGTTAAGAAAATTCTACCCATGAAAATTCCCCGCGTGGGTATATACTGGCTCAAGGTCTGTTATGGATTTGACCAGAAAATGAGAATGGGTGATATTTCAAAGTCCCATAACTCTGTAAAGCCCCAACAGAACTTTGCAAACTTTCATCAGTGAATGCCTACTACCATATGGGTTAAGAAAATCATACCCTTGAAAATTCCCCCTGGGGGGGGAGCAATGTCATATACTGGCTCAAGGTCTAATTGTTTTAGTTAGGGATTGTACGTCCTACGTATTGATCATTGAACGATGAAATTTAGGCGGCAACCAATTACAGATAGTTTATACAAAAAACACCATTTTCATTAATATTCCTACATTGTCATAGTACCAAATAATCGGAACAACTCATTATTTTAGTTTGTATGGTAATGCATTAGTTCTTGACGAACGGAGAATATGAAAAGAACAAAATGACTAATTTTTAAAATCTAATTTCGATAATGAAAACGTCGCTCTAGAAATGTATCCGTTTGTTTTAATAATGGGAAATGCAAATGGGATAATGGTAATCATATAATGAATATATATGGGATCCAATAATGTAAAAAACCTTTAAGTCGAGTCTTAAGTTTGGAGAAGTAATTTTATGTCCTTATTTACTAAAAACGGTTCTTATCATATCGTACTAGTTCATTTATCATTACTGTTAAACGTATTTTATTGTAACTGTTACGTCTTCAGAATCCTTATAACTTTCAAGTATAAATCCATTAGATCTAGTTATCTAAACGTATGCTAGTATTATTATGAGCAACTTAGTCGGATTAGTATTGTTTTTTCAATAGCTATATTCATTAGCTAAGAGGCATTTACATTAAATTGTAACATTCTAAGTTTTGTCATAAAACTTGATGATATCTTGGCCACAAATTATACTTGGTTGTTTTAAGTGTTGATGCCAATAGCTTTAACATTTCAAAGTAATGGAATATGACAAAAACTCACTTAGGAAAAATAACATTGTTGTCATGATTATGGAAAATTAACTACTCATAAAATCTCAAGGACCCTTTATGATTATTTTGTTCAATATCAAAATAATCTCGTAATAAAATTTATTTTATAAATTCCTAATGAAGTTTTTTTATTCTCTTTATTTCCAGGTAATAAAAATGTTAATTATTGTCGTGATGTTATTTGTTGTATGTTGGATGCCATTTCAACTTTATACTGTTGTAGCAGCAATAGAACCACAGATAAATAGGTAAGTGAAAGTACTAAGTCTCCTCTGATTAAATTAAAACCTTAACACGTTGACATATGTATACGGATCATTCCACATAAGGAAGGTAGATAATTTATAGAGATATGCTGGAAATGAATAAACTATATGATGTTTTTCTTGCATCAAACCAGGTTAGGCTGATTCAGACGATACCTCGTTCGAGTTCAATAGAGACGTTATAAAAGTAATTTAAAGCTCTATTGACGACATGCAACTTATTAAACTCTGAATGAAGTTGTCAATTAGTTTTACATTCTGACTGCATTAAGTGTAACTCAATTACTTCAGTGAACAGGTAAGACCTTCTTTACAAACCAGTATCTAACATAATACAAGTAAATGGGGGATTCTAATTTCTTGCGCTACATAGAAGGTGATTCTTAGATACCACTGAAATTACTAATCAACTTGGACAAAGTTGCATGTGCATGCACTATGATTAATTATTTTGTTCTTAATAATTAAAAAAGTAAATTGTTTTTTAGTTACAAATATATAAGCTGCCTGTTAATACACCATGATAAATTATTTTATTTATAATAAAGTAAATTGCTGTTGTTTTTCAGGTACAAATATATAAATGTAATATGGTTTTGTAGCAATTGGTTGGCGATGAGTAATTCATGTTATAATCCTTTCATATATGGTTTATTAAATGTAAGTAGTCTTAACATATTAAACATAAAGCCATTGGAGTCAATTTCATTATTTACCTTGTTTCGTCTGTTTTCCGAGGAATTAGCAGCGATCCATATTTTTACTCTAAAGGGAATTACTGTAGTTCGCTTTGTCTTAATGTGTTTAGTTGTCACGAACAGAATTATATATCTTATTCGTGACTCTAAGACAATGTAACAACAAACGAATGTCAAAATTTTCACATTTACGTAAAGTGCGTACAAAAAAACAAAACGTGTTTTGGTAAACATTAAAAATTGAGACAATTCATTTCAGGGGTAGGCAGTATTGAAAATAAAATTTGTGTAATTCATTTTAACAAATTTAGCATGGTTGATAAACCAATACCACTGTAAATCATGCTTGTTAAGGTAGAACGCTTTCCAATACACCAACAACTAAGACACAAGTAAAACATATCACAGTTGTTTATTTTTAAGTCATCCTGGGCATCCCTCGTCAAGGGTTAGTTCACTGTATTGTTATTATAAACAGTGTTTTGTTTTTTGTACGCACTATACATGTGTACAAGACTACAAAGTAAACAAGACACTTTATCCATTTCTCCACGCCGAAAGAGAATATCATTGGACAATAAGGAATGATAGAGCTCTCTGCATTGGTAAAAAATATAGGTCAAAAGTTGGCTTAGACAGCTGCGCCGAAAAAGAAAAATGTGAAATATACATGTTTGCTCTATCCACGTATTTTCTAAAGAAAGTCTTTCAAAAATAAACAAAATATATTTTACGTTGTCCTGATAGGTATTGTAAAAACAAGACTCAACACGCCTTTACAAATATTTTCTCTTGTTTCTTTCAGGATAAATTCAAACGAGAATACAAATTGCTGGTCTCTAAATCCATTTGTATGCGCAAGTTTGCATCAAGTGATGGTAATAACGCTTGGTTAACAGGAAATGATGTCACAGACGGACCCGATGAAACTAAAAGATTAACCTTAACTTTCAGGTATTTGCTCAAGAAATTTTGAAGAATAAACCACAGGTCAGTGGTCAAGACTATTCGACAGCTTATCTATTTGGACATATTCAAAAGTTTCTCAGTAATAATATGTTTCATTAGAGAGTACTAACAAATGATGCATTTGCTGTTTTTGTTGCTGTCAAATAGCAAATCCACACTAAGCTGTAATGAATTGAATATTGTGTCTTTCTGTGAATTATGTTTTGAAAATTGTATGTTTATCATTAAAATTGTTTGTCCATAAGCAACATTTCTATTCAAATGAGTTTCTCATTCTATTTGACTTACATTTTGAATGTTGTCTTTAATTGCCTCAAGGGTTTGATAATTTTAACTACGTCATTACCAATTGTCCTCTAGCACTTTTAAATAAACCTCTGTTGAGAGTACGAAATAAACAGCAATTTATTTGAATAATTCTGTAAGGCTGTTTTCATGTAAGAAAATTTTCATTTAAAGATGTTCGCCTGATAGGTATAATTTTATTATTTATTTCTAAAATTCAAATATTATACACATTTTTCTTTTCTCCTTAATCGAAGACCCTTGTCTGACTCACTAACCGACACTCGCTCTTAATTTATTATGTAAAACATACATGTAACTCCAAAATGATTGTAATATTAATGGAAAATGCATGTGCGTGTAGAATGGTACATGCTATATGATGGATTGCTTACAAATTTGAATCTCCTTATTTACAAAATTGTAGTAAATTTATTTAAAATGTAGCTTCGCATATCGATGTCAGTTAACTGCTTTACTAAAAAATGTTTTCGTGTTTGCCTTAGTTTTACTGGAAAGCAGTGCATTAACTGGCTTTATATATTAAAAAACAGATATGCAAAATGAGCAAATGTCTTAGAAAAATCTGATTAAAACCGGGTCTAAAATTTGCCATTCGCCTTCTTGCCAATTTAAGATTTGGCTATTTCGTTATGAGTGTCACGTCTATGTGACTTTTCCTCATTTTAATATTCATGACGCAATCATTATGTCTAGTCACTTGTTTACAGCGTCTTCGTCAAGCAATTTGAAAAGAGCTGACCAATCACAGGCTGTATATAGCACTACCGCCAAATTAGCTCACAAACCCATTTTAACAATAGAAATTACAAAATCATGATGTTATTGAAAGTGTTTCGTAACACTCGGAGCGACCATAAGAGATCCTATACCACAGTGGTCTATGGTATATCTGTTTACAGAGGTTGTAGAAGATGAGACATGTTCTAATACGATTAGTTTTAAACTTAATTACATTTCAGGGCAAGTCAAGGATACAGACAAACAAGTATTTTAAAACATCCACGTTCGGAAGGATATGCCGGTGTACAAACGCATTGTGAAGTGCCGGCAGAAGATTCGTGTGAAACGAATTGCTAGAGCGAGATGGTTAGGAGATGATGTCTATACAATATCGCCTGTGTGGAAAATACCGCGAACGGACAACGTTGACTGTTCGAATGTCATACAGCCATCATTGACAATTTCAAGATTGAATAATCAAATCAATACGACAACTATTCTGTCATCGCAGCATACAAGGCGATAAGTAAACTAACTTGATAGTCCTTTATAAAATATGTCGTAATATTTTGGAAACAGAAAAATATTGCCGTTTTACATGTAGAACATGACAATTTTAAGATTGAATAACCACAGCAATACGACTACTATTCTGTCATCACAGCATACATTGAGAAAAGTAAACAAACTTGAAAGGCCTCCATCAAATATGTTTTAATATTTTGGGAAGAAAATAATTTTGCCGTTTTAGAACATTGATTTATATACAAAAGAGATTGTTCAATGCAGATCACAATGAATGACTTAAAGTTCTGCTACAATTCATGTAATTGAAATAAAAAATGAGGAAAAAATTAAACAGTTTTGCTCATACTAATTTATGCCGGCTGGAATATGACGTTTGTGTTATTATATATTACAATATATAGTCTAAACAGGTCTTTATACATAGGGCTTGAAAACTTTATGAATGTTTATGCGTGTAATGTGTACATGTATATATTTAGTCAAGTTTAGGAACGATCCTTTCTTTCATGAAGTATGTTTCAAACACATAATCTGTCGAGACTTTTTAGTCTTAGTCATGTGCTTTCAGTTTCGTTTATATTTGATTCTAAAAATAGTCTGTTCACATTCATTTGTATTGTATTTTGCTTTTGTCTTTTTTTATTGCACGTAATATATAACATTGTATACATAAACGACATTTACTCAAATATTTCGAATACAGGCTTATTAGAAATAACAAATAAGTATTTTAATGCATCCACGTTTAAAAGAAGGATATGTTAATACACATAAAGTTATAAAAACCTTGATCGAAACGTCTGAAGAATTATTGTAATTTCATTGTCTTTCTAATGACTTATCAGTGCGTTTCTTTACAATCTTACCAACAAGGCGATTAGTTTTTTTTCAAATCAGCTCAGTTTGACTTTACTTTAGTCAATCATTGTTTTTCTTTTATAAGTAAACGTTACACTATCAATATGATCAACAATTATCAACAGACTAAACTTTTTCTACGCTCCCTTCGCAGCTTAATGAATACTTCCAAGTGATGCATAGGAGTAAACTTTTTTCAAGTACGACATCAGAATTCTGTCTTTATCTTAGAACTGTATATGTTTAAGCAATTTATAAAACGTTTATACAAAGATGATAAAATATAATATGTTATCACGTGTATTATAAACATTATTAGATATAATGTTGCTCTTGTTCTTTTATTTTTTATACATCACAAATTATAAGAATTAAGCAAATACTAGAATATAGTGTTCCTGTTCCTATATCATTAAACCTATTTCATAAAAAGACAAGGAAGTATTTCAGACAATAATTATATACGAAACTAACATAGAACATCACAAATGGACGAACGAAGAGGGATATACATTGTACCGATAATCACAGAATCATCATGCTACACATCATAAACACCTATACACAATTGCGTTTCTTGCTATTCAGAAAAAGGGTATTTCAGAATGTTATGAGGTAAAAATAATTAATTAAATGGCAATTTTCGACCGAGTCCACCGAAAACTCCTTCGGTCCAGTTACTTTTAGAATGCGAATGATCTGATGATCTATCGGTTTTTTTTATAAAATATCATAATATGTTGTTACATGTATATTGTTAAATTTGATTAAGAATATATTTCCTAAATAGTAAAAATGGACTGCATATTTTAACATATCAATTTTTTGTGTTCGGTAATTTTGGCCAGAAAAAAATCCATTTCGCTGGACCGATTGTCCAATGCTGATGAAAGTTTGACGTCGTGAAGATTGAAAAGATCAGATGTATTCGATTGGCTGTACACTTACCTCCGCTATCGTGAGTATTTTCAATGTATTGTCAAGAACAAATGTAGATTTCTACTTAAATATAGCCGACTATACTTATTTATGATTCTGGTGCGTTCATGTCGGTACAATACCAATTATATGTCTTTGACATTCTGTATACATTGACGTAAATTAAGAGGTGATATCGTGCTGTCTCGATCTCAGACATTTCTAGCATATAATAGTGGCGTTGTAGCGTTTTGTGAAATGGTTACTAAGATCATAACACGCATTCATAGTTCTAAAAATAAAATTAATCATCTGATCTGTAAAATGAGAGACGAAGCTGTGAGTGTGAGAGAAAATATTCATTTGACAATTTGAACCGTTGGTTAATAACGATAGACTACCCATCTAATACACGTTGCGGTTTTCGTTTTCCATGTTTTATAGAAACTCATCTAAATCAAATGTTTACTCAAAATAATTAAAATAACTAACAAATGTACAAATCATTTTATCAAGAATATCATGCCAGTCGGTGTAAATTTAAAACGTAATCTAGGACAAACTGATCTTGCAATTTTATCGATGGAACATTAGGTTTAATAATTATAAAATGCATATATAATTTGTGAAATATGTTCACAAGAAAGTAAGTGATATATACCAGTAATATATCCAAAAGCTAAAGGCTTTTACCGACACATATATTCGGACTTTGATAATGTATAAATAAAACACTGTCTTATTTGAATATGGAATGTATCATTTGATATGGAATTCACTATACTCACTGTACAGTTCATTTTGTTCAACAAAATAGACTGTATGTAGGCTTTTCGTATTGTAGTTTTCAAATTTTGTTTATGCCGCGCATGAACAAAATTTCTATTCTAGTTCATTATACTATATAGTTATTGGTTGATAGAGACTGTATATAGTGGATTTTTGTCCATGCGGCGCATGAACTAAATTTGGACTGGATTTTAGTGTTTAATCCTTAGTGAAGTTGTCCCAACACATGTGATACATTTAGTCTCATATTTGCAAAGGGGCTACATGAAGTCTCATGTTTATAAAGGTTAAAGGGGCTACATGAATTCTCATGTTTATAAAGGTTAAAGGGGCTACATGTAGTATCATGTTTATAAATAGTGAATTCCATATTAAATGATACATTCCATATTCAAATAAGACAGTGTTATAAACATTTTTGTCTGGCTGAGATATAATAACATATGTCTACTGTATCGGATGAGAAGATAATAATTTGTTTGTCGGGATATGTGATACATAAATATTGGTAAACACATTAGACCTAGACGTATATTTTATAAAATAAGATTTTAAGTGATAAATCATACGCAATTAGCATAATTATCATTTTAATACCGTGTGCTTATACCAAATAGGAAATTTGCAATTCGTATTTTTTATTATTAGTGTGCATTGTATATTTCTTATTGACCAACTATTTATAAATGGTATGATATTCGAAATATTTCACCATTTTAATCCATCATTTAACGACAGACAGTCGTTTTAATTTGTCATTGAAAATCTCTTAACCGAAGTTTTAATGTAAGTACTAAGCACATGTCCGTGCCAGTTGTTTGATACATTAATTTGTAGGAAAATTGCCGTTAAATTACGTGGCCAAACAAAGATATTAAGGTTGCTGGGAGTCGAATCCACATTGGAACTCGGAGTGAATAAACCGGACGGTAAAGTATATATTTACAATGAATCAGATATTAAAATTGATTTGTTTTATTTGTTATAATATAATCGAAGGGTGGTAGTATAGCCGACAAACAAAGACCAATCACAATATCATTGCGTGCGCTTTTAAACTGAAAGTTTGAGTGGAAACATGACCACTATATTTTACACTGACCAAAGTCTTATCATGAAGGAGTAAATGAATGGCTCATAGAAATTCGTATTATCGTACGTATTAGTCTGGCGAAAGAATTGGTACCAATCTTTGAAATACACGTTCATAATTTTTCTATTGACGATGATATATTATTAGCAGAACCGGGTCAAGCGAGTTCATTGTGAAACTACAACATATCACATATTTCAAGTAGAGTTAGAAGACAACGTGAATTCGCATCGATTTATTGCATTCCACAAAAGGTATTACATCAATATGTGCTCTATTGATATCGCAATATTGCAACATCTTCTTAATCCGCTTTCATAAGTTCATTTGATATCAGCTAAATACAAGGAAAGCTCATTACGTTTCAAGTCAATCTATTGCTTTTATCTCCCCAATAAAGTTTGTCCGTAATTTCAATAATGATAAAGTAAAACTTGTAATAAGAAGATGTAGAAGTTTCTGGATTCATTAATTAACGATCAATTTCTGTTTACGCAATAACACTATTAAAGTCAAGTTGTTTTCTATACGCTACCACAGAACATCATCAAAACAATAATTAAGAAATGAATTAAACGACAATATAATAACCAGTAGGAATTACTATAAAGGTTTTATTTTTGTCTGATTTTTATATGTCCAGCCTTTGGACAAATTGTATATTCCAAAGTCGCCATTTGGACAAAACATATGTAATGTTGGTAAAAGTTTGTTCGTCAGATTCATTTGTGACTTACATCAATTCAAATATGATTGGACAAGACAAATCGATAATACCTCACGACGTATGGTATAATTGAATATCGAATTTAGTAGTTTCAAATTGAAATCAAATATTACCATCCGAGTGTTCACAATACCGACCTTTGCTAAAAAACTTTAAAACTCAAGCAAAAGTTTCTTTTTATAGTCTAAGTAGTTCATTGTCAAAACTATAAATGTACAACCAGCTAAATTGGAGCAAACGTTAATCACATGGCATATCTGAAATTAACGGTATTCCAACAATAAATCGTGTAATTTGACATCTTTATAG
The DNA here is from genome assembly GCA_025267735.1 of Mactra quadrangularis. Taxonomy (NCBI): domain Eukaryota; kingdom Metazoa; phylum Mollusca; class Bivalvia; order Venerida; family Mactridae; genus Mactra; species Mactra quadrangularis. Next base: position 57,263,574 of record CM046303.1, on the reverse strand, counting down.
CTTTAACTTGCAACAAAAATGTTAAGGAGATAAAATTTGTCGACATTTATGTTGCTTTCGACATGATTCTGTTAGTGTGCCGTCAAAGAAATGGAATAAAACGCATTAAAACATGTGTATGAATAACGCTTTGTGTCGTATTTAGACAGATGTATCGCTTTTAGAGGTGTAAATGACACTGACGCATTGTTTATTTTAGTGCATATTATTTTAAACAGATATATGAGGTCGCCTCAAACCATACTTTTTCTCATTCATTTGTTGGTCCTTATATATTTTTGTAATCCTGTTGGCCATGTTTGTTATTCTTGAAGACTCAATCCTTTTTTCATACTTTATATTAAGTGATGTACATGTAAACAGCATAACAAAAAAGACAGCTGAACACAAATTCATTGATATAGTTTACCTTTGCGTGCACATAATTATCTGGCTAACTAATTTGTCTACCGGTGACAATAACTATTTCATGAACGTTTCAACAAAATGAATACAAATTTGAAAATTTCAAAACTTTAACCAGTGATTAAACATACTTGTTTTATGGTGTGAAACCATCTTTTTGCATGTAATCACTAGGTCATGCTTAATTGGAAAGTATTTTTCTTTAAAAGAATTATATTTAAAATTCGCCAGTTGTTTTCAGTCCTAAATTTTGTTCTACGTAAACTTCCTTGGTTATATGAGTGTCAGTTTCATCATCATCGAACTTAGCTAGTGATTGCTGTCTGGTGGAATGCATCGTTGTAAATATGATATGTAAACAAAACCAGTAATGAAATAGTCTCATATTATTATTTGTCTGAAAATTTACATGTTATTACATGGCTGATCACAAAAACTTCATCCATGTCGTTAAAGATAAGACTATCATGATTTTGTTACACAATGTTTTTATGATTGATGTAATTAAATATTTCGGTAGAAATAAGTGGGTAAATTAAAATTTTCTAGTAATGTGAAAAAAGACATCCATCATACGTGCAGTTAATAATCTAAAATTAATTTATCAAATAATCTCCAATTTTATCAAGTAATCTACAATGTACTTAATTAACGCATTGCACAAGTTCTCATTATATACAACATATAACAGGATATGTAAGCGTTTTTGTCGCATTAATGATTTCATTATCAGAATCAAACTAACAAAATTACTGGAAGCGAATACAGTTTATTGATGATATATCTGAACGACGTTTTCATTACCAAAATTAGATTATATAAAATTGTCTTGTATGTCTTTTCATATTCTCTACTTTCAATATCCAATGCATAATCAGACGATCCAAGTTAATTTGTCACATTGAGTAAGATTGTCGGATATGCGGAAGTAAGTGTTTATTCATAATTAGTGGATTTTACGTCGCCATGAAGCCTACATCTTATGATGAGATAAACGACAATCGTGACGTCGGTGATCATTTAAAGACTAAATTGCGGCAGACACGTAAACATCAGTATTATATGTCTAATAAATCTAATCAATCGACAATCTGCATTTGACCACGTGACCGTCCAACATATTCTCGTATTGGATCCAAATATATACATTATTTTCGTATTGGACGGCTGGGTACATGTGCACTAAACGATGTGATAAGAATGGCTGTGATTTCTTTGTTGATGATGGCGATAATGCTTATTTCAAAGTAAACGAAAGATATATAAGAAAAAATTTGTTATACATTTTACTGTACACTTACATTGCTTACATTTTACTCGCCTATTGGCTCATTCAATATGACTTTTCAATCTCTGTACTCGTCCAATAGTTTTCCGTATTGTACAGTAAAATGTATAAAAAGCTGTAAGTATGTATGGATTGCATGGCGAAGAAACGAAAAACGAAGATACGACAGTTGTAAGAAGAAAACACAGAACATTTTATCAGTCGTATTGTCGCATTTATTCTGTCGAATTTTCGTTTCTTCGCTGCAAAATTAGAAAAAAATGAAAATCGTAGATACGACAATCTGTGAATTCGTCGTAACTTCGTTTTTTCGTATTTTCTAATTTCCGCGGCGAAGAAACGAAAATACGACATGGCGTAAATCAGCCACCATACCTACGTGGCATTAAGAATATAGATTTTATAGAAAATACAATATAGCTCCAGACTGTAAAGTTGTAAACGGTTCGCTTTTTATTAAATGACAGGGTTTTAATCGAAGCTTTAGTGCTGTTGACAAAGACGATGTTTGTTGACAGAAGACAAAATAACACAACTGACTATTAAAGCTGTCAATTATATAAAGTACCTATTATATATAAAGCTAATCATTTATAGAATAATAATTTTGCGACACACCTTCATCGTTAATGATTAATCTAACATAATATAGTTTTATACAATGTTTTAAAAATCATAAATGACTTTGATCTATAGTTTAGTGTATTTTAATATGATTTTCAACAACAATAAGTTAATTTAATTTAGTTTATTACAGATAAACACTTGTGTTAAACCCTATTTTATATTATCTTTTGTTTGTATGTTTTTGTTCCAAGTTCAGAACAAAGCATAGTAGCAATAGATTATAAACGTTGTCGTAACAGTATGTACGTTAATAGCTTAATATAAAGCATTCAGTAGGATGTCAGATGTTTGATCTGCCATAAACATTATATTTGAATAGAATTTGTTCTGTTTGCAGACACAACAGATGTACACGCTTAAACTGGTTTTATAAAGAACATAAACAACAGATCGGTACAAATTAATTATATTTAATATGAAAAGACATAAAAAATAAATTGATTCTACAATGTTACAAGAAGATATTCCGTCATTGTTTGCATTAGAATATAAATGAAAATTTGAATATTAAGTTGAAAACTATTGTCTAAAAAATGAATTCAAAAATGAATTCTAAACAAAGAAATATATGTTCCTTTAGTTTTTACGCATTTATTACCGTATAATTGCCGTAGAAAAAGAAATATAAATCAAACCCTCGTATATAGATTTTAATTGCAGTTTGTTACGCTTTTTAACATTTGTATATTTCTGGACAAATATCACATATTTTTCAAACTAAAGGCTGTGGTATAGTTATGATTCATAAGGTGGGCGTTATTAATCACCAAGATGGATTTATAAGGTTTTATTAAGCGTTATACAAACAATAATTTGGCAATAATTATAGTTTTTATAATGATGTTTGATTTTTATTCATTTTGGTGAAATGTCAAAAGCTGCATAAATGTTGCAATAATTCTTATTATGTTTTGCAATATGATAGGCTTGTACTCTAAAGCAACTTTGTTATAAATTGATTAATAGAATAACAAACTGCATCATTAAGGGGCATAGTTTTTAAAATACCAACATGACATAAAGAAGCTTATGTTGAAACTTAAAAATGCCAGATGAAATATTTAATACTGATCCATGTTAAAGAGATTTCACCCAATACCACACATATGTATATATGTAGGTAAGATATACTAAAATGTAATCTTTAGTTATACTTTGGAATGAATTATATGTCGTAATCTGGTTGCAGAAATAAATGTCCAAAGTAAAAACACTGGTAATAAATCGTTTTACAGGACTTTTTTGATTGTTAAAATTACTTAACTTAGTTATAGCAACGTAGAAACGTTTATAAATTGAATAGAAAATAACAGATTGTAATTATTTAGAAAAAAATCCGATATAATTGTCAGAAAACGAAGAATGAAGGATTGCCATTATTTTCAATTTTATAATACATGTATCGGAAACTGGGTTACAAATTTAACAGATATGATGTTTTTCGTCTGGTTCCCTTTTTCATAAAACGGGAGCCACTTTTAAACAGAACGGCAGACCATAAAATTATGTCACTTTATCTTACATAAATCCACCAGGGACATTCTTATATGATACATTGCCATACCTCTCTGGATGAAAAATTAGACATAGAAATGTCAGAGAAACATAGTTAATCACATTTGAAATATGGTTCAGTGAGCTTTTTGATCACTAACTATTATTACGTATTTACCTGACCTTTAACGAGAAATTGCATGTCTGAACATATTATCATACATAACGTGTGTTGTTATCAGTTTCTACTTCATTGTCGTCAGTTTAACTATCTGTAAGACTATTATTTGCAGCTAATGGTTACATTTATTGAAACGCTGACCCTACAAATTGATAAGTAGCCTACATAGATCCAGAATACTTGTTCATATCAACAAATGGTCTTTTTCTGTAGAATAGTAAGTTGTTGTATGTCGATTGATAGCTCAGTTGGTAGCACGCAAGTCTACTGATCGAGGGGTCGTGGGTTCGATTCCCGGGCGGGGCATACTTTCGTGGAGTTTGGTCATGAAATTATTTCTACGGCCATTCTGCCTCCTACCAATGATTTTTAATTATGTAGGACAGTTGTCAGTCACTGACGAAAGTATGTGCTTAGTAGTTGGTTAACAGCTAAATCCAGAGATTTAGCCTTTCCAGGAGGAGTGAGTAGGTTGATTGACCGCCGTTATATGACCTATAAAATGTGTTGCTACGGCGTTAAACCCAACAAAACAAACAAACAAGTATGTCGATTGAGGACAAAAAGTCTTAAAACAAAATCAGGCAAAACGTATCTTTAGTTAATAGGAACAAAACTCTAAAATACTAGCAATTCACAAAATAAATTTAAATAAATATTCCATATCCAATTATATCAATACATTTTATTATGCATGCAAACTATGATCTGTCGAGACAGAACATCATTGAAGCATCTAAGTCACAGAATATATCTCTTCGTCTTGATGTGACAATCAAAAGCTGACAAGTAATGTATTAATACACACCCAAAGGTTGTGTTTCTGTTGTCATTTCTTCACACTAGGAACACTATAGGTGAAAATTAAACTACATGTTCTATTGGCATAAAAGTGTTGAAAACGTTTTTTAAGTAATTAATAAAACAATCATCAGTGCTTGTATTGATCGTCAGAAAATAGAACTACGTAGAATTTCTAAACTTTAGGTGTGTGCATTTTAAATTCAAAGTAAACGTTCGTCATTTAAATTATAATTGCCACGATCAAAGCTTTTAAATGGTTCTTGTCTATATAAGTAACTATTTTGCCTAGTATTAAATCACCAGGAATAGTTTTAAATTCTTTAGAGATTCCTCACAAAAACACACTCCTAAATAAGTGCTATATAAGAGAGCTTTCAATTTCTTTGTTTCAATTTCAAAGTTTTACACAAAAAGCGATGCAGTTACAATACTGTAATGTATAAAGAGAATGGTTTGTGTGACTAGGATAGGTATAGTGTTTTTTAAGGAATAATTTCTCTCGAGAATAAACATTGAACACATTTATTGCAGACGAAGATTTTATAAATGGTATTTAAAGAGTCATTAATCATGAATAATGTTACAAACATTTTTGAATTGATAAGTACATTTATTTAGTACATATCAGTATATTTATAAATAGAGACTTTGCTATCCCATTTCTTATTATTTATACAATAATGTTTGTTATGTATTAAGATATTAGTACAATACACGAGTATGATAAGAATCGTTTAGAATACGGCTATTTTATTTCGATATTTGTGAGAAAAACGATTAAAATTGGATAAACAAAAATACTCATTAGCAAGGAGATAAATGTGTTTCGTCCCCTGCTGATAATAAAAACCCAGCTGAAATCAAAAGAAATAAATTATATGAAAAATGAAACGAGAGAGAGTCAACATTGTTAACTGAACAACCATGCCAATTTGATCTTTTCCAGCCTTTGTGAAATTGAGCAAAATAGGTAAGTTTGGAAGTCTTCTTTGCTTTTGATTTAAACTAATAATTTATAAAATGTATGAAACGAGTACGTAGGAATTCATGAAATTTGATAGAAATTGATTATATTAAAACAGACTAGTAGCGTGATAGCACATAATTATATTATCTAAAATGTAATGGAATGTTATACTGAGAGACGAAAAGTTGTTGATCTTTATTATCTATGTGAAACATTAGATTAAGTTAGAATAATGCAACACAGTATTTTTGTGTCTCGTTGTTCAATCGAAGTAATAAATATGGGTCGGTTTCAAAGTTATAGAAAACAGACTTTTTTACGATAGACGTCAGACTTTTTTTACAATGAGTAACCGAGTTATTTAACATACCAATTTTTGTGCTTTATTCACATCAGGAGTATTTGAACTAGAAAAAAAGAAATGAAATACATTTTAACCCATCCTAGACAAAAGTTGTTTGTTTGTCCTATTTATTAGGTAGGTAATGTCAGAATCGTATTAAAACCATGTAGGTGTAAGTGCAATTACAATCAGAATATTGGTAATGAAGTGAAAAATGGAACGTTGCTCAAACTATACATACTGCAAAACCTTGATAATGGAATGTGTTAAATGAAGTGAAAGTGGCACGAGTACTTTTGGTATGGTAATAAGATCTTGGATATAGACCTCTTATTTGATATATTACAGTGAATAACCTTAAGTAGTTTTACTTCCTTGTTATCCGGAGAACAAAAGGAAACTGTGTAGGATTGTGTCTCACGTAGCTTTAAAATAGATTTTCCCTTGTGACCAGATTTGTTTATCAAGTTACTTGTTCCAAATCGAGAAAATCTCGTTTTCATATTGATTTTGATTACGCCATCTTAAGAAAAAATGATCATCGTATATATTTTAATACTTTTTATGTTATGTTCCTCTTTGCTTTGAATGTGACAGGTCAAAATAACATTTAAATACCACACAGAATTGGAGAATATTTGATCTGATATTTGATTTAGATGCTATTTTATCTCGTTTCTCTTGTCATTCTTAAAATAAGCATACTTAAATAAATGGTGGGCGTTAAATGATAAACTGAATTGTCTCAGCGGTCGCCATATCATAGTTTAAACTTTCTGTAAAATCATTGGATACCATCTTAGTACTTGTTTGCTTAAAATAACAGTCATTAGTTTTAAAGATGTGATATCAAATAAAATACCACGGTACATGATGTACGGTAAATGCAGGGTTTTGTTTATACCCCTGCCTTTGTTCTTTATTTGTATTTAATACTAGACCTACATTGTTCGGGTTTTACACTTAACCAAGGGCGTTAACAAAATAAATATAAACAAAGGGAAGTTCGAGCCAGCGAACTTTTACTTTTGTATATATTTCTTATATATATGTGGTCTTTTCCATGAATATTTTAAATGGCCGAAGGCAAAGGTACTGCCGTTTTATGCCAAATAAAGATAAACAATGAAAATTATAAATATTAAGTGATTTGATATAGGGCCTGTTATTTTTCTAAAGGCAATCGTATAGGCCCGAGGCCGTCAGCCAATATGACTGTCGAGAGTACTTGATATTTGTCCTGTTTTATCAACCAATCAGAGCGCAGAAACTTGTTATAGGAAGAAGGCCAATAAGTGTTGTCTTATAACAATTTAAAACCTGTTTTCGTCTGTTTTATTGAACAGGTTTTGCTGTATTGTGCGATGAATTTGGCATTTTACAGGGTCAATAACACATAGATATTTAATAATCAGTAGAACATGTGTATTTATTTATTTATTGGAGTTAACGCCGTATCAAAACAATTTAGGTCATTTCACGGCGTCCAGCGCACCTAACCTAGCTAAATATATATTATAATTATATAATCGAACCCGCACCCCCTCGGGCACGAGATTCCAAATCCCGACGGGCTACTACCTGCGCTATCGACCCGGGTTAGAACATGTGTAAAACAATCATGTACTATGACAGCATGACACCATAGAAATACCTGAATAAATTTGTTCCTGAGGAATACATTATTCCATGTATCATTTGCAAATATACTTCAAGTTAACGTACGATAATCGCCTAATGCTGAAGTCAGATTTCGTGTATCACCTAGAACCTGTTGAAGGCGTCGAATAATGCAAGGACAATCTTTACTGTATCTGAAAGCCTGAAACAAACCCATACTCTAGAAATCATGGCCCATGGGGTATAATATACCGCGTGTTAATGTGGCGCTTTATTCAGAGTGTCCGCTGGTAGTTCATAAGGAATAGGTTCAAGTAAAATTAAAGCTGTACAATAGAGTTTGACTATGTTAGTCTGCTGTTACAACAATGTAGTAAGTTGGCAGCAAATCGAATACAAGGAACACTACACGTGAAACACCTACTATTGCCAGATCCTCACAGGAAAATAAATAATGATACACTGAGTCTATATTTAATATAGTCCAGTGTATCATTATTTTTTTAAGTCAACAAAAAACAAGTATGACAAGTTTTAATTTAAAACTTGTCATACTTGTTTTTGTAGACTTGCAACATTGTAATTGCATACAAAACATACTCAGTTACGCTTTATTATATTTAAAGTTAAAAAAGTTAAAAGTTAAATTTTTTTTACTTAGTGACATAGAATAGCCCAGGGGAAATGTACAATATAATGTATAATTTTAAATAATCTCTCTGTAGACATGTTTATGTCTTTTTAGTCAATTTTATTACTAACGAGACAAACTTTAAATCTCAGGGTATGTGAAGGTCTACCAAGTGAAGTTTAAAGCAAACAAGCTGAAACTGAAACATGTCGCTAAATAAAAGAATTAATAAGTTGTGTATTTTCTTTAACTTTTATCTAAATTTAATACAAAAATACTTGGTACTCGTTCGAGCGCTAGTTAAAGCACCCGTGCTACAACACACGTGGTTCGATTCATACGGGCATACTTATAACACGGTAAAACGCTGATAACTGTATGTTACTTAGTTATTAATTATTATTAATATGATATTTCTGAAATATACCACTTTTCATTAACTATTAGGATTCATATATGCTTGACATTATGTGCCAGTTTAAACTTCCATTTATATTATCCGGTAGTTTATTATTATGAGACTAGTTTCTTCACTCAACATGGTACTGTGTTATTCCTTACTTAAAAAGTATTAACATCAATGATGTCCATGCGTTGATTTTGTAAGTGCACTGGCAATACATACGGGAATAGGCGTCGATTAATAGCTTTACATTAATCTAAACGGTTAGCAACGAACTGTTAACCATGACAACTTATATGAAAGATACGTGACAAACCCCAATGTCCTTAACATGGTAATATATTTAGTCAAGCGACATCTCAATATAGGTCAGTACCAAACTTCATAATACCTTCTCGGCCAGACAGTGTAATGAACTCTGAAGTCTAATGTGATTTATTCCAGTTTATTGCACGAATTTCCTTGTACTCCGGATCATTTCATTTTATAATCCTCTACTTAATGTTTCTGTATTGAATAGATTTGCAGCTACCTGGTTTTGCAACAACAACGGAGTAAATACATATACATTCACGTTGAAAACGTAGCCTACTGTTGCTAATTTCTCATCCAGATATATATGTCATAATATCTTCTAAGAACGTCCCTGGAGAATATCTTTCAGAATACAAACAACACGAAAGTCAAAAGCTATGCTTCACAGTGTGCTTAATACTAGTTTTAAAAGATTGGGTACTAAGATCTAGGTAATTCATTGGACCGCGAGTAGGACAACTAGCCGCTGAAATATGACTTAAAGGCTTAAAACGTCAAAATGCTGCGTATAGCAAATAAGGTTCTATTACAGCAAGGGGTATTGTGAGTGAAATTAAAATAATAATTTTTTGCAGCAACAGTATGTGTTCAATTTATATAAATAATTATGACCTACTGTATGTACATGCTTAAGCCTACCAAATATATTCATGCAACGATGAAGTTCGTCATTTACTTTAATGTTCTTTGATGTTAACAATCATCAATTTGAGTATATAACAACTGAGGAATCGATTGTTTTGTCATTGTTCAGCCGCAATACTCAGTTTTATGTTACATTATTGTGCCAATGTCGAATAGAAACCAGTAACAAAATACTTAGGGTATTTTCATATAGACGAATAAAAGTCTCCAAAACCATGTTAATCTAAACATTTTATTCAAAACGTCATGGCAATCGTTTGGCTTTGGCATGATGCTTAAACAACATACACTAAGCAGCAGTGAAGTAATTGTTAAATGTAAATCAGTTATAAAAAATTGTAATGATTTTCATTTAGTTTGATTTGACAAAAATCTGAAACAGAAAGCGGTTTCAAACAAGTAAATCTGTGAGCTAATGCTCACTAGTGATACCCCCGCAAAAATCTAAAAATATGCGACAAACAGGAAGTAGATGAGCAAGGAGCATGAAATCGCTTTACACCACATGGGACTATGGGATGAAGCAATATACAAAGTATTACTAGGCTGCTGCATGTTATAGTTGCTGAGAAAACTGCGACGGAAATTGTGTAACGGACGGACGGACGGACAAGGGTAAAACAGTATACCACCCTCTTCTTCGAAGCGGGGGTATAATAAAATGTGAAATCGTATAACAATATTCCTAATGTATTCTATGCTAATTATAATCATTTTGTTTAAGAACTTTTCATTTAAATTAACATTTAAATCAACGCTCACTATAATTATAACAATAGGCTTGTTTGTTGGGTTTAACGCTGTAGCAACACAATTATAGGTCATATACAACGGTCAGTCAACCTACTCACTCCTACTGGAAAGGCTAAATCTCTGGATTTAGCTGTTAACCTACTACTAAGCACATACTTTCGTCAGTGACTGACAACAGCCCTACATATTTAGAAATCATTGGTAGGAGGAAGAGTGGCCGTATGAATAATTTCATAACCAAGCTCTACGAAAGTATGCCTCGCCCGGGAATTGAACCCACGACCCCTCGATCAGTAGACTTGCGTGCTACCAATTGGTATCACGAAGAGTTAGATTACATACAATAACACACGCTTTTACATAATACGTAAGGTTTCACATGGCACTTTTTGGTTTTAACAACTAACAGACAAGAATGACTTCAGTGTCATTTGTAGATGTATATAATCACGCGTAATGAAAGTGATTTATATTTTCTATTTTCGTCCCACGAACTAATGAGAAAAGGTTAATATCATGTAACGATTAAATTTGATTTGCTAGCTGCCTGATGTCACATCACAGGTAATTGCTCCGGAAACCTTAAAATACATTGTGAGTAGTTCCAAGATTTACCACCCAATACATTTAAAAAGAAAATTCAATGCTAAAATTACAAGTTGTCTTGAAAAAATAGTTTAAGGTTACTGACACATTGTTTTCCGTTTTGCTAAGATTTATCATGTAGTAAATGACGTTACGTTGCGTTATCCTTTCTGTTCAAGGAGACTTTTAAATTGTTTTTAATGATTAATAAAATGAATATAATCAATGCACGCACAAAATCAATTACAGCTATTTACAAGAAATATCTTCATGAATCATATTTAAACTGTTGTTAGTACACTGTTTAATTTGGCTTAGTTGCAAAATGTTTATTTGAAACAAATAAAAGGCAAGCTATTTGTTAATTTGAATTGGGACTTGTAACAGTCGAACAACCAGTTTTAATTTACACAACAACTAAACGAATAAATAACACAAATATGAAGTAGAGACTCTCGGAGCCTTTTTTTATTCAAGCAGGCCAATTATTGCCACCAGGCCATAAGTTGCGTATTTTAAAAGCTCTAAAAAATACTCTTATTTGTATTGTACATTTCCATTAGCAACTTCAATACGAACATATTATAATTCAATTTACTGTTTTCACTTCTGTCAGTTAAATGAAGTTATTTTATAACAAATACCAGAATACAGGATTGCGTGTACATTGCGTTTACAACAACATAATTTGGTACATGTTGACAGAAAATATCTTCATATATGTTTCCTTTGGATGTTGTTATCATTTCAATATACTCGAGAACTTTATGGACATAAAACATTTTTATGGATCTAATATTATAACGCTGCAGTTAATCATTTTCTAGCTTTGTTATTTTTTCTTTTAAACAAAGTTGTAGATGAATTATCTTATTAAGACAGTAAATAAAACACATATTTAACGCATGGCACACTATCTCTAAATTATGATTGATAGAATTTTACTAACAAGATCATTTAAACTACTCTGACAAAGGAGGTATCTAGTTTTAGTTTTTTCACTGCCTCATCAATTACCAGCGTTCAGTTTACATTTGTTACAAAGGGAAATTAACACGTTCGCGATGTGGATGTATTTCATTATGCTTACACGTGTGAAAGACATAAGTCTCTTGTCATTACTAATTGACTCATCAGTATTTTGCTGTCACTGTAAATAGTCTGGTTGCTTAATGATTGCTTAAGGTAGTCTTGCTATTTTTCCTAATTCTTCTAAGCATTGTTTAGTTTTAATCGACATTGTTTGCCAAGACATATTTCTGATCTTTATCATTATGCTCAAACGTATATGTCGGTCCAGTTAGTTTCAATGCTTTTATCATAAGATACAATTAAAGGTTGTTAAACAACATGAATCATTTAAAGGAGTTAAACCAAAGGGGTTAAGAAAATCAGAAAAAGCCAGTTATAAAAGCAGCAATGTTTTTTTTAGAAATTAAAAAAAGCATATCATAAAAGGGACGCCACAAACAAATAACGAGAACAAGAACCTAATAGGGTTTGTCCTTGAAACGGAATGTGGCAATATAATTGTCAATTGGGTTTATACCAGGTTCTTAGGTGCCCTTACATATTAGCATATTTAACAAAGGTTTTCAGTTATATTTTGTCCCACAAACAAGGTGTTAACAAAAGAGCACATGGTTATATTTGTGGGTAAATGTATTGTAATTCAAATAAAAATGTCGCACTCGGAATGGTCAATTATAACACGGCATCATTTATTTCACTTAAAACACATAAGGACAAGAAATATCATCCAGTTTTCATAATTTTGTTCTGTATTTTCGAATAATATTAGTTGAACAATTTGTATTCTGTCGTCAAACCCACAATTTGAAAGTTATTACTGAAGTTTACTTCGTTCATAATTACTAGTTTCGATAGCTAGACTATCTTCATATCTGTTATACAAGCGTTATGTATTGTATATGAATATGGTATAGTTCGTTTTTGGAACGATTTATCGTTCCAGAGACATGACAAATCTTAAAACCATTCTGACTCATAAATATTCATATTTCCACGCCTTTCAACAAAGGCAAAGAAGGATAATTTATGCATACTTTCTCATTATCATGTAACTATACGGAGCTAGGTTGTCTCCTCTACAAACGGAAATTACCGAACAACTTCGAAACGACGCAAACTGGTCAATCGTAATTATACTCATTAATTCCCGTTGTGTATACAAATACATTAATATTTCATACGAACTTTAACCCGACCTGATTATTTATTCTATACCGTTGGTTCCCGGCTCATTCGGCTTGTAAGCTATCTTAAACGAAAAAGCAGGGTACTAAACTTTACAAAACGAAGACTTCTGTTTGTAAAATGCATGGTTATCGAGACTATTAAACCTCGAAAAAATTCATGTTTTGACTAAATATATCTCTCTTGACAGCATGAAAAATGAATTTGCACAACATAGCATATGTATAGACTGCGAATGAAGCATAATACTAATCGTGAAAACGTGTTTATCTCAAAGCAGAAGAATGACCTAGTTTCGGAAAGGTAGCGAACGATTCGCACCCAGTTATATTCGCTTGTAGACGATTCGCTCGCACAATAGGGGCGGTTCATCTCCATTTATTTAACCAGTTATTGTGACTATAAGGTTATAAATCCATTCCTTTTTGCACTGTACATACACTTTATCATTAAAAAGCACCCAAAATGTGGACAACAGACTTTCATAAGTGATTAATAAACGGCATGTCACACTTTCTTCTTCGACAATTAACCGCTTCCATTGGGGTCCGGTACAACTCAACCCGTGGACAACTCAACCCGAAATTTGGGACAACTCAACTCGTGGACAACTCAACCCATTATCAACTCGACCCGTAAAATATATTATGATAGTTTGATATATAATCTATTTGGTTATTTATCAAAAAAATATGTATTAACAATAAAAAGCAAAATTGAATATATTTCTACCAAGAATTGAAGATATTTTTGGATAAAGTACAGTAATGATATTTAGAGATTGCATAAGTATTGTGTCTATTGTATTCTATGTATTGTATACAAAAATGTAGTACTCATGTACTGTAAGACACAGCACATGTTTAACCGATTATTGAACATTATTATGAAATTAAACTTCAAATTGACTGAAAAAATGTGTGATGTGAGATAAACAAAATAGAATTGAACGTGTTTATTGTTATGATTTAAAAGCGCGAAGTTGGTAGACAAACTGTTATGTTGAATTTATTAGAAAGTGATTATTGATACATTGTAATTGTAAATGCAATTAATCATACTTGTATTAGTTATATCGAACCGTCAAAATTTACTTCTTGAAGATATAATTATGATTGAAGTGTGCCGAAACCATTCGGCTTATAACAAGATTAAAGAATTGTTCCGGTCCCTTCCATTGTAACATCAAAGGGACAAAATGTTGTTTCACGCCTCCAAATTTATGCGTAATATGAAGGACTCATTACTTTCCAGTAATATGCGCAATTTTATAAAACAAAATGGACTACCTAAAATATATACGCCATTGGCGATACCACTGATTCTAAAGAAAGTGCTACTGTTTAAAGCAATTTTTGGAAAATTTTGTTTCATAAAAAATTGTTAATTTTTCACATAAATTGATGGTATCAATCACTAAATCTTGGTGTGAAAGTGACCAAAAAGGACAAAAAAATCACCAAAATATTTTTTTTTCATATTTTAAGGCTCAAACTCCACCGGAGAATCTGTGTCAGCTAAAATTGCCTTTCCGGCGTCAAAATGACATGTGCTGGGGATACTGTTAATAACTACGTGTTGTACTAGTTTATAAATCTTTAAAATGGTCCACTTTGCAGATAACATTTTTACTTTAAGCCACAGACAGTTTTGTTCGCACCTTTAAACGAATGCCTCAAATGAAAGACTAATGGCTTACAAAAAATATGCGCTATTTCATGAATCAAAATAGACTACCTAAATATATGCAGCATTTGAGCCGATACCACTGATTATCAGAGAATGGGACTTTTTCACACAAGTTGATGTCAACCATCGAAATATCCTTATTTTCCTCTCTTACTAAGCCGCACAGAGTAGGCTCCCCTTGTAATCAGTTTTTGTGATCAAAACACGGTGTATTCATTACTATTTTCACTGTTTTATAAATAGGAAAAACACTGTCAATGGCATACATAAACTTAATAATTACAATGCACCTTAAATGTGGACACCATACACTTTCAAGTGATAAATATGGGTAATATGTGTAAACGGATTAAAGATCTCAAATCGACTTAAATATGACGAATGGAATGAATGCGAAAATAATATCATTTGAATAATGCAAATGTCACGCTCCCTCATTCATGTCTTAATCTGTTAGTCGCTTTCATTTTGATATATATAAATTGATACAAATAATTTCGTGCTAGACTTTCAGCAAATCTTTGGCTTTAATTCCCAAAAAACATATATCATCCATGTAAGTATTTGCTAGAAGTTCAACATTACTCAGCAGCATCAAGATAAAAGTTTGCAGAGAATCTACCTCAAAGTTCTACAGAAGAGCAAACTAGTCACAGCATATCTTAAGAAAAGACAATTACTGAATTTTAAGTGTATATACTTTTGTTGTATAGTTTACTTGCAATACCTTTGAATTTGCAAGATTTTTGATAATATTATGTTCTTGATATAACAACTTATTACTTGTGTTAATTTAGAAATTATATCTTAGACATGGTACCTACACGCTTTCAAGAATCGTTCCTACAGCACTTTCAGTGCTTTGATTTCTCAACTGTCAAAGCATGAATAATCCGAAAGAGTGTATTATGATCGAGTAAAGCTGCTTATGCCGTATAATATTTGTTAATCAACATTATTTTATTAACAATTAAGCCGTCAGTACAAAAACAATGCGTAGCCGCCCGACTAGCTCAGTCGGTAGGGCCACAAGTCTACTGATCGAGGGGTCGTGGGTTCGATTCACGGGCGGGGCATACTTTCGTGGAACTTGGTCATGAAATAATTTCTACGGCCATTCTCCCTCCTACCACTGATTCTAAATCATGTAGGGCAATAGTCAGTCACTGGCGAAAGTATGCGCTCAGTAGTTGGTTAACAGCTAAATCCAGAGATATAGCCTTTCCAGGAACAGTGACTAGATGGGCTGACCGCCGTGATATAACCTATAATGTGTTGCTACGGCGTTAAACCCAACAAAACAAACAAACAAAAATAATGCATTCAGTCACCGTGAAATTATTCAAGCTTTGACAGTTGAGAAAAAACGGACAATAAACTTCTGTCAGTAGAATAAATTTGAAAATATAGGACAGTAAAAGGAGAATGATTAACATGAATTAAAATATATCATACTTTTAAACTGATTTCTTCCGTAAACGTTCAATTTTAAGTTCTATGCACGGAATTCATATCTAAAGACATCTTTACACGCAATCATAAAAAATTTACCAATTTGATTTATATCGCTAACTGTAAAAATACAATGTCTTTCAGAAGGTTGAAACATTAAAAACAAGTAAATCTGTGAGCTAATGCTCACTAGTGATACCCCCACAGTGAGAAATATGACTATCATAATGTAACTTTCATTGAACGAAATCTAAAAATATGCGACAAACAGGAAGTAGATGAGCAAGGAGCATGAAATCATACACCACATGGGACTATGGGATGAAGCAATATGCAAAGTATTAGGCTGCTGCATGTTATAGTTGCTGAGAAAAGTGCGAAGGAAATTTTGTAACGGACGGACGGACGCACGCACGGACAAGGGTAAAACAGTATACCCCCCTCTTCTTCGAAGCGGGGGTATAATAAACTTTGTTGCTCAAATAAGCATCTCAGAATTTATTTCTGCAAACTATTCTTTTAACATACAGCCTACCATCCCTTTAAAATGGCCATGCAAAATAAGTGTATATGCAATCAATGATAATTACAATTAAAGCACTGGAGTGCTGGAGGAACGATGTCCCGAAACTATTTATTAAACAAGAGCTCCGCTGGGCGGGGCATTATACGCCCGTGTGCAGTCCATGCTGTGTTCTATCTCATATGAAGTCCCTGTGACTTTGACCAATGGCCCCGTGCATACACACCTTCCAGACACGGGTCTTTTCGACTCGTTTCATTCAATTCTTCTTACGGACCCGTACGTTACCCGAACGACAGCCTACACGATCATATTCGATTCTAGCCCTTGCATGTCTGTAAACAACATTATTTTGCTTTTGTGACCACATCCTTGTGGTCTTACGACTTACGGCTTATAATGAAATCGCTTTCAGTCGTACGGTTCGTGACGATTGACGTACTGGTACCGTGCTACATTCGTACAGATCATACGATACGTATTCCGTTTCTCTTTGTTTTCTTAGCAGGCTTAACGTCATCATCTTATCGGATCAATCACCATTTGATCTCGTCGATAAGCAAATATTATGGAAGATGTATCAAGGGTTGGCTTTATGTCATGTAACTTATCAAATATAATAGTGGAGAAACTAGGTCAACGTTTTGTTTATCCGAAATAATGTAAATAAATAAATATTATTGTTTTACACAACACTTTGGCGTTTTGCTATCGTTACCTTAAATAAATAGAATTCTTGACTGTATAAAATTTTAACCCTTTCGGCAATTTAATCTTTGAATGGACAAGCCAAGTCCTAAACATTAGGTATTGAAGATGGAGTCTATGATAGAGCTAGAAGGTGGGTTTTACAACGCCACATGGTCTTAGGCAAAGCTAGACAATATACATTTGTGAACGACATTAACGACCGACAAAACAAGCCGGCGTAGTTATATGTAGATGTAAAGGATGTGTCATGCTTGAACTACGCCTCTTTGTTTATGTTGAATATTGTTGAAGCGTGCAAAGAGTAATCTTATACTATCTTGTTACCATTGTAGGAAGAATTGTGCTTAGGGCTATACGTGTGTTTGGCACGCTACGATATCATTAGAATATAGCATAAAGATTCTGTGTTCCGTTTGTTTTGCATTGTGTTCTAAATTTTACATATTTAATCACAATACATTGTTATTTACATTCCCTTCTTGTGAAAAATGAACGCATGTAATAAAATTATGTTATTATCGCAATTTATTACACTGCTGACTTAATTCAGCAATACTGTTGTTGTGTATGCAATCTGGAAATGTCTTTGTCAACAACTCAAACTCGATTAAAAAACCCTGTCACTTAATACGTAGTGAACCATTCTTAGTCTGAACCATTATTGAGTTTATATAGTATCTCTATACTTGATGTCGAGCGTACCAATGTGACAGGAAGATAGACATATTAATTAACCAGGGGGTCTTAATAAGGAAAGTATTACCAGCTTACGTCATGGTAAATCCAATATTGTTTCGTCTAGATAATATGGGAGTACGTAAATAAGATGTTAACATGAACAAGTAACTATATAATTCATGGTAGTACGTAACCATATTACATCACAACACTTTGTTGCTAGGGCTGCCATCGGAAATCGTGATAACGATGCATCATCGATTGATAGACGATCCGATATCGATTTGCAATTTGAAATATCGATACTTTCTAGCAAATTCATAAAGCTAAAAACAAATGAAGTTGATGTTTGATTTGTTTGGCTGTTTGTTTGGGTTTTACGGCACACCAACACAAAAAGGTCATATCGCGCCGAAAACATTTGATGATACTATTAATTCAATCGTTAATAATGATTTAAAATCCTATATTTTATTATATTATATATTTATTTCCTTCAAAAAATTAAGTATTGCATATGGTGGTACTGACTTAGAAAGTTCTTTAAGTGAGTTAACCTTAAAAAGTTTCTCACGGATGTATTTAAATGATATTATATAAATAATATTTTAACGAAGATGATGTTTGATTTAACATCCATGTGTTATATGCATCCTTTAGAGAGAATATTTTAAAAACAAAAAAACGCCTGGTGCACTAAGTTCTAGAACGCAGAAAAGCTGATTTTTTAAATTATAATTACTAATTGAACCGTCTGAAATAAATACTTAGATTAGTCAAAAACGGCATCAACGACCAATGTGCTGTTCAGCTCAAAATCAGTTTCATTTTTAAATATAAATTATTTAGTTTGTTTGTTTTTGCTGGGTTTAACGCCGTAGCAACACATTGTTTGGACATATAACGGCGGTCAGACAACCTACTCACTCCTCCTAAAAGACTAAATCTTTGGATTTAGCTGTTAACCAACTAGAGGCTACTAAGCTCATACTTTCGTCAGTGACTGACAACTGCCCTACATAATTAGAAATCATTGGTAGAAGAGAGAATGGCCGTAGAAATAATTTCATGACCAAACTCCACGAAAGTATGCCCCGCCCGGGAATCGAACCCACGACCCCTCGATCAATAGACTTGAGTGCTACTAACTAAGCTAGCCGGGCGGCTTAAATTATTTTGAATCAAGACAATCATTAAGACTGAAACTTTTTACTGGACATCTAAGAATTCTTCTGAGAGATCAAGAGTAGAGGGATATCTATAGATCAAAATGTCAGTGTAAACGGTATCAACATTGTTGATACTGACTCTGAACCAGAGTTTGTAGATAATGAGGTAATCATTCCATACATTATTGAAAGTATAAAAAATCATGCTTTTTTATTTTGTTTCTAGTCAGTTATCCAGTTACAAGGTTCCAGTAAGGTGTTTTCTTAGATTTCATGTTTTCTGTTAAGTATTTAAAATAAGAAAATACAGTTCGTGTAAGTTTGGTTTAGGTCTGAAACAATTCACATCATGCATAGCATCATGAGGACATTATGTAGTTCAAGAGGCTTCTATTACACTTTTTGACTAACTTAATATATCAGCGATACTTGCCTATCGATATATCGATACATTTTCTATCAATGACAGCCCTATTAGTTACAAAGCGAATACTTGCGATATGGAATACAGTTTGTAGACCAGGGGTGCGTTTTATCAATATTGCTGGTCGTAAGGCCGGTCGTATTTACGATTTTCCCTACGACCTACGTATGCCCGTTTTATCAACACGGTCGTAACAGCTCGGTCTTAGTTAAGACTATCCGCGGTCGTAAGACTTTCAATACAGGGACACAGTCTCAAATATTAACTTCCGGTTCCGCGATTTTGCCGTGCAACTGTCAAATCATCTGCATCCAATGTAAACAATATGGCCGCCAACAAACGCAAAAGTAACTGGGGCAACAGTGAAATTTCTGTTCTTGTGAAAGGATGCGTCGACAATATAACATTAATTACGGAAAAACATCGTAATGTTTCGAAAAGCGAAAAACATGCCTTCTGGACCCAATTAACAGAAAGGTTAGTTTGTTTTATACCAATTTCAATTTGACAGGTAGCGATAATGTACTGAGAACTTTGAGAACTTAATAGCGTTAAACAACATATTATAATTGGATCAAATTGTTGAAAGTGCTTCTGTTTTCATGTAGTTACAGTTAGATAAAGAAAAATGCGAGGCTACTACTTCCACATTAAATGATTGTAATATTAAGAAATGTTAATGAACATCATATACATAGACAATTTATCCATACATATTCCCCATAAATTTATACTCCAGTGTCCATATTTTGTCACCACAAGGATTTAAAAGGAAATAAGTAAAAACACGAAGAATAGTTAATTGCAAGTGCCTATTTGCTCTTGAACGTAACTGAGCCTTAAAATTCTATGCTTTACGTTTTGATTATC
Source organism: Mactra quadrangularis (assembly GCA_025267735.1). NCBI lineage: Eukaryota > Metazoa > Mollusca > Bivalvia > Venerida > Mactridae > Mactra > Mactra quadrangularis. The sequence goes on along the minus strand of CM046303.1, from coordinate 57,242,780 downwards.
ACACTGTTGTGTATAGTGTTTCAAATCAACATTCCTTAGGTGACAAAAAATGAACACGAGCATATATATGAAACCTGATAAAAATCTATGGTATGAACTGTGACTCTAACACATCGCCATAAAAATCTAGCATGAAGGCTAGGTAGTAGAAGTGCCGTATTAACCCTCTGCTACTCATATCCCCTTCTTAACAGAATTCATCCTCAAATTCTAGGAGCTTGATTTTCTATTGGACTGTCTAAAGGTTCACACAATTTCTAGTGGGTTATGTATGTTGGGCACCTAATGTAACCTGATAGAAATCCATAGTTCCAACTGAGATTCAAACCCACAACCTCTCAAGTCGTTAGCCGACACTCAATCACATGGCATTAAAAGCTAGCTTGAAGGCAAGGTAGTACAAGTGCTGTATTTAACCTCTGCTACATACATATTTTAAGTTCTCGACTTATACTAAAATTTATTCAACTGTATATGCCAATACTTTTCTGCTGATATACTTCAAATATTAATTTGAACTTAATGGTGATCATGAGGTGATATAGAATGACAAAAGTTATCGTTTGCATTGCAAGTTACACACAACAAATCTATATACATGTATACAGTTTGTTTTGGTTTTACGGCGCACCAACACAGAAAGGACATATCGCGCCGAAAGCAATTGATGATACTATTAATTCAAACGAAATTGATGAACTAAAGCTCTATATCTCTATATCTTATTATATACATTTATTTCTTTCAAAAAGTACCGCATATGATGGTACAGACTCAAAAAGTTCTTTAAGTGAGTTAACTTTAAAATGCTTGTCACGGATGTATTTAAATTTAAAACCATTTTGTTGCCACTGTCGAATTTGATCTAACTTCTGTTGTAATTGGCGTTCGATACTTCGAATATTTTTAGATTAATCGTCAACATGTTTACTTTTAACTTGAAAATTTCTGTCAGATACGAACAAATGGCAGGCTATTGTTTAGACCGGTATCTTTTTAATCTTTGGGAATACCATATTTCCATGTTGAATCGTAAGCTTTTTTAAGATCGAAGAAAATTGAAACTACGTGCTGTTTATTGCCTCCCTTATAAAGGTTTTGAGAATATTTTTAAGTTAACTCACTTAAAGAACTTATTGTTTGTTTGGGATTTACGGCGCACCAACACAAAAGGTCATATCGCGCCTTAAGCAATCAATGATACTATTTATTCAAACGATATTAATGATGTAAAGCTCTTTATCTTATTATATACATTTATATCCTTCAAAAAGTTAAGTATCGCATATGATTGAACAGACTCAAAAAGTTCTTTAGCTCATCTGAAACGTTAAGATTCGAGCGTAGCAAAAACAACTAAAGATATAGCCAACACGCTGGCGGAAACTTTTGCCTAACTCGATATAATATTCTGCATTAATTCAAAATATTAACCTAAATAGTAAAATGTGTTAAATCAAGCAGGAGTCAGATTATGTGTTATATGAATACTTCATAATGGTATTAAGATGTTTAACAGCAATATTAAAATTGATTTATTAAAGTTCAGTGAAGAATTCTTAGGAGCCTAGATTCAATATCTTCAGAAAGTGAATTTTCTTCCCGTTTCACTGGAGATTTAACGAAATACAACAAAGTATCACGTACTTATGAAGATCGTCCCAGGGGGTTAGATTACTTGACATAAATCTAGAATGTCTAGTCTCATATGACATCTAGATTCCTAATTGTTTTAAAGTACCCTATCTTGCTGATAAACAGTTACCAGATAAACTTCACTGCTATTGATTATGTGCCCTTCTTCTTGTAAATGAGACAAGTCGTGATTGCATTACATTCTTAGACTGGAATTATTTTTTGTGATTTTTTATTCTTATTATTCTTACTAAGCATCCGCGCTTGCCAATCTTACGTTGACACTTCAACTGTACAAGACCGTAGATAACATTCATGTGTTTTTAAATATATTTTGTACAGATAAATATATATATATATATATATATATATATATATATATATATATATATATATATATATATATATATATATATATATATTTGGTTTCTTTTACGTCGCATTCAACACATATATAGGTCATATACACGACGGCCAGCTCTTCCTACTACAGGTTTCCTGGACACTTTCTATCACCAGTACTAACTTACCCTACCACGAGGCCGACAACTCATGTATAGGGTATGACCTGCCGCGACCGGGATTCGAACCCGCGATCTCCGGATTCGAAGTCAGACATGCTAACCACTACGACACGGCCAATATATTTTGTACAGATAAATATGAAGCCACAAAGAAAACTGACAAATGCTAAGTGACAAAATTCACTATATTATGTATAATTCACGGATAAATGATTGGTGTTGCACTTTCATTATATTACAATCCTCGTACTTTAATTCTTATGGTGGCATACTTCTGCCATCAGATAACCAAATAACTAATTAATTAAGATGTTAACTAGTAACCGCAACTAGTTAACCTCTTAATCAACCAGTTATTTTTGTGGTTATCTGATGGCAGAAATATGCTTCCATAAATTCTGCATTTTGATCTTGGCTCATATATGTCTTCAATATGCATGTATATACGCTATAGGCTCAAAAAGTAAATAAAATGAACAGATGAAGTTAACGCACAAATCACCATTATGTAACATGTAAAGGCCACCGAGAAAGTACAACTACAGCAATACATCGCGATATTTGCGACAGATCATGTCGACCCACATTCAGAAGTTGACTCGTATAGCTGGCGGGATTTACATGACGTAATTCTAAACTCCATCTAGTATTGACAAAGAATGAGATAATGTGCCTATTAAAAGTTTAAACAACGTGGTTTCAAATGATGTCATCTTCGGAACACAGTGTGCTCCCTGGAACGCAGTTGACAAAATGTTCTGTAGCTTGTTCGTTCGTTCGCTCGCTAGTTTTTTTGGGTTTTACGGCGCACAACACAAAAAAGTCATATCGCACATTTGATGATGCTATTATTTCAATCGATAATAATGATTTAAAGTCCTATATTTTATGGCATATAGTAATTTCCTTCAAATAGTTATCTTTCGCATATAATGGTACCGACTCAAAAAGTTCTCGAAGTGAGTTAACCTTAAAATGTTTGTCTAGGATGTACTTAAGATCCTGCCAGTCGAGGAGAGCGTGTTTAAACTTTTATATTGAAATGCTCGTCACATGCTGTACATTTAGGTGCTTCCTCTCTTTTGAGAAGGTATAAATGTGTTAATCTGGTATGACAAATTCTACATCGCGTAATCACTATTTGATGTCGTGGATTAGCGAAAAAATTAACGAAGATGAATCAAGATTTGGCTTTATGTCATGTAACTTATTAAAGATATTTGTTGAATACTTCCATGTGTGACCATCCGTTCTTAGAAAATTACAGGTTACCATAAATTGTCTAATGCTTGTATTGATCGTCTCTCTCCAGGATTCCATTTAGTTCTCACATATATTTCATTCGTGTAGTAAAGATGCAGGAAGCACAATTATTATTTTAGTCTCCATATTGGATTTTACCTATCTTTTCATTACACGAATAATTATTTTGTCGAGTAAGATATATAAGTAGATGTAGTGTTAATCTATCAACAACATCAACATAACCACAATAGCTACCGGTTAATACGCAATGTCTCTAAAGACAGTTTGATTCCAGACATAAAAACAAGAAAATCTTGTCTGGTTTCCTCTGGGGACTAAGAGAGAAAGCATTTATACGCATTTATATCTATTATTAATTTCATATAGAAAATTGCACGACACGTCTTGCATGTGAAACATAGACTGAAAAATGTATTCAGGATCAGTAAAATATCAAAACATAAACCTAAAAAACAACGGTACATATACTAAGGTGATGTAAAAATAAGCATACTTCGTCTGGCTAGGATAAAATAACTCAAGTATAATATACCGTAAGCGTAAAATAATAAGTTTGTCTTGATACAGTAGCATATAATGATACGTATACATTTAAGTTCCAGACAAACATTTCATGAATGAGAGTTTAAGTGTCGTAAATCATAAGTTATATGTTACCGACATGAACTACATTTATATTACATACGTTTTGATGCGTAATAAGCATATATACGGATAATAACTATTTTGTGCGAAAACATCACCGATTGGTTTTAATTTTCAATTTGACGAACTCCGAGAAACGGTCATTTCAGTTGTTGTGGCCTAATTTACTTTCAATTAATAAAATGGGAAGTTTTTCCTACAGTACGTCATTTTGCATTTGTCCAGTAGAACGAGATTTTATAAATAGACGAAGGTATCCCGAAAATCCGCTCAGACTGCTACGCCGAAAAACGCGTAGAATACGACGAGGTGTCATTAACAATAGAAATGAGCAATCAGAAAGTTTTTAAACAAAATGAACAATGTACAATCAAATGAATTCTTTGGCAATTTTTTTTCTGAACAAAAGCCCGCTAGATATTATACTGGACAAAAATTAATGTGATGACCAGAGTTCCATATTATCATCTAGAAATATGTACGTTAACTTACATTAATTTTAAACTATTCCAAATGGTATTTGTCCCATTGTCGTACCCAATTCCTAGTGTTTAGAACTAAGGCTAGACTAAAACATCGTTTACAAATTTTATATGGTTTACAATTGTGTTCATACATTATTCATAGCAGGCTGGATGACTCCTATTTCTTTAAACAAATATTTCGACTGTCAAAAGTTAAACTAATCTTTTTAATGGATAATGAAAAAATAAATCGAAATATCTCGCATGATTCGCTTTGTTTTAAGAATTATTTTGTGTCTGTACGCAAGAGCTTAAATTTTAAATAGACAAATAAATAGATCATTCATGATATCTTTAAATTGGTAGGAATTGGATTACATTGAAACAGATTTGTTGCGTGCAAACATTTATTATATTATATACAATTTACTAAGTTGAATTGACAGCTCTAGGTGTAAATGCAGCACAGTACGTGATGATATTTATTATCTCCTTGTAATAGAAGAACAGACAGATAAGAAGTTTACAATTCGTTGTTTTTGTGCGTTTGTTTTCAGTAAAACATAGATACAGTTTTGTTTAAAGATTATACTAGAGTCCATTGAATATAGCCATGAGAACAATTTGTCTAATGTAAATGTCTCAATAATGGCACTTTATGAAAACTGTCAAAACAATTTTTTTGTATGAAACAGCTTACATCGATCATCGTGTATAAGGGCCAACAGTGACAACTAGTCTTAGTAAATGCAGACAGTACGTTCTTCAATTGTTACCAAAATAATTCCAATTATGAGTAAGAAATTGTCTTCAGCATTAAAGACATTGCACTATTATTATAACTCTATACTATTATCTTCATTGTTTGTATTAATTATTTTTTTTTTTGGGGGTTTTACGGCGCACCAACACGAAAAGGTCATATCGCGCCGAAAGCAATCAAGGATACTATTAATTCAAACGATATTAATGACGTTAAGCTCTATATCTTACGAAAGCCGAATGGTGTCACATAAAAATAAAAAATAGAATTATTCTATGTCGTAATAACGAGATAACTAACTCGTAATTACGAGATAATTAACTCGTAATAACGAGATATTATCTCGTAATAACGAGATAACTAACTCGTAATAACGAGATAATTAACTCGTAATAACGAGATATTATCTCGTAATAACGAGATAACTAACTCGTAATAACGAGATAATTAACTCGTAATAACGAGATAACTAACTCGTAATTACGAGATAATTAACTCGTAATAACGAGTTAGTTATCTCGTAATAACGACATAATTATCTCGTAATAACGAGATAACTTACTTGTAATAACGAGATAATTATCTCGTAATTACGAGTTAATTTACTCATTTGCAAAAGCACCAACAGTTCAAAATATCAACATCAACAACAAAAGAAATCGGCAGCAACAATTAAACTCCATCAACAATATAATACCACTAAGAATAAATAAACAACAATATAAAAATCGGAAGAACAACTTCCACAACTTAAAAAACAACTCAAGCAATAACACCAACTTATCACAACAACAACAACTACAACTCAGAAAAACAACATCAACTCAATATAACAACATTAATTCAAGACAATATCATCAATAACCCAAACAGCAACAGCAACCACAACGAAAAATAATTTCGACATATATAACTCAAATCAACAAAATCATGTACAGAAATCAATTGCAACAACTAAGTCAACATTGACAACAAATAATAACAACATCAACAGAATTGTGTTGAGTTGTTAATGTAATTATTTAGTTGTTGATGCTATTGGTTTTAGGTTGTTGTTGTTTTTAGTTGTTCTCAATGTAGATTCCAGTTGTTTGTTTAATTCTTTCAAATGCTATTGCTATTATTTCAAGTTGCTATTGATGTTGTTTTTAGTTGTTCTCAATGTTCATTTAGTTGTTGCAATTGTTTTGTGTACATTATTTTGTTGTTTTGAGTCGTTGTTGTTGTATTGAGTTAATGTTTTGTTTATATGTCTGTGTCGTGTTGCGATGTTGTTGCTGTTGCTTCGAGTTGTTGTGATAAGTTGGTGTTATTGTTTTGAGTTGTTGCTGCTGTTTTTTAAGTTGTGTATGTAGTTGTTTCGATTTTTATATTGTTATAAGTTGTTGCTGTTATTGTTGTAGTTGTTGTTGTTGCTTAGTGCTTTAATGTAAATGGTTTAGTTGTTGCTGCTGTTGTTGTTTAAGATATTGTTGCTGTCGTCTCGAGTTGTTGTTGTATCCTAATTCTTAATGGTATTATACTGTTGTTATTTTGAGCTGTTGGTGCTTTTGCAAACAAGTTAATTATCTCGTAATTACGAGATAATTATCTCGTTATAACGAGTAAATTATGTCGTTATTACGAGATAATTATGTCGTTATTACGAGATAATTATCTCGTTATAACGAGTAAATTATGTCGTTATTACGAGATAATTATGTCGTTATTACGAGATAATTATCTCGTTATTACGAGTTAGTTATTTCGTAATAACGACATAATTATCTCGTTATAACGAGTTAGTTATCTCGTTATTACGAGTTAATTATCTCGTAATTACGAGTTAGTTATCTCGTTATTACGACATAGTATAATTCTATTTTTTATTTTTATGTGACACCATTCGGCTTTCGTAATATCTTATTACAGTGTATATACATTTATTTCCTTCAAAAAGTTAAGTATCGCATATGATGGTACAGACTCAAAAAGTTCTTTCAGTGAGTTAACTTTAAAATGTTAGTCACGGATGTATTTAAGATCCTGACAGTTAAGGAGAACGTGTTTTACATTAAAATGCTCGTCACATGGTATACATTTTGGTGCTTCCTCTCTTTTGAGAAGGTATAAATGTGTTAATCTGGTATGACTAATTCTACATCGCGTAATCACTATTTGGTCTCGGCGATTAGAAAATATTATTGACGAAGATGAATCTAGGGTTGGCATTATGTCATGTAACTTATTAAATATAGCAGATTCACGATACTAACACTCTAAAATGATAATATATAATTGTAAAGTAATATTGTCTGCCCTGGGAACGTCGTCTTTGTCCGTCAAAAATTATTGTGATCCTAGTTTTCGTTTTATTGGTTTGTCATGGTCTTAGTTTGAAGCGCTGAGGAATTTCATACAATTGTCCAAATTTGCTGTCGCGCCGAAAAAGGCTTTGGTTTTAGAGTTGTAAGTTGAGCATGGGTTTAAAGAAGTTGTCCAGTACCTGCGTTAAATGGATACATTTTTTGTTTGGCAAAGCTTGTACCTGTCGGTTACTTAGTGGCCTAATTATTTAATAACTCTAAAACCATAATATTGGTTTTATGTGCCACTGACCACGGCTAAACTTCAAAATTTGAATGGAGTATACGAACATCTGTATTTTGTAAGCATAGAATACAGTCCACGAAATTAGTGGGCGTTTGGTTGCCCGGGACAACCACATTTTAGTTCGGGCAACCAAAATTCTACAATTTGTTTTTGTTAGGTTTTACGCCGGGGCAACAATTGTATTTATATAGGTCATAACACGGCCAAAAACAATAGATAATGCTTGAATTTAAATCCACCTGTTTTGACAACCACTTTCATATTCTAATTTCGTAGACTGAGAATATATTAATGCTCATTTTGTAATGACGTAAAAGCAATTTAATACAATGGAATCATTTTACAATATCTTACTAGACACATTAACTGGAATTGTCGACGAATATTGTTCTTATTGAAACGGTTTTGATTATGATTGATTAAACTGAAAGAGATCAGATGGGAACTAATGTTATAAGGTTTGTTAAACTTACTGTAAAAACTAGAATATGTGACGCCACTTCATACAAAACAAATAGAATATGATACTGAGCAGGTACTTGTTGTTATCAATAAAAATATGCAGTATTTTTAACAGCGCTTCAAAATCAAATGAATAGTTTTAAGGCTATGACCTTTGATGATTTTCCCATAAATTGTTTTTTAGAATGGATTCATTATTTCACTACAATCAAACAGTTTAAATCTAATAAATTGTATTTGTGTACTGACACTGATGCACACCGAGACATGTGCCTGTGTCTCGATTGGAGCAATATGCCCATTATTAATCATAATAAAATTATGACGGGAATGCCCCTTCTACCATATAAGTGTCTTCAATGATAATAATGTGTATTTTTTATTTCATGATTATCTAAAATATCTTTATTATTATTCACCATTTTTGTCATCATATAATTTTCTTATTTGTATTATGTTGTTTGAAATAAGAAAGATGACTTTTTGTATTACATGTCATTCCGATTTGAGAAGCACTTGCCTGACATGAAACGTGCTTAACTTTTCCTGATATACTTGCGATCAAACGATTTCATGAAACGAAACAGTGATTCAAAGATTCAAATTTAATTGATACAGAAGTCTATCGATAACAAGAAAGGTATAGATAAATGAGAAACGTATTTTATTTCACCAAACTCTATCAGCATTGAACTATCTGAAAGACTTGGGCTCGGATTAAACGAGAGTAAAGATACACCTTTTATTCTTAGTGTAATTATTCTTCATTAAATTTCCATGCAGTAGATATAATATAGTCTTAATTACAGAATGAATGTTTCCAAGCGTAAAATGAAGCCAACTGTTCCGTACGGACAAAGATAATTGTACTCGCAAAAAACATTTTGAACTTACTCGTCTTTTACCGTCTTGAAAAATAATGATGTGTGGGGTGACGCTTCTAGACCATTTGTTAGAAAAATGTTTTTGTAATTTACTGTATGTAATTATATAATTATTCTGGTTTTTTTCATCATAAAATAAATGAACTCGGAAAGAACAATAACAGGCTAGGATGCACAAACAATTAGAAGCAGTATCTAACTTGATTAATATTTTAGCGAAAGATAATGACATCAGTTGTAATGAATTATGGCTGAGTTCGAGCAAGGGTCATCTCGGATGAAAAACTAGGTCAGAGGAGCTAAAAATAGAAAATCTTGTTAACACTGTAGTTGCAACTGTTTTGATCGAAATATCCTGGAAATTGGTCTGAAAGATTGTGTTGACGATTTCATGGTCAATTATGAATATGGGTCACCTGGGTTCAAAAACTAGGTCACTCAGCCCAAATATGGAAAACCCTGTGAACACTCTAGTTGTCACAATTTTTACTTATTTGTTAACTAACTTGGTCATGATGCTCATCTAGGTAATTGCTTGGATGAGTTCGAACATGGGTCATCTTAGGTACTCAGGTGAGCGATAAAGGGCCATCATGGCCCTCTTGTAAATATTACTTTCCGGAAACCTTGAAGTCATTAAAATTATAAAATACAACATGCGTCAAACCATTTTGATTTCTAAGAGTACCATTTTCTTTAAAAAGTGTACACCATACATTTAAACTTGACTTTGAACGATTCAAAATCGTTTTAGATCGTAATTATGAAATTTGAAGATAGACTAGTTTGTCCATTACACCACTTGAAACGTTCTATCGTCAAAATTATTGTTATTAGTATTGACAACCAAATACGAATTTCGGTGTGGATCTACTTTTACTTTAAAATGCAATAAATAACATAAACATCTAATCGAACATTTCATTAATTAAAATGTCATTTTATCATTGAAGGTGATTAAAATATAATTTGTACCAGATTATTTGCAGTTCATAGACTTGTGAGTTGTGATATAATACGGGCTGAAATTGACTTTTATACATCTCGAGGACAGTAATGTGTCTGGAAATACGCATAAATTTCGTCATGGTTTTTATCATTACTAAAAGTGTCTGGTCGACGACACAAAGAGGTTGTTTACGACAAAAATCTTCCGATTTACGCTATTAGGTTACCCAATTAATTTACTAGCATTTTAATTGTGAACAGGGCAGACAATAATATATCTGGAAAACATTCAATTTCAATGTACATAGTCACGTGATATTAATATAGTCAACAAACACGTGTTTTTTGTCCATTTCGTTTATCTACCAAACATACAAATAGTGTCACTTTATTTATTCCGATAATGCTAACATATGCCTGTAAGTGGTAAATGTTCACTTTAAGTCCTCTGTACAAAATGCTTTTGCAAATGTTTACGACTCGATCAGTTTTATGCGGCAGATTTAGAGTTAGTGATTAAAATACACCGGGCAAATGATGGCAAAGTTTGGGCAGAGAAAACTATTAGCTGTTTTTTCATAACACCTTACATCAAATATGAAGATCTATATGTATGTTGTAGTAAAACGTTATTCGAAATCAGTGTTGATATTTCCACAAGTTTATTGTTTTAACTTCTGCTGTAATCACTACGATTGACGCTGTTTGTAATTCGAGTTTAGCAAGTACGTGTATTGTACTACAAGTAAGCTTCGTGACATTATATTTATGGTCAAGTAATGGTAAATCTAATTATCTGTGAGTAAATGAATCTGGTTGTTGCAAATACGAATACTACATATTGACGTATACATACCGTGATCACACAAGGCAAACTGTCCTTTAAGTATCTGATCCTTAAATAACTAAGAAATGTCTTAATGTGACAATCAATAGTCTTCTAGAAATGTATCCTAATATTATTAACGGCTGTTATTTGGTTGCCATTTGTTTTGTATTAAGGGAACTCATAGCTATTTTAGAATAAAATTGATTAAATTATTTTTTGTGAAACAGAGGACCATTACTTTTTATTACCATGCTTCACCGATATATAAAACAAACATAATTACCAGGAAAGAAAACAGATAATTATGTGGATGAGTGTTGTAGTTGTTAACAAGACAAAAACCATATTTTGATCCTATTTGATCCATTCATGATGCTTTTACATCAAGAATGTGTTATTGTATTAAAGGGATTTTAAGAGTCGCATGAAGAACATAAGTTTTATTCAAAAAATATTCAATAAATAACATACTTTTGATGCGACATAAAGATGGGTTGATGAGATATTGACCATCCGTTGTTCTGCAATTTAGAAATAAATAAGAGTTCACAAGATATACTGAAATATTGTTACCAGGCTATCTCAAGAATAGTTTCATCTCCGACATTTTACGTTACGTCAACTTTAAAACTATACACGTTTATAATATTGCTACATTTGTCTATTGTGGAGATGTAAGGTTAGAATAACACATGATCATTAACACGTTACAAATGGTTAACACCTGAATACATACATTATCCACAGCTTTAACATAGAGCTGTCACGACTGCATCACTTTCTTTAAACTAAAGCATCGAGTGTCAAAAGTTAAACAACTTTCAAATGGATAATGTCAAACTAGACCGAAATGTCTGACACCCCATATGTTCAAAAACAATTCTGTGTCTGTATGATATAGCTGTAATTGTACAAAATTAGATGACGTGCTTTTAAATACATGCTAACGAAGTAATGTAGCTAAAATAATTGCTATTTTGAATTTGATAGAAATTAAAATATATTGAAACAGATTTGTTGCGTGCAAATATTTATTATATTATATGCAATCTCAAGACTTGAACTGACAGACGGGGATATATATGCATTGTGCATGATAAAATTTATTGTTTCCATTAACTATAGATTTCATAAGAATTATACTATGTATACGTTGATTTTGTGTTTTGCACTTAGTAAGAAATATATAGTTTAGGTTTCTTTGTCATACTTGAACGTCATACAATGTAACCGCTAACAATTCGTCAAATGAAAAATGTTTATATGATTACACTTTCAAGAAAACTGACAAAACGTATTTATACATCAATGGCTTGCGAAATGCGTGTCAAATTCGTGCGTACAAAAACTACCTGATTCCCTCATGGTTATAATAAAATATCTCAAGCAGTATTAAGTATTGACACCGCCTCTTTTGTTAATGATTTACAATCTCTCATACAGAGTTGTCGATCCTTACAGTGATCTTTATCTCTGTTAACGTCTCGAAAGTAGTCCCAAATACGTGATCGTTTAAAATGATCATGTGACAATTTTTTAATTTCGTCCAAACGCAACAGACAAACTAAATAATAAATCACCTTTCTTGTCTTGTAGATGTTCAAAGGCTTGTCGTTGACAGTCCCTTAGCACTAAAGTTTTGTCATAATTTTTAGCAATATCATCTATTGTTGACATTTTTTGCGGATGAGTAAAAAAGCCAAATTACTCAGAATAGGAAGACGTTTCACAAGAAAATAGTTCTTGTAAATATAACTCTTTAAAAATTGGATTTTGCCTGTAATAAAATTATATTTCACGTAATAATTTGAGATAGTATATATAAAAGACGAATTACGCTTTAGATACAAAATCTAAATTATATTACTATTTTACAAGCATCTTGTAAAACCCGAGACGTTTACAGAGATAAAGATCACTGTAAGGATCGACAACTCTGTATGAGAGATTGAATGATTTAATGACAAATTACATAAAGAGAGGGCGTAAGTGTTAAGCACAAACTTGGTTCCAAGTGTGGCAATGAGGTTAAAAAGGTCATTGCACCAAAAATGTAATACTCTATGTAAAATGACCCAATACATTTACCTCATTGGTTAAATGTGTTTAATCAAGCGGGAGGCGAATTATGTGATTATATGAATACTGCATAATGGTATCGAAATGTTTACCAGTAATGTCATATTGATTTATTAGAGTTCAGTGCTCGATTTCTTTCAAGCAAGAATACATTACTTGAGCGTTGGTGTTAGTTTTAAGATGGTGCGTTTCTTTGAGTTTAACAGACGACCAATAGAAAAGTGTACAATTGAGTATCAAATAATATTGAAGATTACCCCTGGTGGTCCGATTAACGAGTCAAATAACATGACATAAATCTAGTACGTCTAGTTTTACATGACATCTAGATTCCAAATTGGTTATCTTGCTAATAAACGATTACCAAATATATTCTTCTACTATTGATTTTGTGTCCCTTTTTGTTTTTAATGAGACAGGTCATGATTACATTTCATTCTTAGACTGTAAAAATAGTGACGTATTAATCTGGTTTTCCACGAATTCTCTTCATAATGAAGACACTATAAGACAGGACCGTAGAAACATATTTTTGGTTTGGGGCTACTTCAGTTTAAATTAAACGTAAAACTTGAAGTCAGGTCACTCACTTTCAAGGAAATAAACTATTTTAATGAATAATTTGATCATGCTGAAATATTAGAATACGTTTGACTTAAAGATTTTTAAACTCCAATCTCAACACTCTGTTTCATTCTCATCGGATTTCTAAGTTGCTAATAATGGACGATCTTAGAAGTCCCACCAAATATGAAAGTAATGTTTTCTTATGGTGACTTTAAGTGCATCAATAATACTACGTTGAAGTTTACAGATTTACTATATTTGTTCTGTATTATTTTATCTCACATTTCATTAGTATTATCGCATAAATTCTCTAACAGGTTTAATGGTATTGATCTCGCAAATCGTTCAGTGTGACAGTTGTATACCTTAAAAGTTAAACTGTTCCCATGGCTCCTACAATATCCATTTATTTTTTAACAAGTTGAAAATGTGAAAAACATTTCTTGATAAACGCATTACCCTTAATCCTTACCCGTCCTAATTTTAGATACAACTTGATATTAATACCGTTTATTTAACTCCATTTACTTTCTAGTACATGTAGTTGAGTTCGAAAGTTGTGATATTACTTACGCATGTAAAGGAGCCAAATATGTTTTTATATATGGTGTTGTACATAAAAAACCCAATTTATTGCTTTAATAATTTGCAAAACCTTTTAGTGCAATATTGGGATTGGTGTAAATTATATCTGCTGTGAAATAAATCTAGATTTAACTGCAGACAAAATAACAATTATCATATCATATTCTTGATAAATGTACGTATTGCACTTAATGATCAGGTAATACCCTCAAGTGTCAAATTATAAACCATTAACTTAAAGCAACATATGGTAGTATATCTTATACCACATTTACATCACGGAGTTTTCGTTCAAGTCCTCGCGAACTCGTAGTCAATTGCACGTATCTATGAATAACTCTTTGTTACCCGATAATGAATTGCCACAACTCACAGACACTGGTGAGGACCCGTGAAAGTAGAGACAAGTTTAATTAACAAATAAAAAAATATATCGATTTACCAGAGATTACATTTTAAGTAAATCGTAAATAACTTGTTACAATCGTCAAGTATTGTTAAATGGTCACAGAAACACATAATCTACTCACACCGATCCGTAAATATCTCGTAAACAATGTGTATCAACTAGTCATATACGAATACTTGCGATTTACAACGAGTTGGCAATCCGTAAATATCTCATAAGAAAATTCCGCGTATATGAAAATAGCATTTGTTGATAATCATTTCATATTAGGACAGATATACTAGTGAAGTGTTCTTAAAGATTAGAACAATGTTTAAATAACATAGTATTCAACCAGAATGTCTGAAAATTGTCTCAACTGCAAATACATTATCAAAGAAATACACCATATTGAATCATTCTATTATTAGCTAATGATGTATCCTGTTTTATGGTGACACTAATTACTTATTTCCGTTCGTTTGAAACAGTACTCTTTTTATTGCAATAGTTATATTTACAAGGTAACACATTACGTAACTTAATACCTTTAAAGGATGGTGGTAAAAGACACTCTCTGATATTAGCAGTAATCTATTTTGATATGAATGTGTGATGTGGCATTGATAAAAAGACAGTTGACATCTTTGTTGACACAAATTACCATTTGTTATGTCTAGTATACACATTGACAATTAATGGTTAAAATGTTCAAGGCGAATTAACCATGTTTAAGGTTACGTAAAAAACAAAAAGCCAATATGTAAAGCTGTTGGGGGTTTTTAGTCTCCAATTTTCAAAACGCCACCGAAAGAAATATATATTTCTTGCTAAATATACAGTAAGTTCATTTAATTCATGTATTGGTATTTAAGCTTGGAGGGATTACAATAAACTTATATAAAATACTGTATTGACATCTTAATTGTCATTTATTTATGGCAAAGACTATAACATGTCTGGGAAACCTTATATAATTATTTCGAAAGGGTTGTTATCCTATTAAGCATAACCAGATGTGTCGTGTCGAGGATATAACGTTGTTGTTGACGATAGTAAAATCGTCTTCCCACGACGCAATTTCAACATTAGGTTACCTAATTAATTAATCGTCATTTTAACTGTGGACAGTGCAGACAATTAAATGTCTGGAATATGATAGACACTAGCTGTGTGTATAGATACGATAACCTTAGATAGTCACAAGCACGTGTTTTTTGTCGATTTTTAGCATAAAATTAGCGCATTTAATAGTACAAGACTTTAGTGTAATAATTTTAATTTATTCGAAAATGCTCACGTAGCCTATGGATTTTAATTGTTCGTCCTGAATCTTTACGTCAGGTTCCTACTTATTAGTTGGTGAATAGCAATGATGATCACAATTATCATTGCAAACTGAGGACAACTCACGTGACTATAGACTATGACAAATTTTGTCATTCGATTTTTACAAAACCAGATGTTTTCGATTGAGAACTCAATGTGGTTATTTACGACTTAAATGGCTTCTGATAACGACATTCCCTCTGAAATAGGTTATCCAACAAATTTGGTGGTACATGCATTGTGGAAAGGGACGTTTCGTGTCATATTAATATGATGTTTAATATTTGTAAATACCTAGTAGCAAACAACATGTCGAGTTTTGATAGAACCTTTAAATGATTGTTTCCATTGTAAAACATTAAATAACCATAGCTTTTGTCTTAAAATGGACTATACATCTTGACATTGTTATGAAGTATACCATTTGAAACACTAGAATGCGCTTTCATTTACTAAATGTGAAGAGTGCCATCCAAAAGATATAGATATTATTATAATCTAAGACAATCAATGACACACTTCATAAAAATATGTATTAACGCTATTAATCAAACGGTAAATTCAATTATAGTGAAGTATATTGATGTCAGATGCGATCTATAATATACATTGTTATTACGTTATTATTTATACATTTGTACTAATAAAATGGCGCCGATTTATAAATTTGCCAACTGCGTTTGGTATCATATATAAAGATCTATTTTAAAACCATTGCTCCCTCAGGTTTCAATCGAATGTGTGATCGCTTATCAATCATCCATTTGACAATTAGATTAAAATCTAAACGTTTACATTTCGTAGCATTTCTTAAACTCAGTACTTTATCATCAACAATTTTTTATCAACCATTTAAATCATTGTCCTTAATGTGCATCGCAGATCGCCGTCATGGACTAATGAATAGAATGGGGGGAAAAGGAAGCATACTAATATGTATTCGATACAGAACACTCCTGGTTACATAAAGATAACTGGTCAATGAATAAATGAGAAAAAAGCCAGGCTTAACATTAGAAACATTTAAGCTAGAGTAAATGTTAATTTATTGCATAATTTTTGCTCTTTCTACAAGAACACTGTTTACCTTTTGTTGGTTAAGATAATTTAACTATAATTATAGAGGACCAACTTTTTAAAAGCAAAACGATTAAAGTTCATTCCTAGTTGAATTATAAGTGTTGCCTTCAGGAAATGGTATTATCAAAGTATTCATAATATTTTTGTAGTATAACCATTGTTATGGAACGAGGATGCAATTTTACCGCCTTTAATGGTATTATTTTACCATATTTTGTCAGACAATTTAATTTCAGATGTTGATTCCCGAGACAAAATTCGTTTCATTTCAATTTTTAGTGATTATTTCAGTTTAGACGGAATAATCAAAGGTCAATTGGGAACTGTCTTTGATATGTTTTGTTAAAATGCAAGAAAAACACGTTAATACTCGGCGCCATATAATGCAACTAAAACTGTTGCTGCTTGTTCTAATAGTTAATATTGAAAGGGACTCCCTCGAAGCAGTTATGGATAATAAATGCTCCTCTGCAAGTATTATTTCCATAATTCTAGCGTCAACTGGTCTTTTAGAAATAACTCCTTTTGACTGGTTAAACTCAAGTGTTATTTGTGAACATTTTTTATGGTGCTATTTACTATGACTTTAGTCACACGATTATTCACTTAAATTCGATAAAAGTCGTTCTAGACGTTTTATTCATTTTCAATTGAATATTATGGTGATTAAGTTTGTCTCAGCGTTCATACTACTGTTCCATTGTCTTA
This sequence comes from Mactra quadrangularis, assembly GCA_025267735.1. Classification (NCBI taxonomy): domain Eukaryota; kingdom Metazoa; phylum Mollusca; class Bivalvia; order Venerida; family Mactridae; genus Mactra; species Mactra quadrangularis. Next base: position 57,225,032 of record CM046303.1, on the reverse strand, counting down.
GAAACAATTGAAGTTTTAATAACCATCTCGTTTTTAAATAATTGCCTCGACATAAAGAAGGTATATTTGTCCAGAAATGGCCGTCTATCTTAACATAACGCTGAAGTTTAGATTTTGAAACTAGGAAAGAACTCTGTATTAACATTGTTTAAATATAGCTATAAGGTGTTGGCATCTGATAATGATGTAACTGGGACTAAGACCTTCCACAAGATATGTGTTTCAATGCTTATCAGAGGCGGTTTTAATAATTGTACGGTACACAGATGTCAAAGGGGATCTACTTTTAATAGGTTTGTTTGTTGAATTAAATATTATAGGTTCATTGGCGCCTTTTCGTACAGTAACACTACAGTAGTTCAAATTTACAAATTATTCATTTTAATCGGTAGTATACAGTTTTATATCACCCATAGCTTGAAACACGTTTAAAGACACTATTATATGAACTTCGTGCGTGAAGAGAATGCCATATTATCATTTTGATGTGTTTACAAACATGGTGAAAAGTCGTAAAGAATTAAGTAGCGGTACAAAACAAGGTATAGTTTCGTTATATATCTCTGGAATTAAACATTCTAAAATTTCTCGTAGATTAGGCATACCTAAAACAACAATAAGTGATATTTTACAAAGATTTATTCAACGTGGAAGTGTTGAAAAACAAATGTAGAAGCAGTGCGCCGCGGAAGTTGAAAGATAGAGATACAAGAGGACTGATTACGCTAGTGAGGGAAAACCAGGGGAATGAGTATGAACGAGTATGAACGAGTATGAACTGTTTTTAACCTAGTAAGGGCTTCGTGACGGTATAGGTTTGTACCATCATGCCAATTCTTTACTAATGTCGAATATGTACATTAGATTCGGTTCATCCGATGGCACCGGCATGTTGAAAAATTTCATCAAGCAGCATTCCAGAAAAGCTTACTTTGACCATTGCAAGGGCTTATTCGGTCGAGGTTACTGTAACTAGGGTTTCATAATCGGAAAAAAATCATAATCGATCATCGGAAATAATCGGACAACCCTTTTCGATCAATCATCAATTATATAATCGAAACATTAACAATAACAGTTAAAATGAGCACATCAATAGAATTGGTTACAGATAATTGTATAAATGCAATATTTCAACTAATGAGTAAGCTACACATTAGGGTTAAGGTTTGCCAATTTCTACCACTCATGCAAAAAGGTGAACTATCATGTTTGTGATAACATTGCTTCATTCTTGTATTTATTTAATGTGTTCAATGTATTTGTTTACAGTGTATTCATAATCCATGATTTTTTAAATGTATGACATGAATTATGCATGTTTTATATGCAAACGTCAGTTCCGTCTTTAAAATCGTACGTGTAGAATTTGTATAGATTTTGCCGATATGACGACAGTGATGATGATATCTAAGTTTGTATATACTGTTATACTTTATTATCAAATAAAATGTCTAACAGGGCCTCATATTTAGCTATTATTTTGTATCTACTGTTATGTGGCTGTTCTGATTATAGCACATACCCATTTAACAAAAGTCGCTTTTTGGCTTCAAAATTTGCATTGCATGTCTATGGGAAGTATGTTATGTAATTAAAGAAAAATTCTGAATTTTTGGATTTGAGAAGGAAAATGCTAGTTATGATCACATTCAAAATTTGAGTTAATTCCATCCGATAGTTTTTGAGATATTTCATGATTTTAGGGGTCCAGCTTTAACGCAAACGACATTTCAAGCTATAAGTAAATTAGAATAGGTGTTCAAGCAAATTGCATGGCAAATACCAGTGCATAATCACATTTAAGGTCATACCTTGTTTTATTCTTGTGTAAAATAGTCTTTGCAGACTCAATCTCATTCCACACTTCTGCTAAAGAGATGTTAGCCTCCTGAATAGATTCTGACACTTGACTAAGACACGAAACAATGTCCATAAGTAGATGGAGCCAAATGATAATGCGGCGGTCTTTTAACAGTTTGAGAAAATTCTTTCCCTTTGCAGCAGATTCCTTTCTGTGGGTGGGATCTGTAGGGTTCTGCATCTAAATAAGTGAATAGCAAACAATAAAAAACAAATCACAATCAAATATCACAATATCAATTTACCAAATTAAGTTATTGCTGTAAAATGTTCATTTCATTTAAATGAGTAATAATTAATTTCTTACCTGCTCAAGATGCTGAACAATGGCAGCATGTCCATGAATCAAATGCTTAAGAGCCATTTTTGTATGTGGAAGCCAGCGTGTACCTCCAACTCGTGTTGGCAAAAGTACTTTAAGTCCAATACTCTCAAAAGATGACTTGAGGTTTGATCTGTTGAAAGGACTGAGTCTGAAATAAATAGAACTGATGATCAATATGTTAATATATAATCAACATGTGCAAAATCAGTGCAGGACTGTCAAACAACTGAAATTTCAGTATTATTTTATTTTGTCATGTATGTCAAATTGGATGTTAATAATTTTGTTAACATTCACAGTTTTGTTGTTAAGAATAATGTATATCTTATATATTATATTGGCTGAAATAATTCCTTTTAATTGAATAATTAATGATTCTTTGCTAGTTACACATACTTGTAAAATAAGTAAAGGTTCAGAAGTAAAGCTTCACATTTTTGATGTGTATTCCACTTAGCATTCACAGCCTTGACAGCATCTTTGTAGGCCAGCTCTAATCTGTAAAATAATAAAAGAAAGGTAACCATTATAACATGAAAATATGATGAAAAAGTCACTTGATGAAAACTGAAATGAAAGCAATGGTAAAAATGAACATTTTATTTTTTATTTCAAAAGAGCAATGACAATAATTTCTTTTATTTTTGAATTTATATATATAAATTTTCCATACAACTTTGCTGTAAAGTAATTAATTTAATGATTACCTATGTGCTGAGCAGTGAATGCCATATATAAATGGCCTTTTGGTATGTTCCCTAAGCTGGACAACCACGCCAGATTTCTTTCCAAGCATCACAGATGTACCATCTGTGCCAACTCCTATCAATTTTTCTTTCCATTCCTTCCTATAACGGTCATTCATGACATTTATAATCGCATTGCTGATGTTCGTACTGTCAGCCTTGGCAACATTCCGGATGCCCATGAAATGTGTGTACACCTAAAATAATAAAAATTACAACTGGTTAATAGATATCTATAACTATATTATACGTATTTTTATCTAGATATATTACTGTTATAAAATACATAGAGAAGCATATCAAAATGTGACACACAAAAGTCATTCGGTTTTGAAAGATCAAACATGTACCATAACTTCAGGTAATGATAGTTGATAAACTTGATTCCAATCAGTTTTACACAAATTTATTTATCATAAAATATAACAGAATATTAAAACTCTTACATTGCCACTGACTGATGAACGGACATACACAATTTCAGCCTCTTGTGAAGATGTGTCTGTAGACCCGTCACTGATTACTGATATGAATGGACTTGCTTTAATTTTTGCATCCTGTCCAGTTCGAATTGTGTCCGCAATTGAAGATATAAACATCTGACAGCTTTTGTCTGTTAGATAAGTACTGCCAATGTCCGGCCCTTTTGCAATGTCCAACTTGCATAACTGAATGTAATCTGTATATGGTCGTCCACAAGTGAGCGTTCATGAATAAATGCCTTAACTTTGCATGTGCTGCAGAATTCAACAATTTTAAAGTTCTATGGCCTTAACTTCAACATTACAAATTTGTATCACACGAAACTTGATGAAAGTCACATTACATAAGTTTTAGTGTACAAAAGACTGAGTGTATGTACAGGGATTTAGCAGTAGCACTGCAGCAGGACCAAATTTTAGGGGTAATTTACCTCTTTTTCAGCTTAAGTGCAAAGTTAAATAACTCATAGAGAAGTGAGATTACATACACTTGGTTTGAGTTTTACACTGGCTACCTATCAACTCAATGAATCACGCATCCGAAATATTGCTTATCCGAACATAAGTTCACTTCCGCAAAGTTAGACGGCTAAATAGATTAATTCATAATTGTGATCAACTATTTTTTATTAAAAATGATGACACTGTTACAATAAAACCTCCTTAGTAATGTGCAAGGGGTTAAAAAGGGATCAAGGAAATATAAAAACAAAAACATGTCAATGACCCTCGTTGTAATAAACCGCCGGTTTTCGTAATTTTAGGTTAGTTCTTTGACCAACTTTAAACGATTCTATCATGATTTTATATATTAAAAAGGAGTAAAATAAGGTAAATCAGTGTTTGTAGATGCAATTAAAGTACAAAATGGGTTTAATATGTGCATTTGATTCCAAAATATGAGACCTACGAGGCGTCGACTTTATGAATCATATTGCAAATCTTACCTTTATTGACATACGATTTATTGCAAAGCTTACATATTGCTTTGTCCATATTTAAGTTTGATTTGATAGGAGGGCCTTCTCGTTTCTTTGCAAAACCAAAGTATTCCATACAATGGACCTCGCTTTTCCAGGATAATCATATAACACCTTCTTTTCTTGAGACGAAGAAGACGATGTCTCGGATGAGCGCTGCGCTTCAGACGCCATTTTTTTCGTTGTTTAGAGTGATCTCCCTTGGGAGCCGCTGAAGTAACAGCAAGAAAATATACCACCGAAAACTAGCGACAATCAATTATTATATATTTGTAATCGATTGTCGCCGATTCTCCAGCAAACGATCGATTTTCGATTATACTCGATAACCGTTTAATCCCCAACTGTAACGTTGTAAATTGAAACGCTTAGCCTTAAAAATGTCATTTTCTCCATACCTAATAGAAATATAAATAAAATACAGAAATATGTGTTTTAAATACTTCATTTTATGGCTTGGTTACACTCCATACGTAAAGTGGGCAATTTGACTAGCAAAATCTCGTTTTCATGAATATGCATGAGGCATGGGAGACCAATCTTCCAATGAAATCGCGTGTTACAATATGGTTGCGTAATTTCATTGGCTAGTTTTCTGCAGTGGTTTTCTTGCGGAACCAATGAACTGTCTCATTAACTATTCATGATTACGGGAATTTCCTAACCAAATGACCCACAGTACAGTACCCAGCATAGCGAGATAATGCTCCGTGGGATAACCGACGATGTAATACCAATTGCTAACTAGATCGTACTAAGAAATATCTGCGTCATGTGGTACGTAAAATAATTAACGCTGCTTAGGCAGCGATAATAACAATTATCAAGATTTGAGCATTTTTGTGTCGACACCGGTTGCCGTGAGCCACTCAGAACGATGCATTTGAGGTCACATGATGAAAAAATGGACGTCGGACAGTCAAAATAGGGGTGCGCGTATGAACTCTACCACGCAATGTTTTGTCGGGTTATCTGCTTGTAATACCAGAAAATACCATTATTAATGTATGAACTATAACCAGTTTCAAGAAAGTTGCAATATAACCTCAGAAAATATGCATATAGCTAATTATAAAATGTGTTTTTTCAAAACTCGCATTTGTTGAAAAAACGCAAACCTATCTTCCCTATGGGGCGAATCTAAATCAATGGTTTTACATATCGTTACCAGAGCGCGCTAATTCCTGGAATTCTAAAAATAGACTCAATGGTTTTACATCTTTACCAGGGCACGCTTATTCTTGTCTTCTATAAATAGACTTGGGACGATTTGGATACGCTGTGAATACACGGCTAAACAGCGATTTCAAGCATTTTTGGAAATGCTAATACTTGTTCGACTAATACTGTATGGCATTGCTGTCATTGAAATCAACAAGTTTCGTTTACTACTGCTTCGACAATTTTGAACACTTTTGTCTTAATTTTCAAGCATTTGCCAATTTTGACTAATTGCAAACGCATTAATCTACACAATCTTTATTTTAACAGAAAACGGTACAAATGTAAAGCTGAAATCATGGAAATAGTCACGAATTATAACATACAAATATATTTAGACTTAATATATAAAGAACTATCATTAATCGCATTGAACTAATAAGTTAATATATTAGTTCTTAGGCTCCAAAGGTGCATTATTAGTCCGGTAAATAGAGGGAATGTGAATGGAGCTAGCCGACACGTTCACTTAGTATCAATTCGCTAATACGGTTTCTCGATATATTAGTCACACCAGTTTGGCTTAGTAAATGTACTATTTATTACATTTGGGCATTGTGACGATAATTGGGATATATATGTCACAATGTAATATTACATAATTGATATAAATTAGTCCGTAGAGGGTCATAAATTCACCTTTAAGAAAAAACAATACTTATAGTTTTATGAAAGTTTTATTTTGGCAAGACAAAAGCAATAATTTTATCACACTTCCTGTTGATCGTTTGTTTGTTTTGGTTCTACAGCGCACCAACACAGAAAGGTCATATCGCGCTCCTGTTGATTGTAACCCCAAACGTCTATAGATAATAAGCACAAATCGGAAGCTATCGACTACAATGTAAGCCTAACCTGTGTTGTGATATTCAAGCGAGGACAAAGGGGTCAATTGTGTTAACCCTGGTATTAGGTTGCTTGCATATCATACAGCCAAGTACTGCGAAACATTTGTTCTAGCAATTCTTCTATGATTGCACTATGTAAAATGAATAGAAAACATTCGTTCACTTTGTTGTATGATCTTTTTATTTCACCGAATGAGCTCGAAACATTGCGTCACAAGTGACATTGTCACGAGTATAAATGTCGTTTAGAGCACGAGTTAAAATTTAAAAAGATCCTATTCCAAAATTAAGGAGTATCCTGTCTTTTTCCATGCTTGATTGTTTTGTTAGAGGTATTGCTCACAAATATTACCGTCATTTTCAAGAGTAGTTGTCAGTCATATTTTCTTGTGTTCTAGGCAAAAGTAGACATACATATTGTTACCGAATGGAGAATACACAATTTAATTTCAAGCTTAAAGACTGCTTGGACTTATTACCAATAACGGTTTGACGATGATACATTTTGACATAATTCGTCCGTATAATATGAATTTACAACCAACAAAATTTTTAGGTAGAAACATGGGAACAATATTTTTGTTTTGTAAGCCGTCGTTTGAAATTAATTGCGACTGACAAAATTATGTTAACCTCATTTAGACTCATACGTTTCCCTAAACACTATTATAATCAGGCTGATTAACGCCAAGTCGCATTTTCGTCCAGCAAGGAGCTATTTAAAAAGAAAGGTAAGACAAATAAGTTTTGTATCTTTTGTCCCACGGGTCGCCATGCAAAAACAATCATGCGACATTTTAAACATAAGTAGTGTTTCCATCCGAAGGAATGAACATCGAAAACGAATTATAACGACACATCTTATACACAAAAATGGGTAATTACAGCCGGCATAAACGGACGAGAATATGTTGTGACTGTCAAACCATGCAGCTTATGTAACGTGTTTGATCCTGACATACTGGTAGAGATGAAAATATGCCCCGCCCGGCAATCGAATCCTCGGTCAATAGACTTGAGTATTACCGCCGGAGCTAGCCGGGTGGCTTTTTATGCTGAAGCACAACCTAAATTAACAGAATCAAGGATAAGAAAGTGTGTGAATGAAATTATCTGTAAAGAGGCATAGGAACACAATGAAAGAATGTACATGCTGGAATTAACAAATATTTTAGAGAGACAGAAAGAATTATAGAAATAGTTCAAGTTGTACTGATTTGAGAAGCTAATGATAATGCTGGATGCAAAGTTGAAAACAAATGAATAACTTGGACTATTTACTTCCGTACGCAGCATAGACAAATAATTACACCATCCAACCTAAATTTAATTTAGACTATTGAAACGCCATCAGCATAATGACATTTATTTTACGATGAATGACATTTTCTATGTATTTAATCCTTAATTGAATAATATACTTTGCGTTAAAATTAAAAACAACCTGCTGAATAATGTCTTCTAGTACCCTAAACTGCACCAACCTCAGAAAAGTGAATATCCATTTTTATGCTATAAAGGTTCAATAAATATAAGTAAAACTAGCTATCATAACCATCTCTTACAATCAAAGAGCTCACCACGCATTTTCAATCTAGCTTTTTTCATGTGATGTGAATTAATAATTTACTTATAGAATTTAAAACCTAAACCCTTAACATAAATCTTATTAATCAATGTGTAATATTTCGAAAAATGAATTTAGAAGCAGAATGTTGAACTTACTCCAAAAATGAGAAGCTCTCTATTTTGATGGCAATTTAGTTGTGTGTTCTTTAATAACGCATCAAAACCTCGTCAAATGCTCCAACCTCCCCGCACCGATTATGTCCCTTTATAAAATCAATAAGTAGAAAAGCGTGACGTAGCACTGTAAGAAGTTTGCATATACACGTCATTACCACGCGACTATGACGTCACGAATGCTGCGGTTTCAAGAGGAGAAAAGTATACACTGTCTCGACTGAGAGATTTAAAAATTATCATTTTTTGCTTTTCTTTTTTCAATACGTACGCGAGGTTAAGCAGATAAGTGTTGTCTGATTGCTTAGCATCAAATTTCAAAAACACGGGGTCAAATTGCGACAGTCGTCTTATCTTTGCATAACATTCCGTCTGTTATTTTTCCAATTCACTGTCCCTAAAAACAATAGGCAAAAAAGAGAATAAGAAAAAGGCAACTAAACATACATGGGTGAAAAGTTCAAAATTCTAAAATATGTTGATGTTTCATCGTCACAAATTCTTCTAGAACAACAGTGGGTAAAACTGACACAATCTTGATATTTTAAAGAAACAATCAAAATTCATGTACGAATATCACTTTACGGCTTTAAGGTAAAAGTACGATTGAAAATGAATACTCATGTATGCATACTATTGGTTACAAAATGGTTTCATGTTAGTATTCTGCTATTTTTCTTTTCGATTCATACAAAAATATCTTTAATATAGAACGTAATAAACGATGAAATCATTTATCGATTGCAGTGTCTTCAGCATAAGGAAATGTACTTCTATCGAAATAGGAACTCTACTAAAACAGTGTTAATGATGTTGACTTCCTTACAATATGAATAGCAATCTTATACAAGTTGCAAATCGGTGAACTCGTATGGAAATGTATACGTGCGCTGGAAAAAAGAACGTCAATATATATTCAGTAAATCCTATTGATTAACTGCTGAAAGCTTTCATCCAACGGTACAGTCTCATTGAAAACGACAAATCAATTTGGTTCTTATGGAAATGCATTAGTTCTTGACAAATAGAGAATGTGAATAGAACTATATAACTAATTTATAAAATCTAATTTCCTAGATTGAACAGTTGCTCAGATATATTATCAATAAAGGGTTATCCACCTTATGTTGGATGATAGCTTTATTTGAGTTTTAAAACAATGAAGTATTATTGTAGTATTTAACATTTCGAGTCTTTTAAGAGTTCTGACACTAATTAAGTTAGCATTAAAAATGATTAAGGCGAATAAATCGGTTTTATTTATCTAGATCGATCTCGACGATTTGTCACTAGCTTATGATGTTTGATTAATAATGCAAGGTTCAACAAGAAGGCAAAAGTTAAGAGCAATTATTAGTTATTATTTTAATTTAACGAAATCAAAATGTGATTAATAGTGTTTTCGTCTAGATGAAAGCTACGCATTGATTGGTCGAAACAAAGTTCATCTCGACGTGACCTTCCACGGAGAAAGTTGAGATCCTGAACGACAACGCTCTACAGGATATCTGTTCACGGAGATTGGGCTCCTGATCGCATACCAGTATGTTTATGATGACGTGATCATGTTTCGTCATCTCCGACTAATTTGGGCTATTTACCATACTGCCCCCTTCCTGAAAAAGAAGTCCTGCCCTATCCGACAAAAACTTGAATATAAGTATATAATTTTGTATATATAACTCGTATGTATATGTTAATGGGATATACATGTATAAGTATATAAATAGAGAATGTTAGGTTAGTGTCTATCTGTATCTAGTTTATCCGGCAAGTTGGAGAAAGGTTTACTCGGCGAGGCTTGCAGAGTCGAATAATCCTTTTGGAGACGAGCCGGATAAACTAAGTACAGATTGACACTAACCTAATATTCTATTTATCCTACTCGCGTTCGCTTGATTGACTAATTTAAAATTCGAAAATTCTGCGTTTAACATGCTTTAAATTCAGATGGCCGAATTGAAGCGCAGTGATCGTCGTGTTAAGCGGTCTTATAAGTGTTTGCGTGTCAAGAAATAAGCCCGATGATTGACTCCATTATAATTAAGTAAAGGCAATATTTAAAATGAAAAAAAGAGAAATTACTAAAATTAACTTGATTTTTTAAATTAACAGGGAACAATTCATTTTTGGACGAATAAATCACGAATTTTCCGAGGACGAATCAGTTTTTATGACGTCATGTAAGTAAAGTTTGTTTTCAACATGGCGGTCGTATTTAGTAGCGTTTGTAGGATTCGTCATTTAACGAGTTTACTTTTATTTATCATGGATTTTAACCGATATTACCAGGATAATGTGTTATTCAAACTTTAAATTGACGGTATGGATATAAGGATTATTAAGGGAAATACACTCGCAGCGACGATGAAGGGATGTCGTCAATTTTCAGAAAATGGCCAGAAGTCAGTGCCGTGAACGTCGATGGTGATTTTTGAAGCCAGTTTCATTATATTTACTTTATGTGTGGCTTGGCTTTGGTAAAACAATAGTCAACCTATGTATTTACTGTATAATGGCTGGATATTCGTCAAAATATACACAGAAAGGAACGCCCTTAACAAATCACGGATTTTCATATTTTATGTAGTTTTTTTACTATTTTTTTTTCTCTAAAAACGTACATTTATCGGGAATTCCTATCGAAATATACGTAATTATCCACAAAATCAACATATTTTACCATAATGATCGTCCGTCATTGGTAAAATAAAATACTTGATTTCCGACTTTTCCGCCAATAGTCCGTGATTTTTGCATAGAATCCGTGTATTCTGGATTTTCCATGATTCTCCGTGATTTCCGTAATAATCCGTGATTTATCAGCATTTGATCCGTAATATACAGAACCACATATTCTAACATAGGCACGTGCGTTTTCACTCTTTTATTAATGTGACGTCATCTATGCTTTATTATTCAACAAAATATAGCTCGTGACGGCTGTTGAAATTTTACTCCCCACGTTAAATGCACAAAGCCGAAAATGGCGCCCGAGTTTATAAGGGTTGACTTTTACAATTTGGTTTCTATTCTATAATTAAGATTTTAATATTTTTTGTTCGGAATAAGAAACACGTATCTTTGAGAATTGTGTAAATAAATGCTATTTTCGGCCTTTGCACTGGGGACCCAGGGGTGGATTTCAACAGCATGACGTTTCTGACAGTTAAAAATAGTTCTATAAATATATCTTTTTCTACGGATGTATTTTACGATGTTAGAATCGAAATAACTTACAGTTGTCTATATTTTGTTGTCTAATAAAATATAGGCACTCGTTTGATGCGCTTATTAAATCACTCGTGCTAAAGCACTCGTGATTTAATCATACGCGCATCACAACTCGAGCCTATATTTTATTAGACAACAAAATATAGACAACTGTAAGTTATTTCTTAAATAAAAAACAAGATTGATTGAAATTTTTACATTTAATTTCTACATCTTTGACATTTTATAGATTTAGATTGTTTGTCTTTCTGGTAATTTTATTTCTTGGCAATATTGGATGAAGCCATTGCTGACACTTTGTGCAAATAAACATGAATTCTTCATCGGGCATTCTACATGTACAAAACACAGGGAAGTTATGTGCCTGTGTATATTTCACACTTCGTTTGATTTGAGTACTTGGGAATTCGGACATGTATCCATCATGTAAGCATTTTAATAAATTGTCACGCATTTTGTCATTTTCATAACTGATTTTAACGGGGTCGTGTCCATGGGCCAAAGAAAATGCAATTGCATACAAACCACAATCGTTTGAATTTGGCTGAACATCGTTATTCATGATACGCATGTTTATAGTATCATTAGGTGTCAGGATAATATTTGCCACACAACGTTCCACGCTTGTTGATACTCTCATGCTGTATCCACTGTCATACATTCTTATGATTGGGCATGTAGTATCGTAAAGGAATCAGATACTGGTCTGAAGCAATGCTTTTGGGCGTAACAACAAGGTTGGAACCCATCGAAAATGGATCTGAAACATCAAAAACCATTGAACCGGCAGGTATGTCTGATAATGGCAGCTCAGTTACTTCAATGCTGATTTCATCTTGATTTTCTTGAGATTCCGTAATCTCGTCCGTTTTTTCGGATCTTCTTTTTCTGGGTAATCAATTTCCATTACATGTTACTTGTTATGTACTTCCCGCCATTTGTACGTTGCTAAGACGTTCACTTAACAACGTCACAACGTGACAAAATACACGACGCACCGTCGTCTGTTATGTTTAAAATAGATTTCCTTGTCAATTTGTTCATTAAATATCCGTGTTTTGTCATGTCTATAAATAGATTTCCGTAAAATCGTCCGTGATTTATCATTTTTTAGTAGAATATCCGTAATTTGTTATGTCTAAAAATAGATTTTCGTAAAAATCGTCCGTGATTTGTTAGTATTTAGTAGAATATCCGTGATTTGTTATGTCTAAAAATAGATTTCCGTACAAATCGTCCGTGATTTGTTATATTCTCCGTATATAAATCGGAGTTTAGTTATTTTTTTTTAGTAACAATATCCGTGATTTGTCATTTTTTAGTAGAAAATCCGTAATTTGTTATGTCTAAAAATAGATTTCCGTAAAAATCGTCCGTGATTTGTTAGTATTTAGTAGAATATCCGTGATTTGTTATGTCTAAAAATAGATTTTTAGATGTCTATATCATTCATTGATAAATTTGCTACCTTCTTTTAGCTCTATTATAACTTCTTTAATGAGGGACCTCAGAACACCGTCATCCTTGGTTATTACATTTGACAAATGTTATATATTGTTTGGTTTGCGCCAAGTGTAGGCTGCATAAAACCTGCTCTGTTCTTTTTTGTGATTTTTGCAATTTCTTGTGGATTGATTAAAGTGATTTTTATCAAAGTGGATTATTAAAGTGTGATTTGTGCATTAGTGAAATTCAATTTTGGAAATTTAACTTCATTTTGGAGATATTTGATGCTTAAAATTTGAAAATATTACAAAATATTATTACTTAGTGATATAAAACTATTCAACCATAACATAAAATATACAATCTTATTGTTATAAGACATAATACATTGAATAGCTATAGGGACTTACAGTCACTTTGCTATTGAGAAATAGAGAAGTGTTTGATTAACAAGGGATTTATAATCTATGTTTATCAACACATTATATTGTATAGCCTATAGGATTTTCAATTCAGTAGTTCATAAATACAATAGATTTGAGCTCACCAATTTAACAATTGCAATTTGAGTATAATCATAATGACCATTGACTCTAATTCTATTTTAAAGTATAATCGCACTAATCTGATAAATATTGGTAAATCTGCCCGGGGCAAATACAAAGTATCTGAGGTAACTGTAAATAGATTGAAGAACCTAGGTGTGTTAAGTTACAGGACAAAAAGGGGAGGAAAATTGAAAAGTAAAATCAGTTCAAACAATGGGGTCAATTTAAACAATATAGTACCACTACCACAAGTTATAGAACCAGTTACTTCCCTGAGAGTAGCAGAAAACACTGATATTGAAAAACTGAGGCATAATAATTTAAATAACCTTGTCGAAGTAAATAAAATCTTGACCAATGCTGTTCCTTATCAATCAAGAACAAAACAACTGAGTGTTTGTAGTATGAACGTTAGATCTGTCAAAAATAAAGCCGAATCCCTGTGTGATTTCATAGTTTCAAACAATTTTGACATTGTCGCCTTAACAGAAACCTGGCTAACAAGTAACGATGACTCCTGTATAAATGACCTATTGCCTACCGGATACGTTATGAAACAGATTATGAGAAGCAGCTCCCAACGTGGTGGGGGCGTCGCCTTGATCTATAAGAGCTCAATTACATTGAAAAAGCTGAAATGTAGACAGCTGTCACAGTGTGAACTATTTGACTGTCTTTTAGACATAGATGGATTCAATCTGTGTCTAGCTATTGTCTATAGGCCACCCCCATCAAAAGCAAACGGTTTAAAAACTTCAAAATTTCTTGAATGTGAATGGCCTTCTTTCTTGAGTGAATATGCCACAGAAGAAAATGAAATTTTAATTGTTGGTGATTTGAACTTTCATCTTGATACTAGAACAAACAGAGATACTATTATTTTCTCCAATATACTTGACTCTTGTGGTATGAAGCAGTGGGTAAATGAACCAACTCATGTGAAGGGTCACACACTTGATGTTGTAATAACACGTGACAATTGCTCGATTGTTTCTGATATTGTGGTTACCGACCCTGGACTATGTGATCATCAGGGGAATATGAAACAGGACCATTTTGCTATTACTTTCAACATTGATACAACTAAACCAAAGCCAATAAACAAAACTGTTACATACAGAAAGTTAAGAGCTATTGACATTGGGTTGTTCAAACAAGACTTGATCATCTTCAATAAAATAAATTCTCAAAATTTGGATGCTGTAGAACTGCTTGATTTTTATAATAGTGAGCTAACCAAATTAATAGATAAACATGCTCCTTTACACACAAAGACAATTACAGTTCGTCCTCAATCTCCATGGTTTAATGAGGAGCTACATTCTGCTAAACATTTGAAACGTAAATTAGAACGCAAATGGAGGGAAACAAAACTTTTGATCCATCATCAGATTTACAGAAATCAATGTGCTGTGTATAACAAACTGCTGATTGAAGCCCGTAAAGACTATTACTCAGACAAAGTTGAAGCTGCTGGCAGAGATAGCAAAAGTTTATTCAAAATTGTAAATAATTTGTTAAATGGAGAAAAGCATGGTCCTATTTTACCATCTGGAACCACACCGAAAGACACTGCTCAGAATTTTAGCAAGTTTTTCTCATCAAAAATTGAAGGCATAAGAAATGACATTATAAACATTCAAGCTGATACACCCACTGAATCTGTGACCGAGCAATTCCAAGGCAATAAACTCAAAAGTCTAGCTTGTGCTTCACAAGAAGAAGTAAAGAAAATCATTGAGAAGTCACCAAATAAATCTTGCGAGTTAGATCCTATTCCAACATGGCTTCTTAAATCATGCTTACCCGAACTCTTGCCTGTAATCACAATTCTAATAAATTCATCACTTAACGCTGGGAGTGTACCAAAAGCATTTAAAAGTGCTATTATTAGACCATTGCTGAAAAAGTCAGATTTGGATTCAAACATACTTAAGAATTACAGACCGGTTTCAAATCTTCCATTTCTGTCAAAGATTTTAGAAAAAGTTGTCAATGTTAGACTTGAGAACCATCTTAAAGAGAACAATCTGCATGAACCTTATCAATCTGCCTATAGAGAATTTCATTCCACGGAAACGGCTCTTCTTAAGGTGCAAAATGACATTCTTCAGTCTTTAGACAATAATTGTGTAACAATATTGGTGTTACTAGACCTATCGGCTGCTTTCGACACCATAGACCATCATACATTGTTAAGCAGACTGCATGATCACTATGGTCTTGCTGATGGTGCTCTAAATTGGATAAAGTCATACCTGAGTGATCGATACCAAACAGTCTGTGTTGGTGGAGAACTTTCTGACCCTGTGCTGATGAAATACAGTGTTCCTCAAGGATCTGTCTTAGGGCCTAAATATTTCACCATGTACACTAAGCCTGTTGGTGCCATCTGCTTGCAACATGGATTGTTGCATCATTTCTATGCTGATGATTCTCAACTTTACATATCCTTTAAACCAATTGATAATATTTCAAGATCAGAAGCATTAAGTCGTATTGAAAAATGTTTGACTGAAATTATTTCATGGATGAATGCCAACATGCTGAAATTGAATGCAGACAAGACGGAAGTTATGTTGTTCTCTTCCAAACATAACCGTAAACATGTTGATGACGTGTCCATTAGAGTTGGTGATTCCATCATAAACTCTAAAGACTGTATTAGAAATCTTGGTGCTTACTTCACACCCCACATGGATATGGAGAAGCATGTCAATATTGTAAGCAGATCTTCTTATTATCAGCTAAGAAATATCGGTCGCATAAGAAAATTTCTTACTTTGGATGCTACAAGGACGTTAGTAAATTCCCTGGTTACATCAAGATTGGACTACTGCAATGCCCTTCTTGCAAATACTTCAAAGTCAAATCTGAATAAACTTCAACGTCTACAAAATACAGCAGCAAGAATCATTACCAGAACCCGTCGTCATGACCATATAACACCAGTGCTCAAGGAACTTCATTGGCTTCCTGTTTGTCAGCGGATCACATACAAGCTCTTGATATATACATATAAAGCACTTAGCAACCAATGTCCCATATATATCCAAGACCTAATACATGTCTATAAACCCAACAGAGACCTCCGATCTAGCAATTCATTATCTATTACAGTCCCACGGTCTAGGACAATTACTTTTGGTAATCGTAGTTTCAGCCATGCTGCGCCAAAATTGTGGAATTCGCTTCCAGACTCTGTCAAGTGTGCTCAGTCTCTAAATACTTTTAAGAGAAAGTTAAAGACTTACCTGTTTGTCAATTACTATGGTCACTAAATCAATCACCCTGGGACAAAAAACTTTGGTTTTGGAATATATCAGTATTAATATGAACCAATCTTAGACTACTTAAAATTGTTCATTAGTACGTCTAATAATACTACAGTGAAATTTCTTTTAATAAATAGAAACTATCTAGCTGAATGATCTTGAAATATACCCAAATTACAAACATATAACACCATAGTTTAAAAAAGAAATGATAATAATAATTATGCACTAGGTGTATTACAAAATAATATGCGACCAAATGATGGATGTTCTGGTGGGATCCTTGGATTCGAATCCAACTTTGCACCTTGCAATTATGGATTTTACAGGGCAACAAGCCAGTTTCCCCCATTGGCTGGGGGTTGCCTTTCCACTGATTATATACTCATTACCTTTAGGATTAATACCTTATTAATCCAATTTAGGCGCTGACACTGATGGATGTTCTGGCAGGATCCTTGGATTAGAATCCGACTTTGCACCTTGCAATTATGGATTTTCTGGGGCATCTGGCCAGATTCCCCATTGGCTAGGGGTTGCCTTTCCACTGATTATATACTCATTACCTTTAGGATTAATACCTTATTAATCCAATTTAGGCGCTGACGCTGATGGATGTTCCGGAGGGATCCTTGGATTGGAATCCGACTTTGCACCTTGCAATCATGGATTTTTCAAGGCATCTGGCTGGATTCCCTATTGGTCGGTGGCTGCCTTCTCTCATACTCTAATCTTAACTATTATCACTTTTACTTTATCACTATAAAATGCATGGTCGGGGGACGTGCGGCACTGATGCTGATGGATGTTCTGGCAGGATCCTTGGATTGGAATCCGACTTTGCACCTTGCAATTATGGATTTTCTAGGGCATCTGGCCAGATTCCCCATTGGCTAGGGGTTGCCTTTCCACCGATTATATACTCATTACATTGAAGATTAAACCTTGTCTAACCAATTTAGGCGCTGACGCTGATGGATGTTCCGGAGGGATCCTTGGATTGGAATCCGACTTTGCACCTTGCAATCATGGATTTTTCAAGGCATCTGGCTGGATTCCCTATTGGTCGGTGGCTGCCTTTTCTCATACTCTAATCATAACTATTATCACTTTTACTTTATCACTATACAATGTATGGTTGGGAGACGTGCGGCGCTGATGCTGATGGATGTTTGGGTGGGAGCCTTGGAGAAGAATCCAACTTTGCACCTTGCAATCATGGATTTTCGGGGCATTTGGCCTGATTCCTCATCGACTACGTAGCTGCCGTTCTACCAACAATCCATTACCTCTCTTTCACTATTTTTAAAATTGAAAATTCACTTGTTTGTTGTTGTTGTTGTTTTTAAACTACTATGAGCACTTTATTGATCACAAATTTTAGTTTATTATTATTTTTCAGTTTATGTTTTTATATCTTTATCATTTTCGTTTTTATTTTAGCTCGTTTAACCTAATTATGCATATGATTGTGAAGCGCTTTTGAACATATATTCAATATGAAAAGAGCGCTATACAAATACGGTATATAATAATAATAATATGACAACTTTTCCATAAAATAGTTCATTGTATTTTCCATGTTTTCTAGTTTTTTGTTCATTGATTTTACTTCTTC
This sequence comes from Mactra quadrangularis, assembly GCA_025267735.1. NCBI lineage: Eukaryota > Metazoa > Mollusca > Bivalvia > Venerida > Mactridae > Mactra > Mactra quadrangularis. The sequence goes on along the minus strand of CM046303.1, from coordinate 57,206,703 downwards.
CATTAGTATTTTTAGCTCTGGAGAACTTGTTGCTGTCGATTGTATTTGATCATCGTCACAATCGGATATCTCTTTGGAGTGCTTTTGTTTTTTACTTGCTTTTCTTGCATCATCAGATGCAGGAGTATTCACAGCAGCATCACTTCGTCCTCGTCTAAGTGGAGTTTCAACTGATTTACTATCACTTTTTTTCGTTTCAGATTTTTTCATTGTTGTTTTCTAACTTTTTTCGTGAAGTATACTTTACAATTTTTAGCGTGACTTCGTTGTGTATATGACCAGTAATTTTTGTGGTTTCATAAGTCATATAAAATTCCAATATTAATGTTTCATTTCAAAATACATAAGATTCCTCTTACTTCAATAAATTAATATCCAATTTTATCCATGTATAGTCCTTCTCCACATTATATAAAACGGTTATTTTCACGCAGCAGAAAAATTACATGTTACAGTTTTCACCGGAAGCGGATATCCAAAATGGAATATGGCACTGTACAGCGTCAACAATTGAGTTTTTGTAAAATTTGAATGATGAAGTAAGTGATTTAATTAAAGATTGAAATTGTTTGTAAAATCCCGTATTTGATTATTTTGTGTAAAATGTATTTGTTAAATTGTCGTTAAAAGAATGAAACGCAGCCGCTTTTGATGCCAAATGTTATGATTATGTAGAAAAGTAGTCCGTCAATGTGTAGTCACGTGACTGCCGAATAAAGCAACGGTGCCGAATAAAGATAGGTTTATTAGGTCAATAGGTTTTCTTTCTAAAAGATCACTTTGGGGTAGGATAAAACTGATTTATATATCTTAAATGAAAATACAGGTTTTTATATATAATTGGTTTGAATATGTTAATGGGATATATATGTATAAGTATATAATTGATTTAGATATCTTAACTGTAAAAAACATGTTTAAGTATATAACTGATTTAGATATCTAAATTGAAACTACATGTATAAGAATACACTGATTTCGATTTCTTAGTTAAAGATGGCTTATGCGCATCCTATAACAAATTAACCCTGATTTGGTTTCATTTCCCACGTAAAGACACTATAAAAATGTAGCCGATCAAAGTCTATTGGTTGTCAACAGGCCACAGAAACCCGAGTTACGAGCGACTGAAAATAGCGCATTTTGACTCCCTCTCCAATTGCCGACATTACCCGATGCTAAATATATGCATGTGACCTGTTTAATGAATTAACATTACGCCAGCGAGTATATTGCTCCTCCCACTGAGTCACGTGACCCATTATCTGATAACCTTGGACATCTTATCAATCAGTCTTATAAGAAAAGTCAATGCTAAGCTTAGATTTTTACACGGAAAAAGTAAATTTAAATCTATGTATGCTAAAAAGCTTTTGGTTATGACTATTTTACAATGTCATTTTGGACCATGCTTGCTCTGTCTGGTATTTCAGTATTCACAGACTCTTAAGAATAGAGTTTTAATTACCTAAAATAAAATTATTAGATTTGTTTTTAAGTTAGACTGCAGACAAGTTTACACATCTCTTTCAAGATCATTTGTACGGAATTGAATTAGTCATAGTTCGGTTTTTTTTCTCAACTGTCAAAACATTAATAATTTCACGGTGACTTCGTGCTCTTTGTCTAACACTTACAATTTTGTGATAATGTGTATTCAATAACGTGAAATTATTCAAACTTCGATAGTCGAGAAAAAAAAGGACTATACCTTGAAAAAATCACAGTGTTCTAAACTATTTTATTTAATGTATTTACTGAAATATCTCTATATTCATAGTTCGTTTTTTTCTCAATTGTCAAAACATGAATAATTTCACGGTGACATAGTGTTCTTTCTCTTTTTTTCCATGGTAAATGAATACACAATATCACTATAGTGATATTGTGTATTCAATTACCGTGGAATTATTTAAACTTTGACAGTTGAGAAAAAAACGTATTATTCATGAACATTTTTCTCCAGCCAGTTCAGTTCAAGATAATAAAACCACGTTTAGTTCTGAATTTTAGTAAAAAAAAAAACAAATAAAAAACCACCAAAAACGTTATCTTACAAATTTTTAATTCAACTCTGTATTAATTTAAGACAGTTCTGTTAATGATTACCCTAATTTAATATATTATAGCCCCTATTTTTTATTTATTATTGTCTTTTAAATGCCTTATGTTTAAGGATGTAGATATTGTTTGTCTTGCAAGGACATTTATTTATTCATTCATTTATTTAAGGGAACCATAATATAAACAATTAATAAGTGATCGACAAAAACTCTTTGTGCTGTTCTTAATAAATGAAAATACGTCCTTCACAGAATGAATGTACTATACTTACAGAATTAATACTTTATGTTTTTAGAATTTAAAATTGCTATGCAGTCTTTATGAAAACTTTGGTCAGCATTGGACATTCAGGTCATCAAAATGCGATTTTTACTGGATCGAACGAGAGATCACTGGATCAATTATATCTTAACAAATGGCAAAATATTAAAAATGCTGTTAATATTAATGGTTAAGTATGATATAAGATAAAAATAAAACTTTTAATAACATTTTTATTGAACATGGAAAATGTGAACTATAAAAATTGGTTGTTCGTCGGGCCACTAATATTCTAAAAGTTGCTGGACCTACAGCGATTTCGATGGACTCGGTCCATGGTCCATGGGCTAAATTTGAAGACTGGTGCTATGTGTATATTATTTTCATTTATATAGTAAATTCTTTCCATCTAACGATCTTGTAAGAAGGTCCGGCACAAACAACAGAACAGACATAAAAGTTGTTCATTTTTTACAATTGTTCAAGGTACGTTTCGCCTGCTGAAGTGTAAACAAAACGATGTCACCTGTCTAATGATACGGATATCGATTATCTGAATCACATAGACCACACTGACATCTTTTAGCAATTTCATTCTCGCCTTTTTCTCACTTAAATCAGAATTATTCCTCAGTTTTTGATCATACGAAATGTAGTCAGCTTGTCCAAGGAAAATGGCGACTAAATACAATAGTATCACGTGACCAAATGGAGTGCGCTGATAAGCTAACGATAAGCATCTTATCCTGTCAATCAAATTTCGGCGTAATGTTAATTCACCAGAGGTCGCACGCGCAGGTCACGCGGTAAGCGAGATTTTCATGACAGGTAAACAAAACAATGACGGAAGCGACGTTTACCTATCGATTCTTGATACTTTATGTAAGTAAAGCTATTTATTTATTTTGTGTTCGTGAAATTTCATTATGTTGACATTATTTGTTGTCTACCGATTAAAGAAAACTCAGTTTGGTTGTTTATTATGCTAAAATGAGGCATGCAAAATCGAACAAGCGTATACGGCATAATCGAAGATAACGACTCGCTTATGTCACTGTGTTGATTGTTGAATATAAGTTTGTTCTTTCGATTATGATGCCCTGACATATAGAAAGTTTTTAACTGCCTACTAGATCTTGTACTCGAGTGATCATGTACATAGTTAAATCATGTTTGTTTATTTTCTAATCTTATTTGTGATGACGGTACAGGGGTAGGAGTATTAGGTTATGCATAATTAATGTTTAGTCCCAACTACAGATGAGCACTTGGTGATGCCAAGTTGAAAATCAGCAGGACAAGTCTGTTACATTAACTGATCCGCCGGGCAAGTCAGCATTTAAGGACTTTGGACAAACGTTTGCATATAGTCATTTTTAAGAGTTTTTCATTTGCTGTTCTCTGACTGACTGCTATATATATTGGATCTACTATAACTAGTCAATTTTTCACAGCTAAAAATTTAAATGTAGTCTACATTATGTAGGTATAACAACTTTCCATAGGTGGATCCAGGGGGAGGGTTTACACCCCTGAAATTTCCAAAATGTATCCATCCATGAGTGTATTTTTTAATGTAAGCCATTTTGAAGTAGCAAGATGCAATTTTCTCATGCTTGCTTCACTCACCTTTGTGTTTAACGCAATGAAGATTTTTTTTTATCAATATGTAGTTTTATTCTGCAAACAGTGTATAATGTGGCTGTGGTTTAAAAGTTTGGAACCCCCTTAGAAAAATGTTTGGTCCCCTCTAGAAAATAATTCTGGACCCCTCCCTAGTTTCTTATAAAAAGAAAATTAAAAGATCAAAGTGAGTTCTGTTAAAATGTTTATTCAGTCAATAAATGAGAAAAATAGATGGTAAATATTGGGGCAGCCGAAAGCTATTGTGGGCAAGTTAATGTAATGTTTATCATGCCCCCCCCCGGCCAATTTATCTGATAAATGAAATCTAACGTTGAACTTGACAGGTGATAATTTAGAGATACATTTTTACAGCCTGAAATAGAAAAATGGTCAAACTGATAAAAAAATGCATCACCATAAACGGTCATATATACTGGAGTGTGATCAAGTATTGTTATCTTAATTCTAGGTCATGGATTCTAGTTCTCTAGCTCCAAGTGAAGTCACAAGTCCTGTGATACCTGTTAGAGTTTGTGGGAGAAAAAGGATGCTGTGGTAGTAAGAGCAGAAAAAATTCTACTTGAAGGAATGCTTTATCTAGGAGAACTTGTGGAGAGAGTGTATCAGCTAATGTTAAAGGAAAATGAAACAGCATTGGGGTAAATATAAACTCTTTAAACTATATGTATCTCTATAAAACTTCGCAATTGTAAAACCAGTGGTGTTTCTTGACTTTGTTAGCCATCCACTCCCAGCATGTATAAGATAACCAACTGTATAAGTTCTTTTCCTAGTAGTCAAGATTATAAATATGAATTTTGTGTTTAATTGGACTCAGAACAGTTTAAAAACATAAATTTGATAAATGTTATCACATTTTATGCATAGCTGTTTGAATAATCATTGAATATTTGTAGCTTTTTTAGACTTTTATTAGGTCTAAGTATCATGGTATATCATTAATGACATTCACTTTGGATTTTAAGTACTGTAATTTATAAATTGCTTAATTATTTCAGGCTGAGACAGATGGTTTGAAGGATGATTAATGTGATTATATGTAAAAGAGCTCAATTCAAGATGGTTGAGAAATGCCCACCACTGATTATAGATGTATACCAGCAGTGAGACAGCCTGGTGGTTTCCATCCAGTAAATAACATAGTGTAATAATACTTTGTATAAATCTAAACCTTGGTCACAATAAGCAATGTATGATATATTCTTAGACTAGAACCAATAAAATGACAGTAAGGGAGAAAAAGGGGGCCTGAAGTCATCAAGTTTGAAAGGAACATTGTTCTGTTTTTTTTAAATCTGTGTGCAGGATTTTATTTCTGTGCAAATAAAGTTAAAGAACACTTTTTTGAAATACCTTATTTATTTGCAAAGCAGCATTCAATATCTTGTTCATCTGTACTACAATGGAGCAATTCTTATTATTATATTTTTAGAAAAACACAGCTTAAGAAGGACACTTAGTGCAGGCATGAAGTTTGTTCTCAAGCTTCATACCATAGAGCCCAAGAAACCTACCGTATTATCTTCTTTTGTATGAAATGCGTTTTACTTCGATTAGAATAACCGGTTTAATACAATTACCAAAGGTTAAAGTATTATGAGTATATACGTGTAAATATTGAATAATGATTTTTGTCTTTTCATTTTCTATGATCAGTTATTTATTCTAGCATTTGTTATACTGTGCTAGCCTAATATTGCTGTCTCTTGTAAGAATTGTGAACAATATGAATTTGTCTTTGAAATAAGGCAGTAGATCATTGATTGCATCTACAAAAATGCTACAATTTCAGTGATTTATAGAATATTAATGGTCTAATGTCATTTTTTATGAATGTCTGAGGACTGAAATTTCATTTTAAATGCTGCCATTAATATATTTTTACCTATACATCGTAGGAAGTAACTGACACTTCTAGTAACAGTTCATAAGATATTCATTTGATCAATCAACACTTTCCATTTCATTTGTGACTTTACTAAAGGTCTAGTGCTCGAGAAAATTTTATAATGATGGGGACTTAAAAATCCTCAATACACACATACATACTTTTGGAACACAATAATATATATCAACCCAACTTTGTACATGAACATTTATTATGTTTGTGATTTAATTCCCATTTCTTTATCATCCATGCTGCCTTTTTACTCTGTTTGCAATATATATATGAAAAAATGTGATTGTAATGCTTTTTATTTCTGGTTATGTATTTGATATGAATAGGAAGTAATATACATTATAATTTAAGAAATTTACTTTGTAATATACATTGTAATTAAAGAAATTTTCTTTTATTTTATTCAATGTATAAGTTTTGCCTTAGGATGTAATATACATTGTAATTAAAGAAATTTTATTTTATTTTATTCAATGTATAAGTTTTGCCTTAGGAATAAATTCAGTTATAATGTTGCTTAGAATATGAAAAATGTAAGACAGATAATTTAGATATTGAAATTGGAAAATTCAACTTTGAAGTTTTTTTCACAATATATATGTATTTAGTATATGCCATGTTATTAACTTATAATTAAGGTGGTGTGTAATTATATGATGTAATATTGATGAAGTTCTGTTGTTTATGGGATTATACTAGGGTCCATCCACTCCATCAAAATGCATTATGTGCAGACATTGTTGTTTTTCTACTATGATTGTTTAAATAAACATGTATCATACCATGAATACCTAAAGAACTTAAAAATGTAACAATTTCTCTCAAAATTTATTTTGTCCAAACAAAATCTTCTAGATTATAGGTACATGTAAACAATATTTATGTATATTTCTTACCATAGGCGGATCCAGTGGAAGCAATTTTTTTTTCTTTCATGAAATATGATATTTTCAGGAAATATATATATATACATGTCATAATTTTTTCGCATGCTACACATGCAATATAGCATACATTATAAAACATTTCTTTCTCATAATTGTAAGATTAACATGATTCAGCGGCTTTTAAAAAATTATATGATAATAATTATCTAGATACTTTATATTTTATACTCTGGATAAGGATAGTTTAGGCTCTGAAAATGTGCCTGAGTCCCTAAGAAATAACCAAAACTACAGAATTTCCAGGGCCACTGGCCACCTGATCCTTTAGTCAGGGTTTTGCCCTATATCACCTGAGGTCCTTATGGCCCCTTTGAACCCCATTCTGCTTATTCATTTTACGCCCCGTCTAACTAGAATTTTCCGCCCCCTCACAGAAATCCTGGATCCACCTATGCCTACATTATTAACATATAAGGTTATTAAAATAAACTTGTTTAACTATGACTTATACACATGTATGGAGTAGTTTCTGGCCTTGTGGAAGGGTAGGTGAGTACTGGTTACAGTCAATGGTCCAGGAAAGCTAGGTTAGGTGCGCTGGACGCCGTGAAATGACCTAAATTGTGTTGACACGGCGTTAACTCCAATAAATAAATAAACTTATACACATGTCACTGTTTGATTGTTTTTGTGCAGTAAAATATATTTTACTAAAACTTTCAATATATGTTCCTTATTATTAACCACATCTTATGTGACAAGGTTCATAACTCCAAATACATTCTTTTCAAAAATTATCTCCCTCTTGAATTTGAAATTTCTTTCAAAAAATATTTGTTTTTACCTCAACTGTTTTATTTCTTTAGGTATCAATTTTAAAGTTAATATAATCATGTTCCTAATCATTAACCCCATCTCATGTGACAAATACTTACTAAGCCGAGCATGCCGTCTCAACTGACAGGTCTTGTTTTTTCTTCAGGTATCACCTGTTAACATTAAGTATGTTTGTTATTCTCAGCCACATATCATGTGACAAGGGTCATAAGTCCATATACATTTTTATATATATATTTTATCAGAATTACTTCCTCTTGGACTGAATTTTCTTTAAAAATATTTTTGATGCCATTGTTTTATTTATTTAGTTATCAACTTCAAAAATAAAATATTTGTTCTTTATTATCAACCACATCTCATGTGACAAAGTTCATAAATCCATACAAAATTTATTGTCACCCCCGAACTTAAAATGCTTTTTAAAGATATTAATTTTCACCTAGAAATCTTGATTTCTTAAGGTATCAACTTCAAAGTTTAAATAATAATTGATGAAATATATTTTTTTACTTAAATTTCTCAACAATTACACATACATTTGTTTTGTTTCTCATTAGCAAAAAAATAAAATAAAAATATTTGATTATACATCTGTATTTGTTATTTATAACTTTTATTCTCCAAGGGCCCGTACTATCAAGGGTTTTATGACTAATTATAGACTTTAACCATTTTATTTTTATGCTAATTTGTCATTAGATTTTTGATAATATGCTTTCCAGGATTGTACACCATAGTGAACTAAACCATCAATATTTTAGCTAACAATGTAGTTAGGAACGTCTAAGTGCAGTGTATATTTGCTGCTTCCCATATTTTTGAAGGCTGTATCTAACAAGTATTGCCTAAACATTTGTTCTTCATGTGTGTCAAAATCCCAGTTGATGAGACAGATACTGTTATAGTATATATGATGTTATGATCTATTTAAGTCTACTTTACCATTGTGGGTTACAGAACAGAATCAAAAGGAAGTCAATGCCATAAATCTTTAATCACGTCTTTTAGCCATTTTAATCTCCAGCTGATTGAAATGTGGTAATGGTCTCACCTATGGTCTGGACATTCAAGTTTGCCACAGTCATTGACTGTAGAAATTATCAATATATGAATGTATCTTGGCATAATTGTCCAAGCTGACATATAGCTTAAATTTCCATTCGAAATTCTGTATGGAATGTCACCGTGGACAATCTTTATTTGTGATACCCCTGGTAGGTCTATGAGTACATTTAAAGATTCCTAAATAAGATAGATATTCAGTACGCTATAATACACTTTTTGGGTAAGCATACTTTGTTAGATTAGTTTCCATAACTATTTCAGAGGAATGTTTGTATCAAACACATGTTCATTTGAAATGAAGCACAGTGCTCTCCAAAAGTTCTTGAACAGATAAAATTTTGAGAAAAATGATCGTGCATAATACAAGTAAATTAACTATCATTAGACCTAGTTAATGTAGCGTTGTTTAAATAATATGTTAATAATCTAATAAAAGCTGACTTTAGAATTTGCTCAGATGACTTATTCTTCCTTATATTCATGAATTAGATGAATCAGTTTATCTTAAAACCCAAGATTTTATCCAAGAATTTTTGAGGGCACTGTATCACAGAACATTTCGTAGGTAACTTTCACATGCTAGAGATAAAAAATAGATCAGCTCTTATGATATTCAATTTATTTGCTAATAGTAATACATGTACCATAAAATTTAAAAATCAAATACATGTGTGGCTCGTGTGCTAAAATGCAAATAAACCATATTCACAAAAAGTGTAACAATATGTAGGTAAGCCTAAATGTCTATTTTCATTTATATGAGTAATAGTCAATACCTCTTATGTTGTCTACATAATAATATTCGGTTACTCTTTTACACAGTACCCAACAAAAGTATCGAGACATTAGAAATTCTTGAAATTTGGTAATGAAATTTGTAGAATCATTGTTTTAGATATATCTGGTTTGTGATAAAATGGAAACAAATTTCATGAATGATACACAATTTTGAGATTCAGCATCTGATATCCTTAAGCCATAACCATGTTAATTGTAATTATTTTTCATAACAAATATTTTAGGCTATTTTTGTTTTGTAGGTTATATAATAATGATAACCAAAAAAATAAAGCAAAACTAAAAAGCATATAAAAATACAGTGATCAAATTTTGGATAAAAGCTATTCAGAAAGCCTACAAAGTGAAAATGTCTCCAAACTTTTGGTGGGTTCTGTACATAGCAACACATTGTAAGGGTTTGGTCACTGTGGTCAGTCTACCTACTCAATGTTCTTGGAAGGCTTAACCAACTGCTAAGCCTATATTTCCGTCAGTAACTGACCTTCACTATTAACAATCAGTGGTAGATAGAAGAATGACCATAGAAATTATTTTTACAAACAAGCTCCACAAAATTATGCCCAGTCCAGGAATCAAACCCAAAACCCCTTAATCAGTAGACTTGTATTCTACCAATTGAGCTAGCCAGTGGGTCTCAATAGAATTGAAACAGCAAAATAATACATTGGCTCAGACTAAAATACTATTTGCCGAGGTTGCTTCTGAGGCAACAAATTCCAAATTCTCAATCATTACAAGCCCTTTACTCACATCTTTCAAAGGAGATTTATATACAAATGGATAAAAATGAACAATAGTATTGATGTGAAATCACATTTTGTTGCATAGTTGGTATATTGACGGTCAATTGAGCATTGACTGGGCCAATGGTCAATACTGGTTTAAACCATCCAATACTGGTCACACTGGTCGATTGAAATTTTTAGGAATCGAACCCACGACCTCCCGATCACTTGAGTTGTTAGTACGCAAGTCTACTGATCAAGGGTCCATTTTTCGATTCATGGGCAGTGCATTCTTACGTGAAGCTTGGTAATGAAGTTATTTCTACGGCCATTCTCCTTCCTACCTATAATTTTTAATTATGTAGGGCAGTTGTCAGTCACTGACAAAAGTATGAGCTTAGTAGTTGATTAACAGCTAAATCCAGAGATTTAGCCTTTCCTGGAGGAGTGAGTAGGTTGACAAACCCCTTTTATATGTCCCTTTACAATGTGTTGCTATGGCGTTAAACCCAATAAAAACAAACCACAAACAAAACATTTGTAAGCAGCATATTTATAAGATTGAGCATCTGACATCCTTAAGCCCCCAAAACTATGTTTTTATTAAATCTATTTCCATTACATAGTTTGTATGCTATTTTTGTAGACTCAATATAAGTATAATGATATTAATACAATAACATAAAGCAAAAATAAAAAGCATTTCTAAATAAACATTATAATCACTGCTCTATTTTTACTCTTTATTATAAAACTAAAAATAGAACAGTGATTTTAATTACTATCCCTTTATGGATAAGATGCAAGTAAATAAACATTAAACAAACTTTAAAGCTACTCAGTAGGCCTACAATGTGAAGATGTCTCCAAAGTTTTGTTGGGTACTATATGGATGTAAAAACAGTATTAAAAAGACAGAAATAAAGTGTTCTCCTTACTTTTTAAGTGTAACATAGGTATGCTATCAACTTATAAGAGCAGATTCAGTATTTGAGTTGAAAGGATAAAATACTTTCTCAAGGTACAATGTAGTTGAACAGTGATTAAATTTAAATGGTTAACAAAAATATGTGAATGTAGAACCATCTTGTTCAAAGTGTGGTCAACAATGAAACAAAATAAATCTTAAAAGAGGCTAATTTTACAAATAATCTTTACACTTTTCATAAATGAAGCTATCGTTGGTGGACAATAAACGTCAAGTCCTAGTACACAGACAAAAGTAGCACACTCTTTTGACTTGTCAATGTTGATTACTTATAACAATTTGACTTGCAAACAATATCTAACAAATAGATCTTGCAGGAAGTCCCTTACTTCTAAGAAGTTACACTTTCCATGTAGCAGTTTCACAAAATTCATATTGTAATGTACATATACTAGTATATATATGGAGGTGATGTTATTAGCAAACTGTAGTCATATATTAGAAGATACAAGTTCATATATGAGAGCACAAGAACAACTATATGATTTAAAATTCACAGATAGATTTTCATATTTGATGATTTGCAGCAGAGCATATTCTAACTTTCTCTTTATGTGCTGTCAACATTTTTCTTTTTTATTATACAATCTCTAGAACCTGCAAGATAAATCAAAATAAATCTTAGTCAATATGAAAGGCAACATGTTTCATAAATAAATAACATTAACTATATAATTGATACTGTCCATTTGAAAAAGATGCACAGAACATTCTATGTGTTGCCTGTTTATAGTTGTCGGTGGACTGCAAAGAAAATTGAAATTGATCTGTTTCAAACACCTCTAATGGAAAATAAATATGTGCATCGCTTACTTTTTTTTCATTTTATGCATTGTATTTCCAAGGGAAAGTAGATCGAAACCGAAAGTAGATTTTGATACTCAATACTTAAAACATCAGATTTGATAACAACAAATATAAGAAAAGTGTAGTTAAGTGACAAAATATCATTAGCCATTCATAGACAGTCATTGTATCTAGAGGCCTGTATGTGTTAAGTGCTACCTACACTAGATCATTCATATGTATGTAGAATATATTGATTCCAAAGTAAGCGTACTGAGTGAATTTCAGGGGATGTTAAGCATGATATAAATATTTTAAAAAACTCATTAATGATACCTTTAGATCCAGCCTTGTTCAACTTAATTTCTCTACTAACATTCATATCGTTATCTAATGCAGCCAGTACATTTCTCTTTCTATATATGGTTGGTGAATATGAAATCTTTTGTCACAATACATCAAAAGAAGATTTTAGAGACTTCCAATTCAACTGCACTTCTGCAATTAAAACAAAAACAATTATAAAAGCCTGATATCTTTTTATTTTTCACTCATATTGCACTATAGTGATGTGTCAATTATAGTTAAACTACAACAACAGTTACAAGATTATTTCCTGCTAAATTAATCACAATAAACATTATGGATCCTACTTCAGGTTAATTATCTTATGTGGGTACCCATATTAGAACCAAGTTGTTGTTACCAAGATTTACCATTCATATGATGAATGTTTACAAAATGTAAGGTCCATATATCCATTAATATTCACAATAAAAAAAATTAAGAATGGTTCAAAATTAAAATTACCTGCAGTTCAAAGAATGGCAGCAGCTAGATCTTTTATTAAATTGGCATCTGAAGAAGCATGCTTTCAGACAAGGTTTATCACATATATCTCCTGAGCTAAATGGTGCAAATAAGAAGTTGTACCATCAATATCTGGTAGACTCCATTCATGGTGGTTTGTGATATGAATCAGGACATTTCACCATTAACTCTGTAAAGAAGCAGATTGTTAAAATAATGGTTTACAAACATTGTTACCATAACTGTCCGCACCATATATAACTCCATGTTCAAATTGCTTAAAATTTAAGACTTGATTCCTCTACTTGATTTTATACACTATGATCTAATAACATATGCTCATACATGAAATAGATACTTTTTTAGCTTTATCAAAGAGAATAATACATTTACATCATGATAGGAGGATGAAAAAACAAAAGTTATTCAAGAATTTTTTTATTCAATATTTTCATAATTAGCTGACCATTTAGTATGCACAGAAGAATAATCCACTTGCATGTATATATACACTGGTGAAATACTACTACACAATTGTTTTCATGGTGTAGTAGTTTGGACACTAGGCTTTGAAACAGACCATTTATGTTTGTTTTCTTACCTCAGCATGTCATTATATTTTCATTAAAACTCAGCAATATGCCCTATCCACAATAATGATTAGGTGAAACTAGATACAGCTTTTACATGATTATTATCTGCACAAAGTTTTTCCATGTGAATTCTCACAGACCTTGGCCTATTAAAACGGAGCCACAAAATCAGTTGGCACTTCCTTGCCCCAAAGCTATCCACAGTTAATATCTCAGTGAACGGACATACAGGTATTGTTAAGTTATTGTTCGGACATGCAATTGATTATGAATAGACAGACAGATAGACAACATCATAACATAATACAGCATATAAAAATTGTAGACCTACTTACTCAAAAGGATCAACAGATGAAGATGACATCTTTTTCTACCCAGTCACTCTACCAAATTAAGACACTATCACAGTTTCACTTTTTAGGTCTGAAAAATGAAAATTTATTTCTTAAAATATTATTTTCATGGCCAAACAAAAATGTTGACATTCCATCCACTGATATCCTAACTGTACTGTACAGTACCCATACCTGATAACTTATGAACATAAAATGTCAAGTGGATCTTGCAGGGGGGTTTGTACGCCCCTGTAATTTCCAAAATATGCCTTGTCATAAGTGAATTTAGAAACTGTAAGCAATTTTTAAGTAGCATGAGGCAATTTTTCTCAGTCCCACTTTGCTTGCTGTAGTATTAAACATAAATCTGATTGTTAAGTAGTTTATATCATTAATGTGTTGTGTAATACTGCATAGGTGTCTCCAGGATTTCCTTTTAGGGGGGCGGAAAATTCAAGTTACGGGGGCTGAAAATGAACAAGCAGACTGGGGTTCTAGGGACCGTATTCAAGGACCCACTCTGGGTCCTGAGAGGCATTCAGGGTTGCTGCGACCCCTTAAGGCTAAGCTCATTTCTAATGAATTCAGGCACATATACAGAACATAAACTATCCTTTCCCAGGGTATACGACAAAAGCATCTTGATATGTATCATATAATTTTACAGCCTTTTGATCATTTTAAAACCTTACACATATGTGCCTAGATGAAATTGTTCTTACATTACTGTACGTTATGTCATTGTAATAGTGTAGTTCCAGTCTTGTTATTATCGCAGTCGTAGCGTGTGAATTTTTTTTACATATATGTTTATAAAATTTCCTACAGATATCATACTTTATGATAGAAAAAAATCTTAGCTTGGGTAATTGTAGGGGGGGCGTACGAAGGGTCCACCCCCTTGGATCCGCCAATGTACTGTGAATAACCTGGTTGTTTTTCCAAAGTTTGGACCCACTAGAAAAGTTTAGACCCCCTAGAAAAAAATCCTGGATCCGCCCCTGAATGATACATCAAAAACCCTAACCAATACATTTCAAAATATAATAAGGGTCAAACTAGGTCAAATTTTATGCAAGAGTTAAAGAAATAAGAAATTTGACATAAATTGGTAAGTCTGTATACATGAGTGAAGTTTCAAGTGAAAGATATCTTCAGAGAATCTATATGTTTACTGCTCCTTACTGTTATCACATGCTTATAAATACATAAACTATTTATGTATAATTTGAGTAGTGAAACATTACTCATGAGTTATTAAAATCAGTAAAACTAACGCAGTACGTCTTTAGACAAGTTGACAGTAAACTGGTCAATCAATGGTTGTTAGTGAATATTTAAGTTCATGTGTAGTTATGTTTAATACTGACATAAACATTTGTTAATCTTTCACATTTAGAAATATAATATTGAAAGAACACGTACTGCTTCACATAAAAAGAGATAAACGTGTCATCCAAATTCTCTTAGTAGTAAACAATGACGGGGTCGAAATGTCATGGGACGAAGCGCCATAATTTAAACGATCTACAATACAGCCGTTTTGTAAGCTTTATATTGTATAATATAAGCAGTACAAATGTCAAAACTCAACATTATTATAAAGAACCACTAACGGCACAATGATCTTAACAGTTGATTAGCCAATTTCTTAGTTAAATTTCGATTCGACGGGACCTTACCTCTCATTCTCAAGCAACGGTTTTGCTAGATTTCATCCATCTTCAAGGCCATTGACAGCTCCAACTCATGATATCTCACGAATTCCTCTCCTAGAGATGACCCGAAGTTTATATTGTATATTTGTATTCGTCGCTTAAATGTCGCAAGTTCCGTTATTCTGACGCTTTCTTTACTTTCTCTATCGATTTCCACCATTTTGTAAACACAGGTGAATTATGCGTGTCACGAAAGGTCATGGAGTTATCGCCTGTCCTCGTTTCGCTTCGTGTACACTCGGATATCTCCGGTCGGCTTAAAAAAACTGGCAGTTTTTTTAAGAAAATAAAATTTAAAACCGTTTTATTTATATGATAGCGTTGGTAAAGGGAAGTTTATTGTAGCTCAATGACGTTTGTTAGGGATGTTTTATAAAGCTATTATGTTGATTTTAGCGTACGGGGTGCGTAGAAATGTGCAAAATATGCGCATAACACATCTTTAAAAGAACATGTATTTGTATACAATTGATTTAGACATTTAATTGAAAATACATGTATGAATATGCAATCATATATTTATGTTTGTATATAGCATACTCTCCAAGTAGCCATATGCTGACCCTGAAGAAACTACAAAAGAAACTAAATATATATATCTGTGTGTTTATAAGTAGTATGCTCTTCAGGCAGCATTATACTGACCCCGAAGGAACTAGAAAAGGAAACTTAATATGAAACAATAATTTAAATAGCAATAGTATGTGTAACATTAACAAGAGCACTTTAGAATAAAATAGATCATTTGTGATAGAGGCGGTAAGCATTTGTGGCGCTAATGCAAAGTTGGTGCTATTAAAGCAGCAACGTCTCCCAGATATGCGGGTGTAGTGATGACCCTTTTCACTGGGGTGAGGTGGAGAGTATCTGTCCCCAGAAGAATGCGATTTCTAGAGATGGCTCTCAGAGCAGTTTTTTGTTCCTCATTGAACTGCTTGACAAGACCCGTGAACCTAAAATAACAGTCCGGATAAGCATGTGACCATGCCTGGACATCACGGATGGTACCGGTAAAACAATGCAAATGAATGGGCTGCCTCAGGCCAAAAATACTTTTATTACCCGGAACCCTTCCTCAAACAAATTTGGTGCCTGTTCCAAGCCATTACCCCTGAAGTGGAGCACAAGAGGCTTGTAAGGCATAACGAACTCAAGAACAGATCTTAGAACCTGCTCTTGAGCCCTCCAAGTGTTGTTTGGATCTGTCCAGTCTAAGCCTCACTCCTATTGCAGTTACTCGGGGGTCCATTGCAAAAGTACAAATTGACGTTTTCTTTCCTCAGTAAACTTAGCTTGTTTACGAGGATGAACCACAACTGAGATAATTAGCCTTCTATCTTTGGGCAACTGTTTCGGGTAATTTTCTGGGTCGCAGTAGACAGCCACCATGGAATCCAGATATACCTCATTCTTTAGAACCACGTTCTGTTTATACAACATAACTTGATCCAAAAAGGCTCCATTTGTTAAGCCAGGGAGACTCAGGATAGTCCTGTCATGGTGGAAATGGCTGTCAAATGCCACAGGCAGTCCCTGGGATTTTTCTTCATTCATGCAGACGTCTGCTGGTTCACTTTCATTGGTTTCCCGTTCTAGGGGCACCTCAGGGACAACTCTATTGTTATTGGGGTCATTGGCGACGGTAATTGTCATGAGGACAAATACCGGTCCTCTTCCCTTACCAGCAATAGTCACCTCCGACTCATGAACTACAGACTCCTCCTCTAGAACATGCTTTTCCTGAGATGGCTCAGACATTTTATTTCTTTTGGGTGTTTTCCCCCCAACTTCCTGAATCGTTTTCTGGTCGATTGGGAAATCAGCCCAAGCATCACAGGCTTCCAGTGGATGAGTACTGCGGGGGAATTTAGGGACTCAATGTAAATGTGTTTGGGACACCCTAACACATTGCACATGTCAGTCATTACAATCTGAAGCTTAACAGGAATTTCCTGACAGCGCTTTGATTTATCTTGGAAAATCATTGACATGGCTCACAAGTCCGACTAGTCTTGTATTTTTGCTAACAATTCGAAGAACTGAAGAGCTTGCTCTCAAGTCTCGGGCAGGTGAACCATTTTAAATGCTTTCCCATATTCTTGGGAACATACTTGCATGGTACCAGTGGGCACTTTTGTTTTTTAGAGTTACGAACTCTTTTAGTTCCAGGCCCGTGATTGGTAACCGATCGATCCTTAGTGGGTATAGCTGATGATAAAGCATCATTTGACCCTTGAACTAAAGGCTGGCTATGAAGCTAGTGACTAGTGGGTATTGTCTATGTGGAAACACCTTTTGACCCTTTAACCTTCACCTGTTTTTTAACACCACGCTTACCCCTTTTACCAGACTTGCATTTCTTGCTTGGAACATCTGACAACATTAATGAACATTTCGTCTTGATGGTCCATGGCTTGGGGAGGTACATCTTCAGAGACCAAACATGTAGCGCTCTGGTTGATGGGTGGTTCACAAATAATACTTATAATACTCAACAAACGACTTTTTGTTTCAAATGATATGATTTATTTACATACAGCAAATAAATATAGCAACAATTTAATTTTATGCTACAACTAAACAAGCTGTACTTAAAGTAAAACAGCTTAATTAAAAAATATATTAATCCCCTTTTATTCCAATTTAAAGAGACTAACTTTTATCAGTGACTGAGATCAGTAGTTATCAATACATGAAAAATTATTGATATGGTACTTTTAAAATTACTAAAACCTAACCAAAAATCTTACCCTGCTCAGATGTTCTCTGGCCTGTTTATACCACAGACATTCTCACCCATGTGAGAATGTGAATTCACCGAAATAATAGTGCTCACACCTAACAGTGTGAGCTGTGAGCTCACTAAATAACATTACGCTCACATTAAACGTTGTGCAAGTAGTGCATACAAATTCACATCAACGCCAAATAGTGCCTTTAAAGAAAGTGACGTCAATTTAGCAATTTTGATTCTTTAATTAATTCATGAAAGATATGGGTCATGAAGAAATATAAAACGAAATATTGAAAACTCCTGTCGGTACGAGATTAATGTTTTTTCTAGAGGAAATGAAACTTGACATGTATTTCCCGCACGATTATACCATGTACGATATGTGTATAAAATATTAATAAAATTCTTGGTAATCTTCAGTGCTTGACAGTTTCTTTTCATAAAGATGTTTATTCCAATCTATACTAACGCAATTGCAAATTTTAATTAAAGTCACATCGCTCTCTTGTTCAAATCTTCGTATGGTGATGGACAATTTAAGCGGTTCTATATTCACCACGTCAATATTATGTCGGGTAATGAAATGTGGCATGGTGTTCTGTATATCATTGTGGAAAAAACGATAATATATGTAGTTTTAAGCCATAATCGAGACCCGATAGTCACGTGATTTACAATTACAGCAAATGAAGTAACAAAATTTTATATTATTTTCTATTTCCTCCTAAATGCTTGAATGGAATCAATTGACTAATCATCCTGTTTACAGATCATTTGAGATATGAATATATCAGCCCAGTTCAGTGTGCTTATTCTATTAAATGCATTTAGCAAAGTTTATGACACCAGTATCATACTACCAGCCGTGTAATTACAGTAACTGTATTATCATGAGGTGCAGAGAGCAATAGTTCTTACTATTCATTACAGCTGAACTCTAGTCAAAACAACGAACATACATTCCATAAGCCCATTGATTAGTTACTGGAGGCTTTTCTCTTACTTATACAGTCTCGTGGCCGGAGAAAATTAACTTTACTTATGTTAATGTATTAGTTTTGGCGATTAGAAAATGTAAAAAGAACAAGATGACAAATTTATAAAATCTAATTACGATAATGAAAACGTCGCTCAGTAATAGATCCGCTACACAAAGGACTAACTACATCTATAAACCAGTCATCAATTTAGTGTATTGTGACAATAAATAAGGCACATAAAGCACAATAATGTAATTTGGTATTGCCCTAAAAGCCGTTGCTTTAATATTGTCTACAGACTAAGGAAACTGTGTCAACGTGCATCAACACCGGGTGAAAATTCGACACAACCGAAATAACTAAATTTGTAGATGTACTTTTAAGGTACCTGAACACTTTCCTCCAAAAAAAATGAAAGTTGACCGATTTGAATGAAATTTTGTGTATAGGACGTTTGAAGACTGTAGTCAAGAAAATGTTATTGTTACGTCATGACGTCATTCTTCTTGGTTTAGGGGTCGTACGTATAACACGCGCATTTTGCCTCTTAAAATCCTTCATAAGTTGATCTATATCTTCTTGATTGTTGCCGTTGGATTTCGACAAAGCAGGAATTAAAGAACGTTTCACCCTGGAAAAAGTAGTCTATCACCATCCGTGGTTAGTCTGTCTTCATTTCACCCATGCTTTATTTTTGCTATCACGTCGCTGTCAAAAATGGTTCCATAGCTTTTGAAGATCCATCCCAGTTTCTTCGACATTGATGCATTTTAGTCGTCCGTTTTGTTCGTTGTGCAAACTTACATATCCTGCATGATTTCTTGGCTACCGAATACTTATAAGATAAGCATTTCCCGGACCGCTTGCTAACGGATGTTACATTCCCTAAAATTGTAAATGTATTTTCCAACACGTCTTGTTTAAGCGGAAGAACGAATATACTCGCCAAATAAACAAGTGAAAACTTTATGCCTTCATTTTTGTATTAAATGGGAAACGGGGTTTGTATAGAAAATTTTAATGTGTATATTCTCGAGTTTGTTTTCAATAAGTAAAAAATAATGAGTTATAATATATGAAATATAGTTAATAACTAAGCACTGCTACAAAAGTTCATATTAGCAATAGTGAAATTAATACATTCAAATTATATGTCTTACCTGATAAACTGTTGGAACCTCGTTTCTGCCACCCCCGTCAGTAGATACGTTTACTTCAGCATTATCACCACCTGGATTCCTACAAACATAAAAATTTAATTATAACCTTTCAACGAAAATGCATATCCCAACAATTCCTCAAATATGGGTCATCATTATCTCACAATATGTAATAAATGTTAACACCACTCGGACACTTAAGCCATTTACACATGTTTAAAATATAAATACATTGATTTGCATTTACTAAGACATTTAAATGCGTCACAGAACTGCGGCGATTGCACAATTCTCAAAATATAATTTTAAAACTGAGAACTACATGTATATACATAATAAAAGAGGGTTCTGTTACAATGATGTTTGACTAGATACAGTTTAATTTACACTTATCAACAACAACTTTAAGCGAATAATAACAATGTAATATTACTATATACTCACAAGTTCATTCCTTACATGTATTGTTTTTCCTCTTCAAGTGCACTTTTTCATATTTCTGCCACAGCTTCAAAGGAACATCCTATTTCTCTTTCACGGGTTTTCAATGCAGTCTTGCTTATACCAGCAAGTATTAATAGACTAATCTGAGTTTCTCCAAAACTGGCATTGATCATTGCTGAAATCAATTGAATTAAAGCCTCATTATCATAAGTAACACTGTTTTGGATCACAGTGAAAATATAACCTTATATTTTCATCGTTCATGACGTCATATTAGATAATAAATGACGTCATCTTGGAGTAGAAATGACGTCACGTTATAATTTGTGTAAAATACATCAAATAAAACGCAAAACTAAGCATGAAAGAACAGAATATTCGCCAACTTTGAAGTAAGATGATTTTTATTTCAACTCGTGAACTCAGAAAGTGACATTTTCACTCGTGGCTATGCCAGTCGTAAACATGTTTTCTGAGCTCACTCGGTGAAATAAAAATAGATTTTTCACCAAAGTTGACGAATATCCTCTATATCTAATTTAAACACCACTAATGAACAAGATTTTTTAATTGAATTTATGCTAATGCTTTGAAAGGTTTAATTTATTTATTGCGTTTCAAAGTGAAAGTAGATTAAAACCGAAATAGTTTTGTTCACAGAAGTTTAATATGAAGTCTTGTCATAGAAAAACAACAGTTATGGAATAAATTCCAGACTAGATTATATCGTATGCAAAATGTTACTGTAAGAAAGTACGAAAGTTTGCCACTTGCTAAGAACAGTTTAACCTTACTGCAGCCATTCTCCGTAAACAAATATCCTGTAGAGCATTGTCGTGCAGGATCTCAATGGAGGGTCAGGTCGACATGACTATTATGTCGACCAATCAATGCGTAGCTTTCATCTAGACGACACATTATTAATAACATTTTGATTTCGTAATTTCTAATTTTAGACTAAGGTTTGCAAGCTAATTTGACAGCGGAATTATATACAGTCTGCGATTGGACGGCTCATTTGTAATTGCGTGACGTAGACGATGTAAACAAGTTACGTATTATAACAATTTCGTCATTAATATTATGACGAGAAAAGGTCACCTTAACGTGACCCTCGTTTGAAAAAGGCCAGATCTAGATTAGCGAGTAGGCGAGCGGAAAATGTTAGATCGGGTTTTAATGAGATTGTAACCCTAACCCTCGGAATGAAGTTATTGCCTTAATTAATTTTAAAAGAAGGTTTCAAAGACATTGATTAGTGCACATTCCGTATTGCCCTATGGAGCAAGAAGAAGCTGGCTCAGCAAATGTTACAAAGGCCAAGGTTGCTCACTTCAAAGGCAAGAATACGATTCGCTTAAGTCCGGACTGATGCATCATTGCTTTGCTTATATATCATTTGCAAGTCATCGGATTCTTGCACATAACGAAAGATTGACGTTGATCAGAATACACGTTCTGTTTCTTGACAACCGATCACGTAATATTTCCATCTTTTTAACATTATCAGACAGTGACACCACAGGTACACTTTCTATATGATGTCACATATACGGCGTTATGACGTTCATCGCAAAACATGACGTCATGTAAACTTAAGGTGGGTCGGAAACTCTCGGAGAAAAAACGAAAAAAAATATCATGTTCACCGATTATGACAAAAGTTGGCAGGCAGATACCTTCATGCTTCTTGTGTGTTTTTTTGTAACTTTAGCGACTTTGTCATTATTTTCACGACGTCATGGACGTCACAATGGTTCGCGCTATAAACAGGCATACAAGTGCATTAAACCCACATATTCAAAGTATTGAATGTCCGAGGCCAATAATAATTATACCAAAATGTTTCAGAAAAGTTGTTGCATACAATTGTTGAGTTTTGACGTTCATTTTCAAATAAACGCAGAACGGTGGTCTAATTCTTGTCGCGATTTTTGAAAAATACACACTTTTTGTGTCAATTTAATGAAATAAAAAGGGAAGTGAACTTTCTTAGTTTGTAATTTTGATAATATTTCTTGCTTTAATGAGAACAAACATTACCGTTTAATGTAATTTTTGTCCGAAAATACTCACATTAGTTAGCCTGTAAATCGTATAACTGAATATTGTGCCTTTAAATTAAATAAGGTATAAAAAGGCTTAAAGTCTTTAGGCATTATCATTAAGTTTTGGGTTCTTAGATGGGGTTCGTTTCCTGTGGTAAAGAGCTGTTAAAATCATAAAAATCAGGGATATCATAAGTTGGACTTTTTTAACTTTTACCTATGTATAAATCTACTCGGCAGTTGTACTGTAATTTATCATCATCAAAGTTCGGGGTGAATTTTCGTATTGTTTTTGTTTGGTATTTAATAATGATTTGTCAATTCATTTCAGATAAAATATTACATGGACTTACAAGACGTCCTAAATCATTCTTAGACTTGACTGTATTTATGCAACAGATAATCAACATAAGAATGATGAAGTATCGACTCGATGTGGCTGAAAGAAACTTCTTGTTATGGTTGATATAAAACACATTTAAACGCGGATTCAGAAAGTATTACGTTTCAGTGAAAGTACTATATATTTGTTAGAAGTAAGTATAGACGTGTGAAAGTCAGATATTTTGCAAAAAATATCAGTCAAACTAATTAGTTAAATTAAACTCTTAGTCAGTTACTAATCCCCTTAATATTGCTATTGTTGGTTCTTTTTGCCATAAAGGGAAGTGGGTTTCGACTTTTTACCTTTATCTGAGAAAGTTAATCATTGCTTCTAAAGAAAATGAATTATCAGAATATAGTACCAGTTGATAACTGTCTAATGATCATTCAATCTGATTAAAACCCGATCTAAAATTTTAACCGCTCGCATACTCGCTAATTTAGATCTGGCCTTTTCCAAACGAAGGTCACGTTCAGGTGACCTTTTCTCATCATATTATTCATAACGAAATTGTTAGGATACGTAACTTGTTTACTTCGTCTACGTCACGCAATTTGAAATGAGCCACCCAATCGCAGACTGTAAATAATAGCGTTGTTAAATTTGCATGCAAACCTTGGTCTAAATATAGAAATTACGAAATCAAAATGTGATTAACAGTGTTTTCGTCTAGATGAAAGCTACGCATTGATTGGTCGACACAAAGTTCATCTCGACATGACCTTGCATGGACTAAGTAGAGATCCAGTACGACAACGCGAGTAGAACAGGATCTCTGTTTACAGAGATTGATGATCATTATGCCTCTCATAATTTAGAGTTCATAAATTTAACTTTAAAGTTAACCGGCGGTCATAGCTCAGGACACGAGAATCCAAATCCCGGCGCGCTACCAATTGCGTTTTCGACCCGGGTTAAATGGTATATGTACAAATGTAATATTAACTCATTATAGTAACGTCTTATTGTTTAGTATTTAATTCCATCACGCCTACAGACGTGATTATTCTCCGGAGGCATAAGCACTAATACATGGAAATAGGATTTACTTAAGTAATCTAATGTGCTACATCAGTTTTATTAGTTTAGACTTCTTACATATTATTATATCTTCGCTTTGGTAGCATAAGTATATTTTTATCTGGTTTTAATGAGAATATTATTTGTTGATGTACTATCTAGACGTTTGTAAACATTTTAACGCATGTTTTTTAGTATTTTTTCAATAAGAGTAAAATTATGTAAACAATGTACACATTGTCATGTTCTTATTCTATTACAAAGACGCATGAGAAAGCAACTGCGATATCTGCTCTATATAAAGCATCAAAGATATCAGATGTGAAGAAATATAAAAATATAATATTGAAATGTCCTGAATGCATATAGGTTTTATTTGATTCTAGTGGAAAAGAAAGAAATACATGGATTTCACTGACAGAGATGTTAAAAATAAATGGCCCAAAAGTATTGTACACTCCTTAATTAAATTCCTTAGTTTGGTTTAATTCAAGAGTAATGTTTTAAGATTATTTACTACATAAAATATTGACTTGGTGGTTCTTCTTTAGTAAAACATTGAGCCTTTGAGTTTTTGTGATGAGTTTTTTTCCGAATGCTTAACTGTACACCAACTGTTATGTCTGAACTGTAACGTGTTATTTGCTATTCTGAATCGTATTAAAAATGATAGTGAAATAATTCAAATTTTTACCATTTTTAGCTGGATTCTACGAAAAATCCGGCTATTAATTTAGCGAAACACGGGCGGGCGTCCGGTGTCGTTAACAATTGCGTTAAAGTTTTTTCTTTACCTTATTGTTGCGTGCCGGTTGTATTCTAATGTACTATATCTAGCCAATCTTGTCTCTTGCTCTACAAGCTCATATCTAAGTGCTGGATCTAGCCAATCTTGTCTCTTGCTCTACAAGCTCATATAACAATAAATACTGGATCTAGCCAATCTTGACTCTGGCCCAACAAGCTTAGATTCTATATACTCTAAGTAACAGCTCTAGCAAGCATTGACTCTGACTCAACAAACTTAATAAATTGTTTTAAATAAATGTACAAAATGGTTAAAGATTTAACTACGTTTATTCTTTTAAAACCAAATATTCAGTTAAATAACATGAGAACTAGCAAGATAAAGTATGAAAACGCATATGCAAATCAAAGTACAAACAATGAATCGAAGGTTACAGTCCTAAACTGTCAGTCGAACTTATTATTAATGAAGTCTCATTTAATGGAAACTTAAGTTAAAAATCTATCGTTTAAAAAATCAGGCTATGAAATTTGCTATCGAGTCTCTTTAACAAGAGAAATCCCTCAAAATTTAGTAAAAATAAACTGGATCTAATTAGAAAATGCTTGACTATCACCAAAATAAACTTACTAAATAATTAATTAAATAGTGCAGATCTAAAGAAATGTTGTCGTCAAAAATTAAAAGTGCAGAGTCCAGAATGTAGGTCTGCAGCGGCTTTTAAAGTAAAGTTTCCGACAGTGTTTGAAAAATATCAAACACTGTAAGAAAGAGGCCTCTAACGGATTTCCAACAGTCCCAACAGTATACTTAAATATATGCTTAAAACAAAAAACAATCTTAACCAGCTAAATCTGACAGCGTACAGTGTACTATATTAGAACAATAATAAAGTTTTTCCCACAAGTACAACCCTATTTTACACCCCAAAACATTTATAATACAATAAGTTCCATTTAAACATTCCCCAATAAGGTAGCCTCTCACTCTAAAATATTCCCCCAGTCTGCATACATACTACGTCACGCCAACTGACGTCATCCTATATACTACATATTGGCGCACTAAATTCAGGACAAACGGTGCAAAATAAACATGGAATTTTGTGATTATTAAAGGATTTAACAAATTCAGGGTTTTAAATTACTTAAGGTAGGTGGCATTTAAAGATTTTGGCATAAAAGTACTAGTTAAAATCTTTGTATATAATAGTGATGGGATATCGGTTTGAAATTATAATCGATCATCGGTTGGAATCGGTTACTGCTGTCGATGCGATTCTTCCGATTATAATCGGTTCCTGATCATTTTGATAAATGTTTTTATCATAACTAATGACAATTATCACTTTGTATGTTTCATAAGAAACATTTTGATGTATAAAACAATGCTGTTGGTGGAAACATGACAGAACAAGTGCTATTTCTGTTTTAATATTTTTTAGCAAACCAAGACTTTACATGAACCTTAACGTATATACAGCATAGAACGAGCACAAATTTCTATTTAGACTATTTAACATCATAACCCATAGCTCAAATCACGAGCTCACAATCTTATTAGGTTGAACGGTAACAGACGCTGGCACCGTGGCGTTAGGTAATAGCAATACGATGACTTGCATGTGTCTTGACAAAATAACTTCATCGTAATTTTACCTGTATTTTTATACTCCTTACAGATTTTACAAATACCCTTATCCATATCAAGGTTCTTTTTTGTAGGAGGCAGGTCCTCATTTATCTTGTAAAAACCAAAATATTTCCATACATCCGATTTCTTTTTTGTACCAGGGTGGTCGTACAACCTTCTCATGTCCATGGCAGCCATGTTGAATAAGGCTGGTATAAAAGCCGTATCCGGAAAAGCGCTGCGTATAAAAGCCGTATCCGGAAAAGCGCTGCGTATAAAAGCCGTATTCGGTAACGGATGGCACCGGGTCAATTTCATGCCGATGATCGATTTTGACAAAATTTAATCGATCATCATAATCGGGAGCTTCAACACGCCGCTAATCGATGTTTTCCGATCATCGGTACATCACTAGAATATAAGGCGTAAAGTCTCTAATTTTCTCCTCTTAGATATTGTCAAGTGGGTGGGGGTTGCACTCTACATTATATTTCTCCCATTTATTGTCAGATCTTTATGAAAACTTCATACAATGATAGCATACTATGTGATGAACAGAATTAAAAAGTAACAACAACTCTACCTGCCTTTATTATTTTATTTCCCTTTGCAATTTTTGCGTTAAAGTTTTTAAATCCGGCTTTAATGTGGTTTCCACATTACATTTTTTGTCATATATTTAACTTAAAAGGGCTCAGATTTAATGAGCATTTACTGCAGAGTGTTTGTTGATGCATTGCAACGTTTTACAAAAATATTTAACACTTGAATTTTAATTATAAGAATGTCTTTTCGCCTGTCGTCTGATTGACAAATTCTTAAAGTAAGAAAACAAATCCGGAGGAATAGCAACAGAAGCCAAAAACACAGAAAAAAGAACAAATGTGATTAACTCGACTCAGCAGATTCGTTTCCTTTTTAAATAACTATCATTTGTAATTATTGAGACAGTTATTTTAAGCGAAACAAATTTTCTCTTTCAATTACGAGGAAAATTACTAATAAGACAATTCTACAGTGCTGATTTGACACACGCGATGATTCAACAAGCAAATGGTATTTGTTTCCACTGACATTTAAAGTATGTACAACGTTTCTTTAAAATTCCAAAACTGGCTTTTTCAAATCTACGTACGATTTTCTAGGCAATGAACCATAGAAATATCGGGTGAGCTCAGATCAGGGTAGGAATTAAGAATGGTGCTTTGTTATAAGATTAGAAAATCCTTATATTACAAGATAACTTTTTTTCTGTTAACTTCATTACATTGGTGAGTCCCTAAGCTTTCTTCTGATATATAATAAGGTAGGGTTTGACAAGCATGGTCCATTGAGGTTTAAATAATGTTCTCAAAAAACACTCATTTTTTATTATTTTCATGTTGCACTTCAAAAAATGCATTTTTAAGACTTAAATATTTTATAGTTATAAACAATAAGTTAATTAATGAACAGCAATAGTAAATAGAGGAAGTATCACATTTCGTGATGTTTTTACGGCACGCAATTTTGACAAACGATAGGAAAATTATTTCAGATTTTAATTGCATACCCCTTCGTTATTATCTACTGATTTTTACCAATTCAAATAAAACAGAAATGAATATACTGATTTATCATGAAACCATTGTATTTTTAACATAGCATCATTTCCAAGATACATACATATGCAATACAAAATCTGTGAGCTAATGCTCACTAGTGATACCCCCGCTGTGAGAAATATGACTATCATAATGTAACTTTCATTTAACAAAATCTAAAAATATGCGACAAACAGGAAGTAGATGAGCAAGGAGCATGAAATCGCTTTACACCACATGGGACTATGGGATGAAGCAATATGCAAAGTATTAGGCTACTGCATGTTATAGTTGCCGAGAAAACTGCGACGGAAATTTTGTAACGGACGGACGCACGGACAAGTGTAAAACGGTATACCCCCCTCTTCTTCGAAGCGGGGGTATAAAAATAGTATTGGTTTGGTTGTTAAATTAACTCCATTTTATATCGCCACACTGAAACATGCTCAATTTTTGTAGACTCCGTAGATCAAGTTTCCTTAGGCTACAGAAGAAACATTTACATATGTTAGCCAAAGTGTTTGCTTAGTTTCTGTTAAAGACTGACTGAATTAAGTGACACCAGAAGTATTTAGCTGTTTGCACAGCTTGGAAAAAAATAATTCCTCTTGAAAATTTGTCCGTAGACTGTCGAGTCCGTAGATCAAATATTTAAGGGCCTACAATTATGATGAAATATTTTTGAAGATACAATTCCTTACTGCATATGTTTGATGTGTACCTATATATTGGTTTAAAAGAATGGGAGATCTATGTTTTCACCACTATTGTTATATTTTTTTTATCTTACTAGAGATTTTGTGTTTATTATTTGCTAAAATGAGATATATGATGTGGTAATGAGACTGAAACTCTTTGTGATCTTTATTCTCCTCACTTTTACAGCTAACCTGATGTAAAATAGTTTCCTTTGATTACTAGCTTGCCTTAAATAATAATTTCAAGTACATAAAATACAAGTAGTTCAAAAATCTACGGACTCTACACTCAAGTGTTCATTGCCTTACAAATGGTGTATAATGTTTGTATTTATCTAGAATGTTCCAGAAATATCAGTGTTTTGATTCTATTGTTTTCTGGTAGTCCAGATTGTTCTAGTAATTTCTGTCTAGAATGATCTGTGATGACATATAAGTTTGATTCTATTGGTTTCTAGTTATCTAGACCGCACTAGCAATTTCTAGAATGATCTATGATGGTATATATTGCTAGTATTTTGTCAGTGTGAGATAAGATAACTTGAAAATATTTCAAAGTGTAGCCTGCTAAAATGAAAACTAGACAGAAAAAAACTGACAATACTGAATGTAGTAAACTGTCTGAAAAGACTAAAAAGTGTAAAATGTCAAAGGCAGAAATCATGAGGCGGTACCGTCAGAAGATGAGATCAGATCCTGACAAAATTGAAGCTGCAAGAGCCAAAGACAGGGAGCAAAAGAAAATGAAGCGAGCTGAACAAAGGGAGGAGGTAGTGAAAGGAAACCGGGTTCTTAAGGAACACATTAAAGCTAGAAAAAGAGAACACATGAAGACATACGGGAAAAAATTGAAATCCAAAATAGACACCAAGGGAAGTAATGAATCAGAGAAAGAAGCAAAAAGTTTCAAGAAACAAAAGGCTGTTCTTAACACTCAAAGATGGCGGATGAAAATCAAACTGGCTGAAAGTAAAACTGATTCAAGCGCATGTACAAATAAAGATGATAACAACAATGATAGTACAGAAAAACAGAATGATTGTTTTACAGAAAAGAGTGGTGATAATCACACATCTAGGAGCAGATGGTCTTTATACAGGGCAAAGAAAAAGGTACTCCATACATTTCCTGAAACACCGGTGAAAAAAGCTGCTATCATTGAAACTGTCATTGACTCACCAAGAACTGCCAACATCTTATTTGAAAAAGGTGTATGTATTTCTGGAGAAAGAAAGAGAAAATTAGACCTAGCTATTAATGTTATTGAGGGAATAAAATATAATGTCAACTTATTGAAGCCTACAGCAACAGCTGAAAGTAACAAAAAGGCAGCATATGACTCATCACAAACTGTGTGATGAACTCGGCAAAAAAGAAAAAACACGCCTACAGTATCTTGGCCTGTCGAAAAACAAAAAGAAAAGAACTGACACTAACTGGTGGCAACAAAATCCAAGAAAAAGAAGAAAGGATCAAACAAGTGAGGCGCTAAAATCAAAGGTGTCAGAGTTCTACCTTTCCCAAGAAGTAAGCAGAGAGGTTCCAAATAAGAAAGATGTGCTGTGTGTCAAAGGAAAAATGACCAAAGAATATGTTCAGAAACACATAATGACGATGACCTCGGTAGATGCTTATCATACATATAAGACCAAGTATCCCGAGGACAAGATAAGTTTCTCAACTTTCAAGAAATTAAAGCCACCACACATAAGGCGTGTGTCTGAAACAAGTCGCAAGTCATGCCTGTGCCAGATATGTTGCAACATTGCTTTAAAGTGTGAAGCTTTAGTCAGGACTGTTTTAAAGACATAGAAAAGCCACCATGTGACAAGAACATCCTGATGAATGCAACCTTATGTGACTACACAGGCAAAGCACATCACAAAAGTTCATGTTAGAGAAGAGAATGCAGAGTGTGGCGTACATCATTTGCAAACAGTGTTCGAATCTGTCAATCGCAAGAGTATCCAGGATAACTGTAAAGTGACATGGTACAAGTAGGAATATATAACTGTTGACAGGGAGGATAACACAAGCAAGCGCATTATATCATGTGTACCAAAGTCCACAAAGTTTGAAGAATTTCTTGCTGATCTCAAGGAAGGAATGACAAACTACCCAAGCCACAAATTCAGAGCAACGTGGCAGCATGATCAACTTTTGAAGTGTCTGAGTTCGTTATCTAACAAAGAAATTATGACAATAATGGACTTTTCAGAGAATTATAAGTGCAGTTTTCAAAATGAAGTTCAAAGTGCCTACTTTGACCAAAACCTGGTGACAATTCATCCATCTATGAACTATTACAGAAAGAGGATCGAAGACAAGGAAATTCTTGTCAAGCATTTCATCATAGGAGTGAGCAATGACTTAAAACATGACGCCTACCTTGTGCGGGTATTCGAACTGCCCAATACAAAAGCAAAGTTGGCTTCTCCTTCCTATGTTCAAGAGAATACAATATCTCAAGACATTTTTTCGAAACCTCACACGGAAAAAATGTCTGCGATGGGTTGGGTGCAATTGTCAAAAATTCATGTTACCGAGCAATGCGGACAGGAAAAGTAATAGGAAATGCAACAGACATGTTTGATCATTGTAAAGAGACTTTAGCTTATGGTTTGAAACTGAATGAAAATGACAATACAGGTACAATAAGAGAATTTGTATATATTAGCAAGGAAGAAGTTGACAGATCAAATACACCAGATGTTGCCACTTTAGTTGGCACCCGGCGTTTAATAGTATCCGGAACACAGGAACACCTCTTACAGTTGAAAGTAGGAACCTGTCATGTTTTTGTGAAGCATGTTTGTCAGATGGGCTATGCGAGAATGTGGAGTATGTTGAATCGTGGAAACGAGCAAGTCTGTTCAAAGCTAAGAAACCTGAGAAATCAACACGAAGTACACAGAAACCTACTGCGGCACATACAGTAAAACCAACACCTGTGGAACCGCTGCTTGTAGAACCATCTGTAGACTGCGCTCATTCTTCTGTTAGTTCTTTCGATAGTATGCATGCAAAAATAGATGGAAATGGATTTGCACAATATAAAGTTGATGATTATGTGGCAGTGTAGCTAGAAGGTTGCAAGAAAGGCAAGCGTGTGTTTATTGGTCAGATATTTGAAATTGATGCCAATGCAAAGTGGCCTTAGAAAAGGCATCCCATCGCAACGAATCTCTGTACCTGTGGTCAGACAAAAAGAGATCTCTTGGGAACCTATCACCAGTATCAAATGCTATACTTAACTTTTTGAAAGAAATAAATGTTTATAATAAGATATAGAGTTTTACATCATTAATATGGTTTGAATTATTAGTATCATTAATAGCTTTCGGCGCGATGTGACCTTTCTGTGTTGGTGCGCCGTAAAACCCAAACAAACAAACAATAACTACATGGATTTATATTTTAATGTTTTTATAGGTTTTGTTACATAAGGTGTTCATCTCGGCTCATAAGTGTATTTGGCATGTTAAGTGCCAAATCACTATCCAGATGTATGAAATTCCAGCTTGCATACTGGGTACAATGTTTAATAGTTAAATACTCTGTGTTGTATCTTAAAAACTTAGACGGGGTTTATGTTTTGAAACAGTTTTGGAGTTTGAATTTCAATAAATTTTCTAAAAATTCTCTTCCTTTTTCTTGTTATGTAGAGTCCGTAGACCAATACACCTATGTATAAAGATCAAGTGGTTAAAACATTTGTAGACATGGGATCTTATTGCCGCTTGAAATAAATATGGAGGAAGTGTATAGTAATTGTTTAAAATTAAATTCATAAGTGTACTAAGAACTTTATTTTTTGACAAAAGTGCAACATGCTGTCCTACCCTGATCTGAGCTCACCCGATATAAAAACCTTAAATAATTCGGATTCTAATTTAGTTCCCAAGTTGCTAGAACTTCTGTGAAGCCGTGGCGAAGTGATAAGTCTGACTTCGAATCCGGAGATCGCGGGTTCGAGTCCGGTCGCGGTAGGTCATACCCTATACCCGAGTTGTCGGCCTCGTGGTAGGGTAAGTTATTACTGGTGATAGATAAGTGTCCAGGAAACCTATAGTAGGAAGAGCTG
This sequence comes from Mactra quadrangularis, assembly GCA_025267735.1. NCBI lineage: Eukaryota > Metazoa > Mollusca > Bivalvia > Venerida > Mactridae > Mactra > Mactra quadrangularis. The sequence continues at coordinate 57,173,767 of CM046303.1, read as the reverse complement.
GCCGTCGTATATATAACCTTAATATGTGCTGAATACGACGATAAAAATAAATTTAAAAAAAGAACTGAAATTAGTAATGGAACAATAACGCAGTGCTAAATGACGATACATTATTGAAGTTCATTGTTTATTTTATTTATACTTATTTATTGGAGTTAACGCCGTGTCAACACAATTTAGGTCATTTCACGGCGCCCAGCGCACCTAACCTAGCTTTCCTGGACCATTGTCTTTAACCAGTACTCACCTACCCTTCCACAAGGCCGGAAACTTCTCCATATTATCTAATCAATGGAGGAAAATCGACATTATTGTCGAATTTTCATGGAAGGGTATAACCTCACCGGGTGGAATTCGAATCCGCACCCCCTCGGGCACAAGTATCCAAATCCCGGCGCACTACCAACTGCGCTATCGACCCGGGTTTTGATGTTAATTGTAAATGCGATTCAATTATATATTTTGACAAAGAAGCGTTTACTTATAAAATTTAAGAACTCTCCTTTATAAAGCATCAATCCCATTAAAATCAGATCTCATATGTTTTTCGCCACTGTTCCGGATATATAGTAAAAACATAGGAAGTCTGATCTTGTGAAACTTAACTACGTACGCTGGTAAATGACATGTATATTTCTACGTGTTAATGAGTAAGACTCCCGAGCCTTAGCGCACCAGTAGACTCGTTGGATTTTAATACTTTGTAAAAATATGTTACTATATACGTGTATAATTTCTAAATATATCATTACAACAATGGATCTTGGTAATAGGTATATAATGTATATAATTATCAGAAATATCTGTCTCAGACTTTTTATCTTGTATAAAATTGTTTTAACGTATTTCTGAATCGATGACGGCTCTTCAACTAAGAGGAAAAAACAAGGCTTAAGGGCGAATTGTTACATGTACAAAGACGCATTACTAAAATTAAGACTTAATAAGAGATTTCCGTAATGAAAATTAATGACTTCAACCTCCTGTGTTCAATTTAATTTCATTTGTTTGTGAATTCATCTAGTTATCTTAAAAACTGCATGGAGATTAACCTTGCTGACCTGTTTTTCTGTTCACATGACTGTAATTTGTTAAATTAAGCTCCCATTATTTTGTTAAATAGATTTTCTTTTTCAATTACAACGAAATCACCAATCTAAAGATTTTGTGTTTGACGCATCAATAGATTGCAAATCCAAAATTGTCCTTTAGGTATTGAATATCACAATTAAGCATGATTGTATAGTGTTTATATCTAATATGCCAAGATACTAGCCTGTATCGTACTCGGAGGTTTTCAAAAACATAAATACACCTATGTTACACTGTATATCACAGATAAGTTGGATTTCGGATTCGATCCTATCCTAATAAATTGTGTGTCTGAAAGAATATTGCTGCCATGAGAACAGTGGAATAGCATTCTATTTTATTAATTGATATTTAATTATAACGATATAGAGTTTAAGTCAAACATTTTTTTCAGTTAATATATAAAAACATAAGACGGCGCAGCACGAAACATGATTCATGGTAGATTAAACAAGTAATTATAAGGCATATGAAATGTGCCATTCCGTAGCATTCTTAAAAAACATTCTAAACAAAACAATTTCACCTGATACTTTGTATGAAAACTAGTCACCGGAAACCATAATGTAATTGCTATGATGTTACGAAGTACAAATACCCAGAGATAATATTAACTGAACCTATTCACACCAGAGGAACCTTTCTGAGACAGGGAATGTCTACTTTAAATATTTAAGTTAATTCGTCCATATTAATGCCGCTTATTTGTCATTAAGTCTGAGGACTTAAGATAAAATAAAAGCAGCCCATGGCTATTTCATGTTAATAATTGTAACCACAGTAAGACACTAAGGTGATATACTAACTTTCTTGTCTATGTTATATAAAATGTCAAATGTTACTTGAAGAAGAAAAATTATGTTTCATGAAAGCCGTTTCGGTACAGTTGAGTTTATTTTTACAAATAGGGCGAAACTTCTTCTGTAAATGATAACGTCCGTTTCTTACAGCCACAGTTATAAGAAAGGCGGTTATTTTTGCAATCAGTCACTGGACAACCACATAGTGTATTTCGTCATAGGTAAACTGCGATATTCCAGTGGTTAAAACAGCGCACAAAAATACTCGATTAGAGACATGCGTCCATATTATCAGTCGTATAGATAAGATTAATGCATCAAGTTAGTAATGATAGCAATGCTCGATTTAAAAATAGCTTGAATTGAACATTCTAGATGCATACCTCATTTATAATAGTCTATTATTATATTATTTTAATAATCTAGTTGTGACAAATCCCGGAATTCAAGTCTTGCGAATTTCGTAATAAAGAGTTGCCTGAACTCTATTAGTACTCGTACTGTAAACAAATGTTAACATTCTCAATTTAATTATACAATATTGTGCATGCTTGCTTTGGTTTACTGGTTCAAAAGTAACAAACTATATTAAACATTGAAATCAATTATATATGGTCATTAAAACCAAGGTGGAACTACTAAGTTACACAATAATCACATATAATGGATGCTTTTGAAAAATATTGATGCTTAAAATCGTTCATCACGAATAGCTTTAATGTCTTAAAGACGGAGTAGCTCATATAAGTTCATATTTTATTGAATCCTGATAGTATCAAATTATGAATTCGGATACTGTCAATAAAACAAGTAAATCTGTGAGCTAATGCTCACTAGTGATACCCCCGCAAAAATCTAAAAATATGCGACAAACAGGAAGTAGATGAGCAAGGAGCATGAAATTGCTTTACACCTCATGGGACTATGGGATGAAGCAATATGCAAAGTATTACGCTGCTGCATGTTATAGTTGCTGAGAAAACTGCGACGGAAATTTTGTAACGGACGGACGGACGGACGCACGGACAAGGGTAAAACAGTATACCCCCCTCTTCTTCGAAGCGGGGGTATAATTACCGGTCTTCATATACTTGTATTTTGTTTCTCGAGGTTAACACTGTAATTTTAGCAATCAAAGGGAACCGTAAAACGATTATCCATCTATTTCAAATAGAGCTAACATTTCTTTGAAAGTGCAGCATGTAAGAAACCATCAAGTAGCAGCGCTCTCGACATTTATTACCTTATTCTATCGGTATTACCGGTATGCTGTCTACAAAGTTAAGTCAGTTTTGTGTTTCCCCAAACAAGTCGTTTCTGCAGCAATCACTTTATCTTGTTTAAAGATTTTTGGATTCTCGTTAGAAATGTTTGGTTGCACAAACTAGAATGTGTTTGTTCCGATCAACCAGACACCCACCAATAATTATATGAAAACTATCACTGGAAAGCCACATAGCATTTTATGATGCTGATAGTTTTATAACAATCGATTTTTTCCTATAAAAAAACTACAGGAATATAAATTTTTCAAGTACGTGGTTTAGATGGGCCCAATCAGTAGAAATAACAAACTTTTCAACGGATCTTGCTTCAACATAATGCATTAATAGTGCGTCTTACAATGTCTGCCTGTCATATAAAATGTCCAAGAGAGAAATGAAATGACAACATTTCTATCAAATTTGTCTAGTATAGTATTAATGCTACTTAACTTTTCCAATACCACAGGTTATTTTAGAAATAGATGATGAAATAAAAACATAGACACAATCAGTCATCTTTACATGGTAAGTTTAGAAAATTTGTTTATTTGGGTTTTACAGCGCACCAACACAAAAAGGTCATATCGCGCCGAAAACATTTGATGATACTATTAATTCAATCGACAATAACAATTGAAAATACTACATTTTTATTATATATATTTATTTCCTTCAAAAAGTTAAGTATTGCACATGATGGTACTGACTCAAAAAGTTCTTTAAGTGACTTAACTTTAAAATGTTTGTCACGGATGTATTTAAGATCCTGACAGTCAATGTGAACGTGTTTTACATTGAAATGCTCGTCACATGGTATACATTTAGGTGCTTCCTCTGTTTTGAGAAGGTATGAATGTGTTAATCTGGTATGACCAATTCTACATCGCGTAATTACTATTTGATCTCGTCGATTAGCAAATATTATTGACGAAGATGAATCAAGGGTTGGCTTTATGTCATGTAACTTAATAAAATAGCATTGTTCCACAATGTTTGCCATTTTGACTTAATTAACGCGTTGATTAAACATTTGAAGTCACTGCTTGGTAATTTGATATCTACTGGTTGAATGTTTAAACATTCTTTAGCCAAAATGTCTACTTTTTCATTTCCATGTATACCAATATGACTTGGTATCTAGCAGAGGTGAACTATTTTAGATAATAATACAGATAGAAAATCTGAGAAAATGATACACTTGTTATTTATACTACTTAAACGTTAAAGCTTGATCTATTGCTTTGACTTCGGCAGTAAAAATAGATGCATTGTCGGGCAGTCGCATTCTCGCTACAAAAGAATTTCCATATGCAGCGCAACCTACTTTGTTACCATCTTTAGAACCGTCGGTATATAAATGTGTAAAATCTTTGTATTTTTCCAAAACGTTTACGAATTCAGATTTAAATGCTTCTGGGCTAGTAAAAGATTTACGAAAGATTGATAAGTCAATATGAACGTCTGGTATGTTGTCGGTCCGCAGAGGGACATTTTCATCTAAATTTGTAGCACGGATGAAGTGCTTATGTTAAGCATTTCTAAGTTTAGAAAGAAAAACACCATGTCGACAACGTTCTCTGACATGTAACAATACCGTTAATGTGAGAACCGTTCTGAAATTCAATATGGATTAGTTACATTGGAAGATGACTTTGATATCTAAACTAAATATTTAAACAACAAACATAATGTTATAAGACCTAACACCTTATTTTGCAATACTCTGTTTGTTATTTCGGCCTTTGGGCCTTTTTCTATTTTAAATATGTGAACTAACAGCTGTAACAGATTCATACCCCTCCTCTGTTTTTGGGACCTCTCCGCGGTGAGGAGGAGAAACATGTGCCCATTATGTAGGTGCAAGTTGCGCCTGCATGATGGGCATATGGCCAACACCAAAACTGCCCGTTTGCCGTGGGCAGCGTCCCGTAACCGGGAAAGGAGGATCCTGGTAGTTGAGGGAGACCCAGGGATCTCCAGTCTTCCCAACACACTACTTTGGCCTCTGATTCAGGGTAGACGGGTGTCCAAGTAGGCCCGACTTGGTCAATCGGCTGGTCATGCCTTGCCCTTGAATAGTTGCATACTTGCAAAAGCCATTTCATTCATGTAAGTTCATGTACTCATTTATGTGCACGTTCCCAAAATTATTAACATTACAGGCATACTCCTAATTTGAAAAACCATATGTGCACTCCATTACGATCTGAGTGGGCTTACTGAATTTAAAGTACTCTCTTAAGTGTAAACGTTCAAAACACCTATTCAAGAAGGCGGTGGCTCATGGGCCAATTGTGTTGATTGTAATCATTTGCAATTACATGCAAGTATATCTCTCATGTATCCTTGTGGTGCGGAGGCTGGATACCCGCTTCCATTGCACTTCCCCTTGTTGGAGTCCGAGGTGGCTGGGGAACCTGAGAGATGAATCATTATTATCTCAACCATGGATCCTTTAACCTCTTCTAAAAAACGTAAGTCTGACGAATCTCCCAACATTTCAAATGAACAATCAAGTCAATCATCTTTTCCACGCTTTCTGGTAGTAGAAGCGTTGGGAGATGAAAAATTAGCACAGTTGAACCCATTTGTCATTGAAAAGTCAATTTCTGCACTCATAGGAACTCCAAAATCGGTCAGGAAGCTCCGTGGTGGAGAACTCCTGATCGAAGTCCTAAGAAAACAACAATCAGATAATTTGCTGAAATTAAGATCTTTTTTTAATATTAAATCCTTTTGCACTGCACACAATACCCTCAATTCATCCAAAGGAGTCATTCGCTGCCCTGACCTTTCAGAAATGTCAGAGGCAGACATAGTAAAAGAGCTAAGCTCTCAATGTGTTTCAAATGCCAAACGTATTCTATCCACCAGAGACGGTAAACGTGTTCCCACTCACACATACATTTTAACATTTGATACCCCCATTCTTCCATCCACTCTTCGAGTTGGGTACCTCAACGTTCGCGTTGAGATGTACATACCAAACCCGATGCAGTGCTACAAATGCTTTAAATATGGACATCATGAAACTAAATGCACTAGAGAGAATATATGCCGTAAATGTAGTACTTCTCATGCTGGTCCGCTTGAAAACTGTTCTAATGAAGTCAAATGTTCAAACTGTGGGGGTAATCATTTTGCAACCTCCCGTTCTTGCTTAGTCTGGAAGACAGAAAAAGAAGTTCTCCGTGTTAAATACACACAAAGTTTGTCTTTTCCTGATGCACGCAAGCTTGTAGAAAGTTCCAAAACTAATTCTTATTCAGCTGTTGTATCAAAACCAGTTAAGATGGTTGATTCTGCTGTGCAGGTCAATTTATGTAAATGTTCTCCTCTTGAAATAACTCCAGTGCAAAAACCGTCTCCTATTCTTTCACGTAATACGTCCAAAGCAAGTACAAGTTCACAGACAACATCTACAAGTACCTCATCTGTACCTCAGAGGCGGGTCTCACAGGCTTCTCCGTCTCCTGAGCGGGTGATTCAAAGGCAATCACCCAAAAAGAAGGTCGTCCTAACCGACCGAATTAGAAAAGCGGAGAGGGACCCTGTCCCGTCCTCCAACCGATTCGAGGCTCTTATGAGCGACATCGAGTCGATGGAGGACGAGGACATGGCTGTCCACAGCTCTCCTCCCCGGACTTCGGCGCGAAGTCCTGTTAAGTTTCCGAAGTAAGTTTTTACTTTTCGTTGAACCATGAGTCAAGCTATACTTCAATGGAATTGTCGTGGTCTTAAATCAAATTACAACGATCTACTTCTTTTATTATCGAAATACTCCCCGAAAGTTGTATGTCTTCAAGAAACTTTCCTATCTACAAATGATAAAACATCAGTGAAGGACTATACGCTTTATAATAAAATTTGCACAGACACAATAAGAGCATCTGGTGGCTCAACAATTGCGGTTGCAAACTGTATCCCTCAACGACAAATTCAGATACAAACTAATCTGCAAGCCGTAGCCGTTGAAATAACTTTACACAGACCTATTACAATATGCTCATTATATCTCCCTCCCAATTTATCTATAACTGTTGAAGACTTAGAAAATTTAACTAAACAACTCCCAGAACCATTCTTTTTACTCGGCGATTTTAATGCGCATAATCCAATATGGGGAAGTACATCTACGAATAATAAAGGCAGCATTACAGAAAAGTTCATTGATAATGTTCAACTATGCCTTTTAAATAACAAGTCACCAACTTACCTACATCCAGCCACTGGAAGTTTTTCTTGTATAGACCTTACATTATCACATCCATCAATATACTTGGATTTTACCTGGTCAGTGCTTGACGAACAATATGGCAGTGACCATTTTCCATTGTTGTTAACTTTAAACGACTCTGTTCCATTAAACAACCGCTCTTATTACAAATTCTCAAAAGCGAACTGGGAACAATTTAACAAATTGTGTTCTGATGATTTAACAATCCCGAATTTTTCCAACTCTTCGGATAAAGCTAATCTCTTTGCGTCCACTCTATCAAAGATAGCTGATGAGTGTATTCCTAAAACTTCAATGAAAAACTCGAGTAAAATTAAAAAACCATGGTTCAACGATGAGTGCAGAAGATCATATCGGAAACGAAAAGCAGCACTAAAGAAATTTCAGGTTCGTCCTACAGCTGCAAATCTAGACAATTATAGAATCCTACGAGCACAAGCTCGTAGAACATTTAAGTTTTCTAAACGTAAATCATGGCAGTCATATGTTTCTAAAATTAACGCCAACACTCCAATTAAAAAAGTTTGGGAAGCAGTTCGTAAAATTAATGGTAAACACAAAAAAGTTCCTACTGCTCATCTCAAACGTAAAGATTCGAGCGTAGCAAAAACTACAAAAGATATAGCCAACACACTGGCAGAAACTTTTGAACATAATTCTTCTTCATCACACTACACTGAAGAATTTAAAAAGGTCAAATCTAACTTGGAAAAACAAAATATTAATTTTCATTCTAACAACGAAGAAGAGTATAACACCCTCTTTACAACTGACGATTTAACCGATTCTATTAAGCATGCCAAAGATACAGCTGCTGGCCCTGATGAAATTTATTATCAATTTTTAAAACACCTCCCATTGGTATCTCAACATTTATTGCTCGATATTTTTAATGATATATGGATAACTGGTAAAATTCCAGATTCCTGGAAAAAAGCTTTGATCATTCCTATACCGAAACCGGATAAAGACAACACAGATCCCCTTAACTATCGACCAATATCTCTAACAAGTTGTATCTGTAAAACCTTCGAACGCATGGTTAATAAACGACTTATTTGGTATTTAGAATCAAATGGTATTATTACTAATTTTCAGTCTGGTTTTCGAAAACAACGAAGTACAAATGATCATTTAGTACGTCTTGAAACATTTATTAGAGAAGCTTTTGTCAATAAACAACACGTAGTTTCAATTTTCTTCGATCTTGAGAAAGCTTATGATACAACATGGAAATATGGTATTCTCAAGGATTTAAAAGATGCTGGTCTAAATGGTAGATTACCAATGTTCATTTCTAGTTTTTTGTCAGACAGAAATTTTCAAGTTAAAGTAGGATCAACATTATCAGAGAACCACGAACAAGAACAAGGCGTGCCGCAAGGCAGTATTTTATCAGTTACCCTCTTTGGGCTTAAAATTAATAATATTGTTAAGGCTATAAACCCTGGTACAGATTGCTCATTATATGTTGATGATTTTTTAATCTGTTATCGATCTAAAAATATTCGAAGTATCGAACGTCAATTACAACAGAACTTGGATAAAATTCAAAAATGGGCAACAGAAAATGGTTTTAAATTTTCCAAGTCGAAAACTCAATGTGTACATTTTTGTCGATTAAGAAAACATCATAATGACCCCGAACTTTACATTTCTGGCTCTAAAATCCCAGTAGTAAATGAAGCTAAGTTTTTAGGCGTTACATTCGATAAAAAACTATCTTTTATACCACACTTAAAGTTGCTTAAAACAAAATGTATTAAAGCATTGAATCTACTTAAAGTACTTTCACATACTGATTGGGGATCTGATACCCAAACTTTACTAAAATTATACAGAAGTCTTGTTCGTTCAAAACTCGATTACGGATCAATAGTGTACGGATCAGCTCGCAAATCATACTTACAAATGCTAGATACTATACACAACCAGGGCTTACGTATTGCCCTTGGTGCTTTCAAAACTTCACCTATTGAAAGTCTTTATGTTGAAGCTAACGAACCATCACTAAAATTACGTCGTCAAAAACTTTCATTACAATACGCAACTCGTATATCTTCTAACAAAAGAAACCCGGCACGAAATGTTATTTTTAAACCTGATTACACCAGCAAATTTGACAACAAACCAAACGAAATTAAACCATTTGGCCTGCGCGTTAAAAACGACTTAGAAATGCTAAATATAAACACTTCGTCTGTGATACAAAACTTTGATGAAAATATCCCCCCTTGGACCTACAACATTCCAGACGTCAATATTGACTTATCAACTTTTCGTAAATCTTTCACCAGTCCTGAAGCTTTTAAATCTGAATTTGTAAACATCTTGGAAAAATACAAAGATTTTACTCATTTATTTACCGATGGTTCCAAAGATGGAAACAAAGTTGGTTGCGCCGCATTCGGAAATTCTTTCGTTGCAAGAATGCGACTGCCTGACAAAGCATCTATATTTACTGCCGAAATAAAAGCAATTGATCTGGCTTTAACATACATATCAAATAGTATAAATAACAAGTTTATTATTTTCTCAGATTCTCTATCTGTATTACTAGCGATTAAAAATCGCAGTTCAGACAATAATCTTATTAAAAGTATCGAGTTAAAATTACATGACATTTTAAAATCAAAAATAGTACACCTCTGCTGGATACCAAGCCATATTGGTATACATGGAAATGAAAAAGTTGACATCCTCGCTAAAGAATCTTTAAACCTTCAACCAGTTGATCTAAAATTACCAAGCAGTGACTTCAAGTGTTCGATCAATTCGTTAATTAAGTCGAAATGGCAAACAGTATGGAACAACGCTATTTTTAATAAGTTACATGAAATAAAGCCAACCCTTGATTCATCTCCATCAATCAAATTTTCTAATCGCCGAGATCAAATTGTGATCACGCGATGTAGAATAGGTCATACTAGATTAACACATTCATACCTTCTCAAAAGAGAAGAAGCACCTAAATGTATACCATGTGACGAGCACTTCAATGTCAAACACGTTCTCCTTGACTGTCAGGATCTAAAATACATTCGTGACAAACATTTTAAAGTAAACTCACTTAAAGAACTTTTTGAGTCTGTACCATCATATGCGATACTTAACTTTTTGAAAGAAATAAATGTTTATAATAAGATATAGAGTTGTACATCATTAATATAGTTTGAATTATTAGTATCATTGATAGCTGTCGGCGCGATATGACCTTTTTGTGTTGGTGCGCCGTAAAACCCAAACAAACAAACAAAAACAAAAAAAAGATTCATACCATTCGTCAATTTCTTACAAACAAGCGGGTCTAGTTTTAAAAAATAGATATTAAGAGACTTGTTTGACAATATTTTGACAACAGATCTGTCGTTATGTCCGTAAAAAATAATGAAAATAATAGAAAGGAAAATAAGATAATTTTGCATGTTTCTTTATTGAGATGAAAACGATACGTGGTAAACTAAGATTCCTCGAAGTTATATAACATTATTTAAGGGTCTGAATCCTTCAAATTCAGAATTCGTAAACATCTTAGAAAAATATAAAGATTGTACACATTTATTTACCGACGGCTCAAAAGATGGTAACAAAGTTGGTTGCGCAGCATATGGAAATTCTTTCGTTGCAAGAATGCGATTGCCTGACCAGGCATCCATATTTACAGCCGAAGTCAAAGCATTAGATATTGCTTTATCATACATATCAAATAGTATTAATAACAATTGTATTATTTTCTCAGATTCTCTATCTGTATTACTGGTCATAAAAATCGTAGTTCAGACAATATTCTTATTATAAATATTGAATTAAGATTACACGAAATACTGTAATCTAAAATAGTACACCTCTGCTGGATACCAAGTCATATTGGTATACATGGAAATGAAAAAGTAGACATTTTAGCTAAATAATCTTTAAACCTTTAACCAGTAGAAATCAAATTACCAAGCAGCGACTTCAAAGTTCTATTAATTCGTTAATTAACTCAAAATGGCAAACAATGTGGAATAATGCTGTATTTAATAAGTTACATGACATAAAGCCAACCCTTGGTTCATCTTCGTCAACAATATTTTCTAATCGTCGAGATCAGATAGTGATTACGCGATGTAGAATTGGTCATACCAGATTAACACATCCATATCTTCTCAAAAGAGAGGAAGCACCTAAATGTATACCATGTGACGAGCATTTCAATGTAAAACACGTTCTCCTTGACTGTCAGGAAGCCGCGGCCGTGGCGTAGTGGTTAGCATGTCTGACTTCGAATCCGGAGATCGCGGGTTCGAATCCCGGTCGCGGCAGGTCATACCCTATACATGAGTTGTCGGCCTCGTGGTAGGGTAAGTTAGTACTAGTGATAGATAGTGTCCAGGAAACCTGTAGTAGGAAGAGCTGGCCGTCGTGTATATGACCTATATATGTGTTGAATGCGACGTAAAAGAAACCAAACCAAAAAAAAAAAAAAGACTGTCAGGATCTTAAATACATTTGTGACAAACATTTTAAAGAAAACTCACTTAAAGAACTTTTTGAATCTGTACCATCATATGCGATACTTAATTTTTTGAAGGAAATAAATGTATATAATAAGATATAGAGCTTTACATCATTAATATCGTTTGAACTAATCGTATCATTGATTGCTTTCGGCGCGATATGACCTTTTTGTGTTGGTGCGCCGTAAAACACAAACAAACAAACGTAGCGTTCTGATTTACAATTATTTTATTGTTGTACCTGGTTGGATATATAATTATATGCTATTTTATATCAACTTCTTTTGTCGCGAAAATGCGACTACCTGACATAGCATCTATATTTACAGCAGTAAAAGCAATAGATCTAGCTTTAACGTACATTTCTAGTAATATTAATGACAAGTTTATTATTTTCCCAGATTCTTTATCTGTATTACTGGCCATAAAAAATAGTAGTTCAGACAAAATACGTATAAAAAATATCGAATTAAAATTAAGAACATGATATTTTAAAATCTAAAATAGTACACATCTGCTGGATACCAAGTCATATTGGTATACACGGAAATGAAAAAGTAGACATTTTAGCTAAATAATCTTTAAACCTTCAACCAGTATATATCAAATTACCAAGCAGTGACTTTAAGTGTTCGATCAATACGTTGATTAAGTCAAAATGGCAAACAACGTGGAATAATGCTATTTAAATAAGTAACATGACGTAAAGCCAATCCTTGATTCATCTTCATCAATAATTACGCTAATCGACGAGATCAAATAGTGATTACGCGATGTAGAATTGGTCATACTAGATTAACACATTCATACCTTCTCAAAAGATAGGAAGCACCCAAATGTATACCATGTGACAAGCATTTCAATGTAAAACACGTTCTCCTTGATTGTCAGGATCTTAAATACATCCGTGACAAACATTTTAAGGTTAACTCACTTAGTGAACTTTTTCAGTCGATAACATCATATTCAATACTAAATTATCTGAAGGAAATAAATGTTTATCAAGTAGTATAGGACTTAAAACTATTAGAATTCGGTTTTATTGATAGTATCATTGCTTTCGGCGCGGTATAACCTTTCTGTGTTGATGCGCCGTAAAACCCAAACAAACAATCAAAACATCTATCAACTTAAGTTTCTGTTGTTTTTTTGTCTCATGCCACACCAGTGATGGATAGCAAATATGTTCGTGCTCTAACTATACTTATCATAGACATGCATGGTTTTGATTTCAATTGTGCTCTTGTGTTTCCTTGTTTTTTAATATTCTGTATTTCATACATACTAAGCTTATCTTTAATTCAAAGTCGTGAATACATGACTTCCATTATTAGTAACTTTTTTCCATTTTTTGTAACTTTTTTGTGTTTTTTTTTTTCAATTGCAAACTAATGTTTTGCGATCTACAATTCTTATATAAACGGTTTTGTATGCCTTTTGCAGTTTTGAGTTACTTAATCGTTGTCAGTAAAACATGACATCAAAATGTTGGTATGATATTGCACTAGACATAACTATATACTTATATCATTGCCAAATACAGAATTTCATACAATTCATTCATGCTATTGATTTGTAGCATTCGTCCTTGTTTTGATTATCTTTGCATTTTTCACCGGTGATAAATTTAGCATGTTTCATGTCAAAATGGATTTTATCCGTCAATTACTTCCTGAGCAATGCTTGTCTTATTTATTGCTATCGAGCTTGAATTCAAAGAAATATTTTTCTGAGAGTTTTGTCTCCGGCACTGATTTACGTAAGTTATATCTAGATGACAGTCACTTTGTTTATGGAGTCAATTGATTTAAATGTTTATTCAGTTAAAAAATAATGCGAACCAAAGTCAATATTCCTTTGTTAATCCTAAACACTGAAAACAAATCTTAACATTAAGATCGCAAACAAATAGCGCTATTGAGCCTATTCCATATATCTTAAATATCACGATATATGTCAGCAGTGATTCACTTTGCGGCTGAAAAACATGAGTCCAAGGGACTCACATATTTTGAAACAATGAGTCCCTACTAAAACAAATGTGTCTAAAGATTTCGTTCGCTAAAATATGTAGAACTGTGAAGGAATAAAGACATATATTCATTCAATTAAATTCAATATCATAATTACAAAAAACAAAATTATCACAAATAATAATGACAGAAAACAAAGAATGACTAGAGCAAAGTAACAATATAATGTATAAAACTATAAACTTTCCCACAAGTGATAATCTTGCATGGCTCATGACAAGTAAATAGCATGCCAACCCATATTTACTGAGTAGTAATGTAAGTTTATACAGGCCTCATAATGATGCCTTTATAGCCCAATTATCAAAAGTTATACTATCTGTAGAAAAAAGCATGTATATATTTCTAACAATTCTAATGAAAATAAAGTTCTAATAAATGCAAATATCACTCAAATATGTTTATGATAGTTATATAAATTCTGAGTGAAAGTAGATGGATACTGAAAGTAGAATATGGTTGGCAATGCCGATTTCTATAGTTTTGATCACAGTACGTTTAAGACTTAGTGACTTAGTAAAAAACTTCCTACACATTACATAATTCAGCCCTAAAATGATTTTGGATCATATTTAGTCAATGGCACTCATTAATATGCAACAGAATGCTGTTATATGTACCAAATCCAATCAAAATAACTAGCATGATGCAATGAATGAAATGTAATATGTTCTGCAATCATTTATTGTGAATTTTCAAATATATTGATTACTGTAAACTGATATAACATGCTCATTTATACTGATGTATATTGTATAGCATTATGTTGTTAAAATAGAGTAATAAATAATTACAAAAAAAATATTTAGTCAATGACTACAAAAACAAGAATACAGTTTGTCTAAGAGAAATCAATTTTTTAGGAAGTAACAAATACAAAAAAAGGTTACTAATTACAGCACTAAAGATAATAATTATGTCGTTAGATTAAGTTGAGCCTTAATTTAAGGCAAAGATAATGTTCCTTCTTTATTGGTAGCATATATTTATTAAGACATGTATCATTAAGTATAACAACAAAAATGATTACTGGTCATTATTTTTGTAAAAAAATAATACTAAACAACCTTTAAATTTGAGAAACGTCTTCATTTTTAATGAAGCCTCTTATGAGGTCTGCATGAAGCATTATTTCACAGGTACCAGAGACATATGACTGAACCAAGACCACACTTGGGTATAAGTGTCTTTACACATATTACATTTCAATATTTTAAAGTATACTTAATATACTCTACATGGAATTGCGGTATAAATTTAAAAGAATATAAAGAATATGCTTAAATTTGTGAAGGTTTAACACTGTGACTGTAGAGTCCTTTGTCCCGGAATTTCTTGTAAACGGGCAGTTTTCTACTTACTCATTTCGAACATAATTTGACAGCCTTACTCTCATGAGTTTATTTTGTTTTTCAACAGTAAGTCTATTTCTAGACTTTGTAAGAAGCTGGTTTTGAACTGAAAATCCCTTTCACAACCTGCTGTGTGAACTGCTGATGTTACAGCTAACTGTGCTAAATTATGTAAGTTGGGGAATTCTGCTGCATGGTATAACCTAAGTAAATGCCTAAGCTTCCAGACACTGTCCCTAGGTCAATTTTCCGCTTTGGTCACTAGTTTGGCAAGATGCCATTCACTTTGTACATCTTTATCAATAAGAGCCTCTGAGTCTTCTCATGTTCCACCTCGTCATCATCCTTCCAATACACTGTCTGCTTTTGGCCATAGAACTCACACAAGGTCTGAATTTCTCACTGACCATACTCTTCAAACTCTTGGGCTGATAGAAGACTGACTGGTCTCATCCCTTGAACACTAAATGCTGTAAGGATTTCAGTGTCTAATCGCTGTAGTGTATTAAGAGACTCAATTACACATTTCATTCAAACCGAATACCAACAAGCATAAATGACACCCAAACTTGCAATTATTATGATTGATAGAACAATTGGTTTTCCTTATTTAAGTATAAAATGTTAAAGAAAATATCAGAATATTAAACCTTTCCAGTGGATGTCTGGTTGTATCAGATCATAGTTCTAAATGTTATGGATATTCCTATCTGGGTCGTAAATGAGACAAAATGAAAACTTTGTGTTGTTAATCACATTGGTAATCCTTATACATAAAAAGTCTGTAACCTCCAAGATATATTGTTGGATAAATGGTCTTGTTTCTTCAAGAATGTTGTTTAGTGAGCAAACATTATTAGATTAATCCTTTGACATTTTGTGAAAACATTTCCTGTTTACTGTACACTGTACAGAAACTGCGATATTTGTGCGAAAAGAAAAATATAATGATTGTTGTCTCTAGTTTCTGACATAAAGATAGGAACTAAATCTGTTTAATGTGAAAAGTTATGTATATTTTGTTACATTAAAAGATTTAGAATGTTTCTCCTTAGATAACGAAACTAATATCGTCAACAGCAGACGTTAACTTTTAATGTTGATCTACAACCTTCATAGAATTGTATAATACAGTTGTATGTGAATTTCTGTATACATTTATTTTATACGCATGTTAAAATATAATGCTATACATGTACGTATTTGAATGACTTGTGTATAATGGTTCATATGCTAGTAAATGCATACAGTAAAACCTGTCATATGCGACTTTCTGGCGGAACATCCAAACACGGTCACATATGACAGTGGGTCTTTAAATCCAGGTTCAAGTCAATATAATAGCGTGTCACCAATATTGCACATTTCAGGCAAATATGTGAAACCCCCATACTAAGTTGGGACATTAAACAGTTAAGAACATGATATTACATAGCATAATTCTCCCGATATTCTATCAAATTTAAATTTGTGCCCTAGAAGAGTAATAAAAAAATTCTTAGACACTTTTTAATTTTATTACTCAATTTGATTAAAATTAATTAATTTAAAAATTGTCTTTGGTTTGATAATGGGAAATTCATATCAATTTCAATATTAAAAATAAATTTGTTTTACACATAAACAATGACATATGTTTGAGAACGAAACTCGCATGCAAGTTCCTTTAATGACGAAAATACCGGTAATAACCGAAATACGGCTTTTAGCGATGCAAACAAAAATGGCCGATTGTTTTGCAATCACATTCGAATCGATTCATTCGCCAAATTTAAGTAATAACTGTCTATAAAAGCTATTTAATAATGTTTAAACAAACAATCAGTTGTGCTATGCCTTTTGTTAATCCGCATTGTCTGCAGCATGTTTACAACGCTATTTTTTTGTATCACGCGTGTCGATTGATGGGCCAATTATACAATTCAATAGTAATTATCTAGGTGTGAAAAACATCTTTGGGTCAATTGAGGCCTGAAAAGTCGCTTAATTAAACCTAATTATCGGTATTGGACTGATAAAATAAGGTCGTTAGTCGCGTCAGACAGTGTGTCGCTTAATACAGGGACTTTATATAGGCATTTATGTTGGGCGGTCTCAAATACGGTCACATAAGACAGTGAGTCGTTTAATTCAGTGGGTCGCTAAGGCAGTTTTTACTGTATTTGAAATAGACTTTCAAAGAGAATTAATCTCTTATTTGAAGAAATGTTTAACATTTTAAAGCACAATAAGATTATGTTAAGTTTTCGACACAATTTAACACCTATTCTAATATTTGAATTTCAGATTCTGATATCAGTACCGCACAGTTGCGGCCCACTGAGAAGTAGTATATTTTTTATATTCTTTGAGGCAGCTTCAACAGCGGCATGGATGCTGTCGGCTTCATTCTGAGTATGCCCTTTTATTAGATATTTGTGCTCAATGGATTGTAAATCAAATTTTCCCAGGTAGTACCATAGCAAAGAAAAATAGAACTTATTTTTGTTTTGCGAACACGATTATCGGAGTAAAAATAAATTTATTTTTGCCTTCATTTACTTTTGTTTCAATGTAGTTAATACATGATGCTATTTCACAGGCCCTCTACTGGCTATTCCTTCATGCCAAATATAGCAATAGCCATCTTTACTGCCATAATCGTATATTGTAAAATTGTAAGTATTCAGCCTACGCTTATAATGGAGGCAAGATTCGTTACTATGTGAGGTCAGTAGGACTTGTTCCAAGTCAAAACAGGCAACACACAAATCTTTAACTATGGCCTGGTCTTTATCATGGATTTTATTTTCTGTTGCCTTTTCTTTATTATTAGTATGACTAATATACTCATCATTTTTAAGTGTATTTTTCTATATCTGAAGAATTTTCAAACGAAACACAAAAATCACATCTATCTTTAATAGGCTTATGAAAAGCTAGATTGTATTCCAAGTCAAAAATTTTCCGGTAAACCTGTAAGGATACAGGAGATTGAGCATTAATTTGACTGAACATTCTATACATGTATCTTGGTTACATTAAGCCCAGCAGGCAAATATGACTTTTTGCTATCCTTTCTACAATATAGTCTGGTTTGATTTTCATGAAAATAAAGTCCTGACGGCATTTTTTAGTACAAGCAGGTATTCAACGGTTTTAACATATTTCAGGTATGCCGGTTCCATTTTTTGCTCTACCACGGCTGTATCTTGCGTCCTTGACCTTCAAAAGGTCAATTCAAAATGGCCACCAATTTTTCCTTTTAGTTACACTTATATTGGACATTGTTGAGATAAAATCAGTCAAACATTTATTTAAACCGTATATAATGTATCATTTTATGCCAGTATATAACGAAGAAAAAAATATACAGGTGAAAAAATTGAACTTTTGAAATGCAGCCATCTTTGAATTCAAAATGGCCGCCATATTCCACTTGATGTCAGCAAGCTCATTCAAACGACACTTACTCCAAAATTACCGGACCAATCATGCTTAAATGTTCCAGAAATGTTTCTAATGTAAAGATCTTCAGTTCTTTGAATATCTTGAAAAAGTCTGGTTACCATGGTAACCAAAAGTAAAAACTTAAAACAACTGCTTTTATTTATATATACATGTAAATTATTTTATAAACATTTATTTAAACCGTATATAATGTATCATTTTATGCCAGTATATAACAAAGGAAAATATACAGGTGAAAAAAATGAACTTTTGAAATGCAGCCATCTTTGAATTCAAAATGGCCGCCACAATTCATTCGTTGTCAGCAAGTTCCTTCAAACGACATTTACTCCAAAAATACCAAACCAATCTTGCTAAAACTTTGCAGAAATGTTCCTGGCATAAAAATAGTTCATGGAATCCCATATAAAACTCTGGTTACCACGGTAACAGAAAAGTAAAATTGTAAAAATCTCAAAAAATGATCAGCATTTATTTTTACATGTAGAATCACCTGAATATCCTGTACAAAGATTGTTCAAATTAAGCCCATGGAGTCAGAATATCAATCCGGCATCACACGATTCATAGAGTTTTATAACCTAAAGGAAATATTTGATCATCAGATCCTAAACATCCGTATTTGCCGTACAAAGATTGTTTAATTTTTTTCATGTGTTTGTGTGTTTTTGCACACAACGATGTCAAGTTAAAGGTGTGTTGAGTTTTTTCACCAAGACAATTTGTAATTGTTTGTTCTTACATGAGCCTGTTGGGTGCCTGGTTTAAACACCCAGTGGCAATTATTTTTCCACTGTCTATTCCAAGGTGGTAACACCTCTGTTACTTGTTTCGTTACTTGTTTGTGGCGTCCTTTTATAACAAAAGTTTGGAAGTAGAAAACATCTCCCTCTTTGTCTGTGTTTGTTTTACTCTAACTGTTCCTGATATGCTTTCAAACTGCCCCATTTTACTATGTAATTTAGCTTGATTGTGGAACACGTTCTTACTACCTATAACAATCACTCTCGATTCTGCTTCCTAGTCCCCGATAACTTAGTGGGATAATGTTTCTTGATCTCTGAAATAACGAGTTTTTCAAGTGTGATTCAAATCAATGCGGTTCTGGCGATCAATGATTAATCGTATGGCAATTTAAAAAACATGGATGAAAAAATACTGTTTTGTCAAATTTTCGCCGCATTGTCACACAATGTGCATCAGGAATTGCACTGAATTGTTTGATTTCAGTATTTTCAAAACCATAAAACGACTGCTGCTTTGTAATTTACGTTTTGAAATGCTATATTCATATGAATTTGTGCTTCGTATTCTCATCCAAGTCACGAAAACCTGTCTGCCCTTATAACTTGATATTAATGGGTTTCATGCCATTTCAACACAAATTAAGGTTACAGTACGGAGGTCAACACCCCTAACTTAGCTTTCCTGGACTCTTGTCTATAACCAGTACTTACTTACCCTTCCACAAGGTCAGCAACTTTTCCATATACCTTATTGATGGAGGGAAATCCTCATTATTGTGAAATTTTCATGCAAGGGTATTCCTGGAAACGGTTCGAAATCCTACGCACTACAAATTGTGCTACTGACTCCAGTTGACAAATTGATTAAATATTTATGAAATTAATGTTTTGATTAATGACAGGTGTCTGCTACCTCATGCAGAATTTAAACATCCACCCACTAGTTTACAAGCACACATTCTTGTGCAATTTATCTTGGCCCTTTTGCATTTGCAACACCCGTTTCTACATTGTGTTTTGCATGAACAGTATACTATTTGAATACATTAATCTGGGATAGGATCACGAGACATCAAAATTGGTCTCAATTGGGTTTCACATTTCTCCAAGCCATACTTTGTTGGGTCAGGAAGATCTGGTAAAGGGTGTACTGCTTGTCGCCAAATCGTAGTCTGGAAGTGTGAGCGCTTGATATGGAAATAAAGAGCATTCTGAGTAGGACAATGTACTTGCTCTAGGAAACAGAATATACCGACACTCATCTACAGAGTTAGTTGAGTTGATGTTGTACATTCTACATATAAAGGTTTCCACATTTGCTAGGGTTTGTTCGGTTAAGGCTCCATGTCCAAGCTCCAATAGTAGTTCCCAATGATCTTGGAATGTTTTCCATGCAGACTTCTTTGAATGGTCTGCGAAGAAGGATAATGTGTAGCATCCAGTTATTGCATGGAAAGCCAGTAATGCCTCAAATGAATTTGGTGTAAGGTTTCGAAACACTTGACCTATAGGTATGTATCGGTGTTTTCTGGCTGTCCCGAGTAATTGCCATATATTTTGACTAATGGCTTTTGGATAGTAAGCAAGAAGTAATATCATCACATCAGTGTCCTTAGACCAAACAACAACATATTGCGCCTCGCTGTTTACAGCATGCAACACAAGACGTGTGTCAGCCTCTTGTGGCAACTTTTCAGAAGAACTAAATTAGTAATGGTAGGATTTGATGATTTTACCTCAAGCTCATTTACGAAGCAAGCCACCAGCTGTGACAATTTCCTTATCACGTGGAGCCTGCCGGATCAGTTCATGCGATAGGAAATTCGCAATGTCCAACTTGTAGTCAGGCAGTGCAAGGAAGTTTGCCCAGTTTTGTGGTAAAGCTACATCATGGCATTTTAACTTTTAACTTCAACTTTTAATTGATTTATCATTGTATCTGTCAAACACAACATCAATTCTCGTGTGGGAGCGACCAATTTGTGCAACAGCATAACAGAAGGTATCTGCTAAGTCACAAAATAAGAGAGCCCCAACTGGCTTCTCAACAGAAACAATCAGAGCATTACCATCAATGATCATTGTCGCTGGGTGATTTGGAATGACTGATTCGGGACAGGTTAATCCGTCTGTTAAACAATCAACAAGTACTGATTTATTGCAGTTCGAAGTGTACAATTCATTTCTGCTAGGGCAACCGGTACGAGCATAAGTTCATGTTTTGAAAGTGCTTACAAATCTCGGCCAGCTTCATAAGCAGTTAAAGGACGTTGAATAACAGCCCCATCGGCTTTTATGACTTTGCCCTTTTCTCGCTCCTTCTGGGGTGTTACATTTGTTAATATCGTACAGCGAGGCATATGTCTGATGGTTTTTCTTTCTGAGAGGATCGTGAATAGGAACTGGACTACCATCAACCAATAATCTTGCTGACACATATTCTGTCATGTCATGCTGAGCAAGATTCTGCACATAGACTAATGACTCTTGAATGCGTTGTGTAGCAAGGTCTTTAGTTGCAATGTTTTGCAAAGTATCTGGGTGTGATTCTGGGGTAAAGATGTTGAAACGTTGTAATATAGCAGAAAGTGATGACTCATCTCGTTTATCACGAGATTGTCTTGCTTTACTGCTTTCGTTAGAAAGTATGGTTTCAGATGGACTAAGTTTAAACATGTCATAAGTTGCTGATGAAATGTCGGACCGCTCGTTAAATTACAAAGCCCATCTACGAAGAGCTGAAGGTGTTTTAGTAATACCAACAATACCGCCACCTGTTTTACCGGTGCAGTTCAACCATTCTTGTGCTTGATCAGGATCAACTTGGTTGAACTTTTTTCCAGAACGTTTTTAATAATTTAAGTGATCATATCGCGCAAAAAATGGCAACATAAGCCCAAACGACGCAAGGTATAAATCGCATAGGCCAGCGGCCATTGACCGGGTGAACATTAATATTATTAACCAAGTAGATGTATGTAAACCATAAAGCTATGTTGACTTCCTATGATTTTTCACTTACAAATTCTAAATGCAAAATACGGGAGCTATATGCAAACAGTTGTTTTAAGTTTTTACATTTTTACCTTTAGGTTACCATGGTAACCAGACTTTTTCAAGATATTCAAAGAACTAAAGATCTTTACACCAGAAACATTTCTGGAACATTTAAGCATGATTGGTCCGGTAATTTTGGAGTAAGTGTCGTTTGAATAAGCTTGCTGACATCAAGTGGAATATGGCGGCCATTTTGAATTCAAAGATGGCTGCATTTCAAAAGTTCAATTTTTTCACCTGTATATTTTTTTCTTCGTTATATACTGGCATAAAATGATACATTATATACGGTTTAAATAAATGTTTGACTGATTTTATCTCAACAATGTCCAATATAAGTGTAACTAAAAGGAAAAATTGGAGGCCATTTTGAATTGACCTTTTGAAGGTCAAGGACGCAAGATACAGCCGTGGTAGAGCAAAAAATGGAACCAGCATACCTGAAATATGTTAAAACCGTTGACTACCTGCTTGTACTAAAAAATGCCGTCAGACTCTTAACGCAGTGCCTTTTTGAAATTTCTGTCTAAACTAATATAGGCTATCCACGCATTCAAACGATTCAATGTGTTTCCTAACCATGTCAGTGCAATTGACCCGTTAGGCCTGTTACTATGTTCACCATGTCGGTCAAAATCACAAATACACGTTATTGACTGTTTTTTATTTGCAGTTCGTACCATTGTTTGCAGACACACCTAAGTTATGAAGGAAAAAACCCTTGCAAACCCTTATAATTGGTTGGCTACCATTATCTTTTTTGAGAGTCCAGTGGAAAGTTTGGCTTCTAGTTCGTAAACTAGTACTTTTTGAACATTTTCTTGTGGCATATTTATCAAGATATAACCATTGTTTACCAATACTTCCTAATCTCCAAAAATTGTGTAAAAGACTTTCCCTTTGCCCTTAAAATTCTGATGACATCGACATCCATTTCCGCAGCCAGGCTTTATTACTTTTGCAGACATTATTTTACCTGTTCTTTCAGAAACATAACTTTACCTTCGTTTTTTCTTTTCTTTACTATATTTCTTTTCCAGTTGCTCTCATTTCTTGTTCTTTTCCGGCCCCTACCATTAACTGGATAAACAATGATTTTATCTTTATTGATGGACTGATTACCTACTTAATCAAATACATTATGAACTATGCAAGAATTGGTTTTTTTCTTTTAAAATTAATGAGAGGAATATTTTCTTCATCTGAGTCATCATTAACAGCATAATAATCAGGATCTTTAACATTAGAATCTTTTACAATATTATTATCATTACAACCCATATGTTCAAATTTCTCACATGGCATGTTATTTTCTCATCGCTGACAGAATCAAACCCTGAAAATTCACCATCTGTATCAGAGAAGCCTGGATAAAGGAAACTAATTGGTCTGGTAGTCTAAGGCTGCAAACTGCACATTGTTTGGTAATTTGAAAGACACTGCCAAATGTCTGATAAATAAACTCAAGTTATTTATATTCTTGTGGTAAGTCATAGTGGCAAATCCATCGCAAGTCAGCATTCCACATTGAAGAAACATCTTGACTGTACCTGTGATAAAAAATCCTATTCGTATAAAGTGAAAATGAGTCTTAGAGGGACTTTAAAAACAAAATTAATGAAGTACAGTTCATTTTTTCATTATCAATTGCTTATACCATAATCATTCTAATTACAGGTATTAAGCTAGTAAAGATATTTTCACAAAAAAAGATTTTAAAACAGATTTATTAGAATGCGGGAGCATTAAAAGTAACCAAAACCAATATAACAAGAAAATAATTACGGGGTAAATGAATTTTATAAACGGAATATCAAAAACCAGGTGGGGGAATCGGTCAAGATATACTATTAAATAGCAAAATTATAACAGTATAATCAATTGGGAAACAAGAAATGTAATGTTGAAACCACGTAAAAACTTTAACGCAAAAATTACAAAGGGAAATAATCCATAATAAAGCCAGGGAGAGTTGTGGTTACTTTCTAATTCTGTTCATCACATGGTATGTCATCATTGTATGAAGTTTCATAAATAACCCGGGTCGATAGCGCAGTTGGTAGCGCGCCGGGATTTGGATACTCGTGCCCGAGGGGGTGCGGGTTCGAATCCCACCCGGGGAGGTTATACCCTTCCATGAAAATTTGACAATAATGTCGATTTTCCTCCATTGATTAGATAATATGGAGAAGTTTCCGGCCTTGTGGAAGGGTAGGTGAGTACTGGTTATAGACAATGGTCCAGGAAAGCTAGGTTAGGTGCGCTGGACGCCGTGAAATGACCTAAATTGTGTTGATACGGCGTTAACTCCAATAAATAAATAAATGAAGTTTCATAAAGATCTGATAATTAATAGCAGAGATCAGGCCTCCTAGCAGGCCAAAACAAAAATAAAGGTTTTTATAAAGGCTCCAATGTATGAAAATAAAGGCCTTTTAGTGTTAAATATGAAAAAATAAAGAGTAAAGAAAGGCTATTTTCGTCGAAGTTCTCATTTCTTTATTAAACCCACAGTCATACCAAAGTCATTTTTTGATGTTATAATATACTGTTTGAATTATGCAATATAACACATACCTTTTTTAATGTGTATACCTATTTTCTCTATATTTATATCATACATAGCTCCTGTTTTACAGTGTAGGATCTACATCACCTTTGTTCATAATGCTGTAGCTTCACCAAACTTTGTCCATCATTACAATAGTGCAAACATCTCACCAGACCTGATTTTTTTTTCTTTATTCAAATGTCACAATCAGTAGAACGTGGCATTTGTTTAAATCACCCAATCAGTTTCCAACCTAAGAATTTGGACATTCCTGGAGGCAGGCAATACTAAACTGTGGTTAAAATGATTGGGTATTTTAACAAATGCCAAGTTCAAACACAAATGAACATATAACCATGCAAACTGGGTAAAGCAAGTTAATATGATTTGATATCTAGCAGTTAGTTACACATATGACAAACTTGCATGGATATTTGTTTAAGAAGTTAGTACCAAACACAATAACATGGTTAATATCAAACAGATTGTAACAGAGCATAAGTAAGCAGAGCATAATTAGTAAGCAGATCATACTCTTAGCTGAGAATATACTGGTTATAACATTCAATGCCTGGCTCAATCCAACAAAATACTTGGCAATAATGTGTCTAGTGTTAATCATTACACTTAACTTCAGAACTTTACACTCTAATGTATGTACAGCCTATACAATCAACAGCAACTAAAACAAGGAACTAGAAGTTTAGCAAGCTATGATGCATTATAAGCTCAAGGGTTAGTAGCTGCTTGACTATACACATATAGCATAAGTATATGCTTCACACAAGTCCCTTTTTCTTGGCATATTTTTCAAGTTGATCTGTGATCTCTCTTTTCCGTTTGTTTAACTCATGCAGACCTGCATGTGCTGTTTTTTGTTTATTGACTGCAACTTCCTGCAACTCATGTGCAATTTAGATACCCACCATATGTTTTTCTTTGATGGCTTCTGTCATTCTTGTATTGGCCTCAACACTTAGACCATCAAGTCGGGTTAGCTGTCCTTCAGCTTCTTCAATCTTGTTGTCCATGTCCTTATTTTCATTTTTCATGCTTTTCACCTTTTCAAGCCTTGCCTTTTCTTCTTCTGCTTGGCGCTGTTTCTCACATTCCTTCTCCTTTTTCTGTTTTTCTTCCCTTTCTTTCCTCTGCTGCTCAGTTACAAATTTCTTGTATTCCTGATGTGCTGATTTACAGCGAGACAGCAACTCCTTGGTTATCTTCACATCTAGAGCCTGGCCACCTGAAGCTCCAACTGCATCCTTAGTTAAACGGACCCCAATCAGCGTGCTCTTCTGCATTGATGTTCTCTCTTTAGTAAAAATCTTTTTATTCTGGGACAAGCTTCTTTCTGTATCAGCATTGCCATGTGACAATGTCAATGCACACTTCACAACTTTTGGTAGAACTGTAAATCTTGGTCTTCCAGCTGCTGTTGTAAGGCCAAATATATTTGCCCAGTACTAGTCAACTCTAACTGGCTGTTCATTGCCCTTCTTATATTTTTCAGTTACCTAGCTCTGTGGAATCTCAAGTTCTCCGTCCAATACAAGAGGCAATTCATTTTCCTCACAGCATGGCAAATTAGCAGCTACTGTTGCCACTTTTGAGTCATATGAAGGCTGTTGTCTCATATCTGGATGGAGACAAGGCAAGGCTTTGAGTAATTTGTTCCTGTATGGTAGTCGATCTTGTATATATTCTGTGGACTTGGAAAAGAAGAGCTTCATCCCAACTATACATTCTTTCTTCTGTAATGGACTGAGATTCTTGAGATAGTCATTGGCCTTATCCCCTATGTTTAGGCGTTCATAAGGCAACTGGTTATCTGCTTTCGGTCCCATTCTTACCCTGACCCAATTCGGGTTAAATGAATCTGTACATGATCTGACGTAGCATGTCCTCAAGTGATGGGTACAGCAAGTGTATAAGCGGACCTTCAACCTGAAAGGCTGTCAGAAATCCATCAAAATGTGGCTTGACTGACTCAAGGAATGCCATTTCCACTAGAATGATACCTTCATTCTTTGTCAGGGATTCATGGATGTCCTTGAATTTTTTCAGCTACTGAGACCTCTTCTCGTGCTTTGGGATGAATACTGTAAAGTACTTCTTTAATGCTGACATTTGTCAATGGATTCTCTCAACAGCTGGCAATAACGACAACCACCTAGAATCAACATGTCTGAGAAACTTCAAATTTTCCAAATTTTCGTCATCTTGTACAAACTTGAAATCCTCTTCTCTGGCAGGGTACAGATGAAACCAGGTAAATATATTCATTGCAAAGTCAAGAGCATGGATGCCAAATGCTGTGTTCCCAGCTTTAAAAGCATTATGAATTTTATGTATGAAGCAAAATCCCACATCCACCAACCCCTCTGCACCAGCACCCTTCACAGCTGTGTCAACTTTTGTTCGCATTTGGCCCATCTGCAGACAAACTTAAAAGCTTGTTCAATGGCAATGCTAAGTCCTGGAAGACATAAAATAAACCTTTGCAAACAAACTTGGCAAAAGCATGACCAAAGAATAGAGAGAATAGGTAACGCACTTGAACACAGGCAGACTGTTCCGACCAGTATCTAATTAGAATGTCCATTTGCTTTTTTGACTGACTTGTGACTGTTTCATCAAAGTGGATAGTAAAGTGAACTCCTGACGAAAGTACATCTTTCACAGTATTATTCTGGAAATATGGTCTGAGCCCGTGGGTTATCATTTATGATGCTTTCTGGTGACTAAGGCTGAACTGCTTTGCAATAGTGGAGCTGGAAACATCTCCTGGAACAAGGATGGCAGTCCATCACAAGAACTAAAGCTGTAATTAGAAGAAGCAGTCTTTATTGTCCACAGTGCTTCTGCCTTAGCTGCAGCTTCACGTACAGTTATCCATTGGGGAACTCTTGAGTTTTCACTTGGTGGTGGAGGGGGTATGGATAGTCTTGACAAATCATTCACATCTGGTTTATTCTCAACAGCACAAGCTGATGACACTGTTTCACTTTTAGATGAACTTACAGATGGTTCCACTTTTGTCACAGACGATGTTAACTGCTTTTGTTCTCCACATTTTCCAAAATTTAAACATGTCACCTTTTGCTTATGTTTCTTTCCTATTGAATGTTGTTTTAACGCAGAAAGTCCATTGTTGGCAATATTTATACGAGAGGTGTTCAACTTATATTTGAACACTTTTTTAATGGGATAAAAATCAATTTCTGACAATAAATATCCACATTTTACTTGAATATGTTACCAGTGGATTGTCTATAATCGACTGGCATATTACAATTAAAAATTTGAAACAACGTAGGGCTGTTATTAAACATTAAAGAAGGGACCGTAGTTTTGGCGTTTTGAACATAGCGAAATCTAAAGTAAACGGACGCTTTAGAAGTTGTAATTCATCTTTATCTCATAAGAATTTGCAAAATCTTTTCTTTCACAATTTGTTCATGTATATTTCTACTTCTTCGTGTTCTTTGCAGTTCGAAATGTGCGTGAAATTGCATTTTATTTGTCTGACAACAACAGTATCTAAATGAACGTTGAGCTGGATCAAGTACATGATAAATAACATATTTATGAATGTTTCTGCAACTACTAATTCATTTGATCTATGTATATATTTAGTTTATGCAATAAAGACACACATTCCCAAAGATCCACTTCGAAACCTCTACACAGGCTTTGAATGAGGCTTTTATATTTATGGTATGTGACGTCATATCAAACAATGAAAGCTAAAGTAAATACTTCTAAACATGGTCATATCAAAGTAACTACAACTATTAAGCAAATCATGTCTATGAAATTGGTGTATGACTATATTATTTAGCAACTTTAATTATAAAAAGTCTAAATATAGTGTTTTATACGTTACTTAATTTGACCAAAACGTGACGACTTTCTCTTACTTGTCTTTAAATTACCCTATAAAGGATCACGTTTTGACACCTTAAAACACCATTAATTATTGCATTCCTTTCAATTTACACACTTTGGACATTAAAGTTTTGATAAGGATATGTTTAATTAAATAATTTCAAAATCTATTAAGTAAAATGAATGAATGTATGATATATGCTCTCAAACACTGATTTCGGACTAAAGTCTAAAATGACGAAATGCATATTTTTTTGTTAAAAGACGTAATTTTGTTTGATCAAATTGCACATGCTATTGGAATACAAAAAGGTAATTATAACATTTATAACACATCCAACAGGCCATATCTAAGAGCAAAAAATGTGGTAAAACTCTGAAAAAGGATGTTTTGGGGTGGTCAACTAACATGCTATAAATATGTTTAAAAAATAAGTTTAAATAATTTAGTTTCATAGAACATGATTATTTACATAACAATGCATATAAAAAGCAATTTTTAGAGGAAACAATCCGGTCATAGGCTTCAGAATCAGAGTTCAGATCTGTTCAAATATAAGTTGAACACCTCTCGTAGTACATGCACACTGGACACATTTTGCTTCATATACCGAGTCAGGCAAGGGTCGACACCACAGTCTACATAACACACTATTTCCATCTTTTTCATCCAGCCATTTTGACTGGAATTTGGTTTTTAAGTGTGACATTGAAAGTGTTAGTATGAACAATAAATGGTCATGTGGTTAGTAATCTGTTAGTTAACTGGTATCTGAAAATGTAGGAAAAAAGAATGCAGATCTAGCAAAGCAAAAGCATTATATGTTAGTTTATTTTGCATGGAAACCAAACTAACATGCCATTGACCATATCTACATTAATTTGAATAGACTGTCAATCCATTTAATTTAGATTAATTGGTATTATATTGCAGGAAATACAACAAATTTTCAGAGCCATATATTGGGAGAGCACAAAGAATTGAAATATGGTGCTGGACCTGTGGAAAAAACACCTGGGCCAAAACAGACTAAACTAAATTTCAACCCAGTAACCTGTACAAGTAAACTAGGCTCAGACAGAAGAAAAAACATTGATGAAGCTTTGGACAAACTTATTGTTGGAAAAATCCTACCACCAAGCATCATCAACAATATTTACTTCAAGTCATTTGTAATGACATTAGAGCCAAGGTATTGAAATGATTTAGTTAATAGAATTTATTTTACCTTGATTGTGAAACAAGTTCTTGTAACTTGGATTAATCACTTAAGTTAAGAGTCTGCATCCTGGTGAACAAGTGCTGAGCTTTTAAAATAGAGCTATTAGAAAGTTTCTTGCTCAAGAAAACAAGGACATAGGCTTTGGATGGGATTCAAACCAACTTGAGAGGTAGCTATTCAATGATAACTGGTCAGTCCAATGTTGTAATCACTTGGCTATGCTGTCTGCATTTGAAATTATTTTGATTATAAAAAGCTAAGTAAGAGTTAATGAATGAATTCTTTTTACCAAAACACTACAAAAGTGTCTGACAAATAACCTTATATTGACAATTTTTGACATCCTCAATTAACATCTGTTTGGTTTTTGTCTTTTCAATTTCCACTCACCAATGTAATTAGCCAGTAGTTATATTTATTTGATGTATTTTATCCCATATTAAACAATGTTTCAGTCATAGAAAGGTCACAATCAGCCAGGAATATCTACATCATCAGATGACAACCGCCTTTGATGTTTTGACCCTTCAGTTTAATGTCTACTCAAGCTTATTAGAAAATTAAAATTACAGGGGTTTTTATTAATTGCACAGACTTCGTAGTACAAGAGTTGTTTTCCAGTAATGATAATACAAAATCTTTGGCTTTTTCAGGTATCAACTTCCTAGTCGGAAAGCCGTAATGGAAAGACTAGGGAAAAAGAAAGAAGAAATAGAACAAAAGATTAAAGAAGAACTGCAATCTGTGGAAGGTTTGTGATATTTTAGTTAATATGATAATTAATATTTTAACCTAAAAAGGTCAGGGATTTACTGAAACTACCAGACAGTGTGGGAGACCAAATCTGACAAAACAAAATCAGTAATCATTGCTTGAAAAGGATATCCTCAGTTGAGTACTGTTACCTGTGTTTTGGTCCTTTAATTTTAAATACTGTTTTATGCAGTGGTGGGCCTTCAGTAGTGACTGGAGGCCTACCCTTCACATGTGAATGTTATATAACCAAAAACCAAATTTTATTAAAATAATGTAGAAGAAAACAGAAACTGGAATGTTGTGAGCTAGACAATAACCACAAAGTAGTCATACCTTTACTAATATATAAGTTATAACTCTATCTGGCAAAGAAAGAGCAAAACACAAGGCACAAGAAAGCTAACCTGAAGTGAAGTTGAATACCAGTATGCTAATTCCATAACTTATTATACATTGACTTGAAGACTGGAAACAGTTGCTTGTACTGACTTCTACTCTTACTTTATCTTTTAAATTTTCATACTTAGTACGAACTGAAAAGGTTTTCTATTAAACAAATGTTAATTTTATGTATATTAAGTTGTAAAGCTAACATGTGAAAATATTTAGATATTTATATTAAATGAATTGCTAATTATATTATATAGAATTTAAAAATATAAACTTAGTTAGAGTTTAACACAATATATTTAATCTTAAATTTATTTACTTTCAGGAGTTAGAATTACACATGATGGTTGGACTAGTAATGCCACAGAAAGGTATAATACCACCACTATCCATTACATACATAATTGGAAATTAAAGTCAACTGTTTTAAATACTATCAAGATGGAAGGGTCTCATACAGGTGAGAGGATTGCAGAAACATTACTTGAAACTAAAGCAAAATGGGGACTTCCTGACAGTTTGGTAGCAACGACAGACAATGCAGCCAATGAGAAAAGGGCTTTTGAGATCTTTAAGTGGACAAGGTTTGGTTGTTATGGGCATCGCATTAACCTGGTTGTTAAGAATGCATTGGCTATCCCAGAGTTATCAAAAATTCTTGCCAAGTCCAGGAGGTTAGTCAATCTCTTTCATTCCTCTACAAGTGTGAATGATAAGTTGTTTGAAAAACAGAAATTACTACTTTCAAGTAATGCACAAGGTCATAAGCTTGTTGCAGATGTACCAACTAGGTGGAACTCAGCCCTGTAAATGTTGGCCCGAGTGATCGAGCAGCTTCCTGCCCTCATGGCAGTTGCCACAGATGAGAGTGTCTCCAAAACTTCAAAGACGACCATACAAAATTGTCTTCCTTCCTTTGTGGAAACCACCCTCCTAGAGAAAGTTGTTGAGGTTCTGTTGCCTTTCAAGAAAGCCACAGAAGTCGTGTGTTCCGAGACAAACCCGACTATTAACAAAGTGTTACCCATGGTATTGAAACTTAAAAGAGAGGAAGAAGAGGACAGTTATGATCCTGCTGCAGTTAAGGTCTTGAAAATGAAAATGAGAGATCAGCTGCTTGAACGAACAGAAGCTGAGGACGTGGCTCTACTAGGAACTAAGTTAAACCCTTATACAAAAGGGTTTAAACACATGCCCGAAGTA
The DNA here is from genome assembly GCA_025267735.1 of Mactra quadrangularis. Lineage (NCBI taxonomy): Eukaryota > Metazoa > Mollusca > Bivalvia > Venerida > Mactridae > Mactra > Mactra quadrangularis. Next base: position 57,141,225 of record CM046303.1, on the reverse strand, counting down.
AAAGTAAAAGCTAAGCAGGTGTTTTTGTCTGTTATTAAGGACATGAATAGTAAAGTTAAACAAAAAGATGAAAATGAAAGTTATCTTGAAATTTTGCCTGAACACAGTGAACATTCTGAATTGCTTCAGGTAACAGATCCTATAGACATTGAGGCTCTCCCTTTTGATGATAGTACAGATACTAGAAATCAACCCGAACAAGTCCTTGAACTATTACATGAACCTCCCACAAAGAAGCTAAAATCCGCAGATACTGATGACTGGTTAAGTGATGTTATGTGTGTTGGGGAATCTTGCACAGAACTTGAGGACATAGTGCAAAAATGTTTGCAAATGAGAAATATTTTCCCAGACTGTCTGTCCTCGCAAAGCGTGTTTTGTGCATTCAAGCCAGTAGTGTACCTTCTGAAAGGGTTTTCTCATTGGCAGGAAATCTGGTTTCTAAAAAAGAAGTCGGCTAAGTCCTGAAAATGTGGACTTGTTCATTTTCCTCAACAAGAACCTTGGTAAATTCTGGTGAACTCTTGCATTTGTGAAACTTTTCAGTATTTATACTGATTCCAATAGTTTGGAAATAAATTGTTCTGTGTTGTAGTAATTTTAAGTAGATTTTCAGTATGTTCTAAACTTTCAACTTCCACCCATGGCGATGTCATTTCCCTTAAGCTAGTTTTCGTATGAATTAAGCAGAATATTAGTACAGAATTTACCGAAGTTCATGTCTTAGTAAAACAGAATGTACTCAAGTCCATTTTTAGTATGGCATTATGTAATGAAACGTATGTTTCAGTATGTCAGAATGTACCTAAGTTCATGTTTTTAAATGTGACAGAATGTACTGGTCAAAGTTTGTTTTGATATGACAGAATGTATTTAATGTTTAATTTTAGTATGACAGATTGTACCTAAGATTATGTTATTATAGTATAATATAAGCACACAGATCTTATCACAAAAATTCTTATGAAGAAAAAATATTTTTATAAATTTGCATTTCTGAGTCTTAAGGATAATAGACATAACTAGATGTTCAAAAGTAATACAATATTCTACATAATTCAATGATAAATCGGAATTGATTGGCCAAAAGATGACTGTCTTATATAGTCCAACAGAATTAATCTGATCTTGACCTTTATGCAAGAATATATTAAACTCAGTATTTACAGTCTATTTTACAGAGATCCTGTTGAGCGTTGTCGTACTGGATCTCTACTTAGTCAATGCAAGGTCACGTCGAGATGAACTTTGTGTCGACCAATCAATGCGTAGCTTTCATCTAGACGAAAACACTATTAATCACATTTTGATTTCGTAATTTCTATTTTTAGACCTATGTTTGCATGCTAATTAACAGCGGTATTATTCACAGTCTGTGATTGGGTGGCTCATTTCAAATTGCGTGACGTAGACGATGTAAACAAGTTACGTATCATAACAATTTCGTCATGAATATTATGATGAGAGAAGGTCAACTGAATGTGACCTTCGTTTGGAAAAGGCCAGATCTAAATTAGCGAGTATGCGAGCGGTAAAATTTTTGATCGGGTTTTAATCAGATTGCGCTTTATCGGAAGCTTTCGGCAGAATAAACGTACGAACAATTAATGTTGTTTTCATAAGAATAGATACTTTGAAACTGTGCCATAATATTGCTGACTTACTTGTTTCCTCAAAATCTGATCTTTCCAAATTAAAAGAACAATAACATGCCACTTTTAATAAATTGATTATAGTCACGTCGGTGGTTATAAACACGTGTATAACCGTATACACGCATTCGGAAACTCACGATTTAATGTAAGTGAAGTGTGTAATTATTATAATTAGGAAGTTCAAGCTCAGGTTAACTCTGTTGGACTATAACATTTATTAATTTTTCTTGCTTTTGACTATACACTGATTTTAGCATAAGATTTTTGTGAAATGTACAACAGACTACGTTTTGGGGTGAACAAGTTATCTTTGTTTTCTTTAAATTTTTTGAACATTTATCATATTAATAAATTAGGTCGCCTTCAATCCATATTCATTTACATTGAAAAGTTAAGCTAACTTTTTTCAGTTTATTTTTGAAGCAGTATTGATATTTACTGAGACTCTTTCTTTCAGCGAGTTTATCCGAATACTAATACAGAAGATAATTGAGAGCAAATTTTATACTTTTTACACATACATGTTATACATGTATAACAATTACAACTGTATCACAACCTTACTTGTTTCAATGTATAAAAACAATCCAAATGCCTAAATACATCTGATATTGTATTTATGAGCAACCAGTTTTTTTACAAGTGTTGAGGTAATTCTGAAAATATCTGTTAGTTTTTTAACCATTAATAAATTTCTGTTATGTATAATTGTTGTTTTATCTTAAACAAATGCTTGTTATATGAGTCTTAAGAGACCTAATTTGGGACTCAAATTTGTGGGTTATTCCATCCGTGTGCAGGTGGTTCAAACACGCTTTGTTACAAATTATAGCTGAAAAGCATGAAATGCGGATTAAATCCATGTTCTTATTACACATATTTTCATTATGGAGTTAAGTTTGTTTGTACCAATGGGAAAACGCAAATATTTGAATTCAAGTTATAGTCGACTGGGCCAGTATTATCAAAAGTCTTACAACCAATATTGGTTTTAAATCCTGTGATAAATAGCTAAATTGTTGTAAAATGTTGATAATACACCACCCTGGTCTAGTGAACTACATGAACTCAATCTGCTATACCATGAGGTCTTCTGTATCGTAAGCATTTCCAAACCAAATTGCATAAGTAACTTTGAAAACCAAATTGCCTTAATTATCTGAATTCAGCATTCTATACTTGTTTGAACCCCAGGTTTATTATTACTATCAGTATCAGAGCATGGTAAATAGTTCATATGAACATGTATCACATTATCCATTAAGTTTCATGTTACTAAGCCAATAGTAGAGAGCTGGGGTTATACATAACCAAATGACGCATGTATAGAAAGCAAATACAAAAAACAAAACAACAAAAACAGCTTTTTTTATTTCTTGGTATGTTATACATGGATTATATAAGGTTTCAAAGCAAAATATGAATGCAAAAGCAAACTTATCAGGAACCGATTATAATCGGAAGAATCGCATCGACAGCAGTAACCAATTCCAACCGATGATCGATTATAATTTCAAACCGATATCCCATCACTAGTCAATACTATGCTACAACTGGATAGCCAGGAGCGTAATACCAAAAATAATATATGTGTGGTTTAGGTGACCAATATACGGTATGCATTCTTTTTGAATCTCTCACCTAGAGCCACACACAATATCTTGTTTGGTCTTTGTGCCCTCAGATTCCTTCACTGGGCCCTCAGGGGACTTACCATTTCAAGCATCCAGGTCCATGGTACATAATGCTGATAACATGACACCATCCATGATTTGGTGAGTGCACTACTGCAAACAGCTACTGCATGGTAGTCTGGTGAACACAACAGCATTCTGAAAAACTCAAGATGAAAGAAACAAAAGCAGCATTGTTTAACTACACATAAAAGAAGGGAAAATGCAGAACAAAATCCATTACTTGCTTTATGTTTCTTCCGTCATAACGTTCGGTTGCGAAATATGGGGTTTTACTAAGTCTAAGCAACTCGAGACATTACATTTGAAATTTTGTAAAACAATACTAGGCGTTAAACAGACGAGTTGTAATGTAAGTGTCTATGGCGAACTAGGTCGTTTCCCACTACATATAAACCGATTTGTACGAATTTTAAAATATTGGTATAAATTATGTTATAGCGAAAACATTATTATTAAATCTATTGTTGAATCATCGCTTGATGACGTAAATAAAGGCCACGTTAATTGGTTTAGCAATGTAAAAATTTATTAGAAAAATATGGATTTCTACATATTTGGCATAATCCATATTCTATAAATATCACACAGTTTATACCACTATTTAAACAGAGGCTTTTTGACGAGTTTTTACAATCATGGTACAGTAAAAAAGAATCCAGTAGTTCTCTAAAACTCTACAATTCTATTAAAGACTCTTTTTGTTTAGAAACATACTTGAATACAATTATATTACGAAAATATAGAACATATCTTACAAAATTAAAATAAACAATATAGTGTCATCTGAGATACGACCTTGCAGCACTAAAAGAAAATATATAGGAAATATCCCAGATATGTTGCTACAATTTTTACAGCTGATGGCTGTTAGATAAATAATGCTAAAAATAAGAAAAAAACAATTTTGGTAAAATAGGTAGTTACGACCGTATTGCGTTGAATCCAATTTCAAGTATCGATAAAGAGCCCTTAAGTTTGGTTGGTTTTGTCTTCCTTGGCAAAGGATACTTTTAAGAGGCTGTCCACGAAAAATCAGGCAGGATACACTAAAAATGTGTTACAGTTGATTTTTCAATTTTCAGCTTTCTTTAGTTTCAGTCGTTCATAAACTAAGTCAAAAACATTTCCTGAAAATATTTTGGCTGTATTTTTGAAATTCAGTGAAAAAATGCTATTTTTGAAAATTTCCGACTTTTTCACTTTTGCTCTTTATTTCAATGTAAGATGTGTTTTTATAAATGCCTGTAACTCCTGATATGACGCTTGAAAATTATAGAAAGCATAAAATAACATCAATAGACAGGTTAAATTTTAATCATAATGAGAAAAAAAGATGGAACACTCTTTCAATAAATTGTAATTACGTAAATCGTTATCCTATTTTTTCAACTTTTGATCAAAGGGATGCAACTCTGTCCATACTATCATACATGTCTTTTTTTACTTGTGATCGTATTTTTCATACTTTGCGTCAAAGTTATAATTTTTTCATTTCATTAAATTCAGATATATATTTAAAGAGAAAAAAAAACATATTTAATAATCATCTGAACATGTTTCTTTCGACAAATTGCGAAAATATATTTCGTCTAACAAAATTGTCATGAATTATCTCCCTTGGTTTGCATACGCCATTTGCAATTTTGCACATTGTTGACATCTGACGTTGTTTACAACTAAAACAAGTTGTTACCGACAAATATTTTTTAGGAAACCATCGTCTTTTGTGTGAATTTACAAGGTAAGTAAATTTAGTTTAATTAAGATTTATTTTACACCTGCATTTATATGTTTTGTTTCAAATCAGACCGAATTTGTGACGTAAAAGGACTCTGATAAAAGATGTTTATCAGAACGTGGAAATAGATTTGGCTTCCTCATAAGTCTTGAGGCATATGACCCAAAATTATGAAACTGGATTGATGTTCAGTGACTTATTAGAGATCTTTACAGTTAACTCAAGCATTGAACATTGATTTTTTGGGGGATTCACATGAGAACATAGGAAAAATCTTGAGATGTGGATGACCTTGACCTCAACAAATTTATTTTTTCTGTCTTCACTTTTAAGACCTTGAGAGGCATTAGCCTGGTGAGTTTAGGCAGATTTGTCACTACATTTTTGTATTTCTTATTTTAACATGAACCATTTGCTTGTTGTCTAGTGTTATTTGTTTTGAGATGTGCATCATGATAAATTATGTTAGAAATTTTAATTGGAGGAAGGCTATATATATTAGCTTTTTAATAAGAAGGCAAAAAACCCTATCAACTTTTGTCACTATCTCAATAAGTACTGTACTGTGTTTACCTTTTATTAAAAAAATAACTAGCAAAATGTGTAATAAAACTGTTTTATCATTGAACTAGTAATTAGTCATATTTGTTTGTTATTTCAGAAAATGATGGTAAGAAAGGAAACAATATAATAATAATCATGATACCTGCATCAACTTTAAAGTATCCATAGATCTGCTATTATGCTGATATAACAAAGCATAGAAGCAAGGTATGTTCTTCCATGAAAACATGTGAAATCTGCTAGAAAAATTGTTAAAACCAGGGATGTTAATTTATTTACAATGTATAATGACAAAACCTGCTGAATCTAGCATCTTATTTAATGTTTTTTTGTTTATTGGGTTTAACACCATAGCAACACATTTTATAGGCCTTATAATGGCGCTTTATGGCGGTAGGTCCACCTACTCACTCCTCCTGGAAAGGCTAAATCTCTGGATTTAGCTGTTTACCAACTACTAAAAGTAAGCACATACTTTCGTCTGTGACTGACAACTGCCCTACATAATTAAGAAAACATTGCTTGGAGGGAGAATGGCTGTAGAAATAATTTCATGACAAAGCTCCACAAAAGTATGACCCGCCTGGGAATCGAACCCATGACCCCTCTATCAGTAGACTTGCATGCTACCAATTGAGCTAGCCAGGCAGCATCTTATTTAATGAGTTTCATTATTTTGGCTACTGAGTCTACTAACAATAGTAAATTCTTTAAATCATATGTACAAAATTACAAATGTATAATGTAATGTTATTATACCCCCGCTTCGAAGAAGAGGGGGGTATACTGTTTTACCCTTGTCCGTGCGTGCGTGCGTGCGTGTGTGCGTCCGTCCGTCCGTCCGTTACAAAATTTCCGTCACAGTTTTCTCAGCAACTATACCATGCAGCAGCCTGAAACTTTGCATATTGCTTCATCCTATAGTCCCATGTGGTGTAAAGCGATTTCATGCTCCTCGCTCATCTACTTCCTGTTTGTCGCATATTTTTTTATCTACCCGGTAGTTTGATTTATTTTACAATGGTAAACATTTATTATTTTGTATGTTACTATAAAATGAAATTTGTTTATTTCAGAATGACAACAACAGATGTCTCATAAAGTATGTGTTTATGTCCTTAATGTTACTGGTTCTGAAACAGGAGAATAATGAACATTTTGTTACAAAAAGAACATTTTAAGACATATACCATTTCTCACAGATAGCTTCATGACATAAAGATAAATGTACAATTGAAATTCATTATAATTATGATCAACATGTGATTGTTGTTTTATTTTGTATCTATAAAAGGGTAAATAGTTTTTATTCTGTTACAAAGTGCAAGAAATATGTGAGAGAACTACAGTTGAGGAACTCGTAATATTGATGTAGGAATAGACTCAAAAAGTTGATCCATTCAAAGTGCTCGCTCACTAGTTTAGTTTATTCAATGACATTCTGTCTCTGGGTTGTAACAATTGAATTAATATTTGTTATGCTATGTTGATGACTATGACATAAAAAATAAAAACATTTTAAGATTAATTGTCTATATGTTTTCTCTTTTTTTTCATTTGTTTACTTTGAAATACAAGTAGTAGTGTTGGTCATTTGCATATATTGACTTCATTATGGAATGGCAGCAAATGCTGGTGCAACATTGAGTTGTCTTATATATAATGCCCAAGATGATCTGATTTGACCTTGAAAATGAGTTAATAAAAGTTTCAAACATGCTGAAGTGCTGTTGATTTGGCTAACATGTAAAATAAAGATTATACAGAATTATGGCGTCTAGTTAATCTTTTAAACATGAAAATTAATCACCCACTTTAAATAACATGCTGTTCAACATGTCACAATCCATGTTTCATTATTAAGGCCGACTCGCTATTAAGGCCAAATTATGTCGGTCCGCAAGCTGGCCTTAATAGCGGATCTTTACTGTAATTAAGTGGGTGGAGACCCATGAACAGATGATTTCAAAATATTTAATTATAACCATGGCAATGAAATCAAATTTTAAGTTTTGATATTGAAATACTGCTTTAAACTTACACATTATAATTTAACTTGTGAAAAATTACTTGGAAGTTTTCAAACAAATAATAAAGTGTGGTGGTAAAGAATTTGCAATGTTGAATAAAGTGGGTGGGGTATGAATTTTACATCATTAATAAGTACAGATTATAGCTTTAATTTTAAGCTTGATAAATCAATATTTATTGTAGCACTTTAATGAATAAATCTTATTAATATCCAGCTTTTAAATTATGTAATTTCTTCAGACTTTCATGAATGGAATCAGAAAAAGAAGAGAAATAAATGAATTTCATTGATTTTGAAAAAAATAATGTGATTGTTTCTTGACTGTTGTCATGGCAACCATCATTTTTTCACTACTGTGTTTGTAACCTAGGTATATTTTCATATACAAATGTTGATTTTCTATAAAAAAAATATAATTTAAATCGTAATAAAAGTTTTTGAAGTATTTGGCAAAATGCCAATTTTTTGGCAAACTGCCAATTTTTATCATAAATTTTCTTTTTTCTCTTTGAGAGTTCCATCTTTTTTATTTCAGCTTTTTGTAATACCATATTTCGTCTTTACATTGCTAGTACTATAGTTTCATTTCATGCGTCATATTGGAAATTATGAGCATAGCCAATTGCATAGTTTTCAAGGAATTTCAAAAATTGAAAATCATGATGTTTTGAACTCAATTTTTTTCTATGAACTTTTATCTTCATCGCATGTAAATATAATTATTTTATAGTAATTTGACTATATAATGATATGAAACTATGCTTGTTGCTATTCAATCATCATTGTTTGCTCAGGAGACTCATGAAAATAGCAAAAAAGTACTTTTTACAAGTGCATTTCATGCAAAAAATGGCCGAAAACACTAAATCGCGTTGCTATAGCAACCAAAAGATGCAAATAAAATTTTAACTGTAATTTCTGTAATGTTGCATCAATATGATCAACTGACAGCAAAATCATCAAATTCTGAGAGATAGCATGTAACACTGACTGCCTGATTTTTCGTGGACAGCCTCTTAAATTAGAATTATATGTTTATTTAACATTTTTTCTCGGTAACTTTGAAACATCCTCTAAAACGACCAACTCATTAATACTTCATAAAACTCACAATCATTAGACTATTCATGTTTAATCTCCGGTGAATATTATGCTCTGCTTCGTCAGTTCTTTAGAAAGGCAGTGTCATCAAATGTTGATTCAATCAGACAGTTTGTTAAGCTAATCTCTCGACAAGTCGGAAAACAACTATTTAAACTACATGTGTATGTCCATTAATAACTATGTCGTATCTCTCCTGAGCTGTGATTATCTTTTAATCAGAACAATTTATGGACCTTTAGTTAAAAATTATCAGTTTTTTAAACATAAGCATTAAGTCGGCTTTTATAACAAAAATGTTTGTTGATATGAATCTTTACAGTTTTTCAAGATCGTAAATAGATTGAAACGTGTTTTATATAGGTCATACTTTCTGGTTATTGCTTTTGCAATAATTGAACAGTCTGTTTACGATAAATTATAAGTTTTACATTTAAATGTAAACATTTTTCTAAGCTCTATAACGACGCTTGTCTTCTATTAAGTCAGAATTGCAGCAAACCTTGACATTTGAAATGCAAAAGCTATTTACAAAATACAAAATATTCCAAAATACTGGAACTGTATGCCATGCAATATGCCTGACTTGTGTTCAAGTTAAATGAGTGGCAATTTTATTGGCAGAAACATGCTACTGTAAAAAGCATTCAATTTGAAAGGTTTAACATTTTGTAAAAAGGTACCTCATACGCCAGTGAATATATCACATTAAAGAAACTCTGCAAAAATTCCGTTTAACTTACAAAATGCTGCTTATGGAGAATCAACACAACCAAGTGGAAGTAGCATTGTTATTAAGAAGACAAAACACAGGAATTAAGACTGAATCAGAGATTACTGTAAGGGGAATTAATGTTTTCATCAAACTGATTTTAATTAAATTCAACTTTTCGTTCCAAGTATTTGTTAATTCATCTTTATCTTTAATTCGGTTTATTTGTTGATCTTCTTTCCTGTTCACATGATTGTAATTTGTTTAATCAAGATGCGATGTCCAGTAAAACAGATTTGCTATTTCAATACTAGGAAATCACCAATTTCAGTTTCATTTGACACAATTAATGATTGAAAAGACGTATTTTTGCAAGATTTTACGAATTGAATAGCTCGTTGTTGTATAAATGTGAATGCATCATCTAATCTCAAGATACAAACATGTTACACTGTAATTTAATATACATGTACAAATATGATATAAAGGATATCGTTGATATGACAAATCAATTTACTTTTATTTATGTTAAGTATCGATATTTAGAGTATCAGTCATACGTCTTTCAGATAACAATGTATATTTAAGAACAAACGACAGTGCAGCACGAAACATGGTTCACGATTGATTGAACAAGTTTTTAACAATCAAATTGACAATGAAATGTACAATTTCGTTAAAGCAATTAAAATATTGCAAAAACTAAATAAGTTTACCACTTTTATTATATATGTAGACACAACCATGAACTAGCTATATTATGTTAAAAAGTAAGCCCCCCCCCCAAAAAAAAGCTGTTTTAAAGAGAGGGATTGTCTATACTATATATGTCTTAGGTAAGTAGTTTTGTCCATATTTATACCACCAATTAGATATTACGTCTGGGAAATTTAGATAAAATATTAGCAGTCCATGACTATTTAATGTTTATAATTCTTAACTATAGTATGACACGATGATGTTGTACTTGTTGATCTCTCATGGTTATCATATGGAATAATACATTGTTTTCATAATTAGATCTCAAATTTTATAAACATCTTCTATTACAGTATTATTTTTAAAAATGAGATGTTTTTGTAATCTTGCCACCAGCTCTTGAGCTAACAAGTAGAAGACTTTCTTCTGCGTTGGTAAACAACCCATTACTTTGTCACTTAAAGAAGCGATAACCATATAATTTATATCACTGTGATATTCCAGTCAAACACGTTCTCCTTGACTGTCAGGATCTTAAAGACATCCGTGACAAACATTTTAAAGTTAACTCACTTAAAGAACTTTTTGAGTCTGTACCACCATATGCGATACTTAACTTTTTGAAGGAAATTAATGTATATAATAAGATACTAGATGGGAGCCCGTGCAAGCACGGGCTTTATAGGTAATGACAATAAAGGGAAATAACCGCTGCGGGGAGTTTGGTCTATTTTTAGTTTTATCTAGAACTATTTTTAGACACAAAAAAAAACAATATTTTTGTTGATTTTTGGCAGTTTTTGCAAATATCAAGAGGCTTTGTCAAAAAAGAATTGTCAACTTGATATGCCTGTATATAGGTGCTCCAGCGACAAACAATAGATTTATTCAAAGCTGCGCAGTTTCTTCCACAAAACAGGAAACTCGCAAATTTAATAATATAGATAGATATATATATACATCATTAATATCGTTTGAAATCATAATATCATTGATTGCTTTCGGCGCGATAGGACCTTTTTGTGTTGGTGCGCCGTAAAACCCAAACAAACAAACAAAGATATTCCAGTGACTTGAAGACAAAGGCGTTAACAGACCACTTGGAACAAAGTTTACTGTAGTTTAACTTAATATCAAAACCGATTTAATAATATCTATGAATTTGTTTAGTGAAAATTCTAATAAATATGTAAATCGTAAATATTAGTATTTTATTACTGATTATTGGTTTAAAATTCTTATTTAATAACAATTGTATGGACTGTTTGACAAATCCCGGAATATATATTAACAAATTCTGCTATTTTCGTAATAAGTAGTTGCTTAAAGACTATCATTTTATGGCATGTATGACAAAAATATTCATTTAAGGACTTTTGCAGACGAATTTATTTTGTGATTTTATTAATATCCATTTTAAACCAAATGCTACCAGTCTCAATATCATAATATGCAAGTTTTGTTTGATGAGGTTGACCGACACACAAGAAATATTAACTAGTGACATTTTTGCTTTATAATAATGAACAAGAATAGTACACATTGCAATCAGTCATCTTAACATGGTATGTTTAAAAATAATACAAGAAATCTTGAAATTGACAACATTGTTAGACATGTTATTGCACAAGTGTCAAATGTTCTAAATTTTCTATCAGGATTATTTACGTTCGATTTGGAAGATTACTATGTTAGCTAGTAGTTACGCTTCCCTTGCAACTCAGTGAATATATTACATTCACACGCTGCCTTATTGAGTGTTGAATTATGATATTGACCTCCATTATGAACTTTGAACGACCAATGAAAGTTTACCAAATTCAATTTCATCGAAAAAGATTATACGCATTTTCATTTCAGACGGATAAACAATACCATATTTGGTTTGATCATACTAGTGACGAATGCAATCGCGTATAACGTCATATAGTATGTGGCTTTACTTTTATTTAAGTTGAGTATGCTCTTTGTTTACCGTTAAAAGATGTATGTTTACTTTTATTTTGGTTAATTTTCCAGTATTTTACTTATGCAAAACTGTCCAACATCTTCGCATATCAACATTTTGAAATTTTAGGCGTGATAATTCTCTGTCTACGAGTGGAATTATTGAGCGATGCAAAGGAGAGTTTCTAGTGATATATGTACACTGTAAAAGTCTTAATATAATAAAAACCAAGTTTTAAAGTATTATATAGCGATTTAATCTACGGAATGATAGCTGTAACCGATTTATTTTATGCAACACTACGTGAGAATTTATGAATATAGTTCACAAACATTTTGATGATTTAAGTATCGATGATGTGGCATAATGAAAATAGAATGCAATTCTGGAAAAGAATGAGATACTTTTGCATATTTATTTAAAAGAAAACAGTACATTGCAATCTATTTTTGATGATGTATTATTTATATGTAATAAATAAACAGCTTTTGTAGCTGTGGCTCAGTTTATCGGTGCGCAATGAAACATGGGTTATATTGCATCAGGCATAAGTATGTACTTTGTATCAAAACCAAATTTAGAATTTCACACAATACATTTATGCTATTGATTTGAAGCATTCGTCTTTGTTTTGATAATCTCTGCATTTTCCACGGGTCATGAATTTAGCATGTTTCATGTCAAAATGGATTTTAACTGTCAATTACTTCCTGAGCAAAGCTAGAATAATTTATTGCTATCATTCATGAATTCCAATAATGTGTTTGTGAGAGTTTTATCTCAAACACTGATTTTCGTCAGTGATGTCCAGATAACAGTTATATTGTGCGTATTTTGTAGTTTTATGTCTTAATACTCTAATATTTATTTAGATTAAGATTTGTAATGCCATAGAAAAAAATACTATATATTTACTTTGATGTCCACCCTTTTAGCTCAGACATAAGTGATTCTGAGTATCAATCCAGGAATATATGAACTCAAGTCCAAGGCATTCTACCTCAGGCTTTTTATTATATGAACCAAAGCCAAATTACCATTGTTTTTCTGAATCTGAAAACAAATCTTTTGTATCAAGATCACAAACAAATAGCGCTATTTCATTATCTAGATATATGATAGAATTTCTCATATTCCAGAAAATGGTTTGTGTTATCTATACTAATAACCCACAGCAAACACCATTAAGTGAAAAGACAAATTGGTTTTACATATCGCTTGACCAATAACGCATTACTCTGTAATGGAAACGAAGAACGTTCATAATAGCAAGAGGAGAGATATTGATTGACATCTCTTGATAAGAAATTCTCTTTACTGACATTTAATATGGCATGTTTACAATAACAACGAATTTAAGTAATATGTTGACCACTGTGTTTTCATTTAATTCTGTACAGAAGCATTTGTTTGTTGATAAACAGTTCCTAGCGAAACATTAAGAGTGATAGCATATAATTGAACCGTTTCAAATTATTTCACTTTTTGCAATACTTTGACATGATTCGAACCTTAACAAAATGCAATACTTGGTGGCTATTTTTGTAGTTTTTATCTATTCCATCTTCATTAGCTTTCATTGCGGTATAACTTTTCTTTGACAATCCATTAAAAACAAAACAATAAAACCAATAGTTACAAAGCCAATAATTTTGTTTGAGGGAAGTCGTAGTAACACATTGAGGGCTGGTACCACATAGGTCATATCACGGTGGTAAGTCGAAGTAATCACTGTCCATGGAAAGTCTAAATCTCTGGATTTAGCTCTTTCTAATTACTAGGCACAAAAAAAACCTGCTCAACATGATAAAAAATCAGTGGTAGGAGAGAGAATGGTAGTAGAAAACATTTCATGACCAAACTGCTCGAAAGTATGCCCCGTCTGAGAATAGAACCAACGGCCCCTCTGTCAGTAGATTTGCGTACTGCCATCTGAGCCAGATGGGTGGTTTACAAGCTAATTATCTGTGCAATGTCACGGTTCATTGTAAAGGCCTTGTGCCATAAAGCGCTACCTATGTATTGTAATTCCTGCAAATAGTTCGTCTAGAATTTGTTATGATTTTGGAAACACATTTGCATATCAAATATAGAAGAAAAACAATCAGGTCATTAAACCTTTTCCAGTAGATGGCTTGTGTATCTAATCATAGTTATTAATGTTATGGATATTCCTATCTAGGCCGTAAATGAGATAAAAGATTTCGTTGAGTTGATTTATCACATTGGTAATCCTTATACATAAAATTTCTTTCACCTACAAGATTTATTTTCGGATACATAATCTTGTTTATTTATGAACGTTGCTTTGTGTGCTGACTTTGTTAGATAAAGACTTTGACATTTTGTAGAAATGTTTCCTGTTTACTATATACACTGTTCAGAAACTTTGACATTTGTATGAAAAGAAAGGATAATGACTGCTGTCTGTAGTTCCTGACATAAAGATAGGAACTTAATCTGTTTAATCTGACAAGTTTTGTTACATTAATAGATATAGAAGATTACTCCGAAGATACGCCTACAAGTGCTGACTGTGTTCGTAATAAATGGTATGAATCATAAAACTTGAATGCTATTGCTTTCCATTGTTCAAAGTTCTTTTTGTGGTCTTAGGTAAATGTTACATTTTAATTGATACGACAAACTATTTTCTTCTTTTTACGTACATTGTGATATACAGTATTGTATTAATCAGAATGTTGTTAAATCGTTTCTATTAGGGCAACGTGTTATTAGTCAAGCAAAATGAAAATTAATTTGTTGTACTACTGTACGAAATCTATGTTATGGTATTAAAATTGTTTTTAAAAATCTTCAATTGACGTCGAGTTGCAAATCAGTGATTGTAAATGTTCTTTTGAAATACCGATTGAGGCAGAAAATTAATTTAGAATAATGCAACATTTAAAGGGTAATATAACGTGATGCGAAATCTTGGTTATCATAAAAACAACGGACCTAAATAACCTGCGAACGAGGATAATTTAGAAAACGAGAAAGTCGATTGAGCTGTGGGTTTATTGTCATTGATGAATTGAACTAGAACAGATATGAAATATGAAAATAAAAATACATGTAGTGGGTAAACAAAAAGATACTATAATTTAGGTTTTTAGCACCTAAGAAGGATGTTTTCCTTACTAGAATTTCAGAATTTTAACAATTGTGACCTTTCACCCATACAATCAAGATAAATTTCCATTTCAACCTTAGATCCTTATTATACCCCCGCTTCGAAGAAGAGGGGGGTATACTGTTTTACCCTTGTCCGTCCGTGCGTCCGTCCGTTACAAAATTTCCGTCGCAGTTTTCTCAGCAACTATACCATGCAGCAGCCTAATACTTTGCATATTGCTTCATCCCATAGTCCCATGTGGTGTAAAGCGATTTCATGCTCCTTGCTCATCTACTTCCTGTTTGTCGCATATTTTTAGATTTTGGCGGGGGTATCACTAGTGAGCATTAGCTCACAGATTTACTTGTTTTTTCCTTTAGTTTGTCTCCGTTCTTCTTATTCTCCTAACTCAAAAAACATGCCCCATTGTTGCACTTAGCAAACAATAATGCATTTTAATAGTTTGAATTATTACAATTCTCATCAATTGGTTTTCTCCATTAATCTAATTGACCGCAAAACAGATAACTTGGTTATCTTTGCTTTCCGTTTTGTTTTTGTTTGGAACAACAATTGGTAAATTAAGGTCCGGGCTATGTTCAACAGATTTTCTATTTCAATTACAGCGGTTTTACCGGTTGGAGAATTATATTATTCTAATTTGTTACATTCAGTGATTTAAGAGAGATTTGTCGTTTATCAATGCAAACAAACACTTCGATGTGCTTTATACCAGTAAATATGGTCAGAAAATATTACAATAAGTTCAGTTATACTGGAGAGGTCCGAAGATGGATGGCAGATAATTAATGTAGTATTGAACTCGTTAAGATTGTTTATACACGTACTTGTCTAAGTTATATTCTATCAATACTTCCGTGTAATGGTAAGGATTGCATAACTTAGATTTAAGCCGGTTATTCTGTTTACATACGACTTTAAAATGATATGAACTAAGGTTGCTTGCATGTATGGATACCATATTTGCAATATTTTAGAACGGGCAAAGTTAAAATTTTTCGTATATTTTTTATGGAAATATGGTTAAATATTGTAAAATTGATTTGCCTTATTTCGACCAATAGAAGCGAATTATTTTATGAAATGAAATTTTTGTATCACAGTATATATCGAAAAATAAAATCTCATTATGTTTTGATGACAAAACATCTAGAAGGGAGTTATCTTGACCTATTAAGTGCTGCTTTTCATTGAATATTAAAATGTTCTTATTGGGTATGATACATTTAAAGCATCAACTTATGTATTTTAGTAGACAAATGCAACATTTATGGGCAGAATTACTTTAAAACGTTGGGTGCTGTAAGATGAATTAAAGCACATAGGTCTTACCTAATAAAATATCCTTTAACTTTTTATTACAATTTGAATATCGACTTATACAAAATACAACGTAAGTTCCATGGAAATATTTATGAGATTTCGGACAATAAAATATCTTACCGGGTAATTTGCTATTTGGTGTGATAATTTTCGGTAAAAGAATACGTCAATCATTACGATATATCATTACAGAGTCAAACAGAATACTAACTAGCTAAGATAACCCTTTTTAAGGGATATCATTTCATTGAGTGTCCGATATTTCTCCTTTTATATCTTGACACTACATATGCATACACTGAGCTTACTTACATTATGGTAATAACATTTTGATACTTTATTCCAAGACTGTTACTAACAGTATTTAATTATGAATACGAAAAAGAAATTAAAATATGTAACAATTCTGAAGAATAGCTGATATCAAGATTGGAAATAAAATGTTTGTTCATTTGTACTTCTGAGTTATGCAATTGCAGTTCTGGAATAAAATTTGTATAAGCACCAAGTGGGATTTTTTTTCAGTTTGGTTTTGTTTTGTGTTATGCTATTCATGATTAACATGGTACTCCTGCATTAGACCTTTCTACAATTTAATAAAGAAATCATTTAAATCTATGTTATGTTACTATAAAAGTATTCATTTGAAGCAAATGAATATACATGTAGTAAATCTTTAAAATACGTTAGCTTTTTATATAATACCTAACTCTTACTGTTCTCAAAATAATTTCACCAAATCATACTGGCCTTTCCAAATAAAGTGATAGACCTTGTGTACATGACACATTTTAAAATTGCTTTTCTTTATTCTTTTTTTCTGTTTTACAAAATGACGTTTAATTTTCACTCAGAGGAACTATAACCAATCAAAAAATAATACCAATTTATCAAACGTTCGAAAAGCTTTAAATGCCCAATATATTTATAAATCTGGTCTCAACAATTTAGAAAAGTGCATATAACTTACTTTTTTCATACACTGTACTTTAATATTCGACAATGAACATGAAGAGTTGAGGACATCTCATTGATAGTCAGGATATATGATACGGCTTCGTACGACAAGAATTATCGATAAGTATATGATATACATTACATTCACCGGTATACGATATACGTATTTTATAATACGATTTTTGCAATATCTACAAATGTTCAACAAAACCGAATAGAACATTGATAATAGGTTGGAACGAATCTAGATATTTTATGCAACATAACTATTCGTGTCACTAGTTCCTTATACATGTAGGAAGACGTACCTTGAAAATGTCACCGAATTGCAAGATATTTCTAGATAATGATCTGTTCATGGTCGGTAATAGCTGGTTTAATCTCTACTTAGCTCTCGTTAGTGAGAGACATTTACGTAAGGTTTCTTTCAACGGTACGAACTTGCTTTTACTGAAGTCATTAGATATCATGCAAGATTTCAATAAAGCTATTGATTCAACATTTCTTGTTTCTTTACTTCTTAATCCTCTAAATTGATAATAATTCTGCTTTTACTGCTCACAACCAAACAATGTAAACATGTTTATGTTATATAGTTAACATTCTCTTTGATTAAATTCTTATATAACCCGGGTCGGTAGCGCAGTTGGTAGCGCGACGGTATTTCGGATCTAGTGATCAGAAGGGGGTACGGGTGCGATGCCCACCCGGGATGGTTATAAAAATTTGACAATAATGTCGATTTTCCTCCATTAATAAGGTATAAAGTGCCTCGGTAGCGCAGTAGGCAGCGTGTCAGTCTCATAGTCAATAAGATATATGGAGAAATTTCCGGCCTTGTGGTAGGCTAGGTGAGTACTGGTTATTGACAAGGGTCCAGGCAAGCTAGGTAAGGTGCGCTGGACGCCGTTATATGACCTATACAATGTGTTGTTACGGCGTTAAACCCAATACAAAAATCGTATAATAACGACGAATAGTCGAAGTATTTTTCCATGATATAGTAACGGCCGTACAAATGGGATTGAAGATAAATAAGTCAGTATACATGATGATTTTCTCATACTAAACATATTTAAGGCATGCTTGCATGTATGATACAATGCTTGTGATTCTAAACGTCCAAATAAATGACCTTCCTTTTTATATAAAGTTCTTGAAAAGATATATTATACCAATTTATTTGGCTGAAATTTGATGCGGATGCCCTTTAATAAACGTCGCTTATGTATGAAAGAGAAAATGTTCAGATATTATTATGCTGTTAGTGTTCAGTAAATGGGTAAACAATAGTTTTTCCTCTCTTTATCATATTTAAATCAAATTATAACCATCAGTAATACTCACATTTGTAAATTTTACGTTTTACAGGGAAAATGTTTGGAATGTGCACAATTGGAAGTAACCGACCCGGTTTCACAATTTCTAGATGAAATTATACTATGGGTGTTTTCTTATCTGTGTTTATTTTGTACAGCATTTGAGATTCGTAATTAATGTCTGAAAATTACATAATCTTTCCATTAAGAATATAAGTCTTCACTAACTATTGCTTAATTGAATCAAACAGTAAGAGATGGCCAATAATCCAATCTTGTAATACTTGATGTTAGCACAAACCCTAAAAATGTAATTCAGGTATTCATGTCTGTCTTAATAAACGAACAGTTCCTGCTAAATATTTGACTAATAAGAATTTCTTTTTACTGGTAAAACGCATAGTTCAACTCCGTATTCAGGTATTCTTATTTTGATACATACATTTGAAACACCAAAATAGATATACAGGTTTTATTTCGTTCATTTGTTAGTTAACGGTTAATTAGATCAATGCTAAAAACATAATGACCATGTGCCTTATTGATTCAAACAATTGTAATTGCATTATGTTCGCTAAAATGCATTTGTCACTATTAAGAGAACGTAATAAACTACAAAAGGAGAAGCAATACAACAGAAAAGAGATCAAGATCCTTTATTCCAAGAGCCATTATGAATATTACTGCTGTGAATGTCAAGGATACAAACTAGTTTATAAGATCTAATATATGTATAGTTAGTATATATATTGTTTACGTTTGTGCTTCTCTCCTTCCTTCTTATATAAATGGCAATGTAATTAATATTTTAATTGGCTCAGTGGTTTAGTTTTTTATGCTGCTTATCGTTCACGAAAGTTAACCGGAAACAAGGTGCGATGAAGCCGCGTTTCGATAACGCACCTTGCATAGCAACCACAAAATGGCGGCGCCTCCAAACAAAAAGTTAAAGAAAAGCCGCAATTTTCAAGAATCGTGGCTAAGCGACAAAGAATTTAAGGACTGGCTGTTCAAAGACATAGATCAAAACAAAAATATTACATGTATGAAATGTGTTATATGCATAGAGTCGAAAGTTAAGAATATTTTTACAACTGGCTGCACTGACTACCAGCGCAGTACTTTGACGTGTCATTGTACGAGCGACTCGCATCGTCGTGCTGTTGAAATAAAAAACATCAAAGGGCTCATGGCTCAAATCCCTGCAAAAGCAGAAAATGTATCATCTGACCTGTTGTGCTCACAACTTAAAACTGTATATTTTATGGTTAAAAATAATATTGCTCTTCATGTGTATCCTGAACTTATAGAATTACAAAAAAGTAATGGGTGCACCATGCAGTTTGGACATTATGTATCGCATGATGCAGTTACAGAAATGGTTGCTTCTATTTCAAGTTCCCTAACAAACCAAATAAAATCTGACATTGAAAATAGTCAGTTTATAGGCATAATGTCTGGTGAGAGTTGTGACATTGCCATATTCAAAAAACTGATAATATATGTTCAGACTGTGGCTCAGGGGAAAGTTAAGTTTAGTTTTGCAGCTAACATAACTGTCCATTACGGAAAGGCAGAAACTATCTATACTGCAATTACCCAATGGATGGCTAGTTGGAATATTCCTGCAAGTAAAATCATGGAATTAGCTACTGATGGGGCAGCTGTTATGACTGGGTCAAGATCAGGTGTTGGTGTACGGATGAAAACTGACAATATTTGACTTGTACATATTCATTGTGTTGCTAATAAATTAGCCTTAGTTGTGTCTGTTAAAGCTATAAAGTCATATGAATCAACTGTTGAGTCTATCTACTTTTACTTTAGAAATTCTGCAGTCAGATACAACAGACTTCGTGAGGTGTATGCTCTATTAGATGACGACAATCTTGTTACAAAACTGTATCCAAGGGACCATGCCGCAGATTATGCTAAGCAGGACTTGGAGCTTGTATTGAATCATTACCAACCAAATAACAATGATCTTGAAATAATTATTGATAAAGACAGGTGCATCAGGAATTTCATTCCCTTTAAACACCACACCAGGCTGCACAGTCATATGGTGTTTTCAGAATACACGGAGTACATTATTAAGAACTTAAATGAGGACTACCCAGACTTTGTTGTACTTGCGAAACTAGCTTTAAATGTTCCTTTAAACAGTGCTTCATGTGAACGTGGTTTTTCTTCTCAGAACTTAGCTAAAACAAAATCAAGAAATAGACTAAATGAAGACACCTTAGAACACATAATGAAAATAACAGTTAATGGACCTCACTTTGCTTCATATGACTACACTGAGGCTGCACAGGCCTTCAGAGCCATGAAAAATAGAAACAAATAAACTTTGATATAGTGTTAAACACTAGTTTTGATTTTACATGAACCAATTAACACTTAAAAATATATTTCATGATCAGTTTTGATTACTGATTACTGTTTGTGACCTGAAATTAAGAACAGTTATTTAGTTTACAATTTCTAACAGTGGTATAGTTAGTTTTTTCTCAACTGTCAAAACATGAATGACTTTGTGTTCTTTGTCTAACACTTACTGTGTATTCAATCACTATGAAATTATCCAAACTTTTGACAGTTGAAAAAAATGGACTACAACCATGTTGTTTAGCATTATGATCGGGCTTAATTATAGTTATGATCATGTTGAAACTTAGAATTATGATCATCATTTTTGGTAATGATGATAAATTTTATTTTAATGTAATGTTCTACATTAATAAATTTCTTTTTTGACAGACATTTACATTCTTATTAATATTTAACTTTGCTGACAGCTGTCAAATGCCCTTATCAAGACATAAAAAATGCAATTTTGATTTTAGGTATGCATCAACATTTTTATAATTCTGTACTCATCACATTTGAATTTGGACTCAATATATTTTACACCACTGAGTCCCGGGGACTCGGTGAAATTTGGAAAAATCGCGAACACTGAATATTTTATCAATATATAATGCTCAATCATGCTGTTACAGCTTTACAGTGTCACATTTAAATATCTATCCAAAGTACATGTAAATAAAAACAAACAACATACCTGATAATCAAATGTAGTCTTCCGTGGGCAAAATACTTCATATAATGATATATGACTGACTATTAGATTAAACATAGATGTTTTTCTTCCATCCAGTATGTAAACAATGTCATTGCAATGACATAAGCATGATGGTGATGTCATCATTATGACATCACAAGCACCTGCGCCTTTATTGCAGAAACCAATTAAGACAAACCTTCATTATTTTATATGCAATATGGTCGTTAGTCAATTTACGACCATATTGCATAAACAATATAGTGCCATCTGAGATACGACCTTACAGCACTAATAGAAAATATATAGGAAATATCCAAGACATGTTGCTGCAATTTTTACAGCTGATGGCTTTTAGATAAATAATGCTAAAATTAAGAAAAAAGCAATTTTGGTAAAATAGGTAGTTACGACCGTATTGCGTTGAACCCTCGAAATGTGAACAGCTGCTAGACGTGATGTCACGTTGATCGAGTAAAATCGAATAATCGTCGCTGGGCGCTTACATCAGCGACAATCGATTTTCCTGAAGAAAAGTCGATGTAGTTTCAGGACCGCAGATTTTGCCGCATTTGGCCTCAGTTTAACTTGTACGCAAGGGACAAGAACGTTATGTTTAACTTTTAGTCTTATTTTAGTAAATAACTAATCAGTCTATGCCAAACTCGTCGGTCTACACGTCCTTTGCAGATCAAATATCAAACAAAAAATAGCAATTGTCGACGAATTTTAAAGATAAATATCAATTATACACAAAGCTATCTATTTTTATTGATGACGTAATTTACGAGTCTCGATACCACTTTCTTGACAAATTCGTGTGATAATTTAAGTGTCACGTTGTATAACAAACGTGACACTTAAATTAGATGTGTGTTATAAATATTTACACATTATTTACAGGTCAATTAAGTAAGCAATCCCTTTATACAAAATTTACGACCAAATCTCCTTCAGTTGGTAAACTTCGTAAGGTATAGTAAAAGTTCAACTTCTGGATATGGCCATATTCTCATTATGTCGTATCAAATGAATTTTAAAATTTATTAACTCACTAGAATCTAATAAGCATAGAAACTGAAACAAACTAGCTCATTCCATGATGGTTCTCCATAATATGATGGTAAGATCCATCCACATGATCAGGGGTTTTAACATGATGACGGTCTGCATTGTGAAACATTCGTCCTCAATAATTTTCGTAACCGTTATTTTTTAGATTTTTTTTAATTTAACATTTTTCAGTTTTAAATCAACTTGAATGAATTCGTTAAGAACAAAGTTAATTGAATGGATATTAATATAATTGGATAAATCTATTAGAACACAAATTCACTTAGACTGACTGTGACTGAATTATATGAATATTATGAAAAGCAAACTATTACAGAAAGATATTTCTAGATGCATGAAGTGGTAAATCAAATGACTGCTTGTGGTTTTAAAATGGCATTGTGTAACAAAATTTATATCAACAATTATTGTGTAACATTATCTGACTAATTTACCTCGCTTCATAATACAGTAAATACTATTTAAAACTATGATCACATCTTTTTATTCTTGGTATAGTGACTTTAATATTTTCCTTTGTTTTTAAAATGTTTGCAAAGCAATCAATTATGGAAATCTAGTTTGTTTTAAGTAAGTAAAGGATGTTGTCTTGAGAGAAGTGTTTTTCCTTATATTTTCCAGAGACTTAATGTTACTTGTAATCAGGGATTTTATATAGTTATATATGAAATCCCTGTTGTAATATAAAATCCCTGTATTTTCTCAGGAAAACTCTTGCTGAGATAAACTAAGCATTTGTACAAATTTCGATTATTTATCGATTTTTAATCGATTGATTACATTTGATTCAATTCAATTTTCGAGTTTGATTCGATTCTCCATCACTAGTTGCTAGATAATGTAAATTTGTTAACAATCTAGCACAGGTTTACTTTGCGAGTCGAAATAGGTGTTACAAATTTCAAGTATCGATAAAGAGCCTTTACGTTTGGTTCGTTTCGTCTTCCTTGGCAAAGGATACTTTTAAAATAGAATTAGAATCTATTTGAATATTTAACATCTTTTCTCGGTAACTTTAAAACATCCTCTAAAACGACCAACTCATCAATACTTCATAAAGCTCACAATCATTAGTCTATTCATGTTTATTCTCCGGTGAATATTATGATCTGCTTCATCAGTTCTTTAGAAAGGCAGTGTCATCAAATGTTGATTCAATCAGACAGTTTGTTAAGCTAATCTCTCAACAAGTCGGAAAAAAACAACTAGTTAAACTACATGTATATGACCATTAATAACTATGTCGTATCTCTCCTGAGCTGTGATTATCTTTTAATCAGAACAATTTATGGACCTTAAGTTAAAAAATATCAGTTTTTTAAACATAAGAAGCATTAAGTCGGCTTTTATAACTAAAATGTTTGTTGATATGAAGCTTTACAGTTTTTCAAAATCGTAAATAGATTGCAACGTGTTTTATATAGGTCATACTTTCTGGTTATTGCTTTTGCAATAATTGAACCGTCTGTTTACGATTAATTTACATTTAAATGTAAACATTTATCTAAGCTCTATAACGACGCTTGTCTTCTATTAAGTCAGAATTGCAGCAAACCTTGACATTTGAAACGCAAAAGCTATTTAGTATATACAAAATACAAAATATTCTAAAATACTGGAACTGTATGCCATGCAATGTGCTGACTTGTGTTCAAGTTAAATGAGTGACAATGTTATTGGCAGAAAATGCTACTGTAAAAAGCATTCAATTTGAAAGGTTTAACATTTTTTAAAAAAGGTACCTCATACGCCAGTGAATATATTACATTAAAGAAACTCTGCAAAAATTCCGTTTAACTTACAAAATGCTGCTTATGGAGAATCAACACAACAAAGTGGAAGTTGTTATTAAGAAGACAAAACAATGGAATTGAGACTTAATCAGAGATTACCGTAAGGGGAATTAATGTTTCCATCAAACTGATTTTAATTAAATTCAACATTTCGTTCCAATTATTTGTTAATTCATCTTTATCCTAAAAATATAATTCGGTTTATTTGTTGATCTTCTTTCCTGTTCACATTATTGTAATTTGTTTAATCAAGATGCGATGTCCAATAAAATAGATTTGCTATTTTAGTACTAGGAAATCACCAATTTCAGTTTCATTTGGCACAATTAATGATTGAAAAGACGTATTTTTGCAAGATTTTACTAATTGAATAGCTCGTTGTTGTATAAATGTCAATGCATCGTCTAATCTCAAGATACAAACATGTTACTCTGTAATTTAATATACATGTACAAATATGATCTAAAGGATATCGTTGATATGACAAATCAATTTATTTTTATTTATGTTAAGTATCGATATTTAGAGTATCAGTTATACGTCTTTCAGATAACAATTTATATTTAAGAACAAACGACAGTGTAGCACGAAACATGATTCACGATTGATTGAACAAGTTTTTACCAATCAAATTGACAAAGAAATGTACTATTTCGTTAAAGTAATAAAAAGTATTGCAAAAACTAGATAAGTTTACCACTTTTATTATATATGTAGACACAACGATGTACTAGCTATATTATGTTAAAAAGTAAGCCCCCCCCCCCCAAAAAAAAAAGAAGAAAAGCTGTTTTAAAGAGTGGGATTGTCTATACTATATATGTCTTAGGTAAGTAGTTTTGTCCATATTTATACCAGCAATTAGATATTACGTCTGGGAAAAATAGATAAAATATTAGCAGTCCATGACTATTTAATGTTTATAATTCTTAAGTATAGTATGGCACGATGATGTTGTACTTGTTGATCTCTCATAATTATTATATGGAATAATACATTGTTTTTATAAGAAGATATCAAATGTTATAAACATCCTCTATTACAGTGTAATTTTTAAAAATGAGATTCTTTTTTGTAATCTTGCCACCAGCCCTTGAGCTAACTAGTAGAAGACTTTCTGCGTTGGTAAACAACCCATTACTTTGTTACTTAAAGAAGCGATAACCATATAATTTAATATCACTGTGATATTCCTGTCAAACACGTTCTACTTGACTGTCAGGATCTTAAAGACATCCGTGACAAACATTTTAAAGTTACTCACTTAAAGAACTTTTTGAGTCTGTACCATAATATGCGATACTTAACTTTTTGAAGGAAATTAATCTATATAATAAGATATAGAGCTTTACATCATTAATATCGTTTGAAATAATAATATCATTGATTGCTTTCGGCGCGATATGACCTTTTTGTGTTGGTGCACCGTAAAACCCAAACAAACAAACAAAGATATTCCAGTGACTTGAAGACAAAGACGTTGACAGACCACTTGGAACAAAGTTTACTGTAGTTTAACTTAATATCAAAACCGATTTAATAATACTCGTATCTATGAATTTGTTTAGTGAAAATTCTAATAAATATATAAATCATAAATATTAGTATTTTATTACTGATTTATGTATTTAAAATTCTTATTAAATAACAATTGTATGGATTGTTCGACAAATTCCGGAATATATATTAACAAGTTCTGCTATTTTCGTAATAAGTAGTTGCTTAAAGACTATCATTTTATGGCATGTATGGCAAAAATATTCCTTTAAGGACTTTTGTAGACGAATTTATTTTGTGATTTTATTAATATCCATTTTAAACCAAATGTTAACAGTCTCAATATCATAATATGCAAGTATTAATTGACGAGGTTTACCGACACACACAAAATAATAACTAGTGACATTTTTGCTTTATAATAATGAACAAGAATAGTACACATTGCGATCAGTCATCTTAACATGGTATGTTTAAAAAGAATACAAGAAATCTTGAAATTGACAACATTGCCTGACATGTTATTGCACAAGTGTCAATGTTCTAAATTTTCTATCAGGATCATTTACATTCGATTTTAAAGATGACTATGTTAGCTAGTAGTTACGCTCCCCTTGCAGCTCAGTGAATATATTACATTCACACGCTTCCTTATTGAGTGTCGATTTATGATATTGACCTTCACTATGGACTTTGGACGACCAATGAAAGTTTACCAAATTCCAATTTCATCGAAAAACTTCATACGCATTTTCATATCAGACGGATAAACAACGCCATATTTGGTTTGATCATACTAGTGACGAATGCAATCACGTATAACGTCATATACAGTGTGGCTTTACTTTTGTTTAAGTTAAATATGCTCTTTGTTTAAAATTAAAAGATGTATGTTTACTTTTATTTTGGTTAATTTTCCAGTATTTTACTTATACAAAACTGTCCAACATCTTTGCATGTCAACATTTTGAAATTATAGTGATAATTCTCTGTCTAAAATAGAAATATCGGTTTGCTCACAGTCTTTTGGCGGCGTGCAGAAAGTGAATGAGTGGAATAATTGAGCGATGCAAAGGAGAGTTTCTAGTGGTATATGTACATTGTAAAAGTCTTATTATAATATAAAACTAGTTTTAAAGTATTATATAGCGATTAAATATACGGAATGATAGCTGTAACCGATTCATTTTATGCAACACTACTTAAGAATTTGTGAATATAGTTCACAAACAGTTTGATGATTTATGTAATGATGTGGCATAATGAAAATAGAATGCAATTCTGGAAAAGATTGAGATACTTTTGCATATTTATTTAAAAGAAAACAGTACATTGCAATCTATTATTGATGATGTACTATTTATAGGTAATAAATAAACAGCTTTTGTTGTTGTGGCTCAGTTTATCGGTGCGCAATAAAACATGAGTTATATTGCATCAGGCATAAGTATGTACTTTGTATCACAGCCAAAATTAGAATTCCACACAACACATTTATGCTATTGATTTGAAGCATTCGTCTTTGTTTTGATAATCTTTGCATTTTCCACGGGTCATGAATTTAGCATGTTTCATGTCAAAATGGATTTTAACTGTCAATTACTTCCAGAGCAATGCTAGAATAATTTATTGCTATCATTCATGAATTCCAATAATGTGTTTGTGAGAGTTTTATCTCAAACACTGATTTTCGTCAGTGATGTCCAGATAACAGTTATAGTGTGCGTGTTTTGTAGTTTTATGTCTAAATACTCTTATATTTATTTAGATTAAGATTTGTAATGCCATAGAAAAAATACTACATATTTACTTTGATGTCCACCCTTTTAGCTCAGACATAAGTGATTCTGAGTATCAATCCAGGAATATATGAACTCAAGTTCAAAGCATTCTACCACTGACTTTTTATTATATGGACCAAAGCCAAATTACCATTGTTTATTCTGAATCTGAAAACAAATCTTTTGTATCAACATCACAAACAAATAGCGCTATTTCATTATCTAGATATATGATAGAATTTCTCATATTCCAGAGAATGGTTTGTGTTATCTATACTAATAACCCACAGCAAACACCATTAAGTGAAAAGACAAATTGGTTTTACATATCGCTTGACCAATAACGCATTACTCTGTAATGGAAACGAAGAACGTTCATAATGGCAAGAGGAGAGATATTTGATTGACATCTCTTGATAAGAGATTCCCTTTACTGACATTTAATATGGCATGTTCAAATAACAACAAATTTAAGTAATATGTTGACCACTGTGTTTTCATTTATATTCTGTACAGAAGCATTTGTTTGTTGATAAACGGTTCCTAGCGAAACGTTAAGAGTGATAGCGTGTAATTTAACTGTTTTTAACTATTTCACTACTTGCAACACTTTGACATATTACGAACCTTTACAAAATTCAAAACTTGGAGGCTATTTTTATTAGCTTTCATTGCGGTATAACCTTTCATTGATAATCCATTAATCACAAAACAATCAAAACCAATAGTTACAAAGCCAATATTTTTGTTTGGGGAAGTCGCATCTGAGCCAGGCGGCGGCTTACAAGCCAATTATCTGTACAATATCACGGTTCATTGTAAAGGCATTGTGCCATAAAGCGCATAATTATGTATTGTAATTCCTGCAAATAGTTCGTCTAAAATTTGTTATGATTTGGAGACACATTTGCATATTAAATATAGAAGAAAAACAATCAGGTCATTAAACCTTTTCCAGTAGATGGCTTGTGTATCTAATCATAGTTATTAATGTTATGGATATTCCTATCTGGGCCGTAAATGAGATAAAACGATTTCGTTGAGTTGATTTATCACATTCGTAATCCTTATACATAAAATGTCTTTCACCTACAAGATTTACTGTCGGATACATAATCTTGTTTCTTCATAAACGTTGCTTAATGTGCTAACTTTGTTAGATAAAGCCTTTGACATTTTGTAAAAATGTTTCCTGTTTACTATACACAGTGCAGAAATTTGGACATTTGTATGAAAAGAAAGGATAATGACTTCTGTCTGTAGTTCCTGACATTAAGATAGGAACTTAATCTTGTTTAATCTGACAAGTTTTGTTACATTAATAGATATAGAATTTTACTTCGAAGATACGCCTACACGTGCTGACTGTGTTCGTAATAAATAGTATGAATAATAAAACTTGAATGCTATGTTTTTGCTATTTTTCAAAGTTCTTTTTGTGGTCTTAGGTAAATGTTACATTTTAATTGATTCGACAAACTAGTTTCTTCAGTTTACGTACATTGTGATATACAGTATTGTAGTTAATCAGAATGTTGTTAAATCGTTTCTGTTAGGGCAACGTGTTATTAGTCAAGCAAAATGAAAATAATTTTTTGTACTAATTTACGAAAACCACGTTATGGTATTAAAGATGTTTTAAAAAGAAATCTTCAATTGACGTCGAGTTGCAAAGCAGGGATTGTGAATGTTCTTTTGAAATGCCAATTGAGGCAGGAAATTAATCTAGAATAGTGCAACATTTAAAGGGTAATATAACGTGATGCGAAATCTTGGTTATCATAAAAAACCGCTTCTAAATAACCTTCAAACGAGGAATATTCGGAAAACGAGAAAGTCGATTGAGCTGTGGATTTATTGTCATTGATGAATTCAACTAGAACAGATACGAAACATGAAAATAAGAATGCATCAGTGGCTAAACAAAAATGAGACTATCATTTAGATTTTAGCACCAATGAAGGATGTTTTCCTAAATAGAATTTCAGAATTTTAACAATTATGACCCTTCACCCATACACTTTTCATACAAATTTTCATTTCAACCTACGTAGGCCCTAATTTGTTTCCTTTAGTTATGTCTCCTATCTTCTTGATTCTCCTGATGCAATAAACGTGCTCTATTGTTTCATTTAGCAAACAAAAATGCATTTACAAGAGTTTGAATTAATACAATCCTCGTCAATTTGTTTTCTCCATTAAACTAATTGACCGAAAAAAATAATAATTTTATTTGCTGTCCGTTTTCCATGTTATGAACAACATTTGTTAAAATTAAGGTCAGGGCTATGTTCAACAGATTTTCTGTTTCAATTACAGCGGTATAACTGGTCGGAAAATTATGATATTCTAATTTGTTACATTCGGTGATTTAAGACAGAATTGTCGTTTATCAATGCAAACAAACACTTTAATGTGCTTTATACCAGTAAATATGATCAGAAAATATTACAATTAGTTCAGTTATACTGGCGAGGTCCAAAGACTGATAGCAGTTAATTATTATAGTATTGACCTGGTTAAGATTATTTATACACAACCATGTCTAAGTTATATTCTATCAATGCCGCCGTGTATTCTTACTATCTCTCAGACTTGGTTACATTTCATCTTATAAATGATTTCCAGCTTTTACTCTGGATTTTAAAGATTGTTCTGTAAACGACTGAAAACTGATACAGAAATAAGGTTGTTTGCAAATAGATACCATGTTTGAAATAGTTCGTCTAGAATTTGTTATGATTTTGGAAACACATTTGCATATCAAATATAGAAGAAAAACAATCAGGTCATTAAACCTTTTCCAATAGATGGCTTGTGTATCTAATCATAGTTATTAATGTTATGGATATTCCTATCTGGGCCGTAAATGAGATAAAAACGATTTCGTTGAGTTGATTTATCACATTGGTAATCCTTATACATAAAATGTCTTTCACCTACAAGATTTACTGTCGGATACATAATCTTGTTTCTTCATAAACGTTGCTTTATGTGCTAACTTTGTTAGATAAAGCCTTTGACATTTTGTAAAAATGTTTCCTGTTTACTATACACTGTGCAGAAATTTTGACATTTTTATGAAAAGAAAGGATAATGACTGCTGTCTGTAGTTCCTGACATTAAGATAGGAACTTAATCTTGTTTAATCTGACAAGTTTTGTTACATTAATAGATATAGAATTTTACTTCGAAGAAACGCCTACACGTGCTGACTGTGTTCGTAATAAATAGTATGAATAATAAAACTTGAATGCTATGTTTTTGCTATTTTTCAAAGTTCTTTTTGTGGTCTTAGGTAAATGTTACATTTCAATTGATACGACAAACTAGTTTCTTCAGTTTACGTACATTGTGATATACAGTATTGTAGTTAATCAGAATGTTGTTAAATCGTTTCTATCAGAGCAACGTGTTATTAGTCAAGCAAAACGAAATTAATTTTTGTGCTACTTTACGAAAACCACGTTATGATATTACAGATGTTTTAAAACAATCTTCAATTGACGTCGTGATGCAAATCAGTGATTGTGAATGTTCTTTTGAAATACCAATTGAGGCAGAAAATTAATTTAGAATATTGCAACATTTAAAGGGTAATATAACGTGATGCGAAATCTTGGTTATCATAAAAAACGCACCTAAATAACCTGCGAACGAGGATAATTTAGAAAACGAGAAAGTCGATTGAGCTGTGGGTTTATTGTCATTGATGAATTGAACTAGAACATATATGAAATATGAAATAAAAATACATGTAGTGGGTAAACAAAAATGACACTATCATTTAGGTTTTTAGCACCTAAGAAGGATGTTTTCCTACTTAGAATTTCAGAATTTTAACAATAATGAACTTTAACCCATACCTTTAAGATAAATTTCCATTTTAACCTACTTAGATTATTATTTGTTTCCTTTAGTTTGTCTCCTTTCTTTTTATTCTCCCAATTAAAGAAACATGCCCCATTGCTTCATTTAGCAAACAATAATGCATTTACAATAGTTTAAATTATTACAATTCTCATCAATTGGTTTTCTCCATTAATCTAATTGACCGAAAAACAGATAACTTGGTTATCTTTGATTTCCGTTTTGTTTTTGTTTGGAACAACAATTGGTAAATTAAGGTCCGGGCTATGTTCAACAGATTTTCTATTTCAATTACAGCGGTTTTACCGGTTGGAGAATCATATTATTCTAATTTGTTACATTCAGTGATTTAAGAGAGAATTGTCGTTTATCAATGCAAACAGACACTTCGATGTGCTTTATACCAGTAAATATGGTCAGAAAATATTACAATAAGTTCAGTTATACTGGAGAGGTCCGAAGATGAATGGCAGATAATTAATGTAGTATTGAACTCGTTAAGATTGTTTATACACGTACTTGTCTAAGTTATATTCTATCAATACTTCCGTGTAATCTTACCATCTCTCAAACTTGGATACATTGCTTCTTTTTTAAGGATTTCTTAACTTGGATTTTAACCGGTTGTTCTGTTCACATACGACTCTAAAATGACATGGCACTAAGATTGTTTGCATGTATAGATACCATATTTGCAATATTTTAGAACGGGCAAAGGAAAATAGACAAAAATGCCAGTCGACCAATGCTACAGAAACGTTAAGCCAAGAACATGATATTGAGTATGTTAAACAAATTAATTATAATATTTTGCTCTTGGAAGTTAACCAATGTCCTCAAGTTATCAAGCTGAAACGTATGCCAAGTAAGAAAGACGAAATGTCAAGAACGCATTTTTTTGTATATTATTCATGGAAATATGGTTAAATATTGTAAAATTGATTTGCCATATTTCGACCAATGGAAGCGAATTATTTTATGAAATGAAATTTTTGTATCACAATATATATCGAAAAATAAAAACTCATTATGTTTTGATAACAAAACATCTAGAAGGGAGTTACCTTCACTTACTAAGTGCTGCTTTTTCATTGAATATTAAAATGTTCTTACCACCTATGATACATTTAAAGCATCAACTTATGCATTTAAGTAGACAAAAGCAACATTTATGGGCAGAATTACTTTAAAACGTTGGGTGCTGTAAGATGAATTAAAGCACACAGGTCTTAGCTATTAAGATATCCTTTAACTTTTTTTATTACAATTTGAATATCGACTTATATAATTGTTTAAATGTATATACTTGTATACTGAGGCCCACATGGAAGATTGGACTTGTCCAAATGTGCAGCCTGTTTAAATAAAGTCGTTATTATTATTATTATTATTATTATTATTATTATTATTATTATTATACAAAATACAACGTAAGTTCCATGGAAATATTTATGAGATTTCGGACAATAAAATATCTTACCGGGTAATTTGCTAGTTGGTGTGATAATTTTCTGTAAAAGAATACGTCAATCATTACGAATTATCATTACAGAGTCAATCAGAGTACTAATTAGCTAAGATAACATAAGACCTGTTTCTTATCATCTTTTTAAGGGATATCATTTCATTGAGTGTTCGATATTTCTCCTTTGATAACTTGACACTACATATGCATACACTGAGCTTACAGACATTTTGGAATCTACATTTTGATACTTTATTCCAAGACTGTTACTAACAGTATTTAATTATGAATACGAAAAAGAAATTAAAAAACTATAACAATTCTGAAGAAAATCTGATATCAAGATTGAATATAAAAATGTTTGTTTATTTGTACTTATGGTTATTGCAATTGCAGTTCTGGAATAAAATTTGTATACGCACCAAGTGAAATTCACTCCTGCATTAGACCAATCTACAATTCAATAGAGAAATAATTTGAATCTATGTTACTTTAAAAGTATTCATTTGAAGCAAATGAATATAACAAATATTTGAAATACAGTAGCTTTTATATAATTCGCAATTCTTAGCACTCTCAAAATAATTTCACCAAATTACACTGACCTGTCCCAATAAAATGATAGACCTCGTGTACAGGACACATTTAATTGCTTTATTTTAGCCTTTTATGTGTTATACAAAATGGGCGTTTAATTTCCACTCAGAGAAATTATAACCAATCAGAAAATAATACCAATTTATCAAACGTTCGAAAAGCTTTAAATGCCCAATATATTTATAAATCTGGTCTCAACAATTTAGAAAAGTGCATATATCTTACTTTTATACACTGTACACTGTAATATTCGACAATGAACATGAAGAGTTGAGGACATCTCATTGATAGTCATGATATATAATACGGCTTCGTACGACAAGAATTATCGATAAGTATATGATATACATTACATTCCCCGGTATACGATATAAGTATTTTATATTACTATTTGTGCAAAATCTACAAATGTTCAACAAAACCGATTAGAATATTGATATGTAAAATAACTATCCGTGTCACTAGTTCCTTATACATGTAGGAAGACGTACCTTGAAAATGTCACCGAATTGCAAGACATTTCTAGATAATGATCTGTTCATGGTCGGTAATAGCTGGTTTAATCTCTACTTAGCGCTCGTTAGTGAGAGACAATTACGTAAGGTTTCTTTCAACGGTACGAACTTGCGTTCACTGAAGTCATTAGATAGCATGCAAGATTTCAATAAAGCTAAATAGCTTTCAATATTGATTCAACATTTCTGGTTTCTTTACTTCTTCATCCTCTAAGTTAATACTAATTCTGCTTTTACTGCTTACAAACAAACAATACAAACATGTTTATGTTAAATAGTTAACATTTACTTTGATTGAATTCTTATATAACTCGGGTCGGTAGCGCAGTTGGTAGCGCGCCGGGATTTCGAATCTAGTGTCCAGAAGGGGGTACGGGTTCGAATCCCACCCGGGATGGTTATACCCTTCCATAAAAATTTGACAATAATGTCAATTTTCCTCCATTATAAAAGGTATATGGAGAAGTTTCCGGCCTTGTGGAAGGGTAGGTGAGTACTGGTTATCGACAAGGGTCCAGGCAAGCTAGGTAAGGTGCGCTGGACGCCGTTATATGACCTACATGTATACAATGTGTTGTTACGGCGTTAAACCCATACTATCACCATGCTATTAGTGTTCATTATATGGATAACGAATAGATTTGCCTCTTGTATTCATATTAAAACCTAATTATGACCGTCATTTAAACCTAAATTTGTATCTTTTACGTTTTACATGGAAAATGTTTGAAATGTGTACAATTGGAAATAACAGACCCGGTTTTACAATTTCAAGATGAAATTTTACATGGATGTTTTCTTGTTTGTATTTAATTTGTAGAGTAAATTTTAAGAGTATTAAGTGTACACTAACTCTTGCTAAATTGAATCAAACAGTAAGAGGTGACATATTATCTAATCTTGTAAGACTTGATGTTACCACAAACCCTTAAAATGCAATTGAGGTATTCATGTCTGTCTTAATAAACGAACAGTTCCTGCTAAATAGTTGACTAATAAGAATTTCTTTGACTGGTAAAACGCCTAGTACATCTCCGTATACTTATTTTAATACATTGATTTGAAACACAAAAATAGATTTTTACAGAGTTCATTTCGTTCATTTGTTAGTAAACGGTCAATTAGATTAATGCTAAAAACATAATGATCGCGTGCCTTATTGATTCAAACAATTGTAATTGCATTATGTTCGCTAAAATGCATTTATAACTATTAAGAGAACGTTATAAACTACATAAGGAGAAGCAATACAACATAAAGTAGATCAAAACCCTTTATTCCAAGAGCCATAATGAATATTACTACTGTGAATGTCAAGGATACAAACAAGTTCATAAGATCTAATATATGTATAGTTAGTATATATATTATTTACGTTTGTGCTTCTCTCCTTCATAAATGGCAATGTTATTAATATTTTAATTGGTTCAGTGGTTTAGTTTTTTATGCTGCTTAATGTCGCTTTTTTGCTGGCAATAAACCAATGTCTAAAGATAAAATCGTATCAGGGGCAATTATTTTGTAGACCTATATCACAAATTAATCTATATAAATGTCCTTCGGCGAATTGTGTAACCTGCAATAAAGCATAAATTGAGAAATAACCATCTATGATTAAATAAAAAAACTTGTCCCAACCGAAGGCACCTGACATCGTTTCGAAGTTTTTTTATTGAACAGTTTAAACTCAATCATGGGGATTTGCAGTTACTCTTCTCATGCTAGATCTTTTGTATTGGTCTCATTGCTTACCTTGAAAAAAGCCATCCAGACAGTCATTTAGAAAAAACAACATTAGCTAAAAGCATGCAATTGAACAAGACAAAGTATTCCTGGGGTAAATTATTGGTCCCAAGAAGTATATTATGTAACGCGAAATTATGAAAAAAGACAAATGGTCACGAAATATTTTTGAATCATGACAATATTGACAATTTTTCGTAGGAATTCGATTAGATTTTGTTAACATGATTGACCACATTCTGACCTTGTTTGATAAAAAGCTAATTAAATCATTGGAATTGCTTTCCTCTATCAAAATACTTATCAAAAATCCCTATTCGCGATTGACAACAAAACATGTGAAATACTATTTGTGATCAACGAAGTGACTAATTAAGAGGATGTTTATTCCCTGAGTACGAAAATTGACTTGTTTTGTATGTACATACAAATAAGTAGAACTAATTACAACTTCTTGAACACTAACAATCAAACTCGGTAAATAGCACACAAATCACCAGCATTTCATTTGTGAATGGACTTACAGATATTTACACTTCAGATATTACTGTTTGAAATAGTGATTTCTATGCCGATAAAGGTCGGAGAAATATTTCGTTCAGTGTACTATACAAAGGACCTATCATTCAGAATTTTACATTATACCACGAGTAATGTAAAGGTTATGGATGATTATTTAAATCAGAATGTTCTTAACATAACGGAGCCATAACATGTCGAGTAACGACATTCAAGAAAGAAATATCTTTACATTCTATTTAGAGTTTATCTGTTGTCGTTTGGCAGATAAGTTCAGAACCGACGCCTATGACTGTTTTACAGGGTAATCAGCAAATTTGTATGATAGTTGACAGGACAATGATACGTTCTCCAACACGATATATCATTACAGATTCAAATCAAGTTCTGATTAGTTACGACAACTATAAGACCTATGTTTTCTCTCATCTGATTGTATGTCTACAAAAGAGAGTCTACGTCTCTGAGTGTCCGATATTTCACCTTTAAATGAATACATTCATCATATGATATCTTGACACAACATATGTTTACATTGATCATACTGACAATATGGTATTGACATTTTGATATTTTATTTCCAACTTGTCACTTATAGTGTTTGATATGGAATACGAATGAGAAATTATTTCTTATTAGAATAATTTTACCAAAAAAACCCTCATATCTAAATTAGAACGACGTTTTGTTGTGATTGAACAAGTTTGATTCTTAGAATAAATGGGGATTGGAACCTAAGCACAATGAAAAATATTAAATGTCTTGATTTTTATTTTCCTTAGTATAAATATTCTGACAGACAAAGCTAAAACAACAAGGATCAGTACGTATTTCAGGCAATACTGAAGTCCCCTACCGGTGATCTATGACTAATTTAAGAATAGCACTATACTTGACCTCTATTTCATAGACTAGCTTAAAACATCAATCTAGTTGAATATATTTCAGGAAAATATATATTTAAAACAAGATTTTAAGTAACACTGTGATACAACCGTTTTGGTGATTTTTTATTATTTCCACATCCATAACAACCAGAATTTTGACCAGAAAAGAAAAATCAATGATATGTAATCTACACATTGCAACATATTCACATACTAAGTTTCATCAATATAAATTGAAAAGATTTTGATTTACACATGAATACGAGGTTTTTTTAAATATTTTTTTCAATATTTCCGTATCCATAGCAACCATTATTTTGGTCTGAAAAAGAAAAGACAATGATGTGCACAATCTACTCATTAAATTATACTCACATACTTATTTCCAACACAATAGCTTGGATTCTTTTTTCGAAATCACGGGATCCAGATTTAAGCGGACAGACATACGGACGAAGTGCATACCTATAGTCCCCATCGGTGTAAACACCGGTAGGGGACTAATAAGCAAATATACGAAAGCGTATTTTGAAATGTAAAGCAATACAAACCATCAATGCCATCTATTGAAGAATATGAAAGCAGTTCATTAATTATACGTTAGGATTTAGCCAAATATCATATAGATTTATTTAACAGAAATAGCTTGCTTCTTAATAATATCTGTAATTGTATATGAAATATAAGCACAGATATAGCCTTCCATGTATATCTATCAATTGCTGGCAAGATCAAAGATACAACTCTTCTTCACAGAATCAACAAAACATCCGCTAAATAGTCGTTGTGTTCATCGGTTTAGATCTCAATACAATGTCGGAAAGTTTGCCATCTGTGAGTGATGTGCTTTTGTATTTATTTCTTTGTTTGCCTTGAGTTACAGAAAATCATTTGGGAAAAGACCAGCTTAAACAATAAATTGGAACAAAGAGAAACATAATGTGTTTTATTTCGAAAAAGTAAACTATTCCTCTAGTAATGCAAATATAGAATATTTGCCAAGATGAATGACCAAAAAGCATTATGTGATTCACGATAGATTTGCGATGAATATTTGTTTTTTATATGGAAATATAATTAAATATGGTTGGTACGACTGACCCCATGCTGACCCTACTTTCAATTCCACTAATTTTATCTTATGGAATCATAATCCAATATCTAAATTAAAAGCTGGAAAAGCTTAGACTGAAATCTACTCAAGACTGATAACAAAACATCTGATAGGCTATTCTAAATTAATGTTGCGACTAATTAGGTGGTACTTTATTCACCGGATAAGAAAGTGTTTTGACTGATTTGTATTTACAATGGAAAAAAGACTGATGGAATACACAATAACATAAGAATATCGTAATGTAAGGACAATGACGAATTTATTAGAAGTGTTCATATATAATAGAAAAGAGTTATGATTGTGCTATGGGGTTTATTTTATTAAATGTTTCATTCCACGTTGAATCTCTCTGATACAAGTGTCTTCTAAATAATGCTGCATGATATTGGGCAGACTGGCGTTAATGATGTGTCCTGTAGCATGCTATGTCATTACAGATTCAAATGAAGTTCTGATTAGTTACGACAACTATAAGACCTATGTTTTCTCTCATCTGATTGTATGTCTACAAAAGAGAGTCTACGTCTCTGAGTGTCCGATATTTCACCTTTAAATGAATACATTCATCATATGATATCTTGACACAACATATGTTTACATTGATCATACTGACAATATGGTATTGACATTTTGATATTTTATTTCCAACTTGTCACTTATAGTGTTTGTTTGATATGGAATACGAAAAAGAAATCAGTAATGATTAACATATACCTAAAAGAAAACAGATATCTAAACTTGGAAAATGTGTTGTTTGTTGTTGTTACACTAGTTTGATTCTTAGAATAAATAGGGATTGTAAATTAAGGACGATATAAGTTTTTATCGTTATGTTTTCTTTTCTCAGTATAACGAATTTATTTTTCAAACACAATTACAGACATTGACAAAAAAATATAAAATAGTAAGAGTAGGTTTAAATGTAAAGCGACACAAACCATCAAGACCATCAATTGAAGAATATGATAGCAGTTCAATAATTATACGTTTGGATCTAGCCAATATCAAGTATATTTATTAAACATGAATATCTCGCCACTGAGTCATATCTGTAATTGGTCATGGAATATAAGCCAAGATATAACTTAACTTGTTTATCTATCGACGTCGGCAAGATAAAAGATAAAACTTTCCTTCATAGATTCAATAAAACATCAACCTAAATGTTGTTTTATTCATCAATTTAAACACAATACAAATGTTGGAAAGCTTGCCATCTTATGGAATGATGTGTTTTTTGTATTTATTTACGCTGTTAGCCTTGAGTTAAAGAAAATCATGGGGAAAATGGCCAGCTTAAACAATGATTTGGAACAAGAAAAAACATAATTAGTTTTTTCGTAAAAGTTAACTATTGTCCTCAAATAATATAAATATTGGATATTTACCAAGACGAATGACCAAAAAGCATTATACGATTCATGATAGATTTGCGATATATATTGGTTCTTTTTATGGAAATATAATTAAATACGATTGACCTCATGCTGACCTTACTGTCAAAAGCACTAATTTTAGATTATGGAATCATAATTAAATATCTAAATAAAAAGCTAAAAAAGCTTAAATAGAAATTTATTCAAGACTGATAACAGAACATATAAAAGGCTATTCTAAATTAACGTTGTGGCTCATTAAGTGGTACTTTATTCACTGGATATTTTATTTATTGGAGTTAACGCCGTATCAACACAATTTAGGTCATTTCACGACGTCCAGCACACCTAACCTTGCTTTCCTGGACCATTGTCTATAACCAGTACTCACCTACCCTTCCACAAGGCCGGAAACTTCTCCATATTATCTAATCAATGGAGGAAAATCGATATTATTGTCAAATTTTCATGCTAGGGTATGACCTCCCCGGGTGGGATTCGAACCCGCATCCCCTCGGGCACGAGTATCCAAATCCCAGCTCGCTACCAACTGCCGTATCGACCCGGTTTTTTTTCGCCGGGTAAAAAAGTGTTTAGACTAATTTGAATTTA
The DNA here is from genome assembly GCA_025267735.1 of Mactra quadrangularis. NCBI lineage: Eukaryota > Metazoa > Mollusca > Bivalvia > Venerida > Mactridae > Mactra > Mactra quadrangularis. Next base: position 57,100,431 of record CM046303.1, on the reverse strand, counting down.
CTATGAAATATAGGGTAAGAAACTGTTGTCTTCCTCTATACATAAGAATATTTTAGCGTATGGCCAACGACTTATTAATTAGGTGTGTTTATATATTCAAAATAAGCATAACGGTTGTGAAATGGGGTTTATTATATCAAATACTTGACTTTAAATCGAATCTCTATGGTTAAATGTCCAGGAACGTTGGGTTGGTTGACTGTCCATCCTTATATGACTTATTCAATGTGTTGCTGTGGCGTTAACCCCAACCAAAAAAAAGGAATTTGTACACTTGCACGCTGCACAATAGATGTACAATTAGCGGGTTGTACGCACCAACAATTATGATTATTATACTGCTTAGGAAGCAATTTCGTTCCGTCTGTCTGTTTTGTTCGCTAGAAATTTTGCGTTCGCTATTTCAATCTTTTATTTTAACACAGATGTAAAAAGATTGACCAACGACCTAAAAAATTACACTGCTGCTAAATAAAACGATGCTGACACAATGAAATCATTTTTACAATAACTGTATACTTAAATCAGCATCATTGTTCTTTATGATGTTACAAAAGGAAAGTCATTATCGCTATGTACTAAATATGATTATTTATAACAATTACAACTATCACGCATATTTTGTTGCCGTTCATACAAGCTTTACTGGGATTGCTATTATAAGACAAGAAAAAAACAAAGGTATTTTAAACCCCCAGTGGATATTTTCCTCTCAGTGCATGACAATACATTATTATTTACATTTTATTATATATTAGCATGCAAACGTAGGATTATTGCACGTCGTGGCAATGTGATTATGGCTTATACGAGCCAATTTATCATTTACTTTACAACATTGTGTTTTCATCATTTTTGTATGAAACGACATGAAGTAATCACAATAGGCTGACAGCTTATGATGGCACTGAACAGTCATGAGATTTTTTCTAGAATTTACTCTCCCTTTTATAAAGACCGTAGCCCGCGTCAATAGCGCAGTTAATGGCGCACCGGGATTTGGAATTGCGTGTTCCGAAGGTGGCACGGGTTCGAATCCCACCCTCGGAGGTTATACCCTTCCTTAAAAATTTGACAATTATGTCAATTTTCCTCCATTAATAGGGTATAAGGAGAAGTTTCCGGCCTTGTTGAAGGGTATGTGAGTACTGGTTATAGTCAAAGGTACAGGAAAGCTAGGTTAGGTGCGCTGGAAGCCGTTATATGACCTATACAATGTGTTGCTATGGCGTTAAACCCAAAACAACAACAAAATAAAGACCGTGTATGTTGCGTTTCATAATTAGCGTTACAATGACATACTAAAGTTGATACTGGCAAAAGTGAGTTCGTGTTCCTTTTAATGTTGATTATAACAGTCACATGGCTTTTTTTAGAGTTGCCTCCCTTGTGTACTTTAAATTAATTACAAATTAAACGATGGAGCTTCTTTATAAAGTCCCTGAACATGTTAGAATAGAAGTATAGGGAAGAAGTTGTAAAATACATAACATGTAATTACACGTGTTATTATAAAAAAAACACGCTGCAGGCTGAAACATACAAAAGTCAAAAATTATAATTGATATATTTCTACAATAACTTCTATAGTAGATGATCAATTGGTGGGTCTCTAAACTCAATGAATATAATTGATATAGTAATATTTCTACTGATCAAGGTTCGGCGACCTACAGGAGGGAAGGGACAATGGCCACTTAAAAACTTGTTGAATTAATGCTGACTCAAACTTGTTATTTTCAAATATTGAAAAAGTCAAACAAACATTTCAAGTTGTTTTCAGGTCGTGTTACAAAATGTATCAGTCAATAAATGTAATTGAACTTGAATATGGGCTTGTCTTGAGTCGAGTAGTACAAAAAATTTATCAACCCTGTAAGTACAAGAACCTTGTCAACTTTATAAGGCGGTTTGTCACTTAATGAGACGGGTTCAATGCCACGCGGTTAATTTTATAATCAAATATTATAGAAATATGATCCAGTAGTTATTATATTATTTTATATTGATATTTTATATCATAATGAGGTTAATGGCTCCCAGTATGTAAGCTGGCCAGTATGTCTGTGAGATTAAAACATTGGTTTACATCCTACGAAGTAAACACTCGTAGATACTACGACATTTTGTTGCACTTTAAAAACTAGAATTTATTTGATTACTCATGGGGAAGAAATTTAACAAACAACTCCTAGAAATAGTTTCGTCTTTGATAACAATAGTATTATTTTTCTAGGTAACTTCGCACTTCTAAAAGTGTTCAGCAAATAAACTTACATAAGATTTATTTTTGGTCCACAAGTTCACTTGTCATGTACCGACAAAAGAATTAATACTTGTAACAGATATATATAATCCACTTTAAAAATAAAACCTGCGCCAATTATAATTCAATTATTATTCGGGTTTATCCTACAAAATGATTTATAATATCATTCAATACTTTTATAAACTGTTACATATATATTTGCTTTCTATTGGCTAACTCAGATTTGAATGAGCAATTAAATGTAATGAATGCCATAATTTTAACATTAAAGTTAATAACGGATTTTCGTCCAAGTGAACGAGTTTTAAAATTTATGACCGAGGAAGTAATCACTTAATACTTAAAATTGGAAACGTTAAGGTAAGATTTATTAAGTATTATTTATTTTATTCATCTTGTATTTTATTTCTTTTAATTAAATAAATGTATAACCAGAAAAAAGAATGCTGTTAAATTTATTAAACTGTCAATGGAGCATACATTAACCCCGCTGATTCAAATCGATCGAGATAACAGAAATCCTGTGATGAGACTTTAAATTCGATAAAGTTATACAATAAAATTTAACAATGGCTTAGAATTATAAGGTTTGAAAGACACGATTCCGCTAAAATAATGAATGTTTGATCTGTTTTTAATTTTAATCGCATTTAAATTTACAGAAAGATAGGAAATAGCAATTGTTTGGTACTGAAATTTAAAACATGCGTTCTTCAAGATGGTAGAATTAAATCTGAAATATCATTTGTTATTGATGACACTGGGCTGTCCAATGTAATCTACAAACCATTGCTTTATTTTGCATACAAAAATGAATGCTATCATAAGTTATTTTGGACGCATCATATAACCAATGCACTTATTTCACACAGTAAGTGGAATATGTTATCATGTTTCGATGTATATGCATTTACGATTAACCACTTAGCTAGCTCAGTTGATAGCGCACGAATCTACCGATCGAGAGGTCGTAGGATCTCTTACTGATTGAAGCATACTTTCGAGATGTTTGGTCATGAACAAAATTCGATGGACATCCTTCCTCCTACCGCTAATTCTAAATCATGTAGGGCCAGTTACTGGCGAAAGTGTCCGCCTAATAATTGGTAAACAACTAAATCTAGAGATTGAGCCTTTCCATGCAGGAACAGTGGGTAGATTGACTTACCGCCGTGATATACTGTTTTACAGCTTCCAAAGATGTTTTATCCCTTAAGTTGATATTGAAGATACAATATGTGAACGAGTGATTTTTACGATATATGCACAAATGTATATATATCTTTAAATGACTACTTTCATTTATGACTTACTTCTTTATTGATAGTCTAAGAGATATTTTACTTTAATGTAATCCCACGTAGTGACATTTTACTTAAAACATAAAACCGGCAATCAAAAAAAACCACCGACAGTAGACCTGTCTAGGTGAATAATGTACTCAAAAGATAATGTGGTCGAATTTCTTAGTCACGTTTCCTGACAGGTCTAGAACTCTGATTTCAAGCCTGTGCCGTAGTAATTTTTCCATATCATGGATAGTAACTTACAACTCTCATAACAGTAAGAGCAATGGTAGGTAGCGCGCTTAGGGATCAAGATGTCTGGGGTTCGAATCCCGCCAGGAGAACTGCTAATTTCCTTGAGCAAGAAATTTACCAGCTATTGCTTCACTACACCCAGGTGTAATTGGGTACCTGCGAGGCCGGTATAATTCCGGTGCGCCATTTGTCGGCTGCACTAAGCGAAGTAAACGACTCCCCAAGGAGATTGCTAGATAGATACCACTCATACCAGTAGGTAATAGCTGTTAAGTTGGTGAACATGCATTAGCATTAAACTATGACTATAGAATGCAATTACCTTACTTTTTATAACTAATACAGATGTAGGCAAAAATAGCCGTAGAAAAAAATCCATAGAGGAATGAAAGTATAAGTTCCGCCAGAGAATCGGAACTCGTGTTCTCTAGGTTTGTAGCGACTAAGCTATCCAAATGGTTGATTTCGCATTAAAATGTGTAAACAAAAAGTGTGAGGAACAGCAAAAGTAAAAACAAGACACTGAGAGTGACTTCGTTATGAAAAGGGACGCCACCAACAAACATCGAAAACGAAGGAGTTTCCGCCTTGGCAATTATTTTGCCACTAGGGGGTCAAAACAAGGTTCTAAGATGCACCAATCTCACACTTACCCCCAAAAATGTTCAAGAATAGAGTGAATTATGATGTTATTTCATAATATAATATTGTTTTATATTATATTTTCAGCTGCACACAAGATGCCACAAGTACATAACAAGCTATCGAGCTTTGATGCCGCAACGGCATTTGGCAATAACTCACAATATAAGAACTCTCTTAGATTTACAGAGAAAAGTTTACATAAAGTAAACATATTGAATTCACTGGAAACTAAAATCATCAATAAAAAGATTATGTATTTTGAAAAGCAGCAGAATCTTGAAAACGCTAAGTATGAAAGAGTTCGTAATAGGCTTATGAATAACTTACAAAAAAGAATTGCTTATAAATTTGTGTTGAGGAATCACAGTTTAGCTAATGCCAAGGATTTCAGTAAAGCATTAGATAAGAAGTACACTTACAATGCCTTACATCATGAAGTCAACAGAATGGTAGAATTCTTAAAACCGGAACATGTACGTGAAAGAAAAGCTAAATCATTAGTGACAGAAAATAAAAACATATTTGATAATCTAGTTTTTAACCATAGACAGAAATTTAATAGAATGTTTCCAGAGAAAAAGACTTGGTTGCCGAGAATACATGGCAGAGTTGTTGAACCGGAACCTGTGATTGTCAAGGAGCCAACACCTTTGCCAACCAGAGAACGCAAGGCTAAAAAGAGTCTAGCAGCTTTGAGACGCCGTGTCATTACATTGGACGATTCTAAACCCAACTCCCCGATGAAAGAACCTAAAACTCCGGGTCTACAAAGTCCTATCAAAACTCCGTCTGTGACCATACAGGCACCATCTCCATCGCCTGTACCGCATGCTCCTAAACGACAAGAAATCTCAATGACAATGATGAAGAAACAAAGGTCTTTTGTGGAAGGTAAAGAGAAGTCATTACTTTTAACTGACAACCAAGAAACTGTTTCAGAAATAGGAGCTAAACTCGACAAGTTGAGTGTTGAAAACACGGATGAAAATAATAATGATAGAAAGGTTGAAAATGCTAATGAAAAAGAAATAAATAAACCTGAATCTGAAAAGAACAATGACAGTGTCATAGAGGAAACTATGAAAGAAATTATACCTAAAAAGACTAAGCAGCCTAAAAGGAGAAACTCCTTGCTTCCTCCAATTGAACTAAATAAAATTGATAAAACTGAGTCAAAACCAAAGCGTACAGAGCCGCCTGTAAGCTTACCTGCCTTGAAATTATCTAAGAATGGACAAAGATGAAGTATTTTAGTATTTCACATAAATTGTTTTTTTTTCTTTATTTTCTCTAGTCAATTTCTGTGATATTTTATTCGTAAATAAATTAATACTCTTGTATGAAAAGTACTTTAAACTATTTTTAATGTGTTCAAGCTCCCAATTAATGATGAATCAATTACAGTGCGATTTCAATAATTAGTTATATTTGCTTTCGTTTCTAAAAGTTTGTGCATGTGGTTAGAATTGCTATCAGGTGACCATAACTATAATCAAAGCACCAAACGCACTGGATGAACGATGTATTGAAAGTATTCCTCTCTGTGGGGTTGGTGATTAGTTGGGTGACCGCAGGAACTACAGATAGCTCGGTACATGTTCTAAAATATATTAACCTAATCATGTAAGGCATATTATGATATTCATAAAACACTGGAGAAAATACGGTGGATATAAGGTTACTCCCACAATAAAGAAATGTGTATATAAATATCGAAGTGTCACATAAAGTTCATGTATTTGTTCTGTTCTGTTAAACTAGAATATATTTAATTACTTATAATGCACGAAGGCCAACCAACGAGGTAATCGCATTAAATCACAGAATTAAACTATTTATTATCGTAAGTAGATACAAGGCTTTTTATAAAATAGGACAGTCAGTCAGACGAAAATAAATCAGTTAATATCAAATGTCTACTGCTAGCTATGTTTATCAAATTATCTCTAGAACTGTTAGAATTAAGTATCATATTTCCAGAAAACATAAACAACTAAATGTGACATTGCTACCAATGTTCTTAATGAGTAAATTTCGTGCAATTGTTTTCACGAAACTATGCATCTATTTGATTCTTTTTTGGCTGTTGTGAGAATTTGGCGGAATGTAGTGTTTGTTTTACATTTTGAAGATCACGTGACTAAATTTCCTTGAATATTACAAACAAGCAGCCTCAGCTCTATGTCGATAGACAATATATATATTATATATATCATCCAGATGGACCTCTGGATAATATATATATATATATATATATATATATATATATATATATATATATATATTTTATCCAGAGGTCCATATGGAAGATTGGATTTATCCAAATGTGTAGTCTCGTTAAATAAAGTCTTTATTATTATACGTAGTAATAGTACAAAATATCTGTTTGATAAAATGTATATGCCTACTAACATAAATGGTACTAGTTCACACATTTGGTTAAGTTTTTTCTATTTTTTAAAAATACTTTTCAGTGTCTGTAATTGTGTCAAAAATATTGTTTGATATTTTAAGACAAACTGACCTATATATAGGTTTCAAGAAATATACAATAAAAGTCTAAAAAAATGCACTTAAACTATCTATACCGTTTCATACGGGGTTGATTTTTACTACATGAAACATCATCATTTGTAGTTGTGTATCAATTTGCACTAAAATTGTCATTATCAGAACACTACTTCCCTGCTTCAAAAATGTTTTCATACAATTTTGATAGTTTCAAGAAAAGTTGGTATCTAAGTTGAAATTTGTGAATGAGTACCTTTAACACATAATTAACAACAAGTCAGAGTGAGTAAATACTATATTATATTACAAATGGGTCAGCTCAGTCGGTAGTGTGTCTGACTATGAACCCGGGGGGTTGTGGATTTGATTCCCGGTCGGCACTGCCAGACCTTCTTTTAGTTTACTAATGAAATATTCTATCCATTCATTCGTCTGCTTAACTCTGTATCAAGCGACGCAGTTGTCAGTCAATTGCAAGGATAAATGCTTACTTAGTACAATATTAAAAGGTTAATATCAGAGACTTATGCCTATCCAAGAAACGTGAAAAGGACGAGTCACGACAGATCACAGCAATATGGCTGAAAACGTAAAAATATGGAGGAAAACACAATACATAACATTTATATCTAAAACATCTTTTACTTCAGAGTCGCTTTACCATGCGAATAAAAATAATATATCTGTGTATGTTTACCACTTTCAACCAATTTAGTTTCATTTGCCACGAACTATTTGCCAAACAAATTCAATCAAATTTGAGATATTTCATGTATTTAGCAATTCTAACGTGTTTTAAGACAGTTATGTCGTTGGTATCAACTAGACAACAGGATTATGTAAATATTTGATGTTGTCAAAATCATGTCTGCTAATGTTATGAATACGAGAAGTTCAAGGAGAGACTACCATTGATTTTTGACTTAAATCAAATATCTGCAAGAGTTATCCATCTAGTAAGAAGACAAATTTGCTTAGTTCGTTTTATAATCATTATGTATACATACATATATATTAGAATTATTGGCACATCTACCATCAAAATATATATTTATTTAGCTATCGGCTAAGTTTAGCATTTGGCCATTTACATCTAGATATTTTATGACAAAGACAAAAGACAAAATACAAATATACAATACATACAGAGAATCTACATACTAAAATAAACATGATATTTATGAGAAATTAATACAATAATTAATTCTCCAGTATTATGAAGCATTCTACATGTTCCGAAAGATTTTTACGTTTTTGAAGACCTTTAGAAATAAATTTGGCAGAATTGGTGCTATATTTTTATTATTTGAGGACATTGTATTATAAATTTAGGGATACATGCCCATTTTCCATCGGGTAAATATTTTCTTCTAATGTCAGTGTAGTCTGGGCAGAACATATTAAAATGATATTCAGTTTAAACAAAACTCAAATTACAAAAAATGATAATCAATGAGATTAGATCAAGCTTTTATTAAAATTACCGTGGCTTTCGCATTGTGACAAGGGGAGGGGGAGATGGGCATAGTTTCAAGAGTATTGTGCATCGAGGTCAATCTATTTAACTATACAGCATTATTTAAAACTATCTCACGATAATAAACAATACAGTGTAAGGAAATTTACGATGAAAAATGTCGTATGTATATTGATATTTCAGGCCCCTGCAAGTCTCGTACGAAAATGTCGCTCCTTATGATAAGGCGTTCTGAATTGAGTTAAAAAACTCCTTAACGGGACATTCGTTCGTGGAAATAGTTTCCATGGTCACTTTCCCTCCTACCAGAGATTCTAAATCATGCGGCACAGTTGTCAGCCACTGGTGGAAGTATGGGTCTAGTAACTGGTTAACAGCTAAATCCAGAGGTTTAACCCTTCCATGAATGGCGAATAAGTTAATTTACCCCGTTATATCATTTAAAAATGTTTTGGTGTGGTGTTAAACCGAATCCCATAAAAGAGAAGAACTTCTCGAAGATTTAATTTAAGACATTATTTAGTTGAATTGTCTATTAACACATGTCAGTAGTTTTATCCTATGGGATAATCTCATGGGTGCGCAGGTTTATTAAACAAAAGAAAAATAAAATATGTATGACGCAAACATTTATTTTCTTTAAATTTTAAAGCGTAATGTTAAATACAAACATCCGGGGTCAAGTTTAATATTATTTTTCAATAAGTATGAAATTATGGAATTATAAATAAGTATCCATTTAAATCGTCGGACAGAAGTATAAAATCAAAGTGTACGTCAAGGCAAAAATGTCTGCGGGACATAATATTGATAGATACGATTTAGTGTTGACACTTAGACCGTCTGGTATTAATTTTGTAACAGGATTTTAGGTCAAGTATATACGAATACAATGACTTATAATAATTATATATACATGTGGGTCATTGTTACGTCACTTAAAGAAAGACAACTGCTTGATTTATAATCAGTGGTAGGAGGAATAATGGCCGTATAAATTATTTCATGACTAAGCTCCACAAAAGTATGCCTCGTATGGGAATAAAAACTATGACCCCTCAAAGGTCAAAATAATGATGAGTACAAGTGCACTCGTGTTTAGGTCAAAATAATGATAAGTACAAGAGTACTTATGTTTAGGTCAAAATAAATTAATTATGAGTACAAGTGCACTCGTGTTTAGGTCAAAATAATGATGAGTACAAGTGTACTTATGTTTAGGTCAAAATAATGATGAGTACAAGTGTACTCATGTTTATGTCAAAATAAATTAATTATGAGTACAAGTGTTCTTATGTTTAGGTCAAAATAAATTAATTATGAGTACAAGTGCACTTGTGTTTAGGTCAAGGTAATGAAGAGTACAAGTGTACTCATGTTTAAGTCAAGATAGTGCTAAACACTCTACGTCAAAATAATCAGTTGCTTTAATGTATTCATATTTCTTTTTTTTGACTTCCCTCAAATCAAAGCGCTATACATGTATTCGCTTTTGTATCAAATCAAGAGATTTCAGCCAGGATACGACTGTTTAAAGTTGAAAGTTTTGTTCGAGTACGATATATAAATGACCTTAGAGCAAAAAAGTAAATAGGTTAACTCGTTTAAGTCTTAACAATAAACTTTACAATCTAAGTTAATAAAGATTAACACAAATTAGAGAGGATTAATAATTGTAAAGTATTATGAATTATTTGAGAACTGGTATATGGAATTTCTGTCTCTCTTTCTTTATCTGCAAATTTAAGAACACAGGTGAGAGAAAGTTTATCAGTTAGTGTGAATATAATTAACGTGGTTTAACCACACCTGGGAGTCTCAATATATTATATACCATAACAATTGGAGACTTACAAGCCAGATGTTTATTGTTCTAGCTCACCTGAGCATGAAGTACTGCAAGTGAACTATTGATATTGGAATGGTCGAACTGAGAGTATGAATCGTAGGTTCTTCTTTCTTTCCAAAGAGTTTGCATGACGCCCTTACCAATCTGGCTGCAATTATCAAGTTTGCGTTAATATTTATGATCTTGTTATAGTTGGTGATAGATTCGTACTTTGATCGTCATGTGTCAACATTTTGATTTGAACAACATCTCCTTCTTAACTCTAGGGACAATGTTGCCACAAACTTGACCATTAAGTATTTCTGGTGACAAGCTTAAAATACAGTTGTTAATTAAAAATCCATTTTATGGTATGTATACTATGGTATATATGGCAACGGAAAAGAAAACTTTGAATTACCTTTTCAAAAGTTGCTAGGCCGAGAGCTGGTATGTGTGCGTTGAAGCATCACTTTAAGGTTCTGTACAAACTACAAAAAGTGTTCCATTTTATTATGGGGTTAAAATTGACCCCGCTCTATGGGTTGTCGGTTTCATACAATAAATATAAAAGAATTAGAAAATCTTGTTTCAGATATAGTTTTCAGGTAAGCAGTATAGGTTCCCCAGAGCCTTCTTGTATAATTTTAATTACATCATTGTTTCTAAATGTAGCAATCTTTATAAAGCATCATATGTGGCGAAAGAACGTGGTGAAATAAACACGATTTAATTACAACTAAATTACTACTTACTTCATACAGAACAATAGAATTCATTGTATCTATTACCACTTAGTTTTGTATTTAACAAATGTGAATTCCATAACCCATGAAAATATGTAATAAATTGTACAATACAAAACCTATTGAGATGAAGAATACTCCCTGTTTCATAAACTTAAAATTTTCTGAATTTAAACGAGAAATAATGATAAATTATCATTTATAATTATAGTTAAGTTAATGTCACAGACTTAAAATATATGAAAAAAAGTTAAGGATATAAAATAAAGCCCATCTACTTACATTTTGTATTTAATGTGATTAAATTCGAGCATGAGCTATGTTGCTTTGATTGAAAAAAGTGTGAAATAAAACAGTGATATGTTTTTCAGCCGTGACATAACATGGTATATAGGTTTGGGTCCTACTGCTGTTAATGAAAGAACAAACGAATGATTTCAAAGTGGTAAAAGGTTTTTTTTTAGTACTGCAAAAGGGTTCTGTTCCTATGTAAAAAGCTGCTAAAATCATTAAAATTCGGGATTTCAGGATTTTTGAAATTTTGAACTTTAACCCTACTAGTAGATCGTACACTACTGCTTCAAATTTTGACACTCATTGCCCCGTGTGGACTTGACCAACAAAACCCACTCAGGCTTATATAAATGTTGAACACAAAGATGCACATCAGCTCCGTAAAACAGAGTCAACGTATTTAAGGGTGAAAATGTGTCCATAATATGCTGGAGAAATATCGTGCTATTGGACCATATATGGGCTGAAATACATTTTAAGTGCTGGAAAGGGATAGCGATTAGTAATAATGGATAGTTCAGAGATATTGATAAGACTTTGTTTTGTCTCAGTATAGGTGAAACAGGCGCAGACAACCATCACCTAGCTCATGTGGTGTGTTCCCAACACAATGGAAAGATGCTATTGTAAGACCTTTGCTAAAAAATCTGGGTTAGAGTTACAGTTGTCAAACTACAGACCTGTGAGTAACTTGTCATTTCTCTCCAAGGTAATAGAAAAAGCTGTTCTTTTCAGACTCAATAGCCATGTTAATAACCACAGTTTACTACCAAAAAATCAATCCGCGTATAGACGGTACCATTCTTGTGAAACAGCGTTGCTGAGACTAGTCAATGACCTTCTAGATGGCATGGAAAATCAAGAGGTAACGGCATTAATTGCAATCGATCTTAGTGCCGCCTTTGATACCGTAGACCACAGTATTCTACTGGACGTATTACAAAGTCAGTACGGAGTAAATAGTATAGCGTTGTCATGGATTAACTCTTATCTGCGACCTCGTAGTTGTCGCGTTAGTATTAATTCTACTCTATCCACTGCCCGATCTCTGGAATGTAGTGTGCCACAGGGCAGCTGCCTTGGTCCATGACTTTACCTCACGTACGCTGGAACACTGTTTGATGTGATTCCACCAACCATATCTGTCTATGGCTTTGCGGATGACCACATAGCTGGTAAACGATTTCAACCAACGTCTGTGACAAACGAACAAAATGCAATTTCACAACTGGAGGAATGGGCCCTATCTATTAATGACTGGATGAACTCTAATAAACGCAAAATGAACACTACTAAGACAGACTTTATTACGTTTGGCAGTAAAACTCAACTTAGTAAATGCTCCACTAGAGAGATTGTCATTGCTAGTGATGTTATTCCAAGTGTCAATGTTATAAGATATTTAGGTGCATATTTAGATCAATACCTAAAATTTACAACACATGTTAAAAACAAATGTAGGAGTGCTATGTTAAACTATTTAAGAATTAAAAATATTCGGAAATATCTTACCCAGGAAGCTACTAAAATTTTAGTTCTTTCATTAGTGATCTCACATTTAGACTATTGCAACGCCATTCTGTTTGGTATTTCAAAATGTGACATACAGAAAATACAGCGTATCCAAAATATGGAAAATATGACAGTTCCAAAGATTCGCTCTTTGAATTACATTGGTTGCCCATCAAAGCCAGAATTAATTTCAAATTACTGTGCACAATGTTTAACTGTTTCGTTGGAAAAGCGCCTTATTATTTATTGGAACTTTTACACAAACCTGTGCCAAAAAGAACAAATCTTAGATCTGTTAACAATATAGAATATTGCTTTGCTGTTCCTTTTAACAAACGGAAAACTTTTAATGATAGGAGTTTTAGTACTGTGGGTCCAACTCTGTGGAATAAATTACCACTGTATATACGTCAGTCACCTTCCTTAGAGGTTTTTAAGAAAAATGTCAAAACTTATTATTTTAGTGACTTTTATTCACTGTTTTAAACAGAAAATTGATTGTTAAATTAAATACTGTGACACAATAGGGTTCTTATCATTTTAGTATTAGTTTTTACCTAGATAAACATGTATAAACTTGCAGAAATATCTTATAATATTTTTAACATCATTGATTATGTACTTGTAATTTTATTATGTTGTCTAAGACATTCATTTTACATATGTTTTATACTTGTACATATTATTTTACTGTTATTCATTTCTATGTCTATTTATTGTTTTACTGTAAAACGCCACTGAATATTTTAATAGAAATAGGCGTTTCATTAAATAAAATAGTTTAGTTTAGTTTTTAATCTGACTATGCTGCGAACGTGGAAATCAGGGGCGACAATGTCGATGATCTGATTATACACTGTGCAAGTATCAGGGGTTATCGCCCTTATGTTATGTCGAAAGTGCAATTTTGTATAATGGTGACATTAATTCTGTTATACAATGTATTGGTATTAAACTGTTAGCTACTCAGTACATGTGTTTTAAAAGAAAATTTAAATTCCGTTCACTACAAACTCATTAATTATACTGTTTAAAAATCGATACAAAATATTCATATTTGTACATGTACATGTACATGTACACATCATCAAGTGGAACCCATATATAGGCTCCTTAATGAACAGTTGATCAAAAGTAGCTGTTTTGTGATTATTTGGATAAGTCTCTAATTTGGTGGTTACCAAATGTCTTAGGACTTAATGGACTGAACTGTGATGCTGCATTTACTAGTGTTTTAAATTTATACCTTACTCATTATAGTGTAAGTTTGCTAAATACATATGCGGATCTAGCAGGGGGTCATGGGCATCCGGACCCCCCGGAATTCTAAAAATGTACCCGACCATGAGTGTATTTTTTTAACCATTTTTAATTAGCATTAGGAATTAAAAAACAACCTGGCAGCATGAAGCGGTTTTTCTCGGTCTTGCTTTGCTCGCATTTTTGTGCATAGATCTAATGGTTATCTAGGTTTATTATTAATATGGTGCATTATTCTGGAAACAGTGTATGATGCATTCTATAAATAGACGGTGAAGATATCACTCAGACCCTTTGTGTACAGAATGGTGTATGATGTGGTTGTGGTTCAAACGTTTGGATCACCCTAGAACAATTTTAGATTCCTCCCCCCCCTTAGAAAAAAATCTGGATTCGTCCCTGGCTAAACACAACTTTATGCATCTTTTCTTTACTATAAAAGAATTAATTTTATTTCATATTTTGTTGACTTTTATTATTGTTATATATTGCATTTGTACTTTGTATATATTTTATAGGATATCGCAAGAAATGATAAGACAAAAAGATCGCGCGTATAATATATATAATAGAGTTGGCAGTATGGCATAGGAAAATGGAAATAATTCGCTAAGCGTTGTAATTTAACGCCTTCAGCACATGTGTAATGTTTACAACTGTTTAGTATCGATATTGTGAACACTTAACAGTGAAAATGTCCAAGAAAAGTATGGCACGGCTTGAATCGAAGAAACGGAAAGCAGCTGCATTCTTAGACTTAGTGAAAGATGACAATATCTCTCAAAATGCAAAGGTAAAAAGTTCGCTTATTCGTACCCTGAGTCATTCGTACCTTAAACAGTCATACATTATTTAGTTTGACAAATGGGTTATCTTTTTGACAAAATTGTTATTGTTATAATACTTGTGTGGAAGATATAACAAAGGAGTTTCTTCTTATTAATATTTATTATATTAAGCTTGCAGTCTTCGAAATTGACATTTTGAATTTACTCACCATTCGGGCCAGTAACTTTGCAAAAGTAGGTGGCCCAGATTAATTTTTACTCGCCCGAATAACAAATCTAAAGTTGATAGGTTTCGGCATAAGTCATGAATATTAGACAAGAATTTAAGAGCTTTTGGCTTAACTATATATACATTTATGTTTACAGACGATTTCTTTACAAAAAGAATACTAAATTATTAATAATAACACTATTTATTTGTAAAAGATGACAATACAGTTCGTTCTGTTGATTATTTTTATGGAATTTTACAGATTTGTTTATGATTGATAAGATATTGAGAGAGGAATTTTCACACGTATGTGCCGAAAATTGCGCAAATTATACAGGGATGAGCCTGGGTTCCAAAGTTAGGGAGAAGTGACTTCTCCCTCCCAGTAATTCAGGGAGAAGTGCAGTGATGTGAGGGAGAAGTTGGGAGGATAGACAAGCGGGAAAAGTTCGATGAGCCGAATGGAATATTTTGAACAGTATTCGGAAACATCTCAAATGCAAACTTTTCTAGAACTTTTATCCTTTAAATACACGTAATTACTATTACATTTAGTAAATAATATGTCTGCTATAACTCACAAGTAGTGTGAGTATTGAATACTCCCTGGATATTTGGTTATTGAGTTATATGTTCTAAGTTTTACACAAAATTCCAAAATACATTTATTTTGTAGCTATCGAATTGTAAACGAATTTCAATGAAAAATTCTTCTTTTTGGTTTAGCACTTTTACTTGGTAGTACATGTTTATCAAAAGAGATTAAAAATGCATAAAAGGTCATTTTTGAAAAATATGTTATAAGTGTCTTCGTTTTTGACCTTTTTTGTTTGAATATTCTTTATTTAATTAGTTCTGCTGTAAATAACATACCTTTTCTTAAATATAACATATTATGTAGCAATATATGCTTATTATTGATTTTTTAAAGTCTGCAACACGACTTTAGCTGGTAGATTATGATACGAATTCTTTGACAATTTTCATAAATTCAATTGAACCAACCGGTGTTTATTCTTGAAATCGAAAAATTTAGGGAATTTCCCCGTTACTTTACCACCGCTTGCTTAATTAGGAACAACTAATTATCAAAATAATAAGATTAATAAATTACTAACGTAGATTTAACATTGTTTGATTTGATTGGCGATAGCGTGGGTCGCGAAAACATATGACATCACGCTTAAAAAACAAATAATTGCAATCATTGACAAACTGCTAATTACGTCTATTCTAACTGCCTCATAACATGCTCATAATTTAATACAATTATCAATTTAACGGCAAGCATTAAAAAATCTTTATCTACTTTTATTATTGTAGTATCACAGTTTGTCACGTGTTTGTTAATTGCAACCGTTTTAATACGATATCCATCTTATCCGGCCGACATATAGCACTATTGATTTTTTAGGGGACTCTGGTTGGTCTGAAAGGTGACAATATACACAGGGGCCATCAATAAACAAACGAGTCACTAATTATCGGCTTTTGAAGCGTGTATACTAACAGCACAACTCCCGCGAAGTTGACTGGAAGATTACATAAGAAATGTGGATGTAACATATGCTCCATCCGTCGTTAAATCAAGTGCTCGAGGACTCATAATCTGAGTCATAATTTGTTTTATTGATTTTCCGAAAATGTCGGCGACTTCGATTTCGCTTTGATATGCTAATAAAGCGAAGTTTAAACGGAAATATCGAAGAATTCACCCGAATTGCCCTCTCGGCTCATCCCTGGATTAATGAAATATAAGAGTTAATTGCACAATCGCCCATGCTAAAAACATTGTAAAGTAGACGATATCCCGTTTTCATACATCAATATCATGCTATCTTTCCTTCGCGATTTGCAAATGACATTGTGCTTACACGCACATCAATAAAAAACGTAAATTCGATGTAAAATAGTTTTTTTTCATTATAAAATATGAACGGAAAGAGTAATGTTTAAATTTTCTGAAAATACAATTTTTAAAAATGATAACCTAACGGGAGATAGTAAAATATTTGATTTCTAGCGATCGCCGATATCGCATATTTTCAAAACCAGCCATTATTTAAGTCAACAATTAAAAAACTAGGTCACGCTTGTTTAAAGAATTTGTTTTAAATAACAATTAAATAAGACTCTGTGATTACACAACGAGACATTGCAATTATAACTTGTTACAAACATCAACAAAGTGAAAATATGACGACACTCATCTTAAATTGATTACACCAATTTTCGTTAACAATTGCAAACACATGTTTGTCATCAAACAAAGGATAAACACTGATTTTAATTGCTGCAAACAAATTATAGATTCCCGATGTACATGCTGATTTAATACGTAATAAGTCAAGATAACAACTTGAAATTAATATGTTATACACAATTTACGCACGGCAACTGATTTCTCGTCGTGAAATACGTTAAACGCCACTAAATTTTTTACTCGCCCGTCGGGCGATCAGAAAATGATTTTTTTGTCGCCCGAATTTAATTTTACTCGCCTGGGCGAACGGGCGAGTGCTAATTTCGAAGACTGAGCTTGAGTATTAACCGCAAACTATTGGCTGCATCATTTAAAAATAAATGTGGTGATTGTAGTCTTAGTCTTTCTGTTAGGTTATCTTTTTAGCCTCATGGTTGAGTATCTAACCTATCACCCTGAAGAACCAGGTTCAATTCCAAGTAACTGCATATGGTTTCTATACTCCCTATTTATTTGATGATCAATTTCAGTTCTGATTTAATAATGTTTCTACTTTATTCAGGTGCTAAAAGAGTCGGGTGTTGCAGAAAAACCTCCACTTGTCTATGGAAAGAAAGAAAAAAGTTTATCAGATCAAATGTTTGATGAATATAGGAAGATAATGAGAGAAAGACAGAAAGCCAGTATGGTATGTAGGTTTTATTATAGGCTAATATAACACCAGTTATTTGTACCTCACACCCTCACGGAATAGCAGGGACTTGACTATGAGTCTTGCAAACCACTGTTAACAACTGAGTTCTGTGGGGAAAGAAAGATGGTTAAATCTCCAGTTATATCACTGCCTTGTAGCGGACAACCCATCCCAACCTATGGCTTTTTTAAAAAATTGGAAACCTCAATTCACTAGACTCTTATATATAAGACCCTACCTAACTTTTCAACTCAGCAAAATACATTGTTAAGACCAAAATGTTACCAAGCAATGTGTGGAAAGCTGTTTTCTTCTGCCATTTCCAACATTCCCACAGGAATGGGTGTGTGGCTTACAAAAAGGCATTAGTTGCCTCAACAGTTATGTTGCTGTTAACACTTATTGTCTTCTACTCAGTTCTGTGTTTGTATTAGCTGGATAAGGCAAAAGTTTAACTTAAACCTGTAAAGGCTGTTACTACATATAATTGTGGTTTGACTCACTGAAGAAAACCTCTAAATACCACGTATAACAATAATGTTTTACTTTACTGTCTTTTAATGACCCCTTGGAGCTAGGGCTCTACACCGGTATACGATATATATCGAATACCGGTATTGTAGGTTCGATAGATAAATCGGATCGAACGTTTCCATATCGAACAAAATATCGACCAATGGCGGTCATACAAATAAAATACATGGTATGCAGGGCCAAAACACCATTTTCAGGGAAGGGGCCTCAGCTCTTTATTAGGGGAAAAATAGCACGGTTTTCACTTAATTGGGGAAAATGGACCCACTATATTGCCAGTAAAATAGGAATAGATGTATTAAATCACAGGTGTTACAAAATCAATTAGATATTAAATTTATGTGGTAAAAGAAACAATATAGACTGCATTGTGAAGAAATCTTGAATATTTTTCCCTTTGTATGTCACAAATTATGGTTCAACATTCTTTGGGAATTTTTTATGGGATTTTATGGGGAGTTTTGAGGATCAAACTGGGGAAAAAAGTGTTAGTTTTGTTTAGGGGAAGCAGCCTGTATTCGGCTTCTGCATAGAAGAGTGTTTTGGCCCTGGTATGCAAATCATTTGATATTTTGCATCGCCAAATCAACATTCTACTGCTTCCAATTCGGTATGTAATAATATGTGGACGAACAATATCATAATTTGACATTCCTTTAAGCAAATGTCTTACTTCAGATACGCTATGTTGTGTCCCTTTTCAATCAAAGGGAAGTAACTGTTGCGGTTTGAATGTACGTTCATTTTCAATGAGTCTGGGAATCATTAAAGATCAGTATTTTAAATACAAATCAATTTTGGTTAAGAAGTCTTTGTTCGAGTAGATCAGCTATGTAAATAGAACTTTATTGACCAGAAACAATATTCTTGCTAGTAGCTGAAGTTCTTACTAAAACCAAGCATCAACAAAATTATTTCATTTTATGTAAATCCTGCACACAAGTACATGTACATAAACGATCGATTATCGAACGCACTTAATCAATGTTGATGTTAATACACAGAATTTTCGTGTCACAAATAATCGTCTGCAACACAACATTTGTCCGAGAATATGCTGCCTCCGAAAAAATAAGTTTGGGGTTATCAAGTTGTCCAAAAAATGGACGGGCCAGAGTGTATTATATGTTGCAAAAATGCTTAAGCAAAGGACGCAATACAACAAACTTGGCCGTATATGTCACCCTGTCAGCAGACAGATCATGTCTAATCACAGACCCACTCATTCTCATACCCAGAGGCTATCAAGATTTTCGAGTAAGATCGAGAAGATAACCTCTGGGTACGAGAATGAGACTCAATAGATGCGATGGTATTTCTTAAAAATGCAAACCTCAAAGACTTTTTAAACATTTAAATTATTAATAAGACAGTGTATTTAGTAGTATGGTGTTACAACAATCAAAATTAATGAACTAAATATCACTGTTTTGCAGTTTTATTAATCTATTATTAAAATATCATATGATATATCGAATATCGATCATTTTGTATCGATACAAATATCGTATTGATCATTCTGACCGATATAGAGCCCTACTTGGAGCATTCAGTATTTTGTGGCCAAAATTTGAATGTTTAGGTCATTTTGACCCATTATTGTGTTGTCTATGTTATGTATTTGTTATCAACTTTTGAGGCATAGTTATTATATCTTGCAGCAAAGACCCAAATTGTTTACAACTTTAGATGAGTTAGCTCAAGACTCGCCTATACAAACTGAACCTGATGAGATTAAAGTTCCGCCTCCATTATTTATGGCTGATATACAACATCTTCTACTGTATGCATTACAAGGAAAACTGGCTAGCATTAAACCTAGGTATTTATAACAGTTCATGATGTATAGTATCCTAAAAAGCATTTAATATTCAACTTTTATTTAATAGATACATGAATAACCAATCTGTAACCTTATTGTGCTATTTTTGGATCAGGTATATTTAACATTGGTGTATATGTGAATAGAGTGTGCTCTTATAAAAGTTCTCCACTTTTTTAAAAAATGGACACTTTTTCAAACTCAAATTCAGAAAGCAGAATGGTTTGAACATTTAATTGTGTCTCAAATGTATGTTATATTTTGATAACTTCATGTTTGTAAAACAGTATTCAAGTCTACTGTTGATGAATATATCTTCATATAGTGGCTTTAAATTGTATCATGTATATAATTACATCTCTTTTTTGCTAGTGACTTCAACCCTACAGGGCCAATATTCAGCTTTTTCACTATTATAAAATAACCAACATATACTTAAATTGCACAGTGAGCAAAATGTAGGTCTTTATTAAATGAAACTGTGGATATTCAAAATCTGTTTTTCTGTTTGTAGCAATAACTAATTGCATATAGAAATAATTCATAAACTGTTTCATAATTTGACCATAGTCTAAGCTCAGTAATATACTTTATGCAGCGGACCTCCCAGATATGACAGTAAAGCATTGAAATTGATTGAATTATGTTTTTTTCTTCTTATCTCTGATAAATAATTAGGTTTGAAAGTCAAAGTGACACTAAGTATTATATTAAATTATTATATTGTTGTTATGATATTTTACAGATGGTGTAGATTACTAAGATATGGTAAAATCAATAAAGTTGTCACTGTTGTATTAGATGGTCTAAGTGTGGAAGAATTTACTAAATATCCTGAATCTTTACCTACATTAACACAAGCTTTTGATATAGTAAGTATGTAGATAGTTTTCTTACCTAAATATGTTTAAGTGTGGTTTAAAGTTTGCTTCCATTTACCCTTATACATGTTCAGCTAACTTCACAATCTTGTACGAAAAACCCTGATCATTTACATCTCCATCAGGTAAGCGATTCCTCACAGTATCCATTAACATTTGGGTGGAATGGAACAAAGTTCTGTAGATTAATTTTCTTGCTTAAGGAAATAAGCAGTGTTCCCAGTGGGGATCCAACCTGGGAACTCTCGATACCTAACTGTGGGTCCTACCACTTAACCACTGCTTCTACATGTTGAACTATACCAACATTATTTGAACAAGGTGTAAAAGTGGCCAAGTTACTTTAACATTATCTATGTCAACATATGATAAGGTCATTTGTACAAGGAGTAAGCCTGGCCAAGTGATTACCACATTAGAGTGGTTATCATTGGATAACCAGCAATGTGTTTGTGTGAATCATATACAAAACTTACCTTGCTGTTTTGTCGAACAGGAAACTTTTCTGGTTTAGTATTGGGAGACTTTGAAAAATGGTCTGAGTGGAGTGTATTTAATCTTAGTAATAAGAACTTATGTCACATTTGAGCTAAAATTGATAACAGTAGCATAAACATTTTTATTTCATCTGTCTGTCTATGGCAATTTTTAATGGGCTCCATATCTCAGCTCTATGAAGGGTGCTCATAAAATAGGTGATATCAATCGTTCTGGCAGAATCTTTTCTCCAGCTATGTTGACTCACAGTCATGTTTGTCATGTGTCTTTTATTTTGTGTTTTCACCATATCTCTAAAATGTCCTAAAATAGTTCTGAGTTTGTATAACTTGGTAATGAATGCCTTCGTTTATAATATTAAAGTGACATGGGGATTCCATATATCCTATGATGTTATCATTGACATGTAAAAGTAATAATCTTCTCCTGTTAAATTTTATTCAACTGTCAGTGGCGTGTTCATTAACTCCGCTGATTTAAATACTTTTTTATCAATCCTGAGTACAAAAATAATGTAGTGAGTATTTAAATCAGCGGAGTAAATGTATGTCCCACTGACAGTTGGATACAATTGAACCATAATTATAAATACATATATAGTCCAACAGAATTAACCTGAGCTTCTACTACCTAATCATAATAATTACACACTTCACTTACATTAAATCGTGAGTTTCCGTATGCTTGTATACGGTTATACACTTGTTAATAACAGCCGATGTGACCATTAATCAATTTATTAAAAGTGACATGTTATTGTACTTTAATTTTTGACTCATTAGTTTTCGTGGAAACAAGTAAGTCAGCAATATTATGGCACAGTTTCAAAGTATTTATTCTTATGAAAACAACATCAATTATTCAGCACATTTATTTTGCCGAAAGCTCCCGATTAAGAGCGATTTACAAGCAAAGACAAAAATAGACTGTAAAGATTTAGTTTAATATATTCTTGCATAAAAGTCAAGCTCAGGTTAATTCTGTTGGACTATACATGTATAATATTGTATTATATTATTTTACAGAAATTAGAGTTAATTAGTCCAGTACAATATGGTAGCTCTGTAAGAGAAGATATCATGAATGTTCCACTTAGTGTTAGTCAAATAAAGAAACAAACTTTACAAGGTAACTACATTGTTTTACATAGTAATTTATATAAATATCGGACTCTCAGAACATCATAAAATGTTACACTATATTTTTTCTTCTTTAATTTATTTATCCATTTTATCCCAGTTGCTATGATTAGGGTTTGAAATACTTTGACAGATTATTGGGAGTGGTTTAGAAACAAGTTTGGCAAATTTTCTGGACTCTGTTCATAATTGATATTTGTTTTGTGAGCTGTTAGGCTTAATTGACTTTGACTAACTATTATCTCTATCTTTGAATAATTTTGTTTAACCTACATATTCCAAGTCATGTAATCTTGTAGTTTTTTATGTTATATGTGGAATTGTATAATATGAAAATCCTAATAAAACAAGAAAGATTTATTTACCAATCATAGTTAAATTGTATTCACTATTAAATTGAATTTGGTAAAATTAATGGTTGATAGTTCTTACTTATTCTTTGTATAATATATTGTAATAAGTTAAAAATGTCCGGTGAGTTTTGCATAACAGTCATTCATTCCTCTACTTATCTATTAAATAGAACAGTTGTCGGCACCTGACTAAGGTATGTGCATAATATTCATTTGTCTGGTTCCCAGTCATACTTTGACAGGTAAATGTACGTCAGACAAAGCATGATAATGGTCGCGTCCGATGTAATGAATTAGGTATTAGATAATTATGTTTTCCCTACACAGGCTTAAATCAAAGGATCATTGTACAAGAATAACAGTGGATACCTTTTTTAGTTGTTCAGTTACATTTATGCTAAATTAAGTATCCAAAATTTTTACAAGACTAATCTATGTTCGAATTGTGTACACTTCAAGACATGGATTTTATTAATTGTTTGGTAAATACAGGTGCAATCAGATAATTCGAAATCAAATTACCTTTATTGTACCGAACTCCTACTAAAGTTACTATCATCGGCAAATGATCATGCAAGATTAAGAAAATGTAAACAAAAATTTTGTTACCTGAATAATAACTGAGGGGGCAGCCATTATTGCATTTTGCCTGACCAGATAACGATATTGGTAAGGGGCAGGTAATACAGACTAAATACTCATTAGACGCTAATGCCTTAAGATCAAAGCTTTACCAGGGACAAGTGAATAGATCTCCTGACTGATGAGATATGATTGAATGAATGGTTTCCAATTCATTACAAACATATTTTGTAACTTTGATATTTACAGGTCAAAATAAAGGATCATCTGGTGTGAAATATGTCAGAAAACTTCCTACACGTTCTACTCATCAAAAATGGAATGTAGTGAAAGAATTAAATACAATAATAAATGATCCATTGAATACTTCAACTGGTGCTGTGAAACGTAAAATGATTGATAGTCCAAATAAAGATTCAGTTTCCAAAAGAAGTCGTAAAGATGGGTCTGGAAATAGTGTTGAAGCTAGTACATACAAGACTGTGTCAACATATGAACAGGACAAATATGATAGACAGTGGTTGCTATTAAATGGAGCTCAGATGTTATATGAGAATATTCCTACTCCTGTTGATATGCATCCATGTAGGTGGTTTTATATATATTATCTGGCCTTCTATTTTTCAGGCCTTGGTCTGATTTCAGGCTTTTGATTCCATCTGTTGTCTCCTTTGTTTATTAGTAAAAAAATAGTATTTTCAGGTTTATAAGTGACATTTGCAGGCTCAGAGAAATGTGGTCACTGGTTAATGACAGGCCTGATTAGGAGAAAGGGAGGTGTTTGTTCAGGTTTCAACTGTTCACTATGGTCAGTCTGCTCTTATAAGGCATTATGTACAGACCTAGGCTTGAAGCTAACCTGATTGAGGAGTATTTGCATGGCCTACAAGATGGTTACAAGATGGGTCGGATTATTATTAGATAGTCAGATCCCTGTTGGTTCGAATCACATTCATATCCACCTGGTTATTTTTGTTGGGAACGAAACTATGTACTTAATGCTAAGTACTGGAGACCAGGAAGGAACGAAACTATGTACTTAATGCTAAGTACTGGAGACCAGGAAGCAGACTCTAGACTCAAGAGTAATTAATCTAGCTGCTAGAACTTTTTTCACAGTGAAGCTAAGATAAATTTGTGTGCTAATGATAGAAAAAAAACGAAAAAAAATCATCTTCTGCAGCTCATCATCCACCTATAGAAGCCATGTACAGGGTGTTCACTTAACATTGGGTGTATAAACATAGCCAGTTTTGTTACACAGCAATATTTAGGCTTGAATTATTATAAAAATTTATTGGTCAGTTCATTTTAACATATTTTATGGACACATTATGGTATAAATTAACTTTGCTTATTTTCACTTATTATAATGAATGTTGAATGTCAAAGTGATCTGCTTAAGTCTATGGTGGCTGATTTATGCCATGTCATATTTTATAAAAAAAAAGAAACATGACAAAATAAATACAACGATACGACTGATAAAATGTGTTGTGTTTTTGCCTTACATTTGTCGTATCTTTGTCTTTTTGTTTCTTCGTGGGGAAGAAATGAAAATACGTCATGGCATAAATCGGCCACCATATAAATCAGTATAATGATGTACAGGGTTTGACTCTAATCTAACAGTGTCCTGGGATTTGAAGGATCCCAAAAAACTTGAGAGGAATCCTTGTCATTTTAGTTGTCGATTCCATGAGAATCCCTGATATAAACAGTAAGTGTTGAAGCCTGATGTACCTGCAGCATATATTCTCCATATTGAGTGGACAAGTATAGTTTAAAGTACAAAAACAAGCATGACCTTTAAAACAACCTGTGATAGAATATTTTAATCATCCATCAATGTTTATCTAGTTTCAGCAAAGTATAAAGACTTTGTGTTTTCTAAACATAAATATACCAAAGTATCTTCTACAAGTCCAATGTATGCTGTGGATTGTGAAATGGTAAGAATTAACTTTTCTTTTGATTATTTTGCTTGGAGACTAGTTTATACATTTGTACCTGTTTATCTTAGCTGCTTGGCAAGCTTAGTTTGTAGCACACAAGTCTACAGATCCAGGGGCTTTAAGTTAGATTTCCAGTTGGGGCATACTTTCATGGAGCTTGGTCATGAAATAACTTTTATGGTCATTCTTCCTCCTGCCACTGGTCCTAAAACATGTAGGGTTTGTAACTGGTTAAAAGCTAAAAACAAAGATTTGGCCTTTCCAGGAATGATGAGTAGGTTGACCCTTACTGTACCTACTTTTGCAGAGCAAAATAATTAAATGATTTTATGGTCATTCTCCTGCCTACCTTTGTGTCAAGTAGTGCAGTTGTCAGCCACAAGTGAGGGTGTGTACATAGTACTAGGTAAAAATCTTGGATCCAGAGATATAGCCCTATCCAGAAACTGTGAATACGCCCGGCTAGCTCAGTTGGTAGCACACAAGTCTACTGATTGAGAGGTCGTGGGTTCGATTCATGGATGGGGCATACTTTTGTGGAGCTTGGTAATGAAATTATTCCTACGGCCATTCTCCCTCCTACCATTGATTTTTAATTAAGGAAAGTTTTCAGTCACTGACCGAAGCATGCACTTAGTAGTTGGTTAACAGAGATTTAGCCTTTCCAGGAGGAGTGAGTAGGTTGACTGACCACTGTTATAATTATGACCTATACAATGTGTTGTTACGGTGTTAAACCCAACAAAAACAAACAAACACCAACTGACCTCAAGTACTATGATTGAAAAATACTGATATCGAGCATAAGACACCAACCATTACAATGTATGACTTGTATATTTATAGGTACAAACAAGAAATTCAATGATGGATTTAGCCCGTGTTTCTATTGTTGATGAGAATTTAGAACCTGTATTAGATATGTATGTTAAACCTTGGGCACCTGTTATAAATTATGTTACACAGTAAGTCATACATCACTTTATAATATAATATATCAGTTCTGTATGATACTTAATTCGGGCGCGATATGACCTTTTTGTATTGTTTCGCTGTAAAACACAAACAAACTAACAAACATGTATGATACTTAACATCATTCTTAACTTATATCTACCATTTCAACAAAGATTACCATAGTCTGGTCAATCCTGGGATTTTACATGTTTTACACTCCATCCCACTTCAAAATAGCCACCACTTGGCTTGAAATTAATGTTTTTAATGTGATACATTGATTTTCAATTTGAAAAAGCTGCCTTAAAATAGTATTCTCAGAAAAAAATGGAGTTATTTGGTGCTTTTGCAAGAAATTGGGCTTAATGGTGATAGGATGGCTTATTTTTAGCCTCTATGAGGTATGAGTACTTTAGGAATCATCGTTGAAAATATAAATGAATAAAGAGCAAATTAGGGTGGAAAAAGATAAAAAACTGTATTTCTGACCATTTAGTTTGGTATCCTTCGTATTAATAATAGCAGGGGTGTTCTGAAGTGAGGCAGGTGTCAACCACTGGAGACTGCAATATTTATTGACTAGGAGCAGGCTTGGCCAAGCATTTACGAAGTTGGACTGGAACTCATTGAATACTAGCTGCACATTGGTTCAAATCCCATCCAAAAGCTACCCTGTTGTTTCCTTGAGCAAGAAACTTTTTGAAGTGTTTAATTTAAGTTGGTCCGTTGTAGCAAAGTGATCAAATATGATTGAAATTAGGATGAAAATAACCATAAATTAAGTTTATAACTATGTTAAATGTAATGTATAGATTCAGTGGTATAACAAAAGAGATATTAGATCCTGTACAGACAAGAGTAGAAGATATACAACGTATAATACAAACACATCTACCGTCTGATGCTATATTAGTAGGACATTCTATATGTGGAGATCTATCCAGTATGAAGGTATGATAGTTTTAATATTTATTGATATAGATGAACTTATGGATACTTTTTGGACGGTGTACAATAATGGTACCAAACAGAGTTAACAATGAGTACTTTCAAGAATTTACATTAGCTCCAATATAGTCTACAAAATTAGTGGGTGTCCGGTTGCCTGGGGCAACCAATTTTTAGTTCAGGCAACCTAAAATTTCTTTTGGACTACCAAATTTCTACAAACAAGACATAGTGCTAGCTGCTAAAATCACCTGATCGGGCAACCACTTTCATATCGGATCCTAGTTTCGTAGACCGCTCTTATGGAAAAAAACATTGCACATGTATAACAATTACAATAGTATTAACTATCATTACTTCCCTTTCAAATGTCTCTATTATACATGTAACTTTTGTAGTGCATAAATACATACTCATTAAAACAATTTAACTTTATTTCATATGTTGTTTTTTTCATAATTTTGTGAAGCTTTGTTGACTATTGATAATTGTACTGTCATGTTCTTTCCATATTTAATTTGTTCACATGTATTCACTTTAGTAACTGTGAAAAAATAAAAGATCTGTTATGTTCTTAATAACATCCTAGTTATATAGTATAATATTTATTATTACAGTTATTCCATCCATATGTAATTGATACAAGTGTTATATATAATATGACTGGTAAAAGAAGAATGAAAACAGGATTAAAACGTCTTACATCGATGTTCTTAAGGTAAATAATCCTATATTATTGTGATACTATTTTTTTTATGTTATATTATGGCAGTCTACAAAATTAATGGGTGCTTAGTTGCCCAGGACAACCACTTTTTATTTCGGGGAACCAACAATTTCTTTCGGGCAACCAAATTCTGCAAATGAAATATAGTGCTTAATGTCCAGGACATAACTCTATTTGTGGCCTGAGAGCAAGAATTACTTGAAACTTTTTATACATGTACATTGTCACATGTATAGGTGCAGTGCATAAGAACTGAATACCAGCCTTTTGTATTTTAAGATACTATCCTTTGGTTTTTTCTATTTGAGACAAGTAAGTAGTACATTGAAAGTGTATGATCAATGGGCTTATTTTGCTTCCTATATAGTGATTGTACTGTCTGATTGATGGTTTGTTTGTTAAGTCTTCAACCAGGTTAACTTATAATACCCCCGCTTCGAAGAAGAGGGGGGTATACTGTTTTACCCTTGTCAGTGCGTCCGTCCGTCCGTTACAAAATTTCCGTCGCAGTTTTCTCAGCAACTATAACATGCAGCAGCCTAATACTTTGCATATTGCTTCATCCCATAGTCCCATGTGGTGTAAAGCGATTTCATGCTCCTTGCTCATCTACTTCCTGTTTCTCGCTTATTTTTAGATTTTTGCGGGGGTATCACTAGTGAGCATTAGCTCACAGATTTACTTGTTTTTACCTGTTCAGGGTTTGACATTGAGGGTCTTCCTATTGCCCTTAAAGACCTACAATTGGGTTCAGGCTACCTGTTACTGCTATCAAAGATATAGTAAGGGTAAGTTAAATATACAGCTGGCTGTCCATTCGGGCAACCTAGTTTAAAAATTAGTGTATAGCCCTGTTATTTTTCTTATCTCTATAATCAGGCACTTAAATAGTTTGATGCTTAAATTATTTATGTACTTGTTATGTATGACCTTAACTCTTTAAGTTACTGAAATAATGATGGTAAATAATTTCAGGATTTTGAGAATGTATTATCAATGACATGTATATGTGCTTACTTTCAGTCGTGATATTCAGACCGATGATAAGGCAGGTCACAGTTCTGTTGAAGACGCTCAAGCTACTATGGAACTTGCATTGTTAAAACTTAGAAATAGTAAGTTATATAAATTACAATCCTCAGATCTATTTTTTGTCAAGTAAACAAATTTAAGTTAATTGTTGAATATTTCTCCAGCTAACATGCTATGGGATACATTTTTACTCCAATTTTCATTAAACTTGACCAGAAACTTTATGTCAATGAAATTTCAGACAAGAGCCATAAATAGGTCATATGGATTCAAAAACTAAGTCACCAGGTCAAATTAAAGGAAAAACTTGTTCACATTCTATATGTCACATTAACACTATATCATTTTTCGATCCAATTGTGTCAAACCTCGTTTGCACTCAGGTGAGCTACTCTGAATGTAAGGCCATTTCGACTGACTAATTTATGGTCTAATGCCGAATTTTAAAAACGTTCTTATGGTCTTGATGATTTCAAGTAATTTTCATGATCATGTTATTGATACATTTTCTGTTGACTTTAGATATAGCATTTGGTGACATCTTGATGTCCGGAGATTGTCTAGATGAAATTACAGATGATACTGAACAATCTACTAGTGTTGATGACAAGGACTCTGATAACACAGAGAGTGATAGTAAAGTCACAGAAAGTTCTGAAAATATTCAACAATCAAATAGTACTCAGTCTGATAGCGAAGATACTGTTAAAACAGAGAATGGTGATACAGTTGAATCAAATACATCAAATATAAGCACAGACTCTATGAAGAAAGAAAATACTTCACCATCAAAATGTTCAACATCAGATGTTAATGCTGATGATAATAATAAAAGTAACGCAAATAAGAATTGTGATTCAACAAAGTCAACGACTAAATCTGTAGACACTGATAGTGAATCTGAGAATTCTTCTCTAACTAGAACAGTAGAAAATGCTAGCAATGTTAGTGATGATGTTAAAAGACGAAAACTGTTCTTTCATAAAGAAGCTGGAAAATTTATTGAAAATTTCATTGTGAGGATTGGGAAACAGAAACGTACAGGTAAGCGATTGTGACCTTGTTTTATTGATGGCTTAGTGTGATACTAGTGTACATCATTGTTAAATTATTTAAGAAACTATGAAATTTGCAGACCGTGTTGACTACAAAAAAGCAATTCTTGTCTACAAATCCCTAAACAACAATGCTCCTGATTATTTAAATAATAAATTAGTTTCCTGCAGCAACTCTAAATTAAGGTCAAATTCTAATAAACAACTGTACGTCCCAAAACCTAAACTTGAATTCTTCAGAAAATCCCTAGCATATTCAGGATCAGTTATATGGAATGAAATTCCTCTTAACATTTGACTAGCTGAAAGTCTAACATCATTCAAAAATCAATACCTTAAATGGAAATTTTGATAAATATAAATTGGTCTTTGTCCACTGGAAATATTCACTCTTTTTATTTCAGACTTGTGTGACTTTGCATCATATTAGATTATTACTTTTCTTTCTATTTGTTTTTCACTATGTAAATAATGTAAATAACTGTACATGTTTTCTAGAGGTCCACATGGATGATTGGATTTATCCAAATGTGTAGCCTCGTCAAATAAAGTCTTTATTATTTTTAGCTCGACTTTACGAAGTAATGTAGAGCTCTCCTACTCGCCCCGGCGTCGGCGTCCGCGTCCACACTTCTGATTAAAGTTTTTGTGCAGTAAAATACTTTCTTCTATATCTTTGTTATTTCTTAAGATATTAACTTCAAACTTTAAATATATGTTCCTTACTATCAACCACATCTCATGTGACAAGGTCCATAACTCCAAACACATTTTTTCAAGAATTATCTCCCCTTGAACTGATTGAAGTTTTTGTGCACAGATTAAAGTTTTTGTGCAGTAAAATACTGTCTTCTGTATCTTTGTTATTTCTTATGATATTAACTTCAAACTTTAAATATATGTTCCTTTCTATCAACCACATCTCATGTGACATGGTCCATAACTCTGAATGCATTTTTTTCAGAATTATCTCCCCTTGAACAGTAGGGAATACTTCCCGTTTGGGAAACAAGGGGATTCCCCTTCAGTGCTTCCCGATCGGGCAGCAAATGTCAAAATACTTCCCGATCGGGAAGGATTTTGGACTTTTTTGAAGTACCTTACTAAAAGTGACCGCTGCATAAAAGTATTTAACCTACAAAAATATGAAAAACACCAATTGATACAGGAAAGATGTATCTAAAATCCTACCAAGTCGTTTTCTTTTAAAATGCCTACAATTGAAATAATCAGAAATTGAAATTCAGAAAAAATATGACTTCAAAGAAAAAAATTGTTTCCCGTTCTGGAAACATTGCTTCCTGATCTGGAAGCAAGTTATACTATTTTAATATAATAATTTGTATGTATTGCAAAACTAATTTCAGCAAGACACCTGTCCATTTATTGGTAAAAAAATTTAAGGCTACATCACCCAGTCAGAATAGTAACAAATAGTCTAACACATACACTGTAAATAAACAATCTGATTTTCTACCAGAATAATCTGTTCAAAACAAAATTAACTGTCCAATTAAACTTTCATTTATGTACGTAGTTGTAAATATGTTTAGTAATATGAACTCTCACATGCAAATACCATGATATTTGATTCATTTCCTAAATCTGTAATTTTATGATAATTTCATAAGAAAATTAAAATGAGCCAAGGCTTGAAAGTCGGGTATACTTGGTTGTCAAATGATGGTGCTTAAGTCAATTGTAGATGGCTGGACTTACTATGTTTTTTCATTACTCTACATATGTACATAATTCTAACCAGATGAGCTATCAAAACAAAAAGCAATATGAGAATTTTAAAATAAAGCTTACTCTATATTTGAAAACAAAATGACATAGAATTAATCATTTTGTAATAAATATGAGCCATTCCCTGTCAGGTACATGCTTTGTATGCTAATTGGGGAGATTTTTAAGATTGAAGAATAAAATTTCTGCAATATGTTGAATGAAGAAAATAATTCTTTACTATTAGGTATGAGATGGTTCTCGACGAATCCATAATTTCTTAAGCATCATTAAACTAAATTTTTATTTTCTAAATTTGACCAAACTCAAATACAATGCATGATAATTCTATAGCATAATTTGAAATTTAATTTTACAAACGTAGCAAGCAGGATGGAAATATCATATTCCTTTCCTTCACTTTGTAAACTTGTAAAAATAGCTTTACAATACTGTTCAAACTTAATTTTTTTTAGCAAAAGATATACTTATAGCCGCCAGGTGTCATTGCTTACTCCCTAATAGTATATTTTTACTGGAAATGCAATAATTCAAGTTAATGTATAATAATAGGAAACTATAACAAATGAATTGAACCACATTTAAATTTTATGTTAGTGTTTATTATTAGGTTTTTATCAGTTCATATTATTTTGTATAAATCGTTAAGTATACCGTTGTTAGTTGTTAGGATGGTAGCATACTAATCTACTGATTTAGGGTTCCAGGAGCTTAGTCATGAAATATTTTCTATGACTATTCTCCCTCTCACCACTTATTTTAAAATATGTAAAGAAATTTCAGTAGCTGACCAAGTATGCCCATAGTAACTAGTGATCTGCTAAATTCAGAGATTACCCTATCCTAAAACAGTGAGTATGTAGACGAACAGCTGTAATATAAAACATGACATTATAATCAATGTGCTGTTACAGTGTTAAACCCAGTCAATGATACTATACATTTATTCTCATGTCACACCTTTAAATTGATAATAAGTAGACTTATCGGAATATCTTTTTGGATGTTATAATTATTCATATAAACCTTGAAAAACGAGATTAAATTTTCTATACTTGTAATTCCCTTTAAGGGACAGCTAAATTACTATAAATTACTATGAATGGTACTTGTGAAAGTTGTTTCTAACATATGGATTGGAATCAATGCAATATTTCCATTAATACAAAAAGATGTCTATAGCTTAAGTTTAATTTGGATTACTTACGAATTATATTGAAAATAGTATAACTTGCTTCCTGATCGGGAAGCAATGTTTCCAGAACAGGAAACAACTGATGTCATATTATTTTCTGAATTTCAATTTCTGATTATTTTAATTGTAGGCATTTTAAAAGAAAACGACTAGGTAGGATTTTAGATACATCTTTCCTGCATCAATTGGTGTTTTTCATATTTTTGTAGGTTAAATACTTTTATGCAGCGGTCACTTTTAATAAGGTACATCAAAAAAGGCCAAATCCTTCCCGATCGGGAAGTATTTTGACATTTGCTGCCCGATCGGGAAGCACTGAAGGGGAATCCCCTTGTTTCCCGAACGGGAAGTATTCCCTACTGTTGAACTTAGAGTTTTCTTTAAAAAATGTTTGTTTTTACTGCAACTGTTTTATTTCTTTAGGTATTGATTTCAAACTTTAAATATATGTTCCTTATTATCAACCACATCTCATGTGACAAGGTTCATAACTCCGTATACATTATTTTCAAAGTTATCCCCCTTGAACTTATAGTTTTCTTTAATAAATATTTGTTTTTACTGCAACTGTTTTATTTCTTTAGGTATTGACTTTAAATATATGTTCCTTATTATCAACCACATCTCATGTGACAAGGTTCATAACTCCAAATATATTTTTTTCAGAATTATCTCCCCTTGAAATTAGAGTTTTTTTTAAAAAATGTTTGTTTTTACTGCAACTGTTTTATTTCTTCAGGTATTGACTTCAAACTTTAGATATATGTTCCTTATTATCAACCACATCTCATGTGACAAGATTCATAACTCCTTATACATTTTTTCAGAGTTATCCCCCTTGAACTTATAGTTTTCTATTTATTTCTTTTTTTTTTCCTTGAATTTGTTAAGGTTATATTTTCAAATTTTAAAATATGTATGTTCCTTATCATCAACCACATCTCCTGTGACAAACACTTACTAAGTCGAGCATGCTGTCTCCTCTGACAGCTCTTGTTATTATTATTATTGATTGACTACTTTTGCACTGACCCATTGATATGTGACCTTGATGTTGTTAGGATACTATATACTGGGGTCCAAAAGTTTCTTTACACTTGATTTTGTTTCATATTTCCCTTTTATCTTTTTATAGCAAAAATTAATGCAGATGCATTTGGTTTAAATTTTATTGTATACTTTTAATAAAATTATATATAGAACATAGTTGACAGTTAATGATAAACTGTATATTAGTTGTATGACTAATAACGACAAGTAAAGTTTGTTTAAATATACTCAAAAACGTAAAAAATAAACAATTTGTAAAGAAACTTTTGGACCCCAGTTTATAATCATTGAATCCTCTGAGGTTCAGCTCCATGTTGGTTAGAATCCCATAGTGATCTCATCTTGTTGTTTCTTTGAGCATGTAACTAAATCATTTTACAATATTGTAAACTTGTAAGGGATTTAAATAGTTCTTATAAACTGCAATTAGTTTTTAAGGTTTTACTTCTGTAAGTTACAAATTAAGTCACATAAGTTTCAAATATTATTCTTTCTTTTTGGACATGAATCAAAATGAACTCGGCACAAAGAAGATTTCTGTATGATTTTCAAAAGGAATGATATGTTTACTTGTAATAGTAATATTTTATCTGATCTGAAATACTCTTTGAATTTATGAAGACTTTTAAAATATGTGACTCACATATGATGTTGACTGTCATGCTGCAAACATGATTCTGTAGATGACACATTTGAATAAAATACAGTTGTAGCTTCATACAATGGTATTGTCATATGATTTGTTACTTAATTTAGTGGTCTTCAGAGTTATTACTTAATACAGTGGTATAGCTGTCTGATAGTTGATGGAAAATCGAAGATAGCGATTGAACTCAACAAACTTTTATTTATTTATGGTGTTTGTCTCAATTTCAGGTTATGTAATAGACAATAATGATAGTGTTAAACTATATCCTAAAAGTTTACCTGTGATAGTATCAGAGAATGATAAGCAGAGTGAGAAATTAACATTGAATCATGTCAAAGATGGTTCATTTTGTTTTACACATTTATATGGTTATAGTAAACATTTATCTGAAAGTACGGATGCCCAGGATGAAGAAAAAACAAAGGTTAGTTCATATCTCCTTGTTTTTGTAATGACTATGTTCTTATTGTTTGGGGGGCATTTTTACTATACTTTAAAACAGTCGCTGCAAAACATTTCAGATCGAGGGACAAATCCTGTAAAAAATAGAAGGTCCATTTTAATCTGCAGGCTTACAGGACCAGCTGTCCGATAAAAATTTGATCTTGTCCAGAGTTTTCAATTCATTAAAACATATTAAATGTCTCCAGTTCTGTAAAACTTGGTTTGGTCCTGTAAATTTTTTATCTTCACAGGGACCTCCTGTCCAGTAATAATCCATTGAGTTTCACATTGACTGTTTTTTAAAAGTAAAATAATTATTTTAATGATTTTTTCTTTATACATATCTAATGTAAAGTTACATTTTCATTCTGAAGTTTATGGTCTCTTAATTTAATTTTCTGTTGAAATGACCTCTGGTTAGCAAGAATTGCAGAATTGCAGAATTGAGAATTTCAAAATTACTTTTATTATTGGCAGACAGCTGTCCTTATTTATGCATGTACATATCTGTAGTGGGAAGAATGGCAGCAGAACATATTTCATGACTAAATCCCTTAAAGGTATCAAGGTCCTGTCAAAGAATTCAACCAACCACTGCTGGGTTTGTTGTTTTATAAGCTACTGACTGAACTAACTATTTATGTACTAAAATACAGTCATATACATAGCTTATATGTAGGAGCAGTAGTCCAATGGTAGGACATGCATTTAGAGATCAAAAGGTCCCAGGTTCAAACCCCACTAGGGGAACTTCTATTTTTCTTGAGCAAGAAATTTACCAACAATTTGCATAATTTACACTCCTTTCTGGTGTAATTGGGTGCTGTGAGGAATCGCTTGTCTGAATGTGATTTCATTGTCAGGGTTGCAAAATTGTAAAGTCAACTTAACATGTATATGGAAGCAGACTTTAAACTGTATTTTGACCTTAACTTTTTATCTTTATGTTTTATCTATTTAAAGTATGAACGACGAGTTTATTTTTGTTTACAGAAAGTATTATGGAACCTAGATCGTAGATTCTGGAAGATAATGATGGGATTACCTACTTGTAGTTTATTTGTTGTAATATTACCAGGTAGAAATAATGGTACATCTATACAAGGTGCTATGACTTTTGCTAAAATAACATGATTATACATGTAGTCATATTGTTTATTGTTAAATAAAGGAGATAAACTCACACCAATTGTTATTGCTTTGAATCAGTATCTGGCCTGGGCTCTGTTGAAAATTGACTTGATACAAGAGAAAGTTTTAACCCATTAATATACAAAAATGCTTTTTTTGCCCATTTTCACCCCTTTAAAATAGTTATTCAAGGACAAAAATGGCCAGTTTTAAGCTGGATTTGTTGATTTTCACTGAAGAACGTTGCCTCCCAAAATTAAAATTTTATTGCACACTTGTATCAAAAAGTTGCAGGGGGGCAAGAGAAGAGATTTGACCAATTTACCCCATCCTAGCACTTCCATGGTAACGAGGATTTGAGATGAAACACATTTGGCTTTTTTGTTCCTTAGGTTAAGTTGCACCTCTGCCACAGTAGTGACAAAATAACTAACTCAGAAATGCTCTCAAGTTAAAATTGCTAAATTGTCGAGTCAGAATGAATAATAGATTAACTGGTGACTGCTTAATGGTCTGTAAGGTGCTAATGCTTTAAGAATTTTGAAAGAACATAAATTAGATTTACAAAGGAAGGTCACATGAGATAACCCTGTGGTGTTTGCGTAATGTACCATATTGCATATAATGAAATGCATTGTTCAAATGTATACATAGTCTAGTATTTAAAAGAATTGCCAATAATTAATTGAGATTGACTCGGTGTTTCACTATATTCTTGGAATAGTT
This sequence comes from Mactra quadrangularis, assembly GCA_025267735.1. NCBI lineage: Eukaryota > Metazoa > Mollusca > Bivalvia > Venerida > Mactridae > Mactra > Mactra quadrangularis. The sequence continues at coordinate 57,063,025 of CM046303.1, read as the reverse complement.
ACTGTGGAAAGAAGTTGTGGCTTTAATACCTAGCTGGCTGCTACATGTATGTGTATCGTATGCGCACTAACAAGCTTGAAAATGTACAATGATTTTTATAATATTGAGTCAAGGACTTTGGATGACTGTGTAGTCTTGAGCCAGTTGCTCAAGGATATTGCTACATGTAGCTAAGGCTACCTACCGGTTTGCTACAATACATATGTAGCTAAGTGAGTTGTAGCTTGGGCTAGGTTTTAAGTATGATGTAGAATTGTGTTTTACAACATGGACCATAGCTGACGGGTATGGTAAATATGTTTTTATCAATCTTACCATCTGAATTATCTTACATAAAGATAACATTAGCCATACAAGTATATAATATTTATTAGATAAAATTTAACATAATTATTATCGTACTACAATAGACTCTGACATACAAACATTAAATATACATATATAAGTAACAAAATTTTGTTCAGTTAGCTCATTTCATATTAAACATGTATAAAATATAAAATGCCCAGAAGTACAGGAAATATTGGGTTGGATAAAAATTAATTGAGACCTAGCGATAATGAGATTTGAGACAAATGTATTTGACTGGTAGACTGTCCAAATCTCTTGTAGGGTGGTATATCAAAAAGTAAAGTAATGACATTTTATAGTCTAAAAAAGTTACAAGCTTATGCATGATCCCTAAGCACATGTCCTACTATAGGACTACTCAGTCTACTGTGCTAATATATGAAAGAAACAAACACACATTGCATGTATCTAAGTAGATAGTATGACAAATTATGTATAGATTTATAACAAAAAATATTAAAATGTTAAACATACACTTTATATAAATCATGAAACTCTAAGTTCTCGTATATTAAGTTTCTAGCTAGAAATCTAGAAATAATATACATGTAGTTCAAATATAAAACATTGCGTGAAGAAAAGTTACGCTATAGTTTGTACAAAAAAACATTACGCGTTAGTGTAAACATTGAAATAAATCCAAATGAGGGCAGTATTGAAAATTAAGGTTGAGTAATTTATTCAACAAATTAGCATGGCAGATAAATCCCCAACCCCTAAGTATGCTTAACTAAGATTTTGTAATGCTGGTCATCATAAACCATTGTTTTTGTGCCTTAAGAGTGCAGTATGATGTAATTAACTAAAAGCATGTGCCTTGTGAGCACAGCTAGTTCAGTATCATCTAGCTAGCAGAAAAAATGCACTAGTGTATTGCTTTTCAGCAAAAATCAAATTGGGCTTCCAAAAAAAAGCTTTAAAATTAATCATGTGGAAAGTTGCCATGAAATGACATTAAAATAATGTCTAAAAGCAGATAATAAAACATCATGACATAAATAACGTAAATGCCCTTGAACTGGCTTTTCCCCATTGGTTGGGAATGGATAAATCAATATAAATAAATAAATCGGACAAATGGTAAATGACATATGTTTAGGTCTTCCTTTGAATTTAGGTATCCCTATGCTATAGATGTTCTTTGATAAATATTGACTAAATATATCTAAATATATTTACAATGACATTGACTGATATCAAATTTAAATACATATAAAAATACAACACAAAATAATCGATGACGTAAAGATTATAACAAAAATCATATATCATACATGTAATACATACAAAATTCAAGAAAACATATCAATAAAAAAAATATATCTAGAAGGAATTTAATTTGATAAAAAATAAACATCTATTTCAACAAAAGTATGTTTTGGCAATAAATAAGAAGTTAATATTTTATTTGAGACAGTATAGAATGGCCACAGGGAGATATGATAATTCTTAAGTAACAATACCTATGAATGAAAAATGCTTCTAATTGCTTATGAGTTCAGTCATAATTGACATAAAACAATGTTCAGTATGGCCTTACTCAGTCATACTCAATATTTTATAAAACAAAAGCCTGTTTTCAATATAGAATAATTCACATTTACCCATGAAAAAAAACCAGAGAGCTAATTGACCAAACCCAGAATTCAAATTTATGGGTTTTTCTGTCCGTGCACAGGCGGTACAAACAAAAGTTTTCTACAAATTATTGCTAAATAACACAAACTATAGATTAAATACTACTGTTCTTTGTACACATGTTTTCATTGTAACGGTGAAAGTTTGTTTGTACAGGAGGGAAAACCCAAATATTTGAATTCCGGATATAGTCTATTGACCAAATTCTACAATCATGATTTCTGAATATCAACAAATGATATTACACGCAAGTTAAATGAATAAGCTTTAATTTAGTGAAGTTACTTTATTTATGCTGTATGATCAGTTTTTGGCACCAATTTCACTTACTTAAGAACTTTGGGAGGGCACTGTATATCATACAATTGAACACAAAGTTGAGAGTTAAAATGAGGTATGATTAAAAACAGAATGGAAATACCATGATGACAGTTCGGATGTCTTATGTTTGTAGAAGAGATCATTTTATAAGAAAGGTAGAAAAATAAGAACACATTATTTTATATTGACCATCATTATAGATATGTGCAGAGTGAACATGTAACTCATTCCATGCATAAAGCTCAACCAAGACCAAATATTTACTAGAGATTTAGCTTTTCCAGGAATGATGGGTAGGTTGACTGAACAGTGAACACTGTGATATGACCAATGCAATGTGTTGCTATGGCGTTAAAGGGATATACAGGCAAATGACGGTGCCATAAGTATAGAACCAAGTTTAGTCTTAAGAAAACAGTATTAAGAATGTAAGAAATCACTTACTAATAAAATTTGTCACTTATAAGTATAACATTCAACTGAACGAATTAAAACATGTGGCACACACATTGTTTAAAACGAAGGTAAGATACTGAGGGAATCACCAAGCTATTTATAGATTTGTTATACATTGTACTAGCTGAAATTAAACATTTTCATTGGTTGTTTCCTGTCTTTCCAACATTCTTAGGATGTTAGGATATCTTTTTAATAGAATTAAACTAATGTTGCACAATAACAAGCTCTATTATCTTCTCATCAGTAAATGCATATTTTAACACTAATATATTTTATCTAACCTGACCCACGTGGGTCTAGTTAGGAAACACCCCAAATATTACGAGAAAATAAAGAAATATTTTGCCAAGTAATATAACAGTGCGTCTGTTGCATTCACAGTTATAAAACATATTAAGTTGAACTTTTGCCTTGCAATTCATTTAAACCCAACCTATCAACTAAATTAGCTCATTATGACTTATATTTGATATTTAGTATAAAAGTTACAAAAGTAAATGTACAATATATGTATTCAATTATATTAATAAAAACAATCAGTTTTTATTCAACAAAGTCAAGCTTGAATTGTTGAAAAAATACAGGAATGATTGGAAAAATGCAGTAAAAATATAGGAATGTTGGACAGTTTTACAAAATAATATCGTTGAAAATATAGGAACTTTCTGACAGTAACTTTTTGATTAATATTAGAATGTACGAGTATAAAGGCAATATCTGATGATTTCTTTTTGACAAAATAATTATTCTTATATTAAAGCTATATCATTGTATGTACCACTGACAGTTGAATTAAATTTAACAATATAATATCAAAACTTTAATAATGAACAGCACATGGTATCAGTATTTACATCAGTCATTAAACTACTTGTCATAAACATTAACAATATATAGACCATACATCTTTACTCTTGAAAATATGTGTAGTAAAAAATTAAACATCATTTAGAAAGGATTTAAGCAAAGTACAAAATACATACAATGTGTAAAGGGAAGACATAAACTATCTAAGGATTATACAAAATATACTTTCATAACATAACAACATACTGAGACCTTACACAATATAACAAGTAAATATAGTAGACATTGTTGACAAGAATTAAACTGGCATTCAATTGACGTTTTTTTTACTGGGATTCAAGCCATGTCAACACAATTATAACTTAATTTACAGAGGACAGCGCACCTAACCTAACTTTTTTGGACCTTGGACTATAACCAGTTCTCACCTACCCTTCCTAAAGGCCAGAAACTTCTCTATATACATGTACATAAATGGAGGAAAATCGACACTATTGTCAAATTTTCATGGAAGGGTATAACAGCCCTGGATGTGATTCAAACTTGTACCCTCTCAATTCTCAATTTATGTAATCCAAACCTCATGCATTGGGTTTTTCATCACTACTGACAAAGTACAAACAATATTTTTACACATTATTGCTGAAAATCACGTGTTACAAAATAAATTCTAGTTTTCTCTGTACACATATATTTTCCTTTTAACAGTACATGCTTGTTTCAACCACTGTGGCAGTAAGAATTTTGCTTAATAATCTAAATTCTGGATGAAGTGACTTCATTGAAGTCTATTCATTTCTGTTTGAAATTTTAAGAAGTTTGAAATACTCACTGCATACATGAAATAACTGGGATATTAGTTTCAATCATTTACGAAGTAAATGTTGTTTTTTGTTCTAAATTTTGATCTACATAAATTTCCAAGCATTCATTGAATGCCATATTAATACTTATCAACTATAATGTATAATGTCTTGTGAAAATTGACCTGAAAGGAATTATTATATTACACACATAAGGTGCAAACTCATTTTAACCATCAAAATTCCATGATTTTTCCATGAGTCCTCTAAGTTTTTCATGATACAACAGAGACACATACAGAACCCATAACAATTTGAAAACACCATTTCACAGCAGACAACACGAATAAAAAAAACACTATAGGTGTTGTAGTAAAATTCTCATTTTTTAGAAGTTGTGATATATTTTTGAATTAAGGTTTTTATTCATTCTCATGGGTTGAAAATTTTTGCTTGACGATTCTAAAAATCCATGACTTTTCCCAGAAAAAATCTCATTTTCCATGATTTATCCAGTTTGTTCACTTAGGTAACTACACAAATGCTCTTCAATTTAAATGTACGCAATTAAGTCCAAATGGTATTTCTGATCTCTCATCACAGATCAATTTTCACAAGCCATACTAGCAACAATGGAATCAAGTACTAAAGAAAAAAATATCCTAAATTTTATTCAGTCTTTTTCTCTTTTGATTTTTTGGGTTTCAAAGCAAGTCCTACAAGTATAAATATAACAATAACTAAATGAGGTATAAAATATATAGAACTCCAATATGACACAGTATCATTAAAAGTTAACAATAAAAATCCCATACAGTTGTAGTCAAATCCTCTCATTTTAAAGAACCAACAAGCCCAGTCAAATAAATGTCTCTGTGTAGATGAACCTTGTCTAAATGTAGCTATCATCAAATCTTCAGCTATTAGTATAGGTGGTACTGTAAGGAAACTAAGATAATATCCTGGATGTATACCATGCCAAAATGCACTAACTCCCATTGTGATTGCAACTCTGAAAATAATACATGATACAAAGTCTAATATGATGTATATTTTTCTGTAACAAGTTAAGTTCCTCTATTAGGACTATAAAATTGATGGCCTTTATATTGGGTCTTAACATGGGGAACTTTTACTCTTAATTGACAATTTGAAATAAAATTAGAACTAAAATTTCGAGGATGATGGCACATAATATAGAAGTACATTAGAGACAGACTCTAATTAACCAATTACTGACTCAGCCAAAAATTGACCTTTTTACCACTTTCCTGCTATGGGGCAATTTTAGAATGATTTAGTAATTTATTGAGTGACAAAAGTGCAGTTAAGCAAAATTGTGCCCTTGGTTATTTGCAGGAAAAAATAGCCATTGGATTCCAAATCTTGATTACCATGTCCATGCTTGGGCAGGGCAAAAATGCAATTTTGCTCCTTTTTACTCTCCAATTTCCTTTTCAGACAGTTTTATTTCCCCAATGGCAATGAGTTTGCTAGGCTGTGCCCTCTTCAAACCCCAAAGGGAACACATTTTCCCTTTGGCCCCCCCCCCCCCTGAGATATCTTTTGATGGGGGAGGTGTGCAAAAAAGGTCTTTTTTTTCAGTGCAACTTTCCTAGAGAGAAATCCAGCTGAAAAACAGCCATTTTTAAGGTAGGGGATAAAAATGTGAGAAAAATGTGTTGTTTTCCACTCAATGTTTAAACCCTATAAAACAACAGTACTTGCCTCATAGGACCATAACTCCTAGGTAATCTTCTATGAACACAAGCAGCCAGCCAATATTGTACAGACATATTCCAACTTCTAAGACCATCTCTAGTTGTTGGTGCTAACTCACATCCCCATATATCTAAATTATGTATCGTCTCAAAGTCATACTCCACTGATTTAGGATCTTTACTTTCACTGATAATAGAAAATACAAGTATTCTACAAACTTTTTGCATATTGAATATAAAATACTACCAACACATAATATGTTTCTTATTGTTTACTATAAGTTTTACAACGTTTAGCGATTCAATGCTTCTTTAGGTATAAACAACAAAGGGGAAAAAACACAATGAAATAACGTCATCGCGCAAAATTTAAGGCAAAAAAAGAAAATGCATGATTACAAATACATACTAATAGATACACAAATAACGGGTTTAGCGAAAGACGGTCGCAACTCAATATAAGAAAAGAGGAAGTTACAACTGTCTTGTGCTAAAACAGCTTTTTTTCACAAAATTTTTGCAGCATTTTTGCTGAAAGTCAAGCAAAAATGGGCTGGTTAAATCACTAACATTTTGTAGTTTAGTAGTTTATTTGTATGCCATTTCTACTCTGAAATATTAAATTGCAATAAAACCAGTGGTGCTTTTCACAAAAATTCTTACGAAAAAAATCTTTGTAAGTCAGTTTCACATAATTAGCACTTCAAAGTCAGACAGATAACAAGCATATCTATGAAATGATATTCAAAAGGTATACACAATTCTACACAATTTGTATAATAATTAGAATTGATAAGCCAAAAAATGAGCGTATTATTAATGTTTCTTGCTTTTGACTTACGAAGATTTTTTTTCGTAAGAATTTTTTGTAAAAAGCACCACAGGTTAGTTTTTAATATTTTAAAGAGGACACAATAAAGTTGTAGTTAAATGTATCTCAAAACAGTGTAATTTTTAAGAAAAAAATAAACATCAATTAGCAATACAGAGACAACTATAAGTTCTCCGACAAATGAAATGTTTAGAAAACTGAGCATAAAGTTATTTTACAATGATTAAAGCTGTTTGATGTAACACAGTTTATACTGTATGATAGTATATAGTAAAATGTTGTATATCAATGCTAGTTTCCAAACCCTCGTTTGACCTGCTACAATGGTTTTCAAACAAACTTAATTACATCTCAAGATCTACATGTTTATTAATCAGCTACAACAACTAACTTCTGCATTCATCTTTCAACTGACCATTAAAGGCATAAGTCACAAATAACTAGAATAGGGACTATTAACCAATGCCCGTTAAGCATGTTAAAACCACTCATGCATAGGCCTGTAAAATCTTAGACAATGTGGACCCTCGGGAATATCTTTAAAACATCATCGGAGTAAGTGAGTACTCGATCGGAAGAATGACCGAGTACTCGAGTATTAAAATCAATACTCGTTGCCATCCCTAGTCACAAGTAAACTTTTCTATCTGTCAACTATGATTATTATGACAGGTATTACCAGGGTCTATAGTCACATGATTTACAATATCAACAAATAAGGTGAACTAAAATTTTGTTTTTACCGGTGTCTTTTTCAGACAATTAATTGAATGATATTAACCACCTGTACTACTTTTCTAAAAACTCCTCTGCACAAAAATTGAATGGAAAAATTAACTTGGTCATTTGAAAAACAATTAGGTACTTTAGTCAGTTATCTTTCCCTGATAAAATCTGAAGCAATCCAATTGGTAAGTAGGTCCTTACAGTTGGAATCCTCGGATTTTATCATTGAATTCCTATGTAAGGATAACAAAATATTTCATCAAATATCTTTCTTGTAAATGAAGATATTAACAGAAATGATAAAATTTAGATAGTTCTTTTCCCTAAGAATACCTAGCTTGAATTTCAAACAAATTAAATGATTTACAATAACAGTTATTTAAGATTAATTTTGGCAAATTGACATTGAAAAGTAAGGGTAAAATCCCAGTAATCCAACTAATTAGACCTACCTATTTGAAGAGCATAAAAGGGGAAATAACTGACTAAAGTCCCTAATTGTGCTGAGGATTCATAGTAAACAATTACAATTCACAGACTTAAATGAGAACTTTGGGGAAATATGAGTTTGTTTACCATTTGTTGACCATGTGGCTATACATCCTGATTATGTTTCAAGTAGAAAAACATCTTAACAATCTTACCATTCTTTCAAAGCTTTTAAATTAGTAGGGCCTTCACCACACTTAGATTTACTATCCACAGGATAAGCTCCAAGTCCAGCTGTCATACACATCAATTCTGACATGATCCAAGCCATATATAGACGTGATCGAAATATTTGAAACATTGGTACCATGTAAAATATACGAAACCAAAATGGGTTGCTATCAAACTCATCTGATTTCACATACTGAAAAATGTTAATAATAAACTTGCTACACACTAAAATAAAAAATTGAATGAGTTCATAAAAATATTAGACAAAAAAAATTGGAACATTTCATAAAAATATTAGACAAAAAAAATTGGAACATTTCATAAAAATATAAGACAAAAAAAATTGGAACAGTTCATAAATTATTAGACAAAATCAATGTGATGGGTTGGCAAGTCTTCCAATTTTTCTAATCTGACAACAAACAAGTCCCTCTATGGTAAAAAGATTCATGCGAAACTGCATAGGAACCTGGTCTAGGGAGCAACACAATGACCTGACCTGTATTCTGTAAGATAAAGCTGTGACATTGTCGTATGAAATCAAAACAGTGTTTCATCAGTGTGTAAATCTCTAGTGTATTGAACAATATGAAAATATGTGATGAAATATTCAGAATTATACTGCACAGAATGTTTGCTTGTTACAGTTTGCTCTAAGTGACACAGAACAATACATGCTTCAGTCATTTTTATAACAGTGTCAAGCACTCAGTGAAACAAATAATAATCTGACAAACTTTCATGATCTTTAACAAAGCTGTTAAAAATCTTCCACACTTAAATTACACCCTATGAAGGGTTGGGTTCTTGCTGGCAAAAATGAGTTAAAAACTCCAAAATTTTTTGTTTTGCCTAATGTTGTGCTTGTATCACACACTTGGTCAGTGCAAATACTATAGTGTAAGTGATTGTTATTTGTTAAGGGTTTGTTTTACAACTTCTGAATATTAATACAATTTTGAATGAAAAAAAAAGAAAAATTTGTCCATAATATAAATCCTGGGGGTGAATCTAGGACCTCTCTAATTGGGATTCAGAGTCATCTCATTATCTGTCAAATGTCTACAAATTTATTTAAAATTCAGGCAAATTCATTAACTGGGTCCGTGTGTCTCTTTTTGCTAAGGGTATGTATAGTAATAGGAACAAGTGTAGAAAATCAGAACTACTTACATCAATATTAAAGAAATAAGAAGATACAATATAAGCCAATGCAATATAAGGTAATTGTTTGATACGTCTTATACAGTTATCATACACTGGTATATGTACATCATTTGTTATATGTAACATATCATGATATGTTCTATACTTGAAATAGGGTCCTGAAATAAACATTTAGAGATTATATATCAGAATATCAGATTGTATAAGTTAATAACAGAACATAATTTTTATTTGACAAAATCACTTTATATAGTCATAAAATCTGTGTACACATCTTATAATAATTATTCTAAAGAAGAATAGAAGGCCACTGCATCCCGTCCATTTATCTCCTGTCTGTCTTTTTTTACTCCTTCCATTGCAAAAATAGTTACTTTGAAACATCAACTACCAGGGACACCATAGACAAACTTGTTTCTGAAGCACTGGCTTTATACTTGCAGTCAATAAGATCTCTGAGTAATTATGTAACCTTAGAGTATGTTGCACGTGTTTATTACTTACACAAATGTTTCTTGAAAATTATGAACAATGATTATGCCAAATAGATAACAAAAATCTAGTTTTGTCATTTGAAGTTGAAAACCTCAGAATTATGGAAACCTCAGAAAACCAAACTTTTTGTTCAGTCTGAATGGTGTTCAGTTTTTCAAGGTTTGACTGTACCAAAGAGACAGACTTTTAAGTACATTGTTTACTAAATATCTGTCAATTACTATCATTAAAGTGTTACCTGTAAATAATCCAATATAACATAATGAATAATGTATTATATCTATAAATGATGGTTTGATCTGAAAGTTTTGTTTCAGTTCAACAGCCTCATCACTGTCAGTATCTCTTCTCTTCAGACAACTTTTATCATGAACTTCAAATGCAACACCTATCATCTAGAAAAATAAAATATATCTTAATAATCTGAGGAGAATAACCTTTAACAATTTGAGAAAAATCTCTAATTACATAATAAATCATTATTTAGTAACTTGACTTGTAAGTTAAGTGATTGTCTATCAGTAGTTACATTACTACTTTACCAGCTAGTGATTTTACATAACTAATTCACCACATAATAAATATGTTTATCATTTAGTTATTTGATGGCAAAAATTTCCCACTTAAGATTTCAAATTTTGTCTACATGTTAGTTAAAACAAATTTTATTGATACCATATAAACACAATACAATATAATTTATACAAATTTCAAAGAGGTCTGCCAAAAAGATAGCAACAACTTAGTTTTAGAATTAACAAGTCTTCATATAATGTTACTAAACCAAAAATATTATATTCTAAGTACATTAACTACTGATATGTTGAACTGGTCTAATAATAAAACATAATAAAAGGAGGTTACCTACCCGGAGAGTATTGAAAAGTTGTAATGCATTTGTAACAGGATGAGGTCTAGAGAAACCAAACAAATGAGCTGCTCTGAAGAATGCAAGATAACTAAAACACCATATAAAACTAGCAATATGACATTTTCTGAAAGAAAAAAAAGATTATGTACATATAAAACCTACTTAAACTTTTCAAGTAGATAAAAATCTTACAACTAAGACTAAGTACCAAATAGAGGACTAGGCAACTGAAAATTACGACACTTTATCCAATGAAAACTAAAACCAACTAAGACTGAAAGAGACAACTCAAATGTGCCTGGCTAGCTCAGTCAGTAATGCACAAGTCTACTGTTCAAGTGGTTGTAGGTTCAATTCCCAGACAGGTCATACTTTTGTGTAGCTTGGTCATGAAATAATTTCTACAGCAATATCTCTCCAATCACTGATTCTAAACATCGTGGTGATTGTAGGGTATTGATTCCAACAATATTGATGTATCGCCGATATTCTTTTTATCAATAATTGATATGCATTTTGAAATATTGATAATAAAGCCTATATAGGTAAAATAAAATACAAGTGTCAAAATTTGCAAGACCAATCTTCTATCGTGAGTGGAGACAGGTGTACTGTCATAATATGAACAAATAGGTAAAAACATTCATGATTGAATGCACCCTGATTGACAAAATAGCCCTATTCCACTCATGGTTCATTTTTTGCCTTTCTGTAGTCAGAGTCATGACAAATATACATCTATTATGAGTTTATGACAACATAAATGGTCTGTATAGTACTGCAGTGAATGTATCAATACGTACTGATACGTATTGATGTATAATTGACATACATTTCTTGATATAGGAATATCATAGATATGCTTTGAGCCTAATCAATGACAGCTTTACTTCCTGCAGCCTTGGGGTTATCCCTTTGGCAGTGGCTAGAGTTACGGTACCGTAACTCTAGACCCAGGTTCTAGAGTTACAGAAGTTCCGTAACTGTAGACAGCCTGTCAGGGTTGTCTAGAGTTACGGAAGTCAAATAACATGCGTATGTTTGAACTTTTAACATCGAAAAACTTGTTTGTATTCATTATTACTCGAAATAAACAAATATTTACCGATGTGACTTATCCAATTGTTTTTCCATGCCATTTTGGATATGACTAATAAACTTACCGGATGTTAAACATACGGCGATATGACGTTGTCGTCTTCAAAGTGTCACATACTTAGTTTACTTTTCAAGAGCGATTTGTTATATAGGGTTGGATTATAATTTGGACCGAATATGCGATTTTTTTACTGGATAACTGCCGAGTTTTTCAAATTGCTGACTTTTGGTTATGAATATGAATGGGCATTTTTTAACAAGATCGTTTATATTTTCGTTAAAATTTTAAAGATTTGATGAGGAATGACAAGGTGGATTTTTTTACAAAAACATCGACTTTCTAACTATTCATTTAACGTTTTCCCCCAAGTACTAAGCTCTTTTTATCAAGCTAAATTCCCATTTTTGTTCACGAAATTTAAGTCAATTGAACGTTCGAAAATGCCAACTTTCTTACCAGACACTTGCAAATTATTCACAATTAAAATTACTCAAAGAATCGTCTATTTCCTATAAATATTTCCATTAAATTCCGTACAAAATTATACATATTCAGTCCAAATTATAATCACACTCAATAACTTATCGCTCAAGTAAACTTATTATGTGACACTTTGAAGACGACAAAGACATATCGCCGTATATTAAACATCCGGTTAGTTTATTAGTCATATCCAAATGGCGGGTGTAATAACAATTAAATAAGTCACGTCGGTAAATATTTTGTTTATTTCGAGTAATATTGAATATAAACAAGTTTTGCGTTGTTAATAAGTTGAAACATACACATGTTATTTGATTTCCGTAATTTTAGCCAACCCTGGAAGGCTTGTCTACAATAACAGAACTTCCGTAACTCTAGAACCTGGGTCTAGAGTTACGGTACCGTAACTCTAGCCACTGCCTATCCCTTTAGTGACTCGGTTGAGTGTCTTGTCTACCATCTGGGAGAACCAGGTTCAATTCCCAGTCAGGTCATATAGTTTTTGTGCTCCCAATTTTCATTAACATGTAGGGCAGATGTCAGTCACTTATCGTACTTTACTTCAAATGTGTGCCTAGTAACTCTAGCCTGGCCTCGCCTTATAAGCAAGGGATTGTAGGCAAGGGATTGGTCATCTCAGTGAATGACAAGTCACAAGGCAAGTAAGTATAGTGCACATTTCAACACTTTGTAAAACAACTGTCATATCTTAATAAACACTTCATTATGATATAATTGATACTGTACTGTACATCAGATAATGAATCTTCAAAAACTTACTTTGGACTCAACACAGAAATCAACACACAGTTGACAACAGTGACTATCAGGGGATGTAGAATTTCTTTCTGACAGGCAAATGTAATCAAACCTAAACCAATTATTGATGAGAGATATTTCCTAGAATCTGGACCAGGGGCATATCTTATCAAAGGTCCTGATCCTACTGAAACGATTAGTAAAATCGCGTAAACTAAATCGTCCGACATTATGATAATACAGGGATAAAATGCAAACACTTCCGCATATTATAGGAAATAGTAATGAATAGTCTTCAGAAATAGTAGTGAATAGTTTACATAGGTGCGCCGCACGGGTGACAAGTCTATACCATAGTGTATTGACTATGTACCATAATTATCTCCCTTTGTGGTCCGTAGAACCCAAATGACGTAAAAAAACTAGAGAAACTCAAAAATACTTAAACGTCCAAATTCAAAGCATATACATGTACATTCTTTATGGCTATAAATTGAATACAGATTGATTAAACTTTGTGACCATTTTTGCCGCAAAATAAAACTGCTCTCAATGATCAAAACCAGGGGATCTTAGATATATATATATATGTCTCTGTCAAAACTAAGTGTGGAAAATGTGCAAATTTTGAGTTATGATGTTTACTTACTTGCTTGTACATGCAGGTGAACGCCGTTTATGAATAATTATCCATAGAAACCAGGGGCGGATCCAGAATATTATTCAAGGGGGGGGGGGGTCCGAGTTTTTCTAGGGGGGGGGGGGGTCCGAACTTCGAACCACAACCATATTATACACATTTTGCAGAAAAGATGGAACATATTAATAATAAAAACTACATAACCATTAAATCTATGTTAATAACCGAGAAAAATTGCTTCATGCTACTTAAAAAAATTACAGTCAAGAAGTACACTAACGGACAGGTACATTCCAAATTCTAAGGGGGGGGGTCCGGACCCCCCTGACCCCCTCGCTGGATCCGGCTATGAAAACATTAGGTTTGTGTGGGCGGTTTTCTGAAAGTAGGCTAGCTACTTTCTATTAATATTTTGGCTCCGTACAGAGACATAGATCTTATTTACATTGTACATGTATGTGTCTTTGGTTTATTGATTGTCTTCGTTTATTTTCAATATTTAACTGTTGCTGTATAAGCGATATTGGTTGGTGTGTTTAAATTACAATTAAATGACCCCACTCAATAGATATGATTGGCCAGGACGGGGATTTTATATAATATAATGTAATATAAAATCCCTGATATAACAAACAATCCCTGGCTAGGACGTATATTAACGTTGTATTTACCGGGACTGTTTTCCTTCCAAACGGTCCTACAATGCGGGAATTTTACCAGGGGTTTACTATTCGTATAAAAGCATGTACGTCAAAATATTTGCTATTCCCTGGGGATGGCGTTACATGTAATGTCTGGCGCATGATATACATACAATTTATTATGATTCTTTTAAGTTCATTCCAGTAAATGCGTTAATTTTAATCAACTTCTCTTACGAACATTGTATATAAGCATGTAGGTGCTTCTAAACCCAACGATTACCAGTAATGAGAATTTACTGTACATGAAAACAAGTATTTTCCATTGATCTATTTGTTTTCAGAAATTTGCACCGTTGTGAAATGGTATCATGGTTTATAGAGACGATTTTGCATGTTTTCATGTCATATTATTATTTCATTTCAGCTATGTTTTCATCTCATTGACTTGCAGAGATCGAGTCCTGACATCTTGATAACTTCTGGGTACGAGAATGGTGGAAATATCGTCTGTAATTGATATTTAGAAAAAAGACGTTTACAAAATCTCATATAGATTAAATTGAATGAAACTCAAACAAGAAAACATATATACATTGTAAGTACTTTATTAATTAACATAAACGATAACTTGAGACAAGCATTTTGGTGCTCAGTTTTGATTATAGAATAATTCTCATTGCATGGCAGGTGTCGTAACATTTTGTGCACTATGGCTGAGTAACAAATACAAATAGCCAACAAGCCATTAAGTGCTACACATTCATTTTACTATGAATATATGCACTTTATTTTCCAATTAAAAGAAAGAATACATATATAAATTACATGATATTAGAATAGTACAAAATACAAAAATATTATTTTAAATATTACATGAAAAAATAGGTACATGCATTTCTATTATGTATTACAATGATATCAAGAACTTAATGCATACATTTTATAAAAGACTGTACAATGAAGATAAGGATATAAATCATATGATTTATGAAATATATTACAGAACAGAACAGAACAGAACAGAACAGAACAGAACAGAACAGAACAGAACTTACTTTTATTCAACTTATACAAGATGTACATCGTTACAACATGTACAAATACATACATTTAGACACAAATACAATTCAAACAAATAATACAAGTATATATACAAACAATTGACAAAATTAAACATTTTTGACAGAAACGTACTACAAATGGATATTATTCATGAGGATAAAAACAAAACTGCATTATCGACCTATTATTGAATTTCTTCTAGCTATTACGCGCTAAACTATCACTAATAATACACAACTACACAAAGAAAACATATACAGAATAAATTACGATTCATAATCAAATGCATGTACAGTATGTGCAAATAAACAAACGAAATGACAGGAACATTTCCAAATGTGTTTTAATACTGAAGGTTTATTTGGTTAAACTACTTTGATACAGTCATCAACATGTACATAAATGAATAATGGATGGACCACGATTACATATTATTCTCGTTGATTACTGTCAATTTTTCTACCAGATGTATGTATGTTAACATTCTTTTCAGGATCACGGAACCATTTACCATCTAAACTTGTCTCCTTACAACTAAGTATAGCACTATTAGGTACCTGAAAACAAATGTATGTACATTTTTATAAGTACGACATTCCCACAGTGGCAATACCACGTACATCACAAATGCTATGATTTGAAAAAGAACGTAAAAATCCTCCTCGACTCAGAGTTTTAAAGAGCTGTAAGTCGTTTAATTCTTGTCAGATTTCCATGATACATAGGCGAGGCTAAGCAGAAAAGTGAATACTTTTTTGCTGCTCATTAAATTGCAAACGCTTGTTTCATATATAATTATATTCAAAATAGAACAATGACTTGTCACTATAGCGGTTTTCCAGGGCGTTTGCAAAAGCATTAAACTGGCTTTGGAGATGTAATGCGTATCTAAGATACATACATTTTATAATCGTTAGCTGATCAACTAGTTAATGCTGACTTATAAATTGCTCAAATGACTCGTTGTTTCTTTCTAATAAGTAAATATTAATTCGTTTATACTAAAAATATTTTTTCCTAGGATTTCTGGGGGATTTACAAGTTGAATAAGCATTGATTTGTCAGATTCTAGACAATACCTTTATTAATGGTGTATATCTTGGATGATGATGTTCTATAGTAGGATTATTATCAGCTCTGTTATAAGCACAAAGAAACGCCCATCTTCTTTTGGTACTAATGTTAGCACCGCTACTATGTAATAAGTTACAATGAAAGAATAAGGCATCACCTGAAGTATCATGAAAATATGAAAATACTGCGTTATCGAACTAATAAATAATAAAATAGTTTTGAGATTAGCTCCAAATCCTCTGAACAAAAATCAATCCGGCGGTAACTAAGTGCAAAAATTATCATCAATTTACAAATGCAATTAATGATAATATAATCCAAGGACTGAGGCCGTTTATTTTCATTTTTTTTTATTTTGATATATGATCATACTGGACGCCATCTTGGATTTCACATAGCCTTGCTATGCTATAACAATAATAATGTCACATTCCAAAAACTGTATTTAATGTAAAACAACATTTCTGGCAAGGCAATGTAAAATCCAAGATCTTCTTCTTCCATTTACTGCGCAATATCTCTCTCTTGGGTATATTGTCGCACAGGTGGCCGCCAAAATATCTGGAAAAGATATTTTGTAAAGTTTTGGGTCTAAATTATTCATTTTCCACGCAGACATCCTAAAATTGTCAAAAACCAGGACATGCCACGAAATTGAAACTAAACGGGCTCAGCTCTTGGGCTAATTATAATAACTTTACAAATAAAGTTAGTCACATTATCAAACTATGGAATTACAGATATTACCAAATTAGGCCTCTTCAAGTAAGCAGCATGGATATTTATATTAACAAAATATAAAAACTATACCTGGATTCATCTCGACATAATCATGTTGACATATCTTCCTTATTTCTTCAACACGTTCTAAATCAGCTCCTTGTTGACCTCCAACTCTAACATGATCCACTCGACCACAGCGGTTAGATCCTTTAAGTATCTGTGAGTTGAGAGATGTTTATCAAGACTGTAGTTCTCTTGTTAGATCATTATGATATAATATTAGTGAAATAATATATAAACATACCAAAAGCAATTAAAGATATCAATTATTGAAAGCCAATTATAAATTTATTAAGTTCACTTATGACAGAACATACTCGTGCTGCCTCAAAAGAGGTTTCTCTGATCAGCCTCAGGGTTGATTTTCTTTTACTTAAAAAAACAACAACATTATTTACGTTGAAAATTTATCTTACTTTTCGATTCTTAATTTAGCTATTTATGAACACTTGTACTAGCTAAGGACATATGGTCGATTCTATTAATACTTCTAAAGGTGAAAACATCAGAGGAGAATGTTTCGAAGATGAAACTGAAAGAAGCCATGGAAATCAAAGTACACACGCCATCTTTGAAAGGAGTCTATGACCTGAAGCCACTACTTGGTTTATAATAATCTCCTCGTATCACGTGACCATTCTCTGGTCATGTGATCAAATAAGTATGCTGAACAAAAGGGTGAGGTGAAGTCCTCACATGAATCAATAGGCCGAAGTCTGATAAAATACTAGTGAAAATGTATTCGGAATTATAGTGAAAATTGTTTATAATAAAATTTAGTCGTACTATTGATAATTTTGCCCCTTACCAGGCATATCATGATGAATCCGGGGTAGTGCTAAAGAACATTTTAGATCAAGAACAATCAAGTTTACGACGTCAAGGCCTATTCAGAGACCATGAAGAGGACTACTGACCGCCGCAATACAACTGAAAAATGTTGAAATGTGGCACAAAGCACCACACACATAACATCCCATTTCAAAGGTCAAGCTGCACAACCTATACATACATACATGTGACAATAGTATTTACCTCAAGACAGCTGTTCTCTTTAGTACATTTATCTATTGCTATAAATACAGTCATCATGTTTGGAAATAAACAACCATTTTTATACCAATACCTTTAAGAAAACATAATGGTTCGACTGTAACTACAATGTATACATATATGTATATGTAGGCCTACATAAATATGTATATTTCGAGGGTTGTCCGCAAGACTGTAGTAACTGACTCAATTATGCAATGCACTTATTACTGTCTTGCGGGCAACACCCGTTTTGTAAGCACGCCATCGGATATATCGGGTTCGATTCGCAGTCGTGACAGGTTATTTCCTTCCATAAAAATCCCAATGTAGACGTCGATAAGTACTTAGTCCAGTTAATATGGGCCATCCATAGAACCATTGTGGTAGCTCGAGCAAATGCTAGAAAACTGAGAGTGGACTCTTTATTACTATAATGCGTTTTAATCTCATACTGCGTCAGAAGAACTATATAAATCATTGAAGCCACCAATATTTATTTATATACAGAATAAGTGTTCTTATAGTTAAAGTTACTGTTGGTGCCTTATTGCCCAAAGACTTGTTACACATGCAAATATAGATGGGCACTAATTGTGGTGTTAAAATCAACTTCCAGTGTATCATCGGGTATTTTATATTGCTAATTGTCTCACTGACCTCATTAATAAAATTAAAAACATTGTATTTAACAATCCTTTAAGTAAGCACAAGGCGCCTGTACATATTATTACAATTATTTTAAATGTATGATACAAAATGGTGCTAAACTCGCGTTTATGTGCGTTCAAGTAGTAGTAACCACTGGCCAACATTCCTGTATTTTGTAATTAAGTTATATCATGACATTCTGAACCCCTCTCTCTACAATAAATTAAAATCATGTGAATGATCGAACTATCCAGAGTTATTACCCCTCGATCATATTACACATTACATGTAGGCCTAAGTCTAGAAAGATTGTAACTACAAAAATACTATATACCCATAATCTTGATGCCAAGAAAATTGTCCACCAATTTTTGCTGGTTTTGTCATCAATTTAGTATGATAATGATATACCTCTCCACCAAGTAACTGAAACAAAGTCCATGGATTCACATATAACTAATAAGCATGCATTTATAGTTGAATTCTCATGATGTCGCGTTCAATACTGACATCAACATGTCACAATGAATGAGATTTTGGGGCTTATTCATGCTGTTGTACATTTTTGATATTCTCAATGTCTAAGGAATAAATTCTACTAATTTGAGAATGATATCTCTAAATTGGCAATTTTATGCCAGAGTTTATGTGTGCTGGCGTTGACTGGTTTTATGCATTCTATAAGCAGTTTCTTTACCACAATGTTTTCAAAGACAATATCTTGTACGAGTATAGTACAACTATTTCCATATGCCATCCTCGCGATTCAGTATCTTAATAATAACTTTAAGTGTTCTGTGATATAGTATTTTTAAATTGACACCAGTATAAGGAACGTTAGTCTGTTATTTTCCCTTGTGTATTCATCAAATAGGCAGGTACAATCAGTTGGATTACTCAGATTTTACCATTACTTTTCAATGCCATCTTGCCACAATTAATCATAAACATTTTGTGTAAAACCTTTAATTTGTTTGAAAAAAAAGCTAAATGTTGTTTGGGTGAAGGACTTTCTAAATTTCATCACTCCTGTAAATATCTTAATTAACAAGAAGTAGATTTGATGATGTTTTTCATTATTCTAACATAAGACAGATAGAATCTTAGGATTCCATAGCACCTACTTGCTAATTGGTTTGCTTCAGACTTCATCAAGGAACAAAAGTGACAAATATCGCTCACTGAACGCGATGTCCATAGATCATGTTTATGTAGCATTATATATCGAAAAATCACCACAAAATTGATCTGCATCTATCTTAATTTACATCATAGTTTGATTAGTTTTTGCGCCAATAAATAAATAAGTAACCCAGAGAAAACACTTGTCTGTAAATCGCAGGGATGACATTTTAAGTAAATGCGTATTGTGGGGATTACTATTTTGCCATAATAGACATTTACAACCTAATCCGAAATGGAAAAATTAATCTACAATCGTATGAGGGCTAATCTCAAACTAGTTCAGGAATTTCATTCAATATTATTTTGACCTCAAATCGCGTAAAATATATAAACTGATGAAGATCCATAGCAGTCTATATAATCAACATTTTTAGCAAAACTTACATCAGTTACATAAGCGAAGACTTATCTCGGTAAGGGCTCCCTTATTCAGAAACAGATTTTAATAAATCTCCAATGTACTTTCTTATAATCTGGGTAGCATATCATCAAAAATCTTACGGCAGTTTAACAAAACAATATAGAAAGATTTACGACTAAAATTAGTCGTAAGATGTTTGATAATATGGGCCCATGGATTACCACAATGTATGTTGTTGTGTATTTACATTCTACCAATCATGTTGTACTACTGTTAAACGTGCTGATAAGCCACGCCTTCTGTAAAAATGTACTCTGGTCATTTTATATAGTATTAAACTAGCCACTATAGCATACAGTATTCTCTTATTATATGAACCCAAGACATAATAAACTGGCGACGAGGATTTTCAAGTGATATTATATTTCGGAAGCTTTACCTAATAACATTTAACTTTATAACGTGTAAACTTTGGATATAAAATCATGGCATCATTTATTGGGAATGTGTGTGCATATGACAGTAATGTAGAATCATGGTCATCGTACCAGGAACGCATTGAACAATTTTTCATTGTGAATGGCATTGCTGATGAAAAGAAGGTGGCTGGACTTTTGACCATACTTGGTGAAAAAAAACGTACGAACTCTTGAGAAACCTATGTGCACCGAGAAAACTGTCGGATTTATCGTTTGAGGTTTTATGTGGACATTTAAATTCACATTTTTGTCCTAAACCACTAGTGATAGCTGAATGTTTTCGATTTCATCAAAGAAATCAAATGGTGGGAGAGAATGTTCAAGATTTCTTGGCTGCTTTAAGGAAGTTATCTGAACATTGTCAGTTTCAAGCAAGTCTGGAAGATTCCTTACGTGACAGATTTGTTTGTGGTCTTCGTGAAGAGTCCATACAAAGGAAGTTGTTGTCGACAGTTGATTTGACCCTTCAACGGTCAATCCAGATTGCAACAGCCATGGAGACAGCAAGTAAAGATGCAGCTGAACTGCAATCTTCAGCAGCAGGGGTAGCTGTCAACCGAGTTGAAAATAAAGGGTCAAAAGAAAAGTCTCGTGGTAAAAAGACCGCGGGGAAATCATGTTTTCACTGTGGAAGATCAAACCACGTGGCAGATAAGTGCAGATTTAAAGATGTTGTGTGTTTTAACTGCAACACTAAGGGACATATAAAAAAGGTATGTTCGAGGATCGTTAAGACAGTGAACAATGATGAAGGGGTAATGATTGTTAACACAGTCAAAAAGGTTAACAACAGGAAAATTATGGTTTCACCTATAATTGACAGTAAACAGGTAGCAATGGAGGTAGATACTGGCTCAGCAGTGTCGCTGATGTCTAGCGATGATTTTCATCAGATTTTCGGACATAGGAAGTTGAATCCAGCAGATTCTATCCTGAAAACCTATTCAGGAGAAATCATTCTACAAGACGGTACAGTCAACGTAAATGTGTGTTACAATGGACAATCAAAGAAGTTGAAACTTTGCATTGTGAAAGGTAACAGGCCAGCACTTTTTGGCAGAGACTTGCTCAGTCACATAAGGCTTGACTGGGATAAGATTGTGTCTGTAAATTCTGTGACAGACGACAGTGTGAAAGCTCGTTTGGATAAGTTACTGTCAAGCTATAAGTCTGTGTTTGGAGATGGTATTGGGTGTGTTAAAGATGTAAAAGCCAAATTGATCTTGAAGGAAAACGCGTGCCCCAAGTTTCTAAAAGCAAGATCTGTGCCATTTTCAATAAGGTCAAAAATCGAAAAGGAGCTAGACAACTTGGAATCACAGGGAATTATTTCCAAGGTTAATTGTAGTGAATGGGCTATGCCCATTGTGCCTGTAGTGAAATCCAACGGTGATGTAAGGATATGTGGAGATTTTAAAGTGTCAGTGATAAATATCCACTTCCTAAGATTGACGATATTTTTGCTAATCTGTCAAATGGGCAAAATACAGCAAGTTGGATTTAAGACAAGCTTACCTACAGATGGAAGTCCAACAGGAAAGTAAGGAATTGTTGACAATTAACACTCATAGGGGATTATATAGGTACAATAGACTATTGTATGGAATTGCTTCTGCCCCTAGTATATGTCAGCGTACCATGGACATGATACTTCAAGGACTGCCTGGAGTGCAATGTATTCTTGATGATATGATTATAACAGGTTCCAATGACTGTGAACATTTGGATAATCTAGAAAAGGTTTTATGTAGACTCTCAGATTATGGTGTTAAAGTAAACAAAGACAAATGCATGTTCTTAGAATCTAGAATTAAGTTTTGTGGTCATGAGATTGATAAAAATGGATTATGGAAATGCACCGATAAGGTGGAAGCTGTGTTGAAGACACCGCCACCACAAGATGTCTCTTCCTTAAGAGGGTATCTGGGTGTTCTGAATTATTACCATAAGTTTTTACCCGATCTCGCGACTGTTACGAAACCATTGAATGCCTTGCTTGAGAAAAATAGCACTTTCAAGTGGTCTAAAGAATGTCAAAACGCGTTCGAAAATTCTAAGAAATTATTAACATCTGAACCTGTTCTTACTCATTACAATCCAGAACTTCCTGTTAGACTGGCAACCGATGCCTCGCCATATGGTATTTCCGGCATATTATCTCATGTTATGCCCGATGGCTCCGAGAAGCCAATTGCGTTTGCATCAAGGTCTTTGTCTAAAGCAGAGCGCAATTATGCACAAATACAAAGGGAGGCTACCGCTATTTATTGGGCTGTTAAGAAATTTTATCAGTATTTGTTCGGTAAGAAATTCACATTGGTTACTGACTGTCAACCTCTGTTGTCAATATTTAGCCCTTCTAAAGGTACACCAGCTACGACAGCTGCTCGTATACAACGTAATGCATTTTTTAATGAGCTCTCTATTCACTCTCAGCTGGATGTTTAATGTGGGGAATTCATTAGAGTAATAATACCCGTGAAACTTCGCGAGCGTGTCTTAGATTTATTGCATGCTAGCCATCCAGGAATTGTCAAAATGAAAATGTTGGCACGTAGTTATGTCTGGTGGCCAGGTATTGATTCGGACATTGAGCATTATGGTCAAAAGATGTTCATCATGTCAAATGCAGTCTAAGTCGCCTGCTCAAGTTCACTTACACCCATGGGAATGGCCAATATCTAGTTGGGAATGAATTCATGTTGATTTTGTAGGGCCATTTTTAGGTTTTATGTTCCTTGTAATTGTAGATGCTCACTCAAAGTGGCCCGAAGTAATTAAAATGAAATCAACAACTGCTAGCAATACAATTAATGAAATACGGAATTCATTTGCTAGGTATGGCATTCCTAAACAAGTGATAATGGTCCCCAATTCAGTTGTGAAGAATGGTCAAGGTTCATGAATTTGAATGGAATTTGTCATATTAGAACGGCAGTGGCCAAGCCATCAACAAATGGGTTAGTTGAAAGGTTTAACGGTACTTTCAAGTCCGCTATGCGTGCAATGAGTAGTTGTATAGATTTGAACTTGAAAATGAATGTTTTCTTGCTCGGATATCGAAACACTCCACATTGCACGACTGGAGAAACGCCTGCGAAATTATTTTTCGGTCGTTATTTGCGTACTACATTAGATTTAATTAAACCGGATATGCAGAAACATGTCACTGACTCGCAAATGAAAAATGCATTCTCTAAGAATAGTAAATGTAGAGAATTTGAGCTAGGACAAAACGTTTTAGTTAGAGATTATAGGCCGACTTCAAAGGAAAAATGGATTTAAGGATGTATTGTTTCTCGTGACGGACAGTTGTTATATAAAGTAGATATAGGTAACGGCATTACCTGGAAGAGACACGTGGATCAAATTCGTAGTACTGAAATTAAGTCAGGATTTAATAATGAATCGCAAACTTTAATTGAACCCCAAATCCTCTCAGATGAGATTAGGATAGATTATGATCAAATTGATTTCAATAAAACTTCCACTGTGCCGACAACTGACCAGTCTGTTTTACTAAGGGAAAGTAATACTCCCTCTGTCGTAAATTCTCAGACACCTGCCAGAAGGTACCCATTAAGGGATAGATACCGCCACAACGTCTTGAGTATCAATAAATACTCGTACATCCCTGTCAAAATGAACTGACTTGAATTGGCGTGGGAAATAAATGAATGACCTCTCTGAGGTGTATTAAATCCTCATGGTGAAATTACAATTATGTGCTAATGCAATGCTACATTAATTTTCACTGTAACTTTATTGCTTGGAATGTTGTATTATTTATTGCTCCAAGATTGATGATCGTAAATGTTCTCAGTTTCAGGTCATGAATTTAATAGGGGAGAATTGTTGTGTATTTACATTCTACCAATCATGTTGTACTACTGTTAAACGTGCTGATAAGCCACGCCTTCTGTATAGTATTTGTAACATGTACTCTGGTCATTTTATATAGTATTAAACTAGCCACTATAGCATACAGTATTCTCTTATTATATGAACCCAAGACATAATATATGTGACATAGATATATAGCCGATATTTTCCGAATATGATAAACGAAAATTGCCGAAGAATGTTTTTTTTATTCAGACCCATGTTCATAATGATTGTTAAATTTCTAACCACTGAAAATATATTATCAGATGGTTTTGAAATTTGCGTATTTAAGGATGTTAAAATGTGGTTATTCACTCAACTGACATACACGGACGCTTTATAAGTTCAATTATGATTTTTAAGTATTTTATTGTACAAAAATAGCTGCAAATAATAGGACACACTCCCTGTCTTTTGAATACAGAATGTATTTTTCAAAGGGTAAAATATATTTCAATGTTAAATTTAAATCATTGACCAGTATGACTTACCATTTTGGATAAAAAAATGAAAGTTAATTTGGAATAATTACTTAAATTTATACTCACAATTCAAGTTGCCTTTGTAAGAGAATGAACATTTTTCAATCATAATGATTTCGTGAGAAACTCAAGGCAAATTGAATTAATATCCTAAGCTAAATTAAAAGTTTTGAAAGGGCGTTTAATACTATCAAACATTTAAATAATTAGACGTAAGGGGAAAAACAGGTAGTGCGCCATGATCGTGCGACCTTATGCACGACTCATGCAGGTTGTTCGTTTTCTCACGAAAACAAACGGAAATGACAGCGTTAGCACAACTCTCAGCAAAACATCAACAGCTCTGGTAACCATGCCTTATTTCCCTTCTCAATATGAAAAAGGAATGACGTGGTGTTTAGGAACAACCAGAGCCATAAAATGCTTCACCAAAAGATGGCAAACGCTTGGCTATGTGTATGACATTAAGTCAAAATAACAATCGTTCCATGGAAAAGTGTCACAATTTGTACTACAAATAAAACACTAACCTACCGGTTTAATAATTTCGACTATTAACATGTCTATTAAATCCAATTTGATTTTAATGCATGTAAATTTTAAGATGGCATGTTCTGTGTTAATAATTTTACAACCTACACAAGTTTTGTGCCAATTAAGGACTTTTAAAAATATCAAACTATATCAATATTTTAAAATTATAAGACACATTCAAATTTCTTACGTATTCCCTCTTATATTTTATACAGTATATAAATTTTAAACATATTATTGTATTTATAGCCTGAAGGCATTCAATTGAAATATATACAAAAGAGTAATCTACTCGTATAAATTTATATGCAAGGGAGACAACCCGATCTGGGATACAAAACACCACGGTTGCTTCCCGTTGCATTTGGAGGAGTAAATAATTATATTATATACATATTCGATTTTAATCGTCTGAAATAAGAGATGAAACAATTTAAAAGTTCAGACGCAGGATTTAGGCACATAAACGGAATAGCTAGGCATAGTTTGTGACTTATAAAATAATGTTCTAGCATACAGCAATACTTTCGAAACAACTTTAGCATATTATTTAAAGATCTAGTTAAAATGGAAATCGCATAATGATATGTTTCCAGGACACTGTAACACTGAGGATTCATGATCGGCTGGGGCGGATCAATGATTTCCTGACAGAGGATCCGACAATACGAATTCAGGGTCATGCCCCTCAGTTCTATAACAAATTAAACAACTAAAAAGGCTATGGGTGGTCGTCACGTAGTAAAAACAGTTTATACAATGTATACACACATAATTATTCTAGACTCAGAGAACATTGAGATGTTGTCGTAAGTAAATAGTGGAATCTCTATGTCTTTCTGAGTCAGTGTTTTTTTTCGGCGCAACGGTCTGAGCCAACTTTTGATCTATATTTTAACCAATAAAATTTGCTCTACCATTCCCGTTTGTCCAATGAAATTCTCTTCCGGTATCATTTATGAATATCTAACGTCGAACTGGTTCGATGTTCAACTTCAGTTTGATATTCACACATTATGCAAATGTCGAACTGGTTTGATGTTCAATATTGAAAATCGAATTTTGAGCTAAGTCACTGGACTTTTGATTTATACATTTGCAGCGGTACGCACCTGGCAGTATGACTATTTATACTTCTAACAAAATGAACCCTGTTAAGCAACGAATAAGGATCAAGACATTTCCTCACGGCTATAGCTCCTTGATTGAGAACGACTAACAGAAACTTGTAATTCAAAATATTAAAAATTGTCGTCAGTTTTGAAGTGTCTTCACGCTTAAGACTGTAGTTCATACGACGTACAAATTTGGACTGTCGTTTCAAACATTTTGGAATGTTGCTTTACTCTATAAAATACTCATACTCTTTGGTCTGTAGTACTAAGAGTGTATACAATGTAAAATGGCAAACACAAACTTATTTATTGCTAGCTGACTCTAGACGGCGTCAATCTTTTTTGAACGTATAATAGTACAATATTACAATAAAACGTACATGTGTACAATAAAACTACGATTCAAACTCTTTCGATATTTTCGTTCGACTTCTCCTTTTTACCGTAATATTTTAGCGTTATCAAGATTTAATAAATTAATGATATATACAACCTGTTGACATGTTCCGGCAACCTTTTCACATCTAGCTACCATACCAGTGACGTCACATCCGGGATGATTCCATAGTATTAACCTTGCATCACGACCTTCATTGTCGGGTAACTAAATAGAATAACATACATATCACATACATGTACTATATTTTAATCTCTCGTATAGCACCGAATTTCTTTCCCCTTTTTCCCAATATACAGACTGTTGTCATCATTTCCATTTCGTGCGAACTTTAAAGAACGCCCTTCTAGAAAGTTTTTTTTTTAAATTAAAAATAAATCATTATTTAAAATAAGAAATTACTTAAATCTTAATTATTTCGATATTATACTCGCGCACGTAATTATTTTGTCTTTTTATTAAGCTTAGAACTACCCACAAACAATTCAGAGGGAATACCGGAGTTAGGATTTCCCGGAAAATATTCACATAAACAGTCTACGAAATGAAAGTCTGTCCAGTTGCCCGGGACAACCACTTTTTCATTCGGACAAATAACAATTTCCGTTGGGCAACCCAAAACCTATAAACAAGATTATAGTGCTTGCTACTTAAATAACCTGTTCGGACAACCACTTTCATTTCCTTATTTCGTAGACTGATAAAGTAAGCAAGCTTTGCTATTTGTCTATTTCCCTTTCCGAACACACTGTTTATTGAATTTTAATTTAAATCCTAAAATATTATAACAACTTAGAGACAAAATATGCATTTTCGAACCAAAAAATGTTGCATTTTTATGCGCCACCAAATCCTTCCTATTTTTGACTGCTTCAAAACTTTGACGGAAAACAAGGACCAAGTTTGCATTCTGTAGTCACGTGACTATAAACCCTGATATTTCCTACCCCCTTTTTGGAAATCTCCTCGATACAAATTAGTAATTAATGTTGATATCTTATAGCTTACTGAATACATATGTTGAGCAAATTGTTCTGTATTAACTGCCTTCTCCACATGCTGTATTTCTTCATTAGAAAATAATCCTCTGGTTAAAAGACGAATATATACAATATACAACATTGTCATGTACAGAAATGTATAGTTTGTACATATTGACCTGAGATAGATTATCAGACAATGATTTTATTTCTCTAAATGATTTCAAATGACATTCTTCTTAATTTACATGAACATATACTTAATTGTTTATTGTAGGAATTAAATACATACAGTAACATACAAACCACTTAAGACGTAAAATAATATACAATGTATAATGTAAAAAGACAACATTAAATATTTGTTTGGTTTCCATCTACAGAATAATCTCTGCAAAGCAGCCCTCTAGAGAAAAATTCCTCCTCACAACAACAGCTATTGATATTTCCCATAGGTGTAATTCTAACTGAATTAACAACTACAGAGCAACAACCTCTGAACAGCAACACACCTTAGTTCCTCCCAGTGCGTGTTGTTCAAGAGAAATTGTAATGTATATGCCAATCGAGTCACCTGCATCACATAGTAAGACAATATCTGTCCCATTCAGGGCTACAACGATTCAATGGAAAGTCGATTCGATGGGATTCGATTTTTCTTTCAATTCGATTGTTTTCGATTCGATTAAAAGTATAGTTTATACCAAATGTCAAGTAATGCATTCATTTGTGGTAAAGACTAGGGCTGCCACGATATACCGGTATATTGCAATACGCAGCTGCAACAATACGTACCGCGGTAGGATTTTAATGAACCGGTATTTAGCGATATATTTTATTTCATTGGAAAATACTTCCCTTCGCGAAATAAAAGTAGTGAATTGTCAGTTTTACCATTGTTCATTCCATCTAACCTGAAGTTGCAAGAATTTAACCGATTGGGGCGCGTCTCAGTCCTAAATGACCATAAATACTTTAATTAATTTATTTATTGGAGTTAACGCCGTGTCAACACAATTTAGGTCATTTTACGGCGTCCAGCGCGCCTAACCTAGCTTTCCTGGACCATTGGCTATAACCAGTACTCACCTACCCTTCCACAAGGCCGGAAACTTCTCCATATTATCTAATCAATGGAGGAAAAGAATCGTCAAATTTTCATGGAAGGGTATAACCTCCCCGGGTGGGATTCGAACCCGCACCCTCGGGCACGAGATTCCAAATCCCAGCGCGCTACCCACAAATACTTAAAGCGGCTAGATTCTATCAGTAGCTGCATATAAGATTTGCTTTTTTCTGTTAAATACAGCAGAGGAACAACGAATCTAAAAGCCTATAATATATCGTGGTACGTATCGCGATACGATGACAGCGTATTGCAATATATCGCGGTACGCTTCTGGCGTATCGTGACAGCCCTACTAAAAACTGACTTGATATTGATAAAAAAAACCCTGTTATTTAAGTTTTTAGCATCTATTTTAGAACAAGATTAATAAAGCAAATGAATTTTCATACTGATTTATTTATCACTAGTTTATCATAAAAATGATTGTAGCTATAAGTCTTAAATCCTTTTAACTTTTATAGACAAGTTAAAGGTCGATATTGAATCGAAAATCGCGGGTTCCAAAATCGAAACCAACTCGGTGCCCTCTCAATCCGTTTACGATATATCGAATCGAATCGTTGCAGTCCTCGTCACTGGTTGAATAGAGCATAAAACAAAGAACACGTGATTTTAATATCTTAATAATTTACCTGACAAGGATAAATCCATTTGTATCAAAATCATTTTTCATTTCGTCGGTTACCTTGAATTCACTTTCGACAAAGTTGTAGTCTGTAAATATGATATGAACGATTCTTTCATACGATATTTGTTTAATTTGAATATTATAAGAGGATTACGGTAAAAATATGATGGAATTTATCGCCAGCTTCCAAGGGATAGTGCTATATAGCCAGCGCTTTGACCTCTTGTATCTCTCTAACACCAAAAGGAATAAGCATGTGATATCAAATTGAGGGTACCAAGGGACGAAATGCAAGCTGATGATATGCTTACATTACTGGCTACTGGAGTTTAATGAAACCATTAAGCAGCATGAACATAATAGCGTTATATGTGCTCTGTAAAACTAAAAACCTGTGTTGTGAGATCTAGGACTGTCCATTGAACGCGATGAAGACAAAGTCTTCCAAATACATATTTTGCCGATTAAAATTTTTTCTACGATCCTTGATTATTAAAGTCACCTTCATGTAGGTGATCTCTCACAGTACCTGTTCAAACATTACTTGCTTTTGTAAGTTATTTGTTTAGGGGTCAAGGACATGCCACTGTTATTGAAATTGAAGTATTTCGGTAGAGGACTTCTGTAAGGCATGGAATAATCACATAGTCATGTTTGGATGATAGGCCTATGTATATAGGAACAGTTATACGTTTGTAGGACTCGTGCTAAGGGATTTAGGATCCCCGTGTTCGAACCCCACTAGGCTCACTGCTAATTTTCCTGAGCAAGAAATTTACATACCCTACTTGTTCCACTAAAAACAGATGTAAATGAATTTTCACATCGGTATGCAATACCTGAGGCTAGCCATAAAGGGCCTGGTTCCCGGGGTTCCGTATGGTCTTAGACGGAATTTTGCCGTAAAGCCTTCTACATTTTATTGCTATATAATCACGGTTACATGTATATCCTGTCCTGGTGTAAAAGCAAGATATATTTACCGTTTTCAGACGGTTCCTTAAATTGCATATGATCAGCAGAGTAAAGTTGAAATCTACTGAATAAATTATTTACATGTACATGTATATGAAATATGTACATCAATTGTTAAATTTTAGTCTTAAATTCTTCTCTGTTGTATTGCTATATTATTGTAAGATTTTTTAAAATATGCTGCCCAGGTCGTGCATATTAATGTATAAAATATATGTCATTTTAGTGATTTAAATATGCCGCTCTGATATTAAACATTAAATTACAAATAACGCATGTAAATTGTATACGATGCTATGTCCATTAGGTTTTTCGGCGCAGCTGTCTAAGCCAACTTTGGACCTATATTTCAACCAATACAATTTGCTCTACCATAGCTGTTGGTCCAATGAAAATCCTTTACGGTATAAAGAAATGGATAAAACACACGACGCCATTGGCTATTTGTGATAAACAGGTGCGTAGCACGTACAGTAGCTGCTGACTATTTTACTCTGTGTATAATGAGTGACTCACTATGCTAATAGATCACACATTCGTCGTGGTACGCCCCTTGCGGTATAACTAAACTGCAAATATGACTCAGCGCACGCTCGGAATGGGTTTTCATTTTGTCATATGTAGGCCGCCATGGAGCATTTCTATCAAATTGTTTTATGTTCGCCAGAAAAGTAACATAAATCGTTTGGTCATTCTGGAAAGAAGCGATTTTTTTAATCGAAAATCCATGGCATTGTTATTAAAAATGTTTTTAATTTTAGAATCGGACAGATTTTCCAAATTGACAAATCAGCGAAGTGGCAATATATTCGGACAAAAATTGTCAGTTGAGACTAAAATTGCAATTTCGGACAAACTAAATGTACATTTGACCTATAGTTAATACATGTACGCCGTGCATGACCAACATTTATACTTCAAACCGTTGAAAATGAACCCAGCAAAGCGCCGAATATCTTTTTAAAGATATTTCTTGTTAAAACTACCTAAACTATAA
This sequence comes from Mactra quadrangularis, assembly GCA_025267735.1. Taxonomy (NCBI): domain Eukaryota; kingdom Metazoa; phylum Mollusca; class Bivalvia; order Venerida; family Mactridae; genus Mactra; species Mactra quadrangularis. The sequence goes on along the minus strand of CM046303.1, from coordinate 57,030,800 downwards.
AATTACTATTATACAGAGTTTAACCCCAAATATTGTTATTTAATGGAAACAACAGTGTTTACAAAAGCATTGTTCACATAAACGAGCTATAAAAGTTTTACCTTTTAAAGACATTGTGCCTTTATTGGTATATTAGCCGTTTGTAATTAAAATCCAATTACACGATCAACATCATAACCATGAATATAGTATCGTGTGTTTATTAATGTTCAATACATGTACATTAACACTGATAAAGATAAATGTATGAGCATGTTTTAATTAAAATGTTTAAGTCCATTATAATGGTGAACTATGTCCCGTACTTTTTAAAATCATTATTTTCTATTTAATTTGTAACCGTTACAATTTCAGTGCTTTAGCAAATTATCGGGACACGGTTTTATTGCTTTCACAATGTTGCTATAAAATTTTGAGAGTTTTTAGAAGAGTTGATATTTAAAGTGAAATATGTGAGGGAGCATCTTTAAGTTATCCTTGCGTATTTATATTATCATTATCTGATAGGACATAGATTAAAGTGTAGGGGCCGAACGATAATGTGATGTTTATAAACAACGATTAGTAGAAAAGTCGAGTCTATCCTATTTAATTTTAGTTTTTATACTAATTTCTTTCAGCTCGATTGTGAAACAAGTTCTTACAACTTAGAGTAATCACTTTTGAGTCCGCTTCCTGGTCCCCAAGTACTGAGCCAGTAGGGTAAAGGTTTTTGCTCAAGGAAACAACGGGGTAGGTTTTGGATGGGATTCGAACCAACGCGGAGCTGACTATCAAATGATTACTATAACGTCTTAACCGTCCTAACCGCTCGGTCACGCCATACTTAATTACTCGGGTGAACGACAATATTCATAATTGTAGAATTAACTTCATAATGACCGGTCACATTTTTATTCTGTTTTGTTATCATTCATTTACTAACAACATAAAACAACATAGAATACATGTTATCCCCTCATCAAACAGCCGTCTTTGTCATTTCAACTATACCTTTTTATTATTGTCAATTATTGTTTTCAAACCTACGCGATGCTAAGCAGAAAAGTATATTATATTTCCTGCGCATCCCATCTCCAACGTCAGTTTCTATATATTTTGCTAACACCTTGGAAAACCTTTTCTTTTCAGTGTGCTACAGTCGCAGGTGGTTGTCCGTTTTTTTAAATAAGAAAATCGTTGGTAGGTTTTCCAGGGTGTTAGCAAAAAGTATAAATCTGGCATCTGAGATGTGATGCGTAGCAAATAGTATACATTTTTCTGCTTAGCATCGATAAGATATGATATAAATCTGACAAGAATTTAAAGATTTACAGCTCTTTAAAACCCTAAGAAGAGGCAGATTTTCACTGTTGTTTTTTTTTAAACCATATCATTTGTAATGCCATAGTTACGTGGTATTGCCATCGCGACTATGGTATCAAGAAAATGCATAAATGCCTAATAATGATGAAAAACCCGCCATTTTGTTTTAATTTGGGTCACGTGTTACGCCACTCTGAGTACATCATAGATGATTGACATATAGCAAACACAGTTTTTTTTTAAATTGTTATTTAGATTAGGAAAATGATAACACAGTCATTCAGGACATTATATGACAAAATAAACATAGTGAATAATGATGATAAGATGTAATTATAATTAACTTTATAATCATCCATCAGTGTAGTAGAATGACTATATGGAAAGACGGGGACCTACAAACACAACGTATAGTCCGTTTTTTCTCAACTGTCAAGGCTTAAATAATTTCACGGTGACTGAATGCATTTTTTGTACTGGCGGCCTAATTGTAATTAAATATATTTCTTGACTAAAACATATCATTCGGCATAAGCATCTTTACTCAATCATAATACACACTTTTGGAAAATCGTGAATGTATCACGACGATAATTTTAACAAACGCATTCAACGTGAAATTATTCATGTTTTGATAGTTGAGAAAAAACGAACTATACCTAATTCGAAAATCAAATTTGTGGCGGTTTCCATCAGTGCGCAGGCGGTACAAACACAGTTGTTGTAATATTGGGATCAAATTCAATCACACTCTCATATTTAAATATTTTATTGTAAAATACAATTTACAAATTACAAAAACGATTCCTGGCAGTAGAGTTTCGGCGGTTTACTTGAGGTAAACTGTTGAGTTAATAAGTTGATAACTATGAATATCGATGCGAGTAGTCTATCTCACGTCTTGATATTTAAACTTTCTACTCTTGTCTTACTTTTATTAGACAGTTTATGTTTTAGATGTAAGATTATTTCTAACACGAGTTGAGCCACTTCTACCATACTAAGTACAGATGCACCTAAAAATAAACCCATGGCACCACCAATATCTGACAGGAACCGTACACCCTGTAATGACAATAAAAATACTACTGAATATAAAATACTTGAGTGCTGCTTTTAAAGTGCAAGTTCCCCGTTTTTTTCTCAGTCGGTAGCGTCTCTGGGGGCGTCTTACTAAACATCTAACTATTTTGAAAAACTTATCGTTCGAATTAGAGGTACAATTTTCGTAGGTTGAAATGAAGAGTACGATGTTTAGTAAGACGCGCCTCCTTGCTTATTGAAACTCATGCAAACAGTTCTTTTACGTCTCGGAATACTTTCAATATGAAGCAATTCTCCATCCTTTTGACTGCTAGTGGTGTTAAGAGCTTAGGTCTTTGAATTAAAGCCTCTATTGGAACAATCAGCAGCCCCGCCTACCTTCGCGCTATGACTTAAATATTTCCGACTGTACGCACAATAAAACAAACGAAACCAAAAGATAGACCATATTTCTTACTTAGTTTGTGGCAATTCCAAAGCCTGTTTTTTGTCTGGTCCATAGCATTTGAAATCAAGGTTTTCTTTTTTGAAATACTATACATCTATTATCAATTGTTTTTCACAGTATAGGACCTGTTACGTAAACAAATCGCTACCTAGCGTCTAGCAATTCAAAGATGGCAACTTCCATTGACAAAGGTTCATAATAGAAACAAATGAAACATATACAAATCAATTATCACAACGCTTATTAACTTTAACTGCTCTGACGAAATCCATGCAATACAGAAAAAAATAAGTCAGTATACTAAAAAAAACCGTTTATAATGGTCGCAGAAATTTTAAAAAGCAGAGGTGTTCCGAATGTTTTCGGCGAGCAAGAAAAATCCTTTCTACGTATCGTAGCGTAGCGATTCAATTTACCACAATGTACTTCGAAGCAGACCATTCCGTAGGAAATCGCTACGTAGCGATACGAAGCGATCGCATTGTGGAACGAACCCATAAGTCCACCACAACTTGATTATGTGTTCTATGGATTTGCTCGCACCTTAATTTTACAAGAAAATATTTTTATTTCCTCGCTCGCTCATAAAAATTTGTTCAATCCATTATATAAAGCAATTGAATTAAGGTTTTCCCCAAAAAATCCGTAGAACACATGATCAATTTGGTGTGGCCTAATACTTATATTTCAACATACCTCATACAATGGTTCCTCAGATATTTGCTCATAATTCAAATCTTCAAAATATATTAATGCACGAACAAAATTATTTCTGAGCCTGAAAAAGTAAACTAAAAGTTAAAAAATGTTGCAGAACTGCTGCACTAATGTTAAATAAAAGTGTGTCTTCTAATTCCAACAAATTTGTTTCAACTACCATTTGCCGTAAGTATATAAGAAGGCAGGTTACAAATAAACTCTACTGTGATTGTTTTACCTATGTTACTGGTTTTCTGTTACTTACAAATTTATACACACTTTACGCACTATATTCAACGACTTCTGCATAAAACAGTGCTTTTGGTCATAGAACATACACACTGGGGTTCAAAAGTTTTTTACACATGTTATTTTTTAATATTTTCCCTGAAAACTTGAATTTACATGTATGTAAAGCATGTATTAAGTAAAAGTCCATTTTTCATCAAAACTACATTTTGACGAAACCGAAGATAATATGAAATAAACATAAAAATGTAACATGTGTAAAAAAACTTTTGGGCCCCATTATATTTACAATTATGAATACATACAAACATGTTATTAATTACACCATAAAACAAATGTATAAAGATAAAAATGATAAATTAAAAGACATGTCTTTTAATTATCAATGTAGGTTGTAACCACTGAAAGACTTTGTAATTATACAGTTGGTTTTATTCTGAAAGACTTTGTATTTATACGGTTGGTTTCTTCTGAAAAACTTTGTAATTATACAGTTGGTTTCTTCAGAAAGACTTTGTAATTATACGGTTGGTTTCTTCTGATAGACTTTGTAATTATACAGTTGGTTTTATTCTGAAAGACTTTGTATTTATACGGTTGGTTTCTTCTGAAAAACTTTGTAATTATACAGTTGGTTTCTTCAGAAAGACTTTGTAATTATACGGTTGTTTCTTCTGATAGACTTTGTAATTATACAGTTGGTTTCTTCTGAAGGACTTTGTAATTATACGGTTGGTTTCTTCTGAAAGACTTTGTAATTATACGGTTGGTTTCTTCTGAAAGACTTTGTAATTATATGGTTTGTTTCTTCTGATAGACTTTGTAATTATACGGTTGGTTTCTTCTGATAGACTTTGTAATTATACGGTTGGTTTCTTCTGAAAGTCTTTGTAATTATACGGTTGGTTTCTTCTGAAAGACTTTGTAATTATACAGTTGGTTTCTTCTAAAAGACTTTGTAATTATATGGTTTGTTTCTTCTGAAAGACTTTGTAATTATACGGTTAGTTTCTTCCGAAACACTTTGTAATTATACGGTTTGTTTCTTCTGATACACGTTGTAATTAACTGGTTGATTTCTTCTGATAGACTTTGAAATTATACAGTTCGTTTCTTCTGAAAGACTCTGTAATTATACAGTTGGTTTCTTCTGAAAGACTTTGTAACATTACAGTTGGTTTCTTCTGAAAGACTTTGTAACAATACAGTTGGTTTCTTTTGAAAGACTTTGTAATTATACAGTTGGTTTCTTCTACTTCTTCTGTATCACGCATCGTGATTCCAGTCACTATGTCAGAATTGCAGTCTTTCACACTTTTTCATTATCATTTAATTGATGGTCAAGTGGAGTTGTCTTCGGCCGTATTACTGGTATAAGTATTTTCATTTATTGATTCTCTTTTTTATATAAGATATCCATATTATACATCCCACATAAAACATAATAGCAAAATCAGTTACAAGATAACAAAACTTGGAATATGTATTATAGGTTAACCAAAACTATTAAAAGTTAGAAATAATAGTTAAATGGCTTTTTTACAAAATATTATGCAACAAGATTTACTATACATGTACATGTAGATTTCCAGCTAATCATTAAATATATTCATTTAAAGATTGTAAAACATTGCTTTCTTGTAAGTCTGTACATGACTTTAAAAAGTCAAATTCCCCCTTTTGTACAATTAGTTTTATTATTTCCATTATAGACGGATAATAAAGAGGTGCCCTGACAGTTATATTCTAAAATTTCAACTTATACCATTGAATTCAAATACATATTTAGGCTTTCCTTTACGGAAAATAATTCCATTTATTGTGAAATCAACCCCTTGTATAGAAAGAGTACATTATTTCTATCAGGTATAACAAGTCATCCATGATTATGTTGGCTCAGTCGTGTAAAAAATCCACCACTTTGTTTTGATTTTGGAAACGTGTTATGCCACCCTGTATAAGAATATATTAAAGAATGGTTATAATTTACCTTGATGTATTAACAAAGTCAAGGTTATTGATATTTCTACATGTTTCTTTCCATATCTCTGATACATTATGTGTTCTACATATTTCATCCAGTAGTATACTCTGTTATAAGTATAAAGAAAAATCATTTTTAATAGTATACATTGTACATGCATTAAATATTGTCTCAGCATATAAGTATACAGTACATTTTATTTTAAAATTATAGATTGTATATGTACAAAATATTGTCTCAACAAGCAAGCATTAATTTTTCGCTAAAAGGCAGCAAACATGTTTATTACAAAAGATAAAAGCCGCGGCCGTGGCGTAGTGGTTAGCATGTCTGACTTCGAATCCGGAGATCGCGGATAGATCAGTGTCCAGGAAACATATAGAAGGAAGAGCTGGCCGTCGTGTATATGACCTAAATATGTGTTGAATGCGACGTTAAAAAAAGATATTTCAGAAAAAAATAATCGAATCAATTTATGATGTCACTCATACCGACCACAAAGAGACACGTCCGTATAAACGAACTTGGAAATTTTACAACAAGACCACAGAAGATAGACAAAGTTGTCTACAGTACAACCTCTCTTGAACAACACAAACTCGAACGGGCTACAGTGTGTTGGTGTTCAGAGATTGTTGTTCTGCAGAGGTTAAATACAATTAAAATTATAACTAAGGGAAATATCAAAAGCTGTTGTTGTGCAGAGGATTTGTTCAGTAGAGGACCGTTCTGCAGAGGTTTTACTGTATTTCGTTGAGAAATATCAGTTCCTGACATTAGCCAGTGGTTAGATGTCACAATTTCCGTAGGAAATACATTGTATGATTCTCTTACAACTGCAAAAGAACACTTAATTAGCTTTCACAGGTTAACATACGCATATGATGACGTAAGTATCGAATAGCAACCATAGCGGAAATAGAAACGCACGCAGACCACGTTCACGATACTATGAAATGCATGTCCTATGTATAGGTAGTTAGCGTTAAACCTGGACCCCTAAAAACCGCGATTATCTATATAACTAAAGCATAGGTTTTGCTTAGATTTTGCACACAGAATTTATCCAACTTTCAATCTTGGATTAAGATTTTTAGAATTTTTACGGAATAAATAAAAAAACTTTTCCATAAGGTGTACTCAATTCAGTGTCGGTGCCTCACATTTAACTATATTTTGCATCTACTGTTATATGACTGTTCTAATTATGACACGTGCCCATTTAACAAAACCCTTTTATGGCTTAAAAATTTGCATTACATGTCTATGGAAAGTATGTTTTGTAATTGTAGAAAAAATATGATTTTTGGATTTGAGAAGGAAAATGGTACATGTAGTTATGACCACATTCAAACTTTTAGTTGATTCCAGTTATGGAAACATTCAATGTTTTTAGGTGTCCAGACATAACGCAAACTGTATATAATGATACAAACCAAATATTCATCTGTAGGCCAGTATCTTGAAGACATCGTTTTCGTATAAACATATTCACTGTAATAATTATAATTAATTTATAATTTTATATACTTATTATTATATTAGTATGACCTTGGACAACTATTTACAATTTGCGTAGAACATTCACATTTTAACTACTCACATATGTATGAATAAATAATTATGTTTCATGCTTTATTGCTTTCCATGACTAAGATAGTATCTGTAATGTTTATGCTAAATTACCATCAGTAAAACCTCATCTATGCGTCCGTCCGTTTGAAAACAAAACATTACAGAAGGGCAATTTTTATACATTATTCGAGCAATTTCTGACACGTGATACAAGCTCCATATGACTTGTCTAATTCCTAATGATAAATAGGCACAACCATATTTAACTGTGGGGCGCCATGCCATGATATCTATCTTTAACAATGTCGCAATGACTTAAAATCTCTTTATGTTACCGTTATTTCTGTAATTTATAATTCATATTTTCACTGACTACTATCGCAACGTACAGATCATTTTTATCATTCCATTAACGAGACGAAGCCAATTTTTAAAACCGTTAAACAATATATCTTAAAAGATCTAATCAAATGACTCAATTCGTTATAATTTTAAACATCAAAGAAAATGATTATAAAATCAAGTCCGTCTAGCAGATAGCATAACTACAAAGATATGGTAAGCTAACTAGTAGATTACTAATGTAATCGCTAATGATATGGTTGGTTACAGACACCTTCAATTATTTGAAAGGTATGTTAACAGAACAGATACTTTTTTCAGGGCTTGAGCAATACGTATCACCCAAATAAAAACAATATACTTAACCATACATGTATGTCATTGCTTTGTATTGTAAAAACTGTATGTATGTCACATATTTGTATGATGTATGTTATTCATGGGCCAAATGGCCTTTAGAATATGAAATAAAGTCACTTACTTCCTTACTTACATATACAAATACATGCGACATGAAAACACATTTTTTAGATATAAACATAAAAACAAGAGTGGAAAATTACATAGACAAAGTATTTATATTCACTAAAAGAATTGAAGCTTAATATGTCAACGAATATGTCAAAAGTTAACATGAGAGAACCTACTCATAAGTGCCTCTACGTATTTAGATAGTTTAAAAAGAATACATTTGTTTTCATGAGGTAACAATTTAATAAATTTATACATTGAATGCTTTACATAAAATAGTATTCAGATATTTTGACGGATAGATAGATACTTAGGACATATACAAATGAAATGAAATTCGTCCTCAATATCATTTTTATCACAAAAATTACATATACGTCTGTCACGTGGAATAAATATTTGTGCAGTACGACCTGTTTGAATCATTAAGGGATGAACATATATTAGTAATCTACAAAAATAAACTCTGAAATTTTTTGGTAAAATATCAAGATTATTTTCGTACTCTAGAAGTGTTTTAAAATGTTTATAGTGACTGAGTACTGAGCTTCGATTTAAATTAAAGGCCCATCCTTTTTTATAACAATCAAGAGGTATAACTCACTTACTTGCATGGTTCCCGACATTCACAATCATAACCTCCTTCATTAAACTTGACACTGAGATCAAAAACACATCTGTGAACTGAATGAGAAAATGAAATGTACATTTGTTATGAGAAAGTTTTTCTAAGTAGCGTAATTCTTTTACAGCTTATAAATGAATACGATGATGGTTTTATGTCGCGTAATATTTTGTTTGGTAAGTTATACGACGACTTATAGGTTTATTTAATTGGCTTATCAGACATGTAATATCCAAGTTTCAAATCTTACATAGCAAATTGTCAATTAAATAAGAGGTTTTACTTATAGAAATCACACTAATTCTTATATGAACCATATGGAAAAAAATCCCATATCTAACGATTTTCTGACATTTTTATCAAAGATTTACAAAAAGTAAAGAAAAATATAACCATTCAAATACTGCATAAGAAACGAAAAGTGTACAATCGAGCTATTTTAATAGTCCTCTCCAGCATGAGCAAATACGGTAGTCGTAAGTCGGGCATTAAAATTTTAGAAAGATCTTACTCTCAGAGCTAGTGGAACTGTTACAAACTGGTACAACTGTTGAATTAAAAGATAATCCATCCGGAGCATCTGGTAACAAACAATTACAAACATCAACTGTTGCCTTGATGCGGCAGAATTCATAACATGCCTGCAACATATACAACCATATTTAGATTGCAATTTTAACAATAATAATAATAATATTGATTTGGCATAGTTTACAGATAGCAAAATTACAAAGACCACATACATGTATATCACAGACAGCATGTGGTATTTTGCTATGACAAATACACCAAAACCACTGATAGCACAAAAAAGGGCAAGACCGTATTCCATTGTGTCCCTATGTGTTAGTGGCGTGACATAGAGAGGCAATGATAAAACAATGAAATCACTATTTAGTTGGTAATCGCAAAATTACCAGTATTTATTCAAGTATAGTGCGTACATATTGACCCCGACCTGACCTTTTACATTTGCATCTAATAATTATCTACACATATCCCGACAAAAGTCAGTACCACGCCTATTCTACACTTCGGCAGCAATCGTAAAATTATAGAAATATGCTTGTGTGATAAGTTTTAACTCATAATCCTCACGACTCTGTGTAATCGAGCATTAATACTACATTCGTATTCAATGTAATGAATATTCTTGCATAAAGGTCAGGTCGGGGTCAAATTTTACGCACAATATCACAGTTAGTTGATAATCTCAAATTAATCACATAAACTATTCAAGTATCACAGTTAGGTCGCTGAAGCGTATGCTAATTCATGACTAAAATAATATTGAAGTACTGCTGTGTGATATACATCTATATTTTAAGTAAATTTGCAATAAAACAGACACTATGTTACCCAGTATCTGGAATATGAAAACAATATATAATCACATCATGTTGTATTCAATCTAGTGATTACAAATAACTATTATAGAGTTCCACATATTTTGAAGCATCCTCGGTAACCTAGGGTACTATTCGTCAAAAGTTAAAGTTGAAATGTGGTTTAAAGTCTGCTTCCATATACATGGTCAGCCGACTTTACAATCTTGTACAATAACTCCTGATCACTGAAATCACCCTCAGGCAGGCGATCCCTTACAGTACCCATTTTCACCTGGGTGGAGTGGAACAATTGTAGGGTAATTTCTTGCTCAAGGAAATTAGCAGTGCCCCCAGTGGGGATCGAACCAAGGACCTCTCGATCCCAAAGCGCGCGTCCTACCACTGGACCACTGCTTCAAGGTAAAAATGGTCAACGATGAGTACCGTGAGTTTCCGACGATGGTTTTGACATACACAGAAAAAATCTAGATTGAAAGCTTATTAACAACTAACGCCATCAAAATTTGGTATTTCTGAATGGATTGTTTTTCTTTATATATGATTGACTTATAAATTATCTTACCGATAGACTGTATTTCATGTGGTATTTTTGTCGGAATGCATGTCCTGTATCACAATTTCCATGTGGCTTGCCAAGTCTCGATATCTTTACCTAGGATATGAAATACAATGTTCTTATAGCAACAAGACTAAGCAAATCTATTGGATCAGTCACACTACACCGTATAGCGTTAACGGACGTCCAACGTATAACAAAATTTTCAATCCGTCTATGTCCGTTCGCATGCGTTTCTTTTCCGTTTATCATGCGGTGATTGCGCTTCTTGTCCGGTGATGTCCGGCGGTGTTCGTTCCGTTCGGTGGAAAGTTTTGAACATGTTCAAAATTTGGAACGTACACCACCGGATAAAGTTGTCCGTCAGATGTACGGTAACCATGTTTGTTCGTTACTCGTACGTTCCTTATTCTGTTCTTGTCCGGTTCGAGTCCGTTCTTTGGTTTCTTTGACTGACTTAACTTCTGAGTAGACGGCATGGATGAATCATTTGGTAGATCTGAGTCTTTTGGATTTTTTACAGACGGAGTTTCTTCCTCAGTAACTTCAACGGTTTCTTTTTCTTGAACAGCATCATTATCAGGGGGAGGAGAGGGTGACCTTGGAGTATTCCTCCGTCCCCTGGCCTTACCCTTCCCAGCATTGGTAGCCTTGGCTTTTGGCATTTTGGAGCACGTGTGTGATTTTTGAGAGCGTGGAAACTATTATGACGAAACGAAAAAATAATATCGGACTATTTTTACCACTTTTGTCCGTCACGTGACCGGTAGAAATACGCTCGTCGAACGTTCAAAGAACGTTTTGTCAGTTCTTCATGCGCTGCGTGTACGTTTTGTGCGGTACAAATCCGTTACTAGTACGTTGAAGTCCGTTAACTGTACGTCGTTCATCCGGTATATGTGCGTTGATCGTTCGGTCATTGTGCGTTTTGTACGTTTTATGCGCCCCGTACAGCGATCATGAGAGCACCGAGCAGCAGCGGGAAATGCTTTTCATCACCGGATAACTTACAGCCGCATTTTTCTTTGCGTTTGGCGTCCGTTAACGCTATGCGGTATTGTGTGACTGAAGCATATACCTAATGATGAGTTAATAGTGAAACAATCAGTACATTTTCCATTTGGATAGATAATCTTGGTCTAATCTCGTTTCGTCCCGAAGGCAACTCCGTTCGTGCATAACAACCTACATATGCACCATATGTGTATCAAAAGAAACATAGGAAACATTTTTTGGTTCGATAAGAATTCTATAACTCGATCACACGTCATTAGATATAAGGGACGGAGAAGTACCCGAAAGGTTGGAACTTAAGATTTGTTGTTTTTGGGTTTTACGCCGTAGCAATACTTTATATAGGTTATACTTCGGGGATTAGTTTATATCACTCACTGTTCCTGGAAAGGCTAAATCTCTGAATTTAGCTGTTAACCAACTACTAGGCGCATACTTCCGTCAGCGACTGACTATTGTCCTACATGATTTAGAATCAGTGGTAGAAGGGAGTATGACAGTATAAAACTATTTCATGAACAAGCTCCACGAAAGTATGTCAGCCCGAGAATCGAACCTACGACCCCCCGATCAGTAGACTTGTGCTATACCGACTGAGCCAGCCAGGCGGGCTGAGGGTCCTAAGAAAGGTAATAGTTCAATTAATTGGTCTAAATTATTGCAAAGCTTATCAAAAACCCTATGTTATGTCTTTTTTATCGAGAGACATCAACATTGATAAGAAAAAGGGGAAAATGGAAACAAAAAGGTTAATACAGGATTTACTATTTTGAACATTTAATTGTTTTTTTATTGTCTTAACCAACCTAACAAGTTCATAATATGTTCTTTATGCAAATGACAATACCGTTTTCAACCCAATGCTAGTCTCCGTCCCAGGACTGAGTGTTATACCATCTTGTGACGGTAGTGGTTGAGTACCAGGTTCATGAAACACAACTCTCAATCCATACCCAGTTGTAAAGTTTTTAACATATTCATCTACTTCAAGGTTGATGGTAAATTTAAAACCTGGAAAGATATATAACTATAATGATAACATCGGGACACTTAATATTCAGCATACTGCATAGAATGTTCATTAGATCGCAGACAGATGGTTAGTAAACTGTGTTTATATCAACAGCAGATGATGCTCCTCAGTGTGAAATCAATTGATGGAACGCTTTTCCTCTCTTATGAAAAGATAGAAAATGATGGTTTTGTGGACTTGGTCCCATGATATAAGATATGGATGATGAAAAAGATATCGAACGTTAACAACCATTGTATGAAACAAAACTACCAGTATTTACATACATCAGTCTTCGAATTTAGCCAGTGAACCATGGACCCCATCGAAATCTTCGTCGGTCTATAGAAAGTAAGTGATCTGATGGTCCACCAGCATCTTACAATCATAATTGCCCTTATTTAATAAAAAATCATTTTTTTTCTATAGTTAATTTAATACAGGATATATTATTGCAAATCGTTAACATTTGAAGTTGTGTCATTGACATATGTTATTACGTACAATATTTCCTTTTTTATATAAACAAGCAACTTTTTACCGTTTGCTGGTCCACTTCGCCAAGCTATGAATTTGGGTCCCGTTATTGTGTAACAATTGCCATAATCAATAGATGAAAAGTTTCTCAATCGACTGAAAGAGAAAGTAATAAATATATTATACTTCATTATGATAATAAGCTATCTACATGTCAAACGTATATAGTCCAACAATATTAACCTCAGCTTGAACTCCCTTATTATAATAATTACACGCTTCATTTACATTAGGTCGTGAGTTTCCGTATGTGTTTACGATTATACACATGTTTATAACAACCTAGATTAATATAAATCAAATTTGAAAACATGGAATGTTATTGTACTTTATATTTTGGACTCATTCGTGAATGGGGAATACGTAAGACCGCGATGTTTTGACACTATTTTAAAGTATTTATTCATATGAAAACATAATTAGTTGAAAAGATATGTTTATTTTGCCGAAAGATTCCGATAAAGCGCGATTTACATACGAATACTAAAATAGACTATAAATACTTAGTATAATATATTCTTGCATAAAGGTCAAGCTCAGGTTAATTCTGTCGGACTATACATATTACAAACAAATCCTGTCATAATTTGTTACAAAAGTAATTTTCGACGAACTCGATATTTTTCAATTAAAAGTGAATCCTTGGAGGGATTTTTATCAAACGACAAGAACTCAAGCTTTAAATCGGTTAGTTGATTAACACAAATCAATATAACGTGTTTGTCAATACTAAATATCTTTCAGGTCATAATTTATATATCAGTGGTAATTGCTGTATATGTTTCGGTTCAATTATTTACATCATTTATCTGTCTAAGCTACCATCAAAACAGGCTTATTGATCCAAGTAATGAAAAGACTGAATAGCTGAAATGAAAGATGATATTAAGGCATATAAACCATGGCAACTAGAACCACGTGGAATATATTTCTTGTTTTCTATTTCTAGGACTTGTTTCAAAATTTAATTATTATTATATTTGTGCTGCCATCCTTGCTTTGTAACCACATTGAGAAGTATTAAATGATATAAAACCATGATCATTTGACCTTAATTTTGTAGGAAATTCTTTTTCAGAAACAAAAACCAATGATTAGCCTCAAAACCAAACATGTGTTTATCTTTTAACATCTCACCGCTTTCATAAAATATACATGAATCTATGTCAAAGACAAACCCATTTTGGTTCTAATTAGCGTTTCGATAAGGACAGAATAACGCTACATATAATTATAAGAAGCAAGACTCATTTTTAAAAGAATTAACCATACTACAACCTACATTAAATTTTAAAACTTGCATTACCAGATTAAAGTTTTCATATGAAAAAAGCGATTTTCCGTGAATACACATTAAGTATGGCATACATAGTTTTACTCACGATATGTTTTGTGTTTGTCCAGCAAATGTTATTGCTACAAAAAGGTCTTCTTTTTGATGTCCTATTTCTCCACGACTTTCCCTAGGAAAATGTAAGACATGGTTACTAAGTATTAAAGTTCCTATGTCAAGATTGACGATTTCCAAAAAATGCTTTATGAAAGACATTTATCTGCTACAAATATTTTTTCAGACACGTCTTATAAAAAAAGAACAATTTAGTAGGTGAAAATTTCACTTGAACATTTTAATGTTCTTAGTTGCATTCCAAAGTATTATAAAACAAAACAAAAACGGAAAGTAAACTTGGGTTGTCAATACACGAATCTTAGATTTAAGAAATTAAAAAATAAATTTCTGTGTTTTAGTAAGAAAAGGAAAAATTTTGATTTTAATGATACTTTTTTATTTCATTTTAATTAAATAGATATCTTGCATAAAAGGTTTTTTCTCTAGATCCCCTAGCTACATTGTATACATGTATTATATGCTTAGGTTTCGCCTGAAATTGCGGTCTCGATCCTCAGATATTTTAGCCATAATCAATGGGCATAACTAGCAGGCCGATTGTTGAATTCATTTTAACTTTGCATTCAATCCTACATAACGAATACAAAAATTGCTTATAATATACTTATAAAACAGCATACAACAGTCATAGAGTGGTATATATCAGTTACAATTATAAAAAAACTTATCTACATAACGACAGTTGCAGTAAACTGGAATAAAACGACAGAACAGAATTGACAAAAAAATGTCCTGCTTATAGAAAACGTATAGCAATTATCTTCGTCGTACATTAGTATTAGCCAAAACAAATATTAATGATAGAATAGAAATTTATACTATGATGACTTACAATGATATGTTACGAAAAACCGCCTTGACGTCTTCAACCCTTTGTTCCCAAACATCTTTCTTAGAACTTGAGAGTCTATATATGTCGTCCCAGTCTAAATAGTTACCGGAGTAATAATAATAATCCGAACTTTTATAATAATTATTATTCCACCATTCGTACCAATCATACCAGTAGTCATATGATGAACTATAATGATGACTGCTATAACTGTAGCTTTCTGACATTGATGCTGCAGGTGGTTCGGATGAGGCTGATCTTTTACGTCTACGTATACCTTTCGTCATAGTCACTTCTGCTCTAAGTTGTTGATCGTCGTTATGGTATTGTACTCGTGTAGGTCTTATTATACCTTCTGAATTAGACACTTTTGTATCTTCATCTTTTTCTGTTTCTGTCCGCTGATCTTCTATATTAAACCGCTCAAACTCATAGTCTACTGAATCCAAGTTTTTTTTATCATTCTCGTCATCCGTGACAATTGGTTGTTTAACTCTGAAATTCTTTTGTGCTATGTTTTCTTCGACTGTATCTTGTAATTGTTCGAATTGATCCCACAGATAGACATCGTCTTTTTGGGAGCTTGGCACAGCTTCTCGACGCTTTCGGCCGGATTTTTCTTCCTAAAATACACCACTAATTTATGATTAGATGAACACATATCCACATTACACTACATAAAAATAATGTACATGTAATTACTGTAAAATTTCTGAAATGTTCTGTATCGAACACCAGCTCCAGAAACCAAATTCATGGCAAAACAAATAATAAAATAAAAAGTTTTATTTAGATAATATAAAATCAAGTTATGTTTACCGGTAATTTGTTTATCAATTTCTGTAACTCTTCCACGTCCTCCAATTTAGATTTCCGAACTGGATTCATGTTACATATTGATATTGCTGGATAAGGAATGGCACTAAATTCTAGAGATACTGATGTTTGAATAGGATACGAATAATACGTTCTGAAATAGAAAGTTATTTGCATCGATGAAGGTAGTACAGAAACTTAAAACCATATGCCGGGCATTCGGTGACGATCGTAAATTAAGATGAAACTCATTTGAAGTATTTAAAGATTTTAACCGAATGCAAACTAGTTTAACTTGAGTCAGATAACAGAATGATACTTTAAGACAGAGGCAATAACGATATGAGAAGCAATTATATATCTAAAAGTACTAGTTTACCGATTTTGTTTTTCTATAATTTCAATTCAAAATACCATTCAGTGTCTGTAATTTTGCTAAAAATTAATTCTTAGTATTTTAAGATAAATTGACCTTTATGTTGCATGAAATATACAATAAAAGTCACAAAATACGCTAAAAGTGTCTATACCGTGACATACGGGGTAGATTTTTAATACATGAAACACCATCATTTGTGGTTGTATGTCAATTTGCACTAAAAATTTCATTCATTATCAGAACACTACTTTCCTGCTTCCAAAAGCATTTCCATACAATTTTGAATGTTTTAGAAAAAGTTGGCAAGTAAGTTGAAATCTGTGAATGAGTACCTTTAAAAGTTATTTCGAATGTTGCATTATATATTGACTGACAAAAGATGATAATTATAAATCAAATATTCAAACACTACATAGAAATGGGTGGAAGTGGGAAGAGAACGGATGTTTTCCCGTCGTTCAGATATCTAGATACTCAAGAATACGACCTTCAAAGATTCGTACCAAATTACGTACAATAAGAACAAAACAATTAAAGTAAATTATCAGCGTAATAAACTTACAGGAACAAGTGATATAGTTGATACGTTAGCACCGATGCTGTTGCAAGGAAAAGTAGA
Source organism: Mactra quadrangularis (assembly GCA_025267735.1). Classification (NCBI taxonomy): domain Eukaryota; kingdom Metazoa; phylum Mollusca; class Bivalvia; order Venerida; family Mactridae; genus Mactra; species Mactra quadrangularis. The sequence goes on along the minus strand of CM046303.1, from coordinate 57,013,533 downwards.
CACCATAATACTTTAACTGCTATCTGACGTGACGATACTATTTTAGGTATACCATGTAAGGAACTCGACTCTGCTAAATCCTGAAATCATATGGAAGGTCAATAAACAATAAATTCATATGTGGTAATGAATGAATCTTTTTTATATTCAATATAATCTTATATTTAGATATGTAAATATCACTTCACAAATACTATCTACTATTTTAAAAACTAGTATTTGGTCTGTTTTTTTCTATAATAAAAATGTTTATTAAAATAGAAGAAATTAACTTCTAACGAGGTCACTTCGAACAAATCCACGAATTTACTTACAAATGTAAATACCACCTGTTGCAAACCCTTTTACAACTGTTTCATTTATGTTATATACCATCTATTTCAATATCTTCGATGTAATAAGCACATGTTGTTTGTTAATTATGCCCCTTTAGTTGGTGTTTTCAGTTGTTTGATATTGCCAAAAGCATTTACTTTTAATTTTAGTACAATTTGAACACATTAAGTCTAAATCAAATATTCAATGCTGATGTTTTTCGTTAGTTGATACAAGAATTACAATATAAATATCTGCTAAGATAAACACCTATTCGATCATTTATATTCAACTGCTAAAGTTGAAACACACACGTTGATGTACTTTAAACAATAAATTTGATCGATGTATATTCATCAATATCAGTTAAGATAAAAATTCATATATCTACATACTACTCGTATGCGAGACATTTCGTATGAAATAACGATTACAACTCACAAGAACAAAAAATAATAATAAATAATGATGGACTTAGACAAAGAATCTACCATGTCAAAGTAAGCATTTGATAATTTAAGTAAAAGGAACCAGTAGTGGCTACCTATGTTAGATTAAATTGGGTAATACCATATCTCTAATTAATCCTTAGATAACTTTGGGTTGATGATTTATTTTTAACAAAAACCTCACTTTACAAACTTAGATATAAAATACGTCGAATAAAAGAGGAAAATGGCTTCATCTATAGCAAAATTCCCGCTGTTCTTTTGTCTATAGCTGTACCAGAAGAAAAGAAATTAGCGTCTTACTTCTAGAAAATTACACCAAAAACTATTATTAGATTTTGAGGTATGTCGGTCTTACTTAGTAATTACCAGAATTCGAAAACCATTATTTCTTTTATTGCAAAATACTGCGATTAAAGTATTCAATTTATATTACATGTACATGTATCTAAAAAAGTTCAAAGGATGTACAAAAAGATACTTGTCAATGACCAAATCAATTTATCGTAATGCACATGATCCATGCAGTAATAAGTAATACGAATATCTTTAATCATATTTGTCCTGGTTATGTAAAGCACCAAGAAATATCCATACTAAACAAGACATTATACCTAAGTTTTTTTCATGTAAAGATATAATGTAACATACCTTCAGCGTATTCTTAAAAGATTCCTCTCGTGGTTGCTCCTGTGTTACTTTCTTAAATACATCAAAAAGGGACATTCTTGGTTTACGGTTCGCCATGTTTAACTATATCCAAGTTTTACAATAACAACGTAATACTGGAATATTTTGATTACAAGACAGGCGATGGTACATGTATCAGTGGACCATATTCTTGTTTAACCAATCCAATCAAATGTTCATATCATGTTAATCATTTATAATTTTCCGTAAATCAATATTTAGAACAAAATAAAAATGAATAATATTTTTTTAGAATTTAGAAGTTTACATTATTGATGTATCACTTATTTATGATTTGAAAGATAACTCTAAATATTGTATTGACAAGTGACGTTAATTCAGTTACTATAAACAGCTGCATAATTAATATAGTCAGAGCGTGAAAGCAAACAATTAATAAACTCCACCAAATGATTAGTTGAGACACGAAAGTCATATGATCAGTGAAGTGATACTCCTCTGGAGATTTGGTATTTACGGTGGTTGAATAATCATTTTCTATTCAGTTGTTTTGAATTGTATCAAACATTGAATATCATATGACAACATTTGATAAAACATGAAATAAATCTGCAGTGTGTCGCCAACCACAATGCAATCAAATTTATTGTTTGATTAAGTTTTGCATTATTAAAGCGTGTGTTTTGCAGGTATGATATTTTATAATGCATATAATGTTGGTTTGGAATAACCATCAGTTTAGTTGGAAAAATCGAAATTACTTGAATAATTAAAGAAAACTAAAATCATAAAACGCAAAGTCGTAATCTTGGTCCACTTCATGTAAGAATATTGCCCCTGAGAGACTTATGCAGTTTGATTTGCTAATGGAACAGTGCTGAAGGTATTAGTAATGTCTTTGCCTGAGTGAACATTATTGCCACAATATAGCTATTGAAGATGGCTTAACAGGTTCTACGGACGATCGATCAGTGTTTGTGTTTTTAAATTACATGTACTATTTTATCCTGTTTATTGTATTCAATGTTTACTATAACGTTCAATGTGCAACTCATTTAAACGAGACTACTGACAAGCCACGTTTTATGCTCTGTCACTTTGGTTGCAGTGGCATTTAATAGATATTTTACATTAGATATTATATACTTGTTTTATATAGATAATAAAATAATATTTTTGAATTTATCCATCCATCCCCAATTTTGACAGTCAGACTATTCTTTTGTTTAATCGACGCGCAAAGTAAAAAATTAACTGTAATACACTAGTATATCTCTTGTTGTGTTGCTTTTTTTAAAAATAGTGTTGATACGTTCCGAGCAGTTTGGTCATTCTTAGTTTTTATTATTATTATTATTATTATATTATATACCACATTTGTACAGCGCTCTTTTCATATTTAATATATGTTCACGATCATATGCATAATTAGGGTAATACGAGTTTAAATAAAAATGGTTTAGAGATAATAAAATATAAAATAATAAAATGAAGACTAATTAATATACAACTAAGAATTAGCGATCAATAAAGTGCTCATAGTACTTTATCAACAACAACAGCAAAACAAGTGGTTTTTTATACTGTAAAAGATAGTGAATGAGTTATAATGGACTGTCAGTAGAACGACAGTCAAATGGTCGATGGGGAATCAGGCTAGATGCCCCGAAAATCCATGATTGTAAGTCGAATATTGGATTCTAATCCAAGGCTCCCGCCCAAACACCCATCATCATTAGTTTTATCAATTCTAACCCCACAGCATATTTCTATAAAGTTGTCTATGTCATATTTTGTACTGTTATATGTACGGGGAAAAAGATCTTAGTTACGATAACGATATATTCATCGTGTTTTGACATGAAGAACCATAAAACATTGTACCTAGTTCTTGAACCGATGATCATATATAATTCAAATTCCCTTTATAGTCATTTATATATCATATGTGATTATTTTTGTTAACCATAAAATAGATGTTCCGACCATTATAGGAATATGATTAATTATTCAGCATAAAAAACATCCCATCGTAATGACATTCTACCATCAGGTATATAATGTTGTTGATTATTTCATTCCCATGAGTTTTCAATTTTTTTATCCTACCATGTCCAAGTACGATTCAAATGACCGACGGCTTATTCACACCTCATCTGTCATATGAAATTTCACTCTTTCACCAGACATTAATAATTTTGAGCATTCGTGTGGTGGTTAACGTATCAGGGATTTTATATAACAAGAAGTTGTAACGATAAGTAAATGTAATAGATTTTCATCAAGTTTCACTGTCACGTTTAAATAAAGATTATTCACATGAAATTTTGTACCAGTACCATTCAAATTGATATAAATGTTAGGAAAATGTGTTTCTAGATGATTTCGAGGTAAATTACACTCACAGACTGTTTCACAAAATAATGCATTTTCCCGCCGATCTGTCATTTTAGCCCCATTTTACATCGCTAAAGTCATATTTTCGGTCATAATTGCAACACGTTTTGTCAAAAACTTCAGAAACGTTCACAAGTGTTATGGAAGACTTGTACAAAACATAAATCAAGTTTTTAACTCTGGAATAGTTTGTACAGCCTGCTTCAGCCAGTTATAGACATTGACGACCGGGAAAAATAAAAAAACACTTTGTTACAAATCCCAGTTATATAGAATCCCTGACGTAGGTACTGCATGACACTCTTGTAGCAAGTAAGAAACAAACATCTTATGATAGATATGAGTTATTGACAGTAATTAGTTCATGAATACCGATTTGTACAGGGGTATTTTACTTAACAACTATTAATTTTAGACAGGGGCATTTAATCATAAATCTGATCGAATTCGATATAGATCTAGACAGAAACGCGTTTATGATAAAGATTATTCGTCAGGTTTTGTATGACTGGCTATATGTTTTTATAATTTATTTAATTATCATGTGATCGTATCTTTTTTTTGGGGAGGGGGTGCCATAGCAACACATTGTTATATCACGGCGGTCTGTCTACCTACTCACTGTTCCTGGAAAGGCTAGATATCTGGATTTAGCTGTTTACTTCTTGGCGCATGCTTCCTTCAAAGACTGAAAATTATTTCATGGGACCCATACATAAATATGCCAACAAAGTCATTTACCGACAACAGTGCCTTCTTAATTGTTGAATGTAAAGCAAAATTAAATCTATATGCACTCTATACAGCAATTCATAACAAACGAGACCGTTTATGTTAACATTTAAAAACAAATACTCCAACATTAAGAAACAATGCCCTTAATTTGTGTTGTAAATTTGTATAGATTATGATCAACCATATCGGTTAAATTCTTGATTATTCAGTATTAAGTAATTTAATAAAAACGACCATGTGTAACTTCATTATTCATTTAAATCATGTTCTTTTGAAATAACCTGTGGTTCAGAGGTATGGCAGTAAGTTTACATTTGGTGTGATTAAAACCAGTTAAAAGGAGCAGTAGTCCAGAGGTAGGGCGCGCGCTTAGGGATCGAGAGGTCCTCGGTTCAAATCCCACTAGGGGCACTGCTAATTTTCTTGAGCAAGAAATTTACCTGCGAAAGTTTCACTCCACCCAGGTGTAAATGGGTACCTGTTAGGGTCATGCACTGTAGGCTGTGGCTGCAATCTGCCCCGTTTGTAAACAGTTGGTGTGTGACTCAATGATCGGGGAAATTAATGTCAAGAGTCGACTGAATAGTGATACGAGAAATAGACTTCAAAAACTTTGCTTTTTTAAAGCTTAGCCCTCTCAGTGACCCTAAGTAGGCCGCAATATGACAAAATATGTTGAATTGTGACGTAATATATTTTTTCAAATTTAGTCAGTCCATTGTTGTTAGTTTGAAGAGAAAATTTAACGAGCAAACGGAAGCGGTGTCCATCAACACTGGTGTGACCTATGTATGTCTAGAACCATTCTTCACTATGGACTTTCATTCACTAGAAAAGTGTTAATTTGCTATGTGTTGTTTTATGCTGACTAGAGCATTATCATATTACAGCTCGATCATTTCTAATAACTATTTCCTACTTACTCGACCACTGTCAATCGTGCATGATATTTATGTTTCTTATGCTTGCGCTAATGTCAATAATGTCTTAGCCATAGTTTATAATTTACGTACTGTTTAGTAGCTGTCTTATTAATGAGTCAATAACCTTCTAATCTCAATATGTTCTTTTTTCAAACTGGCACACATTAATATTAAATTATGCTGTTAATTGAGATTTTACGGGATAGAGTCCAAACGACAAATGAGACAGAAATAATTTGTTATAGTGGAACATAGAAAGGAATAAAAAACTCGTATTATTCCCCTGGGACGAAACGCTAGAAACAAAATATATGATATTATAGTGTGTTTTCCGACTAGTTTTCCATTAAGTCAAAATCGCATGAATTCAATAATGTAACTTGCATTACATGTAAGCCGTTACATAAGTCAAAAGCGTAGTTGGTTTGCTCTGGAATTTCGAATCTAGTTTAGGTACGGTTCGAATCACTATCGGGACAGTTATACATTTGCATGCACATTTGAAAGTAATGTTAGTTTACCTCTTTAAATAAGGTATATGGAAATGTTGCAAGCCTTGTGAAACGGTAGATGAGTACTGGTTATACACAAGGATCCCGGAAAGGTATAGGTTAATTGCGCTGGCCACTGTAAAATGATCTTAATTTGTGTTGATGCGGCGTTAAGCCCAGTATAATCAAATCGTAACATTACACTTCTTTTATCTACAATATATGTAATCTGATAACTGTATACAACGGACAGTATTTGAGGTTGTTTTGTGAATTGAGGTTCGACCGAACATATCTTCCGTAACAAATTGACTAGTGTAAACTTAACCATGCCACACATCTATACATGGGCAATGTAAAAAAAATCTGTAGAGTACAAAAAAAACATCTTTCAAACTGAAGTTAAAACTCAGACCAACAAATTAAAATTGATTTGTTAATCACATATTGCTTTTATGTAATTTGTTTGGTATATCTAAAAAACAACAACTGAGTAAACCAGAACCAGAAACACAATGCTTAATGCGGATTTGCTAACCATCGAAGTACGTACGACAGGGAAAAAATGACAGATCAATTTGTGTCGTTTTATTACATAGCTACATGTGTGTGACCGTTTTTACTTCTGTTCAATTCATTGATGAAAACTAGATGGATGAAAATATTTGACGACATGTTACGTGTGAAGTAAAATATGGATGCAAACAAGACGAAGTTTTAGTTTCCGTTTATTTCATTTTAAACAACGTAACATATGATAGCAAATATTAAAACACATTTTGTAATTTCAATGTAGAATAATTATTTGTAACAATTCCAAAATCAAATAATAACTTACAAAATTATGCTCTGGAAATTGATACTTCTCTACATGTAACTAACTGAAAAGTTATGTTGCAGCAAAGTAAGTCACATATACATATTTTGGGGACCACAATGGAAATAAGGGCTTGCCTTTTTTGTGCTATCCCCGGTGTTGGTGTGCTTGTCATGGCTAATAACAACATGCTGTGATATATGTTAATGTTATTATGCTATGTGTACACTATGCCAAATAAATATTATTATTATATATTTGTAATTCTATTTTCCCTTGATATAGGTTTAAAAATACGTTTTGAAGCTTGTATTCAAACCCCAAAATAATACATACAAAAATAACATACATATACTTAAACCACTTTTTAGTAAATACATTTTCTATTTTAAGACCGCCGACTACAGATAGTAGGTATTGGTTTAGGACTGTTATCTCTTCTCGTATCTTTATCAATTGATTTTCGTATAGAGTTTTTTCTACTCCGTGATGATGAGCTACGTGCACGGTCTCTAGACGTTGTCTTACGCCGGTCTTTTGATGAACTACGTCTTGATCTGTGTGAATCACTTCGACTGTCCGATTTCCTTTTGTAACTATCATGATAACCTTTTGACTTGTAAAATGAAGATCGATCTTTGCAATCTTCATTCTCCTTCCGTCTAAATGGTTTACTAGAGGAATATTTCCTTTCAACAAATCCGTGCTCTTTACTGTATTCCTTCTTATAACTTGGAGAAGAATATCTCTTTTCTCGTTCAGAGCTACCATGCGTATCTTTGTAACGATATGGATCAAATTTGTTATGTTTCCAATCAAATTTGTTTTGCTTCCAATCAAATTTGTGTTTATATTTAGACAAAAAGAACCCTTTCGGTATATAACGCTCTGTAGGACGAAAATTTTCAAAGTTTCGTCGGAAACCGCGTCCTCTGAATCCATATCTATCATTGAATTTAAATGGACTTGTAAATTTACCTTCGTTGTGTTTATTCCACATATAAGTGTGACGGTTGAACGGTCTTCCTCTAGTATAAGTAGAACTAAACTTAGGATGGTGATATGGCTTGTCATAAAATTCCTTAGTGTAATGTCGATAACCATTCTTACTTCTCTCACGTTCTTCTGATGTACTCCTGTCTTTATATCTTCTCTTTTTCTCGAATTCATTGGTTGCTCCACTCCTATCACTTGATTTAGACGATTCCCGCCGATCCATTTTGTCATCATAATCTCTGCTAGACATTTTGAACTCCTTGTGGTTCTTGACTTCTTGATGTCGATGACTCTTTTTACTTGCAACATAAAATCCACCCTTCTCTCCTTTTCCTTCATGAAAATCTTCAATTTCGTCCGTTATTTCTTTCTTAATTTGTTTGCTAATTTGGTCACAATGTTTTTCAAGATGCTCCTTCAGAAGAACTGATATTTCTCGTCCATGTCTGTGTGACAACCTTTGATCTTCTCCAACAAGCGACTTGCTTAACTTTGACGTAGATGGACGTCGGTTAGAAACTTTTCTTGACAATGATAGAGATCGTTCATGTTTATCAACCAAAAGCTTTGCCTTTCTGTATGGAAACTTATCACATGGTCCGTCCTCCAATAAGGTCTTTCTAGGTTTAGTACTGGATACAAACCCCTCTTCTTCTGGTAAAGACGAATCGTCATCGTGACTTTTAATTTTTCCAAGTTTAGCAGACAACAGTTGTAAATAGCTAGCGACTTTTTCTTCACCTACTTCGTCATGTTTATTTGAATCAAACGTTTTCTTGTATTCTTCTATTGCCTGTTCTATTTGAATCTTGATATTTTCTCGTTTTGTGAACTTACACCATTCAATACATTCAGACTTTGGCAGGACTTTTCCAGACCGTGTAACTATCTGTTGTTCTTTGTTATATTTACGATATGTATTTGGTTGATACCTACGTTTCCAAGAAAAATATCCAGTGCCCGATTTCGTAAATGTCGACCTTGCATTGTATGTATTGGTATCCCACTTACGATGAAAGTGGAACTTATTGTAAACAAATGGTTTATAAAAAGGTCTTTTGGGGTTGAAGAAAAATCGTTTTGTTGGGAAATAAAAATCTGATTCCTTTCTTCTATTTTTTATATAACCATAACTGTTCTCATACTTCTTTTCGCTGGAACGATCAAGTGATCTGTGACTACTTTTACTTCGCGAGCGATCATGATAACGTTCTTCATGCTTCGCGTTGGTTTTACCTTCACGATCGATAGATTTGTCATGAGAGTTTCTTTTTGCTTCAAGAATTTTAGCAGTGTTCTTGCAATCTGTAAGAAAATTAGCAACTTGAGTCTCTATTGCGCTGTCGGTATTCTTTGAAGTCTTACGGTCTTCATCATGAATTGAATCTTCAAGGTGTTTAGCCCTATACGTTCTCATGACAAACTCTTTTCTTTTACTATATGGCGCATATTTTCTTGTCATCCTACTGTATAAGTTTTTATAGTCAATAAACTTACTGTTACTTTCTCCACGCTTGTATCGCAAATATTGTTGCTTTTTTAAACGAAGCACAGTATGAAATGGGATTATGTCAGGCACTTTTTTATTCGTCTTCATATCGTCATGTGACTTTTGTTGGTCTTTCATTTTACTTTTCTCGATGCTAGATGTATTGACCTTTTCGTTTGACTCATCGTTCTCAAATACAAATGTTTCCATGGACGTTGTCGGCTTAAAACTTTCTTCAGAATCCTCAGATTTTATTTTGGAGGCAGTTTCACATATATTAGTTTGTTTCTCTAAAGGTGTCTTCACATTTTCTTTAAAATCGTCAGGTTGGTTCTGATATGCATTTTCACATGCATACACCTGAGGCGTCTTTTCACTTTCTTTTGTATTTTCACTGATACTAGTTTGCTTTGCAATAAAACTTTGCGCGTCATCCACGTGATTATTAGGCTTAACTTGATTTGCATTTTCAGAGGTACTTATTGGCTCCACTAGAGGCTCATCTTTCGAACAAACACTTCCGTTAGTGTGATAATGCTTCATGTCATCGATAGCTGAACCAGGTTGTTTAATAAAATCGTCCTTTTCTAATTTGACGGTTTCACTGTCAGTATCGTTCTTTTTTATTTCGACAGCATTTGAATCAATGGTAGGAAAAACAATGATTGAAGGGAACTTTTTAACTGTCAATGGTGTAGAGGATGTCCTTCTCCTTAAGCTATTAAATTTCAATCCCTTGTTTAAGACACCAGATTTTAAAGTGAACGGTGATACTTTTGGCTTACTCGTCATTGTTTTGGAAGGTTCCGGCTCTATGCTCACATCTTCATGACAGGGACGCGGGATGAATGATTCTTCTTTCCGCGAAAGTAATCGTTTCTTCGAAGACAACAATCGCCCTAAGAATGGAGTACCAAACGTTTCATGCGATAAAATATTTTCCGACATATTCGTATCTAAGACATTAGCCAGTTCATTTGAATGTTCTCTGAGTTCTTCGTCAGTTGGCTCATCCTGGCTCACAAGTTTACACCATATTTCGTTTGGCTTATTTTTTCTAGCATAGTAATTAATCGAGTGGTTAGATTTCTCGATAATGACTGTAGTTTTAACCGGTTTGTCGCCAACTGATGTGCGTTCGTCGGACAGGATGTCATCTGATAGCTGTTTAGGATTACAAACGATAATTTCATTTTTTACAACTGTTTGACTAGATACTTTATTCGGCTGATATACATTTGCACTCTTGTGAGCTTTTTGTGACAACATGCCTATATCATTCTCAAAAGTGTCGAGTGGTTCTTGTTTGATTTGAATGTCTTCACGATCTATTGATATCCGGTCTTGTGAACCAGGTTCAGGAGGGGGTGTGGTTTTTACTCTGTTGGAAGAAATTGTTGACAATGTTCGACACATCTTTTCAGCGACGGTTGCTGCATCCTTTTTAGTACTGTCTTTAGTTAGGTATTTCAAAACTGACGACAGTTCTTTTAGTGCATCAACTATTGTAGATTTATCATAAGGGGTTGTTTGCTTCAAATCAGGACTTGTTGCTGGTTCATTGTATGATGTCGCTAGACTGGAGTTAGTTAATGATTCCGCACTTTTACTGGGTATGGTAAAAGCTGTGCTATCTGTATCCTCCCACTGCGGTTCAATTTTGACGGAATTTAAGTCAACATTTAACAATGTCGCGCCGTGTCCATCTTTTTGAATTTCAGATTGTTTTGTTTCTACATTAGCTTGACCAATTTCTGAACGTGAAACACACGTGTTTGGTGAGTTGCCTTCGAATGGTTCGGTTTTCACAACAATTGGACATTCTGTACGGGGACAAACTTCAGTCATTTCATGTGCATCGTTAATAGCCGTAAATTCAGAGTGATTAAAATACAATGGATTTGGTGGCGATGAGACCCCACCGATGACAGTTTCTTGAGAGTCATTGTCTTCTACATCTGGAGGTTTGAATATTTTCTTTCTACTACATGAGTTAGGTACAATACTGCAAGAAGTAGAAGTTTCAGTTGTACTATTAGGTGATTGCTTTACAATACTTATACTGTTTTCAGTTTTAATATGTTTAGTGACACAATTTACCAGCGCGCAGCTTGAACGAGAATCAGGTTCGCGCGCTAATGCTTTCTCTGAGGTTTTCTGAAAACCACTTTCTTTTTTCTTCCTTAACGCAGCTGCCGCTGTTGTACTAAGAAACATGCGAAGTTTCGTTGCCGTCAAAGCATCTACCTTTAAATTGGCCCTTTTACAGCCTGTGTTTTCTTTTGAAAGTTCAAGTTTACTGTCGATTACGTCAGCAGACTTCTGAATAGCTTTGTCTACAGTTGTTACAAGTGGAAGTGAAGAGCAATGATGTTTGAGTCTCGGGTCACGGTCGTTAATTTTACTCTTACACAATGGTAAAGCACGAGTTAATGTCTGATTTTCTGATAGTTCATTTTTCTGACCGTCTACCTTAAACTCGCTGGAACGAGGCAAACTGTGACTTTGAGGAACATTTTTAGATGCCATTTTCCCTTTGTCGTGATTGTTTTGTCTTCCAACTATTTCAGGTACGGGAGCTTCTCCAGAATGGCGATGTTTTACTTTTCCTTTTTCGTCCAGGCCTTTGAATTTTGTAGGAACATCCTTTTGGATGTCAAATGAATCAATTAAACCTTTTTTGGATTTAAGCCCGTCAAAACTATTGATTTTATCACCATTTACCGGTAATATTTTGGTATTGCTTTTACAACTTACATCGTTTAACACTAAAGTATGATCTTTGTGTGCAGAAAAACTATCTTTGGCATTAGTTGACGTTTTAAGTAAACCTTTGTCAATTCTTTTGTCAAGTTTTACCTTACTGCACAGATAATTTTCAACTTTGTCACTTGGTGTGCACGTTGCCCCTGTCGATTTGTCACTTTTTGCGTCACGTTTGTCCTTACTGCACAGATAGTTTTCAACTTTGTCACTTGGTGTGCACGTTGTCGCTGTCGATTCGTCACTTTTTGCGACACGTTTGTCCTTACTACATGGGTGGTTTTCAACTTTGTCACTTGGTGTGCACGTTGTCGCTGTCGATTTGTCAAATTTTGCGTCACGTTTGTCCTTACTGCACGGATAGTTTTCAACTTTGTCACTTGGTGTGCACGTTGTTCCTGTCAAGTCGTCAAATTTTGCGTCACGTTTGTCCTTACTGCACGGATTGATTTCAACTTTGTCACTTGGTGAACACGTTGTCTTTGTCGATTTGTTAAATTTTGCGTCACGTTTGTCCTTACTGCACGGATTGTTTTCGACTTTGTCACTTGGTGTGCACGTTGTCGCTGTCGATTTGTCAAATTTTGCGTCGCGGTTGTCCTTACTGCACGGATAGTTTTCAACTTTGTCACTTGGTGTGCACGTTGTCGCTGTCGATTTGTCAAATTTTGCGTCACGTTTGTCCTTACTACACGGATGGTTTTCAACTTGATCACTTGGTTTGCTCGTTTTCCCTGTTGATTCTTCTACTTTGTCGCTCTCTGAATCGGGTTTACATTTTACTTCCTCGTGTAATGTGTCTTCTGTTTGTAGAAGTGCCTTTTTTGATGTTATACCTTCTTTACTTTTTAAAACTATATTAGCCTGCATTTCGTCACATTGCTCTAGTGAGTTTACATCATCAGTATTTATAGAATGCTGTAACGTTTCATTTGACCCAGTAGTATGTAAATTGTGTACAATAGCGTCTACTTCACTAAGTTTTAAAGGTCTAAAGCTATCGTCTGATGTATCAGAGTTCATACTGCACTTACGAGTCAATCTCAGCTTAATAGTAGAATTGTTATTTTTAAAATTTTCACTGCCGTCTTTAGCAACTATGTATTCTTCAATGTTTTGGTCAGAGCAGTTGTTCGTTTTCTGACATTTGTCAGTATGTTTAAATCCACTCTTACGATATCTAGTTAAGCTTCTAAACCGTCTTAATTGAGATATTCGTTTCAATTTGTGAATGCTGTGAATGTTCCACCGTCTTTTATTGTTTGATTTTACTATAACATTTAAAGTTCTGCTTCTTTTCCCAAATTCAACCTTAGCTTTACTGCGCTTGAATTTCAAATGAAGATTGGTTTTATATTTCCTGTTACCTCTGCCCTTCTTTTGACCAGTAGCACATTTATAATGTTTAAGGTTAGACACATCCTGAACACAACCTTCAGAGTTCAATATATTAGTTTCACGCTTGTCTAGAAATGGAATGTCACATTTTCCATTCAAGCCTTCAACATAGGATTGTACGTTTTCGGTAGTAACAAAACCTTTTTCATCTAAACGATTAAGTCTGACAAGAGGTTTTTGTGATAACTGTGGGAACAAATGCATCAATGGAAATCTATAATGCTGTTTTATGTCCTCCGTTTTTGGAGTAAATATCGCATGTTGCTGAGCACTATTTTGTGTAGTTTTACACACTTTAGTTAAACTTGGAGGTTCGTCGGAATGCTCCGGTATAACTATATCTTCTACAGGATCTATTTTAGTCAAAGCAGGTGGAGATTTTGGAGAATCCTTCCGAGACGACTTAGATCTCATTTCCTGAATCTGCTCTTTTAAAATAGAGTCTAACTGATGACATTTTGAATCTTTTCTTATTCCTTTATGAACAGGTTTTAACCCAGACTTAGATAGGATAAATCTAAAACCACGTCTCGTTTCCCCAGTAACTTCCCACGTGTGACTGACGTCTTTAGGAGCTACAGCAAGAAAAGGGCTCTCATTTATTAATGGTATTTTCTTCTTCATCAGTTGTATAATCGCATATGGTAAAATCTGGCGCGGATATTTTACCGGGTTTGAAGAAATGTAATCATACTCATACAGATAAACCTGAAAGAAAAAATTACAAATAGATAATGAAGTTCTACTCATAGCGTACAGCAATGCAAATCAAGTACAGGAAGTATTGATGATATCTTTATCAGATATATGGCAAATATAATTTATGCTATATTTGACACTTATTACTAAATTGAATTATTCAATTTCAGTTTAACGTGTACTTTATGGTGACAGTGCAAAGTTAGTCTTCTTTCATTTAATTTTATCAACCTAAATTAAATTTTCATTAGATTTTCATTACTGTACATAATTTATTAGATATGCACGACATTATGCATGTCAAATAAGTGGAAAAATGTTCATAAACTATTATCAACTACATGAACTTTGCATCGTTGTGTAGCATTTGTGCTATCCGTTGCTAACAAAGAATCTATCATGCTTCGAATTGATCCCATTTTTAGCCGTGAGTGACATGCATGGGAACTTCAGCAGTCATGGCGATTTAACTTATCTAACATTTCGCGGTAAGGTTAACTGCATCCATAGTCATAAAGAATATTCGTAATTTGGTCCTTAGTCATGAATGACAATGAGCAATATATTTGATTGGATCGAAGGCCAGACAGTGTAAAGGTATATCATCTGCTACTCTTAAACTTCTATACATGCAATGCATATACATTATATCAAACCTAATGCCTTTGCATTGTCGTAATAAAAAGGTTTACTAGTAATTAGCTATGTGCGTGCATACACAAGCGAGGAATGGCTAAGGATGAATTAAAAGTTTTATGTCATCGTTCCTTTGTTGAATTTCAATAATTCCAACATATTCATGAAAGTATCATTGGTAATCAGATATAGACATTAAAATCAATTGTTCCACACACGCACTTCTGCAGAAAACATAAATATTCTTGCAGTCTATGAAATTAGTGGGTGTGCGGTTGGCCGGGACAATCACTTTTTAATTCGGGCAACCGACAAATTCTTTCGGATAACCTAAGTACCGCAACTGAGTTATAGTGCTTGCTCATAAAACGACCTGTTCGGACAACCACTGCATATTCTAATTTCGTAGACTGTTCTTCTATCAAGTACTCTGTATTATCTTCATAGAAGCACTGGTAGAAGGACATTCATTCTTAGTACAATGAAGAAAAGCGTGAGTCTTGTACTTACATAACTACAGTTTAATGCTTCACATATGTGCATGTCATTTTGTACTGATCTTGATGATATGTGACAATCGTAGTCAGAATTTGGTTGAATGATATTGTCATGTTTATATAGTAACGGATAAACTGGATTTCTTTTACCAAGGTATGCCTGTAATAAAATAAAATACGCAGTTTATTTCACACGCATAACAGTTTATATTTCATTGTTTTGTACATTTTGTACGTTTTGTAATTCTGTAATGTTATTATTATATGTTTTGTACTTTTGTGTTTGACAAATTGCGTTTTAGAAAATATCAAACTGTGTTTTATACGTGTGAATTTTGAAATAAAATATATCTATCTATTACTCATGTCTAGACATAGAAGAAAACATACATAAAGAAACATGTATAAAAAGTGGAGAGCACGCACGTATAGTTGAAGAAATTCTATAGACAAAAAAGGATGGTATAAAGTTACTAAAAATTTCGTAATTTGAGTTGTATAATAATTTGAATGCGTTGAATTGCATGTAACGATGCTAAGTATACGTCTATATTATAAACTAATCGCTAAAAGGATTTTTCCTTATATTCGGAAAAAGTAAATAATCAAGTTTCGTTTCTGAAGGCTGACAAAGATTTGAAATGCATTTGATTCAAATTAGGGATACTTCCTTCTATAAATATTTGTAAACAACTTGTACAGTCTATTTAGCGTTCTTTTAATACATATTATCCTAGGATAAATAAACAACGTGTGCAATATAACGTTTTATTTCATTATGTACGGTGAAATGTGTTGTGTCTGATGACATAAACGATGAAAATACAATCATATTATATTTTTGATTGTAGTGAAAATATAACGTAAAATCTGTGTCTTCTTGAATAAAATGCCACTTGAAGATTTCACGAAAGCTGAACGTACATGTCGAAAGTCATGAACACTACATCGATGGTTGCCCACAAGACTATTGTAAGTACATTTAGTAAAAGAGCGAGTTACTACAGTCTTGCAGGCAACCATCGATGTAATGTTCATAACGAGTAATACATGCATGATATTATCTTTGATAGTGATATATTAACAAGAAAATATTGATGCAAAGCATCAAAGAGCGCAAAAAATAATAACATGAAAGTACTGCTTTAGCTTGTAATTCTCTATAAGTGAGACATTAAATTAAAAAAAAAATTGCTAATTAACCGCTAATTAAAGCAATTAAGTATGATTACTAAAACATTAACACCAATATAAATGTAATAGAATTATAATAAGTGATGGTCTAATAATCCTTCTTTGTTTATGGTGTCAGTGTTTTCGCCAGCGGTTTAAACCGTCCCAAAAATGATCAATACGAGCGTGCTTTATATAAATAGACGTCGAAGACCGTGAAAGTCGAGTATACGTTTTAGTTTAAACCACAAGCTTTTAATTTCTTGGGGAAATTCCTATTAAAGATCATTTATTAATGCTAAACAAAACAAATGAAATGTTTACAAAACACCTCAGATAAATAAATTCATCATTAACTTAAAATTTCTCGTCTAGCTGTCTTGCCTCATAAATTACGTACGCTTTTTAGTCTAACCTTTGCTTACTTCAATGGCGCCCCCCCCCCATGAGAAAAGTTAGAGTAATTAGGCAGTAACAACCGAAAAGTTCCGCATGCAGCGACATTATCAAAACTGAATACATACATAGCGTTGCGCTAAATTATAGTCGGCTAAATGGGTTGGTGCAATGTAGATAAAGTCGCATCGGTTCCGTTTCCTGTTCCTGTTATCCCGGTATCAACAATTATGATGAAGTGCCTAGCTGACGGAAACATCCAAGTTGTTGTCTATGCATTTCACAGTAAGCTATCCATTTAATACCAAACCAAATACATAATAATATATGCATACTATCAAACACATAGGATGCTCAGGATTCATATAGCACTATTGGCTAATAATACCTGATACTGAAGTTGATTACTAGGACAAGTTTCCAGCATAGATAAGAAATGTTTTTGATTCAAATCACGAATTATACAACTACATAAATCCTTATTATAATTAAGTTTAACAACTCGTACCGATTAGTCAGCGTTCCTTCTTTTTTACACACATTTTACTGTATTCCAGAATGATTTACTAACAGCCTTAATTCCATCAACTGACAAGTCTGTGTACATGAATATTTATCAATGATTCTTGTTTCAATACATACACTCTATAGGACACTATGTACAATGCAATGCTAAAGGGTGACGTGTAAATTTAGTCCAGGAAGAAGGAAGGAAGGAAGGAGGAAGAAAAATACATGTATGTATGTGCGTATAATTGCTAGTACTTAATTCAAATACAAGGATTTAACACAATGTCTATACGTAGCGTATTTTGATCAGGATGGGCAAAATATGTAACACTTATTCAGTCAATCTAGGCTTGTCTTTCATTTTTATTATATTATTTCAACATTTATGGTTAAAGTAGAGTGCACGCTATTCTTAATAAGTAACCCATAAGTAGAATGTTTATTCTTGCAACTAGCCGTATCAATTTACTAAAAGTAAGGATTATTTCGTACCGTAATAAATAATGTGTTTATTTCATATTTAGACGCTCACGGATCTCATGTATGTAAACATCTATACGGAACTCCCAAAGTGACATTTTGAAAGACTATTTTATTTTCACAATTGTTTCAATTTTACGAAATATTATATCGTTTTTAACGAAAAAATAATATTACGTGTAAATATATTTTTATTGTGAAAATTCGAAATTATCATTTCGTATAAACAAAATGATATTGCGTTTTAAAGAAATAAACGTGATTTTTTTCAAAATTGTCACAGTAGGGACACCGAACATTTATGCTAATTATGCATTAATTACTATAGTGCGTACAAAATAACAAAACGTGTTTGTGTAAACAATAAAAATGCACCAAATCCATTCCAGAAGTAGGCAGTATTGAAAATTAAAGTTGTATAGTTCATTTTAACAAAATTAGTGAGGCGGACAAACCACTACCCCTTAGTCAAGCATGCTTGTAATGGTAGAATGCATAAATATTACTCCAACAGACTCTCATAAAACATATTAAAATAATATATTTTATTGTCATCCTGAGCATCCCCTGTCGTGGATTAGTTCATTGAATTGTTGATATATACAGTGTTTTATACGAACTATAATACTCACTTTAAACACCATGACATATGTAGGAGATGTATAATCCTGATATATAAGATATCTAGTCAGTATATCATAATGACTAGCTAAATGTACACCACATCTTGTATGTCCTAGTACATTCTTTATCCTGGAGCCAACTTTATAACCATCTTCACATATCTCAGTACAAGATTTTTCTGATTCAACAGAGAACAGTAATACATCCTTCAATGATTCCTCTGTACGTTCCTGAAGAACATGAAACAATAGCTCAAATGTGTGACAGTCAATAGAATAACCATCGTCCGTGGTGCAGAAACGTACATGAGCAGTCGCACGTAGCAACAGTCAGCGATGCATGCAATAACCCTGCTGACTTAAATACTCTTTAATCGATAGTGTGTACAGAAATACTGTAGCGAGAGTTTAAAACAACGATGTTTTAAATAAATACATCAATAAAACAATTACCAAACTCAAGAGTACTTTGATCTGAAACACGTTAAAAATACGGTTAAGCATAGCATTTAAAACCTGATACATTTAAACATCTTTACAAAAGAAAGACAACGAACTATAGAAATGTTCATTATAGACTATCTCAGATTGTCATAACAAGATAGTCATTACAAGATATTGTATACTGATAATATAATTAGTGTATATAGAGGGATATAACTGCGGCTGAATACTATAGTACACCATAAGTTATCTGTACTTGGTTAAAGGATTAAAATGTACAAACAATAAGGGACCTTAGTCAGTTATTTGCCAGAATTAATCTTAAATAACTTTTTTTGTAAATCATTTAATTTGTTTTAAATTCAAGCTAAGTATTTTTTAAGGTAAAGAACTATCTAAATTTCACTACTTCTGTTAATATATTCATTAACAAGAAAGATATTAGATGAAATATTTTGTTATCCTTACATAGGATTTCAATGATAAAATTCGAAGATTCCAACTGTAAGGACCTACTTACCAATTGGATTGCTTCAGATTTTATCAGGGGAAAATAACTGACTGAAGTCCCTAATTGATTCTCTGACTGACCTAAACACAATAAGGACTATATATTAACTTGATATGCAATAATAATCTGACAGACATAAACACAATAAGGACTATATAATATCTTGATATGCATTAATAATCTGACAGACCTAAACACAATAAGGACTATATATTAACTTGATATGCAATAATAATCTGACAGACATAAACACAATAAGGACTATATATTATCTTGATATGCATTAATAATATGACTGACCTAAACACAATAAGGACTATATATTATCTTGATATGCATTAATAATCTGACAGACCTAAACACAATAAGGACTATATATTAACTTGATATGCAATAATAATCTGATTGACCTAAACACAATAAGGACTATATATTAACTTGATATGCAAAAATAACTATTAAGATGGACAAATATTATAAAATAACTAGTTTTTTTGTTTCCTCGAAAAATTCCAATTTATCTTGAGAGTTTTGGTCGTTAGCTCTAAAATATTCTCACATGTAAACAATTAATCGAGTGGTATATTAAGTAATTAAAAAAATGTTCAGGGTACAATCGCAACAATAGCTTATTTTGGGGAATTTGAATGGATTGAACACCGTTTTAACAAATTAAGAGCATGTATCGCGGCCAGATCACATGACCTATCATTTCTGCACCTAATTCTATAACCAGTACTCTCCTACCCTTCCACAAGACTGACTACTTCTCGATATACCTTATCATTGGAGGAAATTTGACATTATTGTTGACATTTAAATGAATGATAACTTATAACCAACCTTGGTGAGGCTCAAAAAAGCGACCTCTCGTGGGACGCTATATTCAAAATCCTGGGCATAACTTATTGCGGCGCGAACCGAATCAATATAGCTTGTTCCTATTAGACATTTACAACCTAATCCGAAGATGAATATGAAATCTAAAATTGAATAAGTACGGAGTTTGCTCAAACGAATTTTGGTAATTACACATTAAGCCTTACAGTTGCGTATCAAGTGTACGTATGACTTGGGTGTATCTATGAATGAGGTTAAATTTGTGTGCAGCACTTATTTACAAAGATAATTCGGGATTACTTGATATTAAAATGAGGTTTTATAAGGTTGTGAACGTTTGTATTTGTAATCATACGCAACAAATTGTATTAAAGCTATGAGTATTTTTTATAAAATTGTCTTCACAACTGACTGAGGAATTCTAGAGGTACGTTTTTTTCAGATCGCTAAATTTCCCAGTTATGTAAAAATCATCGAGCTCAGGCATCCGATACTTTTGTAAGATTCCATTACCGCAATTATATGTCCTGCGCATTCACGACGTTTACGTATAATTTTGTTTTAGGAGCAGTGGTAGAACGCGCACTTAGGGGTCGAGAGGTCCCGGGTTCGATCCCCGCTAGGGGCACTGCTAATATTCTTGAGCAAGAAATTAACCTAAAATTGTTCCACTCCACCCAAGTGTAAATGGGTACTGTGAGGGATCGCCTACCTGAGGGTAATTTCAGTAACCAGGAGTTGTCGTACAAGATTGTAAAGTCGGCTGAACATGTAAATGGAAGCAGACTTTAAACCGCACTTTAACTTTAACTTTTAACTTTTGTTTTAAACACTTCGGGCACAAACGTGTATGTTTCCGGACGAACAGTGCAGAGGTATAGTGTAATTATCGGTCCTCGATTGGGATACATTTTGTCACCTATAAGATAAAAGTTATCAGGAAAATTCAAATCCGTTCCAATCAGTCTCATTTATAATTACATGTACACCATGTGTATCCACATGTGTATGGATAGCATAATAACATTTTTCTCGCTCATTAGTTGGCCATTTCATTAAACTATGACGTGAATACATGTATAAGACTTAAAGTTTTGATTTCGTTTTCCAACGCTACAACAATAAAAAACGAACATGGCTGACAACAGATTCTACGTAGGATAATACCTCAACCAAAGAATATGCAATTACACACGGTTCTGCTTGGATAACATGGTCTTAGTTCTTTAAAGTTCATGTAATTCGGTAGATTAAAGAGAGATTCTTGTGTATTACCTGTGATTTTACAGAAATGTCTACAAATGCGTCTCTTACTCTTAAACGAATTAACACCATACCTAAGCAGCCGGAAAAAGTACATTAGGTAATAGGATTTTTCTTTGTGTTCTGGTGGTGGTTTAAGAATGAAGGAGCTTTCTTTTCTCCAATTTTAACATGAGATACAAGTATTGAAGTAACATCAGTAACAGTAACATCATTTTATGTCGAATAAATGTTATCAAATATTCATTTACATGTGACACGGACGTGAAACACATAGATTAACTCTGAATGGCTAAGTTAAATGATAATATCAATTTAAAGGTATCATCAATGGGAAATGTCCCCTTCAAATCACATTATATTCGCCCATGCTTCATGTAAATTTCGATACACATACATACAGACGGGCGATCGTGATAACTACACAACAGTGCTGTTGACCATGAATAGTATATAAACACAGTATTGACTAGTTTGAGATAACCCCTGACATTTTACAATTGTGGATTTCTAATTACGATTCGGATTAGGTTGTAAATGTCTAGTGCGAACAATGTTGAAATATGCAAATAAATCAGTATGAATGTTTACACAAACAGCCGGAATGTTAAGAATAACTTTACAAATAAACAAAATAGTGCATGACGCTTAATGAATAGGTATGTCGTAGTCTGCAAACAATATTGTTTAGAAAACCAAGTTTTAGTTTAAAAAAAAAGAAGATTCGTATTTCTTTCCGAGTGTATACCGATCTATGTAACGTGTACACTATGCTACATAACCTTCAATAGGGCGCATTGAATTTCAAATTTAAGTATCGCATGTTAACGTTCTTTCTATTGCAAACAAAACATGTATACATTTGTATTTCAAAATACTAGAATTTATATGCAGTTTAAAGTAGGTCATACCGTTTAGTTTTAAATGGTTACAGGTATAATAAAAGATAACCAAATATTTGATAACTATAGTTGATTAAAACTGATAACATGATCATATGACTATACCAAAGGTTCTTTGTCATGTGATACCGTATATAATCAAGTAAATGTCTCCACACTCTAAACTTAAACTGAGTTGTATGTCTTTCCAATGTCTTTACAGAGTCGACGGTCTTTTCAATGTATATACAGAGTAGTCGGTCTTTTCAATGTCTTTACAAAGTGGTCGGTTTTTTCAATGTCTTTACAGAGTTGACGGTCTTTCCTATGTTTTTACGGAGTTGTCTGTCTTTTCAATGTCTATACAGAGTTGACGGCCTTTCCTATGTTTTTACGGAGTTGTCTGTCTTTTCAATGTCTATACAGAGTTGTTCGTCTTTATCTCTAAATGACGTCGCAAGCAACGTCGGATCAAGAGTGACAACGTTTATAACCAATTGGATGTCCAAATCTTTATAACGAGTTGTTGGTCATAATTCCTCAATTAATCTCTAACATCAATACAATACACACAATACGATCAACTAAATCGAGGGCTAAACGGAACACTTTAGTAACTCTCTACTAAAAGTACGTGGGATAAAATAGTGTTTGATTCAAGCCTCGCAATGTTTGATCTTTATCTCTCAATAACGTCTCTGGCATTGTTGGATTGAGATTCAATTTGAACGAGCAAAATAACCATAATGTGCCTTGTTTTTTTTCTAAAAACATTTGTAATTTAGTTTTGTTTTTACTTTTCTTGTACGGTATGATAACAGACAAATCTTTATACGATTTAATGTATTGTGTTTTTGAAGCGCATGCGCACATCGTATTGTAACCTAATTAACAAACATGTCAAATTTTGTGCCCAAGAAAAAGCTCAATAAAACACTTGGTTTAGGGACTGTTTTTGTATCCTGGCTGTTTTAGTATCTTGTTGTAGATATGACATCACTACAAACATGTATCAACATTTTGGAAGATATTCTCTGTAGTCGGCTCACAAAACAAGTAGTAAGAACTTTTCTTTCTTTTGTTTGATAGTAAAAAAACGCCGTGTCAACACATTGGAATTTCTGTTCTTTCGCTATATCTTTCAATAATAACAAAATTTGGCCAAAATGCTGTCTAACTTGATAATTTCATAGGAGAATACTTGCATATAACTTAAATTGAACTGGATCGTCCGATTCTCTATATGTATATAGAAAACTACAAACCGGAACTTGCTCACATCTAACAGATTCATCGAAACTTTAACAGTGTTATCTACAAGATGAAGATAAAGAACGACAACTCTTGGTGGAGATTTCTACGAAATAAGGAAGTAAAATGAAAGTTGATAAGAGGACATAGGGTCAAATACAACTTATAGGGATATAAATACAACTCATTGTCATACCACGTTGTTTGAACAATAGGATCAATCAAATCTAATTGAAATATAATTATATATGTAAATATATACATGTACATGTATGTATTATCCGATCTAAACGGACGTGTATCCTTACCGCTGTTAAAAGTTCCTTTCTGTAGTTTTCATGTCGTTGGGTTAGTCTGTCATTATTTACAAGATATATATTCTCTACTCTCCAATAATGATTTCTAAAATCTTTGTTAAAGTTTGTAGCATTAATGGATTCCAACAAATTCAATGCTTCGGGAGAATCTATCTTTAATTTCCGTTTTTCATAATCTGAAAATAAAACAAACTAATGTTTAAAACATTTGAACAAAACAAAGTCCGCGAAGTTGGCTTTTAAGGTTCTGGAACTTTAACTAACTACAGTAAACTTTGGCACTCGGTATAATCCGGTTTTACCCGAATAGCTGTCGTCGTCAAGTTTCGTAATTGCTATTTTTATTAATTTTCACCTCGCGATCCGGTTTTTCCATGACGTCATAGTGTAATAATTTTTCCGAAAATGGCGAAACCAGGTGCTTAACAGCGTGATCGTTGAGGTCGTTATCGTAAAAATAATGATTTATCGACAAAACAATGTTACGTCGTATGGGATCATAACTATTGGGTTAATAGGGTGCAGTAGGTAAATGCATTGTTTCCTCTTGTATTTGCGATTTAAATTTGCCATCACAACCGCTAGAAGATATCACCTCAATACTAAGACGCACAACACATCGCCATATTCAGCAATTTGGTATGCGGTAGAATATAGTGAGGCACATGAAGACAATATCGTTATACTTTTCTGTTTTCAATATAATTTTTATCTACTAATAAAGTAAATGATACAATGATCAGCATAATTTGAAAGCTAAGGCTCAAAATATGCCAACATTACTAAGTCTGGTGTCAAAATGTGTATGCAAAACTACTGCAATGTGCAAATACACGACAGGATAAGGTTTAACGCCTGCTCAACTTCCTCTGATATTTTTCTGGCCAGAATGAACTTATAAATGTTTTTAGGAGTTAAAACTGTGATAGTCAACCAAGAGTCTCCAATACAAAAAAAGTGCTTGACTCCGTTATTCCTAACTAGTCAGAATGGTTTACGAAAAACATGTTAAGTTGTAAGTTTCTAATATTTCCCTCAAATCAGCAAAACTCAGTAAAGAGAAAGACAAAGGATATGCCACAGTCCGCTACTAAACGTGGGGAACCCCGGGTAAAAACATACCCTTCATTTGTCCTTTAACAGAGACAAAGCTTTTTAAAGCATGTACACTTTGAACAAACTAACCCGAGACAAGGAAACACAATTTGAAAATAGTTAGCATTCACTTAATCAGTAAGGAGTGGGATAAATCGTGTAACGTATAAAATTCCGGGACAATTTCTAGAAGCTATGTATTTACTATACACAGCACTTATTGTCTATTTTTTCTCAACTGTCAAAGTTTGAATATTTTCACGGTGATTGGTTACACACTATCACAATACCATGGGTGTAAAATAAAGAGCACGAAGTCACCGTGAAATTATTCATGTTTTGACAGTTGAGAAAAAACGAACTATAGTAATCAACCAAAACTTTGAAGGCACCTTCTCTGTGTTGCGATTCTCTGTGTTGTAATTTACTAGAACCAACTTTTTAATTTTAAACAGCATAGAAGCGTCTTATTAACGAGTTATAGACAATGTCTTATTAAGCTAGCTACGTGAATCTAATAATGAAAGAAAGTTTGAACTAGAATTAAGTTCGTAAAGCGGAATATAGTGATAAGGAAGAACATTGCACTGGAAAACTGTCAAATAAATCTGCATTAGTGCTTGTGATGAGACAATAGCGTACATATATGAATAACTAGTACAGATTGACTCGAAGTAAAGTGTTCTCTATTATGGATGGACGCCAGTCAAAAGCCATTTGTTCACAGTTAGATTGCGGTGAGCCTACGTCAAAATGACGTTATGTCCGTCATTTATCGTGCCTTACTTATCAATCATTCGGTTCAAATCTAGTTAAAACTTAAGATAAAATATATAACGAAACTAACATAAATTTAAAAGTCAGATACTTATTCAATTCTTTATAGGAACGATTTCAAAAATGCCCCTTACATGTAAGCAATGAACAATACATACACAATGAATATATTGTTCTCTGTTTTCTAGATTTAATCTTCATCTAAATACTTATATCTTGGATTTAACTAGTAATACACGTTCTTGGCACAAAAACAAACACTTTACACAATATTCAAGACGTCAAACATCCTTAGAAACATTATTGGAAATTAGAGTAGGTTAAAATTAGGATTCAAAGTATGATGATGCTACTGTAAAGTTCCACTCTAGAACCATGAAAATCAATTGTCTAAACAGTGGAATGTATTTAATGCAGACATCTTTTTCTTCTTAAATTAAGCTTTCGAGATTTGTCAATATGTCAAAAATCGTGTGATTTACAACTTTTAAGGAGTCTTCATATTGAAACTAATGAAACTTTAGAGTATAATCATTAGAGTGAACAAACTCTACAGAATTCATAGATTCATACATGTTCGAGTTTTAATTATGATATTTCTCCATTGATTGACATTTTTATATTAAAGGAAGCTACTTTTAATTAAAAGAAAGCCACTTAAACTATGTCTATATTTAAATCTTGTGAAACAAACTCTGACTCATAATACGGTATATTAAGGGGAACCCCGTTTTCATTCATAACGAAATATATTTAACTATATAAACGTATTTACAAAATAAATCTAATGCATTGACTTAAGACGTACATATAAAATGTAAGTTAATAAAATAAAACAATACCTCGGGGTTTCATCATTTCCATTCAATTTTAAACACAAAAATGATTGTTTTACAGACGAAATCACCACCCGTACTGAAACAGTAGTTTCTGTTTCAAGTGGTGATTAAACAATGTACATGTTTTAGATAATGGGATCCCGGAAAATATATCACAACCTTGACACGTAAGATTTTAAATCGAACGATCTAGACTATCTTTAATCGTAAAATATCGAGTATTTCCGTGACGTTTCGTATGCATGTGATTAGATAGGAATACGTCCATACATGCATACAATTTATATAATATATTGTATAGCTATCTATAACGCGTAGAAACGATTATCAATACGGTGTTAAGGTAGATTTATCATAAAATGAAATTTACAATTATTAATACATGATTATG
The DNA here is from genome assembly GCA_025267735.1 of Mactra quadrangularis. Lineage (NCBI taxonomy): Eukaryota > Metazoa > Mollusca > Bivalvia > Venerida > Mactridae > Mactra > Mactra quadrangularis. Next base: position 56,986,486 of record CM046303.1, on the reverse strand, counting down.
TACATATAAAAAAACTATGATATATATAAAACAGTATACCTTTTTTCATTTCATTAATATGTTAATCTTTAGCATGGATTTATTTTATAAAACAACAGACTGTTGCTAAGTCACAAATGAAAACTAAGTATAAAAGTGGGTTATCTCCCTTTGATATAAGAATAGCGTACTATTTAAATTCGGTCATGCCAAATAATACTTAATATAATTTGGAAATCAAATATGGTGAAATTGTTAGAAATGCAGTGTATATTTAGATACCACAATTTTTAGAAATTTTCTGTGATCATAAACATCATTTTGTATCAGGGGAATTTTACCTTAAATAAAAAGGACATATATCTTGAAGGTCACTAGGTCTGCTTGTACTGACGTCAATAGCAAATTATATTAATATTAGATCTTTTTTTATTTATTTATACTGAGTTTAACGCCGTGTCAACACAAATTTTAGGTTATTTTACAGCGTCCAGCGCACCTAACCTAGCTTTCTGGACCCTTGTCTATAACAAGTACTCACATACCCTTCCACTCGGCCGGAAACTTCCTCATATACCTTATTAATGAAGGAACATGACATAATTGTCAAATTTTTATGGAAGGGTATAACCTTCCTGAGTGGGATTCGAACCCGTACTTCCTGTGGGACACTGAAATTCGAAATCCAGGCGCTTCCAACGCGCTACTGACCCGGGTCAAATTTAGATCTATACATGTACATGTTATTGTAGCGTACATATAGTGGGGAACTCAGTAGACTCAGTTAAATAAGACAAATAAATGGGCTCGTGAGGCTATAGATAACAGTCACATTAAGTACCGGTATCAAAATATCTACTTATATATTAATGGTTAAAATATAGATAGAATATCGATGAATAATATTGATATTTTGAAATACAAACAAGACAATCACTTAAATCGTTTTTATATAAAGGCATACAGTTAAAATATTCATGTATTGTGCAATCTGAAAGAATAAATCAATATTTAAAATCTGCTCATGTTCAATAAGGTTGTCATAATGAAAAACAGTAATTGCATATTCGATAGAAAACCCGCGGTGAACAGCCACTAGTTATGAATTAGGTTGCCAAAATGAAAGACAGCCATATCATACTCGCATAGATAAACCGCAGTCACTAGCCATGGATGAAATTACATGTACAAAAACAAAAACATAAGAAATCTACCATTAACTAGCTTCACAGTATCCATCTGGAACTACACATCTATTCCTGGTTTAAGAATATAACCAATGAACATTATTGTGTAAAACCTATTGAGAACGCCAGACTGTATAAAACATATACTATATGTATCTTAGATCGTAAGACTGAAATTGTGTAAATATGTTGTAAATATCCCAGTGAATGATCTATAAATAGACGTCCGTTTATCTCTTTACAAGTATTGTGTAGAATGCTCAAGTATCTTATTTCAAAAACATACAAGTAAACCTATTTTACAAATCAATATGTAAAGTACTGCGCAGTATATGAATTCTAATCTAGGTGACAGTAAAATTATATGCTGAGGCGTAGCTGGTGCTCTTTGTAAGTCACGCGCAGATCTTAGTGTTAGTAAGCGGTGTGATGGGTGTCTTTCCCAGGACGATTTTGAAATTGAAAGCGAAAATTAGCTTTTCTAAGCCGTGTTAACTCAGATTTCTTTCACATAAACTCGAAGATAAACCATTTTTCTATACTTTTTTTCGAAGTAAAGAAAATTGTGAATAGCCCCTCACCCCTACCCAGTTTCATGGTTTTTATTTTCAATGAGTTTTCGTTACTTTTAGTTTCATTTTCGATTTTGCGCCCGTGAGTAGGGACTGTACTAAGCTACGCCCTTGAAAAGTTTTTTCTTCTACAAAAAACCAGTAACATTCAATTATTGAAGTTGATAGAAATCTGATCTAATAAAATAATTATTTGATTCTTTTGAAGTATAGTAAACTGTCCGTATATTATATTTGATTTTTGGATATATACAAATAAGGTATGAATATGAATAGATTTCAAATGTAATTGTGTATTGTATCTACTATACATTCTATTTGCTATGAATAGATCTTTGTAATCATTTAAACTTAAAACGCAATAGGAAAAATACCGGCTATATACATGTATATACTGTATAGACATGTAAAAAGAACGGCTTATTTCAAGTTGGTTTTATATAAACTTGTAATTTTCAGCTTTTGATTAACGGGTATGAAGATTTAGCCGTCTTGAATCTTGATGCATCAATATGTCGAGTAACTCAGTTTATAACATAATAAGATTCATTGTGCTACACACCACATTTCAACATTGTTTCACGCGTATTGCGGCGGTCAATCCTACTCAAGCCCCTGGATATCCTTAGATTTATGGGCTCACGCTTCAGGTCCAGTTTTACCCTCGTCAGTAACTTGTAACTGTCTTGCTACAACGATACAGAGTTAAAGTACAAGTCTACTGATCGAGGGATCATTGGTTCGATTCCCTGGCGAGGCATACCTTCGTGGAGTTGGTCATTAAATAATTTATATATTATCCGCCCTATCACTGGTTCTAAATCATGTAGGACAGTTGCCGGTCACTATAGAAAGTACTTAGTATGTACCTAGTACGTGTAACTAGTTAACAGCTAAATCAAGAGATTTGGCCTTTCCAGTAAGAAGAATAGGTTGACTGACAGTTGTGATATTACCTATACAATGAGTTGCTACGGTATAAATACAACAAAAACAGTGGAATGCGAAGAAAAGCTGTCGAAAATATTTCATGACTAGACGCCATGAAGTTACATGTAGGTCCAGGTCGCGCCGGAAATCCTACTCATTAAGCCAGGATTTGCAGTCAGGCGCGCTGTCTATTAAGTATTAAGCTAATAGGACATAAACAGTAGTTCCCTTAGCTTAGAAAGTAAATATTCTATAAATATGTTTTATGTTCTATCATATTTACATATTTTATGTCTTTATCAATTATACGACCTACTGAATGCTATAACCAGCAACATGCCATCACAGCAATTATGTAGCACTCAAGTGTAAGATATCCGGAATACTCTAAATCATGCTATTAAAACTGCACTATAAATGCGATTCTGGAAAAGTGTACAATCGCAACGTTTTGTTCGTTCCCAAGGTTCAACAGAAGGCCAACTTCATACGCAACTCTAGGCATGCTCAGGTTTTCATACGGCACATCAGGTCAGAGATTCACCGTTAGGTTGTAATAGAAGTTAAGTTGGGAAGCATTTACTTAAATTTATAAGCATGTTCAATGACAAGTGAAATTTGTAAAATAGAAAATTAATAGTTAAGAGAGATTCCGAGCGTCTCACCGCTTAAACCAGATGACACCCGAATATTTCTGATGGTAAAATCGGCCTAACACGGATACAATTAAAATGATTTGACGGTATCCATTAGTCAATCGGAATCTACGGGCATCAAACATTTAACAACAAATATTCATTCTCTAAATCGAGAGTGCAACGTACAAACATGGCGTGACCATGCTTCGCTATGTTCAGTACGAACATGTGTCGATCTCTGCATTGTTATCGGGGTTAAGATAGTCAATGAGTTGCGACATTTATACACATGTCCTCTGAGAAACTCGTGGTCATAGCTCCGTATGGTTTGACTTTTCGTATTTTCAAGCTATGGCATATATGCAATGCGTTTCTTAACGTGAACGCTAATTGGGCGAAATTTTGCGATGATGAACGTAACTATACGACATCGCAAAAGCTACTGTTTCAAGAAGAAAACAGTAAAAAATCCGCCATGACTCAGAACTTTAAAGAGTTGATAGTATTTCCTGTCCGATTTACATGATACCTACGCGAGGCTAAGCAGAAGAGAGTCATACTATTTGCTGGGCATCACATCTCAAACGACAGTTTTATTCTCTTTGCAAACACATTGGAAAACCTTCCAACGTTTTTCCCAACGATGACTTGTCACTGTAGCACTATGAAAATGAACAGTTATCCAGAGTGCTTGCATAAAGTACATTAAAACTTCTTGAAACCGTAGCATTTGTAAGGTCATAGTCACGTGGTATTGCCACCATGAATAAAGAAGTCTATTGTTTGTTTATACTATATATAGCAAATTATTTTAACAATTTCACTTATTGGACTGACAACATCTGCATAAAACTAGTCTCGGCGTTGGTCCAACAATGCGTCCGATACAATAGAACGAGTCATATATATTAAGAGAAAATACCTTAGATTTGGACTCTTTTAAGTTGTCCGCTGTCCCTTGTTCACGAGTAAATGCCCGTTACTGAACGAATTGTAAATGATATTTAACGGAACAATCCACTAAAGCTCGTTTAGGATATCTTGAGACAAAATCTAAACGATGTTATATGTACGAGTATACAATGTTTCATGCTTTCCTAAACGAGCTATAGTGAAGTGCTATTTTGAAGTGTCCAACAATACATAGCCACGATCACGAGCTTGTTTGAAGACACATCTAGTGTATACGTATATGTCTATTATCATGTCATGTGACCGTATGTCCGTAACACTTAATCCTCAACACAACCTTCGACTTTAATGTCCGCATCCGTAACAAGCCACGATCTTACATAGATGGGCAATGATGAATATTCAGAATCGGATCAACCCGGTCTTATTCGTTGTGGAGAGTATGACAACCATTAATTTCTTCGAGATGGAAGTCAGTCGAAGACATGTTGTCATAACGTTGTCGAAAGGACAACTTCATTTAAATCCATAATTCGATAATTTATTTCACATGTCTAAACATATTTATGTTTATATTCAAACGACATAATCCACGAGTAAATAAATATGAAGAAAAACGTTCAACACAATCCCCCGATTTATCTATTTTTTATCGAATAAATTTATTAAAAATAAATAAACTGAAAACATATATTCACCATTTTGTCTAGAAGTTGTCCTCAAATCCAACAGAAATTCATCATCGTTTCTAGGGAAAGCTGGCGTTTCAAATGCATACATAACTATACATAAATAAACGCTCTTATAACTTAAGTATAGTTGTATAAATAGTCGAGTATAACGTTGTACCACGTATCCAAAACAATCGCAAAGGCACTTGAATGTGTATAACACTCCTATACATACATACAGATGCTATGCATTGATTACATCGCCTTTTTACGTATCTTATAATTCCAACGTCTGTTCGTATGATGTTAATAGGTCAGTCTGTAAACATTAATATGTTTATCTTATCACGAAACATTATAAATTTGATCTAGTATCGTGTTGTAACAGTCACATTTAAGTTGTGTTATCTTATTTAAGATAATTGTAGAACTTTGGTCATCATATTATAACCTCACAGCTGAGTTTAATCACCACAGTTCGTACTTGTTCTGTTTTCTCATGTACACATCATATGACCGACTGACTTAGATTCTGCGCCAGGTTCAATGACTGATGCTGAAGCTGCTATCTAAGTTTACTTCTACTCTCTATTTATGATAGTTCATTAGTGCCATTTATTTAAGTGGTAGACATCTTGCTGTTAAATAAAACGGTCAACTTGTGAGGCTGTAGCTGCTATGCGCAAGTGGAGTCATAAACACTATGTCACAGGACGATGCACCGTATTTGGATTATCAAGTTTGCAAATATATCGCACACACACGAATTTCAATGCAAAATTTTGGGACACGAGTCAGTTAGTTGTCCTTTTCCACATCAACTTCTGAATACATACTTCGAAATTCATGCATTTGTTAATCCCTTATGTATTTCTTGCATGACGCAATGCTTATAGGCATTGTACTATCAAAATCTTGTATATACATGTATTTTATTTTAAATTCACTCAGAACTCCACTATATTTCCCACTACAACCATCTTTAATCTTAATACACACAACTTAACACATTTCAGTCACTGGTTACATGCGGTAAAGGGTAAAAGTCCATCAAAATCTGCAACACGAAGCGCTAACCGGTCAACCGGCCTGTAGTCCGTTTGTCAATTTCAGTTGCAATTTAGTAAACGGCGATAAGTATGCTAAAAACCATAAATTTATCAATTAAGAAGATATTTCCTAAGAATGTATGCAATAATGTTGAGCTAGATGCATACACCACCTGTAAACTGTGTGGCATAGACTGATTCGCTTGTTATAAGAAAATCGCTGACTTGGCAGATTATTTTGGTGTATAGTTTATCTGATGAGGGGTATAAAACTTTACGCTTCAGGTTAGATACATCATACAACACCTTTATGTAATCAAAGCCACACCGCTCCTTTACGCATACAATGCCACTATAAACATGGCCTGTTCCATTAAAAACAAACTTTTGGGGGTAAATATACTACTCAATAGTTGAATTAGTCTTAACATATTTTATTAAGATAAAAACAAGAGCACCGCTGGGCGGAGCATTATATGCCCGAAAGTGTTGTTTTTTTGAGTTAAGATGAAGCATTAGTAAGATATGAGAATATTTCAGATGAATATCATATTATGAATAATTGTGGAAAACAAAGTAGAGAAAAAAGTTTTAAGGTAAAAGTGACCTTGACCTTTGACCTTGTGACCCCAAAATCAATAGGGGTCTTCTACCTAATATGGACAATCATCGTATGAAGTTTGAATAATGTGGACCAGTAGGAACTTAAGTAATGCTCCAGAAACTGTTTTCTGTTTTATGGTAATAGTGACCTTGACCTTTGACCTTGTGACCCCAAAAACAATAGGGGTCTTCTACCCTATGTGGACAATCCTCGAATGAAATTTGAATATTGTTGACCAAATGGAACTTAAGTTATGCTCCGGAAACTGTTTTCAGTTTAAAGGTAATAGTGACCTTGGCATTTGACCTTGTGACCCAAAAATCAAAAGGGGTCTTCTACCCGATATGGACAATCCTCGTATGAAGTTTGAATATTGTTGACCAAATGGAACTTAAGTTATGCTCCGGAAACTGTTTTCAGTTTAAAGGTAATAGTGACCTTGGCATTTGACCTTGTGACCCCAAAATCAAAAGGGGTCTTCTACCCGATATGGACAATCCTCGTATGAAGTTTGAATATTGTTGACCAAATGGAACTTAAGTAATGCTCCAGAAACTGTTTTCAGTTTTATGGTAATAGTGACCTTGACCTTTGACCTTATGACCCCAAAAACAATAGGGGTCTTCTACCCGATATGGGCAATCATCATATGAAGTTTGAATATTGTGGGCCAAATAGAACTTTAGTTATGCTCCGGAAACCAAATTGCTAACGGACGGACGGACGGACGGACGCTAGGGGGTATAACAATATATGTCCGAAATTTTTCGGGCATATAATTAGCATAAATTATATTATACTTACAATGTTCATATGCAGATCTTTTATTACATGTTGGTTGTCTAATGGAAATGCTTTAATCAGTGAAATATGATGCATCACCCTATTCAACCATTCAATGCATGACAAGTTTGTTTTGTTGGGTTTAACGCAGTAGCAACACATTGTATAGGTCATAAAACAGCGGTCAGTCAACCTACCCACTGTTCCTGGAAAGGCTAAATCTCTGGATTTAGCTGTAAACCAGCTACTAAGCACATACTTTCGCCAGTGACTGACAACTGCCCTACATAATTAAGAATCATTGGTAGAAGGGAAAATGGCCGTAGAAATAATTTCATGACAAAGCTCCACGAAAGTTTGCCCCGCCCGGGCATCGACCCCTCGATCATTAGACTTGCGTGCTACCAACTGAGCTAGCCGGGCGGTGTCAGAGCATGGCAAGATCATTAACCAAAGTACTTAAATATCAATAACCAATCAGACGACTTGTACATGTATATTCATGTATTCAAAATGTTTGATCCTATCTGGACGTATAATCGTCCGGTAGGAATGAAGTACATGTTATCTTTTCTTTTATCGTCATTTAGAGTTGGGACATTGTATTAGGACGAGTTTACTCAAATCAGACTTTATCAATGATCTAGATTATTTGTAGTTTTATAAAATACTTCAATAACGAGTCAGGGATTGGACACATACAGTGCTTCAATTTTGTAAGATTTCTCACAAGATCAAACAATATGATTAAAACCCGATCTAACCTACACGCTAATTTAGATCTGGCCGTTTTCTTACGAGGGTCACGTTCAGGTGACCTCTTCTCATTGTAATATCTAAGACGAAATCGTTATGGTCGTAACTTGTTTACATCGTCTACGTCACGGAATTTGAAATGAGCCATCCAATCGCAGACTGCGAATAATACCGCTGTTAAGGTTCTGGAACTGTAATAGTGACCTTCCACAATCCTTATAATGATATTGTTTCTTGAATCAATACTATTAAAGACACTGAATTGTAAATTTTTAGGGAAGTTTACCGTTCGTAACTTAAGTTATGGGCATTTTTATAACGTGACCCTTGATTTTCAAAAGACCGTAAATTGTGCTGGGACAAAAAATGAAAAAAAAAATTTTTTTTTCAAATTCTGCAGTTTATATTCAAATTTATTTAAATTTCCTGTTACACAATCATGTCATGATAAACCAGAACAATCAGATTACACTTTGGACAAATACCAATCTGATTAAAACCCGATCTACAATTTTACCGCTCGCATACTCGCTAATGTAGATCTGGTCTTTTCCAAACGAAGGTCACGTTCAGGTGACCTTTTCTCATCATAATATTCATGACGAAATTGTTATGATACGTAACTTGTTTACATCGTCTACGTCACGAAATTTGAAATGAGCCGCCCAATCGCAGCCTGTGAATATTACCGCGGTTAAATTAGCAAGCAAAACTTGGTCTAAAAATAGAAATTACGAAATCAAAATGTGATTAATAGTGTTTTCGTCTAGATGAAAGCTACGCATTGATTGGTCGACACAAAGTTCATCTCGACGTGACCTCAAAGGGAAAAAGTACAGATCCAGTACGTCCGTGTTCTACTGGATATGTGTTTACGCAGATTGGACAAATACTTATAAAAATATAGAGCTTTGTATACATGTACCCCAAGCAAAAATCCGAGTTTTTGAGAGTGTCCAAAAAATTAATCTATCTTTAAAAGCAAATATCTCAAGTTTAAAGTTAGTTAGACACATGCAACTAGTTTTAAAATTTTCTGCATTCTTATCTGCCCATAATATTAAATATTAAAGAAAGTTTACCGTTTCAAAAAAATTTTTATAAGAATTTGTATAAGGTTACTATAATGAAACTGCAAGAGAATTTATAGCGAAAAATTACGTCAAAATGGTAAATTACAGATAATACTATTTTATACAAATATATCATCTAAAATTGTACTGGAGATAGAAATATGAATGTAAAACTTTGCATTATCATATGAAAACCTTCTCTTTACTGATTTTGGGTGGTTTGAGGGAAATACTAGAAACTTACAACTTAACACGTTTTTCGTAAAACATTCTGACTAGTTAGGAATAACGGAGTCAAGCACTTTTTTGTATTAGAGACTCTTGGTTGACTATCACAGTTTTGACTCCTAAAACATTTAAAAGTTCAATCTGGCCAGCCAGAAAAATATCAGAGGAAGTTGAGCAGGCGTTAAACCTTATCCTGTCGTGTTTTCTGCAGTAGCTTTGCATACACATTTTGACACCAGACATAGTAATGTTGGCATATTTTGAGCCTTAGCTTTCAAATAATGCTGATCATTGTATCATTTACTTTATTAGTAGATAATAATTATATTGAAAACAGAAAAGTATAACGATATTGTCTTCATATGCCTCACTATATTCTACCGCATACCAAATTGCTGAATATGGCGATGTGTTGTGCGTCTTAGTATTGAGGTGATATCTTCTAGCGGTTGTGATGGCAAATTTAAATCGCAAATACAAGAGGAAACAGTGCATTTTACACCTGCACCCTATTAACCCAATAGTTATGATCCCATACGACGTAACATTGTTTTGTTGATAAATCATGATTTTTACGATAACGACCTCGACGATCACGTTGTTGAGCACCTGGTTTCCCCATTTTCCGAAAATGTATTACACTATGACGTCATGGAAAAACCGGATCGCGAGGTGATATTACTAAAAATAGCAATTACGTAACTTGACGACGACAGCTATATTCGGGTAAAACCAGATTATATCGAGTGCCGAAGTTTAAATAAGTTAGTTACAGTTCCAGAACATTAACCCTATAGTTATGATCCCATACGACGTAACATTGTTTTGTCGATAAATCATTATTTTTACGATAACGACCTCGACGATCACGTTGTTGAGCACCTGGTTTCCCCATTTTCCGAAAATGTATTACACTATGACGTCATGGAAAAACCGGATCGCGAGGTGAAAATTACTAAAAATAGCAATTACGAAACTTGAAGTTAGTTACAGTTCCAGAACCTCAAATTAGCTCGCAAATCTTGGTCTAAAAATAGAATTTACGAAATCAAAATGCTATTGATAATGTTTCGTCTAGATTACAGCTACGCATTGATTTGTCGACATAAAGGTAATCTCGACGTGACCTTCTATAGGAACCTTAGAGATCCTGTACGAAAACGCTCTACAGGATATCTGTATACGGAGATTGAAGACCAACTAGCCACATACTAATGAACTTTTTATAATATTGATATTTCATTAATCTACTAATTTTATAACATGTTATTTAGGCCTTATTTAATAACATATTATATACGTTGTATTTATCTCTAATTAAAAATGACTTACAGTAATCTACGCCTCACCGTATAATGAACTGCAGGCATTAGTTTTGATGCGCTTAAGTGTGCTTTGGCACGAGTAATTTAATTAGCGCATCGAACGAGCTTCGTCATGAAATGATTTCTATGGCACTCCACCACTGATTCATTATCGTATATAATGACACTTTTCTGTCGCTGGCGAAAACAAGTACCGAGCAACTGGTTAACAGCTAAATCCAGAGATTAGGCATTTCCAGGAACGCTGAGAATGTTGACAGAATGCCATGATATGACCTATACAATGTGTTGCTACGGCGTTAACTAACCAAACATAAAAATATGCTTAAAGTTCCTACATGTTCCAAATGCATGGAATAGGGATGTTAAAGTGAACTTACTCGAGCAAACCTACGACGAGCTAAATATCAATGTTAGAACTAAAAGGAAGCACCATACATTTTTCTCGGCTGAAAAAAAAATCCACTAACTTAATTACGCTGAAAAGCTCTCACACTAGCCTACAATCACACATACCAAATGAATTTCTGAATTAACTTACATACATGTGTGTTTCTCAACGCAAATGATAAACAATGCATAATCAAAGTCATTTCATTTTCTACTTCACATGCATGAATTTCTTTTCTTTGTGGGTCGCGATACATATGACAAATTTATGAATTTCACCTCTTATGAAATCTCACGAATACTTTTAATTTATAATAGTAGCACATTACGCACGAATAGCCAAAGCAGTACGGGGCTACACAAGTGAGAAGGAATTTGTTCATTATAAATGTTTCATTGTCCTATTGCGGACACTGGAATAGCACAATATAGCTTTCAGTTTGTTTGTTTGGGTTTTACGGCGCATCAACACAGAAAGGTTATGTCGCGCAGAAATAGCTTTCAGACGGACCAGTTTTCCGACACCGCATTCAAAGGCCGTCTACGCAGCAAAAGCCGGCATCTTGCATCCGGAAAAGGGTAAAACACAGCGGATATTGAGAAGCATGAATTAAAAGAACATCATTTTGTTCACAGAGGCTGCTTTGCCATCAAGTTCATTACATGGTGTCTCAATGGTATTCTCAGGTTTTGCCGGGAGCATTCAACCATGTGCATGTACCATCTACATGCGGACACACCAAAATTTCAGCCTTGTGGTGTTCTTCACCTGAACAGTGCAAATCTTAACACTGTGCAGGTAGTGATGGTCTGCAGAGCATGTACAAAACAATATATATGTTTCTAATAGATATATCCCTCAAGTGTTGCTGTTATATACCCTTATATGACTTAGTAAGTACACTAAATGAGCTTCTAATATACATATCCCTCAAGTGTTGCTGTTATATACCCTTACATATGACTTAGTAAGTACACTAAATGAGCTTCTAATATACATATCCCTCAAGTGTTGCTGTTATATACCCTTATATATGACTTAGTAAGTACACTAAATGAGCTTCTAATATACATATCCCTCAAGTGTTGCTGTTATATACCCTTATATATGACTTAGTAAGAATACTGAATGAGCTTTTAATAGATATATCCCTCTAGTGTTAGAACACTGAATGAGCTTCTAATTGATTTAACCCTGAAGTGTTGCTGTTTAACACCCTTATAAATGATAGTGTAAGAACACTTATTGAGCTTCTTTTAGATATATCCCTCAAGTGTTGCTGTAATATACCCTTATATATGACGTAGTAAGAACACTGAATAAGCTTCTAATAGATATATCCCTAATGCGTTGCTGTTATATACCCTTATAAATGACAGTTTAAGAACCCTGATTTTAGATATATCCCTCAAGTGTTGCTGTTATATACCCTTTATATATGACTTAGTAAGAACACTGAATGAGCTTCTAATAGATATATCCCTAAAGCGTTGCTGTTATATACCCTTATATATGACAGTGTAAGAACACTGAATGAGCTTCTTTTAGATATATCCCTCAAGTGTCATGACTTAGTAAGAACACTGAATGAGCTTCTTTTAGAAAATTCCATTAATTGTTGCAGTTATATACCGTTATTTATAACAGTGTAAGAACACTGAATTCGCTTCTATTATATATACATGTATCCCTCAAGTGTTGCTGTTATATACCCTTATATATGACTTAGTAAGAACACTGAATAAGCTTATATTTGTGTTGCTGTTATATACCCATATATATGACTTAGTTAGTACACTCAATGAGCTCCTAATAGATATATCCCTCAAGTGTAGATGTTGTATACCCTTGTATATGAATTAGTAAGAACACTGGATGAGCTTCTTATTGTGTTGCTGTTATATACCCTTATATTTGACTTAGTAGGTACATTAAATGAGCTTCTAAGAGATATATCCCTCAAGTGTTGCTGTTATATGCACTTTATATGTTAGTGTTTGAACACGGAAAGAGCTTCTAATAGATAAATCCCTCAAGTGTTGCTGTAATATACTGTTTTATATGACTTAGAAAGAACACTGAAAAAGCTTCTTTTAGATATATCCAGCACTTGTTGCTGTTATATACCTATATATATGACTTAGTAAGATCACTGAATGAGCTTCTGTTAGATATATGCATCAAGTGTTGCTGTTATATACCCTTATATATGACTTAGTAAGAACACTGAATGAGCTTCTAATAGATATATCCCTTAAGTGTTGCAGTTATATATCCCTATAAATGACTGGGTAAGAGCACTGAATGAGCTTCTAATAGATATATCCCTCAAGTGTTACTGTTATATACCCTTATATTTAACAGTGTATGAACACAGAATGAACTTCATATATAATGTAAATAAAAACGGCTTGGAGTCATTTATCTTCTTTTTTAAGTCATATATATTGTATATAAAAACGGCTTGCAGTGTTATGAAAACGGCTTGGAGTCTTATATCTACTATTTTAAGTCATATTATAATGAACATAACAACGGCTGGAGACTTATAAAAACGGGTTGGAGTCTTATATCTTATATCTACTTTTGTAGTCATATATAATGTATTCGAAAACGGCTTAGAGGCTTATATTAAAAGCTTGGAGTCTTTTATCTGCTATTTTAGTAATATATAATGTATATAAAAACGGCTTAGAGTCTTATATCTACTATTTTAAGACATATATAATGTATATAAAAACGGCTTGGAGTCTTATAAAAATGGTCTGGCGTATTAAATCTACTATTTAAAGTCATATATAGTGTATATAAAAACGGTTTGGAGTCTTGTAAAGAACGGCTTGGAGTCTTATATCTACTATTTAAAGTCAGATACAGTGTATATAAAAACGGCTGGGTGTCTTGTAAAAAACGGCTATGAGTCTTATATTTACTATTTTCAGTCAGATATAGTGTATATAATATCGGGTTGGATCTTATAAAAACAGCTTGGAGTCTTATATCGGCTATTTTCATTCATATATAATGTATATAAAAACGGTCCGGAGTCTTATATCTACTTTTTTTCAGTCATATAAAATGTATATAAAAACGTTTTGAAGTTTTATAAAAACGGCTTGGAGTCTTATATCTACTTTTTTTAATCATAAATAATCAATACAAAAACGGCTAAGACACTTAGGTCTACTATTTTAAGTCCTATATAATGTAAAAGACGGCTATGAGCCTTTTATCTACTATTTTAAGTCATATAGATTGTGTATAAAAACGGCTTGGAGTCTTATAGAAACTGCTTAGAGTCTTATACATGTATCTACTACTTAGTGTCATTAATTAATTTTTTATCAAATCCTGACTATTGAATTGCGACTATTAATTTGATAATGTATACTGAATGAAGCATATTTCTAGCAATTGGCTTTAAGGCATAATACGAAAATAAATGCTCAAAAATTATTTAATACATCATCATATACTTAGATTAACCAAAAAATAGCAAAAAATGCAATTTACACTTTCTACTGCCCATAATCAACACTTTCTTAAATCATGTACATGCTTGTAGTACAATGTAATTTATTAATGCTTGAATCAACACTGATCTGATTGTAAATCTTGATAGGCCAATATATCACTTCTCCCTGACTGGTCATATAGCCTAGTGCAGTTCAGGGGTGGATGAAGTGCACTTCAAGTGCACTTGGGTGTAAACTTGAGTGTGAACTCAACTGTATATAATGTAAATAAAAACTACTTGGAGTTTTATATCTACTATTTTAAGTCATATAGATTGTATATAAAAACGGCTTGGAGTCTTATAAAAACTGTCTAGAGTCTTATATCTACTATTTTAGTCATATATTATGTAAAAAAACGACTTGGAGTCTTATAAAATTGGCTTTGAGATTTATATCCACTATTTTCAGTCATATAATGTATATAAAAGAAGCTTGGAGTCTTATATCTACTGTTGTAAGTCATATTATAATGTATATGAATAGGCTTCAAATCTTATAAAAATGGATTGGAGTCTTATATCTACTATTTCAATTGATATATAATGTATATAAAAACGGCTAGGAGTCTAATAATAACGGCTTGGAGTCTTGTATCTACTATTTTAAGTCATATATAATGTATAAAACACGGCTTGAAGTCTTATAAAAACGGCTTGAAGTCTTATAAAAACGGCTTGGAGTCTTATAAAAACGGCTTGGAGTTTTAAATCTGCTACTTTATGTCATATATAATGTATATTAAAACGGCTTGGAGAATATATAAGACTCCAAGTCGTTTTTATATACAAAATATATGAATTAATATAGAGATATAAGACTCCAAGCCATTTTTTAACATTACATGTTTATATATGACTTAAAATAGTTGTTATATCTACTATTTTAGGTCTTATAACGTTTATTTAAACAGGTTGGAGTCATATATCTACGATAACAAGTCATATATAATGTAAAGCTCGTTAAAAATTATATCCCTTAAGTGTTGCTGTCATATACTCTTACATATGACTTGGTTAGAACACTGAATGAGCTTGTAATGTAAATATCCTTCAAGTGTTGCTAAGTTACAACGTTATATATTACTGTCTGAGTACACTGAATGATCTCGTAATAGATATATTCCTCAAGTGTTGCTGTTATATATACTTTTATTTAAGACTTAGTAAGAACATTGAATGAGCTCGTAATAGAAATATCCCTCAAGTGTTGCTTAATTATAACTTTATATATGACTGTCTGAGTACAATAATTGATCTCGTAATAGATATATGCCTCAAGTGTTGTTGTTATATACCCTTATACATGACTTAGTTAGAACACTGAATGAGCTCATAATAGAAATATCCCTCAAGTGTTGCTAAGTTACAACGTTATATATGACTGTCTGAGTACACTGAATGAGACAGAAATAGATATACATGTATCCCTCAAGTGTTGCTGTTATATACCCTTATTTAGGACTTAGTTAAAACAATGAATGAGTTCGTAATAGAAATATCCCTCAAGTGTTGCTACGTTACAACGTTGTATATAACTGTTTGAGTACACTAATTGAACTTGTAATAGATATATCCGTCAAGTGTTGCTGTCATATACCCTTAAACTGATATGACTTAGTAAGAACAGTAAATAAAATTCCAATAGATATATCCCTCAAGTGTTGCTGTTATATACCAATATATGTGACAGTGTAAAAACACTGAATGAGCTTCTAATAGACATATCCTTCAAGTGTTGCTGTTATAAAAGCTCAATTTCCAACAAACATATAGATCTAGGTCTATCTATGGGAAATACTAATTAAAAATACCTGAAATTCTAACTCCTTGCATTTTCCTCCAAAGAGCTTGTGCAATAACTGTTAAAAGTACAATTTTATGATAAATATCTTATAATATATCGTATGAGTTGGGTTGTTCTTAGATTGAGTTGTCCCTTCTTACGGGTTGAGTTGTCTCAGGTTGAGTTTCAATATCTCATACAGAGTTGTCGATCCTTACAGTGATCTCTATAGAGATCTCTATAGAGATCACTGTAAGGATCGACAACTCTGTATGAGAGATTGGTTGAGTTGTCTTCGGGTCGAGTTGTCCCGCCTCCCATTCCTAACGCCTTTGCACTTTTAGCTGTGCGAATATGACTTGAACAATTAAAAGTTTATTCAAGATGCTAGATATTTTCGTATTTGTGATCAAAATGTTAAAATATATGTTCAGATTAAATAGTTTACTTTATTGAAAATGTTGTAAAGACAGATAGAAAACAACAATCAGTTCATCTTATGAAAGCAACTTTTTAAAACATTACATATCAAGTTCAATTTCAATATTTTAATTTGCACAAACATAATCTTTTTTGCCAGTTTACAAGTGTCACAGCTTGTTGATAATTATTAATTAGCCAAGCCCAAGACAATATCTGTTTTAATTGCAAAAATAATCATTACTAAATGAGAGTGACAGATTTGAGTGATTTTGTCACGTACTTAAAGCTATATAAAGTGGAAAAAATATCATCTGAACATTAAATGCATTCATAATGGCTTACGCTATATTTGGAGAGAGTTATATTTCAAGATTAAACCATTTTACAAAAGGACATATTAGTTCAAATTTTGAATGTAATTTTTTTGGTGTACCTGGTATGTCTACCAGAA
This sequence comes from Mactra quadrangularis, assembly GCA_025267735.1. Classification (NCBI taxonomy): domain Eukaryota; kingdom Metazoa; phylum Mollusca; class Bivalvia; order Venerida; family Mactridae; genus Mactra; species Mactra quadrangularis. Next base: position 56,969,214 of record CM046303.1, on the reverse strand, counting down.
ATAAATTTGCTGATTGTTATGAAAAATTGTTACATTGTATCAAGTAGACCAGGGTGGGTACTACTACTAGTATATTTAGATAATTACACGATATGCAGATTTTCAGAATTGCTGAATCTGCACTTTTGTTCTATCACATCGAAAATTTTAAAACATGCATTTATCATAAATGCCTATAGTAGTCTTTTAAGCGTTGCGTTTTGACAAAGAAATTCTTCAAACAACATTTTTAAACTTAAAAGAATCGCATTTCATATAGAATAACTTGTATTACCTTAATGCATGTTTTAACGTAATTATTTTCTATTACAACACTCCTGTGAATGAATGTTAAGTAAATATATTATAGCATAAACGTCTGAAATAGATATCGTAGATACTGTAAAACTTGTCTCTCAAATTCATGTGTCATGCAATGTAACTATATTGTATTGATAATCCTCATATTCTGTCAACCATTACATAAATTATATAGTTTATATCTTGTTTATATTGAATAATTATGTTATATGAGATAAATTACATTTTTGTGTACTGTTCTGTTAAAATAAATTGTCGAATAAAATTGTTAAAAGGAAATTGTTGTTGTTTTGGGCCATTACGAGAGCAACCTTCCCGTGGTATGGCCTGCATATTGTCTCCCACATTCGCGGAAAAAATAAAGATAAAGCTTAAAGAAGTACGTACAATTTTTATCAGTTTTGAAATTTTCACTCAAAATTTTTCCGTCGCAAAAATGTGGAAGGCAATAACTGATAGCTCTCATGTTACACAACATTCATATTCACAAAGCTAAAAGTCATATTGGCTTGTAGAAGAACGCTGAGCGACTATGATCTATTTTTAGTAACTCAGCGAATATGAGATTTTCTGATATGTTTAACTTAAATTACTAACAATATTAAGCAAAATATAATGATTATTAAATAATTTTCTTAACTTGAACATATATACTAACTCTTTATAACTTAAACTTAAACATAAAATTCATATTCATAAAGCTGAAAGTCATATTCGCTGGTAGAAGAACACTGAGCGAATATGATCTATTTTTAGTAACTCAGCGAATATGAGATTTTCTGATATGTTTAGCTTAAATTTCTAACAATATCAAACAAAAATAATGATTATTAAATAATGTTCTTAACTTGAACATATATATTAACTCTTTATAACTTAAACTTAAACATAAAATTCATATTCATAAAGCTCAAAGTCATATTCGCTGGTAGAAGAACACTGAGCGAATAATGATCTATTTTTAGTAACTCAGCGAATATGAGATTTTCTGATATGTTTAGCTTAAATTTCTAGCAATATCAAACAAAAATAATGATTATTAAATAATTTTCTTAACTTGAACATACATTCTAAATCTTCTATACTTAAACTTAAACATAAAATTCATATTCACAAAGCTCAAAGTCATATTCGCTGGTAGAAGAACGCTGAGCGAATATGATCTATTTTTAGTAACTCAGCGAATATGAGATTTTCTGATATGTTTAACTTAAATTACTAGCAATATTAAACCAAATATAAAGATTTTTTAAATACATATTACTAACTTGTACATATATTTTATCTCTAAAAAACTTAAACTTAAACATAAAATTCAAATTCACAAAGCTCAAAGTCATATTCGCTGGTAGAAGAACGCTGAGCGAATATGATCTATTTTAAGTAACTCAGCGAATATGAGATTTTCTGATAAGTTTAGCTTAAATTTCTAGCAATATCAAACAAAAATAATGATCATTAAATAATTGTCTTAACTTGAACATATATTCTAAATCTTCTATACTTAAACTTAAACATAACATTCATATTCACAAAGCTAAAAGTCATATTCGCTGGTTGAAGAACGCTGAGCGAATATGATCTATTTTTAGTAACTCAGCGAATATGAGATTTTCTGATATGTTTAACTTAAATTACTAACAATATTAAGCAAAATATAATGATTATTAAATAAATTTCTTAACTTGAACATACATTCTAACTCTTCTATACTTAAACTTAAACACAACATTCATATTCATAAAGCTGAAAGTCAAATTCGCTGGTTGGAGAACGCTGAGCGAATATGATCTATTTTTAGTAACTCAACGAATATGAGATTTGCTGATCATAATTTTATAATAAATTTACTAGCAATATGAAACAGAATAGAAAAATTAATTATTATTTATCTAGTATTGTGGCAAATATACTTTTTTGAATGGCATTTTTTTAATTTAAAGATATATTTTCAATTCTTAATCTTTAACAATAAAGATGTCATATTTCACCAGTGAAGTCTTCCCACCTGATCTAGGATACACAACTTACCGCAGAGATAGGGAAACATCTAAAGGAGGAGGCGTCTTCATTCTGATAAAAAATTCTATTCTGTCTTTCCCCCAACCAAAACTTAACACTGATTGTGAGATCATTTGGGCTAAACTACAAATTAAAGGTTCTAAGCCACTTTACATATGCTCATTTTATAAACCCCATGAATCAGATATCACAAGCCTAGTTGAACTGGAAAAATCACTTAATCTAGCTCGAGACCTTAAAGGCACTATTCTCATTCTAGGAGATTTTAACCTCCCTAAACTCACATATGACTCAGAACATATTCCCTCAATCAAGCCAGGTTTTAACATTAGTGAAGTTTATGAAAAGTTTCTTAACATTCTTGATGACTTTTTTCTGACTCAAATGGTCAAAGAGAACACACGGGGTAACAACATCTTAGACCTACTTCTAATCACTAATCCTACTCTAGTCAACAACATTAATACTCTATCAGGCATCTCCGATCATGACATTGTTTCAGCGATTATCAATACAAGGCCACATATTCTCAAGCAGAAACCAAGAGTCTGTCCTTTGTTCAGCAAAGCCAATTGGGAAGAATTTCGTAACTTCATAAAATCATCTGAATCTGATATACTTCTTAATCACGAATCTGCCTCTATTAATGACATCTGGGTTAAGTTCAAAACTATAATTGAGGAGGGTATCTCTAAGTTTGTACCAACTAAAAGAATCGGCTGTAAAAAATCTCTCCCCTGGATAAACAAAACCATCATTAAAGTAATGCGTAAACGAGATAAATTATACAAGAAACTGAAAAGAAACAAGTCAAACTCAAAATTACATAGTAAATTTAAATTATTGAAATCTCTTGTTAAAACTAAAATAAAAGAATCGTACAACAATTACATACAAGATATACTAAACATTGCAGATAATGATGGCTCTGACAAATCACCTAAATTCTCATCTAAAAAGCTCTTCTCACTGCTTAAAAATGCCAAGCAAGATTCCCAAAATGTTTCTCCCCTTAAAGACCAACTAACCGGGGCACTTAAATCAGACAACATCAGCAAAGCCAACATTCTCAACAGACAATTTCAATCAGTATTCTCCAAGCCTAGTCCCTCTACTAACACACCACCTGGTTCAAACTTTCCTCTTATGTCAGATATATTTATTTCTAGAAACGGAGTTCTCAAACTTCTTGAAAATCTAAAAACTGATAAAGCCGCAGGCCCTGACCTGATCAAACCTGTTGTGCTGAAAGAACTCCGTTTTGAAATCTCTAATATAATCAGCATCATCTTTCAAAAATCACTCTCAACTGGTAAACTACCATCTGATTGGACCAAAGCTTTTGTAACACCTCTTTTCAAAAAGGGTGATAGTAGCGACCCTGCAAACTATCGCCCTATATCGCTCACCTGTATTCTTTGTAAAACTTTGGAACATATTATAGCTTCATCAATCTGCTCCCACTTCAATCAGCATAACATACTTTTTGACCTACAGCATGGTTTTAGGGAGAGACGCTCATGTGAGACTCAACTCATTGAGCTCACAGACTTTCTTCTCAACAACATGGCAGCTGGAAAACAAACAGATCTTATTCTCTTGGACTTCTCAAAGGCCTTTGACAAAGTAAATCACCAAAAACTCTTGAACACTCTTTCTGAGCATGGCGTCTCCCCACAACTCCTGAAATGGATTCACTCCTTTCTCATTGGTCGAACCCAAACTGTTATCTTGGATGGTGAAAAATCTGATGAAGTCCCTGTCACCTCTGGGGTTCCCCAAGGATCGGTCCTTGGTCCCCTATGCTTCTTAATCTACATCAACAAACTTCCAAATTGTGTCTCTTCACAAATCAGGCTCTTCGCAGATGATACTGCTGTATACCTCACAATTAATTCACCATCAGACTCTCTTTCGTTACAAAATGATCTAACCCAGATGGAAAAATGGGAAAAAGAATGGGATATGGAATTCAATCCTTCTAAATGTCAAGTTCTTCATATCACCAGAAATAAAAACCCTTTTAGACATAATTACATCCTTCATGGCCAAACCCTTGAATCTGTTTCCTCAGCTAAATATCTTGGACTAAATCTCTCTTCTAACTTGTCTTTTAATCATCATATCTCCTGTATCACAACAAATGCGAACAGAAGCCTTGGTTTTGTGAGGAGAAACCTCACAAATACCAATGAAAAGGTTAAGGAACTGGCCTACAAAACCCTGGTTAGGCCACAGGTTGAATATGCTTCATCTGTCTGGTGCCCATACACCAAATCCAATATCAGCAAAATTGAAATGGTCCAGCGCAGAGCTGCCAGATGGGTTAAGTCGGACTACTCCCCATACTCCAGCGTAACATCAATTCTCAACAATCTAAATTGGAGATCACTAGAGCATCGTCGCTATGACACCAGACTGTGTATGTTCTACAGAATTCATCATAATTTAGTTGCTATAAATTTTCCTTCATACATCCAAAGACCTATTAGACCCACTAGATATTCTCATCCTCTTAGTTACAGGTTAGTTCATGCATCATCAGACTACCTGAAATATTCCTTCTTTCCTCATACTATCCAACTTTGGAACAATCTTCCATACAGCATAGTTACCTTGCCTACACTGGACCAGTTCCGTGCGGGAGTTTCAAACACCATATACTAAAGCCTTATTCATTGTTTTTAATTTACTTGAGTATTTTACTCCTTTTTAATTTTTCATTCTATTTGTTTTTGTAAAGATTTTACGAGTAAACCTATCATTATTTTCCTTCTTAAATGTAGGTGTATTTGCAATGTCGTGATCATGGATCATTTCTCTTTTAAACATTCTTTCACTTCTTCTCTGCACTCTCTGCACAATATACTAACATACCTAACCCCTTGCACCATCTTTTACTTCCCCAGTACTAAGCTGGATCTGTATATATTGGTATTCTTTTATCTTTACTAACATCCTGGCGCGCAACCCTGTCTATAACCCTCAATTGAGTGGTTGACAGTATAACGAGATAGATAGATATTCGCTTAGATCGTAAGGCGAATATGACTCAATTGATATATTATCCTGTATAAAAAACTTTTATTTCTTTACAAAAAATCATTTTAAAAGTTGAACTTATACTAAATAACTTTATTCTAAGTAAATACACAATATTTAGTCGACATGACAAGTATATTTAAAGTTATTTGAAAAATAAAAGTCATATTCGCACTTTATCTCATATTCGCGAATATGAGTCATATTCGCTGTTTAGTCATACCCAAGGGAGATAAGTCAAGAAAAGTTTAGATCGTCCGAGATCAATTTTACATGTTCACCGGGTAAAATGTAAACACGCAAAATTTAAATGCTATTGAATGCAGCTGTAATCCTCATTTTCTTCCACGACCATCAAGTTCAAGAATGAAGAGTACTAAAGAGCTTGCGAGGTATATATAAGCAATGCATATATGATATTTTATGTAGAACTTATATGAAAGAAAATAAGAAATAACTTATTGGCTCCTGTGTCTCTTCGTACTAGTTCGTACTCTAGATTTTTCGCCCTCAATGACAAACTCACCCTCGGTATATGGGCAGTTTTGTATTTATTTATTGCAAGATTTTGTTCTTTGACCGATTGTGTACATGTATTATCAGTTGATATTAATTCAATTAGTGGTCAACAGATACAGTGAACTCGACAGTTCCAGATCAGCAATGAAACAAACGAGACATGTCTCTTTAAAACGAAAGTTGTGGGAATCAAACCTGCATAAATCGATAAACAAATACTTCCACCTTTACCTTACCATGCTATAATAAATTAATTGTGTTTTGTGCTAGTAATTTTCTGCATATTGTTGTATATGTTACCCAATAAAAAAATCCATGGTCGTAACTGATATTTGAACCTACAACCTCTTGAGTTGTAAGTGGACACCACTATCAATATAGACAATCCCAGAAATGAAAATTAGACTGCCACCATTTTGTGGTCACGTGATCCGTCCGCCATTAAGGTTACTGAAGATTCCTTCTGCAGCTATAATAGATAAGGTCTGTTGCACAGTATTTTTTCCATTTTTACGGCATAAATTGAAATATAAAAACTGAAATGGTGAAAAAAACTTTTGTATCATAAAGACTTAATGTTACGGGTGTGAGCAAAAAAATTTTCAAATATCACAAGAGGTTTAAGAGTTAATTTCTAGTGTCGAAAAATGACCATTTTTGTGTGTAATGCGTAAGAATCAGTTTCAACTTATTTTTCAAAATGCTGTTTTTGGGAGCAAGTAAACTTAAATTAAAATCTTATATCAACATTTTATAGAAAATTTCATGTTTTAAAACATTGCTTATAACAATTTTGCAGTTAAAAGTGGTTTTTTTAATTTAAAGGAAATGAAAATGGTGCTAGTGTAACTGTCTTAATAATTTTAGAAAAAATCTTGTATTTGTTATTTCCATAATTTTCAAAAAAAAATAAGTGAGTCGAAAAAAGTGTCTTGTCCGTCCCTCGCCTCCAAAAATAGCTATTAATTCGGAAAATATAAAACCTAGGCATATTGATCAATGAATTTATGTGACAATATAGTAAATTAACCAAAACATAAAAAATAAATTATTTAAATGAAAAATAGCAAAAAAGAAGTTTTGTAACGTCCGACCTCCTGCTTAAAATTGCTTTTTTCCAAACTAATCTAAATATTCGACAGAACATGATGTATTTCAGTGAAATAACATCAGATAAACAAAAAAAACTTACTTAACTACATTTTTAAAGGAGTTAAATATTAGCTGAAACAAAAAAAATATCCATGATGTTTGTCTTAAATAGCTAATTTGATAAATAGCTAAATGTCGCTCAAAATGCTATGTATTCATTTTATACTTAATAAAAACCGGAACATCAACAAAAATCATTTTTTTATGAAATCATAAGTTCAAATTCAAAAACTATTTTAAGCTGTCTGTGGCCGTAAAATCACCATCTTTTATCGGATATAAGATTAAGAAATTCAGCCAGATATCTCTTCTTACAATCCTTCGCAAGGTGAAGTTGACAATTGCACATAGTATGTTAAGCATTTTGAAATTAATTCTGATTGTTTTCTTCAGACTAATCTGTATATTATTATAAATTCTATTTCAACTATAACTATGTCTAAGTCAATTTAAGACAAATCCTTCAAAAACAAAAATCGCCAAACTTTCGTTATTTAAAGTGTCATCTATTTTCATTTTAATAAGACACCTAGCTGATGTATTTAGGATCAGACGGAAGATATTGTCATACAAATATTCAGTTTTTAATGTATATGAAAACAGGTCACAAACAAGTCCTACATCACTAATTTTGCAGACAATTTTTGTTCAATTAGTATTTATACATTATTGGACATAATTAATTACAATGTATATGGTGTCATATTCTGTGATGGTCAATTATGTAATATTATGTAATAAGTTAATCCACTGTCTGTCGGATCTGTATGATCTCATCTGTTAAATACATCAGTATAACACTAGGAGTCCAATCAAGGGACACTTAGTGATAATTATCTACAAAATATGTTAACGTCTGCATTTCATATCGATTTTTCTTCAGTACCTTAATGGCAGATTCGAAGAGTAATCAGGGGAGATAACTTTGTCGGAATAAATTTCTGGGATTGTCTATAGAACACTATTTGCAACCTATACGTTCGAAACACACTATAAGGACTATTCAATTTGAGAACTATATACATTAAAACATATATTGTCTTAAATCTGTATACAGTTATTCTAAGTGCTACCTACTTTACCTATATATACAAAAACTGATGATTTTAAATTTTCATATTTTCCTAGACCTATTCAAGATAGGAATTAACTCAGTAACAACATAGTAAAATCAACCTCAACAGAGTATTTTAAAACTGCACTATTAACAGCAAAAGTGGGATATTTGCCAAACTAAAGCTTTCATGTGCACTCCCCGTTGAATAAAAGCAAAGACTGGTTACTTCAAGGTATTCCTTCAGATTCAGATGTTACCATTATTAAAAGCTAGTTTGAAGACAAGGGAGTTCACATGCTTTATTATAATTCAGCTATATAAACACCCTCCCAAGCTAACTTTTATCATGGCAACGTGGTAGAGTGTCTGCTTACGACTCGAGAGGTCATAGGTTGGAATCTCAGTTTGGACCATGGATTTTTTCTGGGTAACATAAAATTACATATATACAGGCCAGTTACTCCATTGTTAATACATTTTCACTCATTTTTCATTAATTTTACTTCTTTGCAGAGAACTTGGTCTATTAAAGAAAAGAGCAATTACTAAAAGATTATCTGAATGTTCAAGTACTGGTAAGTATTACATGTAAGTCGACTCCAGGAGCAGTGGTCTGGTGGTAGGAAGAGGGCTTAGGGATCCAGACGTCAAGGGTTTGAACCCTGCTAATGATTATGACACTGCTAATTTCCATGTGCAGGAAAAAATTACCGACATTAGTTCAACTCCACATAGGTGTAAATTGGTAGAACTGTGAGGAATCACCTGATCAATGATCAGGGGCTATTAAAACGTATGATAGGAATTCAGCAGGGAATTAGATATCATGTTATCTATGTCTCTGGAATTCAGCTAAACATGTATCTGTATGTATTCTCTCTAAGGCTAGTAGCTTTCATGTGGTCTTCAAACATGGTCTGAATATTTTTCACATAATATTTATGAACAGACTAAGAACATAATTATCATTTAATTATTTATTTTGTCACAATTTACATAGTAAAACAAAATGAATTTCAAAAACTACATAAGTTTATTTAGAATTATCATTAATCAGGCTAGAGTTGTGTCCCTTAAATTTAATTGTGTATTATAGTAAATTGATTTTTCTTCCCTATTCAGACATTATAATGACAGGATTTTGTTACATTTAGAAACCCTATTTAGTATTATGTATCTGTTTGTTTTTCAGTACAACAATTCAAATATCTGATTGTAATTGATTTTGAATCAACATGTTGGGAGAATGCAAAGTTTAATACACAAGAAATAAGTAAGTTATTTATTGTTTTACTGTTGTTTGTTGCCATGGTAAATGCTTATTATGTAGCTTCAAAGTGTCAAAGTATGTTACTTCTGCATCTGATTTGCATAATTTCGACTTATGCTTATTTATTGGGTTTTGTGAGCTAATTTCATCGTGTGTGCTCTCTGTCTAGCTCAGTTAGTAGCATGCAAGTCTACTGATCGAGGATTCCTGGGTTCGATTCCAAACTTTCATGGTGATTGGTCATGAAATTACTTCTACGGCCATTGTTCCTCCAACCAATGATTCTTAATTATGTAGGGCAGTTGTCAGTCTGTCTGTCACTGACAAAAGTATGCGCCAAATACTTGGTTGACAGCTAAATCCAGAGATTTAGTTATTCCAGGAACAGTGAGTAGGTTGACTGACTGCCGTTATTCAACCTAAACAATGTGTTGCTACGGCGTTAAACCCAACAAACAAACAAGCATGACCTGTGATTGGACTATGCTTTGCAAAATTTCATCACAGTCATTCTATACATAGATGGTGTTAATTAGTCACATTTATTACATCATGTATATTATAATAGCAAAGGTTGACTGAATGTGACATATATCGTAAGCTTGTCAGATTTTGAATCAGCAAGTGTATGAGTAGAGCATTTTAGATAAGGGGCCTGTTCTGCTAGCAAGGTGTTACTTATTGCTACATAAGAGTTCTACAGCTGTATTTTGCTTCAAGCCTGCAAATCCAAGATTGTGACTTCCAAGAATAAAAAATTCTATTTTAATACATGAAAAAAAATTATATCAATTTCAACCATGATTATTCACTTCAACTGCTTCTACAAAATCTTTGCATTAAATAAAAAATAAGTTTGTATTCTTAAACAAAAAACCAGTTTCCCATGGGGGTGGCCATTTTTAAAAAGCAAGGTGTTCCAAATGTTTTAGCAAGCAAGAAAAAACTTGTTAAATATAGCTATGTTGTGATTTAATTTGCTAGTTTGTTCAAGGAAATCACTTCTTATGAATATGAAGAGCTCACCTTACTGAACAGGCCCCAGGTTTTAATTGAAAAATTGCAGAAAATAATCAGTCACTGTTTAAACTTTTTTCTTAAACATTAGCCTGTTTATTTTATTCTAGTTGAGTTTCCAGCTGTTTTATTGAACACAGAGACAGGTGAGGTAGAAAGTGAATTTCATCATTATGTACAACCACAGGAACATTCTGTTTTGAGTGAATTTTGTACAAAACTTACAGGAATTACACAGGTAAGTACTGAAACATACATGTACCTAGTACTAAATTGTTTTCCATACTTATTAAGAACATATTTTTGGAGCCAGTAAGCAACTTTTGAAGAATATCTCGATACAAGTGCATGTATTTACTGATGTCAATTTATACATAGTAAGGCTTCTATCAGTGATTTGTAAATGTATATGCTTAGTACTAAGTGATAGGTTAAAGTTGACAGGTTTTGAAATTGGAGGTCCCAAGTTTAATTCAATAATTTTAATTACCAATTTTCCTCCATAGAGGGAAAAGTTGTCTGCCCCTTGTGGTAGGGTTAGTGAATGCTGGGCAAGAAAGAAGTGTCCAGAAAAGCTGGTATGGTGAGTTGAATGTCATACAATGCTAAATAAAAAAAAACATTGATAGACATGATAAAAACTTCTAATAATCAAGATTGTAAAAATATAAATAAATGAATTCAATCATGGCTGAACCACTGGTCCTGGAGGCAATATTTCCTTATTGTATATATTCTCTATGTATACAATAAAAAGAAATATTGTGTCTGGTACATAACTTGTAGGCTAAAATAATGAATTTGGTCAGAGTTTTAAAATATAAAAACAAAATATGATGTTCTATTTAAAGCGCTTTTGAACATGTGAAAAGAGCGCTATACAAATTTGGTATAATAATAATAGAAGAGAGAAAAAGACAATTGGATGCAGATAAAGCAGGTAATTGGAATTTTAACAGCTTGGCAGTTGAATTTGATCATAGTTATAATTGTATCACATGTTAAATTTTTCAGGATAAGGTAGAAGATGGTGTACCTATATTTTTATGTTTAAAACGTTTTTGTCAATGGTTAAATAGATTACATACAGAGAAAGGTGTAACATGTCATGGTACAGAGAGTACATCATCTAGTGTTCTACCAAATACTACATGTGCTACATGGTCTGGTATGATTTATTTTGCTTCTTTTATATATATGTCCTTTGATGAACATGTGTCATATTATTCCAACGCTCATTGCTCAGCTACTGACAATCTGATTAAAACCCGATCTAGAATTTTCTGCTCACATTCACGTTTATTTTACATCTGACAAGCTCAGTGTTAGGATCGTGTTTAGCTGATCTTAGCTATAATTATAATATTTGTGAGACAACTCATCCAATGATAGTGTTTATAGTGTTTTGTCTAGATTAATGCAATACAATAATTGGGCAACAAGTAGTCACATAGACATGAATCTAGGTCAGTAGCACAGTTGGTACGGGTTTGAATCCCATCCTTCCATGAAGATTTGACTATAATGTCTATTTTCCTCCATTAATAAGGTATATGGAGAAGTTTCTGGCCTTGTGGAGGGTAGGTGAGTACTGGTTACTGACAAGTGTCCAAGAAAGCTAGGTTAGGTGCGCTGGATGCCGTAAAATTACTTACACTTACGGTGTTCAACACAGTATATCAAACACGTAGACATGACTCTTGTTTCAGAAGTTGGTATACTTTTATGTTGAATGTAGTTAACTATCAAATTATATCATATGTATAATTATATATATTTTTTGTGATACATGTGTCATGTTATATTGACCGACTCTAAAATGGTTGTATAAAAGTGTTCTTATTCATATAATTTTAGACTGGGATCTTGGTGTTTGTCTACACTATGAATGTAAAAGAAAGCAATTAACAAAACCAATACAAATGAATGTTTGGATAGATCTAAGAGCTACTTATAGAGTAAGCTATATGTAATATATAAATTTCATTATTCTACAGTATCCACCAAAAGTTTGGAGTTGAAGGAAATTTGATAAAAAAAAAATAATTTTGCTGATTGTTTTCGTTAGAAACATTATTTTTTATGTATGTTTAATATGATTGATGATTAAATGAAAACAAATTTCTTGAATACATCACAATTATAATATTCAGCATCTGATATCCCAAAGCCTCCAAAACCAAATGTAATAAGGGACTTTAGTCAGTTATTTCCCCTTGTATACTCTTCAAATAGGTAGGTCTAATTAGTTGGATTACTCAGATTTTACCCTTACTTTTCAATGTCAATTTGCCAAAATCAATCTCAAATAACTTTTTTGTAAATCAATTAATTTGTTTGAAATTCAAGCCAAGTATTTTAAGGGTAAAGAACTAACTAAATTTCACCACTTCTGTTAATATCTTCCATTAACAAGAAAGATATCAGATGAAATATTTTGTTACCCTTACATAGGACTTCAATGATAAAATCCGAGGATTCCAACTGTAAGGACCTGTTTACCAATTGGATTGCTTCAGCTTTTATCAGGGGAAGATAACTGACTATAGACCCTAATTCAGTGCAATTCTTTTCTTTAAAATAGATCTTAAGCTACTCTGGTAGTCCCAACTACAAATAGTACCATAACAAAAAATAAGCAAAACTAAAAGGCTATTCAAAATAAATGGTTATCAAATTTTTGATAAAACTTATGTGGTAAACTTACAAAGTGATAAATGTCTCCAAACTTTTGGTGGGTACTGTGTAAATGATTATTATGTGATTCTTATTTTTGTCTGAGATTAAATAATTCAGTGGATTAAATATTAACTATTACCCTGTAATGTCAATCTTTTGGGAATGCGTGTGACTTTTGTCTGTTTTTTGCAATGTTGATTAAAATGATATATTCATAGGGATTTCTGTAATGATATCTTGGGATCAGGATTATGAAATTAATGTCAAAGTCATGGAAAGATGATTTCATGCATAAGTTAGCATCCCTGTAGAAAGAAACATCAGTTTCAATGTTAGACTATCTTTCACTAGTAACATACTTTGAAGGGCAGGTTGGACATTGCTCTTGCTTTTAAGCTCAAATTCCTTGTTCATACAATAAGGATATTGTCATGATAGTTTGTTTGGTACTTTGATGGCACACTTTCATTACATTATTATTTACTTTTTGATGGCTAATACAAATTAAATAGTATCCTGCTTGACATTAGTCTTAACTCAATAACTGTTCTAAAACCCATCCAAGAAAGCATATCATCTCGGGATATAATGTTTCCACTAGCTGAGCTCAAGTAACTAATCTATTTATCATGTATATTGTAGAGATTTTATGATAGAAAACCAAATGGTTTAAATGGAGCATTACAAGATCTTGGTATACAATTTCAAGGTCGAGAACATTCAGGTTAGTAAATATTGTTTTAATGATAAAAACTTAAACCAGTCATTGCATTAAATTCTTTAAGCACTAGCCCAAGTTTTTGTGTTACACTGTAATCAATCACTAAAATGCAAAATTATCAACCCACTCGAATACAATTTTTACTAACCTTGGGATTTGGGCTAGTGGGCTTAGGCAATGACTGCAAATAAGATATAACCAATTTTACACTTTTCAAATTAGGAAACTTGAATTGTTTTTATGCTAAAAAGTGATTTCTGTTGCAATAAGCAAGAAAATGTATTAAATGCTTTCAGGTGGAAAAAAAATGTTCTTCAATCATAATGTCATTAAAATCTTTATAAATATTGATTGACGCAAAATTGCACATGTTTGATCAGGTTAGAATGGAACCATTTTGTTCTAATGAAATAGAAAGCGTTATAAACAATGCAACATTTTTTGACCCTCAATGTATTTGCTCACATTTTGCAGTGTTATATATTATCTTTTTTTTCAACAGAAAAATTTGTGGGCATCCAGAGTTGTTAATTACTGCATTAAGTTTTTTATTTATTATATATTTCTGTCATTTACTGCCAGATCTTTATGAAACTTCTTACAATGATAACATACCCTGTGATGAACAGAATTGGCTAAATTATGAATTATTTCTCTTAGTAATTTTTGCATTTAAGTTTTCATTATGTTGGATATCTCTGTCATTTAGGGTCAGATATTTAAAATCTGGCTTTAAATAGGTTTCCACATTATATTTCTTGTTATTCCATATCAATTGGTTAGCACACAACTTGCCTATCTGCAGACTATGGAATACCCCATTGGAATTAAGTTCTAAGACTTTATGGGCTATCCTGTGATGCAATTTATATTTTACTTATATCTTCATCAGTACTGTGATATTTTATGTCATATTCTTGTTCGTATGTTATTGTTAAATATTTGTATGATTGTAAAAAGCATCACAAATAAATCTATCTACAGACTACATGAAACTGAAGGATGAAGACTAGTTTTTCATTTATCTATCAATATTTTATATTATTACAGGTATTGATGATGCTAGGAATACAGCTGCTCTAGCTTATAGAATGATAAGAGATGGTTGTGTTATGAAGAATACTAAAACTATGAAGGTCATTACAGTGAAAACTTGATCTCAAGTTTGTTTTAACTTATATCATTTTACTGTTGCTGCACTGTTTTATTTATATATTGAATTAATTGTTGCATTTCCATTGGTTTAATAAAATGTATCAGCACTGTCAATAACTATCAACATCAGTTTAGTTTATATATTGATTTAATTTAAATCCATTGTTAGGCAAGTTCTTACGAAGTACATGGAGATATGAATTTTTATTTAAATCCATTGTTAGTCAAGTTCTTACGAAGTACATGGAGATAAAACACTTTAGAGTTAGCTTCGTGGTTATCCAGTACAAGGTGTTAATCACTAGCCTTGAAGCTTGGGACTATGGTGAATTAATTTTGGCTAGAGAAACAATTATTGACTATGTATAGTTGGGCTGGTAAATAATTTTGCTCATTATTTTGATACTAAAAGACATAATAAATCAGGCTAGTGCTTGTGTAAATTTAATGCAATGACTGAATGAACATACATAATTAATATATAGAATTAATTTATTTGGTTTAAGATGAAATTAAATCCGCCGAAATTACCAAGTTTTCACAATTACTCTACTGTGGCATCTAGGAATCCAATAATCTTTAAAAGATATTTTTAACTAATAGTTAGAGTTTGCAATGGCTTACTATCTGATCATAATGAAATCACTATACAATCTTAAATGGACAATGTTCTTTGACTCTCATATGTAATTATCCCTCTCTCTGATTTTTAACTATTTACCTACTTATATGTAACAATCACTTAGTTTTTGTGTTGTTCTGTTTTTTTATTTATTTTTTTATGGGTTTAACCATGACCAATACATTGTATAGATCAAATTGTAGTTGTCAGTCAACCTACTTACCATACCTGGATACGCTTTAGTTCTGGATTTAGCTGTTGACCAGTTACTTGGCACATACTACAGTCAGTGACTGACAACTGCCCTGCATGACTAAGAATCAGTGGTAGGAAGGATAATGACCATAGAAATCATGACCAAACTGATGGAAGTATGCACCCAGTAACTGGTGAACAACTAAAGCCAGAGATTTAATCTTTCCAGGATCAGTGAGTAGATTGACTTACTGCTGTAATATGACCTATGCAATGTATTGCTACAGTTGTGTTAAACTCAACAACAAAAACCTGTGCACAATGCTAAATTTTGTTTGATTTTTGAAACAGCTCTGTACTATTTCTAGTTATTTATTCAATATTGGATGATATGTGACTTTTTCCCTTAAACATGATGTATTGACCTTTTGTTAATTCTTTATATTTTAGGATCATGTTAGATCAATGAGTTTACCTGCTACAATATTTCCTTCCACCATGATCAGAAAGACTCCTGAAAGCAAGAAGACCAAAGATACTGTTTCTAAGGAAAGTTTGAAATCAGGTGAAAAAGACAATGATGACAAACTTTGTGTCAGTGATTATTTTTGTGCCAAGAAAAACTTGACCATTGACCGTCCTTTGATTTCTACCTTGGAACGTCCCTCTTTAACTAACTTGAATTGTTCTCTATCACAAAGCAAAGATTTTACTGGCATGAAACAAGCAGCTTCTTATACAAGAGTTGACAACAAATCCTTACATACTTCATCTATGTGCAATAATGATAAGAGTAACCATGGTTATATGAGTAATGTTAAACATACCTCAGTGACGAATAATACGTATGACAACAACATTAAGAATAGTGTTAACTCTGACAATATAAGTGGGGATATTAAAAATGTTGAAAGTCAGTTTAAGGTACCTTTAGCATATAAAAGAAGTACTGTATTTGTGACACCTAATAGCAATACTTGTATAAAAAGGAAGCATACATCTGGTAACAGTGGGTCACTAACCTCAGGGATACCTGTCAACAAATATCCTAGAATGGCTTCAAAATCCAACTTCTCCTCCTCAGATATCTATGTTGATATGAATACTCCGAAACAAGCTTCCAGACAACACATTCAACCATCTAGTATTGGACTAAAAATTCAAAATGGATCTACGAATAATGATTCTAACAACTTAAAAAATAATGTAGAATATTTGAGGATAAATAAATCACTTCCAGACAAGACTGGTTCACAATATTCTACACTCAGATCCGGGAAAGAAAATACACAAGTAAAATCATTAAACCAGTCAAAAATAACAAGTTTTCATAATAACTCTACTGTGAGTTCTAGAAACTCAACTATTGGTTCAACAATGAAGGTGACTCCGCCTTTATGTAAATGTGGGCGTCGTAGTCGTAGAAGAATGGTTCAAAGACCGGGACAAAACAATGGAAGGTTCTTCTTTACCTGTGTATCTAGGAAAATGGAAGATCCTAGGAAAGGTTGTGATTTCTTTAAATGGGAAATATCAAACCAAATAAATTGCAATGTAATCATTTGAAGTGTAAAATAAATGTAAAACGTTGTTCATGTTTTTTTCCCTCTTATGTTATGTAATATAGATCAGTCATTGCTTTAACTCACTACCAGGTAGCCCTGGACAGTTGAAAATTGATTGGGACTAGTGAAAATATCTGATTTATGGACAGGTTGGTTGATAGTTTTAGCCATTGCAATAAAACATATTTAAATGAGCTTGTGCTGATAAAAATTGAAAGCAATGGCTGGATATACAGAAGCTATTTCTGGAAGCTGTGTTCCTTATTAATTTCTTGCTATTCCATTAAAATATGTACATGGATGAAAGTTTTCAGACTTTACCCTGAAGTTCAGGCATTTTAGTACTTGAGACATAGTTCTTATCTTATTTACAAAAACTGTTGATATCATAAATTTCAGTATTATGAAAATTTTGAACTTACACAGTCTCTGGAATAGTTCTCTTAGATGAACAATACATTACACATGTATAGCAGAAATTATTTATGTTTTATAGTTTATGAACACATGTTTTTACATTTAGAATTCTTGAACATTCTATCTAAGTATTTAAGTACCTAAGTATTTTTATTACAATAATATTATACTTTTGTATGCAACCCAGGTTGCGCAGTTGGTATAGTGCGTAAATATTGACCCCGATCTGACCTTTATGCAAGAATATTCATAACATTGAATATGAATGTAGTATTTATTCTCGATTACACAGTGACCATGAGGATTATGGTTAAAATTTAACACACAAACATACTTCGATGATTTTACGATCGCTTCCGAAGTGTAGAATAGGCGTGGTTCTGCTTTTCGTCTGGATATGTGTAGAGAATTATTAGATGCAAATGTGAAAGGTCAGGTCGGGGTCAATATTTACACACTAGCACCAGGATTTCAAATCTAGTGTCTTGAAGGGGGTACTGGTTTGAATCCCACTGGGTCAGTTATACCCTTCCATGAAAATTTGACAATAATGTCAATTTCCCTCCATTAATAAGGTATCTGTACGATGTATTAATAATATTATATTATGCATTAATAAGTTGAATGTATGTAAAGCTGAAGTCATATAATGAATGGTTTTGTACTTGTATATTTTAAGTCCATATTAAAATGATTGATTAGTAGTTTCTTAAGTTACCTAATACTCAACATTTAATGTTCAGAGTAATTTCACCATGATTGAAACAAGCTATTAATTTTGAGACTGTTATGCTCCCTACGTCAACTGGTTTTTTTTAAATCATCTTTCATCTGTTGTTTTTTGTAACTTTTGACAGAAATAGTAAAATCAAAAAAGCATTGAATCAAATATCATTGAAGTTGACTTTTGTCAGATCCATGGAGATTATGTCAAAATGTTGCTTTCTGGTGATGTCTTGCCCTTTATAATGAGCTTGATTTTGAAACTATTTTGTTATTTTTCATTTTGCTTCATATAAGATTAGACAACATATCAGGTTTGTCAGTGTGTTCCTATGTATTAGTTAAACAATCTTCAGATTTAGTTAACAAATATAAAATTTTGTGATTTTTTAACTATATTTATATATATTATCTAATTTTATGGGTATGCACAAATGGCCAGTTTCCTAAGGAAATCACAACCTAGTTATTTTCCTGGTACTCTTTCTTACATCAAAAGTAAAAAAGTACAGTTAGTGATATCAAATTGAGGGTATCAGAGGGTAAAGCACTAGCTAGGGATTTGCTTAGGATACTCCAGCCATATTTTCACTGTGTATAAAAATGCATGTATGTACAAGTAATTATGTATTGAAAGATTGTTATGATATTCAATGAATAATTATTGTCTTTATTTGATTTACATTCATTGCTTAGCAAACATGTATTAAATACAAGAAGTATGGGTATATTAATTTTTAGCTCGACTTTTCGAAGAAAATGAGAGCTATTGCTATCACTTTGGCGTCGGCGTCGGCGTCGGCGTCGGCGTCGGCGTTGGCGTTGGCGTTGGCGTTGGCGTTGGTTTTCAGGTTAAAGTTTTTTGAAACACTTATAACTTCAACACTATCCAAGTTATTTTATTGAAAGTTGGTATACTTATTAAGTGGGACTATATTAACCATTCTGTGAAAGGGGATAACTCTGGATGAATTATTTTATGAGTTATTGCCCTTTTATAATTAAATAATTGCAAAATATGAGGTTAAAGTTTTTCCTATGTAGAATATCTTCAATACCGATCAATTCATTTGACTTAAAGTTTGTATACTTATTTGTCAGTACAATATCTACACGACTGTGAAGGCACGTAACTGTGGATGAATTATTTTTAGAGTAATTGCCCTTTTATACTTAAGAAATTGCAAAATATGAGGTTAAAGTTTTTCCTATGTAGAATATATTCAATACTGATCAAGGTATTTGACTTAAAGTTTGTATACTTATTTGTTGGTACTATATCTACCCGACTATGAAGGGATGTAACTGTGGATGAATTATTTTTGGAGTAATTGCCCTTTTATACTTAAGAAAAATGCAAAATATAATGTTAAAATCATTTCTATATGTAATATCTTTAATACTAATCAAGATATTTGACTTTAAGTTTGTATACTTAGTTATGGGTACTATATCTACATAACTATAAAGGGACGTTACTTTGGATGAATTATTGTTGGAGTTATGCCCCTTTATACTTAAACATTTAAGATTAAAATTTGTTCTCATGGGATATATTTAGAACTTAAAAATATATTTGAATGAAAGTTGGAATGCTTATTCGTCAGTTCTTCATCTATCGGACTATAAAGGGACATAACTCTAGATGAATTACTTCAGAGTTATTCCCCTTTATACTTTGATATTTAAGGGTTATGTTTGCTCAAATTTAATATATTTTGTTTGATAGTAAATTAGTATACTTTTTCATCAGTACTACATCTAGTTGAATACAATGGGACGTAATAATTGATGAATTATTGTTGGAGTTGTGACCCTTTTCAACTTTTTAATTCGGGAGAAAGTATTATGAAGTGAAATATTTTCAATACTTAAGAAGATATTTAAATGACAATTAGTATGCTTATTCATCAGTACTACATCTACGCGACTACAAAGGGACATAACTCATGATGTTATTTTTTGAAGTTATGCCCCTTACTTTAATTTTGAATTTTGTTCAAATTGAAATACAATGTATTTATAGTTCTTCATATAGATATTTAAATGAAAGTAGGTATGCTTATTCATTGATACTATGTCTACTTTACTCTGAAGGGGCGTTACTATGGATAAATGTTCTAGGAGTAATGCCCCTTTTATATTTTACAAATATGAATTGGTAATTATTGTTTGACTGAATTTTATACTTTCAAAAATTATGTCCTGTCTTGAAATTACTTTTGTTTAAAGATAAGCCTTGCCATGAACAAAACACCCGAAAAGTCGAGCGCGCTGTCCTTGGACTGCTCTTGTTTGTACTGTTAGCTCACCTGAGCACAACATGCTTAATTGGTGAGCTTTGGTGGTGAGTGGATTGTCCTGGGTCAGTAGTCATGCCTTGGCACCTTTTTAACCAGGTTTTCAACAAAAAATGGGTTATAGTAATGCTGAAGTCGGCAGGCGGGCAGGCGTCAACTTTTGGTTTAGGTAGCTTATATCAAGAGGCAGCTTAGGATTGCTAACCAGGTGTCTGTGATCAAGGTCAAGGTCACTGACACTAAAAATAGAAATTCAGTTTCCACTCAATAACTTTAGTTTTCTTTGACCTATTGACACCAAACTTGGTGTATGGGTAGCTTATATCAAGCGGCAGCTTGGGATTGCTATCCAGGTGTCTGTGATCAAGGTCAAGGTCACTGACACTAAAAATAAAAATTCAGTTTCCGCTCAATAACTTTAGTTTGCTTTGACCTATTGACACCAAACTTGGTGTATGGGTAGCTTTTATCAAGTGGCAGCTTGGGATTGCTACCCAGGTGTCTGTGATCAAGGTCAAGGTCACTGTTGCTAAAATAGAAATTCAGTTTCCACGTAATTGCTTCATTTTGCATGTATTGATTTGGTTGCTTTCAAATGAATCATTCCTGTTACATCAAAACTTTGTCGTTGAAAACCTGGTTTCGTCGCATTGAGGCGCTTCTTGTTTATAATAAACTCTCTAGGGGACACGTGTGCTTCTATATTAAAAAAACAAGTCAGAATTAAGGTTCATGTCATAGATATCTCGGAAGTGTTTAATAATTGGTTATATTGGGTCAAAATCTAGGCCACTTGGTCAAACCAAAGAAAAACATGGTTAATGAAAACTAAAAAAAAAAAACATATTCTGCTCAAGCACCACATTTTGTAAGCCAGGGTCTGCCATTTTAAATGAACAAGTCCCTCAGTTCACGAATGATTTTGACTATCTCCACTCAGGTGAGTATTATAGCTTAATTAAGGGCCTTCATGGTCCTCTTGTATGACTTTTTGTTGTTTAAACTACCTCTCAAGATTTTATATCAGGTATGTCTTGTTGTTCCTTTGACCATTGTAAACATGTTTAATAAAAAACTTGAAATAAATTTAATAAAACTTTGTGTATTGATTGTTTCTTTATCACCTGCTAAACATATCTTGTAAAAATAATGATTTGTCTGGTTTATTTCATAGAGCTGGACAATTGTTACATACTTGTTGTTTGACTGTTATTTAATTCCAGAGACTTACACCATCACTGGGGTGTATGAGACATATTGTATGGAAATTAATCTATCAATTTCTGGTGCCTCAATGGTTAAATATATATATTGTAGAACATGGCTGTATACATAATAATAAGTCGGTATTCTTAAAAAAGAAACCTGTTTGCCATTGGGCAGCCATTTTGAAAAGCAGATGTGAAAAAATTTTGCTAGGTAGCAATTAAATTTGCTAGTTTATTGCAGACCCTTCCATAATAAATTGCTAAAGTGATACAAGGAGCTCACTTTCTTGAGGGGCCTGTTATCTATGTCTTCAGGGATGAATCTGATCAAATTCATACTTTAAAAATATTTCTTGATTTAAAGAAAGAAGAATATTTTTCAAAGTAGAATTTCAGTTCCTGTGATATTTATACAGATATTTTTTCAGAATCATGTTTTGGTTGTTCACAATTTCTAAACTACAATATTCATGTGAGACTAAATTTTGCAAGGGAGATCACTGCGTATGAGATAAATGTAAAATACAACGTGAGTAATCGAACTTGTAAACTCATTGGCAGGTGGCGTTACAGTTTCCACAAAGGCAGTGGCTAGAGTTACGGTACCGTAACTCTAGACCCAGGTTCTAGAGTTACGGAAGTTCCGTTACTGTAGACAACGCTGCCAGGGCTGTCTAGAGTTACGGAAGTCAAATAACATGCGTATGGCTTGAACATTTTAACATCTAAAAACTTGATTGTATTCATTATTACTCGAAATAAACAAATATTTACCGACGTGATTTATCCAATTGTTGTTACACCCGCCATTTTGGATATGACTAATAAACTTACCGGATGTTTAACATACGGCGATATGACGTTGTCGTCTTCAAAGTGTCACATACTTAGTTTACTTTTCAAGAGCGATTTGTTATGTAGAGTTGGATTATAAGTTAGACCGAATATGTCTAATTTGGACAGAATTATCTTATACTAATAAATCTTTTTGTTACATTGACCATTCTTTAGTATTTTCCATTAAAATTTTTTAATTGCCCTGTAAGAAAAAACGGCGATTTTCGAATGCAAAATCGACCATAGTGTTTGACAGAATCAATAGCAAAATGTCTTTGATTTGATAAAAAAACTGATAAATGATTTATTTTTACATTGTCATGTTTAAAAGCTGCGATCTTTACTCAAAGCATTGACCAATTCACCAATTTCTCCAAAGATTTGCATACTATTTTAAAGAATCACGGCTTTTACTTACGACGAGTTAAACTTTTAAAGATTTGACGAGGAATGACAAGCTGGAATTTTTTACAAAAACATCAACTTTCTAACTATTTATTGACTCTAGTACTAAGCTCTTTTTATCAAGCCAAATTCCCTTTTTTGTTCACGAAATTTAAGTCAATTTAACTTTAAAAAGTGCCGACTTTCTTACCAGACACATGCAAATATTTCACAATTAAAATTAACCTTTGAATCGACTATTTCCTATAAATATTTCCTTTAAAATCGGTACAAAATTATTCATAGTCCAAATTATAGTCACTTATCGCTCAAGTAAACTTATTATGTGACACTTTGAAGTCGACAACGACATATTGCCGATTATTAAACATCCGGTAAGTTTATTAGACATAGCCAAAATGGCGGGTGTAATAACAATTGAACCAGTCGCGTCGGTTAATATTTGTTTATTTCGAGTAATAATGAATATTAACAAGTTTTTATGATGTTAAAATGTTGAAACACACACATGTATTTCGACTTCCGTAACTCTAGACAACCCTGACAGCGTTGTCTACAGTAACGGAACTTCCGTAACTCTAGAACCTGGGTCTAGAGTTACGGTACCGTAACTCTAGACCCAGGTTCTAGAGTTACGGAAGTTCCGTTACTGTAGACAACGCTGCCAGGGCTGTCTAGAGTTACGGAAGTCAAATAACATGCGTATGGCTTGAACATTTTAACATCTAAAAACTTGATTGTATTCATTATTACTCGAAATAAACAAATATTTACCGACGTGATTTATCCAATTGTTGTTACACCCGCCATTTTGGATATGTCTAATAAACTTACCGGATGTTTAACATACGGCGATATGACGTTGTCGTCTTCAAAGTGTCACATACTTAGTTTACTTTTCAAGAGCGATTTGTTATGTAGAGTTGGATTATAAGTTAGACCGAATATGTCTAATTTGGACAGAATTATCTTATACTAATAAATCTTTTTGTTACATTGACCATTCTTTAGTATTTTCCATTAAAATTTTTTAATTGCCCTGTAAGAAAAAACGGCGATTTTCGAATGCAAAATCGACCATAGTGTTTGACAGAATCAATAGCAAAATGTCTTTGATTTGATAAAAAAACTGATAAATGATTTATTTTTACATTGTCATGTTTAAAAGCTGCGATCTTTACTCAAAGCATTGACCAATTCACCAATTTCTCCAAAGATTTGCATACTATTTTAAAGAATCACGGCTTTTACTTACGACGAGTTAAACTTTTAAAGATTTGACGAGGAATGACAAGCTGGAATTTTTTACAAAAACATAAACTTTCTAACTATTTATTGACTCTAGTACTAAGCTCTTTTTATCAAGCCAAATTCCCTTTTTTGTTCACGAAATTTAAGTCAATTTAACTTTAAAAAGTGCCGACTTTCTTACCAGACACATGCAAATATTTCACAATTAAAATTAACCTTTGAATCGACTATTTCCTATAAATATTTCCTTTAAAATCGGTACAAAATTATTCATAGTCCAAATTATAGTCACTTATCGCTCAAGTAAACTTATTATGTGACACTTTGAAGTCGACAACGACATATTGCCGATTATTAAACATCCGGTAAGTTTATTAGACATAGCCAAAATGGCGGGTGTAATAACAATTGAACCAGTCGCGTCGGTTAATATTTGTTTATTTCGAGTAATAATGAATATTAACAAGTTTTTATGATGTTAAAATGTTGAAACACACACATGTATTTCGACTTCCGTAACTCTAGACAACCCTGACAGCGTTGTCTACAGTAACGGAACTTCCGTAACTCTAGAACCTGGGTCTAGAGTTACGGTACCGTAACTCTAGCCACTGCCTTCCACAAAAATGGCTGGAACGCTGTCATTGCCAGATTCTGAAGTTGTTCAGTACCTCTGTGCTTGTAAGAAATGGAATTCAATTTATCGTCTGTACATTTGTCGAAGATGTTACAAGATCAGATGCGGCGACTGTGTTCTTCATGAGGCAAGTACTTTTCGAATGACTCATACTAGCATAGTTTTCGGACGATGGGTTTCGGATGAAAAACATTTATTGGAAATCTGTATTGCAATCTGTGCATACATTATCTGCTGTCAGTGAGTTGTTCTAGCATATTGTACAAGAGGTTATGGCCTATTGTGCGTCTCTTGCACTTCGTTTGGCACTGAATTATGTCTTTATTAATACATAAGAAAGACTAATTGTTTCTGGCACCTGTGGCTGAGGTCTGGCACCTATAAAAATGTAGCAGGAGCCAGAGGCAGGACTGTGGTACGTCTGTAGATATATTTAGTCATTTATATTATTTGTGTGATATGTTTATCAGCCTTATTAGCGTAATCAGTAAAGCATCTGACTTACATATTGTAGATTGAGGATTTGAGGCTTGCGTCAGGTTCTTTAGTTTTCCATTATGCTTATGCAATATGTTGAAGTTGATGAGCTGTTATAAATGACTTTGTTATAAAATTGTATTTTTATTATCTTTTCAAACATTTATTATCGTATTGAATATAATTATTAGCTAAAAGCTTCTAAAGCTAACATCTATTCTAGTTTGTTTGTTTTGTTGGGTTTAACGCCGTTTCAACTCATTGTATAGGTCATATAATGGCGGCCAGTCAACCTACTCACTCCTCATGGAAAGACCAAATCTCTGGATTTAGCTGCTAACCAAATACATTAAAGTGGAAAATACATTCGTCTTTTCCATATCAACCAAGATCTATTATTGAAAACATTTATAATCATGGATTTTTTTAATTTATAATTACAGGTGGATTCACCTTACTGTCCTAATTGTCTGGAAAACATGCCTTCTGCTGAGGCTAAGTTGAAGAAAAACAGGTATGATCTATTTGTGCTTTTGAACATATATTCTATTTCAATATGAAAAGAGTGCTATACTAATGCGGTATATAATAATAATAATAATAATAATAATAATCTATTTAATTACTAAAGATAAAATTTCCTGTATTGTTTAAATTTGATGAAAATAAGTGAGCTTGTAAGATGTTTTTTATCATTAAGTTCATGATTTGAAACCCATATTCATGACCTCTTGCTTGCAAATCTGTTTTTCTACCGATTGACTTGATAAATACCATAGATTAACTATCTAAACTAAATGCTGCCAGCATGCAAATATTATTATCACTCAATCTCTGGTTACTGCCAAGTTGCCAACCCCTCTCTTGTGACAAATGTACTAGCAAAACAGTTTTAAAATTTCAGATGTACCAATTGCTTTGACTGCCCAAGTTGTGGACATACGTTGACAACAAGAGCTACTAGCCAGATGATACCTAACCCAGATGATCCTGGCAAATCTACTCCTAAGAAGATGTATTACCTAGCATGTGGATTCTGTAGATGGACTACAAGAGATGTTGCTATTCCTGATAAACCTATTGGTTTGTATATTCCTAGCATTCAAATCTGTAGCCATTTACTTTATTAGTTATAAGCAATATTCTGTTGTTTTTGTTTTATATAGCAACCCCAGCTGAATTTTCAAACTAACAACTTTCTCATTTCAATAAAAAGCTTTTAAAACCTAATACAGACCAGTGTAAATTTTTAGAATACAATGTATCTAAAAAAAAGTTATGATGACTTGAAGTTTGGAAATTCAAGCCTTTTTGTGGAAAATTGTTATACCATTTAAAGAAGGAATTAATTCATGGTCACAGGCCAAAACTTATTATAGCTCCAAATTATTGTATCTAATTTTTTTTAAGATATTGCAATAAACATTCACATTCTATTCTATTCTATTATATTATAGCTAGTGGTGCCTGGGAAGATATGGAGAATCCAGATGCTGCCAGGGTAAATACTATCTTTATTATATGTCTATCATATTAATTCTTTTATTTGTTCCATTGCTTTTATTGAGTAATCAATTTAATAATCATTATATGACTTATATGTAATTTAGTTCATTAGTTCATGTTCTCCATAATTTTTGTTTTGGTGTGACAATTAAACCTTGAATTTCAGGTTAGCTCATTCTTAATTACAGCATGATTACTAATCCTGGGGCTGCCTGTTCGGTTTTGGGGGCTAGATATTGTATACAGATCTTCATGGGTTTTAGTTATGGAAGTTATTCAGTGATGAGAATCTTCAGCTATTCAGCTGATTTCAGATATATTTCACTAAATATGAGTTTATAAAATGTTGCAGACTAAGTCTAAAATGTTCAAATCTGGTGTTTTTTCAAGGGGGTGTAAGGGTTTCCAGATTTTTTCAGTGAATGTAATTCTCATCCCTAGATCATGTTCTAAATCTGCCTACCTCTGTATCAAACTGAGCAATTGTCTGCCGCTTGAGATGATATGTGCTTATAACTTTGTTAAAACCTAGTTACCATGGTAACTGTAGGTGACTGACCAATCTAGGGGCAGTGAGTTGTTTTACTGTCTGCTTCAATTTTAAAGCCAAAAATATTGAAAATGTGATATAAAGCATCTTAACATTGCATCGTATTGCAATTAACACTTCATTTATACAGACAATTCAATCTCCGTAAACAGATATCCTATAGAGTGTTGTTGTACAAGATCTCTAAAGTTCCAATAGAGGGTCACGTCGAGCTGACCTTTATGTCGACCAATCAATGCGTAGCTTTCATCTAGATGAAAAACTATTTATAGCATTTTAATTTTGTAATTTCTATTTTTAGACCAAGGTTTGTATCTGATTTTAAATTAATTTGACAGCCGTATTATTCACAGTCTGAGATTGGACGGCTCATTTCAGATAGAGTGATGTTATGTGAGTGATTATTGTATCTTTTTTATTTTTTATGCCAATTATATTAAAATTTTGTTGTAGTCAATATGGTAACAATTTTCTTTATTCAGATATCTACATTGTTGGAACATTATCAACTTATGGCTCAGAAAGAGAAAGTTGAGAAAGAAAGGAAGAAGTATTCTAGAAGAAGAAGTCACTTGATGTATGCTGTAAGTTGGTTATCTTTTTATATTGTAGATTTATTAGTTTAGATCACACCTGATCATTGAAATCACCTTCAAGCAGGTGATCCCTCACGCCTGGGCAAAGTGGAACAACTGTTCGTAAAAACCTAGTTCATGGAAATTAGCATTGATTCCTTTTTGCAGCAGGCTACACCCTTCTATGAAAGTTGAAGGTATATTATCATTTTCCTCAATTGATGGAGAATTTGTCTGCTTCCTGTGGAAGGGTAAGCAAGAACGTGTATAATTTAAAGTGTCTAGCGAGTTGGATTGCTGAGTTAACACCATACATACCCTTTAAAAAAGGGTTGTATAATAAACAATGCAACATTCAGTAGAGAAAAAAGAACATTTCAATCATGAGAAATTACTGAATAAATACTGTTGTTAAATGGATGAGGAATGGATGAAAACAATTATTTATCATTATTTTACATCGTTATTTTTTCTGACGTATATTTATTATGAATATGTTCTTTTCAATATAGGCCAGTATGGACAAATATGGATTAGTATCTGTTGCTGCTAAAAGGAAAGGATTGATTTCCCCTGGACCTAATCCTGTGTAAGTATCCACTAACTTAAATTACTGTTACTATTTAAAAATTTATGAAAAACAACTCTCATAAAAAGTACTTCAAGAAAAATTCTGGTCTAGTTAAAAGAAATCTGACATCGAAATAGTCATTGATACATTATGTAACCCAAAAAATATTTCTGTTATTGAATTTTTTATATGCCCGAAAGAATTTTCGGACATAATATGTTATACCCCCTGGCGTCCGTCCGTCTGTTACCAATTTGGTTTCCGGAGCAAAACTTGAGTTCCATTTGGCCCACAATATTCAAACTTTATACGATGATTGTCCATATTGGGTAGAAGACCCCTAATGATTTTGGGGTCACAAGGTCAAAGGTCAAGGTCACTATTACCTTAAAACAGTTTCCAGAGCATAACTTAAGTTCCATTTGGTCCACAATATTCAAACTTCATACGATTATTGTCCATATCGGGTAGAAGACCCCTACTGATTTTGGGGTCACAAGGTCAAAGGTCAAGGTCACTATTACCTTTAAACTGAAAACAGTTTCTGGAGCATGAGTGACAAAGTTATACTCATCACGAATAAAAAGAAGCATTCTCAATGGTATCTTTTTTCTCTACTTTGTTTTCCACAATTATTCATAATATGATATTCATATGAGATATTCTCATGTCTTACAAATGCTTCATCTTAACTAAAAAAACAACACTTTCGGGCATATAATGCTCACTCTAGCGATGCTCTTGTTATTGTTGGTATGAAATTTTATCTTTTTCACGCTGAATTGGCTCAGATTCGGCCTCATTTTAGGGAAAAAATCACTATACAACTATTGTTATCATATCTTACGTGGTCAGATAATTATGTTGATAATTTAGTATTTTGATTATTATACCCCCGCTTCGAAGAAGAGGGGGTTATACTGTTTTACCCTTGTCCGTGCATGCGTGCGTCCGTCCGTTACAAAATTTCCGTCGCAGTTTTCTCAGCAACTGTAACATGCAGCAGCCTAATACTTTGCATATTGCTTCATCCCATAGTCCCATGTGGTGTAAAGCGATTTCATGCTCCTTGCTCATCTACTTCCTGTTAGTCGCATATTTTTAGATTTTGTTAAATGAAAGTTACATTACGATAGTCATATTTCTCACAGCGGGGGTATCACTAGTGAGCATTAGCTCACAGATTTACTTGTTATTTTTATTTATAATGACAGTATCAAGGAGAATGAAGAGATCAATATAAAGAATATAAAAGAAGCTGTTACAGTAGAAGAGTTCCCTCCCTTACCTGATGATATTTTTACTGAACCAATTCAATTAACAAAGAGTGAGTACATCTTTTATTGATATTTATTAGTTGAATACATAGAGGATATTTGTCCAATTTAGTGTAAGTTCAGTTTTTAATTCACTAGTGAGCTCGAAAATTTATTTTAAAAAAGTTTGGGATCTTCTCATTGCCAGCCTATGTATTTTTTATTTCTTGTTGAAATACTTTTATTGTTCATAATAATGCTTTTTGTTCATGTTTTTTGATCATTCTTATACATGAATGTCATGGTTTATTATCAGAGAACTTTTTCAGTACTTGGGGAAGAGGCCTGGGGCCTTTTTATATATAGAACATTTTAGGAAATTTTATCGCAATTTCATTGAAACTTAAAGGGGAACAAAATATCCCAGGTAAACTTCAAATTTGTGGAAAACTGCATGATTTTAAAGAAGTTTCAAGAGGGGAAGGCGCCTGTTAACGGCCCCTGTTTTATAAGGTAAAAAAGGCCTGATTATTATGTGCAATATGTATTGTTTATTTCATTTTAATTGTCTCTATTTAAATAGCAATACATGGCTTGCGTTGAATTCTAAAACATCTATCTCTTCTAAAAATTTACATCTTGTAATGTATGCTTCAGTACTATGCCCCTAAAGTGGCTTGTCAAATACTTTTTATTTTCACAATAATTTCATTTAAACGTAATAATATTTCCATTTTTTGTTGTTGTTGAAATAATTGTTTGGTATTCGCAAAGTAATAACACAGTCAAATGAAATGATTGTAAAATCAAAAAATAAAATGTCCCTTTAGGGGCATGGGCTCCTTACTACAGCTGTATAGTGTAGACTAGAATAGAATAGAATAGAATAGCCTTTACTTTGAGTCTGAAAAAATACATTAAATATCAGTGGTATCTAAATAATTCTTATTACTCATATGTATTTTATATTTGACAGAGACATCTATAAGTCAACGTCTTGCTATGTCAGAGTTTCAACCTTCAGAAGCTGTAGATTTATATCCTAGACGTAAACATTTATTGATTAGAAGGTCTTTAAGATGCAAGGTAACTATTTAGACCTATTTTGTCAAGCTTAGGCCGGATAAAATGTTTTGTATCCAGTTTTATCCTTTAGACTTCAAAGTTACAAATTAGAGTCATAGGGGAAATGTGGGAAAGGACAGATTCAGTTAGGCAGGTACACTCCCCTCGCAGCTCAGTGAATACATTACATTCACCCACTGCCTTAAAACTAGCCGATTTATGATATTGTCCTTTACTATGAACCTTTGAACCACCAATGAAAGTTGACCAAATTCCAATTTAGCTGAAAAACTTTATACGCATTTTCATTGGTTGAACGAGTAAACAATGCCTTATATGGTATGATCATACTAGTGACGAATGCAACCTCGTATGACGTCATATATAGCGTGGCTACACATAGTATTTAAGTTCAATAAGTTGCCCTATGCTTACAGTTAAAAGATCAGAGATGCACGTTCAAAAAGATCAATGTTTACTTTCATTTTTGTTAATTTTCCATTATCTAACTAATGCAAAACTGTCGCAACGTCTTTGCATTTCGACATTTTGAAATTACAGGCGTGAGAAATTTTTGCATCTATTTTTAAAAACCATGTGACAGTCTTGCGATTTAAATGTTTATGTCTCTGTCTAAAAATAGAAATATCAGTTTGCACGTAGTATTTTAGCAGAGGTAGAAAGTGAACGAGTATGAGTGAATCTTTCGAACCGATGCATGGAGAGTATTAGGCAGGGTTTGAAGGTTTTATATTCAGTTTTATTGTTTCTTGTTGAAGCATACTACTCAATATCATACAGAAACTAATACTATCCTAAAATTCTCTAGGTCTTTTGGAGGTTAACTCCATTTAAAGATTAAAATGACCACTCTTCAAGTACTAACTCAGTACATTACTCTATCTAGGGGTGTAACAATACAGTAAAAACCGTATTGCAATATATTGCAATATATATTGTTCTTTTGTCCATGATACATGCATAATATGAATTAAGGCACATGCATCGTCTTAATTTGATCAACATTGTACATAGATATTTGTATTTTCAAATGATCTACACGTATTATGCAAATGTTTGAATAAGTTAGAAAAAAGGTTTTGGGTGGACTTTCAAAGATAAATATTCTCTCACTTTACGAAAAATATTTCAAGTTTCCGAACACATTTTAACATTTATTCAAACATTTAAATTTCAGATTCTGATAAAAACAATTAGTATGGAACATTACTAGAAAAACCGGTTCAGAGAAAAATGAACCGGTTAAAAACCGTCAGAAGTCATATTGCAATATTAACCGGTATATCGGTTAACCGTTACACCCCTAACTCTATCTGCTTGTGATAAATTAATATAATATTTTTATTCATAGATGGATGTGAATTTGTTTTTCCTAAAAACAGGATTTTTTCCTAGGACCTTTGAAATGCATTGTATGTTGTCTGAATGTTTAAGTTAAAAAAGTTATAGTGTGGTTAAAAGTCTGCTTCCATATACTTGCCACCCTTACAATTGTCTGATTGGCCAGACTGGCTCAGCATAAGTGATGACTTGATAATGTATAATTATTTTCTGTATGCACTGTTTCACAATATCATGTAATGTATTTTATATTTTATTCTTGATGATGTATATACTTACAGGAATGTGAACACAACTTGAGTAAACCAGAATTTAATCCACTTTCTATAAAGTTTAAAATTCAATTGATTGCACTGTAAGTATTGTTTGATTCATTTTATACTTTGTTTTTGTCGTGTTTATTTCTATTCCTTGAGGATGATCTTCTATGGTTCTTGGCTCTAATGGCAGGCATACTTTCATGGAGCTTGGTCATGAAACAATTTCTATTGCCATTTTCCACCTTACCACTAATTCTAAATCATTTAGGGCAGTTGCCAATCACTGCAGTAGTGTGAGCCCAGTACCTGGTTAAAAGCTAAAATTTCAGAGATTAAGCCTTTCCAACCAGGAACAGTGAATAGATTGACTGACCGCCATAATATTACCTATACTGTGTGTTGCTGCAAGGTTAAACCCTACCATGAAATAATTGATAGAACAGCTTGGTTCAACTACTGTAAAATTATTCTGTTTTAAGGTCAAGTTTCAGGTTAAAGTGTTTCAGCATATTAATATATGACTATCTCTGTCAAAACATACTTTGTTTTATATAATTGCATTACTGCTTAAAATAAGGGGTCCCTTTAAAGGTGATGTTTCGACACCTTTGGGGATGTATTAAGGGCCCTTTAAAGGTGATGTTTCGACACCTTTGGGGAATTGTCTGGTTAACAGTGGCTTTATGTTACATTGTTCAGGACAAGTCCGGTTAACAGTAGCGTCATGTTATAAATACTGTTCAGGACAACAACTTTAAATATCAAATTAATAAAAACAAATGTAAAAATAAAGTCAAATCATGAACTAAGGTTAATGTAGGTCCTATAAACTTGATATATGAAAACCAAATGCACAATCACACTATGTGACATCATGTGTGATGAATTTTATTTTGTTTTGTGTTATTGTATATATTTATGGTGGAGGGATTTTACTTATTTATTTTTCATAATTTATCTTTTTGTACAACGCCATTGAATGTGTAATATAGAAATAGGCGTTTAATCAAATGAAGAAGTTTATATTTTGTTCTTGCAGACTTTATATACCAGAGATACGAGTGGTTCAACCTGGTGAATTAAAATATAAGAAAGATACAAAGATTGTACTGACATTTTCGAACCCTGTTAATACCAATACTAAAATACAGTTTGTACAAGCTGAAGGCAATGAAGGAGAGAAGGTCACAGCTAAGGTAAGCTTTCTTTACTTTTACTACATGTATGTGCTGTCTCTTAGAACCTCTCAAAACAGAACAATGTGGATACTGGCAAATTATGAATTATCTCCCTTGGTTCATATGGAATTAAAATTTAAGTGCATGAATTGTTACATTTAATTTCATAATGCTAATAATCATGTTTCACCTTTTACCACATATTGAGTAGAATATATATATATATATATATATATATATATAGGCAGAATTATTTGAAGTTTCTCTCCTCAACTAAACCAAATGTTTTAATTTAGATTTTTTACCAAAAATATCATCTTATATAGATTGAATTTTCAACAGTAAAAGCATCACTTAATTATTTATTATATAGCCTATGCAAATTGACCTCAGAGAATTTAAATATCATTTACACATGTTGAATGTTGAATCATTTATTCATTGTGTTGATATGAAGCATATTACAGTAAAATCTTCGTTGAGTCAATTTGCACTATTATACCATTAAATGATGATTCCTAATATCCTTATATAGCAGAAGTATCATAATGAGGTGCTAGTACTCCCTTGTTTACATTGCTAGATGTGATGGGGAATTTGGGGGAAGTCAAAGAGTAAGGACAGCCCATGAATTTTTAATATATTTTTGACCATTAAGAGTTAGTGCATATATTGGAAGAGATGCAATTATTAATGGAGGTGTGGTAGAGTGACAACTTATGACTAGAATAGTCATAGGTTTGATCTCAGTTTATTCTTATGAATTTTATAGACACTAATATAGACAATTGAGTCAATCATACTTTTTCATATTATTTACAGATTGAGTTACCTAAGAAAGAATTGATATTAGCACATCGTGATGTACCAGCAATGTATGCTGATATGCCTGCACAACAAGATTTTAAAGATGATTCTAGGTAAATATATATTACTTTTTGTTGTCATGTAACACCATAGCAACACATTGTTATATGCCCGAAAGAATTTATACCTTCTGGTGTTTGTCCATCCATCCGTCCGTCTGTTAGCAATTTGGTTTCCGGAGCATAACTTAAGTTCCATTTGGCCCACAATATTCAAACTTCATACGATGATTGTCCATATCGGGTAGAAGGCCCCTATTGATTTTGGGGTCACAAGGTCAAAGGTCAAGGTCACAATTATTCATAATATGATATTCATATGAAATATCCTCATGTCTTACAAATGCTTCATCTTAACTAAAAAACAACACTTTCGGGCATATAATGCTCCCCCTAGCGGTGCTCTTGTTGTTGTCATGTTACACCATAGCAACACAATGTATTGATTATATCACAGCGGTCAGTCAGCCTACTCACTGTCCCTGGAAAGATATCAATATCTGGATTAAGCTGTTTATCAGTTACTAAGCTCATGTATACTTCTGTCAGTGACTGACAACTGGCGTACATAATTTAGAATCAGTGGTAGGAGGGAAAGTGGCAATAAAAATTATTTTTTGACCAAGCACTATGAAAGCATGTCCCACCTGGGAATAGAATCCCTGACCCTTTGATTAGCCTTTTGGGCTACCTAATGAGCTAGCACGGTGGGCCTTTAAATTAATATTATACATTATTGCAGAAATGTTGAATAAATCTTGCTAAATTACATAAAGAACAATTTGATTAATAAATATTATTAAGGATTAAAAACTCTGAAATGCATGTTTGAAATTGCTAATCTTTTTTATCACATTCTTGATAGGTATAAATATATGTTTTAAGCAACTTTCACCTTTTAAACTTGTGATGTATTAACTTAAGTACCCGTTGTTTAGTTAGAGCAAGGAAACTGCCAAAGTCTAATGCTAAATAGTTAGTATCAAAATTTTTTTTAAATTATTGTCTTTTTAATGCTTTATCTCTATTTTCAGTGTTGTATCATTTCGTAAAGCAAATAAACTTGGTATAATATTTAAAGTGACACCACAGGTACAAGAAGGTGATGTGAAGGTAAGTTAGCTATAATCTTCATTTAAAACTTTCCTTGTACAGAACATTTGGTCCTGTGATATGGTAAATTTTACTGGACTCAATTATCAGTTATGTACTTTAGTAGCAAAATATAAAATCTGCCACTGTCACTGCTGATTTGTGTAACTATTCACGAATCAAACCGCAAATCACTCGTTTATGGAGAAGCATACTGGAATTCATGTAATTATCACAGAGTAGACTGACTTATACTCATTGAAATGTAATATATATTATTTCTATTATTATTTTAAGTAAAATTAAGTTTAGATTTGTAAATATTAAAATGTTTTATCCCCAAGCCATTGTTTGTAACATATGTTAGAAGCCAAAGTCACTTATGTTTATAAAATATTTATTTTTTACACCTTTCTAAACAATACCATTATTAGTGATTATGTCAATCAAGCTTTCTTTGTAAATGTTTGATAATTTCCTGACCGACATCTGTTGGCTTCCCAGATTAAGTTGCTCTACTCTTTATTATGTTTTATTATGCAGTTCATATGTTTGAATCTTAATATTTCTCAAAGCTGTCATTTGTTACTTAAGGTAGAATACCCATAATACACATATCAAAGAATAAGCTTTTTGCTGCTTTCTATATAATAAGAATCACAACCTAGATTCACTGGCAAAATATTTTAACTTTTTACCGTCAAATAAAATTTTTATAACATTTTTTTGAAAATTGAGTTATGAGTAAGAATCACACTATAAATTTGAAGGGGTATATGTCTTTAAAATGTAAAAATGAATTAAATAATCAAATTATTTTCATAAATTTTGTTTAATAAAATTCACAATACTTTAATGAATGCAAATACATCAACTTTAATAACTTTACCTTGGTATTTTTACACATATACCAAGTTAATCATAGGGAGACCCAACAGAAAATGTGACGATTTTCACCGGCTTTAAAAACTACAAGTCTGTATCCCTATCTTTTGACTATGAAAACAGTTTCTGCACTTCAAGTTACACATTTAATAATTTACCTTATACCGTATGGCAATGAATAAAACAAAGAAAAAAAACTTTGACCACAGATAACTAAACAAAATGCCATTTTAATGCATCGACCCCCCTTTTGAAAAAATGTCAAAACTTTAGTGACCATTATAATATGAAGTAAACACTTCTTTACAATGTATATTTTACTTTTAAACGCCATTATTGACCATTTAAAGATAAAATAATGGTATTTTATGTTCTAATTGCTTAAATCATCAACAACTTATTGATTACGAATTTGTTAGGGGACGAATCAGTTAGGGGACGAATCTTTTCGTCCATTGTTTGAATTGGATTTTTAAACTTCCGGTTTAAACTTTTTACACGAATTCTATCTATTTTCTCAAATAATTGGGAGAATTGATAATATTTTGAGGTAATATAAGAAAAATATTAATAATATTTGAAAAAATTAGGCATTTACACAATAAAGATGTATATCCGATCTTTATCGATTGATAACGACACCGACGAAAACCTTTTACGTAATTTGTCGACATGACCCGACATCGCCCGAAGTTTGACAGCAGCTATTATGGGTATTCTACCTTAAGTATTACTTATATTTTTGGCTTCTTATTTTTATTGGCCTCAAGCCCTTACAACTTTTTCATTGGTCAATTATAATGGCCCCACCCCTTTACATACTTTTCTTATAAATACTAAGAAATAGTATTTACAAAAATATAAAAGAATTAATATAGGATTTTAAATTTAAGTATAGAAGATAACTTCGTGTACGCCTTAGAATATACTTAGTGTGTAAAACTAGGAATAGACATTTGTTGTCAACTTTTGTAGAACTTATTGTTAAATTACTTTGTGAAAATTAGTCTATTTGTGACATTGTGACATACTGATATTGAATACTGCAGTTGTAATCTGTATCTGTGTTGTCGGTATCATTTCTGGCTTTTACATGACTGTAGAGTAGTGTACAGTCTAAAGTAAGTTGCATACATGTAAGTAAACAGTTTTTCTAACTTTCCAACATGTACTGTTCACTTGTGTATCACTAGGTGTATTCCAGTTGTGTATTGTTCTTACAAAAAAGAGTACTTGAGTCTTATAAGTGTCTGTAATTGGAAATAGTATTACCTATGTAATAATTTCTTTGATAATAAAATGAAGTGTTATTGTATTATACTTTCAGGTATGTTTTATGTTAAAACATGATTATGTGAAAACAGCTGCTACATTACCTAGTGAGAATGAGGAACCTGAAATAATCTGGTTAGAACATAGAGTTACTGTGAATCTAGGACCTGTTACCACTAGTAAATAAATGGTAATGGTGATGGTGATGATGATGATAATGACATAGGTGGTGATGATGATGATGATGGTGGTGGTGATCGAGATATCTTCCATATTAAAGAAAATGAATTGTTGTATCAATTTTGGGATATGAACGTGATTTGTTTATGAATTTAATTGGAATTAGGGGATTAATATTTAATGTTGCTAAATTTGTGCTTTATTTGTATAATTGGGTAGTAATATGTGCTTTATAACTTGATCAGTATATGATACATGTGAATATATTTATTTATTTGAAAAAAGTGTTTAACTTCATTTAAAGACAGTTTTTTCAACATTCAATGTTCATAGGTTCATCACGGCTTAGGTATATGATTATATGTAGCAATATCATAGTCTGTATTTACATACTTAGCCATTATTATGTTCATTACCCCTCCCTTTTTGAGAAAAAAGTGGTTTACATTGTAAATTCTTGTTTACTTATATCAATTTGGCTTACACTTGCTGTATGCACATCAATGCATTGTATTTTTCAAGCCATTTTGGTGCCGAAATTCGGCCCCATTCGCCTTCCCAAAATGTATATATTTTTCCCCTTGTCTGTAGAAAAATTCCCCTGTTCTAAAAAAATGTAGGTGTATCAATTTTTTGCCATTTTCTGATAGCATTTTTTCGTTTTCCAAAAAGCACTTGGTAACCAGAATAACTATAATCATGTAAAATTTTTTCACTGCAATGTGATAATAAAAGTTGAATGTATAAATTATTGTTGAACATATGAGGCATGAGCATACTCTGCTTTTTTCTTTATATTTGATAAACTGTATTTCATATACCATTTCACTGCTTAGTAATGACATTATCCACAATTAATTTATCTGTCAGTTATTTCATCAGTTTATCATTAATTAGATATGTTTGTGATACAAACATTTGAAGGTTAAATGCTATACTTACAAAACTCACTTCGAGGGTTGCCTGCATAACTGTATTAAGTGCATTGCATTACAGAAGGAGTTACTATAGTCTTGCAGGCAACCCTCGACTTATATATGAAATCTGTAAAATTGATCATTCTATAGTCCATTTGTAATGTCATGTTGTTTTCATTATTCATTTGTTAAGATGTTTTCATCAAGTTAACTGGGATGAAATGTTCTGTTTTGGTCTGTACGCAACTTATTCTGTCAATCTTTGTGATAGTTCAACAGTTTTTGTTTTCGCAGTTGCTTATGATTACAATTGTACAATACAGAATATTTTTTATCTAAACAATCAAGAGAATTTTACTATTTAGGGTCATGATATAGGTGTTCATGATTGTTCATCAAACATGTATTGAGTATTTAAATCAGCAGGGTTATTTTATGGTACAATATGACATTGAAAAAAAAAATATTGAGTATTTAAACTAGAGTTATAATGTGGACTGTGGAAAATGTCAATTGTTATGAAGCAATAAAATAAAATTTGCCTGAGTATTAATCAGTTACTGTATGTTATCTTTTTTATTTTTTTAAATTGGATTTTAAGGCTGTATGAACACATGGGTCATTTTACGGCGTCCTGTGCACCTAACCTAGCTTTCCTGGACCCTTGTCTATAACCAGTACTGGCCTACCCTTCCACATGACCGGAAACTTCTCGTATTATCTAATCAATGGGGGAAAATTGACATTATAGTCTTTAATTTTTAATGGAAGGGTATAACTTTCCTGGGTGGGATTTACCCCCATCAGTATTTTGAAGACTTTCACCCATGGTATTTTACTACAATTGTACATAAGTTCAATAAAAATGATACTGTAAGTCTACATGAGATATACTACAGACCTGTGATGTCACTGATGTATGGGACATTACTCTGACCTTTTGACCTATCATTCTTGTATTTATTTAATGTATCCCATGTTTTTTAGCTCGACTTTACGTAGTAATGTAGAGCTCTCCTACTCGCCCCAGCGTCGGCGTCCGCGTCCGCGTCCACCTTTCTGATTAAAGTTTTTGTGCAGTAAAATACTTTCTTCTATATCTTTGTTATTTCTTAAGATATTAACTTCAAACTTTAAATATATGTTCCTTACTATCAACCACATCTCATGTGACAAGGTATATAACTCCAAACACATTTCTTTCAGAATTATCTCCCCTTGAACTGATTAAAGTTTTTGTGCACAGATTAAAGTTTTTGTGCAGTAAAATACTTTCTCCTATATCTTTGTTATTTCTTAAGATATTAACTTTAAATATATGCTTCTTATTATCAACCACATCTCATGTGACAAGGTTCATAACTCTAAATATATTTTTTTCAGAATTATCTCCCCTTGAACTTAGAGTTTTCTTTCAAAAATGTTTGTTTTTACTGCAACTGTTTTATTTCTATAGGTATTGACTTTAAACTTTAAATGTACATTCCTTATTATCAACCACATCTCATGTGACAAGGTGTATAATTCCAAATATATTTTTTCAGAATTATCTCCCCTTGAAATTTAAAAAATGTTTGTTTTTACTGCAACTGTTTTATTTCTTAAGGTATTGACTTCAAACTTTAAATATATGTTTCTTATTATCAACCACATCCCATGTGACTAGGTTTATAACTCCTTATACATATTTTTTACTCCTGTGACAAACACTAACTAAGTCGAGCATGCTGTCTCCTCTGACAGCTCTTGTTATTAACAAGGTTGAAATTGCCCTTGATGCAAATTCATTTACAATCATGCTACGTCTGGCTTACTCCATAAAGCATGTACCAAGTTTATTATTTTAACCGATTAATTGTGTACAAACATTCGTTCCTTTGGCAAACTTATCTGATATACAATACAAAAGATAATCGAGGGCAAGTTCAATATTGTTTATCAATTATTATATATATTCATGTTTGACCTTTCTAGCATGTTGTTTGAACAATGTCATCAAATAGTACTAGCTTATTAACATTAACATGCTGAATATTGTGGTGCAATATTATTATCTTATGAAAAATAAAACCATAGTGTTTAAGATTGAGTGTTTTAGTTTTATCTTACCTGAATGTGAACAGACAGTGCTCTACGTGAGCTATGATTTGTGCCTGGAATCTCCAGCATCTGTGTGTGTCTGTGAAGGGGGGGGGGGTGTCAAGCTAAAATTCTAAAGAGTGAATCAGTTTCTTACATTCCTGAGTGTTTGATACTATTATCTCCCATGTATATATAAACATACACTGAGATCCAAAAGTTTCTTTACAAATTGTTATCTTTTTATGATTTGGAATATACTTTACCTGTCGTTATTGGTTGTACAACTAATATACAGTTTATCATGAACTGTCAATTATGTTCGGTCATATATATATATATATATATATATATATATATATATATATATACATGTATATATATATTATATATATATATATATTAATATATAAAATATAAAACAAACTGTGTCTGCATCAATTTATCAATTTTTGCAATAAAGATAAAAGGAAATATAAAACAAAATACGGAAGTAAAGAAACTTGGACCCCAGTGTATATTCATCCATTGGCTTCCAGATCTGTTTACATGGACAATAATGCCAGACCGCTAATAGGCCATGCTGTATCACAGTTTTTTGAAACAGAATGCCATCACCATCGTTCCCTAGCCTGGTATGGGCTCCGATTTGAACCCACTGGAAGATGTGCGGGACCTCCTGGGCCACAAAATACTTAATTAAGACCCACCTGTAGTCAACCTAGAACAAACTCTGCACCAAGAATGGCAAAATTAACCTCAAAATAATATTAGACGCCTTTCTGGTAGTATTAGGATAGGGTTAGAGGCTGTCATCCGGGCACGTGGTGTTTACACATGGTAATAAAAAATTTGCTGCATAATGTCATTTTAGGGTTTGTGATCATGAACATTTACCAAAAATATCTACCAGGTTATGTTTTGCTAGGGGTTCCACACCATACTCAAAAACATTTACATTTTTGGTAAAAAACCTACACGTATGCTTATGCTTCAATAATTTGGTTAAGAAAAAACTTAACTCATAAATTTATTGGTTTATGATAATTAAGTTAGTATAACTACTGCTGATCAAGTTACTATTTGTTGGCTCAAGTTTGTGTAATCTCATGACATTGTTTTTAACCACAACTTATTTCGAGGTGTATATATTGCATATCATAGGTGGATCCAGGATTTCCAGTTACGGGGGTTTAAAGTTAACTCACTTAAAGAACTTTTTGAGTCTGTACCATCTTATGCAATACTTAACTTTTTGAAGGAAATAAATGTATATAATAAGATAGCTTTACATCATTAATATCGTTTGAATTAATAGTATCATTGATTGCTTTCGGCGCGATATGACCTTTTTGAGTTGGTGCGCCGTAAAACCCAAACAAACAAACAAACAGTTACGGGGGGCAGAAAATGAACAAGCAGACTGGGGTCTAGGGGTCGTATTCAGTGACCCACTATGGGTCCTAGACAAAGCCTTGACCAGGGGTTCAGAGTTGCTGTGACCCCTAAAACTCATTTCTAAGGGATTCAGGCACATTTACAGAAACTAAACTATCCTTTCCTAGGGCATATGATAAAAGTATCTAGATATATATCATATAACTTTTTTACAGTTGTTGGATAATGTTAAAATATTACCAATACTTAGATATCTAACAAATCTAACCAATCGACAATCTGCATTTGTACCACGTGACCGTCCAATATATTCCACTATTGGATCCAAAAGATATATATTATTTTCGTAATGGACAGTTGGGTACATGTGCACTAAACAATGCTAGTCTGGTTTCCGATTTTAATCTTTAACGATCGAATGATGATGCTTATTTCAAAGAATACAAAAGATATATAATTATAAAAATGTTATTATACATTT
This sequence comes from Mactra quadrangularis, assembly GCA_025267735.1. Taxonomy (NCBI): domain Eukaryota; kingdom Metazoa; phylum Mollusca; class Bivalvia; order Venerida; family Mactridae; genus Mactra; species Mactra quadrangularis. The sequence continues at coordinate 56,926,150 of CM046303.1, read as the reverse complement.
TACTATACAATACGGAATATATTTGGACTCGTACACCTGTACACAGCTTGAAAAGTCATATTGGACTCGCCTATCGGATTATTAATTATTGTACAATATGTCATTGTATTAGAGTAGTTTCAATCTTGTTATTAATTGCACGGACTTTTTGACATTTATATTTATGTATTTTCCTATAAATATCATATTTTATGATAGAAAAAAACCTTTGCTTGGGCAATTTAGGGAGGGGGGCATACGCCGGGCCGCCCCCTTGGGTCGGTTTATGCATATTATGAAAAAAATGTTGCTATTTGTGTAACAAATTTTTTGGAGCTTGAATAGGACACACATGGCTAGACACAGTTAATTTTTTGCCATCGTAATCCTCAAGCCAAATTTGTATACAAAATTTTAAATAAAAAAAATGAATATAATTACGTATAGATTCATGCATGTATAAGATTATGTTCACAGGGTAATGTATTGAATGTTCATACAAAAGCCACTTAAAACATTGCAATAAGTACTACTACGGTATAAAAGTTAAAAGGGGAATTTACATGTATGTTTGTATATGCCAGATATTGCGAAACACAATGTTCCCCGACGTATTACTTTGAGAATATTTTCCATTAAAAATTATGTCTACTCGTGTAAAACTGATTTTAATTTCATATAGAAATTTCATAAATATTGATGTTGCCATTTCCTTTCAACATGAAAGAAACATGCATCAACCATTTTTACCACCTGTAACGAATAATGTTAAAAACGTGTTGTCTGATTAAATCAACATTTTTTGGGATTGTGTTGATCTATGTATATCACAGCATCGTTGCTGAAATTTATTTTTGGGGCCGCACGGCTTGCTCAGTTGGTAGGCCACAAGTCTACTGATCGAGAGGTCGTTGGTTCGATTACCTGGCGGGGCACACTTGCGTGGAGCTTGGTCATGAAACAATTTTATGGCCATTCTCCCTCCTACCACCTATTCTTGATCATGTAGGACAGTTGTCAGTCACTGGTATCTAGTTATGTAGCTAGATAATCACTTAATTAACTACATGTAGTTAATTATATAGTTTACGTTGGCGGATCTAGCGGGGGTCAGGGGGTCTGGGCCCCAAGAAATTTCCAAATTGTACCTGTCCATTATTGTATTTTTTTTACTGTAAGTCATTTTTAAATAACATGAAGCAATTTTTCTCGGTGCTTAACATAGATTTATTGGTTATGTAGTTTTTATCATTAATATGTTGCATTATTCTGCAAAATGTGTATAATGTGGTTTTGGTTCGAAAGTTTGGACCCCCCCCCCTAGAAAAGTTCAGACCCCCCCCCTTAGAAAATTTTTTGGATCCGCCCCTGGTTTATATCTAGTTATGTAACTAATTGACCTCTTAATTAACTTTTTAGTTAGGTGGTTATCTGGCGAAGAAATATGCCTCTATAGAAATGAAGCTATGTATTTTCATCTTGATACAGCCGCCTGTGGTACTCTTTAGTAAAGAAGTACAGCTCATGAATAAGTTGAATTGATATTAACTTGAATCAATGCGCCAAACAGAAAAAAATTGAAGTAAGTAAGTAACATGTTGAGAACTGTTTCATCGATTCGTGCATTTATCGATGAGATATTTATAAAAATAAAGTCTGTGAATTTTTGTGTTAATTAGTTAAACATTATAAATTTTCGCAATGGGTCGCAAATTAAAAAACCGCTTTAGTTATTTTATTATAAAATTGTTAAGTGTTGTAGCATTTTGTTGCTTAGGTATTATTTTGTTGACAGTAGTTGACAATGGCGGATCGTTGCCGAGAGAAATACGAATAGGAGGAACTGCTGAAGTTAATTTTTCGAAATATATCCCAGCTGGTGTGGAAGCGAATGAGGACTTTCCTGTAAATGATGAAAATACGTATAGAAATAATAACAGAATTCCAAAAATCATTCATCAAACATGGTCAAAATCTGCTATTCGATCAGTACTTGTGGATAACGTACTTTCATTTACCAAATTTAATCCCGATTATGAGTATTATTTCTGGACGGACAAAGGAGGGCGAGATCTTATAGCAGAGAAACATAAAGATTTGTTACAATCTTTTGATGAGTACATGGAACCTACAAGAAAATCAGACATGCTCAGGTAATATACCATTTTTTCTTTCATGATTTTAATGGAAATGTGATGCTATTGAACGAAAATATAATCACTGATACTTTAAGACTTGTTGAAAATAAGTCAAATGTCAGTTACCTGCATGGGGCAATGTATTGGCGCCGCAAAATGGTGAACAAATGCCCACCAAAAGTTTAGAGACATTTCACTTTGTAGACATACTAAATAGCTTTTATCAAACATTTGATAACTGCTTGTTATGAAATGCATTGTACATGTAGTTTCGCTTTACTTTTTTGTATGGTTTGACCCGGATCGATAGCGCAGTTGCTAGCGCTCCGGGATTTGGAATCTCGTGTCCCGAAGGGGGTACCGGTTCGAATCCCACCCGGGGAGGTTATACCATTCTATGAAAATTTGACAAAAATGTCGATTTTCCTCCATTTGTTAGATGATATGGAGAAGTTTCCGGCCTTGTGGAAGGGTTGGTGAGTACTGGTTATAGACAAGGGTCCAGGAAGGCCAGGTTAGGTGCGCTGGACGTCGTAAAATAACCTAAATTGTGTTGACACGGCGTTTGTTTGTTTGTTTGGGTTTTACGGCGCACCAACACAAAAAGGTCATATCGCGCCGAAAGCAATCAATGATACTATTAATTCAAACGAAATTAAAGATGTAAAGCTCTATATCGAATTATAAACATTTATTTCTTTCAATAACACGGCGTTAAACATGTATGTGAAGACAGCAGTACAGCAGTACAGCCCTACTGCCAGCAGTACAGCCCTACTGCCAGAATTTTCGGCAGTACAGCAGTACAGCCCTACTGCCAGCAGTACCGCCCTACTGCCAGACTTTTCGGCAGTACAGCAGTACAGCCTTACTGCTAGAATTTTTCGGCAGTACAGCAGTAAAGCCTTACTGCTTGAGTTTTCGACAGTACAACAGTAAAGCCTTACTGTTAGAATTTTCGGCAGTACAGCATTACAATTAGAATTTTCGGCAGTAAAACCTTACTGTTAGAATTTTCGGCAGTAGGGCAGTACTGTTGCAGACTGCTGTATCATTCTAGCAAATTATTCTTTATTTTGCCTCTCAGAATTCTCAGATCATAAAAAGTTATATGTTTGAATTCTCTATAAGGTCCAAAATTAAAAAAAAGAACATATAGAGCCAATCTAGGATGTGGGATATGTTAAAATCAATACTATGAAATATGAAAATAAAAAAAGTTTGTTTGTTTTAATTGGGTTTAACGTCACATTCAACACACATTTAGGTTATACAATGTATATACGAAATCCAGCTCTTCCTACTATAATACCCTACCACGAGACTGACAACTCATGTATAGGGTATGACATCGTACCGCGACCGGACTCGAACCCGTGATCTCCGGATTCGAAGTCAGACATGCTAACCAATACGCCACTGCTGCAGCTAAATAAAGAAGTAGAATGAAGGAACACATTTAGTGATCCGAAGACTTGGATAATTATATACATGTTTTTTCTTGTTAGGTTTATATCCATGTTTTATTTACAAAAAATGTTCTACACGATCACAAGTTACTGCTGGTTCTTGTGACACTATGACCATGGAATATGCCATTTACTTCCCATTTTCGGAAAGCTGAATGAACGAGCTTTCTTTTGGTATATAATACTGCTACAAGTTTGTGTAAGTATTTAACTCTGGATGAGTTATATAACGAACAGTTTTTCATTTTTTTTAATTCTCTACACAAAGAACTGATTCAAACGACTGAACGACCTATCTCTGATGTCAATATTTGCAACGTATTTGTAATAATATCAATGGCATAACATGAATATGCAAAGCATAAAAACCATGAAGAATGAAAACATACGGCTACATTTAGTGATCGAAGTGCTTCAAGAAATATATTCAATATTCTTGTTTGGTATGTACTTTTTTGACAAAAAATGTTTTACGCTACCGCAAGTTACTGCTGGTTCTTGCGACAATATGACCAAAACATATGCCATAAATAACATATTTTCTGAAAGCTGCATTAACAAGCTTTCATTTGGCATATAATACTGCTACAAGTTCGTGTAAGTTATTTACACTGGATGAGTTCTATTGGGTTAGTAAAATAAACATATTTTTACAAAAAATAACCCTCGTAATCAGAAGTTACTGCTGGTTCTTGTGTCGCTATGATCGAAAACTGTGTCATTTGCTACTCATTTTCGTAAAGCTAAGTGAACAAGCTTTCATTTGGTATATAATACTGCTACAAGTTTGTTTAAGTAGATTACACTGGATGAGTTATATTACAAGTAGTTTTTCAATTTTTATTTGAATTCTCTGCACAGGGAACTGATACAAACGTACAGAAGGACCTACTTTTGATGACAATATTTGCAACGTATTTGTAATAATATCAACGGTATTACATGTATATGCAATGTATAAAAATAACCATAAAGAATGAAAAATGCGGCTACATTGAGTGATCGAAGTGCTTTAAGAAATATATTCAATATTCTTGTTTGGCAGGTACCTTTTTTACAAAAAATGCCCTACGCTACCGCAAGTTACTGCTGATTCTTGCGACAATATGATCAAAACATACGCCATAAAATACCCATTTTCTGAAAGCTGAAAGAACAAGCTTTCATTTGGTATATAATACTGCTACTAGTTCTTCTTGTTTTTTCTGACACTATATTAGTTTTATAAACAACATTTTTTTTCATTTGAATTTCTACGCGAAGGTCCATATTGTACATACATATAGGGCCTATTTTTGATGCCAATGTTTTCCAACAGTGTTTAAAAAGCAATGACGTAACATTTATCTTAATAAGAATGAAGAATGAAAGAACTCAGCTACAAACAACATTGTAAGTACTTGACTGTTCAAAAATATATATACATATTATACATTCGTTTTGGGGTGATTTTTTAAAAAACGCCCCTTGCAATCAGAGGTTACTGCTGATACTTGTGACGTTATGAATGAAAAGTATGCTTTGTAGTGCCCATTTTTGTAAAGATGAATAAACAAGCTTTCATTAGGTATATAATTCTGCTACAGGCTCATTTAAGTATTTTACGCAGGATGAGTTTTATTACGAACAGTTTTTCAATTTTCGTTTGAACTCTCAACACAGAGTACTTAGTTAAACGTACAGATAGCGCCTGTTTATGATGTCAATATTTGCATCGAATATGTTTAAAAAAATCTAGGGTTTTACATGTATGTATTAAATAGGCGTAAAAGACTACGGCTAAAGATAATAATCTATAATAAATCTTTTAAAAAAAAAGTTACTGCTAGTTCTTGTGACGCTAAAACTATGCTTTTTATCACCCGTTTTCGTGAAGCTGAATGAGCAAGTTTTCATTTGGTATATAATACTTCTACCAGATCGTGGCATTTCACACTGAACGAGTTTTATTAGGAATATGCTCTTCAATTTTTATCCGAACCCTACTCGGCGTTGGATTAAATGTACAGATAGGACTTATCTTAAATTTCAAATTTGATGCAAATAAGGATATAGAACAATGGTAATTCATATTAAACATTGACAATTCCATTAACATTCATTGCTTTAATACTGGCAGAAATAAGAGCTCTGAGGGATGGTTGTGTTCACGTACTTCGTTCAAACTTTAACTTCGCTATTGTAAGTTACTGCTGTTTTTTGTGATCCAATGACTGGGTAAACATACTATTCAATACACATATGAATTCACAAAGCTAAAGGATCAAGCTTTAATTTGGTATATAGTACTGCTTTATGTTGTCGATAGTTTTCAACATCGGATATATTTAATTTAATACATATCTTTCAAGTTTCGAATGTTTACTCGGGATTCAAATTAAATGTGCAGATTTAAAGACTTCTCTCAATATTTGTTACAGATCTGCATAAAAATCAATGATGATTTATATCAAAATAAAGAGAAAACATGGACCGTTACATCAGCACGAATTGTTTTAATAGTGGTTGAAAAAAAGAGCGTAAGCGTTGGTAAAGTTTACGTACTTCGTGCAAATTTTAATACCATTTTACATGTATATTGTAAGTTACTGCTGTTTTTGGTGTTGTTGTGACTGGTAAATATACCATTTAATATACATTTTCAAAAAGTCGAATAGACAAGCTTTAATTTTATACATGATACATTGTTATGTTGGTTTTTATAAACTGTATAAGTTTATCTTTTGACATTTCTTTCAGCGTCGTAATTGATCTTGATATTTTCTCCGCATTTAAGACCAACTTCCGGGTAAAGATAGATAGCGGAAACAACTTGATTTTTCATTTTTACATATTCGTTACCACCTGTTACATAAATACTATATGGTTTTTATTCAAACAACCTTGATATTTATGAAAGCATATTATAAAACACGTTAAATGAGCTAGTTTTGTTACAAAAGTCCTTCACATAATAATTTGTTGTTTGCGTAAAAAAATGTTTTCGCGAAAACAATTTGGTTCCGCTGTCTTTCTATACCCGGAAGTTGATCTAAAATACAAGTTAATTTTATAACATGAACCATGATTATTCTGTTTTTATTTGCATTATTTTCTTACACTTTACTTATCAAATATAACATGACTTATCATACGTGCAAGATAAGATTTACGAAAGGGAATGATTTTGTTCAAAATCAAACGTTTAACATCTAACAGATATTCGGTACGCAAGTTTAATCTGCGGCTAAATATTTCATTCGGCGGAGAAAATATCAAGAATGATAACCACGATGAAATTATTGAAAAATTTGTCATAAGAAAAACTTATTCAGTGTATAAAATCTAACATGACAGTTGAGATGAATAATATACCATACTAAAGCTTGTTCATTCGGCTTTTTGAAAATGTATGTTAAATAGTATATTTATTGACCATAATAACACTAAAACAGCAGTAACTCGCAATATAAAGCGATCTTAAATTTTGTCTGAAATACGTGAACATAATCAACGCTTAAGCTCTTACTTCTACCAGTATTATGTAATTCATGTTGATATAATCGTGCATGTTTTATCTTAAGTTCGATATAAATAATTCTTGTCTTTTGATGCAGATCTGTAACAAATGTTGACATTGAAGATGGGCCTTATATACGCACATTTATTTCCAACTCGAATGATTCTCAACTCAATAATTCGAATGGAAATCGAAAAATGTCATTAATAAAACATATCCGAAGTGGAAAACTATCTTGAACATAAAGCAGTATTATATACCAAATGAAAGCTTGTTCATTCAGCTTTGTGAATATGTATATTAAATGGAACACAGACCCGGTCTTCGGATAAAAAATAACAGCAGTAACTTACAATAGCAAAGTAAAATTTTGAGCGAAGTGAAATTTTTAGCGAAGTATCTGAACATAACCAACCCATTAGAGCACTTATTTCAACCAATATAGAAAAAAAACTTTCTTATGATTATGAAATCGTATTTTTTTCCCGTTATTTTGATATAAATTTTCATTGGTTTGTATCCATATTTGCAACAAATATTGACATAGAAAAAAAAGTCCTACCTACACATTAATCCAAACCAAAGTAGAGAATTCTAATGAAAATTGAACAAATGTTCGCAATAAAACTAGTTCAGTGTGCAATACTCACTCGAACTGCTTGTAGTATTATATACCAATTGAAAGCTTGTTCATTCAGCTTTACGACAATAGGTATTAAATGGCATAGTTTTCGTTTTTAGCGTCACAAGAACCAGCAGTAACTTGTAATCACGTTGAATAATTTTCTGAAAAAAAACCCCTTGGATGCCAAACAAACAAAGTTTTCATTTTCTAAAGTTTTATTTCATGTTATTACCTGTAGCTGTGTCCTTTCACTCTTTATCCTTATTTTAATATATACATGTAATGTCATTGAGTTTTTACATACTTGATGCAAATTACTACATCATAGTTAGTCATTATCTGTATGTTAGATCAAGTCCCCTGTATAGAGAATTCGAATGCAAACTGAAAAATGTTCGCAATAAAATTCGTCCAGTGTAAAATACTCACATGAACTTGTAGCAATATTATATATCAAATGAAAGCTTGATCATTCAGCTATACGAAAATGGGTAGTAAATTGTATAGTTTACGTTCATAGCGTCTCAAGAACCAGCAGTAAATTCTGATTGCAAGGGACATTTTTTTTGTAAAATTATGTTTACTTAACTAACCCAAAAATAACTTTGTATATAAACATATAAGCACTTACAATGTTATCTGTTGCTGCGCTTTTTCATTTTTTATCTATATTTTTGTAAATGTTATGTCATTGATTTGGGTAATTACAGTTGGAAAACGTTGGCATTAAAGATAGACCTTATTATGTATGTTCTATATGGACATTCGCGTAGAAATTCGAATGAACAAAAATGTTGTTTATAAAACTAATATGGTGTAAAAAAACAAACGAGAAGTAGTAGTAGTGTTTTATACCAAATGAAAGCTTGTTCATTTAGCTATTAAAATAGGGGGAATTTTATGGCATATGTATTGGTCATATTGTCGAAAGAGCCAGCAGTAACTTGCGGTATCGTAGGACATTGTTTTGGTAAAAAGTACAAACCAAACAAGAATATTGAATATATTTCTTGAAGCACTTCGATCAATAAATGTAGCCGTATTTTTCATTCTTTATGGTCATTTTCATAAATTGCATATGCATGTTATGCCGTTGATATTGTTACAAATACGTTACAAATATTGCCATCAGAGATAGGTCGTTCTGTACGTTTAATTCAGTTCTCTGTGTAGACAATTAAAAAAAATGAAAACTGTTCGTTATGTAACTCATCCAGAGTTAAATACTTACACGAACTTGTAGCAGTATTATATACCAAATGAAAGCTTGTTCATTCAGCTTTCAGAAAATGTGTAATTTATGACATATGTTTTGGTCATAATGTCGCAAGAACCAGCAGTAACTTGCGGAAGTGCATGACATTTTTTTTAAAAAAGGTACCTACCAAACAAGAATATTTAGTATATTTCTTGGAGCACTTCAATCACTTAATGAAGCCGTATTTTTCATTTCTTATGGTTATTTTTAAACACTGCATAAACATGTTATTGCTGTTGATATTGTTACAACTACGTTGCAAATATTGCCATCAGAGATAGGTCCTTCTGTACGTTTGAATCAGTTCTCTGTGTAGACAATTAAAAAAATGATAACTGTTCGTTATGTAACTCATCCAGAGTTAAATACTTACACGAACTTGTAGCAGTATTATATATCAAATGAAAGCTCGTTCATTCAGCTTTTAGAAAGTGTGTATTTTATGGCATATGTTTTGGTCATAATGTCGCAAGAACTAGCAGTAACTTGCGGTAGCGCAGGACATTTTTTTTGTAAAAAGTACATACCAAACAAAAAATATTTAGTATATTTCTTGAAGCACTTCGATCACTTAATATACCGTATTTTCATTCTTTATGGTAATTTTATACACTGAATATGCATGTAATGCCGTTGATATTGTTACAAATACGTGACAAGTATTGCCATCAGATATAGGTCCTTCTGTACGTTTGATTCAGTTCTCTGTGTAGAGAATTCAAATAAAAATTGAAAATTGTTCGTTATTTAACTCATCCAGAGTTAAATACTTACACGAACTTGTAGCAGTATTATATACCAAATGAAAGCTTGTTCATTCAGCTTTCAGAAAATGTGTATTTTATGGCATATAATGTGGTCATAATGTCGCAAGAACCAGCAGTAACTTGCTGTAGTGCAAGACATATTGTTTTAAAAAAGGGTACCAACCAAACAAAAATATTTAGTACATTTCTTGAAGCACTTCGATCACTTAATAAAGCCGTATTTTTTATTCTTTATGGTTAGTTTTAAACATTGCATAAACAAGTTATTGCCGTTGATATTGTTACATCTACGTTGCAAATATTGCCATCAGAGATAGGTCCTTCTGTACGTTTGAATCAGTTTTCTGTGAAGAGAATTCAAATAGAAATTAAAAACTGTTCGTTATATAACTCATCCAGGGTTAAATACTTACACGAGCTTGTAGCAGTATTATATACCAAATGAAAGCTTGTTCATTCAGCTTTCAGAAAATGTGTAATTTATGACATATGTTTTGGTCATAATGTCGCAAGAACCAGCAGTAACTTGCGGAAGTGCAGGACATTTTTTTGTAAAAAAGGTACCTACCAAACAAAAAATATTTAGTATATTTCTTGAAGCACTTCCATCACTTAATAAAGCCGTATTTTTTATTCTTTATGGTTATTTGTAAACGTTGCATAAACATGCTTTTGCCGTTGATATTGTTACAACTGCGTTGCAAATATTGCCATCAGAGATAGGTCCTTCTGTACGTTTGAATCAGTTCTCTGTGTAGAGAATTAAAAAAAATTGAAAAACTGTTCGTTATATAACTCATCCAGAGTTAAATACTTACTCGAACTTGTAGCAGTATTATATACCAAAAGAAAGCTTGTTCATTCAGCTTTCCGAAAATGGGAAGTAAATGGAATATTTCATGGTCATAGTGTCACAAGAACCAGCAGTAACTTGTGATTGTGTAGAACATTTTTTTTGTAAATAAAACATGGATATAAACCTAACAAGAAAAAACATGTTATCCAAGTCCTCGGATCACTAAATGTGTTCCTTCATTCTACTTCTTTATTTAGCTGCAGCAGTGGCGTATTGGTTAGCATGTCGAATCCGGAGATCACGGGTTCGAGTCCGGTCGCGGTACGATGTCATACCCTATACATAAGTTGTCAGTCTCGTGGTAGGGTATTATAGTAGGAAGAGCTGGATGTCGTATATACATTGTATAACCTAAATGTGTGTTGAATGCGACGTTAAACCCAATTAAAACAAACAAACTTTTTTTTATTTTCATATTTCATAGTATTGATTTTAACATATCCCACATCCTAGATTGGCTCTATATGTTCTTTTTTTTAATTTTGGACCTTATAGAGCATTCAAACATCTAACTTTTATGATCTGAGAATTCTGAGAGGCAAAATAAAGAATGATTTGCTAGAATGATACAGCAGTTTGCAACAGTACTGCCCTACGCCGAAAATTCTAACAGTAAGGTTTTACTGCCGAAAATTCTAACAGTAATGCTGTACTGCCGAAAATTCTAACAGTAAGGCTTTACTGCTGTACTGTCGAAAACTCAAGCAGTAAGGCTGTACTGCCAAAAATTCCGGCAGTAGGGCTGTACTGCCGAAAATTCTGGCAGTAGGGCTGTACTGCTGTACTGCCGAAAATTCTGGCAGTAGGGCTGTACTGCTGTACTGCCGAAAATTCTGGCAGTAGGGCTGTACTGCTGGCAGTAGGGCTGTACTGCTGTACTGCCGAAAATTCTGGCAGTAGGGCTGTACTGCTTTACTGCTGTACTGCTGTTACTGCTGTCTTCACATACATCGTTAAACCCAGTAAAATATGGTTCTATTTAAAGTTTATACTACTTAAGTAGCTTAAAATTGTTTACATTGATCATGATTTCGGAGGCTTTGGTATATCAGATGCTGAACCTATTAATCGTGAGTCATTTAATGTGCTGTCAACTTACCACTAACTGTACTAAAAGTAATACTATTCCAAAATAACATTCGTTGGAATTTAAAAACAAAATTCTATTGCCTTCAAACTATTGGTGGGCACAGTTCAACATACAAGTACGTTGGTGTCTGTTTTGAAGGTTTGGAACTGAAAGGATTGCTAAGTCGTAAAAAGCAGGGAAATGGTTAAAGGAATTGCAAGGCAAAAGTTCAACTTCATATTTCTTGATTCTGAATTTTATTTTTATAACTGTGAATGCAACAGACACACTGTTATATTACTTAGCAAAATATTCCTTTATTTTCTTGTAATATTTGGGGTGTTTCCTAACTAGACCCACGTGGGTCAGGTTAGTTTAAATAGTTTAGTGTTAAGATATGCATTTACTGATGAGAAGGTACTAGAGCTTGTTATTGTGCAACATTAGTATTATTCTATTGAAAAGATATCCTAAGAATGTTGAAAAGACAAGAAGCGACCAATGAAAATGTTTAATTTCAGCAAGTACGACATATAACAAATCTATAAATAGCTTGGTGATTCCCTCAGTATCCTACTTTCATTTTCAACAATGTGTATGCCACATGTTTTAATTCGTTCAGTTGAATGTTACAAGTGACTTGAAGTGACACATGTTATTAGTAATTTATTTCTTACGTTCCTAATTCTGTTTTAAAGACTAAATTAACTTGGTTCTATACCTTTGGCACCGTCATTTGCCTGTATATTCCTTTAAACTTATACATAGTCTGATCGATCAAATCTGTCACTTAAACTTAAATAAAGACAGCATACTTTTTGTAAATAAGTTAAACATTATTTATTTTAGCATTGGGTCGCAAATTCAATAACCGCCTTTGTTATTTCGTTATAAAATTGTTCAGTGTTAAAGCAATTTGTTGTTAATGTATTATTTTGTTGGCAGTAAAACATGGCGGAGTTTAATGATAACACAGTTTTAAAAAAGGTGTCATATTGTCGTGTGCTGGTGTTCGTTGGCAAAAATTTCAGAAATACATTGAAGCTATATGTACATTTATTTGCAAAAAATGAAATAAACATGTCCTCGCCGGGGGGGGGGGGGGGTATTTAAAAATATTATTACATTTTCATACAATAAGCTCTTCTTAGTCTACTAACACCAGTTTAAACCTTGTCATGTGCACTTTAATATCCAAGCTACATTAAGTGTTTGAGAGACATTCGTAAATGAGATGAAACGTTTTGCGCTTAATACACTGAATTTGTTATGGGTTGATTATTTGTGGGTATAACTTTGTAATAATTTGTGTGTCATTCACCCACTTTGGACCACAAAAAAATGCTTTATATGCGACGCGTTGAAAATGAATATTTTGCTCACGAACACAGTTAGTGAATAAACTGAAAGAACCGAGTCGCAACTGAATAAATATAGGTGAAATGATAATGTTTTTCGGCGCAGCTGCCTAAGTCAACTTTTGACATATATTTTCAACCAATACAACTTTCTCTACGATTCCTGTCTGTCCAATAAAAATTATTTTCCAGTATAGATAAATGGATAAAAAGATATGGTACCATTGGTTGTTTATGATAAACAGGTTCGTAGCACGGACAGTAGTTGCTGACTATTTACTCTTGATTGTACATTCGTCGTGGTACGCACCTGGTGATATGGCTGTACAGCGAAAATGTTTATTTATACTTCAAACAAAATGAACCATGCATAGCGCCTAATATCTTTTTAAAGATATTTATAGTTAAAAGAAGATATTTCTTGTAAAGCTATACCTTTATTTGCTTGTACATGTATTAGATATTACAGATATCAAAATTTGAATATTTTTTTTCGAACCAAAATGTACCGGCCTCTAAAAATCATTATTTCTTCAATTAAAACACCATACTATTTGAATATAGAATGAAACCTTCATGTTAGATGGAATCCACTATATATACTCATTATGCATTTGCTTCTCTTTTGTTCAATATAATAGCGTGTCGATATCTCGTTAGTTATATCACCTTTTCTAGATTGTTTAATTGAACTTTAACATTATAATCGCCTTTAATAATACATTGTTCAGGTATTGAATCATAGTCGCCAAAATATCTATTAAACTATTGGTATAAAACTATGAAACTTAACCTTAAATTTAGTACATGTATATGCAGAAGCATGAAAAGAATTACCATAGTTTAATAGACCAATAACTGGTATAATAAACTCTGAATGCGAACTTAGTTCATTTCTCGTAAAGACAAATTAAAAACCCGAGATCTCCCTTACAAATGAGCCGTGGATATGAGATTATGTTGAACAAAGAATAATCTATAGAGCGTATAGTGACATTCCATGTTCAAGTGATATGGTGTTTATGTCATTTTAATTGCTATATTTATTAAAGTCCCATTTCTACAAATAACACTGCTCATGGACTGCAAAAAATAGACTTTTGAATCTACTTCAAACATCTACAATGAAAAGAAATTTTTAGAAAATGCAATTACTAGTATCGCTTAGTGTGTTATATTATCTATTTATTTACAAGTGAAAGTAGATGGAAAACGGAAGTTGAATTTGGTTGTTAATACTTAGAGTAATAAGTTGGATCGCAGTAAGTTAAGAATGAAGTTTTGTGATAGAGAATCCTTCCTCCCAATTCGCTCTATTTAAAACGATTTTGGATCATATACATGTGTATATTTAACGTTTTAATTAAAATAACGATTATTATTATGCGAATTAAAAAAGATCCACCTTCTTTAAGAATTAAGAACCTTGTCAAACTTGTTTAAAATGTTTATCGTTACTAAAGCATGCATTCTCGTACCCAGAGTCTAGTAGGGGTACGAGAATGTATAAAGGATGTTATATTTAAATGATTTCACGGCTGTGCGACTGTTTTCATGTCTGCTGTAAATGAATATACATGTATATTTATATAGGGGCTTTAATAATTTATCTTTCAGATATGTGGTCCTATATGAGTATGGTGGAATATACGCTGACCTAGATACAGTATGTCTTCGAAATCTAGACCGTGTCCTAAATAAATATTCCTGTGTGTTCACACCAGAGCCATTTGAACACGCTACCATATTTTACAATACGGACTTCATGGTTACAAATTCTATAATGTTTTGCGCAGCTAAGCATCCATATATGAAAGAGTTAATGTATAGGCTGCCAAGTTTTACTCATTTTTCTGTAGACATCGATTCCACTGGACCTCTTTTACAAACATACCTTTTGACAATTTATCTTCGGGCATTTTATGCTCGTAATCTCACCTTGGAACACGAGGAGGGCATATACGTTCCATCAGATGTTTATTTTCAAAGTGAAGTTGATATAAAACGATCCAATGAATTCAAACGTTTTTGTAACAGTTTCGGTAAATTGAACAACTTTGGAAAACAAGGATGTGCTGTTTTCGTGATGCGTGGACTGAATAATCGTAGACAGAATCCATATACTTTTACAAAACATTCTTTCAGCCATATTGCACGGAGCAAGTTACCTCCTGCGACAATAGAAATAGATAAAGTTGTACCATATGTAAAAGTCTTCTAGAAACGACTAATCTTTTGAATAAGTAAGTGTTAATAATATTGGATAACATCTATAGAACTCTATTTACAAATCAGCAAATACTTGCCTTTGGTAGACATAAGATCGATAAAATGAATCACTAGAGCTTTCTACATACTGTGACGATGTCAGGTATCAACGCAGTTAACTATGACGATGTCAGGTATCAACGCAGTAAACTATGACGATGTCAGGTATCAACGCAGTAAACTATGACGATGTCAGGTATCAACACAGTAAACTATGACGATGTCAGGTATAACCACAGTAAACTATGACGCTGTCAGGTATCAACGCAGTAAACTATGACGATGTCAGGTATCAACGCAGTAAACTATGACGATGTCAGGTATCAACGCAGTAAACATTGACGATGTCAGGTATCAACGCAGTAAACTATACGATGTCAGGTATCAACGCAGTAAACTATGACGATGTCAGGTATCAACGCAGTAAACTATGACGATGTCAGGTATCAACGCAGTAAACTATGACGATGTCAGGTATCAACACAGTAAACTATGACGATGTCAGGTATCAACACAGTAAACAATGACGATGTCAGGCATCAACACAGTAAACTATGACGATGTCAAGTATCAACACAGTAAACTATGACGATGTCAGGTATCAACGCAGTAAACTATGACGATGTCAGGTATCAACACAGTAAACAATGACGATGTCAGGTATCAACACAGTTAACTATGGCGATGTCAGGTATCAACACAGTTAACTATGGCGATGTCAGGTATCAACACAGTAAACTATGACGATGTCAGGTATCAACACAGTTAACTATGGCGATGTCAGGTATCAACACAGTTAACTATGGCGATGTCAGGTATCAATACAGTTAACTATGGCGATGTCAGGTATCAACACAGTAAACTATGACGATGTCAGGTATCAACGCAGTAAACTATGACGATGTCAGGTATCAACACAGTTAACTATGGCGATGTCAGGTATCAACACAGTTAACTATGGCGATGTCAGGTATCAATACAGTTAACTATGGCGATGTCAGGTATCAACACAGTTAACTATGGCGATGTCAGGTATCAATACAGTTAACTATGGCGATGTCAGGTATCAACACGATTCTATTCTGGTTAAAATCATACCTAAGTGATAGTTATCACCAGATAGGAAGGTGACCAAGTTTTCATCGCGTGTATGTAAAACGGTGCTTACGCATTAATGACAGTGATAAAAATTACTTGATAATGTTTTGCAATTGCGCTATGAATTAACGTCTGTTTAGTATAAAGGTTATCCGATATACCGGTTAAAACTGCAAAACAAACTCTGACGGTTTTTAACCAGTTCGTTTTTTTCCTGAACCGGGTTTTGTAATTATGTGTCATATTGCTTTTTTATCAAAATCTGAATTTTTTAAAATGTTTGAATAAATATTAAAATATGTTGATATAAAACTTGAAATAAGTTTTATTATGCTATGATAGGTTTAACATTTAGTCAAATGAGAGATTAGCTCTTCTCGTCAGTCCGTTTCAAATGTGCATTTTCTAACATATAGTCCAATTTACACAAATCATTTAAACATGTGTATAAGACATTATTTGCAAAAAAACATACATGTGAGTAGTGTGGATCAAATTACGATATACTCTCCACAGACCCCCTCCTCCTCTGTGCTCTCCCAGTAGGACCCTTCTCCCCCCCTCGACCCCAACATTCCCCGGAAGCCCCAGGGAGAGATCACTCTCAGAAGGGGCAGTACTTGGGACCGACCCAAAGGACTCTCGTCCCACATTGTCCCACTTAGGAAAGATGCAACTCAACTTAGTTTATACCGTAAAAACGGAGTATAGAAGCATATGAAAACAGAACTTTTCTCTTGCTGAGAACTACCCCAGCCTTTTTTTCCAAGCCAGTGGAGCGGGTATTTACCTCGTTTGAGTATAACCCTAAAATTTCTAAAACTGAAGAAAACAGAAGCAGATCCCCAGCAATGGGGAGACTACCCTTCCAAAATGTTCCTCATAGGGAAGTGGGTATTCAGAATCGAACCCACTCAACCGATTTTACTCCGTAGAAAACGTAGTTAAAACGACGAGAAAAGCATATCCCTATCAAGGAGGAGCCTACCCTACAAAAATTGTCCCAGCAAGGGGACAGTGTATTCAACACTTCAGAGTCGAATTAATTTTGTTTTTGTTTTTCATAAAATTTTATTCAGTAAATTTACAATAAAATTCAGAACGCACACCAGTCTGTATATAGATATAAAATGAATAAAAGTATAGAGCATATCAAAACTAAGCACTAGAGGTTCATAACCAGTCAGTTCTTTAATTTTTCATTTTTATTACTTTTTTAGTATTATCAGTATATAAAGTTTTATTACAGAAACATGTACTTAAAAATCAACTTAACTGAAAAACAATTTCACTAGCTTTTTTAATTTACGAATTATTAATTAACGAATTACTAAAGTTACGCGAATAAGTTCTAATTCTAGTAAAATGTCCGGCAATGTGCACGCTCAGTTTTGTCTCAAAACTCATTTTGTAATAACTTGGTTAAGTACAGTGTATGTATAAGTAAAACTCCGTTTTATTTACTGAAAAGACTCATGAGGACATAATTTCACTGATTGATTTACAGTGCCATCCATTTATAGAGCAACTTTCGTAATTCTAAAATAGAATAATTGACTTTATAATAGTAATATTCAGTTCATTTGATATAGTTCACGATTAGATGATTTCAGTTCGAATATTTCTAGATATACATGTACAATTATACATTAATTCCAGTGGAATGACCATTGCGACTTGGAAGCGAACTTTAGCTACATTAGCTACCATACTAAATCAGTAAGATCTGTCAACAAACTGGTTTATCTTGCTCTTGCTTATATCCAGAGGTTATAAAAACAACTTAAGAGTTGATATAATTTATACTGTAGCCAGTTCAATTGTAGCCCTAAACGTTCCAAAACGTTCTGTAACGTTACATTTGGAACTCCTCGTCCATTCGCTGAGAAAAATCTCGGACGTATTTAGACGCTATTTTGAAATTTCCGGTGTTGAAGTAAACAAATATACGATCGTTTAGGCAATGAGTGACGTTTCGTTTTTAGTCCATAAATTTTGAAACATCACCCATTGCCTTAATAATCGTATACATTTGTTTATTAGATTTGTTTATTCGCAGCGAATGGCCGAGGAGTTCCGAATGAAGCGTTACGAAACGTTTTAGAACGTTAAGGGTAATTGAACAGTTTACTGTACATTATTATTATATCTCACGCGGCATATGCATTCGGAATACCTCGACCATTCATTGAATGAATAACCTCGGAAGGATTCGTGGGGGTCCACTAATAACCAAGCGAAGCACGTAACGATTATTCAAAATAGTTATTGTCGTAAACACGTTACAGGGTTTTATAAATACATTTGATTATAGATATAATTGTGACTATATCTATTGATCATCGGATATCATTGTACATTTGTATTGTGCATTTCAAAATGGACTTAAAACGAAACATTTATCAAAACCTAAACGATCGTGGATTTGTTTACTTCAACACTGGTTGAAGTATTTTATTTGGGCATGTGAAGCAAAGGTAGTTCCAAAATGGTGTTTAAATATTATGTCCTAGGTTATTCCTAGTGAATGGTCAAGGAGTTCCGAATGCGGCATTAGATGTATTTTCATCCAATATCACTAAAACAGTCGATAGTAAAACCTTGCAATATGAAGGGCAGTAAAAGCGGTTAGCACGGTTCCAAATAGTGTTTTTAAGTCGGATCTGTGCCGGCCGCCTATGAAGGGAAGCCTCCAATCTGATTAAAACCCGATCTAAAATTTTACCGCTCGCCTACTCGCTAATTTAGATCTGGCCTTTTCCAAACGAAGGTCACGTTCCGGTGACCTTTTCTCATCATAATATTCATGACGAAATTGTTATGATACGTAACTTGTTTACATCGTCTACGTCACGCAATTTGAAATGAGCCACCCAATCGCAGACTGTGAATAATACCGCTGTTAAATTTGCATGCAAACCTTGGTCTAAAAATAGAAATTACAAAATGTGATTAATAGTGTTTTCGTCTAGATGAAAGCTACGCATTGATTGGTCGACACAAAGTTCATCTCGACGTGACCTTGCATTGACTAAGTAGAGATCCAGTACGACAACGAGAGTAGAACAGGATCTCTGTTTACGGAGATTGGGAAGCCTCTGACCCTATAGTGCTGAATCTGGAAATTTGGAGACAATATACCTTTGGCTACAGTATATTAGCATAGATTTGGCAAATAAGAAACCATCCTGATATGAATTATATAGAAAATTGAATCTTTTTAACAAAATTTGACTCAGTTCTCAAATTACTCTTTTCAGAGATGAATGGTCACATTCGGAAGTCTGCCCGTAATGCACCTAAAATTATAGAGCGGACCAAGGACCCTATAAAACATAAAGGGTTCATAAACCTTTCATCATAAAAGTTAAAAAGTTTTATTCAATGTACACAATTCAATAAACCTCCGCATTTGAAATACTCAATATAATTGGGCTTATATTTATTCATATAAATTGTTGAATAAATTATGTATTGAGAAATGAACTGAATATTCATCCTTAAGTCATTCAGTATAATTTTATGCATAATTTATACATTATATTATATATACATTCACGTGTATCCTATTTTGTGTTGATTCTTTTCAAAAATATTTTATGGTAGATCTAGCAACACATTGTATAGGTCATATAAAGGCAGTCAGACAATCTATTCATCGCGTCTTGAAAGACTTAATCTCTGGATTTAGCTGTAAACAAGATACTATGGGCATACTTACGCCAGTGACGTACAACTGCTCTACATGATTTAGAATCAGTAATAGGAGGAAGAATAACTGTAGAAATGATGTCATGACCAAACTCCACGACACCCCCCCCGCCCGGAAATAATTTAGTAAATGATAACGAATCAGTTTATTTGGTGATATTCTGACTCTATATAGGGAAAACATTTCTGAAAATGCTTATACTAAATGTGCATGTACATTGTATATATTTTTGATAAATGAAATCATGCTGTGGACGTGTCTAGGACGAATAAATGGAAGTTTTACCTACATCGTGTTGTATGATGAGATCAATACGTGACTTTTGTCAGTTATCTTTCCCTGATAAAATCTGAAGCAATCCAATTGGTAAGTAGGTCCTTATAGTTGGAATCCTCGGATTGTATCATTGCATTCCTATGTGAGGATAACAAAATATTTCATCTAATATCTTTCTTGTTAATGGAGATATTAACAGAAGTGATGACATTTAGATAGTTCTTTACCATTAAAATACTTAGCTTGAATTTCAAACAAATTAAACCATTTACAAAAAGCTTTTAAGATTAATTTTGACAAATTGACATTGAAAAGTAAGGGTAAAATCCGAATAAGCCAACTAATAGGACCTACCTATTTGAAGCGTATACAAGGGAAAATAACTGACTAAATTCCCTTATACGTGGAGTACAACGTGACTAGGTAGCATGATTCGCTCACAAGTCCGAACGGGTAAAGATATTATATATTATTATAAACAGTAAATTTAATGTTATGACAACGATTCCTGATGGATAGAGCTTCTTTTAAAAATTTGGCGATATTTATGATGTTATTTTTTGTCTTGGATTTCATAAGATTAATAAATTTGACCACAGTAGGCCAGGAACAGATACGAAAGTATTTGGATCTAATGGAGGGATATCTACAACAGAATAGAAAATGGTACTCAGATCAATTGTAGTTTGGGTATCAAATGAAATTAAATCACCTTTATAATTCATTTTAAATAGATTTAAAATTTAATAAATCCAAATCTTGTTTTCTTATCTAAGGTTAAACTAAAACTTCCTAATGGACAATATAACCCGGGTCGATAGCGCAGTTGGTAGCGCGCCGGGATTTGGATACTCCTGCCCGAGGGGGTACGGGTTGGAATCCCACCCGGGGAGGTTATACCCTTCCATGAAAAATTGACAATAATGTCGATTTTCCTCCATAGGTTAGATAATATGGAGAAGTTTCCGGCCTTGTGGAAGGGTTGGTGAGTACTGGTTATAGACAATGGTCCAGGAAAGCTAGGTTAGGTGTGCTGGACGCCGTGAAATAACCTAAATTGTGTTGATACGGCGTTAACTCCAATAACTAAATAAATATAAATACATGGACAATAATGCCAGACCGCTAATAGGCCATGCTGTATCACAGTTTTTTTTGCAACAGAATGCCATCACCATAGTTCCCTAGCCTGGTATGGGCTAGATTTGAACCCATTGGAAGATGTGCGGGACCTCCTGGGCCACAAAATACTTAATTTAGACCCACCTGTAGTCAACCTAGAACAAGCTCTGCCCCAAGAATGGCAAAATTAACCTCAAAATAATATTGGACGCCTTTCTGATAATATTAGGATAGGGTTTACACATGGTAATAAAAAATTTGCTACATAATGTCATTTTAGGGTTCGTGATCATGAACATTTACCAAAAATATCTACCAGGTTATGTTTTGATAGGGGTTCCACACCATACTCAAAAACATTTACATTTTTGGTAAAAAACCTACACATATGCTTATGCTTCAGTAATTTGGTTAAGAAAAAACTTAACTAATAGATTTATTGGTTTATGATAATTAAGTTAGTATAACTACTGATCAAGTTACTATTTCTTGGCTCAATTTTGTGTAATCTCATGACATTGTTTTCAACCACAACTAATTTCGAGGTGTATATATTGCATATCATAGGTGGATACAGGATTTCCAGTTACGGGGGGCAGAAAATGAACAAGAAGACTGGGGTCTAGGGGCCGTATTCAGTGACCCACTATGGGTCCTGGACAAAGCCTTGACCTGGGGCTCAGAAATGCTGTTACCCCTAAAGCTCATTTCTAAGGGATTCAGGCACATTTACAGAAACTAAACTATCCTTTCCTAGGGTATATGATAAAAGTATCTAGATATATATCATATAATTTTTACAGCTGTTGGATAATGTTAAAATCTTACAAATACTTAGAAGGAATTAACCTTGAATTATTATATATCTAACAAATCTAACCAATCGACAATCTGCATTTGTACCACGTGACCGTCCAATATATTCCCCTATTGGATCCAAAAGATATATTATTTTCGTATTGGACAGTTGGGTACATGTGCACTAAATAATGCTAGTCTAGTTTCCGATGTTAATCTTTAACGATCAAATGATGATGCTTATTTCAAAGAATACGAGAGATATATAATTATAAAAATGTTATTATACATTTTACTATACAATACGGAATATGTTAGGACTCGAACACAGCTTGAAAAGTCATATTGGACTCGCCTATCGGCTTGTCCAATATGACTTTCCAAACTGTGTACTCGTCCAAATATATTTCCGTATTGTACAGTAAAATGTATAATAACCTATATTTATTGTACATTATGTCATTGTATTAGAGTAGTTCCAATCTTGTTATTAATTGCACGGACATTTTTGACATTTATATTTATATATTTTCCTATAAATATCATATTTTATGATAGAAAAAAAACTTTGCTTGGGCAATTTAGGGGGGGGGGGCATACGCCGGGCCGCCCCCCTTGGACCCGCTTATGCATATTATGAAAACAATGATGCTCTTTTTAGTAACACATATTTTGTAGCTTGAATAGGACACACATGGCTAGACACAGTTAATTTTTTGCCATCGTAATCCTCAAGCAAAATTTGAATACAATCAAAATTTAATATAATTACGTATAGATTCGTGCATGCATGAGATTATGTTCACAGGGTAATGTATTAAATGCTCATACAAAATCCACTTAAAGCAATAAATACTACTATGGTATAGTCCTATTTGATTACCCTGTTGCTCATGCATAATTTCACGTTGAGTACACACTCTAAAATAAACACCCTATTTATAGTTTGTTAACTAGATTAAGATTGTGTATAGTGCGTACAAATTGACCCCGACCTGACCTTTATGCAAGAATATTCATTACATTGAATACGAATGTAGTATTAATGCTCGATAACAATCGGATTATATCGTCAAGACTCGAATGTAATTATAACACAGGGATTAATTTTAAAGTACATTTTAAGCGTACAATGAGTGTCTATTACACATAGACCGGACCAGATGATTATACGATGAGGCTAGCTACCAATTCAAAGGGTGTGAGTTTTAGCACCTACAACCGCCATCCCCCATCCATTTTATTATTAATTGTAATCAAAAAGGTAAGAACACGAGTTTCCCGTTTGAATACATTTGAATCGTGAGTTGTTATACATGCGGGCTGTGTATACTCTATATGTCTTATTTTATCTTAAATACGTAACGAGCCGAAGTATAGAGTAGGCGTGGTGCAAATGTGAAAGGTAAGGTCGGGGTCAATTTGTACGCACTATACATACCATTAAATTATATTCATTTGTGACAGATTAATTAAATGGGTTTAAATAAAAGTTAAAAGGGGCATTTATGTTTGTATATGCAAGATATTGCGAAACACAATGTTCCCCGACGTATTTCTTTGAGAATATTTTCCATTAAAAATTATGTCTACTTGTGTAAAACTGATTTTAATTTCATACAGAAATTCCATATATATTGATGTTGCCATTTCCTTTCAACATGAAAGAAACCAGCATCAACCATTTTTACCACCTGTAACGAATGTTAAAAACGTGTTGTCTGATTTAATCAACATTTTTTGGATTGTGTTGATGTATTGTCCGTTTTTTTCTCAACTGTCAAAGCTTGAATAATTTCACGGTGACTGAATGCATTGTTTTTGTACTGGCGGTCAAGTTTTCATTAAAAATATCTTGACTAAAACTTATAATACGGCTTTACTCGATCATAATACACACTTTCGGAAACTCATGGGTGTATTACAACAAGAATTTAACAAAAGCATTCACCGTGAAATTACTCATGTTTTGACAGTTGAGAAAAAACCAACATTATGTACATTGCTGAAATTTATTTTTGGGGCCGCCAGGCTTGCTCAATTGGTGGGCTACTAGTCTACTGATCGAGAGGTTGTTGGTTCGATTCCCTGGCGGGGCACACTTGCGTGGAGCTTGGTCATGAAACAATTTTACGGCCAGTCTTCCTCCTACCACCTAGTCTTGATCATGTAGGACAGTTGTCAGTCACTGGTATCTAGTTGTGTAGCTAGATAATCACTTAATTAACGAGTTAATTATGTAGTTTACGTTGGTGGATCTAGCAGGTGTCAGGGGTTTCTGGACCCCTGGAATTTCCAAATTGTACCTGTCCATTAGTGTATTTTTTTACTGTAAGTCATTCTTAAATAGCATGAAGCAATTTTTCTCGGCGCTTAACATAGATTTAATGGTTATGTAGTTTTTATCATTAATATGTTGCATTATTCTGCAAAATGTGTATAATGTGGTTTTGGTTCGAAAGTTTGGACCCCCCTAGGAAAGTTCGGACCCCCCCCCCCTAGAAAAAAATCCTGGATCCGCCCATGGTTTATATGTAGTTATGTAACTAATTGACCACTTAATTAACTTTTTAGTTAGGTGGTTATCCGGCGAAGAAATATGCCTCTATAGAAATGAAGCTGTGTATTTTCATCTTAATACAGCCGCCTGTGGCTCTCTTTAGTAAAGAAGTACACCTCAAGAATAAGTTGAATTGATATCAAATAAACTTGAGACTTTATATTCACTTGAATCAATGCGCCAAACGGAAAACAATGAAGTAAGTAATATGAAACCTAGACATAACTATATACGAGGTAACATGTTCAGAACTGCTTCACCGTTTCGTGCATTTATCAAGGAGATATTTATATAAATAAAGTCTGTGAATTTTTGTGTTAATTAGTTAAACATTATTTATTTTCGCAATGGGTTGCAAATTAAAAACTCGCTTTAGTTTTTTTATTATAAATGTGATAAGTGTTGTAGCATTTTGTTGCTTAGGTATTATTTTGTTGACAAGAAAAATTGACACCAAAAAAAATGGCGAATCGTTGCCGAGAGAAATACGAATAGGAGGAACTGCTGAAGTTAATTTTTCGAAATATATCCCAGCTGGTGTGGAAGCGAATGAGGACTTTCCTGTAAATGATGAAAATACGTATAGAAATAATAACAGAATTCCAAAAATTATTCATCAAACATGGTCAACATCTGCTATTCGATCAGTACTTGTGGATAACGTACTTTCATTTACCAAATTTAATCCAGATTATGAGTACTATTTCTGGACGGACAAAGGAGGGCGAGATCTTATAGCAGAGAAACATAAATATTTGTTACAATCTTTTGATGAGTACAAGGAACCTACAAGAAAATCAGACATGCTTAGGTAATATATCCTTTTTTTATTTTAATGGAAATGTGATGTTATTGAACGAAAATATAAACACTGATTCTTTAAGACTTATTGAAAATAAGTCAAATGTCAGTTACCTGCATGGGGCAATGTATTGGCGCCGCAAAATGGTGAACAAATGCCCACCAAAAGTTTAGAGACATTTCACTTTGTAGACATACTAAATAGCTTTTATCAAACATTTGATAACTGCTTGTTATGAAATGCATTGTACATGTAGTTTCGCTTTACTTCTTATATAGTTGTATTTAAAGTTTAAACTCCTTTTTTATTTTTGGGTTTAACTCCGTGTCAACACGATTTTAGGTCATTTTACGGCGTCCAGCGCACCTAACTTAAACCACAGCTGTGACGTCATTCCATTGTATTTACAGTACTGTATTTCTAATAATGTACAGATAACGGTCTAATATTGAGATTACTCGTCCAATATTTGGTGTGTTAGGACATTATTTGACGTGTAAGTATAATATTGGACTACACGCTAGATATTGTCCAAACACACCAGATAATGAACGTGTAACCTTAATAGTGAACGATTACCTTTTTAATGTATTTCATGAATGAAGCAAACGAACATGAAGTTATTTTTCATTTATTGAACTAACATTTGCAAATAAAATCAAAATTGGGAATTCTGCACTCATTTCCCATCGAAATGAAGATACTATCAGTGTAATTCCTGTTTACATTTTGTCAACGTTGCGGTGTCGTTCTGAAAATTAAAAAAGAAATGTTAAGCATATACTAAGACCCAAACTAGATTTTAATCGCGTTTAACACATTCTTTGTCTAACTTTTTCAGCCGTTTTTTGCCAATGGTTCAACAAATAAGTTTTGTCCTCCAATATAAAAACGTGTGATAAAACAAAGTAAAGCTTATATTTAGAAATACATGTAGTTGCAGAATGGAACATATAATTCGTCATCAGCTCAGAAAAGTTTTATTTTGAATAAAAGTGACTGTGTACTTAGCATGCTGTGATCTTGGCGTCTAGTAAGTTTTTATAGACAATATAATGGCAGAAATAGTTTATTTTTGCACTGGACAACAGAAACATGGTCGACATTGCTTTAGCACACAGCGATGCCAAAATGACAATGAAAAGTCTCAAGTTGTCAACGATGTGGAACTACATGTATAACTGTTGAAAATGATGACAAAGAGACAATATCTATAATGCGAATATTTAGGGTTTCATCTGCGATACTACTAACTTTCACAATGATATATATGCACTAAGAACTATATGATTTTATCCGTGTTTCATGCTTTTCACCAATAATATGAAATGGTTTGCAACGCCTGCGCACGGACGGAAAACGTACAAATTTGAGTTCTAAATTAGGTCTTGCGCAACGGTCTCTCTCCATGATCAAATAATCATAGGTTTGAGCCTTGAACCGAACATAGATTAATATGAGAACAGAAGGGCAAATTCGGCGCGATATGACCTTTTTGTATTGGTGCGCCGTAAAACCCAAACAAACAAACAAACAGAAGGGCAAACACATAGCTTACGAAAGATGAATATTATACATATATTATGTGAATAGAATGGAAAATTGAACGTTGCGTCCCAGAAACATTTTTATTTGGTGCACACGGGGCTCAGGTTCAGGTCTCTTAAGTGGTTATTGTTTGCAAAATATATTTTTCATTGATATATAAACTTACTTATGACTTGTTTCTACAATATTAGTTTCTCATCAAGTTCATTAGAAATCAGCCATGTGTTAGGCTGTGACTGATATTGTTTTCTTGGGCATGACTGGAATCAGTTGATAATCCACATTTTCTATGCACTGCAACCGTCGTAATCTATTTATATCCAAAAGAAGGATTTCCGAATGATAACTAGTACATTGTATATCCATGAAAACACACTATAATTCCAATGATTAATTAGGTTTTGTCAAACGCTTATAATGTACCCGACTAAATGATAAACAGAAACGAAATGAACAACCACTGTCATAACTACACACTAGTTTACAAGCGAATGGATATGCACGAAAATCTCGTGAACAAACGATTCATTAATTTGTCTAACTAAAGGGGCATCATTTGGGAAACAATATTTTCTATATTTATTTAAATTCTATGAATATATATCTTTTTGTTGAAGTTGAAATATATAATTATTTAATCATTATTTGTGATACGTGTAATCTAAATTTGATTTTGTATCATAATAATAGTATTCTGTAGGTAAGCTGTGATTTAAGTAAGATATACCCCCTCGAGCTGCCCAATATATTAGACATTGGATACGCTTCGGCGCTAACGCGCCTCAGCTATCCAATATCTAACATATTGGACAGCTCTTGTTGTATATCCCTTACTTAGCTTTCCTGGACACTTGTCTATAACCAATACCCACCTACCCTTCCACAAGACAGGAAACTTCTCCATATTATCTAATCAATGGAAGAAAATTGACATTATTGTCAAATTTCATAGAAGGGTATAACCTCCCCGGGTGGGATTCGAACCCGTACCCCCTTCGGGCCACGAGATTCTTAATCCCGGCGTGCTACCAACTGCGCTATCGACCCGGGTTTTAAACTACTAAAGTAGCTTAAAATTGTTTAAGAAAAGAATTACATTGATCATGATTTCGGAGGCTTTGGGATATCAGATGCTGAACCTATTAATCGTGATGCATTCAATGTGTTTTTGACTTACCACTAACTGTACTAAAAGTAATACTGTTCCAAAACAACTTTCATTGGAATTTAAGGTACCTGAACACTTTCCTCCCCAAAAAGTGCACAAAATACCAAAATGCTTGAAATGTATTAAGATTTTTCCGTTAGTATTTATCATCCTTGAGTTAACGTTAACGTCGAAATTCGTGACCAAATTGACTAAAAATGAAAACTTTAAAAGTTTTTTTGACGTTTTTTTCTGACCGTTAGACATATCAATTTTATTTCAAAATATCATTTCTTTTTAATTTACAGTCAAAATATTAAATAAAATGATACCCTTACCGAACTCGTTTTTGAGCTATAGGCTAAAATGTGACGTTTCTTCATGAAAATTTCATACGTCAATTATCGCGTGTTCTAGACAAAATAGGGCCTGATAGGTAAAAATAGGTAAAAAGCAGGGAAATGGTTAAACTTATACATTGATTTGGTCTGTCACTTAAACTTAAATAAAGACAGCATACTTTTTGTAAATTATTTAAACGTTAAATTATTTTCGCATTGGGTCGCAAATTCAATAACCACCTTTGTTATGTTGTTATAAAATTGTTCAGTGTTAAAGCAATTAAGAATTTGTTGTTTGTGTATTATTTTGTTGACAGTAATGAATGGCGGAGTTCAATGATAATACAGTTTTAGAAAAGGTGTCATATTGTCGTGTGCCGGTGTTCGTTGACAAAAATCTTTCAAAAATACATTGTAGCTATACGTATTTGCACAAAAAGGTCCTCGCCGTGGGAGGGGGGGGGTAATTAAAAATATAATTAATTTTTTAACAAGCTCTTCTTAGTCTACTAACACCAGTTTAAACCTTGTCATGTGCACTTTAATATCCAAGCTACATTGATTAAGTGTTTGAGAGACATTCGGAAATGAGATTAAACGTTTTGCGCTTAATACACTGAATTTTTTGTGGGTTGATTATTTGTGGGAATTACTTAGTAATAATTTGTGTGTCATTCACCCACTTTCGACCACAAAAACGCGACAGCTGGAAATGAATATCTTACGCACTAACACAGTTAGTGAATAGACTGAAATAACCTAGTCGCAACTGAAATAATATAGGTGAAGTGATAATGTTTTTCGGCACAGCTGTCTTAGCCAACTTTTCACCTATATTTTTAACCAATACAATTTTCTCTACCATTCCTGTCTGTCCAATGAAAATTATTTTCCAGTATAGATAAATGGATAAAAGATATGGTACCATAGGTTGTTTATGATAAACAGGTTCGTAGCACGGACAGTAGTTGCTGACTATTTACTCTGTGTATTATGGGTGACTCACTATATGCTTATTGATTATACATTTGTCGTGGTAAGCTCCTGGTGATATGACTGAACAGCGAATGTGTCTATTTATACTTCAAACAAAATGAACCCTGCATAGCGCCTAATATCTTTTTAAAGATATTTATAGTTAAAAGAAGATATTTCTTGTAAAGCTATACCTTTATTTGCTTGTATTCGATATTACAGATATTAAAATGTGAAAAAAAAATTTCGAACCAAAATGTACCGGCCTCTAAAAATAATTAGTTCTTCCATTAAAACACCATACTATTTGAATATGTAATGTATCATTCATGTAAGATAGAATCCATTATATATACTTAACAAAAGTTATAAGTATACATATTTTAATTGCGTATGACTTTTTTATAAAGAAATATTTTCAACGAAATTTTTTGTACATCTGCTATTGACTATATATCAATATTACTGCGTAGTCATTTTTTCGAAAGTAATCTATCCGGTACGTTAAACAGTAAATTAATGAAATCCATTCAATGCACGTCAAAATCTTGAGTTGTGCGAATAAAAAATTCCCAGGGTAACTGTGGACAATATTACGACCCATACATAAAAACAACATAAAATGGGCTGGCTAATGATAGAACAGCAAGGAACAGATATTGGGTTGTTGAAATAGATGGCGCGCCACCCCACATAGCAAGAGCGACAACAGAATAACCACATGACAGTAACATCATGCTGATGTGCATACTGCCGAAATCTGTTGCTAAACGTAAAAGAACACACATTAGATAAATTGAGCCGGGTATGCCGTGGTGTTTCATCTTTACCCTAGCTGAGCTACGCGGAAAGATTGTACGCAAATGGGCTACGTCAGAATCACTCAATCAGTATTTGCCATCCATGAGAACGCGATACCAAGCGGTTCTCAACAGCTATGGAGGCCACGCTTGTTATTAGGGTGAGTCGCACACACAATTATCCGGATGCCGTTATCATTTTACTACACCAACTTTGTCACGCAGATCGCAATCCTCATTTTGTTACTTTGATTTTATCACACACTGTGATGTTTTTGTTATTATTGGTTAAATCTTGTGTTCTATGTAATGAAATAAACATAATAATGTTGTTCCGTTTTTAAACTACATGTATATTTGTTGAAAATTTGGCTTAAATCGGACAAATATTAACTTAGATGTGAGCCAAAATATACATGTATTCTTAATAGTTTTGTAAAGTGTATATATACTCATTATGCATTGGTTTCTCTTTTGTTCAATATAATAGCGTGTCGATATCTCGTTAGTTATATCACCTTTTCTAGATTGTTTAATTGAACATTAACATTATCACCGCCTTTAATAATACATTGTTCAGGTATTGAATCATAGTCGCCAAAATATCTATTAAACTATTGTTATAACTTATAAAACTATGAAAGTAACCTTAAATTTAGTATATGCAGGAGCATGAAAAGAATTACCGTAGTTTAAAGCCACTAAATGGAGACAAAATCTTTATCATCAATCTAAAAACAATTAATACTATCTAAAAGACTATAGATAATAACCGCCTTGGGATTATAATAACTCTCCCTAGCGGGTTCCTTTGTAGGGGTCAAGTTCTTCAAAAAATCAGTTTCTTATAAAAGTGGGGTACTTTTATAACATGTAAATTAGTCTACGGAGATACTCTCTCGGCCAGTCAAATTGCTTGAAAAGTGTTTGATAAAACTTACACGCCAATGTAAAGTGTTGGATATATTAAATCGTTTTTACAGTGATTTACACGAGAAACCAGTGCGTGCAAGTTATGAGTACGTACATATCTTAACTGATGCTAAAAAGAAACGTCACCAGGTACACAATTTCCGTTATCAGAATAATAAGAGAAAACGTTAATGTTGTTAGCCTGTAAGAAGTCCTGGTGACGTGAGGTCTCCCAGCAAACACGCGACGTCGCTACAACGTCATTTAAACGTTGGATTTCCGTCACGAAGTCGCAAACCACAATCCAACGTCAACCCGACGTCTGGAACACGATGTCGTCCCAACGTCACGAATCGACGTCGCTACAACGTAATTTAAACGTTGGATTTCCGTCACGACATCGCAAACCACAATCCAACGTCAACCGACTTCTGAAACACGATGTCGTCCCAACGCCACGAATCGACGTCGTGTCGACGTTGGGTTTGAAGACTTTAACATTTCCATTTGTTATATTTGTAGATCTAATTGTATAATATTGTACAATGTTTTGTTTTATGTAATGTAATTGGTCAGCTTATAAAGGTAATCAGAATTTATTTGCATTGTATTAAGCTCCCAGCAAACACGTGACGTCTATACAATGTCAGAATAACGTTGGATTTTAGTCGCGATATCGCCGACCACAAGTCAACGTTAACCCAACGTCTAAACCATAACGTCGATCCAACGTCGGAAAGCGACGTTGTGTCGACGTTTGAATTTAGTTGAACAGTTTAAAAATATTAATATGAAAAATAAATCAATTATTTGGTACTGTCCGAAACATAAACAACTATTTTGATGTATTTTATGAAGAAAAGTGAATAAATGAGAAAAATTCTTAACAACCAACATGCCACGTCGATTACACGCGCGCTTTTACTCTGTATTGATTTTCACTATCATGACGTCATTTCATTTAAACTTTCCTGAATCATAAGTGTAGAACTTTAGGGTAGCGTGATCGCTTTTTCTAGAAGGTTAATATTTAACGGGCGGGTAAAATAGTTCATCACGGCAAAGACATTTCTAGTGATACCAAAGGGAATTAAAAGTAATTGGCGTGCCAGGGATGTTTTAAAGAGTTGTAAAGCATCGTTTCAAGAAATGTCTTGACTTAGAGTTGACGAGATCCAGGAGGTGTTGAAAACAAACCGCCACCTTGCTTGCCAAATTCATTAAGAAGCAACGTGAACGAACTTCAATGGATTGTAATTGATGAGGTTAGCGAGTTTTATGTGTTTGTTGAGTTTCATGTCTTGTGTACGTTTGTTGACGCAATTAAAAAGTTGATCATTTATGGCACGACGATGTAGGCCTACATGAAGCATTGAGCGCACCCCACCCATTTTCTAATTTATCATAAGACAAAAAGAAACATGAAAGTCTGTTTTTTGCAATTGAAAATTTGTTTGTCTGTAAGAATGACAACATAAATGATCAAAGCGCTGAAAGCACTGGATTTGTTGGACATAGAAAACAAAATTATCAAAGCGCTGATAGCACTGGAGTTGTTCGACATAGAAAAAACAAATTGCTAAGAAATAAGAGGGTTTTTATATAAATATGCTTAAGTTTTTATTTGTGTTTTAATAGTTTGTCCCGCTTAAATGGTTGAAATTTGCAGATATCATTTGAAAAATGATCAATAAGTTCTTACTTTGAGTGAAATAATTCTGCCTAAACTCAACCATTTTCTTTAATTAAGCGTCATAAGTTCCGTTCACCCTGATTATTTTTAAGTAAGCCAATTTCTTATATTTTCAGAACTAATCAAGATTTATGTCAAGTAGTCTGAACTAAGATTTTTTGTGGCCAGTAATACAGATAGAGAATCTGAGAACAATGGTTGATAACGTGTTTTTTTTTCATTAGACATCATGAATGTGAGATGAAATAAATTAAGAAATCAGCATGTTTTATTGGAAACATGGTAGACGGGTGTCCAAGTGGGCCCGACTTGGTCAATCGGCTGGTCATGCCTTGCCCTTGAATGGTTGCATACTTGCAAAAGACATTCATGTACATTCATTCATGTAAGTTCACGTACTCCTTTATGTGCACTATCTCAAAATTATTAACATTACTAGCATACTCACAATTTGAAAAAAAAACATAAGTGTACTCCATTACGGCCTGTGTTTGCTTACTGAATTTAAAGTACTTTCTTTTAATATGTTCAAAACACCTATTCAAGAAGGTGGTGGCTCATGGGCCAATTGTGTTGATTGTAATCATTTGCAATTACATGCAAGTATATCTCTCATGTATCCTTGTGGTGCGGAGGCTGGATACCCGCCTCCATTGCACTTCCCCTTGTTGGAGTCCGAGGTGGCTGGGGAACCTGAGAGATGAATCATTATTATCTCAACCATGGATCCTTTAACCTCTTCTAAAAAACGTAAGTCTGACGAATCACCCAACATCTCAAATGAACAATCAAGTCAATCATCTTTTCCACGCTTTCTCGTAGTAGAAGCGTTGGGAGATGAAAAATTAGCACAGCTGAACCCGTTTGTCATTGAGAAGTCAATTTCTGCACTCATAGGAACTCCAAAATCGGTCAGGAAGCTCCGTGGTGGAGAACTCCTGATCGAGGTGCAAAGAAAACAATATTCTGATAATTTGCTTAAATTAAGATCCTTTTTCAATATTAAATCTTTTTGCACTGCACACAATACCCTCAATTCATCCAAAGGAGTCATTCGCTGCCCTGACCTTGCAGAAATGTCAGAGGCAGACATAGTAAAAGAGCTAAGCTCTCAATGTGTTTCAAATGCCAAACGTATTCTATCCACCAGAGACGGTAAACGTGTTCCCACACACACATACATTTTAACTTTTGATACCCCAATTCTTCCATCCTCACTTCGAGTTGGGTATCTCAACGTTCACGTTGAGATGTACATACCAAACCCGATGCAGTGTTACAAATGTTTTAAATATGGACATCATGAAACTAAATGCACTAGAGAGAATATATGCCGTAAATGTAGTACTTTATCATGCTGGTCCGCTTGAAAACTGTTCTAATGATGTCAAATGTTCAAACTGTGGGGGTAATCATTTTGCAACATTCCGTTCTTTCTTAGTCTGGAAGACAGAAAAAGAAGTTCTCCGAGTTAAATATACACAAAGTTTATCTTTTCCTGATGCACGCAAGCTTGTAGAAAGTTCCAAGAATAATTCTTATTCAGCTGTTGTATCAAAACCAGTTAAGATGGTTGATTCTGCTGTGCAGGTCAATTTATGTAAGTGTTCTCCTCTTGAAATCACTCCAGTGCAAAAATCGTCTCCTATTCTTTCACGTAATACGTCCAAAGCAAGTACAAGTTCACAGACAACATCTACAAGTACCTCATCTGTACCTCAGAAGCGGGTCTCACAGGCTTCTCCGTCTTCTGAGCGGGTGATTCAAAGGCAATCACCCAAAAAGAAGGTCGTCCTAACCGACCGAGTTAGAAAAGCGGAGAGGGACCCTGTCCCGTCCTCCAACCGATTCGAGGCTCTTATGAGTGACATCGAGTCGATGGAGGACGAGGACATGGGTGTCCACAGCTCTCCTCCCCGGACTTCGGCGCGAAGTCCTGTTAAGTATCCGAAGTAAGTTTTTTACTTTTCGTTGAACCATGAATCAAACTATACTTCAATGGAATTGTCGTGGTCTTAAATCAAAGTACAACGATTTACTTCTCTTATTATCGAAATACTCCCCGAAAGTTGTCTGTCTTCAAGAAACATTCCTATCTACAAATGATAAAACATCAATAAAGGACTATACGCTTTATAATAAAATTTGCACAGACACAATAAGAGCATCTGGTGGCTCAACAATTGCGGTTTCAAACTGTATCCCTCAACGACAAATTCAGATACGAACTAATCTGCAAGCCGTAGCCGTTGAAGTAACTTTGCACAGACCTATAACAATGTGCTCCTTATATCTCCCTCCCAATTTATCTATAACTGTTGAAGACCTAGAAAATTTAACTAAACAACTCCCAGAACCATTCTTTTTACTCGGCGATTTTAATGCGCATAATCCAATATGGGGAAGTACATCTACGAATAATAAAGGCAGCATTACAGAAAAGTTCATTGATAATGTTCAACTTTGCCTTTTAAATAACAAGTCACCAACTTACTTACATCCAGCCACTGGAAGTTTTTCTTGTATAGACCTCACATTATCACATCCATCAATATACATGGATTTTGCTTGGTCAGTTCTAGACGAACAATATGGCAGTGACCACTTTCCATTGTTGTTAACTTTAAACGACTCTGTTCCAGTAAACAACCGCTCTTATTACAAATTCTCAAAAGCGAACTGGGAACAATTTAACAAATTGTGTTCTGATGATTTAACAAGCCCGAAATTTTCCAACTCTTCGGATAAAGCGAATCTCTTTGCGTCCACTCTATCAAAGATAGCTGATGAGTGTATTCCTAAAACTTCAATGAAAAACTCAAGTAAAATTAAAAAAACATGGTTCAACGATGAGTGCAGAAGATCATATCGGAAACGAAAAGCAGCACTTAAGAAATTTCAGGTTTGCCCTACAGCTGCAAATCTAGACAATTATAGAATCCTACGAGCACAAGCTCGTAGAACATTTAAGTTTTCTAAACGTAAATCATGGCAGTCATATGTTTCTAAAATTAACGCCAACACTCCAATTAAA
The DNA here is from genome assembly GCA_025267735.1 of Mactra quadrangularis. Lineage (NCBI taxonomy): Eukaryota > Metazoa > Mollusca > Bivalvia > Venerida > Mactridae > Mactra > Mactra quadrangularis. The sequence goes on along the minus strand of CM046303.1, from coordinate 56,890,046 downwards.
AAAGTTTGGGAAGCAGTTCGTAAAATTAATGGTAAACACAAAAAAGTTCCTACAGCTCATCTCAAACGTAAAGATTCGAGCGTAGCAAAAACTACAAAAGATATAGCCAACACGCTGGCGGAAACTTTTGAACATAATTCTTCTTCAGCACACTACACTGAAGAATTTAAAAAGGTCAAATCTAACTCGGAAAAACAAAATATTAATTTTCATTCTAACAACGAAGAAGAGTATAACACCCTCTTTACAATTGACGATTTAACCGATTCTATTAAGCATGCCAAAGATACAGCTGCTGGCCCTGATGAAATTTATTATCAATTTTTAAAACACCTCCCATTGGTATCTCAACATTTATTGCTCGATATTTTTAATGATATATGGATATCTGGTAAAATTCCAGATTCCTTGAAGGAAGCTTTAATAATACCAATACCGAAACCGAGAAAAGACAATACTGACCCCCTTAACTACCGACCAATATCTCTAACTAGTTGTATTTGTAAAACCTTTGAACTCATGGTTAATAAAAGGCTCATCTGGTATTTAGAATCTTACGGTATTATAACTAATTTCCAATCTGGTTTTCGAAAACAGCGAAGTACAAATGATCATTTAGTACGCCTCGAAACATTCATAAGAGAGGCTTTTGTCAATGAACAACATGTAGTTTCAATTTTCTTTGATCTTGAGAAAGCTTACGATACAACTTGGAAATATGGTATTCTCAAGGATTTAAGGTGGTATGGTACATCTGACTTTTTTTAGATTTGCATATAATTTTTGGTACCATTGTAAACTTGAAGATATTTCCGATTCGGATCTACACTTTATTTGACGCCAAGATTGCTAATAACGTTACCATGACGCCGTAAACATGACGACCGCGTGCACTTTTTACGTCAGTCGACAATGGTAAAAAAACGTCTATAATGTGTTGCTAAATCTTTATTTTCCGCATCACAACTACAAATGAGGCATCAATTTAAAGCTTACATCATTATCTATCTCCTGAACAGTGTAAATATACGTTTTCTCTTTAAACTTTTGAAAGAGACAAAAACTTCCGAATTGGCAACATCAGAAAAAATCCAGAAAAATTGCCTTCAAACTGGTTTTATGAAAAATCTGCCCGATAAATTTTTGCTAAGTTTTGATATAATGTAATGCATTGTATGGACTTTTATATAGCAGAATTTTAGAAAAGTTGTCTGTACGTTTTTTTCGCTGTATGCGTTCAAGTATTATCAGTATGACGTCAAAAACGTCATTCTGACGTCAAGATGAAGGCTTGTTTTTTGTCATAACCACAAAAACTTGTTCATATATTTTTTATTTTTTTAGGCAAAATGAAAATATGTTAAACTTGTATAATTTAATATACGTATCAAAATCGAAACATAAATCCAAACATACAATTTTATATAAAGTAAGCCTTTATACATCCCTAGAAACATTCATATATACATTAAATAGACTTAATTTGGAACTTAAATTTGTGGGTGTTTCCGTCCATGCACAGGTGGTCGAAACAAAGATTGTTACACATTATTGCTGAAAGACACACAATACAGATTAAACTGTATTGTTCTTTGTGGTCTGACGATGCTTAATAAAATAGACAACTCCGTGCATCTTCAATGAGTTTGCTGCTGAATTCTATATATTCTTTAATCTCGACATGTCTTTGTGGTCGCCTTCAAAAGGAAATTATTTATTCCTTGTATATATTATAAAATGTATTAAATCAGAATTTATAACTTTATACACATATTGATTTGTCATGTTTATGCATACAAACTATTTTTTAATGTTGAAAACACATGGTAAATGGTGTACGATTTTTTCGCTACATGGGTTCACGTGTCATCGATACGACGTCAAAAACGTCATTCTGACGTCAAGATGTAGTGCTGTAGTATAAGTTCGGTATTGGATAAAAAGATGTTCTCTTGAACTTTGCCGATTTGAATATCACTAAAATTGCACACGTTCTATTAGCTAGCGAAATGAATGTCACCTATATGAAATTAAAACTATTTATCTTGATAGAAAAACGACACAACTTGGGTGCGGTGCCGAATTTTTAAAACTAAGAGCATACGTAAATGACGATGCGTCTATTTGTAACTTCATTGTTTAAGACGGAAAAGGATCAGCAAATGCCACACATGTAAATGGTTTGAATGTGTATGCTCAAAATGATACAAGGTTGCTATGTAAAAATGCTTAAGAATTCGACGCATTTCATCAAAATGAATGACTTTCCTTGTTTATTGACTGAATAGACACATGACCAGGTAACATAAAAATCTTTACTTTCCAATTCTGTATAAGTAAACTGCAAGATATCATTTGATTGATAAGTGATTGGTTTTAACTTGATGATTAAAGTCATACAGCAAGCTAAATCTCACAATCACTGACAGATTGAGGATGACCTGACAAGAAATATGATTCGCTCGAAAAAACACTAACTAAAAATCGTTGAAATCGTCGAGGAAAAAAAAGTTATATGTGACGCGAATCACCTGTACCACAAAGACATCTCGGTTTTGTAAAACATCTGGAATTCTGTGGCGAAAATGTTTCAAATAGAGACAGTATTTGTTAGTTCTCATTCATTAGTTATTGAGTAACTGTACGATATTTGACTTCAAATTCAGGACTGACATGGTGTTCACTACGGCATTATAACCAAATACACGGCCACTATGGAAAAACACGCACTTAATATATACCTCGGCTATCATGAGATTAAGGCATATTGATTGGTTCCGAATCTCATAATTGCCGAGTTTTCTCATAAAGGCTGTGTTTTTTTACAGATAAATTCCGCCCTTTTTAATTTTGGAAAATATTTTATGTTTTTTTATTATTAACCTTACGTAATATCCTTTATCTATTGTACTAATTATTTAAGGCTAAAATGACTGTCTTCGTCCAAATTAAAAGTCCATAATGAAAACACTTAATTACTTACATTATATTAACTACAATACTTTCTTTCATATAACTGTTCGAAAAATGATTGTTGCTAAGTTATGCTAATGATGTGTAAACCTCGTATTGTCCATGTGATTTTCATACATGTACTTGTAAATAAGAGTTTGTATGCATCAATATGTGTATAAAGTTAAAAATGCTGATTTGAATGATACATTTTTTTATTATAATATTCAAGTTTTAAACAATACAATTTTTATATATTTTGATGTTCATGGGCATTTTGCCCAAAATTAAAAAAATATAACCAAATATTTATGGTTTGGGCAAACAAAACAATCCTTTATCTTGACGTCAGAATGACGTTTTTGACGTCATACTGATAATACTTGAACGCATACAGCGAAAAAAACGTACAGACAACTTTTCTAAATTTCTGCTGTATAAAAGTCCATACAATGCATTACATTATATCAAAACCTAGCAAAAATTTATCGGGCAGATTTTTCATAAAACCAGTTTGAAGGCAATTTTTCTGGATTTTTTCTGATGTTGCCAATTCGGAAGTTTTTGTCTCTTTCAAAAGGTTTAAGAGAAAACGTATATTTACACTGTTCAGGAGATAGATAATGATGTTAGCTTTAAATTGATGTCTCATTTGTAGTTGTGATGCGGAAAATAAAGATTTAGCATCACATTATAGACGTTTTCTTACCATTGTCGACTGACGTAAAAAGTGCACGCGGTCGTCATATTTACGACGTCATGGTAACGTTATTAGCAATCTTGACGTACGTCAAATAAAGTGTAGATCCGAATCGGAAATATCTTCAAGTTTACAATGGTACCAAAAATTATATGCAAATCTAAAAAAGTCAGATGTACCATACCACCTTAAAAGATGCCGGTCTAAACGGTAGACTACCAATGTTAATTTCTAGTTTTCTGTCTGACACAAGTTTTCAAGTTAAATTAGGATCAACATTATCAGATAGCCACAAACAAGAACAAGGCGTGCCACAAGGCAGTATATTATCACTTACCCTCTTTGGTCTTAAAATTAATAATATTGTAAAGGTTATAAATCCTGGTACAGATTGCTCATTACATGTAGATGACTTTTTAATCTGTTATCGTTCTAAAAATATTCGAAGTATCGAACGCCAACTACAACAAAACTTGGATAAAATCCAAAAGTGGACAACAGAATGGTTTTTAATTTTCCAAGTCAAAAACACAATGTGTACATTTTTGTCGATTAAGAAAGCATCATAATGATCCTGAACTTTACATTTCTTGCTCAAAAATCCCTGTTGTAAATGAAGCTAAATTTTTAGGCGTTACATTCGATAAAAAACTCTTTTATACCACACTTAAAGTCTCTAAAAACAAAATGTATCAAAGCTTTAAATCTACTTAAAGTACTTTCACATACTGATTGGGGATCTGATTCCCAAACATTACTTAAATTATACAGAAGTCTTGTTCGTTCAAAACTAGATTATGGGTCAATTGTGTATGGATCAGCACGTAAATCGTACTTGCAAATGCTTGATACAATACATAACCAGGGCTTACGTATCGCCCTTGGTGCATTTAAAACTTCACCTGTTGAAAGTCTTTATGTGAAGCTAACGAGCCATCATTAAAATTACGTCGTCAAAAGCTTTCATTACAATACGCAACTCCAATATCTTCTAACAATAGTAACCCGGCGCGAAAAGTTGTTTTTCAACCAAATTACATTGATAAATATGATAACAAACCAAACGAAATTAAACCATTTGGCCTGCGCGTTAAAAACGACTTAGAAATGCTTAATATTAACACCTCTTCCGTTCTACAGAACTTTGATGAAAATGTCCCTCCTTGGACCTACAACATACCAAACGTTAACATTGATTTATCAAACTTACGTAAATTTATTACCAGCCCAGAGGCCTTTAAATCGGAATTCGTTAACATCTTAGAAAAATATAAAGATTGTACACATTTATTTACTGACGGCTCTAAAGATGATAACAAAGTTGGTTGCGCTGCATATAGAAATTCTTTTGTTGCAAGAATGCGATTGCCTGACCAGGCATCCATATTTACAGCTGAAGTAATAGATCTTGCTTTATCATACATATCAAATAGTACTAATAGTAATTTTATCATTTTTTCAGATTCTCTATCTGTATTATTGGCCATAAAAAATCGTAATTCAGACAATATTCTTATTAAAAGTATCGAAATGAAATTGCATGAAATTTTAAAATCTAAAACAGTACACCTCTGCTGGATACCAAGCCATATTGGTATACAAGGAAATGAAAAAGTTGATATTTTAGCCAAAGAATCTTTAAACCTTCAACCAGTGGATATCAAATTGCCAAGCAGTGACTTCAAATGTTCAATAAACACGTTAATTAAATCAAAATGGCAAACATTGTGGAACAATGCAATTTTTAATAAATTACGAGACATAAAGCCAACCCTTAATTCATCTTCGTCAATTATATTTTCTAATCGCAGAGATCAAATAGTAATTTCGCGATGTAGAATTGGTCATACTAGATTAACACATTCATACCTTCTCAAAAGAGAAGAAGCACCTAAATGCATACCATGTGACGAGCATTTCAATGTAAAACGCGTTCTCCTTGACTGTCAGGATCTTAAATACATTCGTGACAAACATTTTAAAGTAAACTCACTTAAAGAACTTTTTGAATCTGTACCATCATTATGGTATACTTAACTTTTTGAAAGAAATAAATGTTTATAATAAGATATAGAGTTTTTACATCATTAATATAGTTTGAATTATTATTATCGTTAATAGCTTTCGGCGCGATATGACCTTTCTGTGTTGGTGCGCCGTAAAACCCAAACAAACAAACAAACAATTATTGGAAACATGCATGTTTATAATTGTAACATTTAATTGTATATTTTAATGTCGTATTCATTGTTATTTTATTGGTTGTATCGTACGACGATCAAACAAAATTAAAAGTAAAATTACCGATGATAAACTTATTTGTGTTGTTTTTACATGTATTTAGATTCTGGTCATGCAATGGTTGTATTCAGGTCCGATTTTGGTTGGATTTACCTTGGATACATGTTGATTGTACCACGTCGTATATCCGTTGGTCATCGAACGTCTATAAAACTGTCAAATCCAACCAACATACGACAAAAATACGACGTCGGGTCAGACGTTAATACGACGTCGGAAATCCACCGTCTAAAAAACTTTTAAATCCAACAACGAGGCGACGTTAATACGACGTCGGGGTCAGACGTAAATATGACGTCGGAAATCTACCGTCTAAAAAACTTTAAAATCCAACAACGAGGCGACGTTAATACGACGTCGGGGTCAGACGTCAATACGACGTCGGATATCTACCGTCTAAAAAACGTTCAAATCCAACTATGGGGCGACGTCAACCCGACGTTGGGGTCCAACGTTTATATGACGTCTGTACGACGTCACTTGTTTGCTGGGTGTTGTCGTTTTTATGCTGAAAGACAAGTATTGATATTGCCAGAATATAGCGACACTCACAGGGCATATTAGCCGGTCAATGTGATGTCCACGAGATTACCTTGGCAAACAACGCGTTGTGACTGAATCTTGTTTAAAGACACTTATAAGTCTTAAGGCGTTACATAAGTCGAAACACGACTCATCACTGAACGTCTAACGGCATGGCCGCGATGATACGAGGGTAGAGATAGACGTCGGTGATGGTGGCATGACTTAGAACTATAGTCCGCGGTACGGTTAACGCCAAACAAGTAGTTTTCCCATTGTTTGTCGACTTATTTGGCATACACGGTTACACTTTCACTATACGTGACGTAGAAACTGCTGTGAAAATCTATTAAGCGAATGACTTTGACGTTTGCATAAATTTTGTAGTTGTCTTGTCTTACTCACGTTACACCCGTTCTATCTGAACGTTGCCTATCAGCAAACGTTTCTGTATATTAATAGACTTAATTAATGCGTTTCTTTTTCTCGTCAGTATATGTTCATGTGTAATTTTATAAAACTATTTACATGAGTTTCGTTAATTCTAATTAGCTTTCGCACGAAATTCACCATACAAAATGTGTATTTATTAAAACAGAAAATTGTTTACTTCCTAATTGAAGTTGTGGTTATTTTTAGCCACGACGGGATTTAATCGCAAATTTTAAAATGGTATTGTGGTATAAACAATGCTTGAGATTTTTGTGCCTGGAATGCGTTTTATATATTGGGTTAATGTTTGCATAAGTTTTAAGCAAAAATATGATACTTGACAATTATCAGCATTCAATTTAGTACTGGGGCTTTAATAGACCAATAACTGGTATAATAAACTCTGAATGCGAACTTAGTTCATTTCTCGTAAAGACAAATTAAAAACCTGAGATCTCCCTTACAAATGAGCCGTGGATATGAGATTATGTAGAACAAAGAATAATCTATAGAGCGTATGGTGACATTCCATATTCAAGTGGTATGGTGTGTATGACATTTTAATTGCTATATTTACTAGTATTAAAGTCCCATTGAGGGACCACAATGGAAATAAGGGCTTGCCTTTTTGTGTTATGTCTGGTGTTTTGCTAGACATAGTAATTGCAACATGATGTCTGTGATATTTCCGTTTGTATGTATTTTACTATGTGAACACTATGCTAAATAAATATTATTATTATTATTATTATTATTATTATTATTATTATTATTATTATTATCACAAATAACACTGCTCATGGACTGCAAAGAAAATAGACATTTGAATCTACTTCAAGCGCTTACAATGAAAAGAAATTTTAAGAAAATGCAATTACTAGTACTGCTTAGTGTGTTTTAAATGTATATTTAAAAGTGAAAGTAGATCGAAAACGGAAGTTGAATTTGGTTGGTAATACTTAGAGTAATAAGTTGGATCGCAGTAAGTTAAGGATGAAGTTTTGTGAGAGAAAAACCTCTCTCCAAAATTCATAAAAACGCTCTATTTAAAAGGATTTTGGATCATATTCATGTGTATATTAACGTTTTAATTAAAATAACGATTACCATTATGCGAATTAAAAAAAAATCACCTTCTTCAAGAATAAGGAACCTTGTCAAACTTGTTTAAAATGTTTATTGTTACTAAAGCATGCACTCTCGTACCCAGAGTCTAGTAGGGGTACGAGAATGTAAAAAGCATATGATATTTAAATGATTTCACGGCTGTGCGACTGTTTTCATGTCTGCTGTAAATGATTATATATTTATATAGGGGCTTTAATATTTTATCTTTCAGATATGTGGTCCTATATGAGTATGGTGGAATATACGCTGACCTAGATACAGTATGTCTTCGAAATCTAGACCGTGTCCTAAATAAATATTCCTGTGTGTTCACACCAGAGCCATTTGAACACGCTACCATATTTTACAATACGGACTTTATGGTTACAAATTCTATAATGTTTTGTGCAGCTAAGCATCCATTCATGAAAGAGTTAATGTATAGGCTGCCAAGTTATTCTCATTTTGCTGTAGACATCGATTCCACTGGACCTCTTTTACAAACATACCTTCTGACAATTTATCTTCGGGTATTATATGCTCGTAATCTCACCATGGAACACGAAGAGGGTATATACGTTCCATCAGACGTTTATTTTCAAAGTGAAGTTGATATAAAACGAATCAATGAATTCAGAATTTATTGTAACAATTTCGATTCATTGAACAACCATGGAAAAAAAGGATGTGCTGTTTTCATGATACGTGGACTGATTAATCGTAGACAGAATCCATATACTTTTACAAAACATACTTTCAGTCATATTGCAAGGAGCAAGTTACCTCCTGAGACAATAGAAATAGATAAAGTTGTACCCTATGTAAAAGTCTTCTAGAAACGACTAATCTTTTGAATTAGTAAGTGTTAATAATATTGGATAACATCTGTAGAACTCTTTTTACAAATCAGCAAATACTTTCCTTTGGTACACCTAAGATCGATAATATTAATCAATAGAGCTTTCTACATACTGTGACGATGTCAGGTATCAACGCAGTAAACTATGACGATGTCAGGTATCAACGCAGTAAACTATGTCGATGTCAGGTATCAACACAGTAAACAATGACGATGTCAGGTATCAACGCAGTAAACTATGGCGATGCCAGATATCAACACATTGAACTTCGTCGATGTCAGGTATCAACACAGTAAACTATGGCGATGTCAGGTATCAACGCAGTAAACTATGGCGATGCCAGGTATCAGCACATTGAACTTCGTCGATGTCAGGTATCAACACAGTAAACTATGACGATGTCAGGTATCAATACATTGAACTTCGTCGATGTCAGGTATCAACACAGTTAACTATGGCGATGTCAGGTATCAACACAGTAAACTATGACGATGTCAGGTATCAACGCAGTAAACTATGACGATGTCAGGTATCAACGCAGTAAACTATGACTACGTCAGGTATAAACACAGTAAACTATGGCGATGTCAGGTATCAACGCAGTAAACTATGGCGATGCCAGGTATCAACACATTGAACTTCGTCGATGTCAGGTATCAACACAGTTAACTATGGCGATGTCAGGTATCAACGCAGTGAACTATGGCGATGTCAGGTATCAACACAGTAAACTATGACGATGTCAGGTATCAACACAGTAAACTATGACGATGTCAGGTATCAACACAGTAAACTATGACGATGTCAGGTATCAACACAGTATACTATGACGCTGTCAGGTATCAACACAATGAACTTAGACAATGCGAGGTATTAACACAGTGTTTAATTTTAACGATGCCATTCTGGTTAAAATCTTACCTAAGTGATTGTTATCACCAGATAGGAAGGTGACCAAGTTTTCATCGCATTTATGTAAAACGGTGCTTACGCATTATTGCGGTGATGAAATTCACTTGATAATGTTTTGCAATTGCGCTATGAATAAACGTCTGTCTGGTATAAAGGTTATCCGATATACCGGTGAAAACTGCAAAACAAACTCTGACGGTTTTTAACCGGTTCGTTTTTTTCCTAAACCGGGTTTTGTAATCATGTGTCATATTGCCTTCAATATGAAGGGCAGTAAAGGCGGTTAGCACGGTTCCAAATAGTGTTTTTGACTCGGATCTGTGCCGGTCGCCTATGAAGGGAAGCCTCTGACCCTATAGTGCTGAATCTGGAAATTTAGAGACAATATATCTTTGGCTACAGTATATTAGCATAGATTTGGCAAATAAGAAACCATCCTGATATGAATTATATAGGAAATTTAATCTTTTTTAACAAAATTTGACTCAGTCCTTAAATTGACCTTACGCCAGAATACCTCCGCCCACGGATTCACGTGATAAATTGTCTGACGTTATCAAGGAAATATCTATGTCTCTAGACATTATCTATGTTTTGAAATAACAGGTTCAAATGCATGCTAGTTACCTACTTGCCATCCGAACATACTAAAATATTCATAAATTCCAAATAATTTTGGTATATTTTGTAAGTGATGCATTAAGTGTACAGATGTGACAGTGAAATATAAAAAACTCAACAAATAAGACATTAAGAAAGAAATGAAAACATTTAACCTAACCTTGAAATAGCCTTCCGAACGTCAGGAATTATGAAAAAAGAACTTTAATTATGTGTTTGGACTGACGTTTGGAAGGCTATTTCAAGGTTAGGTTAAATGTTTTCATTTCTTTCTAAATGTCTTATTTGTTGAGTTTTTTTTATATTTTCACTGTCACAGCTATTCACTTAATGCATCACTTACAACATATGTCAAAATTGTTTGGAATTTATGGATATTTTGATATAATTAGTTACCCCACCCACTTGATAGATTTGTTTATTTTCAAAAAAATGATAAACCCTTAATTTAATATGGTTTAGTTATTGATATTTTTAGTTAAGTTCCAATTTTGTAATTAGATTGTAAGTTCTATTTTGGAGATGGACAGGCAAGCTGGTAAATATTAATTTACTTAGAACTTTGTTTGTTTAAAATGCTGATTTTTATATTGATAGCTCTACTTTTGAATTTCTTATCTAATGTGGCTGTAATTTTTCTAATCATTTTTGGATTTTGCATTTATTTTTATTTTAGTTACTCAGAAAATAATCGTTTTTACGACTGCAGAGTCATATGCAGATTATGACTTAGTTTTAATATAAGGTATTTTTGACATTGTTTACTTTAGTTAAGACTTTTACATAATTTGGGTATTAATGTAAATATTTGTATATATTTTTGTCTTTTCTATCTTACTTATTTTTATCTTACGTGCTTTTAAAGTTTTCGCCTTCAAGTTTATTTTCGTTTTATAATCTTACTTTTATTATCTTAGTTTTCGCTTTAAAGTTTACTTTCGCCTATCTTGTCTTACTTGTTTTGTGAAGTTTTCACTTTTGGTTTCATCATCCAAAAATAAATATAGTAACAAACCAGGTGTTTTCATTATTTAAAATATTGGAAAATCACATTTCACAAATAGCGAAAGACAGAAGCAAGATCTACATCACGAAACTTTGAATATTCACAAATATAATTATTATGTCTTATAGATTGTTGCAAACTCCATTTCAATAAATACATAAACGAGCATAAACCGTAAAGGATAGGTATGTTCAGGTTCTACTAATTAATTTGGCACTAATGTAAAACAAGTTCTAACATGTATAGTGCGTAAATATTGACCCCGACCTGACCTTTCACATTAACATCTAATAATTATCTACACATATCCCAACTAAAGCCAGTACCACGCCTATTCTACACTTCGGCAGCGATCGTAAACTTATAAAAGTGTGTTTGTGTGTTAAGTTTTAACTCATAATCCTCACAGTCAATGTGTAATCGAGCATTAATACTCATATATATATTCAATGTAATGAATATTCTTGCATGAAGGTCAGGTCGGGGTCAATATTTACGCACAATACAACACAAATTAATCTCTCTTATATCAGGTTCCTGGTTCCCTAGTACTGAGCTAGTCAATCAATCTGATTAAAACCCGATCTAAAATTTTCCGCTCACCAACTCGCTAATTTAGATCTGGCCTTTTTCAAACGAGGGTCACGTTCAGGTGACATTTTCGCATCATAATATTAATGACGAAATTGTTATGATACGTAACTTGTTTACATCGTCTACGTCACGCAATTTGAAATTAGCCGTCCAATCCCAGACTGTGAATAATACCGCTGTTATATATATACAATGTATATTTATTTGTATTTTATGACATTGACATGGTACATGTATGGTGAGCAAAACGATGGTACAATATAAAGATAAATAAAGATTTATGCATAAAATATTACTTAATATATATAAAAACAGTCTATAAAATTGCATTTACAGTAAGATGAGAATGGTTAAAACAGGTATTTATTGTTGATAGGCAAATTTTAATTCAGAAATATAAGAAGTATCATTGCACTTGATTGCATTGTTTAAGAGCATATCGAATACATTTGAAATATAGGGATGGCACAAAACGGAATTTAATCCTTATTTCCATTGTGGACTCTCTTATTAATTAAGTTGATGAATACACCAGAATTAACCAGCATGAATGTTGCATTATATAGATATATCACAGATAAATATGATACTATCACAGTAGGTACACAAAAAGACAAATATCAAAATAATAATAATAATAATTAGATAAAGAATTAAGAGCTTAATACATAATATTATATACATTAGTTATCTCAGATCTCTGACATAAGATGGGCTTTGACGAGGGCTTTAAAATAGGGGAAATTGCTAGCTTGTCTAATGTGTTGTGGCATTTCATTCCACAGAAAACACCCATTAAAAGCAAAAGACTTTTTGCCAAAACCTTTGACCTTAGGTAGGTTGAACCTGCCTGTTTCTGAAAAAAGTAGTTCCTAACCCATCACAAAAAACTTTTTGCCTTGTGGGATAGCTGTGAATAGAACTAGTAGGATCCATAGAAAACGTCATCAATATGTTGTGGCCTAAGATTACTACGAAATACAAAATAGTAAGGTAAAAGAAATCGAAGTTTTTACAGGTCATCGGAATTATGACGATGACGGTGATTGTTGATGATGTTGATGATGGTTTTGAAAATGGTGAATGTAATAATGATGATGATGTATGACGATGGTGATGAAAATTATGCATTCGGTACTTCTCGGCTATTCGCTAGGAATAACCTCGGACATATTTAGACGCCATTTTTGTCACATTCCCCAAACAAAATGCTTTGACCGATTTTGAATTAAACAAATCCACGATCGTTTAGACGATGAGTAATGTTTCCTTTTTAGTCTATAAATTTGAAAATAAACACAGTTCAATAATGTCGCTGAACAATATTAAGTTAAATATATAATGTAGAAATATGTTTAGACAAAGATCTGCGTGTATACTACAAGAACTTTTTGTGTAACCGTTACGCGCGTCGCCTCGCGTAGGTAGTAAAATCACGAAAATCCAGTGAAGACCCCCCACGAATCCTTCCAAGATTATTCATTCATGAAAGGTCGAGGGTGTTCCGAATGAGGAAATAGCGTGTGTGGTTAGCATACAATAGTTCATTTTACCAAAGCACCGATTAACTTTTTTGCGCGCAACGTTGATGGCGAGATCAGAAAATATTTTTGCAAATCGTTCGGAATGTAAGTACTTTTAAGAGAATTACACATAAACAATAAAAAAAAACTAAACGAATGTTATTGACCTTTAGATAAGAAACCTGCGATTGTGTCATAAAGTACGTTAAACTTTATTGTTGTGAGATTTACAACGTAACATATTTTCGCGACATTCCTGTTTTGTAAACAATTTTTATTAAAGCCTTTTCCTTTTGATTTAAACCATTTATATGCATATTTTACGCACTATATACTTCATGCTTCATGTAATTATTCATTTAAGCGGTGTAGCTTTGTAAATCTTTTGACAGGTATTCACTGTAGCATTTTGCTTAAGATTCGTCCCTCGTCTAGTTCGTACTCAATAATTTTCGCCTCAAGAAATTTACTGAAAACTATATGTATAAAAATCGTTTAATTGTATAACATTTTAGTAATTTTTAGACAACTTTAAACTTGTGTACCACCCATTTAACATTGTGTAAATATTTTCAGGTTTTTACCACATACATTAGTATGCAACGATCAATTATATGAGTGTGAGCAAGGCGTGTTGTATTTGTTGGGAACATGGCTATCCTAGTGATAATGTAAGTTTGTTTTATGGTTGTTTCTAAGAAAAACAAGCTATGCAGCATGCATGTAGCCTCATATCTTTTTAAAATACCATGCGAATGTATGTATTGTCCAGATACCTTCTAAAAAAGAATTTTGGTGACAAAATATTAAAAACAACGATTTCCATGCGAAGGCGCTATACGAAAATGGAAAACATTTTAGGAGTCTCTTCTTTCAATTAAGAAACGAACATAAAAAATTATAAGTTTTTATTTGCAAATGTAGATTTAAAAATGTTTCATATGAAGCAACGATCTAGCATGGGTCACGAAAATGCATGACATAACATCAAAATAGCTCAAGCAATGTCGGTTTTTTTTTCGTTATTTTTTTGAAAAAGATTTTCTCCATCTTCACATTATCTTAATCTCTATGATCCATTTGAGTTTTGCTTTCAGATACTGTAAGTGAAGAAAGGTCACAGCTGCAGAAGAAGACTGTGCTTTAGAGGCTGAGAATGTTGCTAGTAAAACAACTATTGATGAAACTTGTGATTCTCTTATTAAGCGAAGGCTTGAGTCTGCACTTTTATGTGGAATGCGTTTTGAATATGTCTGTGCATGCGGAATTTTTCGGCGGTTACTACCTAATTACTGTCCAACGCACTTTTCTTAGATAACCATGGGGACCGCCATTGAACACTAACATCAAAACCTTGATTTTCATTGCAAACTAACGGAAGTCATTCGTGACATCGTGAAAGACGTGGTTTTAATTGAAAATCTATGTTATTATATTGATTACAGTTGTTTGTAACTTAAGAATCGATCGGATTTTCTTATTACACCAAATCAATGAAATTGTTATATATTAATTACTATAATTATAGCTTTGAGGAAAATGGACCACACTTAAAACAAGTAGCTATTGTTTGCCATATTTGTTTCTGACTTATTTGACATCGTTTATTGCTAATTTTTAGCCAATTTATTGCACATTAATTCACAAATCAACAGAACTGAGGCCCAATTAATTGGCTGTAATGACAATTTATTTTCTCCATTTATTGACAATTCATTTTGTACAAGCTATAAAAAGCAAACCTGATTTATTGCCAATTTATTAAACCCCATTTATTGACAACTTATTGAACATGGATTAGCTCATTTGCATGTGAAATTAATTTGCAAATAATTGGCAATAAATTGACAATTTATTCACCCCATTATTTCTCAGCTTTTTTTGTTTGGGAGTGTGGACAAAACCTGAAAAAATACATTATGTTTTGAGATCACTAAAATGTATGCAACCACAATAATGACATCATTTGCATGATGGATTAAATCTTATTTAATTATACAAGTCAAACTGTTATTTGTTTTTTTATTCATTTTCTGACTATTTGAAAAATATTATTCTTTTGATTAGACCTAAATTTAATTATTTTTTATAGATAATAGCAATTTTGTTAATTTTTATTTCTGTATTTTGAGTCTGATTTAGACTCGAATAGCTTCATATTGAAATGAAAAATATGAAATTCAGACGAATGTCAATTTTGTTTTGCACATTGGATTTCCCAGATATATATTTTTAATAAAAGTGGCTAATCTTTAAACGACTATTTTTGGTTCACTTATACTTTATCATTTTTCTTTATTCCTATCGAGTAGATCTATATACGTGTATGATTTATCATATTGAAAGTCCATGCAAATTGAATGTATAATAATGTTTTATAATGTTTTAGACGCTCTTTAAACCTCTCGATAACTTTTCCGGGCATTCTGATTATTTTTTTTCCAGAGATTAAGCACTGGCACCAGAGTCCATATCTTATGATTATAATGCGTACGTCCCTATATATAGTTCTCTGTACATACATATATAATAAACATGGTATTGAACGTTTTCTGCAGTGCTTACGGCCCAAACCGTTTTTCTTCAATTTTACTTGTATCTGAAAGAAAATGTCGGTCTCAATTTAAAGATTAAACATTACTCTAACATCATGCAAAGTTACAAGTTTGTATCTGATACCGTTTTCATGAAATTTATATTAATTTCAGAATCACTAGTTTGCAGAGATTCAACGTCACTACTGACTTCCGGTTTAACTTAACCTGGTTCTCTGGATATTAATGATTACGTACACAGACGCAGAATAGATCATTGATTACGTATATATTCTATTTATAGAACTTGTGACACGTAAATGTTTACCTAGGCAGTGCGCTCCGATTGGGTTTACATTTGGCGCGCTTCATTGACAAGGTACGGGAAAAGTCTCGAGGAGTTTATCAACCTATCAGTTTACGCCGGTAAACGCGTCATGATTAAACCGGAAGTGAACAGTGACTCTCAATCGCTGCAAAACGATAGTATTGAAATTACGATTAATTTCATAATAACCGTTTAAGATATAAAGTTTTTGAATAGTCAGTTTTGTAAGGAAAGTTTTAATCTACAAAACGAGACCGATATTTGCATCCAAATATATTGGTAAAGGTAAAATAAATCTGTCAGACCGTACCTACTGTCAAAATGGTTCAATACCATGTGAATATTATAATGATTGTATAGATCTAGTCCTAACTCGTACACGGTTATGAATACGGGAGCGAGTTTTAATTGTGTGCGTTGACAAAATATTATATGTGCATGCATTTTAAAGAATGTGAGGACTCTAGTGCCAGTGAGATTAAGATCCAATTCCCGGAAATAAACCTTCCCATTGACACACCCGAGAAACTACATGTACACACATTTGTGTATCAAAGGATCTTGTTAGTTTGTATGGTATCATTTTTGTGTTATTGAGTCGTTTATGAAGATGATAGAGTATTAGTTTGTAAACTTCAGCCGTGCCGGGCCGAATTATCAAAGTAGCGAAAATTTTAAGGACGAATACTGCGTTGTCAAGGTGGAACAGTTATTCCCCTTTTGTAAACAAATAACGAAATGCCTACCTGAATGTGCGGTCCTTAAGCGAAAAATCTTTTGGTTGGTCTGCTCAATGGTTCTCTCAGCAAATCCACAAGACTAACGATACTTTCACGATGGAATCTATATCTCTGAATCAACTCGTCATCAGAGAGAAAAACCAAGAGGATTATTTCTATCTCTAAAAAACTCTCACGGGCTAGAGCTCGATCATTGTTGAATAAAATGAAGAAAGCGGCGGCCATTTTTATTGTTGTGAAGCTTTGAGCGTGATTATGCACGTATTGTTACTCTTACGAGTGGTCTAGAGCTCTCGTAGACTTGCGAAAAAAGTTTACTTACGAAAAAACGTAAGTTTTTTTTGTGAAAGACGTCGGCATCGTAACTTTTCTCTTAAGAGTAAAATTGTTCGTAAGAATTTTTGTGAAATGGACCACTGTGTTATGCAGACCTAAATCGTAGCACTTATTGGATGAAATGATCTAAATTATCTGATTTTGAAATAAACAATGTATGCCTCATACATTTGTATTTGGAAATTGCCGAACGATCACGGTGTTTGACACAATAAGTTGATTACAAAACAGAACTTTTCATTTATTGCGTGCTCGTAATATCTTCTAATTTCGATTCAGATATTGTAGTATTTTTGTAAAACATACATATGATGATATGAATATAATGGTAACTATTTGTTCTTATTCACAAAGTAGTTGTAATTTGTGCTTGGGTCATGTGGTTGCATGCCTGATTAATAATTATACTTTTGAAATTAATGAAACTTAATATGTCAGTGATAGGCATACACCCTTTAAAAATTTTACATCTGGTTAATTATAAATATAATAATCTTATCTTTGGAACTACTTTATATACAATGTCTGACAAAACCATAAAATATGATCAATGTGGTCTCCTTGCATGAAATATTAAATATCTTCAAATACCTTCAAATACAATTACACTAAATGATATATCAATTACAGATCATTCAAACATTAGTTTTATTGTTAACAGCATAAAAACCCTAGTGCAGTTTTGAAAAATCAGTGCATTCTTTGTATAGATTTTGTGTTTTGATAAGATTCGCGATAATATAGGTTTACAATTTGGTTTGACAATTTTCTATTATAATTGTGCAGGGATATGTACAGATCGTCTTAACAAAAAATAATAAATAGAAAAAGACCAACTCTGAGGTATTGACAATTTTAGTAAAAAAATATAATGGATAAACTATTCAAATAGTTGGTTTTGAGTAGATATTGTCTTTCTTGTTGCTAAGTAGATGAATTATTACTCATAATGAAAACATTTCCCCAAATTGTTATCTCTGACATTTTAAAGTAATTTACAAGTTTATGATTATCTTAAGATTTTTTCGTTAAGAAATTCTTCAAGGGTATAACATCACATGCAAACACATGATAATAACCAGAATTCATGAACTTAACAAACTTACAGAGATCATTGTAACATAAATGATATAAAACTTGGGTTTACAGTCTCCTACATATGTCAGATAATTTAGGACCTGAATATCTTTTTCACAGCATTAGTTTGAATATATTTCTTTATTTCCTCCTAAGTGGAGATAGTAAACAAAGACTGAAAATAAAGAGAATATTGGAATGGGAAAATTATTTTAAAGTTCAATCACTGCAAAATACAAGAAGTAACATCCAAAATCACTGCAAAAGTTCACTGAAACATTAGAAATCACTGCTAAATAACTTCAGTTTATTATCACTGGTCCACTTTTGAACGTTTGAACATAACATTCATTTCACCATGGTCATCAAATTCAGCCACTTGATCCCTGCAAACCTGACCTCCACGCACCAAAATGTCATCGGTCACTTGCAAGCGTTGCCTCTTGGAAGTCATACGGCGTCGATGATCAAACTTGTATGCTGGTGTTGTTCCAAGATCAATATCTTCTTGTTAGGCTCCTGACTAGTGTAAATTGAAAACGTCATCTTGTGGATTGCTTTTTGGTGGCTCACAATATTCCCCTTCCTTGCTGATGTCTTCTTGGCCTGATGCTTGTTGTCTCAATGTCTTTGGAAAGATGAAAAAGAACTATACATTTCTTCACCACAATTTTGTACAGGACATCTGGTTGGACAATTAGGCCACATTGACCTTTGACTTTCTTTCTCCTGGAAATCTTCTACTTCCTTATCAATACCATCGAGTAAGTCAACAGATTCCATAGTACTTGTAGACAATTAATCTGAAAATGAAAAATATAAGAGGTTAATGTAACCTTTAATGCATGTGAAATTAGAAACAAGATAATTATTCATAATCAAGAAACCATGAGGAGATGTAATTTAACAAAATCTCTCAGTCTGGAAAGCAAGGCTTCCTGAGATAAGCCCCATAGTAGGTACTGCACTGAGCCCTAGGCTCAAAATAATGAAGAGTCAGGCCATTCAACTAGTACAAAATGAATTATGCGCATAATTAAAATGCATTCAATAGGTGGCCTTATTCATTTGAGTTGCTAAGCGGCACCTTATTAAAAGACAAAACCAACTAGCTTTCCTAAGTATGAAACAACTTGGAACTAAAATAACATAGAGTAAAGAAGAAAGAAAAGAAAAAATGAAAGCATGGAACAATTCTCATTTCTCTCTCATATGCTAGGGCATCGTTTTGTTCTTATAATTTAATAAACAGTTAAGTAGCACCAATATTTTATGTTTTGTTTTAAGAACAAGCACAAATACAAATTAATCTAAACAATATATTTTACAAATGCAAATTGACATAAATGTAAGCATTTATGGAAAGTAATAGTTAACGTGACATTGCTATATTTACAAGTATTAAGACAAAGCACTTATACAATAATAATATTGATAATTGGTTATCAACCGTAATTTAATTCCTACAGTATACATACACCTAACTTTAACAATTGTAGGCAATTATATATTGTCGCTATCAGTTTATGTAGGTGAAAATATCACATTTGGTTTAACTGTACGACCTGTTCTGGTAATGTATGGTGTACTAGGTAGTACATCATCTTGATTGTTATTTTGTGAATTATCACAAGATTCTTGGATAAAATGATCTGTGGAATTTTCCACAACTTGCTCACGGAAAGTGGATTCCAGCTGACTATCAGATTGATCAAAAGAATGACCATTTACTAGCTTCGACTCAGAATCTTGATTCAGTGAGTCAATCCCATTGTACGGTTTAAGATGGTCTATTAAATATGTAACATCTGTATACTTTTTAAGGACTTTGTATGGACCAGTCCAACCTAATTCAAGTTAAGTGTTTGCTTGAGGTGGGTACCATCGCCAAACTAAAGTATTTTCTGAATATTGTCTAGGCTTTAGGTCCTTTTCATAGGCATTCTTTTGCATGGAAGCAGCAACCTTAAGATTTTAAAATGCTGACTCAAAAGATAATTCCATGAACTGTTTTAACCATTCAACATATTGAGATGGACACATGTTATTTTCAGTTGACAAACAGTCACCTAACATGACATCTATAGGATAAGTTATCTCCCTTCCCAACATTAACTTATTTGGGCTGTAATTAATACTTGAGTGGCAAGTAGAACGGTATGCCATCATGACAAAAGGTAAATGGTCATCCCAATCATTGTGGTTCTCATTGACAAACATGGCAAGCATTTGGAGGATGGTACGGTTTAAACGTTCTATCATGCCATCAGACTTGGGGTTATAAGGCGTGGTTCGAGTTTTCTAAATATCAAGTAATTTTGAACAGATTTGATTCAAATTCTCTCCCTTGGTCAGTATGAATAGAGGAAGGTACCCAAAATCTGCATAGAAATTCAGTAACAAGCTTGTCTGCGACTATAAGGGCAGTATGATCTTTCAATGCGTAAGCCTCAGAATACTTGGTGAAGTAGTCTCCAACAACCATTATATATTGGTTTTCATTGGAAGTAGTGGATAATGGCCCAAGAATATCTATGGCTATTCTATCCATTGGTTTGGTCGACAAGTCTTGCTGTAATTGAGATTTACCGATACCAGGACCAGGTTTCCTACGTGCACAGAGTGTTCAATTTTTGCACCAGGTTTGGATATCGGATGACATTCCAAGCCAATAATACCTCTGTTGGTTTTTTTAAGGTACGATCCCTTCCTAAATGAGCAGCAATAGGACTACAATGTAGTTGTTTAAAGATTTCGGATCTGATCACCGCGGGAGCAACTAACTTATTCTCAGAAAAAGCTTGAGAACTATTCTCCTTGGTCAAGAATAGGACACCATTAATGACATTTAAGGATTCCCATAGACTCCATAAAGTTCTTAAGTCAGAATTTGGCAAATTTACTTCATCTCTAGATGGTTTAGATTGAAAACGATCTTTTAAATCCAGAAATTTTGATATGACAGGATCATTAAGTTGTTTGGTGCAGATATCATGTATTGTCCAATCTTGAATCCAATTAGAGAATTCATTATAAATCATAGAAGTGGTAGACTGGTTATTGTCAATTGGACACATAGACACATAAGTTTGGTTGCCTTTATCTGTATCACTATGGTCTGTACCAGTATATGGGCCATTGCAAGTGAAGTCAGGACAGTCTTTTTACACGGGCGTTTACGGTATGGAAGGCGAGACAATGCATCCGCGTTGCCATTGAGATTGCCTTTTTGACGCTCAATTTTGAAATCATATGTTTCTAAGGTTGCTAACCACCTTGCTAGCATACCCTCAGGGTCTTTAAAGTTTCGCAACCATATCAAGGATGCATGATCAGTCCTTACTAGAAAGTGTCGTCCTCATAGATAATGTCTAAAATGTTTAATGGAGGAAACAACAGCCAATAATTCAATGAAAGTAGTGCAATATTTTTGCCGGGATTTATTCAATAATTTACTCGCATAGGCAATGACGCGTTCTTCGTCATTTTGAACTTGAGATAAGACAGCGCCTATTCCCATATTACAACCATCTGTATCGAGAATAAATTTGCCGTCTCTTTCTGGCAAACAAAGAATTGGGGCAGATACTAATGTATGTTTTAGTCTCTCAAAACTGAACTGACAATTTTCATCCTATATAAATTTCTTGTTCTTATGAGTGAGTTGTGTCAAGGGATATGCCTTTGTTACAAAGTCAACAATGTACTTCCTGTAATAATTCAAAAGGCCAAGAAAACTTTTGAGAGATGACTTATTCTGTGGAATAGGTCAATCTTGAAGAGCCTTTATTTTATTTTTGGAACAGCTAATGTCCTTTTCAGAAACAACGTGACCCAAATATTCAACTTATTTCTTAAAAAGATGACACTTTTTAGGCTTAAGTGTTAAATTTGCATTTCTGAAGCGATCAAAAACTGCCTTCAAATTTTCTAAGGTGTTTTTCTCTACCTTTACAGTCGCATTTTTAGGAAGGTCTTGTGACGCAGATTGTATACTGTCTACATGATTTAGGTTCCCTATAGAGGTATTTTTCTTTAGTTTTATCTGTGTTTAGTTTTAACAGTGTTGATCAAAGTTTTGCACATTAGGAGGCCCTTTTTATTGATAAAATTATATGGTTCTATTAGACCCTCTTTTGTATTAAAATGACCCTCAACAAACCCTTTAGCAACTATTTCTGTTTCAGGCGGAATAGATACATTTTTACAAAGTTTTATTCTTGCTATTTGATTGGTTTCTTTTCGAAACATGCTTGCCTATTTGCATGATTCCTTTTCCAAATTTTATGCTAACATCAAAATGGTCTAGAAAATCATTGCCTAGAATTGCACAAAGGTTTTCTATTTTGGCTACAATGAAATCAAAGGTGAATAACTCATTGTCAATTTCAAATTTTAAATTCAATACTCCCTCAGCTTCAACTTGAGTGCCGTTAGCAGCAGTCAGAGACATGAAAGTTTTAACTAAATCACATTTTGAAAGACCTAATTTACTGAAAGTTTGCATAGAAAGGATTGAAACAGCTGATACAGAATCAATCAATGCCTGGAAAGAGGTTTCATTACAGACTAACTTAGTATATAGACAAGAACTTTCTATTGGGCTCAAAATGATGTTGTTATACCCTTTTTCTGACTCAAGTAACTTGCAGGTAGGTCTATTGGGCTCTAGATCAACCTCGTCTAGTTTCCCGACAAGGGGCAATTTGAAGTTATGTGCCCCCTTTCATGATATTTGTAACATTCAATATTTTTGTTTACTGAATGTCTATTTTGGCTACTACTTCTGCTACGATCTCTTTTAATATTTAAGGCCAAATTTTCAATCAATTTTGCTAGGTCGTTTAAAGTCATTGACTCAGATCTATTTTGATGCCCTGATTTAGTTTTTAATGACTCATCACTTACTGAATTAATGTTTGTATCATCCACAAAATGAGGTTTTTTTCAATATGCCCTGAGACCCTTCAAAACCTACATATTCTACTGCAAGGGAAATAGCGGCTTCAAGCGTTTGAAGGTGTCTAAATTGCACGTGACTTCGTACCTCAGGACGTGACAGGTCATTGATAAATTGTTCAATAGCATATATTTCCCGGCATCAGGATCAATTTGTGGATAGGCTCTAAGACAAAACCTTTGTAAGATATGCCCGAAATCAAAGCATATTCTTGCCTTTTCTGCTTTCTATTCCTAAATTCACATCTCAAAGCCGTTTCACGCTCCCTAGGATTAAATCTTCTGCATAATATGTCTTTTATAGAAGTGTAACTGTTCAAGCCACTTGATTTTACTTCATTCAATAGATTTTGAGCGCCACCTCTCAGACTCATAATTAATTGTTGTGTCTTTTCTCGGTCATTCCAGCCATTCCACATAGCAACATTTTCAAAATGGATGATATAATCGGGCCAGTCAGTACTTTTGCCATCAAATTTGTCTGGTTCCTTGTTTTTATGCGTCGTATTAAGGGATGAGTTAGTATATTGGCCATACTGTGGCATATAATTCTGTGAAGCAGTGTGACTTGGATTGTTTGTAACAGGTGACTGCATAATGGAATAGGGTGAAGCGCCCTTATTAGGGGGTGATTCTGAGAAGTAAGTGGATATTCACCTTTAGTTATACCCTGTACGAGAATGTTAGGCGAATGCTTAAATGTATAAGGTGAAACACCCTTTATTTGCGTGTTATTGTGCAAATCAGGTTGATATTCACTTTTGGTCACACCCTGTACCTGAAGGTAAGGTGGATACTGTAATGAATAGGGTGAAACACCCTGTATATGGTATTGAGATTGGTTATGTGTGTTGGGTATACAGTACTAAGAACCGTGATTAGTAGGTTTTGTATAAAATTGATCTACTAGTAATTGGTTATCATTATTATATGCTGCTGCATTTTGCATATCACAATATGAATCAGGAATTTCAATCTTAACATCATTTGTTGGAAATGTACAGAATGGTAAAGAACTTGCGACATTATGTGTCTGATAGTAAGGCTGATTTTCTGTAGGTTGATCAAGCACGCCTTTAGCTATGTTGGGATCCGTATCAAATGAAATTAAATCACCTGTATAATTCATTTTTAATAGATTTAAAACTTAATAAATCCAATATTGTTTTCTTGTCTAAGGTTAAACTAAAACTTCCTAATTAATTTTTTTTAACTTTTAATATTTATTAGAGTTAAATGAAAAATTCTAATACATAAAGTTTCACTTTACATGTAATAACTTGAATCATATACTTTTAAGGCACCCTGTACAATCAAAGTTTAAATACACAATTGGTTGTATAAACAATGTAAGATTCAATAATTTAATTGTGAAGTATACAGCACAAATTTTAAATACACTTGTTTTACCCCATTAGACTGTGTAAAGTTAAATGTAAAGTTAAATCATTTATACCTAGTGAAAGTTGAATTTACTTGTGTGAATCATTTAAACTCAAAACTTTATATATAATCTTGGTCACATATATTGTAAACCTAGAGCGCGAACTATATATATATTTACATATTAAAAATATAAAACAAACTGTGTCTGCATCAATTCATCAATTTTTGCAATAAAGATAAAAGAAAATGTAAAACAAAATACGACTGTAAAGAAACTTTTGGACCCCAGTGTATATTTATCCATTGGCTTCCAAATCTGTTTACATGGACAATAATGGCGGACCGCTAATAGGCCATGCTGTATCACAGTTTTTTGCAACAGAATGCCATCACCATAGTTCCCTAGCCTGGTATGGGCTAGATTTGAACCCACTGTAAGATGTGTGGGACCTCCTGGGCCACAAAATACTTAATTTAGACCCACCTATAGTCAACCTAGAACAAGCTCTGTCCCAAGAATGGCAAAATTAACCTCAAAATAATATTGGACGCCTTTCTGATAATATTAGGATAGAGTTAGAGGCTGTCATCCGGGCACGTGGTGTTTACACATGGTAATAAAAAATTGGCTACATAATGTCATTTTAGGGTTCGTGCTCATGAACATTTACCAAAAATATCTACCAGTTTATGTTTTGATAGGGGTTCCACACCATACTCAAAAACATTTACATTTTTGGTAAAAAACCTACACATATGCTTATGCTTCAATAATTTGGTTAAGAAAAAACTTAACTCATAGATTTATTGGTTTATGATAATTAAGTTAGTATAACTACTGATCAAGTTACTATTTTTTGACTCAATTTTGTGTAATCTTATGACAGTGTTTTCAATTACAACTTATTTCGAGGTGTATATATTGCATATCATAGGTGGATCCAGGATTTCCAGTTACAGGGGGCAGAAAATGAACAAGCAGACTGGGGTATAGGGGCCGTATTCAGTGACACACTATGGGTCCTTGACAAAGCCTTGACCAGGGGTTCAGAGTTGCTGTGACCCTTAAAGCTCATTTTTAAGGGATTCAGGCACATTTACAAAAACTAAACTATCCTTTCCAAGGGTATATGATAAAAGTATCTAGATATATATCATATAATTTTTACAGCTGTTGGATAATGTTAAAATCTTACAAATACTTAGAAGGAATTAACCTTGAATCATTATCTACTAACAAATCTAACCAATCGACAATCTGAATTTGTACCACGTGACCGTCCAATATATTCCCCTATTGGATCCAAAAGATATATTATTTTCGTATTGGACAGTTGGGTACATGTGCACTAAATAATGCTATTCTAGTTTCCGATGTTAATCTTTAACGATCAAATGATGATGCTTATTTCAAAGAATACGAGAGATATATAATTATAAAAATGTTATTATACATTTTACTATACAATACAGAATATGTTAGGACTCGAACACAGCTTGAAAAGTCATATTGGACTCGCCTATCGGCTTGTCCAATATGACTTTCCAAGCTGTGTACTCGTCCAAATATATTTCCGTATTGTACAGTAAAATGTATAATAACCTATAATTATTATTGTACATTATGTCATTGAATTAGAGTAGTTCCAATCTTGTTATTAATTGCACGGACATTTTTGACATTTATATTTATATATTTTCCTATAAATATCATATTTTATGATAGAAAAAAAATTTGCTTGAGCAATTTATGGGGGGCATACGCCGGGCCGCCCCCCTTGGATCCGGTTATGCATATTATGAAAAAAATGTTGCTTGTTTTATTAACACATATTTTGTAGCTTGAATAGGACATACATGGCTAGACACGGTTAATTTTTTGCCATCGTGATCCTCTAGCAAAATTTGAATACAATCAAAATTGAATATAACTACGTATGCATGCATAAGATTATGTTCACAGGGTAATGTATTAAATGCTCATACAAAAGACACTTAAATCAATAAATACTACTATGGTATAGTCCTATTTGATTACCCTGTCGCTCATGCATAATTTCACGGTGAGTACACACTCTAAAATAAACACCCTATTTATAGTTTGTTAACTAGATTAAGATTGTGTACATAACATTAAATTATATTCATTTGTGACAGGTTAATTAAATAGGTTTATATAAAAGTTAAAAGGGGCATTTATGTTTGTATATGCCAGATATTGCGAAATACAATGTTCCCCGACGTATTGCTTTGAGAATATTTTTTATTAAAAATTATGTCTACTTGTGTAAAACTAATTTTAATTTCATACAGAAATTCCATATATATTGATGTTGCCATTTCCTTTCAACATGAAAGAAACCAGCATCAACCATTTTTTACCACCTGTAACGAATGTTAAAAACGTGTTGTCTGATTTAATCAACATTTTTTTGGATTGTGTTGATGTATTGTCCGTTTTTTCTCACTAACCCTGAATGCATTGTTTTTGTACTGGCGGTCAAGTTTTCATTAAAAATATATTGACTAAAACTTATAATACGGCATAAGAAGCTTTACTCGATCATAATACACACTTTCGGAAACTCAAGGGTGTATTACAACAAGAATTTTAACAAAAGCATTCACCGTGAAATTACTCATGTTTTGACAGTTGAGAAAAAACAAACATTCTGTACATTGCTGAATTTTTTTGGGGGGCCGCCAGGCTTGCTCAATTGGTTGGCTACTAGTCTACTGATCGAGAGGTTGTTGGTTCGATTCCCTGGCGGGGCACACTTACGTGGAGCTTGGTCATGAAACAATTTTACGGCCAGTCTTCCTCCTACCACCTATTCTTGATCATGTAGGACAGTTGTCAGTCACTGGTATCTAGTTATGTAGCAAGATAATCACTTAATTAACTAGTTAATTATGTAGTTTACATTGGCGGATCTAGCAGAGTTGTCAGGGGGTTCTGGACCCCTGGAATTACCAAATTGTACCTGTCCATTAGTGTATTTTTTACTGTAAGTCGTTCTTAAATAGCATGAAGCAATTTTTCTCGGGGCTTAACATAGATTTAATGGTTATGTAGTTTTTATCATTAATATGTTGCATTATTCTGCAGAATGTGTATAATGTGGTTTTGGTTCAAAAGTTTGGACCCCCCTAGGAAAGTTCGGACCCCCCCCCCCTAGAAAAAAATCCTGGATCTGCCCTGGTTTATATCTAGTTATGTAACTAATTGACCACTTAATTAACTTTTTAGTTAGGTGGTTATCCGGCGAAGAAATATGCCTCTACAGAAATGAAGCTGTGTATTTTCATCTTGATACAGCCGCCTGTGGTACTCTTTAGTAAAGAAGTACACCTCAAAAATAAGTTGAATTGATATCAAATACACTTGAAACTTGATATTAACTTGAATCAATGCGCAAAACGGAAAAAAATGAAGTAAGTATTATGAAACCTAGACATAACTATATACGAGGTAACATGTTGAGAACTGCTTCACCGTTTCGTGCATTTATCGAGGAGATTTTTATATAAATAAAGTCTGTGATTTTTTGTGTTAATTAGTTAAACATTATTTACTTTTGCAATGGGTTGCAAATTAAAAACTCGCTTTAGTTATTTTATCATAAAATTGTTAAGTGTTGTAGCTTTTTGTTGCTTAGGTATTATTTTCTTGACAAGAAATGACACAAAAAAAAATGTCGAATCGTTGCCGAGAGAAATACGAATAGGCGGAACTGCTGAAGTAAATTTTTCGAAATATATCCCAGCTGGTGTGGAAGCGAATGAGGACTTTCCTGTAAATGATGAAAATACGTATAGAAAAAATAACAGAATTCCAAAAATTATTCATCAAACATGGTCAACATCTGCTATTCGATCAGTACTTGTGGATAACGTACTTTCATTTACAAAATTTAATCCAGATTATGAGTATTATTTCTGGACGGACAAAGGAGGGCGAGATCTTTTAGCAGAAAAACATAAATATTTGTTACAATCTTTTGATGAGTACAAGGAACCTACAAGAAAATCAGACATGCTTAGGTAATATACCCTTTTTCTTTCATGACTTTAATGGAAATGTGACGCTATTGAACGAAAATATAAACACTGATTCTTTAAGACTTGTTGAAAATAAGTCAAATGTCAGTTACCTGCATGGGGCAATGTATTGGCGCCGCAAAATGGTGAACCAAAAGTTTAGAGACATTTCACTTTGTAGACATACTAAATAGCTTTTATCAAACATTTGATAACTGCTTGTTATGAAATGCATTGTACATGTAATTTCGCTTTACTTTTTATATAGTTCTATTTAAAGTTTAAACTACTTTTATTTTATTTTTGGGTTAAAGCCGTGTCAACACAATTTTTGGTCATTTTACGGCGTCCAGCGCACCTAACATAGCTTTCCTGGACCCTTGTCTATAACCAATACTCACCTACCCTTCCACAAGACAGGAAACGTCTCCATATAATCTAATCAATGGAAGAAAATTGGCATTATTGTCAAATTTTCATAGAAGGGTATAACCTCCCCGTGTGGGATTGGAACCCGTACCCCCTTCGGGCCACGAGATTCTTAATCCCGGCGTGCTACCAACTGCGCTATCAACCCGGGTTTTAAACTACTAAAGTAGCTTAAAATTGTTTAAGAAAAGAATTACATTGATCATGATTTCGGAGGCAATGGGATATCAGATGCTGAACCTAATAATCGTGATGCATTCAATGTGTTTTTGACTTACCACTAACTGTACTAAAAGTAATACTTTTCCAAAACAACTTTCATTGGAATTTAAGGTACCTGTACACTTTCCTCCCAAAAAGTGCACAAAATATCAAAATGCTTGAAAAGTAATAAGATTTTTCCGTTAGTATTTATCATCCTTGAGTTAACGTTAACGTCGAAATTCGTGACCAAATTGACTAAAAATGAAAACTTTAAAAGTTATTTTTGACGTTTCCGACCGTTAGACATATCAATTTTATTTCAAAATATCATTTCTTTTTCATTTACAGTCAAAATATCAAATAAAATGATACCCTTACCGAACTCGTTTTTAAGCTATAGGCTAAAATGTGACGTTTTTTCATGAAAATTTCATACGTCAATTTTCGCGTGTTTTAGACAAAATAGGGCCTGATAGGAAAACTACTCGACGTTTTTATAAAGGTGTGTGTTCTGTGGATTCTGTAAAGCATTATCATAGTAATTATGTAACATATATGCGAACAGTATTTAAAATACGGTAAATATTAACGAATTTAGCACTCTAAGCGGCAAAATGCACGTGCACAACGTACAGCCCCTATAAGTATAATATATGACGTCATGACGTCGAAATAATGACGTTACGCTAAAATTCAGTCTTCATAAAACAAGCCTTCAAAATTTCATTTAAATCGGCTAACTTTCACTTTTTGAGGAGGAAAGTGTTCTTAAAAACGAAATTCTATTGTCTTCAAACTGTTGGTGGGCAAAGTCCAACGTACAAGTACGTTGGTGTCTGTTTTAAAGGTTTGGAAATAAAAAGATTGCTAAGTCGTAAAAAGCAGGGAAATGGTTAAACTTATGTAACCGGGTGGTCGTGAGTAAAGTGGTCCACATTGGTTAATAAGTAGAATAACTATATGGTTCTGTTCAATAATCTATTTCTGGAGTATAATTTCTTCAATTATATAATACACAATTCTCCAAATAATACTCTTTTCTATATAATGTACAACTATTCCTTCTATTTCTATCTGTTAGTATATTTCTATTACTTCTGTTATCACTCTGTAATGAACAATATACATAGTAAAAGTATCAATAGTCTATGCGAGTCTCTTAGTCTCTTGATATTACTATAAAATATATAGATAAATATATATTTAGATTCTAATATCAAGTGGCTAGTCTTGAAATTAATATTACATGCAAATAGTATCAATACAAAATAAAACAAAGTTACAAATTATACAAACTATGACAAAGTTAAAAATAACAATATAATCTCTTACCATCTATGGGATAAATGATATCAACTATCTCTCTGAATAATTTCTGTTCTCTCACACTGTGAGGTTAATATAATTGTAGTTAACTGAAAAGTTAGAGAAATGAAGGTAATTAGATAAAGGAAAGGGCGTGGTAACGAATTACAAAGTACCATCCTGAAAACCATTCAATTACTTAATATAAATGATAAATTACTCTTTTAAATTGGAATTATTGTACTTATTAATGAAATAGATATAAAATTAAGTTATTTAGATAAACTAAAAGTATAATACTGACCTAACTTATCAAAAGAACCAATTCTAAATTTACATCTAATTTAGGCGGCAAAATTACCAACTGATCTCTATGAAGACAAAGACTGGACTGACAAGAAAATGAGAAGGTCAAATACCTTTATAGTTCAATGATTTCAATAAAACCAGATAACTCTAATCAAATTGATTACTTAACATATAAAATAATGTAGAACAAGAGAGACAACTGCAGTAAATCTTAACACTAATTTTAACAAGATTGACAGATTTATCTCCCTTAAATAAACAAACTATTTAACAGAATTTGACCCTGTTACATACTTCCCTGGCTCGTAAATGGCTCTCGTCATTTGTCCAACTTATGATTGGATCATAAAATAATCAGTCAAATTCGAAATATTTCGTCGTCTTGTCATATCAGTCAAGCATAAATGGTCAAATAAATAATAATTTAAAACATATCTACTAATCTATATACATACATACTACTACTACTATCTCATCTTACTCAAACCTCTTGTATAAATTCTTTCAAATTTAAACCTTTTATATCTATACACATAATTTATATCTGTAACAACTTAATCAACTCCACCAAAATCATACTGACTGAAATAATACATTATTTCTCATTCCACTTCCCTTCTAGGAAGTTTTAAATGTGATCTTACATTTAACAAAAAAAAATAAAAACAAAAATTAAAATAAAACAGCACTATAATCTTGTAAATATGTTATATTATTACCTGATTGCTTATATAAGTGTAATTCGATATTTTTAACTGTTTTCTGAGTGAACTGTTGACCGGTCAATAGTTTTGACTGTTTCCCGCGCGTGCTCTGACGTCACGTAATGACGTCACGTTTTGACGTCACGAACTGTTACTGTACTTATATAAAGGGGAGTAACTGCTACGGGATTTTAGACTTAACCAGACGCTTTAAACAAGTTAATTACTGTTTAAATAGTGATTGATCAGGTAATAAAACAGTTATTTTATGTGTGATTTGGGAACAGTCAAACGGTTGTCCCTCGATGTCAGGAATAGTGCTTTAAACTGTTTCCCTCGGCCTACGGCCTCGGGAAACAGTTCAAAACACTATTCCCTCCACCTCGGGCCAACAGTTTGACTGTTCCCTATCACACATGAAATAACTGTATACTGTTTCATTATATTTGTATAACATAAACAATGTATTTTATTATAAAAATTACATGAAAGTATCCATATTTACTAAAAGGATACTACACAAAACTATTATACAAATATTTCATAATTTACAATATAATATTTAAGCTTATCAGGGGGTTTCCTTTCTCGAGTTGACAGTCTAGGTAATGATGTGTCAGCTGACTGTAAATTAGACTGAAGTTCAGAGATTTCGTCTATCTCTTGTACTTTTTCTGTCTCTTTATGTCCCTTCTCTTCAGTCGTTTCTTCTTGAACTGTATTATCTTCTTTATCCCTATCACAATCTATATTCTTCTCTACTGTTTGATCATCATTAAGATGTCTTCTCTCCTCGTCTTCTTCCATAGAACCATCATCTACTTCATCGCCATCTTTATCTTCGTCATCTTTTCATCTGTTTCATCACTACTATCTGTTGAAGTTTCATCATCTTCAGAAGGAATGTAGGCGTCCCCACTTTCATTTGTAACTATTACAAAATGATTTTCCTCATCTGAATCCTCTGAATCTTCCTCTCCGACGTCGGATTCTTCACTGTTACCATTTTCAACTAATTCTTCTCTTGTCTCTTGACAATCTTCTGTATTCTCACTTTAGTCATTATCTTCTATCATCTTCCGCACTGGATACAGATGGTTTCTATGCAAAGTTTTCTCAATATGAGAATCCATAGATCTCAATTTAAATACAGGGATTTCTTCCCTAGGCTGGTCAATTATCTCATAGATTTCTTCTTCAAATCTGTCTGCTATTTTGTGTTTCCCGTCAAACTTTATTCTCTTGACTAAAACCTGGTCACCAATTTCTAATTTTGCTGCTTTGGCTTTAATATCATATACTTTCTTCTGTTTTATTCTTGCTTTGTCATTAAAATCTTTAACAATTTCATCATTCAGTTTTCACCATTTTTTCTTTAAAATTAATAAGGTATTCTTGTTGGTCTTTTGAAATATCAGGGTCACTGGTAGCCTGTTGAAACATTGCGTCTATAGGTAATTTTGGTTTTTGTCCAAACATAAGTTCAAATGGTGATAGATTGGTAGATTCATGTGGTGTTGCATTATATGCATACACTAGGGATGGGACATACTCTTTCCAATTGGTTTTCTGAGATTCTTCTAGTGTGCCTAACATACTGAGTAATGTTCGATTAAACCGTTCAGGGGTAGCATTTCCCATAGGATGATAAATTGTGGTGTGACTTTTCTTGATATTCAATAAATTGCATAATTCTTTTTACTCAAAATTAGGTCCTTGGTCCGAATGTAGCCTGGTTGGTATTCCAAAATTCAAAATGAAGTGATTATATATACACTCAGCAGTAGTCTTGGCTGTTTGATATTTTGTAGGTATGGCTATCGAGTACTTGGTAAAGTGGTCAGTAATAACCAGTATGTTTGAAATGCCTCCTTTGGATGGTTCTAAGCAAAAACAAATCTGTGCAGACTAATTCTAGCGGATATGAAGTAGTAATATTCACTAGCGGTGCTTTGCTTAACTGACACTTCCTTCTGATACATCTGTCACAAGTACTAATAAAATTTTCAACATCATTCGACATTCCAGGCCAGAAGAAACGTTCCCTTAATAATCTCATTGTTCTGTCTCTACCGGGATGTCCTACATCTGTGTGCAATCCATTCAAAATATATTGTCTAAATTTCTTCGGGATCACTAGTTGTTCAATGAAGTTTCCATTTTCTTCAATTCTTCTGTAAAGTATACCTCTTTTCATTATGAAATTGTTAAAGTTTCTTTTCATTACTACATCTATTCTGGTTAAATTCTTGGTTAGTATTTTCTTATCTATCACTGCTATTCTCCATCTATCAATAATTTCATCCTCTATTTGACTTTCGTATTTCTCTAAATTCAATCTGTGACATAACTTGTCCTGGATTTTCTGTAGCTTCTATGATGTTGATATTGTTGCATGGTATTGTCTCTATAAATGGAGGTTGACTTGTAGTGTCACTGCAGATGACTTTCACTGTATTGTTGTCAATAATTTGTTGTTCTGTATTAGATGGGTACCTACTAAGTCCATCCGCATCAGCGTTCTTAATTCCTGGTCTATAGAAGATATCAAAATTGTATTCACCTAGTGCGGAAGCCCATCTTTGACCGGTCGCATCAAGTTTGGCTGAAGTCAATACATATGTTAATGGGTTATTATCTGTAAGAACAGTAAATTCTTTCATCTGTAGGTAATCAGAAAATTTCTCTGTTATGACCCATTTAAGTGCCAGAAATTCCAATTTATAGGCACTATAATTCTTTTCTGATTTTGTTAAAGATCTACTGGCATAAGCAATAACTCTTTTGATCTTGTCTTCTTTTTGATATAGGACTGCTCCTAATCCTTTAGTGGATGCATCTGTATGTAGTTCAAAAGGTTTTGAGAAATCTGGGTATGCCAAGACAGGTGGGGAAGATAAACGTTGTTTTAGTTCTTCAAAAATAAGTTGTTCTTGTTCTGTCCATATCCATTCTTTGTGCACTCTTTTTAATTTCTTGCTTGATGTTGGAGGTAATAGGTCTGCTAATGGTCTAATAATTTTGCTAAAATCCTTAAAGAAACGACGATAGTACCCAGCAAACGCTAAAAATGATCTTAATTCATCAGAGTTAGATGGTGTAGGCCAGTTTAATATTTTATTAATCTTTTCTGGGTCAGTAGATACTCCTTCCTCTGAAACTATATGTCCTAGAAAATGAACTCTTTGTTGAATGAAGAAACACTTTTCTGCTGATAGTTTAAGCCCATTTTCTCTTAATCTTGTAAGTACAAGATCCAACCTATGTAGATGTTTTTCATAACTATCAGAAAAAATAATGAGATCATCTAGATAAATAATACAAATTTTCATGTTGTAATCACCCAGGCATTCTTCCATTAATCTTTGGTATGTAGCTGGGGAGTTGCAGAGTCCAAATGGTAATTTCTCATACTCATAAAATCCAAGAGGTCCGACTGTAAATGCTGTTCTTTCTTTGTGGGATTCTTCTATTTCCACTTGGTGATAGCCTGCCTTTATATCGATAACTGAGAAGTATTTGCTACCTCGTAAACAATCAAAGACTTCTTCAATACGTGGTAAAGCATAGGCATCTTTAATACTTCGTTTATTTAGCATTCTGTAGTCAATACACATCCTTAGTTTGCCATTCTTCTTTCTGACTAACACTATGTTACTGGTCCATGGAGATTTAGATTTTCTAATTATTCCTGCATTTAATTATTGATCTAAATGTTGTCTAACTTCATCAACCATCATAGGTGGTATTCTTCTGTGACGTTGTTTAAATGGTGTTTCGTACCCTGGTAATAAGTCTATTCTATGTTTAATTTTGTTGCAATTTCCAATATTTGTATCACTCTTTGAAAAAATGTCTCGATAGTTCTCTAATAGTTGTTTTAATCTTCTGTTTTGTTCTGGTGTTAACGTGTTGTCGGTATCAATGTGTATCTGTTCCAATGTATCAAATTCATTTATGGATTATATTAGTTTGTCTGTATTTTCATGGTCTACAGTAACAGGTTGTAACTCACAAATAATTGCTCTTCGTGGAATCACTACTGTATTTGTTGTAATGTTAGACACATTCACTGTGAGTTCCCCATTATTTTGGTATTTGTACTAAATAATGCCAGGGGTAATGTCAATGGATATTGGTAACTTAGACTCTTCTTACTAATGAATGATGGCAGTTGTATCTTGATAATTAACACTTCTTTATCAGTGAACACTGGTATATTGATAGATTCATTTGGTTTTAAAATGATTTTATCATTAACTGCATTTCTTAACACTGCTATTCTATTGTTGTTCTTTCTTAATTCTTTCTCTCTTAAATTCAAACACCTGTAAGATAGAATTAAAACTGTATTCACAGATAAAGTCTCTGTTCTCCGAAATGTGTTTTATAAATGCTCAGTAGTTCTTGCAGTATATTTGTACCTAGAATTACTGGTGTTCTTTCTGAATATTTAGTATCATTGCTTACTAAAAATAAACAAGTAATTTCATTTGATTGTATATCAGGGTCTGAAATATTTAGATCCAGAGCTAAATACCCTTCATATGGTAACTGATTACCATCAGCACATTCAATCTTTAAAGGACTTGTTAAGGGAAGCAATTCTATTTCTGAAAAATTTGCCTCATAAAAAGATTTTGAAATTATACTTACACAGCTCCCTGTATCTATCAATGCTCTAGTATTGATGTTGTTTAGGTTTATGTTGGTTTCATTTATTTCTCCTATTAATTCTTGGTTTTCTTCATTGCTCCTGCCTGGTGTTGAAACAGGAGCACTTACTCGTTTTTTGGACAGTGCTTAGCAATGTGTCCCTCCTCGTGACAGTTGTTAAGTTCTTCCTTTTCTTTTTCAATTTGATCTATACGTTCATTTAGTTTCTTCAATAATTCTTTTACTTCAGTTAACTCACTGTCTTGTGTCTTGACCGCTAGGGCACATTTTCTGATCTCTTGTTGTTCTTCCTTCATCTCTTGCTCTATCTTTCTTAATTTTATTTTAAATTTGTCGTAATCATAAATCATATCGTTTTTGTAAAAGGCTTGTTGTTTGATATTATACTGTAGGACTTCAAATAATACATTCTTCAAAATATTTCGTCATCTCCTCTAGGTAAACCTTTTAGTTGGACCGCTTGATTAAACAATTCTTCTAATCGTGATGAATAACTGGAAATACTTTCATTTAACTTCTGTTTACATGAAAAACAAATTACATAATATACTTA
The DNA here is from genome assembly GCA_025267735.1 of Mactra quadrangularis. Lineage (NCBI taxonomy): Eukaryota > Metazoa > Mollusca > Bivalvia > Venerida > Mactridae > Mactra > Mactra quadrangularis. Next base: position 56,852,934 of record CM046303.1, on the reverse strand, counting down.
CCTTAGTTTCGATGTTACCAAATTTGATTCTAATTTCCTTAATACTTGAGATATGGTTACCCCAGTACCTAATCTCCTTATCACATCACTAGCGTTTCCTTTTAGAGCCCTTCTTATACCCAATAAAATTTGTTCTTCAGTAAATACGTTAGCCGATTGTAAAGATTGTACTTCAAACTTGAATGTTGGTCAACTCACTTTGCCTTTTTTTTCTTCTCCATAAAATGTTGCTAATTTAGGGTAATGATATGTATTAAATTTTGTATCAGTAGAAGTATGAGTTGGTTTTTCTTCCTTTAATTCTGGTCCTATCCCAAATGCTTTTGCCTTGTTCTTAATTAATGTTGTTATGTCCTCAGTATTTTCAATCCCTAACTCTTTTAATGAATTTAGTAACTGTCTCTCATGTTTGGATGTACTCACAGGCTATTCCCAATCACTTAATTCTAATTCCTCATCAGGTAATTTCACAGCCATGTTTAAGATACCTTAAAAATACTTATTCAATTGAATAAATGTAAAATATGAATATCAATATCCACTTTTTACAGTCTATATCGTATTGTAATCACAATTTTACACAATAATTGTCTATGTATCAAAGTTCTTTACTTATTTATATAAAGACTTACACAAATTTTCATACTTAACTTTAAATAAGTTTATGACATATAATACAAGGGCAATAACTCAATACTATAGTAGCTAATTACACATGACCTTGTTACAAGTCAATGTAGCATCTATTAGATAATTCCAGGTGAGGCAACTCAAAATATTTATATCAACTTTTTCACCTTAATATAATTTGTTTTACACAATCACCAATTGTCACATACAGTGATAAATAAATAAATAAATTTTCTTGCTCAACACTATACACGAATATAATAATAATAATAATAATATAGACAAGAGAGAATTTGTCATTATTGTTTTATTAATGAAAATATTTCTTTAATAGAAGATGAGTATCATGTATTTTTTATTTGTAATAGGTTTGATTTATACAGGAGACAATATATATCTAACTGGTATACTAATAATTTTACATTCATTAATTTTTGCAACTTAATGAAAACTGAAGATAGTGAAAAAATTAAAAATATTGCTTTATTCGTTCATAAAATATTAAAATCTATTATCATGTACATGTATTATGTTTGTTCTGATTACTTTGTTAATGACACAACTAATCATTGATAAAATTGATGTATTTTATATTATGTATTTTGGGCCGGAGGCCTTTATTTACAAAAAATAAACATATTTATTATTACTATACACGAATGTTGTAAAGTAATTCTATGTAGACTAGATTTACTCAAAGTTTGAATGAAAAAAATGACAACAGATGATCAGTATGAAATTAGTATTATGATTCTTCTTTCATCTATGTTACTTTTGGGTACTGATTTCAATGGAGAAATTTTTATGCTGTCAGAGAATGGGTTCTTACTAAACGGGCCAATAATTGATCCGAAAGAAGCCTCTTTTTCTAAATAACTGTTAATTGCTTCTGGGTAATTAATAGCACCCTTATAATTTTTTACTTTTGAACTTGAAAACAAATTTTCATTTTTTCTATACTGTATACCTGAGGGAAAACCATATTTAATAAACTCTAAAACTTCTAAGTCATTATAATTAAATAATTTTAAAAATCTTTCTAAGTATCTTGTGTCAATCTTATTATTCACAGGTATTCTTCAACATTGTAATTAAATTTCACAGATTGTTTTACTAATTTGTGAATTTCTAATTTATTCATTGATTGATCTTTTAACTTTTCTTTTGTGACTAAACAAATTTTACAATTACCCGCATGATTACATAAACTTTCAACTTGAAGATTTTGTTTACTGATGTCATTTTTTACTGTACAAAATGTAGGAAAAAATATTTCAGACAACTTTCTGTTTCTTATTGTACTTCTTAAAGTTAGTCATACAGATAAGTGTGGGCATGCAGATGAACATTCAGGATGAGCCAATTCTTTTTGGTCTTTTTGCCAGCATATGGCACAAATATGCTTTGCAAGTCTCGTCCTAACCTTATAAACCATCATATGATTTGCATTATTTTGACATTTATTTCTCTGATATTTAGAACAAAACCAAACTTTATCTGATTCAGAAGAATCTGACATACTGGTCAACCCAGTTTTGTGCTTACTATTGTTAAAGCCTTCAGCATTTTTTATTTTGGGTTTGCATCTAGCCAAAACTGCATTTTCTACAAATTGCATATCATCAGACCATTTTTTATTGCCTAATTCAATCTCTCTCACTTTTGCTGCATATAAGGTTCTAATATTAGCAAATTCATAAGTACTATTGAGGTACATTTATCGTTTTAATAAATTAAGTCTGCCTTCTTTTTCAACCTTTGATGTTTTAGAACAGGATATAATTTCTAGTTCCCCAGCAACAAATAAATTAATATCAAGCTTGTTAAATTCTATATTTTGATTTACAAAATCAAATCTTAATTGAGAAAGGGGATATTTTTGACGTTTCTTTACAACATCATATGATTTAGCTTTTATACCGGATTTTTGACTCTTCTTTACTTTCTTTTTCTTTGTCGATTTACTACGACATTCGCTATCCGAACTGTCCGAATTGCTGTCAGTACTGTCTGTACTGGTAGTGCTACTATCATCAATTGAACTATCACTCGATCCGTCACTTGAATCACTGTCTCTTAACAAGCCTAGCTTTTTTAATTCTCAATTTATCGTCTTTACGTAAATTGTTAATGTCTATAAATTTACCTTCATATTTCTTCTTATCTTTACTCGTTAGCTGTGATTCGTAGTGATCACTTTCTTCAATTCCGCCAATCTGTCACGTTTCTCCTAAATGCGTCTTTCTAATAACCTGATTTCTCTATCTTCTTCTATCAATCGCTCTTTTCTTTCCCACATTTCTAACTCCACTCTCATGAGTTGTTTGTTTACTTCCGGTTTAGAACGGAATTCTTGGTCTGGATCACTCAGGAGCTTGCATTCTCTTTTACGAGGTTCTTCAAGGGGAATCTTTTCTGACTTGCCGATTTCATTCATCACTTTATAATTTATTTCTGCTTTTTGTCTCTCAGATTTTCTCTCAGCCATAATTCTTTTATTCAGTATATGTACAAATTGCGTGTTTTGCGCGGCACAAATTCAAGTGTCAAAAATTGTTAAAGTTTCAATACGTATCTCCTTTCGGAGTCTCAACTATTTCCGACACTAAGTTCTACATAATCACACAAAATAATCCTTTTCGTAAGTAAATAAAATTAATTAATTGGGCTACAGTCACTGCCCTCAATCAATTTAAATTTAAGATATCTTCAAAATCAAATATTTAATAAAGAATCAACTATGTCGACTGTCCAAGTGCCGAACTGACTGTGACAAAACCCGCGAAAATGTTTCATGATTTGTGTAGTACATTAATTTTCTTCACGGCAATGAACAAACCAATGAATAGCTTTTTATAAACATAATGACCTTGAACGACGACCAATAGAATTCATCGTATTATGATTAAATGATTTTATTTGTAAACAAACAAAATACAATAAATTAGTGAAGTCAACCAAATATGGTGGAGTCGATTAAATTTTTACAGTATTGTGTACTAATAATTGCTATACACACCCACCATCATATTTTCAAGGGTAATATTCTTCATTCTAAATTGTACAAAAAAATGATCTAGCTTGTACAATGATTATACTGAACTTATTAATGATTATAAGTGTCAAACATGTTTATATGCAAATATAGCAATAAAATTCAATTGATATCATATAACACTTGTGAATAAATATTTCTAGGGTATTTATATCCCCATAATATCAAATAATTTATATAAGTTCACAAATGATACATTGTTTATAAAAAATTGTTGATACCAATCAGCTTCAGTGATTTACTCAGCTGGACAAATTTCGATCTAGAACAATAAATATCAGTTGTCATCAAATAATATTTATATAATAAGCTTCTAAACACTTTATCTTACCTGTTTCAAGTGTTGTTGCCAACAAACAAAGCTGTACTATTAATTACTAGTCTACATTAACTAACTATCAAGTAAACGTGTTGCAAATTTAGTCTAATTGTCGTTCATTTTAAGTGTCACGTGACTGTCGTGTGATATAAAATCAATGTTCATAAACCAATCAAAAAAGCTCAATTCATTCAGTCCGTTACACTATTAGTCAATATTTGGTTTAAGGTCAATGTCAAGTGTAGTCAGCCAATGAAATAAGCTCAATTCATTCAGTGCGTTCATCAATAATGTAGGTCAATGTCAAGTTATGGTCACGTGGTAATCTAAGGAAATAACGTCACAGTCAGCAGATTACAAATATAGTGCGTACAAAAAAACAACACGTGTTTTGGTAAACATTAAAAATGAGACAATTCATTTCAGGGGTCGGCAGTATTGAAAATAAAATTTGTGTTATTCATTTTAACAAAATTAGCATGGTTAATAAACCACCACCATTTGGTATATCATGCTTGTTATGGTAAAACGCTTTCCATTACACCAACAACTAAGACACAAGTAAAAAAGGCAGTGGCTAGAGTTACGGTACCGTAACTCTAGACTCAGGTTCTAGAGTTACGGAAGTCAAATAACATGCGTATTTATCAACTTTTTAACATCGAAAATCTTGTTTACATTCATTATTACTCGAAATAAACTTTTAAAAAATTGAAAAGAAAAAACGCGATTTTTCTACTAGATAACTGCCGAGTTATTTGTAAAATTGCTGACTTTTGAGTTTTGGTTATAAATGGTTTTTTTTTAACGAGATCGTTAATACTTTCGTTAAAATTTTTAAGATTTAGTGTGGAATGACAAGCTGGATTTTTTCATAAAAACATCGACTTTCTAATAATTCATTTAACATTTTACCCCAAGTACAAAGCTCTTTATATATATCAAGCTAAGTTCCCTTTTTTGTTCAAGAAATTTAAGTCAATTTACAACGTTCGAAAATCGCCGACTTTCTTACTAGACACTTGCAAATTATTCACAATTAGAATTACTCTAAGAATCGTCTATTTTCTAAAATATTTGCTTTAAATTCCGTACAGAATTATACATAGTCAGTCCAAATTATAATCACACTCTATAACTTATCGCTCAAGTAACCTTATTATGTGACACTTTGAAGACGACAACGTCATATCGCAGTATATTAAACATCCGGTAAGTTTATTAGTCATATCTAAAATGGCGCGTGTAATATCAGTTGGATAAGTCACGTCGGTAAATATTTGTTTATTTCGAGTAATAATTAATATTAACAAGTTTTCCAATGTTTAAAATTTGAAACAGACGCATATTATTTGACTTCCGTAACTCTAGCCAACCCTGGCAGGGTTGTCTACAGTTACGGAAGTTCCGTAACTCTAGATCCTGGGTCTAGAATTACGGTACCGTAACTCTAGCCACTGCCAAAAAAATCACAATTGTTTATTTTAAAGTCACCCTGGGCATCCCTCGTCGTGGGTTAGTTCAATGTATTGTTATTATAAACAGTGCTTTGTTTTTTGTTCGAACTATAACTGGGAAGATGATTCAATTATTGAAAACCGGAAGTGATTGTAAAGCGTAAAAATAATTGTAATTATAAAATTTTGATCATTTAATCTAATTTTATATCAATAGATATTGTAATTAAAGGAATTAAGTTATAAATAAATAATCTCAAAGTGAACAATTATTGACAAAAAGTATATCGATTTACTAATAAGTACAAGACATGTGTTTATTCTAAACCGAAAGTAAGAAATGTAAACAAATAAATCTGGACTGTTTTAAGGATAATATATGGTTTTCAGAACGATACTATTGTTTGTTAGACCATATGACCTGATGATTGAGGTAATTAATAAGGTAAGAAATCGTTGATTATTTGTTAATTAGGGCCCTTCACCAAGGAAATCAACTAATTATCATGCAATTGTGAAAACGTCTCTCTTACTATCTTTACAATATCATACACAAATCAATAGGTAAATATATCAAAACTGCAGTTATTTTCTGACCCAAAAAATGCTGGACATGAAATGTATTCCCCCTTTTGATTACAATTTTATGATATAACTGCAATAAATGAATATTTACAAATAATTTATACTCACAATATCCAAAACTTATCCTAATCCAATATTTTTTAAATGTCACAAATTAACTTGCCACTATAGGTCCTATATATGTTCAAATTCACAAATTAAACACAGTGTCACTATCACTGACTTCACAAAATGTTAAAGATAAAAAGTCCTAATTTTCTCTCCCCCCTTTGAAAAATGCTGTTCTCAGATGATAAAAATTATGATGCTTCCATTCTTCCTCCAAATAATTCTCAACTGTACCAATAGACACGTTGGGCGCCAGTTGTAACCGGGTGGTCGTGAGTAAAGTGGTCCACATTGGTTAATAAGTAGAATAACTATATGGTTCTGTTCAATAATCTATTTCTGGAGTATAATTTCTTCAATCATATAATATACAATTCTCCAAATAATACTCTTTTCTACATAATGAACAACTATTCCTTCTATTTCTATCTGTTAGTACAATTCTATTACTTCTGTTATCACTCTGTAATGAACAATATACATAGTATAAGTACCAATAGTCTATGCGAGTCTCTAAGTCTCTTTATATTACAATAAAATATATAGATAAGTATATATTTAGATTCTAATATCAAATGGCCAGTCTTATGGGTTGATTATTTGTGGGAATTACTTAGTAATAATTTGTGTGTCAATCACCCACTTTGGAACACAAAAACGCGACAGCTGGAAATGAATATCTTACGCACGAACACAGATAGTGAATAGACTGAAAGAACCGAGTCGCAACTGAAATAATATAGGTGAAGTGATAATGTTTTTCGGCACAGCTGTCTTAGCCAACTTTTCACCTATATTTTTAACCAATACAATTTTCTCTACCATTCCTGTCAGTCCAATGAAAATCCTTTACCAGTATAGATAAATGGATAAAAGATATGGTACTATTGGTTGTTTATGATAAACAGGTTCGTAGCACGGACAGTAGTTGCTGACTATTTACTCTGTGTATTATGGGTGACTCACTATATGCTTATTGATTAAACATTCGTCGTGGTAAGCTCCTGGTGATATGACTGAACAGCGAATGTGTCTATTTATACTTCAAACAAAATGAACCCTGCATAGCGCCTAACATATTTTTAAAGATATTTATAGTTAAAAGAAGATATTTCTTGTAAAGCTATACCTTTATTTGCTTGTATTCGATATTACAAATATTAAAATGTGAATATTTTCTTTTCGAACCAAAATGTACCGGCCTCTAAAAATAATTATTTCTTCAATCAAAACACCATACTATTTGAATATGTAATGTACCATTCATGTAAGATAAAATCCACTATATATACTTAACAAAAGTTATAAGTATACATATTTTAATTGCGTATGACTTTTTTTATAAAGCAATATTTTTAACGAATTTTTGTACATCTGCTATTGACTATATATCAATTATTACTGCGTAGTCATTTTTTCGAAAGTAATCTGTCCGGTACGTTAAACAGTAAATTAATGAAATCCATTCAATGCACGTCAAAATCTTGAGTAGTGCGAATAAAAATTTCACAGGGTAACTGTGGACAATATTACGACCCATACATCCAAAAAAAAATAACATAAAATGGGCTGGCTAATGATAGAACAGCAAGGAACAGATATTGGGTTGTTAAAATAGATGGCGCGCCACCCCACACAGCAAGAGCGACAACAGAATAACCACATGACAGTAACATCATGCTGATGTGCATACTGCCGAAATCTGTTGCTAAACGTAAAAGAACACACATTAGATAAATTGAGCCCGGTATGCCGTGGTGTTGCATTTTTACTCTAGCTGAGCTACGCGGAAAGATTGTGCGCAAATGGGCTACGTCAGAATCACTCAATCAGTATTTGCCATCCATGAGAACGCGATGCCTAGCGGTTCTCAACAGCTATGGAGGCCACACTTGTTATTAGGGTGAGTCGCACGCACAATTATCCGCATGCCGTTATCATTTTACTACACCAACTTTGTCACGCAGATCGCAATCCTCATTTTGTTACTTTGACTTTTTCACACACTGTGATGTTTTTGTTATTATTGGTTAAATCTTGTGTTCTATGTAATGAAATAAACATAATAATGTTGTTCCGTTTTTAAACTACATGTCGTTTGTTGAAAATTTGGCTTAAATCGGACAAATATTAACTTAGATATGAGCCAAACTATACATGTATTCTTAAAAGTTTTGTTAAGTGTATATATACTCATTATGCATTGATTTCTCTTTTGTTCAATATAATAGCGAGTCGATATCTCGTTAGTTATATCACCTTTTCTAGATTGTTTAATTGAACTTTAACATTATAATCGCCTTTAATAATACATTGTTCAGGTATTGAATCATAGTCGCCAAAATATCTATTAAACTATTGTTATAAAACATTGAAAGCAACCTTAAATTTAGTATATGCAGGAGCATGAAAAGAATTACCGTAGTTTAAAGCTACTAAACGAAGACAAAATCTTTATCATCAATCTAAAAACAATTAATACTATCTAAAAGACTATATTTGATAACCGCCTTGGGATTATAATAACTCTCCCTAGCGGGTTCCTTTGTAGGGGTCAAGTTCTTCAAAAAATCAGTTTCTTATAAAAGTGGGGTACTTTTATAACATGTAAATTAGTCTACGGAGATACTCTCTCGGCCAATCAAATTGCTTGAAAAGTGTTTGATAAAACTTACACGCCAATGTAAAGTGTTTGATATATTAAATCGTTTTTACAGTGATTTACACGAGAAACCAGTGCGTGCAAGTTTTAAGTACGCAAATATCTTAACTGATGCTAAAAAGAAACGTCACCAGGTACACAATTTCCGTTATCAGAATAATAAGAGAAAACGTTAATGTTGTTAGCCTGTAAGAAGTTCCTGGTTACGTTCGCAACGTGAGGTTATGTTGTCGTTTTTTTAATGCTGAAAGACAAGTATTGACGTTGCCAGAATATACACTCACAGGGCATAATAGCCGGTCAATGTGATATGTCCACGAGATTACCTTGGCAAACAACGTGTTGTGACTGAATCTTGTTTAAAGACACTTATAAGTCTTAAGGCGTTACATAAGTCAAAACACGACTCATCACTAAACGTCTAACGGCATGGCCGCGATGATACGAGGGTAGAGATAGACGTCGGTGATGGTGGCATAACTTAGAACTATAGTCCGCGGTACGGTTAACGCCAAACAAGTAGTTTTCCCATTGTTTGTCGACTTATTTGGCGTACACGGTTACCCTTTCACTATACGTGACGTAGATACTGACGTGAAAATCTATTAAGCGAATGACTTTGACGTTTACATAAATTTTGTAGTTGTCTTACTCACGTTACACCCGTTCTATCTGCACGTTGCCTATCAGCAAACGTTTCTGTATATTAATAGACTTAATTAATGCTTTTCTTTTTCTCGTCAGTATATGTTCATGTGTAATTTTATAAAACTATTTACATGAGTTTCGTGAATTCTAATTAGCTTTCGCACGAAATTCAACATACAAAATGTGTATTTATTAAAGCAGAAAATTTGTTTACTTCCGAATTGAAGTTGTGGTTATTTTTAGCCACGACGGGATATTCCGACCTCGTTCGTTGAGTTCCGTCATTTTTCCGTAGTCTTTACTTTCGGTTTTAATCGCAAATTTAAAAATGGTATTAGTTTAAATTCTGGAAAAAATATACTTGAGATTTTGTGCCTGGGGTGCGTTTTATATATTAGGTTAATGTTTGCATAAGTTTTAAGCAAAAATATGATACTTGACAATTATCAGCGTTCAATTTAGTAATGGGGCTTTAATAGACCAATAACTGGTATAATAAACTCTGAATGCGAACTTAGTTTATTTCTCGTAAAGACAAATTAAAAACCCGAGATCTCCCTTACAAATGAGCTGTGGATATGATATTATGTTGAACAAAGAATAATCTATAGAGCGTATGGTGACATTCCATATTCAAGTGATATGGTGTTTATGACATTTTAATTGCTATATTTACTAGTATTAAAGTCCCATTAAGGGACCACAATGGAAATAAGGGCTTGCCTTTTTTGTGTTATGCCTGGTGTTGTGCTAGATATAGTAATTGCAACATGATGTCTGTGATATTTCCGTTTGTATGTATTTTACTATGTGAACAATATGCCAAATAAATATTATTATTATTATTATTATTATTATTATTATTATTATTATTATTATTATTATTATTATTATTATTATTACCACAAATAACACTGCTCATGGACTGCAAAGAAAATAGACATTTTAATCTACTTTAAACGCTTACAATGAAAAGAAATGTTTAGAAAATGCAATTACTAGTATTGCTTAGTGTGTTAAACATGTATATTTAAAAGTGAAAGTAGATCGAAAACGGAAGTTGAATTTGGTTGTTAATACTTAGAGTAAAAAGTTGGATCGTAGTAAGTTAAGGATGAAGTTTTGTGAGAGAAAAACCTCTCTCCAAAATTCATAAAAACGCTCTATTGTAAAGGATTTTGGATCATATACATGTGTATATTTAACGTTTTAATTAAAATAACGATTATTATTATGCGAATTAAAAAAGATCCACCTTCTTTAAGAATTAAGAACCTTGTCAAACTTGTTTAAAATGTTTATCGTTACTAAAGCATGCATTCTCGTACCCAGAGTCTAGTAGGGGTACGAGAATGTATAAAGGATCTTATATTTAAATGATTTTACGGCTGTGCGACTGTTTTCATGTCTGCTATAAATGAATATATATTTATATAGGGGCTTTAATAATTTTTCTTTCAGATATGTGGTCCTATATGAGTATGGTGGAATATACGCTGACCTAGATACAGTATGTCTTCGAAATCTAGACCGTGTCCTAAATAAATATTCCTGTGTGTTCACACCAGAGCCATTTGAACACGCTAGCTTATTTTACAATACGGATTTCATGGTTACAAATTCTATAATGTTTTGCGCAGCTAAGCATCCATATATGAAAGAATTAATATATAGGCTGCCAAGTTTTACTGTTTTTTCTGTAGACATCGATTCCACTGGACCTCTTTTACAAACATACCTTCTGACAATTTATCTTCGGGCATTTTATGCTCGTAATCTCACCGTGGAACACGAGGAGGGTATATACGTTCCATCAGACGTTTATTTTCAAAGTGAAGTTGATATAAAACGATCCAATGAATTCAGACTTTTTTGTAACGATTTCGATTCATTGAACAAATATGGAAAACAAGGATGTGCTGTTTTCATGATGCGTGGACTGATTAATCGTAGACAGAATCCATATACTTTTACAAAACATTCTTTCAGTCATATTGCAAGGAGCAAGTTACCTTCTGAGACAATAGAAATAGATAAAGTTGTACCATATGTAAAAGTCTTCTAGAAACGACTAATCTTTTGAATTAGTAAGTGTTTATAATATTGGATAACATCTATAGAACTCTATTTACAAATCAGCAAATACTTGCCTTTGGTACACATAAGATCGATAATATTAATCACGAGAGCTTTCTACATATTGTGACGAGGTCATGTATCAACGCAGTTAACTATGACGATGTCAGGTTTCAACGCAGTAAACAATGACGATGCCAGGTATCTACACATTGAACTTTGTCGATGTCAGGTATCAATGCAGTAAACTATGACGATTTTAGGTTTCAACGCAGTAAACTATGACGATTTTAGGTATCAACGCAGTAAACTATGACGATGTCAGGTATCAACACATTGAACTTCGTCGATGTCAGGTATCAACGCAGTAAACTATGGCGATGTCAGGTATCAGTACAGTAAACTATGACGCTGTCAGGTATCAACACAATGAACTTAGACAATGCGAGGTATTAACACAGTGTTTAATTTTAACGATGCCATTCTGGTTAAAATCTTACCTAAGTCATTGTTATCACCAGGTAGGAAGGTGACCAAGTTTTCAAACGGTGCTTACGCATTAATGACAGTGATGAAATTCACTTGATAATGCAATTGCGCTATGAATAAACGTCTGTCCGGTATAAAGGTTATCCGATATACCGGTTAAAACTGCAAAACAAACTCTGACGGTTTTTAACCGGTTCGCTTTTTTCCTGAACCGGGTTTTGTAATTATGTGTCATATTGCTTTTTTATCAAAATCTGAAATTTAAATGTTTGAATAAATATTAAAATATGTTGATATAAAACTTGAAATAAGTTTTATTATGCTATGATAGGTTAAACATTTAGTCAAATGAGAGATTAGTTCTTCTCGTCAGTCCGTTTCAAATGTTCATTTTCTAACATATAGTCCAATTTACACAAATCATTTAAACATGTATATAAGACATTATTTGCAAAAACATATATGTGAGTAATGTGGATCAAATTACGATATACTCTCCACAGACCCCCTCCTCCTCTGTGCTCCCACCGAAGGACCCTTCTCCCCCTGGACCCCAACATTCCCCGGGAGTCCCTTTCCAAGGGAGAGATCCCTCTCAGATAGGGCAGTACTTGGGACCGACCCCAAGGACCTCCCTTCCCACATTGTCCCACCTAGGAAAGATGCAACTCAACTATGTTTTTATCGTAAAACGGAGTATAAAAGCATATGAAAACAGAACTTTTCCCTTGCTGAGAACTACCCCGGCCTTCTTTTCCAAGCCAGTGGAGCGGGTATTTACTTCGTTAGCGTATAACCCTAAAATTTCTAAAACTCCGTAGAAAACAGAGTCCTAACACCCGGAGAAGCAGATCCCCAGCAATGGGGAGACTTCCCTTCCAAAATGTTTCTCATAGGGAAGTGGGTATTTTACTCCGTAGAAAACGTAGTTAAAACGACGAGAAAAGCATATCCCTATCAAGGAGGAGCCTACCCTACAAAAATTGTCCCAGCAAGGGGACAGTGTATTCATCACTTCAGAGTCGAATTAATTTTTTTTCATAAAATTTTATTCAGTAAATTTACAATAAAATTCAGAATAAACAGCAGTCTTTATATAAATAAAAAATGAATAAAAGTATAGAGCATATCAAAACTAAGCACTAGAGGTTCATAACCAGTCAGTTCCTTAATTTTTCATTTTTATTACTTTTTTAGTATTATCAGTATATAAAGTTTTATTACAGAAACATGTACTTAAAAATCAACTTAACTGAAAAGCAATTTCACTAGCTTTTTAATTAACGAATTATTAATTAACGAATTACTAAAGTTACACGAATAAGTTCTAATTCTAGTAAAATGTCCGGCAATGTGCACGTTCAGGTTTGTCTCAAAACTTCATTTTTTAAGAACTTGGTTAAATACAGTGTATGTATAAGTAAGACAAAGACATAAGTTTTATTTACTGAAAAGATTCCTGAGGAAATGTTTTCACTGATTGATTTGCAGTGTCATCCATTTATAGAGCAACTTGCGTAATTCTAAAATAGAATAATTGACTTAATAATAGTAAGCTTTAGTTCCTTTGATATAATTCACGATTAGATGATTTCAGTCCGAATATTTCTGGATATACAATTATACATTGATTTTAGTGGACAGGTCATTGCGACTTGGAGTGAACGTTAGCTACATTAGCTACCATACTAAATCAGTAAGTCCACAAACTCATTTATCTTGCTCTTGCTTATATCCATAGGTCATAAAAACAACTTAAGAGTTGATATAATTTATACTGTACACTATTATTATACTTCACGCGGCATATGCATTCGGAACACCTCGACCATTCATTGAATGAATAACATTGGAAGGATTCGTGTAGGTCCAATAATAACCAAGCAAAGCACGTAACGGTTATAGCCTTCCGAACGTCAGGAATTATGAAAAAAAGAACTTTAATTATGTGTTTGGACTGACGTTCGGAAGGCTATTTCAAGGTTAGGTTAAATGTTTTCATTTCTTTCTAAATGTCTTATTTGTTGAGTTTTTTTATGTTTTCACAGTCACAACTATTCACTTAATGCATCACTTACAACATATATCAAAATTGTTTGGAATTTATGGATATTTTTATATAATTAGTTACCCCACCCACTTAATAGATTTTTTTTTATTTTCAACAAATGATAAACCCTTAATTTAATATAGTTTAGTTATTGATATTTTTAGTTAAGTTCCAATTTTGTAATTAGATTGTGAGTTCTATTTTGGAGATGGACAGGCAAGCTGGTAAATATTAATTTACTTAGAACTTGGTTTAAAATGTTGATTTTTATATTGATAGCTCTACTTTTGAATTTCTTATCTAATGTGACTGTAATTTTCCTAATCATTTTTGGATTTTGGATTTATTTGTATTTTAGTTACTCAGAAAATAATCGTTTTTACGACTGCAGAGTCATATGCAGATTATGACTTAGTTTTAATATAAGTTATTTTAGACATTGTTAACTTTAGTTGAGACTTTGACATAATTTGGGTATTAATGCAAATATTTGTATACATGTATATTTTTGTCTTTTCTATCTTACTTATTTTTATCTTACTTGCTTTTAAAGTTTTCGCCTTCAAGTTTATTTTCGCTTTATAATCTTACTTTTATTGTCTTAGTTTTCGCTTTAAAGTTTACTTTCGCCTATCTTGTCTTACTTGTTTTGTGAAGTTTTCACTTTTGGTTTCATCATTCAAAAATAAATATAGTAAAAAAACAGGTGTTTTCATTATTTAGACCTTAACTCAGAGTTCCTGAACTCGCATTAAATCCCTGAATTTCTGAACGCTTGCGGTGTGCACGTTCCTTAAGGAGCGGGTACGCATCGAACGTTGCTGAAGTTAGGCATTTGCAGAAAGCAATTCATATTCACATTTTGTCAGAGTATTTGTCTCAATACTCAGCGGGCTGTGACTATCCCGTACAAGTTAGTCACTGGTGTCATCCTGACGAACCGCTAGTTAAAAAGAAGCTAGCACCTATTTGAACTTGAAATTAACCGACATATCGAACAAGGGACCGAGATCCGACAGACAGAGAGAGAGAGAGCGGGGACGGGTCCGCCACAGTAGCATGATTCGCTCACAAGTCCGGACGGTTTAAGATATCATATATTATAAACAGTAATTAAATATTAAGACAACGATTCCTGATGGATAGAGCTTCTTTCAAAATATTGGCGATATTTATGATGTTATTTTTGTCTTGGATTTCATAAGATAAATCAATTTGTCAACAGTAGGCCAGGAACAGTTACGAAAGTATTTAGATCTAATGGGGGAATATCGACTATAACAGAATAGAAAATGGTACTCAGATTCGACTGTAGTTTGGGTACACAATTTACATAACCGTTGGCTACGTTCAATACCAGGTTTCTACCGTTTTTAAATTTCCAATTTGTGATTTCTAAGTCTAAATTTTGAAAGATGAATTCGTAACCTATTGTTAGTAATAATGCTCTAATATTTTTTTCAAATTTAAACTCTGTTTTAAATTTACAGTAATAGTGAAGTTTAGGCATAGCAGACATTTAAGTTCGCCACTCTTGTATAAGTTAATCATTTATTCTATTTTTGATTTCAAGGTACATGTAATAGTTACAGTCTGTATTAAAATTTGATGTATATTAGTTAAACCCAAATGATCAATAATAGACTTAAGGCGCGATGACCATAGTTCATACATAGAATACATTAAAGAATTTCTATTTTTCATGTGTTTTAACCAAACTTTAATTGACCTTAATTTACAAATAACTGATAGGGGATATCTACCTAATTCACCATATACTGCCATATTGGGTGTTGATTGGACACTCCTAGCAATTTATCAAGATCTTTAAAATTGTATATACCTAAGACCTATGATCCGTATGTAAGTATTGGAACTATCATTTTATCAAAAAGAGCAAATTCCATCTTTAAGTCTAATTCAATTTGGTCGAATAAATAAAGTAGATTATGATAAGCTCGCAGTGTTTGTTCGTTCAAAGCTTTAATTGCTGCAGAAAATTTGCCAATGCTGACAAAGTTAACTCCTAGATAGGTAAAACTTTCGACAAGTTCGATTGTTTCATTATTGATGAAGAAAATCTTTACATACAGTTTGTTTACGTTGTTCAAAAAACATACTTTTGTTTTTAATTCATTAATTTTTAGTCCCCATTTCTATGAATATCTATAAATATTATCAATTTGGCATTGTAGGCTATTAGGATCAGTGGTAAACATAACAATATCTTCTGCAAATAGTATCATATATAAAGATAACATATTAAGATCGTTTTCAGTCAGTGAATTAAAATCAAGATGATTGATAATATCATTTATAAATAAAATGAAAAGCAAGGGAGACAATGGGTCGCCTTGCATAAGACCAACTGAAACCGTTTTGATGATAAAAAAATCTGCCATATGCGTATTATTGGACAGTTTAATGCATGATTGTACTGTACATTACTATAAATACATTTTATAACATTTATCAATTTGCAACTGATATTGGATTGTAATAATTTGATTCATAGAGCGTCTCTATTTACAGAGTCAAATGCTCTCTCAATAAAAAAACACAGTACAATTTTGACGTATTACTTAGAACTTTTTGTATAACAGAATGCAGAATGAAAATAGCATCTGAAGTGGATCGACCATCTCTAAAGCCTGAGAGTTATTGAATTTATCATATGATTAACACCATTTGTTAATACGATTTTTCAAAATTAATCGAAAATTTTTGCTCAATAATCACAGATCTATATAAGTATATGTATACATACAGAAAGAGAGGGAGACAAATGTAACTAATACATTACAATTACAATAAGTAGAGAAGAGTTATCTTTCTTGTACTATTGACATTACCAATACTATTAACAATTTTAGTTTGGACTTCCAGTTTACTACAATCATGGTTGAACTACGTGGCTGAGTTACGAAACGCCATTGTAACTCCCTTTATATTCGAACAGACTTACAATAGTGTTAGGTTCAGCCTGAAATGACTCAGATAAACTTACGCAAATACAAGCAGATAGCACTAAAATATTGGAAAATCACATTTCACAAATAGCGAAGGACAGAAGCAAGATCTACATCACGAAACTTTGAATATTCACAAATATAATTATTATGTCTTATAGATTGTTGCAAACTCCATTTCATTAAATACATAAACGAGTATAAACCGTAAAGGATAGGTATGTTCAGGTTCTACTCATTAATTTGACACTATTGTAAAACAAGTTCTAACATGTATAGTGCGTAAATATTGACCCTGACCTGACCTTTCACATTTACATCTAATAATTATCTACACATATCCCGACGAAAGTCAGTACCACGCCTATTCTACGACGAAATTGTTATGATACGTAACTTGTTTACATCGTCTACGTCACGCAATTTGAAATGAGCCGTCCAATCACAGACTGTGAATAATACCGCTGTCAAATGAACGATGTTCACCAAAACTGACCAGCTGTGATTTTTGCACGAGAGGCACGCATTTCAACAAATGCCTGGCAAAACCAATTTTGCATCGATAAAGAAGCATGAAAACCATGCAAGCAGACGACTGGCTGGTCCTATACACATTTCCATTTTTGATCGTACATAAATATTGAAAAATAAGAATTTCCTACAGTATTGAAATCGGAGCACTTATAAGTTTTGTTAAGTATTAGTTGTATCTGAAATCTAGTCAAGTTTACTGTTTTAGTTTATGAGTTTTATTTATTATTTATTTATTACTTATTCGCTATCCTAATATGGAGATACATGTATAAGCCTGATATTTAAAGTATACATGTATACACAATTATCAAAACACCAGTTTTTACTTAAAAACAAACTGTACAAGCTTAGAACAATATTAGTTACTAAACATAACTTACTTACTTACTTACATAATGATTGTGTCATGAATATTATAATGAGAAAAGATCACCTAAACGTGACCCTTGCAAGAAAAGATCTAAATTAGTGAGTAGGCGAGCGGAAAATTATAGATTGTGTTTTAATCAGATAGGTTATTATGTATATATACTCTGCTTTGTTATCTATACTGAGCAAAAATGGAAACTTTACATGGAATTTGAAACAGAATATTTTTACTTTGGTTAAATGCACCATAAAACTACTAACAGCATGCTGATCATTGATCAATTATCCGTCAGTTTTGTTAATTTCATTACTATTCCCCCACAGAGTAATTTGAAATGTGAAGTCAACTAAGGTAGGGGTCAATTTAAAAAAATATCGAAAGTGGTTAAACTTGGACCTTGCGTGATTTTCGGTATTAAATTTGAGATTTAAAAGACAATGTCGACAGAAGCGTGTCAGTAGCGTGTATGACTACCACTGCTGTTGATGCAAACCATTATTCTCCTTCTCATGGAGTTGACGTAATGTCTAATGACGTCATTCGGAATTGCCTGCCAATTTAACAGCAAAGCCTGTCTCAGGTCATGAATGTTGTTGAGTTGGTGATTGTTTCGTGCACTGCGCCCGAGTTCATCCCATATGTGCTCAATGGGGTTAAGATCCGGGGAGAGTGCTGGCCAGGGTAAGACGTTCACATTATTGTTTGCCAAGAAAGCTGTGGTTATTCGGGCTGTATGGGGTCTAGCATTATCATGTTGAAAGATTGCCTGAGGTCCATGGTTCTGCGTAAATGGGAGCAAATGATTGCGGAGAATATCGATATAGCCTTGCGCATTGACATGTCCCTGAACAACCACAAGTTCTGTCTTTTCCTCCCAAGACCATGACGCTGCCGCCACCGAACCTGTCCGCTTCCCTGACGCAGCATTGGGCAAATCTTTCATTTTTGCGATGTAAATTCTCATCCTACCTTCTGCAAAGCTAACCATGAAGCGTGACTCATCTAAGAAAATCACATTGTTTCATTTGGCTCGCCTCCAAAGGCGATGCCGTCTACACCAGGCCAGTCTTTGAGTCCTATGACGTGCCGTTAGAAACGGTCCAGTGTAAGGTCTGCGAGTCCGAAGTGGAAAGTGTGATTTCCTCAGACGGTTTCGGATAGTCTGAGCAGAGACCCCTAGCTGCCGAGCAGTTACTGTAGCTGGCAAAAAACGATTACGTTAGTGAGCTTACGTAATCGCGCTGTCGTCTCTACGTGACGTCGCACGCTCTTACTCTTTGTACTTCTATTCTTTATTCTTTATTCTTGTTAAAGTTAGGTGTATGTATACTGTAGGAATTAAATTACGGTTGATAACCAATTATTTAATATTAGTATTGTATAAGTGCTATGTCTTAATACTTGTAAATATAGCAGTGTCACGTTAACTATTATTTTCCATAAATGCTTACATTTATGTCAATTTGCATTTGTAAAATATATTGTTTAGATTAATTTGTATATGTGCTAGTTCCTATAACAAAACATAAAATATTGGTGCTACTTAACTGTTTATTAAATTATAAGAACAAAACGATGCCCTAGCATATGAGAGAGAAATGAGAATTGTTCCATGTTATTTTAGTTCCAAGTTGTTTCATACTTAGGAAAGCTAGTTGGTTTTGTCTTTTAATAAGGTGCCGCTTAGCAACTCAAATGAAGAAGGACACCTATTGAATGCATTTTAATTATGCGCATAATTCATTTTGTACTAGTTGAATGGCCTGACTCTTCACTATTTTGAGCCTAGGACTCAGTGCAGTACCTACTATGGGGCTTATCTCAGAAAGTCTTGCTTTCCAGACTGAGAGATTTTGTTAAATTACATCTCCTCATGGTTTCTTGATTATGAATTATCTTGTTTCTAATTTCACGCATTAAAGGTTACATTAACCTCTTATATTTCATTTTCAGATTAATTGTCTACAAGTACTATGGAATCTGTTTACTTACTCGATGGTATTGATAAGGAAGTAGAAGATTTTCAGGAGAAAGAAAGTCAAAGGTCAATGTGGCCTAATTGTCCAACCAGATGTCCTGTACAAAATTGTGGTGAAGAAATGTATAGTTCTTTTTCATCTTTCCAAAGACATTGAGACAACAAGCATCAGGCCAAGAAGACATCAGCAAGGAAGGGGAATATTGTGGGCCACCAAAAAGCAATCAACAAGATGTCGTTTTCAATTTACACTAGTCAGGAGCCTAACAAGAAGATATTGATCTTGGAACAACACCAGCATACAAGTTTGATCATCGACGCCGTATGACTTCCAAGAGGCAA
Source organism: Mactra quadrangularis (assembly GCA_025267735.1). Lineage (NCBI taxonomy): Eukaryota > Metazoa > Mollusca > Bivalvia > Venerida > Mactridae > Mactra > Mactra quadrangularis. The sequence goes on along the minus strand of CM046303.1, from coordinate 56,832,662 downwards.
CGCTTGCAAGTGACCGATGACATTTTGGTGCGTGGAGGTCAGGTTTGCAGGGATCAAGTGGCTGAATTTGATGACCATGGTAAAATGAAAGTTATGTTCAAACGTTCAAAAGTGGACCAGTGATGTATGGTGTACTAGGTAGTACATCATCTTGATTGTTATTTTGTGAATTATCATAAGATTCTTGGATAAAATGATCTGTGGAATTGTCCACAACTTGCTCACGGAAAGTGGATTCCAGCTGACTATCAGACTGGTCAAAAGAATGACCATTTACTAGCTTCGACTCAGAATCTTGATTCAGTGAGTCAATCCCATTGTACGGTTTAAGATGGTCTATTAAATATGTAACATCTGTATACTTTTTAAGGACTTTGTATGGACCAGTCCAACCTAATCCAAATTAAGTGTTTGCTTGAGGTGGGTACCATCGCCAAACTAAAGTATTTTCTGAATATTGTTTAGGCTTTAGGTCCTTTTCATAGGCATTCTTTTGCATGGAAGCACCAACCTTAAGATTTTAAAATGCTGACTCAAAAGATAATTCCATGAACTGTTTTAACCTTTCAACATATTGAGATGGACACATGTTATTTTCAGTTAACAAACAGTCACCTAACATGACATCTATAGGATAAGTTATCTCCCTTCCCAACATTAACTTATTTGGGCTATAATTAATACTTAAGTGGCAAGTAGAACGGTATGCCATCATGACAAAAGGTAAATGGTCATCCCAATCATTGTGGTTCTCATTGACAAACATAGCATATTTAAACGTTCTATCATGCCATCAGACTTGGGGTTATAAGGCGTGGTTCGAGTTTTCTGAATATCAAATAATTTGCACATGTGTTTGAACAGATTTGATTCAAATTCTCTCCCTTGGTCAGTATGAATAGAGGGAGGTACCCCAAATCTGCATATAAATTCAGTAACAAGCTTGTCTGCGACTGTACGGGCAGTATGATCTTTCAATGCGTAAGCCTCAGAATTCTTGGTGAAGTAGTCTCCAACAACCGTTATATATTGGTTTTCATTGGAAGTAATGGGTAATGGCCCAATAATATCTATGGCTATTCTATCCATTGGTTTGGTCGACAAGTCTTGCTGTAATTGAGATTTACCGACACCAGGACCAGGTTTCCTACGTGCACAGGGTGTACAATTTTTGCACCAGGTCTGGATATCGGATGACATTCTAGGCCAATAAAACCTCTGTTGGACTATTTTTGAGGCACGATCCTTTCCTAAATGAGCAGCAATAGGACTACAATGTAGTTGTTTTAAGATTTCGGATCTGATCACCGTGGGAGCAACTAACTTATTCTCAGAAAAAGCTTGAGAACTATTCTCCTTGGCCAAGAATAGGACACCATTAATGACATTCAAGGATTCCCATAGACTCCATAAAGTTCTTAAGTCAGAATTTGGCAAATTTACTTCATCTCTAGATGGTTTAAATTGAAAACGATCTTTTAAATCCTGAAATTTTGATATGACAGGATCATTTAGTTGTTTGGTGCAGATATCATGCATTGTCCATGTATTAACCCTGAATCCAATTAGAGAATTCATTATCAATCATAGAAGTGGTAAACTGGTTATTGTCAATTGGACACATAGGCAAAGTTTGGTTGCCTTTTCTGTATCACTATGGTCTGTACCAGTATATGGGCCATTGCAAGTGCAGTCAGGACAATCAGTCCTTTTACACGGGCGTTTACGGTATGGTAGGCGAGACAATGCATCCGCGTTGCCATGGAGATTGCCTTTTCGATACTCAATTTTGAAATCATATGTTTCTAAGGTTGCTAACCACCTTGCTAGCATACCCTCAGGATCTTTAAAGTTTCGCAACCATATTAAGAATGCATGATCAGTCCTTACTAGAAAGTGTCGTCCCCATAAATAATGTCTAAAATGTTTAATGAAGGAATCAACAGCCAATAATTCAATGAAAGTAGTGCAATATTTTTGCTGGCATTTATTCAATGATTTACTCGCATAGGCAATGACGCGTTCCTCGCCATTTTGAACTTGAGATAAGACAGCGCCTATTCCCATATTACAACCATCTGTATCGAGAATGAATTTGCCGTCTCTTTCTGGCAAACAAAGAATTGGGGCAGATACTAATGTATGTTTTAGTCTCTCAAAACTGAACTGACAATTTTCATCCCATATAAATTTCTTGTTCTTATGAGCGAGTTGTGTCAAGGGATATGCCTTTGTTGCAAAGTCAACAATGTACTTCCTGTAATAATTCAAAAGGCCAAGAAAACTTTTGAGATCTGACTTATTCTGTGGAATAGGCCAATCTTGAACAGCCTTTATTTTATTTTTAGAACAGCTAATGCCCTTTTCAGAAACAGTGTGACCCAAATATTCAACTTCTTTCTTAAAAAGATGACACTTTTTAGGCTTAAGTGTTAAATTTGCATTTCTGAAGCGATCAAAAAGTGCCTTCAAATTTTCTAAGGTGTTTTCAAAGCCTAAAGGATCTGTCAAAAAATATTATGTCAGTACTTTTGCCATCAAATTTGTCTGGTTCCTTGTGTTTATGCGTCTTATTAAGGGATGAGTTAGTATATTGGTCATACTGTGGCATATAATTCTGTGGAGCAGTGTGACTTGGATTGTTTGTAACAGGTGACTGCATTACGGAATAGGGTGAAGCGCCCTTAATTTGGGGGTGATTCTGAGAAGTAAGTGGATATTCACTTTTAGTTACACCCTGTACGAGAATGTTAGGCGAATGCTTAAATGTATAAGGTGAAACACCCTTTATTTGCGTGTTATTGTGCAAATCAGGTTGATATTCACTTTTGGTCACACCCTGTACCTGAAGGTAAGGTGGATACTGTAATGAATAGGGTGAAACACCCTGTATATGGTATTGAGATTGGTTATGTGTGTTGGGTATACAGTACTAAGAACCGTGATTAGTAGGTTTTGTATAAAATTGATCTACTAGTAATTGGTTATCATTATTATATGCTGCTGCATTTTGCATATCACAATATGAATCAGGAATTTCAATCTTGACATCATTTGTTGGAAATGTACAGAATGGTAAAGAACTTGCGACATTATGTGTCTGATAGTAAGGCTGATTTTCTGTAGGTTGATCAAGCACGCCTTTAGCTATGTTGGGATCCGTATCAAATGAAATTAAATCACCTGTATAATTCATTTTTAATAGATTTAAAACTTAATAAATCCAATATTGTTTTCTTATCTAAGGTTAAACTAAAACTTCCTAATTAAATTGTTTTTAACTTTTAATATTTATTAGAGTTAAATGACAAATTCTAATACATTAAGTTTCACTTTACATGTATTAACTTAAATTATATACTTTTAAGGCACCCTGTACAATCAAAGTTTAAATACACAATTGGTTGTATAAACAATGTAAGATTCAATAATTTAATTGTGAAGTATACAGCACAAATTTTTAATACACTTGTTTTACCCCATTAGACTGTGTAAAGTTAAATGTAAAGTTAAATCATTTATACCTAGTGGAAGTTGAATTTACTTGTGTGAATCATTTAAACTCTAAACTTTATATATAATCTTGGTCACATATATTGTAAACCTAGAGTGCGATCTATATATATATTTACATATTAAAAATATAAAACAAACTGTGTCTGCATCAATTCATCAATTTTTGCAATAAAGATAAAAGAAAATGTAAAACAAAATACGAGTGTCAAGAAAATTTTAGACCCCAGTGTATATTTATCCATTGGCTTCCAAATCTGTTTACATGGACAATAATGCCAGACCGCTAATAGGCCATGCTGTATCACAGTTTTTTGCAACAGAATGCCATCACCATAGTTCCCTAGCCTGGTATGGGCTAGATTTGAATCCACTGTAAGATGTGTGGGACCTCCTGGGCCACAAAATACTTTATTTAGACCCACCTATGGTCAACCTAGAACAAGCTCTGCCCCAAGAATGGCAAAATTAACCTCAAAATAATATTGGACGCCTTTCTGATAATATTAGGATAGAGTTAGAGGCTGTCATCCGGGCACGTGGTGTTTACACATGGTAATAAAAAATTGGCTACATGTCATTTTAGGGTTCGTGCTCATGATCATTTACCAAAAATATCTACTAGTTTATGTTTTGATAGGGGTTCCACACCATACTCAAAAACATTTACATTTTTGGTAAAAAACCTACACATATGCTTATGCTTCAAAAATTTGGTTAAGAAAAAACTTAACTCATAGATTTATTGGTTTATGATAATTAAGTTAGTATAACTACTGATCAAGTTACTATTTTTTGGCTCAATTTTGTGTAATCTTATGACAGTGTTTTCAATTACAACTTATTTCGAGGTGTATATATTGCATATCATAGGTGGATCCAGGATTTCCAGTTACGGGGGGCAGAAAATGAACAAGCAGACTGGGGTCTAGGGACCGTATTCAGTGACACACTATGGGTCCTGGGCAAAGCCTTGACCAGGGGTTCAGAGTTGCTGTGACCCCTAAAGCTCATTTTTAAGGGATTCAGGCACATTTACAGAAACTAAACTATCCTTTCCTGGGGTATATGATAAAAGTATCTAGATATATATCATATAATTTTAACAGCTGTTGGATAATGTTAAAATCTTACAAATACTTAGAAGGAATTAACCTTGAATCATTATCTACTAACAAATCTAACCAATCGACAATCTGAATTTGTACCACGTGACCGTCCAATATATTCCCCTATTGGATCCAAAAGATATATTATTTTTCTATTGGACAGTTGGGTACATGTGCACTAAACAATGCTAGTCTGGTTTCCGATTTTAATCTTCAACGATCGAATGATGATGCTTATTTCAAAGAATACGAGAGATATATAATTATAAAAATGTTATTATTCATTTTACTATACAATACGGAATATATTTGGACTCGATCACAGCTTGAAAAGTCATATTGGACTCGCCTATCGGCTTGTCCAATATGACTTTCCAAGCTGTGTACTCGTCCAAATATATTTCCGTATTGTACAGTAAAATGTATAATAACCTATAATTATTATTGTACATTATGTCATTGTATTAGAGTAGTTCCAATCTTGTTATTAATTGCACGGACATTTTTGACATTTATATTTATATATTTTCCTATAAATATCATATTTTATGATAGAAAAAAAACTTTGCTTGGGCAATTTAGGGGGGCATACGCCGGGCCGCCCCCCTTGGATCCGCTTATGCATATTATGAAAAAAATGTTGCTTGTTTTAGTAACACATATTTTGTAGCTTGAATAGGACATACATGGCTAGACACGGTTAATTTTTTGCCATCGTAATCCTCAAGCAAAATTTGAATATAACTACGTATGCATGCATAAGATTATGTTCACATGGTAATGTATTAAATGCTCATACAAAAGCCACTTAAATAAATAAATACTACTATGGTATAGTCCTATTTGATTACCCTGTCGCTCATGCATAATTTCACGGTGTGTACACACTTTAAAATAAACACCCTATTTATAGTTCGTTAACTAGATTAAGATTGTGTACATACCATTAAATTATATTCATTTGTGACAGGTTAATTAAATAGGTTTATATAAAAGTTTAAAGGGGCATTTATGTTTGTATATGCCAGATATTGCGAAATACAATGTTCCCCGACTTATTGCTTTGAGAATATTTTTTATTAAAAATTATGTCTACTTGTGTAAAACTGATTTTAATTTCATATAGAAATTCCATATATATTGATGTTGCCATTTCCTTTCAACATGAAAGAAACCAGCATCAACCATTTTTACCACCTGTAACGAATGTTAAAAACGTGTTGTCTGATTTAATCAACATTTTTTTGGATTGTGTTGATGTATTGTCCGTTTTTTCTCAACTGTCAAAGCTTGAATAATTTCACGGTGACTGAATGCATTGTTTTTGTACTGGCGGCCAAGTTTTTTATTAAAAATATCTTGACTAAAACTTATAATACGGCATAAGAAGCTTTACTCGATCATAATACACACTTTCGGAAACTCATGGGTGTATTACAACAAGAATTTTAACAAAAGCATTCACCGTGAAATTACTCATGTTTTGACAGTTGAGAAAAAACCAACAATCTGTACATTGCTGAAATTTTTTGGGGGGCCGCCAGGCTTGCTCAATTGGTTGGCTACTAGTCTACTGATCGAGAGGTTGTTGGTTCGATTCCCTGGTGGGGCACACTTGCGTGGAGCTTGGTCATGAAACAATTTTACGGCCAGTCTTCCTCCTACCACCTATTCTTGATCATGTAGGACAGTTGTCAGTCACTGGTATCTAGTTATGTAGCAAGATAATCACTTAATTAACTAGTTAATTATGTAGTTTACATTGGCGGATCTAGCAGAGGTGTCAGGGGGTTCTGGACCCCTGGAATTACCAAATTGTACCTGTCCATTAGTGTATTTTTTTTACTGTAAGTCATTCTTAAATAGCATGAAGCAATTTTTCTCGGGGCTTAACATAGATTTAATGGTTATGTAGCTTTTATCATTAATATGTTGCATTATTCTGCAAAATGTGTATAATGTGGTTTTGGTTCGAAAGTTTGGACCCCCCTAGGAAAGTTCGGACCCCCCCCTAGAAAAAAATCCTGGATCCGCCCCTGGTTTATATCTAGTTATGTAACTAATTGACCACTTAATTAACTTTTTAGTTAGGTGGTTATCCGGCGAAGAAATATGCCTCTACAGAAATGAAGCTGTGTATTTTCATCTTGATACAGCCGCCTGTGGTACTCTTTGGTAAAGAAGTACACCTAAAAAATAAGTTGAATTGATATCAAATACACTTGAAACTTAATATTAACTTGAATCAATGCGCAAAACGGAAAAAAAATGAAGTAAGTAATATGAAACCTAGACATAACTATATACAAGGTAACATGTTGAGAACTGCTTCACCGTTTCGTGCATTTATCGAGGAGGTTTTTATATAAATAAAGTCTGTGATTTTTTGTGTTAATTAGTTAAACATTATTTACTTTTGCAATGGGTTGCAAATTAAAAACTCGCTTTAGTTATTTTATTATAAAATTGTTAAGTGTTGTAGCTTTTTGTTGCTTAGGTATTATTTTCTTGACAAGAAATCACACACAAAAAAATGGCGAATCGTTGCCGAGAGAAATACGAATAGGAGGAACTGCTGAAGTTAATTTTTCGAAATATATCCCAGCTGGTGTGGAAGCGAATGAGGACTTTCCTGTAAATGATGAAAATACGTATAGAAATAATAACAGAATTCCAAAAATTATTCATCAAACATGGTCAACATCTGCTATTCGATCAGTACTTGTGGATAACGTACTTTCATTTACCAAATTTAATCCAGATTATGAGTATTATTTCTGGACGGACAAAGGAGGGCGAGATCTTTTAGCAGAAAAACATAAATATTTGTTACAATCTTTTGATGAGTACAAGGAACCTACAAGAAAATCAGACATGCTTAGGTAATACACCCTTTCCTTTCATGACTTTAATGGAAATGTGACGCTATTGAACGAAAATATAAACACTGATTCTTTAAGACTTGTTGAAAATAAGTCAAATGTCAGTTACCTGCATGGGGCAATGTATTGGCGCCGTAAAATGGTGAAACAAAAGTTTAGAGTCATTTCACTTTGTAGACATACTAAATAGCTTTTATCAAACATTTGATAACTGTTTGTTATGAAATGCATTGTACATGTAGTTTCGCTTTACTTTTAAATAGTTCTATTTAAAGTTTAAACTACTTTTATTTTCTTTTTGGGTTAAAGCCGTGTCAACACAATTTTTGGTCATTTTACGGCGTCCAGCGCACCTAACATAGCTTTCCTGGACCCTTGTCTATAACCAATACTCACCTACCCTTCCACAAGACAGGAAACGTCTCTATATAATCTAATCAATGGAAGAAAATTGGCATTATTGTCAAATTTTCATAGAAGGGTATAACCTCCCCGTGTGGGATTCGAACCCGTACCCCCTTCGGGCCACGAGATTCTTAATCCCGGCGTGCTACCAACTGCGCTATCGACCCGTGTTTTAAACTACTAAAGTAGCTTAAAATTGTTTAAGAAAAGAATTACATTGATCATGATTTCGGAGGCATTGGGATATCAGATGCTGAACCTAATAATCGTGACGCATTCAATGTGTTTTTGACTTACCACTAACTGTACTAAAAGTAATACTAGTCCGGCCAATACCAAGGATGACCTTGCACGAAAGGATGTAGAAAATGTTATTCAATTTATTGGTAGACATTGTCTTACTGGTTCCAAATCCGGTTGATGCCACTTTGTCATCCTTGGGCAACTCCCAGAATCCAAGATGGCGACCAAGATGGCGGCTAGAGGCTAAATAATACATGCAAAATGTATTTTTACACATTATGTTCTTAAAATGAAGGACAAAAGTGATTTTAACATCTGCGGATCCAGTTGGCTAAATTTTGTTATTCATATACAAATCTTTAAATTCAAAATGGCGGTCTCAATGGCGGATAAACGGAAATTAGCCCAGTATATAAAGAGCAAACTGGCAGAAAGAGACTGAGTGGTGTAGAAATTTATTTACTTAAAGAATAGTTATGTAATTAAAGAAACCGATTGATTTAACTAAGTTTTAAGTTATAATAAACAATTATAAATCCAAACTGGCGGCTTAAAAAACGGATATGATCTTATAGTTCAGTGCATATAATATACATACATGGACGGAAACAAACACGTGTGGGTTTAAGTTTCAATGTTGTTGTTTTTTTGCTTTTGAATCTTTCTCCAGTTCGTAAAACTAGTTAATCCCACCTGATTATCTATTAGCAACTTAAGATTCAAGGGGGAGTCCAAGATTACGGTTACGAAGCAAATTCAACCAGTTCTATTTTTTAGCAATAATGTGATGTAAATAATGAAGTGTTTTCATAATGGCCTTGTTATTTGGTTATAATATAGTGAACGCTATATCAGCCCTGAGTTTGAAGTCCAATATCATACAGTTTATTAATAATGTTACTTATATACTGAATTTAATGAAATGAAATTTTGATAAATAATTGGAATGGCTAACTAATTTATTTTCAAAATGTAAGCCATTTAAATAAAGAAAAACGGGAAAATAAAATTGGATTATTATACAGTTAACAGTAGACAATTTATTATAAATAATCTGAAACATATAAATAGCAAAAAAGCATGTGCCAAAAAATGTGGTAAAAACTGATTAAGCTCTATTATTATCATTAAACAAACTATTTTACAGTCTGACTTGACTTAACTAGACTTAATTAGAATATGTGCTTAAATGTTCAAGCTTGGTTCAGTTTAATATTACATAACGATAGCACAATTTCTCTGGTCGTTTTTGGAACGATGTCTTAACATCGTTCCAGAGTTAACAAACCGTAATTTCGGCTCCAAGCATTGAATCTAAGCAAAAAACCCGATCCACTCCGCATATAATTACTGCAAAATTTGATTCGGATGTTTCCGGTAAGTATATTATCCTGATAATCGCTTGCTACTTATTTCCATAGATTTGATTTTTCATCCGGCAATAGAGCAACATGGTACGGTTTACTACTGGTATGACTAAAACACGCAATAGAGAATTAGGGGCAAAATGGACGAAATGCAGTCAGTAGCGAATAGAGCAACATGATACGGTTTACTGCGGGTATGACTAAAACACGCAATAGAGAATTAGGGGCAAAATGGACGAAAGCAGTCAGTAGCGAAATGAAGTTTTAATTGTTAAATAACTTTTTTGGGCGTTAATATATTATCTGCAATAAAACAACAGAATATGACTCAAACACGCAATAGAGAATTCTGCGCAAATGGACGAAATGGAACAGACATTGGCGAATCGGAGATTTAACTGTATAAATCCAGTGTTCAATCTAAAGCGCACCATTGTGCAAATGCACCCTTATGTACGCAAATGACATAGTGTCAAACGTCTATTGGGACCGTCGGGCACACTCGACGAAAATATGGCTATTTGCCTATATCAGACCAGGGACTTTATGTTCGTGTCTCTAATCGATCAGGCTTTTGACGACTTTTCGTTTATTCTGTGCCCGTCCGTCTCTTTAAACCCATTTCGTTAAATAGTTCTAGAAAGAAGAAGAAATAGTTCTAGTCGTATTAGAGACAAACATAATTAAATTTCACATTGTTTGAGCGACTGTACAAATATTGATGACAAAAATGTTGTTCATTTGACATCGAGTACTGTACATATGCAATAATTTCAAAATCGATGGTTTTCCAATCGATGGAATGGCAGTAAACGACCACAGCGATTGACTAGTTTACAAAATAATGTAAACGATAGATTCGATAGTAAAGTTCCAAAGATTACGCGATGCAGACTGCAGGTGTCCGATTAATTTAAGAAGATAAGTTCTCTCGCATACAATTCACAGGCTGCCGTCACAAAACAGTCCTCCACCCCTAAAAATCTTTTTTATACACACACATATTTATAGTAAAGGTATGCAACTGGTCAACTCAGAAACCAAGAAAAAATGACCGATCTTATTCAACGGGCTCTTGTGTTTTTATTTCTGGGTCGATTTTCAAAAACTTGGTCTTATTTATCAAACAAATGCTTAATTTGTCGATTGCATATAAAAGCTTATTAATGAAAAGCAAATGAAGAAAGTTATCTGACGTTAAACAGGAAAAAAAACGTTTAATCGTACCCTATCTGATCTACCAAAAACCCGTTTCCTTCCCAAACGTAACACATAAATGTGCACGTGGAACTCCGATAAAATGAACTAAAAACAGAGAAAATAATACTTAAAGTCACTAGCCTCTCTCACAGTGGTCTAAGACAAATCATTTGATCACTATCATAAATTTCTTTGACTTGTCGTGAGTTTTTTCCGTAAAACGGCATGAGTTCGGTTTTAGCCTAGACTTCTTTCTCAAAATGGAACAATTGTTGCAATGACATAATCATAAAGTGTCTAGTTAACATGTGCATACTTTAAGTCAATTAAGATATCAAAATGAAAATAGATGTGCTAATTCATTGATGGTACGTCTTCTTAACTTTGAAGGAACGTTACTATGGACTTATGTTATAGCAGTTCTGCCTCTTTTATATTTATATGAATTGGTTTATTATTCTTTGACTGATTTATTTGTTTGATAAAGTAAGATAAACCTTGCAATTAGCAAATTACTCGAAAAATCTAGTTCTATCCTTGGACTGCTCTTGTTAAATTCTATTAATTGATACTTCTTACATTATTTTATAGATAATATTGCTGCACAAGTTTGATTTTTTACATAATTATAATTTATATTTATTAAATCAGTTCAGGACATCGTTCCTCCAGCACTCCAGTGCTTTGATTGTATGTTGATAACAACATGTTCAAGTGACGACACAAATTACTGTTTACGTAGTATTTTGCACTCAACTCAATTGTTATAGTGTTGCAAAATAGATATTCCAAAATGAGTATCAGCACACCAATGTAGTCAGATATTTTTGGTACTCAGCGAATTGCAGCAACAGTTAAAATTTGTTGTACAATTTTATTGTCTGTGCTTCTCGTATCAAGTATTAAAGGTTAATGCGATTAAACATATACGTAATGTTACCGAAAACATGAAGAATCACCATAACTTGCAATGCATCGTCTAAAATGTTTGGAATGGAACATATTTGAATATTGCGAACGAGATCGACAAGTTATCTCAGCGTAACATTCTTCTTTGGGGGAGTCTTTGCAGTTGGTAGTGAATATATTTCAAATGTGTTTAATTAGCAGGCCTGTTTAAACTTTTGACACTGATGCATCAGATATGTTATGTGTTCTTTCAAGATATTTAGACTTAAGTGAAACAAGACACTTCTAAATTTTCTACTTTGTCATATTTTTGTAATTGATGAATCCCTTAAAGCCACCATCTTGCACAGGGTAACACTATTTGCTAAATCATGAGCACACAAATTGTGAGTCCTGTGCACAAATTATTTTTGAAAAAAATACCTTGTTTATCGTTCGATTAAAATTTTGTGCGAAAGATTAAACGCTAGGAACGAAGCTGGGGAATTTTTGGGAAAAGAAAAAAGTGGTTGTTTTATGCGCCGCGTGATGTCATTCAAATATTCGTCAGGCAAGAGATATCGGCGAAGAGCATGTGCTTGTTTATTTTATTAGTTATTGTTGTGACACCCAAGTCTGTAGCACAGTTGGTAGAGCACCGGTATTTCGAATCTAGTGTCTCGAAGGTATAAGGGTTCGAATCCCACCCGGTGAGGTTATACCTTTCCTTGAAAATTTGACAATTATGTCAATTTTCCTCCATTAATAAGGTATATGGAGAAGTTGCCAACCTTGTTGAAGGGTAGTTGAGTACTGGTTATAGGCAAGGGACTAGGAAAGCTAGGCTAGGTGCGCTGGACGCCGTAATGTAAATAAACAAGGACAAAAGGATGAGTTGCTGTCACATATGTTTCATACAAAATCTAATTTCTTATAGCTAATAGCATTTATAAGTGTCACTCTGGTCAGTTAATAATTAAAATTGTTTTTTGCATTCAAAATAATTTTACTACTTAAAGAAATTTGATCGTTATAACCAAGCCTAGAGTTATTAATCGTAAAAACCGTGTGGTAATATAATATCAAAATAGAGTTTGTTTAAAATTCATTCTTTCAAAAGATATCATACGTCTGTGATTTAATTGAATAACCCTCAATATCACGTGGTCTTTATTTGCCTTTTATTTGAATAAGTTTGTTATCTTAGCGTTTATTGAGCGATTATTTCAAAAATTTACTTCCGTGTTGCTTTTCATTCAATTGAAATTATATAATCATGAACGCATAGTCCCATACTTCGTCTGGCGAGTATGCAAATTGAATTCCATTTAATTGAAATTATATAATCACGATTGCATAGTCCCATACTTCGTCTGGCGAGTATGCTAATTTGTTCTGTATAAGTTTTATAAAACCGCAATACACATTGCGAGTAATTGTATAGATCATGTTAACTTTTTAATGAATAATGTTGACAATAATGCTAGAATGCAGGCACGAGTGCATTGCAAGTGAAACAAGACACTTCTAAATTTTCTACTTTGTCATATTTTTGTAATTGTGTATACGCTTATAGAATTGACATTTGATTTCTCTCTATCCTTGTAAATAACAAAACAAATTATACAACAAACTTTGATGGAAATGTGCGTTTGATATTTCTACTTTTTGATCAATGGATAGAGTATTTACAATGAAATAAAGAACACCCATGATCCAGTTGTTATACCGATATCAAGATCGAACTTGAAATCCTATTGCAGTTTCCCTTAATTACTATCAAAATGTGTTACAATGTCAACAGAATTTCTTTCAATTGCTTTGGCATTAATGTACTCTTAGAATACCTTGAAAGATAATTGAACTTGCACACAATACTTTCAATATCATTTGTCTTTTTCTTTGTTTATAACCTTCTTTTAGTACATATTGATTATTATTGAAGCGGCAAACATATATGGAAAAGTGGTCGTTATTCTAAGTATATTAAAATTTCGTATCACAACTTATGTTGTTCAATGAATTAAATATTATCAGAATAGTGTCTCTAAATTGCCATCTTAGAAACAATTTGCTTCTAGAGTCAACTGACAAGCTAGTATCAATTATTTAATATTCGCAAGACCAAGAGATATAAAAACCTAAACATGTCGCTGTATACTCATTATAGCTCGTTTAGGATAATTTGAGACAAACGACTCAGTTTGTTTACATATTTGGGACTCGGGTATTACATAAAACAGGGAGGTCAGCTGATTTTGTGTAATGAAAGTATTAAACATGTCTTAATGCGTGGAACGTGTGTTCTCGTACTAAATTTAATACATCAAAAACACACTGATAATAGTCGATAATTACGTGTTCTAAACTTAAATCCACCTGTGTATAAAAATGGTATCGTTGTATTTTGTCTCAAGTTATCCTAAACGAGCTATAGTGTGGAGTCATGTCTATTTATGTGACTTAATTTTCCAGCTCTTATCATTCATTTTGACCACCACCTTGAATTCTTGAAGTTATCCAAGAATACCAGTATGGCATTAATCGGTTGCATAATAAATATGGATTAACGACAAAAAAATGCATTGAAATTATTTGGTATACCCCACTCTTTGACTTAACTCATTGAAGTTGATATATACCCGACAGCTAGTTATTGACGCCATTCTAGCCGCCATCTTGGATTTTGGGAATTGACCAATGATGCCAGTGTGGCATCAACCAGTTATATAAACTCAGGTATAACTACAAAAATGCATTATTTTTTTATATGCCTCTGTGTACGATTTGGCTCATTGTGGTTGACATACATGACAAATGTGACCTTTATACGCCATTTTGTCCGCCATCTTGGATTGGAGAATAAACGAAGGGTACCAAAATGCATGAAATAATATTGCAGATTATGTTAGACTAATTTTAGCTCTCTCAATGACCGGACTGTGATAAAGATGGATTTATTATAGATTCATCAGTTCTCATCCGCCATTTTGTCCGCCATCTTGAATTTTGGGAGTTGACCAAGAGTGCCAAATTGGCATCATCCAGTTTCGGAAACTACAGTGTCTTAGCTTCAAGAAAATCAAAAGCATTTTCTACATCATTCCATGCAGAGTTCAGTCGATTTTTGTAGTTTATATACCTGACTATACTGTTCCAAAACAACTTTCATTGGAATTTAAGGTACCTGAACACTTTCCTCCCAAAAAGTGCACAGAATATCAAAATGCTTGAAAAGTAATAAGATTTTTCCGTTAGTATTTATCATCCTTGAGTTAACGTTAACGTCGAAATTCGTGACCAAATTGACTAAAAATGAAAACTTTAAAAGTTATTTTTGACGTTTCCGACCGTTAGACATATCAATTTTATTTCAAAATATCATTTCTTTTTCATTTACAGTCAAAATATCAAATAAAATGATACCCTTACCGAACTCGTTTTTAAGCTATAGGCTAAAATGTGACGTTTTTTTTATGAAAATTTCATACGTCAATTTTCGCGTGTTTTAGACAAAATAGGGCCTGATAGGAAAACTACTCGACGTTTTTATAAAGGTGTGTGTTCTGTGGATTGTGTAAAGCATTATCATAGTAATTATGTAACATATATGCGAACAGTATTTAAAATACGGTAAATATTAACGAATTTAGCACTCTAAGCGGCAAAATGCACGTGCACAACGTACAGCCCCTATAAGTATAGTATATGACGTCATGACGTCGAAATAATGACGTTACGCTAAAATTCAGTATTCATAAAACAAGCCTTCAAAATTTCATTTAAATCGGCTAACTTTCACTTTTTGAGGAGGAAAGTGTTCTTAAAAACGAAATTCTATTGTCTTCAAACTGTTGGTGGGCAAAGTCCAACGTACAAGTATGTTGGTGTCTGTTTTAAAAGTTTGGAAATAAAAAGATTGCTAAGTCGTAAAAAGCAGGGAAAAGGTTAAACTTATGTAACCGGGTGATCTTGAGTAAAGTGGTCCACATTGGTTAATAAGTAGAATAACTATATGGTTCTGTTCAATAATCTATTTCTGGAGTATAATTTCTTCAATCATATAATATACAATTCTCCAAATAATACTCTTTTCTACATAATGAACAACTATTCCTTCTATTTCTATCTGTTAGTACAATTCTATTACTTCTGTTATCACTCTGTAATGAACAATATACGTAGTATAAGTATCAATAGTCTATGCGAGTCTCTAAGTCTCTTTATATTACTATAAAATATATAGATAAGTATATATTTAGATTCTAATATCAAATGGCTAGTCTTATGGGTTGATTATTTGTGGGAATAACTTAGTAATAATTTGTGTGTCATTCACCCACTTTGGACCACAAAAACGCGACAGCTGGAAATGAATATCTTACGCACGAACACAGTTAGTGAATAGACTGAAAGAACCGAGTAACATCATGCTGATGTGCATACTGCCGAAATCTGTTGCTAAACGTAAAAGAACACACATTAGATAAATTGAGCCCGGTATGCCGTGGTGTTGCATTTTTACCCTAGCTGAGCTACGCGGAAAGATTGTACGCAAATGGGCTACGTCAGAATCACTCAATCAGTATTTGCCATCCATGAGAACGCGATGCCAAGCGGTTCTCAACAGCTATGGAGGCCACACTTGTTATTAGGGTGAGTCGCACGCACAATATCCGGATGCCGTTATCATTTTACTACACCAACTTTGTCACGCAGATCGCAATCCTCATTTTGTTACTTTGACTTTTTCACACACTGTGATGTTTTTGTTATTATTGGTTAAATCTTGTGTTCTATGTAATGAAATAAACATAATAATGTTGTTCCGTTTTTAAACTACATGTATATTTGTTGAAAATTTGGCTTAAATCGGACAAATATTAACTTAGATATGAGCCAAAATATACACGTATTCTTAAAAGTTTTGTTAAGTGTATATATACTCATTATGCATTGGTTTCTCTTTTGTTCAATATAATAGCGTGTCGATATCTCGTTAGTTATATCACCTTTTCTAGATTGTTTAATTGAACTTTAACATTATAATCGCCTTTAATAATACATTGTTCAGGTATTGAATCATAGTCGCCAAAATATCTATTAAACTATTCTTATAAAACTTTGAAAGTAATCTTAAATTTAGTATATACAGGAGCATGAAAAGAATTACCGTAGTTTAAAGCCACTAAACGAAGACAAAATCTTTATCATCAATCTAAAAACAATTAATACTATCTAAAAGACTATAGATGATAACCGCCTTGGGATTATAATAACTCTCCCTAGCGGGTTCCTTTGTAGGGGTCAAGTTCTTCAAAAAATCAGTTCCTTATAAAAGTGGGGTACTTTTATAACATGTAAATTAGTCTACGGAGATACTCTCTCGGCCAATCAAATTGCTTGAAAAGTGTTTGATAAAACTTACACGCCAATGTAAAGTGTTGGATATATTAAATCGTGTTTACAGTGATTTACACGAGAAACCTTGGCAAACAACGCGTTGTGACTGAATCTTGTTTAAAGACACTTATAAGTCTTAAGGCGTTACATAAGTCAAAACACGACTCATCACTGAACGTCTAACGGCATGGCCGCGATGATACGAGGGTAGAGATAGACGTCGGTGATGGTGGCATAACTTAGAACTATAGTCCGCAGTACGGTTAACGCCAAACAAGTAGTTTTCCCATTGTTTGTCGACTTATTTGGCGTACACGGTTACCATTTCACTATACGTGACGTAGATACTGACGTGAAAATCTATCAAGCGAATGACTTTGACGTTTACATAAATTTTGTAGTTGTCTTGTCTTACTCACGTTACACCTGTTCTATCTGAACGTTGCCTATCAGCAAACGTTTCTGTATATTAATAGACTTAATTAATGCGTTTCTTTTTCTCGTCAATATATGTTCATGTGTAATTTTATAAAACTATTTTCATGAGTTTCGTGAATTCTAATTAGCTTTCGCACGAAATTCACCATACAAAATGTGTATTTATTAAAGCAGAAAATTTGTTTACTTCCGAATTGAAGTTGTGGTTATTTTTAGCCACGACGGGATATTCCGACCTCATTCGTTGAGTTCCGTCATTTTTCCGTAGTCTTTACTTTCGGTTTTAATCGCAAATTTAAAAATGGTATAAGTTTAAATTCTGGAAAAAATACTTGAGATTTTTGTGCCTGGGATGCGTTTTATATATTAGGTTAATGTTTGCATAAGTTTTAAGCAAAAATATGATACTTGACAATTATCAGCGTTCAATTTAGTAATGGGGCTTTAATAGACCAATAACTGGTATAATAAACTCTGAATGCGAACTTAGTTCATTTCTCGTAAAGACAAATTAAAAACCCGAGATCTCCCTTACAAATGAGCTGTGGATATGAGATTATGTAGAACAAAGAATAATCTATAGAGCGTATGGTGACATTCCATATTCAAGTGATATGGTGTTTATGACATTTTAATTGCTATATTTACTAGTATTAAAGTCCCATCAAGGGACCACAATGGAAATAAGGGCTTGCCTTTTTGTGTTATGTCTGGTGTTGTGCTAGACATAGTAATTGCAACATGATGTCTGTGATATTTCCGTTTGTATGTATTTTACTATGGGAACACTATGCCAAATAAATATTATTTTTATTATTATTATCATTATCATTATCATTATTATTATTATTATTATTATTATTATTATTATTATTATTATTATTATTATTATTATTATTATTATTATTATTATTATTATTATTATTATTATTATTATTATTATTATTATTATTATTATTATTATTATTATTATTACCACAAATAACACTGCTCATGGACTGCAAAGAAAATAGACATTTGAATCTACTTCAAGCGCTTACAATGAAAAGAAATTTTAAGAACATGCAATTACTAGTATTGCTTAGTGTGTTTTAAATGTATATTTAAAAGTGAAAGTAGATCGAAAACGGAAGTTGAATTTGGTTGTTAATACTTAGAGTAATAAGTTGGATCGCAGTAAGTTAAGGATGAAGTTTTGTGATAGAAAAACCTTCCTCCAAAATTCATAAAAACGCTCTATTTAAAAAGGATTTTGGATCATATACATGTGTATATTTAACGTTTTAATTAAAATAACGATTACCATTATGCGAATTAAAAAAGATTCACCTTCTTCAAGAATCAGGAACCTTATCAAACTTGTTTAAAATGATTATTGTTACTAAAGCGTACTTGAAGCGTTATTGTTACTTCTCGTACCCAGAGTCTAGTAGGGGTACGAGAATGTAAAAAGCATATTATATTTAAATGATTTCACGGCTGTGCGACTGTTTTCATGTCTGCTGTAAATGAATATATATTTATATAGGGGCTTTAATATTTTATCTTTCAGATATGTGGTCCTATATGAGTATGGTGGAATATACGCTGACCTAGATACAGTATGTCTTCGAAATCTAGACCGTGTCCTAAATAAATATTCCTGTGTGTTCACACCAGAGCCATTTGAACACGCTACCATATTTTACAATACGGACTTTATGGTTACAAATTCTATAATGTTTTGCGCAGCTAAGCATCCATTCATGAAAGAGTTAATGTATAGGCTGCCAAGTTTTACTCATTTTGCTGTAGACATTGATTCCACTGGACCTCTTTTACAAACATACCTCCTGACAATTTATCTTCGGGCATTACATGCTCGTAATCTCACCATGGAACACGAAGAGGGTATATACGTTCCATCAGACGTTTATTTTCAAAGTGAAGTTGATATAAAACGAATCAATGAATTCAGAATTTATTGTAACAATTTCGATTCATTGAACAACCATGGAAAACAAGGATGTGCTGTTTTCATGATACGTGGACTGATTAATCGTAGACAGAATCCATATACTTTTACAAAACATACTTTCAGTCATATTGCAAGGAGCAAGTTACCTCCTGAGACAATAGAAATAGATAAAGTTGTACCATATGTAAAAGTCTTCTAGAAACGACTAATCTTTTGAATTAGTAAGTGTTAATAATATTGGATAACATCTGTAGAACTCTTTTTACAAATCAGCAAATACTTTCCTTTGGTACACCTAAGATCGATAATATTAATCAATAGAGCTTTCTACATACTGTGACGATGTCAGGTATCAACGCAGTAAACTATGGCGATGTCAGGTATCAACGCAGTAAACTATGGCGATGCCAGGTATCAACGCAGTAAACTATGACGATGTCAGGTATGAGCGCAATGAACTTAGACAATGCGAGGTATTAACACAGTGTTAAATTTTAACGATGCCGTTCTGGTTAAAATCTTACCTAAGTGATTGTTATCACCAGATAGGAAGGTGACCAAGTTTTCATCGCATTTATGTAAAACGGTGCTTACGCATTATTGCGGTGATGAAATTCACTTGATAATGTTTTGCAATTGCGCTATGAATAAACGTCTGATAGGTATAAAGGTTATCCGATATACCGGTTAAAACTGCAAAACAAACTCTGACGGTTTTTAACCGGTTCGTTTTTTTCCTGTACCGGGTTTTGTAATTATGCGTCATATTGCCTTAAATATGAAGGGCAGTAAAGGCGGTTAGCACGGTTCCAAATAGTGTTTTTGGCTCGGATCTGTGCCGGTCGCCTATGAAGGGAAGCCTCTGACCCTATAGTGCTGAATCTGGAAATTTGGAGACAATACATCTTTGGCTACAGTATATTAGCATAGATTTGGCAAATAAGAAACCATCCTGATATGAATTATATAGGAAATTTAATCGTTTTAACAAAATTTGACTCAGTCCTTAAATTGACCTTACGCCAGAAAACCTCCGCCCACGGATTCACGTGATAAATTGTCCGACGTTATCAAGGAATTATCTATGTCTCTAGACATTATCTATGTTTTGAAAATAACAGGTTCAAATGCATGCTAATTACCTACTTGCCATCCGAACATACTAAAATATACATAAATTCCAATTAATTTTGGTATATTTTGTAAGTGATGCATTAAGTGTACAGATGTGACAGTGAAAATATAAAAAACTCAACAAATAAGACATTTAGAAAGAAATGAAAACATTAAACCTAACCTTGAAATAGCCTTCCGAACGTCAGGAATTATGAAAAAGAACTTTAATTATGTGTTTGGACTGACGTTCGGAAGGCTATTTCAAGGTTAGGTTAAATGTTTTCATTTCTTTCTAAATGTCTTATTTGTTGAGTTTTTTATATTTTCACTGTCACATCTATTCACTTAATGCATCACTTACAACAACTATCAAAATTGTTTGGAATTTATGGATATTTTGATATAGTTAGTTACCCCACCCACTTGATAGATTTGTTTATTTTCAAAAAAATGATCAACCCTTAATTTAATATGGTTTAGTTATTGATATTTTTAGTTAAGTTCCAATTTTGTAATTAGATTGTGAGTTCTATTTTGGAGATGGACAGTTTGTTTTCGCTTTATAATCTTACTTTTATTATCTTAGTTTTCGCTTTAAAGTTTACGTTTTTTCTTGTCTTACTTGTTTTGTGAAGTTTTCACTTTTGGTTTCATCGTCCAAAAAAATATAGTAACAAACCAGGTGTTTTCATTATTTAGCCCTTAACTCAGAGTTCCTGAACTCGCATTAAATCCCTGAATTTCTGAACGCTTGCGGTGTGCACGTTCCTTAAGGAGCGGGTACGCATCGAACGTTGCTGAAGTTAGGCATTTGCAGAAGGTATTCATATTCACATTTTGTCAGAGTATTTGTCTCAATACTCAGCGGGCTGTGACTATCCCGTACAAGTTAGTCACTGGTGTCATCCTGACGAACCGCTAGTTAAAAGAATCCAGCACTTATTTGAACTTGAAATTAACCAACATATCGAACAAGGGACCCATATCCGACAGACAGAGAGAGAGAGCTGGGACGGGTCCGCCACAGTAGCATGATTCGCCAAAAGTCCGGACGGGTTAAGATATTATATATTATAAACAGTAGTTAAATATTAAGACAACGATTCCTGATGGATAGAGCTTCTTTCAAAATATTGGCGATATTTATGATGTTATTTTTTGTCTTGGATTTCATAAGATAAATCAATTTGTCAACAGTAGGCCAGGAACAGTTACGAAAGTATTTAGATCTAATGGGGGAATATCTACTACAACAGAATAGAAAATGGTACTCAGATTCGACTGTAGTTTGGGTACACAATTTACACAAGCGTTGGCTACGTTCAATACCAGCGTTTCTACCGTTTTCAATTTCCAATTTGTGATTACTAAGTCTAAATTTTGAAAGATGAATTCGTAAACTGTTGTTAGTAATAATGCTTCAATATTTTTCAAATTCAAACTCTGTTTTAAATTTACAGTAATAGTGAAGTTTCGGCATCGCAGACATTGAAGTTCGCCACTCTTGTATAAGTTAATCATATTTCTATTTTTGATTTCAAGGTACATGTACTAGTTACAGTTTGTATTAAAATTTTGATGTACGTATATTAGTTAAACCCAAATGATCAATAATAGACTTTAGGCGCGATGACTATCTTACACCATATCTAATATTCATAGTTCATACATAGAATACATTAAAGAATTTCTATTTTTCATGTGTTTTAACCAAACTTTAATTGACCTTAATTTACAAACAACTGATAGGGGATATCTACCTAATTCACCATATACTGCCATATTGGGTGTTTGATTGGACACTCCTAGCATTTTTTTTTACAAAATTTAATATGCAATTTATCAAGATCTTTAGAATTGTATATACCTAAGACCTCTGATCCGTATGTAAGTATTGGAACTATCATTTTATCAAAAAGAGCAAATTTCATCTTTAAGTCTAATTCAATTTGGTTGAATGAAAAAAAGTAGATTATGATAAGCTCGCAGTGCTTGTTCGTTCAAAGCTTTAATTGCTGCAGATAATTTGCCATTGCTGACAAATTTAACTCCTAGATAGGTAAAACTTTCGACAAGTTCGAGTTTTTCATTGTTGATGAAAAAATCTTTACATACAGTTTGTTAACGTTGTTTAAAAAAACATACTTTTGTTTTTTAATACATTAATTTTTAGTCCCCATTTCTAGAAATATTTATAGGTTATTATACATTTAACTGTACAATACTGAAATATATTTGGACGAGTATACAGCTTGAAAAGTCATGTTGGACGAGCCGATGGGCGAGTACAAAATGACTTTTCAAGCTGTGTATGAGTCCAAATATATTTTGTATTGCACAGAAAAAATGTATAATAACCTTTTTATTATATATCTTTCGTTTCCTTTAAATATTTGTCATCACCATCGTCCTCAACAAAGCAACCACAGTGTCGTTTAGTGCACATGTCCCCAACCGTCCAATACGGAAATAATATATAGTTTTTGGATCGTTATCACTATAGTTATTGGAATATATTGGACGGTAACGCGGTACAAATGCAGAGTGTCGATTGGTTAGATTTATTAGATATATAATAACTATAAATATTATCAATTTGGCATTGTAGGCTATTAGGATCAGTGGTAAACATAACAATATTTTCTGCAAACAGTATCATATATAAAGATAACATATTAAGATCGTTTTCAGTCAGTAAATTAAAATCAATATGATTTTAATATCATTTATAAATAAAATGAAAAGCAAGGGAGACAATGGCTCGCCTTGCATAAGACCAACTGAAACCGTTTTGATGATAAAAAAATCTGACATATGCATATAATTGGACAGTTTAATACATGATTGTACTGTAAATTACTTTAAATACATTTTATAACATTAATCAATTTGCAGCTGATATTGGATTGTAATAACTTGATCCATAGAGCGTCTCTATTTACAGAGTCAAATGCTCTCTGGTAATCAATAAAAAAACAGTACAATTTTGACGTATTACTTAGAACTTTTTGTATAACAGAATGCAGAATGAAAATAGTATCTGAAGTGGATCGACCATCTCTAAAGCCTGAGAGTTATTGAATCTATCAAATGATTCACACCATTTGTTGATACGATTTCTCAAAATTAATGAAAATATTTTGCTCAATAATCATAGATCTATATAAGTATATGTATACATACAGAAAGAGAGGGAGACAAATGTAACTAATACATTACAATTACAATAAGTAGAGAAGAGTTATCTTTCTTGTACTATTGACATTACCAATACTATTAACAATTTTAGTTTCGACTTCCAGTTTACTACAATCATGATTGAACTACATGTCGAGGGCTGAGTTACGAAACGCTATTGTAACTCCCTTTATATTTAAACAAACGTACAATAGTGTTACGTTCAGCCTGAAATGACTGAAGTGCAGATAAACTTACGCAAATACACGCAGATAGCAATAAAATATTGGAAAATCACATTTCACAAATAGCGAAGGACAGAAGCAAGATCTACATCACGAAACTTTGAATATTCACAAATATAATTATTATGTCTTATAGATTGTTGCAAACTCCATTTCATTAAATACATAAACGAGTATAAACCTTAAAAGATAGTTATGTTCAGGTTCTACTTATTTATTTGACACTAATGTAAAACAAGTTCTAACACGTACTAATTAGGCGTAAATATTGACCCCGACCTGACCTTTCATATTTACATCTAATAATTATCTACACATATCCCGACGAAAGTCAGTACCACGCCTATCGCGATCGTAAAATTATAAAAGTGTGTTTGTGTGTTAAGTTTTAACTCATAATCCTCACGGTCAATGTGTAATCGAGCATTAATACTACATTCGTATTCAGTGTAATGAATATTCTTGCATAAAGGTCAGGTCGGGGTCAATATTTACGCACAATAAAATACATATTAATCTCTCTCATATCAGGTTCCTGGTTCCCTAGTACTGAGCTAGTCAATCAATCTGATTAAAACCCGATCTAAACTTTTTCGCTCGCCAACTCGCTAATTTAGACCTGGCCTTTTTCAAACGAGGGTCACGTTCAGGTGACATTTTCGCATCATAATATTAACGACGAAATTGTTATGATACGTAACTTGTTCACATCGTCTACGTCACGCAATTTGAAATGAGCCGTCCAATCGCAGACTGTGAATAATACCGCTGTTATATATATATATTTATTTATATTTCATGACATTGACATGGTACATGCATGGTGAGCAAAACGATGGTACAATATAAATATAAATAAAGATTTATGCATAAAATATTACTTAATATATATAAAAACGGTCTATAAAATTGCATTTACAGTGATATGAGAATGGTTAAAACAGGTATTTATTGTTGATATTGTTGCACTTGATTGCATTGTTTAAGAGCATATCGAATACATTGAAATATAGGGATGGCACAAAAAATGAATTTAATCCTTATTTCCATTGTGGTCCCTCTTATTAATTAATTTGATGAATACATCATAATTCAACAGCATGAATATTGCATTATATAGATATATCACAGATAAATATGATACTATCACAGTAGGTACACAAAAAGACAACTATCAAAATAATAATAATAATAACTAGATAAAGAATTACATTTGTTATCTCAGATCTCTGACATAAGATGGGCTTTGACTAGGGCTTTAAAATGGGGGAAATTGCTTGCTTGTCTAATGTGTTGTGGCATTTCATTCCACAGAAAACACCCATTAAAAGCAGAAGACTTTTTGCCAAAACCTTTGACCTTAGGTAGGCTGAACCTGCCTGTTTCTGAAAAAGTAGTTCCTAACCCATCACAAAAAAATCTTTGCCTTGTGGGATAGCTGTGAATAGAACTAGTAGGAATGAAATGCTCTTTGAGGTAACCTGGTGCTATCCCACTTTGAATCTTAAATACATGACCGAAGATTATTTGATCCACCCTTTTTGATACGGGTAACCAGTTGAGTTTAACACAATGATTCTGGTCAAGGTGAGTCCTTGCATTCAGTCCTAACACAAATCTTATCATTTTGTTCTGAGTGACCTGTAACTTATTCTTAAGTTCCTGAGACAAACAATTGTACCATACTGCAGAACCATAATCAAAATAACATTGAATGAGAGATGTTGTTAGTAACTTTTTTAGTGTGAAGATTTAAGAATTTCCTTTTTCTATACAAGAACTTAAGCCTAGAATAAGTTTTTGATATCATTGACCTGGCCATTGAATCAAAAGAAAGATTCTGATCAAGAGTAGCACCAAGATATTTGACAGATTCTTTGGCTTCAATATGTTGACCATTGCAACTTACATTTAAATTTGCTTGTGATTTTAACCTCTGTTTGGAACCAAATAATACCGATTCAGTCTTACCTAGATGGAGAGATAATTTGTTACAAATTAACCATTGACTAAGAGTTTCCATTTCTGAGCTTAGAAGCTTAGAACTGATTCTATGTCTGACCGATTTTTTCCAGATACCAAAATGGCTGAATCATCAGCGTACAGTGATAACTTATTCTTGATCGCACAAGACATGTCATTCACAAATATCAGAAACAACAAAGGGCCTAGTATAGAGCCCTTTGGAACACCACAAGAAATACCTGCTTGAGAGGATTGAATTCCAGTTATATCAACTAACTGGTTCCTGTCAGTAAGATATGATTTAAACCACTGCACTGCAATATCAGATAGACCAATAGACTTAAGTTTTATTATCAGAATAGCATGATTAACAGTATCAAATGCTCTCTGCAAATTCAGTTAAATCATACCTACAAGGTGACATTTGTCCATTTGAAACCTAATTAAATCTGAAAGATTAATAAGACAAGTGTCAGTAAAAAAAACCTTGCCTAAAACCAGATTGATATTCATACAAAAGATGTTTGCAGGTGAGATCATTTTCCAATTGGTAAAAAATAACCTTTTCAATGACTTTGGAAAGAACACACAAAATTGAAACCGGGCAGTAGTTGCCCACGTCTGTCTTATCATTTTTCTTATAAAGGGGACAACCCGTGCAGACTTAAGATCATCTGGCACTGTACCTCGAATAAGCTTGAATAATGTTAAATAAGCTTGCAAACATTGGTCTAAAAATAGAAATTACGGAATCAAAATATTATTTATAGTGTTTCGTCTAGATGAAAGCTACGCATTGGTTAATCGACATAAAGGTCATCTCGACGTGACCCTCCATTGAGATAGTAGAGATCCTGTATGACAAGACTCTACAGGTTATCTGTTTACGGAGATTGTGAGCTAGTAGGATAAAGTTTGTTGCTCAAGGAAGGTTATGGCAGTGATTCAAACCAACGAGGAGCTGGCTACCATTGAATGATATGAACTAGTTTACATTGTCTATAACACGCGATCTGCGAAAACCGTCCAACCACAGCCTGTGAATAACACCTACATCAATCAGCTTGCAAACCTCTGCCTAAAATAGAAATCAAGCAATCAGGATGCTTTTAAAATAGCTTCGTCTAGATGAAAGCTAAAAATTGATGGTCTACAAAAAAGGTCATCTTGACGTGACCCCCCGAGGGATGACAAGGGATCCTATACAACAGCTATCTTGGATCTAGTGGTAGTATACATGAACAAGTTTACGGAGATAGAGATGTCCACAGGTTAAGTTGTGTTGGACTCATTTTACAAATAGCCACAGAGATTATAAGTCTGTTGAATACTGAAAATACAGTGTCGGCGCTGGGACTTTCCCTGATTACAAATGTCAGGGTCATATCCCAATATATTGGGCCACGATAGGTATCGTGGCCCTGATGTTCGATATATCGGTATATCGTCTCATCCCTAATGTTTACTGTCTCTAAAATGAAATTATTGGTTGTAACATTTACAAGCAAATCGTCTCATAAACAAAAGAAGGGATATAACTTACATATTTAGCATTTCCTGTATACTCATAACTCATTATTGCATATAACTAAAACAAAGCCAACAGAAGTGGTTGTTAATAATTCTGAAAGAAAGGTCACTTAAATTCATGTTTTTCAACTTGAGTTGAAATGAGTCATAATGCACAATATTTGACAGTAACTGTTGCTGATGGTATGATATAGTTGAAAGTTAATGCTAATATTTTACGAATTAAGTCAATTTTTTTGGAATGTCACACATTACTAGCTTTTCTGTGTGCTTTTCTTTGGTATACTAGCTTACCCTGGATCATGATCAAACACTTCACTGAAAATAAACATTATAGTAAAAAGTTCATGGAACTTAGGTGTCCTGTAACAGCTTGGAATCAATCCCAGATCTACATATGAGCATGCATACTTCTCTGTTTTTATGGAATTAATGTAATACGTCTGTTTTGATAAAAAAATGCTTGTTACAAAGTTACTTGTCATTTTCTCATCAATAAGACATTTCATAAACCCATGTCCAGGCAGCGCTATCAGCACTTTGATTACAATAATTCATATCAGGATTCTTTTAATTATAAAACAAACAATTAAAAAAAGCTTAATATAGTGTTACATTTGTTCATTTGAAACATATTTGAAATTATTAATTGATTGATGGTGATACAATTTCGAAATCCTATATGACAAATACAGAAGCCGCCCGGCTAGCTCAGTTAGTAGCGCACAAGTCTACTGATCGAGGGGTCGTGGGTTCGATTCCCGGACGGGGCATACTTTCGTGGAGTTTGGTCATGAAATAATTTCTACGGCTATCCTCCCTTCTACCACTGATTCTAAATCATGTAGGACAGTAGTCAGTCACTGGCGAAAGTATGCGCTCAGTAGTTGGTTAACAGCTAAATCCGGAGATTTAGCCTTTCCAGGAACAGTGAGTAGGTGGGCTGACCGCCGTGATATAACCAATAATGTGTTGCTACGGCGTTAAACCCAACAAACAAACAAACAAATGACCAATACAGCATAAAATTTTACACTTTAAACTTTGTCCGGAACTTAACTCTGAAACTTTAAGAGGTATTGACGTGAAACTTTGTAGGTAGACTCATCAAGTAGAAGCGCATGAGTACTTAACTCTGCCTTGCCTATTTTTGGTGTTATCGTCTTTTTGTGTTGCCTAACATAGTACTTTGCATAATTTTGGAGTTATTGTCCTTTGTATTTTTTTCAATTATTGTTTTTGCTAGTCCAGAACATAACTCTAAAATTACTGGAGATATCAACTTAAAACTTCATAATGGAATAGATCTCATCGTGGGGAGGTGCAGTGCCTAAAGTCATTTTGTATAATTTTGGAGTAATGGTCTATTGTAATTTTCTCTTTTTTTTCGTCTGTGGCATAACTCTAAAGTTATTGAAGATATTAGACTGAAACTTTTTAGCAAAATAGATCTTGTGGTGGAGAAATAAAGTGCTCAAGAACCATAACTGTTCTTTACATAATTTTGGAGTTATTGCCGACACATCTGACTCGCAGAGTTCTAGTTTAGTGCAGCTTCTACGTGAACTTCCAATTCAGATTTTTGTCAGTATATACCCCTTATAGATTTTGCTAAAAAACTTGATTTAAGAAAGCTTATTTTGTTTAGCAGATTATGAGGTTTTAAATGGAAACAACCATCTTTGTTATTAACAGACTCACACATCCCACACCCACAAAAACAAAATTATATTTCGTAAAAACGAAATAATATTTCGTTTAATCGAAAAACGAAATAATTATTTCGAATAAACGTTTTGATTATTTCTATTAAACGTCATAATATTTCGTAAAAACGAAAATAATACTTCGTAAAAATGAAATGATATTACGTTTAAACAAAATAGTTGTGATAATGAAAAAGTATCTTAAAAAGTCAGTTTAGGGGCTCCGTACATATGCCAAAGTTTTAAAATATTTATGGTATAGCAGTATACATTAATCTTGTAAAAAACCTAAGTAGGCTACGCATGTATATTGTACATTTATACATACTCGTACGTTCGCTTAAAAAGAATTCCACGGTTCGTTGCGCGTACTATACTGTAAAGTCTGTCTCGTGTACGACTTGGTTTTTGTTGAAATATTGTAAACGTCGAGTGTTGAGGTAGTATTTGCTCATAGATCGATTATTTAGCATTGATCCGCACAGTGTTCTCGTCTAGCTTGTTGTAACAGAGTGTAAAACATGGCTGAACTTCAAACACCAATACCGCCGTTGGATGATTTAGTGAATCAGGCTGTTAAAGCATTTAAGGAGAAATTTGGATGTGAACCAACGACGGCGGCTTGTGCGCCTGGTCGAGTTAACTTGATCGGTGAACACACGGATTATAACGATGGATTTGTTTTCCCTATGGTGAGTGATGATGCAATATTTACGTTATGTTTGTTTGTAACTTGAGCATAGACGCGATACATTCATAGTATAGTTTATCACTGATGCGGAAATTTAATTATACGCACTGTTTAAAGATTATCGTCTGCACAGATATTGTAAATTTTTGAAGGTCTCTCTCAAGAGCATGTATATTGTAAAGTTTACATGTGTTTAAAACGTGCTCAGTTTTCATTCATTATTGTATGACCTACAATTAACATTGAGGAAAACATTGTTGACGCACTTCCTGTCTGTGTATGTAACGTATATTGAACCCACTTAATGTCTGATATTTATCTGTTTACTGTGAAACTATGAAATAAATAAGTGTCATGTCTGATTAGTTGCACGTGCTTTATATGCTACATAGAACAAAATTATGGTTTATAATCTAAATGAAGAAGTATTTCTAGAAGTTTGAATTCAGGCACACGTGCATATTGTATCATCTACATGTATAACACAATGTATACGTAAATTTGATTAAGTTCGCTTGAAAAAAATATTTTTTACAAGTTTGATTAATCTGTTAAAATTTGAACGCTTAATTCTTCTGTATTAATCAATTACTATGCAATGTCTTAACCATGGGCGCGTCTAGCGGGGGGGGGGGTCAGGGGGTCCGGACCCCCCCCCTGAATTTTCCACAACCAGTTGTTAAACAAGAGTGATTTTTTAACAGTTTGCATACCAAACAGTATATTCAATATATTTACAAGTTTACAACTATAACGAGCAAAATAAATATTGTAATGCGCATTGAGGTATCAGTAATCCCTGCGATCCCCCAGTCGACCTCTTACCTCGCAGTCCGTTGCTGAACTAAAATAGATTTGGTACAACCATAAAAATGTTGTCCGCCCTGAACAAACTTACAATAAATCGTTATTTCAGTGTTTTCAGTGCTTATTATTTTACGCCCGTATTGAAGACCCAAACACGTATGTGGTGCATAACCATCTCTCTTTTCATCAGTGCTTAACTCCCCTCCTTGTACATATTTCCTTACGACGCCTTTAGAAACTAAGCGTTGATAGGTGAAAGCGTTTTATCTAAAAAAAAAGTCAGACGTCAGATGCATTCTCAACGCTCCTGCATATGTACACAGGAGCTTGACATTCTGTATCGTAGTTTTAACCCCCCCCCCTTCTTATAATAAAAACTGGATACTTTTTCAAACTAGGATACAGTATGCCAAGCTCCTGTGATATATGTATAAATACATATTCCTGAAATAGAAAGGTATTTCTTCTTTATCTTAACATACGTATAGAAAACCTAATATAAAACACTACTCAGTATCAAAAGTATTCATAGATTTACATGAAATGAAGATAACATTATGTTCCATTTAATAACAGTTGACC
Organism: Mactra quadrangularis; assembly: GCA_025267735.1. NCBI lineage: Eukaryota > Metazoa > Mollusca > Bivalvia > Venerida > Mactridae > Mactra > Mactra quadrangularis. Next base: position 56,801,438 of record CM046303.1, on the reverse strand, counting down.
TATAGTCGATGACAAAAACCACGATCTTTAAAATGTTGTGGCATATAGCGTTTTATTTTATGGCAAAACGCGAAACTGTTTGCCAACTACCATCATGAGTATCGATTGTGAATGTACTGCCCTCCTTTATAGACGTACCACATTGTAAATATGATCACTTTTTTAATGTTTTCCTTCCATTTCACCACGCATAACTTGTATTAAAACAAGTTTCACATATAAACATAGTCTGTGAGGTCATTTGTGTTAGACCAATCTCCGTAAGCAGATATCCTGTAGAGGGCCTTCGTACAGGATCTCTAAGGTTCGCTAAGAGGGTCACGTCGAGATGACCTTTGCGTCGACCAATCAATGCGTAGCTTTCTGCTAGACGAAACACTCTTAATAGCATTTTGATTACGTAATTTCTATACCAAGATTTGCGTGCTAAATGACGGTGGTGATATTCACAGGCTGTGATTGGACGCCTCTTTTCAAATTGCGTGACGTAGACGATGTAAAGAAGTTACTAAACATAATGATTGCGTCATGAATATTATAATGAGAAAAAGGTCACATGAACGTGACCCTCATAACGAAACAGCCAGATCTTGAATTAGCGAGTAGGCGAGCGGAAAACTTTAGATCGGGATTTAATCAGATTGGTGTTAGACATACAGTTGCGGATCATAATATTAATATAAACAAATGACGACGATGTAATTCACGTCGTAGTAAGAACGGAAAAACGTAAAAACGTTAAGCGCTATTGTAGAAACATGAAACATATACATGAATAAAACCTGAAATAAGACACAAGTATTGTAAGTGAAAATGTCATTTCTTATTAAATTAAAAAATCAAACATATAATATCAATGATATCACATATTTTGAAAACACAAAGGGGGGGAGAAGAAATAAGCCACAAGCAAACTAAGTGCGTCCCCCATCCGAATACATCACTCCATTTTAAAGCTGTTACCATACTGACCATGGCACAATTGTATTTAATTTATACTATATTAATAGACAAGCAGTAATTGAATACAACTTCCGATCATTCATCGTTTTCCCCTAAAAATTATTTCGTTCTTTTTATATACACTTACCACCCTAAGTTATCCCATGTTACAAGTAATGTATCGCGCTTGAGAAACATGCATTGAGATATGTGCGACTCATGGTTTTATTTGAGGCGTTTATTTTGTTCAAGAGTATATAAAAGAACAGATGGAAATAAAAATAAAATTCATTTCTATGACTGAACAAAACATGAGACTAAAGATAACTGAAGTGTCTTCGTTTTCCTTGTGTAAACTTCGAGAAATTACTAAGTCAATAGTTTCAAGACACTCGAGGCAAATTAATCATACCGTAAATTATTACGCTGCATAAAATTCATACCGTTGTGTTTCGACATATTGCCGTATTGCTTAAGGCATCTAAAAGAAATTAAAATTTATAAGCCACATGATAAGGCCACAACAAATTGATGATTTGTTCTACGGATTTTTCTGGGAAATAATGGGGCGAGCGAGCAAAGAAAAAAATCTTTATTCAGTTTCTTTATATAGTGGTTTTAACAACTTTTTATAAGCGAGCGAGGAAATAAAAAAAAATTTTTTGTAAAAAACGGTCAAAATTATGGTGCGAGCGAATCCATAGAAAACGTCATCAATTTGTTGCGGCCTAAGATTAATAAGAAAATGTTTGTTTTGTTTTTTTCTAACCCTAACGTCGTATTCAACACATATATAGGTCATGCATACGACGACCAGCTCTAACTACTATAGGTTTCCTGGACACTTTTTCTATCACCAGTACTAACTTACCCTACCACGAGGCCGACAACTCATGTATAGGGTATGACCTGCCGAGACCGGGTTTCGAACCCGCGATCTCCGGAATCGAAGTCAGACATGCTAACCACTACGCCACGACCGCGGCTAGTAATAAGAAATACAAGACAGTATGGTAAAAGAAATCGAAGTTTTTACTGGTCATCGGAATTATGTCGATGACGGTTATTGTTGTTAATGTTGATGATGGGTTGGTTTTGAAAATGGTGAAGGTAATAATGATGATGATGTATGACGATGGTGATGAAAATTATGCATTCGGTACTTCTCGGCCATTCGCTAGGAATAACCTCGGACATATTTAGACGCCATTTTCGTCACATTCCCTAAACAAAATACTTTGACCGATGTTTAATTAAACAAATCCACGATCGTTTAGACTATGAGTAATGTTTCTTTTTTAGTCTATAAATTTGAAAATAAACACAGTTCAATAATATCTCTGAACAATATTTAGTTAAATATATAACATAGAAATATGTTTTGACAAAGATCTGTGTGTATACTACAAGAACTGGTGATAATGGTGGTAATACGTTGATGAGAATGAAAGTAATGATGTTAATGATAATACTAATTATAATAATTTAATGATAATATGTATTTTAGGCGTTGCCATTGGTTACAGTATTTGTTGGTAAGAAGACTGATGGAGGACAATGTCGTGTGATGACCCTAGCACCAGGTGTAGATGATCCTAATTATGTAGAATTTCAAGTACCTACAGAATCTACTCCATTGACTCCTGGTAAACCTAAATGGGCTAATTATGTTAAAGGTGTAGTGGCTAACTATAAAGGTGAGATACAGTTGAGTTCACACTAAAGTTTACACAAAGTGCACTTTGAGGTGCAGTTTAGTGCAGTTTCAATACATTGAAGTTCGAAGAATAGACTTGTTTGTAAATTGATGACAATATTGATTTTATCTATAGGTTTCTATTAAATGATAAACAGTTAAAAAATTATAATTTAGCAAAAGTTCACAAAATTTAATTGAAAATGAGATGTATTAACTGTGCTAGAGCACTAGAGCACAGATATTTGATATTTTTTGTACGATAACCCCTGATCACCGAAATCACTTTTTAGTAGGTGATCCCTCATATTACCCATTTACACTAAGGAGTGGAAAAAAATTCTTTCTCAAGGAAATAAGAAGTACTCATGGCGGGATTCGAACCCTTGAGCTCTCGATCCCAAAACGTGCGTCCAACCTGTGGGCCACTGCACCATTGCTTCTGTTTTAAAGTACGTATGTTAAATGCTTACAATATGGCAAGTGTTATGATAAAACACATTGTATAATTTAATCATAGAAGTATATATGTTTTCTATTTTTAAGGTGGAAAGTTGTCCGGATTTGATTGTACGTTAATTACATCAGTGCCGCTAGGTGGCGGTGTATCAAGTTCAGCTTCACTAGAAGTTGGTACATATGTCTTCCTAGATCAACTCTTGGGTACTGATAATGGTGTTAGTAAGAAAGATAAAGCTTTGGCTTGTCAGAAAGCAGAACATGATTTTGCTGGTGCACCTTGTGGTATCATGGATCAGTTTATATCTATGATGGGTGAGGAGAGCCATGCACTACTTATTGACTGCAGGTAAGTTGGTTATTATGTATAGATACTCTGCTTTGATATCTAGTTCAAGCCCGCCCGGCCGGCTAGCTCAGCCGGTATCACACAAGTCTACTGATCGAGGGGATGGTAGGTTCGATTCCCAGGCTTGGCATAATTATTTTCGTGGAGTTTGGTCGTGATATAATTGCTATGTTAATTCAAATAACTCGGAATAACTTGATCGATCAAAAACACTTTTCAGCTTATAAAATTATTCCAATTTAATTTTAACCAGTGAATTAAAATTGAAAGATTTTTTCCCTTAAGGTCCACAATGAATAGCTGTGAGGGTAGGCAAGGAAATAGAAAACTAATATGCTTCAATAATTAATGTGATCTTAGGTCTATGATACGGCTGCATTAGACAATACATGTATAACAAAGCTAGATTCCACCTACGGCATGTTCGATATTCCTGATAAAAATATATTTTTTATTGTGATGTATATTTTAAGTATGTGCAGAAAAATTTGTTGACGCTGCACCAGCAGTCCGGTTATTTCTGGATCATCCCTCGTAAATGCAATGTAGTATGCCCATATAGTACTACTATTATCACGGAATTTTACGACTTAGGTTTCATGTTAACCCACTTACGACTATCGTCTTTGCTATTTTCACAGATCGTTAGAAAGTCGTCTAGTACCTCTTAAAGATCCTAATGTTGTTATTTTGGTTACGAATTCAAATGTTAAACACAATATAGAAGCCTCGGAATATTCAACAAGAAGAGCCCAGTGTGAAAATGGTGCTAAAGCTATTGGATTGAAGAGTTTACGTGACGCAACGGATGCTCAGTTAGAAGGTTAAATTTTCTTTATACATTTTACCTTTTATAAATCATTACCTTGTTCACTGTTATTATATAAATATCACATCCTACATAGGGCGATAGAACGGAATGTTCACCCGGGAAAAGTAATGTCAGCCGAGGTTGACATTACTTGTCAAGGGTAAACATTCCGTTCTATCACCCTTTGTAGGATGTGATATTTATTTTATTATACCGAACAACAAACATCAGAAATTGTTAACGATTTAATAGGCACAATCCGTTTAGCTTTAGATCTATCTATTTTATTTCCTTCTGAACTTGAAGACAGTTTTACTCCGTTAAATTTGTCGTTTGGTAAAAATCAGGCGTCGGCACAAGGGAGGTTATTCAAATTAAATGGCTAAAACGCGGGTCCCGATAATTAGCAAACTCCAACGCAGTGGTCTCCCATCATCTTAAGCGGGCTGTTAGGAGATGTCTAGAGGACGCCATTACGGATTGTCACCCAGTGACGTCACATTAGGCTAAATAGCGCACAACAGTTACTTACGTGCGTGAGGTATAATAAGGTTGCTTATCACAGAGCTTGTACAAGTAGACCTGAAACAATTATTATGAAAATCGTTTTTTACAACAATTTTGTGGATCAATACAGAAACCTCTTTGCTGCCAAATTTCCATGGATTTATTATATTCAATTGATTTACTATTAGACTAAGGTACAGGATCTGCCGTACTTGACGTTAAAGTGCGGTTTAAAGTCGTCTTTCTTAATACATGTTCTGACGACTTTTCAATTTTGTACGATAACCTTTGATCATTGAATTCACCTTCAAGCAGCAGCGTGTTCAGTGATGAACGTAACGTAATATTTAGTAAACGTAACGGATATGGGACAACTCAACCCGAAGACAACTCAACCCGTGGATAACTCAACTCAAAGTTGGAACAACTCAACTCGTTATTAGGAGATTGAGTTGTCTCGGGTTGATTTGACTTTGGGTTGAGTTGTTCCGAATCTAACGTTACGGAACGTTCGGGGTAATTAAACAGGCCACAGATGATCCCTCACTGTTCCCATTTACACCTGGATAGAGCGGAACAGCTGTAGGTAAATTTCTTTCTCAAGGAAATTAGCTCTGCCCCTAGTTGGGCTAAAACCTGGGACATCCCCGTTTGTTTGTCTGATCGCGAGTTTTATTCAGATTTTAACAACAAATTGAACTCTGTGAAGAACTTTAGGGGCCGAAACTTTGTAATTGTTTACTGCAGCTAACAAATCCAAACTTGATGACGTCACATATAGACGTGCACGTCACGTGATTGGTGAGATAAAGCGAACAGAGGAAGCAGCAAATGCTCTAGAGAAGAATGATTATAGTTTATTTGGTAAACTTATGGTACAAAGTCATAACTCACTCAGGTATGTTATACAGTTGTATATTATGATGGTGGTAAGGGGGGAATCATCCCAGGTCCCGTATTATCTGTAGGCGACCCCCACCATTTTCTTTGCCTCGGTTGACCTCTATTAACCTCTATAACCTCAAATTTTCCTTATCATAGAATATATTTATTATAAAGAATTTGTGTGGCACCTGTGCTCCATTCACAGTTGACAGTCCTATCATATTGAGGTAAGGAACGATAACTCTGGTTAAAATTTGACCTCTGGATTTCCTAGGCGATCTTCGACGCATAAAGCTTGTCAACATGATTGCCTAAGTGTTCCAAGCTAGCATTTGGCTTATTTAAGTTTTGTCTAGGAATCCATGAGGTTATTAAATTTCAAAGATGACAGTAAATGTTGGTTTTATTTTTAACTATTTTATTAATATGTTTATTTTTACAAAGATCTTGGTGATTTTCTGTGATACGAACCTCATAAATACACAGCCATGCTAGCTATAACATTTTGACAAATGATCTTCATATCGCTTAAACTTTGAATGGGAAAGCTATTGATTGATAAGTTCAGGGTATCGTTCCTTCAGCACTCCAGTGAGCAAAGTTTATAAACTAAATACGTATAAAAGATATTTGATTTTTATTTCACGAGTGAGCTAAAGATGCAATATTTTCACTCGTGGCTACGCCACTCGTGAAAATATAATAATAATCATTAGCTCACAAGTGAAATAAATAGATATTACACTGAAATAAACATATTTTCTGTTTATTATATGCTTCAAACCGGCTTTTTTAAAGTTTAAGTATGATATGTCTTCAAAACGTCGCATCCAAACAGTGAAAAATAACAACTTTATTTTCATTGTTTCAAAACAGTGGATATCGATTTTTATTTCACGGATAAATCCCGGTATTCCAATGAAAAGCATAATTATAATAAATCAAGATCTTAAAACTATATGTTTTGACTAAACTAAAAGCCACATGGACTAGTATTAATGATTTAATCACAGGGATGATTTTGAAGTATCCTGTCCAGAGTTAGATCAACTAGTAGAGGCTGCTATGGAAGTGGATGGTGTATATGGTTCCCGTATGACAGGAGGAGGTTTTGGTGGATGTACTGTTACATTATTAAAGAAAGACGCGATACCAGCCACTCTACAACATATAAAGGTATATGTATTAGCAATAATATGCAATTATTCCATATATGATTTGGGAAAAATCAAACTGTTGGTCCGAGGTGGAGGGGATTGTGTTTAGAACTGTTGCCGAGGACATAGGGAGTTTTATATACTTGGCTGTTGCAAGAACTCAGAGAAAAACACGTATAACCTGCATTAACAGCCACCTGCTATCAGCGGTCACCTGCTGTAAGTGGCCAATCTGGCTTCCTCCCTACGGTCACGGGCAATTAAATTTTAGAATTAATAAAGTGTCATCATCATTGTATGATGATCCAGGCGTGTGACAACCCACCCAGTTGAGTCTTTAAACAGTCAAAATTTATCAACAAAGGGTCATCACATAAAGTAGGACTGTCAATTTACAACTGGCATTGTCACTTGTGTGCTTTTTGAAGAAAAATTAATAAGAAACTACATAAACTATTCAGAATGGACTAATCAAAGCATACTTTTCTGAACCTGGTTTAAGTGGTCACCTGCTGTAAGCAGCCAATCATGTTAGGGCTTTAATTTGGGTGTTTGACTAACGTTCAAGTGTTTTGTTTGTACTTACGTATGTTTTATTTTCTATTTCAGAAACGTTATACGGGTACTCCCACTTTTTATGTGTGTGTAGCCTCCCAGGCAGCTCGTGGTCTATCTATTTGATTGGTTAGTTTTGGTTTTAAACATCGAACATATTGAGGACATTCTGCCCTGCGTTCAGTTACCGCGAACGTTACAAAACGTTCCGTAACGATACATTCGGAACTCGACCATTCAATGCGAATAATCTCGGACATATTTAGACTCTATTTTGAAACTACCGGTGTTAAAGTAAACAAATATATGATCGTTTAGGCATCGAGTGATGTTTCGTTTTTAGTCCGTAAATTTTGAAACATCACTCATTGCCTTAACGATCTCATATTTGTGTATTAGATTAGGTTATTCACAGCGAATGGCCGAGGAGTTCCGAACATGTATCGTTATGTAACGTTCTGTAACGTTTTGTGTAATTGAACACGCTATTGATTTCAATTTGTTTGGTTGAACTTTGAACTTTCTGTATTCTGTACACGCTATGTTGAACCTCATTTTTCACGAAACGTGTTTTTTTTTCCACATATTGTGAAAAAATGCATGCTGGCTTTTTCAAATAGTTTGAAAAATACGATAGGATACAAATTTCGAACGAATATAAAAACATATTTTTCACATTGCCCATTTGTGAAAAACACCGTGTGAAAAATGCGCTTTGTGAAAAATGAGGTTCAACAATGCTATATTTTACTAATCTACTTGCATTATTATAGAATCTCAGTTTTTTTACTGTTATGAATGAACTTTGATGTTGTGTACACAAAACTGTTTTATTCTAAACATAGAACTACTGTATATTTTGTAAAACTAAAACTCACATGTTTTTAAAAATTAATCTTATGATTTTTATTCGTTCAGTTGTAAAAGAGACACTTTGTGAAAAACTGACATATTCTTTTACGAATACATGTATTGGTATATCGTTTATTATTAGGTTTAAGTGTTTATAAACAGTCTTATGCAATAGCCGATGAGCTACCAGTTCTGTTTTACTCATGCATTTATTGCTATGGGATATGTAATGCATTTATTGCTATGGGATATGTAATGCGTTTGTTGCTATGGTATATGTAATGCATTTATTGCTATGGGATATGTAATGCATTTATAGATCTCATTGTTAATAGTGAATATTAGAATTTTCATTTTAATGTTGTGTACCTAGCAGCTGTTATTGTAACGGTATAATTATGCAACTTAAAACAGATTTACTCAGGAATCTTAACGGTAAAAAACAATCAGTGAAACCAAAGTACAATTTTTGTTCAAATTCAAAGATATGTAAGTGAATCATGAGCATTCCGAACACAGCAGTCATCATCTACAAAGAATATCTGAACGTAGAAAATCGCCAATAGGTTCCGAATGCATTAATAGTTTTTTTCAAGTTACATCAATATAGTATTTTTATTTATACATTCAAATATACTAGGCTTAGCTTAGTAGGTACCATGCAAGTCTACTGATCGAGGGTCATTGATTCGTTTCCCAGGCGAGACATTCTTTCGTGAAGTTTGGTCATGAAACCATTTCTAAGGCCATTCACCCTCCTACCACTGATTCTAAATAATGTAGGACACGGTTGTCGGTCTCTGACGGAAGTATGTGCCTAGTAACTGGTTAACAGCTAAATCCAGAGATTTAGCCTTTACAAGAAAGGTGAGTAGGTTGAATGACCGCTGTGATATAACCTATACAATGTTTTGCTACGGCGTAAAACCCTACTATATATATAACCAACGGAATATACCAAATAATTAAATGAAATATAACCTAGTCCACTTGTATCTTGTGTCAAGTTAGCTTTAACGTTAAATACGACAATATGTATCATCTCTCATATTTTTTTTTGAATTTGTATATCGTTTTCATTGTTAGTTGTCATACATTCATTTTAAATTGTGATTTTTAGTAAGATAGGAAACATACGCGACTCTGTGTATAAACAAATTTGAAAAGGAGTTTAGTTGTCATACTTTCAATTTCAGTACAATCATTAAATTAGTTTTCCAGTATTCCTGAATTATTTGTGTTATACAATGTACAGGCTGCCGACATGAAAGAGCCCAACCCCCCCCCCAAAAAAGTTATTATACGTATATATTTTTGAGTGGAACTTTTTCAAGCTGGCAGAATGTGATACAATGTATTTCATTGTTCTGTTTAGCTAGCGAGTGATGTATCGTACATATAAATGTATTGGTTGTTTCCCTTGTATCACAAAGTACGTTTTAGATTGTTTTAGTTAGTTAATTCCAGTTCAAAAGATTAACACGCAATTGGAACAAAACTTTATTGCATTTTAACTTGTCTACGTATTTGTTAATAACTTGTATTTTTATTAAATGTGAGGGTTGCATAATAAATATTCTGGTCAGAAAACACGTGTTGTGTATTTATAAAATTATAACTGCAGTAATCATTTTTTTTAAACTGGGTTTAACGCCGTGTCAACACAATTAAGGTCGTTTTACGGCGTCCAGTGCACCTAACCTAGCTTTCATTCAAACCCTTGTCTATAATCTGTACTCACCTACCCTTCCACAAGGTCGGTAACTTCTTCATATTATCTAATCAATTAAAGAAAATCGAAATTATTGTCATATTTTCATGGAAGGTTATAACATCCCCAGATGGGATTCGAGCCCGTACCCCTTTCGGGACTCGAGATTCCAAATCCTGGCGCGCTACCAACTGCGCTATCGACCCGGGTTGCAGTAATTCTAGTAAGAATTCTGTAATAATAAACACATACGGATTGTATATTCTCAATATAATGTAAAGTATCTGTAACACCGCTCCGCCAGTACCATGTAGGGTATCTGCTGCATAGTTGTCACAAGGTGAGAAAAATATGAAGTCTGACCGTGACTAGAACCTGGGACCCTCTCGAACAAGGCAAGTTCTTTTCCGACTGAGCCATCCGGTCGCTGACATATCCTCCTCCATATTGTGAACAGGTAAGTAAGACAAACATGAACAGCGGAAGTTCCAAAATTTGCTTAATTATTAGACTAATTGTGGAGTTAGTCAGGTCACATTAACGCTTTGCTGTATCAAAAGACCGACAACATCACAAATACGGTTTGTACATGACTTGCAGACGAACTCCACTGTTAGGCCATACCAATAATGCACTATCCACAGTGGCAACCCTAACACAGGTCAGGGTTCAGACCAGGGTTACTATATGGAGCTTTGCATCGTTCATAGACTAATGAATGTACCAGCTATACACATGTACTTATACCCACTGTTACAGTCAGTGGACACGATGAGATTTTTGGTACCCTTCGCTCGGATACACGTATTCCAGAAGCCCTACTTTTCAGGCACTATGAGATTGTGAAATAGTCTTCCCAGACTGCTCTTAGCCGCAATAAACCAAACTCTCCGCAGCGGTTATTTCCCATTATTAAATCAATAACCACTGCCACGACAAGTAAATTCGTTCCCCAGAGAGCCGATTTTTTGCATCTTTTCTGTTACAATTTAATATTTTCTACAAATTGAGTCTTCTTGTAGTAAATTATGATGTTCAAAGTACGTAAAGATGAAAATAGTTTTAATTAATAATCTATAAAATAACAAAGCGTGACGTAAGCACTGTGAGGAGTTTGGGCATTCTACAAATAAATGGTATTACTAGCGTCACGTGATTTACGTGTTGGCAGTGGTTAAGTAGCAAAGTGTGACGCAAGCACTGTGAGGAGTTAGGCATTAAACTGCACAGATTCCAGAGGGAAGTGGATCACATAGAGCTCTGCTAAGTCGTACCGATGTTTTTAAACATATTAGTCTTATAAATTTCACGATGGCACTGTAACTATTGTAAAATGGTCTCTTACCACCTATTACATCTCTACGTTTATATCATCATGAGTGTGTGCATGAGTTGTAAGTATGTGAATAGGGGAGTATGTGTGAGTGTGTGAGTGAGTAAGAGTGTGAGAGACAGGAGTGATAGGGTGAGTGTAAGAGTGATATATTGTTTGATATTTGTACTTGTACATTGTATCTCATGGGCCAATTGGTCTAATTGATTTTGAAAATAAACTAAACTATCTATATTCAAAATGATAGAAATTGTACTACAACCTCTGACAATAGAAACATATTATATGAGATAGAAGCTTCATACTTTTATTTGAATATGACATGTCTCATGTGACGTTGAATTCACTATACTCAATATACAATCTCTATTGCTCAAGTTGGCTCAACATGATAGCATATCAAATATTCATCAGTATGTAAGTTCTCTCAATATTATTCTATAAGGCACTTGAGTTAAAGGCTGACTTTCATAGTTTCGAATCCTGTTGAAAGATGACTTGATACTTGTAAAGTAATTAAATGTTTTGTAACATTAAGGAAACAAGTCATTTCTCCATTCTACCCTGGTAGTTTCTTGTTAATAAGTGTATTGTATCGGGTGATAATTACCGATATTATTGTAAATAATTAATACTTGATATTTATCATATTGTACTAAATAAACATTTCATATTACATTTTTATGTTCAAAAATTAACATAATTAACTAAAATCACATCTACATTTGTGATTATGTACATTTATAAACCTTAGATATAGAAAGTGGAGAAATGACCAGGGTAGAAAGTGAAGAAATGGCCTGGGGAGAAATGACTTAGTGGAGAAATGACCTTGGAAGAAATGACTTAGTGGAGGAAAGACCATGGGAGTAATGACTTAGTGAAGAAATGACCGAAAGCCTATCATTAATTGGACCGAGTGATAAATGTAAATAAAAACTGGTAAAAGCAATATCTGACATTTTACTAATGAACAATAGGTTTGCTCACAGGTGCCTAACACACATTTTCCTCATCATACTATAGTATATAAATAACACATGGCAGTGAGGGTGACAGTACAGATTATCAACCCGAGGAAAATAATATCAACCGAGGCGCTAGCCGAGGTTGATATTAATTTTCAAGGGTTGATAATCTGTACTGTCACCCTCACTGCCATGTGTTATTTGTTTTATTAAAACCGAACAAAACTGTAACATGTAAATATTTATTGAACAACAAATAACAACACAGTAAAGAAAACAGTACAATAAAAAACTGAATTATATCACTAAAATACCCAGCCGCGACCGGGATTCGAACCCGCGATCTCCTGATTCGAAGTCAGACATGCTAACCACTACGCCACGGTCGCGGCTATTTACGGCTACTAATCGTTAATAAGTGGTCTCCCTTAGATAGCGGGTAATATTACCATGTGATCGAACAAAATATCACCCGCTCCGGTATAGGCATTTAGCATAGGGAAATTCAAGTGAGGTATAATAATATATAATATTAAGAGAAAAGGTCTCTAACACCTGTTCGACTGTCGTAGTTTTCAAATTGTCACCACACTCACAACAAAGGTCTGATCGCTAAAATTCCTTCGCTACTCGCTCTAGAAAGGATTAGTGTCTGTATAAAAACACTTAAAATATCAGGAAAATGGACATACAATTAATAAAATGGTCCATTATTTACTAAAATGACATCGAATTCGTCTTATGTCAAATAGCACGTCCACAGTAAAGCTACTTTTTGGTCCGTTTGGTGTAAAAAAACAACAAAAATACATTTTTTTTCTATATATACTATAGTAAGTGAAAATTTTGCCCGAAACTGATGGGTTTGCTATTAGATTGAACAAAAGAGATTGTGCCGTGAGTACAATTAATTCCATGTTATATGATATTCAAATGAAATGTAGTGTAGCGTTTTATGCCATTTCTTAAAACTACTACTGTAGTATGTTTTTGTCATTTTTATATTAATAGCTTTTAGTCATTTTTATATAAATAAGTTAAACAATTTTATCCATGGTTTAGAATATTATTTCTCCCGAGTAAACTTAGTACAATGTATTATATATTGAGTCAATAATTATGACGTTTAAGTTTATCGTTTGTACTTTGATTTAAGCATATTTCAAAATTTTTAAGCTATTTTCTTTCTTGACTGACTAAAAGAATCAATATTTGTCCTGTCACCTAGCGAAAAAATACTTCAGTGTAGGCTTACCTGTCACTTCATATATCGAAGGTTAACCAAGAAGGTCACTTTAAAAGGTCAATATAACTTATAAAAATAAACCATTGTATGACTGAGGTTTTACCAGGGGCGGATATATCAACAAATTTAAGAGGATCCAATCTGTATTTTTTACTCGTACCTTTTATACAATCTTTCAGATATACCTTGATTTTAGGGCTGCTGCGAGTATCCGAGTACTCGGATATTCGCGATCTCGACCAGAAAATCGAGTACGAATATTCGTCACGTCCGAAATCGTCGGATCGCAATCTAATTTTAGAAAAAATTAAAGAATATTTTTAGCTTAATCAACTCTGAAAACGAACCTCACTTCTTATGAGAATTTAAATTTATGTAGGGATTGAATTATCTTGTGTCAAAATTTTGATTGATACACATTTTAAAAAAATGTTAGCACTGAAAATGCCCATAAAACATCTGGTAATAGAAATGTTTGGAGTACACGGTTTTCCATACAGTAAAAGCTTCTGTAATTCTTTACTTGTATATGTTATAACATGAATTTCTGTATGCTTCTCCATTAACAAGTGATTTGTGGTTCGATTCGTAAATCGCTACACATCATCGTGGTTCGGATCGGATCGCCATTCACTAGTTCAACGATCCACAGCCCTACTTGATTTCAAGCCAAGAAACCGGTCCACTGGCCCATCCACTGCTTCCATCAAAAACAAATGAACTTGACTAAATTTGTTAGTCTTAAGTTCTAAACCTAAATGTTTTCAGATTTAATTTTCTTCATGAATTTCTCAACGGGACTAGTTTAAACAATTTATAATCACATTTGCAGCACAAGCCATCTGCATTTAAATAATCAAATTTAATTCAAACTCGAACTAATTCTCTTAGACCGTTTTTATAGAGTTAGTTTATGGTATCATTATATAAGAACAGGACAAACAGTTAATTTTTAAACATTTGAAATATATATGTGGCATATTCTGACAGTTATAGTTTTGTTTATTATCAAAGCAAGTAAAACCGTATCGCGACTCTACATTAAATTCTAATGCACGAATGAAAACATTGTGTCATGAAATAATTGTAAGACAGATTAATGCAAATTTCCCTCTCTTTCCCTACAAAACATTACATATTGTTTAAGCATAGCCGTACCTAGAAGAACAATGTGCTTTCAATGTATATGTATATTTGTATATAAGGATTGTAGCAACGGCACAAACATTTCAGTAAGCTGATTTAAATCTAAATCACGCTAATTCATGAATGTATAGATCTTATAATGTCCTGAGGTACTGAGTTGCATTTTTGTCTGATAGACAAAAACTGTATAATTAACCATTTGATTATAGATAAATGTTTAGGCAGGGGTTTTGTCCGCGTTTTGCTATTGTATCTATCAGCATTAAAATATCAACAATGATTATAGTAATTGTATCGGTTTTAATGAATAGGCAATCTTTTAAAAGTTTTGGTCACGAAGTATTATGGAAACGAGGTAAATAAATCTAGTTCATTGCGGTTCTTTGCGTCATGGGTTCAAAAACAAGAGTTTTATTCGCTAATTCGCACCGGGCTTGGTACCGGCAATGGCTAGTTCCTGGTTGTCGGATTAGTAGTTTTTCAGTATTTATAGAAGCTAGTTACTAACGACTTACTTCAAATGACATGCATTATGCAAATATATAGTGCTTAACACCACTGACCAACTATTTGTCAGTCTCGGTCTGTGGTCAGTTGTCATGCTCAACGTCTCTGGACATACATAGGTATTAGCTCCAAGCGTTTACTCATCATGTCCAAATTTTAGGGCCATACATAAGTCGACATTCGATTTTCAATAGAAAAGTATAGGGGAAAATTCTTTGAACGGTCATAACTCTTTTATTTTCTAAGATACCAATTTTGTGCAAATGATGCAAAAAAGTTTAAACTTTCTTCTTTCATTTGATAGTTTTTAATTGTTTTTCAAGTTTCAAAACGACGCCTAAATATATTCGAGGTTATTCGTAGCGAATGGCCGAGGATTTCTGAATGTTGCCTCACTTGCTACATTGGTATAGTTCGTTTTTTCTCAAATGTCAAAACATGAATAATTTCACGGTGACTTCGTGCTCTTTATTTTACACCCATGGTATTATGATAGTGTGTAATCAGTCACCGTGAAATTATTCAAACTTTGACAGTAGTAAAAATAGACCCATGATCAAACTCAATGAAGATATTATCCAGCTCAACATTTGAAACTACGATCCGTGAATTATGATGTCAAAAGCGGAACAAAATGTGCTAACCCGGTTGGATAGTATATAAATTGAATGTCCGTTTTCGGTGCGGTGCGCGCTCTTTCTACAGCTCGTCAATTTATCACTATTTTTTTCTAACTCTTCCCCATCTTCATCTTTAACATAGAAGGTATTGGTATGTCTTTTTGTTGCAGTGGAAGATAAATACAACCGTTTATAACGAATCCATCGTTTTTCCATCACTTTTCTCACACCCTGTACATGAGCCTCGTTTTGAGTTTGACAAAATGTTTACTTCCGGTCACGAAAATTGAAGATGTTTCAGAGCTTTAGCAGCATTATACTACATACTTTATACTACTTACTTCAACACTGATACTGCAGAGAACATACCCAAACCACGACAGCTCCAGCCATGAAACGTTAAATGGTAATCCTTCCTGTATGATTTAAGCCAAGCTGCCACAGTAATGGGGCAAGTGTGAATTTTATCGCTGCAATGCAATGTTCAATGACCAAGATGAAGGGTCCAGTATGCCGTCAAAAATTGGTTATGTTGTACCCATGTATGCTCCTGCTCGCTGAGTCCTATGCCTCTGAGCCTAACCCAGGTCTAAGACTCCCAAAGTATCCACGAAGACTGCATGGGAATGAGGGATCACATCTACCTAGCCCTAAAGAATATCTCCTGGGAGTGCATCAATTGTGGCTTACCTAATTTTTCATCAGCTGTATTTGATCTCACATTATTTAAAACAGTTAACCAATTTGACACACAAAGCTATGAGACCTCCACATCATTGAACAGAGATATCAGTTTTTGCCATCCAACTGCTACATCTTCTACTAAGGTTGTACATCAAGTCAAGACCTGTCCACCTAGTTCCTCTACTTCCAATATATTTTTCCAAGCACACTCAGATGATTATCTTTCCCACCCTAGCTTTGCTCACAATTCATGTTTCCAGCAACCAATCCAAGTAAGCAAGGACCAACGATTTGATATGCCACTGAAGGTCCTCAACATCAACTGTCAGCCAATTGCAGGCAAAAAAACCTCTTTTGATAATATCTGCAATTCAACTGGGGCAGACATCATCATTGGTACGTAATCCTGGCTGACAGATGAACATCTAAATGCGGAGATATTCCCCAACGAATACACATGCTACAGACAAGACAGACAGAAACGGAAGGGTGGTGGCGTTTTCATTCTAGTCCGCACTTATCTCCAGTCAATGGAGCCTATTGAATTGAAATCTGACACCACATGTGAAATGCTTTGGGTACAGATAAGTATGACAGGCACCAAGAACCTTTATGTTGGAGCATTCTACCGTGCACCAGATTCAGACAATCCAGATAACCTTACACAGCTAGACAGTTGCCTATCCAGAATCCCCATTGATTCACACATATGGCTAGGCGGTGATTTCAACCTGGGGGACATTAACTGGCCACACAACTGTGTGAAGAAATTAGCAACAAAAACTGTATTAAGTAAACAACTTCTGGCCATTGCATCGGACCGCTTTTTATATCAGCTAGTGAGTCAACCCACTAGGATAACTGACACCACAGAAAACATACTGGACCTGTTCTTCACTAATAATCCCTCACGTATCAATACAGTTGATGTGATGTGATCCCTGGAATATCAGACCATAGCAGTCTATGTGGAAGCCAGCCTAAAACCAAACAAGACATACTCACCACCCAGAACCTTCATCATGGTGGATCTGACTGAAATGGTTAATGCCTCTACAGAACATCTATGGTGTGTATTCAAGCACAGACTGACACGGCTAATAAAGGAACACCCTCCAAGACGATCAAAAGATCAGGAAGCCCTGGATCACTAAGCCAGTGAAGTCAGCTCTAAAGAAGAAAGCTAGACTATACACACGCATGAGAAAGATTAGAACAGATTCAGATACAAAAATATAGATTATGCAAGGCAAAGACTCAGAAATTAGAACGCAAATCATATTTTTCCTACATTAACAACATTATCGAAACAGACCACCTAGAGGATAACAACAAACCTTTCAAGCAAAAGCAATTTTGGAAATACATCAAGACCCTGAGAAAAGATAACACTGGAATTTCACTGCTTAAGGATAGAGGTCGTTTATTCAATCAGCCTAGAGACAAGGCCAACATACAAACCGGCAATACCAGTCGGTCTTTACCTAGGAACAAACACACCATATTCCTGATCCAAGGGGAGAGCCATTCCCATACATGGACGACATAGACATTGATGAGAGAGGTGTTCTTAGGTTACTACAGAAGCTGAATCCCAACAAGGCCACAGGACCTGATGGCATCCCTGCTCGCATCCTGCATGACTATGCTGCAGATGTAGCTCCGTCTCTGAACCTCATATACCAGAAATCGAATAGTATCACTTACCTCCCTTTGTTGTAAGCTACTGGAACATGTCATTGTCTCCAAGTGTATGGGCCATTTGGACAAACACAAAATTCTTTATGATAGACAGCACGGATTTCAGGCGAAAAGAAGTTGCGAGACCCAGATCCTTACACTCTACCATGAACTAGCATCTTTCTTGGACAGCAAAGTACAAATATATATGATAGTACTCGACTTCAGCAAGGCCTTTAATAGAGTCCCTCACCAACGCTTACTTAAGAAGGCTGCACATTACGGTATCCGTGGCAATACACTCAAGTGCATTTCATCCTTTCTGTCATCTAGATCTCAGCAGGTAATGGTCGAAGGCGAGTCATCAGATTAAGTTCCTGTAGTAAGTGGTGTTCCCCAAGGGTCTGTCCTTGGGCCCATGTTATTTCTGGTCTTTATTAACGACCTACCAGACAATGTGCCGACGATGTCATCATATACAGGCAGATCAAGACAGACAGAGATCAACATCGGCTCCAACAAGACCTCGACTTACTCTCATCTTGGGAGGATACATGGGGTATGGAGTTCCATCCACAGAAGTGCAGTGTATTGCGTGTTACAAGATCAAAAACACCAAGGACCCGACAGTATTATTTTAAGGGCACCACACTCACTGAAGAAAAATCTTCTAGGTACCTTGGCGTAGACTTGCAAGCCAACTTATCATGGAAAGGGCATGTGAACAGAGCAACCAACAAGGCAAACAGCATGCTTGGATTCCTTCGCCGTAACCTCTGGGTCAGGCAAATCAAGACACCAAGACCAAAGCCTACCTCTCCATGGTACGTCCCAATTTAGATTATTGTTGTTCAGTATCGTCACCTCATCAACAGGACATGAAACATCAGGTGGAGATGATCCAAAGAAGAGCTGCAATATTTGTCTCAAATCGATATCACAACACAAGCAGCGTTTCAAACATGCTCAATCATCTCGGCTGGGAAAGTCTAGAATCCAGACGCACCAAAACCCAACTTACAGTCACGTACAAAATAATCCATGGCCTTGTTGACATCGACAGCTCTCTCTATCTGACTCCTGTACCCAGTAGAACTAGAGCATCACCCTGTTTTAAATACCAACATTACTCTACATCAACAGATTTCTACCGCTTCAGCTTCTTCCCACGGACCATTCCAGTTTTGAACAGACTTCCAGCCGCTGTGGCTGAGGCCCCTACCTTAGTATCCTTTAAGGAGGGGCTTAAGGACCTAACCTTCTAATGGGGGTTTTCCTTCCAATCACTAAGTACATCTAAATGAAGGATGCGAGCTGCATCAGTGGGCGTTGAGCCCCAATGAATTGGTTACACCCTGATGGACGAAACGTGATTGGAGCATCTTTTCTATTATTTCTACCTTTTTCTATATAACATTGCATACATTCATCTGTGTGGGTCTATTTTCTCTCTTTCAAATATCCTTTCCAACTTTCCTCTTGCGCACCATTGAAGAATTGTCAATCTGTTACAACTCAATGTATTAATGCGGTAGATGTAGAAATAAGATATACGAAATCAGCTCTATGATATGTGGGTTTTCCCTTACATAATCAATGCATTGAGAAAGAACCCACATATCATAGAACTATATATGACCTATTCTGTCACAACTATAATTAACGCATTTATCCTACTTTCTGATTTGAGTATATTAAGATTCGTTCTGTTCTGTTCATGTCATGAAAAAAACAATTTGCTTTAAATTTTCAAGTTTCATTTGTTTAATTAGTCGGTGTTCTATTTAAGATGTTCACATGCCAACGATAATTAGCTGTAAATATAAATGTCTTTCATTGATATCTTGGTTGAAAGACGCCGCTTTATTTTGTTTCCAAAATCATTGCATATGGTTGGAGGCATATTTTGTTAAAAGAACAATGAAATATCAGTTATAGTAACGGTGCTGTTGGGTAATGTCCAACAATAATTGTACAAAGTGACGGATCATTGCACAAAATAATCCAAAATCTACATTGAAAATGTCGATACAAAATCGTTAAAATCTAAGCTGTAGGCAAAGCATTTAGTAGAAATATTTATAGTTTTACCTACATACTAGCGCGACATGAGCCGAGGCTATTAAGCCTTGGTTCTTATGATTAAGTATATAAGTATAAAATGGACTAACCACAGTGACTGTCCGTGTTTTGTATTTCATTTTGTTTGCGGATTATTTACAGTGCTGAAGATTAAATTTAAAGAAACGTTTTACATTCTTGAATAAGAAACTTTATAAAGTATATAACATATATAAAAATAGATATTTGACCACGTGGATTTAACAGTTGAGCGAAAAATATAAAGAACGGTCAATACATGTATATGCAATTGCTTCGCTGCAAGTACTTATATTCATATATATTGTATAAAGAGACAATACGATGTATTCATGTATGATAGATAGATAGTTTATTTATTTCCATAACATATGTATACATGTCTGTTAGTAGTGTTTGAAATTTTCTCAGACAAAAGAAAAGTTCATGCATATCATACTAGTATTTTACACTAAACTGTAAGTTTTCTATGTGAAGGTGATCGAGGTAGAAGGATTTATTACAGTGAACATATTAATATTTGATTGATTATAAGGAAATGGATATAAGATAAAGTGAAGATTGACTAGAATAAAACCAAAATACTTCTATAATCTTCACACTTGTTAGTCACATGGGTAGAACCACGCCACGCAAGAGACGATGGGTAAATATAACAACTTGATATAATAACTTATACACTGTATTTTAGTACCAGAAGATCATAGATCTAAATAGTTAAATTCATTTACCGGACCATCCATAATATGATTTACAGTTTTCTAAACGTATGACTTGGTTTTTTTACCAATACTTAAGAAATTAAAACTATATCTTAAGATATGTGTACATATATGTATAATAATAAAAAATGCATTAAGTATAATTGCTGATCTAAAATTGTTACTATCCTAATATATAATTTATTAAGCCTCCATTTTCTGGAGAGATTGTATATGTAAATAACAAATCAAGCAAACATTAAGAGAAAAATATATGATTACACAGTTAGGATAAAATAATGAATAATGCGTAATTGCTACAGAGAACAATCACGTGATCAGTGAATACAATATCGTGAAGATCCATCACCAAATTATAATTAAAAATAAAATTTAAATATATTATAGATAAACAAGCTTTTCTCTTTACAAATGTTAACATAATCCTTTATGGCAAAATAAACTGTATATATACTAGGACGAAAAAGAAACGCCGGGTACATAAAATATGCAACACATGTCCGGCCGTGTTTCGCAAAACAAGAAGGGTCATCGTTAAAAGGGGGTATTTTTTTCACATAATCAGCATCGGAAATCGATTGAAACTTCAACAGCTGGTTCCATACAGATGACATTTCATACAAAAATAAATATAATATTCCAATAATACAATTTATCCCTTAAAACAATCATTATAGGTTACCCGGCGTTTCTTTTTCGTCCTAGTATATAACCACGTTTACAAATGATTCATAACGGGCAAATTAAGGTTGATATAGTGTCAATATACACATTAAAGGTACTCATTCACAGATTTCAACTTACATATCAAGTTTTTCTGAAACTATCTAAATTGTATGGAAACATTTTTGAAGCAGGAAATTAGTATTTTGATAATGACAATTTTAGTGCAAATGGACATACAACTACACATGATTGTGTTTCAAGTAGTTAAAATCTACACCGTATGTCACGGTATAGACAATTTTAGTGCATTTTAGTGATTTTTATTGTATATTTCTTTGGAATAATAGATCAGTGTGTCTTAAAATATTAAGAACTATGTTTTAACACAATTACAGACACTGGATGGTATTTTGAAAATATAAAAAGTCTTAACCAAATCTGTGAACTAGTACCTTTAAATCATGATCAATATGAAAAAAAATAATTAATATAGTCTAAATATCAAAATGGTGTTAGTAATTTGATGAAGATGATATACGTACTACAGATATAATTAATGTAGCGAAAATATAAAATATTGCTTTAGGGAAAATATGTTAATGGGTTACTGCAAAACTAGATTAAATAAATGTAAATAAAGAAGAAGGTAGACTTGTATGTGCTGACATATCGACGTCCAAATAAGCAGAAATAAAGTTGGAGTACATGGCGTGTATTTCATTATACGAAATACAAAATGTCGAATTCTGTCATTTGAAATAATTCTTATCAATACTTTGATATGTGTTTTGTCTTATATCATTCGGTATAGATTGGTTCAGTTTAAAGCAAACGACTATTAACTCAATATATACTATACTTTAAATGTGTGGAATACTATCAGATATACAAATGTACATGTATATATAGACGGCAAAGGATACTAAACTCAGAACATAATTAACAATACATGTATATCTTATCCCTCCCTTGAGTAATAATGGAAATATTAAACGCTATGTACAGTATACGTATATAGTATCAATATTTTATAACTACTTTACTTATACATAATACACGTCTACATGAATAAAGAAGTTCTTAAATATTTTATGCCATACCAGACTGTTTGTAGCAAACCTTATGCAGTTCATACATTGTGACTTAAAGTAGGCTCGAATTATGACGTAAAGTAGGTTTGAATTATAATATAAACTAGGTTTGAATTGTAACGTAAAGTTGGTTTGAGTTATAATGTAAACTACGTTTGAATTGTAACGTAAAGAAGGTTTGAGTTATAATGTAAACTGCGTTTGAATTGTAACGTAAAGAAGGTTTGAGTTATAATGTAAACTACGTTTGAATTGTAACGTAAAGTTGGTTTGAGTTATAATGTAAACTAGGTTTGAATTGTAACGTAAAGAAGGTTTGAATTATAATATAAACTAGGTTTGAATTGTAACGTAAAGAAGGTTTGAATTATAATGCAAAGTAGGTTTGAATATTAACGTAAAATTGGTTGAAATGTAACATAAACCTGTTTTAATTGTAACGTACATGAGGTTTGAATTGTAACGTAGAGTATGTTTGAATTATGGCATTAAGTAGGTTAAAGTTGTGACAAATTGCGACATATTGCAGGGGGTTTGCTGTAGGTTTGGAATATAATCATATAATACATTGTGATGTAATCATTGTATTGTTATAATTGTTAATCACTAGAAACTGTATAGTTTTTGTGAATAAATGTATGTTCTGTTCTGTTCTGTTCTGTTCTGTTCTGTTCTGATTATAACACAAAGTATGATTGAATAATAAATATAAATCATTTATCAATGCAAATGTGAATGAGAATAATCAGCTAATATTTTTAAGTAATTTAATTCAAGAAACAATCATTAATGTAGTAAGAGACTTCTTTTGTGCTTGGTCTCATTGAAAAAAGTATTTATGTCTACCTTTCTCGACAAGAAGTTTTCTCAGTTTGATAATAAAAGAAAAAAAAGGCATTTTTGCTCGGATATCAGATTTGAAAACATTTCTAAAATTGTCATGAACAGTAACATAATGCATCGCTTATTTATAACAATGTGTTCACAAGATAAAAACACTATAGTCACGTTCTTTCACACTGGGCTATTTCTAGCACCCATTTTACCTAGTATGTCAATTTGACAGTGTGACGGATAGCATTTCACAACTTGTAAACTACGGCTTAGAATGTTTGTACTTTTTGCAAGCTATATCCGCCTGCATCAGGGTTTGAATAAAAATACTAATAAAATGGCGATTTCTTGAAATCCTTTTTTGTCTCCGTATTTGTAGATCAATGTTATGATGTACTTAGACAAACAAGCATTTTCTACGTCATAGAAAATATAAACACGAACTTCATAGATTTAAAATAGCAAAACTGATTTCAAAATATCAAAATATAGCACGAACAAATATTTTATTTGTAATACATATACTATAAGTAGTCTGTGATCTTTTTATATAAGATCTGAGAAATTTTCAATGCGCATGTATTGATACACATGTATATGTGTTGTCACTGATACCTGCCCAGTATTGCAGTATGTATTTTGGGAGCCGGGCTAGAAATTTGAGGTGCTAATCATGTATTTGTAACCCGGGTCGATAGCGCAGTTGGTAGCTGATTTGGAATATCTAGTCCCGAAGGGGTACGGATTGGAATCCCGCCGGGGAGGTTATACCCTTCTAAGAAAAGTTTACAATTATGTCAATTTTCCTCCATTGAAAATATATATGGAGAAATTTTCGGCCTCGTGGAAGGGTAGGTGAGTACTGGTTATAGACAATAGTCCAGGAAAGCTAAGTTAGGTGCGGAGGACGCCGTAAAATGACCTGAAATTGTGTTGACACGATGTTAAACCCAGCAAAAATAAATAAAATAAATAAGTAAAAGTGTATTTGTTTGACGCGTAAGTCAAATGATTTTCTATGGCAGAAGCAGCTAGAATAACGGTCTTATTATACACATGCCTCTTACTTCTACTGCTTTTTGCCCACAATCCCGAATCTAATTATGAATTATAATGACCGATCTTTACTGATTAATTTTGAGCATCCGAATGCAAAAATGGGAGGATAACGGACGATGACATTGTAAAATGCGAAAATTTAGTTAGGTTTCATTGATGTGTTGTCTATCACTGATGACTGCTAGTAGGGAATGAGACCAAAACAACAGATCTTGATGTAAATTGTAGTTTAGCATTTACATGTACATATTTGAAATGCACTAAAACAAAATGTGCAAGCCGAAATGGCATGTCTGGGTGGCAAGACCACGAAATTGCCTGGTGGAGTAAAAAGGGAAAAGGTGAACGACGGTCTTGTAAAATGAGAAAATTAAGTTTGGTTTCGTTATTGTAGCTATGTATCATGTATCACTATATAGAAATATTGATATAAAATGAAAGTCTAGAGGTTTTGTAAATCTATGCAAATACAAACAGAAAGAAACAATGACATTGTTTACAGTAAAGCATGTATCACAGGTATAGAACAACTTGTTTTTACCTAAGATAAACAAAGCAAGTACTCATTGTATCTTATAAAACCTGTCATAAACTGTGATAGATCGAATCCAAAAATATATAGTCTATATGTTCTAGGATTAATAAAATGACGTCATTTTTCATAGTGAGGTCGACGATGATGCTGGAAGCAGACGATAAACAATAACGATAAAAATATTAATGAAATCGAGATTTTGCGAGAATGTGATGATGATAATGATGTATTAATACGTTTGTTACTATAAATAGTAACAAATTTGACAGATCCGCAAGGCTATTATGCGACTATGATTGTGTTGGTGATTATAACAATAATAATGATAATTATGAGCATGTACGTATTTATGATGATGATAATGATGATGATGGTATGTTGGTGATGATAACGATAATGACGATGATTATGTTAGGAATGATAATGATGATGATGATGATGATGATGATGATGATGATGATGATGATGATGATGATGATGATGATGATGATGATGTTGTTGTTGATGATGATGATGATGATGATGATGATGATGATGATGATGATGATGATGATGATGATGATGATGATGATGATGATGATGATGATGATGATGGTGGTATGATGGGGATGATAATGATAATGACAATGATTATGTTAGGAATGATGATGATGATGATGATGATGTTGTTGTTGTTGATGTTGATGATGATGATGATGATGATGATGATGATGATGATGATGATGATGATGATGATGATGATGATGATGATGATGATGATGATGATGGCGACGATGGCGACGATGGCGACGATGGCGATGGCGATGACGATGGCGATGACGATGACGATGATGACGATGATGATGATAATGATAATGATGTTGGTGATGATAAAAATAATAACGATGAATATGTTAGGAATGATTGTGTTGATCATGATGTCGACGACCATGCTGATGACAATGATGATTGTCATTGCAAAATGAAATACCTATATGTTCAACGTTAAGGGTTCAACAAACGGAAAACTTCGAGTTGTATATAAAAAGCGTAGCGATATCTATAGATGATTATGCTTCTAACCAATACTAACATGACCATCAATGAACTTGTGTAAAATTAACTAAAAACAATGTCAGATCAGAATAAATTAATATTCATACATTTCATTATCATTTTGATTTTGTAAATGGGATAAAACAAGAATGTTCAATCTGTATTTATAATCATAACGAAAGTTCAATGCCCTTGTTTAGATATTGATGGTATTTCAATTAATTCACAATGAACGTTCGTTGTTCGAGCTTAGACCGTAATGAAACATAATATTGTACATACACTTCAGAAAAGCCTATAGGTAAAAGCCACTTTGATTTAGATTTCCTAGGGGTTAACCAAGAAACATAAAATGTATGAATGAATCAAAATACTTAGTGATTTGAGTTGATTTAGTGTAGAGCTACGTAATTTAAAGCGAGTTGCGATACGATACGAATCGCGATACAGTCGTTGCGATACAATATGCTTTCATGATAGTTCAAATGAAATAAATTTGTTTTTATATTTCTAAGTTATGTACAAGTTTTATTTATTCTCATCCTTAATTAACAAACGAGTTCCTTAAAATAAACTATAAACAGAATAAAAACGAAATTTAGTATGACATTGTATAAAGTCAATTTATGAAATGTATTCTAAAGGGAATGTTATGCTTGCTCGTTTAAAGGAAATAAAAATACAGAATTTTGGGTTTTAAGCATGTGGGTCATGCTTGTACGAGTAGTTTCCCTTCAATATAGTATCGCGGTTTTAATATCGTTTTAGATTCCGATACGATACGACACCTGCAATACGATATTACGATACATCGATTAAGGATGTATGCGGAGTCATTAAATGATAAATATTGTAGTAAAGGTTTCTGAAAGGCACTCGGCTTTAAATATCAAGAGAAAACTTCAAAGTGATGTATGAAAGATTATACTTCACTTAGAGATCTGTTACTGAGCTAATGTGGCTAACATGAGGTGATTGCAGGACCGTGAACGTCGCAACGCTGCTAAATATAGCAATATACGCTAAACGTCGCATCACTGATCCTAAATGTAGCAATATACGCTAAACGTCGCATCACCGACGCTAAATGTCGTAATATTCGCTAAACGTCGCATCATTGTCACTAAATGTAGCAATATACGCTAAACGTCGCATCACTGACCCTAAATGTCGCAATATACGCTAAACGTCGCATCACTTACGCTAAATGTAGCAATATACGCTTAAAGGTTGCATCATTGACGCTAAACGTTACAATTAACGCTAACAGCGATCAATCCAATATCAAAATTATACAATCATGCAACTGTTCGATCTTTAACACGTGTAGATAAAAATCGTGACTTATACATTCAAAAATATTTTCTAATTACCCAAAAGTCTTTGATAGCGCTGAGTCGTGATTTTGTCTTTCTCATTTTGATATCGATACCATGAAATGACAGTTTTTTTTGTTGTTTTTTTCTAATGACCATACTATTACAAAACTTTGGTCTAAAACGATAATTACGCTCTTCAGAATAATATCACCAGTACTTGAATTTTATACTTTGATATTACGTACAGTTCTGATACATTATAAAGTCATTGTGTTTTTTTATGAAAATGTAACATATTTATGTTTGAGATTATATTTCATAAATACTTAATAATATTGCATATAGTCTAGACTAATTTGGTTTTTATTACACTAACAGATATTTTATTGGGTATGTCGATTATGATAATTGTAATTTGTGTATTTTTCAACCATTCAGAGTCAATTATGACATTTCAACATAATTTATACATGTACTTAGGATTATTTTGAAGGTATGTGATTTCATCTCTCTTCGAATTCCCTCAAATTTTTTTTGCTTGTTTCATCGTTTGTTATTTTTCACCGTCAATGACCCATACATTGACTCCGCTGCTTTAAATGATCGATATCTGTTAGATAATCACTGTACATATATTAAATAGGATGTTGTCTATCTTTATCAGTCGCAAATACAGATGTATTGTAGTGGATATTTAAATCAGTGGGATTAATGTAATTCAATAAATAAATGTATCTCCTAGCACTGATTCTTAATCATGCAGGGCAGTTCTCAGTCACTGACGAATGTGTTCGCCTAGTAACTGTTTAATAGCTAAACTTGTTGTTTGGTCTTTCCATTAACGAAGAGAAGCTTAGCTGTGCGCCTTGATACAATAAAATGTGTTGCTAGGTTGTTAAACGCAAACAAAAGTTGAGGAATTTCTTGCTAGAAAACTTTCTTTGAAGCCGATGCTGGCGAGCAGTTTCGATGTTTGATATCCAGCTTTGAGTTCTTTTTGAATGACTTCTAAAGCATATCTCGTTCGGAACAAAAGCTTATGCTTACTGCTTAATATACTGCCGGACCAGGAAGAACTATTAAGTATACATGTAGTTTTAAGTTTTAAAAACTCATTTTAGGCCACTTCAAGTTGATCATATGTTCTACGGATTTTTCTGGGGAAAAAATGGGGCGAGCGAGCGAAGAAAAAAAAAGTCTTTATTCACATGCTTTATATAGCGGTTTGACCAAATTTTTATGAGCGAGCGAGGAAATAAAAATTTTTTTTTTTGTAAAAACCGTTAAAATTAAGGTGCGAGCGAATCCATGGAACATATGATCAATTTGGTGTGGCCTTAGCGTATTATTGCTTAAATAAATACCAGATACCCTCTGACATTTTTTATGAATATAGCTCAAAAGATCAAAAGAATCTATTTGTATGAAAAATAAGCTATAGTAAGTACATTGTATGCTTTGTATGTTCTCTTTTGTTTTTGTTCACAATCTAGGAATCTATATGACCTATGTACTCGTATTACAGGAATATTGTAATGTACCATGCAACATATGGATCAAAGGTGGCCAATCAAATCACGATTGAGACTTTAAATATTAATGTACATTGTTATTAAGACAAAAGATTTTACACCTAAATACCTGGAAGAACAAACGTTATTGGCAGAAGGTAACATTTCAACAAGGTCAATACTATAGACTTATTTAATCCATTGATTAGAACTGTGCAGACATTTAAATTGATCTGTTTTTGCAGTTACAAATTGTCTACTTTGCACTATACCGTATTGCACACTAATGTGATTACATTTCATTGTCTAAGTTTCATGCTTATGAACGTTCGTCGACTTTACAGTTATTACAACTGATTATCGGGTTCGTATTATCTATCAATCTCCCTGAATAGTATTTTACTCCGCCGAAAACAGCCGACATATTAGTGCAACAGAATTAAACCACCCTCGCTGGTACTCATTTACGCCTTGTTGAAGTGATTAGCGTTCACAGATAAATTTCTTGCTGAAGTAAATCAGCAGTACCCCCGATTAGGTTTGAACCCCCGAACTCTCGATAAATAAGCGCGCATCCTACCACTGGACCGCTGTTACGAAATACTAAACTCGCATCTCTGATGAAATTCAAAATTTAATTTTGACTTATTCCTTTGTTTCATTTTTTAAAGATGGTACCAAATATATCGGTACAGCAAGTAATAAAAACTACGATAGTTAAGTATGAGTGGAATATAGTGCTGTCTACGACGAAAATTGGTAATACATTTGTAAGTTCATTGATAATACGGTTCCCTGATATCTCCCATACGAATAAACTGTCGATACCATATTATGTTGAACAACAGTTATGTTTGTATAGTGAGTATAGTGATATCCAAGTTATGTGATACATTTCATAATCATATAACAATATCATGTTTCAAGCAACTATTTTCGTACAATTGAGGAAATGCTTGAGGAGAAGATCACTGTCAAACTCCCCGAAGTGATTATTTTTCTTTGTTGAATCAATAAAGCAGCAAAGTGTGACGTAAACACTTTGGGAGTAGAAATTATTGAAAAATCTCTATTCTGTTCTTGACCAAATTTAATTACTCCTCGACATCAAATAATGTTTATTTTCTTATTCAACTGTCATTGGTGAACATATTTACCCCGCTGACTTAAATACTCGATGTAAGTTCGATAATCCCCGAACGTAGATGTGTAACACTATCAGTATCACCTGTATTTTTATTGATGAAGTTAACTATCTTTATCGAAAGTGAGTACAGAAATACTGTAGTGAATATCTAAATCAGTAGGGTTAATGTATGACAGTCGACTAAAATTTAACAATAATAGAACTAAAACATATATACTTTACGAAACTTTTAAGTACCCCGATTTCAATATTGTAGGAAAAGTTTATTTGTCAACGTTTATGTCAGATCAATGATTTAAATGTGTATTGGACCATATTGACCCTTGTTTGCATGCTTATTGTGCTACTTTATCGATGCAAAACCGGTTTTGTCGTACATGCGTTGATATGGAAAGATTTCTAATTGCTTTGATTTAACGGAAAATTAACAATTAGAAATCTTATCCTGCAGGTGACGCACCGCCTTGCATAAGACCTGTGACAATTTCTCGTTTTTGAACCGACATTCGAGCTATTTCTTGATTTTTCGTTGCGCATATAATCACACTAATGATTTTCACCAAAACAGACCACGTGGGTTTTTTACACGAGAAGCACGTAACAATTACAGCATTTCAGCACATGCACAACAAAACCAATTTTGGATCAATGCAGAAACATGAAAACCATGCAAGCAGACGATAGTTTAGTTCTATACACATTTCCATTAACGATCGGACAAAATGCTGAAAAATAAGTATTTCGAACAACATTGAAATCGGGATATTTAGAAGTTTCGTTAAGTATAGAAATACAAGAGTACACAATTATTTAGGAATTATGGTTGATATACATGACCATATAACGTTACCTTGAAAATTTTATAAAAATAACTCTGTATATAAATGGGATAGTCATTCATATCAAATTTTTAATCAGATAATAAATATATTTACAAAATTTGGTCTTAATCCACTTATGTTTAAATATTCATAATTCATGCTTTAATACTGTAATCTTTGAACTAGGACATTCAAAATACAAAATATCTCGGTCAGATTTTTTTAATGATCAACAATTGAAAATATGTTGTAATCATATGTAGATCTCGTCAAAGGATCTTTATTCAAAGTGGATTCGCCTTTATACATTGCCGATACTCCCATAGGCAAACTAAATAGCGTACAAGTGCATACATGTAGTTGTATTTATGATAGAACGGCCAATTAACATTCCTGTTGAAATATTAAAGGTTCTCATTCACAGATTTCAACTTAAATATCAACTTTTTCTAAAACTATCAAAATTGTATGGAAATATTTTTGGAAGCAGGAAAGTAGTGGTCTGATAATGACAATTTTAGTGCAAAGACAAACAACTACAAATGATGGGGTTTCATGTAGTAAAAATCTACCCCGTATGTCACGGTATATACAACTTTAGTGCATTTTTGCGACTTTTATTGTATATTTTTGCTACAATAGGTCCGTTTGTCTTAGAATAATAAGAATTAATTGTTTTTACACAATTACAGGCACTGAATGCTATTTTGAAATCATAGAAAAAATAAACCAAATCTGTGAACTAGTACCTTTAAATGGTAAAGGTCTCGTATTGAATTACTTGATATTTGGGATAATTATAGGGAACATCCTCGCTGATTTTCTATGCAAATAAACAATTTGCCAAATAAAACTGATTTATACAATTAACTATAGTGTTGACTTTTCCTCGAAATGTGTCCACATTCGATGCCATTGCACAGTTACTATAAACAATTAATCAAAATTACATTTAAAGTTGACACGGTCGAGTCATGCATGAACCATTTATTTTGCCCAAAAATTTACGACACAAAAATGTCTAGTTTTAACCCAGTTTACATATTCATTTTTAATTTTTAATATTATTGCTTGATTAATCCTCGTATATTACTTAACATTATTGTTCTTATTGAAGATCATCTTTTGTGGCCACTTGTTCAGAAAGCTTTCATTGTTACAGGACTCTTTACCGTTCTAAATAATATCTGAGGTATAGGCCTATTAAAGCAGGAAAATCAACGAACTTTTTACGACTGAAATTTCAGTATATTATTCAACTGATATAACTCATAAATTGTCCGATATCCACTTACACAAAGTTGAATTGACTACTTCACCTGGATTAATTTTGTTTATTAAAGGATTTACCTAATTGCAAGGTTGTAGTTGGCAAGGGGCAATACTCTAGATGTCCAATTGAGTAGAACAGATTATGTATACGTAAACGTTGCGACTATAAATACGGCCTGTTCCATTAAAAACTAATGTTTAGGGATATAACAGTATTAAAATTCAATAGTTAAGTTAATTCAAACATATTATACCGATATAACAACATGCGTATATGAGGGCGTGGCCTAGCGGTTACGACATTGGACTTGTAATCATTGGATAGCCAGCTCCGCGTTGTTTCGAATCCCATCAAAAACCTACCCCATTGTTTCTTTTTGCAAGAAACTTTATCCTATTAGCTCAGTACTGAGGGACCAGGAAGCAGACTCGAAAGTGATTAATTTAAGTTGTAATACCTCGTTTCACAATCGAGCTGAAATAAATTAGTATTAGTATTGTGTATTAAATGTTGAATGGAAAATTTGCAACTTAAAAAGTACAAGATAATGTGCGAACATCACCTTATTTCCCTATGGGATAAGCAAGATCATTAGTTAAAGTACAAAAACTCGCATGACGTATTATATGATCAATATTTATGACCACGGATTATTAACAAACCCGTAACAACGCCGTCATCTTTGTCATCCTTACCATTATCGTTATCATTACTAACAACAATGTCATCATCACCATCATCATTATCATTACTAACAACAATGTCATCATCGTTATCATTACTAACAACAATGTCATCATCACTATTATCGTCATCACTACTAACAACAATGTCATCATCACCATTATCGTCATCACTACTAACAACAATGTCATCATCACTACTATCGTCATCACTACTAACAACAATGTCATCATCACCATTATCGTCATCATTACTAACAACAATGTCATCATCGTCATCATTACTAACAAC
This sequence comes from Mactra quadrangularis, assembly GCA_025267735.1. Lineage (NCBI taxonomy): Eukaryota > Metazoa > Mollusca > Bivalvia > Venerida > Mactridae > Mactra > Mactra quadrangularis. The sequence goes on along the minus strand of CM046303.1, from coordinate 56,768,242 downwards.
AATGTCATCATCACTACTATCGTCATCACTACTAACAATAATGTCATCATCACCAATATCGTCATCACTACTAACAACAATGTCATCATCACCATTATCGTCATCATCACTGACAACAATGTCATCTATAATCATCACCATCAACATCATCCTCATCGTTAAGTTTTTCAACAGCACTCATATGATTACTGAAAATAGAAATATTGTCAACATCCATTTTGTACGTGGATTTTGTTGAACACGTGAAGGTAGAAAACATTTTTTGTTTCCTGTCCCATGCCCCTCCTTGTTGAAAAGAATGGGTCCCCCTTTGGTCATGATGTGGGGGAGGGAGATGGTTCAAGATTTAGAAATATTGGTTATATAGCGTGTAAGTCAATCGTTATAACACTTAATCTAACACATGCATTCTAAGTAGAAATTTACGACAATAAAATTATATAGATTTTAAAACCTACAGATAATTTCAATTAGATAATTATATCTTGATACAAATGCCTGCAATACATAAAATAATTGATGCTTAAAAAGTCTATAAAGTGAAATATTTATCAGTATATCAGTACACTCAACTATTCATTATTTGTATGAATACATTGTACTATGTACATGTTTTAGACACTGCATGGTTCTAGTCCATTCTCGTACCCCGAGGTTATCATGATTCTCCATCTAAGGCATCTATGTAGTACTCGCTAGTATCGAGAATCTTGATAGCCTCTTAGAACGAGAATGGGTTTTAGTCTTGCGTCTTCTTCTTCTTCTTCTCGTTCCCTCTACAACCTCAGGCCGGCCACATCGGTGAAGGTTGCCGTCTTCTTTAGATCCTCCATCGCGCCGTACAGTTTCCTTCTTATCTGGGTCTGCACTGGCCACACCGCTCTTCTCTGTTGTTCTAGGAGAGGACAATTTTGTGCAAATTGTCTTGCATCTCATAGCAGTAACTCGTGTACCCATATTTATAACATCGTGCGTAAATTTTTTCTGAATAAAAATATATAATAACATGGAACAAAACATGTCCTGCTGCGTGTTAAGTAACGTCTGTTAGCTGTCGTTACTGGTACGGTAGAAGAACTCAACACAAAGACATAACTCAACTCAAAGTTGGGACAACTCAAACCGTTAGCAGGGGATTGAGTTGTCTCGGGTTGAGTTGTCTTTGGGTTGAGTTGTTCCGCCACTTCCTTTATGGAACGTTTTGGAACGTTCAGGGTAATTGAACACGCTGCTTGTATAATCACTGGAGATTGTCATTCTGTATGGAAGTTTGGAGATACATAATCCCTTTTATTTCAAGAAGGAGGGGTTCATACTTCGATACCAAATGTCAATTTAAGCTCCTGTTAAACTATCAACAGTACACCACGGTCATTCTCGTACCCAGAGTCTAGAAGGATTTTCAATACTAGCTGGTATTGAGAATCCTACTAGACTCTGGGAACGAGAATGGCCACGGTAGGACTACCGATATTTGTACGCGACGAAAAACATGGATTTTGTGATTTCCTTAATATTTCAAATAGCTGAAATTTATTTTAGAAATGAATGGATATAAATTTAGTCATCCAAAATAGTCATTGGTTATACCCGTGTTAAAAATAGTCATCCAGTTACAAATAAAATTATCCGTTAGAATGGAAATATTTAATAATTCTTTCGTGGTATACTGTATATGCTACAACGTTTTGTTGTTGGGATGCTTGATAACACGTCCTCTTTAAAACATTCGTCCGCACCGATATGTAATGGACATTAAACCACTCCAGAAAATATGACATTCCCTATTTATTTCTGTTTGAAAATGTCCAGCGAACTATGTAATTTTATTTAGTTACAATATATTATGTACTATGGTAAATTCAACGGTTCATGCTTCCGCGATATGTTCGTATTGATCAACTATCGACAGCTATAGGAAGCTTTCACGATCAATACAATATTCTAAACCTTATACCCTGATGGTGTCCAGAAAGCCTCTAGTATTTGTTATTTCTTATTCTAGAGTTATTATTGATCCGACTACCCGTGTTAAACTTTGTTTGTCCCAGCAACGAGGTTGCTACCTAGCAGGATTATCTCCCTTGTTAAAATTGTCGTTTATCTCTTAGTAGTGTATGTAAATTTCTACACCGTGTATTTGTAGGACAGGTGTGTCAATTGGATATTTATTTATTTTCGGTATGCTATGGGATAATCGTAAATTTTCAGGTAAATTTATCTTTATATATTCAACTTTAAACTGGCCATTTGTGGCAAAATTGACTTGAAAATGTTTAGAAATGTTGTATAATTATGGTTAAAATGTGACCATGTTCTAGTTTGTAGGCCTACCCATGCGTGAATAGTACAGTAATATAGACTTCAAGTTCAGTATAAACTACGTGTTAACTTCATGGTTTAATTTAGATTATTTTCAAAACACATCGTAAAATATATCACGATTAAGTTAAAGACATGTATACATTCCACGTTGCGTTGAAAATTTGAATGTTGTATTATTACAAGGGTGCATATAGCCATTATAGGTACAAAAACAAACTAGATTTCGGTAAAGGGATATTATTTACTTGTTTATGATCTAACATACTACTGTGTGTTAGTTCAGATTGACTAATTCACTCCATAATTTGATCTAATCTGTATACGATTATACTAATCCACCGTACAAAACGACCTGACATTGTATAAAAAGATTTGACCATGTGTGATACACAAACGAAATATTGAACAATAGAATCGGCTAAATTAAGGACGAGTAAAATGTAAAACAATATATTATACATGTATATGTGTTTTATAATATATCTATAATATATACATGTATAATTATACACTATTACATAATCTATACTTATTCATTGAAGTATATATAATTGATTTAAAAAAACTTCCGGTTTATAACAATATATAATAATTAAACTGTTGCTTTATATAAACTATGCATAAAACATGTATATGTATGTTGTAATAGTTTGATAACCACATGTAAGACTTCCTGTAGCTCTATTTATAAATGCAAAATAAAGACATAGGCAGTAGATAGATCGAACCAAGGACCTATGTAATATAGGGTCCGTGATCGAACTTGACCACTACACTTTAGAATGATTTATAACTGTTCGAAGTATACAGATTAACATATCTTCAGAGTAATATACACGTACATTGTATTTACATAACATGTCAATAATCATAAAATTATGACAGTTTTAGTTAATATATATATAAATAATATAATGACAAAAGGCATTAAACCCCTTTCACTGTGTTCGTTTAATAATTTGATCAAGTTAATTCATAAATCAACATGCAGATATTGGATCAGCAAAGTATGATAGAACAGAAGGTCTCAGTTACTTCGGCATAGCTTGTTTACTTTGTAAAATGTGAAAAGTGAATCATAAAGGTATACAAGTATCAACTATAAAATGGGTGTATGTTCGTCTTGCAAAAACTTATACCCAAAGTTCTGCACGTAATGCTGCTCTGGGCCATGGGAACTCACGTATTAAAATCAAAGCATCACCTGGCATTTGCTAATTAGTTAAGACATATGACATGCATGCTGTCACACGTACAAATGTATTTTATAGCTGAATCATGTATAGACAGACATATATAGTTGTCTTCCATTCTTTAGTTTAACACTATATACAATATCTTTGTTTGTCACATAAATCTAGTTATCATAGATGGTGTAAAAAATAAATGTTTTGTTAACAAAGATATCTGCTAAAATACTTAATTGTACGTCTCATATAAGTAAACTACAATTTTAACTATATTACTAATTTCCAAGTTTTCATTAAAATGTATGCTTAATACAAATGCGTAAAATTTGGCATACATTTACATGTATAAAGAATAAAATGTCTTTAAGTCAGTGTACATGTAATTAAAATATAATATTTATGGTGTAATAGAAATATATAGCCTTTTACATACACTGAGTTAAGAAACCTCTGTAAACAAAGTGAACGAAAAAAACCAATGAAGCTAGTGTACGAGCAATCCAATTAACTTGATGTACAGGAAACCACCATGCACGTGATATCCCAGTTAACTTAGTGTACAAGAAACATAGTAAAATCTGGTGTACGAGGAACCCCTAGTACCTTAGTGTACGAGTTACTTCTATGACGCATGGTGTACAAGAAATCTCAATGAGACTAGTGTACGAGAAACTCCTATTATCTTAGTGCCACGGCACTTACTTGTTCACATCATGGGAAAAAGGATATGTAAGTGGCTGGATAGCTCAGTCGGGAGAGCACTTGCCCTGTAAGCGAGAGGTCCTGGGTTCGAGTCCCGGTCAGACTGCATATATTTCTTTCCCTGTGACATTTGGCGCCCAACGTGGGACCGTGACAATTACTTTGTCTGTTGAGAAACGCTTGTAAAAAATAAATGCTCCTTAAACGGCCTGGAGTTCTGAAATTCGAGACGAATTTCCAGTTCGTGGGGGAGTATGTCACGGCACTTACCTGTTCACATCATGGGAAAAATGATATGTAAGCGGTCTGATAGCTCAGTCGGGAGAGCACTCGCCCTGTAAGCGAGAGGTTCTGGGTTCGATTCTCGGTCAGGCTGCATATTTTTCTTTCCCTGTGACATTAGTATACGAGTTACCATAATGACACATATTGTAAGATCATCCCCAATGAACTAAATTTGCATGAAACCCCAAAGAACCTTATGTATAAGAGACCCCTATTAATTTCGTGTACAAGAAAACTATGGAAACCCTTTGTAGAGAAACCTCAAATAATTTAGTTTGCGAGCTACCGCAATAAACAAGAAATATTAAGAGTACAATGTACTAGAAAGGCTATTTATCGCAATGACATCAGTGAAATCACTTAGTTACAGATTGAACATTATCCAACCTGTCGTATTGTGAGTTCATAGAACTTTTATCATACAGATACTTGAAATGATGTTTTATAGAATGTACTATATACACAAGACAATATGTTCTGGTGGGAGTAATGATGACCTAGATTTACAGTGTTCATTGTTGTTGATAATTATCATCTAACTATAGTAAATAGTTGAACTATTGTGATCGCTAAAACTACTGTAAGTTGTTGTAAAATGTATACATTATACAGCATGTTGTTCTTTGTTGGGAAGGAACAGAAGCTTCGAACATAGTAATGACATTTTATAATATTTTATGTTCTATTATACAGAAAAATGACATCGCACTTTGTCTTTAAAGCGATACTCCTCTGTCCCCTACGTTTTGACAATTGAAAACACATGCAGAAATGGCTTATTAACACATACACCCAACTGAAATATTTTGTCAACAATACAACATTTGTCATTCCATGGTATTCTAGAGCAATCACTTATGTTGGTGTAGTATACTTTGACTCAACAGTTTAGTGCTTGGTTCAAACCTCATCCAGAATTCATCTAGTTCCCTTCAGCTTTAGAATTCGCAATGTCGGCCCTTCTTAGTAAACTTGTCCGGATCCGCCCTTTGTAGTTGACTGGTGCAGACCAATGCTCGATATGAACATAAAAAATGGATAAGATAAATATTAGGGGCTTCTCGAAGGAATAACATAATAGAATATGGTCACATAACAATGTCATGTTTCTTAATTATTACATGTGTCATATATTTCCTAGGATAAATACATGTACTTGAATCAATCTGATTAAAACCTGATCTAAATTATTCCGCTCGCCTACTCTCTAATTTAGACCTGGCCGTTTTCTTACGAGGGTCACGTTCAGGTGACATTTTCTCCTTATAATATTCATGACGAATTGTTATGTTTAGTAACGTGCTTACATCGTCTACGTCAAGCAATTTTAAAATGAGCCGTCCAATCGCACATTGTGAATATTACCGCTGTCAAATTAGCTCACAAAGTTTGTTCTAAAAATAGAAATTACGATATCAAAATGCTATTAATAGTGTTTCGTTTAGATGAAAGCTACGCATTGATTGGTCGACATAAAGTTCATCTCGACGAGACCATCCACACAAACCTTAGAGATCTTGTACGACAACGCTCTACATGATATCTGTTCACGGAGATTGGTACATATATATACATGTATTGGTTGGTCATGTATCACCTATCTATGCGTCAAAAAATTCGTATAAGATAATTCGGCATCCGTATCATTTTCTAAACATACACACAATATAAGTACATTCGGAACTCTTCGACCATTCATTGATTGAGTATATGTCGTTGTGAATGGCCAAGGAGTTCCAAATGATTATATATATGTACATTATTATCTGCTTGTTGCAGCGTGCACGTATCCTGTTTATGTTCCGCACTCATTTGTTTCTGGGTCGACAGATAACGGACACTCACTTAGTGAAGCAAACAAATTCTCAAACTCGTCCGATTATACATTTATTAAAAGTTTATTATCATCAATTTTGAAAAAGAAAACATACATGTAGTTCATATCGTTGGAATCATATATTTGGTTTGTTGTGATTAAACGCACCCATGCAAGTCAGATATTCTATCAATAAATCAGTCAGTCGCTCTTTACCCTTATTATTCGGTCGACATTCTATACTTCCGCATTTAACTAAAGAGATACAATTCGTTACTCGATTCTGTCCCACGCTCCAGCACACGATGGTAAAGATTGTTTATTTGTTTGTTTGTTGGGTTTAACGCCGTAGCAACACATTGAATAGGTCATATAACGCCGGCCAGTCAACCTACTCACTCCTGGAAATGCTTAATCTCTGGATTTAGCTGTTAACCAACCAACTTCTTAGCGCGTACTTTCGTCAGCGACTGACAACTGCCCTACATAATTAAAAATCATTGGTAGGAAGGAGAATGGCCGTAGAAATAATTTCATGACCAAGCCCCACGAAAGTATGCCCCGCCCGAGAATCGAACCCATGACCCATCGATCACTAGACTTGCGTGCTACCACCTGAGCTAGCCGGGCGACTTACGATGGTTATGGAAAGCCATTCTGCCATGCCAAATGCAATTTGCGAAATGACATTTGCTAATGATTATTGTGGAATGCAATTTGAGAAATGCCAATTGCAATTTGGTAAATGACATTTGCTTATAATAAATACGAAATGCAGTTAACTACCTACCTTCCTGGAAGACAGCGGTCTGATTAATGGCGGAAATTGTTCTAAAATAACCTTGTGCCAATAAGCATTTCGCAATAATCATTAGCATGTCATTTCGCAAATAGCTATTCGCATGGCAGAATGGCGTTCCATAGTATGAACACATGTGTAATCTTTTATCTTCGTATACTCAAATTAAATTTTCTTTCACCCCGCAACTCTTCTCGGTACAGGTCTAATTCGCCCCAAAACTTTGTCACTATATCGATGTACATGTGCCAATAGATAAAATACTTCAGTAAAGTAATTGACCTATTTTAGATACCACGTTTCAATACCCTCAGTTTTCTATCTTTTATAACTTGTACATTAAAATGTTTAATACGTTGACCTTGGCTTATTTAACCATTAGTCATTTGATATTTCGGTCACTAACATGTATTAACATACAGTAAACAAATATTAAAATTTGAAATCTTTTGCTACACATTTTTACTTAAATTAGGCCACAATAAGTTGATCGGTTTTTACAAAAACATTTTTATTTCCTCGCACGCTCATAAAAAGTTGGTCAAACCGCTATATAAAGCAACTGAATTTAAAAAAAATCTTCGCTTGCTCACCCCATTTGTTTTCCAGAAAAATCCATAGAACACATCATCAACTTGTTGTGGCCTTACCTACGGCATGCATGATCAGTTTTTTCAAAACTTAATTTTCTATTGAGCTACTTCCGTTTTTAATAGAAAACCTTGAAGTTGTTTATATACAATGCATTGATGTATGGTATAGTAACTTTGTACTATATTCACGTTTCTTAAATAAAGTTCTGTTTTGTTCTATGCACTTTCTTGAGGTACTTAGTTTTGATTTCATTTAGGTTCGTAAAATTAGCTTACCACAGTACAATAACTGATTTATAAAGTGTAATGAACCTACTTGGGTTAATTTGCCCAGAACTTAGATGTTCATAATGAAACTAAAACTGTTTCCCTTGCCCGAAACAATGTGAAGAATCTGTATTTATTAAAAGACCAACAAAGTAATTATTTCGAGCCATTTCAGTATTGCATCAATACATGCATTAAAACCTTGAGGCCATTGATCTATCGAGAGCTTTCAATAATAACCTGTCGTTATTATTACCTTCTCTATTCATCTATTAAGACATCTTTAATTATGATTTCGATTTGTTGTCAATATTCTTATCCATTCGGAACTACCTCGGCGATCTTCTACGCAGATTTACATTTGTTTTTCTTTGTTTTTCATCTCAAGTATGTATCATAGCATTGGCATATAATGTGGTGCGTGTAAATGGCGTCTTGGTCACACGGATGTTCAAAAAACATGTAAAAACGTTGAAAATGGTTTAATTGTGCACAAAATCATACACAAATTAGTACATATTTCCATATCCTCCCTTGAAACTATATAGGACCATCCTATACAAAAACCATTTAACAAGAGATATTGTAATTTTATCTAGGTATGAAATTTCATGGATGAATAATATTATACTATTTCCATCAATGAATTATTTAAACTATATACTGTACATGTAACTTTAAAACTAGGCTAAATTATAATAACTAGAATAACTCGCTGTATTAATTCATGTTTTATGGTCGATTGAATCACTGATTCGTATTTTATAACAAAGTCAGTTGAACATTACTTGTTGCCATGATTTTATTATGACGCTATGATATGAAGTCAGTAACCCAAAAGGTCGCTTTAAAAAGTATTGCCAAGTTCAGTCCAACTGTTCTTGCTTTTCAAGTTAGCAACATCAAAATTGCGTCCATCGCTGAGGTCAGAGGTGTTTCAAATGTATTAAGATTACCAAAGCTCATTACCATAGCAACCTCATTTGCTACATCGCAGCAAAACATTGCATAGGAAAGATGAAGAGAAATGGCACGTTGGCAATACCACGTGACTATGGTGTTATAGTCACGTGGTATTGCCCTCGAGAATGCACTGTTGTTGTGAGTTGACTGTATTAGGGGTTTACCACAGCAGTAGTTATTAAAAACTTACAAACTTAATTAGCTTTACAAAAAACAGTATGTAAGAACAATGGGTGTATTGTGTTTTATTGAACAGAAACAACGGTTCCCATCACCTCAAAATATATTAGATTATGTTTATCTCCTCTGAAAGTATTAGTGTTTGTAAGTACATTTTGTAATATATTTTTCAATAGAAATAAATGTCTGTTCTGTTCTGTTTTGTTCAGTTCAGCTCTGCTCTGTTCTGTTCGGCTCTGTTTTGTTCTGTTCTGTTCTGTCATGCTCTGTCATGCTATGTTCTGTTCTGTTTTGTTCAGTTCAGCTGTGTTCTGTTCTGCTCTGTTCTGTTTTGTTCAGTTCAGCTCTACTCTGTTCTGTTCTGTTCTGCTCTGCTCTGCTCTGCTCTGCTCTGCTCTGCTCTGTTCTGTTCTGTTCTGTTCAGTTCAGCTCTGCGCTGCTCTGTTCTGTTCTGCTCTGCTCTGCTCTGCTCTGCTCTGCTCTGCTCTGCTCTGCTCTGCTCTGCTCTGCTCTGCTCTGCTCTGCTCTGCTCTGCTCTGCTCTGCTCTGCTCTGTTCTGTTCTGTTCTGTTCTGTTTTGTTCAGTTCTGCTCTGCTCTGCTCTGCTCTGCTCTGCTATGTTCTGTTCTGTTCTGTTCTGTTCTGTTCTGTTTTGTTCAGTTCTGCTCTGCTCTGCTCTGCTCTGTTTTTTCCCTGTAAGTAATACCAATTTCATTCCATGTCAAACTGTTCCACATATATTATTTATAGCCACATGTTACATGCTGTTATTTTAGATAATTATCAGTCTGTTGTATTTGTCTTGTATTGTATTGTAGTATGTAAAAGATATACCTTTCTAACAAAAAATCGATCTATAAGCTATCATGTTTTCATTTTTTCTGTGTATGATATAGCTAGCTTTTTATTTTGTAATTTTATGCTTCCTAGCCCAAGAGTATTTCAATAATCATTTCATGATTTCACGAATGAACGGACGGACGAACGAACGAACGGACAATTAAACAAACAAACAAACAAAGATACTTGGATCACTAAGGCTAATGTTGTATTTGGCAGCAGTTTTCCATGAACATTCTTTATGTCTCCCTTGTAATATGGGAAAAAGACTCCATGTATTGTGAATGAGCAGCTATCGAGGTTAATGTACATTGAAGTTATGTTAGTTAGTCCATGGCGCATAACTCATTCTGAGGCATTTTTGTTCAGCAAGTACCTTACAACTTAATGCTTGATTCTTTTGTTAAGGATGGCGGTTCCTGTGCGTAAATATAATATTTAAGGGTACACCTATGTAGGCTATGCTTGACTAGCTATCTTGATTGAACTATATTTCCGGTACCCCTTACATACTTTCCAAAGCCTTTTAAAATCGAGCTAGGAATGATTAAGTTAATGTTTATTGGTCGATGGGACAGATTTTCTTATTTGACCACGTGGTACTTATTTCATAAAAGCTGCGCTTCAAGGTTATTTCCGTTTGTTCTTTGAAGACTAACATATTGGTCGAGTTAAAAGGTTCTAAATGAGAATTATTAAACGAAAGGTCAATATTGTTCCTATAAGCATCGATTTTAATTAAAATTTACTCCATAACTGACCAAACCAATTTAAACTTGTTATTATAAGAGAAAAAAAGTTAGGTATAAAGATCAATACACGTTAGTCACCTGCCCGGTCGATCACGGAATATTTTATGAACATATTGGAATATTTTATAGTTCGACTACAGGTGTCTGTCTTGAATTACATCTGTGCATGTTCATAATACTGTCTAACAACGACAAAGATGTTGTGTACTATAATCATTGTTTTGAAATCAAGTTGTGAAAGTAGGTGCCAGAAGCACAAGAAGCGCTAACTAGCGCTATTAGAAAGCGCTTTTTGTGTAAGCCAAATGCTCTCCGATTGGGATAGCTTCACGGTAGCAAACCCAAAAATTTTCCTCCGAATATGAGTATCATCATATATTCAGCCTACTTGAAAAATGCTAGCTAGCTAGCGCTACATTGTAGCAAACTGTTGCATAGGAAATATTTCTACAGCGCTTTAAGTAGCGGCATAGTTACTCAATATGCCCAAGATTCAACAGTTTGCATTATTATGATGTAGCTACATCAGATAGGACCATTCGGAACATCTCGACCTTTCATGAATGATTAATTTGTAGTGAATGGCCGAGGAGTTCCGAATGCAGATAGGACATGCTTTAAAATATGAAAATATGTATTATCTTAACCCAAGTTCTGTAATTGAATAACTGTCTATGAACAAGGTTCAACTTATCGACTTAGGTTTTTATCTTAATAGTGAACACAATAAGCTCATTGGCGGCAGCCACAATTCTGAGTCAAAATACCGTATACATGTAATGTGTTTTAGACTCAGAACCTTGCCGACCGCTTATGATTTGGGCTCTCGGAACTTCCGCAGCCATTTTTAAACATCTTTTATAGAATGGTTAAGATGTTCCTATTTCGAAAGTCCATTGTGTCTCCAGGCTTAACTCGATCAGGTTTGTTAAATGGAAACATATTTTTATGTTTCGCCAATTGCCGAGCTTATGATACGGAAATAGCCGAACATTACAACAAGTGTACCAGCAGCGTGTTCAGTTACCTTGAACGTTCCAAACGTTCCGTAACGGAAGTGTCGGAACAACTCAGCCCATGGACATCTCAACCCGAGACAACTCAATCTCCTACTAACGGATTGAGTTGTCCCAACTTTGAGTTGAGTTATGCACGGGTTGAGTTGTCTTCGGATTGAGTTCTCCCGTACCCGTAACGTTAGCTAATAGTAGTCACTAAACACGGTGCTGTGGCTGTGCCACAATGTACACGTACCAGTACGTCATTACCGGCCTTTATCTAAACCATTAACATCAATGAATCACCTTGATTAAACATGTCTTGTTCATCATTTTATTCAAATTTATATTAGTGTTATCTTTACTCTAATTGATAGGAAATGCTTAATATTTGCTATGACTTCACCTGTTAACATTGGGTGGTGTTATATCATAGTCGTAACTGATAAAACATGATAATTACGGTCTGATGTTGAGTCACTGACTTCGCCCTGGCTACCATCTCTAATTTTTTAAACATGTATAGCTTATTATTTCTCAACTGTCAAAACATGAATAATTTCACGGTGAATTGGTATGTTAAAATTGTCGTCTTACTTTCATGACTTTCAGAAAATGTGTATTATGTTCGAGTAGAGCTGCTTATGTTGTATGATAGGCTTATAGTAAAGATATATAAGAAAACGACGAGGCATTGAGTATAAATATAATGCATTCAGTCACCGTGAAATTTTTCTAGTTTTGACAGTTGAGAAAAAAAAAACGGACTAAAGGGTATTAGCTCCCCGGGTGGGTTTCGAACCCGTGCCCCCTTTGGGTTCCAAATCCAGGTGCGTTACCGGCTGCGTTATCGACCCGGGTTTTAACACAGCTTAAATTACACCTGCAATATAAAATGTCTTTGGCAAACATTAAGGAACAAAATTACACTAAAAGTAATACTTGAAATTTCACTTAAGAGTAAATTTATTTTCTGAAATTGTATTTTTGGGCTTTGATATTAGAATCTTTGACTCTCCACGACAAATACTTCACACAAAAAAGCCAAATAAAATGTTAGGTTATAAATTATAATCAAACTGTCGACTTCCTCTAAAGAAATATTGCTAAATATGCAGATAACGTTTGGTTATGACGCGCGCGTACAGGTACTCATATTTTAAACTGAAACATTCTTCATGTACACTCTGAACTTGGTTAGGTTTGTTCAATGAAAACGAATATTTCAGGTCACGGAAATAGCCGGTTAGTTACGATTGATCTCTTGTGCATTCAATCGTAGAACATCGTCTGTTTCCGTAAACTTTCGTATAATACACAGTATTATACTATTATTAATTTCACGCGTTTCAACGAATAGCGTGAAATATTTGTCTACGCGTAACGGATTCTACAGGGTGAATTTAGTAAATATTTGATGATCACGAGATTTTCGTGGAGTTTTGTTATGAATACAGTGTTGTGTAAAGAATTGGTCATTCTAGCGGACGCACTGGACAGGACTACAAGTCTAATTTAAGATACTTATACGTGGCAATTTGATATGGCGATGGAAGATTATTTTAGTTAGAGATGCTTACTGGTCCAAAGCTATCGAACTTTGAAGAGAGATTAGCTCATATAAAAAGGAACTTTTGGTTTCTATAGCAGATACATATGAGAAAGATAGTAACAATCAGATAAGTACAGTTTTTCTTTATTCAGATAAATAATATTGTTGTAGTTATGAGAATGAACATATATTGTGACAATGACCGATACAATAGCAAGATGTGACGTGAATAGTGACAACTAGTACTACTCATATACAATTTAATTAACTCCAGTCATGCCACAGAGTTACGCTTATTGTCACTGTAAAGAAGCCGTTGTGCTAAACGTAATAGAGATTATATATTTATTTTATAAATACCATGTTCGGTAGAGTTAGATAATAATAGGTCTTCGTTAGAATACGATTATATCCCGACAATTGTCAAACCTCTGACTGTAGCTGTCAGTAAAACAGGGAAGCCAAGGCTAGAGCTAGACTGTAAGCATGTTGAATTAGAACTCTATAACTTTAAGAGCTGTTTTGAAGATCGGTTGCTAGACAAATTTTTTCGAAGGTACTTTGCAAATTAGTAATAGAATGTTATTGAGATCTCAGAATATGTTAAATCATATTGTAAAATATTTCACTGATGGTATCACTTTGATTCTTGTGAGAAAGCTTGTCAATTTATTAGGTCAATTGATATCTATACAGAGCAATATTGGTATATTGCGAGATTTAGGAGCAAGGTCATTGTATATTTGTGTATATAGCAGGGCTAGTTGGTACGCTTAAGTACAAATAGATGCACGTGCTTTGAGTGAGTTAATATTCTGGAAAGAAAATTTGAAAGATATGAAATCTTGTAGATTTGATCAGATATCAGGCATAGAGCATGCCAGCGTCATAGAGGACGATAATAATGTAGTAAACGTCTTTGTGGACGCCAGTGGAGCTGGATACGGTTGGTATACCGAGGGTATTGAAGACAGCCAAGTTGTTGGCGGTTGTTCTGAGGTTGGATACCTCGAAAATTTGACTTGGCGAGAGCTTGAATGCGCCAGTAGAACTATATTTACCTCATTAAGTATTTTTGAATGCAGAACAGTGGTATTGAATACTGATAATAAAATCTTTTGTTCAATAGTATCTATCAAATAGTAGCAGGAATCCAATATTACAAGATAAGTCTGTAGGATATATGATTTTGTAAACAAAGCAATATTGCTCTTAAACCCAATTGGGTAAGGTTAGGGTTCAAATTTATTATTGATAGTCATTGTTTGGACAGCGATGATTTGGCAGTTTTAGACTGGGAGTTTAGATATTTAGAAAATAAATGAGGTCCTTATACTTTTGATCGTTTCGATATGATTGCAATACCAGGGGTGACAAATTTAATTCGAGATATCGGTGTCCAGAGACGACAGGTATTGATGCATTTAACCATGATTGCTGGGAAAATTAGAACAATTGGCTAGTATCTCCCCCTCGTTTGGACATACGATGCTTAAATAAGATTAAAACAGAAATGTGAACATGCATAATCGCGGTACCAATGTGGCTGTTTGCCCCATTTTGGCCTGTGTTATTTCAAAATGGCATGATTAAGACAGACATAGTGTCAGATTGTTGTTCTTTTAAAACCGGTATGCTAACAAAGCGATGCAGGGGAAAACGGAATATTTGACGGTAGACCATTAAAGTTTGGTATGATTGCTGTGAGACTTTACAATGGCTAACTATGTTGCTTTGTTATTCAGGTTTGAAGATAGACCAGACAATAGAGCAAGAGCTGATGAAGGCTGACATTGAAGATTTACATTTGAAAGATTTAGCTAGAAAATGGCTAGTCACCTCACGAAATCTAAAAGTGATATTACAAATCGTAAACACTTAAATTATTTTAAGAAATGGGTAGCGTGTTATAAATCGTAAAGTGTTTCTGCGCTTCCAGCCACTCCCATTTGTGTATCGTTATATATCACTGACTTGATGGAAGAGAAATATTCTCATCACGTGATCTTAGCAACTGTTTATGCCATCAATGGGCACATTCGCTGAACAACATGATAGATCCTACTGACAGCATGTTGTAAAAAGTTGGTTTGAAACTACCAAAAGAACTATGTATTCGCATGTGAACAAGACAGATCCAGTAACACCAGAAATGTTGATTATTTTTATGTTCTAAGCACATTCATTGTAATGACGTTTTGATTTGAAGATATTTGTGTATGATACTCTTAGGGTTCTCTTGCTTTTGTAAGATATGATGAAATATGACAATTACGTTGTAATGACGTTATTCTCTATGATGGCTATTTTTAATACGCACAAGGAAGATTAAAATTGATAAATACATATTTGTTATTGACATTGTAATTGACATTGTTATTTATAAGGGCGAGAATATGTGTTGTCCTTTTTTACATGATTGAGCGTTATTTTAACTATTAGTCGTAAGTCGACAATGGATACAAAGTACCTTTTCAGACCTTGTTTTAGATCTAAGGGTATTAATAATTTGATCTACAAAGACAAACCTTTAAGTTACACAATAGCTAGGGAAACACTTATCAGTCGTTTTAAAGATGTAAACAAAATCTAAACTTAGGCATTCATTCTCTTAGTTCAGGTGGCGCAATATTGGCAGCCAACTCGGGTATCAGTGACAGATGTCTTAAGCGTCATGGTCGTTGGAAAAGCGGTGTTAGTAAAGATAATTATATAGCAGATTCCTTAGATACCAGATTAAACGTTTCAGGACTGATATCATTATAATATATATTAATATAATTTCGCAAATGTGCGTTCTTTATTATTGGTTTATGCACATTTAGACGGAACTAAGCCAACAGTAATTACATTGTCCATACTTGAGCGTTTGTCTTTTGTAGCTACATACGCATAGATAGTTTTTATTGTAATAATTGTAATAAGGTCTCCTTATTTTGATAATCTTTTCCAAATTACTCTTCCAGCCCTTTCTTTTGTATTATGTTTGTCTATGGTCGCCGTCTGCTCATTGCAAATTGGTGTTGCTTTTGTCTTGTGTAAAGTGTAGCGTTAGACTATTAATTTCACGCGTTTCAACGAATAGCGTGAAATATTTGTCTACGCGTAACGGATTCTACAGGGTGAATTTAGTAAATATTTGATGATCACGAGATTTTCGTGGAGTTTTGTTATGAATACAGTGTTGTGTAAAGAATTGGTCATTCTAGCGGACGCACTGGACAGGACTACAAGTCTAATTTTAGTTCCGTTTTCATATTGGAAGTTTTTGTCAATGGGGACACATTATATAACTGATAAGCACTGTGAAAATGTATCCACTTCATTTGTATACTTTGTTTCCACGTTTAGTTTGAATTTTGTTAAGATCTGTAAAAGTAATGTTAACTAAAACTATTGTCAAACAGTTTAGTTTTAATGTTATTGTGAAGCTGGCAGATCTAGTAGTGTTTATAAGAAATGTAATATGTATAGATTTGTCGTTTTTTGACAAGTAGATGATTGGATGTGATTATTGTGTACATAACTATGCATTTACATCTGATTTAGGCAATGCATAGCAAATGAGGTCCAACATTTCGCGATACGACACCTGACAAATGGACACAGGTTTCCAGAGCAACGAGCAATATGTTCTATCTCTGGTTTTTCCTGGGCGAGTCGAATCGCAACTGCATCATTTCATCAACGTTGCCTGTGTATTGTATTATATTGTATTGTATTGTATTGTATTGTATATTGTATCAAACAAGGTGCTAAATGTACAAACTCAAAACCTTCTTTGTATGATATAAATGTAATGCATGTTTCATAAAATGTATGTAAAATAAACTCACGTCGTCCTGTCTATGGTCGCCGTCTGCTCATTGCAAATTGGTGTTGCTTTTGTCTTGTGTAAAGTGTAGCGTTAGACGAATCATTAAAGCCGAGGTGAAGAGATTGCATAAACCAAAGATGTCGTGACTTCCTTAAAGTATTATTTGATAAGAATGAATGGTTGAATGGTATAAAGCCCTATTATCAATAGCAACACGTACTGTCTTTGGACTGCCATGAACATGGACAATCATTTATTTCAAACACCACAAAAAGGAACGCTTTAATAAATGCAATTATCGTTGAAATATGTTTATGCTATTTATTGCATTTCAAAGTAACAGTATATATCGTAACTGGAAGTAGATTTTGGTTATTTATGCTAAAATCAATAGCTTTTATCAAAATGTGTTTAAGTTAATCTTTGTGATGGATAAAAACTTCCTTCAAATTGTATATTTAAGCTCTCAAAACGATTTGTATAGTGAATGTTAACAAAAACATGAATAAAACGTGCGCTTATAAAAGGATCACACTTTTTAAGGAAATGGCAGTTTTTTCTAACTTAATATTTAGAAAGCAAAATAGTTTGAACTGTTTATTGTGCCCCAGTGCATGTTGTATTTTATAACTTAATATGTTTGTTTGACAGTTTTTATGTCTGCCGTAAATGAATATATCTTCATACAGTCGCTTTAACTATTTCACTTTTATCAAGGGTTTACACGTTTATGTAAAATAAACAATATTAAATATCTACAGAAAACCGTTTCTTTGTACAAGAAAAACCGACAATGATCGAGGTCACTCTATCTTAACATTATTATTTTTCTGCCAGCGATTCTTTTGTAATTTTTACTTAACAGAGAATAGTCTATTGTGAAAGTATTATAACATGGTCTTAGCATATATTTGATAATGAGGCCAACTGAAAATTCTCTACGTAGATCTAGCCGTGTTACAACTTGTTTTTTATTTATTTTATACTGGTTTTAACGCCGTGCCCATTCAAATTTTTATTAGATTATAAACGGCTTCCAGAGCACCTAACCTAGCTTTCCTGAACCCTTGTCTATAAATAACCAGTGCTCACCTACCCTTCCACAAGGCTGGCCATTTCTGCATATACTTTATTAATTGAGAAAAATTGACATTATTGTAAAACTTTCATGGAAGGGCATAACCTCCCCGGTTTGGATTCCAACACGTAGCCCCTTCGAGACACTAGATTCGAAATCCAGGTGCGCTACCAACTGCGCTACCGACCCGGGTTCACAACTTGTTTTTTATATACATTTTATATAATACTTTAATATTCTTACCAACGTTGCATATGAAAGTGCCTACATCTCTAAATGTATGGTGGCTGATTTACGCCATGTCGTATTTTCGTTTCTTCGCCGTGGAGATTTGAAAAAAAAACGAAAACACGAAGGCACGACAAATCTACAGTTTGTTGTACCTTCGTAAATTCTTTTTTTTCTAATCTTTGCGACGAATGAACGAAAATACGACATGGCGTAAATCAGTCACCATACTAAATGTAATACCGTGAAGTGAATATATACCGAGAAGAGAATTAAAATAGCCCTAGAAGTTATTAAGCTTAAATCATTGTGGATTTGGGCAATAAAACTATATTTGAACTAAATGAACTATTCCCTTTTTATAAGAAAGGATATACATGTACGTATAAAGTCACGTGTTACATGTTTTACAATTAAATAGAAAAACAAAAACATGGATTTACGAATTACATGACAATGGATAAACAGGTAGCGTATTGATAACTTCGTCCAATGTTTCCATAAATTATGTTGAACGTTGATTCAAATCTTTTGATCAGAAAACAGACTCACATATAGGAAACTAACAACCAAAACGAAACAAAGCAAGGTTATTATATGGGACGTAACGATAACGACATACCGTACTTTCAAATACTTTCTAAAAGATTTATGACTTCAGAATTCAAACTATATTAAGAGTAGTTGCACGTATATACAACCTCCATATGAAAACTATAAATCTATAAACTGACTTCTAAAGTTAAAGGTACTCATTCACAGATTTTAACTTAAATATCAACTTTTTCTGAAACTATCTAAATTGTATGGAAACATATTTGATGCAGGAAATTAGTGTTTTGATAATGACAATTTTAGTGCAAATTGACATACAACTACAAATGATGGTGTTTCGTGTAGTAAAAATCTACCCCGTATGTCACGATATAGACAATTTTAGTGCATTTTTGTGACTTATATTGTATATTTCTTGGAATCTATAGGTCAGTTTGTCTTGAAATAATAAGAATGTTTGTTTTGACACAATTACAGACACTGAATGGTTTTTTGAAAATATTGAAAAATCTTGACCAAATCTGTGACTAGCACCTTTAAAGTTAAAGTGCGGTTTGAAGTCTGCTTCCATATACATGTTCAGCCGACTTTACAATATTGTACGATAACTCCTGATCATTAAAATTTCCTTTATGCAGGCGATCCCTCACAGTACCCATTTACACCTGGGTGAAGTGGAACAATTGTAGGTAAATTTCTTGCTCAAGAAAATGAGAAGTACCCCTAGTAGGGATCGAACCCAGGACCTCTCGATGCCTAAGCGCGCGTCCTACCACTGGACCATTTGCTCCTACTACTTCTGATTTTAAGTTTACTTTCAAGACACGAAGTACCACGAATTCATGACTTCACGAACGCAACTTGTGTGCAATATTGTGTTAGTATGTCTAAGATAAAATCTTGTGAAGGAAAAACAAACTTGCTCCAAATTACAAAATCAAGCTCCAAAGCGATCTGACACATTATATGTAGTCAGTTTTAATATAAACACGTGAATATGATTGTGATAAAAGGATCACCCTTTGTTTCCATGTCTGCTATAAATAGTAGTTTGTACGCATATACCTGTTTTTTTGCTATGCCCTTAAACTTTTAAATATTTGTATATTTCCAGATGCCAAGGATGAAGGGAGCAGCGATGCAGTGTTGCATGTGCTTAACAGGTGTCTTTATGTTCCTGGGTGGAATTATAATGCTAGCCACGGGTATAACACTTATATTGAATTATGGTTTCTTCGATGAAGAGCTACTTCCGCCTGATCTTCAAAATGAACAGGGCAAAAGGACTGTGGGTATTATATTAACATGCTGTGGATTACTTGCCATAGTGATTAGTGTATTAGTCAGTGTTATGTACTTCTGTTTTAAATCAAAACCAACTTCAATAAATCCTGATGATTTGTCTAGAATACCTAACTCTACACGTACAAACACGCCGGACCTATCCCACAGTAGGCGTTCTGGTGATCGACGGGTACATTCTTCTAGCAGCTCTAAAGTGCCAAATGGAGCTTCCAGATCACATCATACCAACGCCAAACAAATACCAGGCTCGGCGGAAGTCAAACTTCCACGTCAATACAAAAAAGGTCGGCATAAACATCGACCACGTCATGTTAGACGACTAGAAGAGATTAAAGAACAAGACGCCATATCTCGTAAAACTGTAGATGGCGCTTTGATCAATGAGGATTATAATGACACTCCTAGAAGTGGGTCATTCTCTAGTGAAATGACAGTAGATGACCCTAGTAAAACTGTACCTAAAGTTGTACTAAATGATCATGATAACAACTATCGGGATCAAAATCGCCCACCGAGTGAATGTAGCGTAAGTACTTCTGTTACAAGCGATAATAGTAACTTCCGGTCAGATGGCGACAAATCAAGACGTGAACTTCAGTTTGTGCCTGATTCTATGAGACAGAACGACGCGGTGTTTAAGGACAGCATTACATCGTATGACCGTATAGATGAACTGTCACATTTTGATCAAAAGAGTTGTGATCAATTATCGGAAACAAGTGATATTCTTAGACAACCTCCTTTGAAAAGTAGCATATCACAAAACAGTGATTATTCCGCTGGCGGAATACCGTCTAATGATACTATCGGTGCTGCTCAATCTGAAAATGTGTCAATGGAAGACTCCGACTCTGAGGAGATCGTCACTGGTTATAAAACATCTCATTACTCAGAATTAAGTGGCGTACAGACAGCTGGACGGATGACGCCACAGGTTGGAGCACCAGAAGTCTTCACCATAGTTGAACCAGTGAGAAAGGAATCAGGTGTAAGCTAGTGCAGGCCTTGTCTTTATAACAGCAATGCCAATACATTAGTATACGCATGAAAGCAATTGGGACATGTTGCAGTAAATAACATTGGGTACGATTCATGCAAAACTTCCTGCAGTGGTTACTTACCCTGATTGAGAAAAAATCGAAGCGTGACGTAAGGGAATGAGTACCAGACTAAGCGTGACGTCACCATTGTAAGGAGTTTGCAAATTGTAGTGGAATAACGATTGAACTGATGCTCTTTCAATTAGGGAAGATTTGAAAACTTGGTAGAATTGTATAATTAAACGACGGGGACTAGAATAAAATATTCCTGCATTACTAGTAGGAATTATGTCATCGTGTTTCATGTCCTACTTTGTTCGTGAGTAGAATACTGGAGATTATTATTCCTTAGTGTCTTTAGACCTTTCTCTATATATTGTGATGGTATGATAAGTTGTGGTCTGTGTCATAGGAAGTGTGAGTTGCTTGCAAGATTATATAATGTGCTTTCTATGTGATTTATGCAATTAGTTGAAGTTTCGTGAATACCGTGTTACCATATCTGGCTTACATTGTGGTACTCATGAATGAAAGCTTTGCTTCCTTAACTAATTCTGAAGGTAAAATATTTAGAAATAAAAGGCATCATATGTGATATTGAAATTTTAAAGTGTCTTAAGAAGTGTTTATTTTTAACATTAAAGGACTCAGGTGAGTGCAGTCTAGTGTTTAAAATGATTAAATATATTTGAATACAAAGGGTGGTTAGGAATATGCAGATTTGTCTTGACCATTCAAAGTATTTGCAAAAATATTGAACAATTTATAGCGATGGCGTTGGGTCACGAAATATTGTGTGTTGAACGGTCTGGTAAAACTATGGAACCACTACTATTAGACTTAACCCATGACACCAAATTTACATGTACGTTGTGAAGAGATCTATTGTTATTTTATGGTTTACAGTGGTAACAAAGTAAGCTCTCAAGATTGCATGACCCTATGACATCATTTTTAATAAACTGCAAACTATAATTTATGTAAATTTTATTTTGCAATGATATTTTTGTTTATTTAGAAGTCTCAACAGTTCATATATATTCTTAAATATGTCCATGATTTTGGTGATTAGTTGTTATTTGACTGTTAAAAAGATAATTAAGAAATGAACAGCTGTGTTTTTCAGTAGGTTACTGCATTTTTTCTGAGTGTACAACTATGTTTACGCGAATAGACTTCTGAGTTAGTTGCTGTTAGTTCGGCAATGCACCAATAATACTTTCGAATTGCCCTCTGAATGCATATCTGTATTGTGATGTATACTTCTGAATAAGCAGCTGTTCATTAGTCATTACCGAATAAAACTTTAAATAGACAAAAAACAATTTATTGCTAACTTTATAGACTTTTCTTTAATTGATATTAAGTTAGAATGTGAATGAATGGAAATAAATAGTGCTTGCTACTTTTAAATGTATGTTTTACATGAGCAATTGCCATGGTAACTGACAGGGTGTCTCATACATTTTGACAAACATAACTGTGATGTCATACGAATTCCGTATAACAATGTGTTTCATATTTTTGTCTTGTACATGAACTATTATGATTGTTTTAGATATTATCAATGCAAAATGTTTTTATTTTACAATTATTTAATCTTATATACTCATTTATCTTTCAAGATCTCACTTAGTCGAGATGATGTATACATGCATAATGTAGTTAGATTGAATGAATCATTTATATATCTTTTAACACTTATCCATTTTTGTACCTTGGGAAATTATTCTCTTTGAGAATATCATGAGCCTCGATCTGAAAATCTTAACAAGGCCATGTCAAAACGGAATTTTGTTAAGCGCCCGCGTACGCGTAGCTTTTAGAGTCCTCAATGCAAAACAAAAACTGAATTGTTGATGAAATTTTCTATAGTGATTTCGATGTTCCGGGATTTGATAACGAAACTTTCGTTCCGGGAAAAATGTATTCGGCAACGACGTTATTATTCGTAAGCAATTAATCGTTAAACCATAAATATTTTATATCAAACAATATGTTTTAAGTCTGTGCTTAAATTAGCCATTTCATAATTTCATAAGTAATTCAGACCATTGTTTCATATTATGATAAAGTTTTTTGTTGTAAACTATTTGTGTTTTCGTTTTCGGTGTGTGTGTTTTGGTGAACTTGATGATAGGTACCTAGGTTTGTCAAACTTGAGTTGACGCTTAACAAAATTCCGACTTGGCATGGCCTAACCTCTGACTACGAAAATGCCCTTACCACGCTGAAGGTGAAACTTCAAAACGTCTTTCACCCCCCATGTAATGAGCTAGACCAGCCTGAAGATTGATGCTGTCTTAATTGGCTCTATAAATTGTTGGTTTCTCATCTTTACATTGTGAACTTTATTGACGTTGAGTTTTGTTTGAACTGCTTCAAGTTTGAGAGTAGGCAAATCCATTATTAAATTTAATCAGTGAATTAATCTTTAAGAGTATAAGTTGAATGCTACCTGGATGAATGATAGTTGATAGTTGGACGATGCTCTATCAAATTACCGGACAGAGTCAATCAGTAGCTTCAGCAATTTGTATTAGCTCTTATGAACACAACCGAGCCACTCCGATTTAAAAATTAAAAAAATCACATGCGGATTGAATTTCGGAATAATGCCACAATCAGAGTCCAAGAGACTGAATTTTGTTCATTGGTTTCTTCACAGCCCTAATTCATGACAATGCGACAGTGTCTACCTATAGATTCAAGGTCCCTGGTTTGGTTCAACTAAAGTCACGGTCTTTCCAGCTATACATAAAGTTCTCTGTTTATCAAGGCTATACAATGATTGAACCATGACTGTGTCTTGACAACCTATGAATACATGTATTTATTTCAATGTTTTGATTAATATCAAGGTCTCCCTATGTATAAAATTTAGAATGGCTCAACATAGAACTTTTCTATTTGACAATTTTTATACTTGTCAATAAAACCTGTAATAATATTATGAAAGTAATATTAAATTAATATAAATGGAATATTGAAGTTTATATTCTTATCTAAAACTAATAAACCACTAACATAAGTCAAACGTAAGCCCCTGACTTTAATGTCTTATATCAAACAATAACAAAGATCATCTTAGTATATAAATTCTTTATTTAAACTATTTACACAATGATAACTCAAATCTATATTTTATAAATTATCGCATTATTAATGTTTGGCCTAGATGCATGTTTTAACTTCTTTTCTTTTAGAGATGTTGATAAGAAGTACAATGCTCTTAAAAGCTCTTGGACAAATGAAATTTTGAGAAAAAATAAACATTAACGCCGCAGTGATATGAGTGACTTATTTGTAGATAAACTAATAAATGCTGCTATTGTAATGTGCACAGATGACTCTTAATGTTCCTTGTTATGGATAAATGTGAATCGTTTTATCTTTAAGTTATTGCGCCGACTTGATTTGCTAGGGCGGCTTACGAACCGGCGTTAACCGATCACCGATCGGCTCGCCCCGCTGTGACATATGAATCAAGCGTTCCGGCTTACTAAAAAGGTGTCAATAGCTATATCGGAACAAGTAAAGTGATTTGCCGATGCCGTTTAGGAATCGGCGTACGCCTACTTGAGTCGGCCTGGCAAATCAAGTCGGCCCAATATTTCGATAAAGGACGTTTGAAGAGTACTGCATCTATTTATCATCACGTTTATATCTGCAGAATTTTGTGTGTTGATAACAAATACAGTAAAGATGTTTTAACCGTAAATACACACGAGTTTTTACAATTAGAACTATATTTCTATTCATCTGAAGAGAATCATCTATGACAAATATTACATATGTTGCCCTGTATTTTTTATTTTGAGGATTTAGAGTTTACAAAAATGGTCTGTAGCCGCCAGGCTAGCTCAGTTGGTAGCACGCAAGTCTACTGATCGAGGGCCGTGGGTTCGATTCCCGGGCGGGGCATACTTTCGGGGAGCTTGGTCATGAAAATATTCTACGGTCATTCTCCCTCCTACCAATGATTCTTAATTATGTAGAGCAGTTGTCAGTCACTGACGGAAATGTGCGCTTAGTAGTTGGTTAACATCTAAATCCAGAGATTTAGCCTTTCCAGGAACAGTAAGTAGGTTGACTGACTGCCGTTATAGGATCTATACAATGTGTTGCTATGGCGTTAAACCCAACAAAAACTAACAAACAAAAATGGTCTCACGATATAACCGGTAAGCAATGTATCTCTGTTAAATTCATATGACTAAGTATGTGCTAAAAATTAGATATCTTTTCAAGGTCATTAAGATTGTCCCTCAATTGAAGATTGGTCTGGTATTACGTTCTTACTTCCTCATATTGATAAACTATCTAATGTCTTGTCCCTATAGGGCCACTGTTTGTAATCTCAGATTATGTTTCAATGCCTTTTAAGGACGAATAGGGCGATCAACTTAGGTAGAAGGGTATTTAGGGTACACAAACTCTTTACCCCTCGTTTGTTCAAAATGCATTAAAATGAGGGGGGGAACGAAAATTCTTTAATTGTCTTGTCTCATAATTGTTAATTATTGTTCCTTTTAATTTAAGATTTTTTAAACTAATACTTATATAATCCATGACTCGATATAATCTATACATGTATATTTACTACGACTATATTACTAGACTAGTACATGGACCCTATACATATTTATATAGGGTCCTTAGACTGTAGGAGGGACGATGATCATGGCAATTACTTCATGACCGAATTCCACAAAGAGACAAAGGCCTCTCTAGGAAATCAAACACATTTTTATTACAATTTTAAACGTAAAAGTCTTGTTTTCTGGAATAGTGTTTTTAAATACAAATATTTTTATTCAATGTATGATATACACGTGTATTTATCTAGGATTATAGATTTGCTCAACAAATTAAGTTTGGTTCCAGTTCGTTGGGAGAAAAGTTTCGAACTTTATGCGGTTTCAATAAGTTGTCCAAATAAATGTACTTGGCAATTCAAACTCCACACATCGTCTACTTATCTTCGTTGAAACAATAAGATTAGTAAGCAATGCATGACGTCACCGGTTTGATGAGTTTGACTGCAATTTTGATTATTTTAATTTTGTTTGGTTTCTAACTTAGTGAGTTCAAGTGCAGAAGTTAAAAATTTCTCAATGAGTTTGATAAAACTCGTAAATTGTCTTCCCAAGTGTGGAGACGGCCTTAAAATACCAGCTATATGATGGTGCACATTATTATGTACTAAATTAATGAATGACAGTTGTTATTGTTAAAAGAATTCAGAACTCTGTTACGTATAAATATATCACGGTAAATTATGTTTTATTTAATAACATGTCATAATATATGTTTGATAAATATCTGGGTTACATGTTTTTATACAAAAATAGTCCCGAAGGGGGTACGGGTTCGAATCCAACCCGGGGAGGTTATACCCTTCCATAAAATTTAACAAAAATATCAATTTTCCTCCATTAATAAGGTATATAGAGACGTTTCCGGCCTTGCATAAGGGTATGTTAGTACTGGTTATAGACAAGGGTCCAGGAAAGCTAAGCAAGGTGTGCTGGACGCCGTAAAACAACTTACAAAATGTGTTGACACTGCGTTAAACCCAGTATAAATAAAATTACAAAAAATATGTATAGTAGTGTTAATAATTTTCTTAGACTATCCGTGGCACAAACATTAACCTCCCACTTATTTACTTGCAGATGACTATTTGTATAATTCCTGTAGGAATGCTTACAATCCACGCAGTTAATTTATGTGCCACTGATATTTGAATAAAATACAATGTATAACGAAATAAAAGAAAAATATGTCGAATAAAAATCATGACATAACAGTTTGATAAAAGTTTATTTGAATTTGCATATGTATATCATATATCGGTTACTTAAGACATATTTCTGCACGTTGCACATGTACATGCAATGGTAATAAAATTTGAAGATTTTATAAGATGTAACCTTGAAAATTATTGCTACAAATCGTTGTTTTTTATGTAGGGGTGAGAATGACATTACAACTTTGAATTTATACAAATACTGTAGACTTGCACATATACAAGTCTTTATGTAATTGTTTGGAACCAAGAACAGTAAATAAAAAAATATCTGATTCATTTTAAAAACTTTTCTTAAGATCTGCCCATTGAACCAAACTATGTAAGCCAGGAAACGAGCTAGCATTAGTTGATGTTTACTTAAAAGTTTTATAGTTTATATGTTTATATTTACAAATTCAATATAAAGCCAAGGTTTTCCAATCAATACTTCTTGTATGTATTCAATAAAGGCCTATACTAGACCTTTCAGTCAATAGAAACTCGTTCATGTATACCCATTTATGTAGGAGGGTGTCAATTAAATTTTTATAGATGTTCATGTATTCACAATAAAAATTATTACCGTAAAGGCCACATAACCTATACACATTCTTTACCGTAGATCATTTAGAGAGAATGTCCCCTTCTTTCATAAAGGGAATACTTCTTTACTAAAGAAAATTTTAGGAAATATAATTCAAAAGAGTTTTCTGCTTTAAATATACTATATACATTATATAGTTGTTTGATTATATTTCTTGTAATTCAAATTTGAATTGACATTTCCATGGTGTGCTAAACTTTGGAATTTAAACTAGTCAAACTATCAATGCACGATTGGTTGTTTGTGTATCCAATCAAAGTATGTCACAACCTCCTGTAATTTCCAAATACATGTACACTAGTTTTAGCCTATAAAGGAAATCTTAAAGCCACTATTTGAAGATATATTCATTAACAGTAGACTTAAAAAATCTTTTACACCCACAAAGTTATCAGAATATAACATGTATTAGAGACACAAGGAACAGTTCAAAAATTCTACTTTCTAAATTTAAGTTTGACCAAGTGTCCATTTTTTTTAAAAAGTGAGGGTACTTTTACAAGAGCAGAATATATTTATTTATATGCTAATGTTCAATATACCTAATCCACAACAGTTTAAGAGCTTCGTTATGCAATTTGAAGTAAGTTTTTTTTTCTATAATATGACTTTATCTTAAACACATTGTGATCAAAACTATTGTTTCAAGTATTGACAATCAAATTCTACTTTCGGTTTTGATCTACTTTCACTTTGAAAAGCAATAAATAAGATAAACAAAACAAATCTTGTTCATTAGAGGTGTTTGAAACAGACACATGTCTATTTTCTTTGCAGTCCAAAAGCAGTGTTACTTTTGACAATGGGATTTAAAAGATTCAATAAATAAAAGTGTTTACAATACGTTTTACATTAAAACATCCAGTGTAATATTTTTAGAGAGAATACAAACCCAGGTAATCTTGGTTTGTTACCTAAAGGAGAACAATGAATCTACCTTAAATACTAATTATATTTTAGTTTCTACTAAATTTTTGTTTATGTTTTACACCAAATGTCATATCTTCCATGAAAAGTGGATGTTCTGCTCGACTACTCTCGGAACTTGACTATCAGATATACTATTCAGTCATCCTATCATAACACTTAATTGATTCAACTGTCAGTGGCGCATACATTAACCCCCTGATTTAAGTACTCGCTACAATATTTCTGTACTCACTATCCGTAATCAAGTATTTAAATCATTGGGATCGATGTACGAGCCACAATCGAATTAAATTTGCCAATACTTAACGTTGTTTGCAAATGGGTTTTACATTTTTATTTGTTCAAAATGTTTTTAAAGCAATATTATATAAAAGGAAACAATCAATGCAAAATTATGTTGCCTATTCATACTAATTATATATGTACAATCTCCTAGCAGCGGTTACTTCCATTATTGAGTTTGATATATGTGTTGTTGTTTTATTTTAAATGGAGTGAATGTATTGTTTTCACTTGTGAGCTTGTTTGAAGCGAACATGGCTTACCTGAAATGTTGATATTAAATAGTAATTGTATGCATAAAAGTATATAAAAAATTTTATCATTCCTTAAAAATAGTATTTTCCCCTATGGAGTCATACATGTATTTCTGCCACCAGATAACTACATAGCTTACAAGATAATTAAGTGGTTATGTGGTGTGTTTTTTTCTAGTGGCAGAAATATACCATCAAAGTCCCTGAAAATGTTTTAGTTTTCAACTCCGATCCTCTTTCGTGTTTAAACTTGAAGGTCATGTCACGTGACCTACGCTGGTCACGTGGCATTCAGTTAAATGCTCTGTTAAATGGCTACTCGAGTGAACTGTACACCACAAACAAAGGTTATATCGTGTAGCTTGAGATGGAATCTAAATTCAGACAATCTCTGAAGACTATTCTTAGACAATGTAACTATATTTACATGAGATTCCTAGAAACGTTTACTTATAAATGTTAATTTAGAGTTTTTTTTAATTTTATGAATAAATGTTGTAATGTTTTTTTATACTTTATAATAATAATTATGTTTACTAACAAAAGTGCTTACCATAAAGATAAATTAGTCTGGATATCATAGGGTTTTAAATTGTTGATTTAAATGAAAACTAAAAAAAGGTCTGACCGATGAATAGTTTTTAATTAAAATGAAAACCAAGAGGTCTGACTAATGACTAGTTTGCTATTTCCAATAAAAACACGATGTCTAGCTTTTAAATAGTTTATTATTTCTTATTCTAACATAGGCACGTGCGCTTTCACTCTTTATTTAATGTGACGTCATCTATGCTTTATTATTCAACAAAATATAGCTCGTGACGGCTGTTGAAATTTTACTCCCCACGTTAAATGAGCGAAGCCGAAAATAGCGCCCGAGTTTATAATGGTTGACTTTAACGGAACCTTGGAACATGTCAGTAAATGTAAAACATGTAATAACCTTCTTACTTGACCGAAAATGGTATAAACTGAGTTTAAAACGATTCTAGCATAAAAAGACCTACTTCAACTTGAAGTTCAAGATGTTTTTTAAGTCCCAGCATTTCCCGGTTCCGTTGTCTCATTTCATCCTGTCCTTTATCCGACGATCATGCCAGCCATTATATGAAAAATACAAAGATTGACTATTTAATCAAAGCCAAACTGTGCATAGCATAATATAATGGAACTGGCTACGTGTATTCTTTCAAGCTCGTAATCATCCAAGCTGACACGAGCAGTGCTGATTTTCCGAAAATCTAACCTTCCTTGACACACGTTCATAAATCCAATTTATATCCAACCTTTTACAAATATCTCCATCAAACTGTCTGATAACACACTCCTATTCAGTTAACATCCAATTATTTAAGCAGTATTTGCAATATTCCGCCGAAAACATCAAACTTAAATGCTTCATCATCGTGTGTATATAAAATGACACTCACTAAGGGCAAGGTCGAATGTTTATTTCACGGCGCTTATTTCAAAGAATGATGTTTTACACACAAATAAAACTTTGACAATTCGTATTTAGTTTTGGGTTCATTTTTTTAAAATTAAGATTTGAATATTATTTGTTTGAAAATAGAATCAATTATCAATGAGATCTGTGTAAATAAAGGCTATTTTCGGCCTTTGCACTGGGGGGCGGATTTCAACAGCATGGCATTTCTGACAGTAAAAAATAGTTCTATAAAAATATCTTTTCTAAGGATGTATTTTGCGATGTTAGAATCGAAATAACTTACAGTTGTCTATATTTTATTGTCTAATAAAACATAGGCACTCGTTTGATGCGCTAATTAAATCACTCGTGCTAAAGCACTCGTGATTTAATCATACGCGCATCACAACTCGTGACTATGTTTTATTAGACAATAAAATATAGACAACTGTAAGTTATTTCTTAATCAAAACTAAGAGTCTGACCAATGAATATTATTTTATCTTAGATCAAATAAAAAAGACAGACCAATAAGCAATAACTTGTTATTTCAACTTGACAACAAGAATTTGTTTTCATACTTTTAAATTAAATCAAAAGGTCTGACCGATGAATAGTTGGTTATTTTATATTAAAGCTAAAGGTCTGACCAATGAATAGTTGGTTATTTCTACATGTATTGTTTAGATATTTTCTATAATTATATTGTATGTATGCTTTCAAAGTATATGTGTGTTAAATAAATGAGTTATTATATGTATGTTATTATATGAGTAGAATGCTGCATATGATCCTGTTTGTTTGTTGTTGTTTTCTATTTCATTAATTTTATGAAACAAACTTTCTGTAACTTACTGTTAATATTAATAAATGAAGGTGAACATTGTTTAATTGCTTTGTTTCTTCTACTCTTTGATTGTTTTCTTCCTTTGTCCGACATGCAATGATAACCTTAAGTCAACCTGACCTTGTATAATAACGTGGCTCATAATCATCTGGTTAGCATTGGCAGCGACAAAAGTAACTACAAGTCAGAGGGGCTGCCTGTCTGACTTACTTAGTCGGCAGCACGCGAGTCTACTGATGACTGCACTACGAGTGAACTACTTGATTGAGACTCAGTGGTAGAAGAGAGAATGGCAGTAGAAATTATTTCATGAACAAACTCCACTAAAGTATGCTTGCCCGGGAATTGAACCCACGACACCTCGTTCTGTAGACTTGTACTACCAAACAACGATGTCCATGGAACTTTAGACTAGAATACAATTTGTGTACTTGCACATTACTAAAATTGCGGTAAATATTCTACTACATGAGTGTACGTATAAGAAACCTGTGAATGGAGTTCATAGTTGTCATTTATACGAGATATGACTTTATTTCTATGATTAAGCAATATTGAAGAAAGGGTCCCACGAAACTATAGGTCTAGACACCTTCCTTATAGACACTATTTCACATCTTGGTGAAGTGATTCAGTCGCTGGTTAATGTCTTGTTCAAAGAAAGTATCAAATTATTTTAGCTAAAAGTCGAAGCTGAGACGTCCAACTTTAATTTGGTCTTTGTGAGTTCTGAACAATACATTTTATATTTATCTAGATGCTTTATATTTATTACTCTGGAAAAGGATAGTTGAGGCTCTGAAAATGTGCCTGAATCCCTAAGAAATAACCAAAACTAAGGAATTTCCGGGGCCGCCGGTCACCTGGTCCTCTGGTCAGGGGTTTGCCTTGGACCATTCGAGGCCCTCACGACCCCTTGGAACCCCATTCTACATATTCATTTTACGCCCCCTCTAACTAGAATTTTCCGCCCCCTTCTAACCAGAAATCCTGGATCCGCCTATGTAGTAACTGGTTAATATCTGAATCAAGCGATTTAGTCTTTCAAGGAATGGTGAGTAGGTTGACTGACCACTGTTATATCATTTACAATGCTTTGCTACGACATTAAACCCATCCAAGACTACAATTAAGTCCATTTTAACTGTGACATTACGGAGGATTTCACAATTTTATATGAAAGCACTTGGTATACAGAAAATATGATTATATATCCGAATTTTTACCAGGGGAAGGGGGGTTCAAACTTTCGAACCACAATCACATTATACACTTTTTGCAGAATATTGCAACATATTAATAATAAACCTTATCTACATAACCATTAAATCTATGTTAAGCACCGAGAAAATTTACTCCATGTTACTTACAGTCAGGAAATACACATAAGGACAGGTACAATTTGGAAATTTCAGGGGGGGTCCGGACCCCCTGACCCCCTGCTAGATCCGCCTATGAACAATATACATAGTTGGTAACTGACATAATAAAGTAGACTACAAAAATGTTTCACAATACAGTAAGACTATATTGAAAAATATAATTCTCCAATAACTCAGTCACTAACATACAAATAAGACAAGGTTCATAGTTAATTAGTTATAATGAACTTAAATTTGACACATGCTCTATTATTCTTATGGAACAAAGATTGCTATAGATGATCGTTGAACATACAAATATTTGGTATCTACTGTCAGTGTAAACGGGGTAAATATTGTTAACATGTGATTTTGGACATTGATATTAACCTTAGTGATTGAAAACAGATATAATTATTTGCAAATAGCGTCGGTAGTCATGCAAAAATAGATAACAAAGCTAATTGTAAATACATGAAGGTAGGGCTGTCACGATTTACCGGTATTGCAATACGCAGTTGTGTCGCGGTACGAATTTAACGTATTGGTATTTAGCAATATTTTTTTTTGTTTCATCGGAAAATTCTTCCCTTCATGAAGTGAAAATTTCCATGGTTCATTCGATTAAATTTCAGTTCCAAGAATCTAACCGATTTGAGCGCGTTTGATTGGTTGTGCGGAACTTGTGCAAACATGTTCTTGAATCCAATACTTAAGGACACGAGCTTGATTGCTATGATGTTCTGCAGCTAAGGGAGCATTTTTTTTATATGCAATACATATTATCATAGTCCTAAATGACAGAAAGGTGCTAGATTATATCAGTCATTAAGCGGCTGCATTTAACATTGTAATATACAGTGTTGTACATTTGACTTTTTTACTTTTTTTTTTGGGGGGGGGGGGGTTATATCCAAGAAGATTCATTGAACTCAGAAATAATCATGTTCATGTGTTTGAAGTGTCCAGAAGTATGTTTTAATCTTTAAGATGATACTTATCATACTGGAACCTCTTAACATGTCAAGTACGTTTATAACTTTCTATACGAGTATATTGGTACAGTGTAACACGTGTAATTGTTTTGTGGTTGGGTTTAAAGCCGTAGCAACACATTGTATAGGTCAAACCACGGCGGTAGGTCAACCTTCTCAGTACTCACCGTTCCTGTAAAGACTAAATCTATGAATTAAGCTGTTAACTAGACGCAAACTTCTGTCAGTAACTTACAACAGCCTTACATGATTTAGCATAGGTGGAATTATTTCATGACCAAACTTCAGGAAAGTATTCCCGCCTGGCAACCTACAGACCATCGATCAAAAAACTTGTTTGATACCAATTGAGTGAGCCGGGCGGGCTAGCACGTATTATAAGTCTCCCTCATATACCAAGTCCTCAAAATACAATATACCCCACACTATGTTCAAATACATTGTATAATAAGTTCTTTGTTAAAATACGTCAAGGTATATCGGTAGAGAGTCTTTGAAATAGTATAACTATTACATTTCTATATATACATGTACAGTATATCTTATATTTGATCGTGAATGTTCAAAGTAAATATATAAAATATTCATTCATTTATCGACACTTCACAATAACAATGTTAAAATGTAAATATACCTTATATGATATGCATACAGCCTAGTGATTGATTCATATTTTAAATATATTTTATGAATAATGTATATTAAATATACAAGAAACACGTCGAGAAGTAAAAACGTAACTACATGTACATGTATTTTACTAACATCTGCCGTTTTAAAAGCATTTAACCCGCTTTCTGGGTCAAGAAGGAACCTTAGTCAGTTATTTCCCCTTGTATACTCTTCAAATAGGTAGGTCCAATTGGTATGATAACTCGGATTTTACCATGACTTTTCAATGTCAATTCGCCAAAATTAATCTTAAATAATTTTTTTGTAAATCTTTTCATTTGTTTGAAATTCAAGCTAAGTATTTTTAGGGTAAAGAACTATTTAAATTTCACCACTTCTGTTAAACTCTTCATTAACAAGAAAGATATTCGATGAAATATTTTGTAATCCTTACAAAGGACTTCTATGAAAAATCCGAGGATTCCAACTGCAAACTGTAAGGACCTACTTACCAATTGGATTGCTTCAGATTTGATCAGGGAAAGATAACTGAATAAAGTCTCTAATTGATTAAAGACACCAACTAAGT
This sequence comes from Mactra quadrangularis, assembly GCA_025267735.1. Lineage (NCBI taxonomy): Eukaryota > Metazoa > Mollusca > Bivalvia > Venerida > Mactridae > Mactra > Mactra quadrangularis. Next base: position 56,733,261 of record CM046303.1, on the reverse strand, counting down.
ATCACCTCTCGCTGATAGGGGAGGTCGTGGTTTTGGGCTCATCTGGCCATGGCTCTTTGGGAAAGAAGTGTAACTAAATATAATTGCTTAGGATTAGTTAGTATGGGATTCTAAAACGTGTGTATTAAAGGAAAGATGTTAAATGAACTGTCCGTCATACTTGACCCTGACTGATTATTTGGATTCCACCCACTTCACTTGGTCGATAACGTGTCTTTTGATATAAATACTAAGATCGTTGGTTCGGTTTCCAAGTGGGAACTACATTCAACAAGCCTTCGTAATATTTGGTCATGATATTTTGTCACTGTTTTTTTTTTACTATAGCTTTATTGAATAGTACAGTCGTAAGCCACGAATAGTGAGAACTGGCAATGATTATGGTGCATAAATAGAAGCCTCTTCGCGCAGGAGTAGTGCACACTCCGACTGATCGCTGCGAGATAACTGAATATTACCAAAGAGAAAAGTAAAACGAAAATCAACCAGAAATACAATCGTAATTACTCCCAAATTTCCGTGATCTGATAATGTTTGTCAAACGCGATAGAAATCAGAGTGCCTGAAATGGTGAAATATTTTAAAACTACATTTGTAGTTAAATCTACATTTCACAATAGTTTAAATATATCCTTATACTATTCTACAGAGAACAAAATGTGGTTTTGAGTTTCAGGGGCAAACTCAAACTCAAAACAATTCATTTATGCTATTTGGCCACCGGCCCTTGCACATATGGAAGTGATATTCAGTTTCAATAAAGGAGACACAATAAGGACACAATCTTTAATTTCTATTTACATTTGTATAACGACCTTTTCAATTAACAATTTATGAGAAGAAGATCTAAAACATATAAGTGCTCTTCTAAATTTACTTATATTGATAAAATTTAGCTACAGTTGATATCTGGAATCACAGGTTGTCATTACTTGGATGCATAATAAGCACTGATCAAAGATGTATATAAACATCGAAACACCTTTGATGGGACACATGAGTACGATTCAAAGGCAGTCATCGAGATTCGGAACCGAAGTCACTATTTGGGATGCTGACTGAGTGGGCGCGTGTTAGTGTCGGTGTAAATGAGTATACCACCCATTTTACCCACCCCCACATATAATCATAGAGTGGTTTTTGTTTTGGACCCATTCGGAACTCCTCTGTCATTTTCTAAATAGAATGCGGAAAATAATATATACAGTGCGCGATAACTGTGTAATTATGCAACCGGACAGTTCAATATAATCGTACGGTAAATAATAAAGTTAATTAGAAAATGATCCATGACTATGATGTTTAAAATATACAAAAATATTGATTTAGAAGAAAATTAGTTAAAACCAATCTCTTTCCCAACGACAAGTAAAGAAACCATAAACCACTTCAATAACTCGATGTCAAAGTATGATGTCCGTTATGAAGACATTTAAGGGATTTCTATAAGCTATCTCAGTAAATATTTAGATAGTAAATGGAATCTTGTACCAATATTGATAGGTCATTGATATATGTACTTTTAGTTCCACTAACTTCAAGGGTTAAAATGAAAGTAGTATTTATACTTGTACTTAAAATTCTGTGGGGCTTTTCACAAATATTCTTACGAAAAAAATCTTCGTAAGTCAGTTTCATATAATTAGCGCTTCAAAGTCAGACGGATGATAAGCATAACTATGATATGATATTCAAAAGGTATACACAATTCTACACAATTTGTATAATAATTAGAATTGATAAGCCAAAAAAATGAGCATATTATTAATGTTTCTTGCTTTTGACTTACGAAGATTTTTTTTTATTTTGACAATGCCATGAAAATTGCCCCCACTACATTTTCGCTGATATAAATATGACACTTTTCTATTTTAAGGTCATAATCAGTTGAACTTGTTTTTCGGCGTAGATGTCTAAGCTGACTTTCTGAATACCCATGTCTTTTTATAAAATCTCATTCTATTGGACAAATGCAAAATTTCGAATGGCAAAGTAAGAGAAACCCCTCCTAATATCGGTTGAAAATAGTAAAAATAGGCCACAAGAACTGGTGCGTTTCTCCGTGTGCGTCAGATTTTGAAAATTAAAAACAATCGGTGGTGTTTTCGTTAGCGTTATAAATGGAGTAACGCACCGCAAAGGTTATTCTATTGGAACATTGGATATTTAATCAATAAATTTAATTACTTTAAGCATATTTTAAATTAAATTAATAAAATTAATGAACGTGTATCAGATGAAAGTACATATTTTTCCACATACCACAGGAATTTTATGACTGACCTTGTGAAATGAGAAATGAACGGTAGCAGTCAAATTGATTAATGTTATAGTTGTGAGTAGTTTCCCCTTCCCTGCCTCTGAATAACTTCTTTATCAATCAGTATACAAGATCATACAAGTTATTTCCCTTTGATAAATTTAAGTTTTTGTAAATTTTCTAGTATTTCGGGCCTGTTTTTTATTGAAATATGTTTTGAATTATTAATAATCATTTAGTGTAAATTCTTTTTGACAATCTATTTTGATTTTAGATTATAAGCAGTGGTTATGTATTTGCTTTTATAATGCATGCGTAAAGTTGAGTAAGATCTGATTGAAGTAGTATTAATATCAAATTTTTGTATTGACACTGAATGAATACTGCAGTAACAAATACGTAAAAAACGCGATCAAATTGCGTGAGAAAGATATTATGACAAAAATATTGAACCATTTATTTCGGGCATGTGAATGGAAGTCCGAAATGCAATGTGGTCATTAGTTAATAACCTCCTGAATTGCTTACTTTAACAAACTTTCTGTGAAATACAATTATTAATTGCACGTGATGCAGATATTTCGCTAATTCATTTTTGACATATCATGCTTGACTCCTAATTCTACGCCGTTTGTCTTTTTTAAAGACATTTCTTGTTACACGCTTTGTCGTATCTCATTAATGGCATTACAAGTATTGACTGCAGGAATTTGATAATCTATATCATACTATGAAAAACACCCCTGCTTCTAATAATCAACAATCATATAATAATCAAAGCGCTAAAAGCATAGACTGGACGATTTATTGAAACTTTGCCTCGCTTATTGTTTAATGAAGTGAGTAGGAATTAGTAATAGCGTAATAATAGTACGACATAAAAAATAATACGAGACACGGATGACTAGGAACAAAAATGTATTATGTATAAGAAACAGAGCTGAGAACTAACGAATGTAAATAGTAACATTGAACTTTCAAAATCGTTTAAAAAGTACAAACGAAATAGGGGTGATTGTTTTTCAAATCAGGACCTTCAGTATGAAAAGTCTTAACGTAAGATCTGAGTGTAACTAGATTAGAAGCCTACACCAGAATCGTTCAAAGTCATTGAAAAATAATGGCGATGAGGCGAAATTCTGCGTTCGAGCACATCTTTTTCGGAAACAAACATGATTCGGATACGACAACAGGACTCGCCCGATCGGGCTACTGACTGTGACTTTCGCTCGTCCGAAGACGATTTCACTCGTCTTGGGCGTCGGGCACGTGGGTTACGTCGAAGAAAAGTTGTTCTCGAACACATTTTCTGCCGAATCCGCCATAAAATCGCGCACACGAAAATGAATTATCTCCCTTGGGTACGTGCTAGTTTTCCGGGAAGTCGGCGTCCACAGAAATCGTAATCGATTAATCGTCGATCATTTTTTTCTTACCGATTTCGGCGACGTCGGCGATAATCGGAACATCACTAGCGCCAATTCCTGGACCGTATGTAAACCGTGTGAACGCCGAGTAAATAGAGTAAAGGTCGTGTTTGATCGTACTAGACCGTAACAGACCTTACTTAGAAACATTTATCAATCGTATAAAAATCGTTTGCAAATCGTGTTCAAATCGTGACAAAACCTTGCTTGACCGAGTATATCTGTGTTTTATTCGTACACACTCGTGCTAAATTCGAGTCTAGCTCGTACCAGTCAACCCGTTTATAACCGAGTATACCGTTTGGGAACCGTGTCCCCAATCGTGTTCTGTATGAGACCGCCTTTAGCTGGGCACGCTGATTCTTGTATTCTATAAATAGACTTGGGACGGTTTAATACGCTGAGAATACACGACTGAACAGCGATTTCAAGCATTTTTGGAAATGCTAATAAATGTACTAGTTTGATACATTAAAATTAATCGCAGTCATATCTCTATGTACCTTAACGCCTGATAATGTAAGAAGGAAAGAGATTTAACAAACTCCCTCGTAGCGGTTACTTCCCTTTAAAGCAATAGCCACGTAATCACTCATCAATTCGATCTACTTTTTATAAGATTGATTGAATTATATACAATAACCACATTACTCAATACGTTTGCAGTGATGTGAGAATGTAATATAATAACAAACCTAAAGGGAAGTTTCCATTCGGGACACCTCGACCATTCATTGAATAAATTATTCCTAGTGAATGATCGCAGAGTTCCGAATGGGAAATTTCACCGGAACTCCCATTCGGAATATTTCGGAGATCTTCTACGCAGTTAAGTCACGGAAGTCGAGAGGTATGTGCGATACTACAAATAAGTCGTTTGTATTACTTAGATAAAATTGTAAAATGCACTAAAATTAAATTTAATTCGAAAACAATGTCTCAAATGCCATACTTCTTTGAATTTAGGTTATATTTCCACAAAGTCACATTCGGTACAATTCAATTAACTACGTAATCAATGTTAGATATATATTCTCTATTCTTGATTTACGAGGCATACCTGCGTAGAAGATATCCAAGGTATTTCAAATGAGGAACTCATTCGGAAATAATTCGGGTGATTCCGTAAACTGACGATCAAGTGTGTTGCACAGTAATCACCGAGGTGTTCCGAATGTTGAGAAACTCCCATTCGGAACAACCTCGGTGATCATCTACGAAGTTTATCAGCGTGGAAGATCGCCGACGTAGTTCCGAATGGAAACTCTCCATAGCGGTTACTTCCCTTCTTTGAATGAATAATTATTCACCACCTGCCAATTTGTTCGTCTAAGAGACAACTTTTTTTTACCTTTTTTAAAAGATATTTATGTTGTTGTTTTTTTAATTAATTATGATATTTTAATTATGAAAGTGCCACAAAATATTAAAATCAATAATTTGTAAAAGTGACTTTTACACCGGTTACCTAAAGTATGTAAAATCGTGTAAATGGTAAAATGTGGCGTAAAATGGTCTTACGTTTATTAAAGTGACATAGTAATTTTATTGCTTTGTACTTTATTCTTATTACTAATAATTTAAGATTTATTGCCTATTGTTTCCCATTAAGTTGCGTAAATTAGCGATGCCATCCATTCCAAGCCTTGTATATTGGCTAGTTTAATTGGTTTATGATGCACAATTGTAATCACCGAGACATATTTTGTCAGTTACCTTTTTTGATAAGTGTGAGAAGTGTGAGAAGTTGAAATCCTCGGATTTCATTATTAAAATTCTATGCAAGGACAATAAAATATATCATAAAAACTTTCTTGTTAATTGAAATATTAACTGATTTAATGCTATATAAATACATGTAGTTCTTTAAATAAACACTGCTTCAAGAGATTTGCAGCCAAATTAAATGATTTACATAAAAATTATTCAGCATTGACTGAGGTAATTTGGCGACGAGAATATAAAGGTAAAATCCCGAGTTATCCTACTAATCGGACCCTCTCATTTGAAGAATATGCAAGGGGAAGTAACTAGCTCATGTCCCTTATTATTATCGAACCAGCTCGACGTTCGACATTCGCCAAAATTATCCAAATATCGAACTGAGATTGAATATCGAACCAGCTCGACGTTCGACATTCGAATATCGAAATGAAATGGAATATCGAACCTGTTCGACGTTCGACATTCATTAATAAAAGCCCGAATGTAGTACTGAGGTTGAATATCGAACCAGCTCGACGTTCGACATTCATTATTAACAATAATGCGAATGTCGTTCTGTGGTTGAATATCGAACCAGCTCGACGTTCGACATTCATTAATAATAGTCTGAATGTAGTTCTGAGGTTGAATATCGAACCAGCTCGACGTTCGACATTCATTAATAATAGCCCGAATGTAGTTCTGTGTTTGAATATCGAACCAGCTCGACGTTCGACATTCATTAATAACAATAATGCGAATGTAGTTCTGTGGTTGAATATCGAACCAGATCGACGTTCGACATTCATTCATAATAGCCCGAATGTAGTTCTGAGGTTGAATATCGAACCAGCACGACGTTCGACATTCATTATTATTAGTCCGAATGTAGTTCTGAGGTTGAATATCGAACCAGCTCGACGTTCGACATTCATTAATAATAGCCCGAATGTAGTTCTGTGGTTGAATATCGAACCAGCTCGACGTTCGACATTCATTGATAATAGCCCGAATGTAGTTCTGTGGTTGAATATCGAACCAGCTCGACGTTCGACATTCATTAGCCCGAATGTAGTTCTGAGGTTGAATATCGAACCAGCTCGACGTTCGACATTCATTAATAATAGTCCGAATGTAGTTCTGAGGTTGAATATCGAACCAGCTCGACGTTCGACATTCATTCATAATAGCCCGAATGTAGGACTGAGGTTGAATATCGAATCAGCTCGACGTTCGACATTCATAAATAATAGCCCGAATGTAGTTCTGTGGTTGAATATCGAACCAGCTCGACGTTCGACATTCATTAATAATAGCCCGAATGTAGTTCTGTGGTTGAATATCGAACCAGCTCGACGTTCGACATTCATTAATAATAGCACGAATGTAGTTTTGTGGTTGAATATCGAACCAGCTCGACGTTCGACATTCATTAATAATAGTCCGAATGTAGTTCTGAGGTTGAATATCGAACCAGCTCGACGTTCGACATTCATTAATAATAGTCCGAATGTAGTTCTGAGGTTGAATATCGAACCAGCTCGACGTTCGAAATTCATTCATAATAGTCCAAATGTAGTTCTGAGGTTGAATATCGAACCAGCTCGACGTTCGACATTCATTAATAATACTAATGCGAATGTAGTTCTGAGGTTGAATATCGAACAAGTTCGACGTTCGACATTCATTAATAATAGTCCGAATGTAGTTATGAGGTTGAATATCGATCCAGCTCGACGTTCGACATTCATTAATAATAGTCCGAATGTAGTTCTAAGGTTGAATATCGAACCAGTTCGACGTTCGACATTCATTAATGATAATGATGCGAATGTAGTTCTGAGATTGAATATCGAACCAGCTCGACGTTCGACATTCATAAAAGATAGTCCGAATATAGTTCTGAGGTTGAATATCGAACCAGTTTGACGTTCGACATTCATTAATAATAGTCCGAATGTAGTTCTAAGGTTGAATATCGAACCAGCTCGACGTTCGACATTCATTAATAATAGTCAGAAAGTAGTTCTGAAGTTCAATATCGAACCAGCTTGATGTTCGACATTCATTAATTATAGTCTGAATATAGTTCTGAGGTTGAATATCGAACCAGTTCGACGTTCGACATTCATTAACAATAATGATGCGAAGCCTATGCTGGGCACTAGGCCGCGCTTGAATCAGCGGAGCATGGCTTGTTTCAGCGGGGAAACCTCGGCTGTGCCCTGGGCGGCGCTAGAATCAGCGGCATGCGGCTTGGATAAGCGGGGGAACCACGCCTGGGCACTCAGTCGGGGCTTTAGCGGGCTCTGCGGGCTTCTACCGGGGTCTACGCGGCCTGCTGATGATACCCGCCTGTCTGGCTTGATTTCAGCAGAGGCAAGCGATGGACACCGAGTTTTACCTCGTCTGCAAGCCAGGCGCGCTTGATTCAGCGGCGGACGGCTTGATTCGGCGGGGAAACATCGGCTGGGGCCTTGGTCGCGCTTGAATCAGCGGAGCACGGCTTGTTTTAGCGGGGAAAGCCCGGCTGGGCCTTCGGCCGCGCTTGAATCAACGGCGGACGGCTTGTTTCAGCGGGGATACCTCGGCTGGATCCTTGGCCGCGCTTGAATCAGCGGAGCACGGCTTGTTTCAGCGGGGAAAGCCCAGCTTGGCCTTTGGCAGCACTTGAATCAGCGGCGGACGGCTTGGATCAGCGGGGAAACCTCGGCTGGGCCCTTGCCTGCGCCTAAATCAACGGCAGGCGGCTTCGATCAGCGGGGAAACTTCGGCTGGGCACTCTGCCGGGGCTTTATCGGGCTCCGCGGGCCTTTAACGAGGGTCTATGCGGCATGCCACCGATATCGGTCTGGCGCGCTTGATTTCAGCGGAGGCAAGGACGGGACACCAGGGTTTACCTCGGCTGCAAGCCAGGGACGCTTGAATCAGCATCAGACGACTTGTTTCAGCGGGGAAACCTCGGCTGGGCCCTTGGCCGCGCTTAAATCAGCGACAGGCGGCTTGGATCAGCGGGGGAACATCGGCTGGGTACTCGTCCGGGGCTTCATCGGGCTTTGCGGGTCTGTTACTGGGGTCTACGCGGATTGTCGCTGATATCGGCCTGGCTCGCTTGATTTAAGCGGGGTTAAGCACGGGACACCGAATATACCTCCTCTGTTGGTCGCAGCCCGTTTCAGCGACTAAAAAAGTGCAGTTAATTATTCATTGTTCTTTTATTTACACGATTGATGCACGATTGATTATCGCTCTCGTGCAGCACAGCGACGCTTCATATAAATAGGCTTTATTCGGAACTCCAAATTATGGGTTTCGTGCACAGGCGGTACAAAATCGGAATAACTCCTATTGTTCTCTGTACATACTTTCATTGTAACGATAAAAGTTAGTTCGCCCGCCCGGCTAGCTCAGTCGGTAGCGAACAAGTCTTCTGATCGAGGTGTCGTGAGTTCGATTCATGGGCGGGGCATACTTTCGTGAAGCTTGGTCATGAAATAATTTCTATTGTCATTCTCCTTCCTACCACTGATTCTAAATCATGTACGGCAGTTGTCAGTCACTGACGGAAGTAGCGCCTAGTAACTGGTTAACAGCTAAATCCAGAGATTTACGTTTTCTAGGAACAGTGGGTAGGTTGACTGACTGCCATGATATGACCTATACAATGTGTTGCTGCGGCGTTAAATCCAACAAAACAAACACGCAACTAACACAAAAGTTTGTTTGTACCACAGGTAAAACCCCAAAAAATCTAAATTCCGGATATAGTCTATTCATGTGATTGACTATATAATTTGTTAGCTAGATGTCTTAATATTGTGTCAACAAAAATATTAAAAACAAATATTGCATGAATAAAAGTACTTCGATCCAAAGAAATTAAGTCAACAACCAATGTGCTAAATATTGAAAAATATACATACGTCTAATATTATTAACGAATGTCAAATATCGAGCTGGTTCGATATTGAACCTTCGAACTACATTCGGACTATTATGAATGAATGTCGAACGTCGAACTGGTTCGATATTCAACCTCAGAACTACATTCTCATTATTATTATTAATGAATGTCAAACGTCGAGCTGGTTCGATATTCAACCACAGAACTAGATTCGGACTATTATTAACGAATGTCGAACGTCGAGCTAGTTCGATATTCAACCTCAGAGCTACATTCGGACTATTATTAATGAATGTCGAACACGGGTTCGAAATTCAACCTCAGAACTACATTCGCATCACTATTATTAATGAATGTCGAACGTCAAGCTGGTTCGATATTCAACCTCAGAACTACATTCGCATCATTATTATTATGAAAGTCGAATGTCGAGCTGGTTTGATATTTAACCTCAGAACTACATTCGGACTATTATTAATGAATGTCGAACGTCGAGCTGGTTCGATATTCAACTTCAGAACTACATTCAGACTTTTATTAATGAATGTCGAACGTCGAGCTGGTTCGATATTCAACTTCAGAACTACATTCGGACTATCATTAATGAATGTCGAACGTCGAACTGGTTCGATATTCAATCTCAGAACTACATTCGGACTATAATTAATGAATGACGAACGTCGAGTTGGTTCGATATTCAACTTCAGAACTACATTCGCATCAACGTCGAGCAGAGCCCAGCCGAGGTTCCCCGCTGATCCAAGCCGCATGCCGCTGATTCCAGCGCCGCCCAGGGCACAGCCGACGTTCCCCCGCTGAAACAGGCCGTGCTCCGCTGATTCAAGCGCGGCCAAGTGTCCAGCCGAGGTTTCCCCGCTGAAACAAGCCGTCCGCCGCTGATTCAAGCGCGGCCGAAGGTCTAGCCGGGCTTTCCCTGCTGAAACAAGCCGTGCTCCGCTGATTCAAGTGCGACCAAGGGCCCAGCCGATGTTTCCCCGACGAATCAAGCCGTCCACCGCTGATACAAGCGCGCCTGGCTTGCAGCCGAGGAAAACCCCGGTGTCGCTTGCTTGCCTCCGCTAAAATCAAGCCAACCAGGCAGGTATTAGCGGCAGGCCGCGCAGACCCCTGTAGAAGGCCAAAAGAGCCCACAGAGCCCACTGAAGCCCCGTCCAAGTGCCCAGCCGAGGTTCCCCCGCTGATCCAAGCCGCATGCCGCTGATTCCAGCGCCGCCCAGGGCCAAGCCGAGGTTTTCCCCGCAGAAACAGGCCGTGCTCCACTGATTCAAGCGCGGCAAAGGGCCAAATCGAGGTAACCCCGCTGAAACAAGTCGTCCGAACGTCGAGCTGGTTCGATATTCAACCACAGAACTAGATTCGCATTATTGTTATTAATGAATGTCGAACGTCGAGCTGGTTCGATATTCAACATCAGAACTACATTCGGACTATTATAAATGAATGTCGAACGTCGAGCTGGTTCGATATTCAACATCAGAACTAAATTCGGACTATTGTGAATGAATGTCGAACGTCGAGCTGGTTCGATATTCAACCTCAGAACTACATTCGGAGTATTATGAATGAATGTCGAACGTCGAGCTGGTTCGATATTCAACCACAGAACTACATTCGCGTTATTGTTATTAATGAATGTCGAACGTCGAGCTGGTTCGATATTCAACCTCAGAACTACATTCGGTGTATTATGAATGAATGTCGAACGTCGAGCTGGTTCGATATTCAACCTCAGAACTACATTCGGGCTATTATTAATGAATGTCGAACGTCGAGCTGGTTCGATATTCAACCACAGAAATACATTCGGGCTATTATTAATGAATGTCGAACGTCAAGCTGGTTCGATATTCAACCACAGAACTACATTCGGACTATTATTAATGAATGTCGAACGTCGAACTGGTTCGATATTCAACCTCAGAACTATATTCGGACTATCTTTTATGAATGTCGAACGTCGAGTTGGTTCGATATTCAACCTCAGAACTACACTCAGACTATTATTAATGAATGTCGAACGTCGAGCTGGTTCGATATTCAACCACAGAACTACATTCGGACTATTATTAATGAATGTCGAACGTCGAGCTGGTTCGATATTCAACCTCAGAACTACATTCGGATTATTATGAATGAATGTCGAACGTCGAGCTGGTTCGATATTCAACCTCAGAACTACATTCGGGCTATTATGAATGAATGTCGAACGTCGAGCTGGTTCGATATTCAACATCAGAACTACATTCGGAATTTTATTAAGGAATGTCGAACGTCGAGCTGGTTCGATATTCAACCTCAGAACTACATTCGGGGTATTATGAATGAATGTCGAACGTCGAGCTGGTTCGATATTCAACCGCAGAACTACATTCGCATTATTGTTATAAATGAATGTCGAACGTCGAGCTGGTTCGATATTCAACCTCAGAACTACATTCGGGGTATTATGAATGAATGTCGAACGTCGAGCTAGTTCGATATTCAAACACAGAACTACATTGGCATTATTGTTATTAATGAATGTCGAACGTCGAGCTGGTTCGATATTCAACCTCAGAACTACATTCGGACTATTTTTATGCATTTTGAACGTCGAGCAGAACCCGCTGAAGCGCTGGTCGAGTGCCCAGCCAAGGTTCCCCGCTGATCAAATCCGCCTGTCGCTGATTCCAGAGCCGTCCAGGGCCCAGCCAAGGTTTCCTCGCAGAAACAAGCAGTTCGCCGCTGATTCAAGCGCGGCCCAGGGCCCAGCCGTGCTTTCCCCGCTGAAACAAGCCGTGCTCCGCTGATTCAATTGCGCTAAAGGGCCCAGCCGAGGCTTCCACGCTGAAACAAGCCTTCCGCCGCTGATTTAGGCGCGCCTGACTTTCAGCCGAGGTAAACCCCGGTGTTCCTTGCTTGCCTCCGTTGAAATCAAGCAAGCCAGGCGGGTATCAGCGGCAGGCCGCGTAGAACCCAGTTGAAGTCCCGCAGAGCCTGCTGAAGCCCCGGTCGAGTGCCCAGCCGAGCTTTTCCCTCTGATCAAAGCCGCCTGTCGCTAATTCCAGCGCCGCCAAGGGTCAAGCCGAGGTTTCCACGCTGAAACAGGCCGTGCTCCGGTGATTCAAGAGCGGCCAAGGGCCGAGCCGAGGTTTCCCACTGAAACAAGCCGTCCACCGCTGATCTAAGTGTGGCCGAGGGCCCAGCCGGGCATTCACCGCTGAAACAAGCTGAGAATGAATGTCGAACGTCAAGTTGGTTCGATATTCAACCACAGAACTACATTCGGGCTATTATTAATGAATGTCGAACGTCGAGCTGGTTCGATATTCAACCTCAGAACTACTTTCGGGCTATTATTAATGAATGTCGAACGTCGAGCTGGTTCGATATTCAACCACAGAAATACATTCGGGCTATTATTAATGAATGTCGAACGTCAAGCTGGTTCGATATTCAACCACAGAACTACATTCGGACTATTATTAATGAATGTCGAACGTCGAGCTGGTTCAATATTCAACCTCAGAGCTACATTCGGACTATTATGAATGAATGTCGAACGTCGAGCTGGTTCGATATTCAATCACAGAACTACATTCGCATAATTGTTATTAATGAATGTCGAACGTCGAGCTGGTTCGATATTCAACTTCAGAACTACATTCGGGGTATCATGAATGAATGTCGAACGTCGAGCTGGTTCGATATTCAACCACAGAACTACAATCGCATTATTGTTATTAATGAATGTCGAACGTCGAGCTGGTTCGATATTCAACCTCAGAACTACAATCGCATTATCGTTATTAATGAATGTCGAACGTCGAGCTGGTTCGATATTCAACCTCAGAACTACATTCGGACTATTTTTATGAATTTGAACGTCGAGCAGAACCCGCTGAAGCGCTGGTCGAGTGCCCAGCCAAGGTTCCCCGCTGATCAAATCCGCCTGTCGCTGATTCCAGAGCTGCCCAGGGCCCAGCCGAGGTTTCCTCGCAGAAACAGGCCGTGCTCAGCTGATTCAAGCGCGGCCAAGGGCCCAGCCGAGCTTTCCAGACTGAAACAAGCAGTTCGCCGCTGATTCAAGCGCGGCCCAGGGCCCAGCCGTGCTCTCCCGCTGAAACAAGCCGTGCTCCGCTGATTCAATTGAGGCAAAGGGCCCAGCCGGGCATTCCCCGCTGAAACAAGCCGAGAATGAATGTCGAACGTCGAGTTGGTTCGATATTCAACCTCAGAACTACATTCGGACTATTATTAATGAATGTCGAACGTCGAGCTGGTTCGATATTCAACCACAGAACTACATTCGGACTATTATTAATGAATGTCGAACGTCGAGCTGGTTCGATATTCAACCTCAGAACTACATTTGGACTACTATGAATGAATGTCGAACGTCGAGCAGGTTCGATATTCAACCTCAGAACTACATTCGGACTATTATTAATGAATGTCGAACGTCGAGCTGGTTCGATATTCAACCACAAAACTACATTCGGGCTATTATTAATGAATGTCGAACGTCGAGCTGGTTCGATATTCAACCACAGAACTACATTCGGGCTATTATTAATGAATGTCGAACGTCGAGCTGGTTCGATATTCAACCTCAGAACTACATTCGGGCTATTATTAATGAATGTCGAACGTCGAGCTGGTTCGATATTCAACCACAGAACGACATTCGCATTATTGTTATTAATGAATGTCGAACGTCGAGCTGGTTCGATATTCAACCTCAGTACTACATTCGGGCTATTATAAATGAATGTCGAACGTCGAACTGGTTCGATATTCCATTTCATTTCGATATTCGAATGTCGAACGTCGAGCTGGTTCGATATTCAACCTCAGAACTACATTCGGGCTATAATGAATGAATGTCGAACGTCGATCTGGTTCGATATTCAACCACAGAACTACATTCGCATTATTGTTATTAATGAATGTCGAACGTCGAGCTGGTTCGATATTCAACCACAGAACTACATTCGGGCTATTATTAATGAATGTCGAACGTCGAACTGGTTCGATATTCAACCTCAGAACTACATTCAGACTATTATTAATGAATGTCGAACGTCGAGCTGGTTCGATATTCAACCACAGAACGACATTCGCATTATTGTTAATAATGAATGTCGAACGTCGAACTGGTTCGATATTCAACCTCAGAACTACATTCAGACTATTATTAATGAATGTCGAACGTCGAGCTGGTTCGATATTCAACCACAGAACGACATTCGCATTATTGTTAATAATGAATGTCGTGCGTCGAGCTGGTTCGATATTCAACCTCAGTACTACATTCGGGCTATTATAAATGAATGTCGAACGTCGAACTGGTTCGATATTCCATTTCATTTCGATATTCGAATGTCGAACGTCGAGCTGGTTCGATATTCAATCTCAGTTCGATATTTGGATAATTTTGGCGAATGTCGAACGTCGAGCTGGTTCGACATTCAATTTCAGTTCGATATTCGCACATTATGCTAATGTCGAACGTCGAACTGGTTCGATGTTCGATATTGAATATCGAATATCGAACATCGAATGTTGTGCCAAGTTATTGGACCTAATAATTTCTTAACATTTTTGAAAAATTTTCGCGTGCTTACACGTTTCAGACACGATGACCTAACTAACACTTTAAAGACATTTCGGTCGTTATATACACTCTTAGTGTGCACGAGATTCACGAGGGAGAACAATTTGGATAATTTATATAATATTGACACCATATTATAAATAAGATAGAGAAAAAACGTAGCAAGGTTTTAGTCTGAAACAATATTATGCTACTGGGATTTGAACCTTAAACCTTTAGGTCTGACGGTCGACTCGTTACCACTGGGCTAAGGATATCAGTTTGTGAAATGCGTCAAAGTAATTGTAATTAACGCTTGCTAGTATTGTATACCTTTGTAAGGTGAAAGAAATCTTACTATACACCCTGGTACAATATACATGCACCTTATTTATTGACAAGGTATTAATTAGAAACCGGGCCATTCAATATTTCTTATCGCGACTTTACGCCAAATGTACTACGGCACGCCGGTGGTGTGCGTGTTACATTAGTCACGTGATACTACCAGCATCACGTGATCTATATGTGATGGCAATGGGTGAAGTAGTCTTGATGATTTTGTTGCAAGGTGTGTAGGTTTCACATAATGGTAGAAGTTTAGTTAACAATGGCGTGGGGCTCTAGAATGCTCAATCGAAGTACATCCATAGCATCGAAATAGGAACTGAAAGGGATGACAAGCCCAAAGATTATAAAACTTGACCGAGAACTCCCTACTCAACGAACAATTCATTTCCCACTAGGGGTTTAAATCGTAATTGATAGCATCTTAGAAACACCGAAACAATAGCATGTAAGCATTTTCAATTAATTTCCATGTTATTATGAATCATATCATAGAGATACACTCTAGGAACAAATTGAGATCTTGAGCATGGAGTCCCTTGTCAAGTTTTATAACATACATCCTAGATCAAGGTGATTCCGACCTCTGGAAATATTCATAATTCTTTCACCATCCCTATATAAGACGTTGATGTTTACCTGGCACGGATCTTTAGAGTGGTCGAGTGGTTACATGTAAGTGCCCGAGTCGGACTCAAATGGTTTGTATGAAAGCAACATGCCTAAGAGCGATGTAAATGAATCCATTAAATAAATTTATACTTATGAACATGATGGCTGTACAGTCATATAGATAGTTAGCCTAACGCCAAGGAATACAGATCTGTACCAGTGGTACTTTTCACAAAAGTTCTTGCGAAAAAAATCTTCGTAAGTCAAAAGCAAGAAACATTAGTAATACGCTCATTTTTGGCTAATTAATTCTAAATATCATACAAATTGTTAAGAATTGCGTATACCTTTTGAATATCATATCATAGAACTTATGCTTATTATCCGTCTGACTTTGAAGTGCGAATTATATGAAACTGACTAACGAAGATTTTTTCGTAAGAATTTTTGTGAAAAGCACCACAGGTCAACATTTTTGTGTAAACATTAAAATAAACCAATCCATTCCCAAGGTAGCAACGTATTTAAAAAATTGGCGAATAAACCACCACCCGCTCAGTCAATCATGCTGGTTATAGTAGAACGCTATATCATTACACCAAAACGACACTCATAAAAATTTCAAAACAAATACTTAATGATAATTGTCATCCTGAGCATCCCCATTCGTGGATTAGTTCACTGTAATGTTTACATAAACAAGATTTTGCTTTTTGTACGAACTTTAGGTCAATTGATAGAATATTTTACTGTAACATCTTTGAGTCATTGTGCAAGTCGAGAGTTCGAGCTCTTTGTTTGCTTTGTTTCCAACGGCTTTGACAATATTTCATACGTTTTTTCAAACAAACTAAATAATAACTTGAAGCATGTAAAAAAGTCAAAATGTTCACATCGGTTACGTCCCTCGTTGCTTATCGTTTCAAAAAGGGAGACAACCGCTGAGGTATTTACGTAAAGGTATATTATTAACTGTATATTATTAACTTTTTTGTTCAACTGTCAGTGGTGCAAACATTAACCTCGCAGATTTAAATGGATCGTTAGTACAGAACTATACTCAATATTTAAAGTCATGAGGATATACATGCGCCAATGGCAGTTAAATTTAAGTTAATGGTTGCATCTACCAAATGTTGTTAAGTACTTTAGAATATCATTTTTAGAGTTCCCAATCTTATGAGAATATTTAGGGAAGCAAATTTTCGCTTTGTACAACAAGCTAAACAAGTTACAGTAAAATACCTTCCGAGATAGAAAAAGACAAACACTCAGAAAGCACACCTTGTCATAGGGCATTTCATGCCCAGGTATGCTTAAAAACCAATCCGTATTTTAATAGGTATAAAATACATAAATATCAAGATGTTCTGGTACTGGTAGTCCTATGTACATGTACATAAATAACGTCTGTAACTGTTGATTTGATCCTTCATTTGTACATACATCCACTGTTATTTTCTATCAAGCTTGCTTCACTACGAAGATCTTACTGTTGACAGACCTGCAGAAAATTAAAAAAAGCTATGTTAAGTACCATCAGGTTAATACACAGTGTATATTAAGGAAGAATCCCCCTTATGTAAATCTCAATTAGAAAATATTCCTTAAAACCAAGGTACATGTTTACAAACTATGATTTTTTTTCGTTTATAAAACCCGATGTAATAAAACCTTAAACTTTTGATATTACAAATGACGAATAGACAACTGCCCATGTATGTACAGTACCCACCAAACGTTTGGAGACATTTCAGATTGTAGGCCTATTGAATAGCTTTTAGCTAACATTTGATGACTGTTTATTTTGAAATGCTTGGCAATTTTGCATTATGTTTTGGTGATCATTATTATGACAACAGAGACAACAAAACTAGCATAAAAACTTTATGAAAAAAATTATTACAATTATCATGGTTTTGGAGGCTTTATGATGTCAGATGCTGAATCTTATAAAGTGTGGCATTCATGAAATTTGTTGTCATTTTATAACAAAACATACTTAAGTACATTAAAGATAATGTTTCTACAAAAATAAACATCAAAATTCAAGAACTGTAGTATATTTCTTTTGTCTCCAAACTTTTGGTGGGTACTGTATATTTGAAGTTAGAGCCTGACTGGAAACATGCTGACTAATATGTCAGCAGTTTCTGTATTATGTTAATACCAATTCAAATTATCTGTTCAGCAAAATAGACAACACATGTGGCACTTATGAAAATTACCAATACATTTGATCAAACAACACGTAATTTTGATATCTGAGAATTATAGGTATACAATAATATGGAAAGTCGAATGTCTTTTCCACTTTAAGGTATTGCATGAGTTTTGGCTGATTAATTTATGATCACTGTCCAAACTGGATTGGGTGTCCATGTCTTAGTTATCTAGTTACCTCCCTTATTTCCTTCTCAATTTCAACTTAAGGGGAGATAGCATATCCTAATTTTTTAGAACTAAATTTTCACTTTCTGAACGATTCTAAATCCTGTTCTTACCACTCGTCTTGGGACGGTATGACTAAAACACGCAATGAGAACTTTTAGTCAAAATGAAGCAGACATTGGCAAATAGAAATTCAATTGTTTAAATACATGTATACAATGTCATTCAAAATTACCTTTACATTTGTAAGAATTATCATTATTATTAGATTATCATTAAAACGATCTAATTTATTTCAAATACAATATACATTATGATAGCTCTAATAGATTGTAACATTTCTAAGTAGAGGAATGCTACGTAATACATGAACAATTGTAATACAATTACATTTGTATAAGATATGTTTTGAATTTCTCAAATATTGGTAATGATTTAAAAAAGAAACCATTCATTTACTAATGTGTAAAGGTAACTATTGATGGCACTGCAAGCCTCTACGACCAAACTAATTACAGCATTTAATTGCATGTCTTTTCACCAATAGGCCGAGCCCTATGATTATATCACTATCAAAAAAAAATGAAGAGTTAATTCCATTATACTTAATATAGGAACGTACATCCAAACTTTAGTTTTCTATTTACTCTTATAATAAACTCAAACACGGACCCAACACAGTCTTCTTTATTCATCTTCATCCATAGATATCAGTTACAATCTGGAATATATAACACTGTTTGACACACGTGACCAAAATTATTCAAAATGGCTGATTTTTCCAAAACACTTAAGACAGGGGGGCATTTTAAAAAAAAGATCATACATTGTAAAATGTCTTAAGCATATTCTTTAAATTCGTCGCTGAAGGTCTAATGATCGAAATAGTTTTTCGAAGATATATAAGGATATATAGTATACGCTAGTTTTTATAAGAATGTTTGGAAGTAATATACCGCGAGCATTTTAAGAAGATGTTTTACTGCTTTTAGATTGCGATGTTTTAGGTCGTAAGATTCCTTAAATAACCACATTGCTAAATAAATGTCTGTATTTTAAAAAAACTTTCTTGTCTTGTTGAATTTTCTTGTTCCGTAGACAACAGTCACAACCTGAAATAGACAAAAACAGGAGAAGAGAAACCCGAAAAAAATATATGTAACAAAACATGTATAGTATATTAAAGATAAATTATAAAAAGATAACCAAAGAAACGCTGAAAAAAGAACTAATTAGTATACGCAGGAGATACGGACAAGCATGCATAAGGGACAGGGAGGGGGCACGGGCAGGGATTTTTACACCATGGGGGTTATGTTGTCCGTTTAGGGCGGTCATTTCCGCTACCACTCCCACCTATTCACCAGGGCTAAAAGAATTCTCTGATCACCATTATCACAAGATGACCGGCTGTCTTGAAAATTAGTTTTATCTAGTTAAGACAAACTTTTAAATACTCCCAACCCCCACCCGCTATCCTGACCCCCTCCCGTCCTCGAGTAATCATTAGATTCTTAGCCCCTAATAAAAAAGGCAACAAATCTTGCTCCTAGACAGGTATTTTACCTATATATAACCTCATTATAACTTCACTTTCCTCTATCAAACATACTCTGTGGGTCAAATGAACCTCATAAAAATATTCACCTTTAACGAAGTAATTGAGTAATCGAGTAATCCATTCAGGTTGTTCCATAACCCCCAACCCTTGTAATCAACACCTTGTGAAAATAATAAGTGGTACCCCGAGACGTATCTATACGAATTAAGAATTATTTTCAAGATCATTAAAATGTTATCTTTATTGGTGATACAGGATAGTTTTATTATATTTAAATACACCTTTTCTGGTTTAAGTATTCATATTTTTCAAGAAGCTAGGCTAGATGGCGGATTCGAACTAAAAGGAGGCTGGCCTACGTTATTTATAATGTATGAAATTCTCAATCACTTACTTTTAATTTCACAGGATCTGATTTACAGAGCTTAAGGTGACAGCAAATCATTTTACATAGGATTTAGTTAAAATACCAATTTAGATAGAGATTTTGAATGAGTACATTGTTTTTTCAATCTTTTAAAATAGATGATTGTTCGACTCCCCATTTTTGTAGAAAACGAAATAATTTCAAAATATGTACTACATCATAATGACATGTTATACAGCATAAATATAGATCTTTCATGCAAAAAAGTTTCGCTTATTGCTAATTTAATGAATGAAAGACGCTAGACAAACATCTAAATTGAAAAGCAAGCAGTACTTAAAATTTAATTATATAGTTACTGAAATGAATGATCTGTTTTGTTCTGTTCTTTTAAAGTGCAAAATATTAGACCAAGTCCGTACGCACAGTGAAAGGGGGTATTTGGTCGCCAATAATTTTGAAACTGAACCAGATAAAAATATTTTTTGCGATAGCGATCAAAGGATTCATCTCCGACAATAAGCGCACAAGAGCATGTTGCATGAAATAGATATTTGTTCGTGAGTTCATGAGTTATAATATACCTTTACTGTATTTGTGTGTATGTAGATCTAGTAAACATATTTTTGGGTGGGGGTAAATATATATGATATTTTAGTAGGGGACTTTTTCATACCGGTATCATGTGGACTATAGAACAATCTGCATTCAGGGTTTGATATTTGTGATAAGTCTGGTTGAGAAGAAACTATTTGTCTCCAATTGATTATCATTACACCATTATGCAAAGAGTAAGTATGTGTTTACGAGCATGCAACTATGTATAAGTACATTTGATTTATATATGTGCAGGTGGGCAACAGTCTTGCAAAACCAAAAAACTTGAGTAATGAACAAATCAAGTATTATACAAAATTGCTTTCTCACACTGTTTAGTGTATAAGGGCGATAGTGACAATTATTTAGTTAGAGAATTAGCTCTGTTAATGTTGTTGGTGTCTCTTACAGAACTTTTTTATGCCAAGAAGGCAAGTTTGTTTAAGTTTGTTTCTGGGCAGACTTTTATAAGCAATTCCTTGCTTCTTGACAAATTGAGGGAAATTGAGGGGTAAACAAATTTTAAAGAAAGGGTCTAACCTGTTATAGCTCAGATTTGAACTCAGATCATCAGGGTTTCAGATGTATAAGTTATATAACTAATCAAAACCATCTTTAATAATGACGTGTTTGTTTAAAACAGAATATTAACTGATCAATATGTTCATATCTCGTATTTGAATACCCTGAAACAATATGCGAGTAAAACATTCATTTCAATTAAGACTATTATAAACAATATAGCTGAACAAAAATCGCTCAGAAAACATAGGAATAATCAAACAAACATTTCTACACTGTACTTGAATGTAACTATTCACTTTGCAGGAAAAAAACAACATTGAAATATTGAAAACAATTTACAAAGCATATGCATAATTACTCAGAATGGTAAAATATTATCATTATTAAAACAATGTATCTATAAAAAAACTTTAAACCAATCAAGTTGAAAATGAGTAGAATAAATATATTTGATTAAAAAATACATAAAGTAGTAATGAGTAACAATAATATGTATATACAAACCGATTGAATGCATTGTTTATTTTTTCAAAAAAATAAAAACTAAATACACGTTCCTTTTTGTACGATAATATAACAACAAAATCCTACTAGTAAATAGAACGCCATAGTCTATTAAATCATCAACCTAGCCATGTAACTTATAGATTTGTACTAAATGTCAACCACTGTCTACAGTAAAAATTGTAACAAAATGTTGGATTTCAAGAACAAATCCCAAATTGGCAAGTTTAGTATTTCATCATATGTAGATTATCATTAAAATAATTTGTGTAAATAAAATGTACTAACCTTACACATTCATTAAAATAATAACACGATTCATTATACATCCAATAATCATAGAATCAATTTATTAGTCAAAATTGTTTTAATAATCAATTTTAGTAGTTTTCTAAATTTGATTTAGACGTATACATGCAAGAAGCTCCCTACCTAGACTTAGTTCTATTTTCACCATGCCCATTATTTTGCTTATTGTTAAATGAAATTCATGTATTAGTTACTTTACATCTGAATATTTTATTGTATACTGAATAATTCCGATCTAGCTATCCTCCCAGAATACTGGGCCCTTCACTAGATTGCTCAGAATTATATATTAGTGCACGAAATAATTCCGATCTAGTTATCCTCCCATAAAATGGGCCCTTCACTAGATTGCTCAGAATTATGTGTTTAAACTCTTTAAATAATTCCGATCTAGTTATCCTCCCATAAACGGGCCCTTCACTAGATTGCTCAGAATTATTTGTTTAAACTCTTTGAATAATTCCGATCTAGTTATTCTCCCATAAAGGGCCCTTCACTAGATTGCTCAGAATTATGTGTTTAAACTCTTTGAATAATTCCGATCTAGCTATCCTCCCATAAACGGGTCCTTCACTAGATTGCTCAGAATTATGTGCTTAAACTCTTAGAATAATTCTGATCTAGCTATCCTCCCATAAAATGGGCCCTTCACTAGATTGCTCAGAATTATGTCTTAGTGCACGTTATATTTCCGATCTAGTTTTCCTCCCATAAAAAGGGCCCTTCACTAGATTGCTCGGAAATATTGATATGTTTCTTATTTTCAAACTTTCGAACAATTTTATGTCCACGGCATGTATTAATAGAACATCGTTATCAAGCATCATTAGAGCCTATTACATGTATTTAAAAATACGCTTAAATGATTCATTAAAAATTTTTTGATTATGTATAATGATCATGTTATTGAATTAATAAACGTGTAGGTTTGAGTGTAAATCATTTTTGTACTTTCCAAAATTATTGTACCATACATTAATTTTACAGAGCTTATACTATTTTTTATTGTGACAGAGAGTTGATTCAACTGGAATGGCTAGATAATTTTCAACATCACTTAATTCAGTATTTGTCGAAACTAAATATAAAAAATACAGCAAAACTTGTAAATAAAAATACCCCCTCCCCCAAAAAACAAAATCATATTATGTTTACTGATCCGCTTTAAAATTGATTATGTATTTACATGTTATAAGTATACATGTATTTTCTTTAAAATGGAAAAATGCTTGTCTTTAAATTTTTCCAATGTTTTTGATATTTAAATCAGCATGTATATTTTTATGAAATACTCGTCTAATATCACCAATTATACTTTTGTCAAAAATCAGTGAACATTCTGTTATAAACTGTTAAAACACAAATTACCAAGAGGAAGAAACCAACATGAGGATAAGGACATGCCTTTATGTAGTTCAGTTAACAACATATACTTATAGGAAGAAATCAACATGATCACAATGACATGTTTTTTTGTAGTCCAGTTATTACAACTGAAAGCGAACACTTTTGTAATTTGGAGAATCTATAAACATGTTGTGAAGTATTAAAGTTATGGTAATCATAAAACACAGAAATTTGCTTAAGGATTGTAACATTAAAACAGACTATAATGCATTTAGGAAGCGCGATGTGACCTTTCTGTTTTGGTGCGCCGTAAAACCCAAACAATGCATTTAGGAAACATAATTAGAAAGGCATGCCATATTGTATGTATGTATTCTTTATCAGAGATAGAAACCAGCTCAACAATGTTTAGTAAAATAACATGCCATATTTCGAGTTTGTTGCATTTTTAAAGACAGAAACCTACAGAAAAATGATAGAATGAGATGTCATGTTGTGTGTGTGTGTTATCTTAATAAAGACAGAAAACTAAATGGAAAACTTAATGGAAAGTTATGCCAATATGCGTGTTTGTTATCCTAATTGAAGACAGATACTTACCTGAATAAAATGATAGATTGGCACGTGATAAAGTGCGTTTGACAAATGTATCTTACTTGATGTCAGAAACCGGCATCAGTAAAAATGATAGAATGGTATGTTCTATAGAAGACTTCAATTGAAGAGATTACCTTGCATGAGAAAAAAGATAGATTGACATGTCATACATGAATTGCGAGTGAGTGTGTATTTCTTTATTAAAGAAAGTTACTTACCTGAGAAAAACGAATTACAAGACATATCGTGTGTGTAATCTTATTCAAAGATAGAAACCAAAATAGGAATATTGATAGAAAGGCATACCATGTTGTATATAATTATGTATATGAATTGAAGACAGAAACCTACAGGATAAAAATGATAGAATGACATAACACATTGTGCATGTTATCTTATTTGAAGATACATGTAATAACCGTGTTAAGAATATTGATAGAAAGGCATGCCATTTTGTGTGTATGTTGAATTATTTGAAGAAAATACTTACCTAAATGAAAGGATAAAATGGCATGTCATAGTGTGTGAGTTATCTTAACTGAAGACAGAAACATACAGGTGAATAATGATAGAATGACAGGTAATTTGTGTGTGATAAAGATTTAAAGATTTAAATCTAAAGGGGAGTATTGTAGGAAAGGAATACCAAATTGTGTGTATGTTGTAATTGAATAAAAATACTTACCTGAATAATATGATAGAGTGGCATGGGATATGGGGTGTTTTGTCCTAATTGAAAACAGATACCTTCGGATAACAATAATAGAATGACATGTCACATGTGTGAAACTTTATTTGAAGACAGAACCTAAATGGAAATATTGATAGAATGACATGTCATATTGTTGGTGATATCTTATTTGAGATAGAAATCTACAGGAGAATAATGATACAATAGTATGTCATATTGTGAGTGTAAGCTAAACAAAAGATTCAAAGATATTAACTTAAAAGGTAAAATTGCTAAAAAAGCAAGTCGTATTGTGTGTATTTTTATTCAAGGAAGATACTTACCTAAAGAAAAATGATAGAATGACATGCGATATACGAGGAGTGTGTGTTATGTTAATTGGAGACATAGACATACATGAAATAAATGATAGAATGACATGTCATAGAGTGTGTTATCTCAATTGAAGATAGAAACTCAAATGGGAATATTGAAAGAAAGGCATGTCATATTGTGTGCATGTTTTTATTGAAGTAAGATACGCGTACATACCTGAGAATAAAGATAGAGAGATATGTCATAGTATGTGCGTTATCTTAACTGAAGATAGAAACCTTAAAAGGTATATTGAAAGAAAGTCATGCCATATTGTGAGAATGTTTTTATTAAAGAAAGATACTTACCTGAGATTAAAGATAGAATGAAATGTCATAGTGTGTGCGTTATCTCAATTGAAGATAGAAACCTACAAGACAATAAAGATAGAATAAAATGTCATAGTGTGTGCGTTATCTTAATAGAAGATAGAAACCTACAAGATAATAAAGATAGAATGACATGTCATAGAGAGTGTGAGTGCGTTACCTTAATTGAAGATAGAAACCTAAATGGGAATAATAAAAGAAATAGTGTGTCATATTGTGTGTATGTTTTTATTAAGGAAAGATACTTACCTGAGAATAAAGATAGTATGACATGTCATAGTGTGGGTGTTATCTCAATTAAAGATAGAAACCTACAGGACAATAAAGATAGAATGACATGTCATAGTGAGTGTGTAACCTTAATTGAAGATAGAAACCTAAATGGGAATAATAAAAGAAATAATGTGTCATATTGTGTGTATGTTTTTATTGAAGAAAGATACTTACCAGAGAATAAAGATAGTATGACATGTCATAGAGTGTGTTATCTCAATTGAAGATAGAAACTCAAATAGGAATATTGAAAGAAAGGCATGTCATATTGTGTGTATGTTTTTATTGAAGTAAGATACGCGTACATACCTGAGAATAAAGATAGAGTGATATGTCATAGTGTGTGCGTTATCTTAATTGAAGATAGAAACCTTAAAAGGTATATTGAAAGAAAGTCATGCCATATTGTGCTAATGTTTTTATTAGAGAAAGATACTTACCTGAGATTAAAGATAGAATGAAATGTCATAGTGTGTGCGTTATCTTAATTGAAGATAGAAACCTACAAGACAATAAAATAGAATGAAATGTCATAGTGTGTGCGTTATTTTAATAGAAGATAGAAACCTACAAGACAATAAAGATAGAATGACATGTCATAGAGAGTGTGAGTGCGTTACCTTAATTGAAGATAGAAACCTAAATGGGAATAATAAAAGAAATAGTGTGTCATATTGTGTGCATGTTTTTATTAAGGAAAGATACTTACCTGAGAATTAAGATAGTATGACATGTCATAGTGTGGGTGTTATCTCAATTAAAGATAGAAACCTACAGGACAATAAAGATAGAATGACATGTCATAGTGAGTGTGTAACCTTAATAGAAGATAGAAACCTAAATGGGAATAATAAAAGAAATAATGTGTCACATTGTGTGTATGTTTTTATTGAAGAAAGATACTTACCTGAGAATAAAGATAGTATGACATGTCATAGTGTGTGTGTTATCTCAATTAAAGATAGAAACCTACAGGACAATAACGATAGAATGACATTTCATGTTGTGCGTGTTATATTAATTGAAGAAAAAACCTAAATGGGTATATTAAAAGAAAGGCATGTCATATTGTATGCATGTTTCCTTAATTGGGAAAGATACAGGATGATAATGAAAGAATGGGATGTCATATTAAGTGCGTTATTTAAATTAATGAACGATATTTAACTGAGAATCAAGACCGAATACATGTCACAATGTGTGTATTTTATCTTTATAAGAAACATAACCCTTAATGAAAATGTGAATAGAATGACATGATATATTCCATATCTTTTATTTCTTTGCTCATAAAACTTTATGAGGCAGTGTTGGTGACACCTTCAATTTACGATGTAACTTCGTACTATCCAGTACTTAAAATGTTTAGACCTACAACGCAAACACGTATTACAATTATCTCTCTTTAATTGGATTGCTCTAAAATCATGACATTGCTATCACCTTTGAACGCGCAACTTTAAAGTCAATCAATGACTACTATTTTGAACAAAAATATGAATTCAAAAATATTCAGTGATTTTTAATCTTAAGCATTTGATAAAAAACTGTGATAATAAAAAACAAGCACAAATTAAGGTCAAAGTAAATTTCGAGTTTGTTGCATTTTTAAAGACAGAAACCTACAGAAAAATGATAGAATGAGATGTCATGTTGTGTGTGTGTTATCTTAATAAAGACAGAAAACTAAATGGAAAACTTAATGGAAAGTTATGCCAATATGCGTGTTTGTTATCCTAATTGAAGACAGATACTTACCTGAATAAAATGATAGATTGGCACGTGATAAAGTGCGTTTGACAAATGTATCTTACTTGATGTCAGAAACCGGCATCAGTAAAATGATAGAATGGTATGTTCTATAGAAGACTTCAATTGAAGAGATTACTTTGCATGAGAAAAAAGATAGATTGACATGTCATACATGAATTGTGAGTGAGTGTGTATTTCTTTATTAAAGAAAGTTACTTACCTAAGAAAAAAGAATTACAAGACATATCGTGTGTGTAATCTTATTCAAAATAGAAACCAAAATAGGAATATTGATAGAAAGGCATACCATGTTGTATATAATTATGTATATGAATTGAAGACAGAAACCTACAGGATAAAAATGATAGAATGACATAACACATTGTGCATGTTATCTTATTTGAAGATACATGTAATAACCGTGTTAAGAATATTGATATGGCATGCCATTTTGTGTGTATGTTGCAATATTTGAAGAAAATACTAACCTAAATAAAAGGATAAAATGGCATGTCATAGTGTGTGAGTTATCTTAACTGAAGACAGAAACATACAGGTGAATAATGATAGAATGACAGGTAATTTGTGTGTGATAAAGATTTAAAGATTTAAATCTAAAGGGGAGTATTGTAGGAAAGGAATACAAAATTGTGTATATGTTGTAATTAAATAAAGATACTTACCTGAATAATATGATAGAGTGGCATGGGATATGGGGTGTTTTGTCCTAATTGAAAACAGATACCTACAGGATAACAATAATAGAATGACATGTCCCATGTGTGAAACCTTATTTGAAGACAGAACCTAAATGGAAATATTGATAGAATGACATGTCAAATTGTGTGTACGATTTTAACTGAACAAAGATACTTACCTGATTTAAATGATAGAATTTGAATAACATGCTATATTAAGGGCCATATCTTATTTGAAGATAGAAACCTACAGGATAATAATGATAGAATGGTGTCATATTATGAGCGTTATTCAATTTGAAGCAAATACTACAAGAGAAAAATGATAGAATGACATGTCATGTACTAATTGTATGTTTTCTTTATTGAGGAAAGATACTTACATGAAAATGTAAATTACTTGAGGTAGTGTGTGTGTTATCTTATTTGAAGATAGAATCCTACAGGATAATAATGCCAGAATGGTTTGTCATATTATGTGTGTTATCCTAATTGAAGACAGAAACCTACAGGAGAAAAATAGATGATAGAATTCATGCCATATTATGTGTAAATTTTCTTTATTGAAAAAGATACTTACATGAAAAGGATAGAATGGCATGTCATATTGTTGGTGATATCTTATTTGAGATAGAAATCTACAGGAGAATAATGATACAATAGTATGTCATATTGTGAGTGTAAGCTTAACAATAGATTCAAAGATATTAACTTAAAAGGTAAAATTGCTAAAAAGGCAAGTCGTATTGTGTGTATTTTTTATTCAAGGAAGATACTTACCTAAAGAAAAATGATAGAATGACATGCGATATACGAGTAGTGTGTGTTATGTTAATTGGAGACATAGACATACATGAAATAAATGATAGAATGACATGTCATAGAGTGTGTTATCTCAATTGAAGATAGAAACTCAAATGGGAATATTGAAAGAAAGGCATGTCATATTGTGTGTATGTTTTTATTAAGGTAAGATACGCGTACATACCTGAGAATAAAGATAGAGTGATATGTCATAGTGTGTGCGTTATCTTAACTGAAGAAAGAAACCTTAAAAGGTATATTGAAAGAAAGTCATGCCATATTGTGCGAATGTTTTTATTAGAGAAAGATACTTACCTGAGAATAAAGATAGAATGAAATGTCATAGTGTGTGCGTTATCTTAATTGAAGATAGAAACCTACAAGACAATAAAGATAGAATAAAATGTCATAGTGTGTGCGTTATCTTAACTGAAGATAGAAACCTACAAGACAATAAAGATAGAATGACATGTCATAGTGAGTGTGAGTGTGTTACCTTAATTGAAGATAGAAACCTAAATGGGAATAATAAAAGAAATAGTGTGTCATATTGTGTGTATGTTTTTATTAAGGAAAGATACTTACCTGAGAATAAAGATAGTATGACATGTCATAGTGTGGGTGTTATCTCAATTAAAGATAGAAACCTACAGGACAATAAAAATAGAATGACATGTCATAGTGAGTGTGTAACCTTAATTGAAGATAGAAACCTAAATGGGAATAATAAAAGAAATAGTGTGTTATATTGTGTGTATGTTTTTTTTTAAGAAAGATACTTACCTGAGAATAAAGATAGTATGACATGTCATAGTGTGTGTGTTATCTCAATTAAAGATAGAAACCTACAGGACAATAACGATAGAATGACATTTCATGTTGTGCATGTTATATTAATTGAAGGAAGAAACCTAAATGGTATATTGAAAGAAAGGCATATCATATTGTGTGTATGTTTTCTTAATTGGGAAAGATACAGGATAATAATGAAAGAATGGGATGTCTTATTAAGTGCGTTATATAAATTAATGAACGATATTTAACTGAGAATCAAGACCGAATACATGCCACAATGTGTATATTTTATCTTTATAAGAAACATAACCCTTAATGAAAATGTGGATAGAATGACATGATATATTTCATATCTTTTATTTCTTTGCTCATAAAACTTTATGAGGCAGTGTTGGTGACACCTTCAATTTACGATGTAACTTCGTACTATCCAGTACTTAAAATGTTTAGACCTTCAACGCAAACACGTATTACAATTCATTCTCTTTAATTAGATAGTTCTAAAATCATGACATTGCTATCACCTTTGAACGCGCAACTTTAAAGTCAATCAATGACTACTATTTTGAACAAAAATATGTATTCAAAAATATTCAGTGATTTTTAATCTTAAACATTTGATCAAAAACTGTGATAATAAAAAAAACAAATACAAATTAAGGTCAAAGACAAATATTGAAATATTGAAAACAATTTACAATGCATATGCATCAGTACTCAGAATGGTAAACTATTATCATTATTAAAACAATGTATCATATACAGAAACTTTTAAAAAAATCAAGTAGAAAATGAGTTGAAAAATATGTTTGATTAAAAAATACATAAAGTAGTAATGAGTAACAATATGTATATATAAACCGATTGAATGCATTGTTTATTTTTACAATAAACAAAAATATAAATACATGTACATTTTGTACGATAATATAACAACAAAATCCTAATAAATAAAAATTCATAGTCTATTAAATCATCAACCTAGCCATGTAACTTATAGATTTGTACCAAATGTCAACCACTGTCTACAGTAAAAATCGTAACAAAATGTTGGATTTTATGAACAAATCCCAAATTGGCAAGTTTAGTATTTCATCATATGTAGATTCTCATTAAAATAATTGGCGTAAATAAAATGTACTAACCTTACACATTCAATAAAATAATAACACGATTTATTATACATCCAATAATCATACAATCAATTTATTAGCCAAAATTGTTTTAATAATCACTTTTAGTAGTTTTCTAAATTTGATTTAGACGCATACATGTAAGAAGCTCCCTAGCTAGACTTAGTTCTATTTTCACCATGCCCATTATTTTGCTTATTGTTAAATGAAATTCATGTATTAGTTACTTTACATCTGAATATATTATTGTATACTGAATAATTCCGATCTAGCTATCCTCCCAGAATACTGGGCCCTTCACTAGATTGCTCAGAATTATATATTAGTGCACGGAATAATTCCGATCTAGTTATCCTCCCATAAAATGGGCCCTTCACTAGATTGCTCAGAATTATGTGTTTAAACTCTTAGAATAATTCCGATCTAGCTATCCTCCCATAAACGGGTCATTCACTAGATTGCTCAGAATTATGTGTTTAAACTCTAAGAATAATTCCGATCTAGCTATCCTCCCATAAATGGGCCCTTCACTAGATTGCTCAGAATTATGTGTTTAAACTCTTAGAATAATTCTGATCTAGCTATCCTCCCATAAAATGGGCCCTTCACTAGATTGCTCAGAATTATGTCTTAGTGCACGTAATATTTCCGATCTAGTTATCCTCCCATAAAAAAGGCCCTTCACTAGATTGCTCGGAAATATTGATATGTTTCTTATTTTCAAACTTTCGAACAAGTTTATGTCCACGGCATGTATTAATAGAACATCGTTATCAAGCATCATTAGAGCTTATTACATGTATTTAAAAACACGCTCAAATGATTCATTAATTTTTTTTTTGATTATGTATAATGATCATGTTATTGAATTAATAAATGTGTAGGTTTGAGTGTAAATCATTTTTGTACTTTCCAAAATTATTGTACCTTACATTAATTTTACAGAGCTTATATTAATTTTTATTGTGACAGAGAGTTGATTAAACTGGAATGGCTAGATAATTTTCAACATCACTTAATTCAGTATTTATCGATACTAAATATAAAAATACAGCAAAACTTGTGACCTTTCTGTTTTGGTGCGCCGTAAAACCCAAACAATGCATTTAGGATACATTGTTAGAAAGGCATGCCATATTGTACATGTATGTATGTATTCTTTATCAGAAATAGAAACCAGCTCAACAATTTTTAGTAAAAAAACATTCCATATTTCGAGTTTGTTGCATTTTTAAAAACAGAAACCTACAAAAAAATGATAGAATGAGATGTCATGTTGTGTGTGTGTTATCTTAATAAAGACAGAAAACTAAATGGAAAACTTAATGGAAAGTTATGCCAATATGCGTGTTTGTTATCCTAATTGAAGACAGATACTTACCTGAATAAAATGATAGAATGGCACGTGATAAAGTGCGTTTGACAAATGTATCTTAATTGATGTCAGAAACCGGCATCAGTAAAATGATAGAATGGTATGTTCTATAGAAGACTTCAATTGAAGACAGTACCTTGCATGAGAGAAAAGATAGATTGACATGTCATACATGAATTGTGAGTGAGTGTGTATTTCTTTATATTTTTAAAAATATCGTGTGTGTAATCTTATTCAAAGATAAAACCAAAATAGGAATATTGATAGAAAGGCATACTATGTTGTATGTAATTATGTATATGAATTGAAGACAGAAACCTACAGGATAAAAATGACATAACACATTGTGCATGTTATCTTATTTGAAGATACATGTAATAAACGTGTTAAGAATATTGATAGAAAGGCATGCCATTTTGTGTGTATGTTGCAATATTTGAAAAAAATACTTACCTAAATAAAAGGATAAAATGGCATGTCATAGTGTGTGAGTTATCTTAATTGAAGACAGAAACATACAGGTGAATAATGATAGAATGACAGGTAATTTGTGTGTGATAAAGATTTAAAGATTTAAATCTAAAGGGGAGTATTGTAGGAAAGGAATACCAAATTGTGTGTATGTTGTAATTGAAGAAAGATACTTACCTGAATAATATGATAGAGTGGCATGGGATATGGGGTGTTTTGTCCTAATTGAAAACAGATACCTACAGGATAACAATAATAGAATGACATGTCACATGTGTGAAACTTTATTTGAAGACAGAACCTAAATGGAAATATTGATAGAATGACATGTCAAATTGTGTGTGCGATTTTAACTGAACAAAGATACTTACCTGATTTAAATGATAGAATAACATGCTATATTAAGGGCCATATCTTATTTGAAGATAGAAACCTACAGGATAATAATGATAGAATGGTGTCATATTATGAGCGTTATCCAATTTGAAGCAAAAACTACGTGAGAAAAATGATAGAATGACATGTCATGTACTAATTGTATGTTTTCTTTATTGAGGAAAGATACTTACATGAAAATGTTAATTACTTGAGGTAGTGTGTGTGTTATCTTATTTGAAGATAGAATCCTACAGGATGATAATGCCAGAATGGTTTGTCATATTATGTGTGTTATCCTAATTGAAGACAGAAACCTACAGGAGAAAAATGATAGAATTCATGCCATATTATGTGTAAATTTTCTTTATTGAAAAAGATACTTACATGAAAAGGATAGAATAACATGTCATATTGTTGATGATATCTTATTTGAGATAGAAATCTACAGGAGAATAATGATACAATAGTATGTCATATTGTGAGTGTAAGCTAAACAAAAGATTCAAAGATATTAACTTAAAAGGTAAAATTGCTAAAAAAGCAAGTCGTATTGTGTGTATTTTTATTCAAGGAAGATACTTACCTAAAGAAAAATGATAGAATGACATGCGATATACGAGTAGTGTGTGTTATGTTAATTGGAGACATAGAACTACATGAAATAAATGATAGAATGACATGTCATAGAGTGTGTTATCTCAATTGAAGATAGAAACTCAAATGGGAATATTGAAAGAAAGGCATATCATATTGTGTGTATGTTTTTATTGAAGTAAGATACGCGTACATACCTGAGAAAGAAGATAGAGTGATATGTCATAGTGTGTGCGTTATCTTAATTGAAGATAGAAACCTACAAGACAATAAAGATAGAATGAAATGTCATAGTGTGTGCGTTATCTTAATTGAAGATAGAAACCTTATAAGGTATATTGAAAGAAAGTCATGCCATATTGTGCAAATGTTTTTATTAAAGAAAGATACTTACCTGAGATTAAAGATAGAATGAAATGTCATAGTGTGTGCGTTATCTTAAAAGAAGATAGAAACCTACAAGACAATAAAGATAGAATGACATGTCATATAGGTGTGAGTGCGTTACCTTAATTGAAGATAGAAACCTAAATGGGAATAATAATAAAAAATGGTGAGTCACATTGTGTGTATGTTTTTATTGAAGAAAGATACTTACCTGAGAATAAAGATCGTATGACATGTCATAGTGTGGGTGTTATCTCAATTAAAGATAGAAACCTACAGGACAATAAAGATAGAATGACATGTCATAGTGAGTGTGTAACCTTAATTGAAGATAGAAACCTAAATGGGAATAATAAAAGAAATAACGTGTCACATTGTGTGTATGTTTTTATTGAAGAAAGATACTTACCTGAGAATAAAGATCGTATGACATGTCATAGTGTGTGTGTTATCTCAATTAAAGATAGAAACCTACAGGACAATAACGATAGAATGACATTTCATGTTGTGCGTGTTATATTAATTGAAGAAAGAAATCTAAATGGGTATATTGAAAGAAAGGCATGTCATATTGTATGCATGTTTTCTTAATTGGGAAAGATACAAGATAATAATGAAAGAATGGGATGTCATATTAAGTGCGTTATTTAAATTAATGAACGATATTCAACTGAGAATCAAGACCGAATACATGTCACAAAGTGTGTATTTTATCTTTATAAGAAACATAACCCTTAATGAAAATGTGGATAGAATGACATGATATATTCCATATCTTTTATTTCTTTGCTCATAAAACTTCATGAGGCAGTGTTAGTGACACCTTCAATTTACGATGTAACTTCGTACTATCTAGTACTTAAAATGTTTAGACCTTCAACGCAAACACGTATTACAATTATCTCTCTTTAATTGGATTGCTCTAAAATCATGACATTGCTATCACCTTTGAACGCGCAACTTTAAAGTCAATCAATGACTACTATTTTGAACAAAAATATGTATTAAAAAATATTCAGTGATTTTTAATCTTAAACATTTGATCAAAAACTGTGATGATAAAAAACAAACACAAATTAAGGTCAAAGACAAATATAGAACTATGTAAACAAGATTAATAATAGTTCATTTATATATTACAATATTAAATATTTCAGTTTTTCTTATAGAATTCTATCTGCTTTATAATTATTTTGATAACGAGATTTACATTAAAAAAATGTTCATTAATATATTTCTTATTTAAAAGTGAAATTGATTGCATTCTAAAGAAACCCCATCCCCTAGTAAAACCCTATCAGTACTCCTATTTAAAGTATCTATATTCACTATTCCCTACGTATGCCAGATACAGCCTCTAAAATCACCATAGTGAGACCTAATAATCATCCTATGGTGCTTTTCACAACAACTCTTACGATAAATATAATCGTAAGCCAAAAGAAAAGAAACATTCATAATACGGTCAATTCTTTGTCTAATCGATTCCAAAACATATTGAAGTATGCAGAATATTGTATACTAATGAATATCATATAATAGTTATGATTATTATCCTTCTGACTTTGAACTTATAGCATAAATGAAACTGACTTATGATAACTTTTTTCGTAAGATTGTATGTGAAAATATGGGCCGACTTC
Source organism: Mactra quadrangularis (assembly GCA_025267735.1). Classification (NCBI taxonomy): domain Eukaryota; kingdom Metazoa; phylum Mollusca; class Bivalvia; order Venerida; family Mactridae; genus Mactra; species Mactra quadrangularis. The sequence continues at coordinate 56,697,535 of CM046303.1, read as the reverse complement.
TTAAATCAGCTTCAAATATCTTTTGTCATTTTTGAATTAAATTTTCTGCTACAAAGTCCCAGTCTTATCTCTTTATTCAATAGAAACATGCACCAACCCTTTCGATTCTGAAATAAATTCAAACCGCCTAATCGTTGCCCAAAATAAAACCCCAAACCCAACTTCTTATTACCCAAACCAAAACCACAAAAGATCCCCCATTGTCTTAAACATGTTTGCCTTCACTAGATAAAACTAATATAAAACTCTACAAGCCAGCAAGGATACTGATAATAATTACCAAAGCGTTCCGAACCTCTGGTGCTGGGGGATATGAAGCCAATGACTCTTAAAAACCCCAACAGACCGAAACCTCCTCATGGGGGATGGGACAAATGGGGTGGGGCATGCATGCGGGGACCTGTGATATTGGTGCGAATCTCAGGTCAGACACGGACGACCTAAAGATTAAAAGCAAAAACAAACATAAACAATCATAATATGAAATACAATAAATAAAACAATAGCACAATACAAGAGATAAATAAATTAGAAATACCATTTGTAAATAACCGAAATAAATGTAAGCCGTACGATTACATACAGGTCGTATTCTAGGTCATGCGTGTTATTGTACTTTAAACAATGGACTTGCCCACTTAATAGGTGAATAAGCTAATACATGAACAGCATTTTAAAGATGTAAACATACCACTTTGATGTCTAACTTTTATTTCAAATAGTATTTATGCACATTATAATTTTTTATGTAATGTTGTGTTTGTAAAATAAGTGTAAACTAACTAAACTAAAAATTTGTAAAAAAAATCATCCCCAAATATTAGTGTGTAATAAAACCGGCTTTGTTTATATACGCAATGTTTACGTGGACGACCTGTACATTGGATAATGAATACGTCAGTCAATACACTGAAATCAATGGAGATTTAATTGTTTATACTAGAATTAATGCCGTGTCAACACATTTTAGGCTATTTTGCGACGTGCAGCGCACCTAACCTAACTTTCCTGGAACCATGTCTACAACCAGTACTTACCTACCATTACACAAGGCAGATTGAATAATTCAATAGCCAATGTATGTGCTGGTATAGTAAACATATAATTCAGTTCATAAACAAATGACATACCTAGAATGTAAATGTAAATTAAACTCACCAATTCTTTAGTGTTACTGTCAAACTGTCTTCCACCATGTTAAAATACGATCGATTTGTCCATTATTAATGCTGAAATCTTAAGGGAAATCATTCAATGATAGATTCCTTATAACTAAGCTTTAATATATACTTAACTTAAAAAAATCATCGACCCCTCAACTGTCATTATCTGAAATGAAACAGAAACAGTTGATCAGAAAATAATGTAAGTACATAAATTTGGAGATAAAATGACAGATAAATGATTTCCCTAACATTACTGTATAGTACACTTTTACTTATTTATAAAACCATTGGGCAGTGGTCAAGTGGTAGAAAGCGCACTTATAAATGCACACCTGATCATATTCATTTCTATTTTTCCAGTTATTTCCTATTTTGTAACCATGTTTGAATACAAAAATGCCAAAATTGGGGATGTAAGGTCAAACTGAAAAAAACTGAAGCCATTTAAAAAAGTGCCCGGTCTTGGTAAAGAGCAGTGGCAATGGCCCGGAAATAATAGCCTCTGGGAGGGTGTACAGAAAATACCACAACTTCTTTATTTTTTAAGATTTTATCATGAAATAACTTCTATGAGTTCCGTGTTGTTTTTGCCTTTCCTTCTATTAACCACATCATTAGAAAATAAACTCTCTTCACTATCAAAATGGCAAGCATATATGAATAATGCCTCTAATCATACAGGAAATTTCAAATACCTGTATATTACAACAATATTTTCACCCCTAAACATTTATTTACCAAAAAAGATGAGATTGTATAAAGGATAAAAGATTAACCTGCCCTAATGAAGCATTGTAGCCTACCTAATCCCTTATCCATTAATTCTGCAACTTTTCTTATAAGTAAATACAAACACAAATAAATTGTTGCTAAAATGTAGTCTAAATACCCATCCATTGTATTTTGATTGCTTTAAAAGGCAGTTAAAACATAGAGTTTTGTAATTTTAAGGGTATGTGAGGAAAATAGGTATTGCGACTCGGGTGAGAAAGAAAAAATGGTGCAAAAAGGTCAGTTAAGAAGGCGCGCATCAGGTGGACATTTCAAAATGGGTGATAAATAGTCACAAAATGCCAAGCTCACCTGGGAGGATGTTGTAACACATATACCTAGCACCTAAATCTGATATCTACCCCAGTGTTGAGGCGTGACTTGCTGTGACCAACACAGAACCTGAAATGGTATCAAAATTGTTAAAACACTGGAAACAGAATGAGAAAATTAGTGAACTCTGATGCAAATGATCACATCCGACAAGATTTTTTTTCTAGGTGCAGAACTGCCAAGTTTTCACTTTTCAATGAGCAACCAAAAAGTTTTGAGTCAATTATGACCACCGAATGCTCAGGATGCAACTATGTGTCCGAGCCGCTAAAAACTTTCGACACTGTAAAACATGGTGCAGGAGCTCCTCTCAGTATGCCGCTGGCTTCTGCTATGCAAGACACCGCAATTTGTGTAGAAAAGGCTTACAAGCTGTTGACTTCCATACATATTCCACCACCAGCAAATACATACCTGGACAACTGGGTGACTAAGTCCCTAAAATTACAACAGATCTGAATCAGGCTGATATGGCCGCAAAGCAACAATTGGTTGTTTAGCGTAACATGAATATTGGTGCAGCTGATTCCGAACAGCTCTTAAGATGGATGCGGCAATGCTAGTTTATCGAATTCCTCTTACAAACCTGGGCAGACAATATCCCAGGCATAGCGAGTCGCTATTGAAAACAATACAAGTTATCAATATACATTGTATATGTAACTGAGCTGGGAATTGAGATAAAAGCAGCTGCCGAGGGAAGACATCCTTGTGTAATCAATGATGACTGAGGGGGACACCAAAGCGCATCATGGAATCCAGGACATTTACAATGAACTGGGAAAAGCATGAAAGTTTACAAAGCAGGCAAAGCTGCATCATCTTAACAATATACAGCTGAGAAAAACTTGCTCTGCTGACTGAAGAGCAAAAATATTTCCACGGTACCAAACGGGCAGACAATTGGCTGTTACAATACTGGCTTATGATACACTTTAAGAGCAAAGCGGCTCACAGAGTTAGTGTGATAACCAGCAGACAGGGGATCTCAAGGGTCACCGTATCTGAACTCACCATATTCTTGGTTACTTACACAACCGGTCCAAAATTTACCCTCTCTGCAAATTGAAGTTGTTGTGTATGACACTATTATCAGCCTGTTCTTCAGAAATTCCATACAGAAAAGTGGTCATTATTTACTTATTTTTAATTTTTAAGATATAAATTTAAATTAAAATTCAATTTTACACACTGAAATTGGTCTTGAAATTTCAAAACAATAGTTATATGATATAATTCTGGGCACAACTTATCTTTTAACTTGCAGACAACAGTCTCTGTCATGAAATGCTTAAGTCTGATCCAAGGGAGACAACCGCAACAAAAAAATTGAACTGTCAAATTTTAAAATTTTAATAACTAAAAAGATACACTCACCATAAAACACAGATTAGTATGAGATGGTTCCAGCATCATAGAAAGTCTGTGTGAAAAGTTCCATGGATGAACTGCAAGTAGTTTTTGAAAAACAGAAATTTGTGAAATCCCGATATAGGTCTCACTCCTGTCAATTTTTGTACTCATTGTTTCTATATAAAATGGTCAGGTTTCAGGGTCTCTGCTCACTTTCCCAAATAGATTGGGATATAATGATTGGTATCCTGTGAATCCTCCACACTAGACCTGTAGTCCAATAAAGATAGGTCATGAACAATTGGATTTTTCACTATTTCACATTGTGCACATGTATAGTTGGGAATTCCCATTCTCAAAGGTCAAATTGGCCGCAGTATACTAAATTCTAGATCTTCCACCGCAAGAAGTATTTCTAAAAAGAAAACACAAAATGGTCAGACTATTGTCCTACAGGGATAGAAAAACTAATTTGGGTGAAAAATATATCATTTTGACACACACAAACAGAGTCACAGCCACCCAAATACAGTCAAACTAAATTCTCGGAACTACTTTCGCAGTGTACAACGACCTGGAAGCAGTTTCTACAAGAGCCACACCCTTAAGAGTCACGAGGTCCCGGGTTTGCGAACCCCACTAAGGGCAATTCTAATTTCCTTGAGCAAGACATTTTTAGAACCATTCTCTTACATAAGATGATGCAACATCTCTTCTGACAACTGGCACTAACGACGGGTCGTGACTGAATCGTTGATACCACTCTATTACATAAGATGACGTAATCATATCTACTGAGACGCACAACATACCAGCAAATATTCTGATTCGGTAAATTTTCAAAGTGGGAAAAGGTCTGAAATACGTTAAATATATTTGTTCAGGACTGATGTCCCGAACAAATAAAAATTGTAAAAATACATGTTTGTTCATTAATACAGATTACAAGAAAGGAATAGTTTACTGTGTTTTGAACATTCATTTATCATCTGCAAATTTTCACTGGGTTAGTAACCAGAAATGTATCACATACAGGAAGTAGTTCAAAGCTAGAGCCTTTTTATTGAAATGTCTCAGGTTCGAATCCCAGCAAGGACACAGCTAAGTTTTCTTGGACAAAACAATCTGTGATTGAACATTTAGTCAACTAAATGTGTATAAATAGAAACATTTTTAAAACAAAAAATATTTGAATGTAATATTGTTTGAAAATATACTTCCTTGATTAAAGTAGTTGATCATTGTCATCAAACCAAATTATACACAAATAAAGAATCATATCACAGCATTACTTCCATAACATAGATCCACTCCATAAATTCATACAATCTGAAACAAGACGGGATAAATAAAAATACCATTCAGAACAATCTCTGTGATCTACTACGAAGAGATCTCGGTAGAAGATCTCCCAGGGGCCGATCTTTTCTGGGGGGTCCGAACCTCGAACCACAACCACATTATACTCATTTTGCAGAAAAAAATGCAACTTATTGATAATAAAAACTACATAACCATAAAATCTATGTTAAGCACCTAGAAAAATTGCTTCATGCTACATAAAAATGACTTACAGGCAAGAAATACACTAATGGACAGGTACATTTTCCAAATTTTAAACTGTCAACTGTCAGTGGCGCATATATAAACCCCGCTGATTCAAATACTCGATATTGTTTTCGATAATCCCCGTACTTAATACGTGTATATATATTTTTTTATCGATCGTGAGCACATAAGAACTGTAATGATTATTGAAATCAGCGGTGCTAATGCACATATGCGGATCTAGCGGGGGGATCAGGGGGTCCAGTCATTGGGGGGGGGTCTTGACCCCCATCCCCCGGAAAATTTCAAAATGTATCGGTCCATGAATTTATTTTTTATTTGTAATAGTGGTTATGTAGTTATTTTTATTTTTTTAGTTTTTATTATTGGTATGCTGCGTTTTTCTGCAAATAAGGTATAAGTTGTTGGTGGTTCGAAAGTTTGGACCCTCCCTAGAAAGTTTTGACCCACCCCCTAGAAAAAAAATCCTGGATCCGCCCATAAGGTATGCGCCACTGCCATATGAATAAAATTTAACAATATAAATAGCTTGCATAAACTGACCTAAGACATACAATTACTATTACTATTTTGGAAGGGGTGCGAGTTTGAATCAAAAGATGCCAATTTATATTTATTTTTTATTCTTTGCAATGTTAGCATATAATTTTATTTTCTAAATGTTTTGTTTTAATTTTATTATCTTTTAGAAATTGAAAAAAACACTAGCTCTCAAAAACTATCAAAAACAGTACAATTTTCATGATGCATGGGGGCTTGTGCCTTGTAACGCAATCCATCCACGATTTAAACAACAAAATGAGATAAAAAAGTAGATGCTATGGGATTCGAGCCCACGACTAGAAGGTTTTCAAATTGACTAACTTGCCACTCACCCCCTTAAACTACGATACACATTGCAAATAAAATTTAATACATCAGTGTTTTGTGCTTTTAATACGACCTACATGAATTACCGAAGTTATCCGAGCATTAAATATACCGTGTTATATGACGTTTTAATTTATGCAATCAGACAGTTCATTATAATTGTACGATATAATGAATTAAAACAGCAGCTCACGTCACTGGTTTATTTCCCGAAGATACAAATGAAACACGTCTTAATCTTAAATCATAAACACGTTTGTTACAAACACAAGAAGACAAAATTTATCCTTTTTATTACCCATATTTTGTTGTTACTAGCGAAGCTTTATTTTTATCTGAATAAATAGACAAATTATACTTAGAAAATAATTTCATTGGTTTAACGCTGTCTAAACGTTTTATTGTCATTTACAGTGGCTAGTTTACCTTACTCAGGTCCCTTGACCCTTATGCCGACAACTTCTCCATACAATATAATCGAGACAAAAATATAAATGACAACCACATTAAAGCCAGATTTTTCCGTAGATGGGGAAAATTTAGATCAAGTTTATGTTGTTACAAAAGAAGGTCATATTCATAAATAGCCTATGAAAAGGATTACCAAGGGTCATTATTCATCATAAAGAAAGAAAGAGGGTTTTTAATCAACAAAATATTTGATTAAGAAGGCATAAGAAATTAAACTATCACTGCAAAAACTAAAATGGGAAATAATCCAAAAAGATCCGGGTAGAGTTGTGGTTACTTTCAAATGTTGTTCATCACATGATAATTAATCAGTGTATGAGCTTTCATCAAGATATGACCCTAAATGACAGATAAACCAACATTTTGAAAAATTTAACACAATAATTACAAAGGAAAATAATCCATAATAATGCCAGGTAGAGTTGTGGTTATAAATAGCGGTGGCAACTAACTTATTGAAACTTTAACGCATAACTTACAAAGGGAAATAATCCATGATTAAGCAATGTAGAGTCGCGGTTACTTTCTTATTCTGTTCATCACAAGCTAGGTAATCAGTGTATGAGTTTTCATCAACATCTAATCCTAAATGGCAGAGATAATCAACAATTTGAAAACTTTAACATAAATAATATAAAGGGAAATAATCCACAATAATGCCAGGTAGAGTTGCGGTTACTTTCATATGCTGTTCATCACATGGTATGTAGTCAGTGTATGAGTTTTTATCCAGATATGACTCTAAATAGCAAAGATAACCAACATTTTAAAAAACATTAAATTTTAACGCAAAAATAATGAAGAGAAATAATCCATAATAATGCTAGGTAGAGTAGCGGTTACTTTCCTATTCTGTTCATCACATGATATGTAATCAGTGTATGAGTTTTCATCAAGATCTAACCCTAAATGACAGAGATATCTGACATAATGAAAACTTTAAGGCAAATTACTAAGGGAAATAACCCATAATTAAGCAAGATAATATTGTTGATACTGTCTTATTCTGTTCAACACATAGAATGTAATCATTGTATGAAATTAAATAAATATCTGACCATAAATAGCAAAGATAACCATCATATTGAAAACTTTAACAAAAAAGTTAAAGGGAAATAATCCATAACAAGAGCTGTCAAAGGAGACAGCATGCTCGACTTAGTAAGTGCTTGTCACAGGAGATGTGGTTGATGATAAAGAACATACATATTTTAAAATTTGAAAATATAACCTTAACAAATTCAAAGAAAAAAAATTCAAAAAAATAGAAAACTATAAGTTCAAGGGGGATGACGCTGAAAAAATGTATAAGGAGTTATGAATCTTGTCACATGAGATGTGGTTGATAATAAGGAACATATATCTAAAGTTTGAAGTCAATACCTGAAGAAATAAAACAGTTGCAGTAAAAACAAACATTTTTTAAAGAAAACGCTAATTTCAAGGGGAGATAATTCTGAAAAATATATTTGGAGTTATGAACCTTGTCACAAGAGATGTGGTTGATAATAAGGAACATATATTTAAAGTCAATACCTAAAGAAATAAAACAGTTGCAGTAAAAACAAACATTATTTAAAGAAAACTCTAAGTTCAAGGGGAGATAATTCTGGGGAAAAAAATGCATTCGGAGTTATGGAACATGTCACATGAGATGTGGTTGATAGAAAGGAACATATATTTAAAGTTTGAAGTTATTATCTTAAGAAATAACAAAGATACAGAAGAAAGTATTTTACTGCACAAAAACTTTAATCTGTGCACAAAAACTTCAATCAGTTCAAGGGGAGATAATTCTTAAAAAAATGTGTTTGGACTTATGAACCTTGTCACATGAGATGTGGTTGATAGTAAGGAACATATATTTAAAGTTTGAAGTTAATATCTTAAGAAATAACTAAGATATAGAAGAAAGTATTTTACTGCACAAAAACTTTAATCAGAAATGTGGACGCGGACGCCGGGGCGAGTAGGAGAGCTCTACATTACTTCGTAAAGTCGAGCTAAAAATGCCAGGAAAAGTTGCAGTTACTTTCATATTCTGGTCAGTACTGGTATGTAATCAGTGTGGTATGTAATCAGTGTATAAGTTTTCATCAAATTCTGAACATAAATGGCACAGATAACCAACATAATGGCAGAAATATCTGACATAATGAAAATTTAAATACAAAATTACCAAGGGAAATAATCCATAATTAAGCCAGAAAGAGTTGTGGTTACTTTCATATTCTGGCCTTCACACGATATGTGATAATTGTACAAGTAAAATTTTCATAAACATCTAACCCTAAATGGCAGAGATATCTGACAAATTGAAAACTTAAATACAAAATAACAAAGGGAAATAATCCCTAATTTTGCAAGGTAAAGTTGCAGTTACATGTACTTTCATATTTTGTTAATCCCATGGATGTGATAACTTTATAAGTTTTCATAAACATTTTACCCTAAATAACAGAGATATTCAACATATTGAAAATTTTAGCGCAAAAAACAAAGGAAAATTATCCATAATAAGGCCAGGTAGAGTTGCGGTTACTTTTTTATTCTGTTCATTACATGGTATGTAGTCAGTGTATGAGTTTTCATCAAAATCAGAACCTAAATGGCAGAGATAACCAACATTTTGAAAACTTTAATGCAAATACAAAGGGAAATAATCAATTATTAAGCCAGGTAGAGTTGTGGTTACTTTCATATTCAGTTTACCACATGGAATGTAATCAGTGTATGACTTTTCATAAACATCTAATCCTAAATGGCAGAGATATCTGATATAATGAAAAGTTTTCAATACAAATAACAAAGGGAAATAATCCATAATAATGCTAGGTAGAGTTGCGTTACTTTCATATTCTGGTCATCACATAGGGTGCGTTGCCTAAGGAGATTGCTAGGTATCGCTACGAAGCAAAATACTAAGAAACGGCTTGCTACAAGATATCGCTTCATTTCTCTACGTAGAGAAAGCTTGCGAAAAAATTCTTCGCTACCCGAAAGCGCTTTAACAAATCAAAATGGCTGCCTCCGCAAAAATGTGACTTCCTGTTTGACTGACTATAGATGAATTTAATTGATATTTGTAATTGTTCAAATTAACATATGTTTTGTAGTGATTTTATACTTGTTAAAGCCTTATTTAGTTTGAAATCGCCCCGAAAACATGCAATTGCAATAAGCGCAAAAGTTTTACTCGGCCAAGGCCGCCATCTAAGTTTGTGAAGTAAATAGCTAGCGCCGTTTTCCAAGATGAATCGCTACTAGAAAGCGCTTTTTCATAGCGATACGTAGCGAAAATCGTTAGGCAACGCACACATAGTATGACATTGTGACAATTGTATGAGTTTTCATTTCATAAACATCAAACCCTAAATGGCAGAGATATTCAACATATTGAAAATTTAATGCAAAAAACAAAGGGAAATAATCTATAATAAAGCCAAGTAGAGTTGTGGTTACTTTCTTATTCTACCATCACATAGTATGTAATCAGTGTTTAAGTTTTCATCATGATCTGACCCTAAATAGTATAGATAACTTACGTTTTGAAAACATTAACGCAAAAGAATACAAAGGGAAATAATCCATAAAAATGCCAGGTAGAGTTGTGGTTACTGTCTAATTCTGTTCAACACGTGTTTTAAATTGTCCATTTTATAGCAAATTAACTGTTAATAAGTGTTCCAATAAAGGTCCCTATTAGCCCATGCTAATTAGAAGAACAAAACAATCAACAGAAGAAAAATAATAGACACTCACCACTCACTGGTTGTCATATTTTATTTCCACGTGTCCATGGTACAAAAGTTATTAGCCTGCCCACACGCGTACTTAGAACACTGATGAACAAAAGCATCTTATTTAATTAGGTCCATTATCAGTTACATTTTCATCGTAATGAAATTAATAAATCATTTAAGACAATTCCAGGATAAAGAAACAACTAAGAGCAAAAGAAACCAGTCCAAATAGTCTAAGTCCGCCTTCACAGGTTTCAATTACACGGCATGGTCGAAATTAATCCACTTCATTGATTACACGATTTTAAAACCGGTTCCGATTCGCATCAAAACTCGTGTGTTTATTTAGCCCTGATGTGTTTTTAACAGTTTTATATTTACGACCGATATCTCCTCCATTTGGTTCAACACAAATATATAATTATGATTTGATTGTGTTTAACACCGTGTTAACACAAGTTATGGTCATTTTACAGTGGTCAGTTCACCTGAGTAAGCTTCCTTGAAACGTATCCCCAGTTCTTTTCAACACATAAACAAAACCAGTATTATTATTTTTAATTATGTACAATATTACATCTAGATTTTAGAAAATAGTCATTCAAAATCTTTACACCATGTCAACACAATCCCGGTTATTTTACACCGGCCAGCGCACCTAACCTAGCTTTCATGGACACTAGACTATAATCAGTACTAATCTATTCATCTGTCGTCAGCAGCTTCACCGTTAATGCTTTAGACCTTATGGCGGTTGGCTTTATGTATAAGAGTGGCTGTTATGGACATATGGATGGTTGCTAAGCATATGTTGATGGTTGCTATGGGTCTAAAAGTGGTTGTTTTAAAGTTATATTTGTCCTATGTAGCACTTGTGTGTTGAATAAAAATCAAAAGAATATGTAAGCGGTCGGATAGCTCAGTCGCAAAGCACTCGCCCTGTAAGCGAGGGATCCTGGGTTCGAGTCCCGGTTTGGCTGCATATTTTGCTTACCCTGTGACATTTGACACCCAACGTGGGGCCGTGACAATTACTTGGTCAGTTGAGAAACGCTTGTAATAAAATAAATTCTCCTTAAGTGGGCTGGAGTTCTGAATTTGGAGACGAATTTCCAGTTCGTGGGGGAGTATGTCACGGCACTAACCAGTTCACATTGTGGGGAGAAGGATATGTAAACGGCCGGATAGCTCAGTCGGGAGAGCAGTCGCCCTGTAAGCGAGGGGTCCTGTGGTCGAGTCGCGGTCAGACTGCATATTTTTCTTACCCTGTGACATTTAGACTCAATACTCTACCTGCCTACAAAGTGAGACATTTAGCGGTGGTTGCGATATTATCGTTAGTGTTGCAATGTTTAGCGTCTATTGCTACGTTTAGCGGCGTAGCGACGTTTAACGGCTCTACACTTAGCAAGTTTACCAATGGAATTTGAAATGAAATTGACTGCCCATGTGAAAATGGTGAATAAACTGACCCCTAAAACTTTTTTAGAGCCCTCGGTAAAAATATTCAATGCTCTACTAATATGCATACGAATATACAAGGACCCTTTATACATATCAAAGAAAAAAGCTTACTTCCTGTTATCTGGGTTGAGCTGAGAGTTTATCAGCTCGGAAAAGGTATATCAAAAAGGTCCTACACGTTGTTTCGTCAAATGCCTGGCGAAATGATTTCATTATCGTCAAAAGAAATATTTTTTGCAGACAACTATTTTCAAACTTAGACAAATGCGTAGATAGTCCTATTCTCGACACCTTAAGCATTAATGTATGCGTATGCCTGTATCAGTAGCCTGTTCAATTACACTAAACGTTACAAAACGTTTCGTAACGATACATTCGGAACTCCTCGGCCGTTCGCTGCGAATTATCTCGAACATATTTAGTCGCTATTTTGAAACTACCGGTGTTGAAGTAAACAAATGTACGTTCGTTTAGGCAATGAGTTATTTTTCGTTTTTAGTCCGTAAATTTTGAAACATCACTCATTGCCTTAACGATCGTATATTTGTTTATAAGATTAGATTATTCGCAGCGAATGACCGAGGAGTTCCGAATGTATCGTTACGGAAGGTTTTGGAACGCTTATGATAATTGAACAGGCACCAGGAGTTCATGGTTAGCTAGATAGGAAAATACATCATCGTGTAAAACAGCATGTCATTGGTTGATTTATTCTTTATCACAGATATAGGACATATATTAACATATATTAACGCTACACTCACCGCTAAACGTCGCAACACCAATAAAGCAAGAATAAGGTCTCTATAGCGCTTGCCTATCTAGATCTAACTCAACTTGACCAAGTTTGAAAGTTGATCTGAAGATGATCAAAATAGACACTGAGATAAAGTTTATGGCCGCGAGAGTTATTCCATTTGATATTTAAATGGATATTAAAGATGCAATTACGGTTGCTATGGAACTCAAATCGGTTGCTATGGACAGTATAATGGATACTTTTGGCCTTAAGACGATTGGCATACGGTGTAAGAGTGGTTGCTATGGACCTTGGGGTGGTTGCTAAGGATATGTTGATGGTTGCTATGAGACTAAGAGTGGCTGCTTTGAAGTCATATTTGTCCTATGTAATATCTGTGTTTTGATTAGGATCGATACTAAACCTTCCTACTAAGTGCGACGTTTAGCGGCAAGGTTGCGACGTTTAACGGCATTCGATTTTTTTGCGACGTTTACCGTCAGCGTTGCGACGTTTAACGGCAGGGCGATAGCGACGTTTAGCGGCGGTTGCGACGTTAAGCGTTAGTGTTGCGCCGTTTAACGTCAGTTGTGACGTTTAGCGGCGTTGCGACGTTTAACGGCGCTAAAGTCATCACATGTTTCTACTTTCAGTTTGTGTCACAGGGGCCTGATGAGATTTTTTCCTTCATGTTGTATATATTGAGAATAGAATAAGAAGAAAAAATTTCATCGGGACCCTGTGACCCAAACTTGGAACAATGCAGGCCGTTTATGAAATCGAGGTAAAAAGTAATATTGATAAATAGCCGCCATATTGGCACTACCTAAAACAATTCTATAAAATGTGCATACACCTACTTGTAAATGAATTAAACTAAGGTTGCCAGGTTAAATCCTCCATTGCACTGGCCGTAACAACTCTATAAAATGTGCATAGACCTATACTTCTCAATGGATTTAACTAAGATCGCTAGGTTAAATCCTCCATTGCACTGGCCGTAACAACTCTATAAAATGTGCATATACCTACTTGTAAATGGGTTAAACTAAGGTTGCCAGGTTAAAACCTTCATTGTACTGGCCGTCTGCATTGGACTTCGATGCTTACATAACAATCCCATTAGCAAGACATTACAGGGGAGATAACTCAATTATATTAAATGTTCAAAAATAAAACACATTTCAAGATTTATGTCCCTTTATTTATTCAATAATAATAGTTGTATCACAGATTAAGAAAATATTGCTAGATAGATTAAACTTTAAGATGATTATAAAATAAGTCATTTTAAGTCCGAACCAGCGGACTTCACATCTCACTCACTCATACACATTAGCATACTCTTGTATTCTTCCTATCTTAATAAAACCAGGCTAGAAAAGCGCTCCACTGATTTTTGCCAAAATCATTTTGTGGAAGTGTATTTATAAGCATCTGAGTTTTTTAGAAAGATTTTATTCTCTCCTCATTTAGATACAACGTTCTCGTACCATCATGTAGCCAATATTCATTAAGTGCAATGTAATTAAAATAAAATAAATCTATAAAATAATATTTGAAATAAAATACATACATGTGTATAAGTATAAAACCGCCAGAAACTTGGCATTACAAACTTATCAACACTAAAGTCACCAATTTTAAGTAGCTTGAAATTAATAGATACTTCCCACATGATGTCATAGGTACCAATAGATACAGTTTGGCAGCCATCTGGGTTGGCATTGGCTACAACTTGCTAAAATTATCGATTAGGCCACAACAAGTTGATCATGTGTTTTACGGATTTTTCTTTAAAAAATGGGCGAACTAGCGAAGAAAAAGTCTTAATTCAGTTGCTAAATATAGCAGTTTGACCATTTTATATGAACGAGTGAGGAAATATATATTTTTTGTAAAATAACCGGTTTGAAAAAACGTCAAAATTAATGTGCGAGCGAATCCATTGAACATATGATCAACTTGTTGTGGCCTTACCAACTGTTTATGGATCATCGCTAGAATTTTATTTTCAAAGTGACAATACTTATTTTTAACCCGTATTGAAATAGCTGATAAAAGAGTAAAGTTTGGACTAAAGAAGTGATACGGTGTCCAAATTGAAACGACTCAGCGATCGACCATGACTAAATTGGCAGTTGATATAAAGTGGCTGGCACTGAGAGTTGACCGTGAAGGTAGGTAATGCTGTGTATTATGAACATATAAACCATGCTTATTCGTCACATGAAACACTTCTTACAATATCTACATTAAGTAACATATAGTCATCGAGGATTTATAAAAAATAAAATTAAAATATCAACGTATACATGCATTACGCATTCATACACGCTATGATTTTAAAGGACGGATTGCTTAAAAATAAAAAATATTTCAACAATATTAAAAATACAGATTTCACAAAGAGAACATTATAGTAATGGTAAAAAAGTAAAAAATGTCAGTATTTTGTAACGGTTGTATATCTAGTGCAAATTGACCTTCAAAAGATTGATGCATCAGAATCTACGGTAACTGCACTACTTTTAACTGAATGGGGGACTTTTGTCAGTTATCTTTCCTTGATAAAATCTGAAGCAATCCAATTGGTAAGTAGGTCCTATCGGTTGGAATCCTCGAATTTTATCACTGAATCCTATGTAAGGAGGACAAAATATTTCATCTTATATCTTTCTTGTCAATTAAGATATTAACAGAAGGGATGAAATTTAGATAGTTCTTTACCCTAACATTTTTTAGCTTGATTTTCATACAAATTAAATGATTTACAAAAAAAGTTATTTAAGATTATTTGTGGCAAATTGACATTAAAAAGTAAGGGTAAAATCCAACAAATCCAAATGAATGGACCAACCTATATGAAGAGTATACAAAGGGAAATAACTGACTAAGGTCCCTTATTATTTAATGCAAATCATATTTAAATTGTCTTTTTGTCTCGTGACAATTTTCACTAGCTATACATACAAGTGATTGCATTTTAAAGTTTTTATCTTAACACACATGATAAAAATGCCCCTTGTCAATGATTTAATTGTCAGTGACGTAGACCTAGATATAATAATCCTGCTGAATTAAATACTTACTATAGTACTTCTGTACTCACGATCGATAAAAATAAATACCCGTATTAATGTACGGGGATTATCGAACGAATACTGAGTATTTAAATCAGCAGGATTTATGTATACGCTTCTGTCATTTTTTTCAGTTATTTAAGGTAATACCCATCACACAAAGTCAAAGTAAAGAAGAGCCTACAAATCAGAACCCAATGTCAGTGATTTTTCAATTCCTTCTAAGTGTCATTTTTCTCGTTGTCTGCTTGAAGATCTTGTGAGTTGTTTGGTGAATCAACTTGTGAATTTTGAAAATGCACGTGAAGGTCATGGTGATGGTGTTCAGAACCTTCGTGAATCAACGAGGGGCGCATGCGCAGTTCAGGAAGTTCTCGTCTGCTACTTGATAGCTCACTTCCAGATCCGTCAAGGCTTTCTTTAGATATCCTTTTCTTTATACCATCAGGGTCTAAATTTTCTCTTGATTTTCTTTTCTTCTTTTTCCTTTTCTTCTTCTCCGGTAAAAATCTAATGGAAAAAGAAAAAAAAACGTTTTATTAATTTCTTCTTAACTTTGCAACAAATAAGAGACAGGAAGAACTTGGAAAGGAAAAATTGCTCAATAGCGTGACTTTATATAATTTTTGAAAACATTAAATATTAGAGTGTTCCGTGTATGACAAAGAAATAATAAACCTTTGTGAAAGTGAGAATTAAGAAAATGATGTATAACTAAGTGGACTTTAATATACTGTATTAGGGACTTTTGTCAGTTATCTTTCCCTGGTAAAATTTGAAGTAATCCAATTGGTAACAACGGATTTTATCATTGGATTCCTATGTAAGAATAACAAAATATTTCATCAAATATCTTTCTTGTTAATTAAGGTATTAACAGAAGGGATGAAATTTAGATAGTTTTTTTATCCTAAAAATACTTAGCTTGAATTTCAAGCAAATTAAATGATTTACAAAAGGTTATTTAAGATTAATTTTGGCAAATGACATTGAAAAGTAAAGGTAAAATCCTAGTAATCCAACTAATAAGACCTACTTATTTGAAGAGTATACAAGGGGAAATAACTACTAGTAACTAGTTTCCCTTGTTGTATACTACATTAAGCTATGTGTGTGCAAAATTCACGTGTAAATAATAAATCGTCAATAAACAATGTATCTGCATTATAGAAATACTTCATTTTAAATAGAAATTGCTCATTATTATTGATGAATTTTATAAAATAGCAAGTTCAAGCCTTTCTGGTTATTATAGAAACATACAGTGTTTACAGGTATACATAAAACTACTAATTCTTGTTGAAGACTTGTTCACAAGCACTTTTACCATAAATAAGTGTATTCATTCAATTATGACCCAAACATTCGTCAAATACTCATGCTTAAAATGGATTAGTCGAAATAAAGTATACCACTTAGCCAGAGCATGGTTTGTATAGGGTCCTTGGCCAGACCAAGCATATGAGTCGCTAATAATATTTTCACATCATTTGTGCACTCATTTAAAATTGCTCTAAAATCATGAATGCCGATTTGAACACTATGGATAACATTTTTCATTATAACCGATGGATCATGCATCACGATACCATGAATTGAATATTAATTATAAACAGAACAAAATAAAAATAGTGCAAGGTTTAACTAACAAACAAGTAAATTATCGTACTCATAGGATATCAAGTCTCTCGATATTGATAACAGAACAGAACAGAACAGAACAGCTGGTTACGAGAATACTAACAAACGAACGACGTAAGCATAAGAAATATCTATACATTGAAAATCCTAAGTGATGCAAAATATACTGAATACATAATTTCAAAATATCAATTAAAATAATTCAAGAAGAAAACCAAAAGAAGCAAAGCAGTGGAATACATCAAACTACCACTACAATTATAAATAATATCTTGTCAACTTCAATATTAAAAGCCGAGACGTTCCGAATGAAACCGGTCCTGGTACCACTGAATACTTGTTCAAACTGTATAAATGGGAAATGAAAAAGGGGAACCAAAGTTCGGTAGACTTAATCATACACGAGAACTTACAGACAGTTAATCAGTTTGGGGAATTATAACTTCTATTATTATGATTACAGACAGTAAAGGCTGCTTTGATGTAGATATGTCTAGCACTGTAAACAGTGGTGGTGACATATTATTGTTCGTTTTTTCTCAACAGTCAAAACATGAATAATTTCACGGTGAATGCGTTTGTTAAAATTATTGTCGTAATACATCCATGAGTTTCCGAAAGTGTGCATTATGATTGAGTAAAGCTTCTTATGCCGTATGATATGTTTTAGTCAATATATGTTTAATAACAATTAGACCGCCAGTACAAAAACAATGCATTCAGTCACCGTGAAATTATTCAAGCTTTGACAGTTGAGAAAAAACGGACAATAATAGAATATCAATTAGTAAATATTACATTTTAGTGATTGCATGAATATCTCAAGTTTGTTAATCGGTTCATATGAATACATTACTTAGTCACAATCATTACTTTGTAGACCATCTCAGGTTATCAATTCCATGTATTTCATCATGGTATGAATTGCTAGCGATTAATATTCCGTATATCATTCCCAGGCATGAACAAGTATTACATAAAATGAACATTTTTTATTCCAAAATTTCGGCCGAAGATTTATCAAGACAACTTAGACACTAGTCTTTTAACATTTTACATAGCGCCATGTTGTTTTGCAGGCGATAATTTACGCTTTGTTGCAACACACTTTGGAGTCCAACTTATTTTGGGTCAAAGTGCGTTGCTATATGACTGCTTGAAATTAAGTTAATGTATTTATACAGACAGGTTAATACTGGAATTTATGACAAAATATTCTCTAGGTACATTTGAAGGAAATAAATAAGGTGCTACCACGATTGTCATCAAAAGTAGAAATGGTCCAAATATGCAAGCATATATATAAGCCAATTTTGCATTTTTGCGGTAGATAAACTTTATTTTACTTTTAAGGTTGGAATAAAATTGAACCAAAGGATACACAACGATTTCAAGATGTTGATCTGATTCCACTTATCAAATGATGAACAAAAAGCATTTAAGTTAAGGAATTATGAAACAAATTGTAAACAGTCTATTAAGACAGTGCTGTGGAATTCCAATTACGTGTATTTTCCGCTTGTCCACGAACAAGTGAAATAAAAAAAAATCAACTTGTCAGGGATCGAAAATGCGCTTGTCAAGAGGTTCAATACTAAGAATGAAATATAGTGAACTATGATATAAAATGCATAATATAATCAATGATAAATATAGTTCTATTATATTAACCTGTCACAATTTAAATAATTACACGGTCACTGAATCTGTTATTTTTAACTCCTTTCGAATTTGTTATTTCCCCGATATTCAAATCGCTGCATATATAGTTAGATTATCAATAATTAATTAGTATCGGAGGCTCAATGGTTAAAAGAAGTTGAATAAAAACACATTCAGTGACCGTGAAATTATTCAAGTTGTGACAGGTTAATATAACAGAACTATACTTGAATGAAATAATTAAATGCTGAATATGATTAAAACATTTACATTATTAAGTATTGTTATGTCAGTGTATTTACTGCTAAAAAGTATTACATGTCCAAGGACAAAATGGGTTTGAAATTTATTTACTTGTCTGCAGACATAAATGTACGATGTACAAGTCGGACAAGTCGGGCAAAGGAATTCCACATCCCCGAGAACATCGCAGCTCCGTAAATACAATCGTGGTAACTTCCCCAAAGAGAAAAGTAACAATAAAATATCAAGGAGTTACAAACAAGGAGTGAATTACAGTAAGCATTAATTGTAATATCCTACCGTTTTAAAATCTACTTTTTGGACAATATCGCATTTTACCTACATAAACCGAAATAAAAAATACAATGTTATAACGTTACAAACAACAACTACATTTCACAACAACAATACGGACACGTGACAACTATTTCCACACTGGATATCTTTCAAATAGGATCTTACGACAATTTCTAATCGTAAAAATCATCGTACGAAAACAAGGTTAGTGATGTTTTTCAACTATTTAGGGTCAATACCTTACAGCAGTTACGTCACACATTGTTACTTTGTTCATTGAATAAAGAGAAATAGTCACTGCAGAGAGTTTGTCACAAAGTTCTGACTATTTATTAACTCCTCAAAGAACAACTTGACTTTTTTGTAAAGAGCTATTGTCATTAACCGTCATTACTCAATTATTAGCGTATGAATGAGGCACTCGTACCATCGAAATAATAAATTTAGTTTTGAATTTTAAGATATTGCAGTAACAGAAAACCAAAGACTAACGTTGTCAGTTTCCTAGCTAGCGCTTTGTCTTCTGGTACCCTTCTTACACCAAAAGTAATAAGAAGCTGACAACAAATCGAACGAACCAGAAGGGCAAGTCGCTGGCTAGTAATAAGTTGAAATGGCACCACTGTATACAAAGAGCATGTGGAAATTGTTTTAACAAACACAAAACATGCACTACCTATCAACAATAACAACATGCAAAGGCTAAACAAAGAAATATCAAATAAGAATACATTAAAACATACGCTGTGATCCCTACTTCCGTCGGCGGTATTGTTTGTAATATCTTTACGAAAACAAAGTAAACAATAAGTGAAGTGAATTATTATAGTGAATTATACCGTCGATAAAATGGCCGATGTAATTATGATTGCCAGTAAAAATTTGGACAAAATATTTTGATAGACATTAACCATTCATCTTTTCCGTATTGAAATTAAGTGACATGATGGACCCTATAGACATGTTGATATAGAACCCTTGGTGACTTTCATATGATTTGTGATAACAACTTCCCTGGTCATGTTTATCGGCCATATTATCTCCTGTTATTCATAACGTACTATAGAAAAACTTCAAGATTAAAAAAAAATAAACAAAAACAAGCACGCTCGCCAGACCAAACTTATATAACTTATTTTACTAATTTCAGAAGATGTTAACTTCTACTACTTTTATTTAAGACAGTTGGTGTGGCATACATAGTTGCATGATAACCATTCAATGGTCGGGTTCAACGACGTAGCAACACTCAACTCACCGTTCTTTGAAGGCTATTCTAAATCTTTGGATTTAGTTGTCAACCCAATACAAGGTGAATACTACTGTGATTGACAATTGCCCTTTATTATTTACAATAAGTGGTGGGTGGGAAAATGTTCGCAAATATTTATTTCATGACTAAGCTTCACCAAAGTATGCCCAGATTCCAATATTAAAGGTACTCGTTCACAGATTTGGTTTTTTCTGTAATTTCAAAATATCAATAAATCTCTATAATTGTGTTAACACATTAATACCTAACGCTTTCAGACAAACTGACCTATATGTTGCGTAGAAATATACTATAAAAGTCACAAAAATGCACTAACATTGTCTAAACCGTTACATTTGGGGTAGATGTTTACTACATGAAACACCATTATTTGTAGTTATATGTCAATTTGCACTAAATTTGTCATTATCAGAATACTAGTTTCCTGTTTTCAAAAATATTTCTGTACAATTTTTATAGTTTTAGAAAAAGTTTAAGTTGAAATCTGTGAATGAGTACCTTTAACACTTTGTTTGTACCTAGTCTGTTAAGATGTAAATTCCAATACTTCGAATTCCAAAAAAGGTCGCATGACCGGAGTAAACATGAGCCCCTTGACCGTTTTTTACCAATACGTAAAATTGACTTGCTCACAGAAATATGAACAAAAAATAAACGTAAAAAGAATGTTAAATAAGCGTATATATATATGAACTATTCGTATATGAGTTATATTAATTCTATATGAGATATATGTGAATTAAATATTATTATAAACACACCAGAACATTTTTACAGCAATTATTTTTGTATCGTTTTAAAACAACAACTTCACCATCTCAAGTAGAAGATAAAAGCCAACAGCATCGAATTAAAGTATTGTAAGAAATCAAAATTTATGGTGAAACAAACGCAAGTGAATGTACATCATTTGAAACAGGAATACCAAGCGTTTATTCCATCTTTTTCCGACATAACATTTATAGATAATAAAATTTGAATAATTGCATAAATTTTGCATACTTAAAATTAATTACAAAAAAATAATTGCATGTAAAACATGTTCTGTGTTATTTTACTTATATACTGACAAAAGCTACT
The DNA here is from genome assembly GCA_025267735.1 of Mactra quadrangularis. Taxonomy (NCBI): domain Eukaryota; kingdom Metazoa; phylum Mollusca; class Bivalvia; order Venerida; family Mactridae; genus Mactra; species Mactra quadrangularis. Next base: position 56,675,777 of record CM046303.1, on the reverse strand, counting down.
TATAAATATACTTTTATTGTGAACTAACTTTGAATTCTCAGTTGCGTCACTAGATTGATCACGTGACCCAGATGCTTGCACCGTTTCCGCTTCCGCTTTGATTGTAGCTGTCACTTTGGTGGTCACACCACCCTGAGTTATGTTGACAACATTCGCACCAGTTTGTGATTTGTCTGAACGATTTGATTCAGGATACAGTTTTTCGTTAGGTGGCGCATGTGGCGCTTTATTAGAGCCTCGAGCTTTCCTATCGTCAGATGGGTTATTCTGTGATGACGTAGCATTTTTCTGCTGTTGTTGTTGTTGTTGTTGTTTAGTTTGACTTTCAGCTATAGCAGTATTTGTTAGAAAATGTTGTTTTGTGTCTTTATTAGATTTCTGTTTAGTATCATGTGTAGATACAACAGTATGAGAGTTGTTTATATCACGATGACCAACTTTATTACTATTTTGAGCACTTTTTGAGCCGAATATATCCTCGTTGTGACCGAGATTTTTACTTCCGGTAATCATGGAAGCGGTTGGGGATAAATGCTGTTCTATGTCGGCACTGATAATAGGCCGGTAACAACACTTGAGTATTATACCAGATATTAACAATATAACAGCTATACTGAGTGTGATAATACCAACTAGATGCCAACCCCCAAATGTTGGAAATGAGTTCTCGTTGCCATAGGAACCTACTACGGTAAGTACCACTCCAGGTACAAACAATGGAAGACTGAAGCTAACAAAACATGGTCCTAATAATGTTTTAATATCATGATACTCTATTATCTTCATTCTGAAGCAACCTCTATTTTCTTCAGATTCTGACAAAGCCATTCCATAACATACTCTGAAAACAAGAATTCAATGTTATTAGATTCTTAATAAAATATTCCCAACTTAAAAGAATTCTCCATGGCGTCATTCAAGGTCACAAACACGAAAGTACGACAAAATGGTGTCTTTGTTATGACTTCCACGACATAAAAAGATGTCGTAATTTCGTAAAAGTTTTGCTTTGTGCTTACTCATTCAAGAGCACGACAAATGATTAAAATGTCGTATGATTGAAAAATTTTATGTCATTATCACATAAGACCATTATGTCGTATTTTTGTATTTTTATGTGGCGCCCCGCGGAACAAAAATGCGACATAGCGTAAACTTTCAGCCACCATACAAAACATTTTTTGGTACATCTGGACCAGTTGATTTCTCAATCTACCGGTTTATGTTCAATAAGAATGTCCCATGTATGCACAAGAAGTCACAGCTTAATATCCTTTCATTCTCAAAGTTGAAAAAGATATAAAAGTCCTGAGAATTCCTTCCTACCACCTATAGTCTTTTTTTAAATATTCTCATCTTTTTTTTTATTTAACATGAATTTTTTATCCATTTCAAATATTTTTAAGTTAATTTGTATAGAAATAGCTGTTAACACTATCCAACACAAGTATCATTTTAATTGGTAAAATCGATAATTAATAGAAGCATTTTTTAACTTTATAATTATATGTATATAGGATATTCAATTCTATTCATTATACACAAGTCATCCATTTGACGTATTCACTGATACACACAACTTATTCCATAGCAAAATTTCAAACTAGCAAAAAACATGAGCAAACACATTAAGAAAAAAACATTTAACATCGTAAGTTTCCTCTGACATATTAAATGTATGTTGATGTATATGCGTTTATCATAACAGAGCGTACGTCACATTTTGTCTTACAAAAAAGCCACTTCATATACATTCGCTAATATGGCTAATAGCTTATTATCACATTGAGCGAGCAATGAATTCTGTAGAATTTTATATGGACCTGTACATTGTATAGGAAATGTCTGTATAATGGTAGACAATGGGTATACTGAAATCGATTCCATATTTTCCATTCAGAATGAACATTTGCGAGTCTAACTTTAATTATGAATATATTGATCGATTTAAAAACTGGGTAGATAGTAAATTCAGCACAATGGTTTCTATTGTACTTCATATTGAACATCCACTTTGAAAAATGTTATATATAAATACATAATATAGGGATCTAGTTCCAATTAACAAATAAAACACAATTGATCATACATTGTTATTTAAGAAGTATTGTTACTTATAAAACGTTTCTTTTGACAACACATCTATGACGTCATAGTTGATCTATAGCCCTTTGTAAGAATTCAAACATCATCGATTTGTGGCTAAAAAACAACTCAAACGAAAGTTTGTATGTTCGTAGGATTTAGGGGCGAGACATCATCGAAACCTCCCCAGGATATTATCGGGGACCAAAACCTCCCGCCCGGGGAATACTCTCGTGGAGCTTGGTCATGAAATATTTTACGGCCATTCCCCTTCAGCCAATGAATATAAATCATTAAAATCATGTCGAGCAGTTGTCAGTCAGTGACTGAAGCATGCGCCTAAAATGATATTGTAAAATGATAGAAATTGGTGATTAATGTTTATTATTAGATTCAACAGTCAATTGTTTATGATAGAATTTCATCAATAGCGATTACTACCTTTACAAATTCCAATCACAATGAGTGAAATTAAGTCTATCATAAAAAATCATCCTTTTAAAAGTATTAGCTCGCTTAGATCGACAAAGTTATAGACAAAATGGCATGTGCTAAAACATTATGAGATTTATCAATTCGTGGAATTAACAGAACACTTTATATTTCACCGCAGTGATATAGACGCTCGTGCAATGACCAATATGTTACTCGACAGCAACAGAAAACTCCGTCTGTTTTCGCCAACAATGTGTATTGATGTAATTTTTGGCCTATGTCATACATGTGCGTTGTTTAGGTTCGATACAAAACCTTCCCACCAAGTGTCACTTTTAGCGTCAATGTTGCGACGGTTAGCGCCAGTATTTTTGTGCGACTTTTAGTGTAAGCGTTGCAACGTTTACCGTCAGAGCAATTGCGAAATTTAGCGTCAGTTTATTTTTGTGCGAAGTTGAACGTCAGCGTTGCGACGTTTATCGTCAGAGAAATAGTGACATTTAACGTGAGTTTATTTTTGTGTGACGTTTAGCGTCAGCGTTGCGTCGTTTATCGTCAGAGCAATGGCGACATTTAGTTTTAGTGTTGCAATTCGAAGCGTCAATTGTGCCTTTTGACGGCGTTGTGATGTATAGCGGTGCTACAAACGTAATTACGGTGTTACATTATTCTTAAACCACATACAGTCGCGTATTGAGCAGTAGCCTACTTATAATATTGACCTACGTACTATATTCTTACTTCATAAATTATGAGTGGGCGTTCGCGACTTCTCATGGACCTGTGACTACAACAATAGTAAGTTAGGATACATAAGGTAACTACATTGTTAACCTAGTTACAATTAACTACTCAATTCTCTCCTGGTGTAATCAGTCAATATTACGTTAAATTATTCATTAAAGTATTGTATAGTAATAATAGAAAACTAAATCACATGAAGACTGAGAACGTGTGTGTGTGGAATATAACACTTAGTGTTTGTGAATTATCGATACAGTAGCCTGTTCAATTACCCCGAACGTTCCAAAACGTTCTGTAACGTTAAGGTCGGTACAACGCAAAGACAACTTGACTCGAGACAACTCAATCTCCTACTAACGGGTTGAGTTATCCCAACTTTGAGTTGAGTATTGCACGGGTTGAGTTGTCTGCTGATTGAATTGTCCAGTATCCGTAACGTTCGCTAACAGTCGTTACTGAACACGCGACTGGCTTACCTAAGTAATCCGTACGACTGGATTTTAGATTTTAGACTTAACCACATTTTTTGGATTTTGAAAGTATGAAGTTTACTAACATATTTCACTTAATATAGGGGCTAGATGTGATTTATCACATAAAAACTTATTTGAGCTCCTTTACATGTTTTTTTTTCAATATTGACATCATCAAAGACGGATAAAAAGTTCATTTCACTTGGGAATCTGAGCCTGAGGATGACAGTCATGCTCTCTACCACTTGACCTCTAGTCTACTTGATATATGTTACAGACCATGTATAGATGTTTATATAGGGCCCTTGCTGTAATAGATAATTTTGAAAAAAACACTATGCCATGTTTGTCAAGCAATTATCTCGGACAGCACTTTTATCCATTTTTACTGGGTTTAACGCCGTGTCAACACAATTTAGGTCATTTTATGGCGTCCAGCGCATCTAACCTAGCTTTCCTGGACCCATGTCTATAACCAGTATTCACCTACCTTTCCACAAGGCCGGAAACATCTCCATTTATCATATCATTGGAGGAAAACTGACATTATTGCCAAATTTTCATGGAAGGGTATAACCTCCCCGGGTGGGATTCGAATCCTTACCCCCTTCGGGACACGAGATTCCAAATCATGGCGCGCTGCCAACTGCACTATCGACCCGGGCTTTGTTAATATTTAAAAGCAAAGCAAACTAACCTGTAAATGTATTCCACTGGTATAAAGTAATTTATAGCTCGTTTAGGATAACATGAGACACTGTTTATATAGAACATTTCGCTTAAATTTATCTCAAGCTTTTTTCTGACCGACTTATAGCATAAATATCACTGAAATCGATTTTGTTTGTTTATAAAATTCGACATGCACAATGTTACATTTGCATTACATTCACGTACTTATACAAGATACACTTTGACTTTTTTTATATCGCACAACTTGTAGTATGTACTTGAGTCTTGAACCAGGAAATGTAAGATAAGCTTGCTGAAATCTCTAACTAGGATCAATATCATGTTTTCAAGTATTATTTTATCAGTTGGTTCTATTCTGTTATTTGTTTTATGACGCAACGAGATAACTATAAACTATGTCATGTACTGTCCGTGTACTAGGTCATGCATATTACTGTTCTTTAAATGTTGAACTAATCCATTTACAGTGAGGGAAATCACGTGACCTATGTGGTTTCTAACACGGCAAAAATGACGACCAGAGCAACAAATTTAGATAAAAAAGACAATGTAAATGACATAAATTTATACGAAACCGATTTTTATCAGACCTAGTGCAGTCTAAAGGACCGGTCACATATGCCAAAACGCATAAATCACGCAAAAACACGCACATAACTCGAGTCATTCGTGAGTCAACCGTGATATTCGCGTTTCATCAGCGTTTCTGACGTGGGGCATTCGTAGTTGACAGTGGAACTGCGCCGTATCAGCGTTATGCGCGATTCCAGGTTTTGAACAGTTCAAAATTTATCTTCGCGTGAGAGTTTACGCAGTTTTGCGTTGTTTTACGTATTCTTTGCGCAGTTTGCGTAGTTCTTACGCGGATTATGCGCGAATCATGCGTGGAACATCAGCGATCGTGCGTGAAAATGTCCTGAAGCCCGCATCCGTTTATATATGCGGAACGGCGTCGAAAGGACGCGACTCAGACGCACATTATGCGTAGTTCACGCGCGAAGGTAATCTACCGGGAATCGAACCCGCGACCCCCTTGATCAATATACTTGCGTGCTACCAACTGAGCAAGCCGGGCGTCTTATAATCAGAGGTGATCGCACAATTGATACTTTAATGTCTTTTAAAACGATTCAAAATTTGGAACAAAATCTTTATTTGCTTACCTAACTTTATGTATTATATTGAGTGAGTACATGTAGCGATCATAAAGTTGTGTTTCGCAACGACTGAAATTTGATATACATTCTATTTGCAATAGGAAAATTAAGTGCATATAAGAGGACATGCTATTTGTATATTCTCTTAAGGCAAGTAGATATCAGTTACTACAAAAGATTAACTCACCATCAAATTATAATATATCTTCTAGAGTTTTACAGAATAGAATAGAACAGAACAGAACAAACCTTAGTATACCCCGTTGACCTATCTATGGTCAGTGTATTATACAAGTATACATATAATAAACACATACGATTCAACTTGCATATTACCATATTATGTTGCATTTAAGAAATAACTAACAGTTGTCTATGTTTTATTGTATATTAAAATATAGACAAGAGCTTTGATTTGCGTATAATAAATCACAAGTGCTTTAGCTCAAGTGACTTAATAAGTGCACCAAACGAAAGCCTGTATTTTATTATACAGTATATTTCCGCTATTAAGATCACTTGTGTTATTTCAAAATCACGCGATTTTTGACAATTAATAAGACCCAAATGCCAAATTTGTGAAGAAAATGGTCCCTATAATAAGACCGTTTCGCTATTCAGACCATTGATTTTGCTGGTCTTAATAGCGGAACTTTACTGTACTATAAGATATATAGACATATGTTAGTCTTTTCGATTCAAACATTGCGAACTATATTACTAGAAGAGATGTATTTTGTAGCACTATTTTAACCAATTTAAACTGAAATAAAGATTGTGTTATGTTATATTACAATTACCACTCTAATAAATGCCTGTCGTAAATATTTCAGTACAAAACACTCAGTAACAATATATATATAGTCCCTTGATTTGAATAACCTCGTTGTATACATGTGTGGTCATATTGTGGTAAAAGCGCCTTTAGAAATATCCTTTTGAAATTTTAAATACATTTTTTTACAAAGACATTCCGTATGTAATACATTAAGATTTTTTTTTCAATATTTTAATACATGTAAAAACATGTCAACGAGTATCTACCATCTATACAGATGGTTATAAAGAAACGATAAAATCTCTGGTCGCTCCACACTACCATAATAATATTTACACAATGTTATACATCATGGTAGGTCTATACAATCCCGAATATAAAATAACAATTCAAAACTATCACATTCTGTATATAAATCTATATTTAAATAGTTTTACAAACATATGTGATATTTTTCCAGTAAAAACTAATGTACTCACGTTTTATATCATTCCATAAATGTTAAGGATGTCTTCGATTTAATTCAGTACATGTATTCTTCTATCCTACCACCCATGTTGATATTAACAAATCAATATATGGCCAAGTTAAAAATATATCTTTAGTTCCGCATTGTTAAATCTGTTTAATCTTAAAATAGATTAAAAGGTCATACTAATGTCCCACACTGGTTGGCCATAGCAACATGTAAACAAACGTAATAATACTATGCGATAAACAAGAGAAGTAACTCGATTTATATAGGTGATAAATTAGCGTGGCAGTTATTTCCCTTTATAATTCAATGGCCTTTAATGCGGAGAACATTTTACAATGTACGTCTATTTAGTTGTAAGCTCGTTTTATATTACACAGATATAAGTTACAATCAGTTTTGTAATAAAACTCCGAAAGCAAAAGTTATTATATAACAAACTTCATTACGTGTTTTGTAATAAAAACCCGAATTGAATCAGAATATAAATACACATATACATTTTGTATGTATATTTAAGGATGAACAAAGTGTGGTTTTCCTTATTTTTTTCTCTAGAAATAGTTTTATGTCTATTGTTCATCAATGTAATAAATAATGGGTTATAAATGTTTTTGTTAGAATACCAAATGTAATTGAAACCAGTTACGAACAATAAATAAAATATGCATAAAAACTGGATAAAAACAAATTGAATTACAAAGCAATTAATCGACTAATGTAATTAATGTTAGCAGAGACTTAATTGATCAACCAAACAGATAATCGTTATGCAAAACCTATCAAAGCCCGTAGAATCACAAAACAATTGTATACAGTATTGCATATATACCTTGTATAATACTGGACATTATTGACAGTATTATCTAACATTGACAGAACGGTTAATCAACTTATTATGTAATATCTATAATAAAGTATTCCATGACTAACCATTGACGTAGACGAGATTAGTTTTATTATACTTATGTATGATTATCGATGATAGAGGTTTAGTTTTTCACCGATATTGGTCCGCTCCATGTGTATGCATTATGTGCAGACCCTATCTAGAAACTCAAAGTTAAAGTTGTCTAGAAGACAGTTCATGGAGATGTACTTCTTCTGATGACTGTGCTTCTTACTACAATTGATACAGTGTTGTACCCTCTCCATTTAGCCGCCCTACTAGCTCAGTTGGTAGCACGCAAGTCTACTGATCGAGGAGTCGTGGGTTCGATTCCCGGGCGGGACATACTTTCGTGGAGCTTGGTTATAAAATTATTTCTACGGCCATTCTCCCTCCTACCAATGACTCTTAATAATGTAGGGCAGTTGTCAGTCACTGACGAAAGTATGTGCTTAGTAGTTTGTTAACAGCTAAATCAAGAGATTTAGCCTTTCCAGGAACAGTAAGTAGGTTGACTGACCGCCGTTATATGACCTATACAATGTGTTGCTACGGCGTTAAACCCGACAAAAACGACAAACCCTCTCCATTTCTCAACCAGACTTGGGACCGGCTACGGTTGGATTTATTTATGTATGGTGCTCAAAGCCAAATTTCAACATAAAATCCAGTCATACCGCGGTGATAAGTCTTCCTACTCTTTTCTCCTGGATATATCTTGATCTTTTGATCCAAGTTTTTAACCTAATACTAAGTAGTGTGGATTACCCGCCCCTTACCACTATCGTTATCGGGTCAGGCAAGCCGTGATCATGGCGACCTCCTCAGTTATTATTCAGGTATTACATTGTATTACGTTTTCTTAATCTTGCATGATCATTTGCAGACGATAGTGACTTTAGTAGAAGTTCGGTACTATAAAGGTCATTTGATTTCGATTTTTCTGATTACTCGTATATTTAGCGAAGGACCAACAAAAACATGTTTCAAGTGAACACAATTCGGACGTGGATTAGTCTCGTTAGAATTTCGGATACTTTATTTAGCATTAATGTAACCGAACAACTAAAAAAAGTATCCACTGTAATTCTTGTGCAATGATCCTTTGCTTTAAGCCTGTTTAGTGAGAAATGATCATTTGAAAACATAATTATCCAATACCTAATTCATTACATCGGGCGGGGCCATGATCATGGTTTGTCTGACGTACTTTTACCTGCCAAAGTATGACTGGGAACCCGACAAAGTACTAAGCACATGCCCTCGTCAGTGACTTACAAATTCTTTGTTTTATACAGGTGAGAGATTGGAAAAAATATTTCAATATTAAACTCCACAAAGTTATGTTATCCCGCACGAGTATCGAAACCACAACCCACTTACTCGTAACAAGACACCCTACTGACTGAGCGGAAGTAGCTTGTATTAAAATATTGAAAATGAAAGTAAATAATTATTAATTTTAGACAGTCCATCCCATTAATGCTAGGAAGCTAAATCATAGGGTTCTAAAATCATTTGCCATGCTTTTATACGTATACCCATGAGCGATTGAATTTAATTTTACGTAACTATGCAAAAAAGACAATGGCATGGTAAACAAAATATTTCCTAACTGTTTAATCGATAATTTATCTATGACGAGTATCAATGTGTTTCATACATGTATTAACATTGGTATTGTCACAAAATAGATCTGAGTGCAAATCATTATCACTTTCATGTATGGTGGATTGAGCCAGTTACCTCAAAAGCATTTTTATATAACAGGGATTTGCAACTACAAAAATTTACATCAAACACTGTCTTAGCTATTATTTCGACTCATACAGATAACAAATATTACAAGTTTAAATAAAGATGTACATGTAAATAAAGATAATTTTACGTGAAATTTTGTACCACTACCTTTTAAATTAGCATAAAGGTTAGGACAAATGTGTTGCTAGATGGATTTGAGGTAAATTATGCTCACAGACTGTTTCACAAAATTATGCATTTTCCTCCGATCCGCCATTTTCAGCCCTATTTTACATTCCCTAGAGTCATATATTCGGTCATAATTGCTACAATGTTTTTTTTCAAAAACCTCAGAAACATTCACAAGTAGCAAGGAAGACATGTACAAAAACATAAATCAAGTTTTTAACACAGGAACAGTTTGTACAGCCTGCTTCAGCCAGTTACAGACAGTGACGACCGTGAATATTCAAAATAGCACTTAGTTGAAAATTCCTATTATATAAAATCCCTATGGAAATGCACTTAGTTGAAAATTCCTATTATATAAAATCCCTATGGAAAGCCATTCTGCCATGCCAATTGCAATTTGCTGAATGACATTTGCTAATGATAAAATGCGAAATGTAATTTGCGAAATGACATTTGCTAATGATAAATGCGAAATGCAATTTGCGAAATGGCATTTGCTAATGGTTGTTGTGAAATGCAATTTGCGAAATGTCATTACCATACTGTATCCGCTTCTTACAATGGATGACCAGCAAATTGAAGCATGTATCTTACCTTCCTGGAAGACAGCGGTCTGATTAATGGAGGAAATTGTTCTAAAATAACCTTGTGCCAATAAGCATTTCGAAATAATGATTAGCAAATGTCATTTCGCATTTGTCATTTCGCAAATAGCTATTCGCATTGCAGAATGGCGTTCCATAAATCACTGATTGTAGTAACATCATCAATACTTAGTGTGAGACTAGAAATTTTGAGTAGTCTCTAGAAGCCAGAACCTCCGAGAGTCCACACCGCAGTCAAGGTTTTAAATAGATAACTCGTAGACTGTGGATGTTTGACTATTTTACAAATCATAGCATTCAATTTGCATGCATTGTGTTAGATCATTAAACTAAAAATTTCTGTAAAAAATATTTACAGGATTTGATTTGTGTTAGAATGTAGACTTCCCTCACAGCCAAGAGCAGAGAGGGAGATATTTTAAAAAATATTATATATTAAAGGTACTCATTCACAGATTTCAACTTAAATATAAACTTCTTCTAAAACTATCGAAATTGTATTGAAATATTTTTGGAAGCAGGAAAGTAGGTCTCTGATAATGACAATTTTAATGCTAATTGACATACTACAAATGATTGTGTTTCATGAAGTAAATATCTACCCCGTATGTCACGGTATAGACAATTTTTGTGCATTTTTGTGACTTTTATTGTATATTTCTTGCAACATATAGATTAGTTTGTCTTAAAATAATAAGAATTAATTAATTTTTATACATTTACAGACACTGAATGGTATTTTGAAATTATAGAAAAAATAAACCAAACTGTGAACTAGTACCTTTAATTTAGATATTTATTTTTTGTTATAAAAAGACACCACCAACAAATAACAAAGACAAGATAATATGCTACATTAATTTAATTATTACACAGAACTAAATGTGCATGCACTCTACAAACGAGCAGTTTTGATAAAAATATCACGTATATCTTTACTATGGTGTCCCGTTAGAACCATCATGCCCTTTCTGGGCACTGTTTGTTTGATTCTGTGCTACGAACCGAATGTAGCTATTTTATCCCTCCATGACAATGTTTTTCGACCTTACATTGTACTTTCGTGGCCACTCATCTTACTTTTGTACATGCAAGATAGCCCTTAAGGGATAACATACATGTAATAGGGCATACACACTAAAATGCCATTCGGAACTCCTTGGTTATTTACTAGGAATGAATGGTCAAGGTGCTCCAAATGATTTGAATGCGTCTTTCAAAACAATGTGCATTATATTAAATACGAATCAAAAATACCAAATATGAAGAACATAAGCTATGCCTGCATCAAACAGAATATCAAAAGTATAAAATAATCAATGTTCAAATTAAAAACATTTCCTGTGTACAATGGATGCCCCACTTTCTTCGTATTCAGTTTTTGTAATCCACATTTGTGTAAATGACGATAATGATGCTAAAATTGATCCTCCAATCCACACTGAATATTTTCTTTCCGGTGGTGACACGATTTTGACCTTGGCGGTGGATGGCGATATATGCGATATTTCCTCCAACATCCGGTTAGCGATTCCATTAAATGCTGTCGACCCTCCAGAGAGAACAATATTTGCGTACAGATCTTTTCTGATGTCGACATCACATTTTATGATGGAATCATTCAACGACTCATGCAATCCAGGCCTTTCCATGCCAACGAACGATGGCTGGAACATGACTTCCGGACATCGGAATCGTTCATTACCAACTGTAATAATCTGACCATCCGGAAGTTCATATTCTTTTTCCAGCTGCAAGGTACTTGCAGCTATTTTCATATGCTCGTCAAAATCTGGGGCCACATAGCACAGCTTTTCTTTCATATCACGGACGATTTCACGTTCGGCAGATGTCGTAAATGAATAGCCTCTTTCCGTTAATATCGTCATCAAATAATCCGTTAAATCCCGCCCAGCAAGATCAATACGTAAAATGGAGTGTGGTAAGGCGTAGCCTTCGTAGATTGGCACCGTGTGAGTGACACCATCGCCAGAATCGAGTACTATACCAGTCGTACGTCCGGATGCATAAAGGGATAGCACTGCTTGGATTGCGACATAAAAAGCTGGATGATCGAACTTTTCAAACATAATTTCTATCATTTTTTCGCGGTTAACTTTAGGATTTAATGGTGCCTCAGTGAGAAGAATTGGACGATCTTCAGGCATTACTCTGAGTTCATTGTACAAAGTATGGTGCCATATTTTCTCCATGTCATCCCAGTCTGTGACTATACCATGTTCTATAGGATAACGTAGTGTAAGAACGCCCCTCATTTCTTGTGCTTCGTCACCAACGTACATGTCTCTATTCACCACTCCAATCATAACACCCTGGAAAACCAGCAACAGACAATATCAGATACGTTACACCTGGTCCCAGGTTCACGAAAAATAACTTAACTTTGTACTCAGACTCATATATTTTTACTTTGCTCATTATTTTTATTTAATCAATGTTACAGGAAATGAAATATCATTAGAAACTCTAATGGTTGTATAAAAGCTATACTAAACAATATGAAACTGACATATACATGTTTGAATAAGGTTTAATTCAATTGTATTTATTTGAGTCTGTTTATGAACTGTTGAGTTTACTTTAGGTAAAATCCGAGTTTGAGACTTTGAGTAAAAAAAAGTTAAATAAAACCTATGATGTTTTATGTTGATACAAAATAGATATTTTCATTACTATGAACCTTTAATAACAGCAATTCCAACTGCTTTAAATGCTGTTTAGAGACAAAAGAAATTAAGTATGTTGGTTATATTGTACTTAAGTTTGTTAGTGAAACTGGAGACTGTTCCTTATTAGTAAGACAAATGGACGATTTATTTACATACAATGTATTAAGCGATTTCGTTGAGTGTTCAACAATACGAAGTGTAGATAAAATTGTGAAAGCATACACCAGAAACAGCATCAGTAATCAAAAAGACATACCACACAGCCAAAAATTGAAGAGGGAACGATTTTGAATCTTTTGTTTTAAAAGAGATGCCACAAACAATTAGCGAAAAGATGAACCACCTTTGGTTTCCGCCTTGGTACGAACAATAGCAAAATAATTGCCATTTGGGATTTAGATCAGGTTCTAGGGTGCAACGAATTGGTATTTACCATATCAGCAATTTATAAAATATGTACATTTGTATAATGAAATATCTGTCTGAAAATAATATTTTACACTGCATATACATGTACATATTAGAGTGACAAAGACCAAACTCCTAAAAATAGTTTGGTGTCAGTCAGACAAAAAAGAAGGTTGAACGCCATAGGAATTTGGCGCTTCGTCGACAACACACATATATGTATAGATACGGCCCCTTAATTTACAAGAGTTGGTTGTTCGTGATCATCAAATCGTGCACACACGAGGTTTAGAATGTCTATATTTAAATGTTTAAACACTAATCATCATACATTTTCATAAAATGCATTATATTTAAGCCATGTGCAGCTATTGTGCCTATAGCGTCTTTTCTGGATAGGGACATTGCTGGTCGTCATTGACTTATAATAAGCAAGTTGAAAAGTAACTAATCGTGAAAGTACAAAACAAATACCTGGTGTTTTGGTCGACCAATAATGCTTGGAAATACACAAGTTGGCGCATCGTCTCCAGCAAATCCAGCTTTGCATAATCCTGAACCATTATCAACTACTATTGGGTGGATTTCTTCGTTGGAGCACATCGCGTGGTCAAAGAATGTTTTTAATTTGAATATCTAAATTGTTAAGCACAGCTATATCAGGTACTACTCATTTATTTAAAACAAGCAATGTCGAAATCTCCATGAAACACGCCCTATTACAGCTTCCGTTAGCAATGAAGATCATGTGCTAAACAGCAGAGATCCGTTTCATTATTGGTAAATTTTGAAAAGCTGTCTCAAAGTTACCATGGTAACTGGGTGTGATATCAAATATTATCAATATACATGTAGCATTATCCTTTATGTGACAAAATATACGTCTAGTTACCTGAGATGGCATTTTATCACAGAAGTATGTTTGTGTAGTGACTAGTGAAAAATATACCAGCAGCGTGTTCAGTTACCTTGAACGTTCTAAAACGTTCCGTAACTGAAGTGTCGGAACAACTCAACCCATAGACAACTCAACCCGAGACAACTGAATCTCCTACTAACGGATTGAGCTATCCCAACTTTAAATTGAGTATTGCACGGGTTGAGTTGTCTTCGGGTTGCGTTCTCCGTATCCGTAACGTTAGCTAACAGTAGTCACGTGATCGTCAGATTATCAACAAACTATTTTTGTTCGTCATATTTTCTCAGCAGCCAAGAAAGGAAATATTCCAATAGTACATAAATGACTAGTGAATTACTCAGTCTGAAAATTCCTACATTAATCTGTTAGTCGTAATTGTTTACGCTGGAGCCCCAGCACAAATCATTTTATAGTTCGTTCTTTTCTCAACTGTCAAAACATGAATAATTTCACGGTGAATGCGTTTGTTAAATTATCGTCGTGATACATTCATGAGTTTCCAAAATGTGCACTATGATTGAGTAAGGATGTTTATGCCGAATGATATGTTTTAGTCAAGATATATTAAATAACAATAAGGCCGCCAGTGCATAAACAACTCTTTCAGTCACCGTGAAATTATTCAAGCTTTGACAGTTGAGAAAAAAACAGACTATACATGATCAAATTTACCGCTTGTAATACATTTTGTGCGCAGGATTTTGAACTAACAATCAAAACTCACAGGTTAGAATAGATATTTTCAGGGTGAGAAAGGAAGTAGTTATTTTATGCGCATTTTGGTGCCACACAATTATTTATCAAGAAAGAGGTATCGGCGAAAAAACAAATTTCTGTTTACAACGTTACTTTTGTAGATCACCTGACGACAAACCTTGTGTACGTTTTTAATATCTTATACTTGTAGCCTGTTCATTTACCCCGAACGTTCCAAAACGTTATGTAACGTAACATTTGGAACTCCTCGGCTATTCACTGCGAATAATCTCGGACATATTTAGACGCTATTTTGAAACTACCGGTGTTGAAGTAAACAAACATACGATCGTTTAGGCAATGAGTGGTGTTTCGTTTTAGTCCATAAATTTTGAAACATCACTCATTACCTTAACGAGCGTATATTTGTTTATTAGATTAGATTATTCGCAGCGAATGGTCGAGGAGTTCCGAATGTATCGTTACGGAACGTTTTGGAACGTTTAGGTTAATTATACAGGCTACTGTTGTTTTGTTTATACAGAATGATTATTTACAGTTGGTATGAGGCATATACACTTATGGTTATCAATTTTGAAGAACCTTAATTTATAACTATACTATTGTGACAATGTTACTATTTGCTCGTTTTACAACATATATCATAATGATAATTCCTTGTCAATGGAAATAATATGATAGTTTTTTATAGTAATATCAGACTTGAGAGAATAGACATGTTTTAATCGTTACTATGGTAACCTGCATCTAGAAACGTAAATGAAAACAAGTTCATACCAGTTGATAACAGAATTTACCAGGAATTCAAATGTATGCAACTTTAGCTAATTTTAAGCTAATAATATAGAATCAACTGCCCACATCCAAAGTCGAGTGAATAAGATCGCCGACTTCAAACAGAAAATTTTACATCAGAGGAATTTAATACCATATTTCTTTCAGACTGTATTGTATCCAGAAATAGGGCTATTTCTCTTCATGCAGGGTGATTATCCTTTCATGTTTATTTCTCTAGTACTTTATAATACCTGTGCAAGTGTTCCTTATTGTTTCGTCTTTCAAAATTGATACCTGAATATCTGGCTAAAATTCTCACATTTAGAATTTTAAGAAAGCGCGTCTCTGCACTTTTGACTAACTAATAAGCATTCCGGTAAAATATTCAACAAGAATACTTATTATCATAATTATTGTTCGTCAAATTTGCGTTTAACAAGGTTAGGGTTATAGAATAGTACTTTTTACCATTGGACATTAAAACGGCAAGTTCTCCGCTCACTAAATACTAACATATTTATGAGGATGAGATTGAAGCCTCCCTCCCATTCACATACCTTTTATATGTACATACATGTACAATCTTTTGTCTCGGAATCGTGCCGGCCGCCTTTTATCTCATTCGATGTTTGACAACGAGGACATAAAATAACCTGCGATCATAGGCGGATCTAGCGGGGTCAGGGGGTCCGGCCCCTTGCAATTTTCAAAGTGTACATGCCTATGAGTGTATTTTGTAAACTGTAAGCCATTTTTAAGTAGCACGAGGCAATTTTTCTCGAGCTCGCTTCGCTCGTCCTAGTGTTTAACATAGTTATTTAGTTTGTATCATTAATGTGTTGTGTTTTACTGCAAACAATGTATAATGTGGTTGGAAATTTAGGACCCCCGGAGAAAGTTTGGACCCCCCACTCTAGAATTTTTTTTTGATCAGCCTCTGGAAATGCTGTAAGAACGGGTGTTATCTGTTCGTGGGCTGTTTCCAAAGCTGTATACAAATGACGCTCGACTGAAACTGAAAAAGTGTCATAGGCCCTACGTATGAATGCCGAAAGCAAAGTGATATAAAATACTAAAGCAAAAGTACACAATGTACGTTTTAATAGATTTATTACATAAAATAGCAATTTATTAAAAGATATATGTATCACAAGTTATCAAAAATATACATGCAGTAAAACAGAAGTGTATTATATCATATGATACGTTAAACATACAAGGCATATTCATTTGTACATATACATGTTTCTTACAATGTATGTAACAGAACAGAACAGAACAGATGTTTTAATGAAGATTGAACAACAAAGACACATGATCTTACAAAACATTTAAGTACAAATATCAATGATAAGACACATACACAAAGGAAAAACAATGCATACACGAGCATGAATATTGCGACAATTATCTCTGCATTCGGAAATCCTCGGCGATTCTCTCAAAGAAGCATTATCTTCGTAGAATATCGCCGTGATATTTCGGATGAAATCTCTTGCGCAGTATTATATTTATTCAAAATGTTGCTCATACTTTTAAACTATATAATTATTTCATTCGTGGTTTTGTTCGTCCAATAAACTCCAAAATATGTTAACAATGCATAAATACATCATGAATATCAACGGTTTTGTAAGATTGTGTCTCACCAATGGATCTAGGAGTTAGTCATATAATTACATTACAGTTTTTGCATCCATGCTGGCAGTGACATTGTGCCGATCTTCTTTCACAAAATACTTGCAATCTATACCAGGGTTGTTTCTGACACCACAGGGTGAACTTTCAATTGACGAAGTGACGTAAAAGATGACAGTCTCTGAAGAATATGAATATTTGAGCGAGACGGATCGGGCTCTTCTTTATCACCAACCGCTAGCTCACCGGAGGTTGTTTCACTTGATTGCACATGCGCACTGGAGTTAGTTCTACTTTTATATAAACAAAATAGACATTTGTAACATATGAAGTCTACAGAACCAACGCCTTCCTTATTTGCTTCTTGTCTATCATTGGTTTTGAGAGATTGCGTTTCGCTATATTTGACATAGTCTAGTATGTTTCTTATTTCTTTCAGACGATGTAAAACATAGCCGCCCGTGATACTAAACAATGCAATGACTATTAACAAAGGACCGATATAGGGGAAATATAATGTTGAGCTTTTGCTTGAACTCCCATGAGCAACAGCCGTGAATATGATGCCGGTGATCATCATAGCAAAACCAACTAGTACAAACACTGCTCCGATGCCTTTCTGTACATCGCCATCTTTCAATTTGTCACAACATTGAGTACAACTATTTTCTGAGCTGTTTGCTGTAAAACTCATCTACAGTTTTATCGATGTTGAGAGTTTCATCTCAACAAAATATATTTATGAATGTCTGAAAAGCAAAGAAATCATGGTATTATCAAATAGTCTTTAGTGGAAAGAAAACAATATATTTAAAGTACACTTTTAAGAGACTTGTTTGACCTCCACAACTAAAGTACTGTATATCATTGAAAATGATTAGCAATGGCGAGTCAGTAATATTTCGATAATGGGGTTAAATACGCATTTTCAGTACATTGATAGCAACTTTGTAGTAAAAGTGCCATGAATTTAGCGAAACCCCCTGCTTTACATTTCAAACCAAGTTTTACTATAATCATCTTGACCACTTTACCATACAATTATAATATTTTCATTTTTTCGGTAATTGTGCAAATGATAATTGCCAGAGTGTAAAATGGCATATAATATGTCATGCTCCATGTCTATACTTGGAATGGCACAAAAGGAACCAACCAGCTCTCATTTCCATTGCAATCCTCGAAATTAGTAATTTGTCATTGTGAAAGATGATAATATATTAAAAACAATAAAAAAGTCGGATTTAATTATGGTATCACATTATATACAATGTCAAAAATCTTGAAAACGTTGTCCTGGGGCTGAAAACATTGACCTGGGGCTGGAAACATTGACCTAGAGCTGGAAAAACATTGACCTAGGGCTGGAAACATTGACCTGGGGTTGAAAACATTGACCTGAGGTTGAAAACATTGACCTGAGGTTGAAAACATTGACCTGAGGCTGAAAACATTGACCTGAGGTTGAGAACATTGACCTGAGGCTGAAAACACTGACATGAGGCTGAAAACATTGACCTGAGACTGAAAACATTGATCTGAGGCTGAAAACATTGACATGAGGCTGAAAACATTGTCTTAAGGTTTAAAACATTGACATGAGACTGAAAACATAGACATGAGGCTGAAAACATTGACATGAGGCTGAAAACATTGACCTGAGGCTGAAAACATTGACCTTAAGTTGAAAACATTGACTCGAGGCTGAAAACATTGACCTAAGGCTAAAAACATTGACCTGAGGCTGAAAACATTGACCTGAGGCTGAAAACACTGACATTAGGCTGAAAACATTGACCTGAGGCTGAAAACATTGACCTGAGGCTGAAAACATAGACATGAGGCTGAAAACATTGACCTGAGGCTGAAAACACTGACATGAGGCTGAAAACATTGACCTGAGGCTGAAAACATTGACCTGAGGCTGAAAACATAGACATGGGGCTGAAAACATTGACCTGAGGCTGAAAACATTGACCTGAGGCTGAAAACATTGACCTTAAGTTGAAAACATTGACTCGAGGCTGAAAACATTGACCTAAGGCTAAAAACATTGACCTGAGGCTGAAAACATTGACCTGAGGCTGAGAACATTGACCTGAGGCTGAGAACATTGACCTAAGGCTGAAAACATTGACCTGAGGCTAAAAACATTGACCTGAGGCTGAGAACATTGACCTGAGGCTGAAAACATTGACCTGAGGCTGAAAACATTGACCTGAGGCTGAGAACATTGACCTAGGGCTGAAAACATTGACCTAAGGCTGAGAACATTGACCCGAGGCTGAAAACATTGACCTGAGGCTGAGAACATTGACATAGGGCTGAAAACATTGACATGAGGCTGAAAACATTGACATGAGGCTGAAAACATTGACCTGAGGCTGAAAACATTGACATGAGGCTGACAACATTGACCTGAGGCGGAAAACTTAATATAGATTTATTACTATGTGACACACAAATAAATACGAAGTACTAATACCTTGATGGCTCTTTAACCACACCATTAAAACGTTCACAGTTTCAAAGCGCAGACAATAAATATGAGTTATTTATTAATAGTATCTAACACGGTACAAAATTTTCAAGATTATATCTAATACATATAACTACGTAACCATAACACGGGGTATTTACATCTTAGTGTAAAATATATAAACAGTCATGTAAATGTTGTACTTACCTACTTCACTAACTATAATATATCATTTTCCAAGAAATATATTCATCAATAAGCAGAATAATCCAATGAATGTTTTATTTTTAAATACAGTTCGTACTCCGTCAGCTGTAAATGTGATAGCTCATTGATTTTTTTCCACTTTCCTCCTATTTAAAGGTAGAACGTATATCGGAATCATCGAGAATTCTAAATGGATATTGATTAACATTATACTATGACTGTCCGTGTATATTAATTTATGTAAATTTCTATCAATGTTTTAATATGTTTATTGGATACAGAGCTTGTGTTACGTACATCTCTATGATCAATGTTAATTGTTTTTGGAGACAGGTGTGTTATAGAGTAGAAGGGTATATCACTTGTTACATTATTTACCTCTGACAAGGCTGTGAAATTTCAAAATTTATCCGCTTGTCCACAGAAATGTGATATCTAAAGTCAACTTGTCTTGGATCAAAATGCACTTGTCCAAAAGTTCAATCCTCAAACAGAAATATTGAGAACTATTATATAAAATAGATTCTATAAGCAATAGTATGTAATCATTTAATTCATCCACTATTGCATTATTAATATACTAAAAGCTAAAACTTATATTACTTGTCAATGGACAAGTGGAGTGGATATATTTACTTGCCTGCAGACATAAATGTACGAGTCGGACAGTACGGGAATAGGCATTTCACACCCCTGGACCCATGGTCAAGTTAACATGATGTAAATATTAACAACTATTAAGGTTGATAGTGTGGTCAGTTGTAGTTAGACCAGTTACACAAAACAATTCAGATATTGGGGAGGGGGGGACTGGCACGCGAAAGAAATATCGATGTAATCTAAATATCATAATACCCATTTTTCAACTATTTTGTATTACAAGCCATTTTTACACTTTATAAGGTTATGTACGGCCACCAACTCACCTAACCAATTATACGAACTTTCGATTTTACTGCTAACCTATCTACAAGGAGCTGAAAGCTTCTCCCACAACAGATTGGAATAACCTTTTGTAGCAATAAGTTCTGAATTTAAGATCGGCACATTGCCACAATTGTGACTTTGTATAGATTGCATTTTATTGCATACGTGAGTTAAAATTTCGCAGGTTCTTTTGTTCCTCTAGGTTAGTATAAAAAACATCAATTGATGCTGAATTAAGGATGCTTAATGTAATGCTTAAATATAGCAACATTCATAATTCATTTTGGTTTATTTGTGACAGTGCAGCAGCTTTGAGAAGGTATGTTAACTTTGGTCAGAGGTCCTCTAGAAATTACAAAAAAAAACCTGGTATATACACCATATAATTTATACCTTATATCCCTAAAATATGCTAGTTGACCCTTCAATTGTTTCTGAGCAGATACTGCGTATAAACAATTCAATATTACTGATAAATATTGCCTCTCAAGGGACCTAACTCTGGGAGTCTTCAGTCACACTGATCAAGGTTGTTGTCCTCTTTTTTCATTGGTTTTAACGTCGTATTCAACACATATTTATGTCATATAATTATATGACGGCAAGCTCTTCCTACTATAGGTTTCCTGGACACTTTTCTATCACCAGTACTGACTTACCCTACCACAAGGCCAAAACTCATGTATAGGGTAAGACCTACCGTGACCTGGCTCGAACCTGCGATCTCCGGATTCCAATCCCGACATGCTAACCACTACCACACAGCCACGGCCGTTGTTGTACTCATCCTAACAACAAACGTGGTTTTAGTGAGGACAAGACTGATTTGCGTTTAATGAGGGTTCGTCTGTACCATATGGATGCATTAAGTGCAGACTGTCCATAATAGTGAGGATAAAATGATAACTTAGAGGACATTTTAGACTCACGTTACATGTAGCTATCCTGAAACAAACTTTCTTATATGACTTGGTGAAGTTTGCATCAATTCATTTAGGACCAGTAGTTCACAGGCAAGACATGCCCTTGGGGATCAAGAGGTTCTGGGTTCGTAACCCACATGGTGCACTGCTTATTTTCTAGAGCAAAGCTTTACCTTCAGTTGTTTCACTCTATTCAGGCGTAAATGGGAACTGAGATAGTCACATGTTTGAAGGGCATTTTATGATAAGGAGTAAAAGTACAATTTTTTTAACTCAGCTGTTAATGTATTTGGAAGCAGACTTTAATCAGCATATCAAATTTATTTTTCTAAGAAAGCTGAAATGGTAGATACCAAAATAACCAGGCAGTCGTCTGACTTCTATGAGCAAAGAAATTATAACAGAAAACAATACTATTTAGAACAATTTATCTTTTTTATAATAAAAACTTAACATGGCTCATACAGAAGTTAATGTTTCTATGTACATAAATGACATCAAGATAGAAGTTGAACACATAAATATGACAAGATGAGAAGAGTTCATACATCTATGTATTGTAATATGAGGCACCCTGAGATCTAGTGTTAAGAATCCAGTATTAACAGTGATCAAAAGCCACAAAGCATGTGTTTCACAGTCTGTGTAGCCTGTGCATTAAAGTTAAACATGATCAAGTACTCTAACAGGATAATGATGTAGGTACATACTACACCTAGATCATCAACATCATTTCAGTCATGAATTCCTTACAATCTCTTATATACTGATATTACTTATTACTTCATTAACTGGATGTGCGACTTTCACCATGCTTACCTAATATTTATGAAGTTTTGTTGATCACAATTTGTGCTGCAAATCTGGATCCAAAATATATTTTATCAAAGAAATCACTAATCTCTCAAAAAACTAACAAAGAATTCCTTTGAATCCCTGGTAAAAATTAGTAAGTGTCAAACCCTGTCCAGCTGCAGGCTGCCTTTACTAGCATGTAGGACATCTCATGGAGAGTAATTTTTAAAATCTTGATCAAATCAGTATCAATGTAGACAACAACAAATCAAACATAAATAAAATGTTAACATGGAAACTAACAAATAAAGACTGACTCATGCTGAATTTTAAGGCTCGACATTACAGGTACTAGTTCACAGATTTGGTTTATTTTTTCTTTAATTTCAATATACAATGTACAATTCAGTGTCTAATTGTGTCAAAACATTCATTCTTATTATTTTAAGACGAACTGACCCATATGTAGCAAGAAATTTACAATAAAATAGGTTTTTCAGTTGGACAAGCAGTTACGTATTTACCTACTAGAACCAAATGTTTACAAGCAATAACTAATTCCCCAAACCTATTTATAAGTAGTCAGGGGCAATAGATCAACCTTTAATGCAGAGCTCTGTAACCAAATAAATGAGTATATGAGACAGACAGATGTACATGAAAAGTGCAATTTAACAAGTAAGTTATGATCATTGATAATGGATAGCACGTACATGTAATGAATTATGATCCTAACATAAAGCTGCAACTTCAGGAGGTTCTCACAACTGTAAAAACCAAGATCAACTTCAAACCTCATTATATAACATTCAGTAGTGTTTTCATTATTTCAAATAAACTTAAATATAGATTGAGTCCACTACCCATACATTTAATTGACATTCCAGAATGTTCATCACCCAATCTTAAAGTCTTCAACACCCATTTTGAAATCCTTAGCAAAGTCTAGTATGTTGATATTGTCAATACATATGTTGGAATTGTCAGCACATATGTTGATATTGTCAGCACATATGTTGGAATTGTCAGCACATATGTTGATATTGTCAGCACATATGTTGGAATTGTCAGCACATATGTTAATATTGTCAGCACATATGTTGGAATTGTCAGCACATATGTTGATATTGTCAGCACATATGTTGGAATTGTCAGCACATATGTTAATATTGTCAGCACATATGTTGATATTGTCAGCACATATGTTGGAATTGTCAGCACATATGTTAATATTGTCAGCACATATGTTGATATTGTCAGCACATATGTTGGAATCATCAGCACGTATGTTGGAAACCAGGAGAAGTCCCATATTGCATTAGATCAAGTTGACCTTTAACCCCTACAGAACCAGTTGTCATAGGTATATCACTTGTTGTTGATACATCTTCTGTAAACATTTCATCCTCATCTTCCTATAACAACAAAGAAAAATAAGATAAACATATAAATATAATCTTATCATTAATCTTGTTAAAATAATTAAACACTAAACATTATGGGCTCCTTTTTTGGTTAGACTTAACACTGTAACACACAGTATAGATAACTCACTGTTCCTAGAATGGTTGAATTACTGGATTCAGCTGTTAACCAGTTACTAGGTGCATATTTCAATCAATGACTGACAACTGCCCTCTAAGATTTAGAATCCATGGTCGGAGAAAGGCCATGAAATTATTTCATGACATAACTCTATAAAAGTATATCCCACCTGACTCCTCCAACAATAGACTTGTGCACTTCCAAGTGAGCTAGCTAGGCAGCTTTGTATTTTGTGAAATCTAGCTCCTGTCAATAATTATCAATTTAACCTTTATGCAAGAATATATTAAACTCAGTATTTACAGTCTATTTTTGTCTTCGTTTGTAAATCGCGCTTTATCGAAAGCTTTCAGCAAAGTACATGTACTAAACAATTAATTTTGTTTCATAAGAATAAATACTGTAAGTGAAGCGTGTAATTATTATAATAAGGTAGTTCAAGCTCGGGTTAATATTGTTGCACCATACATAGCTTGAAGTTAATCACTACAGACATAATCTACAAATACAACCAAAAAATAAATGTTAAAGATTACCTCCCCTGATGAATCATCAGGAAAATCAATGTTATTTTCATATTCTCGATATAGAGGAGTGATATATTTTGATGATCTGAAATAATATGAATTGAAAGATAATCAATGACATGATAATCTTATTTTATGTTTCAATAGTATGTTACACCATTTATAAAGACTGGTTATTTGGACTAGCATTTTCACCACGTCAAGAAAGACTACTGCATTCAAGTAATTCATCAAACTGCCATATAATAAAGCTTTAAAATCACACACAGGACTGGACATTAAATGTCATCCTGTTGACCCTGAAGAAATATATTTGTGTTCAGACAACTTGTTACCGATAGTTTTGTTTTTGTTTTATTGGATTTAACACCATGTCAACACAATTTAGGTGATTTTACGGTGTGTCCAGCACACCTAACCTAGCTTCCCCTGACCTTTGTCTATAACCAGTATTCTACTACCCTTCCACAAGGCCGGACACATCTCCATTTTATCTAATCAATGGAGAAAAATTGACATTGTCAAATTTTCATGGAAGGGTATAACCTCCCCAGGTGGGATTCCAATCTGTACCCCCTTCTGGACACAAGATTCCAGATCCCGGCGCACTACCAAATGCAATATGGACCTGGGTTTTACCTATAGTAACCATTTAGTTTGGGCAAGTCAAATATATAGCTGCTTGTCCAACCTATTGTGAAAAATAGTCATGCCCTGACCTTAAACTAGGAGGGAATTACTATTTCAATTAAATGGATGCAGGATCTGTGATAAAAACAAGGATCTCTGCTAAAATGTAGGAGGTTTTCAATGGAATGCTTAAAATAGCCTAATATTTTAGTTAATAGCTTTAATAATATGTTTGAGTATACATTTGATCCAGCAAAACATTGCATCACACAGTGATTGCAATATGGTTATTGACGAATTTGATTAAACAAAGAAGTGATAAAATTGATGTGGCAAGGACAATCCAGCCCATGACAAGATGAATGAAGCAATGTTGACTATCTCATACACATGGAAGAAAACTAAATGTATTGTTAGATTTCATTCAACTGACGATGGAAATACATTAACCCTGCTGATTTAAATACTCACTGTAGTACTTTTGTACTCACTACAAATATTGAGTATTTAAATCAATGGGGTTAATGTGTATGTGACGGACAGTTAAATAAAATTCAACAAATTATGTGCATACATGTACAAGTTGTGATTTATGATTAATTCCAGAATATACACATAGAAACTGTAGCTAAATAAGTTCTACTTACTCTTTTAATAAATAAGGATCAAATGGAAAGTATGTGTCTAAAATGTTCTTGATACAACCTTTCTCTACAGGTAGAAAAGATCTATTGTTCTGTTCTATTATATGATCACAAAATGCTAACTGGTGTTGCCTGAAACAAGAAACAATTGGTATTATTATACCTCACGTGATTTGTGTACTATATAGCCTTATTTGAAGTCACCAGGTGACAATCTGTAATGTCACTTTCTTGACATTACCTATTGGCCTGCTTGACATCACCTATTGGCCCGCTTAAAGCAATAGGAGACCACTGCGTTGGAGTTAACTGAATATCGGGACCCAAGTTTTAGCCATTTAATTTGAATAACCTCCCTTGCACAGATGCTTGCTTTTTGTCAAACAACAAACTTAAACGGTGTAAAAATGTTTCAAGTTCAGAAGCAAATAAAACAGATAAAACTAAATAGTTTGTACCTATTAAATGGTTAACAATTTCTGATTTTTGTAGTTCGGTATAATAAAATTAATATCACATCCTACAGAGGGTGATAGAACGAAATGTTCACCCTTGACAAGTAATGTCTACCTCCACTAAAGCCTTGGTAGACATTACTTAGCTTGGGTGAACAATTCATTCTAGCAACCTCTGCAGAATGTGATATTTTTATAAAAGTTAATAGTTTTATGAAAAAAACTGTTGTAGTGGCTGTCAAAAAATTAAGCTTGGAGAAACATGTAAACACTACCTGGCAAGCTCAGTTGGTAGTGCACAAGTTGACTGATCCAGGGGTTGTAGGTTTAATTCCCAGACAGGGCCTACTTTTGTAAAGTTTGGTCATGAAATAATTTCTGTGGTCATTCTCCCTCCTACCACTGGTTTTAAATCATGTAGAACACTTGATAGTCAATGACAAAGGTATGAGTCTAGTAAATGGTTTACAGCCAAGTCCTGAGATAAAGCCTTTCCAGCATTGCCTTTCCATGTCACTGCATGAGATTATCAAGAAAGAAAGAAATCAAATGTCATAACTAACTTTACTTACCTAGCCACCGATGCAAAGGTTTTCACAATTATAGGTAGACAAACTTTAAGTGGATTAAGACGACTGTGAATTAAATGTTGAAACTGTAAATTGGATGCCCATTTTAAACCTGTTTGTAAACAAACAAATAAAATATAGTTAGAATAAATATATAAACATTCTTATACTTGTTTTATTTACACAAAATTCTCAAAATAATCAATACCGAACAAAAAATCAAGATATTTTCACAAGGGAATAATTTCAGTTTAATCAAATACATATGTCCCCATGTAAAATCCACTGAAACCTCTGTACAATGTATTTATCAAACATAAACAACAGCACTCTTAATTAATGTCATCAATAGACCTAATGGTAAACTCACTTCTAATATTTTTTACCCAGTGGTACCAACAAAAAAGAACCAAAACGTTAAAACATATTAGTACAGAGAACAATAGGATTTCCATGATTGTCGGCAATAGCGCTGTGGATCGTTGAGCAAGTGGCGATCCTATCTGAACCACTATCCATGAGTAACGATTCATGAATCATTAGTTAATGAAAACGCATACTGGACTTCATATACTTGCGCATATATAACAAAATAAGTAAAGAAACAACAGAAGCTTTTATAACATGGACAGTCATGTAATGGATTAAGAATTTTTGCATGTGCTGCAGCTCATTGTCTGGTAATTTAACTGAAGTTTTTTTTCATTTTTTGTGTAAAGACAGATCGTGATCCGACAATTTGGGAAGTGCCGAATATTCGTACTCGATTTTCTGGTAGGGATTGCGAATATCCGAGTGCGCGGATAACACAATAACTTGAATTCCTGATAACACCTTAATGAATCAAAACAAAATCATAACCAACTACTAACCTGTTTTAGTTTCTAATAACTCTTTTTGTCTAAATGCAAATGTATAAAATATAGATTGACAAACACTATAAAATGGACCGTGTCTGCTAACATCAGCCATTAGGCTATCTTGACACATTTTTGTATAATTATGAGCCCATTCAACCATTAACTCCAAAGCCTTCATCACAGTTCTGTAAACATAACAAATCTATCAATTACGATCAGGTAATAGAACAGTTATCCCAATAGACCTAATCCGGAATTCAAATTAATGGGTTTTTCCGTCCGTACACAGGCGGTACAAACAAAGTTTTCTACTTATGATTGCTAAATAGCACGAACTATGGATTAAATCCTATTATTCTTTTTACACATGTTTTCATTGTAACAGTGAAAGTTTGTTTGTACCGCAGGGGAAAACTCAAATATTTGAATTCCGGATATAGTCTATTGTGATTTGGGAACAGTCAAACAGTTGTCCCATCAGAGTCGGGAATAGTGTTTTAAACAGTTGCCATTGAAAATTAGTTCAAAACACTTTCCCCTCCACCTTGGGCCAACAGTTTGACTGTTCCCAAATCACATATGGAATAACTGATTAATGTAATATAGTTGTGGACAAAATTATTAACTAGACTGACTTCATGAAAAATGTCATTTGCACTAGCCTGATTCAATTTTCCCTAATCCTAGTCAGCAGACTAGTGTGCTAGGGTAATAACTGTTGTAATTTGTAAGGCCAGTTTCTGATTTCTTTTGGTGTAAGAAGGGTACCAGTGAACTGGCCAATAGTGACCATCAAAATAGCTTTTTTTCTCAATACACTTTCACACTACAGAAAAGCAATGCAAAGAAGAAAAAGTTTTATATTGTTAAATATATACAATCTATGTCCTACCTTGTACTAATAAACTTTGCTCTAGCTAATAAACTTCCCATGTAAGCTACAGCTGACTGTCTATGTACAGAATGAGCATTAGGATTCTGTACTATCTTCCATAAGTAATCTAGAAATCCATCACATAATGGCTGAAAATAGAATTATGGTTTTGTTTTTGTTGGGTTAAATACTGTAGCAACACATTGTATAGGTCATATAACGATAATCAGTCAACCTACTCACTGTTCTTGGAATGGCAAAATCTCTGGATTTTAGCTGTTAACCAACTACTAAGCGCATACTTTTGTCAGTGACTGACAACTGCCCTACATAATTAAGAATCATTGGTAGGAGGGAGAATGGCTGTAGAAATTATTTCATGACCAAGCTCCACTAAAGTACGTCCCACCTGGGAATCGAACTAGAATTATGGTACACAATGACATTGTGATTGTGTATTATTTTAACCCCACTTTAACGCTCCGTCACCACAATTTAGGTTATTTAATGGCGATCAGCCCACCTACCTAGCTTTCCTGGACCCTTGTCAATAACCAGTACTCATCAACCCTTCCACAAGGCCTATAACTTCTCCATATACCTTTTTAATGGCGGAAAAGTGACATATTTGTCAAATTTTCATGAAAGGATATAACTGCTCTGATAGGATTCGAACTTGACCCCCTTCGAAAGACTTGATTTGAAATCCCAGGCACACTATCAACTCTGCTACAGACCCTGGTTAGTGATTATGTATAACACAAGTTCAAATTAATAAAATAAAAGTTAGAGCAGTGTTGCATTCACTAAGCAACTTTTGATGGGTACTGTATATGAGTACAAGACATATGACATAAGCATAGAACAGTATAATAATAATCTATTAACCTAATTAATATGTTTCAGGGAATGTGTGTAACCAGGGATTTCACGTAATCCCTTACCAAGTTAGGGAATTCAAATAATTCATGAACAAATAGGTTTATACCGTTTCTTTGAAAATCCAAGCTATAATACTATACTTGCATTCACATAACAAAAGTATCAATGCATAACAGTGAAAAAATCAAATAAGTAAAACCTTACAGCACAATGAATCATATTTTACATTTAAATCATGATAATTTTGTGGTCAGGGAATATGTGTAAAAATTGAAAAAAAACCCAGGGAATACATGAAATCCCTAGAAAATTTCAGGGTTTACATGTATTCCCTGACAGAATTTTACATGGTTGGGGATTCATGAAATCCCTAAATTTCAGGGATTTCACGAAATCCCTGATTACACACATTCCCTGTAACACATATAAACAATTTATATAAACTAAAGTTAATCAATAATGTATAAAAAGTAAGTTAACTCACCATTTTTAAACTGACTAGGTAAAACATAATAAACTGTACATGGCAACAAGCATATGTAGGTAATATAACTTTCTCAAACACAAGTAATAATTCTCTATATAATAATTTTGTTGACTCCCAATCTAATTCACCTGAAAATATGAAACATTCTCAGTTTTATACATCTAGCAGGGTTAGTTTCAGTAACCTTGTTTCTTTACTCAATTAAAATTTAGAACTTAGATTAGTAACAAGTACATTACACGTGTATTCCCTTCAAAAGTTTCATCACAGTACAAATAATTGAATTGCTACAATTGCTAATTTCAAGATTGCAGAATGATTGTCTATTTATAATTTAGTTCATTAATCATGCATTGGAAACAAAATTTCTATTGGATCATTTCATTTTCAACTTGCAGCAAAAGTTATCTATCACCCTGCAAATTTATAATCAATGTACCACAATGAACAAATATCAAGTTTGAGATATTTTTGTATTTTTTTTATCTAAAAGAAAAGTGTACCAATTTCAAAAGCAAAATTAAAATTCATTTAACAATAATTTGCTTTAACTAAAGTTTAACAACTTTTTTAAAACTCCATTGAGTACAATGTAAATTGTAAATGTGTGAAGGATCTTCTGGAGGGCAGTGTATAGTGTGTTGACCATACACTGTATTACACATGACCCTTGTGGCAAGTGTGTTTTAGCCAACTCAGATGATGACTAAAGAAGTCATACAAGAATAGATTGTACATGCATTTAGTGATTTGTCAATGAGAACATTCAAAATAACATAAGCATAATATTTGGCTATGACTTAACCTCTGTTTTGTTCCAAATCTTTGTAGCACTAATTCATAAGATTTTACATTGACTTTTCATGTGCACAAGGCGAGTTTTTTTTATTTGTTGATACTCAAAATATGGTGACAAAAATGTTGAGAGTAGGAAGTAAAAAAAACAACAAAAAACCTCGAATATTTTCGATGTTAGCGTTATTAGACTTAATCATTTCAATTTATTATGAATATGATACAGTTTTTTATTTGTAAATAATTTCTGTGTTATTTCTCAAAATAACCTAATAAGAACATTTACAGTGTATAAATCTATATCTGGTGATCCACACTAGATTGCAACTACATAAGAAACATTTTTTAAATCTATGGTTATTATTAATTAGGCTTCTGACTTTATTTATATTTCTTCCTTGATTTAGTAATAGCAAACAATGCTTCAGGAAGTGACACACTGAAAATTTTTGAAACAGTTTTTTTTGTGAAATAAATCCCCAAAATTACTTTTTGGGAATTTTAAAATTTCAGAATACTTCTTTTTTTTTTTAAATTGGCAAAACTTCCACAGGAGGGTTCAAGTATCGACAAATAAAAAAATACTTGCCCACATGCAAGTCCTAGGCAAAACATGGTGAATAACTGTTGAAATTGTAAGATATGTTAAGTGTAATGATTTGTAAAGTTCAATATAAATTACAGAAAGAATCTTACCATTTCTTACACATATAACATTAATATATTCAAATAATTGTATCATAAGAACATCAAGTTTTCTAGACATTTCTGTAACTGGATCCATATCATCCTAAAATACACAAACACTATAATTACATTATATGTATACAAGTATACAGTCATCGAAATTCACGCTAGCCCGACAGCAAAAAACTAGTAGTTTTGCCATGGGGCTTGTAAAAAATCCGATTGTGCTAGCCCGACGTGCTTGCGTTTATTAATAAAGCCGCAAAACTGATTTGTTTACAAAACATCGTTTGTTCATTAATCGGCGTATTTCGCTCAAATTTTTTGTGTTTTTGTAAGGTTTGAGTGTATTGTATTGATATAGACCAGGTTTATACATAAAAACAATCGGAAAAGGTAATAATTCAGTAAAATATAGACCGTGTCAATTGTAAACGAAAATCCAATATGGCGGCAGGTACGAAACGGAAAAACTGTATTCGTCCAAGATTTTACGATTTTTTTTATGAAATTTGCAGCAATTAAGCATGGGGATTGAAAGATTTTCATGTCATAATGCCCCCTCAAAAGTTTTGTAATGTTTTAAATCATACAACAGTAGTTTAAAGTACTAAAAACTTCACTTAGTAAAATGTAAACATTCGTCCCCAATAATTTTCGTACCCGACACGTTCCGTATTTTTTTTTCTTTTTTTTTAATTACGGGAAAATATAGACTTTTTTTAAAGAAGTTAAACTTATCTTCAGATAGATTTTATAATTGAAAATTAAAAACAGTATATTGGAATAAAGTTATCAGAATGTCCTGATATATATACAGTCTCATACCAAAGACATATGCAACGCGTCTCTGTTACAGACCATGAAGTACTGGTAGCCTCCTTATTTCTGACTTATGTTTTGATCTATCAATCAATTCCATTATATAAAATAACATAGTTGCAGGGATTATTCTGGGTCCAGATTTTGGTGAGAGAAAAAATCCCATTTGACCAAATTTGGTGAGAGATTTCAAATTTTGTTGAGATTTTTTTTACTTCAATTAAAACGGCAAGAATTTTATAACATTAAGGTAATACATGTTATTAGGTAAGAATGTTATTTTTCTTGGCTTTTATTTCACAACCTGAAGTGCCTTAACACTTTATTGCAAGCAGAGTAGACCCAGAAAATGCAGCTGAGTTAAAATATGTGTCAAATGTTTTACACAAAATTCACAGAATATAGTGATTTTGTATCAAATTGTAAACTGAAAAATATATTTTTCATTTCAATTGGACATTTCTTCGGATTTAGCATGTTTGCTTACTGGTTTATGTTCATCAGAAATTAAAATGCATTAAGGGGTATCAATGTCCTGAATTTTGACCCTTCTTTGTTTAAATATTTTCTAAACAAACAAGTTCTGCAATAGATATCAAACCTTTTCGTAAGTAATACTATTCATTAGCAATTGGTGTATTTTATTGTTTTTTTAGAGTCTAATA
Source organism: Mactra quadrangularis (assembly GCA_025267735.1). Taxonomy (NCBI): domain Eukaryota; kingdom Metazoa; phylum Mollusca; class Bivalvia; order Venerida; family Mactridae; genus Mactra; species Mactra quadrangularis. The sequence continues at coordinate 56,642,589 of CM046303.1, read as the reverse complement.
CACGATTTTAGCTGATAGATTACGTGACGAATATTTTATATTTTTCACAAATTCAACCGATGTTTATTCTTGAAATCGAAAAAAATAGGGAATTTTCCCCTTACTTATTGCTAAATTAAGAAGATCTAACATTCGAAATAATAAAATTAATAAATAACTAACGTAATTTTAACGATTTTCACTTTATTGGCGATAGCGTCGGTCGCGAAAATGTATGACAGTACGATATTAGAAACTTCATTCGTTGTAAAATGATGATAAAATAATTGTTTTACGATTATTTTGACGTGGATTTAATGCTTATTATTATCATTTGATCAGAGATTGTTATTGTTGTCAACTTTAATTTTCTTAAAAAAACATTTGCAAATTGATTATTACGTCTATTTAAACATGCTCATAATTAAATACAATTATCGATTTAACAGCAAGCATCTAAAAAGCCCTATCTACTTTAATCAATGCAATATCACAGTTTGTCACGTGTTTGGTTAATTGCAACCGTTTGATTACGTAAACAATCTTTTCGGGCCGACATGTAGCATTATTGGTTTTTTTTAGCGGACGTTGATTGGTCTTCATTGGCGACAATATATACAGGGGCCATCGACAAACAAAGGAGTTACTAATTATCGGCTTTTGAAGCGTGTATACTGACTGCAACTCCCGCATAGCGCGCATCGCTGATTGGTCGATTACATCACATAGGCGGACGTAACATACGCTCAATTCAACTATGACTCTTTAAGACAAAATATACGCGGGTCAAATTGACGCACGGGCGATTTTGAATGAGGGTCAAAAAGGGGTATTTTGGAATTTTTGTGTGTCAAAACCCGAGGTCTCGGGTCTAATTCAAGCCCGTTTTTCCAATAGCTTGCATGAGTTCACTGCAGCAGTGAACTCTTGCAAGCTATTGGAAAAACGAATGCGTTTTATCGGCAAGCGTTTCAGTGAGAGCGTTGACAAGCAGAACGGTTTAAAAGCTGTTTCACCGACTCTGGTTACGTCCCCTCCTCGCGGGTTACGTCCCCTACACGATGGTCATCGGAAAAGACCGGCAGATCAAGTTGTGCGATTTTTTTGTCCCATTTAGCGAATTTTCATGCGATTTCTGCTGGGAAAATGCGCAAATATCGCGAAATCGCGCCCCAAAATGATCCCTGTAGTTGCTAAACTTAAAAACCTAAAACTATATACAACAAACCTGGTACTAATTGTCACATAAGTCTTTCATTATAATATGTTTCATACACATGACTTGGTAAAAAATCTTACTTTCAATGTGTAAGTTGTATTTTATTTTGTTCATATTAGTGTTGTTTTTCAAACAAACATTTTACTTTTTATAAAAATGATTTCAGAAATCATTTATTAAAAAAATCATGTAGCATTGCTACTAAAATCTCTTTTTTTCTACAGGGTGTGAACATCTTTTCTTATCAATTACTCATGTGTTTATTGGACAACCATTATGAAAAAGTTTGGGCTTGTAAAAATATTTTCGGGCTTGTAAAAATTCCTGAATTACTAGCCCGACTTGCTTGTGAATTTTAATCTGAATTTCGATGACTGAGTATATAACACTAAAACTGACACATTATACCACAATATGCATCAATTGTTGCTATAGTCTGAAAATATTAACCCGAGCTTGACCTTAATGCAAGAATATATTAAACTCAATATTTACAGTTTATTTTTGTCTTCGTTCATAAATCGCGCATTACCGGAAGCTTTCAGCAAATTATACATGATGAAGAATTAATTTTGTTAAATTTAGTATAAATACTTTGAAACTGTTCCAAAATATTGTGGACTTACATGTTTCCCTAAAAACTAAGGTGTCCGATATTAAAAGTACAATAACATGCCACTTTTACAAAATTGATTTATAGTCACAAAGGCAGTTATAAACACATGTACAATCGTATACACACATATGGAAACTCAAGATTAATTGTAAGTAAAACGTGTAATTATTATAATTAGGTAGTTCAAGATCAGGTTAATCTTGTCCCACTATACATTGCTATATTTACAGCAAAACATATTACTTGTTCATGAACATGTAGCATATAAATATTTACTTGAACTTAACAATCATGATTAGGAACAAATAAGAATAATAGAATCCTTACCATACAAAATATACCACTTTCTTCACTTTCATTTTGTTCTTCTATAGCGATTAAAGTCAATCTTGGTGCATGAACCTGTGAGAAGTTAAATATTACAAAAAATTTATACAAATATAATACAGTATATCTTTCCTAACCAATGTAAGAAAATTATCAATACTCATAAATTCGACACCTTAGTTATGTAGAGTGCTGCGTTTAAATAAACTGGTTTACATACTTAACTTTCCAGAACAAAACAATTATAACATGATACAATTATCAATGGACAATTGGTTTTAGTATCTTTTCTGATTAAATAGGGCCAATACTCTAATGTGTCCAACTTTAAGCAATCAATGGACATGATCGTCAATTTGTGTGATTCATTCTGAATCATATACACTTGACTTACAGTAAATGCTTTATAATTATTATGAACATAGAGCATCATCTGATAGTTCCTGATCACCTACATTTGGGTTCTGGCAACATGTTACTGCTAGTAATGATTTGTCAAAGGCAAATGAATTATTTAGCCGATTGTCTGAAGTGGCAACTTACTTCAACAATTAATGTCTAGCCCTGGGAATGTAGGATCGTTCCAGTATATATATTTGATGGTTGGTTTGGGTTTAATGAAGCATCAACACAGAAAGGTTAAATAGCGCCGAAAGCAATTAATAATAACAGTTAATGCAACCGAATTGTAATGGTTAAGTCCTATATTTTGTGATAAATATTTGAGGGGAGAAAGTAAGAGCAAGACAATGTGATACTACATATAAGTTTTAACCCATAACTTAAGTAAAATCAGCCAAATCCTTTACAGGCAATAAGTAGAATGTCTATTTACTTACATCTATTTTCAGAACTCTCTCAATAACCAGTTCAAATATTTGAACACGTAACTCGGGTAGATAGAAAGTTATTTGTAGAGCATTCTTGAGATAACATTCTAATATATATACAGATCTTGAAATATATGGATAGTTATCTATCAGTAAAATATGTACTTCTTTTGATGCCCTGAAAGTATATTAAATAAACGGTTAACCGTTTTACATCTTGTCTAAACTAAGGGAGCTGAAGAGAAATCACTGGAACTCGCTCTTGTAGAAAAAAGTGATCCAAAATAATCATTAGAATATTTGTCATGTCATGATGTGAGCTTTCTCGTACCCCGAGGTACGATTCAACAAGATTCTTGATCTAACCTCTGGCACCCAACAGCCAATTCTGAGTGTGCGCATTTGAGATTTTTTACACATCAATGAAAATGTGTTACAAAAATTCCGAGAAACAACACCTTTATAAAATAGTCTGTTAACAAACAAGCAGACCGGATCACTTACTGCTACTTTGTGCTCAGGTGAGCTAAAAAGAAAGATTTATCTGGGTGTCACAAACAAGTAAGTCAGATCCCAATCTCCGTAAACAGATATCCTGTACAGCGTTGTCGTACAGGATCTCTACTTTCTCCGTGGAAGGTCACGTCGAGATAAACTTTGTTTCGACCAATCAATGCGTAGCTTTCATCTAGACGAAAACACTATTAATCACATTTTGATTTTGTAATTTCTATTTTTAGACCAAGTTTGCATGCTTATTTAACAGCGGTATTATTCACAGTCTGCAATTGGGCGGCTCATTTCAAATTGCGTGACGTAGACGATGTAAACAAGTTACATATCATAACAATATCGTCATGAATATTATGATGAGAAAAGGTCGCCTCAACGTGACCTTCGTTTGAAAAAGGCCAGATCTAAATGAGCGAGTATGCGAGCAGAAAATTTTAGATCGGGTTTCAATCAGATTGGTCAGATCCATGCAATACACATCATTTCTACGTATAAGTAATATTGTCCAGTCAGACGTCCACAGAGTTTAAATGTCAAGTTAATCAACAATTATTGACATATAACTAAATAATCATACTTACAAAGGTACAAGTTTAGCTATAGTTTTTATAAGTGTATGTACATGTGAGAACCTTGTATTATGTTTAACAATTGTTTCTTCATCAATTTCTACTTCGACATTGTTACCATCTTTCTTTGGTACATCTACAACATAGACCACATTTATATACAGCATATGAAGGGCTGAGCATAACACTATTGCAACTCTATTTGAAAATGATGGGAGTATTTCGTTCAGCCCTCGGTATGTACTGTTGATTTTGCAATTTCTTTTTAAAATTATTAATTACAAATTTCACAATTTTGCATCTCAACAAGGTTGTCTAAATAATGCTTATTATATGAATAGCAATAGCCCAGTGAGCCTGTGAGAGGACGTGTGCTTAGGGATCGAGAGGTCCTAGGTTCGAATACCACTAGGGGCACTGCTAATTTCCTTGAGCAAGAAATTAACCTTCGACTGCTTCACTCCACCCACGTGTAAATGGGTACCTATTAAGGTCATGCACTGCATGCTGTGGCTACAATTTGCGCCGTATGTTAACAGTTGGTGTTAGACTTGATGATCGGGGAAGTTAATGTCAAGAGTCAACTGAATAGTGAAACTAAAAGAAGACTTCAAAACCCTTGCTTTAACTTCAAAGCTTTAAAACAAACAAGAGGGTCCTGAGGATCCTGGACTGCTCACCAGAGAAATAATTGCTTAGGGCATCTGACAAAAGATTGTTGAAGAGATTCAGCTAAGGAAAAGTGATCCCTGAAGCTGGGCAAATTATGATCCCACAAACATAATTCAAACAATTTTTGTAGAAGACCTCAAGATAATACCACAAATCAAATATAAAAGCTCTATGCTTGTCATTTAAGAGATGAAGGTTTTTAAAATTTCCCTGTACAACTCAATGTAAATCTTGTGAGCCAAGGGGTGGGCCAATTTTGACCCAAGGGCATAATTTACACTATAATAACACTCTTTGTTAAGCACCTTCTAGTAATGCTACATGCCAAATATCAAGGCTCTAGGCCTTGAAGTTTTTTGTGACGAAGACTTTTTTAACATTTCCCTATATAACTCAATGCAAATCTTGTGAGCCCAGGGGCAAGGCCAATTTTGACCTTAGGGGCATAATTTTAACAATCTTTGTAAAGCACCTTCTAGTGATGCTAAACGCCAAATTTAATGATTGTAGACCATATGGTTTATGACAAGATTTTTTAAGAAATTGTTGATGATGGATGCACGTACACACACACACACTAAAGCACAATGGTCAGATCCCCCCACAATAGCTCACCTTGATCACTTTGTGCTCAGTGAGCTAAAAAACTAATACACAATTTTATGATGTTTAATTCTGTGTACACATTAACTACATTACCTTAAATTCTAAAATACTTAAATAAAGAAATCAAAATTTACAACAACATCAATAACATACCGAACAGAACAGAACAGAACAATGCTTATTTTTCTCAAATTACTATTTTACCGATGAGCGTAGAAGCACAATGTTCTTTTCCTGAATTAAGTCGATATATACAGGCAGATTGGTGTTTTGGGAGAAAATTTTGAGGTCGTTGTTCACATCAGACAAACTGTCGTTATATACAGACCCATATTATAGTGAAAACTGTTGGGAGGAAAAAAGAAGGTTGCTAAGAACAGAACGTCGTTATTAACAGGGAGTCGCTAATGCAGTCTCGACTGTAATAGTAAATTGTGACAATTTAGAAATTTACAAACCCTACCTGGAATAAATAATTTTATCAACTGTCTAATACAAGATCTAAGATAGACTGTATGTACTGATACAATATTAACGATAGTTGATTGATATAACTGTACAACTTGTTGTGATCTATTTGTCCATTGAACCATCTGAAATATTTACAACATGTACAATAAAGCCACAATGAGTATACATACCAGTACAGTATAACCTCTGCAGAGCAGCCCTCTACAGAGCAAATCCTCCGCACAACAACGAATTTTGATATTTCCCTTCGGATTAATTTTATTGAATTTAACCTCTGGAGAGCAACAACCTCTGAACAGCAACACACTGAAGTCCCTCCCAGGAGGTGTTGTACTAGAGAGGTTGTACTGTACTGTAGAAATTATTACTAGGACTGTCACTTTTTACTGGCTAATAAGTTTGGCATCAAGATCTAAGGGGGTGGAAATAAGTTCAGAATTTCCAGAATCCTGAAATTCCTGGGGTTTTTTTTATCTAACACTTCTTTAACATAAGATAGGACAATTTCTCAAGTCAAAAAAAACTGCTGAACTTTAGGATCAGTCCTGAAAACTATCATTCATGTTTGAGAATTTGATTTCAGGTCTAATCAAATTTACAAATTCATTAATGGTTAACCTATCAAATCACTGGTTAAAAATTGAAAAATTGAACACAGCTTTGCATGCAGCTTTGTACACTTTAAGATTAATAAAGAAATTGTACATCCAGCTGAAATTGATCAAACAATTCTGATAACTTCTCCCTTTAGACTAACTGTTTTACTCTTTTCAATGACTACAGACTATTGTGTCAAAAGGTAAAAAAAAGTTAACATAGCTTGACATTTAAGGTCCTATTGCTCCTGACAAACTACATTTGGGTCCAGCAAATTTGTAAATGATAGTAATCATTAGGTTTGGGCAAGTGAAATATATAGCTGGTTGTCCGACTGGGTAGCCTAGTTTATCAATTAATGTCGAACCCAGGTTTAACAACCAAAATCATCTGGTACACAATTGCATAGTTGATTATATCTCATCACAGATCAAAGACAAAATGAATTTGCTGATCCATTGAAGATAGTCAACAATGTAGGTACCAGCTAGATTAAAGAGTATGAAAATACATCACAACGTATACTAGAGAATATCTTGAGTGATATCAGACATTAGTCCAACAGGCTTGTTTCAGACTGTGGACATGGCTATGCTCTAGTAATCACATAATGAAATTTTATGTTCACTACCTCTATTCATTTAAACTTTACATCAGGCTGTAGCCTGATGAAACTCTGCCGACCAAAACACAGTTTTCCTAAAGTCAATCCAAACCAAATATGGTAGAGATTTCATATGTAGTTGACTATCATAGTGCCAAATCAAAGTGCCGGAACATGTCAACTATGCATGACCTATATCCATTCATTCACTCAGAATAAACTGTGTTGAGTAGCCCAAGTGGTATTGTTTTTACAACCAGGATTCACCAGGGAGTGAAACAAAATGCTGGCTTATGCCTGGGGATCCAGGGCATCATCGTAGCTTTTCTGGCATGATCTGTCTCTTCACGTTTAGACCACTAAGTGAAACCATAGTAAACAGGCATGGCCTGTGTCTATAGTGGAGATAATGTGACTCCCAGTTTGATTCATCCCAGTCTACCAGCTACAAATTACCAGGATGCACTGGGGCATACACTGGGATAGTGTGAACTAGGCATAAACAAGTAATCCCTAGCAACCAGCCAATCTAGACAACATAATAAATCCGCCAAGATTCAAATCTGGAATCCGACTAAGAGTAATACTGGCATGATGCCATCAAAATAGATTGACATCAACACAATCCTGACATATGAATTCAGGTTGCTCTCCAGTCTTCTCTTAGCATAGATATGGCAGTGAAAAAATATAAAATGTACATGTAGGCATGTAATATCAATAAAGCAATTCCCTGAACTTGTAGACACCAGTGTATATGCAATATTGTCATCACCATTGGTTATGAAAAACATTCTACATTTCTCATCGCTAGAGTTAAGCCAATTTCTTGACTAGTATACAATGTGGATTTTGAACTTGGTTAGAGACACAGGGTAAGTGAATTCATAACCCATTGTCATTAATTCAGAAATCCACAAAGGCTCTAGAAAAGCTATATTTCTTTTACAAGAAATGTTCTACAATGAACACTTCTCATGTTACAAGAAACTTAGGATATAGAGATTAGACTTTGTGGTTCACAACACCAGAAATAAATCTGGGGTACAAATTCCACAAAATTCTCAAAAATCCCATGTAAGCTTTAATCAATGTTCTAACAAATAAGGTATTTTAAATGTGTCAACTCACGTTCAGCACATGTTACTTACACAGATACAAGGGGGAACATGATACCATGGCTTCACATTCCAATAGGCTCTTCTAAATAAACACCTTCATCTTTGAGGGACAGAATCAGAAGGTGTTTTCTAGGCCTGGTGCATACAGACCTTCCAATGTTAGTTACTAACTTGCAGACCTTCCCATTGTTCAGTCTATCTCCCAGATTGACTAGAATCTAGGATCACCATAATTGAATTTTCTCTACGTATTTTTTCCCCAGTCTATCTGCTATAAAAGATTTTCTAGATGAAATTCACTATAATACTAATAATTATAAATGCCGGTAAATATTGAAAACTATAAATTCAGCTTATATAGTACAACCTGACATATGGTAATATGAAATTTCATATATATTAATAAAGTATAACCTCTGCAGAGTGGCCCTCTACAGAACAAATCCTCTGCATAACAACAGCTATTGGTGTTTCCCATAGGCGTAATTTCAATTGAATTTAACCTCTGCAGAGCAACAACCTCTAAACAGCAACACTTAGAGTCACTCTTAGTGGGTGTTGTTCAAGAGGTTGTATTGTATATTATTTTAAAGATTCATACTGTTTAAATGCTTTGATGGAATCTTAAGAAATTTAAATCAAATATACATGTACATGTATACTGAACCAAAAAAAGAAACTTTCGCCAAGTTTGATTGTAGATATGTTAGTACAGTTTCAATCCTTTTGGCTGAAAGCTTACATTTTTGTAAAATAATGTATTGTGGTTCTTTAAAAATCGTCATTTTGGAGGAAAGGATCAGATTGATTGTTGAATTTTAAATTAAAATAAGGTAGGGGTCATTTCTAAAGTTAACAATCAGTAGCGTGTGTGGCCGCCGTGGGCGATGCTGACTGCCTGACAGCGACGTCGCACAAGTTTGTTAATGTCAGCCTGTGGAATATTATTCCATGCTTCAAGCAATGCAGCTCGAAGGTCGTTGGTGTTGTTTGGAGGGTTCGGACGTCGACGTACACGTCTATCCAGATTATCCCAAAGATGTTCAATATTGGGTTCAAATCCGGACTTTTTGAGTGCCAGTCGTCGATGAAATCAATGTTATGATTTTGTAAATACTGTATTATTGACACGAGCAACAGTTTTACAAGCTACTACATGTATATATGTGTGTACATCTAAGTGGTACCCTTGAACCATTGGCACATACTTTGCGAAAGTTTCTTTTTTGGTTCAGTATATATTATAGCACCATATCAATATAACATACAATTTAGTTTTAGGTTCCCTAAATATACAGGCATGTAAGGTGTCTTCATCATTCTAACATAGCCATATATGTTTGTGAAATCATACATTATAGAATTAAATTATTGGCTTTTTTCAATGATGGTATTTTGAAAATATTGTTGTAAAGTGTAATCTTTAAAAGTGACCACCTCCATAGAAACAAAGTCATAGATTAAAATATGATTTACTTACAAATAATTTCCCAACAAGAACTTCAAATTCATTATCTAACAAAGTAGCACAATCCTTTAATGATTTCAAATACTTGGCTAAGTTTTCATCCTGAAATAGAATCAATAAATGTTTAGAACTTCTGATTAAGAGCAAGTATCAGACAAGAGGGTCCTGAGGACCCTGGACTGCTCACCTGCAAACTAGATGCTCAAGGCATCAGACAAAAGATAAATAAAAGGTTCAGCCTATGAAACAGTGAACATTGGGGCCAGGTCAACCATGAACCTACAAACATAGTTTGAACAATTTTTGTAAAAAAACTCAAGATAATACCACATATCAAATATGTAAGCTCTATGCCTTGTCGTTATTGAGAAGATTTTTCAACTTTCCCAAACATAACTCAATTTGAATCTTGTGATTTTGGGGGCGGGGCCAATTTTGACCCCAGGGGAACAATTTAAACAATCTTTGTAGAGATCCTTATAGTGATGCTACATGCCGAATATTAAGGCTCTAGACCTTTAAGTTTTTGAGAAGATTTTTTAACATTTCCCTATACATGTATAACTCTATGTAAATTTTGTGACCCCTGGGGCGGGAATTAGACAAGAAGACATTTTAAGATTTTGTTGACGATGGACCATCACCACACCACACACTAACGCACACACACACTAATGAACATTGGTCAGACCCCCCACAGTAGCTTACCTTGAGCACTTTGTGCTCAGATGAGCTAATAAAACATATGTCAGTCTAACTACTCTTATAGACATGTTAATAGGCAAATTTGGGGATGATTTCATGAAAACACTTCATCAAAGTCAATCAGTTCTGTTGTACTAAAACTCAATACAGGCATGTTTATAATAACAAGTTTACACTTAAAAAAGTAAGATAATTGATGAGAACTCTTAGTTACATTGGTCACTAAAAGCACAAGTGATCAAGAAATCAATAGTTAATAGGTCCGATACTATCTATCAATAGAAAAAAGCACTTTCATGAGAATGCAAATAAAAAGTTTTGTAGATAGTGAAGCATTTCAGTTAATAACAGTTATCTGTGCAGATTAAGTTTATTAACGAGAATGAAGTACAATATTAACAAATAACTTACAGACATAGATGCATCATTCAAGGAACTAACTAGCTCATCATAATCTTTTCTTGAACCCTGAAAAAATATATTTTAACATAATGATTGTAATATGTTGCTGGATAAAAAATATAATGATAGGGACAAGGTGACTTTCTCCTGTCTATTCTTAAAGGTATCCAAGTTTGGGCTGGGTAGACCAGGAATAAGCAATCATCTTCTATCTTAATATGCAAACTATCTGTAAGCTTCCAACAAACCTAACAGAGACAATAATAAGCCATTTGTAGGGTAGCATAGTATGTACAATAAACAAGTTTCTGGACAGTTATTTAATAATTTACATTAGAATAAGTACATCACAACACTGAATTGAACCTGAATTATGTGACAATAATAAATCTAAGTCCTTTATAAGAGTGACCTTACCTATGCTTGGTCACTTTTATATCAAACTTGAAACAGGTTAACTGTTTTCTGTCAATTCATCTTAAGTTTGTACCACAATATCGTCAAGATGTTGACCTACTTCTGTTTACAGAAAAACAAGCGTCTGATGATCCCTGTTAAGTGTTATTGAATTAAATCGGCGCAAAGTACTAAACGTAAAACATGGTAAATATCGGACCAGTGCTACAGATTGTTCAGGATAATTTATCAGATAAACGCCAATTAGATGTATCAAATGCGGATAACAAATTCGAACATTTTTTATTGAATTTTTTTATTTTCGGAAATTATTTTATTATGCTCGCTTTTGTCGCGCAAGGGAATTTGTGCCCATTTTGCTACATCAACCTATACGGTAGTCAATAAGACCTTATACATGTAACAGAATCTATCTCTAAATAAAAAGTAAGTTATTGAGGGTTTCATTTATAGGACTACTGTTACCCCCAGGGTCTTGTCGGATTCTAAAAATGATTGATTCTCTAGTGCGACAAAAATTTGCATTATTTGGGATATTCAAACAATAATCCTTGATAACCAATTCAGATCATTAACAGACACATTTATCTACCATTAATAATGTAATAACTAATATTTGAAATAGCTAGACATAGTCCTGAAGAAGAAATATTTTATTGTCATTTCAAATAGTTTTAGCAACATCAATCTATAGGAAAACAGGGGTCCATAGAAACACCGGATAGCACCGGAAAGCACCGAAACACCGGAAAGCACTCAAATTTCTCATCAAAACTCATGAAGTCTTTGTTTTATTGATTTGAAAGTGTTACCAATCGATTTATAAGGTTAAAATCTTTAAAGAAAACATATTTTTATAAATATTGTACGATTATTAATATGATTGTTCAAGAAAATAGACCTATAGAGTGCTATCCGGTCATGCTAACGTATATATAGCTTACCAAAAAGCAAACTATTTACTCAAAAAAAGTTAACGAAATCTTCGTTTTATTGATTAGAAATTGTTACCAATCGATTTATAAGGTTAAAATCATTAATGATAACATGTTTTTATAAATATTGTACGATTATTGATATGAGCACTCTATGTGTCTATTTTCCTGTACAATCATATCAATAATCGTACAATATTTATAAAAACATGTTATCATTAACGATTTTAACATTACAAATCGATTGGTAACACTTTCAAATCAATAAAACGAAGATTTCATGAACTTTTTGGGAGTAAATAGTTTGCTTTTTGGTAAGGTGTATATACTTTAGCGGTACCGGATAGCACTCTATGTGTCTATTTGCTTGAACGATCATATCAATAGTCGTACAATATTTATAAAAACATGTTATCATTAAAGATTTTTACCTTATAAATCGATTGGTAACAATATCAAATCAATAAAATGAAGATTTCATGAGCTTTTTTTGAGTAAATAGTTTGCTTTTTGGTAAGGTATATATAACTTAGCAGGACCGGATAGCACTCAATGTGTCTATTTTCCTGAATAATCATATCAATAATCGTACAATATTTATAAAAACATGTTATCATTAATGATTTTAACCTTATAAATCGATTGGTAACAATTTCTAATCAATAAAACGAAGATTTCGTTAACTTTTTTTTGAGACCATAGTTTGCTTTTTGGTATGGTATATAAAATTTAGCAGGACCGGATAGCACTCAATGTGTCTATTTTCCTGAACAATCATATTAATAATCGTATAATATTTTTAAAAAAACATGTTTTTTAACGATTTTGACCTTATAAATTGATTTGTAACACTTTCAAATCAATAAAACGAAGATTTCACGAACTTTTTGTGAGCCAATAGTTTGCTTTTTGGTATGGTATATAAAATTTAGCAGGACCGGATAGCACTCAATTTGTCTATTTTCCTGAAAAGTCATATTAATAATCGTATAATATCTATAAAAACATGTTTTTTTTAACAATTTTTAGCTTATAAATCGATTGGTAACACTTTCAAATCAATAAAACAAAGACTTCATGAGTTATAATGAGAAATTTGAGTGCTTTCCGGTGTTTCGGTGCTTTCCGGTGCTATCCGGTGTTTCTATACACCGGGAAAACAGTAAGACACAAGTTTTCGTAACAGAACATGTTACTGTGTGAAACGAGATAGGACAAGTCTTAATGTATACTACAAACTATTTCCAAATACAAGGGCAAGAAAGCAAATATTACATGAATCTGAAATCACATAAATTATGTCAATCATTGTGTGTCAGAACTTTCATGATTTTCACAGTGCAGTACTGATGCCAGAAAACATAAATGTGTATACCTTTTTATATTTGTCCAATATCATCGCCACACTATTCTTCTTCGCCATATTGCAAACAATTTAGATCATAGAATCAACTTGTAAATAAAAGTCAAAATATGGCAAACAATGAAATATGACAGTATCCGAAATCTGGCCCAACTGTCAGCCTACAGAAAGTATGTTGCTGCTCTTCAATAACTCAATCTCTCTAGAAAACGGTATTATTCGTATAACAGGTATAATTATGAAAAGGATCAATAAATTGCTTGTGTTGTTTCTTCACGTATTACGTCCAATTAAGCCTAAAAATATTGACTTTTCCTTGCGCAATTACAACCATGCTCGTTCCTAGCTTTATTAAACTACAGGTATTTAATGTATCTAGTATTGCAACTACGAAAGCAGCCACGCCTTCTTAGCGATTAAGCTCCGCCCCTAATTTTGCACACTTATGAAGTTGGTAATATATTTTCTCCGTGTAATTACTGTTTAAAATTTAGTTTATTCAGATATACACTTTTTTATATTTCACGTTAAAATCCGTTTTATTTTCTTGTAGAATGTTTTAATTAGAATGTCTTTTAAAATGTTTAAATAGGGCCGATTCCAAATGATAAACCAGGGATGTTATATATAATCCCTAGGTAAACGCACAGGACCCTGGGACTCATGTATAAATATTCGATAATACTTTTGATAAATGAAAAAAATATAACTTTTTAAATCAAATGTCATAAAAGATATAAAAATGATTCCATACTGTACAATACGGTTAAGGGTTCATCCAGAAAAGAACTGCTGTGCAACTCTAAAAAATTAGTATTTTAAAATGTTAAATACATAATCTAAAGCTATATAATGGTAAAATAAAACAATTTACAAATATAGATCTACAGAACATTTATAAATGTAGCCTGGTAACACTATACTGAAAACAAACTACACCATACTGAGTGGACGTTTAGATGGAGGTCTATAAAACAGCAGTTGAACGTTCATGACCGCTCACTAAACGTACGACGACGTTATTATGAAATCGAGGCTCAAAGACGTCGCTTAGAGACAACGTCATTTAGTGATGGGCGCAGCTGATAGTCACAAGTAAGTTCTAGCATCTTGTATTATTTATTCGTATAATTTATTTATATACTTGATATACTATAGGAAATTTACCGATAAAGGCACAGGAAACACCATTTTAGACATTGTGTGTATTAAATTGAACGCCAAGCAACGCTATACGCAGTTTAATATCAAAATACATAATGTTGTGCCATGTTCATAAAATGAACAATGGCATTGCACCAGACTGAGTATCTGAAACAACATTTTTTATCTCAAACTTCTGTGCACTCTTACAGCACAAGATTAAGTACCAAGGGCGGATATTGTATCCCGAGAGTGAAAAATTCAGGAACTGTATATAATAAATCTTTATGTTACATTGGCTCCAAGCTGTGGAATAACTTGCCTGCAGATATTTCTAATTTAATAGAGTATAAACCTTTTAAAGATTCTGTAAAAAACTTTTTGCTTCCAAATGTGTTTCTGTTAAATTCATTAAATATTTTATATAATTTCACATCAACTTTTTATCATTTCCTACATAATTAACGTGTTTTTTATTTATTTTTCCTGGTCAGGTATTGGTCTGTCAATTTTTAAGACCTCTGTCTTTGTACATTTGTGATTAACTTTACTATGTTACATGAGACGCTATATTAAATACTTTTAATTTTCTGTGATATGATATCTTAGGATTACTGTGAACATAATTTTATTAATAACATTAATTTTGCCTCTCCGTGTCATACTACCACATGAGGGTCCACAATGGAAACAAGAGTTCACTCTTTTTTGTGCTAACCCTGGTGCTGGTATTTTATGACATGGTTTTAATATAAATATGTATGTATATGTAACTTTTAATATCTATTTATTTATTACTATAGTATCATATTTATATTGTTAAATTACATATGCCATGTTGTATTTTGCCAATACCTAAATAAATCTATCTATCTATATATGTAGAATATATATTAAATTGTAAATCTTGAATCTTGAATACTAAAAACACCACACAACATCACACCAAACCACAACCCAACCAAAACTTACAAAATTTCAACACAACTAAGCACGATCGAAAACAACACACCATAGCAAACACTTCATACCAACACACCACGATACAACATGACACAACACACTACGACAAAACATGACACAACACATCATACCATCAAACACAACATATCTGACACACTACAAAACACGACAAAACACGAAACAACATGACACAACACATACTACCATCACACACAATACACCTGACACACAACACACTACGACAAAACATACCATCACACACAACACAACTGACACACCACGATACAACATGAAACAACCCTTCACATCAAAACACAACAAAACAAACCAAGATATAACATGACACAAAACACTACGACAAAACATGACACAACACACTGTACCATCACACACAACACACCTGACACACAACAAAACAGGAAAAAACATGACACAACACATAATACCATCACACACAACACACCTGACACACCACACACCACGACCCAACATGACACACAACGATACAACATGACACAACACTTCACATCACAACACACCTGACACACAACACATCACCACATACCACGACACAACATGACAAAACACATCATACCATCACACACAACACACCTGACACACCATGCACCATGACCCAACATGACACACAACGATACAACATGACAAAACACTTCACATCACAACACACCTGACACACAACACATCACCACATACCACGACACAACATGACAAAACACATCATACCATCACACACAACACACCTGACACACCATGCACCACAACCCAACATGACACACAACGATACAACATGACACAACACTTCACATCACAACACACCTGACACACAACACATCACCACATACCACGACACAACATGACAAAACACACCATACCATCACACACAACACAACTGACACACCACGACACAACATGATACAGCACATTTCACCATCTGCCACAACACATCTGACAAGCAACACAACACGACTCAACACATCACAATATCACACAAAATACACATGAAACACAACATAACACGACACAAAAACATTTATCACCACAGCACAACACACCTCGCTACATCACACTTGAACAAAATGTGAAACTACACACTCAAACATGCCACACGACATAACAAAACACGACGCATTACATTACATTACAACACAACACAACATGAAACAACACAACCTTACTTGACATACTATTACCCAACCATCCCAACAGGTCACAACACACCATATAACATCACATCACAAAACAACACAACCGACAAGACATATAACATTACAACACATCACAACCCAACGCAACACAACATGAAACAACACATCAAAACACAACCCAACATGACATATTACTACACAACACAGAACAACCCAACATGCCATATTACAACACCACCCAACCTAACATGACACATTACAACACAACACAACCCAACAGGCCACAACACACCATATCACACTACACACAACACAACACAACCCACAAGACATATCACAACACAACATAACACGATATGACACACCACACCACAACACAACCCATCATGACATATTACTAAACAACACAACCCAGCATGACATATTACAACACAAACGTACCTAACGTGACACATTTCAACACAACACAACCCAACAGGGCACAACACACCATATCACACTACATCACAACACAACACAAGCCACAAGACATATCACAGCACAACATAACACAATAAAACACACCACAACACAACACAACATGACATATTACAACACATCACAACCAAGCATGATGAATTACAACACAACACGGAAGAGCTAAAACACCATATTACACAACACACCACGACAAAATACGACACAACACGTCACACCATCACACAAAATACACCTGACACACAACATAACAGGACACAAAATAACACAACACGACAAAACACTTGTCACCACAGCACAACACACCTCACTACATCGCACTTGAACACAATGCAACACTACACACTCAAACATGCCACATGACATAACAAAACACGACACCTTACATTACAATACACAACATCACAACACAACATTACACTACACAACCCAACATGACATAATACTATACAACGCTACCCAACAGGGCACAACACACCAAATTATACCACATCACAACACAGCACAGTGTGACACAACATGACATATTACTACACAACACAACCCAACAGGGCAAACACACCATATTACACTACAGCACAGTATGACCCAACATGACATATTACATCACAATACATCACAACCCAACAGGAAATATTACAACACAACGCAATCCAACAGGGCACAACACACCATATTACACTACATCACAACACAACCCAACATGGCATATTACAACACATCAAAACCTAGCCGAACATGACATATTACTACACAACACATCCCAACCCAACAGGGCACAACACACCATATCACTCCACATTACAACACAGCACAGCATGACATAACATGACATATAACATTACATCACAAACTAACAGGGCACAACACACCATATCACACTACATCACAACACAGTACAACACAACCCAATAAGACAAATTTTAACACAACACATCACAACCCACGAGACACAACACAACATATCAAAACCCAACAGGGCACAACACACATATTACACCACATCATATCATAGCAGAGCATAACACAACATGACATATAACATCACAACACAATACAATACAAAAGGAATAAGCACACTACGTCACACTACTTCACAACACAGCTCAACACAACACAACATGACAAATTACATCACAACACATCACAACCCAACAGGGCATATTACAACACATCACAACCCAACAGGGCACAACACATATCACACCACATCACAAAACAGCACAGCATGACACAACATACCCCAATACACTACACCACAACATACCTCAAAACAACGCAACAAGCCACCATACCACATGACACAATACAGGACACATTTCACTGCTACACAACATGCCAAGACACATAATACAACACACCACAACACATCTTACCTTACCATACTGTAGCACGACACAATATGATTCAACACACCGAAACACTCCTGACCACAAAAACTATAGAACAACACAATATGACACACCACACCACAACAAAACACAACACACTATAGCACAACACAACGTAACACAACACACCACACTACAACACTAAGCACATTATGACACACCACATCATAACAAAATACAACACCACACCTCGACACAACAGAACACACCACAAAACACACTACGCAGAAACACGACAAAACACACCACACAACAACACTCCATGACACAACATACCACAAAATAACATACAAAAACATACCTCACCACGACACTAACAACACAGCACAACAACACAACAAACCACAACATACCGCAGCATAAAATAACACACCACAAAACACTACAACATAACATAAGATATCTCAAAACAGAACAATACACCACACAACACATAAAGACAGAAAACCAACAAAACAATACACATTACACTATAACACACCTCACCATACACCACAAAATACCACAACATAGCCTGTGACGACTCAACACAACACACAACACACCACGAAATAACACAACATACCTCACCACAACAGAATACATTGAAACACATCAGTTCACAACACAACACATCAAACCACATTACATAACACCACATTACGTCATTCCACAACACACCAGAGCACACACTTTACAACATCACATCAAACCCTATTACTCCATAACACGAGAAAACACACCCCAACAAAACACAACAGAACACATTATAACAACAACTAAACACACCAAACCAAATCACATTGTAGCACAACACATCTCACCAGAACACATCAGAACACACCACGACACACCATGACACAACACCATAACGTAACACACCTCACCGCAACACAACACACAACATGATACACTTTTCTTTATTATACAACATAAGTTTAATTGTCATTATCTCCATAGAAACATTCTTCATTATCATACATAAGGTTTGATAGCATCATTTCTATAATTACAGTGTTCATCGTTACACAATGTTTCTTTTAATTGGCACATTTTTCATAGTTTCGTTCTTCATATACGACGTTAGTGTTGTAATTGTCATCATCTACATTGTTACAGGCTTAATTATACGACGTTTGTTTAATTGTCACCATTACCACAATAAGAGCCCTTATTATATGACATACGTTTTAATTGCCCTAATCTCCGTAGTTATAGTCTTAATTATACGACTTAAGTTTTAATTGTCATTATCTTCATAATTGCATCCTCCATTATACGACATAAGTTTTAATTATCATCATCTTAATTGTTACAGTTTTCATTATTCGACGTTTGTTTAAATTGTCACTATCTTCATAGCTATAGTCTTCTATATTATACGATATAAGCATTTATTGTCATTACACCCATAAATACATCCGTCATTTTACCACATAAGCTTAGATTTTCATCATTTTTATAATGTCATTTTCATCATACGACATAAGATTAATCGTCACCATCTTCATAGTTGCAGTCTTCATTATACAACACGTTTTTAGCATTATTTTCAAAGTTACATCCTTCATATGCCTAGTTATACCCTTAATAATACGTGGCTATTTTATTGTCATCACCTTCCTAATTACAACATTTACTATACGGCCTTAGATTATTGTCATCATCTCCATAGTTACAACCTGCATTAAACGACATATTTTTACCATCATTTCCTTTATTACAGCATTCAGTAAATGCCGTTATTGTAACCATCTATTTAGTTACAACCCTCAATCATCGACGTTTTGTTATTGTCATAATCACCCTAATTACAGCCTTCATGATATTTCGTTATTGTAATCATTCCTTTTGATATAGCCTTTAATCAACGCGTTACTTTTATTGTCATCATCTGTTAAGTTACAGCCTCCAATCAACGACGTTATTATAGTGATTTATCTACACAGTTAAAACAATTAAAAAAGCCTAGTTTTGTTTTCTCTCCATAGGTACTACATAGTTATAAATCGTCGTTATTTCTAACATCATTTCCTTAATTACAACCACAATTAATCGACGATATTTATTTGTCATTATGTGCATACATGTATTTACAACCTTCATCCTACGACGCTATATAATTGTCATCATCTCCATAGTTACGACTTTGATTTAACGATATTTTTAATGTCATATTCTCATTATCTCATATGTTAAAGCGTTAATCATACGATGTTTTTATTCTCATTATCTCATATGTTAAAGCGTTAATCATACAAAGTTGTTATTGTCATTATCTCACATGTTAAAGCGTTAATCACACGAAGTTGTTATTGTCATTATCTCATATGTTAAAGCGTTAATCATACGAAGTTGTTATTGTCATTATCTCACATGTTAAAGCGTTAATCATACGAAGCTGTTATTGTCATTATCTCATATGTTAAAGCGTTAATCATACGAAGTTGTTATTGTCATTATCTCATATGTTAAAGCGTTAATCATACGATGTTTTATTGTCATTATCGCCTATGTTACGGCGCTTATTAAACGACGTTTTTACGGTCATTATCTCCTATGTTACAGCGTTCATTAAACGACGTTTTTATTCTCATCATCTCATACGTTACAGCGTTCATTCAACGACGTTTTAATTGCCATCGTCCCCTGTGTTATTGCCATCTTTTAACGACGTTTTTTGTCATCATTTCATATGTTACAGATTTCATTAAACGTCGTTTTTATGGACATAATCTTCTATGTTACAGCGTTCATTAAACGACGTTTTTATTCTCATCATCTCATAGGTTACAGCTTTCATTAAACGACGTTTTAATTGTCATCGTCACCTGTGTTATTGCCTTCTTTTAACGACGTTTATTTGTCATCATCTCATATGTTACAGATTTCATTAAACGTCCTTTTTTATGGTCATTATCTCATATGTTACAGCATTCATTTAACGACGTTTTTTAATGATGTCATTATCTCATATGTTACAGATTTCATTAAGCGTCGTTTTAATTGTCATTATTTTATATGATACAGCGGTCATTTTTTACGACGTTTTACTCTCCTTATCACCATTGTTATAGCCTTCAATAAACGACGTTTTTTAGTCATCATCACCCATGTTATAGCGTTCATTAAACGACGTTTTTATTGTCATCATTGGCTATGTTATAGCGTTCATTAAACGACTTTTTTGGTCATCATCACCTATGTTATAGCGTTCATTAAACGACGTTTTATTGTCATCATTTCCAATAGTACAGCGTTCAATAAACGACGTTTTAATTGTCATCGTCACAGTCTTTATTATAAGTGATATATATTGTCATCAACTCCATAGTTTTAAAGCTTTAATCAAACGTCGTTATTTTTATTATCATTATTACCATAGTTTCAATTGTTATTGAACAATGTTGTTTTTATCTTAAAAGTCTCAAAAGTTACAGCCCTCTTATACGACATTATATTCATTGTCATCATTTCCATATTTCAGCCTTAATTATCCGACTTTTTTCATAGTAATTATCTCTATATAAAAGCTTGTATCAAACGAGGTTATTTTCAATGTTTCAACTCAATAGTAAAAGCCCTTATCAATGACGTCACAAGTATATTTATTGTGATCATGTCAATAGTTACAGCCTTTATCATACGGCATTATTTTATTGTGATCATACTCATAGTTACAACCTAAATCATTCGACGTTATTTTATTGCCCAAACCACTAATGATTCTATCATACGAGTTTTTTTTAATTGATACATCTCCATAGTTACAACTTTTATCAAACGTTGTTATTTTTGTTGTCATCTGCTTCATAAGTACAGCCTTTATCATACGACGTGTTTTATTGTCATCTGTTCCATAGTTACAACCTTTATCATACGACTTTTTCTTATTGCCCTTATCACTATAGTGAAAGCCATTATCATACGACGTTTTTTTATTGTCATTATCTACATAGTTACAGCCTTCATCAAACGTCGTTATTTTTGTTCTCATCATCTACATATTTACAGCCTTAATTATATGACGTTAGTTTTATTGACATCAACTCTGTAGTTACAACGTTTGTCATACGACGTATTCTAATTGCCCTAACCACTATGGTGATAGCCTTTTTCACACGACGTTTTTTATCGTCATCATTTACATAATTATAGCCTTTATCACACCTCTTTTTTTGCGTTATCTACATATTTGCAGCCTTTATCATACGGCGTTATTTTGTTGCCCTAACCACTATAGTGGAAGCCTTTATCATACGGCGTTACTTTTTTCATCATCTACATATTTTATGTACACTTTATCATACCACTTATTTTTATTGTCATTTGCTTCATAAGTACAGCCTTTATCATACGACGTTATTTTTATTGTCATCTGTTCTATAGTTACAACCTTTATCATACGAAGCTATTTTTATTGTCATCTGCTCCATAGTTACAGCCTTTATCATGCAAAGTTATTTTTATTGTCATCAGCTCCATAGTTACAACCTGTATCATACGACGCAATTTTTATTGTCATCTGCTCTATAGTTACAGCCTTTATATACGACGTTATTTTTATCGTCATCATCTACTGAGCTACAGCCTTTATCATATCGCGTTATATGCATTGTCATCTGCTCCATAGTTACAACCTTTATCATACGGCGTTATCTTTTTTATCATCATCTCCATAGTTACAACCTTTATCATACGACGTTATTGTTTTTTCTCATCTACATAGTTACGGCCATTATCATACGACGTTATTTGTATTGTCATCAACTCCATAGTTTCAGTCTTTATCATACGACGTTTTTTTTCATTGTCATCAGCTCCATAGTTACAGTCTTTATCATACGACATAAAGTTGTTGTGATTACACCAAAGTAGTGATAGCTTTTATCATACGACGTTTTATAATGTCATCAGCTCCAACGTTACAGCCTTCATCGAATAGCGTTTTTATCGTCACAATCTCCATAGTTACAACATTTGTCATACAACGTTATTTTTATTGTCATCATCTCCATATTTAAACCTTTACCATACGACGTTATGTTTATTGTCATTATCTTCATAGTTACAACCTTTATCACACGACGTTATTTTTAGTGTCAACATCTCAATAGTTACAACCTTTATCATTCAACGATTTTTATATTGTCAACATCTTCATAGTTACAACCTTTATCATACAACGTTCTTTTTAGTGTCAACATCTCCATAGTTACAACCTTTATCATACAACGTTCTTTTTATTGTCATCATCTTCATAGTTAAATACTTTATCATATGACGTGTATTTTTGGTCAACATCTCCATATTTACAACCTTTATCATACAACGTTATTTTTAGTGTCAACATCTCCATAGTTACAACCTTTATCATACAACGTTCTTTTTATAGTCATCATCTCCATAGTTACAACTTTTATCACACAACTTTTTTATTGTCCTTAGCTCCATAGCTACAACCTTTATCATACAACGTT
This sequence comes from Mactra quadrangularis, assembly GCA_025267735.1. Lineage (NCBI taxonomy): Eukaryota > Metazoa > Mollusca > Bivalvia > Venerida > Mactridae > Mactra > Mactra quadrangularis. The sequence goes on along the minus strand of CM046303.1, from coordinate 56,618,576 downwards.
ATTTTTATTGTCATCATCTTCATTGTTACAAACATTTATCATATATAACGTTATTTTTATTGTCATCATCTCCATTGTTACATCCTTTATCATATATAACGTTATTTTTATTGTCATCATCTTCATTGTTACAAGTGTTTTATCATATATAACGTTATTTTTATTGTCATCATCTTCATTGTTACAAACATTTATCATACGACTTTTTTATTATCATCATCTCAACTGATACAACCTTTTTTTACGACGTTATTTTTATTGTCGTTAGCTCCATAGTAACAGCTTTAATCAAGCAGCGTTTAAATTGTCATCAACTCTATAGTTACTGCCTTAATCATACAGCTTTGTATTGTCATAATTTCTATAGTTACAACTTCTATCATACAGTGTGTTGTATCGTCATCAGCTCCCTTGTTACAGCCTTTTTGCATACGACTTCATTTTAAATGCCCTAACCCCTACGGTGATATCTTTTATCATACGACGTTTTATATTGCCATTAGCTTCATAGTTACAGTCTTAATCATAAAACGTTTTTTATTGTCATTTTCTTCATAGTTACAACCTTTATCGAACGACGTTATTTTTATTGTCATCAATTCCATAGTTACAACATTTTACTAACGACGTTATTTTTATTGTTATTAGCTCCATAGCTACAACTTTTATTATACGACTTATTTTATTGTCATCATCCCCATACTTAAAATCTTTATCATAACACGTTATATGTATTGTCATCATCTCCATAGTTACATTCTTTATCATACGACATTATTTTAATTGTCATCATGTCTATAGTTACAACCTTTATAAACAACAAGATTTTTATTGTCATCCTCTTTATTGTTATAACCTTTATCATACGACTTTTTTATGTCATTATCTCTATAGTTACAACCTTTATCGTTTGACTTATTTTTACTGTCATCATCTCCATACTTACAATCTTTATCATTCGACGTTATTTTTATTGTCATTTTCTACATAGTTTCAACCTTTATCATAACACGTTATATTTATTATCAACATCTCCATAGTTACAACCTTTATCACACGACGTTACTTTTATTTGCATCATCTCCATATTTACAATCTTTATCATAACACTTTATATTTATTCTCATCATCTCCATAGTTACAACCTTTATCTTACGACGTTATTTTTTATTTTCACCATCTCCATAGTTACAACATTTATCATGCGACTTATTTTATTGTCATCATCTCTAAGTTACAACCTTTATCATTCGACATAATTCTAATTGTCATCATCTCCACAGTTACAACCTTTATCATTCGACATAATTCTAATTGTCATCATCTCCATAGTTACAACCTTTATCATTCGACATAATTCTAATTGTCATCATGACTATAGTTGAAAGCTTTATCATACGACATGATTTTTATTGTCATCATCTTTATTGTTATAACATTTATCATACGACTAATTTTTATTGTCATAATCTCCATAGTAACATCCTTTTTTATACGACTTTATTTTCATTGTCATAATCTCTATAGTAACATCCTTTTTCATACAACGTTATTTTAGTTGTCATCATCTCCATACTTACAACCTCTATCGGGCGACGTTATTTTTCATCTCCATGGTTACAGCATTTTTCTTACGACGTTATTCTATAGTCATTAGCTCCATAGTAACAACCTTAATCATACAGCGTTTAAATTGTCATCAACTCCATAGTTACTGCCTTAATTATACAGCGTTTCTATTGGCATTATTTTTATAATAACAACCTTTATCATACAGCGTTATATATTGTTATCAGCTCAATAGTTACAGCCTTTATCATACGACGTAATTTTCATTGCCGTAACCACTATAGTAAAAGCTTTAATCATGCGACGTTTTATATTGCCATTAGTTTCATAGTTACAAGCTTTATCATACAACGTTTTTTTGTCATTATCTCTATTGTTTCAACCTATTTTACGACGTTATTTATTTTGTCATCATCTCCGTAGTTACAACGTATATCATACGACGTTTTCTTTTTGCTACAATCTCCATAGTTACAACATTTATCATACGACGTAATTTTTATTGTCATCAACTCAATAGTTACAACCTTTATCATACACCGTTATTTTTAGTGTCAACATCTCCATAGTTACAACATTTATCATAACACGTTATATTTATTGTCATAATCTCCTACAATTTAATACTTTATCATACGACCTTTATTTTGGTCAACATCTCCATAGTTACAACCTTTATCATACAACGTTATTCCTATTGTCATTAGCTCCATAGTTACAAACATTATCATAACACATTATTTTTATTGTCATTAGCTCCAAATTTAGAACATTTTTCATACAACGTTATTTTTATTGTCATCATCTCCCTAATTACAATCTTTATCGTACAACGTTATTTTACTGTCATCATCTCCATAGGTACAACCTTTATCATACAACGTTATTCCTATTGTCATTAGCTCCATAGTTACAAACATTATCATAACACATTATTTTTATTGTCATTAGCTCCAAATTTAGAACATTTTTCATACAACGTTATTTTTATTGTCATCATCTCCCTAATTACAATCTTTATCGTACAACGTTATTTTACTGTCATCATCTCCATAGTTACAACCTTTATCGTACGACTTTTTTGTCTCCATAGTTACCGCCTTAATCATTCAGCGTTTATATTGGCATCATTTCAATAGTTACACCCTTTTTCATACATTGTTTTATACTGTCATCAGCTCTATAGTTGCAGCGTTTATCATACGACGTAATTTATATTGCCCTACCACTATTGTGATAGCTTTTATCATACGATTTTTTATTGTCATCATCTCCATAGTTACAACCTTTACCATAAAACTTTTTGTCATCATCTCCATGGTAACAACCTTTATTATATGTTTTTTATTGTTTTATCATCCTCATAGTTAAAAGCTTCATGATACGGCGTTAATTTTATTGTCATCATCTCCATAGTTACAACCTTTTACTCATTGCTTTTTTTATTGTCATTAGATCCTGAGTAGAACCTTTATCATACAACGTTATTTTTATTGTCATCATCCCTATTGTTACAACTTTTATCATACAACTTTTTATTTTATTTTCATCTTCTCCATAGTAACAACCTTTATCTTACGACGTTCTTTTTATTATCATTAGCTCCATAGTTACAACCTTTATCATACGACGTTATTTTAGTGTCATCATCTCCATAGTTACAACCTTTATTATACTAGGTTATTTTTATTGTCATCTTCTCCATTGTTACATCCTTAATATTAAGACGTAATTTTTATTGTCATTAGCTCCATAGTTACAACCTTTATCATACGATGTTATATTTGTTGTCGTTAGCTCCATAGTTACAATCAACCTTTATCATACGACTTTTTTTATTGTCATCATCTCCATAGTTACAACCTTTATCATACTAGGTTATTTTTATTGTCAACATCTCCATTTTTACAACTTTTATCATACGACGTTATATGTGTTGTCGTTAGCTCCATAGTTACAATCAACCTTTATCATTCAACGTTGACTTTATTGTCATTAGCTTTATGGTAACAATCTTTATCATTCAACATTAATATTTGTTATCGTCTCCATAGTAACAACCTTATTCATACGACTTATTTTCATTGTCATCATCTCAATAGTAACAAACTTTATCGTTGGACGTTGTTTTTATTGTCATTAACTCCATAGTTACAACCTTTGTTATACAACATTGCTTTTTTGTCATCGTTTCCATAGTTACAACCTCTATCTTACTAGTCTTTTTATTGTTATTAGCTACAACCTTTATTACACGACGTTATTTTTATTATCATTAGCTCCATAGTTACAACCTTTATCATACAACGTTATTTTATTGTCATTATCTCCATAGTAACAACATTTATCATACGACGTTATTTTACTGTCATCATCTCCATAGTTACAACCTTTAACATACGACCTTTTTATTGTCATCATCTCCACAGCCTTTATCAAACAACGTTTTTTTTATTGTCTTTAGCTCCATAGTTACAGCCTTAATTATACAGCGTTTAAAATGTAATCAACTCAATAGTTACGGCATTAATCATTCGGCGTTTATATTGGCCTTATTTCAATAGTTACAACCTTTTTTATACATTGTTTTATATTGTCATCAGCTTCATAGTGCAGCGTTTATCATACGACGTAATTTATATTGCCCTAACCACTATGGTGATAGCTTTTATCATACGACATTTTTATTATTATCATCTCCATAGTTACAATCTTTATCATACAACGTTATTTTTATTGTCATCATCTCTATTGTTACAACCTTTATCATACGATTTATTTTTATGGTCATCATCTCCATAGTTACAACCTTTATCATACGTTGTTATGTTTTGTTGTCATCCTCATAGTTAAAAGCTTCATGATACGGCGTTAATTTTATTGGCATCATCTCCCTAGTTACAACCTTTTACTCATTGCTTTTTTTTATTGTCATTAGATCCTGAGTAGAGCCTTTATATTACGACGTTATTTTTATTGCCATCATCCCTATTGTTACAACTTTTATCATACAACGTTATATTTATTGTCATCATTTCTATAGGTACAACCTTTATCTTACGACGTTCTTTTAATTGTCATCAGCTCCATAGTTACAACCTTTATCATACGACGTTATTTTAGTGTCATCATCTCCATAGTTACAACTTTTATCATACTACGTTATTTTTATTGTCATCATCTCTATTGTTACATCCTTAATATTACGACGTAATTTTTATTGTCATTAGCTCCATAGTTACAACCTTTATCATACGATGTTATTTTTGTTGTCGTTAGCTCCATAGTTACAATCAACCTTTATCATACGACTTTTTTTATTGTCATCATCTCTTTAATTACAACCTTAATCATACAACGTTATGTTTATTGTAATAAGCTCCATAGTTACAACCTTTATCATACGACCTATTCTTATTGTCATAAGCTCCATTGTTACAACCTTTATCATTCGACGTTATTTTGATTGTCATTAGCTCTAAAGTTTTAACCATTATCTTACGACGTTCTTTTTATTGTCATTTGCTCTCTAATTACAACCTGTATCATACGACTTATTTTTAGTGCCATCATCTCTATAGTCGCAACTTTAATCATACTACGTTTTTTTATTGTTATCATCTCCATAGCTACAACCTTTATTATACGACTTATTCTAATTTTCATTATCTCCATTGTTACTACCTTTATCTTACAACGTTTTTTTATTGTCAGTAGCTCCATAGTTACAACCTTTATCATACAACGTTATTTTTAATGTCATTATCTCCAAAGTTACAACCTTTATCATACGACTTTTTGTGATTGTCATTAGCTCCATAGTTTTAACCATTATCTTACGACGTTCTTTTTATTGTCATTAGCTCTATAATTACAACCTGTATCATACGACTTATTTTTAGTGTCATCATCTCCATAGTTACAACCTTTATGATACTACGTTTTTTATTGTTATCATCTCCATAGTTACAACCTTTATCATACGACTTATTCTAATTGTCATCATCTCCATTGTTACTACCTTTATCTTACAACGTATTTTGTATTGTCATTAGCTCGATAGTTACAACCTTTATCATACGACGTTAATTGTATTGTCATCATCTCCATAGTTACAACCTTTATCATCGTACGTTTTTTTATTGTCATCATCTGCATTGTTACAACCTTTATTATACAACGTTATTTTTATTGTCAATAGCTTCATAGTTACAACATTTATCGTACGACGGTATTTTATTATCATCATCTCCATTGTTACAACCTTTATTTTACGACGTTATTTTAATTGTTAGATATCCATTGTTACAACATTTTTTACGACGTTATTTTTATTTTCATCAACTTCTTAGTTACAGCCTTTATCAAACAGCGTTTTTTAATTGTTATCATCTCTATAGTAACAACCTTTATCTTACAGCGTTCTTATTGTCATCAGCCCCAAATTTTACAACCTTTATCATACGACGTTATTTACTGTCATCAACTCCACATTAACAGTTTTTGTCATTTAACGTTTTGCTTATTGTCATAAACTTCATAGTTACAGCCTTAATCAGACAGCGTTTTTTATTGTCATTGTCTCCATAGTTATAGTTTTTTATCATGCACCTTTTTTATTTTCATCAACTTCATAGTTACAATCTTTGTCATACGATGTTATTTACATTGTTTACTTCTCTGTTGTTACAGACTTTATGTAACGACGGTATGTTCATTGAGATCGTTTTCATGACTACACCCTTTTTATACTGCGTCATTTTTCAAAGCAATCCTACTCATAAGTAAAGACTTTTTTATACGATGTAACTGTATTTTCATCATTTATTATAGTTATGCCTTTATTATACGACATTATTTTGTATTGTCATCAAATCCATAGTAACAACCATTATGAAAACGACCTTATTTTGCATTCTCATTATCTCCATAGTAACAATATTATGAAAACGACGTTATTTTGCAATGTCATCATCTCCATAGTTATAAACATCATAAAACGACGTTATTTTGCATTGTCATCATTTCCATAATAACAACCATCATAAAAAGACGTTATTTTGCATTTTTATCATCTCCATAGTAACAACCATAATAAAAACGACTTTATTTAGCATTGTCATCATCACCATAGTAACAACCTTCATGAAACCGACGTTATTTTGCAATGTCATCATCTCCATCGTAACAATCATTATAAAAACGACGTTATTATGCATTGTTATCATCTCCATAGGAACAACTATCATGAAAAACACGTTATTTTGCATTGTTATCATCACCATAGTAACAACCATCATGAAAACGACGTTACTTTGCAATATCAATTTCTCCATATTAACAACCATCATAAAAAAAACATTATTTTGCAATATCATCTTCTCCATAGTAACCATAGTTCTCCATGAAAACGACGTTATTTTGCATTGTCATCATCACCTTAGTAACAACCTTCATGAAACCAACGTTATTTTGCAATGTCGACATCTCCATAGTAACAACCATCATAAAAAGACATAATTTTGCATTGTCATAATCACCATAGTAACAATCATCATGAAAACGACGTTATATGCTGTGTCATCATCACCATAGTAACAACCATTATGAAAAAGACGTTAATTTGCATTGCCATCTTCACCATATAACAACCATCATGAACACGACGTTATTTTGCAATATCATCTTCTCCATAGTAACAACCATCATAAAAAAGACATTATTTGGCAATATCATCTTCTCCATAGTAACAACCATGATGAAAACGACATTATTTTGTATTGTCATCATCTCCATAGTAACAACCATAATAAAAACGACGTTATTTTGCATTGTCATCATCTCCATAGTAACAACCATCATGAAAACGACGTTATTTTGCATTGTCATCATCAGCATAGTAACAACCATTATTAAAACGACGTTTTTTTGCATTGCAGCATCACCTTAGAAACAACCATTATGGAAACGACGTTATTTTGAATTGTCATCATCTCCATAGTAACAACCATTATGAAATGACGATATTTTGCATTTGCAGATGTACATCATCTACAATGTAACAAACATTATGAAACGACGTTATTATTTTTGTCATCATCTCATCGTAACGACCCACATGAAAAGACGTAATTTTTAATGTCATCAACTCCAAACTTACAGTTTTTTTTACGACGTTATTTTTAATGTGATTATAGCCATAGTTACAGTCTTTATCATACGACATTATTTATATTGTCATAATCTCCATAGTTACAGCCTTTATCATACGATGTTATTCTATTTTCATCCAGAAACACAACCATCGTGAAACGATGATATTATTGTCATTAGCTCCTTAGATATAACCATCATGAGATTATATTATATTTTATTGTCATCTGATCCTTAGTCCTGTCCTTAGACGTTATTTTAGCTCCATAGTAACCACCATCATGAAACGATGCTATTTTATTGTTATCATCTCCATAGTAACAACCATCATAGAACGACGTTATTGTTTTAACGTCATCAGTTCCATAGTTGAAACAGCCATAAAACGACGTCATTAGCTCCATGGCTCCATAGCATCAACAAGGGGTTTATTGTTGTCAAACACTGTTGTTACAACCATCATTATACGACAAAAGTTTAATTGTTATCAGCTCCATAGTTACAAACATATTGAAAGGAGGTTTTTGTCTAATGTCATCAGCTTCATAGTATCAACCATCATGACATGGCGTTTTTTATTGTCATCAGTTCCATAGTTGGAAAAAACATGAAAACGACGTCATAAGCTCCATAGCATCAACAAGGGTTTTTATTGTTGTTAAACTCTGTTTATGACAACCATCCTAAAACGACAAAAGTTTAATTGTTATCAGCTCCATAGTTACAACCATAGTGGAACGGGGTTATTTTCTATTGCCATCAGCTCAATTGTTACAACCATCATGACATGACGTTTTTTTATTGTCATCAGCTTCATCGATACGACCATCATGAAATGACGTTTTTTATTGTCATCATATCTAAAAATACAGACTACATCGAACGACGTTACTTTAGATGGTCATAAGCTCTACAATTACATAAATCAATAAACGACGTTCTTATTATCATTAGCTCCATAGTTACCACCATCATAAAACGAAGTTATTTTATATTTTGTTCAGTTCCATAGTTACAACTTTCATGAAACAATGTTACTTTGTTGTCATAAGCTCTATAGTTACCACCAAAACGACGTTTTCATATTGTCTTCTGCACTATAGTTACAACTATCACAAATTGACATTTTTTGCAATGTCATTAGCTCCAAGATTACAACCATCATGAAACGACGTTATATTTTATTGTCATCAGCTCCATAGTTACAATCGTCATGAAACGACGTCATATTTTATTTTCATTTTCTCAAAAGTTACAACCATCATGAAACTACGTTGGTTTTTTTTGCTATCAGCTCTAAAATTACAACCATCACAAAACGACATGTTTTATATTGTCATTAGCTCCAAGGTAACAACCATCATGAAACGACGTTTAATTTCATTGTTATCAGTTCCATAGTTACAAGCACCATAAAACGACGTTATATTTTATTGTCATTAGCTCCATAGTTACAACCGTCATGAAACGACGTCATGTTTTATTGTTATTTTCTCAAAAGTTAGAACCATCATAAAACTACGTTTTTATTGACGTCAGCACTATAGCTACAACCATCATAAAAAGAGGATTCTTTTATTGTCATCAGTTCTATTGTTAGACCGATCATTAAACGACGCTTTATTTTATTGTCATTAGCTCCATAGTTCCAACCATCAAATTTTGACATTATGTTATCGCATTATCTCCATAATAACTGCCTTCATTAATCTACGTTTTCTTTTCCATTGTGATGGGCTTCGAAGATACAAACTACACAAAACGACATTTTTTGTCAACGTCGCAGAAGTTATGACCTACATTAAACGACGTCTCTTATTTTCATACTCTCAATAGTTACAGCCTAAATAAACGACCTTTTAATATTGTCATCGTCTCAATACATCCAACCATCATTAAACAACGTTTTTTAGCCGCCAGGCTTGCTCAGTTGGTTGCACGTAAGTCTACTGATCGAGGGGTCTTGGGTTCGATTCCCGGGAGGGCATACTTTCGATGAGCTTGGTCATGAAATTATTTCTACGGCCATTCTTCCTTCTACCAATGATTTGTAATTATGTAGGGCAGTTGTCAGTCACTGACGAAAGTATGCGCTTAGTAGTTGGTTAATAGCTGAATCCAGAGATTTAGCCTTTCCAGGAGGCATGAGTAGGTTGACTGACCGCCGTTATATGACCTATACAAAGAGTTGCTACGGCGTGTAACCCAACAAACAAACAAACAAAATTAAAAAAAAACGGTTTTTAATTGTCATCCTTTCAATAGTTACAACCTACATTAAACGACGTTTTTATTGTCATCCTTTCAATAGTTACAGACTACATTAAACGACGTTTTTATTGTCATCATCTCCATAGTTACAGCCTACATATAACGACGTTTTTTTATTGTCAACGTCTCAAAAGTTACAGACTACATTAAACGACGGTTTTTTTCATCGTCTTAATAGTTACTATCTACATTAAATGACGTTTTTTTTCTATTTCCCGCAGTAACAACCTACAATGAACGACGTTCTATTTGTCTCCGTAGTAACAAGCTTTACTAAACAAGTTGTCTTTATAGTCATCGTCACTGTAGTTACAACCTACCTTAATCGACGATATTTCTTTTGTCATCGTCTCGATAGTTACAACTTTCATGAAACGACGTTATTTTTGTCATCGACTCCATAGTTACGACCTTTATAAAACGACGTTTTGTTTATTGCAATTGTCTCCATTGTTACAAAAATATTGAACGACGTTTTATTTGTATTTCATCTCATCCTTAGTAACAATTATAAATTAACTACGTTATTTAATTTGTTATTATCTCCATAGTTACAACTTACGGTGTGAAACATTTTTTTATTGCCATTATCTATAATGTTACAACATTCATTGGACGTAATTGAGATATTTTTTCATTATGTGTGTAGTTAAAGCGTTTATTAAAAGCCGTCATTTTGTTGTCATCATTTTAAAGAGAAATTTTTCATGTAATGGGGCTTGTTTTTTAATATTTTGGTAGCCATTATTTCAATGTTTACAGCCTTCACCAAGGAACTGAGCGTTATTTTCAATATATTCATAGGTACTGGCTTCTTAACGGACATAATTTTTACTGTCATCATCTCTATGGTTACAGCCTTCATTACAAACGTTATGTGTATTGTTATCATCTCTATGGTTACAGCCTTCATCTAAAGCCTAAAGACGTTATTTGTATTGACATCCTATCATAGTTAAAGCTTTTATCACAGACGTTATTTGTATTGTCATCAACTCTATTGTTACAGCCTTCATCACAGACATTATTTGTATTGTCATCATCTCTTTAGTTACAGCTTTCATCACAGACTTTTTTACATCATCTCTATAGTTATAGGCCTAGCCTTTATTACAGACGTTATTTGTATTGTCATCATCTCTATAGTTACAGCTTTCATCACATACCTTTTTTTTATTATCATCATCTCTATAGTTATAGGCCTAGCCTTTATTACAGACGTTATTTGTATCGTCATCATCTCTATAGTCACAGCCTTCATCACAGATATTACAAGTACTTGTATTGTCATCATATCTATTGTTATAACCTGCCCATTGCGTAAAATGGTTCGTTTACAAAGTATTTATGGCTTTTTTTTAATTTTATACAAAAGCAACAGTTTGAATGCACCAAAAAGTAATATGTCATTATGAATGTCCTAGAAGTACATTATAGTTACATTGAAAACTCGATCGTCTGTATCTGAATGCAACTAGCGTATTTTTAAACATTTATATAATATGTTAAATCAACTCACTTATTTTCTGAAAGGAGTTAAAACTCCCTTAAGGATTTCATCAGATAACTGTCTCATTGAAGTGTTATATCAATCTTTATAAAAGTACATGTTTTAATGTAACACTTAGATAAAATAGATGTCTATCTCAAAAATATAATCCCTCAAGACTAAATAATTGATATATCGCCTGATTCCATGGGTATATGTAAATGGTCTGTTGCTATAAATACTTTTACACGATTTGCCTACTAAGCTCACTATTGTACTTGAAATAAAAACCTGCCATATTTGACAATATCTATTAGTTGAAGATTGATACCCATTGAAAGGGCGTTTTGTTTCTACCACCAACATGAGGACTAGGGATGAGACGATATTGCGATATATCGATACAATATTGATACGTCGGTCTATGATACGTATATATTGTGATACGACCCTGACATTTGTAATCAGAGGAAGCCACTGTATTTTCAGTAGTCGACTAGGTTCAATTCGTTAAAAAATTATGATCTCTGCGGCTGTTTGTAAAACGGGCCAGGTACAACTCAACACGTGGATAAATCAACCCGAGGACGTATCAACCCTAAGTTTGGACAACTAAACCCCTGGACAGCCCGTGAACATAGATAAAAATGTGAATGTTTGTATTTTTACTATAACTATCCGTATTGTATCGTAAAGTACCATATCTTCTCCTTTTGTATCGATACAGTTCATATCGTGTGTTGACCGTATCTTCTCATTATTAATGAGGGCGATAGAAAAATGTTTGTAAAGCGTAAAGCGACGACGATAAACCAGGTTTTTTTAGGTATTTCTGTAATTTCTTGATGTGAGTTTCAAATGAAATGTACACTATGATATATAGTGGTTTAAATTGTGTATATGGACTTGTGGCGCATTACTGGACATTTTGAAATAAAATACAGTGTATTACTTGAATTATCATACTTCATATACAAGTATAATGTCATGAGCAACAAACATACTGTACTAACTAGAAAGTTCATTATAATTAACCGAAAAGTACATTGTTATTAATATGGTGGTACTTCGATTCATTATATTTGAGTGCAAAAACTAGCTTGTTGTAAACATATATGGCATTTATGAATACTAAAAATCCATTTACCTACATTGATTAGAGTTCAGTTTGGGTATTTGTGATTGACACGTACGCATAATGTTTTGTACAAAACAAGTTTTAAAAAAAAGTGTCATGTCTCAACTATATTTGGTGTTTTATCTAACATTTAGTCCCTCTTGATCAGGTTAATGATATGTGTGTTAGACCGTATAAATCACAAAACGTATATATCACACGTGTGATATGTACGGTCGAATATGTCACATGTACGTGTGATATATTCGGTCGAATATGTCACACCCTTTAGCCGAATATGGAACATATAATGTGACATATTCGGTTGGAATCAGTTTTTCCACGATTATCATAATGTGTCCAAAAATGAAATAGCAACGTACGTATGTCACATATGTATTAATAGAAGTCAAATTATACAAAAAATTAACTCGGCGCGATATGACCTTTTTGTATTGGTGCGCCGTAAAACCCAAACAAACAAACAAAAAATTAAAGAACATTATTTAAAGAACACGAATTTTAATATCACCATAACCATCGCGACAACACTATGTGACAACAGTATCGCGTAGTTATGTTCAATTTTGTAACACGATACTGTTGTCGCTATGTTCCATGTTGAACGATAATACAATAAGACAACGCGATAACTCGACGCAATATGACAATCTGTAGTAACGTAATTACGCTCGTCCTAAATAAGGCATAGGTAGTGTTTTGCCTAAATTAATCTTCAAGGTAACATATTAAAGAGTAGTTGGATGATTTTCAACTACTGACACCTACTATACCTATAGATGCAGTTGGATTTACTTGTATATGGTTTCTTGCCAATGTGATATCAGCGATAACTTGCAAAGGGACAATCAGACATCTTTGGGGATTTTGCGACCAGTGTGGGCCCAAACCAGCGTACACATATGCATAGCCCAATCAGAGTCAACACTGTTTAGTGATAAATCACAGAAGAAAGTCAGCTTGTTTGTTTCTTTGGGTTTTACGGCGCACCAACACAAAAAGGTCATATCGCGCCGAACAAAGTCAGCTTGACGGTCAAGTATTGTTGAGTCTACCAAACTGCTTAGTACTTTGTTATTAAAAAAATAAACCTTAAAACACTTAAAACTAGAAAATTTAAGAACATCTATATGCCTGAATTCTTCCCAGTTTTCTTTGCACTAAAAACACAACGAGGCTTGTTGCATTCGCCACAGCATATGACATCTCTTAGTTTCTCCACCTGAAAATACATAGCTTCTTTACAAGAGCTGTTCTACATGGAATTTCATGTATTCACACATTTCTAACTATTGTAAATGTAAGCCAAATAAATGCCTAAATTTACCTATTTTGACCTGCTGGACTTTTCAAATTTTATATCAATTTTTAACAGAAGGGGTATCTGCTAAAATGTTGTATTTTGATTCCATTTGTTACAGATAATCAAATATGCCTTCAGTGGACAGTGATTTCTGATCTTACCTTCTTTGCTTGACAATGTTTACTTTTTTATAGATTATTTCTGTCCACAAGACAAGTTCAGCCATACATGGAGGGACATTTGATTACATAATCATGATTCTTGAATGACAGACGGACCTTGCTTAATCAATATCCCTCCATCTTCGGCGGGGAATTAAGTGGAAATTTTTCAGTTGTACATCAGTTTTCAACCGTTTGAAATTTCAAATTAACAGACTAAAAGCAAAAATTTAGTCATTGCCTAAACGAACGTGTATTTATTTGTTTACTTCATCAGCGTTTTTCCAAAATGGCATCTAAATATGTCCGAGGTTATTCGTAGCGAATGGCCGAGGAATTCCGAATGGATAGTACCTGTGATTCCTTCATCTTTTTGAAGTCTTTACTTTTAACTGAAGACAAACCCTGGTCATTGTCCACTAAACCGACTCTCTGAAATATTTCGAACATTTCTGTAATGTCTGATTCACTTGCAGCAAGGTGACTGGAGACCTTTTCCCCCTTAAGAGACAGTTTTCCAAAGCGCTGGCTCACACTTCTGATAACTGGGTCAATGCTCTTCTCAAAAGCTTCTTTTAAGCCTGGATAGATGTTGGCTGCATTTCTTAATGCATTCAGGGACGATTTATTTCTAATTACTTTCTCAAACCTTTCTTCCATCTCTTTCCTGTCTAGGGCGACATGCTGCAGGGCTAAATTAAGAATCGACATGCATCTTTCAGCCGGATTGGTCCAGCTGTGTGATGGTGCAGAGCGAATTGCGACAAGCATGTCTAAATCTAACTGCATAAAGATAAGCACTAAGGAAGCTTTAACTGATTCATAGGTCAGTCTATGATCTGGACCATCATCTGTAGTTAAACAGAGCATTGGCTTTGTCAAGTCAACATCATTTTCAGAGTAATTGTGTCTTAGAATTGATACAAGTTCAGTTGCATGTCTTTGAGGACTTGAAGGGCTAAACACTTTATCTTTTGTAGTCACAAACATTCGTCCATTAAAAAAACTGTCCTTTGCATTATCTGGGACCTCACTGACGAGAACTACTGACGGTACTAAGCCAGCAAAATGGACGTCATGATCGGTGCAAGTTAGATTTGATCCCTCCGCGGGAGCAAGTACCTTGTTATGACCTCTCACCCCCGTGGAAATAGGAATCCCTGGTTCGCCAACTGGAACAATTGCTTTGTCGTCCATAAACACTATCTGACAATGATCACGATGTGTTACTGTAAATTCCTTCAGATACTGAAAATATTTGGCAGCGTAATGGGCATCAGTGTGGTAAACTCTTCCTTGTCGTGTCTGCACACGGCATTTCACATTAAACTTTCCTGTGTATCTTAAAGCTGTAGTATGAAACGCGTTTGACGGAGAAAACTGAAGTCTTATTGTTTCACTACTAGGTACAGGCGTATTATCCTCTCTCGGATTTCCTCTTTCAATGTTTCTATGGAAACAACAAATGGCATAAAAAGATCATTTGCCTCCTTTCATGAACTTGAAGAAGTTGTTGGTCGAAATATTTCCCCATTTCTGTAAATAATTCATCGTAATGGGTTTCCGACCCATTGGTAGCTCTTAAGTCCAATAATAACTCTGGGTCATCTGATGTGATTAATTGCTGTGTAACTCTCATATCTATAATATTTTGATCAGACGTTTCAGCTGTTTCTTCAAAACCAGTTAGATCAAAGAACATGTGTTTTAAAATAGACTTTGGACTTTTAACAAAATTGATGTATTTGTCGATGAACTCCTTTCTCATAAATCGAGATGAGTATTTAGGCAGATCTCCTGAAATTACCCTCATTACCTCAACATTCTTTTGAGTTCTGTCACTGGTGTCCCCCTCAGGAACTGACCATATTAAGTTAATTGTTCCTACATCGCCCCCCAAAAAGCTACCCTGTAGAGCATCACTGGTTTTGATAGTTTCAAATGTTTAATGAAAGATCTCTTACTGTATCTTTCACCACTGCAATATTCCTCAAGCGAAATGTATTCAAAATCATTGCTTTCTTGAACTTTTTGATCCAGAGAAACATACTTCTTTTCTACTTTACCATTGGGAAGATAAATGCAAGATGTATCACCTTCATTAACTTCTTCTCTTCTGTGAAAATTGTTTTTGTGATTCTCATTTTCTTTATTCATTCTTTTTTGGTACTTTGTTAAAACATTTATAAGGCTTTCAATGTTGTTTGCTAATGCTGCATTTCTAGGTACACTCATAGAAGGTAAGGACACCACACTCAATAGATCTTCTGTTTCTTGCGGGGTCTTACTGTACATTGGACATTATGCTAGTCGAAAGCTTAACATTTAAAACATTCGTGATGATGACAATGTTTCTCTGACGTTTATGAGGACAATCTGCTGCCGAGAAACAAAATGGCAACAATGTTTAGTATTGGCTCATTGTATGATACATACGTGTGATATATTTATCTCTAATTTGCACAAACGTATATGTCACATGAGGCAGATGTGAATTATTCGGCCGGATATGTCACACACGTGTGACATATTCGTTTTGTGACATATACGGTCTAACATACGTGATCAGATTAAATCATAAATCGCAAAATATTTCTAAGGCCGTTACTGAAATCAGATTTGATTTGCCACGCAGTGTTAACTATAACTGAAAGTTATGGGGAAAAAACTTCAGCAACAGTTTTACGAAGCATCACATCTGTTCCAGTTTGAAAGTATGTACATGTCAACTTTCTCTATTATCTCTTTATATTTCTCCCCATCACTGATGCGCAGCGCATACGAAAATGACCACCAAACGTGGGAGGTAGGTATCTCAAATTTCTATTTTTGATGGCTTTCTTTTTTTAAATTGGAACAAATTTACAAATTTTAACATGCAAATGCTTGGAGTATTGTCCAAAGTGACGGATTCTTCTGGTGCTGTGAGACTAGGATTCTAGTCGATGGAAATTGCTGCAAAAACCAAACAAAAAATAGACAGGAGATTCTTATATAAACGTGCAACCACCTCCTAAAGTTCCTGATATTTTTGTGGAGATTTTAAAAGCAAATGTTGGATTACAAGTTCTTCTATCATTTCGCCAGTATATATGTTCAACCTCTTAAATGATATAGAACGTGTTTCATTGTTTGTTTATTGACTGTACATGCCAAAAATGATGGATATACTGGAGAGTATATTATAGTACAAAATATGGTTATTGTGCTTTCTTGTTTATGAATCCGTTTGATTGATGTATTTCCATGTAAGGAATGAGCGTCTTAACGATTTATATCTAACAATGCCTTACAAATCATTATCATGAATTTATCATAGATGACGCATATTAGTACACAGTATGATTTTAAGTTAATAATATTTCATTTGTTTTGTTTGTGTGTCGAGTTGGAAAGAGAATCTTTGGAATCAAACGTGTCTTGAGATAAATCTAAAATGTTTTTATCTTAACAAATAAGTTGCCATTATCTATACGTATAATCCTTATCATTTCCTAAGTTGATGCAGATAGCAGAACAATTTAAAACATCAAACGATACAGTTGTTGAACCAATATATCTACAGGTCTGAGCGATGCAACAACGTGAATATGAAATTGAATACGGTGTTGCATTAACGCATGATTAGGATAATGTATTAATTACGTACTGAGAGTATTTTAGATATCATAAATGTGATATGGTCCAGAGTTATTAGAAAGCTATGAATATATTGTTAATATTTGTCCCAAGAGCACGTCTACCAATATTTCTATTTGATTGTTTTATATCGATGCCATAACAGATAAGTCATGAATATGCTAGAGGGCATGTAAATGTTCCCGTTGTGCCGATATTTCATTTGATATTAATAATGTCGCATCGGAATTATTAGCGACATTTAATCCGCTATTTCGACCTATTTTCAGTCTCACCACGGTTGTCACTCGACCTACTCTATGTCCCTGCAAATACCTGGATTTGTAGACCTAAGATTTTATAATTCAGTGCATATATAGCAAAGTCACGGGCGTGGCCGAGCGGTTACTAAGTTGGACTGGTAATCATTGGATAGCCAGCTCCGCGTTTGTTCAAATCCCATCCAAAACATATCCCGTTGTCCTTGAGCAAGAAACTTTATCCTACTAGCTTAGTACTGGGGGACCAAGAAGCGGACTCAAAAGTGATAAATCTAAGTTTCAATAACTTGTTTCACAATCAAGCTAATATTAATTAGTATAAACTGAACAAAACAATGATATCAGCATATCGCTTCGACAGTGCGTACATAGATAGCAGAACGAATATCCGAAAAAAATATTTCTTGACCAAATTCCGCTACATGTATTTGATTCAACGACTCAGGAGTTCGTAAATATCATGCCTCTTACGACTGATTTTAGTCGTAAATTCTTCTATACTGTTATGTTAAACTGTCGTAAGATTTTTGATAATATGCTACCCAGATTAATTAAACAATCTCATGAGCAGGTTAGTGTTAGGTTACACTTCATCTATTATACATCAGATAATCTTACAGTACTAAAAACCATCACTCCTTGTAATTATGTCAGCATTTCTAATTAGAGTTAATTTGATATTTATTTTAATGCCTTTGTAAATATCAGTGACCATGGTGCCATCAATTGGCTTTATAAACACCAACACAATTAATTGACACTTTAATTATTGTACATATTATATTTGAAAATATCTCCATAATTAAAGGTACTAGTTCAGATAATTATTTGGTTAAGATTTTTCTATAAGTTCAAAATACCATTTAGTGTCTGTAATTGTGTCAAAAAGTAATTTTTAATATTTTAGGACAAACTGACATATAGAGTGCAAGAAATATACAATAAAAGCCACAAAATGCACTAAAATTTTCTTCACCGTGACATACGGGGTAGAGTTTTATTACTTGAAACGCCATCATTTGTAATTGTATGTCAATTTGCACTAAGATTTTTATTATCAAATCACTAATTTCTTGCTTCAAAAATGTTTCCAAACAATTTTGATAGTTTCAGAAAAAGTTGATGTTTAAGTAAAAATCTGTGAATGAGTACCTTTAATATTTATTAATACGAGTATAAATGATCCACACTACTTAGCAAGCTGACCAGGATTTTTAGGTAGAAAGGTTATTAACATCATCAACAATCATTGTTTACAAAGGGTAAACAATATACAGTTTTTGTAGAATGTATATGCAGAGAGATAAGGTCTTGTTAAGTGCTTGTTATAGAAATGCAGGATCAAAAGATTCAAAAGACTATAATATAGTATAGAGTATATATATTTAGATCATTTACGGCAGACTTGTATCAGTAAACAATTAACAATAAACCATATTGAATTTGAAAGGTAACATTGTAAGGAACAAATGACAAATGGGTTTCTAACTTGCACAATGCAACGTGCGAGTAAATTATTGTGCACATTAGTGATTAACACGTGCGGCGCAAACAATGGTTAGTACAATGTAGGGATGTAACGGTTAACCGATATACCGGTTAATATTGCAATACGAGTTCTAACGGGTTTTTACCGGTTCGTTTTTTCTTCAACCGGTTTTTGTAGTTAAGTGTAGTTAAGACCATTTTACATTTGTAATTCAAACATTTGGATAAGAGATCATTTGAAAATACCCATATGCGTGCTGTGCTGATCCAATTAGGACGAGGTACATGCATTAATTAATGCTTTGCATGTCTAAGCGAAAATCCGGTACGTATTGCAATATATTGCAATACGGGTTCTGCATATTGCAATATATTGCAATACGGTTTTTACCGTATTGTTACACCCCTAGTACAATGTATTCATGCATGTTACATCACAACACTTCCTATTCATTGACAGTCGATTCGCTTTATTCTGGTTAAATTTTAACATTTTCATATAAAAAACAAGCACGTCCCCTATATAATCACTATAAAATGTATACTTAACAAAACTTCTAAGTACCCCGATTTCAGTATTGTAGGAAATTCTTTATTTTCAATATTTATGTCCGATCAATGATAGAAATGTGTATAGGACCATACTGACCTTTGCTTTCTTAATTTTAATGTTACTATATTAATGCAAAACTATTTTTGTGCACGCGTTGATATGGGAAGATTTCTTATTGTTTTGATTGAACAGAAAATTAGCAATTAGAAGTCTTATTTTGCAGGTGACGCTCCGTCTGGCTAAAGATTAATGGCAATTTCACGTTCTTGAAGCGACATTCGAGCTATTTCTTGATTTTTCGTTGTGCATATCAACACACTAATGATTTTCACTAAAACTGACCAGATTGGACTTTTGCACGATAAGCACGTGCGCATTTCCGCTTTTCAGCGCATGCAAGACAAAACCAATATTACATCAATTAAGAAGCTTGAAGACCATACAAGCAGACGACAGTATAGTCCTATACACATTTCGATTAACGATCGGACATAAATGTTGAAAAGTAAAAATTTCCCACAACATTGAAATCGGGGTACTTAGAAGTTTCGTTAAGTATGTTATAATTTCTATTCTAGTTACTTTCTGTGCGAGAGTAAGATGTAAGGGGGCGAATACTCGTTAACAGAACAGCAATACTTCTTGCTTTTTTGTTTGATGCTAGGCTATTGCTTGCTTAAGACTTAATGTCGAACACTAATTAGTGTTACCAGTGAATAATTACCGTAAGTATTGAACGTATTGCATACAGATTGTACATCGGATAAACAAATAATATTTTGTTAAAATAGTATTAATTATTTATAAATTATGCAAATATAAACAAAAACCGCTAATGATCGAGCTCCTTGTAGATCGATAACTCACGTATATAATGAAGCTCCTGAGAAGAGGCGAGGACAGTTGGAGTAACAAGAGTCTATTGAATATTAAACTGACAATCGCAATATGGGTGAGAAAATATTGACACACGGCGTACAGCATCATGCATTATAAATTACTGAAATTAAATTTAACTGTTTGAATTCAACGACATAAAATTATTACAGATTAGAAATTGCTGACATTACGTGGAGTTGAACTGGTCATTAAAGAAATAAGGAAAATGTTTATTAAATATGGATTCATGTTATTACTCAATGTAGTGATACTGGAGGAGCATTTAGTGGATGCTAACACAAGTGCTGGGCATAATGTATATAATTCATTGTTTACCAACAGTAGTTACAATAAAGACGTCCGTCCGGTTAAAGATTGGAATACAGTAACAGTTGTGAACTCTAGTGTGTCGGTTATAGCAATAGTAGAATTTGATGAAGTTAAACAAACTATTATTCTTACATCAAAATTAATACTTGAATGGAGGGACGAATACTTAGTGTGGGATCCATCATTATACGGCAATGTGTCACACATACATACACCACAAACAAAAGTTTGGAGACCTTCTATATTTCTTGAAAACTCTGTTGCTAAGCAACAAGAGTTCGGAACTGCGTCTTTGAAAGTTGTTATACAGAATGACGGTCTTGTCACGTGGGAGCCCGTGGAAGTATTCCACGCTACTTGTGCTGCAGATGTTCGGAAATTTCCATTCGATACTCAAAAATGTTCAATGATATTTGAAGCTTTGGGATACACTGGTAATGAAATGCAATTGGTTGCTGTGGTGGATCATCTAGACTTTCACAGCTACGAGGGAACATCTGCGTGGACAGTTACTGAGACACACATGGAAGTGGAAATCGGAGAAAGCGGGAAAACACATTTACTGTGTTCCTTAACAATGCGCAGAAATCCAACATATTTCATTCTCAACATCTTTCTGCCTATCGTTCTCTTGTCGTTTATGAACATTTGTGTATTTATTTTACCAGTGCAATCAGGCGAGAAGGCAAGTTTTGTCATTACAGTGTTTTTATCACTAGCTGTATTTCTGACAATTGTAAGCAGTAATCTACCAGAGAGTTCGGATACAATATCTCTTCTTAACGTCTATGTTTTCATCAGCACTTTACTCAGTGTCATCATTGCTATTCTAACTATTATACAAATTAGAATTTATCACAAGCATGAAAATATACCCGTACCAAGCCTAATGAAAACAATAGTCATTAAATTCACGTCAAAAAAGAAATATACATCTACTGGCAAGAAGAAGCTCACAACCGACGCTGAAGAACAAAATGGTGATATTTTGAAAGGTAACAGTACAACACGAGTTGTTCCATTTGGAACAGTTGATGATACAGAAAAGAACGGTGTAACTAATCATTCAGATGAATCAGAAAATATCTTCGTCACGTGGCCTGATGTAGCAAGAGCATTTGATAATATGTTTTTAGTTATATTTCTAACAGTTAACATTGTAATGACTACTGCTATATTTACAATGGCTCTGAAAAATGAGGAAATGATAGAAGAGGATCATCATTAATGCTCGCTATAAACTTGTATACATTCGTCTATTGTCTCTACATCATTCAAAGTTAAGATAGCAAATTTGTTATTAAAAGTTTTACATGGGGTTTCCCCATGTTAAGTAGTGGACTGCAGCAAATCCTCATTAAAATCCGCCGCGAACGATTACATCACATTTTGAGTAAACATAATGATCCATTTGAGGTCAAACCTTTGCAAAGTTTACTAAAAAAATGTTATTTTTTGTTGTATTTATTTCAACGAGTGACAAACTCAAAGAACATCAACACTGACATTGTTTCAAAAAATTCAACTTAAACATCAACTTTTTCTGAAACTATCGAAATTGTTTGGAAACATTTTTAAGCAGGAAATTAGTTATTTGATAATGACAATTTTTGTGCAAATTGACATACTACTACTAATGATGATGTTTCAAGTATAAAAAATCTACCCCGTATGTCACGGCATAGACACTATAAGTGCATTTTTGTGACTTTTATTGTATATTTCTTGCTGTCTATAGGTC
This sequence comes from Mactra quadrangularis, assembly GCA_025267735.1. Taxonomy (NCBI): domain Eukaryota; kingdom Metazoa; phylum Mollusca; class Bivalvia; order Venerida; family Mactridae; genus Mactra; species Mactra quadrangularis. The sequence goes on along the minus strand of CM046303.1, from coordinate 56,595,602 downwards.
AGTTTGTCCTAAAATATTAAAAATTAACTTTTTAACACAATTACAGACACTAAATGGTATTTTGAAGATATATAAAAATCTTAACCGAATCTGTGAACTAGTACCTTTAACAACCGCTTCTTATTGTACTAGTGACACTTCATTTGATCATTTCATTAATTTTTAATTTTATTGATACAGCGTTATAAAGCCCATTTAGTTGAATTGTGTACATTGTGGCAAACGTTTTGTACGACAAAATGCTTGAACTTGAACTGAGCTAATATTTTTAAACATTTGATTCAAGTTGTAATTTGATAGGAGTGTGCTTATTCCGCCTCAGATATTCAACCCAGTTTTTCATCACTATAAATATTGATAATGAAACTTTTTTGTCAATTATTTACAGGTTTTTTTCATATCATATAGAAAATGTGTTTGTCGTCAATACTAGTAGTTCGTGTATCTTCATTTAATTCTCCAGTGTGGTCTTAGTCATTGACACTCTATTGATGTTTTTCATTCATAATTCTGAATACTACTTGTTTGTGCTAGATTATCTCATATCGTATTTTAATTATTTGCCTCAGTGATATGGTGTGTTTTAGATTAAAAATCAATGGTATTTGATATATTTTCATTAACAACCGGTTTTATGGTGTAATAGATTCCCATTAGTTTTGAGTCACCAGCTCTTATATATGTATTTAGTGTTTTAAAGCTGGTAGCATTTACGTATGCATGGAGCAAGGTTTTTAATACCAATGAAATTATATATATCCCGATAAAGCTGGCTTCATTGATAATGACTAGGATTGATTAAAGATCAAAACAGCGCGGTGGATGTGTACGTCTATGTGTTCTCAGAGCATTACATTCGATTTTCTGTCATTTTATTGTTTGTAGATATTTGAGAAAACGCCTAATCATCGTTCCTGGGATACACCAATGCTAGACTGGCTACCACTTCAAATACTGGAGCAATGTAATCATAATTCTGGGCTATTTCAGTCAATCAATTATATATTTGACTATGAACTCACATTTTTACAACTGTCAGGAACATTTCTCACATTGTATATAAGAATAATATTGTTCTGACTATATCTCACCCAACATTTTAGTTTCTAGATTGTCAACAATAACAACCTTGGTCCCTTTCGACCCATCAAGTAAGTATACATGTAGATCCATACATGTTATTTTCCATGGATAGTCTATCTTACCTCTCCAGTTGAGTTGTTTCGTTTGAAAAAGTGCGAAAGAGAAGAATTTCTTTTCTGAATGGTAATTCGTAGCTTTTGATTGTCATTGCAGTTACATTGCATTAGGTGTAACTGAGATATTAATGCACATAGTGCATATGACAAGGTTTTCACATGTCTAACAAATATCACTTCACAATCGCACGTATACACAAGTTACTTGCATGTTTCGGGTTATTTATTTGCTGTTTACCAAATAGCGCGCAACTAGAAGTTTGTTTTACTTTTTAGCTTCCATTGATCTAAACATCAAAAGCTTGTCAGTTACATTGGATGGCCATATTATGAAACGGAGATCCTTTTCACGAACACGAATTGCTTACGCAGAATGCACAGGCGTGGAATTTTCCGCTTGTTCGAGTTTTGCAGAAAGCGAACACACAGACTCGTAACGGCGGCATATCATAAATAATATAATGAACGTGTTTTGTCCTTCTGTGTGTTTTATCATGTCTGTGAAATCAGCTTTTGACTAATTTTCAAGACAAACTATTAATTGTCTGACTTATGATCCATTACATATCATTAATTGAAGGTTAATACACGCCATGGGGGACTGGCGGCATTTATTGGCCCGCTTGAATTAATTAGGCCTTGGTAGCTTCTATATAAATGTTACACAAGTGTATAAATATGAGATAACACTAGAGTAGTCATTGATTGGGCTCGAAGCGTATCCACGATATCGATATATAGAGAAATTATTAACAACGGCACATCGATGTATAGATCGATACATTCACTTCAGTGCCAATACTAAATGTATATTTGTCATGAATGTTATACCTTGGTATCCTGCAATAAAATAGTAATAGTTGGTAAAAACGATTTGTATTGATTATAAATAAACAAAACGCTCTATCACAAATTGTTTATTTTCTGTGTTTCTTCCCAGTGTTTTATGGTACAAATTTCGCATATTTTGACACTATATTTTCTTTACCTATAAAGGTTTTATTATCGATATTTCAAAATACATATCAATTATTGATCGGAAAAATATTGACGATATTTCGATATCGTTGGAATCGATAACAGCTCTAGATAGTACCATATATGTAGCAAAACGTTTCTTTTATCTTGCTTTTCCTGACAAATGGTGTGACAATCATGTACATCATCGTACGATCATCGTACGATCTGATCACGTTTGTAAAAACTAAAAGGTCAAGTATACTTAATTAATTATATGAATCGCATGTTGAGAACATTATGTTCAACACTCAAATGATCTATTCAAATAAAAAAAATATAATTAATATTAATTGATTAAAATGCTATTCTGAAGATTGAACGCCCTGTTCTTACTGTTTGTGTTTTTTTTTCATTTATAGCACACCTCATAATTTTAACACTAATATTATGCGTGTTTGTTTGTAAAGAAATACGTTTTTGCTTAGAATCAGATGATTTTCCAAGTACCAATGTTCTTGTATACATTCACTTGTGATTAACCTAGTTTTAACTTCACCTTTGTGCGTGTCAGAATATCACCCGATCAGCTGAGGTTTTCAAGTTTGAATAACAACCTATTGAATTTTAGGTACTTGCATAATAAAAAAATACACAAGTTTTTTTATTACTCCGCACCGACTAATCATTATATATTCTTCATTTCCTTCTTCCCTTTCTCTTTGACCAATCTGAACTCCTCTACGTTCTTTCGTGTTATAAGATCATGTTCGGGTTCAGGCGTAAGACTAAAACAAAATAGTTCAAGGTCGTTGTTAGGACATAACACATGGCGATTCACAGATCCGAAAAAAATCTGTTTTTTCATATGCAAAAGATTTCGAAAACTTTGTGGACGAATCGAAACGTAAATAAAAGATTCGTCCCCAGATATTTCGTTACCAACTATAAAGTTTTGAGACGAATGAAAATGTTAACCAATTGTCCCAAAATTTTTCGAAACCAACGTTTTCTGAGAACGAAAAGTTTGGAAACGAATCAAAATGTGACCAAAGATTCGTACAAATATTTTCGTAACCGGAAAATAATTGGGTTCAAAATTGCTCAGGATGAATCCAATTGTAAACAAAGATTCGTCCCCAAATAATTTCATTACCAGAATAAAATTGGGTTAGAATTTGAAAGAGACGAAACAAATTCTTAACAATTATTCGTCCTACATATTTCCGTAACAGGAAAATTTTCTGCTTAGAAATTGCCCGGGACGATTCAAATGTAAACAATTATTCTTCCCCAAATATTTTTGTAACCGGAAATTCTTTTGGTTTGTAATTTTTCCAGAAGTATCAAAATGTAAACAAAGGTTCGTCACTGAATATTTTCGTAACCAGAATAAAGTTGGGTTCGAAACTGCTCGGGGACGAATCAAGATGTAAAGAAAGTTCGTCCCTGAATATTTCCGTTACCGGAATAAAGTTGGGTTCGAAACTGCTCGAGAACGAATCAAAATGTAAACAAAATTTCGTCCCCAAATATTTTCGTACCCCTAAAAAACTTGAACTCGAAACAGTTCGGGACAAACCAAAACGTAAACACAGATTCGTCCCCAAATATTTTCGTACCCCTAAAAAACTTGAACTCGAAACAGTTCGGGACGAACCAAAACGTAAACATAGATTCGTCATCAAATATTTTCGTACCAAAAAAGCTTGGGGTTAATACAGTTCGCGGACGACCCAAAATGTAAACAAAGATTCGTCCTCAAATATTTTCGTGACCCCTTAAAACTTAGGGTCGAAACATTTCGGGGACGAATCAAAATGTAAACATAGATTCGGCCCCAAATATTTTCGAATATTACCCCCAATTAAAAACACCCTAGCACCATATATATTTGACGATAAGAAAGCTTAAGTCATATGACAAAATTCATGCGTTCTTTTATTTAGTAATCACCTAATTGCATAGTCACGTACTTGGAAAGGGTACTGTACATGTATTTCTAAGATTAGAGTAATAAGGGTAATTGGGGCCTTCCATGACATCGCTGTCACTTTACTTAATGAATGTAAAGTCACATTTCATTGTGTGACAACATTACAATTACATTGAAATACTGAACAGTCGACTTCATGTGCATGTAAATTGTTTTATTAAATTAATGAATATGTTTACATACTGGCCTAGATCTAAATTCCGTACATATACAATTATAAATGATCTGCAACGAATAGTATACAAACAAAACAAAAACAAAGCACAGAAAAAAATCATTCAAATCGGTCCTTACATTTTTCTATAAAAAAATGAAAATATAAGGACAATCTTGAATGTTTTTTCTGTTTATCTAAATTATAAATTTCATATATCTGCGTAGTTCATATTTGTTGACTGACTTGACTAATAAGGTCACTTTGAGGCCAACAAATAGCGATTGGGGTATATTTACAAGGGATTTTTGCATTTAAATGTGCATACTCATAATATAAAATACTTTCGCTGATTGTTATGCATTCTTTAAACTCAGATATAATTTTGATATGGTAATTTGGGAGATACGGGAACATATTGCTGATATAGTCCATAATGTAAGTGAATAAAAAATGTTTACCAGTTCGCAGTTTGATTTTGAAAGCTTCATTATAGATTTAGAACCGGAAAGTGGCTACCAAGATCGTAAGGTTTGCATTAGCAGCAAATTCATGCCATCGATATAAAAATTAAAGTTAAAATTAGTCAAAAGTTTCAAATTTGCAAAACATTATAACTGTGAAAAAAAACTGGGAACATTTTCACCAACTTCACGGACAATAATACTGAAGACTAGAGGCTGAACCATGTATATCAAGTTAGTAGCTAAAACAACAATGTCCATCATTTCACTTTGAATTCAAAGTCAAAAACATTCTAGAAATGCATTGTGGTTTTTGCACTATTGTTAATCATTTGAAGGATTTGTTCAACCAAACTGCCCGCAACGGTTATTTCCCTTTATTAAATCAAGTAGCAAAGGGTGACGTAAGCACTGTGAGGAGTTAGTTGTTCAACATCAACAAGTTAGGGCACGACTTTCGTTCCACCGGACATGGTACAATGGTCAACACTTTCTTGTCAAAATTAAAATGTTCAAAGATTTGCTATGTTCTGGTTAACGATCTTGTTCAATGAGATAGTTGAATAAATCCAAACATAATTGATTCAGTCATATATTGGTACAGATGGTTCTGCATACAACGTTGCTTGATCACTAGGATTGTCTTTTCATAAACCTCCGACATGTGACACCATTATACGTCATCGACTGTAAAAATAACATTACATAAATAGAAAGATGTAAGCAAGCATATTAGGAACAGCAGCAGTCAAAAACACAGACCTACCGCACAACATAAGGGCAAAGAGTGAGATATTTTTAGATTTTGTTTTGTAAACAAACAAATAACGAAGACAATGACCTATAAGTAGGTTTTGTCTTGGAATGAAAAGTGGCAGGTCCTGGGGTCCATTAGCCTCACACTGTATAGGAGTAGTGGATCAGTGGTAGGACGCGCGCTTAGGGATCGAGAGGTCTTGGGTTCGATCCCTACTTGGGGCAGTGCTAATTTCGTTGAGCAAGAAATTTACCTACAATTGTTCCACTCCACCCAGGTGAAAATTAATACAGTGAGGGATCGCCTGCCTGAGGGTGATTTCAATGTTCAGGAGTTTTCGTACAATATTGTAAAGTCGGCTGAACATGAATATGAAAGCAGAGTTTAAACCGCACTTTTAACTTTAACATTAACACTTGATATAATATAATATACATTGTATTATGAACAACCCAAACACCATTGGGTCGACTAAAATGTTAGTGTTTAAAGAATTCCCTCACTACAAAGTTATGTTTATGACAGCAGAAAACCCCTGAGAAATCTGGTATCAAAGTAAATATTGTATTTCTTAAGTTTTTATCATCATTATATTAGCTACTATTTTTACATTATTTTCATATCAAAGGGAGATAAACACTCAGTTTCACTAATAGTATTCATTAATAACTTCCAAAAGAAAGTTGTTATGAAAATCTAACCCATGTAAAAGGATTAACATGATGCAATGAATTAAAAATATTATGTTTTTGTAATCATTTACAGTAAAGTTCCGCTATTAACACCACTTTTGTTATTTCAAAATCATGCGATTTTTTGACAATTATCAAGTCCCAAATGCTTAATTTGTGAACAAAAGGGTCTCTATAAAAAGACCGTTTCGCTATCAAGACCATTGATTTTGCTAGTCTTAATAGCGGAACTTTACTGTATTATGGTTTCTTTCTCTCTCTATATATATATTAATGCATTCCGAGAATTCTACCTTAACAGGTTGCCAGAACTTAGAATTCTGTTTAGTGTAAAGCTGTATGTTAAAACTGCAGAATGATTGAAAGATGGTGGACCCGTCAAATGACGAAAGGAAAGCTGCTTGTTCCCTATTTCAAGTTCATATTAAATAGCAATTGCATTTAATACACATTTGATCGTAGGAATGAAAACTCAGGATACAATTACTTATAAATAATGATTATATGGTCTTATATATGGTTTTACATTACATAAAATTATTTGCATATTTATAAAACGTTTACTATTAGATTTAGTCCCACAAACTAAGTGTTCTTAATAGACCGCGTGGTTAATGTTTGTGGATAAATGTATTGTTATTTATAGGTAATTCAGAACACAGTCGATTATAATACTGTACCTGAACTAGTTTATCTTTTTCTCTTTTCCGTCGTATGATTTGAGTTAAACCACTGTCTATTCTTCTAACACGTACAGTTAATATTTTATTTTCCCAAGACGCTAGAGCCTGAAATGTATAAAATTTAGAGGTTAATACACGACCGAGAAGGGCCCTATGGCAATTATTGGTCCACTTGAATGAATAATGAGCGGAGAGCGTCTACCACATGACTTGCAATAATCAAAGCACTGTAGGGCTGGAGGAACGATGACCTGAACTGAATTATCGTTTTGTTTTATTCCATTCAAAAGTTAGACAAAATGGGAATATTATTTAATCACTTCTTGAATTTGGTTCTATTGGTTTAATAATTATAGTTTGTCATAATTTCAAAGCACGTGCAGTCGGAATGCTCCAAGCTGGCACGTCCATAAGACAGGTAAATTACAAGCTTTACTTTCATTCTTCTTATTTTAAGTTGTTTTAAGTAGAATAACGTTTATATTCTGTTGATCAAATATCAAAGTGCATGTACAATGTGACGAAACATGAAGCACGTGACGTCATGTTTCGACAGGGGTCATTTACACCACAAGTGCTTTCATAGAAACAGTGGCGAAGCAAGACCTTTTTAATGTGCACGCATCTAATCCTTGCTTGGGGTCAAGGGCATGCCCCTCCCCCGAATTTGTTTTTCTGCAGATCATTTCAGGAGCATTTTGGCAACTATTCTAAAAGGATATGTTGTAATTCATTCCGGGCACAAATATAGAAAGACAACATTCGTACCAATTATCATTCATTTCCAACCAGCGTTTAAAGAATTATATAGACTGGAGTCAAAGACAAACAACGAATTTAAACCGCAAATTTGACTCCCAAAAGCATTGCAAGTCCCACTGAAACGTAACTTGACTTAAGGTGAGTAAAATAACGATCGAGCAGTTTTACCCCTACCCTCCTCAGGCCTAAGTTTTTATTGCATTTTTTGGCGTTTGTATTTTTACGATTTTCTGGACCAATGTGTACGCAGCTGCGTACTCTGCGTACTGGTAGCTACGCGCCTGTAGAAATGTTTTATTATGAAATTTGCTGAAGATTGTCAATGCTATAATATTCCCTAGTTTGCAGTAAATCCAATCGTGTTTTCTGATTTTAGAAGAAATCAACTTTTACTGTTTGAGTTAACTCCGATGTGTTTCTCCGAATTACTAGTACACTTCAACTAATACTCACCGAATACCGACTTCAAATGGATAAAAACAACACAAATCAATATCTTAAGATAAAATTGGCGTATAACGTTAGCCGAATGATGTCACATTAAAATAAAAAATAAGATTTATCATTATGCTGTGTCGTAATAACGAGATAACTACCTCGTAATTACGAGATAATAAACTCGTAATAACTTGATTGAGTTTGGTTGTTGCTGCCGATGTCTTCTGATGTTGATGTTGTTATTTTGAGCTGTTTGAGCTTTTGCAAACGAATTAATTATATCGTAATAACGAGATAATTATCTCGTTATTACGAGTTAATTATATCGTTATTATGAGTTAATTATCTCGTAATTACGAGTTAGTTATCTCGTTATTACGAGTTAATTATCTCGTTTTTACGAGTTAGTAACCTCTTATTTACGAGTTAATTATCTCGTTTTTACGAGTTAGTTATCTCCTTATTACGACATAGTATAATTTTATTTTTTATTTTTATGTGACACCATTCGGTAGGGGTGTAACAATACGGTAAAAACCGTATTGCAATATATTGCAATATGCAGATCTCTTATCCAAACGTTTGAATTACAAATGTAAAATGGTCTATATGTTAGAAAAATGCGTCGTTTGAAACAGACACTTGAAGATATTTTTCTTTCAATTGACTAAATGTTTAACCTTTAAACCCACAGTAAGAGTATTTCAAGTATTTAATTCATTTTAACATTTGTTTAAACATTCAACTATCAGATTCTGATAAAAACAAGTAGTATGACACTTAACTACAAAAACCGGTTGAAGAAAAAACGAACCGGTTAAAAACCGTTAGAACTCGTATTGCAATATTAACCGGTATATCGGTTAACCGTTACATCCCTACCATTCGGCTTTCGTAGCGTATAAAATGAATGTTCTGGTTTATATATTAGCTATGGTTTAAAATAGAAACACTTCATTTTACGTCGAGTGTATTTATAAGTATTATTGCGTATCGTTTATAAAATCTACGAATTATTTAGTACAATATTTTGTTGACTGAGGCATACAATACATATATAAACATATATATAACAATTAGCAATGTACAGGCAATAAAAATAGAACGAGATATATGTTTATACAAAACAATAAATTGTTTTGGTTTATTTGTTATCATTTTTATTTCCCCAAAGTATAGATCTAGTACAAAATTCAGAATTGCGTAAAACTTTTAAATTAGGACAGAGATAAATAACAATAATTGCCCGAAATAGAATACATACAAATATACATAAATCTACGTTAGAATAAACAAACGTAGCAAGGAAATTCTTAAGATTTTGTATGAGCAATGGTCCTGTGGTACGCTTAGATATCGATGGGTTCATGAAACCATGTCCGTACAATAAGTCTGTCAGTGTGTAACATTTTAAAACACATGAGACCTACTTTATCAAACTGGAGCAAAAGAATAGTGTTAATGTTTTCTTAACTATCAATAGCACATACATAACCCTGCTGATTTAAATTCTCGATTTTTGTTCGATAATCTATTTCCGATCATGAGTAAAGAAGTACAGCCGTGAGTACTTTAGTCAGCGGGATTAATGTATGCGTCGATCGCTGACAGAAACTGTTAAATAAGATTTAACGAAATGCATTTAATGAAAAACTTAAAATGTAACTTATTGGTTGAATAATAGGTTACATATGTATGACAACAAAATACCCTAACCTACCTTGCTTGGTTTACCTGCATTTATAATAAATTCTTCATTCAATCTAAAACGAGTCTGACATTTTCTGATATCATATTGCATTTCTAAATGGATGACGTCATCAATGACGTCAATCATCAACTTCAAAGAATCCCCAGAGAATGATTTCCTCTCACAATTTCCAAAGCCTGTCTAAGAAAAATGAATGTGTTGAAAAAAAACATTTACATAATCAAACTATCACATTCAAAGTGTATAATGCTAGATCTGCTGTATTTCTTGACAAAATGATAATTCGTATAATAAAGGCGGTCATTTTAATGACCTAAATAGACCTAGAGTAGAATATTGTAATAATGTAATCATGTTTCCAAATGCCTTAAAGCGGTGTCCATACATGAGCGGGCGTGGCCGAGTGGTTACGACGTTGGATAGCCAGCTCCGCGTTTAGTTGGTTGGAATTCCATTCAAAACCTACCCTGTTATTTCCTAGCAAGAAACTTCATCTTTCTAGCTCAGAACTGGGACTCGAAAGTGGTTGATTATAAGTTGTAAGAATTTGCTCCACAATCGAGCTAAAATAAATTTGGCACTTAAATGAAGCACGGGAATTCCAAGCGATTACCAACCATATACATACCTATATAGGTAGTTTGCGTTAAACCTGGACCCCTAAAACCATGAAATATCTCAATACCATTCGGGTTGAATTTACTAAAATTTTATATGTGATCATAACTAGCATTTTCCTTCTCAAATCCAAAAATCAGATTTTTTCTTCAATTACATAACATACCTTCCAAAAACATGCAATGCAAATTTTGAGGCTAAAAAGGGTTTTGTTAATTGGGTACGTGCCATAGTCAGAACAGCAATATACCAGTTGACAAAAATAATAGCTAAATATGAGACCCCGACATATTGGTTGCAAATTACATGTATATTGGTCGCAGTCTACATGCATATTGGTTGCAGTCTACATGCATATTGGTTGCAATCTACATATATATTGGTGGCAGTCTACATGTATATTGGTTGCAGTCTACATATGTATATTGGTTGCAGTCTACATGTATATTGGGTACAGTCTACATATGTATATTGGTTGCAGTCTACATGTATATTGGGTACAGTCTACATATATATTGGTCGCAGTCTACATGCATATTGGTTGCAGTCTACATATATATTGGTGGCAGTCTACATGTATATTGGTTGCAGTCTACATATGTATATTGGTTGCAGTCTACATGTATATTGGGTACAGTCTACATATATATTGGTTGCAGTCTTCATGTATATTGGTTGCAGTCTACATGTATATTGGTTGCAGTCTACATGTATATTGGGTACAGTCTACATATATATTGGTTGCAGTCTTCATGTATATTGGTTGCAGTCTTCATGTATATTGGTTGCAGTCTTCATGTATATTGGTACAGTCTATATGTATATTGGTACAGTCTACATGTATATTGGTTGCAGTCTACATGTATATTGGTACAGTCTACATGTATATTGGTACAGTCTACATGTATATTGGTTGCAGTCTACATGTATATTGGTTGCAGTCTTCATGTATATTGGTTGCAGTCTTCATGTATATTGGTTGCAGTCTACATGTATATTGGTTGCAGTCTACATGTATATTGGTTGCAGTCTACATGTATATTGGGTACAGTCTACATGTATATTGGTACAGTCTACATGTATATTGGTACAGTCTACATGTATATTGGGTACAGTCTACATGTATATTGGTACAGTCTACATGTATATTGGTACAGTCTACATGTATATTGGTACAGTCTACATGTATATTGGTACAGTCTACATGTATATTGGTTGCAGTCTACATGTATATTGGTTGCAATCTACATATATATTGGTCGCAGTCTACATATATATTGGTTGCAGTCTACATGTATATTGGGTACAGTCTACATATGTATATTGGTTGCAGTCTACATGTATATTGGTTGCAGTCTACATATATATTGGTGGCAGTCTACATGTATATTGGTTGCAGTCTACATATATATTGGTGGCAGTATACATATATATTGGTTGCAGTCTACATATATATTGGTTGCAGACTACATGTATATTGGTTGCAGTCTACATATATATTGGTGGCAGTCTACATATATATTGGTGGCAGTCTACATGTATATTGGTTGCAGTCTACATATATATATATTGGTTGCAGTCTACATATATATTGGTGGCAGTCTACATATATATTGGTTGCAGACTACATGTATATTGGTTGCAATCTACATACATGTATATATTGGTTGCAGACTACATGTATATTGGTTGCAGTCTACATGTATATTGGTTGCAGTCTACATATATATTGGTTGCAGACTACATGTATATTGGTTGCAATCTACATACATGTATATATTGGTTGCAGACTACATGTATATTGGTTGCAGTCTACATGTATATTGGTTGCAGACTACATGTATATTGGTTGCAGACTACATGTATATTGGTTGCAGTCTACATGTATATTGGTTGCAGTCTACATGTATATTGGTTGCAGTCTATATATATATTGGTTGCAGTCTACATATATATTGGTTGCAGACTACATGTATATTGGTTGCAATCTACATACATGTATATATTGGTTGCAGACTACATGTATATTGGTTGCAGTCTACATGTATATTGGTTGCAGTCTACATGTATATTGGTTGCAGTCTACATGTATATTGTATGCAATCAATACATAAACAACATGTACCTCAAGTTTCAATAAATAAAAAGACACAACCACTTACCCATCGCATTGAGGTACGCTTCAACATTTTCACTTCTTTCTAATATCCATGTTCCTCCAAGATCTTCTTTTATTTCATCATACGGTTGCTCCATTTATTTTGTTCACTTTTCCATCAGATATTTTATCTAAGTAAATTTACTGTCACAAATTGTCTTTATCCTTAAAAATGAGTTAAGCGCGTTATTCCAATCAACTCGAACATTAGCTATGCATAGTATACATTGCATGTATTCGCATTAGCTGACATCAGAATTAAAGTTTAATACATGCCTTCACTGGGGTAACCACTGATAACAAATGCAGATATATTATTAACCGCAGGTTCATGTTTTAAAACAATGTCTACGTACACTACCTCTACAAACGTAAAACTAAATCTTTCGCGATACTCAAGTTTTGATATGAAATCAGCTGACTATCTCGGATACTTGACGCTATACGGTGTACATGTGTGTTAAACTAAACTTAGATTTACATTTTTATAAAAAAAAATCTTTCAACCTTCACAATGGTGTGTCAAATGTGCCTAGTCATGTTCTATTTAACTTGGGATATTTCATGTTCCATTTATGATTACAACCCTGTCATTTCATGGTGACTTATTGTCTAGATAACTTTTAAAAAATATGTACTGACATTGATTTTTTATAAACTTTTTTTATTTACCGCTTTGTCGCTCGTCGTAGTCACTCAATCTAATCATGATCTCGGTTAGGTTCATTGAAAACATACATTAAATTTAGAGAAATAAACTACGAATGGTAGCGGCGAGATCAATCGTACAAAGTCGGCTAATTCCGCTAACTGTCGATCTACTCATAAAAGTGCATTGTGCTCCACGCACAATATAATCATTATTGTCGCCTATTTCTATGTAATGAATGACATTTATAAGTGAATAATTAACTAAGCGTTGCTTTTAGACTGCTATCAGTTGACGCACTCATTTTAGGGCCCATAACGGAACAATGCAGAAAGTAAACTTGCATAGGTTCAATGCACAAAACTGGTCTAACTTTAAAAACAATGATTCTACATAGTTTAAGTGATGAAATATTTTAAACAAAGCTTCCACGAATATGAGTGTAGTTTACAGTAGTTATATAGAGGTCAAAAATGTGTAACATCCTACAATGTTCAAGTTCAATCAATGTTCTGTATTTTGACCTAATGTTTGATACGATATATAATGTAAAGTGATATACATTTACTTTATATTGTACTACGTTTGTAATAAATTAACTTGCGCAATGAATACTACACTTAATATCGGTAAATTTAATTCAATTGTCAATGCCTCAATGGCGCATACATTAACCCTGCTGATTTAAAGACTCGATATTTGTTCGATATTCAATGTATATTTTACATATGGCTAACAATGGATAAATAAATGCTTCCAATCAGTGGTAGTTCTGTGCATGACTATATGCTTTGCAGATTGCATTGACCGATTTAGGACTCTGTTTCTCTGTGTCCTCTGTTTTGTATGGTGCGATGACTAAGTCAGGGTTCATATCATATGCGTGCATAATGATGATACTTGCCCAGGCTATAATTTGTAAAAATTGAACTTAGATGAATTAATACGTACACTCTGTACAGTACTACACTAATAACGGATTTATCATTATGTAATTGACCCCGACACTTCACAGTTATAGCCAATTTGCAGAAGTCATAAATACAAATGCAATCGATTTTACTCCTGACAGTACCCAAATATATCCATGAAGGATGTCACAATCGCAGGTATATTGTTCTTGCCCAATGAAAATAGCTGTTTCTGTTGAGATTAGAACCCATGCATATTTCTGCTTTTCGTTAAATGCTACTTGGTACAATAACCCGACTACTTTCACGTGTAGGCCTACGATGACTTCGATAACCAAAACCCTAATACCCAACAATAATGTAGAGAAAATGTGCAGTATATCATAATTATTAGATACAGTCATCAAACCGAAACTACATTACTGTATTAGACGTAAACATTTTAATGAAGAATAAACCTTAAAAAAAAAACGAGCAATGATGTAGGAAATTTGCCATTCAAAAACGAAGCTAATAGGGAAACATGTTATACTATCATTGAAAAGCTTATAAAAGTTAGTAAAAAACTAAACATTGTAGGAAAGGCAATGCATGAAATAGAACATAGTCATATAACCGAAACTACATGTATAACCTGTAAATTCTCAATCCAATCAATAAGATAACACATCAATGGTTGCCAACTAAGTGCCACAATATTAGATTTGAATTATTATTTAAAAACTAAGGGGTTCAGAAACTATAATTTATGCGGTTTTGTCTAACAGATAATTGCTCAGTCATTATTTAGAACATGCACGTACACACACATCTCACTCGTGTCGTGGTTTTAAACCAGAACAACTTCTCTCTTTGGTCGTATTTTAAACAATAATTGATCACCTCTTATCAGTAACCATGTCTAGATTACTTTTGTGACATGGATATTTTTTGGTTGAGTTGATCAATAACCCCGTAGTAACACATAAGGCCACTTTCCTAAGCATATCGCTAGCTAGTACTTTGTCCTCTGGTACCCTTTTTGCACCAAAAGTTCAAAGCATGTTTTATCAAATCGATGGTACAGTAAAGTTCCGCTAATAAGACCAACTGGTGGTCTTACAGAAAGTGGTCTTAATAGCGAGTCGGTCTTAATAGCGAACCCACTTATTTGTATATTGAGTATAACAGTTAGGTACCGAAAATTATTAATGTTGCCAGTGACTTTTCATATAATTAAAATGTCTTGTTAATGATGACTAAGTACAAATAGAAAGGAAGAATATTCATGCTACTATTTCCAAACATCTGCATAACTTATTAATTTCAGACACTGTTTAAATCACAGTCCTTGAATGACTGACAATAGTTCCGTCATCACAAAATCCACACGGTCCGTACCGTCACGACTCACGAGACTTTGTACCCATCTCGCTGTACCATATATTGGAGTTTATACCTTACCAACACGACACTAAAAAGTTAGTGTTTAACTTCAATTTTGGCAGTTATTCTAATTTTGACAAACAATAATAAAACGTGTACGCAAAATAATCAGATAACTGGAACATAATTGCTAAAAACCGTTGAAAAATGTTGAGACAGACGACTTTTTACATAGTTGTGAAGGAGGACTCTTCCAGGGAACGAAGCGCTAGCTAGCGATTTGCTTAAGAAACTGGCCAAATGTAAGGTCAATCAACCTTGCTACTGTTCCTGGAAAGGCTAAATCTTAGCATTTAGCTGTTAACCAGTTACAAGGTGCAAACTCCTGCCAGTGACCGACAACTGTCCTACATGATTAAAAATCACAAAAATATGCCCCGCCAGGGGTCAAACACATGACCAGTTGACTTGTGTGCTATCAACTGAGCTACCTGGGTTGGCTTATGAGAAACTGTAACGTATTCCATTTTACCAGAGTAAAGTACTAAAATTTTGAAGTAATGTATACTGCTCAACACATCATTTCAACAGTTTTTCAGTCATATTATTGTGCAGACACTCGACTCATTGTGCCTGTACAGGCCTAGATTTCTTGACCAAAGCATTTAGTCTTGTATTAAGCATATACCCTTTCAAGTGGCAGGCTAGATGGAAGGTGTGAGAATGGCTTTAGAAAATGACCATACTCCACGAAAGTATGGCCCACCTGGGCATCAAACCCATGACGCCTCAACCAGTATAAGACTTGTGAGCTACCGACAGAGCAAGCCAAACAGGTTTTTCTATCTCAAGGTTATAACATAACCCTCGTAGCATTTTAATACGTACAGACTATCTTCAGTATGAAGGTATATGAATTTCCTTGACAAAAATCTCCACAGTGCTAGCTGTGTGTAATAAGCACAGGGATGTCTTGTTACCTCCCTTTGATCTTCAAATATACCGTATACATAAAATACAGAACCCACCAAGTTTGGAGACAAAAGAAATTTACAACAATTCTTGAATTTTTATGATTGTTTTTGCTGAATCATTATACTCAATATACTTAAGTATTGTTCGTGATAAAATAAGAACAAATCTCATGGATGCAACACATTTATAAGATTCAGCATCTGACATCCTATAACATTCAAAACCAATGTTTATAGTATATATTTTCAGAACATAGTTTTTATGCTATTTTTGTAGTTTTGGTAATAATTAATATGATAACCAAAACACTACGCAAAACTAAAAAGCATTACAAAATGAACAGTTATAAAAGTTTAGATAAAAGACATTCCAAACTTTTGGTGGGTACTGTATAGTGTATACACAGTTTATTTGAAGATCAAAGGGAGGTAACATGCCATATCCCTGTGGTAATAAGCAGGCTGAATACAATGAGAACAATGAGCTTATTCTACAATACGGCCACCATTGACATTGTAAACATTGTAATATAATAAAGGAACATTCATGACAAAGCAGGGACCAATCAACATCACATCTTAATGTTTTTTTGGTTCATCATAGTTTATTTTAGAAAAAAAGCACAAAAATAAAGTAACAACTTCTTTCGATAAAAACATGTTTTATTTTCCATCAAATATGTAAACATTGATTATGAAATATGATATCTCATTTAAAATGATTCCACTAATATATTACAACAAATCGTATTCATTCAAATCATAATGTATTTTCATTAACATGCATGGGCGAGTGTTCATGTTTTTCAAATTACATGATTTCTTTAGTTTTCAATCATATTTTTTTTCAGATCCCCCAAATTCATGAGTTTTAGGATTTCAGGATTAACCCTGATAGATTTTATCAATTCTTAGGAACACATTTTTCAAGATTACTAGAGTTTGAAGACAAGTCTGACGTAAGCACTTAAGAGCAATAGAAGGAATTTGAAATCTTTAATCCAAAAAATTAGCATTTAAAATGGTAAAATCAAATCTTTCAAAAAATATACCCAATTATGCAGTGAAATAGTTAGTGATAACATCTACAATCTAAAATACATATGTTACAAAGTTCATAATTAAAATGGTAGACAAAACTACTTTGATTCAAATGATCGCAAAGCCATAATAATTTGTCACAAAATTTTAAAGGTAAACCATACTATGTCAAGATGAAATATTTAGAAGACAACTATTAACATAGAGATGAAAAAATATGTATGATTGCATTAACATATAGATGAGAGATAAATATGTATCTTTATACAATGTATATTTTAACTGAAATCATTTAAAATGCATTTACACAGATTGTCCCCAACAAATCATATAACAAACCCCAATAAAATAAAATAATGACTTATTAGAAGAGGCAACCATTCAAAGTCACAATCACTTGCACTACTTCTAGTGATCAGAATTGATCAGAATTAAATAATTTGTTTATCAAAGCATTTTATTGCAACATATGTAGCAGTATATAATTTATAGCTGACCCCGTCTGCTTTGAGAAAGCAACTTTTTATTGAACATACGTTTAACTTTACACATTAGTATTGATTGTCAATTATTGTTAAATGCGTAGCTAAACATTCAAAGCATATCAGGGATTCACAGATGGATTTTTGCATCCAAAAGGCAAAAGTATGCATCCAGTTGCACGGAAGTATGTGTTTCCAAGTTGTGTAATTTTTTTCTCCCATTTGGCAGTTTTAATGAGATTTCTGCTGAAAAAAGCCCAAATATCTCAAAATTCCCCCCCAAAAATGCTCCGTTCAGAAATTAGATCATAAATTAAATTAGGGATCTGAATTAAATTTATACATGGTATGTTATTAATATTTATCCAACAGTAACAACATTCAATAGACTTAAAAAGTCAGTATCATATTAGGAAAAGTAACTTTAAACAAATTATTAAAAATGTAATATATGTACACATGAAATTTATGATAAATCAGATTCATGAAGACTATGATTTACTACATTTTGAAATATGAATTAATGAATTTTAACAAACATAAATACAAAGTCAAATTAAGATGTAATGATTGGATGATCAATCTTACGCTTGCAGTCAACTTTTTTATGGATAATAAAATCTTTCATTCAAGCCTTATCACATCAAATTTAAATAAGCCTTTCCACAAAACAAGTATGACAATATTTATAGTAAGTTAAAAGCAGTGACATTATTTAAATGCTCTATACATTGTTTTATCAACTTAATTTTAACTATGCAGAATACTGTATATGTTATGAACATGCAGTGCTTTTTGGTTCAATCTAAATCCCTTCTGAGGATAATTTATTTAAGCAAATTTTATTGTAAATTTTCTGATAAGACCTATTGTGTGCCTCTAAAAATTGTGATTCGATACAAAATTCAACAATTATCATCAACAGGTAAAATGTTGTCCAAGTTTTCACAACTAACTTCAAAGCAGTTCTACAGGCTCTTCAAATAATAGAACTAATGTAATTGTATTCAATACTTATTCTGTATGAAATGATTTATCCTTGGCAATTAATTAACACTTGTAGTTAAACAAAACTACAAAATCAATAGCAGTAATGAAGTATCTACTCATAAACATTCAGACGATAAAAATGATCTCCAAGTCCATTTTCACAAAGCTTCACAAGTGTTTTTTCTCATTTTTGACAAGAGATAAGTTCCATTGAAAATGCCATACAAGCTTTAGTGCCAGTGAAAAAATGAATGACTAATATTGTCAGGGCTCGATATTAAAGCCCACAGGTCGTCTGACTGCCCTTGACAACCTATATAAGGGTTCAAGCAACTTGTTACTGCTGGTAGACATTGGTTTGTGAAAGAGAAATATATAGCTGGGTGTCCAGCCGAGTAAGCTACTTAAATTAATGGTAAGCCCTGTAATGACATGAAAATTTGGCTTGAAATAATCTTGTACTGAAACGCTTTGTGAAATCAGACCCTGATTAGTGAACTGATAATATGAATGAAACAAAACAATGTAATAATATACAATGACATTCTTAATAATCTTCAATCGCTGGATGATCAGGTGTGGATACCCTAGAACCATTCTCTACACTAGCACTGCGTCTTTTAGATTTAGATCTAGAACGTGACTTCCTACGTGATTTACGCTGACTTGACCTACTGCGAGAACCGCTTCTGTGTCGACGAGACCTAGATCTGGAGCGGGAGCGTCTACAAAATACATGTAATAAATATCAATGATAAGGCAGAAGAATGTGAAAATGATGTTCACATACTAAGACAAAAGTTAATTACCATAATATACCCAGGTAGTAAATCATTCCTCAATGCACCAATTCTGCAAGTAATATTATGTCATTAAAGACAGTTGCTTACATACAAAATGCAACATATGCCCAAATATGCCATTTTCACCCTTCACTGATTGTGTTTTCTATTTTTTTAGCCCAACAACTGACAACTAAGTAAGTCATGTATCAGCATTTACTGAACCTTTTTCTTGAGAAGGTATGAAGTTGCTTATGAGCAAAGAAAGTCTAGTACTGGTAAATCCCAGGAAAATTCTGAGAATGATACAGATTAGAATTCATGCAGTGCATCTTCAAGCTAATTGCAATATGAGTCACAATACAGTTATCTCAATACAATAATACTTTCACAATTACAGTAAATTTCAATTGATGTGCACATGTTTTTAAATTTTTGCCCAAAATTAAAAAAACATCGTAAATAAATGTGAGTAATATAAATGGACATACTTTTTCAGGTGATCTGAAATATATATACAGTTCTACTGCTGATGATATAGTGGGAGTAATGTCTAAACTGCTAAGTGAGGATTTTAGTCAGATATATTTATTCATAGGAACAGGTTAATGAAGAAGACTATAGTAACATATGAACTAACATAAACAATTATTGTTCCAGCAAATACTATATTATAAGTATATATAAATATCAATTGTCCTTCAATGGAAAGTTGACTTTCATTGCTAGGATAAAATATTGGCCTTATCATAACTTATGCTCAGAGTACTTTCCTATAAATAAAGTTGTATTGCAATTTTAGTATCCTTTTCAAGGTCAATACAACATCTGTGATACAGTTTCATGATATATCATAAATTCTAGAATGCAGCTCTGTTTATCATACAAACAGAACAATAGGCCAGTTTCCTAAGAAAATTGCTACCTAGTGCTTTGTCTTCTGGTACCTTTCTTACACTAAAAAGAAAATGTATTAAATATCACATAGCAGTTTTATGGGGCAAAGCTCTAGCAAGCAATATGCTTAGAAATTCTTGCCACATATCAAACCAAATCCCTAGTAACAACCATTATCATCCTATATGAAGACAGAACGCAGGAAACACATACCTGGAGCGTTTCCTAGATCTTGACCTTGATTTTCTAGAACGTGATCCTGACCTCCTTCTACTAGATTTCTTTTTTGAGTGTCGAGATCTGGATCGTGAACGTCTAAAAGAAATAAGACAACAATAACTTAGATAATACAGAAAATAATTAGTAACAATTCTACAGCAGACATTGTCTTAACCCACTAGCTAAAAGCCTGGGATTTGTGAAAATTGATTCAGGCAAGTCAAATTGCTCATTTCATTCAGTTAGGCTACACTTTACTGTTATACTATAAAGCAAAATAAACAAGTAAATCTGTGAGCTAATGCTCACTAATGATACCCCTGCCAAAATCTAAAAATATGCGACAAACAGGAAGTAGATGAGCAAGGAGCATGAAATCGCTTTACACCACATGGGACTATGGGATGAAGCAATATGCAAAGTATTAGGCTGCTGCATGTTATAGTTGCTGAGAAAACTGCGACGGAAATTTTGTAACGGACGGACGGACGGACGGACGGACGCACGCACGGACAAGGGTAAAACAGTATACCCCCCTCTTCTTCGAAGCGGGGGTATAATTAAGCTAGCGATTATGAAAATTAAAGGTGATGACTGTTACTCCGAATAATTTTATCATTTTAATTGTAACACAACCTACTTAGAAACATTGTCTGCTATCCCACAATACATTACTCTGCTACACTGCGTTATTTACTGTGGGCAATTTGGTTAGGAAAATCTTGTAATCATGAATAATTAATAAGGCAGTTTCATTGGTTCCACAAGAAAACCACTGCTGAAAACTATCCAATGAAATTACGCAACCATTTTTTGAAAATAAACACGTGCATAGGTTTCTATTTTAAGGAAGAAAAACCCAGTATGACGTCATCGAAAAGTATTTAATTGTACCATGCGATTTCAATGGAAGAAGATTGGTCTCCCCTTCTAATGCATATTGATGAAAACAAGATGTTGCCAGTCAAATTGCCCATGGTACGTATGAAGTGTAACGGAAGAAAGTACTGACGATGACTTAGAAGAGGAGTTTAAATTTTTTAAATTTTGAATCTCAAACAGACCTTGACCTTGAACGAGACCTCCTTCTTCTAGATCTACTACGACTTCTAGAATGTCTTCTACTACGGCTGCGACTTCTTGTTCTTCTTCTGTCATCTTCTTCACGTTTTCTCTCTTCTTCTCGTTTTTGTCTTTGTTTCTCACGTTCCTCACCACGTTGACGTATTCTGTCAGCATGTGTCGCCTGAAACAAAACATAACATACAAAATCAACATAATTATTTTTGATCAACAAGAAGTAAGTCAATGTATTTTAAAAAGTATGCCTGCTCTCCTTGCTGTTATGTGTGAAAAGTCTTTGGGGTTTTTTTCTTGCTGTTCCTGATATGTATACATATTCCTTTATCAGGAATATAAATGTGGTAAATACTGAAATAAATAAGTTTTTCTTGAAGTACTTAATTGCTAATAAAACTTCAAAATGATCCACAAAATTATATCCTTTTGTTCTGGCTACACAAGCTTTTCATTTTAACATATTTCAATACATATTTGTTTATTACACAGCTAACAAGTAAATCTGTGAGCTAATGCTCACTAGTGATACCCCCGCAAAAATCTAAAAATATGCGACAAACAGGAAGTAGATGAGCAAGGAGCATGAAATCGCTTTACACCACATGGGACAATTGGATGAAGCAATATGCAAAGTATTAGGCTGCTGCATGTTATAGTTGCTGAGAAAACTGCGACGGAAATTTTGTAACGGACGCACGCACGAACGCACACACCGACAAGGGTAAAACAGTATACCGCCCTCTTCTTCGAAGCGGGGGTATAAAAACTGATAAATTCGAATGGAGCTAACTAACTCTTTCCTAGGCCTGCCATGACAATTTATTTTTTCAGATCTGGAACTGTCCAAATAAAGCCTGAAAAAACTTTTTACAGTTCATCATTAGGAAGATTAAGATTTGAAAACTTAGTCCAGAAGAAATTTTTGTTTTATTCTTACCCTAAGGTCTTCTAATTTATCTCTGATTGTTATAAATCCCAAATGTAATTTTCCACCAAAATGATCAGCTAATCTACGATCATTGTCATGGATACCAAGATACGCTGAACATATCTCACATACACGTAGTTTCTGTTGTTGATAACTTGATGCTGGCATTGAATTTTTGTATTCTTGCTGTAAAAAGATGATACAAAGGTATGAAATAAATGTAGCTTTTAAATAAATGTTTAACTTTAAAGGTACTCATTCACAGATTTCAACTGAAATATAAACTTTTTTAAAGCTATCGAAGTTGTATGGAAATATTTTTGGAAGCAGAAAAGTAAGGTCTTGATTATGACAATTTTAGAGCTAATACGACATACAACTACAAATGATGGTGTTTCATGGAGTAAATATCTACCTTGTATATCACGGTATAAACACTTTTAGTGCATTTTTGTGACTTCATTGTATATTCCTTGCAACATATAGGCCACAATTGACACAATTACAGGCACTGAACGGTATTTTGAAATTATAGAAAAATTAAACCAAATCTGTGAACTAGTACCTTTAATATTTAAAAATAAGATAACAGTGAAATGGACATATGAACAAGCAAAGCAAAAATAAAGTTAGAAAATTACAATATTTTAATTACTGTTTGACTGATGTTTTGGATAGCCATTTCAAAATAGTTCATATCTCCTTTTTCCCTTATTTTATCTTATTCTTCTAAGTAACAATAGTATAGTTAAAATGATTGTGAGTACTGAAATACTGTAGTGGGATTAATGCATGTACCACTATCAGTTGAATAAAATTTAACAATACTGGTTAATCAAGACATACATAATTACCACAAATACATCTTACTATACAGTATACACCAGTAAAAGTTTCATTAATTGAAAACACTGATATTTGGGTCTTCATTGGACTATGGTGCATTTAGCACTGAAATCTCACTACCTAGGGTGTAGCCAAGGAAACCTTAATCGTGAAAATACAGTACCTCAGCCAATACTTTCTTCTTCTTTAATTCTTCTACTTCATTTAATAATTGCATGGATTCTTCAACTTTACCTTCGGCACCACTAGTCTCAGCTCTGGCTAATTTAGTTCCTATTTCTTCACCAAGATTGTGAATAGACTCAGCCTGTAATAGAAAAATGATTAATTGTAACATTAGTCACTGTGTATTTAGGTTTTATGTAGAGATGGGTATGACCAGCTAGTTAGTATCACCATAGGTATCAGGATAGTAGTATTGTATCATACTACATATCACAATAATTTACAAGAAACAAGCATCCACTGTATAATTGGTTGGAGTGAGGAGACAAAAGCAAGCAAGAAAATTTCCAGAATGATAGTTAAGTATTATTGAACTAGTATTAACTGCACAATTATGTCAAAACTGAGTGTGAATTTGCTCATGATAAAAACACTTTTCTAGAGAAATAAGTTCTATTTGACATGCAACAAAGAATTGATTTATTTATTTATTTTATTTTATTTATCGGAGTCAACGCCGTTTCAACTCAATTTTGGTCGTTCTACGGCGTCCAGCGCACCTAACCTAGCTTTCCTGGACCATTGTCTATAACCAGTACTCACCTACCCCTCCACAAGGCCGGAAACTTCTCCATATTTTCTAATCAAGAGGAAAATCAACATTATTGTCAAATTTTCATGGAAGGGTATAACCTCCCCGGGTGGGATTCAAACCCGAACCCCCTCGAGCACGAGATTCCAAATCCCGGCGCGCTACCAACTGCGCTATCAACCCGGGTTCACACAAAGAAATGACCAAAAAAACAAAACAATATAAGTAATATGTTAACTATGAACGCAGATAGGAAACAAACCTACAGCTCTGTCACAAAATGTAATACATTGAATGATCTACGAAAAACCAACCTTGCTATTAGCTTCCTCAGATAACTCTTCTTGTGTTTCCTTTAATCTTCTTTTATACATTTCTGTCTTTCTGTCACATTCAGCAATAAATGTCTGTAAGTGTTCCATAGCCTAGAATATACACATTCAATTAAAAGACATTCTCATCAATAGTATAATGTACATGATAGATTATGATGATAGTTTTATCAGATGTTAAATCACATAACAACATTTAGATATTGAGCCATTGAAGTAATTGATAACACCTTTTATAACTCATTTACCGCCAAACAAAAATTAAAGCAAGTGAATTTGATGCGCTATGATATAGAAAAAGTAACTTATGGGTGTAATCCCAACCCAACCAGACCCTAGTTTGTTGATTTAGATTGTTGATTGCCTTACTCACTGATTTTAAGATCTAAGCTTTCAAACAGAACCAAGCACATATCTACACAGCAGCTGACAACTACCTTGTATGATACAGCTATAGAAAGGACCTTAACTTCCTAATGGTACGTATGGTCCCGAAAGAAACATAGCCAACTAATGACTGAGTCAATATGGACTACAGAAAATTATGCATAGATCACATTTTCAGAAAAACAAGAAATATATGTGGAAACCACATTAAAGCCAGATTTAAAAACTTAACGCAAAAATTACAAAGGGAAATAATCCATAATAAAGGCAGGTAGAGTTGTGGTTACTTTCTAATTCTTTTCATCACATGGTATGTTATCATTGTATGAAGTTTCATAAAGATCTGACAAAAAATTGGCAGAAAGATATGGTAAAGAAAATTTTTAACCCAATTGTTAACGACACCGGACGCCAGCCCGACCGCCCACCCCGGTTTCGCCAAACTATAAGCTGAATTATTTCATTGAAAAATCTGGCTAAAAATAACCATCATAAAATAATATACTTACATCAATATCATAGAAATAATCTTTCATTTTTGAAGCTGTTTCATAATCAGCTCTCAATGCGACATCATGATACTTAGGACATTCTCCTAAATCCATTCTCTAAATAAAACAAAACAATATAACATCAATATATTATATATAAACATTAAGAAAATGATTATACTAGATATATATCTAGTAGATGACAAAACATAACAGCTGGAAATATATACAGGACAGATTTCAAGGTACAAATTTGGGGTTTCCTTTTCAACAGCCAGAATCATATGAGGGTGACAACTTACTAATTCATCTTTCCAAAGATGCATCAATATTAAACCTTTATTATCTGAAAGTAACTGCCTATATTCTCACATTATGAGACATAGTTGGTAGCAGAACCTATGACTGGTGACCAGTAAGCAGCTCCAGTGATATTGAAGATAGCAGCTTTAAAACTTTTCACTTCAGAGGTGGGTTAAGTTTCTAGTGTATCAGAAATAAAATACTCTTTGTTTCAACCTCCTCAGTGAAGTCAACAGTTACCTATTCCATAAAATCACCTATACTACTAATAACTTATGTTTCTCATATATCAACAAGTCATTGTAAAACTAGTCTTATTACATTGAGGGTTGCCCACCAGACTGTTGTAATTCGCTATTTAATGCAATACACTTACTACAGTCTTGCGGGCAACCCTCGAGGTCATGTAATTAAAGAAGGATGTAGACTACTTTTGTTCTGACCCATCAATAAATTAAGAGGTAATTAAGATACACAAATTTGATTTTCAAAAACTCTACAGCGACTACGTACCAAAGCCGAGGGAGGAAAACCTGGTAAGTTCCCTCTACCAAGAGGTAGCAGTAGATGGCAGTATAAATGAAATCACCTACCGTACTAGATAAGATATCATGAGGACAGCAGCTTAGAAGAAAACTCTTACATACTCTTGGGTCATCAAATTTCATTTGACATCTTGATGCATCACCTTAAATATAGACAATCAAAATCATGGTAATAGGTTCCTAAAGTTTAGTTCTCATATGCTATGATTATATAGCAGACTTCTCCATGTAGTTATAAAGTATCACATTCTCTGTACGTTGTGAAATTAGCCTGAAGTCATTTAAGTTACAAACTGATTGGAAGATTTTTAAGACCAAATATTACAACCTGGGACTCATAGCGAAGATTAGGGGGAAATAAGCCATACTAACATTTGGAAGAATGTTTGAACCTAAAGACTGGATAATACAACTTGAGATATACAGGTAAGATTGGCCATTACCTGTGTTGCCTCAATAGATAGTCTTAACAAATATAATTTTATAGCATTAATATTAACAGGGCCCTAGAAAGCATCAACATGGAGAAACATGCATATAAAACAATAGTTATTTTTTTACAAATAAATAAAAGATCAATAAACCAGCAAATGAACTTTGAATAGTTAATTAGTTTATAATGTCAACCATACAGACTAACTGAACAATTCCAAGGTTAAGCTTCAGTTCACATAGTGTTCGAAATTTTAGAGACATCAAGTCATGTAAGTACAGACTAAGTTAAACCATTCTCATTACAGACATAGTATAAAAGCTAGTTTTGTAGTACATGATCATAGTTTTCTATACTTACCAATACCCTGTATTAACTGGTAACCAAGTAAGAACATATAAAATTATACATACATCAATCATCAATACTATCATAGATATATTCAAATATAGTCCAGCGTTCCCTCTCACAAATAAATTCGAAAAATTTATCGAAGTCCTTTAGTCATAGTTCGTCCAACATTTAAGTCATCCCTGCATAGAATTTAAATACACACACATCAAGAGGCAGTTGACTCAGTAGAAGAGTTTAAAGTAAATAGATGCAATAATTTCAAGTTAGCTTGTAAATCACAAGCATGTCTGGTGTGCAGGAATAATTATTTTCCAAAATTCACAATCTATTTTAGTAAATACATATATTATCATTATTATTTAACATGGGTGAAAGTTGAAAGTTTTACAATATACTGAAACCCTACTTTCAGAATACTGAAATAGACAGATTCTATATAAATTATATAGAGTAATTTGTTCTCAAAATACTGAAATCAGTATTAATACTGAAAACTTTCACCCATCTATATACTCTTTTTATGGGCAATCCTGTACTAAGACAAGTTCTACTATTATGTTGCTAAATAAATGCAGTTTTTCTTGAGAGGGAACACTGTATAATATAAATAACATACACAATAATACATACAGTTTAACAGCAAACACTATAGAACTCACATAGATTCCTGATAGCTGTAGAAAGGGAAACCTATTATTATAGAACTATTTTAGACAACAACAACTAATGTTCACATACGTACAAAGCTGTAGCCCTGGCTTCATTACTGCTCCTTCAACCATCCAACGAGACATCCAAGTAAAATGTTATTACAAATATAAGTAAAACTGATTCCCATGTACACAATAAAAACTTTATTAAAAAGTATGATAAAAATATAGAGCAATACATTAAAGGTGATTTAATTCATTTATTGCTTTTAAACCTTAGAAGCTGAAAAATGACCTTATTTACGTACCCAGAAGTCTTTTCCTCTCTTAGTATCTCAGATTTTTGCAGAAGAAATTTCTACATTTGACACATACTTTAAAAACACCATTAATAAAAGTTATGTACCAAACTGAAGCATTTATCTTATGTATTTAACAGATCAATTGAATGTAAATAATTACGTACCCATCTGGAATTCTTTTATTTTCTAATGCAGGTGAATCATTCATTAAGTTAAAAGATATTTGACAAATTATCGTGAAATGTTTACACATTACTACGTACCAATGTTGAACCTCCAGTTTTCCAGGATGGTTATGGGCAAAATACGTACATTTTATCTTGTTTCTTGATTTCCCTCAAAGCTTTTACAATGAAATGAAATCAACTAAAGAAAAATTTATTCAAGTACAACCACATGTTCAATGATTGCCTACAATTAAACTTTGAAATGAGTCTATAGAGACTGAGCAGTAAAAAAGAAATAAAACAACCTAGAATTTGCTTCTCATTCCCATATATATAAATAGCATGACCCAAGAAACTTGATGGATGAAATAATAATAATAATAATACCACCAGCATTGATACAGCCAGATGAAATATTGATAAACATGAATGCATAATTCTAAAATAATATCACTGCTAAATGAACAAATTTAAAGATTACATGGATAAAATAATAACATTTTTATTTAAATATCATCTACATATCTAGAATACCTAGATATATTTGTGAATAAATCTATGTTAACAAGAAAAATAAATTTATTAATTCCTGAAAGTAACAACTCATATTTTAACTCACGGCTCAGGGTTCATCAGCTTTGCAAATTTGCTGCCAAGACTTCGCAATGTAAAGCCCCCTTAAAAACAATAATGAAGTAATTGAATAAATAGGTCAATGGTAACATATATGTATTGATAAAAATTGAGAATAAATTCACTGACAACCACACACAAAATGTAACAACATTTATTTGACAAAAAATCTTCTATATCTGAAAGCGTGTATTTTATTTAATATATATATTGCATTAATCTGACAAATTACATAGATCTGCCTACGCAAACACTGTCGACCTACCAAATATAAATTTCAACCAAAACCCTTTAAAGGAATAGGCTTTGCCGAAATCCAGTCAATATTTTCACTGTCATTAAGCCAATGATTCAAAACCGATTCAGATTGTATTAAAACACTGATTTACAGATGAATCTAAGGACTATATAGAATTTAAGTTCAGTAGTTATCATTTATAACAATTGTTGATTATATCATTTTAGAAGGAAAAAGGAAAAAAACATTAAGTTGGAAATGGAATGGAAAATCAATTGACATGCACAAAGTGTGATTTGTTGAAAACAATTGAGTATTTCCAGCTATTTTATCCAATCTAGTGGTATAAAGGTATTTATGGAGTGAATCTTTCTTTTAAACATAGTAATGGCATTTAAAAAGTTCCCCATTATGGGGTGGGGAATAATATAGTTTTCCCTACACATCTACTATGATCCCAGGATTCCCCCCCCCCCATTATGGTTATTTATTGCCCAAAGAAAGATAGAATTTACCAGAGATTGGAATCACATGCATACTCAATGGTTAAGGATGAATTTACAGTCAAAGCTATTACCACTCAAAGGCCATTACCAAATATATCCTGACCTTGATGGGACTTTAGTGAGGAACAACTTCAAGACTAAGTGAAACCAATATATAGTAAATCATTAATGAAAAAAGCAAATGATTAAAAGATTATTTTCTTTTGATAAAAATGGATTTCAAGTAATCAAAAAAAAAAAACGTTTATATACATCTAACCTTACTTTCCAGATATGGTTTTTTTTCTTATGAAAACTTGAAAAATAAAATGAGCATATGAGCGATGTCTACAGTAACAAGAGGGTCCTGAGGACCCTGGACTGCTCACCTGAGAACGATGCTTAGGGAATCCGACAAAAGATTGTTAAACAGATTCAGATGATGAAAAAAAGTGATCCCTAAGGCTGGGCCAATTATGAACCCACAAACATAATTCAAACAATCTTTGTAGAAGACCACAAGATAATACAGCATATCAAATATGAAATCTCTATGCCTTGTCATTTTTGAGATGAAGATTTTATAACATTCCCTAACATAACTCTGTAAATCTTGTGACCCCTGGGGGGCAACTTTGACCCCAGGGGCATAATTTGACCAATCTTAGTAGAGAACCTTAATATGATGTTGCATGCAAAATATCAAAGCTCTAGGCCTTGAAGTTTTTGAGAAGTAGATTTTTTAACGTTTCCCTATATAACTCAATTTAAATCTTGTGAGCCATGGGGTGGGCCACTTTTGACCCCAGGGGCATAATTTTAACAACCTTTATAAAGCGCATTCTGTTGATGCTACTTGCCAAATTTAATAATTGCAGACCTTATGGTTTTTGACAAGAAGATTTTTTAAGAAATTGTTGACGACAGACACCAGCACACACTAACGCACATTGGCCAGACCCCCCCCCACAATAGCTCACCTTTAGCACTTAGTGCTATAAAAATTCCTATAATGATTGTAACAATATTTACAAAATGATTTTTGTTATCGATTTTTATTCGGTGACATTTCATTATTTTTTCATACAACTGATCCTGGACCTGGTCCTAAATTTAGGGACGAAACGATTTGGGTCCGAATCGTCCTATTTCTGAGAGTTCCATTCCAGTTTGGATCATTTTATGCCTACAAAGCTTCATATCGGGATCAATAACAATAAAGTTTACAACAAAAAATATCACTAAGACAAATGAATTTTCTTCATTAAAAACAATAACAAATTGTAAAATTGAACAATGAATTTGATTTTGAGGTCAACATCGCCATCGGGAATTTTTTCTAACTTTTTTTTCAACAGTTATTTTAAGATGGAAATAAACATACCATCCCTAGCTGTACCCATCAACTCATCTAACATAGCCCGTACTTGGTCGTGGGCTGACATCTTTTCTATTCAGATCGCAAAGTGTGCGATTATACACCGATATTTTCACTGAATTTTGCAACGTTGTGACAATGGACAAAATGGCGGACCGGCTGTGGAAAATGCTTAATTTGCGACACTAATCTAAACAAATGCGGGACCGCATGTGTTCACAAGTTTTCCTTATTATAGTATATATAGAGAAATTTGGGTCTGCACCCTTTGCACTGATTAGTGGCAGGTGTTTACTTATATCGATAAGCACCCGGAAGGGGCGTCGTTAAATCTCATTAATATTCATAGAGATCAATCTTGTGATTTTTTTATATAAATTAATTAAGTAAGAGCAATAAAATGATTAATGTATTGACAGTGTTAATTAATGCATAAGGCATACATTTTTATATTAATTTCTTCTTATCGCGATCCTTGAGAAAAAATTACTGTATTGTATGTTTTCTTCAATTATATTGGTTCAGTTGAGCATGAAATGTTCGCAGGGAGGTCCCTGAACTGACCGTAATGGACAGGGTCACGCTATATATGGAGGTGACCGTTAATTAATACAGGTTTCACTGCATTAGTATAAGTATTAGTATTAGTATTAGTATTAGTATTAGTATTAGTATTAGTATTAGTATTAGTATTAGTATTAGTATTAGTATTAGTATTAGTATTAGTATTAGTATTAGTATTAGTATTAGTATTAGTATTAGTATTAGTATTAGTATTAGTATTAGTATTAGTATTAGTATTAGTATTAGTATTAGTATTATTTTCTCGTCAATTCTAAACAGCTACATGATGTTACAAGTTCATTGGTTTAATATATTAAACTAATCTCAGCAATCTCCTCTTTGAAGCTTAATTAGTACATATAATAGACTTATTTCGGAATTCCGATTTATGGGGTTTCCGTCTGTGCACAGACAGTACAAATAACGTTTTCAACACAATAATTGCGTTTTGTTTGTTTACTAAACTTAAACCTAAACTTCTTTATTTGATTAAACGCCTATTTCTATATTACATATATATTCAATGGCGTTGTACAAAAATATTAATAATAACAATAAAACAAGAAGTAAAACCCTCAAACAAAAATATATACAATTTTAATAACACAAAACAGAATAAAATTTATCAGAGAAATAGTGAGTTTTTTTAACACATCCAAAGGAGGAGATAATTTGACATCATCTGGTAGCTTATTCCATAGCATGGGGCCTACTGTTAGACTGAGGAAGCCGAATGAATTTTTGTCATTAAAATGATGTACGAATTTTGTTCATATCTGAAAAAGCGAGTGTTTTATGTTGTCGCTTTTTTAAGAAAATGTAGGTTAATGAATTAAACTTTCAAGTAACTTTTCAAGAGTGACCTACCCTACAACAAGTTTTCTTACGAAAAGCAAGACTTAAATTAATCAGTGGTTAAATATTTTTTCATCCAAGCATAAATTCATAGGCTTGTGTTTCGTTTATTTATGAATCGTTGCTTTTATTTTATATCAATTTGTGTTTTAAATACTTGTATTCCATATGATTTTTTTCCAAAGTAATCGAAAAATGTGATTCTTCTGCGGATTTCCACGTTTTGGATCGTCCCAACAAAAAATTCTTGTAAATCCGCTGAAAACGTCTAAAAACTCACAACAATGCTGAATTTCAGCACAATAAACTAAGCCTGTTTCTTTAAAAAATAAAAACGTATCTTAAACCGGTTATTTTTGGATGTTGAATCGACGAATTTTCTCATTGCATTTGGTGATTTTATACAAGTTACCAAGTGTATATTTTATAAAATTCTCGGCATTTAATGTGATGAAATTGCTGATTTTTTGTAAATCAGGATTTTATCTATTCTCGTTCCTTGAAAACCTCGGGGTTTATGGGATTTATCAAGCCAACAAATAAAATTCAAACGAACAAAAAACGGGCACATGGAGGAATGATACTCCCATTATAGCGCTCAATTTTTCCTTAGTAGTGCCCAAAAGTGCTCAAATTTGCTTTGTTGACATATTATTTTCGTCAGGAGAGTTACCCTTTCCAAACCACCCAGTTAAATGACTCCGTCGTTCGACTTGAATGCTTGAGGGCAGCGGTATTAAATGGACTAACGTGTTTTTAATTTAAGGCTTTGACTTTTTTGTTAAAATGTAATGATTATTTACCAAATTTTAGCTTCATTTTATCCTCTTAAAGAGTGTTTAAAAGTGCTCAGATTTGCACCTGTGACATGCAAAACTTCAAAAATGTTCCACATCTTCGGGAGCGGATACCCCTTCCGTACCCACCCCAAACGCGCTCCCAACTAACGACCCCTCTGGATCAGGCCCTGTGATATAACTTACATGCATGCATTTCCTTTATTTATTATTATTTATTAAAAGTTAATCAATGGCATGAATCTGAATTATTACGCACTGCATCACTTTTCTACAGGGAAAAAATGATAATTATTCTAGTTTTAGCTCATTCTATTTTTTAAAAGAGCATTTTAAAGTGCTCAGATTAGCACCTTTGACATGTGTAAATTCGAAATTTTTCATACCGCCGGGAGGGGGTACCCCTCCCGAACCCACCCCTAGTGCCCCCCACTTACGACCCTTCTGGATCCGGCCCTGGATCTAGATTTCTTACATTTAACATCGACTTAGAAATATATTTATTATCAGGAAAGTTAGGAAGTGAGTCTTTCCCAAATTCTTTACATACACATGAGGGGTCGTGGTATACACTTGTTTGGTAGGCGGAGCTTCCTCGTGTGTTGAAGTAAATAACATCTTAAGGATTGCGATTCAGACACAAGCAATATGGCGACGAATCTGTCAAAAACAAAACATTGAAGTTGAAAATTCTTCTAAATCGCTGTCAAATACACGAAAATAGAACAGTATGTTTAACAGAGGGAAAGGCTGGTTTCCTAGCCTCCTGTCTAAACCAAAGAATCCACATTCACTGGAACAGCTGAAGTATGATTTTGTGTTTTAAATCTCGAATTATTTGACTCGCTGTCCCTTCTAGATGACACACCTCTTATTCTATGTCAGTGAACGAATGTCATTTGCTTTTGTCTTTGAATCTACTTTTTGCTTCAAATTATAATTGTGTTTATATGATTGGATGATTGTGTCCTTGAAATATTGCTAGAAACTGTTGATGTATCAGAAAAGTTGTAAGGAGACAGGTCCAGGAAGGGTGAAAAATTGTGAACTGATTAGGACATAACCTTAGTGTCATTAAATTTGAGGTTACATTACAATTGCCTTGACCTTTTTTCCAGTTTCATTTCCTCCCTTATCACCTTGTATTTTCTAAGTAATGACAGTACCTGTACAGTCAGGGAGAAGCGGCAATTAAAATTCAATTTAAAACAGATAAAAAATGTTATGTAATATTGTATTTTAAGGGGTATCAAATTTTGCGTACTCAAGATAATCGTCGGCTCTGTGCACTGATAGGAATGACAACTGAATCCCTGGCTCGAATTCCACTCGACTTTCTAGGACGCGTCTCCGTTGCTCCAAGACGAAATGGGAAGAGAACTCTTCTTCGTGCGCATGCGCAGTCGACCGAATGATTGGGTCTATAATCCGGATTTCGTCCCAAATCCCGGTATCACTACAGTAATTAAAATTCAGGGCTTAACATTAATGGTCGTCCAATTACCGTCGACAACCTAAAATTAGGTTCCGGCAACTTGTTACTGCTACCGATAATTTGGTTTGGGCAAGTTAATATTGAGGGTTGCTCACAAGACTGTAGTAACTTGCTCTTTAACGCAATGCACTTACTACAGTCTTGAGGGCACCCCTAGACATATAGCATGTTGTCCCACCAGACAACCGTCTTTAAAAATTAATGTCGAGCTCTGGAATTTAGTTCATGCATACCTAAGTTAACAACCTTAACATGTGAATGTCAACTATGCTCTGTCTGTTAACATTGATTTTGATTGTAAATGTTGATGTTCTTTAAAAATTGTTATGTGTGGGTGATGTGTATGCTTGTTATACACTGTGTACAGATAGATACAGATACATGAGTACAATGTTTTGTCGAGGATGCTCATTCACATCAATTGCATTCGGAAAATTGAATTGGCGAATGCATGTTAAATTTTATTAGTGCACCAAGTGGCACAGCTGTGTCCAGTTTCTATTTACAGCAATATTTAAATAAGCCAAAGCGTTAATATTGTGTAAAAGCTATTTTAATTGGTTCTTAAGTTAGCTTGTTAATACATACTTTTGCCTTTGCATGCCTCAGACTCAAGTTTTGAAAATACATAAAATTTATTAGTAGTTAAAGAAGTTAAAAGTGAAAGCATCTCTTTCTCCTAGGCCCCAATAAGTTTTAAATGTCCCATGGACAACAATTTTGACCTTTGTGGTGGTTTGGCCCAACTGTTTTAAAATACTTGACAAAACACTGGATACATATTTCTGTATCTAGTGATGGGCAGTCAGTTGTAGAAATCTTTATCACTCATTGATTCATAAAATAGACTATATCCGGAATTCAAATATTTGGGTTTTCCGCTCTGGTACAAACAAACTTTCACCATTACTATGAAAACATGTGTATGAAGAACAAAAGAATTTAATCCATAGTTCGTCCTACTTAGCAATGATGTGTAGAAAACTTTGTTTGTACTGGCTGTGCACGGACGGAAAAACCCATAAATTTGAATTCCGGATAAGGTCTATTTACTCTAGACAAGTGACGATCAATGGTGTTATTGTTTTTTGTACTCTTGACTTTTGCACACTTTTTTGACATAATACATTATAATAACTGAAACTTTCAAATAGGTGGTGCTGATCTGCTGGGACTTATCTTCTAAATGACTTAGAGAATCGAATGCTTTGACCATAGTAACCTTCATATTTTTATTTCAGATATTTGTATAATGTTTTATGTAAGAATCAGACAGTCACAGAACAAAACAGAGTACTTCTTGTTGAGACTTTAAGATCAATCTCAGAAATTCTGATTTGGGGAGATCAAAATGACAGTAGTGTGTTTGAGTAAGTAATTTATCTCATTGAATTTTTTAAAGCATTTCTCATTGACTAATCAGGCTACAAAAATTTTACAGTGATGATTTTATTTCAACTCGCAAAATGAAAAAATCACTTGCATTTTGTCTCCAAATTTTAATAGCATACATAGTAACTATTCGTATATGCAATATAATAACAGCATAGTACTATATTTAACTATAGTTAGAACTATGGAGTTATTGTGGGATAGACAAAGAATATCAAACATGTTTTACTGTTAATCTTTAATTAATACTATTGATCTATCTAGCCGTTTCAATGCTGATTTGAGTCTCATTAGTTTAGACAGTAATATTTTTGCCGCAATTTAAACTTGCGAAAATTGCAAGTTTAAATAAAAGTTTATTGCAATTTTCCCAGTCCACTCGCTTTTTGTGAGTATGCAAGCTCGAATTTGAACACTGGTGTTATCAATATACTGGTATAAGGTTGTGAAGTTGTGATAGATTTTATTTAACTGTCATCGATTCATCATCATATTAATGGTTATTTTTTCTTCCACAGTTTCTTTCTAGAAAAGAATATGTTGACATTCTTCTTGAGGTACATGAGGCAAAAGTTTGGAAGATTTATTTGTGTTCAATTATTACAGACTTTGAATATTCTATTTGAAAATATTAGTAATGAAACTTCATTGTGTAAGTATTTATTTAAAGGGTATTAGACTTGAAAAGAGGCACATTTATATTATGAATGTAGGACAACTGGTACCCTGGGCAACTGGTACCATGTGAGATGGAACCAGTTGTCCACCCCTGTCAAATTGACATGGGACCAGTTGTCCACCCCTGTCAAATTGAGATTGAACCAGTTGTCCACCCCTGCCAAATTGAGATGGAAACAGTTGTCCACCCCTGTCAAGTTGAGATGGAACCAGTTGTCCACCCCTGTCAAATTGAGATTGAACCAGTTGTCCACCCCTGCCAAATTGAGATTGAACCAGTTGTCCACCCCTGCCAAATTGAGATGGGACCAGTTGTCCACCCCTGTCAAGTTGAGATGGAACCAGTTGTCCACCCCTGCCAAATTGACATGGGACCAGTAAATGTTGTCCACCCCTGCCAAATTGACTTGGTACCAGTTGTCCAGGGTGGCAAAACTACATGGGACCAGTTGTCGACACCTGTCAAAAATGGCATGGGACCAGTTGTCTATGGTGCCAGTTGTCAGGCTTCCTTATATTTTGGCTAGGACAGTATTTGATAAATCTAATCCAGTTGAAAATTATCTTATAATATTTTAGTAACTGTTACCTAGCCAGGTAGGGTTGTCTCAGAATGTAAGTATTGCTTTCATAATCCTATCCACTGCCATTTAAAGAAGCGTAATTTTAAGATATAAAACACTTACAATCTGGCCGAGTGATACTTTGTAATGTCACACAGGGCTATTTAAAGGTTGTTCTTGTAGCATTGCTTGATGGGTTACATACCCTTTATTTGGAGTTGTCTCATTTTTCACATGCTGGTGGTGATCTCCTATAATGCACTTTTATAATTCAGTTTAACCATGATTAAGTCTCCATTATGTATTATTGTTTATGCCTACTTAAAAGCTACAGAAATAGTTATAATTATAATAATCTTTCAATTTTAATGTCTTGACCACTGCATGAACTGAATATGCTTTATTTTTTTCTTGTCATTTAAAATTTTCAAATGATTTTATGTTGTGTAATTTCAGATTATTTATTGTCTAACAACCATATAAATTCAATTATTGTACACAAGTTTGACTTCTCAGATGAAGAGGTAAGTGCTAAATATTATTATATTTTATAATTTATTGTTAGCATTTTCTGCCAAGTACAATGATACTCTTTGGCCCTTATCAAAAACCAATCTGATTAAAACCCAATCTAAAATTGTCCGCTCGCCTACTCACTAATTTAGATCTGGCCATTTTCTTACAAGGGTCACGTTCAGGTGACCTTTTCACATTACAATATTCATAGCCTGGATTCCAGGCGATGAAGTATTTTATTTATATTTATTCTCCAACTAATTATCTTGAGCCAGTCTACATCTCTATCTGAACTTCATCGATAATAATTCAGACATCTCTCTCAAAGCAGTATGGTAGAAAATAGACTGGCTGCAATATAAGTCTGTTATGATGCATAAAATATTATTAAAAACAAACTAATTATCAGACTAGCTGCTAGTCTACCATATTCATGATGAAATTGTTATGTTTAGTAACTTGTTCACATTGCCTACGTCACACAATTTGAAATGAGCTGTCTAAATGTAGACTGTGAATAATACTGCTGTTAAATTAGCTCACAAACCTTGGACTAAAAATAGAAATTACGAAATTAAAATGCTATTAATAGTGTTTCGTCTAGATGAAAGCTACGCATTGATTGGTCGACATAAAGGCTATCTCCACGTGGCCCTCTATTGAGACATTAGAGATCCTGTACGACAATGCTCTACAGGATATCTGTTTACAGGGATTGATCAAAAACATTCTTACAATAAAAATCATCATAAGTCAAAAGTAGGAAACATTCATTAAGTTATAACATTTCTTTGACCTAATTATTCCAAATATTCTTGAATAATGTTAACTATTGTATACCTACTTAACATCATTGCATCTTATCATAATTATTATAACCCCGCTTCGAAGAAGAGGGGGGTATACTGTTTTACCCTTGTCCGTGCGTCCGTCCATCCGTTACAAAATTTCTGTCGCAGCAGCCTAATACTTTGCATATTGCTTCATCCCATAGTCCCATGTGGTGTAAAGCGATTTCATGCTCCTTGCTCATCTACTTCCTGTTTGTCGCATATTTTTAGATTTTTGCGGGGGTATCACTAGTGAGCATTAGCTCACAGATTTACTTGTTTTTATTGTCCTGTTATTGTTATAATATTTCTTTTATTTAAATTTTGATCCTGGATACATTGCTGTTGCTTTAACCCACTAGCCTAGAGCCAAAGGACTAGCGAAAATTGATTCAAGTTGGAATCAGATTCAACTTACTTATTTCACATAGTCATGCTGGTTGATAATTTTACCCTTCACTATATAACATAATAAGTTGGGCTAGCCTATTGTTCAGGACCCAGTTTGACGAAAGAAACTCAACTTTGTACTCAAACTCAACTTTTTGTTTCGATAATTAATTTTGCTAATTTAATCTGTGTTACAACAAATATAAGAACATTAGAATCTCCAAAGATTGGTAAAAAGTCATTTTATACAAAATGAAGCAGACAAACATGTTTGAATAAGATTTAATTCTATTGTATTGACTTGAGTCTGTTAATGAACTGTTGAGTTTAGTCTCAAATGAAATCTTAAGTTTATAATAAAACCCATGATAATTTATGTTGAAACATTTTATAACCTTTTATTATTATGATCATCTAATAACAGCCATTCCAACTGAATTGACATGCTAATTAGAGACCAAAAACAATTGAGTCGGTTATTGAGTTCGTACTTAAGTTTGTTTGTGAAACTGGGGCCAGGATAGTTAATATAGGCGATGACTGTACAAATATAGGCATCATATAAAAATTCCAGATCTATTATCTGTATGTCTCAATGTTACATTTCAGGTAATGGCCTATTATATATCATTTTTGAAGACTTTATCATTAAAGTTGAATAAACACACAATCCATTTCTTTTACAACGAGGTAAGTGCATTGAATCCTTGAAATAAGTGTTGACTTTTACTAATTATATCATAATAAACAATACCACATGAAGAAAAGTTCTTTGCTATGGGTTCCTCCCATTAAGTATGAAATAAATAAGTTTACTAGTGAGCTGCTACAAAATGTAGCTACTAATTTAAAAAATCCTGATAAAGATCATTTTTGATGTTAGTGGTAGTCTTCTTAAAATTTTGTATCAACAAAACAGCAGAAAATATGTATAATACTCAATCAAATAGCCGAAGAAAGATATATGACAACGGTATTGAACCATTTTGTTTGGGCATATCAATGGAAAACTGGAAATGCAATGTGGTCACTAGTAAATAATCTTCTGAATTGCTTACTTAAACAAACTTTCTGTAAAATGCAGTTATAAATTGCATGTGATGCAGATATTTTGTTAATTCATTTTGACACATCATGCTTGTATCCGAATTCTATGCCGTTTGTCTTTTTTAAAGACATTTCTTGTTTCATATTTCAGCACACAAATGACTTTGCCTTGTATACAGAAGCTATTAAATTTTTCAATCATTCAGAGGGTATGGTTAGAATTGCTGTAAGGACTATCACATTGAATGTATACAAAGGTAACACTCAACTATTCATCTATTATAAATAAATTTTCCTCGTCCTTTTCTTTCTTAGGTAGTAAATAATTGAAATAATAAATTTTCGTCTTTATTCTTTCTTAGGTAGTAAATAATTGAACACAAATCTTTATTGGAAATAATGTTTACCGGAAAGCCAAAAGGAAATTCATGTAACCTCTTCAGTCTTAACTGTTAACATAAACAGAAAATCTTGCTTAAGCAACCACGTCTCCTAAGGGACTATTTGCATTAAGCAACCACTCTGAGTTCCCACCGACCATTTTTACTATTTAATTCTTTGCCATAAGCGTATTATGAAATTTCAGTTGAAATAATTTTTTGTAGGAGTGATATTCATCAGTTAGTATTAATGTTTTTTATGCTAGTCATAAAAAGTGTAGGGCAGTATGGTGGATAAAACAATGATTTAACCTCCTGGGCTATAAATTTCTACTCCAAACTATGCACTGACAGTGAATAGATCATGGTTTGCTGTAGACTGTTATGGTTGATAATCTTGCATCTGATTGACAAATCATGATCTAATCACAAATAAATCATAGCGGGCTGACTTTCGCTCATATCCTAACAATGTATTAGCTTGCATAAAAGGTGTTTAAATTTGATATTGCTTTTGCTTTGAGTTTTTATTCAGTTTAAATCATAGCTGAAAATAGCACCTGAGTATAAATTCAGGCCTGCCAGCCAAATCTTTAAAAACAATAACATTTTTTAGTGCTTTTGTATTCACTTAACCAAATAATGTGGTTTGCATATGCTTCATGAAACTGTTTCAGAAATCAATTTTCGGACGTAAAAAAGACCAGTATAAGCTATTTTTTTATGTAAATTCACCTCTGCAAATCACATAAATGCATTATGTTTCTGTATTCTTGTAAAAGTAATGATAAGAATAATGTTAGTATAAATTATGATATCTTGACTATTTAAGGATCCTGACTTTAACATATTTTTTAAAACGTTTTGATCGGTCATTGCAAATCTAGTCTACATTCTTCTTTATTTGCATGTACTTAGTCTAGTTTTGAAATGACCCATCCACTTGATCTTTTGATAGGTTTATATATAAAAGTTATTGTTAAATTTTATTCAAATATCAGTGGGTGCATACATTAACTTCACTAATTTACATATATACTGATAACTGATTTTGTTGATTATGAGTACAAAAGTACTGTACATTTGTAGTAAGTGTTTAAATACCCGGGGTTTATGTATGCACCACTGACAGTTTAATAAAATTTCACAATAATTACTTGTATTTGTTTTTCAGTTGCAGGTAAATTGAAGCCCTCATCCAGGGTTGTAATACTATGTGTTCTCTTGTTTGATCTTTGTTACTAACACACCTTCACAGGGCTTTTTCAGCCTATCTCACAGGGCCAAAAATGGGCCCTATTCCCAATGCCAAATAATTACCATTTTTCCCAATTTCAAGAAAAAAAATCTTATTCTTGTTAAATCATTCCCTTTGAACAGGATGTCTTTTGCCTTTACAAAAGAAACCACGAGATTTCGTGTAAAAATAATAAATGATATAGAATTTGCATTGAGTGCCTCACTGAATTGTAAGAACAAACTCTTTAAGAGCACTGCAACACTTACAGAGACACCAAAGCAAGGCATATAAAGGTTTAATGCAGAAAACTTTATGATGAAATTTTCCTATTTGGTTTATTTGTCTATATTTTATTTCCAAATTGTACTATTTACAGCGTTAAGAATTCCCAATTTGGGCAGGGGCCTTTTTCCCAAACCCCCCTGAAAAAGCCCTGCTTCATATTGTTACCTTTTATTCCCAGTATACAACTTTACAAATATGGTCAAACACTGACTCAGTGATGTTACATTGAAGTGTCATTGAAGACTATGTTACACCATCTCTCTCTCTATTCCTTCCCTAAGACCCACTTCTAAAACCTAAGTAACTGAATCATATATGTAATCTTTATCTTGTATAAATAAGATGACCATAAAATACTAGTTATACCATTTTCTACTTTGACATAATGTTTGACTCACTTGAATACATTGTCAAGCCCTTAGTGACTCAACTTTGCGCTTGAGCCCACCGTCAAGTAGTCCCAGAGGCAAACTAATAGAACTTGTACGTTGTGTCCATTCTCTTTGAAATTAGCTATGTTCATAGTAACAATGCATGCATAGGCATTCAACAGATTCTGTCACTCTGAAAATTATCAGTTAGTGTTGGCAGTCAGTGTTTAAATGTCAATTGTCTTCAATGTACCTGCACTGAGTAGTTTGTAT
This sequence comes from Mactra quadrangularis, assembly GCA_025267735.1. Lineage (NCBI taxonomy): Eukaryota > Metazoa > Mollusca > Bivalvia > Venerida > Mactridae > Mactra > Mactra quadrangularis. The sequence goes on along the minus strand of CM046303.1, from coordinate 56,552,718 downwards.
GAAGCCTTTATGGTCTGTCTCCCTTTTGTATGCATAAATAGAGCCATCCTCCTTTTATCATAAAAGTGACTTCAGAGGCTGTGTTACATGGTCGACAAATTAACCCGACATATGATTATATTAGCTTCATATATCATATTTAGAAAAACTCACTTAACAGAATATTATGAAATATTATATCACACAAAATGATATGTATCAATAGATATAGGCATTTATCAGTAAGCTTTTAGTAGCACCCTTGCTTTAAGATATATCATTGTGTCCCTGTTGCTAATCAATGTTTTAACAAACTGCTCTTTTCTCCCAGTTATAATGTAGCATTACCTTTGTGCTTCGAACCATTATATTCTGATACATAGTGATATTAAGATTGTCAGCATCTCACTTGTGTCTACAATGTTCTCCATTTAAAATGGTTGCCCTTATGGCTGTCATGATATACCGGTATATTGCAATTCACAGCTGCAGCAATTCATACCGCAGTACAATTTTAACACACTGGTATTTGGCGATATTTTTATTACATTGGAAAATTCTTCCCCTAGTGAAATAAAAGTTGCAAAACGTCAGTTTTTCCATTGTTCATTCCATCTAACCTTAAGTTACAAGAATTTAGCTGATTGGGGTGTGTCACAGTCCTAAATGACCGTATATACATTTGTATACTTAAAGAGGCTAGATTGTATCAGTAGCTGCATGTAGAATTTGTATTGTTTCTGTTTAATACAGCAGAGGCACAACAAATAAAAAAGCCCACAATATATCGTGGTACGTATTGTGATTCGATGCCAGCATATTGCTGTATATTGTGATAAGCTTCTGGCGTATCGCGACACCCTAAGTTGTCCTCTTGCCATCTTCAATTTAGTCACGTGAAGTGAACTGCTTATCTATTTCTTATCTGTTTTGTCAAACATAAACAAGTATTTTCTAACTCAAGGGTTATGGCGCCAACACAATGCTTTCAAATATCATTTTCAAAATGGATGATTTGCTGCCATCAATTTTTTTATAAAGGGACCTTTTTTGGTATTTTGACCCTGATTGTTTTACAAATGTTTGCCAATTAACACTCAAGTCTGCAGGTGTCAGTCTCTGCCTTAAATTTTCTAGAGCAATAGCCTGATTTATGTTAGTATCAAGAAAAATTATCAACTAGCTTGACTTTAGAAGTAAATTTTTTACTAGCTCGAATAAATTTTCCCTAGTTTAGGCTTAGAGCTTAGAGCTAGTGGGTAAGGTGATGTCTGAGTTGTGCTTTACCACATTTAGTATTGGGTTTAGTTGTTTTCTGTTTAACATTTTCGTTTATGTAATTGCTTTGAGTTACTATCAATTACTAAATACTAAAGTATCCCTTACATTTTTTGTCCTTCAAAATATTGTTATGAAATTTAGCCTTTCCTACCAAGTGCTTGCTAACCTCTTTAACCATAAAAAGAAATTTTGACCTGTCATCCTCTGCATATACCAACTGTAGATGTATTTTTTCCCTGATAATTCTGTAATGAAACAGGTTATGTTAGATTTTAATATAAAAAAAAAATTACCTTATATATTCTGGCTGACTATTGTCATTCTGTCAGTCTATCTGACTGAATGAATGTTCACTGATGGATAGGATGTTTTGGAACTTAAAATGTGTACCAGATATTTATTCTTCTTATTAACTTGTATAGGAGACAACTATCAACATTGGTTGGCATGTAGGACTGTTGTTTGCTGGTCAAGTCATATAAGCTTTTATTCAGATAGTTGGTACTTTCAGACCTCACAAACCTCCATGCTATAGTTAAGGCTGTCGTCGATTCCAAAGATATCGTTGTATCATCAATATTTATTTTCCGATCAATAATCGATGTGCATTTTGAACTATCGGTAATAAAGCCTATATAGGTAAATTTGTGAGACAAACCTTTTATCGTAAACAGAAGCATGTGTGCTGTCAAATTATGAACTAATAGGTCTAAAACATTGACGGCACCCCTATTGAGGAAATAGCTCTAGTCCACAGAACGTATAACATTCATGACAAACACATCTTTTATGAGTTTATGACAACATAAATGGTCTGTATAGTACTGCAATGAAGATATCAATATAATTATATTGGTGTATCGTTGATATTTATTTCTAGATATATAGATATCGTCAATACACTTGGAGCCCAATCAATGACAGCTCTAGCTATAATCATTAACTTTTCATATTTGCTGTAATGTCAGAATAGTTAGTATATGTGTATTAAGAGTCAAGTATCATTGTTGCCACAAGTATAGCTTTTGAAAAATTATCTGAGACAAACCTCGGGTTGATTTTAGTTAGAATTACCCAACTGTAGGTGACTGCATACATGACATAACATAACATGCATTAGGCCACTCTTTTTATATTTTTAGTATTACAAGGAATTTCTCGAAAAAAAATGAGTATGGCAGGTCAAAATAAAAATAATAAAGGTATTTATAATATAGATATAAGATGTCAAGTATAATTGACTTTCAAACCCAATTTGTACAAGTTCGGAGTGAAATTGATATTTATCTTAGAAATAAACATTTTCTCAAATTGTGTAATGATTGACACATTGAACTTATTCATACTGGGATGGTTTCGTTTTTTTCTTTTTTGTGCAAAAATATGTATGTTGCATAATTAAAATCAATAGTCAAGATTTCATTTTTTTCAGTTTCTGAAAAATTAGGGTCGGGATTTTTGTATGACAAAAAATATAAAAGGTCTTGCCTTAGTGACTTCTTTGTGTCTAACATTGTGTGTGAGTGCAGCTCATCTACCTCAGTGTTTGGATGTGATTATCAGCACTTGCACTTTGGCCTATTGCTCCATGTATGGAATAGTAGAACCTTGAGTTTTTCGGCGCAGCTGATTTAATGATTTTACCTGATTTAATATACTATATCCAGAATACAAATATTAGGGTTTTCCCCTCCGGTACAAACAAACTTTCACCGTTACAATGAAAACATGTGTACAAGGAACAATAGTATTTAATCCATAGTTCGTGGTATATAGCAATCATGTGTAACAAACTTTGTTTGTATCGCCTGTGCATGGACAGAAAAACCCTTAAATTTGAATTCCAGATTAGGTCTATTAATGTATATGGCATTCATGTCTTGTATCGTGAATCTGATCAATTTTCTCATGCTGTAATAGATTTTTATAACTAAAATATTGAATGTTATTTAAACCTTGTGTTTTTATTTCTTTTATAATGTTTAATTGATTTATTTCAAATGTGTTAGAACTTTTGTTTCAATTTCTTTTATGCATGAATTTTTTTTATTAATAATTTATTACTTATAGTGCATTCAGTTTAAATTGTATGACAACAACAATTGCATGTTTTTCTTGATTTATATAAAGTTTTTTTTTTTTAATTTACCATTTTGTCACAAATTAATATGATTAACAAGAATTATTTACAAATATGTCAATGCTTTTTGTTACTACATGTACCTTGTCACCTTCGTATTAAAGTCAAATAAATCATAAAAATGAAGACGAATTTCACTTATTTGGGTTTTGTACAAAGACAATCTCCGTAAACAGATATCCTGTAGAGCATTGTCGTACAGGATCTCTACTGTCTCCGTGGAAGGTCACGTCGAGATGAACTTTGTGTCGACCAATCAATGCGTAGCTTTCATCTAGACGAAACACTATTAATAACATTTTGAATTTGACAGTCTGCGATTGGCCGGTTCATTTCAAATTGCGTGACGTAGACGATGTAAACAAATTACGTATCATATCAATTTCGTCATGAATATTATGATGAGAAAAGGTCACCTGAACGTGACCTTCGTTTGAAAAAGGCCAGATCTAAATTAGCGAGTAGGCGAGGGGAAAATTTTAGATCGGGTTTTAATCAGATTGGTACAAAGATGACAATATCTCATGTATTATTAGACTTCACTTTAGTTGTTTGATATACATTGTATGTTGAAATGATTGTTCTGGAACTACAGGGAGGAAGAATTAAGGTCAGATAGGGTGCATGCAATACATTTTTTAAAATAACTATGTTATGGGTCTAAGATTTCCATATTTTAATTAAAGTCTGTATTTTCAATCTCACCCAGATATGTTTTTTGCCCGAAGTGTCAAACTCTGAAATTATTTTTAGGGGGTGCAGTAATAGATTTTGGAGTGAGTATATGAATCTTCACAAAAAGGGTACTTTGGAGGGAAAGTGGGAGATGAAAAAGGCACATAGAGTGCAGTGCGTATATATATTCTTCAACATGTATTGAACAATCATTAGACAACAGATTGAGTAATGATAAAGTATATTAATGTATTGATTATTATTGTTTATTTCAGTACAAGACACAGCTATGTTAAGATATATCCGAGATAGGACTGCAGCACCATATTTCTCTAACCTCGTCTGGTTTATTGGTAATCATATATTAGATCTTGATATCTGTGTTAGGAATGATACAGAGTAAGTACGAAATATGTTATTTATAATAAAGTAAAATTCCAGTATAAAAATCATGTACCCGGGGCGATAGCGCAGTTAGTAGCGTGCCGGGATTTGGAATTTCTCGCCCGAGAGGGTGTGGGTTCGAATCCCACCCGGGGAGGTTATACCCTTCCATGAAAATTTGACAATAATGTTGATTTTCCTCCATTGATTAGATAATATGGAGAAGTTTCCGGCCTTGTGGAAGGGTGAGGTGCGCTGGACGCCGTAAAATGACCTAAATTGTGTTGACACGGCTTTAACTCCAATAAATAAATAAATATAAAAATCACCTTGGTTATTTCAAAGTAGATTTTTAAAAATAATTAAGTCCCTAATGCTTAACTTGAAAATGACATCAGACCCTATAATTAGACCATTCCTCTATTAAGACTATCAATTATGATGGTCCTAATAGTGAAACTTTACTGAATTTATAGTTTCCTACAGAAGATATACTGATAATACTTAATTATCATTTCATTTCCCTTAGCAATAGTCTTACAAAAGTCATAAGGGGGGGGGGGGTCAAAATTACCAATTTGGGAAAGAGACATTTGTGCATCTAGTGCTCTGTGTGAACTGTTATAGGGAGTCTCTACAGATAAACCATTTGAAATGTATATTGCATCAGAATGAATAAAATAGGGTCACTTTAGACACAATCTCCGTAAACAAATATCCTGTAGAGTGTTGCCGTACAGGATCTCTAAGGTTGCCATGGAGGGTCACATCGAGATGACCTTTATGACCTCCAACCAATATGTAGCTTTCATCTAGACAAAACACTATTATTCACAGTCGGGGGTTGGACGGCTCATTTCAAATTGTGTGACCTAAACGATGTAAACAAGTTATTAAATGTAATGATTTCGTCATGAATTTCATAATGAGAAAAGGTCACCTGAATGTGACCCTCGTAAAAAAACGGCCAGATCTGAATTAGTGAGTAGGCAAGCGGAAAATTTTAGATTGGTTTTAATCAGATTGCTTTAGACAGATCATCACTATGAAAGGGATATAAGATTCTTATTAAGACACTGACAGTCTTCACTCTATAGATATCACATGACTATTGGATGACATCACTCACTGGTTATTATTCAAACATGAATAAGCAATATCATAATAATAATAATCTTCATCCTGCCTACCTTTGCCAGGTACTAACCTCTACATACTAGAGTTAATAAAGGAAAATATCTGTGTAGTTAGACTACTTATTTCTATATATTTCAGGGCTCCAATTTAACAAAACATTAAACGTGCAAATATTTGCAAGTTGATATTATTTTGACTCGCAAAATGAAAAAAATCACTCGCAATTTTTCTCAAAACTTTAATAGCATACATTGTTATAATTTATGTATGAAATATAAAAACAAAATGGCACTATTTAAACTATGGATAGAACAAGGGCATTATTGTGGAATAGACAAAGATTATCGAACAAGTTTTTAGGGTGAATCTAAAATAAGTGATACTAGGTCTATCGATCTATCTGTCTGTTTCAATGCTGGCTTAAGCCTCATTAGTTTTGACAGTAATATTTCGCGTAGATTTCAACTTGCAAAAAATTGCGAGTTGAAATAAAGGTTACTCGCAATTTTCAAAATCCTCTTGCATTTGTGAATTTGCCAGCTTAAATTCGTGCCCTGATATTTATTTCATCTAAATATTAAGATCTTGTTGTTTATATTTCAGTCATCAAAGTCGAGGAAGATTATCAACCTTAGTAGCTGAACATTTAGATCATTTACATTATATCAATGATATATTATTAATTAACATTGATACATTAAATGATGTATTATCTGATCAACTGTTAAATCGTTTACTCATACCTCTCTATGTGTATTCACTTACTAAGAGAAAAAGACTGGAAATCAGAAAGGTAATTTTTTTTCGCCGTATTTTTCAACAACAAAATTTGGCTAATAGTTTGGCAAAATACTGGCATGCGGGCGGTGGGGTGGGCGTAATTGCATTAAAGTTTTTCTTTACCACATATTTCTGCCATTTATTGTCATATCTTTATGAAACTTCATACAATGATAACATACCATGTGATGAACAGAATTAGAAAATAACCATGACTCTACCTGCCTTTATTTTGGATTAATTCTCTTTGTAATTTTTGCATTTAAGTTTTTAAATCCTGCATTTCTTGTTTAATTCTTACTTGATATTATTTGTAAAGTAAAGTGATCTCATTTTATAGTCTGAGTTTCATGCTTATACACGTTCACCCACTTTTCAGCATTACCCCTGGTCATGGGGCTACTAGAATCTATCTATCAATCTCCCTGGGGAGTCTTTTACTCTGCTTAGTGCAGCTGACAAATTGGTGTGCCAAAGTTATACCACCCTTACAGGTACCCATGTACACATGGGTGGAATAAAGCAATCGTAGGTAAATTTATTGCTTAAGGAAATTAGCAGTGCCCCTGGGATTCGAACTTAGGGCTAGTGATATCGTTAAAGATCTACTTACGAACAAATTAAAAAATGTGAAATAATGTTTTTTGTTTTCACTGGTCTGTGAATTTACTCTTTCTATGAACTTTTTTTCAGAGTAAAAGGAAGTTTGTAAGCTCAGTTGTTTCCCTTTATTTGCTGTCTCAGGTAACTTTGTATTTCTTTCATGTTCTATTAGATATTATTACAGGTTGTCAGACTCAGTTTTCCCTCTTATTCATTACTCTTTGAATCTGACATTTGTGGATGTTTACAACAAGAATCAACTGGCGCATAATGGCAATTTCTGAATAATTTTAGAGTCATCGGTTCTCATTTTCATACTGTCTGTTTTTAATTTGAACTGATCTATCGTGAACATATTTAATGCTCTAATTCAAATTGACATTTTCTCACTATACTAAGACAAATTTCATGCCAGTGTTCATACCTCTTAACAACTGCATAGGCAGATCTAGTGTGGGGGTAAGGGGGTCCGCCCCCCCCATGAAATTTCCAAAATGTATGCTCCCCTTTGTGCTTAACATAGATCTAATGGTTATGTAGTTCATATTATCATTATGTTGTGTTAATTTGCAAACAGTGTTTAATGTGGTTGTGGTTCAAATATTTGGACCCCCCCCCCTCCTAGAAAAAGTTGGACCCCCCTCTAGAAAATAATCCTGGATCTGCCCCTGAACTGGATTTAGAAACTTTGCTGTTGTGAATTTTAAAGTTACTTGTTCACAGATTTCGTTAGTTTGTTTTAATATTTCAAACTTGCCCTTATAGAATTATATTTTGTACATGAAGTCACCATTATTATAAATTATGTCAATTTGCAATAAAATTGTACAAACAGCTTTAAAACAAAAGTACTCAAACTGCTGTGAAATTGTCACAAATGTGACAAAGGCAATAAATGAAGCATATTTGAAACAAATCATTGATGTAGATACAAAGATAATCAAGTGAATTACTTGTTGCAGGTATTTCTGATAATTCAACATGGTCCATTAGTACGTATGTTAGCTGAGATTATATTTCATGGAGAAGTTGATTTTACTGGTCAACAAGAAAATACATCAGACTCACCAAGAATGGTATATACAGGATTTCTATTTTTTATACTGTGTTCAACGCCGTGTCTGCACAGCACCCAGTTCTCCTTACCTAGCTTTCCTGGACCCTTGTTTATAACCAGTACTCTCTTATCATTTCACAAAACCGATAACTTCTCCATATACCTTATAAATGGAGGAAAATTGACATTAATAGTAAATTTTCATGTAAGGGTATAACCACTCCAGATGGGATTCTAATCGTACACCTTTAGGTCACTAGATTCAAATCCCAATGTGCTTCTAACTGCCCTTCAGACCCAGGGAGATTTCTCTAGCTTTGGGCTTTGAACTTGTTGGTGATTTTTAAACTTTGACCCAGAATTATGATGTTAAAGTGTACAGTGCCATCCAAAATAACCTTTAACTATAAGTATACCCGAGAAAATGTCGGGAACCCAGGTGTACATAAAATTCATCCCAATTTTGAAAAATTGTGTTTCGGAAAATTGTAATTCAGCTGTTTTGTATATTTATAACATTGTTTCACCAATTGCGTCACATATTCTGATTTGTCTATGTATTGTTTTGAACAGGTAGTGAGAGAATTTGCTGCTCCTGATGAAACATTAGAGGAGACACTTGGCAGTAGTCGTGGATTGGTGCCACGTAGTTCATCTATACGTGTAACTGAAGGTAACTCTACGTTCTACAGGTCAAGTGGAGTTCCTGGTGAAACGGTCACTGGTATGAGACTGTCTGTTGGTTTGCTTGGCAAGATTAACTCCCCATAATACACCTCATTTTTTAAATCTTTTTCTATATTTTATACAGTAAAACCTGTCATATGTGACTTTCTGTCTGACCATCCAAACATGGTCACATATGACAGTGGGTCTTTAAATCCAGGTTCAAGTCAAAATAATACAGGGACTTTATATGGGCATTTATGTTGGGCATTCTCAAATACGGTCACATAAGACAGGGTGTCGTTTAATTCAGTGGGTCGCTAAGGCAGTTTTTACTGTATATTATATACTTCGGGTTTTACGCAAAACGGTCATAACTCACTCTTTTCTTATATTGATTTATGACCATTTTTTGGCTAAACCCAGGGTTTGACTCTTACTGTTTTTACAAGGAATTCCTTGTCAGTTATTCAGAGATTCTTTTTTTTATGTTAGGGATTCCTCCAATATTAGACAAAACATTAGGTACAGATTTGCAGTTTCACAAATTGTTATTAACAATTCATGGGGACTCAAATTCATGTAAAAACTGTCAAATTAAAAGAGATTCCTAGCTAAGCATCCCTGAGATTCCGCCCAAGAAACCCAGGACTCTGTTAGTGTTGAACCCTGCAAATGTGATGTGAATCCCAAGTGAAGCTTTAAAGGGCTTTGAATATTCCATTTTGTTTGAGTTTTCCATATATATAGTTTGTCATATTACTCATGTATGCAATTTTATTAAACTTTTCTTCCCTGTCAATTTTACCTTGTATAGGTCGTTTGCGTTAATGCTGGACCCCTATTTGCCGTAAATATCTTTTAAACTATAATAGCGATTTTGCTAAAAATTTAAATACAACTATATTTCAATTTTTCCTTCTAGGATTTAAATTTTCAGAATTTTTAATAGATAAATAAAAAAGTTTTCCATAAGGTATAATGCAAAATATCTGGAATTTTTTATCAAAAATCCGGCGGGAGGTAAAATAAGCTGTTCTGATTATCACATTGTCATACTTCCAGTGTATTTATACAAAGTCCCGTGCGTTTACTGTAAATTTGTCGCTTAAATAAACACTCGACGGTCTATTGAATTGTAAAGCAGAGGCCCGTCTTTAAAATCGTACGTGTAGAGTATGTATAGATTTTGACGATACAGACGACAGTCACGAATGACGATGATATTTGAGTTTGTATAGTCCAACAGAATTAACCTGAGCTTGACCTTTATGCAAGAATATATTAAAGTCAGTATTTACAGTCTATTTTTGTCTTCGTTTGTAAAGCGCGCTTTATCGGAAGCTTTCGGCAAAATAAACGTACTGAACAATTTATATTGTTATCATAAGAATAAATACTTTGAACCTGTACCATAATATTGTCGACTTATTTGTTTCCCCAAAAACTAATGTGTCCAAAATTAAAAGTACAAGTACATGCCACTTTTAATACATTGTTATAAACACGTGTATAACCGTATACACGCATACGAAAATTCACGATTTATTGTAAGTGAAGTGTGTAATTATTACAATTAGGTAGTTCAAGCTCAGGTTAATTCTGTTGGACTATATATACTGTTATACTTTGTTAGCAAATAGAAATTCAACCGGGCCTCATATTTAGCTATTATTTTGTATCTACTGTTATGTGGCTGTTCTGATTATGGCATATACCCATTTAACAAAAGTCGCTTTTTGGCTTCAAAATTTGCATTGCATGTCTATGGGAAGTATGTTATGTAATAAAAGAAAAATTCTGAATTTTTGGATTTGAGAAGGAAAATGCTAGTTATGATCACATACAAAATTTGAGTTAATTCCATCCGATAGTTATTGAGATATTTCATGATTTTAGGGGTCCAGCTTTAACGCAAACGACCTATACACTATTTGTTTTCTTTCATGTAATCCACCTTGAACCTTATCTTACTTCTAATGTCTTCATCACACTGCACCTTTATTTGTGTTAGCAATTTCCTATCTAAAAGTTTGCTACAATGTTTTGATAGCTGCCAAGTTTTTTATCTAAAAACATTTGGAACACTTGGTCTCAGTCTATGCAATTAGGATATGAAAGTGGCTGTCCAAACAGATCATTTAAGAGCAAGCACTATATCTCATTTGCAGAATTTCAGTTTTTCCAAAAAAAATTGTTGGTTGCCTGAACTAAAAGGGGCTGCCCCAGGCAACTGAACACCCACTAATTTTGTAGACTGGACAGATGTTTGCCGTGGACCCAAGCTTGATAACTGTTGTAAAACACTTGGCTAATACAAAAGCACTAGATAGTAACTTCCTCAAGTAACTTTCTCTAGTAACTGGCTTGTAGATGCTTTCCTTATGACCCTGATAAAATAAAATGTTAAATATTCTTTGTTTGTTTATTCTTTGTATTTCTTTGCAAATATTTATGAATATTCATTGATATAACATATCGATATCTCAAGTCAGACTAGAAGTGTAAAAGAAGCCACTAGATTTCCAGTTATACTATATAATGTCCTCGTGATGTTATGCGTGATGTTAAAAATCATTTCAGACATAAAAACACCCAAAAACAAATTGTGTCTTTGACAGCCTGTATCATCTGTTTAGGTGAAAAAAAAGATAAGGAATGTTTAATCAAACTTCACCTTCATTTAGTTTATAGTTTTATGTAATGCTAGATTGTATGGATATTCCAAGTTGTGAGTTGATATCGGATCATCTGTCAAGAATAGGTGATACATGGATATCGCAATTTCCCATGACAGCCCGAATTTTCCTGTGGTTTGTTATTTTGTCATGTTTTATATTTCTAGAGGTACAAAGAGGGGACACTGATAATGATGATGATGAAATATTTGTCATATTTTATATTTCTAGAGGTACAAAGAGGGGACACTGATAATGATGATGATGAAATATTTGTCATATTTTATATTTCTAGAGGTACAAAGTGGGGCCACTGGTGATAATGATGATGATGAAATATTTGTCATATTTTATATTTCTAGAGGTACAAAGAGGGGCCACTGGTGATAATGATGATAATGAAATATTTGTCATATTTTATATTTCTAGAGGTACAAAGTGGGGCCACTGGTGATGATGAAAACTTTGATGAAAGTGTATCACAGAATTGTACTGATGAAGAGAAGATATTATGTAATAGAAGAATTGGTGGTGGCACATCTCCTACATTAAGTTCATTCTCATTAGATAACAGGTAAAAATAGATGCCATATGTGGTGAAACATTGTTCTAAATAAATGATGTTATTATACCCCCGCTTCGAAGAAGAGGGGGGGTATACTGTTTTACCCTTGTCTGTGCGTGCATCCGTCCGTCCATCCGTCCGTCCGTCCGTTACAAAATTTCCGTCGCAGTTTTCTCAGCAACCATAACATGCAGCAGCCTAATACTTTGTATATTGCTTCATCCCATAGTCCCATGTGGTGTAAAGCGATTTCATGCTCCTTGCTCATCTACTTCCTGTTTGTCGCATATTTTTAGATTTTTGCGGGGGTATCACTAGTGAGCATTAGCTCACAGATTTACTTGTATTTTTTATGTGTTAGTACTGTTAAAATTTATTTAAAGGTACTACTAGTTCACAGATTTGGTGAATTTTTTTCCATATTTTCAAAATACCATTCAGCATCTGTAATTGAGTCAAAAAATAATTCTTAATATTTTAAGACAAACTGACCTATAGATGGCAAGAAATGTACAATCAAAATTACAAAAATGCACTAAAATTATCTATACTGTGACATACGGGGTAGATTTTTACTACAGGAAACACCATCATTTGTAAATGTATGTCAATTTGCACTAAAATTGTCATAATCAGAACACTAATTTCCTGCTTCCAAAAATGTTTACATACAATTTAGATAGTTTTAGAAAAAGTTGATATTTAAGTTGCAATCTGTGAATGAGTACCTTTAACTGTAAGTGGTGTATACATTAACTTAGCGTATTTAAATATTCACTACAATACTTCTGTACTTATGATCAATATAGATGCATTCAAATCAGCAGAGTTAATGTAGGAGCAGTGGTCCATTGGTAGGACGTGTGCTTAGAGATCGAGAGGTCCTGGGTTCGATCCCCACTTGGGGCACAGCTAATTTCCTTGAGCAAGAAATTAATCTACAATTGTTCCACTCCACCCAGGTTTAAATGGGTACTGTGAGGGATTCCCTGCTTGAGGGTGATTTCAATGATCAGGAGTTATTGTACAAGATTGTAAAGTAGGCTGAACATGTATATGGAAGCAGACTTTAAACCGCACTTTAACTATGTATGCACCATTGACAGTTGAATAAAATTTAACAATAGTTTACACAGGTCTCTACATTAACATTTGAAATAGGTTGCTCAGCTGTGCAAACAAATATAAACTTTACTTGCACTAACCAAATTATTTCTTGTCTCAACAAATGGTCCATTATATTAAATTTGAGGGCTGCAAATATATTCTGGTGGCTCGACTTAACACCTTGGGCCGAAAGTTGTTGCCCGAACCTAAATTTAAGTTGTCACAGGTGATGAAATGACGATTTATGTTGATTCCTGATACTTTGCATATACTTTGATTACAGGTGTACAATATATAATTTACTATCAGATATACCTAGATAAAAATACATAACATGTTATAGAATTTTACCTAGAAGTGCAATATTCATATTGAATACTAATTTAGTAAGTAGCCAGGCTTTGGCATGGAAAAAGTTGTTAAAAGAGCAATGTATATACATACTATGTACACTAAGTAATTACAATCGTACATCTATAAAAACTCATATTTGAATATTTCGTTTCTAATTTACATTATACTTCCTCATTTAATCTATGGGGTAAAATTACCTTCAGATTTTTAAGTGTGTTTGAAATACTGCATGTTCTCTCAAACATAACTATGTGCTTTTTTGTTAACACATTGTCAATTATCATACAGTTTGAGAAAATGCCAGTGAATTTGTAAGATAAATTTCAATTTCACTCAGAACTTGTACAAAATGGGTTTGAAAGTCAATTGTAATTGACATCTTTCATCTTTTTTTTTTAATTTTTATTTCGACCTACAGTACTCATTTTTTCAAGAAAATTTTGGTTAGACTAAAAATATAAAAAGTGTGGCCTTAGTTATTTGATAAATAATTATTTATTATTTTTCAGACCATATCTTGAAGCAATATTTCATGCATTAGAATGTACAGAGAATGATTATGAAGCTTTATTTGGTCTCTGTTTACTGTATGCAATGGGACATAATGATGGTAAGATATTTAATGAATATAATATGACATCCAGGGCTATATACAAGTTTATATACTTGTCAGTTAGACTGAGAATGGTGTATGAATCAAAGTTCACCAGAAGTTTATATATAGCATTCATGGTATGACTGACCAGTCCATAAACTATTAGTGTTAATAAACTATTTCTTTATCAGAGTTTTGTACTGATTGTTAGTTACTACTTGCTATTCTAAATTTAGTACTACATATTCAGAACTGTATGACTTATTTAACTTCTTTAGTTTGATGAGGATTTTAATCAGTAACATAAAATAACCAATACCATTATCTGGTCAATATATTTGACTACTGGCAAACACTCTTTGACTACAAGCTATATTCTGATTTATGGACGTGCTGACTTTACATTTAAAGATAGAGGACATTACACTTATATGGATCAATACAAATTGATAATTCTTATCATAAGTTGAAAACAATTAGAGTTTACAGTACCACAATGGAAATAAGAGATTTATCTCTTTTGTGTCATCCCTGGTATTGATGTGCATGACATATGGCATTTTACACACTGTGATATTTCACCATTTTTGTATGCCATGTGTCATGTTATTGTTACTGAAATAAAATTATTATTACAGTAGTGCCTCAGGAGGTTATCATGGACTCGAACTGTTAACTGTCTTACAACCTATTGTTAGTTTTCAGTTGTAAATCCCTTAACATTGTATTGTTACTTTATTGTAAGGTCTTTGATTATATGCAGCACATAGAATTAGCCTTTTACTGCCCAAAATCACCGAGTGATTTGGACATTGAACGTGTAACCATTGTACTATCAGCTCCAGGTTGGTTCCAGTCACATCCAAAACCTACCTCATAGTTTCCTTGAGCAAGAAACTATTGTTTCCTTGAGCGAGAAACTTAATCCTACATGTACTAGCTCAGTTCTGGAGAGACAGAAAACAGACTTGAGAGTTACTTATATTAGTTGTTGAAATTTGTTTCACATTCAAGCTAAATAAATATTTTATTTCAATAAGGGTTTAGTTATAGAAAGATTTATCCACTTAACATAGATAGATTTATCCAGTTAACAAATGTACAATATACATAAAACATTACATCAATCATAATTAAAACAATAAATATGATCAGTCATGAAAAGCAGGTCTGTGTCAAAGTACATCAATAACCTGGATAATACAAAAATAGGGAAACCCTTATTTCCACTGTGCTTGTAGTCTATTATTTAACAATCTGATTAAAACCCAATCTAAAATTTTCCGCTCGCCTACTCGCTAATTTAGATCTGGCCTTTTTCAAACAAAGGTCATGTTCAGGTGACCTTTTCTCATCATAATATTCATGACGAAATTGTTATGATACGTAACTTATGAGCCGCCCAATCGCAGACTGTGAATAATACCGCTGTTAAATTAGCATGCAAACCTTGGTCTAAAAATAGAAATTACGAAATCAAAATGTGATTTATAGTGTTTTCGTCTAGATGAAAGCTACGCATTGATTGGTCGACACAAAGTTCATCTCGACATGACCTTCCACCGAGACAGTAGAGATCCTGTACGACAACGCTGTACTGGATATCTGTTTACTGAGATTGATTATTTAATTAATGATTTTTTGCTATTTATGCTACCAGAGGGTTGGTAACTTAGTACTTCATGTTGTATTGAGTGTTATATATTATGTCTTTATATTGTACAGTATATTGTATCTGTGTTACACTGTCTATCAGTATTTCCAATGTGGGTTGGCTTTGCAACTTAATTACTTCTAAACGCTGACCAGAACAGAGCATGCACTTTATTCACAAAAACATTCATTGTTTTTATGTGATAACATTTTTATATTTTTGAAACTACTGAAAGGATTCACTTATATCTTTATTCATGTCTGCAGAGTTAACATTGGAGGTCCAGTAAACTCTTCCATAACTCTTCCATATCTCTAGGTCCATATAAAAGTTCCATAACTCTAGCATGAAATTTGATTGAATTATGGCTCCTTTATACTTAGAGTCAACTACCTATGCTCGGTCACTACCAATGCTCGGTCACCCCATCTAAATTTAAGAAAATAAAAATAGAAACCTCTTGATTCGTATCTATTTTTAGGGCTATCTTTCAAACACTCGCAGAAAACCCAAAATCATGATCATTGAAATGCTTGACTGTTTTTGCAGACGAAAGATGCGGACAGCACCTGCTGTTATCGCTAGAAAATCAAAATTGAACAGCCTTGTCTTATTCACATAATTATTATAATAAATCAAGAAATATTATGATTTACTTAAATCTATAATATTTTTATAATAATCTATCAATTGAAAATAAAAATCTCACATATTTATATCTATTTTACGTAAAACAAGGTGACCGAGCACTGGTCCGAAATTTTCCAAATATACCGTGTTTTACGTATAATACTCTGCGCCGATTTTATCCAATAATCGGGATCGTCAGACGCATGTTTTTCTGTAAACGGAAGTAGGTCAACGTGTAGACGATATTGCGGTATGAATTTTACATGAATTGACAGAATACTGTTCACACACTTCGATTTTGATATAAAAGTGACCGAGCATAGGTAACGTCACTCTAGAAAACTTTGTTATTTAGTTAAGAATTTTGAACCAACATTTTATTATTAGACTACTGAAAGAGTTCACTCGAAAGCTGACTTGTGTCTTTATGGTAACTATTGGAGTTCAAGTATGAATTTCTACAACACTAGTCTGAATTTTGATAGAGTTATTATCATATCAATCTTACTAGCTCTTCAACAAATGAAATTTTAATTTTAAATCTTTACTCATCTCATTGGAATTGCAAGTTGATATTAATGTTTTTTATGAGCACTTCAAATAAACAAGCATGTTTGTGAACTGCTCTTTTCTACCTCTTTGTCTGTTTCTGTGTTCTAGAACACTTTCTTTTATATCTTTTTATATGTCTTATATACGGAGCCCCCAAAGTGACATTTTAAAATACTTTTTTTCGTTTAAATGTAAAATGTCCCTTTAGGGGCTCCATACTATATTCTCTATGTTATATTTTTCCAAATGGGGATGATAATAAAAGTATCAGGAATTGCGAAATTACTACAATCTTTTTTTCCAAAAAATGGGGCTTTAATTAGGGGTTGTGTATTTAATAGAGAATATATTATTCTAAGTTTCTTACTAAGTTTGACATTTGTGTTTTGTATAGTGTTCATAGATTGCATGTTGTTTCTTGTGTATATGTTTTGTAAAACTTCCTGTTATGGCTACCTCCCAAGTTCACACTCCTCTCAACAACCGTAATTCCAAATTAACCCTTGCAATGCTGGAGTCAACTATAAAAGCTTTTGTGACCAGCAAAGAGCCAGGTCAGCTACACAGCACATGCCGGCTGACCAGGCTCTTTGTTGTTTGCTGATCATTGTCCAATATTTATCCTGAAATCCCAAAAAATGACAATGGATAGGTCTAAGAATAGAACACAGACTAGTCCATTACGGAGATTCAGCATTGAAAGGGTTAAGCACTCGCCTGCATCTTCACTGAAAGACTCAATGCTATTACGATCAATATACATGTAAATGTATCATAGTTCCTATAATGGTTGATGTAAATGGGGTTTACTGTATGTGCTGTACTTATTTTCTTTTGTTCTCATTTCTTTAATTAACATAGTCTTTGTAAGTCATCAGGTACAAGTACATTCTTTACACAAATAGCAAAAACATTTATTTGCATTGATATACCTTTGAATTAGTAATTTTGATGACAAGCCTGATGACCTGATATTTGGTATTGTCTGGATGTTTTGTTTCAGAAAGGTTACCAATTTTGTATCACCATTGCTACCTTAGTTTAAATTTAAATGCCACCTATCACCATTGCATGAGTAAATGAGCACATTAAGTCCAACAAAACACCAAAGAAATTACGATCTGACCACAATAACAGACGTTAGCTACTGACCACCCATACAAAAGATCTGGCCATTTATTGGGACAATCTGTGGAGTCTCAATTTACACAAGCTTCCTCAGTAGATTATTATAGGTTATTTTACCCGTGCGTAATAGTACAAGGTTGGCATTGATACATTACAACCATTCCTACACATGTACTTACTAGCATTGTAGATCTTTTGTATCCCATTGGTCAATAAACTGGACTTCTAATCTGGCAGTCCTGGATTCAAACCCTGCTTGTGTTGGTTATATCCATGAACATTAATTTTTATGTTGATTAAAAAAATCCTGAAAATTTAAAGCTGTCAGCCTCTTGTACGAAGGAAAACTAGTGAATGAGTAAAATGTTTTATGTTGATAGACATTATAAAAAAGGAAATTATCAAATAAACTAAGTAGCTTACCAGAGAAAGAAACTTATGAAGTATGTTAGTTTGTTTTTATAATTCTAACATACATGTATCTATATTGCAGGTATACATCAAGGTTTAATGGACTCTGTATTCATGCCTACAGAAAGATCAGAGGTTTGTTTATATTCTTTATCATTTGTTTAATGAAATGAAATCACTGTTCATTTATTTGATCTTAACTGACATATTTTGTTTTAATAATATGGTTTCATGGAGATCAAATGTCCGGTGATCTAGCCATCTGCTGCCTACCCCACTTTGTAGGATACCTGCAGCAGATAAAAAAATGGATTTTTTTTATTGATTGATCGATTGATCGATCCACCTACGGACGAACCAAATAACCGAATAATGATGTTATGAAATTTGAATCAACCTGGAGCTAGCTTTGATTGCCTGTCCAACGTCACAACCACTTGACCATGCAATTTGATGTTGATAAACAGCATATAAACCAAACCAAGTTGCTAATAATTTGGGTTGATTAAGTCTCTGTTTCAAATTTTTCAATCTCAATATGTAATCAATTATATATATTTTCTATTCAGGCTAAGGACAACTACAATATAGCTTTAGTAGATAGATTAATAAGAATTATCACCTTGGTAACACAACATGGTAGTAAAGTTAGACTAGCTACGTTAGAACTAAGTATACGTCTACTGAAACAACTTGTTTATATGCCAGGGAAGTCTTACCTTCAAGACAGACATTTGGCTGGAATAGAAAATGCTAGAGAATGCAGTACTCAGCTGCTCAGGAATTTTTATAAGGTAAAGAACAGAACAGAACAGAACAGAAAATACTCTTTATTGAACCCAGTTTATAAACAGTATGGGCTCATTTACAAAATATAATCGTGATATCTGCAAAATAAGAAAAATAAGAAAAAAACAAGTGCAACCATTCTTAGAGCAGACATTGGTAGTATAAAATGATACAATTGTATTGTTTTTACCACAGAAACATAAATACAATATAGTGTTAGCTGATATTTTCCCCATTTGATTTCGGTGTTGTAGTAATTCAGTTTTAAACAACAACATTGTGAACTAATTCCTTCAGAATTAACATTTCCTTGAGTTGTTATCTGGTCATTGTATTAAAGTGAAACTGGAATATAAAATAAACACGAGAAAAGTTGATTAATCCATGCCTGTTAGCCTAATTTAGTTAGATAGATAGAGTTTATTCAATAAATGAAAATATTAAACATATAGCACTTAAATGATTAAAAATACAGAATAACATAAAATATAACTACTGTAAATGCAGTACATTTATTGTGCTAGGACATATTTTCATTTATTAAGGACATCACAAAAAAGGAAATGTGGATTTCCTTGTTTCCATTGTGGTCCTTAAATAAATGAATACATGTCCTAATACATGTAATAATGATCACATTGTTTGTTAGTACTTGAAAGTTGAAGCTAGCAGTAAAATCAAGTAGAACCCTTTTTAATTAGCTGAAAAAACATAAGAACACTTTTATCATTTATTGTTTATTATTTTCCATTATATATGGTACCATGAGGTATATTACTGTTTTATTTATTACTTTATACACTATTTTAACCTTAATTCTCTGTTATATTTTCAGAGTGAAGAAATATTTTTAGATATGTTTGAAGATGAATACAATGAAATGACAGTAGGTATTTGTTTTGTATTTTGTTTCCATGGTTACAAGAACTATGTTTCACAATTTTTTCTATCAAACGATATTGTTGTTTAAAAGTTGGCCACAGCATTTGTGCAGTTGTAGAGCACATAATCTCAACTTTGGAGGTCCCAGGTTTGATCTCTGACCACGGCCAGTTATATTATTCCTTGAAATTTTGGTATAATTTATAATCGAGTTTCCTCCTTTAGGGATAATTAATTGTTTCCTCTAGAAGGGGTAGGCAAGTACTGGTTTAAGAAAAGTGTACTAAAAAGCTGTTTAGGTGAGTTGGGTGTTGTACAAAACCTTATAAACAGTTTTAAATCAAGATCCAAAGCCGGTACGGGAACAAATGCCACCCAGGGAAGCTAAACCCTTCCATGAAAATTTGACAATAATGTCAATTTTCCTCCATTGATTAGATAATATGGAGAAGTTTCCGGCCTTGTGGAAGGGTAGGTGAGTACTGGTTATGGACAGTAGTAGTCCAGGAAAGCTAGGTTAGGTTGGCTGGACGCCGTAAAATGACCTTAATTGTGTTGACACGGCGTTAAACTCAAAAAAAAAAATAATAATAATTAAAGAGAGCAATGTGCTAACGGTTCTCAATAATTTTTATTGTTTCTTTACTTAAAGATAAATGACATAGTTTTAAAAAATGAAACATAATTACTTGATCTGACAATGATCATATTGTTTTATTTATGTATATTTCAGTCTCGTCCACTCAATGTAGAATATTTAACTATGGATGCATCCATATTACTACCACCTACTGGGACACCGTTAACTGGTATAGATTTTAACAAGAGATTACCATGTGGTGAAGTAGAGAGAGCTAGAAGGGTAAGTTGTTTCATTCTTTGTCATATGTTGGGCTTATTGACTTTTAAAAAAAATGGACCAGTGGTAGGACGGGTGCTTAGGGATCGAGAAGTCCTGGGTTTGGTTCCTACTAGGGGCACTGCTAATTTCCTTGAGCAAGAAATTTACCTACAATTGTTCCTCTCCACCCAGGTGTAAATGAGAAGTGTGAGGGATCACCTGCCTGAGTGTGATTTAAGTGATCAGGAGTTATCAGACAAGATTGTAAAGTGGGCTGAACATGTATATGGAAGCAGACTTTAAACAGCGCTTTATCTTTTAAGACTTTTGCATGTTTGCTGCATGGTGTCTAGGGATGACAGTAATTTTCGTCAGAAATTCTTTGTACAGCTTGAATCCATTATTTCTTCATTTGTTTCATACTTAAAGTACAAATTAAGTTGCTGTAACTGTATTATGATGTTTTTGTTAGCTTAGCACATGTAGGTTAGCTTCATGGTTCATTTATCTGGTAGGGGAGGTAATCATGATATAGAATGTTGTTTGAAAGTTTTGGATTTACTTCCCTTTTATCATAAAACTTGTGAATTTCAAATACCAACTACATGTACACAGCTCTCTGAAAGTTCCATCTCACTGATAATTAACTTTTGCTTCAACTAAAAAATCAACATATACCAACAAAAGTTTGTTTCCATTGTGTGACTTATCAATAAAACAAATAAGAAAATTAATGATTCTTCAAACTTGAACTTAACAAAAAATAGCAATTTATTTTATTGTTCTGTGAAGGAACTGTCTGAGGGCAGCATTACGTTACTGACACCTTAGTGCTTTGTATGGTCAATTGGCACCATTATCTGACTGTTCTTATAATGATGTTGTCCAAGGGGTCGTCAGGTCTAAATAAAGTCATGTAGAGAAAACTACAAGGTGTAGAGTTAACATATTAAGTTTTGACAATTAGTTTCATCCATAGCTTGTCTATAAGATTGTTGTATTTTGTTCTTGAGAAACTATGTAGTATAGCTAGGTAACTCTTCAGAAATCAGATTTCTGCTCCAGTTGATGTCAATCAATGTTGGTAGCCTCATATAAACTAATATTTGACATTCTTTGATTATTTGAGGACGAAATTAAGGTTACTGGATTTAATCATAAAAAGTGGCTAGAAGCTTTGATGTGCATAAGTCTAGTTATATTAAACCTGCGAACACAGGTGGGTAAATAAGGCTAGTATTTGATGTCTAGTTGTCAATACCTTGAATTTTGATGTATTATTACCTGTATGTGGGTGGATGTGATAGTGTGCGTTGGAAATAAATGCTTTTTAATGGTTTACTTAAAGGTTCTAGTTCACAGATTTGGTTTATTTTTTCTATAATTTCAAAATACCATTCAGTGTCTATAATTGTGTCAAAAAAATAATTCTTATTATTTTAAGACAAGCTGACCTATATGTTGCAAGAAATATACAATATAAGTCCCAAAAAATGCACAAAAAGTGTCTATACCATGACATATGAGGTAGATATTTACTACATGAAACTCCATCATTTGTAGTTGTATGTCAATTTGCACTGAAATTGTCATTATCAGAACAACTTTTAGAAAAAGTGGATATTTTAGTTTAAATCTGTGAATGAGTACCTTTAACTATGGTGATTACATAACTCTAATGTGTGTGGGAGTTAGGGATTCATATCTATTGAAATGTGCTGGCTTTGTGTATTTAGAAATCATTTGTTAGTGAATGTTATTATGTCCTTGTTTGCCTATTATAGACAAGGTTTTAGCAGTGAATTACAGTAATTTGTCATAACTATTGAATTTAAAATAGTTATTACTCATAACATTATCACATAATAAGGGGTATTGATGCGTACACATCGTTTGTCTGGAACAGAAGTAGTCTTTCTCTCAACATTAACCACTTCCCAACAATGAATGTCTCCCAACAAAGACCAATTTTTAATAGCCACTTCCTCACAGTAACTGCCTGCCAGCATTAGCCACCTTTTCAACAACAATCATCTCCCAACAGTAGTCATCTCCAGTCAATACACATCCCAACAATAACAACTTCACAACAATTACCACATATCAATAATTATACTCTATCAACAATAATCACCTCTAAACAGTAACCATCTCCTAACAATAGCCATCTCCAATCAATACACCTCCCAACAATAACAACCTCACAGTAATTTTCATGTATGTCTAATCAACAATAACCACCTGTCATCAAAAACTACCTTCCAACAACAACCACCTCCAACAACAACCATCTCCCAACAATAACAACCCCTAGTCAGTAATTAACAGCACTTAACAATAACAATCTCATAACTATTACCTCATATCAATGGTTTCCCATATCACTAATAACCATGTGTCAACAATAACCATTCTTCAACAATAACCACCCTTCTAAAATAACCAACAATTTCAACATCACAGCTACGAGAACAATCATCTCGCACAACCACCTTACTATAATAATCACATTCCAACAATAACCACTTATCAATAATGATGTTCTCTGTACAATAACCACCTTACAATAATAACCAGCATACTATAAAAACCACCTTACTATGATAACCACCTTACAATAATAACCATCTTCCAACAATAACCACTTATCAATAATTATGTTCTCTGCACAATAACCACCTTACAATAATAACCACCATACCAAAAAAACACCTTACTATGATAACCACCTTACAATAATAACCATCTTCCAACAATAACCACTTATCAATAATTATGTTCTCTGTACAATAACCACCTTACAATAATAACCACCATACCAAAAAAACACCTTACTATGATAACCACCTTACAATAATAACCATCTTCCAACAATAACCACTTATCAATAATTATGTTCTCTGTACAATAACCACCTTACAATAATAACCACCATACCAAAAAAACACCTTACTATGATAACCACCTTACAATAATAACCATCTTCCAACAATAACCACTTATCAATAATTATGTTCTCTGCACAATAACCACCTTACAATAATAACCACCATACCAAAAAAACACCTTACTATGATAACCACCTTACAATAATAACCATCTTCCAACAATAACCACTTATCAATAATTATGTTCTCTGCACAATAACCACCTTACAATAATAACCACCACACCAAAAAAACACCTTACTATGATAACCACCTTACAATAATAACCATCTTCCAACAATAACCACTTATCAATAATGATGTTCTCTGTACAATAACCACCTTACAATAATAACCACCATACTATAAAAACCACCTTACTATGATAACCACCTTACAATAATGACCATCTTCCAACAATAACCACTTATCAAGAATTATGTTCTGTCTACAATAACCACCTTATAATAATAACCATCTTACAATAATAACCATCTTACAATAATAACTACCATACTATAATAACCCTCTTACAATAATAACCATGTTACAATGATAACCACTTTACCATTATAACCAACTTACAATAATAACCATGTTACAATAATAACCACTTTACTATTATAACCACCTTACAATAATAACCTCCTTTCTGTAATAAACACCTTATAATAATAACCACATTCCAACTATAACCATTTATCAGAAATTATGTTCTTTCTACAATAACCTCCTTACAATACTATCCTCCTTCCAAGAATAACCACCTTATAATTATAACCCCCTTCCAAGAATAACCACTTTACTATAATAACCACCTTAAGATAATAACCACCTGACAATAAAAAGACTTATCAATAATTATGTCCTATCTACAATAACCACCTTACTATAATAACCTCCTTCCCAGAATAACCGCTTTACTATAATAACCACCATACAATAATAACCACCCGACAATAAAAGCAACTCATCATTAATTATGTCCTATCTACAATCACCACCTTCCAAGAATAACCACCTAACAAACATTATAATCTCTCACCACCCAGCAACTTAAATTACTTCTAATGGCTGTTTCTTGTTATTTACTTTAAAAAGTAACCTTTTTATAAAAACAAATTATATATAAAGTAATTGCATTTTACAGTCTAAGTTTCATGCTTACACACGTTCACCGACTTTACAGCTATTACCCCTGGTCATAGGGCTACTGGTATCTATCTATCAATCTCCCTGGGGAGTCTTTTAACTCCTCTTAGTGCAGCCGACACTTTGGCGCAACGGAATTATACCACCCTCGCAGGTACCCATTTACACCTGGGTGAAGTAAAGCAATCAAAGGCAAATTTCTTGCTCAAGAATATAGCAGTGCCCCTGGTGGGGTTCGAACCCGGGACCTCTCAATCCCTAAGCGCGCATCCTACCACTGGATAGGGCTCTACACCGGTATACGATATATATCGAATACCGGTATTGTAGGTTCGATAGATATATCGGATCGAACGTTTCCATATCGAACAAAATATCGATCAATGGCGGTCATACAAATAAAATACACGGTCTGCAAATCATTTGATATTTACATCGCCAAATCAACATTCTACTGCTTCCAATTCGGTATGCAATAATATGTGGACGAACAATATCATAATTTGACATTCCTTTAAGCAAATGTCTTACATCAGATACGCTATGTTATGTCCCTTTTCAATCAGAGGGAAGTAACTGTTGCGGTTTGAATGTACGTTCGTTTTCAATTAGTCTGGGAATCATTAAAGATCAGTATTTTAAATACAGATCAATTTTGGCAGCCAGAAGTCTTTGTTCGAGTAGATATGTAAATAGAACTTTAATGACCAGAAACAATATTCTTGTTAATAGCTGAAGTTCTGAAAGAGCATGCTTTTCCTTTTGCCGATCTTTGTTTAGTGTTTTGTAAATATGAATTACTGGAGATAAATCTTACTAAAACCAAGCATCAACAAATTTATTTCATTTTATGTAAATCCTGCACACAAGTACATAAACGATCGATTATCGAATGCACTTAATCAACGTTGATGTTAATACACAGACTTTTCGTGTCACAAAAACCCGCCTGCAACATAACATTTGTCCAAGAATATGCTGCCTCCGAAAAAATAAGTTTGGGGTTATCAAGTTGTCCATAAAATGGACGGGCCAGAGTGTATTATATGTTGCAAAAATGCTGTAAGCAAAGGACGCAATACAACAAACTTGGCCGTATATGTCACCCTGTCAGCAGACAGATCATGTCTAGTCACAGACCAACTCATTCTCATACCCAGAGGCTATCAAGATTTTTGAGTAAGATCGAGAAGATAACCTCTGGGTACGAGAATGAGACTCAATAGATGCAATGGTATTTTTTAAAAATGCAAACCTCAAAGACTTTAATATTTGAATTATTAATAAGACAGTGCATTTAGTAGTATGGTGTTACAACAATCAAAATAAATGAACTAAATATCACTGTTTTGCAGTTTTATTAATCTATTATTAAAATATCATATGATATATCGAATATCGATCATTTTGTATCGATACGAATATCGTATCGATCATTCTGACCGATATAGAGCCCTACCACTGGACTACTGCTCCTACAATATATGTGCTATTTAAGATTGTAAACTCATGCTAGTGTAGAACATGACCTTGTCTGTCTGATCATAAATAACTGTATAGAAATAGTTGTCATGTTTATAGGCTAACTGCATTAAAAGTTCCTGGAATTTCCAGGAAACGATTTTTGTCTTTTATTACAAGAATTACTTGCAGTCGATCGTATTGACAATTCCAAGAAGACCTCTTACCATTCACTTAACTGGTGCTGTATACTGCAACAACGTATTGAATATATAAAATGTGATAATAGTGATGATCAATAATTGGTCTTTGATATTGAATGGAATTCACAGTTTTGTGATGTCTTTGTTAACAGAACTGAATAGACTCAAGGAACTGGTACAATGAGCCAGCTGCTATGAAATAACTGAAAAAATGTTGATATCGTTCTATATCAGGAGATGGTGTTAGCTCCTTGTGGAAGGGTTATTGAAGCCCTGTAGGAACATAGCAAGGGGCTGGCCCTTAAAATAATATTGAAAGTAATGTGATTTGCAATAAACCAGACTGAGAATTTCATTCATATGTTTGCTCTGAACAAATCTGCCTTACAAAAAACTTTTGCCCCCCCCCCACCATCTGAAAAATGCTGTCTACGCCATTGAAATGCATTTTGTTAAATAGAAAAATAACCAGAAATGGTTGACATGCTGACCACCATAATAAATAAATGTTTCATGGCATAAAGTCATAATTTTTCTAGTAAACCTCTTAATTAAAATGGTCTAGCCTTACGATGTCTATTAATCAGCCTGTATCAGGTGTTACTAAGGCATTATATAGCCCACACAATATTACATGTTTATAGCTGTCTTGATAATTGAAGAATGAGGAAAATTTTATATTGCTTTCCAAGAATTTCTTGATACATTTTTTTTACATTAAAATTTTAGTCATTGTTCACTACATGTAGCGGGTGTAGCTTACCTGGACCCTTGTCTCTAACCAGTTCTCAACTACCCCTTCCACAAAGCCAGAAACTTCTCCATATACCTTTTTAATTGAGAAAAATTGCCATTTTTGTCAAATTTTCATTAAAGGAATTAGAACCCGTACCCCCTTTCAGGACACTAGATTCGAAATCCAGGGGTGCTACCAACTGCCATACCCACCCAGTTTCAGCATTGATAAGTTTATTTATTTATAATTCAAATGATATTAAATTATTACTCAAATTCACATTTTCCCATGAAAGAAAAAAGACTAGTTATATGAGTAAATTCCAAAGTCAGCGTTAAAAAGTCTATCAACATATGATTCAATCAATATTAAGTGATTAAGCTAGCAAATTTACCGGCAGTACATGATAAATTTTTCAAAATTTAGTTGAAGAACTTTTGGTTGGCACTGTACATATGTAATGTGCATTTGTACTGTTACTATATATAGATACATTCACAGAAAACAGATAGTGTTTATTTTCTCGGAATGAAAACTGTGTTAGTAGTACAATGGATTGATATATAATGTATAATAATATTTTATATGTATACATACTACAATAGACTTAGGTTAAGATAAAACCATAAACCTTAATTCATGTGTTGATAAGTAGAACATAAACACATGTAAAGCTCCTAGATATTTTATCTGTGAGTTACTGTTTGTCTGTAGATTAAAAAGTTTATCATGGGCTATAATTTGTCCTAACTCTGTAGGCCTGTCTTGGAACACAGGCACGTAGGAAGAATCTGAATATTGGGACCACAGATTGGGTGAAAACATTTGTAAATGTAAGCCTCTGAAACTCGATTTTCCAGCATACATTGTATTTAGTACCCCCTGTTTAGAAACAAATCTTTGTAGTAGACCTCAAGTTTTTCAGTATGTGTCATGAAAAAATTAACTCGCGGTCCCATTGCCCCTGCTTGCCAGAATATTGGGGCCGTGGCCCCTGTGGCCTCAGCTCCTATGCTCCTGGGACAATGAGTTGGTCAATGGACCACTGAGTTTTGGTCAAAGTACAAGTCTATGCACAGGGTTGTGGGTCTATTGCCTGGCAGTGTATACTTTCTTGTAGTTTGTTCATGAAATAAATTCTACAGTCATTTTTTCTATTACCACTGATTCTAAATCATGTAGGGCAGGTGTCAGTCACTGATGGAAATATGAGTTATAAAACTGGTTAATTAACAACCATTACTTCTGAGATTTAACCTTTGTAGGAACGGTAACTAGGTTCACTGATCACCATGATATGACCTATGCATTGTGTTGCTTAATCAGTAGACTTGTTTAGTACTGTCTGAGCTAGCCAGGCAAGATATCTGTTTCTAATTTCCCAATAGTTTGGCACACTTCATTAACCAATGGACCAAAGTCTTAATTGGAACTTAAAGAACTAGATTGCCATCTAAGCAATCTGATTAAAACCCGATCTAAAATTTTCCGCTCGCCTACTCGCTAATTTAGATCTGGCCTTTTTCAAACGAAGGTCACGTTCAGGCGACCTTTTCTCATCATAATATTCATGACGAAATTGTTATGATACGTAACTTGTTTACATCGTCTACGTCACGCAATTTGAAATGAGCCGCCCAATCACCAACTGTGAATAATACCGCTGTTAAATTAGCATGCAAAACTTGGTCTAAAAATAGAAATTACGAAATCAAAATGTGATTAATAGTGTTTTCATCTAGATGAAAGCTACGCATTGATTGGTCGAAACAAAGTTCATCTCGACGTGACCTTCCACGGAGAAAGTAGAGATCCTGTACGACAACGCTGTACTGGATATCTGTTTACGGAGATTGCCTTTTAAGTTATGTGAATGTGTTAGCATTAAATTATTTTATCAATACAGCCTTCACATTGACCCACTGACTTTATTTCAATTTAAATTAAGTTCAAACAAAATGTTCATTGTTTTTCTTACTGATAAGATTTTTAACTTTGTTGACATTTTCTAAATATTTATTCAGGGCAAACAAGATGTAGGTCATGTTTACTTTTACAGTGTATTGCGAAGTTCTGCAATAGCACTGACTCATATTTACTGAAAATGAAAATTGGATCATTTTCTACTTTTTTGCAATATTCTCTTTCGGATAGATTAAATGCAGTTGGAATGAATTTCTTGAAAAACAATGTTAATGTTGAAATTCTTCCTTTGAGTGTCTGTGATTTTTCATTGTATGAAAATGTAAAATGATGCATTTCGTCCTCTTTGTTTATTTTCATTGTCTTGAGAGAATTAAATTAAGGTAGTAAGGTTGAGGTTCTTTTGTATGGAGCTGTGATAACTGTTAGTAAATTTGTATTTTTACCCGGATTTTTCAACAACAAAATTCGGCTTATAGTTTAGCAAAACCTGGGAGGGCGGGTGCATGGGTGGGCAGGCTGGCGTCCAATTGCCTTAAAGTTTTTTTTTTACCATATATTCTTCGCCATTTATTGTTAGATATTTATAAAACTTCATACAATGATAACATACCATGTGATGAACAGAATTAGAAAAGTAACCACAACTCTACCTGGCTTTATTATGGATTATTTCCCTTTGTAATTTTTGTGTTAAAGTTTTTAATATATTGGATATCTCTGTCATTTATGGTCAGATCTTGATGAAAATCTGGCTTTAATGTAGTTTCCACGTTACATTTCTTGTTAACCTCTAGATAAGCTATGCTTTTTTGAGTTTGTAGCAGTTGAACTGTCTGTTCATCAGTGCACTTGTCTATCAGTATTGTGCTATCTGGCAAAATAGTTTTGCTTACTGAATGCATTTCAATCACTAACATTTCTGGAAGCCATAGTCTTTGCTATCTTAAAGTAAAACCATTGCATAGAGCTTGGCTTATGCTACTGTCCAATAAACATAAAAATAGCTGTGAAGGCACTGTAAGGGCGCGATGCTATCAAGCTCTGCAAGGACCCCATTAAGTTTTTTTTTTGGTTTTAGATTTATGATCCATTGTTACAATACTTCAAATTGAAACTGATATCAAGACATTCTTAAAACCAGTATAATGCTACAGTCCCATAAAACTAAAAATACCCGTGATTTCAAGCCCTGCAAGGACTCGTATGAACTCTTGCGAACCCGTACGCATTGTTATGTTTTAAGAGGGTCCGTGAGTCTTGGATACATGTATCAGTTTCAGAGATTCAATGTAAACAAAATCAGGGCAGAGTATGGGTTAAACTTGCATATCTTCCTGCTATGGCTCCATAAGGGTGTGTTGTTTTGTGCCATGTGCGTACCATCACCTTAATATGCAAATTTCCCACGGTTCAGGGCTGTCTGCATGTACGGGTCCGCAATAAGCCACGATTTTATGGGACTGATGCATTATACAAAAATCAGTAGAGATAGTGACTTCCTTATAAATGCAACTAGCTTATTATCTTTAAATGATTGTATTATTGATAAGTTCTTTTCTTTTATTTCAGGCTATACGAGTGTTCTTTCTGGTTCGAGAATTATCTCTTACATTAATGCAAGAGACAGAGACACAATTACCTCTTACTAAAGTCAAAGATTGTGTTAAAATTGATAATATACTTGATCTAAGTAAGTAATATCTATTGTTTTCATTAGGAGCAGTGATACAGTGGTAGGATGTGCCCTTAGGGATGGAGAGGTCCTGGGTTTGAATGCCACTAGTGGCACTGCTAATTTCCTTGGGCAAGAAATTTACCTACAATATTTCCATTCTACCCAGGTGTAAATTATGGATACTGTGAGGGATCACCTGTGTGAAAGAGATTTCAATGATCAGGAGATATTGTACAAAATTGTAAAGTCTGCTGAATATCTATATAGATTATAGTATTTTTGTTCAAACTTTTATGGTTAGATT
Source organism: Mactra quadrangularis (assembly GCA_025267735.1). Lineage (NCBI taxonomy): Eukaryota > Metazoa > Mollusca > Bivalvia > Venerida > Mactridae > Mactra > Mactra quadrangularis. The sequence goes on along the minus strand of CM046303.1, from coordinate 56,521,446 downwards.
TTTTGAAACTTTTAGGAATGAATAAAAACTTTTCTATTGGGTGTAATGCAAAATATTTGCATTTTTTAACCAAAACAAATCTGGCAGGAGGGAGAAAAAGCTGTTCTAATTATTTAATTGTATTTATACAAAATCCCGTGAACTCTCTCTGAATTTGATACTTAAATAAACAGTCGACTGTCTGCTTATTTGTAAAGCCTGTCTTTTTAAATAAAATTGTGATAGACCATGTATGAAATTTCAAAATACTGTTTAAATTAATAAGATAAATATCAATTCAGTGTAAGGGCCTTCCCTTTAACTTTTAATTTTGTATTAACTGTTACATGGCTGTTCTGATTTTGGCAAATACCCATTAAACAAAACCCTTTTTTGCTTCAAAAATTGCATTGCATGTCTATAGGAGTTATGTTATGAAATTGAAGAAAAAGTTTTTGGATTTGAAAAGGAAAATGCTAGATATTATCACATCCTAAATTCAAGTTGATTCCGCCCTACAGTTAATTGAGATATTTAATGTTTTTAGGGGTCCACGTTCAATGCAAACTAGCCGCCCGGCTTGCTCAGTTGGAAGCACGCAAGTCTACTGATCTAGGGGTCATAACCAGGGTTCCATTCCCGGGTGGGGCATACTGTCATGGAGCTTGGTCATGAAATTATTTCTACGGCCATTCTCTCTCCTACCTATGATTCTTGATTATGTAGGGCAGTTGTCAGTCACTAATGAAAGTATGCGCTTAGTAGTTGGTTAACAGCTTAATCCAGAGATTTAGCCTTTTCAGGAACAGTGAGAAGGTTGACTGACTGCCATTATATGACCTATACAATGTGTTGCTACGGCAATAAACCCAACAAAAACAAACAAACAAACATCAATGCAAACTACCTATATACTGATATAATAATCTCTGCCATGGTATTTTCAGTTTAAGTATTTAATCAGCTGTGACAGAATAAATAATCAAAGCAATGAAAGCACTAAATGAACGATAGTTTGATAGGCATCAATCTGATTAAAACCTGATCTAAAATGTTCCACTCGCCTACTCGCTAATTTAGATCTGGCTTTTTTCAAACGAGGGTCACGTTCATGTAACCTTTTCTCATCGTTATATTAATGATGAAATTGTTATGATAAGTAACTTGTTTACATCGTCTATGTCACGCAATTTGAAATGAGCCGTCCAATGGCAGACTGTGAATAATACCGCTGTTAAATTAGCTTGCAAACTTTGGTCTAAAACAAGAAATTACGAAATCAAAATGTTATTAATAGTGTTTTCGTCTAGATGAAAGCTATGTATTGATTAGTTGACATAAAGGTCATCTCGACGTGACCCTCCATTGAGATAGTAGAGATTCTGTACCACAATGCTCAACAGGATATCTGTTTACGGAGATTGGAAAGGCATGGGAATTGAATCCTATGCTTTAGTGATAATTTGGTATTTTAGAAACAATCAGAACTTATAACAGTTTTGTACATTTATTTGTGCCAAATCAACTTTCCAATGTAGCTTTACTCTGTGTCGTATTTACCACAGTACCAGTTTACGGTTAGTTACTGTCGATATGACCAATCGGAGAAATTGTTTTCAATAGCAGGTACTACAAGTTGCACGCCTCCCATGAGGGTTTAATAGTGTCCTGTGATATGGCAAATTAGGGATTAATAAATTTGAATTGTTCCTTGCAACCCAGGTGTAAATGGGTACTGTGAGGAGTCATCTGCTTGAAGGTGATTTCAATGATATGGGGTTAATGTACAAGATTGTAAAGGCAACTTAACATGAATATGTCAGCACACTTTAAACCGTACATTAACTTTATTTAATTTAACATCATTTTAATTGCTAATGATGAACATTTAACTTAAGAAATCACCATTCAATTATTCATGGTTTGACTGTTAGGAAAAAAACAGAAACCATATACATTGTTTCCATCACATATGTATGTTTCTCAGTAGATATACTTAGTAACTTCCTGGTTGGTTATAATTTCCTTTCTAATTATTAATGGAAAGTTGAAACATGTTTCCAATAGTTATGGTTGATTTGATTACGGTGTGTAAAATGAGTAAATTCTTTCCATTTCACATGACCAAACTTTTGATATTTAAGCTCTGGATTTTCATAGATTATTAAAAGAAGTGAATGGTGTAAAAACACATAATGACTCATGTAGCTTGTTTGTTATGATCAGTATGAAATTATTCTGAATAAAGGTATAAGTATCAAGCTAAATTTGTCAGACTATTCAAGCTTTCTATTAAATTTGACACCCTAAAATTTCAACAGAGACTTAGCTTTCATAGATCCTGCGTCCATAGGATTCCTGAAATTGAAGAATACTCAGTAGTAGAACCCCCTGTGGACAGTGCAATGCTGTGCTGTGCTGTGCTGTGCTGTGCAGTGTTGTGTCATGCTGTGCTGTGCAGTGTTGTACCATGCTGTGCTTTGCTGTACTGTGCAATGCTGTGCTGTACTGTACTGTGTTGTGCTGTGCAGTGCTGTGCCATGCTGTGCTTTGCTGTACTGTGCAGTGCAATGCTGTGCTGTGCTGTACTGTACTGTACTGTACTGTACTGTACTGTGTTGTGCTGTGCAGTGCTGTGCCATGCTGTGCTTTGCTGTACTGTGCAGTACAATGCTGTGCTGGACAGTGATGTGCCATGCTGTACTGTGCTATACTGTGCATTCAGTTCTGTGCTGTGCAGTGTTGTTCCATGCTGTGCTTTGCTGTGCTGTTCTGTGCTTTGCTCTGCTCTGCAGTGCTTTGCTGTGCTGTGCTGTGCTGTGCTGTGCTGTTCAGTGAGTGTATAGATAGATATTGATATCGCATTGTGTTGTATTTTATTGTATTGTTATTTTTTCTTTTCCAGATAATAGTGATCTTATTGCTTGTACAGTTATCACAAAAGACAAGTAAGTAATGCCAAAGATTTAATAATCATGTTAAAATCAATTTTATGTTAAACATCTGAAAATAAGGCAAAACAATTGGTGAATTATAACATTCGTTTATGCATTACTGATGTTTAGTGAGAGCTGTCATACTGTCAATAAATTCAGAACTACAGACCTGATATAAAGGGCATCTGTAAATCCCATAATCGTTGACAAAAAATTCTACCTACTCACCCTACTGTTTTGGGGAGATTACACCTGAAATGGAACACTTTTTAGGCCTTTGTTGTTATAATTTGTTAAGTATACTGGTTAGGTGCACTGGCCATTGTAAATAATTGGAAGTCTGTTAATAAACTTCATAAAATTCCTAATAGACAAAATACAGTATTATATTTATAATAGCAAGTGTTACATAGAAACATATTAAAAAGTATGATAAGCCTTCCTAGACAATAGTTTTGTTTTATTATAACCCCAACACCAATTACATGGCACTAATGTTAACTGACTAGAGGGGGTGTCATGTGCATAAACTGTGTGGATACTTCCAAGGACATGGCCAATTCATGGGGTCAAAGGTAAAATTGTGTTAAAAATTGGGTTGTCCTGGCAATAACTCTCCTACAGATTGACAGAATTTAAAATGAATGATATAGCACAGATGTTTATCTTGTTTAGAAAGTGTGTTGCCTGTAACAGCAGTGTCAATACTTCAAAGTGTTTTGCAAATTAATTGGATCAAATGACCTTCACCTTGACATGGTGCCAGACAGGGGGGGTATTCATCACTTCCGTGATAGCTTTAGTTACTTTTACATAAAAAAGATATAAGTTTCTCTGTGACTTTATAGTACTCTTATAGTATGATATAATTAAGAAATGTAGTCTTGCATCTAGATTTCTTCTGTATTTAATGCTACATAAAATCTACAGACTGCAGTGTTTCCTTGAATTTTGTCATGTTGTTTTGAAAGCTATCATTTTTGTCTCCTCATAATTCTTAGAAATGCTTGTTGATTTAATGTCTGTCACATTTTACATGTATGGTGATTTTCTTGGAATTTATCAGAACTCGGGATTTAGTCTGAATATTCTGTTACACTAAAGGAATGTTTATTGCCATGGAATTTGAATATTTATAGAAACTGCTGCTGTAATAATTCGGATGACATTCTTGTTTTTTTATTCCAATAATCCTTGTTAAATTCCAAGCATGTCATATTTTTTATATAGGTCGAGGTAGAATTCCCATTATCAGTCTACGAAGTTAGGATTTGAAAGTGGTTTTCTTCACAGATCATTTTAAAAGCAAGCATTATATCTCATTTGCAGAATTTTGGATGCCCGAAAGAGCTAATACTAAAAAGTGGTTGCCCCAGGCAACTGGACACCCACTTATTTCGTAGACTGCTCATAATGACAAACAGCAGTCATTAATATTAACAGTATAATTTGAAAACCATGATAAATGATTTCATTCATTATATCATGTTAATCAGTTTGCCACGTAACCATAGTAACAATATACATAGTTACCAGAAAGTATAATTAGAGAAAATATATTTACTAAAATAAATTGCTTCTCAGAGACTAAGCACTCAACAATAAAATGATAAAACCTCATTAATGCCTAATATTGAAGTCTTTGTTATCAATAGAATGGAACAACATTCATTAACAGTATTCATAAATTATCACTTCATGAAATTGATAACATTAAGTGCATGAATATTCATTAATTTGTTTCAGAGTTCATGACCTTTATGAACAATTCTTATGAACTCATGAACCATTTTTATTGTGAAAACTTACATACACTCAAAGACTTAATTGTATCTTGTTCACATTGACCTAATACTAAAAGTTATGTTTCATTGTAAAATTTATTTATTTATGTATTTTTACTGGGTTTAACGCCATGTCAACACAATTTAGGTCATTTTACGGCGTCCAGCGCACCTAACCTAGCTTTTCTGGACCCTTGTCTATAAACTGTACTCACCTACCCTTCCACAAGGCAGAAACTTCTTCATATACCTTATTAATGGAGGAAAATTGACATTATTGCCAAATTTTCATGGAAGAGTATAACCTCCCAGGGTGGGATTCGAACCCTTGCCCCTTTGGGGACACGAGATTCCAAATCCTTGCATGCTACCAACTGTGCTACCGACCTGGGTTTCATTGTAAAATATATGTAGGTTATCTTCTTGTATCATCTTTTTAGATAGTATAAATATCATAACAGTCAGAAGGTTAATTCTGTGATTAAAGTTATTAATTAATAATTATACCCCTGCTTTGAAGAAGAGGGGGGTATACTGTTTTACCCTTGTCTGTCCGTCCGTCTTTCCGTTACAAAATTTCCGTCGCAGTTTTCTCAGCAACTATAACATGCAGCAGCCTAATACTTTGCATATTGCTTCATCCCATAGTCCCATGTGGTGTAAAGCGATTTCATGCTCCTTGCTCGTCTACTTCCTGTTTGTCGCATATTTTTAGATTTTTGCGGGGGTATCACTAGTGAGCATTAGCTCACAGATTTACTTGTTTGTTCTATAAATATTGAAATGATTGGTTGAAAGTAGGTCACTATTTTATCTCATAAAAATTGACTTATTTTTTATTTTCTACTAAACCAATACATTTCACATTATAACACTACAATCATTCGTACGAATGATTTCCTTCATTACAATTCTTTAAAGACTTGAATGGAAAAAGTAAATTTGACCTCTGACTATGGCCTCAGTCAGTATCATTTTTGTTTGTTTGTTTGTTGGGTTTAACGCCGTAGCAACACATTGTAAAGGTCATATAACGGTGGTCAGTCCTACTCACTCCTCCTGGAAAGGCTAAATCTCTGGATTTAGCTGTTAACCAACTACTAAGCGCATACTTTCGTCAGTGACTGACAACTGCCCTACATAATTAAAAATCATTAGTAGGAGGGAGAATGGCCGTAGAAATAATTTCATGACCAAGCTCAACGTATGCCCCGATTGGGAATCGAACCCACGACCCCTCGATCAGCAGACTTGCCTGCTACCAACTGAGCTAGCCGGGCGGCTATGTATTATTTTTTCGGGTCTGTATTAGCACACATTGATGTCAACAGTTTTCATAAATTGTATTATATACTGATATGTCTCAAGTCAATGTGAACACACTATATATCTGATTGCTAACCAAACATATTCAGTGGCTTTAGTACTTTGATTTTATCTGTCAGTTTAATTTGCACCAAGTGTTATTGATGTATCGCCATGGGTCAGTGCAAAACACGTCAATATCCTCCTTGATATACGTATACTAGTTTGGTGAAGCTCCATTGACATGTGGTACAAAACACTTGTCAGTTTGTTTTTTTGTGCTGATTTAAATTCAGACTACAAATAGATCCTTATATTATCTATGTATGAAAGCTTTTAATAAGGTAAAATACCTCTGTTGCCTAATGCCATCATAACAACATGTAAGTGGGGCATGTTAAGCAAACTAATTAAACTAAAAACCTTTCCATGTAAGGTAATGTTGTGTTATATTTATTATCAAGAATGGCATTCTCATTTTGTTAGTTTTGGCTAAATAATATTTGCTAAATACTTACTAACTATACTGAAATATTGATAATGAATTTTCACTTTAATTAATTATAATGAAAGAACTTCAATTTTTGTGTTGCTACAGGCAGTAGGAGTCACTTGGTCCATCCGTCCGTCCGTCCTGAACATTGTCCAGGCAATAACTCCACCATGGATTGATGGCTATTAAAATTATGTGGCTCAAATGTTAACCTTGACATGTCGGTGTGTCACATGCAAGAACCACATCCAAGAAAAGGGCATTGCCAATATATGAGTTCAAAGGTCAAAATTAATATTGTTGAAAATTGGGTTGTCTGGACAATAACTCCACCACAGATTGACGGAATTAAACATGATATGGCACAAATGTTAACCTTGTTTAGACAGAGTGTCACCTGTAACAATCGTGTTGATACTTCAAAGACCAATTTTATTGGGTCAAATGTCCTTTCCCTTCAACATGCTGCCCAGTGGGGGTATAAATCTTTTCTGTGATAGCTGTAGTTATAATATAATTTCTTGCAGTATGAATGATCAGTTTTTCACGAAATCTCATTTATCCAAGATTTTTTGGTGGGCACTGTGTAGTAATTCTTAACTGTAATAAGAAACCAGACTTGTACATAATTAATACTCACTGCAGTCCTAATATCTGATTACTGCTGCAATAATCATTTTTATTAACTGAATATTCCCTTTCCATAGTTAATACGTATAAGATTCCCCATTTGTTTTGTAAAGTATTATCTTACTAAATGATATATTTCCATATAAAATTTTTATATTTTTATATTCTTGGAAATTGAAATCTGTCTTCCTTAACTGGAACTATGGTTCATGCCAAGAAGCATGCTGATTCCAGTTATAAGTTAGTCAGAAATAAATAAATTACTAGACAAACAAACATACCACAAAAGTCCCTGATTTACAAAAGTACTCAAGTGCATTTTTTATTTTACTTTTATTAACAATTTAATGCCTACTGAAACATGATTATTATAATATCATTAGATACAAAACAAAAACAGAGAAGAAAAAAATAAATTTGTAACAATATCCTAGTGTACTTAGTTTCGACGTACCTAAGAAACTATGACTGTATACTGTTACAAAATAAGGCTTCAACTAACAAATGAACCTAACTTTAAATATTGTATTCATTTGTCCTTTTACAATCTTCATTAATAACTGAAAGCTATTGTAGAAATCAAGAAATAAAAATATGTCAAGTGGAGATTTCCAATATGGCTGACATGAGAGTACAGAGAAACGACGCATTTGATTTGTTTCTATTTTTAATCATACCAAAACAAAAGTACACTACCTGTCACATGATTATCTTAAAATAGCGAGAAATAGGGGATGCCAATCTGTCTGTCATATTTATTATTTTTGAGAAAACAACATTTTTTTAAAACTATACTCAGTAAGTAATAAGAAAAAACACCATTTTTCAGTGTTTTACAGGAAAAAGTATGAAAAGAGTCCCTCAAAATCCCTGACTCTCCACATTTTGGCGGTGAGAAATCACCGTACTGCTTACTAACTGAAATGACGGGAATGACACCACAGGGTGACCCAAAAATCGAAATCGAGGCTAAAACAAAAATGGCGTCGTAATTAAGATGCATCGAAATAAAGTATCAGAGGATAATAACTATTTCATACATTGTAGAGAATCAGTTTCTGAGTAGTCTATAACGTTACGTTTGAAAGTGAAATTTGTTGTGGTATAAAAATCTTATGATAAGTTTCCATGAATATGAAGCAGATGTTTGGAGAATCAATTGTACATGTAATACTAATAGAAAAATATTTATACCAGGTTTAACGCTGTGTCAACATAATTTAGGTTATTTTACGACAACCACAGCACCTAACCAAGCTTACCCAAACCCAGTCTATAACCATTTCTCACCTACTCTTCACTCAACTTCTCCATATACCTTTTTTTGGATGAAACTTGATATTTTGATGGTATACCCCCCCCCCCCCCCCCGGTGACATTTGAACCCATACCCCTTTTTGGGACACTAGATTTGAAATTCTGTTGTGCTTAAGGAGTCATAATTGAAGGATATGGATACAGAGGATATGGTCTTTTTTTTAAATGTAAGCTGTATTTTGCCATGGAAATGTAATAAAATATAATATAAATGTATATTATGTAATCACAGAAGTTAAATCTGCATGGATATCTCCACGGTCAGAGTTTTTAAATTGTCTTTAATTGAGTAAAATACAATTACATCTGTTTAACTGCTCTGTTTTAGGTGTATTAGTATGTTGCAACTTGCATCAAAACCATGTATAAATTTTCCACTTGTTTTTAGAACAATTATGAAATTAAGTAAGAAATATAAGACAATATTAAAATAATGGAGCATAATAATTTTGTTGATTAAACTATTAATTGTTCCTTTCATGTAACAACCCTCTATTACAATCATGTGCTTGTTGCATCTATTATTTTTAGCTGCTAAGTTTCAAGTATTTAAGTTGCAGAAATAAATACATGCCTTATTGTTTACAAACTGCAGAATCTTAACACCAGTCACTTTCTTAATCCACTAGTCATAAACTTTGGGCTTGTGGAAATTACTTATAATATTAAAGTCTGGTTAGTCAATAATTTTGACTACTTTTTGATGTATAAAATTTGACTTGTACTTGAGAAAAATTATGGCAATGACTGTAGCCCTACACTATATGCCACTTTTACAGTGCATTATTTTGAAGCCTGCCTGTCTAGCTCAGTCTGTTATTAGCACACAAGTCTACTGATCAATGGTGTTGTGGGTTCAATTCCAGGCAGGGCATACCTTTTTGGAGCTGGGTCATAAAATAATTTCTATGGCCATTGTTTTTCCTGTGACCATTCATTATTAAACATATTTGGCAGTGTTGTCAGTCACTAACGGAAGTATGCACCTAGTAACTGGTATACAGCTAAATCTAGAGATTTAAGTCTTTCCAGGAAAAGTTAGTAGGTTAAATGATCCCTGTGATATGACCTATACAAAGTGTTGCTACAGCGTTAAACCTAACAACAAGTACATTTGTTATGTTTAGGTAATCTGATATAAAACGAACATGTTGTTTTTACTGTTGCTTATTTGTATATAAAATTACTATAATTACAAATGTCAGTGGTTAACAGTGTGTTGTATTTTTACACACTGTGTCACCTTACTATCCTTTATTTTTCCTGGAACTGTCACTATTATCATTACTGTAATTGTCTCCTGTTTTATTATACCATTTTGTGTGACATTTTTCTTCCAGGAAACAGAAAAGATTTCTAGTTATTGATGCACTACAGATGATTCTTGTTGAACCAGATAATAGACGTTTAGGATGGGGTATTGTTACATTTGTTGGTTTCTTACAGGTGTGTATATATTTTCATTTATTCTAACAATTTATTTCATAGGCAGATCCAGCAGGGGGGGGGTCCGGAATTTCTATTCATTAATCTTGTCTATTAGTGAATTTCTTGAAAAAAATCCTGGATCTGCCCCTGTATTTTATATGAAACTTTTCATATCATAAATTACATAAATACAATTATGAATGTATGATATGAAATGTTTTATATGAAATAAATATATTGTTAGAATAAATGAAACCAATGTATATCTAATTTCTAGTGGAAATGAGTCCAATGTTGGCTTTTCTATTTTCCATAGCAGACAAGGCCTCTCATGTTCCTCCATTGTTTTGCATTCAATACAGTACTATGATCTCCCCTGCATCTGACTCTAGCTGGGCCATATTTCCAAATAGGGAAATTTTATCTCTCACAGCAAGAAAAAGACCTGCCACCTCGAAAGCCTTCAATGGTTTTCTGCCTTCGGGTTTGTGCTCTATTTGAACGACAAAACTGCTCAAAAGTCGACTTCGTATTTGTGTTGGACATGTTTGTGTTCGCTCTTTGTATAAACAGACCTTAAGAAGAGCTTTAAGCTGCTCATTCACTCTAATTTCAGCTTAAAATCAACTTTTTTAAAGCTCTAAAAATAGTGTAGCTACATTTTGGAAGCAGTAAAGCAGTGTTCTGATTATGACTATTTTTGTGCAAAGTGACATGCTATTGTAAAATATGATGATTTTATGTATACAGTATAACCTCTGCAAAGTGGCCCTCTACTGAACAAATCCTCTGCACAACAACATATTTTGATATTTCCCTTAATTGTAGATTTAATGGAATTTAACCTCTGCAGAGCAACAACCTCTGAACAGCAGCACACTTTAGTCCCTCCCAGTGGGTGTTGTTCAAGAGAGGTTCTACTGTAGAAACCTATCCCATTAGTCAAAGTATACTTGATGGTTTTAGTGAGATTTTGTGACTTATGTTTAACATTTCCCTTAATCTGTAGCTCAGTTTGCCTTAAACAATTATTGACTCATTTCCTTTTTTGTTGGGTTTAACGCAGTAGCAAAGTATTGTATAGGTCATATCACAGCAGTCAGTCAACCTATTCACTGTTCCTGGAAAGGCTAAGTCTGTGGATTTAGCTGTTAACCAATTACTAGGCACATTCTTCTGTCATTAACTGACAACTGCCCTGCATGATTAGGAATCAGTGGAAGGAGGGAGAATGGCTTTAGAATTCATTTCATGACCTTACTCAATGAAGGTATCCCCCCTGGGAATAGAATCCGCATCCCCTCTATCAGTATATATCCCCTATAGACTTTCATGGTATTAACCAAGCTAGCCAGGCAGATGAACTCATTTTATTATTTAAATTGATTAATTTATTATTATTATATACACTGACAGTTAACTTTGAAATATCAACATATTATTTATCTCATCTGTGAACATGTAGCTTAAATACCGGTATGTCTTGTTTTCAGTACAATTGCAATCCTATGAACTATTTTTAAAAATACTACCCAGTGACATTTAAATATCTCATGTTTATAACTTATATTGAATTTTTTATCTAAAATTACAGTCAAGTTCCGCTATTAAGACCAGCAAAATCAGTGGTCTTAATAGCGGACCGGTCTTATTATAGAGACCATTTTGTTCACAAATTAAGCGTTTGGGTCTTAATAATTGTCAAAAATCGCATGATTTTGAAATAATAAAAGTGGTCTTAATAGCGGAACTTTACAGTAGATGTAAATTGTAATTCTACCTCAATTTTCCTCATGCCCTGTGATGTTGAAATGATGTTTATAAATTAACATACTCTCCTTTGTATCAGCTTAAAAGTTTCACTTGTTCACATTTCACTCTGCTTTTTTAAAGACTACAGGCAAACTGATATTTCTATTTTTTAGACGGAGACACAGGCACATATTTAAATCCCATGACTGTCTCATGATTTTTAAAGAAAGATGTGTGATCAACTACTAGAATGCAAAAAAATTCTCCCACCTATAATTTCAAATGTCAATATGAAAAGATGTTGGTCATTTTTGCATTTGTAAAATAATGGAAAATTAACAAAAATGAAAGTAAACATTGACTTTTTTTACAAGGATGCATTTGTCACTAGTATGATCAAACCAAATATGGCGTTGTTGACCCAACTATTTATACATATTTTAGTGAGGTGATCGTTTCGACCAATGAAAATGAGTATAAAGTTTTGCTGTGAAATTGGAATTTGGTAAACTTTCATTGGTATTTCAAAGGTTCATATTAAAGGTCAATATCATAAATCAACACTCAATAAGGCAGCGGGTGAATGTAGTAGTACATGTATATTCACTGAGCTGCAAGGGAAAAGTAAAGTAAGAATAGCAATTTTTCAAAGATTTTTCAGTGGGTGGGAGGGCGTCCGGTGGCGTTTACAATTATGTTAAAGTTTTCAATTTAGCATATATTTCTGCCATTTGTCAGATCTTTGTTTGGCTTTATTATGGATAATTTCCCTTTGTAATTTTTGCGTTAAAGTTTTTAAATCTAGCTTTAATGTGGTTTCCACATTACATTTCTTGTATATATTGCAGAATATAGAAGTTACGGGTGACAAAGAGGACAGTCGTTCTCTACACATTACAGTACATAAACCAGCATCATCACAACATGCTAGACCAGTACCTTTACTAGCAGCTAGGTTTATCTTTGATGATCATATAAGATGTATGGCGGCTAAACAAAGATTAACTAAAGGTAGAATCAAAGCTAGACAGCAGAAGATGCAGATGATTGAAAGACTTCTTGATATTCCTACTGAAGCTACAAGTCATGGTACATTTAGTAGATCTGCTCCTATTCCTGGTGAGTTACTAATGCTACAGTCCCATAAACATAAAAATATACCTGAGGGCACTGTACGTGCACTGTGCGATCAAGCTTTGCAAGGACTCGTACGAACTCTTGTGTACCCATAGGGACTGTTACGCTTTTACCAGGGTCCATTAGATGAGCCATGGATACATGTATCAGTTTCAAAGTCAAATCGTGAACACAATCCTGGCAGAGTATGGATTAAAGACTTGCATATCTTCCATCTACAGCTCTGTACAGGTCTGTTGCTTTGTGCCATGTGCATACCGTCACCTTAATACGCAAGGCTTCCCATGGCCTATGGCTGTCTGCACGTACAGGTCTGCAACTAGCCAAGATTTTATGGGACTGAGGCATTATAGTGCCATTCTTGTGTCCCTGAACAGCATCTTGATTTTAGGGTAAAATAATTTTCATGTACACAATTACACATGAGGATGTACCCCTACCCACCTGTTGTTGGGGTATGATGTGTTCGTAGTTCCGGTTATTGTCAGAAAAAATAGGAGTAGCAAAAGGTTCATTATATATGGTAATAGGATAGTATGAATTTAGGTAACTGAAAAGTAGGAGCACATTTAGTTTTATTTAGGCTTAAACAGCAAATTAAGTTATTATCAAATGTTTTCAATTGAACTTGATGGTTGCTGTGTGACAGTGGTATTCTATACACTGTTAGATCTAATACCAAGAAAAGTCCTGTCCTATATCTATGATGTACATGTAATCATGATGACTAATTTATCTTATAAAGGGTTGTTATTAAATGTCTAGAAAAAATTTTATATTTGCAAGATTTAATGACATTCTGTCTGCTTCATAAGGATGCATCATGTGCAGACCCTGTGAGGTTACTCTTCATTCATTAAAGAGTGAATTTTTAGCTGGATTTCTCAACGAAAATTTACGGTTAATAGTTTGGCAAAACACGGACTGGCGGTCGGTCAGTCGGATGGGTGGTCGGGTGTCCGGTTTTGTTAAAAATTGCGTTAAAGTTTTCAATTTAGCTTATATTTCTGCCATTTATTGTCAGATCTTTACGAAACTTCATGCATGATAATGATAATGATAACATACCATATGATGAACAGAATTAAAAAGTAACTACAACTCTACCTGGTTAATTATGGATTATTTTCCTTTGTAATTTTTGTGTTAAAAATTTTAAATCCAGCGTTAATGTGGTTTCCACATTAATACAATTCTTGTTGGGTTTAAACTGAGTCAAATTTTGAGACATTTCAATACATCTCATATTAGGGAGACTAACTTAATTAGTTATCAAATTTTGGATGCCAATAATTGATTGTCTCTGATTTGCTAATACTCCACTATAAATTTGGGGACTTACCTTATTGTCGACTTATCATTTTATCTTTATAGGTCGTTGCCACCCTGTTAGATCCTCTAGTACTACTGAGAGGAGGTCAGAATCTGTCAGCCAATCACAAGAAGGAGCTAGATCACATGATCAACCTGGTAGCCAATCATCTTTCAGTAATCAGTCAGCTGAAGTAAGAAAATCTATATATGTAGAACAAGGTAGAGAATCTACTTCAGAGAACCAAAAGAAGGCATCTAAAGAATCATCGAATGTTGAGGAGGTCGAAGTGGCCGAGGAGGCGACATCAGAAATGGCTTTTCAAACTTTACACCAATCTTCTAGTGAAGTTTCTAACAGACATGATTCTAGTTCACATGAAGGAAGTCCAGCTCCACAAGAAATTCCTTTAGAAGATATGTCGAGAAAACCTAAAGTAAAGAAAAAAGAGCAACTTACAAGAGCACGTCTAACTCAGACTAGACGAGCTGCTGAGTTGAGAATACATCAGGAACATTCTAGAAGTAGTTCACAAAGTCCTAAAAGAAAACCTAGTCTTGATACAGTCACTAAGATTAAAAATCGTGGTAGGTCGACATCATTGACATCAGATATACAGTCAAGTAGTAGCGGGAGAAGTAGAAGTGGGACTCCAGAAAGAAGAACTCACAGCGAGAGTAATCCACTTCCTGTCGGCCATTCACACAGACTGAAGAAAAAATCTCGTGAGATTCAAACGCAGACAACATTAACTGTTGATATAGCTTCCAAGCCTAGTGTACTAGTCAGTAAATCTGATGTTGGGATTTCACCAAAGACTTTAAGACCAGCTCCATCGCCGGCGTTAAGTCTTGTACCAGAGACTGAAAGTTCTATTGAAAAGTCTATAATAAGAGACTCGCCAAAGTTGATGCCTCCAGTAGATACTGATAGAATGAGAAGTTTCAGTGACATATCACAAACTAGTAGTGAACTTGAATCCTCCACAAACTGTAGTAACCAAAGTTCTGATAATTCAGACAGACCTAATCTTGGACTAGATGTGCCATCTGGGGCAGGGGCAGAGATGTCTCCTGCTGGTAGTATCAAAGTTGAACGTCTTGCTCCCCCTGTAGCTGATGGCAGTAAATCTCTAGCTGCTAATAAACTTACACAATTAGCTCAGATGGTTCAACAATATGATTTTGAAAAAGATAACGACGGTGATTTACCAATGAAAGAATCAGATAACTTATAAAGATATTAATCACTTACAGAAACTGTTTCTTTGTCATTGGGAAGCTTTGTGTAAAGACTTATTTCTCATGAAGTAAAGTTCTGTCATAAATTTTTTGACAATTATGTAAGTCCCAAATGCTTAATTTAAGAAAAGAAGTCCCTGAAGACCACCCTGCTATAAGAAAAACAATTATGCTGATCCTTAAAGAAGAACTTAATTGTACCTACATTTTTAATTATTTTAAATGTTATGTATGCTTTGGAGGACTACAGAATAATCAGAATAGTGATTTAAATTGTGATTTTTTTCTGTGAATTTCTATGTTAACTCATGGTAAAGCCTGTATGAAAGATAAGTTTAAGACCTTATGATATACTTGTGTATAATAATGTTAAAATTTCTCTTGGTGACCCTACTGTTCTATTTCTATTGTATGTACATGTATATTGAGACCTACAGAAAGCTTACAGGTCGCTCACTGTGACCAAGAGTCCTCTGGGATTTGTTTGTTATATTGTTAAATTTTATTCAACTGTTAGTGAGCGATTTAAATTGATTTAAATATTTACTACTGTATTTCTGTACTCACCGTTGATACAAATGTATTTAAATCAGCACAGTTAAAATACCATTCAGTGTCTGTAATTGTGTCCAAATAAAATCTTATTATTTTAAGACACACTGAACTATATGTTGCAAGAAATATTCTATAAAAGTCACAAAAATGCACAAAAAGTGTCTATACACTGACATACTGGGTAGATATTTACTACATGAAACACCATCATTTGTAGTTGTATGCCAATTTACACTAAAATTGTCATTATCAGAACACTATTTTCCTACTTCCAAAAATATTTCCATACAATTTTGATAGTTTTAGAAAAAGTATGTTTTAATTTGAAATCTGTGAATGAGTACCTTAAATGTATGCATCTCTGATGATTGAATAAAATATGACAATTCTTAATATAGATCATTCCATTGTGTGTACTTGTTCAGTCACTGTCTTAATCCACTAGCCTGAAGCATGTCACTATTGAAAATTGATATGGGCTCGAGAAACTAGTTTTCATACATTGGGTGATAGTTTTCAGGACTTTGTATTGAAGTTCAGGGTATGTGATAAAGGGTTCTTTTTCATGGCAAAAAGCTATTATAATCATATATTTAGGACTGACTGGATTTTGAAATTTATTAACGTTAACTGATGTTCATGCACTACCCATCAAAAGAAATTTACTACATTTTTTTAACGTTGATTATTTTTGTAGAATCATTATTTTTTAGATATTTGAGTATGGTTTGTGATAAAACAAAAACAAATTTTGTGGATGTAACATATCTATAAGATTCATCATCTGACATCATAAAGTCTCCAAAACCATATTTATTGTTATTATTTTTCATAAGTTAGCTTTTATGCTTTTTTGTAGTCTCAGTTATAAGTATTATATTAACAAAACAATAGACCAAAACTAAGAAGCATTTTAGAATAAACAGTTATCAAGTTTTTGATAAAGACTATTCAGTAGGCATACAGATTGAAAATGTCTCCAAACTTTTGGTGGGTATTGTATATTGTTAGGCTAATAGATAATTTAGCCCTTTACCATATAACATGATAAATCAGGCTAGTGCTCATTTAAGGCAGAAATCTATTAAAATGATGCTATGTATTGATTTAAAATCTATGTTTCATGATGTTTGTAATGTATTATATGATAATTTATACATGCTTGTATATCCGATATTGTATCCTGTGTACTATCACTTTAAAATCACTAAGCATTTCATATCAATATACTTGTACATGTACAGTGCCCTACAAAGTCCTTGGACACAATCCTAGTATTTTAAATAAAAAGTCATATTAACTTATATAAAAAACAACAACAAAATAGTCAATTGATCAAGTTCCATCATCAATGATTCAAGGTCTACAGCTTTGATATTTGGCAAAAAGCATCATATTTTGGTTCTGTACATGTACCAAGATTGTTCAAATTATGCCCCGGGGATCAAAATTGGCCCAGCTCTAGGGGTCACAAGGTTTAAATAGAGTTATATAAGGAAATGTTAAAACATCTTCTCAAAAAGGACTAGGCATAGAGCTTTCATATTTGATATGTGGTATTATCTTGAAGTCTTCTACAAGGATGGTTCAAATTATGCTCCTGGGTTCAAAATTGGCCCAGCCCCAGGGATCTCTTTTTTCATTGGCTGAAACTTTAAAACAATCTAAGCATCTAGTTCTCAGGTGAGAGGTTCAGTGTCCTCAGGACCCTCTTGTTTGTTACTGTTCGAAAATTTCAACTCAAGTAATGGTTTCAACCGCCGGGATTTCTCCATGATGCTTTAAAAACTCAAAAAATGCATTTATATAATATTGTATGAAATTTTGAAGACAGCAGATGTTATGCAGCAAAGAGAAATAAATATACTTATTGTAATGGGGACATGACCAAATTTTGGCCTGATGTGGCCTAAAAAAGTACTTTAGTTTAAGCCCATATAGTTTTGAGTTGACAAAAACTGTAATATGTTTATTCCTCTCAGGTCAATATGAGGAAGCTAGATGTGTCATTTGAAATTTTCTTGCTCAGGTGTATGTCTATGCATTTGATCATTACACTTGAAATATATTTTAAAGCCCTCAAATTCAATTA
Organism: Mactra quadrangularis; assembly: GCA_025267735.1. Taxonomy (NCBI): domain Eukaryota; kingdom Metazoa; phylum Mollusca; class Bivalvia; order Venerida; family Mactridae; genus Mactra; species Mactra quadrangularis. Next base: position 56,503,485 of record CM046303.1, on the reverse strand, counting down.
TCATTATTTTGTTAAATGTTCCCCACGTCTTACTCTGGGTGTTGCATTCATTAATGTGTTATCAAGTTTAGATTTTCTGAAAATGATATTCAATAAGGGACTTTAGTCAGTTATTTCCCCTTGTATACTTTCAAATAGGTAGGTCTTATTAGTTGGATTACTCGGATTTTACCCTTACTTTTCAATGTCAATTTGCCAAAATTAATCTTAAATAACTTTTTTGTAAATCCTTTAATTTATTTGAAATTCAAGCCAAGTATTTTTAGGATAAAGAACTATCCTAATTTCATCACTTTTGTTAATATCTTTATTAACAAGAAAGATATTAGATGAAATATTTTGTTATCCTTACGTAGGAATTCATGATTAAATCCGAGGATTCCTACTGTAAGGACCTACTTACCAATTGGATTGCTTCAGATTTTATCAGGGAAAGATAACTGACTAAAGTCCCTTATTATTAAGCTAGAAATTGCAATAGATAGGATTATGTCAATTTTAGTACACAGGTCTGACTGACCCAAAAATGTGAATCTATCCAGGTACAGAGACAGTTTTCCTACAATCCTTAGAGACTTATGCCCTACCAACTAAGCTAGTCAATAACATTTCAATACATGTACATGTAGTACATAATGTTGGTCATTATTGTATTGTTACTAATCTTTTTTTTATTGTTGGAAATGTATTATTTAATCTTCTCCTATTTTGGAAGTCAATTGTTCATCTCCTGCTTTGCCAATTGTAGGTCAACATTTTCTGATGTTGTCATTAGGTTTATGGTTGCCTGTTAAAACAGGTCATTTTGTGTCTAAGTTTTATTTTCAGGGGCGGATCTAGGTTTTTGTTCTAGAGGGTTCCTAACTTTTTCTAAGGGGGGGGGGTCCAAACTTTCGAACCACAGCCAAATCAATTTATATACATTTTGGAAATACCAAAGGGGGTCCTGACCCCTTGACCCCCCCCCGGCCTAGATCTGGCTATATTTTACAAAATATAGACTCTTGTATGTTATTCTCAATGAAATACTTGGGCCCTCTTTCTCTTCTATTAAGTTTTTAAATGGCTGTTGACTTCCAATGTTATGGGATTCCTTAAATCACTCGGAGAATAAGTACCTGTCAATTTTGGACTTCATTTATCAGGAGTTAAATCTGATGAAAGCAAAAATACATTTTAGATATTTATGTGCATTTTCTCAAGTGGTTAGTTTCTGTAGTTTTTTGATAACTTCTCCGACTACGATTGTTGATTGATATTTTAAATTTGTCAAGGCATGTAACAGACACAGTGTAAGTGATTTATTTTCACTGGATTTTGTCATTACTGATTCATGTACCTTTTTAGTTTATTGAAGAAGTATGGATTACTCCCACCGACTAGATGAATTATTGAAGTTTCCTTTTATGTAATGTGGTTGAAATCTTTATAGAATTTAGAACACCAGTATATATTTGTCTGTAAAATATGTGAGACAAACTTAGATTTCTATATTTAGAGACTGGTTTCAGTTTCATAATCATGACTCTATTTGTGTTAGCCTACTAGATTGTATTTCAATCAATTCATGATTCTTGTTGCCTAATTGATTTTGTTCACTGGAAGAATGTTAACCTCTTTCACTAATTAATGTCCGCTTTGTCACCTTTGAAGTTTATGCTCTCAAAAAACATATACAGTTCAACCTGTGTTCAAAGGTCAGTCACAGGAAGGTGGACAGATGTTTTATATGAACAGGTTCAGGTGAACATATGTTATATATTGTTTAACATAGACTTAGTTTCCTGGACTTAAGCCAGTATTCCATATTAACTGAGCAATGTCTTTTTAGAAAATATAATTTTTTTACTTATTGATGTGTCAATGCTAAATGGTTCTGTTCCTACTTTATATACTAATAGTCTACCCCCACTTTTGTACTAACTGATCAGCTTGTTCTATATTCTGTCATATACAGTACCCACCAAAAGTTTGGAGACATTTTCACTTTGTAGGCCTGCTGAATAGCTTTAATCTGAAATTTGATAACTGTTTATTCAGAAACTCTTTAAAGTTTTGCTTTTATGTTTGGTTCTCATTATAATTATAACTGAGACTACAAATATAGCATATAAGTTATGTTATAGAAAATAATTACAATTAACATGGTTTTGGAGGCTTTAGGATGTCATATGCTGAATCTTATAAATGTGTTACATAAAATTGTTTTTCATTTTATCACCAACCATACTTAAATATATCAAAATAAATGTTTCAACAAAAATAATCATCAAAATTCAAGAATTGTGGTAAAAATTTGTCTTCATACTATGGTGGGTACTGTATGTTAATCAGTTCTGAATACTATGAACTACTGTTCTAAAATAAACACCATTAGCCTGTTCAATTACCCTGAACGATCCAAAACATTCTTTAACGTTACATTTGGAACTCCTGGGCCATTCGCTATGAATAATCTCAGACATATTTAAACACTATTTTGAAACTACAAATATACAATCGTTAAGGCAATGAGTGATGTTTCACTTTTAGTCCATAAATTTAGAACATCAGTCATTGCATTAGCGATAATATATTTGTTTATTAGATTAGATTATTATTCACAGTGAATGGCTGAGGAGTTCCGTATGTAACGTTACGGAACGGTTTGGTAATTGAACAGGCTCCATGTTTATATTTGTTCTGTTTGTAAACATATTACATATAAAATCTATAAGGACCTGTTTAAAGCAAATGAAGGTATTGTTTGCACTATTTATTGATATGTCTTTTTGTTGAGAGCTTCCTACTGTGTTCTAGAGCTTGAATTATAGGAAATAGATTTACAGCTTGTACAAATTGACCTGTGAATAAAAAATAAATGCAGAACTTTTTCAGGAACTACACTGTACAGTTTATAGGGTTTTTTCATCTCATGATGTACTAATGATAATTCTAGAATACAGCAAAAGGGGCAGGGAACAGAAAAAGAGGCAGGATTCAGAAAAAGGGATAGGGTGCAGAAAAAGTTGCAGGATGCATTAGAATGTTGACGTTTTATGTAACTGCATTTCTGCATAGAAAGGAGAAAAAATAGCCGATAGGAGAGAAAAGGGGCAGGTAGTAGCACCCTATTATTATGATTTAGATTACTCACTTTGCTGTACAAAATGCATGCCCTGAGTTGATTGCACCAGTGTTCCATTCATTGTTTTTTTTTTTCAGTTAACTGATTTGGTGAATGTAAATGATATTTAAAATTTATGTAAACCACAATCCATGCCACAGCTACAAGTTATACAATGTATGTTCTTGTTAATTGAACTTTTTTCACATGGTGATAGTATTGTTGATGACTCTAGCTGTGGGTGGTTTCTCTCCTATTATTGATATTTCTAGAATGTTGTTGTTGTTAATGATATGGTGATGATTATACATTGTTGCTTTTTCTTTCATGCTTTAGAATGAAATGTGTTTTTTTTTAAAAGTAATTATGTGATGAAAAATATGAAAAAAATGAAATTTATATTTTCATTGTCGTGGAAGTAAAATCTTAAATTTTGTCATCTTGATGTCATCTTGGAGAATGAATGACGTTATATAGAAAATATTTGTTTATTTAGGTGTAAGATCGATTTTTATTTCACGAGTGGGCTAAGGATGCAATATTTTTACGAGTGGCATAGCCACGAGTGAAAATATAATATCAATTGCTCATGAGTGAAATAAATAGATCTTACACTGAAATAAACAAATTTTCTGTTTATTATATGCTTCAAACTGGCTTTTTAAAGTTTAAGTATGATATGTCATCAAAACGGTGCATCCAAACAGTGAAAAATCACAAATAAAGTTTTATTGTTTCAAAACAGTGAAATATCAATTTTTATTTCACCGATAATTCCCAGCATTCCACTGGAAAGCATATAATAAAATGACATTATAATTAGTGTAAAATTACTCTAACAAAATACATAACTAAGCATGAAAGAAACGGAATAATTGTCAATTTAAGAATAAGAATCATGTCATATTACTGTGTTATTTACTAGAAAAATCTCTTTTACATAATAGTAGGGAACAATAAGGGGCCCTTATACATGTGTAAGGGAATACGAGTGTATGAGAATTAAGTTGTTTTTATATTATAATTTAATGGCATTTTATCAATTAATACAATGTACATGTATGTTTACTCTAACATTATGTAGTATTTTTCATATGGGATGTGCAATTTATGTTTATTATAATGATAGTAAATGTAATATTATGATTATGACTGTTAATTTATGTTGAATAATTTATATCAGTTGAATTTAATGATTTTGGTCCTTGTGGGCTTTATGCAGAAAATATCAATTCTAAAGACCACCTTGGTTATTGTAAAATCATGCAATTTTTAGCCGGATTTTTCAACGAAAAATTCGGCTTAAAGTTAGGTGAAACCCAGCGGGCCGTTAGGGGGACAGGCGGGAGGGCGTCTGGTGTCATTAACAATTGCATTTAAGTTTTTCTTTACCATATATTTCTGCCATTTATTTCAGATCTTTATGAAACTACATACAATGATAGCATACCATGTTATGAACAGAATAAGACAGTAACAACAACTCTACCTGCCTTTATTATGGATTATTTCCCTTGTAATTTTTGTGTTAAAGTTTTTAAATCTGGCTTTAATGTGGTTTCCACATTACATTTCTTGTTGACAATTCTTAAGTCTCAAATGCTTAATTTAATAGAAAAGGGTCTCTGTATTAGTGTTTTATTTATAGTAAATGTTACATGTACTAAATGGAAGTATGATATTATATAATTATTTGATATTAAGTAATACAAAAGTCATGTTGTAAAAGCATTTATATCCAGTCCAGAAATATGCTGGTAGTCAGTTTGACAATTTATTTAGGACTTATTTGAAAAGGTAACTTGTCACCTATCTATGTAATTTGAACTGGGTACTAGATCATGTGACTAGTTCAATTTTATAGGAAATGTTTTCCTTTCAGAAGAAATTCAAGAAAGCATTTTGGTGCCAAATAATGCAAGATTTCACACTTGCTACAGTAGTATTTTCAGCATTGATAGTTATATGTTTAGCTCTATACAGATCTTACAAAATCTGTATAAGTATTATAACAGTCCATAAGGTCCCTTATCATTAGATACAGCTGATATATATCATGTTACTATGAGTTATTATGTATTATTAAAACAATAAAAAATTTCACTTTGTTGTATTGTTTCTTTCTTTCTTAATATGAGCTTAAGTTATTCTGAATATTTCAGCATGATTAAAATCAAAGCAAAATTAAGAGAGAGACAAAGACAAAGAATGAGATAGGTGGTCTGGTAGTCATGACGGTGGTGGATCCAGGTTTTTTTCTAGTGGGGGTCAGAACTTTTATAGGGGGGTCCTAACCTCAAACCATAACCACATTATACACATTTTGCAGAAAAAATGCAACATATTGATAATAAAAACTACATAAGCATTAAATCTATGTTAAGCACTGAGAAAAATTGCTTCATACTGCTTAAAAATTACTTACAAGCAAGAAATTCACTAATGGACATGTACATTTTACAAATTCTGGGGGGGTCCAGACCCGCCTGACCCCCCCTGGATCTGCCCATACATGAAACAATAATTTCATACTTAAATGTACAAATATTAGTATCATGCCATGGCCTAAAATGTTCTGCATTTTTAGATTTAGAAGTCTAGTTGTAGAGCCAGCTCTTTGGAATTGAGGAGAGGTGTTTGATTTGAAACCTACTGGGCAAAATAGTAATTTTATTGAGCTAAGAAGTTTACCTGCCATTGCTTCAAGTCAACTAGGTGTAAATGAGTACCTGAGAGGGTGGTATACGAGGTCCATGGTGCCAATATGTTGGCTTCACTTAGTGGAGTAAAAAAACTCCTCACAGAGATTTTAGATAGATATCAGTATCTCTATTACCAGGGGTAATATTAAAAGGGTAATAAATATTTATTTTTTTTTCAACTCATAGCTTCCAACTTTTCACAATTTATATAAGTTTTGATGGTTAAGTAAACCACTATACATGTAATGTAGTCATACTGTTCAATGTCCGTGTAGCTATGAGAGATTTTGTTTTTATTGCAAAATACTTGAACCCCAAACTTTGCACATACTGTGTTGCTATGCTAGTCATACGAGTTGTGATGTAACTTCTTTTATAGCAATTGTTTTAATTGAAAATGTCATTGTAAATTAATGGTAACCATGGCAATTTGACAAAACTTTCAGTACTTATTGAATCAGGAAGTAAAATTTAAAGGTTAGGATATTTAATGATAGGAAGTTTTTTCCTCAACTTTCATAAGAAAATGTGAGCTTTTGCTATGCGTTGCGGTGACGTCGCTGGAGAGGTTTCAGTGAATTTAAAGAGTAATATCTTCAGCATTATCTGTGATATCTAATAAGGGACTTTAGTCAGTTATTTCCCCTTGTATACTCTTCAAAATAGGTAGGTCTAATTAGTTGGATTACTCGGATTTTACCCTTACTTTTCAATGTTAATTTGCCAAGTTTAATCTTAAATAACCTATTTGTATATCATTTAATTTGTTTGAAATTCAAGTTAATTATTTTTAAGTTAAAGAACTATCTCAATTCCATCACTTGTGTTAATATCTTCATTAACAAGAAAGATATTAGATGAAATATTTTGTTACCCTTACATGGGAATTCCATGATAAAATCCGAGGATTCCAACTGTAAGGACCTACTTACCAATTGGATTGCTTCAGATTTTATCAGGGAAAGATAACTGACTAAAGTCCCTAATTACTTACCTAGGCGGTTCTAGCAGGGGGTCAGGGGGTTCCGGACCCCCCCCCTAGAATTTCCAAAATGTACCTATCTAATAGTTTATTTCTTGACTGTAAGTTATTTTTAAGTAGCATGAAGCAATTTTGAATGGATAGATGCATAGATTGAATAGTTATGTAGTTTTTATCATTAACATGTTGCATTATTCTGCAAAATGTGTATAATGTGGTTGTAGTTCGAAAGTTTGGACCACACCTAGAAAAAGTTCGGACCCCCTAGAAAAAAATCCTGGAACCGCCCGTGACTTATTTATTAGGATGTAATCAACCTAACAGTACTGTAAAGGAACATGGCTAAACGTTCTTACTAACCAAATGATCTTGTATTGCCAACTATACAGTCTTATTTAAAGACCCCCGATATACAAGACTACATAATTTACTCTTTAAAATGAGGGGCATTCAATCATCGAAATTTCCACTTGTCTACGCATTGTGCCCTCAGAGCTGAGGAAATGATATGTTTTTTTAAAGTAAGGAGTTTAATAATTTGACCATGCGTAATGTGTCGTGAAATAGTGAATAAACATGAGCTCAGTTCTTCCAAAACGTTATACGCCGCTTTTTAGATTATTTGTTTTTCATCTGGTGCGGCATTAACAGTACAGACTGTAATAGACAGTGAGTTCTCTGATGACCTTAAGTTAAGCTGTGCTCATGGAAATGGACAGCATTTCTTATTCTGGAGATTCATTTTGGGTGTTTATCACTGCTTTTATGCAATGAGGCAAACAAACTAGGAAAAAGATACATTGACTGTTCATACGTGTATATTGCACTTCAAGTTGATGACCAGTTTCAAACTTAGGTTAAATGGTTCAAAAATCTGTACTATGTAGCACGCAGCGCGTGATATTGTAAGATGGAGATACATGTTACGTAGGTCAGTCCTTTCTACCTCGGCACGGTCCGCATAAATAAAGGCAGATGTCAGGCCTCAGGCGAACTTTGGAGGCATGAACAAGGACAGAGGGTAAGTCGACTTACTAAAACAATTTCAATAAAAAGAGGTCAAACAGAGGCGTAAAGGGATCTTTATACATGTGTGATAGAAATTATTGTTTAATTACGGCTTGACCTTTGGATACAATTAAAAGTGATATAAAACCATTCTTGAAAGATGACACTTATTGTATTTATAACTGATATCAGTCAATAATTTACGTTGTATAAATCAGAGGTCAATCGTTTTTGATATTGATTAATATTTTCGGAAAATTCACTTGGGTCATGTGGCTTATTTTCGAGGAATACATATATACATGTAAATGTATGAATAACCTACTGACCGACGCAATACTTGGTTACATATGTCAACAAGGAGATTATTACAAACATTACTAACAGCTGGGGTTATAACAAAACTTAGATTAAACAATGTTTTACTTACATAAATACCCACGGCCCAGTTTCTAGTTATACTTAGTCATACACAGGGGCGGTTCCAGGATTTTTTTCTAGGGGTTCCTGACTTTTCTAGGGGAGGGTCCGAACTTTTCTACATTATACACATTTTGCAGAAAAAAGGCAACTTATTGATAATAAAAACTACATGACCATTAAATCTATGTTAAGCACCGAGAAAAATTGCTTCATATTACTTAAAAATTACTTTCTTGAAGCAAGAAATACATGTACACTAATGGACATGTACATTTTCCAAATTCTAGGGGAATCCGGACCCCTGACCCCCCGCTGGATCCGCCTATGTATACAACTTTTGAAGTTATATGAAAAATCTAGCCAGACTTGAAAGTTTTGATTGCCTTTACAGACATATGTGGTTCAAGTTTGGAGGTAGTTATACCAGCTCAATGATTAAATGTTGAAAAAAGTCCTTTTGGGCACTAAAAAGAAACTGTCCTTTTAAACAACTAGCAGTGACGAGCAGAATCCGTGAACATATAACTCCAGATTTATCCATAGTTTTGTATGGTGGCATATTTCTGCCACCAGATAACCAGATATCACATAAGTAACCGTCGCTATAGAAGTTTTTTAAATTATAAAAATAAATTCTCGATCAGCGACGGTTTTTTGTACAGAATCGATTATGAGATGCGTTCAATTATCACTGGTAAATACAGCCGCGTGTTCAGTAACGACTGTTAGCGAACGTTACGGGTACGGGACAACTCAACCGATGGATAACTCATAGTTGTGAAAACTCAACCCGTTAGTGAGGTATTGAGGTTTCACGGGTTGAGTTGTCTTTGGGTTGAGTTGTCCCGACCTTAACGTTACGGAACGTTTCGGAACGTTCGGGGTAACTGAACTCGCTTCTGGTAGACTCAGAGGCAGCACTTCCGCCAGTGACTCACAACTTCCCTACATGATTTAGAATCAGGGGTAGGAGGGAGAATGTCTGAAGAAATTATCACATTACTAAACTCACGAAAGTATTCTCCGTCTGGGATTTAAACTTATAACCTCTTTATCAGTAGACTTTTCGCTTCGGAATGAGATAGCCAGGCGGGCTTAACCGAGCTTATAGGAACGTTAAGTACAGCGCTGATGTTAGAAGGAAACATGCGTTAATTTATGTATTATTAATGGTTGAGATATTGTGTCGCCTAGATATTTCAGAATACATTTCGGTCAATATCTACCTACATTCAAACATGCTATAGTTGAGGTGCATGCTGCAAAATTTATTTGTACTGACGTAAATATTTGTCATTTCCTTTGAACTAACCAGGGCTGAGTTCAGTTGTCGCGAACGTTACAGAACGTTCCGTAACGATACATTCGGAACTCCCCGGCCATTCACTGCGAGTAATCTCGGACATATTTAGACGCTATTTTGAAACTATCGGTGTTGAAGTAAACAAATATATGGCCGAGAAGTTCCGAATGTATCGTTATGTAACGTTCTGTAACGTTCGCGGTAACTGAACTCAGCCCAGATCATTGAATAATGATCTATAAACAACAAAAGAACACTGTTGTATAATGTGTATTTTAGCACTGGGGCAAGAGGCTATACTAATAACATACATGTACATGTGTATGACAAACTTTAACTTAAGCTAACAATTCCATGGCAATACAAATTCAATAAGTGTATTTTGTATTCATACATATTTACTAACAATGATAAGACATATGGTAAACCGTTCAAATAAAATATTAACTCTTAAAAAATGTTTCTTATCAATGATACATAATGTTTTGAAATAAAAAATTTGTGACTGGTCAGTATAGCCGCCCAAAGCTGAATGTCCTTTCAATAACATCAAAATCGCACGATAACTTGTGCAATGAAACACAATGTTTCATTGGTTGAACATCTTCATAACAACTTTGAATTGACCAATCAAAGATCTTAACATATCAAAGGAAAATATTTTCCGCCTAATGCGCTTCGCTTAATCGGCAGAAAAATACATATCATCTTAGCATGACAGTAAAACATGGGATGTGCGTATTCTGTCTCTTCACGAAATCGCCCTTTAACTTTCCTACTAAATTTATTTAAAGCTACCCTAAACTCGTATACTGAGTTTTAACGCCGTGTCAACACTTTTAGGTTATATTACGAAGGTCAGCGCACAAAACCTATTTTTCATGGACACTTTGTCTATAACCAGTACTCACTTACCCTTCCACGTTGCATACAACTACCCTATATACTTAAGCTACATTAAAATTATGGTTTTATGTACAAGTTTTTTGTTTATATATATTTGAACATTTTCCTTATATAGTTTTTTTAACTAAATTGTTATCCATCTGTCTCGTATAACATTCTAGCTCCAAGCACAGGCGACCGGCGCGGTCCAGAAGCAATCACTATTTATACAAACAGCGTTTTTGCTTTGGGATCGCGCCGACCGCCTGTGACTCCAAGTTATATACTAGTAATGCATTTTTGTACGTATGTGATTCATCGGATGAATCATATACGTACAAAAATGCATTACTATACTAATAGACAAAAGAAACTGGACATCAGTATAAACCTAAACTTTTATGTTTAAGAAGAGGAAACTCCATATAAATTTGGTATCAAATTAAAGGGAACATTCTAAACTTTACATTTATAACAGTTTTATTTGAAAATACGTTCAATTTATAACGTAAACGTCTATTGAATACAAGAAATGCTTTTTAAAAAGTTGCAAATCAATTGCAATAGATGATTTTGATTTTAATGGTATATTCTTTTCAATATAGTCGATTAGTTTAAAGCCAAATTGCTATTTTGTGTGCTTATAACGAGTGTGACAACCTCGCTGACGTCTTAACGTGGCCACACGTTGACGCATTGACCGCTCGTACCTTAAAACATCGGCAATTGAAAGACGTTCCCATTCCTCCAACAACGCGACGCAAGAGCACAGCCAGTCCATTTCGTGCAATTTATGTCTCTAGAACAGGTTGCAAAATCTGGTCAACATATTCTTGTTCGTCAAGATTGACATTTATTATGCAATTGACGTCGTGAAAACAATATTCGCACCCGTCTATGTCACAGATGTAGCTTCTGTCCAATGTATGAACGCATATAACGTATGGCCCGAGCATTACTTTTAGACATTGTCGTGCCATCTTGTATAAGATCCCATATTGTAGAGCAGTTGCAGTCGCCGTTTGGAACGGATAATGTACGTGAGCGAACGTAATAGCTCGGTCAGTTCTGACGTTCGTGACTTTACGTCGACCAGACATAGCTTTGTCGTTTATGGATCCCGTGGTGTCAAACAGCTCAATGATATTCATTTTAGTCATTTAGTTGCAGTTTAACGTACGAGCAACGTATACGCTTTGCTCAGACGCCAAGAGCGTCAGACCTCGGATACGATCAGTTTTATTTAACTTTTGCAAATTTCATGCGGATAAAGCAATGAAATTGTTTTGATTTTTCGATGGTTGTTTTGAAAGCGTAAACGAAAAACGACGTCAACACAATGTTTATTTTCTCGACGTGCTCGAGGAAAACGCGTTTTCAACAAAAGCGCTATAAATTGAAATTGGTTGAGTGATAAGTCGCAAAATCGAGGACAATCTTAGTAATACATGATATGAAACTTGTGTATAAATTTCGTATCAAATGGTTTCCTAATTATAAAAATATTACACAAAATGTAAGTGTCCAGTTTCTTTTGTCTATAAGTATAGTATATGGAAGTAGGTTAGTTTGTAACATAGCTCCATTAGACAAGATCAAGTTTCCAAGTTTATAACCTTTTTCTTTGTATGCACGACGTGCAGTCAGTAGAAATACTATCAGTGCTACGTGCTTAACACCATGTAACCATCTTATTCTGTTATATAAAACCATTGTCATCTCACGTATTTTATCTAGAACTGATCAAAAATTCATGCTTCATGGAAAAATACGTGTATACCTTGCTTATCATTTTTAGGGATCATTTCAATGATACAATGCCAGTTTATAGAGTGCATTGTAATTTGTATTGTACGAGGTACAGAACAGAGCTGACCAAACCTTTATTTCTCAACTCATGGTACATGATACTTGAGCAAATTTAGAAGAAGTAATGAGGTAAATTGGTGAAATTTTCGTTAAATTGGACCTTAAATTTGACCTTGATAATGACCTTGAACGAAATCATACTAACATTATTTGACTAGTATTTTTCATGTACAAAAGTTTTTTAATGTTTGTTTGGCTTCTTTTAAAATGATAAAAATTCTACACAAGGTATTTTTATAAGTCTGGTACAGACCGAAATGGCGGCCCTGTGCAATTCCAAATATGAAACTTTGCTGCTATATTACAATGTTAACATGCACGTGTATTTGTCCGCACTTAAATATCACTCCGCCGGTTAAACTGGTCTGGCCTTTTCGTCGATAGTTTTCGATTTGTGGTATAACTTAAGACTTTCTGGCGAAATCGCCGAAAATCTAAAAAATAGAGATCAAAATACGTGCGAATTAAAGTGTAGTAAAAGTGTACAACTCAGGTTTGACTTGCTGAACTAACAAGTTTCTAATAATAATAAGATAACCGGAATAGCAAATATTCCATGAAAAGATTTATTTACATGTAGACCTATACATGACGAAGACCTTTTGAACTTTTAATATCATGCATTTCGTGAACTTCCTTAAGGAGAAATGTATTCGCTATAGATCTATGTACCCAGAAATGTGTCATTTACGTGTACGAAGGATTACCACAGCGCAGCGCTGTACCCGGATTCATTTTTTCATCTTTTTTCATTATCAAACAAATATATTTTTTCCAACAAAATATACAAACGAAACATGTACACCCTTTTTCATCCCAACTTGCACTTGATAGAAATTTTGTAGGGAACGTTTAAACCTAACCTTTATTGGTATGAAAGGGAATACGAATAAACCATCTATGATGAATCATTATATTTTGATAAACATGCATCAATAGTTTAGAAATTGTAATGGTAAAAAGTGCACCCACGTAATCACCTAACTACCCGTACTATTGGGTGAACTTAAGTAATACCGGTTTATTTACAATAATAAAATTATTGTACAAAACATCCGTATGACGTATAAAATCTTATTTAATACTTTTACCTCACGATTAGGATTATAGGACACGTAGTTGGATTATCAATATTCTGTGTACGTAAATAACATGTTTACTGTAAACACCTTATATCGTTACAGGTCGTATTCTAGGCCATGCGTGTTTTTGTACTTTTACCATTGGACTTGCCCACTGAATAGGCCAATAAGCTGATCCATGAACAGCATTTTACCGATTTAAACATACAATTTTGATATTTAACATTTATTTTAAATTTTGTTTAAGCACTTTGTAAATTTTTTATAGTGGTATGTTCATAAGATAAGCGTTAAATAACTATACTATAAAACTGTAAAAATAATACATCCCCAAATATTGGTGTGTAATGAAACTGGCTATGTTTATGTACGCAATGTTTACGTGGACGACCTGTAGGACTAAAACAGCGTGTTCAGTTACCCTGAACGTTCCAAAACGTTCCGTAACGGAAGTGTCGGAACAACTCAGCCTAAAGACCACTCAACCCGAGACAAATCAGTCCCCTACTAACGGATTGAGTTGTCTCAACTTTGAGTTGATTTATGAACGGGTTGAGTTGTCTACGGGTTGAGTTTTCCCACACCCGTAACGTTAGCTAACAGTCGTTACTGAACACGCTGCAGGTCATAGATTAGGACGGGCATACTTTTGATAAAGGATTTGCCCGCTTAGTACGTAAATAATATAACGCCCATATATCATTTTACCTGATTTAAACATACTTTTACCCCATTTACATTCAACTTTTATCATAATAGTTAATATTTACATTATAAATAGTGAATGGTGTCAATAAAGTGTTAAAACTATAACTAAACTAATTAAATTGTAAATAACAGTTAACTCGTAAATATGGGATTTTCATGGAATCTACCATGTTTATAGTCGCATTATTTGCATAAAGAAACTGGAATTTGATTAAAATTTATCCATATTTTGTTAGTTTATTGATTTTGATTTGATCAATGTATGTTTTATTGATAATCTATAGAAAATGCACAGATTTCGAGATTTAGTGTATGTTCATTTCAGATCATTACAGTTCGAGTCTGCCAATTCCTTTACATTTCATTTCTGTTCGGTTTATGTTTTCTGCTCGGTTCTGTTCTGCTCTGTTCTCTTCCTTTCTGGTCAAGTTTGGTTTAGTCTTTTCTATTCTGTCAAATCAATTTATGTATATGTCTTTTCTGTTCTGGTCTGCACGGTTCTTCTCTGGTCTGTTCTGTTCTGCTCTGCTCTGCTTTTTCTGCTCTGCTCTGCTTTTTCTGCTCTGCCCTGCACTGTTCTCCTCTGCTCTGTAACGTTTTGTTCTGCTATGTTCTGCTCTCCTTTGCCCTGGTCAAGTCTTTTCTGTTCTAGTCTGCCCCAGTCAGATTTGTTTTGTTCTGTTCTTTCCTGATCCGTTCTACTATGTATTAGTCTGTTCTGTATATATCAGTTCTAGTCCGGTCTAGACTGCTAAATTCAAATTTGTTTTGTAGTATTATAAATTATCATCTTAACTAAATTAAGTACACAATGCTCAGCACAGAGTTCAATGAATCCCACGAGCTCATCTATCAATTAGTGTGTAATAGACTACTTGACGTAACAAACGAATTAGTCAATATGTCAGGGCAACGAACTCGCTGAAAATGAATTGTTTAAATTATAAATAAATCAGCTCGTTCATAAATTTTAACTTAATTATCAACTTTTCGAAACCTTTCAAAATTGGTTTGAAACATTTTGGAAGCAGTAAAGCAGTGTACTGATATTGACAATTTTATTGTAAATTGACATACAGTAGAACGATGGTGATTTTACATAATTATAAAAACTAACTCAGTTTAGAAGGGTATGGTTTAAGTACGGTCTTTTTATTTCTCGCAATCTGTTGGTGAGTTTGCTCTAAAACAATAAAAAATCATTTTTACACAATTACAGACACTGGTATAGGTATTGTTTTAAATTATCATGCCTAGTTCATACTGCCTCGGAAAACAGCTATTGTGCGTCCCAGTTTGGACACCGAGGCAAACCGGGACTTCAACCGTAGCGACGCTATGAAGAACTGCATTTTATAGGAATAAACTATGTTGAATCGGCAATCATCGGGGAGTGGCCAAGGGGCATCCGGGGTAGATCCTAGCAGATGCGGGGCATCGTCGTAGCTCCTCCGGCACAATCCGTCTCTCAACTTAAAGACCCCCAGGTCAAACGTTTAGCTACTCGATTTTCTTCACAAATTTTCCCGGATCATCCCGTCTACGGCTCCAAATCACCGAGACGCACCGGAGCATACACATTCGGAAATATATCGGCGATCTTTATTGATGATCGCCGAGGTTATTCCGAATGGAGCATGCCATACTCAGACACGTAGGTAACTAGGTATAAACATCCAGTATATTGGCGGGTAGCTTTAAAATGTTTTGTACAAAGTCCGCTTGATTGAAAATTACATTAGTATATCACTAGTTGCCTCTGGTGTGTGTTTAGAACTAAGTCATGTGTCAATATATTGATCCTTCGTTGTTTCCTTTTATACATTTGTATAGTTTTATCTACAAGTATAAGTAGTAAAACCACAAGAAGTTTTCTCTTACTACTAAACTATGTGGGAAATGGTCTTGGTTTTGGTAAAAATGCCCACAGGGTTGCAATAACATTGAAAATAAACAAGTTTAAAATGACTAGTAGCCTACTATTGAAGTAGATTCAAACAATAGACTTTCTTGAGTACACAAACACACCAATTTATCAATTGCAATCTTCCACAAAAATGTCGGTATTAGAAAAAGAAACTAATTTTCAACAACTAGAACCAACCCGACCAAAGACCCCCAGTATTGAGTCAACTCAACCATGTGTCATACAATGACCCCAGTATTGAGTCAACTCAACCATGTGTCATACAATGACCCCAGTATTGAGTCAACTCAACCATGTGTCATACAATGACCTCAGTATTGAGTCAACTCAACCATGTGTCATACAATGACCCCAGTATTGAGTCAACTCAACCATGTGTCATACAATGACCCCAGTATTGAGTCAACTCAACCATGTGTCATACAATGACCTCAGTATTGAGTCAACTCAACCATGTGTCATACAATGACACCAGTATTGAGTCAACTCAACCATGTGTCATACAATGACCACAGTATTGAGTCAACTCAACCATGTGTCATGCAATGACCACAGTATTGAGTCAACTCAACCATGTGTCATACAATGACCTCAGTATTGAGTCAACTCAACCATGTGTCATACAATGACCCCAGTATTGAGTCAACTCAACCATGTGTCATACAATGACCCCAGTATTGAGTCAACTCAACCATGTGTCATACAATGACCACAGTATTGAGTCAACTCAACCATGTGTCATACAATGACCCCAGTATTGAGTCAACTCAACCATGTGTCATATAGCTCATGTAAACTGACCTCGGTGACTTAAAAGCAAACTAATAATCGCTTTCTTGTGGTCATTATCACATCAACATCATAAAATCATCAATATCGACCATCCATGCTCAGTTTGAGCCCAGAGACTTGTAGTGTGTAGTATTTGGAAGCCAGTAGCTCGAAACTACGCCGTACTCAAAACTTAGAAGTGTAGCCGTAGCTTGTAAAACTGCCTATATCTTACAAACCATAGACTTTAATATAAATGCTTGATGCTCCCTTCACAGTGGTTACGTCACGTATTATTACTTTTAAGGGAGATATTAAATGCATGCAAGGAGTTTGGAATAAACTGAAAAAATGTCAAGTAAATGAAGTTAGTGGTTGTTTAGAACCAATAGCCTATATATATTGTGGTAGTGGTTTAATTCTTAACCGAGGTCCGTCCGCTGCTACGGATGCATAATGCGCCTACCAGAACTTAATTATTCTGAATTTTTATCCAGAGTTTACATATTCAGAAGAAATTCTTCCTCTGCTGGTTTTCTTAGTTCGTCGCAGTGATGTCCGCCCTCTCCATATCTCAACCGGGCTTAGGCCCGCATACGGCTGGATTGTGTTGGTGCCTACATATGCCCAAATAGTATATACTAGAATCGACTTAGCCACACTTGGGAGTTCTAGAATTTATCGTATTGGGTATCATATGTACTGGTCCTATGATACTTTAATTATTACTATAGATTGATATAGAATCGAACAATAGAAGAATTATTTCTTGAGCATTGTATAAACTAGTTTAAAGGTACTAATTCACAGATTTGGTTTATTTTTTTCTTTATTTTCAAAATACCATTCAGTGTCTGTAAATGTGTCAAAAAATCGTATTATTTTAGGAGAAACTGACCTATATGTTTCAAGAAATATACAATAAAAGTCACATAAATGCACTAAAAGTGTCTACACCGTGACATACGGGGTAGATATTTACTACATGAAACCCATGAACTACATGAATCATTTGTTATCATTAACGATAAACATTTATTCATTATCAGAACACTACTTTACTGCTTCCAAAAATATTTCCTTACAATTTTGATAGTTTTAGAAAAAGTTGATATATAAGTTGAAAACTGTGAATGAGTACCTTTAACAAAATCAATATTCTCATTATGTAGAAGTCATTACTATTGGATTTAATGTTACAATCTATTGTAAGTCAACACGTTGTTGATATAGTACAGCATGATAATTATACATACATGTATTGTCTTTCCTGGAACATGGAAATGTTTATGTTAAATTCCACTTCAGTAACACCACGTGTTATAGTACTCAATAAATATAATGACATTATCTTCAAACAAGAAATTTGTTCTATTGATCCTAGAGTAAATATATTAAGATTGTATCAATTTTCAAATGCCTAAGTTGAGGGATAACATAGGTCCAAAATTATTAAAAGTTGAGAATCCTATAAAACCAGGGATTTAGGATTCAACCTTATAAGACTTAATGATATGTTACTTTTTCTACAGTAGGATTGCTTGAAAAAAAACAGAGTTTTGAGTTTTTATAGTTTTTAACATCGAATCCCGGAGTTTATATGATATCATACTAATACATTATGTAAATATTATTGTGTTCTTTTTTAAGCATTAAAACTGGGTTAAGCGATTTATTTATAACACGGAAGAATATTTCCTTCGTAGAAAACAGTATCGAGTACCGACTTATGGGTTAACCGGACATTTGTGTTTAAAAAAATAATTCACCTTTAAATAACCTGACGGATTTCTCACGATACACATGCTTTTAGTTGAGTACCCAAAAAGGAACCGGTTTCTCAGTTATCTTTTCGCTGTAAAATTGACAATTCTAAATATTTTCCTCTTAATTTGGTTCAACTATCACCAACGTATATAAATTTAAGTAAAATTTAGGCCTAGGCTACCTAGTTTGTTCTGAAAAAATGTACTGAGTGACTCTAACAAGTATGACAAATTAAGCAATGTTATATTTGAAGAAAGGAAATCAAATTCAATGCAATTGGATAACAAACAAACCCACACACTCCCCCGCGAATACGTGAGGCATACGACTTAATCCTTTCAATAAATACGTGCATTTACTCGATAAATGTTTCAAATCTGAGCAACATTTCAAAATTTTGAAACCACAGGGTCAAACCACTCAAAAATAAGCAGAAACAAAACTTAAGAAAAATAAGTCAAATCATTGAGACGAACATTCAGGGGCGACTACTCTTCCTGATAGATGAATCACGCGAAATTCTTGTTAATTATAGGGTTCGAAGAATATCGCATTTAAATATATATGAATTGTTTTTTTTAATCGATAGGGCGTAGTTTAATTAAGTTTGTCGCAATATATTAAGTTATATACACTTCATTTTGACGTAAGGTCACTAACCATGAACCGGAAATTCCTTTTCTCCACACATTTTGATATATGACAAGCGTAGTATATCCAAACTAAACATATATACTTTACAAGTATTAGCATTTCCAAAAATGCTTGAAATCGACGCTCAGCCGTGTTTGATGTCTTCGTTATTGATATATATTTTGTGGTTAATATTCATTTGCTAATGGGGCGGATGTTATGAACTTAAAATAAATATTGATTTTGATGAACAAGTCTATTTACAATTGATTAGTTATCTTTGTAAATTTTACTTTTTTCCGATCAAAAATACTTGCGTGGAAGTGTTAATGTCCGCTAAAATATTAAGTAGTGAGTAGCCTTCCTAAACCTCCGCAGATGCCCGCTATTGACTATGCGCCAGCTTTATTATCCCTCGGCAGCGATAATAACAATTATCAAGATTTGAGCATTTTTTGTGTCGACACCGGTTGCCGTAAGCCCATCAGAACGATGCATTTGAGGTCACATGATGAAAAAATGGACGTCGGACAGTCAAAATAAGGGTGCGTGTATGAACTCTACCACGCAATGTTTTGTCGGGTTATCGGCTTGTATTACCAGAAAATACCATTATTAATGTATGAAATATAATCAGTTTCAAGAAGGTTGCAATATAACCTCAGAAAATATGCATAGCTAATTATAAAATGTGTTTTTCTTTTTAAAACTCGCATTTGTTGAAAAAATGCAAACCTATCTTCCCTACTGTGGGGCGAATCTAAATCAATGGTTTTACGGGGCGAATCTAAATCAATGGTTTTACATATCGTTACCAGAGCGCGCTAATTCCTGGAATTCTAAAAATAGACTCAATGGTTTTACATCTTTACCAGGGCACGCTAATTCTTGTCTTCTATAAAAGACTTGGGACGGTTTGGATACGCTGTGAATACACGACTAAACAGCGATTTCAAGCATTTTTGGAAATGCTAATACTTGTTTCACTCAACGACTTGTTCATGGTGGAGTCCATTCACACACCCTTTTTTACTTTTTCTCGGCCATTTTCTTATCATGTGACCTCAAATGCATCGTTTTGATTGGCTTTAGGAAACCAGTGTCGACTATAAAATGCTTAAATCTAATTGATAATTGTTCATATATATATTTAGTATATTTAGTATAAATATACTAAAACGTCGATTAAAACAATTGAAACCTCTTTGGACGTAATTGGAATCGTGGTATAAGCGAATAAGAACGTTCGTGTTAGGTTTTCATATGAATATAAGTAAATCAAGCGTTACTCAACTTTATTTTTGTAGTTATCGATAAAGAGGAAATGTTATACTTGCGACACTCTGCATATATTACAAGCATACACTTCCTCTGGTTTTCGTAGAATGCGATTGATTTCTCCAACGAACTTCACGGTAATTTAATGAAAATTTCAATGTGAACATACAAAGGAAAGTTTAATGTATATTAATGAATTTCATACATAGTTGGTTAAACATGGTTGTATTGTTAAAACAATGGAAAAGTTTTTTAATCTTATATCGTCCCCCATAGTTCATATTCGAGAAATAAAAAAAGGTTGATGATGTTATAAGATAACATGGATTGCATTTACAAGATATGCTGTTCTTAGAAATAAGCCATGCAGTTTTAAAGAAATGAGTGTAAATTTGTCTGACATTTAATGACCATGTTCCTTTTTTCTCTTCTAATTGCAACCTTATATATCATGTTATTGTCCAATCAATTAGGTTACTTGTCCCTTAGAGATATTACGAACAATCACCAAAAATGAAACAATAAATATAACTTTTACACTCTGCCAAATGTCCTATTGCCTCGCACGCTCGCACGCTCGCACGCACCCCCGCTCGCTCGCTCGCTCGCTCGCTCGCTCGCTCGCTCGCTCGCTCGCTCACTCACTCACTCACTCACTCACTCACTCACTCACTCACTCACTCACTCACTCACTCACTCACTCACTCACTCATTCATTCATTCATTCACTCATTCACTCTCTTACTCGCTTGAACACTCACTCACTCGATTACTCACTCACTTACTCTCGCGAGCACTCACTCACTCTCTCGAGCACTCACTGACTCGATCCCGCACTCGCTCACTCGATTACTCACTCACTCACTCACTCGATCACTCACTCACTCGATCACTCACTCACTCGATCACTCACTCACTCGATCACTCGATCACTCACTCACTCGATCACTCACTCACTCAATTGATCACTCACACAATTGATCACTCACTCACTCAATTGAGTATTTCGATATAGCTTGTGAATAATTTTGGACAAAAATATAATGTTTACATAATTTGCATGCTGCTAAATCAGTTCAGTTACATCAGCGCGTGAAAAATTACTAATTCACTATTAATCTGTCTTAGGCCAATTTTATGACGCCTACCGCTAGTATGTTCTAAACTGTAAAGCTTATTTACACAAATTAGTTTGAATCATGTAGATACGCTAAATAATGATTTTTGAATTTGTTCAAATGCTTTTTTTATTTTCTGAAGGGTTAAAGCCCCTATATCAAAAGTAACATTGTTTTTTGACTGCAAAGAAACTAGACATTTATCTATTTCAAACATCTCTAATGAACAAGAATTTTTAAATAAATGCAAATTTTGCTTAGATATGTTCATGTTATTTATTGTTTTTCAAAGTGAAAGTAGATCGAAACCGAAAGTAGAATTCGGTTGTCAATACTTGAAAAAATAGTTTTGATCACAGTATGTTAAACATGAAGTCTTATTATAAAAAAAAATCTTACTCTCAATTACATAACTATGCTTTTAAACTATTTTGGATCAGGTATAGTGAACATCAGCGTATAAATGAATATAGTGCGCTCTTATAAAAGTACCCCACTTTTTTAAGAATTGGACACTTTTTCAAACTCAAATTTAGAAAGCAGAATGGTCTGAACTGGTAATTGTGTCTTTAATGCATCTTATATTTTGATAAATTCATGGTTGTAAAACAGTTTTAAAGTCTACTGTTCAAGAATATACCTTCATATAGTGGCTTTAATATGAATCGGTTTGTCCTTAAAACAGGATTGGTCCTAAGACTTTTTGAAGGACGCGGTGCTTGAATATGTTGTCCTGATCAAAATAACTTCTCACATTAAGGTATTAAGGTTGCTTATATGGCAATTCAGTGCCATTGTGTCTCACCCATTGTGCTAAATTACGTATTTTTTAGAAAAACCTCAGCAAACATTTTGTCTCAATTTAAAATCATCGGACGTGAACTTCGCCAGTCTGATGATTATTGATAACAAAATTGTTAGTAGTTGTGCATTCTATGAACGACCGTTTGTGTACAAAAAAGCGCGATTGTATTGTCTGCTCCCGGATTCTAACACATTTGTCTTTGTCTCGACATTATCACGTAATTCGGTCATGGCCCATCTGTACTTGAATGTAGATTCATGTACATGGAACAGTTCACATAGTCAATGTCATTGTCATTTTAATAATTTTCCTTATATTTGATTAGAATGTGATACCAACTAACGCCTACATACACAATGAATATACAGGCAAACAATTTCTGAGTATTATTTTGGACTAACTTATATATTAATATTACTAGTAAATACAAGAAAAAAGAAGGCATGCGAAAAAGGCTGAAACGCCTTAATTATCTTGGGCAATTATTTTAATCTTCTACTAGTATCCCAAAATGAATTATGTAAAACTGTTGACTATTTATTCAGTTTCTAGCATAGTTCCTAATCAACGACGTCTACGAGAGTTGCTAGGTTACGGTTTCTACGATAGTTGCTAGGTAACGGTTTCTACGATAGTTGCTAGGTAACGGTTTCTATGATAGTTGCTAGGTTATGGTTTCTACGTTAGTTGCTGGGTAACGGTTTCTACGATAGTTGCTAGGTTACGGTTTCTATGATAGTTGCTAGGTAACGGTTTCTATGATAGGCATGCTGTTTCCATGGGTACTGTGTTTTAATGTAGAAAAAGTAGTTGTCGATAGATGATGCAAGGATGTGTATTATTATATGGAAAAACCCTCATATCAGAAGTTAACATCATTGTTATCTTATCTTTGTAACAATTAATGATAATAATCTTTATGTATCATATCTGTGAAGTCATATTAATTCCAATTTTCCATAATTCTTCAGATTTATTTGGGTTCCCTTTATTGAGAGGAAACTACATGACGTCACTACTTACACTTGTAACCTTACATTTACGTCCCTTATAGATGCTTATCTACATTTGTAAACTTTAAACACTGTCATTAATTAACATCAACATCAACATTATTATACATGTTAGTTTTTTTTAACGTCGCATTCAACACATATATAGGTCATATACACGACGGCCAGCTCTTCCTACTATAGGTTTCCTGGACACTTTTTCTAACCACCAGTACTAACTTACCCTACCACGAGGCCGACAACTCATGTATAGGGTATGACCTGCCGCGACCGGGTTTCGAACCCATGATCTCCGGATTCGAAGTCAGACATGCTAACCACTACGCCACGGTCGAGGCTTTTACATGTTAGTACAAAACACTTAGAATCATACAGTTTTTTTCAACAAGAAATGTGTTCACTAGTAATTGTAAAAGGATATATTCTATTCTGTTCTGTTCTTTTATGTTCCATTCTAATTCGTTCTGTTTTACTCTATTTTGTTCCTTTTGTTCTGTTCTGGTTTGTTCAGGTCAATTCTATAATGTTCTGTTCTATTCTGCTTTGTTCGATTCTGTTCTCTTCTGCTTTGTTCTGCTCTAGTCGGTACAGTTTACTTTAGTTCGATTCAGTTCTGTTCCATTATGTTCAGTTCTTTTCAGTTCTGTTCTATTGATATATGAAAATCAAAGCGCCGATAGCGCTGTCAGACATGGGGTTTTGGTAGAGTATAGTAAGATTTCTTTCACCTTACGAAGGTCACGGCGCTTACCTTTGTTAATATGGGCTAAACCATTATAAAAGAGGTTGATACACCCGATTTAAAAGAATTTAGCAACATTAATAATTTCTTTACATTTTTGACAATTTTTCGCGTGCTTACACGTTTCAGACATGATGACCTAACTAACACTTTAAAGACATATTGGTCGTTATATACACTCTTTGTGTGCACGAGATTCACGAGGGAGAAAAATTTGGATAATTTATATAATACTGACACCATATTATAAATAAGATGAAAAAAAACGTAGCAAGGTTTTAGTCTGAAAAAATATTATGCTACTGGAATTTGAACCTTAAACCTTTAGGTCTGACGGCCGACGCGTTACCACTGGGCTAAGGATATCAGTTAGTGAGATGCGTCAAAGTAAATGTAGTTAACGCTTGCTAGTATTGCACACCTGTTCATCGCATTGGGATCTTCTTCATGAATATTCAATGCACTTTGACCTTCGTAAGGTGAAAGAAATCTTACTATATATAGCTGTATACAACTCATGGAAGCCATACAAGGGACCTTTAACTTACATAAACTAGATAAGATATACACGTGCTTCTTGTCGTCTGCTTGTTAACGCATAATGCGGACTATATTAATTGCAGTGGTAATTATCCCTTTATTTCCGCGCGCACAACCAAATGTAATCGTCCGCGACAAATTTTGATGTGGATTTGCCACAGTCCACTACTAAACATGGGGAAACCCCATGTAAAAATAACGGTAAAATAGTTGCCTAAGTTATTTATGACATTGAAGACTACTAAAATAAACAACACAAACAATATAATGAAACTACTTATCTAATTGTAAGACAGCGTGTATTTATTTATACTGAAGTACCAACGTTTCCTTTCCGACAAAAAACTTTAAAAACTTAAACTACTGTTTAAAGTATGGACTACTGTTTGCTTTGTTAATATGTAAACAACTTTTGAAAACACTCTCTGATAATAATCAAAATAATCAATTTGTTTAAACTATTTGATTAACCCTTGTGTGAAATATTAGCTGGTTCATGTAATAGTCCCCTTCAAAATGTATTGGACAAAATCCTGGTTTTACGGCAATTTATAAATGATAGGACTCAGGCAACATGACTGTTGCCTGTTCAATTACCCCGAACATTCCAAAACGTTCCGTAACGTTAGGTTCGGAACAACTCAACCCAAAGACAACTCAACCCGAGACAACTCAATCACCGTCCAACTAACGGGTTGAGTTGTCACAACCATGAGTTGAGTTATCCACGGGTTGAGCTGTCTTCGGGTTGAGTTTTCCCGTACCCGTAACGTTAGCTTACAGTCGTTACTGAACACGCTGCTGGTTGGAACATGAACGATAATTCGACAAGTTTCACCTTAATGCAACAAGGCTATTTAAAGATGCCATTATTTTGTTACGTCCTGACTGACAGAGATGCAGTATGATCAAAGTGCTCCCTGGACGATAAACTTGCAGGATAACGCCACTTTAGTTCAATCCATTGTTATTACGTATAGCAATGCTACACTGAAGCAATAGGGTAAAAAATGCATAGCGTTTCAGTGGTTGAAAATATGCTGTCCTGTCATCATTTTGCGTCATTTTTCTGCTCCCAATGAGCTTTTTTCTGGCGATGATGGGCACTGTGACCCATTAGTCACCAAGCAACAAATCGCCTCATGCCTATTCAGAATCTCCAAGTATATATAACGAAGAAACATGCGAAAAAGGTGGCAAATTTCCATAAGTGAATTTCATAAAAAAACAAACTGTTTTTAACATTAATACAGTCTACGAAATTGGATAAGAAAGGGGTTGTCCGACAAGGTTATTATTGCAGCAAGCATTATCTCTTATATGAAGATTTTAGAGTTGTCCAAACAAAATAACAATATACGTGTATTTTATCTAAAAATCTATAATTTTCAAATTCTCCAATAAAATTTCTTAAATTTCCTGCATTAAAGTGTACGTCATCAATTGGCACTTAAAGTATGCTGATAACAAACTCTGTATCATGTAAAATTGATTTAACAGAAAGTCAGAAAGCACAGGTTTTCCGGGTTTTAAGGAAATAATTGATACCATTCTTCTTGCGTACTTTCACAAGTATTAATACATTGTATAATATTGTAAACAATACAATGTTTCAAGAGTTTTATTTATTCAATCCGCAACAGGGACTTTGAAGTCCGTTGTGTTTCGACTTTGAAGTACGCGATGGAATAGTACAAAATGAGTTATAAAATCATGTATGAACTGTTAGGTTACGTTGCGTTAAGTCAGTACAAATCGCTTATTAACTCATGCTTGTTTTCGTACTTTTGAAAGTTAAACTTCTCTGTTATTAGATAGCCCATTTCTTTGAAAAAGAGACGTCCTTTTGTAAGAGCACATTATATTCAATGTTTAGCTCATACAGTTTATAAATGATCCAAAATCGTTTTAAAGCTTAATTAGGTAATTTAGTGAAAGTTGTTTCCTATGACAAGACTTCATTATAAACCTATTGTGATAAAATGTCTTGTTTTTAATTATTGACAACCAAATTTAACTTTCGGTTTCAGTCTACTTTCAATTTGAAATACATGTACTAAATTGACAATATTTTTTATATTTTTTTTAAATATCGTTTAGTTAAAATGTTGTTTAAAATAAGACTCCTACGTAGCAAACATTTCATTATATAACAACTCAAATATATCAAATTTGGGCTATACAATTTTCCCATGACAATACAAGTTCAGTATAGTGATAGCAAAATAATAATTATATAACTTATACATTGTATAACAGAGGTTGAAAAAGGTCAAGGGTAAAGATTAGATGTCCAAAAAATGAGCCATAAACTGTTTGTTGTTCATTCTTCTGGTTTTATTATAAATAAAAATCTTATAAATGATAAATGGATGACACGTTATGTTTAAAATATTTTGTATTTAAATGACATTTTTGTATTAAAATGACAATTTGTAATAAACTAACAAAATTATACTATTATACAAAACGGTTGGTTTAGAGCTGATAGTTTTAAAATAGTATGTAGCTCGATTTGTTGCATAGAAAGCTCGACTATCAAGTAATCATACGTAAATGCAGCTTGCAAAATTTATAAAATGCGGCATGCGACATTTATTATTAAATTTATTTCAGCGATAACTACTAGTCACCCAATACTTGACCCTGAGCATAGAGGCACATATAGCAGCGTGCGTTGAATGACTGAATGAACGTTTGTGTGGAATTATTTCTTTTTTAGGGAAAAGTCAACCGAGAGTTTACAGCGTTCTTTATGCATGATGGCTTGGGCATTTTATTTGAATGTGTTAACTTTTTCATTTCAAACAGTTTCATTGCTCAAATTAGAAGTTTGAAGTTTTATCAAAAGAATGCACTCAAATGACAGAGACTTCAAGTGTTAACAAACGAAACATGTCCACATTTTAACAATAGAATATTATAATTGATAAGTTTATTATTCTTTATATTAAAACAACTTAGCGGCGGAAAAAACGAACTCTACCGAATGAACTGAACTAATTCTAGGAATACATACCGACGTGATTAAACTGTGTAGTTACGTAATAGAATGATAGATAGATATTAGCAAGCTACTTTTCTCAGAAATTTAAGTTCATGCCCTGCGTCAATACAGCTAAGTATTTGCACACAGTTATGTATTTATAATGTTTACACTGTATAGTGCGTACAAAAAACACTGTTTATACAAACTATACGATGAACTAATCCACGACTGGGGATGCTCAGGATGGCAATAAAGTATATAATTATAATATGTTTTATGGGTGTCTTGTTGGTGTAATGCTATTTAAAGCGGTCTACCATTACAAGCATGATTGACCAAGGAGTGGTGGTTTATCCCTGATGCCTATCACTGAGCAATAAGAGTTAAATGCCTGACTCAAGTTAACGATGAGGATTGTTTTGAACACATTAGAATATTCCATTTTTACAGTTGTAATGAACTGAAAGTTCTACTTTAGACTAGAAAACCACTGTACAATTGTCCCCCGAGTCTTGAATTTGCGCATACACATGAATTAAACTTAAACCTCAATTTGTTCGTACAGGTCTTAAATAGTAATTCCCGCTCGTCTATTCAATCATGCTTTCATCCCTCCCTCCCTCTCTTCGCCGTATTATGAAATGTCCCTTTTCACCATAAATTGCATTTTAGTTAAATTTCAAGCCTTCAATAAACATTCTTATAAATAATTGATCGGGTCGGTCGTTTCACCTGACTATCTTTTTTTTAAGTAATCGTCACTTCCATACTAGATTACAGTAAATGTTGTGTACGTTACCAAGGTGAAAGTATCGTGCATTACATAAAACCACTGTTCCCATGAACATAATTCCTATTGAAGAGAACTCAGAATAAAATAATTAGTCTCAGAAAATTCCAGGAAGAGTGTGTTTTATTGACAGAAACATTCGGAGAAAATCTATTTTTAGATACTCTAGATTATTTCACATGTCTATTTCATTGAGTCGTTAGTATTGGAATCTGAGTCTTGTTACAGACGGTATTTGTTTCAGTGTCTATGTTAAGTTTCAACTTCAGCTGGCTAACTGACGAACTTCAGCTGGCTAACTGACGAACTTCAGCTGGCTAACTGTCGAACTTCAGCTGCTGGCTAACAGACGAACTTCAGCTGGCTAACTGACGAACTTCAGCTGGCTAACAGACGAACTTTAGTTGTCTAACGGACGAACTTCAGCTGGCTAACTGACCTACTTCTACTAGCTAACTGGCCAATTTTAGCTGGCGAATTGGCCAAATGAAGCTGACTAACTGACCAGTTTCTGCTGGTTTACTGATTAATTTCAGCTGGCTAACTAAATAACTTCAGCTGGCTAAATGACCAACTTAAGCTGGCAAACTGACCTTTTTTCAGCTTGCTTTTTGACCAACTTCGGCTTGCTAACTGACAACTTCAGCTGGCAAACTGATCTGCTTAGCTGTCTAACTGGCCAACTTTGGCTGTCTAACTGACCAACTTCAGCTGGATAACTGACCACATTCAGTTGGCAAACTGACCATTTTCAGCCTACTTACGGACTAACTTCAGCTGTGTTACTGACCAACTTCAGCTGGCTTACTGACCACATTCAGCTGGCAAACTGACCATTTTCAGCCTACTTACGGACTAACTTCAGCTGTGTTACTGACCAACTTCAGCTAGCTAACTGACTTCTTCCCACTGACCAACTTCAACTGGCCAGCATATAGATAACTCTAATCTCAGCAGCCTAGACCATCAACTAACGAATTACAACTGGCTATATGCATAGAGGACTAGCTGGCTTGTACTCCATACACAGCGAACTAGCAGTATGGCTGTCTAGTTCCCGTGTGAGTGTTGATAATATTAGTGTGTCTCGAGGTATAAAATTCGTCCGGGTTCCTTAATCGTGACCCTGACGATATGAAATCGACGCGGACACATTTTATGCGCTATCTTCTATTTTGGGGGTGTAATATTCTTACGAAGGCAATTGTTAGTTTACATCCTAAAGATCACATGACATCACCCCCCTGATATACATACTGATTGACCATAGAACGCTAATACTTCTGTGGCCTTTATAAACATCATAATCATTGCGGGGGTGTTTAACCAAATGCGAATGTTTTTACAAAAAATGTAGAAATTTTGTAAGGTAAACTAATAATATTTTGTAATATTTGATATTTTTATGTAACCGGATATCATGCTCATTTTGTAACCAACCAATACTCTGTAAATAACTTGATAGATATTCGATGACATCTTACCAACAGTTTATGTTACTTTTAGGACACTTTTGAACACGTCATATATAGGGAAGATTTGTATCTATTTTGTCCCGGACTCTCATTTGATTGGCTCAAAACTAGTTCCTGTATGTACGGTTTAAACTGAAATAAACTAAGTTATCACTCTGAACTAATCGAGTCGCGGAAATTGCCGGGAAATTACCATAGCTGAATGATAAGAGTCACTAAATGTGTAATTGTGGAGGCCAGTTTATATTAATTATCGTTATTATGCACTTTTCTAAGCGCCCATGGTCGCTCGATTAACTCAATCGCAAGCGTGAAACAACGAACCCGGAGACCTTGGATTCGATTCTCTGTCGGGACCTACATAATAATTATACCTTCTTGGATCCTCGATTTTTGGTCATGTTATGTTTTCTACGACCATTCACTCGTATATTTCTGTGTCGGGCAGGTCTGTTATCAGCAACTTATTAGGTAATGTACTCAGTATTTGGTAAAATACTTGGGTCAGAGATTTATACATATCGAGAATCCGAGTGTAAGATGGCTGAACTGCGTAATATTACTGACAAAAGTGTTGAAATGCATTGTAATGCATTATTTTAACACTTCTATAAGCCAAACAGCTAAAATTGCATTATTACAATAAAGAATGCAGTTAAATTAATGGAGTAGCTGACTTCAGGCGCAAAATCTATTTGTGTCCATGGTACGCCTTAAGGCATGAATCCCATTTTCTAGGCCTTAAGTTTCATCTTTATAAAAACATGGAGAAAAATATGTTTGGACCGTTTGTAAATTCTAATAATTACGCATTTTAAGAAGTAATTTATGTTTCTCATTATAGAGAATGAGTAGTGTGCATATTAATTGAATTCTTATGACGTCATATTGATGTCATAAAACGGATAAGAAATGTCATCTTTAAAAAAAGAAAAACAACAAAGAAGGAAAGTTAAATTCAATTTATTTGAATTTTATTTATACACAGATCTATTTTTATACAGGTCCGTGACCCCTCTG
This sequence comes from Mactra quadrangularis, assembly GCA_025267735.1. Classification (NCBI taxonomy): domain Eukaryota; kingdom Metazoa; phylum Mollusca; class Bivalvia; order Venerida; family Mactridae; genus Mactra; species Mactra quadrangularis. The sequence goes on along the minus strand of CM046303.1, from coordinate 56,472,549 downwards.
TATATTTATCGATCTCCAAACGTTTAAGATAAAGTTGATGCTTTATTGTGAGCGAATATCGCTTTTATTTAAAAGATGAGCCCGTCCTGCAAGCCCAGTCGGCACCCAAGTGATTACTAATTGAGGAATCAAGGTTTCGATTCCCGTGCTAGGCATACTTTCGTGGAGTTCGGTCATGAAATAATTTCTACGGCCATTCTTTATCCTACCACTGATTCTTGATAATGCAGGGCAGTTGTCAGTCACTAACGGAAGTATGAACCTAAGTACAAATGTATGTGCCTAGTAATTGATTAACATCTAAATCCAGATATTTAGCCTTTCCAGGAACGGTGAGCAGGTTGACTGACCGCCGTAATATGACCTATACAATGTGTTGCTACAGCGCTAAACCCGACAAATAAAGATAATAAAAATGATGATGCAATCGTGGCTAATAATGTACATGACTTCATGTATAACAATGCATGTCAATAAGTGTGAGATATGTTATCATGTACGACTTATGATTGACAATTCTGTGTATAATGTCATTATATTACATCAGTGTATCATTTTGTTTCCTTATACGGGAAAATTATCTAACATTTTGACAGATCATCGAAAATATAACAAAACGAGACCGTCATTAAAATACTTGCGGTTTCAACGACTAAATTAATTCGCTGAAAAGTCTCTCTATTCAAGCTTTGTTTATTATTAAACTTGCATTGTTTTTTACCCTCACGATGAGAGTTCAAACATTGTCATACATAATGTATATATATATATACATGTATTGTCATTGTCTTCCGTATAGTAAAAGTAGTGAACTACGCTTAGTGTATTGTAATAATATTACAGTCAATACGTCAATACTTATTAAGTACAAAAGTATTCGTTTTTATTTTAGGTCGTACCAAATCAGTTTTACGTTTTTTAACGCGTCCGTAGGAGGGTAAGTTTTTGAATTTTCACGATGAAAAACGAACTTAACTTAACGAAAATTAACTTGCCTTTGCGTTTTAGTCAGAGTTAAATACAACATGGACCCATCAGTATTGCATTGTAGACCGAAAATATTATTTTAAAAGGTGTAAAAATGAAATTAAAATGGCAGATTCAGAAAATATCTGGAAGGTGAATGAATGACTAAATTGTTTGTATATTATCACTTGAGTCGTTTTTCTGCCTGGTAGTTTCGTATTTTAATTTTTTCCGATCGGACTCAAAATTCAGAATAGATTTGCAATGGCCTAAAATAAAATTGTTACATTTGCATAATTTACATGTATAATAACCTACATGTATATAATTATATATTGTACTGGTTCTCGTGTCTGGGTAACATATATTTTGCTCTTTTTCTCTTTTTTTCTCAGCAAATCAGTAGTCGATCAATAGTGCTTTCCTTACAACATCTTACGACTAAACTCGTCGTAAGTCAAAAGCCAGCAGAAACTTAGAGTGAACTGTCGTAGAATTTTGTATACTTATCAGTTAGAATAGAAAAAGAACTAGTTACATGAACGTGTGTTCACTGTTCACCTGTGTATAGTCACACAATTTCGCCCATGTTTATATTTTATACTAAAAACATACAGTGAAGTCAAGGTTACTGTATGAATAAATTTCGGGAAAAAATAGTATGTAACTTAAATACGCAGCCTACATCCAAGGGCGGATCCAGGATTTTTTGCTGGGGGGGGGGGGTCCGAAACTTTTTTTTGGGGGGGGGGCGAATTTTCTAGGGGAGTCCGAACTTCGAACCACATTATACACATTTTGCAGAAAAATGCAACATATTGATAATAAAAACTACATAGCCATTAAATCTATGTTTAGCACCGAGAAAAATTGCTTCATGCTACTTAAAAATGACTTACAGGCAAGAAATACACTAATGGACTGGTATATTTTCCAAATTCTAGGGGGTCCGGACCCTCCCTGACCCCTCTCCCCGCTGGATCCGCCTATTACATCACACCATTTGAAACATATTTAAATACGTATAAACCGGGTCCTTGACGTAGTAAGGTACGCGAATTTCGAATCTAGTTTCCCGTAGTGTTTGCTGGTTAGAGCCTCGCCCGCGGGCTGGTTATACCCTTTCATGGAAATTCGATAAAAATGTCGAATTTCCTCCATTTATAAAGAATATGGCGCCGTTTGCGACTTGTGGAAGAGTAGGTGAGTACTGGATATAGACGAAAGTACATTATATCTAGGTTAGGTGAGCTGGCCGTCGTAAAGTGGCCATAATTTGCGTTGACATGGCGTTAAACCTAGCCCAAAATAGTTAGTGTCAATAAAGAAAGAAACAAATCAAATTTGACCTCCTAATGCGACCTTTAATTCGTAGAATCATCTGCATAATTTTCCAAGCGTTCGTTGTTCTACATAGACGAACATTTTATGAATATACTCTCGTACATACATGTACGCTTCATTCACACAATTTTATTATGACAAATTGTATTCACGCTCTAAATACTGAGATTGAGATTACATTCATTCTCTCGTTTCACTTATTCATTCATACAATTAACATGAGACACGATTTATTAAGTCTTGTCGAAATATTACATACTGACCAATTAGAGGCCGAGAAACCTCAGGTTTAAAAAGAAGAGTTTGTCATATAGTTTTGATTCACTTTTGGCTTCTATAATTTACTACTACTTATAATTTGGCTGCTATGAAACACCTAGGCAACTTATTAATTAACATGTATTCATGTACCAACACATGTATACATGAATTAATGAGAATTCGGCAAATTTTTATTCAGTTTATTAACAAAATCACTTCATAAAGAATGAAGAGTCGCTTCCTTGTGTATACATATATACATGAATTAATGAGAATTCGGCAAATTTTGACTCAGTTCATAAACAAAATCACTTCATAAAGAATGAAGAGTCGCTTCCTTGTGTCTGCAAATAAAACATGCTTATAGAGCCGGAAGATTCTGATTAAATTTCAAACACTGCAACTACGGTTTCCATCACAACCGATTTAGTGGTAGACTTTTTGGTATCTTGTTGAGGGTTAAGGGTTAGGGTACCGTCCTTTCAAGTCTCATCTGATCGTATCATATTGTTAAACTGTCCAACCAATCTATTTTACAGAATTACAGGTTGGACAACACTTATTAAGTTGGAAGAACTACATAGGCAAGCTTACTGCAACTGTCTACTTAGTTTAAAAGGATGGTCAATATCACATGACCACCCTGTACTGTCCCGAGTTCTATGATGATTTAAATCTAATCTATCGATGCTCTAATACATGTAATAAAGTTCATCTAAAAGGCGTTTTCTGCCTAGAATCACTCATCTTGGTTTTCATTTGCTCTGTCGTCAATAGGGTCATCTAGGCCATTTCCGTCTTCTAGGTAAAATATTATTGTTCCCTATTCGGAATACACCGGCTATTTTCATATAGCGTGGTGAAATGATAAGATAAATTTCATAGAAAAGTGAGGGTTTATTGTGTAATTAAGCAACCAATCAAAATACCACAGATAGACTGATAAGTGAAACCACTAACATGGAACAGGTGTTAAAACCATTCAGTAGCATGTATCCGGAAGTTTATCACTATCTTAACTGCAGTCATTTTAGTACGGCCTCTTAGTATCAATGAGTGCGGTTTTGAAATGAAACCCAATTGAACTGCACTTTACACGCTTATTGTTGATTTTTTTCAGAGGAATGACTGAAAACAAATTGTCTAACTAAATAGGGCCCATGATATTATGAATGTATATTTTTATACAATCAATTTACATAGAGATTCATTATCTATAGGCGTTTATATTCGCCCACACAGCATTTTAATTACCACTTTTAATATATCAACATTTAGTTCACTGTATATGTAATACGGTTCATGGACTTCACTTCATTCATTCATTTTCTATGAAGACTAGTCATCAAACACACATAAAAGCGAACTTCTCCGAATTCAAATATTGAATGCAGTAAACGATCAAATGTCCTGATAATGTACGCTGCGGTAACCACCTATACTAATATACACGCATTGAATGGATCGAACCCAGGACATCTGACCTAAGGAGCAGAGACGTAGGTACCGGTACATATCGCGGGTTAAGCACAAAACGATCGTAACTCACCTTTTTAATTGAGTTACGACCGTTTTGCGCTAAGCCCGCGAAATGTCTCTGGAATGAGTTATCATTACTTTACCAAACACTAGCCAGGAACGAATTAATACGAGTATATGACTTGAACCAACCATTCATTTTGTTAATGCAGCAAACATTTTTTAAACCTTACTCCCGGCGCAGTACGTGGGATAGCGGTGGGAAATGGGAGTGATTTACCTACCAGGTTCCTAAGAGATGCATAATGCCGTAAGACCTCACGTTAGGCCGTGTCAAATTGGAATTATGTTAAGCGTCAACTCAAATTTGACAAACCTAGGTACCTACAATGTATTCACAAAAAACACACAAACCGAAAACGAAAACACAAATATTTTTTCTACAAAAACAATGCGTTATATATTTTTCTTTGAATAACCTCATAATATGTGAATAACCTCATAATATGAATAAATGGTCTGAATTTAATATAAAATGACTAGAATATATTGTATTTATGACGCGGTTATGATAAATTGCTTATGATGAATAACGTTGTTGCCGAACACAATTTTCCCTGAATTAAATTGTCGTATCGAATCCCGGAATATCGGAATTATTTAAGATTTTTTTTAAATTTTGATTAAGGACTCTAAAACCTACGCGCACGCGGACGCTTAACAAAATTCCGATATGGTATGGCCTTAGTTATTTTCGTGTCATAAATAAGCCATGAGAATAAAGGGATAAAATTTGTGTTTTATAGCGGTTTGTACGAGTTTTAGTCGAATATTTATCTGTATTTAGAGAGTTTCGTATGTTTTTTATAAATTTTGTATGACTTTTATTGTTGTGTTCCGTCTTTGAAATAGGTAAAGGTTATGACTTCCCTGCAAAGCAGCACTTGGTATTTATCGAGGATTTTATCAGCCGAATAACCATTCACAATTGGCTCTATACGTGTACATGCAGGAGTTTGTTGCGCTCGAAATCCAAGTTCCCGCTATTTACATGAGGTGGGGTAGGGCTACTAATGACAAGCGTATTTAATTTAGATCGCGGATATTCATAAGTATCACTCAATGTTTGGCAACATGCACTCAGAATTTGTCAGATCGACAGGTCACTGAACTCATATAAAGGTTGTTTTTTTTGTTTTCGTTCACCGCTACATAGTGAGAATTGTTCGGTCCGTCTGAGTTCAACTGCTGTACCTGTTGAGTTGTTTCAGCTGGCCATGGTTCAGACTGTTATTTCGGACATAAATTTAATGTGTATTACCAACATGAGTGAAGATTGAACAAAACGTGCGCGATCGCACGCTGCGATATAAACCGAATATTTGAATGGGTAATACCGTATGATTTTAGGCAAGCTACTTTTTAAAGATAAGTTTTAGGGATAAATCTAAGAGCCACGTTTTACGTTTCTATCGTAATTCTCATCGGGTGTTACCATAATTAAAACACATCATCGATATTACCCCAATAATATACAACATGAATTGTTAGAGTGTTTTATCTACGACAGAGAGATACCATGAACCATTGAAGTTTGCAAGAAAAATAATTTAATATAAAAACCCTGAAGCATTAAGTAAGTTTCAGGAAATAAAATTGATCGTTTAAGAGCTAATGTGTAATTGGTATTGGATTCTTTTCAAGCGATAGTGTTTTCTTGTATACCATATACAATGTATTTTATCTAGGGCAGTTTCGGTTTCGGGCAGACGGTCATAAGTTCAGACAACGCACTACTCGTCCCGGATTTATACTGCGCAGAGGCGGATCAAAACTTTTTACAAGGAGGGCCTCAATTTGCTGAACGTTTTTTTTTATTTTGAAAACAAATTTATTAAGAGCCCATGAGTCTACGTTTTTTCGACTGGTTAAGTCGAAAATGAACGCGTGTTAGTAATTTCTTTATGTCTTGTGGTCAAAAACAATACTGGATCATCGCGAAATCGTGTTCTTGGAAACAAAAATTATAAGAATTTCTTATTGAGCCACCAGCGAAAAAAGAGTATCACTATTTGCGTCTGAAAATGGCTTTTTTCAAAGCCAAAGTCTATTCAACGGCTTTCGCTTCAAACCACGGAAGCAAAAACGTGACCTTGGCATATGTCATAATTTTTCAAATGCGTTTCAGCATTTTAAAAGAATACATTGTAACAAACTATACCATGAGAAATCGTAAGTGTATCGCTAGGTTACGATATCCATACACAACAGGCTTCTGAGTAATGTTCAGGCCATGGTGATAATATATGCACATACGTTATAATGTAAATGACTGTATTATCTATTTTGAACAGTATTGAATACATAATGAATCATAAGCGCAAATTATGCATGTAAATTAGCACACAAGCTAATTTTAGATATATGATTTTATTTTTGTCAAATTTTAGATCAATTCAGTCGAGTTTCGACGAATTGATAAAAATAACTCTAAATAAATAATAAACTGAAACTTATGTATGTATAGAAAGATTGCATTTCGACAATTTGTGTACTGCAACGTCTTTATTGACATTCGTTCAAACTTATTTTTGGTGACATTTGGGCAAGTTCTGAAATCTTTGGTGACATTTGGGCAAGTTCTGAAATCTGTGGTGACATTCAGACTAGTTCTGAAATCTTTGATGACATTTTGGCAAGTCCTGAAATTTTTGATGACATTCCGGCAAGTTCTGAAATCTTTGGTGACATTCGGGCCAGTCTAGAATTTTGATATGATGCTGATAGTATCACGATATGATACAAAAACAATATTTATAAATAATACTGCACAATTCACAGCTTTGATAATTTTACCATGAATATTTTAACACTTAAATTCTATAGTAATCACGATAATAATTATGCCCTCATTTACCGAGACATCACAATTGGGAAACTAGACAAGAATAGAGACACAATAAACCAGCCATTTTGCCTTCCAAATACCAAGTAGTATAATCATTTCTTTGTTTAAATAAAATACAAATAATTCAATTAAAAAAAATCAGCTAGATAATAAATAACCTACAGGTTAATTATATCGTAAAAAACTTGAACAGCGAGTGATCATAGCTATTTTTAGAAAAAATGAGAATCAATTCTACTTTCAGTTTCGGTCTTCTTTCTCATTATTAAGTGCCAGGAATAGCATCTGCAGACTGTAAGAGAAAATTACTTTCGACTTGTATATCTGATTGTATGCATTGCATATAGAACTTCGAAAAACTACTACAAAACTTGACAAAGTGAACGCTTGAATTCATTCACTCTCTGAAAACAGATATCCTGTAGAGCGTTGTCGTACAGGGTTGCATGCTAATTTAACAGCGGTATTATTCACAGTCTGCGATTGGGCGGCGCATTTCAAATTGCGTGACATAGGCGATGTAAACAAGTTACGTATCATAACAATTTCGTCATGAATGAGAAAATGATGAGAAAAGGTCATTTAGAACGTGACCTTCGTTTGGAAAAGGCCAGATCTAAATTAGCGAGTATGCGAGTGTAAAATTTTAGATCATGTTTTAATCAGATTGGATTTCCTTATACATTCTATTGACTGATACTCTTGAAAAATGAGAGGTTTTATACTAATGTGACCTGTCTGCTGTTGTGCGATGGATTAGCAAAGCTATTGAGCAGTAGTTCAGTGGTGAGTCGCGCGATAAGAGATCAAGAGGTCCTGGGGCCGAATCCGTTACAGGTGAACTGCTTACTTTCTTTAGCGAGAAATGTACCCGCGATTGCTTCAATTTGTCCAAATGTAAATGGGTACCCGATATGATGGCAATAATTCCGTTGCACCAATTTGTCGGCTGCACATAAGCGGCGTAAAGTACTAACCAGGACGCTGGATAGATAGATGTTAGCAGCTCGATGACCAGGGATGATAGTTGCACAGCCAATAAACATGTATAAGAATGATATTAGTTAAGACCCTACAATGCAATTTCTTGTCCAAATAGCATTACTAGTGAGCCAAAAAAACCAAACAATTAGGTATTCATAATGCCAAAACGATAATGTATAAATACTATCTCCAAGTAAAATATTTTACAACTACAATACATTACTCGAGAGTTAAATGAATTGAACAGAATAAAACAAAACTTTATTCAATAGACGTGTCAAGTACATAATTATGATACCATACATATATGAATATTTATAAACTACAATGTTTTAAAAATTATGTTAGTTGTAAGCAAGTTTAACTTTCGGTCAATAAAGCTGACGTAATGTTGAGAACTAAATGGTATTATCAAGTGTAATTTAGGTGGGGTTATGGGATTGTGACTTTCGAGGAAATTTAGTACTAAAATCAGTACAAAAAAACTTGGACACCTCACTCCCTGATAAAAATGTCTCATAATCATGAGTTGATACTACAAGTACAACGCAATTATGAATTTCGAAATGACAAAGCTGTTTACCTGTATCTAGTGTGATTAGTGTTAGTGTTTTTTTTTCCATTTAAATGTACGAGAGTTGTATGGAAAGTTTGTCGAACATTTAAGTAGTTCCTCAGGAATTTTTGAAATTAGGTGTGGGAGTACCTACCTTCACCATGTTGCTTTAAAAGCAGAAAGTGTTACAGCCCAGCTCCACGAACTTTATTGAACAACGCTCATATATCCACTATATACAGTTCCTTTAGGATAACATGTGACATTACTAACAGAGATTGTCATATGGATTTGTCGTGTCAACACAATTTTAGGTCATTTGACGGCGTCCAGCGCACCTAACCTACCTTTCCTGGACCATTGTCTATAACCAGTACTCACCTACCCTTCCACAAGGCCGGAAACTTCTCCATATTATCTAATCAATGGAGGAAAATCGACATTATTTTTAAATTTTCTTGGAAGGGTATAACCTCTCCGGGTGGGATTTGAACCCGAACCCCCTCAGGCACGAGATTCCAAATCCCAGCGCGCTACCAAATGTGCTATTGACCCGGGTTTAAACGAGCTATACTACGTAGTTTTCTTGTATTGAATACATGCGTGCATAAATACGACCAACAGTCTTTTTGGATGAATCAACAATATAAATAGATATCTTATCTGAGTACTGAGTGTCCGCATTAAAGGTTCATTTTTTAAATGACCTCTTTCTTTATCTGTTCTGTTCTGTTTATCAAGTTAAGTAATAGAAACTATATCCTATTTCAACTTACCATAAACAATTGCCCTTGTGTTGTGATAATTAGAACGAAAATTGTGTTATTCATCTTGAGCAATACTCTAAAACTTTGCAAGGTACTTGAGAAAGAAAACTATTACAAAAATAAGCTCCAAGATCAATGAAAATTTAAGAAGACATTGTTGTAACGGTTTAGCCACCAGATTATATCATTACCAGTCCATGTCACCTCTTTTCAACAACGGTCTTCTTTCAACAATGGTCAATTTTAACGGACTGTTACGTTTTTACCAGGGTCTGTGAGATGAGCCATGGATACACGTATCAGCTTCAAAGTCAGATCCTGAACACAATCGTGACCGATTAAAGTAAAATTATGGATTAAATTTGCATGTCTTCCAGCCACGGCTTCGTACAGGTGTGTATTTTTGTGCCATGTGCGTACCGTCACCTTAATACGCAAGGCTTCCCACGGCCTACGGCTGTCTGCACGTACGGGTCCGCAACAAGCCACGATTTTATGGGACTGAGGCATAACAACGATTTAGCAAGCGTTACTTACAGCGGTAGCAACTCAGCATTAGAAACACTATGTACAGTAAAAGACAATTTGTCATACAATTTTATTAGCTGGCACGTTAGAACATTATGTTTTTTCCAATATGAATGGGCAGAATTTCTTTCCGTGCATACTTTTAATTCTAGGGCATCTACTTAGGACCCATTCTCGTATCCCGAGGTTATGAAGATTCTCTATCTAACTAGTATTGAGAATCCTACTAGACTCTGGGTACGAGAATGTTCAGGATCTTAATAAAACACTCGATAACAACGTCTTAGTTATTGTAAATAAATTGATAACGCATCCCATTTGTATAATACAAGTACATTTATGTTAAGATAAAGTTACTGAGCACAGTTTCTATCAGTAATATGATTAGATCCTTTTCAATGTACTTTTCAATGTAGAGTGCTTTGTTTTGAATTCTAAGAAAACACGTTCAATGTACGTCATAACTAGGTTACATGAGCGTAGATTGAGATACATGTACGTATATGAACTGATGAACTGATGTACATTTAAGCATGGACCATATTATGTACATTTTATATAGGATCCTTGATTAAAAAACAGCATATAGTATGATTAAATCTACATGTAACTATATTCTTGAAATTTGTTTTTACATGTATGTTTTTTTTAAATTTTATTCAATTGTCAGAGGTGTATTCACCAATTCCGCTGAGTTTTAAGTATTCATCAAATACAGTACCCACCAAAAGTTTGGAGACAAAATATATTTACTACAATTCTTGAATTTTGATGATTACTTTTGTTGAATCATTATTTTTTAATATATTTAAATATGGTTTGTGATAAAATGAAAACAAATTTCATGAATGCATTACATTCATATGATTCAGCATCTGACATCCAAAAGCCTGCATAACTATGTTTATTGTAATCATTTTGCTTGACATAGATTTTGTGCTATTTTGTAGTCTCAGTTTCAATCATAAGGATACACAAAAAATAATGAAAAACTAAAAATGCACTTCTAAAAAACACACAGAAGTTATCAAGTTTAAGATAAAAGCTATTCTGAAGGCTTACAAAGTGAAAATGTCTCCAAACTTTTGGTGGGCACTGTATGTCTCTACTCACGATAGATAAAAATATTTAAATCAGCCGAGTTAGGGTATGCGCCACTGACAGTTGAATAAAATCAAACATTGACTTTATGATATTTTATGATATTGGGTAAAAGAAATTAAACTTATACATTTATTCACAAAATGAAAAAAAAGTTATTGCTACACATTTTTTTTCTGTCAACTATAGAAGTTTTTATTATTTTTTATTTTGGCATTTTCTTAGTTTGTTTATAAACGTACACGCATAATAATAGTTTAAAATTTATAAAAGTACTTTGTTTCCCGGTACAACTGAGAGGAAATGTTCACTTTAGCTATGTATGTACATTAATTGTACTATACGAGTTATAGTGATAAGATCAAGTTAAGAATAAACCGAAACTGAAACCGAAAGTACAAAAATACTCTACAGTAGCTAGTTATATCATCGAGTTATTTATGATCTGCACGAAACGGGTTTAAAATGTAGATCAACAGCGCAGCACGTCATCGCTTGTTTATCCTCATTGTATTGAATTTCAGAATACACGTGTTCGTGTATTTAACCGAGTTTCGAAATGTTTGAATCATACAAAAAAATCGAGATTTAACCTAATTTCGAATCTTCAATAAAAACAAATTTTAATAAAAATCTACGAAAAGAAATACTGGTCATTACTATGAAACTTACTCATTAATTGTGTGTACTGTTAACCATTAATATCCTTGTAAAGAAAGATATTGTGGTTTTTGTGGGAACTTGTTTCGTTGAAAATATAAACTGAACGTAGTAAACGTGCATTAATGTGTGGTAGGAGTAGGGCGGGGTTTAATGACGTGGTGCTACGTTTTATTTACTCGCTCATCCTATGTGGGCTAGATTTTATGTGTTTTAGTCGAATAATGATGATTTCAATAAGTACATTATACTTGATTGTAAAAACCTATCAAATAAAAGAACCTAGCTGGGAATGGCAAATTTATAAGTGACTAGATTCTTAGAATTTGTTGCCAGACCATATTTGCTGTTCAAATTACTAGTAAACATTTTGTAATTTAGTAGATTTTCTATATTATAGCAAACTATCATATGACCAGAGACTTTCCTTTATCATGTATATATGTATATGACAAAACAATATGTATAACTGGACTATCACTTTCGAACCAAAACCGCCCAATGTTATTTACAAATATTATTTTTAATTACTTTTCCATGAAAAAGAATATCAAAGCCGTACCAAGTAATTTGATAGTTTGTGATACACTTACCGATATCAGTTATATCTTATCATTAATTAGGATAAACTTGGCGGTTTTAGATAACCACAAAATGATAATATGTTTAGCATGTAGGAAATAAACCCTAGAGCATGCCTTTTAAATTTAATGATTTACCTTATGCAATATACTCTATGTAAATACTCGAGGGACTGTGTTGTCGTGATTTTAGCCGACATTCAAACCCTTGTTTCCTTAAACCGCCATTTTGTGTTTTAAAAAAACGCAAACAGACTTATTACTGTCATTGAATGACATAGTGTCTGTCTTTCTGTCAATCTTCTGTACATAGGTTATCAGGATTCTCAATCTTCTGACATTGAGAATGTTGATAATTCCCTGAATATGAAAATACGTATACGTGCAATACGTGCAGTCCGTACAATAGTGAGAACCATAGCAGAAGTGCTCTGAGTTACGTCTTGGACTTTATCCACTAAAGTTCAAGACCACAAATTGTCAGTAATTATTGTCTCTTGTTCGTTTTATAATACAGGTTGCTAGTAAACCTAATATCATAAATAATGAATTCGCGTTTACCATGAAATGTCTAGGGCTGTGAATGTCGTGATCCATGAAGGCGATACCAACTTAAAACAAAAAGTAGTTGAAAACGTGGCGAGGCTTTTATGCAAAGGTTAGTGACCTTTACCCTATAAAAGTGTATAATTGTGAAATGTGTCCGCTTAAATGAATCAGACAACATGTACATTAGTTTTGAGGTATGAAAACCAGTCCAACATTAGTTAGATGAACATTCATTAACAATAACCTTTTTCACACCATTTTCTAGGAATATTTGTACCCAATATTATATTGACTTTTTTCTCCACATTTCAAACGTGTATACAGTTTATTTATTAAATCATGCATATTTTTGTACTTTAGTATTAATTGACATATCAATATATACACTTTAGTATATATATGTTATGTATTATTTCTAATAAATATAAATGTTAAAGGGTTCTGTTTGAATCAGAAAAACAATGTACGTGCGCTACCTAATTCACCTAATGAGAGGGCAAGTTCATTACTTAAAGTACATACATATGCATGACCTAATAAATAAACTGTATGCCTACACATCTAGAACAATCTGGAATTATCAGATAAGCCATTCAGGTCACGTTGTGAAACATGACCTTACAAAATCAACAAGTAAAAACTAAGATAAAGTGAATTTTATATTTATTTAATTCAACAAGTAGTTGAAATAAACAAACCCGTTCAACGAAACAAATGCAATTATAAATTAAGAGTAACAACATATTAAATACATAAATACAAAACTTTTTATACAATAGTTTAAAGTTTAAAGGTACTAGTTCACAGATTTGGTTTATTTTTTCCCTATAATTTCAAAATACCATTCAGTGTTTGCAATTGAGTAAAAAAATAATTATTATTATTTTAAGACAAACTGACCTATATGTTGCAAGAAATATACAATAAAAGTCACAAAAATGCACTATAAGTGTCTATACCGTGACATACGGGGTAGATATTTACTACATGAAACACCATCATTTGTAGTTGTATGTCATTATCAGAACACTAATTTTCTGCTTCTAAAAATATTTCCATGCAGTTTTGATAGTTTTAGAAAAAAGTTGATATTTAAGTTGGAATCTATGAATGAGTACCTTTAAACAACATAACAACGATGATACAGTGCTTATACATGTTGATGGATCGGTAAAAACTAGTCTACTTTCTTCTTTAAATAAATATTCTAAGACTAGTTTTCCGCGTTGACTCATCCTCGTATAATGAATTAATGATGGCTAATACATGTATACTAGTAACTGTTTTGCTTTGTTGGGTTTAACGTCCTAGCAACACATTGTATAGGTCATATAACGGCGGTCAGCCAACTAACTAATTTGTTCCTGGAAAGGTTAAATCTCTGGATTTAGCTGCTAACCAAATACTAAGCGCATACTTTCGTCAGTGACTGACAACTGCCCTACATGATAAAAAAATATTGGTAGGAGGGAGAATGGCCGTATAAGTAATTTCATGACCAAGCTCCACGAAAGTATGCCCCGCCCGGGAATCGATCCTAGTACGTATTTTATTCAATTGTCAGTGGGGCATACATTAACCCCAATGACTAAAATACTTACTACAGTATTTCTGTTCTCACAATCGATAAAATTAGATATGAATCAGCGGAGCTAATGTATGTGCTATCCGCAGTTGAATAAAATTTAACAACAGCTTTGTCATAAACTAGAAACAGTGAAGTCTAAGCCGTGATGACTTATTTGGAATTAAAAAATAAGTTTTTTTAACTAATTAGCTAACTTTTATCAAGAAAATCTCTGCCTATACTGAGAATACCCTTGATAAATATTTAAAACGGTTTTTAATGATTTATTCTCAACAGTATCGAAACAATAAACTTGGATCAATGATTCAAGATTCATTTAATAGGTTATCTCAAGCTATTACATTTTCAATTACATAATATTCAAATAAGCATTTTATATTAATTTAATCGAGATCTTACACTTAAGCAATTCTACCCTTTTGTTTGTATGATACCCTCGTATTTTGTACAAAAATTGAATCATTGAGTAATCAAATTATGTACCGAATATTTAGAATTGTATAAACCTGTTTTAATACAAATACCCCCACCTGTTGGTGAATGGAAATGGATCCGTAAACTTGGATACGTTCAGTTATTACATTTAATATTTAACAATATTGCATTGTACGATAGGATGCGAAATAATATGCTGAAAGATCAATCCAAAGATTAGTCTCGTTCCCAGAGGTTATCAAGATTCTCGATCTGGTTTTAGATCTGAAATCTTGATTACCTCTATGTACGAAAATGTCCGAAGACATGAACTATCCAACTCCCCGCTGGGATTTCTTCCGCTTATTTAAGTTACAACCGTGGCGGGACGTAAGCGGTGTGAGGAGTTTGGAGATCTTAATGTTAGCCATTGTGTACGTTATAACCATAAAGTCGTGAAGAGAATTTTGATATTTGACTAGACCGATTGATTTCGAGCTACGCACGCATGTACATGTATATAATAATAAATCTACCCCTACCCTAGATCTAAGAGGAACTGCTTAAAAATCTAACAACATAAATACATTAAAACAAATATATCTGAAACTTTGACATGTATGGTCAATAAGTTACTCTTGTGACAGACAACAGATAAATAAGTTGGGAGAAATGCGTTTAATGTTTGGATAGGAACTATGAATATATATGTATATGAGATATACATGATGAAAAATTGCTGATAAAAATCCAAAGATAAATACCAAAGTCCTAAATTCAACCGGTATCAATACCTTGAATATTTCGACCAATCGTATTTAAGATAGATTTCTATTCGTTCATATGTGTACAACTTCCCTGTTTAAATAGAGAAAGACAAAAGTTTAAGAATCGATGAATACTGTGAATTGAGTGACCAAGTCTTGTTTAAACACCCTTTTCCGAAAATCATAGATTGTATCTAAGTATATGAAGGTCATCAATACAAATATATTCTATCTAAATAGTACGAATCCATGATAGAATAATCATGTACTGCAGGGACATTTTAGTATAAGTCTGATTTCAACTGAATAAACAGTGGTACAAAAACAAAAACTTAGATCTTAAGGCTCTTCTTAAAACGAGCCATATAACCACTGAATATTAAGCTGA
This sequence comes from Mactra quadrangularis, assembly GCA_025267735.1. Classification (NCBI taxonomy): domain Eukaryota; kingdom Metazoa; phylum Mollusca; class Bivalvia; order Venerida; family Mactridae; genus Mactra; species Mactra quadrangularis. Next base: position 56,456,708 of record CM046303.1, on the reverse strand, counting down.
CCATTATTTTCTAACAACAAAATCTGCCCAAGCATTCAGTAGTCAAGTTTCATTGTTAACAATAGGTCAACGATCGGCCATACATAAATAACAACGAAGTATTGAATAAATAATGAGACTATTTCTATTCTTAACTTTAAATTATCAGAAAATGATTTTTCAATTATCACGTACTTGACTGGCATAATTTATTATAGGACAGAATTCGCGTTTAAATCACCATAGTTACATTTGGTTTAAATTTGTCACACATAAACAGGTCTTCGTAAACTGATAAAGGACAAAAATCGCCTACAGCAAACATTAAAAAGTTTAAAGGTCAAAACATACAAATATATTACTAATTCGGTGAAAAATTATTAAGAAGCGAGTTGCAAGTAGGTCAGATTGTGGTCGTATATCATACGCTTAGTTACTCATGAATATTTTGTAATGTCTAAGGCAAAGGATAGTCATTATTCATTCTGTAAATATTAAGTTTTTAATAATATAGATATATACATAATATTTTATAGGTTGAAAACTTGAATAATTTATAAACAACCAAAACATTGATATTATAAGTACTCCAGTACTTACATTCAGAAATATTAGAGAGACAATACAATGTACGATAATAAAACATCCCTGAGACTTAGTCCCGCGTTAAACATCCGTCCTTCCTTCATTTTAGTCAATCAATCGAAACTATAAAGCTCATTGGTCGAAAACAATGTCATCACTCACTTAAGATGTAGACGAGTGAAATTTGTAATTTATCCGCTTTTATTCTGTCAGGTATTAAGGATGTAGCGCAAAACCTTCACACAGAGTTCATCCTCAGTTAAATGACACACGATTCATCATTTTCACAGTCCACACAAATTTTCACCACCCTCTATAAATAGCAGCTTTACTAAGCATCAGACGATGCCATGCAGACGCTTTTAAAACTGCAATGCTGCGTCCTGTATGCATATCGTCTGACCTCCGCTGTGCAATTTCAGAAAAGTTCTCCCATGTAATTTTCCGAAATTCAGCATCCATATCTGAACACAGGTAGACTTCCCCCGAGACTAAAACACATCTGGAGCTAGTATACTCCTATCATCAATGTAAGAAAGGATAGCCATTGATATAGGATTTCAAAGGTTTCGGTAAAGGCAATTTCTCAACCGCTGTAGCCAATTCTGATGAACTCTTACACGGCATTGTTCTATTTATTAAAGTTCTGGTTAAATGTCGCAAAGAAGGAACATCATTCCGTTTGGGTTCTTTTAAAACAATGGGTAAATCCTTTTTTCCATTTCTATCCAAAAATCTGCACTGATCGGCCCTTTTATCATAGCATCTCACGTAAAAATCAATCAAATGCAACATAGAATTGAACCGAGGCATTTGGCTTTTAGATCTCTCGTCGGCGTCTAATGAAAATTTTCCATACTCGTAGCAAATTCGAATGCTTGTAGGTCCACGTTTAGTTTTAACGCTTATTGTATATAAATATTTAGGGTCCGAACTATTTCTCACTAAGAAAGCACCAACAGCACACGGCTTCAATAATTGCTTGGCCTCTGAACTACCAATGTCGGGATAGTAAAAACATCCCCATTGTAAAATGTCCAAAGTTTCACAGTGGAGGTATAAATCTTTGTTGCAGTAATAAATGTCACTTTTTGTATGTTGGTGGTGATCTGTCATGGATTCTGAATCTGTCAGTTGATTTGATGAGCATTCTGACGAGCAAAGCAACTTCAGCGAAGAGGGATCTGCCGCTTCAGGGCCCAGAAGATGTTTTGCAGCAGACTTCCCGCAGTCACACTCCATATAAAATGTTAAAATGCAAGGTCTTCCCATATGGCAACCGTAGTAGTTATCACTTATTTCAAATATAATTATTCAACTATATTATTAACATAAACTTATCTATTATCAAACCTAGCAAATCTAAGTCACAAATGTATCAACTTCTAAATGTTTAACTCAGTTTATATCTTAAAATAATCCGTACAAAAACTCCCTATAAAATAGTTAAGTATCCAGTATTTTTCTCCAGTGTTGTTTCATAGGTCGACTATAGTCGTTTGATGGTTTCGAACGAATGTAGTTGTTTTAAGTACCTAGTAAAGTCGGTTTTCTAGGAATGAGGTTACTCTATTTTTAGAACGGTGGTTTTCCAATATACCGCTCTGTACTTCATGATAACGCTATGTGTAAATACACATTCTACTTTCAATTTCGATGTGGTTTAAACTTGTACCGATTTACTATCTGATTTAATTGAATATTAATACATATATTTTATTAAATAATTATCCATAAGTTCGTCGTATCAATGTTTTTCATCGAATTAATGAGAGCTATATGTTGTATATGAAAAAGGGCAGAGAATACTAATCGCAAATGAGACGGGCATAGGCTAATACATTAACTTCTGTAGGCAGACCTACAGGTTAAATGCAATGAATGCGATGTTCTGCAATTCATACATATACATATTACTTTCATTTGTATGTTAATGTACTGGACTCATAGTGTAGTGACGCGTTACTGACATAATTATGTTCTTAGTAACTGGCTCATTAGCTAAATCCAGAGAATTAACTTTCCAGGAACAGTGAGTAGGTTGACTGACCACGTAATATGACCTATACACCGTGTGGCAACAGCATTTAACCTAACAAAAATAGCTCTTAATTGACTAGGCTAAAATTGTTCAATTGAGAAGTTTAGAAACAAATTGGTGTACCCCTTTATATCGATAAGTTCAAATTACAGGAAAATTAAAAACCCAATACTTGGAGATTAACTGCAGGGGCGAGTCCAGGATTTTTTCTAGGGGCGGGGGTCCCGAACTTTTTCGGGGGGGGGGAGGGTTCAAACTTTCGAACCACAACCACATTATACACATTTTGCAGAATAATGCCACATATTAATAACAAAAACTACATAACCATTAAATCTATGTTAAGCACCCCCAAAAATTGCTTCAAACTACTTAAAAATGACTTACAGTCAATAAATACACAAATGGACAGGTACATTTTGGGAATTCTAAGGGGTCCGGACCCCCCTGACCCCCTCCCCGCTGGATCCGCCCATGAACTGATACATAATCTAAATAATATACATGGTACTACCATGCTTGTAAATACCACTAACAGTTACTGATTAACATCGTGATTATTACAGAGATACTATCTATTACCGATGATAAAAGACAACAGTAGCGTATAACTGTAGCTAGACTGAGGCGAGGCACTCCGAATCACGTATCACAGCGCATTCGGAACTACCTCGGCGATCTTCTATGCAGATAAACATATATCTTCGTAGATGATCACCGATGTTGTTCCGAATGATCTCTGCGTGAACGGGTGCTTGTTTGGGTTAATTCATCAATCATTTAGAATAACCATACCACAGATACTCTAAATAGAAACGCCGTCATGTAATCACCATCTTAACTTTATTATTTTTAAAAGACAAGGTAGTAGGAAAAACTCGCCTAATTCTATGGCCTTTCTTTAAACTTAATACATCAAAGATTTCAAATTTAATTTCTGAAAACTTTGGGGGATATACCGAGAAGTTCCGGGTATCTGAAGGGTTTAAATTGTCGATCAATATACAGTATTCCCACAATAATTGCAAGTTAAAGGGTTTTTTACCATCCCGTATACATATAATATAAGTAACATGCATTTTAATTATGGTAATAAGTATAAAATTCCGAGGAAGTTCTACTTTTTTCTGTTCTTAAGAATAAGGATGAAGGTGATCCAATGAAACTCAAGCACAATAGGTACATGAATACAATAGTTATCATTATCATATTTCAAAGGTTATCAAAAAAATGTATGTAAAGAAAATTTTGATAAACTTCTAGGTACGGGAAAGAATACTATTTAACTAGTACTGTCTGCTTTCTTAGAATGGTTGGAAGTAAGTATAGGGGCCTATCAGGATACAGACATATCTATACATTGTTAAGTATATGTGCGAGCACATGCGACAGACGCGGTCCCGAAGCAAAAACGCTAAATATTTATACAAGGTATATATCTAAAACATGGTATTTTTTAACCAAGTTTATTGCGACTTCAGTACCGACTAAACCAATTCTGATTTGATCGTGGTGTTTTAAATCGGCCCACGACCTTAATTCGCAGCGTATGCAAACGATCTTGGTGACATTCGAAAGTGCAAATCCAATATCTATGTTAAACACAAGTGCGAAAGATGCATGTCTGAGAAGAATTGCCTCATGTTTGTTAAAATGGTTTCCAGTTCAAAAAATACATCCATGGACGGGTATATTTAGCGAAAATTTCCCCGCTAGATCCGCCGATGGATTAACTTTAAAGTTCAATGGTTCAATCATACACACTTGAACCATCTTTATCTAATGTCTTTATCAAAAAATATTGACAAGATGTTTACCGAAAATTAAATAATGAAAATAACTTTCTGAAAAAGAATCAAATCTTAAACTGAAAAACGATAATACAGTTTTCTGAACGTGGTTTTCGAAAAACGCATTATGTAATACACGTAGTTCTCATTTCCGAGATTTAGCAAAAATCGATATGTGTACAATAGTTGCGAGTATTTATTTAAACTAAATTTTACATTATATTCCATTGAGTCAACAGACTCATTTTTAGAAAATGATTTTACTTGCCAGTCAGCAATTTAATGAGCTTTAAAAAAGTTAAATAAAATAGTGCTGAACAAATAGTAAAGTCAGCTGGACGTGACATTGTATAACTTTTATGGAAGTAAACTTTAAACCGCGTTTTTTTATAACTTTTTATATTACATGTATTCTTACACTATCTGAACATTACTTCTCGATATTCGTAAATCAGTTTTACTCGATAACCTTTCTCGGGGTTTTGCATTCGGAACACCTCGACCGTTCATGAATGAAAAATCTCGGAAGAATTCGTGGGGGTCTACCCTGGCGACTTGGGTTTTACTACCTACTCGAGGCGAAGCACGTAACGGTTATGCAAAATAGTTCTTGTTGTACGCACAGATCTTTGTCAAAACATAATTCTTTGCTATATATTGAACCAAATATTGTTCGGTGATATCGTTGATCTGTTTAATTTCAAATTTAGGGACTAAAAACGAAACATCACTCATTGCCTAAACGATCGTGTATTTGTTTACTTCAACCCCGGTAGTTTCAAAATGGCGTCTAAATATGTCCGACGTTATTCGTAGCGAATGTCCGAGGAGTTCCGAATGGTGGTTTTGGTGTTGTTTTGTATGAGTAGCGACACCAAGTTATCGTTTGTCAATCCTATTTGAATAAAGACTGAATAATGTATCTAACAAAATTAATGTTATGGAGAATTTTGGGGTTAAAACCCTTTCATCATCATACCCTACTGTAGTTTATATAATCTCAGATTTATTTTGGAGACGTCCGTCCTAAGGTTCGGCCATTTTGAAAACCGGATGAATTCAAGGGTCCAATGGGTATCACGAAGTAAGTCTTATCAACTCTTAGTCACCTTGGGTGCATACTTGATAATTCACAGAAATACTCGTCTATCCTGAAGAAAATTGCTGATTAATTTCATGGAAGTTGGTCACACTGAGGTCAAGTTATTGTGATGTACAAGTATTGACGTCACGTGTCCACGAATTATGGCTTTAATTTTATGAATATTATAAATACATCACTCATGTGCGATGCATGATAAAAAGTTTTTACCAAAATATGCATACGTTGCATATCTCCTCGAGTTCATGAGGTTAGCCGCATCCTTACCGGATTGACGATAACGCGCATGCGCGTGCACTTAAATCAATCATATTACACAACGAGAGGTCAACCACATGAACAGACCGTAGATTTACTGAGAATTTAACAAAAAATTTCCGAGAAAAAAACGTTTAAAAATTTAACAAACTAATTCATACAGCTAAAATACTCTGTGTTTAACTAGATTTATTATTCATTATTTATCACCCTTTACAAGTTGATTCAGTCTGAATTGTAAAAAAATCAACAGAAAAAAAACATAAATTATTAGAAATAGTCTCACTATTTTTATATAAAAAATATCCCTTCTATACCGGTAACGTTACACGCGCATGCTACTATTTTATACTTGAACATTTTCTCGACTTCGTCAATTTAAGAACTGAAAAATTGATCGCGTATGTTACCCAAGTTGGTAACAAGTAGGAAATATAACAGATTCTACTTATTTAAGTTGGCAAAAATATATAGCTAATTAAAAAAAGGAAAATTATAACCCTTAATGTATTAATGCCACATTGTCAAAAATAACGCAGTCAATGGACTGCAAAGAAAGTAGCATCTTGTCTATTTCATACGCTACTTATGGTTATTTTTTGTTGAAAAAAAAATCAATTATCGATACAATATTATTACGTTATTTATTACATTTCAAAGTGAAAGTAGATCGAAACCGAAAGTAGAATTTGATTGACAATACTAAAGCAATAGTTTTGATCACAATTTATCTCAGATGAGGTCTTTTGAGAGAAAAACTTCCTTCACATTAATACATATTTTAAGCTCTGAACCAATTTGGATCAAATGTAGGCTAGTTAGCCTCATCAAAAACATACATAAAGTGTCCTGATATAAAAAGGACCGCTCTTAAAGCAAAAATGTTTGAATTGTTTATTGCGTCTCTAATGCATGTTATATTTTGATCACTTCACGGCATTTAGGCAGTTTTCATGTCAGTTGTAAATGAATATATCTTCATATACTGGCTTTAATACTACAAAAATACTTTACATTTGATCGTGTTTAAATATCATGATAAAGAAGTAACCTGGGTCGGTAGCGCAGTTGGTAGCGCGCCTGGATCTCGAATCTCGTATCTCAAAGGGGTACGGGTTCGAATCCTACCCGGGGAAGTTACACCTTCAATGAAAATTTGACAATAAATTCAATTTTCCTCCATTATTAAGGTATATGGAGAAGTTTCCGGCCTTGTGGAAGGGTAGGTGAGAACTAGTTATAGACAAGGGTCCAGGAAAGCTAGGTTAGGTGCGCTGGAAACTGTGATATGACCTATACAATGTGTTGCTACGGCGTTAAACTTAACAAAATAAATAGATAAACAAGTAAACAAAATAGTTTCGACGATTCGTGATACAGAATATCGAGCACTGTGGCCTATGCGTATAAAAGTATATATAACAAAAAATAACTATGCAAATATGTAATTACAGAAGTATATAGTTTCACGTAGCAAGAATTCATAAACATTTTGTTAAGTACGATTTCAGAAAAAAATATACTAAGATAATTGAAAATGTCGTAGTATTTCTTGAAAATAATAATCAAGTAGAGGTAGATTATATGTTGGGGTTCTGTCAAGATCATGTTAGTTTATAATGTGTTTTCTGAAAACGCAAAAATATGACGAATGAAAAACACAACTGTCTCTTTTATTGTATGAGTCATTTTTAAACCGGACTAACAATTTCCGTTCAGTCGCCCAGGAGCTGGAAGATAAAGGTGTTTCCCCTACTGTCCCTGTACTGTCCAGAGTAAGGGTACGAGTTACAAAAGACTAGCGCATAGCTCATCAATATTACTAGCACATTGTCTGAAAATCCGCTAAATCTCATTCTTGTACCCAGAGTCTAGTAGGATTCTCGATACTAGCTCGAGAATCTTGATAACCTCGGGGTACGAGAATGCTAAATCTTGACAATGAACTTAATTTATGCCTGTAAATTATATAGATATTATATCGACTTGACTCAACTGCAATGTATACAATGATGACATAATCTCAAATCACGAATTTCTTTAGTTTATTCGTCAAAATGTTATTGTTAATTTCGTAATTTTACAAGTGCTCAGCCGCAAAATTTTGCGTTCATTGACTGATTGGTTGATAAACACGCATTCTTTATATGCATTAAGTGCAATATTGCATGTGCGTCATTAATAAATGTTTACAAGTACATGTACTAAAATTATTGTATATCCATTCACCGAGTGACGCAATGTTTATATTTGTAACACTTGTCACATTCATATAGATTTTTTTTTTCATTTTTAAAAAAAATACATGTTTAATTATTAATTAATAAGTTTTAACAGTTCTTGGCAGCATATGATCAAAATATTAAACGATAATAAAACTAAACAAATATACATGTATAAGGATTTACGACTAAAATTGTCGTAAGAGCATTGGTGATACGAGCCCCGATAACCTGGATGTACTAAGAATCGAGTCGGATTTCTTGTAAATTCAATGTTTGTCAAACAAGTATTCATTCACGATCCCACGTATATCATTGTCACAGGACTATAGGTCATAGAAATAAGGAAAATCCTTGAAACAAACAATAAAATCAGGTAACTTCGTAGAATGACTCGAAATATTTGATCAATGATTCTATAGGGTCGCTTAAACATACACAATGGTATTGAAAATACATTGTATACAGTATAATACCCGAAAACAAAAATAGATTCACAAAAAAAAATGTTTTTGTACATACTTAAATGTATTTACATTACACTACATTCAAATTTAAGGAGTAGGTGTTTCGTTTGAATGCAACAGTAGATTGTGATATTTGACATACAAGTGCAGGAAAATGCTTAAAAATGTCCGTAAATGATGTAATAATGTCAATTCCTTGAAACGCCTTCAAGGTGGATGTATAAGATATACGTTTTAAGATTCAAAACTTCAATTTCATAAATTTTAGAAATGTATATACGTGGCAATTTATGAATCAAATTGATTACTCGAACATTGAAACTTCGGAGAAAAGTTGAGTCTGGAGAGTGGGCGGGGTTTCTCGGCTTAATTGACACTTCCCCATTAGTTCTTATAACATAAACTGTTAGAGTAATTCTGTCACAGCAATAATAAATATTTTCTTATGTGAAAGTATAACATGAAGAAAGTTATAAAATCCATTATTAATGCATAGACAATCACAAAAAATAAAAAACGAAACTTAACATTGTTGACTTGACAAGTCATGCCCATGACGAAAGATCTAGTGGTTATCAACTAACAAAGTTACAAGTATTTAACCACAGGTTGTAAATATCAAAGTTAAAAGGAGTGATCAGGGGCCCGTATTATCAAAGGTCTTACGACTGATATTCGTCGTAAACCGCACTATATTGTATAGCTAAATTGTCGTAAGATGTTTGATAATACGCTGCCCAGATGACTTCCCGTATCCCCGAAACAGAAAGTGCATGACGTGGAAACAGGATTCAATGCACTGTAGATGAAAACAAGAAGTGCATTAAACAAACGTATTACTAATGTTATTTTAACAAATTGTTTTTTCTAATGAAAATGTAGTCAATACGTGAACTTATGCATGGGTAGATCTAATAATGTGTGTGACATAATCACTGCTTTCGTCAAAATACATGTACATACTTTCATAACTAAAATATACAATTATATTCGTTAACACCATCTGGGAAGATTGTTTTAGCAAAAACTCTTAAGAAGTATACACGCTACACACTCTGCATATATGCTTTAAAATATTTTGTTATTTTTCTAATCAACGGAAATTGTAGTAAAAAATTGGTTCACACTTTATGTGTCAATCATCATTCACTCCAAGATGAGAATGAAAACTTACATTAGTTATGTTATTAAGTTAAAGCAAATTCAGTATTAATAACATATTGTATTGTATCACTAATCGTGTTACATGTCATGTAATAATTTGTATGTTAACTTGCTGTAAATAAAGAAAATTACAAAAAATATACAGTGTGTAGCTACGATTGCATTATGTCAGTTTCTTGGAATATATGCTTATTTCAGGCCCGAAGAAGAGCTTGACATTCTTGTACTGTTCACAGCGAGATGCATTTGTAATCATAATTGGTAATCGTGATAACCGCTGGTAACAAGAATTGAAGTTCAAATGATGTAATTGCTATAATAGAAATGAATGATGTTTTCAACGACACGTACCCTGGATAGACGCAGCTGTAATCAGTAGTAATCACACGTATTGAAACAGTTCCTAGAACTTTATCTGACAAAACTGTAAACAATCTGGTAGTACTTAGTCATTGAAGTGACACTTTCTAAGAAACCAGAATTAAATATCTATGATAGTTAAACCACCAACCATTGCACGCAGAGTTGTTTTTCCAAAAACAAAATGATTAATTAAATTCCGGCTTAGCAAACGGCTGAAAATTTCTTATCACTACGTAATTTCCCTTTTGATATCGTTGAAGAACGTTTGTTTTAATAAAGACCATGTATTGCATGCTCTAGTATCTTTAAAACACACAGAATTATAGTCCATTTTTAACATATATCAATTTAATCTCAATTGAAATATTCACAACAGTAATGGCTGCCGAGAACGGAGAGTGACATCCGGTTTAGAAAATGTATTTCTGCGAGGTTATTTGGAAACATTGTGATAAGTCTTTGGAATCAATTTAAACCTTTTGGCTTATTTTGTATTTAACTCTTACTAATATCATATATATGGATAATAAGAATAGGAAATAATTACTTTCAGAGGGACTATTTTTTGTACCACGTGACAAAACAGCAGTAGTAAATGTACGTGTATTCTTCCGCAAGGATGATACCCAGAAAGCAACGTCATGTTCTAAACGCCAACCGTATCGGCGCTCTTAGACCTCTTAAGTTGTCCACAATTATCTGATAGAGAATTACGGATGAATCCGGCCATATTTTCAGCTTTTACACGACCTTTATCTCAAACGTTTTCTTGAAATTGCTAGTGATGGCATGATACGAAACAAGTATCTAAAACAACCCGGACTAACAAATATACTATAAATGGAAATGGGATTGTTTGATAAAACTGAATACATGTATTATCTCACTGGAGATAGTAACTCATTACCTTTAATCTTTGTAACATGAGCCTATATTTTTACATGCATACCCTACCCTCATTGTTGGCCATGTCGTACAATGCACATGCTGGTGACCTAATTGTATAAGGACATTACATTTCATTAACGTTAGATATATAAACAGAAAATTAAGTAAACTGATTTGGTTTGAAAGATTAGCAAGAATCTAACTGCATCCTGGAATAGGTCCTTTTCATGGTTAATTTGGTAGTCGAGGCCACGTGATCAATTATTAGAACGCGATTTCAAAAGTCTATCATACTGATGTGGCATGGTGTTGAGATAGCTCGACCTGGTATGATTGGTTAGAATATGAAATAAAAAAAATAACATTAGCTATGATTAGCTATTATCGATCTCGTTCTCAGAGATTATCAAGAATGTCAAGCTAGTATCGAGAATCCTGATAGCCTCTGAGTACGAGAATGATATTGTCAGAGATAATTGTGTTGCGCGCATCCTTTTTCAAATGAAATGTAAATATAAAAATAGATCTGATATTCGTAGAACATTTATTGTTCGTTTTTTCTCAACCGTCAAAGCATAAATAACAAGTAAATCTGTGAGCTAATGCTCACTAGTGATACCCCCGCAAAAATCTAAAAATATGCGACAAACAGGAAGTAGATGAGCAAGGAGCATGAAATCGCTTTACACCACATGGGACTATGGGATGAAGCAATATGCAAAGTATTAGGCTGCTGCATGTTATAGTTGCTGAGAAAACTGCGACGGAAATTTTGTAACGGACGGACGGACGGACGCACGCACGGACGGACAAGGGTAAAACAGTATACCCCCATCTTCTTCGAAGCGGGGGTATAATTACACAGTGAATGCGTTTGTTAAAATTTAAGTCGTAATACATCCATGAGTTACCAAAAATGTGTATTATGATCGAGAAACGCTGCTTATGTCGTATGATATTTTTAATCAACATATTTTTATCAACAATTAGGCCGCCAGTACAAAAACAATGCATTCAGTCACCGTGAAATTATTCAAGCTTTGACAGTTAAGAAAAAACGAACAATATTAACACGTTGCTCCAGTCATTTCAATTATCAAACTATATTACAAATGTATATATGTATATAGGAATTTCACCATGACTTCAAATATGATAAGATATGCATTTCAGCATTACATATCTCGATTCCTTGTGGACAGTTAGCTTTTTGTGGCAAAAACAATTGTTCCAGATAATTGTTTATTTTAGCTGTGCCCTGGAGACTAACAATATCAAATACATGTATACAGCTGACTTATAATGAGAAGAATGGAATTATTTGTTGGTACACATATACATCAAACATATTTTTGCAAAATATATGTATAGTTGACATATTGTGAAACCAGTATATTGATGTATAGCCCTTATTTTTTATTATTTACATTTTCCTGGAAAAGCAAAAACAGTGTTAGATGCATGCTTCATTGCTGAAACAAATCATTGCTCATTGACAGGAAATTTACACGGATACAATTAACAAAAGCAAACCACATCTTAGCAAAAACAGTTTGCAACAATACCACGAACTAGATTCAAGGTTAAAGTTGAACTGTAAGTTCATGAATCTTAATAAAGCAGAGCCTTAAGTTATCTATTTATATAGACTGCATTTGTCTTAATGTATGCATGTAATTTCTTTCTTTAGTTTTGTTTTAATGCCATGGCAACCAGTACGTTGTATAGTTTACATCACGGCGGCCAGTCAACCTACTCACCGTTCCTAGAAAAGCTTAATCTCTAGATTAGATATACTAGGCGCGTACCCACGCCAGTGTCTGACAACTGTCCAACATGATTTAGAATCAGTGGTAAGAGGGAGAATGGATTTTTACAGGACTATGCTCCATGAAAGTATGTCTCGCCTAGGTATCAAACCCACGCCTTTTCAATCAGTAAACTCGTGTGCTACAAACTGAGTTAGCTGGGCTAACAATGGAGGTATCAGCAGGCTTACTTCATGATCATTGAAACGAGCTAAATGTCTTATAGCATGGACTGATACCAAAAACTTGCTAAATCTGCACCGTTGTGCAGCTGAACTGCGTAAAAAACTGATATTGATTTATAAAGAAATCTTATTCTGATTCATGGAATTAGACATGTTAATGGTTTTTCAGGGAAACACGGATTACTTGATATTTAGAAGCAATATATGTGAAACTAACTACGCACCATAGCTGAGCACAGATAACCAAATCCGCTCAGTCAACAATCATTAATACTACATGTGTATTTAAATATCTATAGTAATGTGACCGGGTGAATTGAACGTATACAGTTTTTCACAGAATTTGCCAAGCGGGAAGCAATATGCAATTAAGTTGAATTTCGATACCAAGAAGACCCCTTCGGTGAAATAAAGAAGTTCAAAAGTTTAAAAATTGATGATTTCAATAACAACAGGTTACAGCTACTTGGTGAATAGTTCAAAGTTGAATTTTATTAAAATAATTTTAATTGGGTTTAACCCCGTGGTAACGCATTGAATAGATCATATGACGGTGGTCAGTCAACCTACTCATCATTCCTAGAAAGGCTTAATCAGTAGATCTAGCAGTTAACCAATTACAAATGTACTTTTAGCGCGTACTTCCGTCAGTGATATGATAAATCATGAGGTAGGAGGAAGAATGAACATAAAAATTATTTCATGACCCATCTCCATGATAGTATGCTCGGCATGGGAATCGACCCCACGACCCCTCGATCGGTAGACTTGCATTCTCCCGACTGAGCTAGCCAGGCGGGCTTGAATATCGTATTAGGGATTTTAGTCCCCATGTTTAGTAGCGGACTGTAGCAAATCCTTATCAAAATTAATCGCGAACGATTACAGATTTTGCTGCGCGCGCATTTAAAGGGGTAATTACCACTTCATTTAATTTAGTTCACAAAGCATGTTAACAATTAAGCAGATATAGTTTATTATTTTGTTAAAAGACTGCCTAATGAGCGTTGATTTTTTTATTTATGCTGTGTAATACAATATACTTTATATTCATGTTTTTTGAATAAATATACTACATGATATCTATTCAAAATAGCATGCTAGTTCAATAGTCACGTAATGTTTTGAATACGGTTAGACACGAACTGGTACGAAAACCTGCAAAACAATATGTCTGACCCCTGCACCATTCTCACAACTAACCTAATTTTCACAGAAATAAAAAATGAGTCAATTATAGGAATTTATACAAGGGATGTTAAGGTGCTCTGGGTAAAACATGTTATAAAAGCGTTATAAAAATAGCGTTTAAAACCCTCGTCACTAAGGGGGTTACATTGAAAATATAGCTCTCGAGCTGAGAGGCTACAATAAACGACAAATGTTAATTTAAGAAAAAAAGCCTAGCAAAAACTTAACTCCCTGTTTGATATGTGAATGAACCAGTGTTCAATGTTTTATGATTGAAAGAGCTGATACGTTTCTGGGTAGCATATTATTAACAATCTTACGATATTATAACTATACAATATAGACGCATTTACGACAAAATCAATCGTAAGACCGTTGATATCACAGGTCCCAAGCTGTAGCACATGAATGCGTCTTTCTATAGAATGTCAGACAGCAATGAATTTAGAATTTTCACCCATTTAAATTTTCGTCTGTAAGACTTTATTTTCGTTTACTAAAGGAATGAAATTCCAATTAGAACCGAATATTTTTCTGATGTATTTTGTTTTTGTGTTTTTCTATGCTGCAATTTGACAAAGGCCTGATTCCGTTTATAAGGTATTCGACCATAAAAAGACATAGCTCAAAACTTTAAAAACTATCACGCGTTACAACATTGGAAAGACTTCACGTAACATACGCTTAATAAATGCTGTTCATTGACATTTTGCAATGTAACCTTTATTGCGACATAATGCAGTCAATTCAAATCAGTTTTGAGCATAATTAAGAAATACGCAATAAATGACCGTTGAAACTTTCTAAAGAGACAAACAGTTCATTATCAGCTAAACATTTATCTCACCTACCTGTACTAAAACTGATGGTTAAAGCAGGTGGCATTGTGTGTTCCGCTTTTATCGAATTGTTCAGCGTTTTTTGTCGCTCCATTACATCAGCAGTTCAAGCTGATATCCCCGGGCAGATGGTATCACTTCCTTCTCAGCTTGTTCAAAGAATCTGAGCTCGATTAGTGTGAAATTCATTGTAACCCAAAAACATGTCGCACAGATATCGCCTGTTCAACTAATTGTACTCAGTTATGAATAATTGATATTCTTGGTACTACATGAATTTGAAGTATTATGTACAGGCGCGTATCTGCCATCACGCACTTTACGCATGTGCGTAATCTTGATTCCAGAAATCGAAAATCTAAAAGTGACAAAAACCATGGGAAATTGGATGCCCAACCCGGTTAAGGCATTATTTGACTCGACTGTGATATTTTTACTCCATGAAAATGTCATATAAAAGAAGTCCTACAAAGCATTACACAAATTAATCACTATGGCTCATTGTGTACATTGAAACTTCTGAAACGAACAGTTATTGTCGTAATTTTCTGGGAAAGGGGCAATCTCTCAGGCCCCTAGCATTTGTGCGTAATCTCCAAAACAGCCTAGATACGCGGCTGATTATATATTAGGCATACTTGATAAAATAATTGATAGCCGTCACGTGGTACGTTTAATGAGCCATTTTGCCCTTGCACTTCATAAACGCATTAACTAAATAGCTGCTTAATACATACCTATAGATAGAAAGCTGTATTTGTGAAGCCTTTTCATAATTATCATATACATGAGCAACATTCAACTAAGGCAGTCGTGACGGTTCCGAGTCAAAAACGCAGTACATGTATACATATAAAACGTTTTATTAAAAAAAGGTTTATTTTTGCATACGCCATAAATAAATTCTAAGTCCTATTTCTGCACCACAATCGTTGCAGATTTTGTCAAGTCCACTCAGAAATCGAAATATCAATACACACTGATGAAGGAATTTGTGACGTGCAATTTAACCGACTTCCAGGATAAGAAAGCCCTTTACATCTTATTTTTGTTGACACTCAATGAAACCTCGAGAGAATCGCACCTTGGGTTAAAGTAGGTTGAAATGTAAAAATGGCATAATTGTATCATACCATATATATATATGGTCCATGTTTGCATTATTTTGTTTAACGCTTGTACTAGTCCAAGAGGTTACAACTTGGTACACCATGTGCTAGGTCCTAGAGGTTACAACTTGGTACACCATGTGCTAGGTCCTAGAGGTTACAACTAGGTACCCCATGTGCTATGTCCTAGAGGTTACAACTAGGTACACCATGTGCTATGTCCTAGAGGTTACAACTAGGTACCCCATGTACTAGGTCCTAGAGGTTACAACTAGGTACACCATGTGCTATGTCCTAGAGGTTACAACTAGGTACACCATGTGCTATGTCCTAGAGGTTACAACTAGGTACACCATGTGCTAGGTCCTAGAGGTTACAACTAGGTACCCCATGTGCTATGTCCTAGAGGTTACAACTAGGTACACCATGTGCTATGTCCTAGAGGTTACAACTAGGTACACCATGTGCTATGTCCTAGAGGTTACAACTTGGTACACCATGTGCTAGTCCTAGAGGTTACAACTTGGTACACCATGTGCTAGGTCCTAGAGGTTACAACTTGGTACACCATGTGCTAGGTCCTAGAGATTACAACTTGGTACACCATGCGCTAGGTCCTAGAGGTTACAACTTGGTACACCATGTACTAGGTCCTAGAGGTTACAACTTGGTACACCATGTGCTAGGTTCTAGAGGTTACAACTTGGTACACCATGTGCTAGGTTCTAGAGGTTACAACTTGGTACACCATGTGCTAGTCCTAGAGGTTACAACTTGGTACACCATGTGCTAGGTTCTAGAGGTTACAACTTGGTACACCATGTACTAGGTCCTAGAGGTAACAACTTGGTACACCATGTGCTAGGTCCTAGAGGTTACAACTTGGTACACCATGCGCTAGGTCCTAGAGGTTACAACTTGGTACACCATGTACTAGGTCCTAGAGGTTACAACTTGGTACACCATGTACTAGGTCCTAGAGGTAACAACTTGGTACACCATGTGCTAGGTCCTAGAGGTTACAACTTGGTACACCATGTACTAGGTCCTAGAGGTAACAACTTGGTACACCATGCGCTAGGTCCTAGAGGTTACAACTTGGTACACCATGTACTAGGTCCTAGAGGTTACAAC
Source organism: Mactra quadrangularis (assembly GCA_025267735.1). NCBI lineage: Eukaryota > Metazoa > Mollusca > Bivalvia > Venerida > Mactridae > Mactra > Mactra quadrangularis. Next base: position 56,439,583 of record CM046303.1, on the reverse strand, counting down.
TTGGTACACCATGTGCTAGGTCGTAGAGGTTACAACTTGGTACACCATGCGCTAGGTCCTAGAGGTAACAACTTGGTATACCATGTGCTAGGTCCTAGAGGTTACAACTTGGTACACCATGCAGGGGCGGTTCCAGGATTTTTTTCTAGGGTGGTCCAAACTTTTCTAGGGGTCCAAACATAAAAAATGCAACATATTGATAATAAATACTATATAACTATTAAGTCTATGTTAAGCACCGAGAAAAATTGCTTCATACTATTTAAAAATGACTTACAAGCAAGAAATACACTAATGGACATGTACATTTTCCAAATTCTAGGGGGGTCCGGACCCCCCTGACCCCCCCCCCCCCCGCTGGAACCGCCCATGCCATGTGCTAGTAATTAAATGATAGTCAAATTATGACTCAGATACGTCTTCCTTCAAATATCGCCCAAAACCTGCATCGTTGTTTCTATGAGTAAGAAATTTAATCTATACTGTTTAGTACTGGGGTATTTGGAAGCTGAAGTGAGAGTGATTATACTTAGATGTTCGAATTTGTTTCAGGATCGAGCTAGAATAAATGTAATAAATATATTAATAAGGATTAATACTAGCAGTCGTAAAGTGGGTTAACATTATATCAGTGACTTGATAGGCCTAATGTTGAACCAGGAAGCAGGTTGAAAATTTATCCAATTAGGTAAGCACTGAATCATCCAAACTGATATCAAATGAATTTATCATACTATATTAACCGTAATAAGGAGTATTTCCAAGTATCGGACACTCGATTTTTTTTAATTTCAAGAAATGAATAAAGATAAATAATGATAACAAACTAGAATTAAATCATAAATCTCTGAAACAATTACAAGTATAATCCGAATTAATCAATAGTAATAATTCATATGGTACATGTATACGAGATATGGTACGACAGCATATAGTTGTTTCAGTTACTGACAAGGAAATGTATGCAACAATGTGAAATGTACATGTATATGAAACATATTTTTCCTCGTTGTGTGAGTCATTCTGATGGATCAAATGTGCACTACTACTACAAAGATTGTACACTACAGCTTCCTGAATCTAGTGATTACATACTTTCATCCTAGGCCAGTCTCCTAAACAGGGTCTGCACATAATGCATCTTTTTAGAGCGGACGGACACTCATTAAAATCAAATCAGTCAGTCAGTCACTTTCCTAAGCATATAGCTAGCTAGCGCTTTGTCGTCTGGTACCTCTCTTACACCATTTTTCTTAATTTTACACCAACAGTTCAGGTATGTGATATCAAATCGAGGGTACCATGGGACGAAGCGCTAGCTAGTGATTTGCTTAGGAAACTGGCCACCTGTGTTGCTGTTACCATGTTAAAAGCTTTGAAATCGTGAAATCTTACATTTTATTTTGTATCAATGAATTCAGATTGTTTGAGAACGTTTTCCATTTTTGATGTTTTCTGAATTAATTCAACTTATAATGAAAAACACTAACAAGTTTTGTTTTTATACAAGTGTAGTGGGAGAAACGGTTAAAACTCAAGCTGTACATAAGCATATGCCTTAGATAGGGTCCTTGGCTTGAGCCAGCAATCTCCGGCTTGCATGTCAGATGACAACTCACCATGTTTGATAAATGTCACAAATTATTTAAGTACAAGTATCCTTTCAGTTCACATCTTTTTTCATTAAACTCCTTTAACAGAGAATACTGAGCCCAGATGTCAGGAATGATATGCATACCATCTATCAATCATACAGGGCCCACCGAAAGTCTTTGGTTTCATCAGCCTGTTTTTATTTGAAACAAAAGAAGCAGTCATCTCAGCTAAATCCAAAATCAGCAATTATTTATTAAAATATTAATCAAATTGTGTTACTTGAATAAGGTTTAATTATAGAACAGACCTTAAGTTTATGTCTGTGAATCCGTAATAATAGTAAATTTATGTGAAACATGCATAATCAGTTTCTCAAAATTTCAATTGTCCAATAACTTTTGGAGGCCACTGTATAATGGATACATTGTTACATATGGCCACATTAATCTCTGTTCTTTTTTTTGGTTTTAGATGCATTTGTGATCCATTGTTACAATACAACATGTACTTCAAATTGAAACTGATATCAAGACATTCTTAAAACCAGTCTAATGCTACAGTCCCATAAACGTAAAAATACCCATGATGTCAAGCCCTGCAAGGACTCGTACGAACTCTTGCGTACCCGTACGGATTGTTACATTTTTACCAGGATCCATGAAATGAGCAGTGGATACACATATCAGTTTCAAAGTCATATCGTGAACAAAATCGTGGCAGAGTATGGATTAAACATGCATATCTTCCAGCAACAGCTCTGTACAGGAGTGTTGTTTTGTGCCATGTGCGTCACCTTAATAAGCTAAGCTTCCCATGGCCTACAACTGTCTGCACGTACAGGTCTGCAACAAGCCTTGATTATATGGGACTGAGGCATTCGAGACCTATATTAATCCTTTTGAACATGAGACCATTTTTTAGGGACCAGGTTTACATTCAATTAGCCTATGCCTCATAAGTTATTTACAATATAAGGGAAAAACAATATTTATTGAATGATATAAAGAAGATTATTCCTTCCTTTCTTTAGTGTAATGTGAAATTTCTCTGTTTTGCTACAACTATTTTATTTTGTAACACAAACCAATCTGTTAGCTGGTGGCATTTCATGATAGTTCTCCAATAAGCTCTGGCTACAATACAGTATGAAACACTGCATTACATGGTGATTGATTTACGCCATGTCATATTTTCATTTCTTTGCCACGAAGATTAGAAAAAATGAAGGAAGGACAAATCCACAGTTTGTCGTATCTTCACAAATTTTGTTTGAAAATAGGACAGCATAAATACGACAATACATCAGATAAACTTGTCAAGTTTCGCATTACACCTGACGTATCTTCGTTTTTTTGCCTTGAAGATTTGAAAAGGCGAAAACACAACACATTTTATCTGTTGTATTGTTGCATACATTTTGTAGTGTGTTTGTTTCTTTGCCACAATGATTAGAAAAAACGAAAATAGGACAAACTGTGAATTTGTTATGCCTTATTTTTTTCGTACCTTTGTGGCAAAGAAACAAAAAAACAAAGATATGAAAGATGTAAGGCTAAAACACAAAACATTTTATCAGTCATATTGTCACATTAATTCTGTCATCTTTTCGTTTCTTCTAACCAGTCATATTAATAATGTAGGTCCTTGGTATTGTGATACTTATTTAACTAAGCCACAAATATTAAAACAAATACTTCAATATGTTATAAGATATTTTAATCATGTAATTCCTTCTAGTTGACAAATAATACCAAGTTGATGCAACAAATGAGGTATAACATTATCTAATATCAATATACCATCAGATGTAGCTTTAATATACCTGAAATATAGAAATGTAATCATTTCTCATTACTAGAACATAAGTTAGTAATTGAAATTAGATAGAAATAAGGTAAAACTCAATAAAAATCACCATTTTAGTCTACTAATCCTTTAGGCTACTGAATATACTTAAGTATGGGTGAAATGGACCCATCAAGGGTGTAGAGGGATTTTACCTTTAATCAGACTGCATTTCAGAGAAAATATGCACACTTTGACTGCTTGCTTGGACCCTGAATACTGAGTTATAACAAGGCTGGTGTTTCGTCTAACAAAATTAATACAAATATAATGTTTCTCAAAATTTTAAGTAGAATAATGTGCAAGAATGATAACATTAAAACCTGGGATCACTGAATGGTACTAAGAATGACCCCTTTAGCTTCTGGTTACCAGGAGTCTCATTCAAAAGTCTATTCTGTTAAATTCAGAAAAGAAAATATTCCAAACCTATAGAATTTCTAACTTTGTCACCCCAAAAGATTTTGTGATTAGATTTGTAATGTTTTCATTTTATATCTAAAGTACAAGAGTACTGGAATATGCCAAGTTATGTCAATATAAAAACATCGTTGTGTATATACTCTGACATGTAAGATTGAAAATGAAAACAAAGAAGTTAAAAATGCTGGAGCACTTAATGCATTGTACATGTAAAGCTATCGAGCAGGCTCAGTTGGTTGTGCACAAGTCACCTGATCCTTCATTCAATTCTTGGTGTGGGGCATATTTTTGTAGAGCTTGGTCATGAAATAATTTCTACAGTCATTCTCCCTCCTACCACTGTTTCTAAATCATGTAGGGCAGTTGTCAGTCACTGACAGAAGTATGCACCAAGTGACTGGTAAACAGCTAAATCCAAAGATTCATCCTTTCCAGGAACAGAGAGAATAGGTTGACTAACCAATGTTATATAACCTATACAATGTGTTGCTAAAGCGATAAAACAAAATTAGATACATATGTAAATAATCAAACATCAATTACCGGTCATTAACAACTATAAAACCATCTTTAATTAACTGAAGACATCTATCACATGATACAAGTTGATCAAAAATTGAACTTAAATTATCACTTGGAGAAATCTGTTCCCATCTCTACAAATAAAAAGTAATACATTGTTGCATCCAGGATGCCTACGCCATTATTTACATTCATAACAGCAAATACCCAGTATTTGAAACTCTGCTTTAAAAATTGGTTTGGATAAGATCACAATATATCATACAGTGATTTCAGATATACAATTGTATGTGATTCTCAATTGTAGAGAAAAAAACCATGAAAATTAAAAGCTATCAAGTGGTCAGTATTGTTGGCAGTAAGAAGACTTTATATGTTTACTTTTATACTGGGTTTAATGCCATATCAGCACAATTTATGTTGTTTTACAGCATCCAGCACACCTAATCTAGCTTTCCTGGGCCCTTATTTAAAACCAGTACTCGCATACTCTTCCCCAAGGCCGGCAACTTCTCTATTTACCTTAATAATGGAGGAAAATTGACATTATTGTGAAATTTTCACGGAAGGGTATAACAGCCCCCGTGTGGGATTCTAACCCCTATCCCCTTCTATAAACTAGATTAAAAATTTTCAGATTTAAAATCCCTGGGTGCTGCTAACTGCCCTACAAACCCAGGTGGCTTTGTTGTAATAATATAACTAAACAATGTAACTAAGATCAGCACTCACACATTTTATACCAGTATTGAATATACATTGTTACTATAATAAAACAGAAAAATGACTTGTAAGTTAACGTACATTTCTAGTGATACCATCTCTAGTTCTTAATGCAGAACATATCAATTCTTCTAACCTATAATAGTAAAGATAAAAATTTAGCTTTACCATTTAAAGCATAGAGGGGTAAAATGTTTATGTTTCTGTGGATCTAAATCACCAACTGTTTATTACTGTTTATTTGTTTTTTAATTTTTAATTTGAATTTTCACGGTTTATCAACATTGCTTGGGTTTCTTGAGGCTAAATGCTCAACTAAATAGCTTTCTTGAATTCCTCTTTCTGTTCACATATTAAAGCACTAGTATGCTGAACCAATAACTAATGCCTTGGAAACAATTTGAGTTTTTTACCATTTAAAATAAACAGCTTTATTAACATTTTTCTTAACTAAGCATTAACAAGTATTTTAAGTAACTTGATTCATGAATATTTTGTATTATTTTGTACAAACGGGGCACTCCTACCTGTCTTTAATTGATAATGGTGTAATTTTTCTTGTAGCATGTCCATATTTCTCAACTTCAAACATCCAATTATCAGGTTCTAAAGTTTGTATTCTAGCCTCTCTTGTAGTAGAGTTAGATATACTCTCCTTATTTAGAGGAGAAAATCTACCATGAGCACCTGTAACAATTGATATTGCTTGAGTTCACCTTGTATAAGTCAAATATAAGAGCATGGCTTACTGGTTATGGAGTTTGAGAAGTATCTTTAGATAGATAAGCTACCCAGTTAGCTCACTTGGATGCCCACGAGTTAACTGATCAAGGGGTCATAGGTTTGATTCATGGAAGGGGTATAATTTCATCAAGTTTGGTCATGAAATAATTTCTTCAGCCATTCTTCCATCTACAACTGATGAAATCATGTAGGACAGTTGTCAGTTACTGATAGAAATATACACCAAGTAATTAGTTCATTAACAGCAAAATCAAGAGATTTAGTCTTTCCATGAATGGTGAGTAGGTTGACTGGCCGCCATAATATGAACTTCACAATGTATTGCCACAGCTTTAAACCCAATCAAAAAAGTGGAAGAGTAATATCTCACCAAACACAAATGAAATAACAAATACTTCCGGTTCTGACATCATCATAGTATAGTTTTTTTAATATACAGTACAACAAAACAATCAAACCAAACTGTGTAGGTCAGATTTACTTAAGTGATTATAACCTAAACAAACAATGAACTTTTCTCAAATTTCAAGATTTAAAAAGATTATGAAAGTAGGTCAATCTATTATAAATCAGCTAGTATAACGTTGCAGATACCTGGACCAATGCCAATGTATTGTAATCCCTGCCAATAAGTTTGATTATGTAAACTTTCATAACCCTAAAATACATAAATCTAGGAATTAATTACATGACAAGTATATATAGAATTCTATAATTAATAACCACGTCAATAAATAACATGTAGTATGAAGTAATTAAATGAACTATTTTAGGGTTTTCACAAGGCAGTGATCAGTAACTTTGTTTAAAGAACACTGTTTTGTTATGAGTAAGTAAAGTTATATAAATTTAGAAATTCATACATACAATTTTAAATCCTTATACACTGCAGGGGTACAGATTCACCATTTTTGTCAGGGGACAAATTGGGCCCCTAACAGGCATATTTTAGAGACCCAGCCATAAAGTAAAGAGACCAACCAATCATGAAAAATGGTTTAAAGATGCAAGAAAGAACATGACCTATTAAAACCTGGAATCAAACCAAGATTATCAAATTCGAAGTGAAGCAAACTACCACAGCACTATGACCCCAGCTGAGTAATCTTGTATTGACAATATTTTTCGTGCGTTTAACCAGGGCTCAAATTCAACATACAACTAAACTTGCGAGTTGATTTTATTACAACGTAGGCAAAAGACCATTTCTTATTGCAAGTGATTAAATATGCTTAATTTGTTGTGTTTTCAATAAGACTATGTAATTATAACTTAAACTTAAATTTACTTCGGCTAGAAATTTCACTAGGCAGTTATATTATTGCAGTAATTTCAACTCATGAAAACTTGTGAGGTATTATAAAGTTACTCCCAATTTTCAAAATCCACTCACATTTTGCAAGAATGCGAGCCCTAAGAACTAACACATCTGACATCTTACCTTTCTGGCAAAGTTGGAGACTTCATCTTTTTAGGCCACAAGATTCCATAGTCTGCAAATAGGATGAAAATTACATGTTTCCAAGTTATATCTACTCAGAGCCCTAAGAAACTTTACATTAAATAAGTAAAGGGAAACAACACAAAAAAATTGTATTCACAAGTAAGAATTACTTCCCTTGATAGAAAATAACACAAATTATGATTTTTAAACAATTCCAGCAGACAAAGCCATAAATAAATCTCTTATGTAGATCATGTCAAAGTAGAGGCTCCTATGATTATCTTCATGTAGCAGACGTATAATAAGGCCCTCAAGCTAGATAGTGCCTAAATCTCAGTTTAAATCATAATTATTTATCATGATACATTTTGCATCCAATGTAAATAACACACTTGAGTGCTTGCATCCTAATAATGTTCAGTGGAAGAGTGTCAGACTCCAACTTTAGAGCTTGTTGGTTCTTATCTCAGTTTGTAACCATGAATTTTTAAGGGGAAGTATTAACTTTGATCTAACATTCAATTTGGCTACAAAAGGTAGGGATATAAATGACTTCACTTACAGATTGAGCCATGTAGCTACAGCTGTTTAAGAACAACCCAACACATCAAGAAATCATAAGAAACCCCCAAGTACCAACCTCTACAGCTATGGTATACATATCAGCCATTACTTCATTATCAGGTAATATGACTGTACCATTCTCTACCCATTTATGTATCAATGTGCCACGTTCTACTGTCAATTGATATAAAGATACATGATTCACTTCCATTTCTAATATCTGAAAAAAAAACAACATATAAAGAGTCTTTAAATCTTACAAAAATTATCTTTTATGTTTTTAGTTAAGAGGAATTATATTACCCTCAATTTTATATATACCTAGGTCCAGGAATTGATAAAACAACTCATAATTAATACATGTATACTTTACACTTTTATATCATTATTGTTGGTTTATTCAATTGTAAGTGGTGCATACATTAACTGTGCTGATTTAGATACTCAAAATTTGTACAATAATACTGTCCATAAATATTCACTACAGCACTTCTGTACTCACTATTAAAAAAAATAAACATTTACAATTATGTTGTAGAGCTGTCATTGATTGGGCTCGAAGTGTATCGACGATATCAATATATCAAGAAATTATCGACGATAAGCCGATTCATATCGATACCTTCAATGCAGTACTATACAAACCATTTATGTTGTCATAAACTCATTATAGATGTGTTGATGTCATGAATGTTACACCTTCTGTAGACTAGAGCTATTTCCTCAATGCCGTCAATGTTTTAGACCAGTCAGTTCATATTAGGACAAGCGCACCTGTTTCCTCTTACAATAGAAGGTTCGTCTCACAATTTTGACCCTTAAGAGTGATTTTCATTTATTTACCTATATAGGCTTTATTATCCATATTCAAAATGCATATCAAATGTTGATCAGAAAATAAATATCGACGCAACAGCTATATAGCTGGAATTGATGACAGCTCTACATTTATGTACAGGGATTATCGAGCATACATTGAGTATTTAAATCAGCTGGGTTAATGCACCTGCCTTTAACCAGTAACTGCCACTAACCAGTAAATAAAATTGACCAAAGATACATATAAGCTACAATAGCATATAAATAATAAAAATGATAAGATTTACTTTATGTCATACAAAATAATGCAACTTGTTTCATATTAATTAGTATAGTACACTAGGCAAGTATTTGATAAAAAAGTCAAATCATTTGTGTATATAAGAAACAATAAATCTGGACAGGCAGCTGCTGGCCCTGCTTGCTCAGTCATTAGCACACAAGTCTACAGATAGAAGTGGTCACAGGTTCGGGCATACTTTCGTGAAATTTGGTCATGAAATAATTTCCATGGCCATTCTTCCTCCAACCAATGATTATAAATCATGTAGAGCAGTTGTCAGTCACTGATGGAAGTATGCATCTAGTAACTGGTTAACAGCTAAATCCAAAGATTTAGCATTTCTAGGAACAATGAGTAGGTTGACCGACTGCCATAATTATAACCTATACAATGTCTTGCTACAGCATTAAACTCACTCCTCCCTCCCCCCCCCCCAAAAAAATATAGATAAAACCAGACCTGTTTAAGTTCTTTAAACCATTTTTCTACAGTTTGTTTAGGACGACCAAATATCAAATCTACTGATATATTATTTCCATATATTTTTCTAGCTTCTGATAAACAACTGAAAAAGAATGTTGTCTGCTACATGTAGATAACATGATGTATTATACGGTTAGGCCATGCCAAATTGGAATTTTGTTAAGCATCAACTCAAGTTTGACAAACTATTCACAAAAACCGAAAATGAAAACACATGTCCATTCTAGCATGTATTCACAAAGTAAGTACTTGGTAGTACATGAATGTTTATGACATTAATTTGAGATTAAAGTTATTCTATAAAAAAAGTATATCCAACAAACACATGTACATTTTTATTAATCAAACACACAGAAAAAAGGGAATATCAGTATTTCCTGAGAAATATTATCTAATTTTTGATTGATGACTCTAAAACCTATGCGCACACGGACTCTGAACAGAATTCCGGTATGGCATAGCCTTATTATACATACAAGACCTTTGTCAAATTTACTGTAAGAACAGTTCTATTTACTCACACATTTAGAAATCATATACATGTACTTATGAGAGTGTCATTTTTACAAATTTTACAACTAGAAAATATTAAATTCAAAATGACCTCTCTTTAGAAAATAATGACATCATCTTTATAGAAGAAATGACGTGGCATTATTTTTGTGTAGAATATGTCTGACAAAACACTGAAAAAAAGCATGAAAAAAGCAATTCATTTGTCACATTTTACTTTAATCTTTTCATTTCATCAAGTGAGCTCAGAAAGTGATATTTTTCTTGTGACCCTTGAAAATATGTTTGCTGAAATTACTCTGTGAACTAAAATCAGTTATTACATCAAAGATGACAAATATCCTTGCAAGCTAATATTAAACAAGAAATGTAATGTGGAAACCATATTAAAGCCAGATTTAAAAACTTAAACGCTAAATTACAAAGGGAAATAATCCATAATAAAGCCAGGTAGAATAGTGGTTATTTTCTAATTCTGTTCAGCACATGGTATGTTACCATTGTATGAAGTTTCATAAAGATCTGACAATAAATGGCAGAAATATATGCTAAATTGAAAACTTAAATGCAACTGTTAACAACACTGGATGCCCGCCCGACCGCCTGCCCAACTATTAGCCAAATTTTTTCGTTGAAAAATCCGGCTAATAAACATTATGTAGTGTTGCAAACCTTAAAGAATCTTGTACACTGTGATCTCTTCCAAGTAGCTTTAAATCGTCATCACATAGTGCCTTTAAAAAAGCAAAATAACATATTGTATTAAACAAGAAATGTAATGTGGAAACCACATTAAAGCTGGATTAAAAAATTTTAACATAAAAATTACAAAGGGAAATAATCCATAATAAAGGCAGATAGAGTTGTGGTTACTTTCTAATTATGTATATCACATGGTATGTTATCATTGTATGAAGTTTCATAAAGATCTGACAATAAATGGCAGAAATATATGGAAAAGAAAAACTTTAACGCAATTGTTAACGACACCCAACCGCTCGCCCATGTTTCGCCAAACCATTAGCCGAATTTTTTCGTTGAAAAATCCGGCTAATAAATTAAACATTACAATCATGTACATGGCCAAGTTAAAACAAAGTTGTGACGAGCTTTATTAAGTTACATCTTTTTCAGTAACTGAAAAATCAAAACATGTGTTAAAACAAAGCACATGAGTGCTGTAGAAAAGATGACCTCAACTTATTTTTCATTTTGTTAAATATGGTGCATCACATTCCCAATCAAAAGTTGGAAAAATGGAGATAATTTTTTTTATCATTTCTTGAATCTCGGGCAATTTTTCAGCATTGAAATTTTGATCGCTATAAGATGCGATTTGAACTTGCTTTATGCAAACTTTGAGCGAAAAAATATTAATATTGTCCATTTTTCAAATATGTCACTGACAGAAAGCATAAGCTTAGTAACTTGTTGACTGATGAATTAGGCATCTTTCCTTTCCAATAACCATGAGTAGGTTGGCTGACCCTGAGATATGACCTATATAATGTATTGCTACAGTATTAAACCCAAAAAGAAATGGTTGACAAAGAATAAAACATTTCTTACTTGAACACCTATAGAAAGTCTGTTCACACCAGCATCACGGAATCCTCTGAAAACACACATGTAGCAGAGGTATAATACAACACCTATATTCTCTTGCCTTCAAGCTAGCTTTATGGTGATGTGGAAGAATGTCAGCTTATGACTCTTGAGGGCATAGGTTCATTAGAATTCATGTACAGATTCATTATAGATCTTTAAGCTTCAAAGCTATCATATTGACATTGATTACATTCACATACAATTTATCACACTACACTACTAACATTAGCAGTTCATAGACTGCACAATGGACCATTTAAGGTGCTCATTTAAACAAAATTAATTATTGATATGAAATCCATTCAAGATAATTAAGCGAAATCTATTCTGAATATTTTCATTGGTTGAAGTTTTAATATTTGCATGCAAAACTTCTAGTAACTTCTTATAACCTAGATCATACATTTCAGCCTTTCTATCTTTGTCCTCAACCTTATTTTTTGTACTATTATACTTTGTAATTTTTCCTATTATGTTTGTTACTTTTATGTTTTGTTGTTGCATTTATGTGTATGTGTACTCTTCGTATTTATTTATTTTTCTATAAATTAACGTTACATTCTAGCATAAGTGACTAGATAAGCCTTGTTAGGCTGGGTATGTTTGTGTACTTGTTTGTTAGTGTATTCATGTTGTTATATGTTATGTACCATGTCACTATAATAAATAAAATAGATATAACATAGTAACTTCAAAGTATAAAGGAGGCCAGGTCAAAAATTCCCGCAACCTGATATTTGATCTCTTATGGTAACCCCATAGACATGAATGAAGATTCAAGTGAATCCCTTCAGTAGTTCAAAAGATTAAATGTTACACCAAGAACTTAACCAAAAAGTGTACAGCAGAGAATGATAGCTGATTAATACTGCATATCTTAATTGTTTGTCTTAAAGTTACATTAATATTCAAGTATATGTGAATATAATTTCTATAATAGGTAAACATTAAGGTAAACTTCCCTAATACAATTAATAAAAGTCTTCTCAGAGTCTATTGGCACTCATTATTTGAGAATATCAATTTATAATACAAAATCTTAACCCTAATGTGAAGCTATGCAGAATTTTCTTTAACATTTTATCATCCAATTAACAAGTATAAAAGTTCTGAATTGATGATAGAAAATTACACAACAAAACCTACTTTAGTCTGCTAGTTTCTAGGTGAGTGGGGTTAGCTTCCAATGTGACCTCTGACCTATCATCAAAATATGTGCTTTGTTTTACAACTTCTACAACTTTATATATAGTATCAGGTAAAGCAAGACTTGGTGTACCTGTAAAAAAACTGAGATAATAGAACCATATAACAAGAAATGTAAAGTGGAAACCGCATAAAAGCCGGATTAAAAAACTTTAACGCAAAAATTACAAAGGGAAATAATCCATAATAAAGGCAGGTAGAGTTGTGGTTGCTTTCTAATTCTGTTCATCACACTGTATGTTATCATTGAATGAAGTTTGATAAAGATCTGACAATAAATGGCAGAAATATATGGTAAAGAAAAACTTTAACACAATTATTAATGACACCTGAGGTCCATTGAAAAATCCAGCTAAAAATGCATGTAATAATTAAAATCTAAACACTGAAAGTACAGACTGAAATGTGTACTTGTAAAGTATATGAAACAGTAGAACTGTCAGAGAAGTCAATACAAGAATCAAAGCACTAAAAACACTGAATGAAGGATTTTTATCAGGTCTTATATACTTTTGGCTATTATCACAAGTAAATATTCATATTAAGCTAGCCCAAATGTACTAAAAGTTTTACTGGTTAGGAGCACCTGTATAAAATATGAAATAAAAGGACTTTAGTAGTATAGTCACTAAAATAATTTAATGGTAGAACTTTAATGGTTTGTGTATGTAATGACTTGTACTGGATTCCTTTGCCATCAACTTTATATAACAATAGTTGGAGTAATTTAGTCTGATCATTATGCTTCATACCTATTATTTAAACAGGCTTTTGAATAAGGATAACAGAAAAGTTGGTCGATCATCTGACAACAACTCATATTCTTAAATTCACTGAACCAACAGCAATTTGGTCTACAGTCCACTGGCTAAATTCGAAGGAGGTTATTATATAGATTTTAATTATACACTTTTCATGTGGGTTTTACACTACTCAATGTTCCAGCTGCAGTTTAGTATTCTTTTACAAAAGTAGCTAGCCTGACTTAGGCAGCTAGCTCAGTTGAGAGGTAATGGGTTCAATTTCTGAAGGGGCATATTTTCATGGAGCTTGGTCATGAAATATTTACTATGGCCATTCTCTGTCCTACCACTGATTCTAAATCATGTAGGGCAGTTGTCAGTCACTGACAGAAGAATGCACCTAGTAACTGGTTAACAGCTAAATCTAGATATTAAGCCATACCAGGAGCAGTGAGAAGGGTGACTGACAGCAGTGATAGGATCTATATAATGTGTTATCACTGTTTTAAACCAATCAACAGCGTTAAAAGTAGCTGAATGTGTTATAGATTATTTAAATGAGGTTGATGGGTAAAGGAATGATTTGTAAAACTATAACACTGAATTCTAATTATGCAACCTGCTGTGGTAACAATATTGAAATTCAAACTTGAAACTTCTCAGATAAGTAGATTGACAAACCTCCTCCAAAGAAGATTGAATTTACTCTTTCCACACCGCTTAGTTGTATCAATGTTCGAGTCTCTTTCATTAAACATTCTGTCATTCTATTATGGTCAACAAATTTGCTGCAATTACAGTAAGATGTGTAAATATACAGCATATAAAATGTCTTGGTTCAAGTATCTAGGATGTACAATGTACATTATTATATTCCTGCCAATGTTACATACATTTATTCAGTTATCCAAATCAAACTGTAATTGTCTAAGAAAACTGTGGCGCTTTTCACAAAAATTCTTACGATAAAAATCATCGTAAGTCAAAAGCAAGAAACATTCACATGACTGTTATTTTTTGGCCATTCAATTCCTAATATTATTGAATTATGTAAAATGTCTTATACATTTTGAATATCATATCATAGTTAGTCTTTTATCCTTTTGACTTTGAACTGCAAAATTAATGAATTGACTTACAATAATTTTTCTCGTAAGATTTTTTGTGAAAAGATGCACTGATCACAGTCCAATAACAAAATTATGGTGCAATGTTTTAGCCACCATATAACTACGTCACTATCAAGTAATTAAGTTCAATCCAACTAAAAGTTAATTAATAAGTAAGTGGTTACTAGTTATGTAACTAGTAAATCTGTCATGTGATAATTAAAAGTGGTAACTAGTAAGTGGTTATCTAATTATGTAACAGGATTATCACCTTTATAACAACTTAATTCAGTTGTAAAGTATTTATGTAATTACATGTAGTTAATCTGTTAATTGATAATTAAGTTAATATATTTTTTTATTTCCTCCAAACTGGAGAGTCAAAGAAGACAAAGATAGCAAACAGAATACATGCAATATAAATGAAAAAATAGAACGATGAATATTAGGTATAACAGCACATAATAAAAATCATAATTTATACCCGGGATTATAGTTCATTGATCAATTATTTTACTGTATGATTATATATATATATATATATATGACTATATAATCATTTAATTAACTAGTTTATTTAGTGGTAAAGTATTTATATAACTAGTTAACCTGTTAAGTGTTAATTAAGAGGATTTGGATAATGATCTCTTATCTTATCTAAAATCACCAACTAGTAAGTGGTAATTTAATTATGTAGTTATTTAACTAGTTAACCACTTAATTAACTAGAAAGTTATGTGGTTATTTGGAGGCAGAAATATGCCAACATACAAAATAAACAACAAACAATTATATAAGTGTCTTTGCATACATGAAAATGCATAATACAATGCAAATATATGTACCTAGATGATGAGAACTAATACAAATACAAGTCCCTTGTATAGTGAAAAAATTATTGTAAAATATTCTATAGCACTTAACACAGTTTACCTTTGATGAGACAAACTACAATGTAAATAAATGAGTCCTTAGTCTTGATCTAAAACTACATGATCAAACTGAAAAAGCACCTTTGAAAAGAAGGACCCAGTCCAAATATCATACATGATTTTAACAACCTTGAGTTTAAAGATCAGTCAGTTTTATCAAGTCCAAGAGAAAATATTACTTAAATACAAAATATATTCATGCAGATACTCACTTGACATATTTGTTGAAATTACAATATGAGCATCTTCTAGCACAAAATGGCCACTAAAATATTAAACATAAATTAACTACAATATGAATACATCATAGTTGGAAGATCTAGAAGAGAAAGGGAGGAGTCCAGGGGGTCAGGACGCCACCTACGTTGAATATTCAAATGTCTTTGACCACCAGGAACAGTAGACATTGCTATAAAGCTTAGTTTTTAATAATCAGTCCAACTAAAAATAACATGCCCACAACAATTTGCTCATATTACTATTTGCAGAGACATGGATAGTTATCAACGTTTCTGTTCTGTGTTTCTTTTTTAAGGATCAGGGTACTACATTTAAGGTAATCTGATTGCCCCTGATGACCTATGTTTGGATTTGGGCAACTTGTCATAACTAGTTAACATTTGGTTCGGGCAACAAAGATATGTAGCTAGTTGTCCAACCAGGCAATCTACTTTAAAAGTGTTAAGCCATGCAGGTATAATCCTATCTATCCTAAAAACAGGAAACTTTTAAGGACTTTTCAAAGTTCTTTTTTCTATAAACTACTGGATTTACAACTGGGTTTTAACACTGCATCAACACAATTAAGATTATCTTATGATAACCAAAAGCATCTGGCTTTCATGGACCCTTGTCTCACCAGTACTCGCCTTCTGCAAGGCAGGCAATTTCTCCAATTACCTTATTCATGGAGAAAAATCAACATTATTGTCAATTTTTTATGGAAGGGTATAACCACTCAGGGTAGGATACTAGCTGTACCCCCTATGAGACACTGGATTTAAAATGGCAAGCAACCAACATTGCAACAGACCAGCTAGATAGGGTTTGGAGACACAATAGGGCTAATAATGACAGTATGGTCTGGAAAAATATTATGTGTTAGTCTTCTTACATGAAAATAAAGAACAGCCTCTCTCCTGAATTGTTCATCTACATTACTGACATCAGGATGAATATATCTGATAATTTGTACTTTTAATTTTATACACCTATATCTAGTCAGTGAGATTTGTCTACCAATATTTGAGGTTAACATTCTGAAATGAACATAGAACAACACCTGTTAGCATATACAATAATCTCCTAAAGACCTCAGTCCTAAGATCTCCTGACATTTTACTAGGAGTCACACTCAGGTACCAATCTCCATAAACAGATAACCTGTAGAGCATAGTCATACAGGATCTCTACTGTCTCCGTGGAAGGTCATGTCGAGATGAACTTTGTGTCGACCAATCAATGCGTAGCTTTCATCTAGACGAAACACTATAAATAACATTTTGATTTCATAATTTCTATTTTTAGACCAAAGTTTGCAAGCAAATTTAACAGCCAATTCATTCAAAGTCTGCGATTGGGCGGCTCATTTCAAATTGCATGAGGTAAATGATGTAAATAAGTTACGTATCATAACGATTTCGTCAAAAAATATTACGATCAGAAAAGGTCACCTGAACGTGACCTTCGTTTGGAAAAGGCCAGATCTAAATTAGTGAGTAGGCGAGCAGAAAATGTTAGATTTTTTTTATCAGATTGTCTCAGAGACCAATCAATGCATAACTTTCATACATGTACATGTATCTTATATTTGAGAATTCAGAATAATTTTCTTGCATGTATATAACTAAACAGACACAGGTTTTAGTACTGTATGGTTGATTTAAACGCACGAGAATCATATAAATTAAAATAACACCAAAAAGATGAGAGTGTCATACACTGACATATCCGAATACTGCTCAACTTGGAACTACATCATTTCTAATCGCCTGATGGAAGATACTAGAGATCTAGTGCCAAAACATTTCGATCTTCAGACAATATTGTTATTTATTCCCAACACTGAGAAACAGCTGCCATTGTCAACAGACGCGAAAAACTTTCATAGAGCAATTGCCAATTATTGCTGTTTAATGAGTATCTTAATCGCGATACTTAAGAGGAAACCACGCCCAAACACTATCAAAGAGGCGGGGTTTATAATCAATGACAGTTAGTCACTAAATTCGAAGTGAAATTGTGCCTTTAATTCTAAATACCTATTATATTGTTTTCGAAGTACGTGTTATCTATTCATGTATGAAATATATATACCTAAACAATCTAGGAAAAATATATTCTGAGTAGAGCAATACTTCTTAACAATATCCATTCAGCATCTACTCTCCTCTGTATCCCTCCAAATTTAAACGTTCACTTTCTCATTAATGTACTGAGTAGTACATTCAATGAGCTGGTAGCGTACACAGGGGCGGATCCAGGATTTTTTCCCGGGGGGGGGGCAAACCTTTTTCTCGAGGGGGGGGGTCCAACCTATATTATCATAAGATCATGTTAAACACAAAGGCTTACATTAGAAAATTGATTATTGTAACTTAAAAAAGGCTTACAGTTAAAAAATGTATTCCTGGTCAAGTACAGTTTAGAAATTTCGGGGGGGGGGTTTCAGGACACCCATGACCCCTGCTGGATCCACATACAGTTGATTTCACACTAAAGTTAACACAAAGTGCACTTCGTGTGCACTTTGTCCACACCTGAAGTGCACTTGAAGTGCACTTTGAAGTGTACTTTGATTTGAAGTGCAGTTTAGTGCAGTTTTGTTTATCAATATATTGAAGTTTGAAGACTTGTTTATAGATTGATGACAATATTGATTTTATCTGTAGGTTTCTAATGATAGAAAGTTAAAATTTATAATCAAGCAAATTGTTTACAAAATTAAATTGAAAATGAACTTTGAAGTCACAAGCACTTTTTAGTTAAAACACTGTTCAAATTCCAAGATTTATGCATTCATGAGGAAATAATTATCATTAATACATGTATGACATAGTAATTTGCCATGTTTAATAACTCGTTATTGTATGTAGTTTTGGGTCTAAATTATTTTTTCGCTCTTCGTTATAAATTTTTTGCAAGCAAAAAAAGCAACTTGTGGCCACTTTAGCTAGCAAAAAAAAATTTGCTTTATATGTAACTGAGAGATTGGTAAGTTCAGGACATATCGTACTTCCAGCACTTCAGTGCTTTGATTCGGAAACAAGTGTATATACATGTATTTTGTTGAAGTTTATATAAGTAATTTTTCTTGGACATGACCTGATACGTGAAATCAATTTTGTACTTATAAGGTAAAATATGACTTTGCTAGTGAAATAAATGCCACCTTGATAATTGAATAAACAAATAATGGTTTAAGTTTCATATATTTGGTTTATTAATTAGTTTTATACATTTAAAGAATAATCGATCAAACTTGTCCGAGATCTTAAACTATTCTCTTTGTTCTTCTGCAGAAGAAAAGCCTCTATATTTATTGTTTTAATTTAGGAAGAAATACTGTACCAAGAAGAAAAAGCCTCTATATTTATTGTTTTAATTTAGGAAAAAATACTGTACCGAATCTTTAATTAGAAATGTCAACTAACAGAAGAACCAAGAACTAGACCAAAAACGTTTTTTAAATTAAAATTATTTTTGTTGCGAAATAGTTCCTCGCAATGTAATTCTTGAACGAACAGAACATTCAAACAGTTCTAAGGTGAAACAAGTTATGCTTCGTTATTTTTAATCTTGGAAAGTGCTCTTTAAATAAAAAAGAATATTGGAGGAAAAATTGTACAGAAATGAGAATAATCGGGTTGTTGGTTAGTAACAATTTCTATTAATTTGAAATTATCTATGCGTACTTCTTTTTGATGTGTTAATTATTTATCTTAAGTCAAGTACTGTAAAGTTTTGGTATAAAATCACCTTAGTCATTGCAAAGTCATGCGAGACCGTGCCTGGATCGAATCAAAATTGCATATGGGCGCTGTGGACAGTAGTACGACCTACACATAAAAAAACACAAAACAGACCGGCTAACAATAGAACAGCTACGAATAGGATAAAATGAATGGCGCGCCAGCCCACACAACAAAAGCGACAACAGAATTGCTACATGATATCAACATCACGCTGATATACATACCGCCGAAATATCTTGCTAAACATAAAAGAACACGTATGGGGTAAACTGATCCGCCGTCTATGCCGATGTGATCCAGCCCAAACCCTAGCTGAGCTATGCGGAAGGATAGTACGCGAGTAGGCAGGAATACGTCAGAATCACTTCCATCAGTATATGAGATCTATGAGATCGCGATGCCAAGCGGTTCTCAATAGTCATGGAGATCACACTCATTATTAGAGAGAGAATCGTAGACACATTTACCCGAATGCTACTATCATTTTACAACATTCACTTAGTCACGCAGAACGCAATCCTCATTTTGTTACTTTGACTTTTTCACACACTGTGATGTTTTTGTTATTATTTGTTAAATCTTGTGTTTTATGTAATGAAATAAACATAATAATGGTGTGCCATCTTTAAACTATATTTGTTGAAAATTTGACATAAATCGGACAAACATTTACTTAGATATGAGCCTAAATATACATGTATACTTATAAGGAATGTTAAGTGTAGTGGTATTTGCTCAAAGACCAAATCAAGTAAAATGTGTGTTTTTTTTCAAATGTTGTGTTATCTTTATTACAGGGTCTTGTATTGACTGCACTACCTGGATTTATTCACTGTGGTAAGTCACAATTATGATGTTTAAATACCAGAATTAAAAGGTCGTGGCAGTATTTTCTTATATATAATGTATACATTGTATACCCATTGCAGGGTTGAATATTGGTGAAAATTGACCATGTTTCACTTTAACACTATAGGGTCAATGAAATTGACGTTTTATTATTTTCTTATAGACTGACAGAAATCAACATGGCCGAATTATTTTCTCAGGGTTATTACGGAAAAGCCATTTTAACCCAAATGCTCAATTACCATGTTTACATTGGCAGCGAGCGAGAAGGAGAAAGATCATTTGAACCACAATCTCGGTAACTATGGCAACCAACAATGTCGCTAAAACAAAAAAGGAAAACACATTTTCTTCGAATATTTTATGACAAATAATGTTATTATACCTATTATTACAGCAAGTCAATGCTATCCAGAGACCCCAGCAACAAGACAACTATCGGCTAACCCTGGTAACTATGAAGTCAATTTAACAACAAATAGTTTATGTATCAGTAAATGTACCGATTTGGCCTATGGGTAAGTCTTGTTTTATTTCTGAATTAATATTTTCAAGTAATCCTTTTGGTATAAAAACATTCGCATGTACGTTCCGCGGGGCGCCACATAAAAACACGAAAGTACGACAAAATGGTATTTTTGTCGTATCTTCGTCCCGCGGGGCGCCATACAAAAACACAATCATACGACATTTTAATCATTTGTCATGTTTTTGCCTGAAGAAGCGCAATGCAAAAATGTATTTATGCGACAAAACCTTTACAAAAGAACGACACTTTTTCATTTCGTGCTATTGCCTTAATATTGTCGTGTCGTTGTGTTTTTTGTCTAAATACCCGCGGGACGAAGATACGACAAAAAAAAACATTTGTCGCATCATTGTTTTCGTGTGGCGCCTCGCAGGACGATAATGCGACAGACTTACTCTGTCGTATGATTGTGCTTTTGCTCTTTCGTCTTCCGCTTACACATGCGTACATCTTCAATAGTCTTCTGCGCATGTGTAAGCGGAAGGCAAAGGAGCGAAAACACAATTATACGACGAGTAAATATGTCGCATAATTGTCCCGCTAGGCGCCACACGAAAGCACGAAGATGTGACAAATGACTGTTTGTCGTATCTTCGTCCCGTGATGTCTGAGATAAAATACTATTTCGTCGTATTTTTCGTATTTTCATGTTGCGCCCCGCGGGACGACAATGCGGCGTGGCGTAATTCAGCCACCATACTATAATGAAATATTTGTGTACACTTGATTTCTTTATAAAACCAAACTTGTTCCGTATCAAGCTAGTTTCTTAAACGTTTATATTCACATACAAAATAGTAGTTCTAATGTTACTTTGGTAGCTTGCACAAATTTTGGTAGCCAGGCCCGTGATCGTTCCAATCACATCCGAAACCCACAACATTGTTCCCTTGAGCAAGAAACTTCTTCATCCTTATTGTTTGAAGTAAGCGGTCTTGAGAGAAATGTAAATAAATTAACTGTGTTGCAAGGACTTGTTTCATTACCAAACCAACATAAATTTGAATAGCAGCACAAAACGTACATTGTCATTTGAAATATTTTACTATTGTGACAGATATGCTGGATTGACTAATGGACAATTATGTTTTTGTGGTAATACATTAACTGAAGCTCCAACTGTTGCTTCTAACTGTGACCTTACATGTACTGGTGCCAACACTGAGGAATGTGGCTCAGAGAAATTCTATATGAGTGTCAATACACTACCTCCATCCCTGGCATTACAACTTACAATTTTACACCCAGGTACGTATTTACATTCGGTAAATACAAATGTAACTATTTCAATCGTTTTATGTTAGAAATATAAAACAAACTGTCATTTTCTTACAATTTTTTATTTGTTTGACCTCGGTTTTATTCGTCACGCCTGATTGCAGTTGATAAACTACGGTCATTTTCAATTTTTCTTTGATTCCTTTACAAATACTTCATGAACTTATATTATGACATCAGAAATGACGATGTAATATCTCGTGCTCTATGTCATTTCTATATTATGAATATGTTGCGTTATTCAGCAAACAGTGTATTATGTGGTTGTGATTCGAAAGGCTGGACTTTCCTCAGAAAAACAGTTTGGACTGCCTCTCTCCTAGAAAAAAATCCTGGATCCGCCCCTGTTGTCGTATATCGTTTTATATTGTACTGTTGTATTGTTACCAGTTTTGATGATATAATTGTACGTTCTAGCTCAGGAAACTTTTATCTTGAAATATTTTTACTAATTTTAATACTTGAATCGCTTTCAATGACAATAATTAATCATTTGTAAGTTTTCTGCAGTGTTAGCATACGTGCTGTTTAAATGCTGGCCTTTGCTACAGCATAAAAGTAATGAAAAAATGATATATATAATAAAAAGGAGCGCGTATGCCGGAGTGGTTATGACGCTGGACTGGTAATCATTAGATAGCCAGCTCCGCGCTAGTTCAAAACCCATCTAAAACATATCTCGCTGTTTTTGGGCAAGACACTTTCTCCTACTAGCTTATAGGGGTACCAAGAAGCGGACTCGAAAGTGATTAATCTAAGATAGAAGAACTTGTTTCAAAATCGAGCAAAAATAATCTGTATGAATAAAAAATATCCTTTTTATATATTTAATTTCACCTTGTTCGATGTTAAGCTTGAGCAAAATTGAATCATTTTGTCAAATTGGCTCTTAGTAGCTTAACCTCACGAGCATGTTTTATCTATTATAACAGACATAGTTGAAACATACAACACTACCGATATAACATTCAATGTTACTGCTGGATCAACAGTCACTATAGACGGTCACATTAATGACGAGAGAGGAGAGTTTACACTACCAGCAAATACATTTGTACTACAACATAATCTTCAGACTCCTGGTTCTACTATCGTTGAAGCCACAGCTACTGATAGTTCTAATAAAACTGTTAAAGCTAGTTCTGTATTAAAGGTAAGTGGTGTTGTTTAATGTTGACATGCTTTTGGTAGGTATAATTTTGTGATAGAATTGTTAAGTTGGTGCCTGTTGGTCTCACATTCTAAGTTGCTGCACAGAGAAATTCAACTAACGTATATCATTGATCTGTGATATAGAATATAAGTTATGCTGTATAAATCACTGCTCTCTATTTTTATTTGCCAAAAAGTACAACTTTTTGCTGACAATATATACTCGTAAAAAGAAAAAAATGAGGAAGCATACATGTATTTGCTTGTTGTCTTTTTTGTGTCAAAGTTGCTGTCAATAGAACTGCATTTTCGCAACACACCATTTTTGCCGTGGGTAAGTATTAATCTAGCACTTGATGCATAATTTGGAAGTTAACTCAGAGAACTAAATATAATATTATGGTTATTTCACATATATTAGCAACAGGTATAAACGATCTTGTTATAATTGCATATGGAAACCCCATGAGCTCCAGCTAAATACCTACCAACAATTATTTGACATACATTGAGGTTTGTAGGTTCAATTCTAATACAGGGCATACTTTCCTGGAGTTTGGTCATGAAATAATTTCTACGGTCGTTCACCCTCCTACTTCTGATTAGATTTTTCATGCAGGACAGTTGTCAGTCACTGGCAAAAGGGTGATAAGGTTGAATGCCAGCCGTGATATGACCTATAAAATTTGTTGCCACGGCGTAAAACTTGATCAAAAACCATTGTTATGTTTTGTTGTTGTAGGCTCAGACTGGAATCAGAAATGTGACATTAGACTGTCCACCATCAGTAAGTAGTGGTGAATCATTCGAATGTTATCTTACGATAACACAGGGTACAAGTATATCTATATCACTGGATTATGATGATGGCAATACTTTATCACTAAGACTTCCAGGTAACTGATCACTATATGGACCACCTTGATTGTTGCAGAATCAAAGTAATGTTGACGATTTGCTTATGTTCCAAATGCTTACTTTGAGATAAAAGAGTATCTATATTTAGTCCATTCTGGTAATAAGACCGTCGATTCTGACACATGTAGCCCTAAAAGTGGACTTGACTGTACAATTTTTATTGTATTTTTGGTGTATTTTAAATTTGAGATCCTTCGCTAATAGTATATTTGCATTAATTTTACCAAGTGATTGAAAGTGTGTATTGTTAATAGCAACGACTGTGGCGCAGTGGTTGGGCTCAGGTTTTGGAACCTAGCTCTCTCGGTTTGCAATACCGTACATGATAGGCAATAACTATCATAACGATTTGATATTTAATATCGTAAACTTGGTTAAAGGAGAAGTTGTTCGCTCTTTGTGGAAGGAAGTGTAAGTCCTAGTAAAGAAAATGGTCACGGAGAGCAGATTAAGTATGTAGCCGCTGTAAATACCAGAACCCAATATAAAGTGTTAATGAAAGACGAAAAATACCAGTAAAAATACGTATGGTATATGGTTATCAGATGGAAAAGATTAAGGGAATATGACACATTTGTTGAAATTCTGAGCATATCATTCATGCTGCAGTCTAATTTCTGGTGTCATTATTCCAAACAAACAAAATACATGTTGCCTCGTTGTGGGAAATAATAAGACGGTTGTGAATTGTTTAAAAAATATTCAGTGTTCAAATCACAGGTGCTTTGACCGTAGTATTGCATTACAATAAAACTTTGAAGCAACCAATAAAATATATGAATACTTACCAAAGATTCTGTATCAATGAATTCAAATACATGTATTGATTTGTTACAGGAAGCCTCATAAGGCTGCACTGGTACGAGACGAGCGCACCAAAATTAGAATTAATGTATAGTATGAAAAATTTAGCTCTCCATCTGAATCTAATATTTTTATTTATGATTGGAACTTCGCGTTTTTTCGCTCGAATATCTTGTTCATATTCATTATTTTCAGATTGTGCTAATTACAATGCTGGGCAGTCCTCAGGATTTCTCTCATCTGACACACATCCTGGAACCAATATGTTATATTTGGTTTCTGGCTCAGAATTTAGATATAATGGAACTATAGTTGGTTTCTCATACACTGCTGAAACAACAGGAACCATCACTGTACAGGTCAGAGTAGTTTACATACAGATCTCAGTTTCTACTCATTTCTTTTCCATCAATAATTTAACTTTAAATTCAATTTTCACTACATGTTTTATTCACAATGTACTAGTAGTTATTATGCACGTGTATTTCGAAGATAACAGGAGAGTGACCTATATTATTGCAATTATTCGATTTCTTTTGTTAAATAGCTTTTGTATTTATCAAATCCATCAATATTGTTTAGAAAAGTGACAAAATGAACGCCTATTATAGATTCAAAGATTGCAGTTATTATTCAGTAAACATGATAAAACGCTATTACATATTTACTGTGTTTTATTCCAACGTTTTTGCCATGCACCGCCATCAATAATCCCAATTGCACTTGACATTTCCTGCTTAACAATGTCCCTTTCATTGCTGACTTTAATTCTCAGCTGATAAATGCTTTACATTTATTTGACACCAACATATTCTATCTTTTTGGCAAAAACATCTTAAACTATTAATAATGAAGGAATAAAAAAAGAATTTTGCGGACAAATTAAACGTTTCACAAAACCCAATTACCAAACTTAATCATAAAGTTGCAACTCATATTACACATTGACACAACTTTTACCAAGAGGTAGATAACTGTTTTGATGTACGTTCATCTCCTTTATTAAAG
This sequence comes from Mactra quadrangularis, assembly GCA_025267735.1. Lineage (NCBI taxonomy): Eukaryota > Metazoa > Mollusca > Bivalvia > Venerida > Mactridae > Mactra > Mactra quadrangularis. The sequence continues at coordinate 56,413,514 of CM046303.1, read as the reverse complement.
CATTACATTTATTTTACACTTACATTTACAGATATATAGACCTTTATGTTTAAACGTCGGAGAGGTATTTTGTGCCAAATCCTACGCTTGTATTTCTGTAAATGCATCGTGTTCTGATCAACCTATTGGTAGCCGTTGGAAGTTGACATGTAGCACTGGTTCTATATACAGTATAGCCAAGAGAATGTGTGTTGATCGTACTACAGGAGCATTGGTACACAATTCTACTAACAAAGCTGCATTAGGTAGTTTTGAACTTGTTGGTGAATTGGCATTTGGTATCACTGCTGTAGGATGGGGATTCTATCAGGTAAGCATAACAGATATACATGTATTGCTCAATTTGTAATGTGCATGGGTCTATGGGAAGAGCTAGGAGATAGTTCTGACCCAAGATGAGCTTATTCTTTTGTAAAAGTTTTATGAATTATGTTTTGATAAACGGGTATTAGAGTGTATCTTAATACTGTATAGTTGTTACGCATGTTTGAATAAAAACATAATCACATTTTTACGGAGTTTACGCCATTTACGAACACTTGTATTCGGACTAAAGTGAGATGGGAAAAGATTATCATAATTGGTGAATTTTTACTAAATGATATAATTCCTTAATATATTAAAAGATAAGCACACTTTAAATTTTCGTTATCTTTTTATTGTTTTGCATTACGATTGCATTGAAAATATCTTTCATTTATGATTTTTACAGAAACTTTAATTAAAACACTATATATTTGTATATTTATGCAGCTACCAAGTACTGACCTACTTTCTGTACAAGACGGAGATTTCCTTGCAGTGAAGGAAGACTCTTCACAATTAAAGATAATCAATACTACATCTAACTCCTATGAGTACTACTTTGATGTTGAATCAGATTCGGCTTGGTCCTCACGTACAACTAATGGATACAACTTATCATTTACTGATGCCCAGCAACAGTTGACGTCAGCTCATGCTATACGTGCCCATGTTGTCCGTCCAACAAAGTTCAAATTTAGTCACACATATATTGAGATGACTACTGTTGTACATAATATAACAATAGATATGTCGAATAATATAACATCTGCATCAACAGCGGCTTATATTGTGGTACAGACTCGTATAGAGAATGTTACACTAACCTCAAACTATACTTCAGGTAATTCTCTGACTGCTTATTATATTATGTTATTGTCACAAGCAACATGCCCTATAATCTTCAACATTTTGCGTACTGCTATAACTTTTTTCACTTTACGCATTTTGCCCTATACATTCAACCATTTTTAAATTCTCATTTATATATCTGCAGTTTGCATTTTGCACAGTGCCTAATACTTTTCGACTTTTTATGTGGCGCCCTATACTTTTCTCATATATGCATGGTGCGCAATATATTTAACTACCGGTACTTAAATACTACATGGATATAAAATTTATAAGCTAGAGTAAGTAATGCTGTATGACTTCTTAATATTTACTCTTTGATAAAAAATGATTTTAGAAACTCCAATTAACTACTTTTTCCATTTCGGTTTTAAATGTGGTTTTTTTTTGTAAATGGAGCAGCGTTTAACAGTTTACATATTACAAACGATGTATTTTTATATTTCAGGAAAGACCAATTATTCAATACCATTTCTGATCCCGTTACATCCTGGTTCAGATATTATATATTACCTGGATTTTGATGATGGAAATAATGTAACCATTACAACTAACAGAACATTTGAATATACATGGAATATACCTGGCATCTATAATGTTACATTGTTCGCAGCTAATAATATCAGCTCTTTTTCTACATTCGTGAGTTTTATTAACAATATATGTAGTAATGATTTTTTAAACTTATTTCTATTAAATTTACAGTAATTTTTGCGATTGTTTAGGACACGCTCACTACAATTGCCGTATTCGTTCTAAGTAAAACTAAGGTCCGGAACAAACGTTATATATTATTATTATTATCATCATTATCTTTATCATCACTGTCTTTGTCGTCATCGTCATCATTATCATCATCGTTATTATTATTATTATTATTAGATGAAATGTCTTAAGATTGTTTTAAAAACTTTTATCAAAGAGTAATAATTTTTGGAACTGTGGTACAATATTCCATTGCAGTAGCATTGAGTTACTTTCGTTTAGTAAGTATTGTTTGAAACTGTGTATATTTTTTTCTCATTTTGATACATTTTGTTGATTATCTAATACATTTGAAATCGCTACAATAACAAATTATTCTTAAAACATTGTCTCCAAAATTACACATATTGTTAAAATACAGTCTCGAAAATAATAATAAATTTGATGTTTTGAAGTGGATTTATTTCATTTTACACTTTTATATTTCACTAGTATATTATTACTATACAAGATGAAATTAAGAACCTCACTATGACACTACAAGATACAAGTGCTTCTATTGGACAACCAATTTTGTTTACATGGAATATTACACAAGGTAATACCTTCTAGATCAGTATTGTGTTTTATTGTCTTATTTATATAGTGGGCCTCTACAGAGCAAATCCTTTACACAACAACAGCGTTTGATATTTCCTTTAGGTGAAATTGTAATTGACTTTAACCTCTGCAGAGCAACAACCTCTGAACAGCAACACACTTTGGTCCCTCAAAGTGAGTGTTGCTCAAGAGAGATTGTACTGTACTATATGTAGTTTGATGTACTGCCTACCAGGTTTAACATTATAATGACTTCTAGTTCCCTTTGGTTCAGTCGCTACAAGTCGTCAAGAAAGTCATATAGTACTAAATGCCATTCCAATTTACTTCATATGTGATAAACAATACTCAACCTTGCTGTAACCATAGTGTCATTTTAGTGCGATTCTGAAACGCTGTTAAGATAAGCATTCAACTTAAGTATTAACCATTACACTTTTAGGCTGTACTAGTTTAGGTTTTGCATAAAAACATCAAGACTACACATAGGTTTTACAAAAAATTCAGTAAGGAGTAAATCTTTTTTTAGTTTACAATCGAGAATTGTAGGAACGATTAGAGTACTCGGTAACCGTTCTTCTTATAAAGTATGCAAGATCTAGTTTTCTTGTTTTAGGTACCAATGTGAGTTACGTAATGGATATGGGTGATGGCACAGTATATAATTTAACATATCCATATATAGAAACTAATTGTACGGTAAATAGTACAGCTTTTAATGATACAGCATTTAATGGCACAGTTGGATCTAATGAAACAGCTAGTAACATCACTGATGTTTGTCAGGTGGTCAACGCTACCATTGATGGTATGTATACTCTAATATTTTTTATTGATTTATAAAATTTTGCGAATATTTTCGCGTGGATAAGCCACTATTTTGAAGTAGCCACATAAAATTTGATATTAGTCATGTATTAATTTACAAAAAGAACAACCTATTCTATTAACATACAATGTAACATCCCTCGTAGAAATAGCATTATGTCCTTTAAAATATCAGAACTATTATGAAACTAATGTTTACTATATTGCATGCTACTAAAATCTGTAATTAGTATACAAACGTGGTCATTGTCTTCGTCTAAATTGGATCTTCGTACTCTCAAAAACATATATGTTTAATACTTAAATCATTCAAGTATACCTGCTTCTTAATACTAAATCGCTCCCTGAGTGGCAAATATGTCAGATGATTGATATTATTTGTAAACAAAACCTTTACGATGTAAATGTAAAATAGTTTTATGGGGTAAAAGAAACTTCATGTAACAATACTTTTTACAATCGACCGCGATGCATAACGTTCTTAAAATGTTAATAAACGGTATAAAACGAGCAATTGAATAAAATAAGAAAATGTTATATACCGTACATCGACTAATTGAATGGATCAGTGCGGAACTAGTCTTCTTTACAGTTTCCTTTACTAGCACGTAGTTAGACTAGCTTTGTGCTGACCCACCAATTTATGTGTCTATGTTTCAGGATACCAAGGATATCTTTGGCATGTCTTCACTACACCTGGAAATTACAACGTTACTTTAACGGGTTATAACCTTGTATCAGAGCACAATGTAACCTTTTTCATACCTGCACAAACTGTTATACAGAACTTTACTATACATGATATAGACCCTATACCTTTTGGCTCTAATTACACGATAATGAATCTAACAGTAGCTCAAGGTTCTAGTATTAATGTCACCATGACGTTTGGTAATACCACTGTGAATACAGCTTATATAAACGATGACGGAGTAGGCTTGGCTATCATCCACGTGTTCAATTACTATGCGTTCGGGTATTATGATGTCGTTGGAACTGTTTCTAACCTAGTATCAGGAACACAGAACTTTACAACTGGCGTATGGGTTGACTATCCAATTACTAATCTGTCTGTGACTTTAGAAAGATTTTTAAAGGTAGATGAAGTTAATACCATATTGATTGAAATGTATTGGTGCTCTAGACTTAATACCACAATCGATTTTGGTGATAATTCAACTACAGAATCATATACAGAACTTTTGATATCTCCAAACAATAACATAACTTTCGATCATTCATATTCTCTACCAGGAGTCTATCCTTTAGTTTTAGAGTTAGATAACCCAATTGGTTATCAAAACCTGTCATACACAATAACTGTACAACATCCAGTATTGAATATTGACTCAGCTGCACAGACTCCGAATGCATTTATGTATGGGTACTCTGTCGATGTTCCATTCAATCTGACTTTTCTTGGTGGTGTTGAACCAGCAACAGATGCTATCATTACCATTGATTTTGATGATGGAGAAGTTACGGTTGATCCATATAATGTAACTGATACCAACATGATTATGTTCCCATATTTACATCCATACTCAGTGGCAGGAACATACAATGTTAGTATTAACGTTTCCAATCTTGTCAGCTGGATAGCATTGTATGAAATTGTTGATGTTGATGAAGATATAACAGACCTTCAAATTAACCCATTGCCAATATATGTCATAACAGGCGAATATTCTGATTTACAAGTCTCCATGACAAGTGGAACACGAGCAACATGCACATGGTATTTTGATGATGGGTCCCTAGATGCAGTGTCTAATTGTTCAAGATTTGGTGTAGCATCAATGCTTCACCAGTTTACAGCAGTTGGTCTTTACCATGTGAATGTCTTTGCTACTAACACTATAAACTCTCAGGTAGCTGCACCAGTTGGTGGACCAATCATTGTACAACATCCAGTACTTGGTTTTCACACTCTGTGTTTAAACAAGGTCAGCTATATAGGTCCTCCTTTTACCCTAACCTATAGTCTTACCATCAATTTTGAACTTAGATTTGATAACAGAGAACTAATGCCTACTAATGCATCTTATGAAATAGACTTTGGAGACGGCTATGTGTCACCTGCACAACCTGTACCGAATACTATGATAGCAGCCAACTATGTACCAAACTATGATCTGGTATTGCAGTTCTCGCATACATACACTCGTGGTGGTAACTATTCAATTGGAATAACTATATGGAATCTTGTTAGTGAAGTTACCTTCTCAGATGACTTTGACATCTATGAAGCTTTAAGTAATTTACAAGTCACGGCGTATGACTACGATGAATTTACCAATATTAAAAAACTCGGAGGTGGTCCAGGCTTGAATCACTTTGCTGTAGAACACTTAGTCTGGTTTCAAGCTTCATTGGATCGCGGCAGTCACGTCACATATGATTGGAATTACAATGATACTACGTCAGATTCTATATATTACGAAGATTATGTTCTCCACGAGTACGAGTTCAGTGGAACCTATGAAGTAAGTCTCACAGCATCTAATTTGTTGTCATCCATTAGTTATTCTCTTACCATTTATATGGACCGTAGTTGTATGGACATTTCTATATCATCAAATACGCCTAGGCCCAAGAACACAACATTTGATTACCCTGTATATCCGGGAAATATTGCAACAGATGGTTGCTACATGATTGATTTTGGTGACGATGCTAACATTCCTAGCCGTTATCAATTTTTCGGGGACTATGCGTACTGTGCTACCATACCAGAATGGTCCACCCTTTTGGCTGAAAACGCGGCTCATTTCGTCCATCTATCCTCAGACGATTGGAAAGCACGTCAGGTATACTGGGAAACTTTGACAACGACAACTACTTCAACTTCTACAACACCAACTGTAAATACCACAAGTGCAACTACAACAACTACAACGCCTCCATCAACTACTACACCGATTTCTACAACCACTTCCACTACCACGACATCAACAACGTCAACGACAACTACACCAATTTCAAGTTTGTCAACACCAACATCAATTTCTACAACTACAACAGCGATGCTAACAACAACCACAGCATATGTGTCACCCGAGTCACTAGCTAAATGGAATGAAACAATTAAAACAAAGTACATGATACCAGGACTCTACCAGACTAAGTTAACCTGTAAAAATAGGGTCTCTGAGGATAGTGACACGTGGCTTACAGGTGTTACTAAAGGACCATGCTGGTGGCCATACGTAAATGTTACTTCAGCTAATCCCTGCACACCTCCGTTTTGTGACGATGAATTTCCAGAATTGCGTACGGCACATCGCTCCGAGAAACTAGTAGTCTTCTCTGATGTTAAAATCAATTGTACAGCGACTAAGATTGCATATTATTGGTGGAGAGTTTATAAACAGAACGAAGAATGGGGCAATGAGACTGAAATCACTGATTTGAAAGGAGCAGACTATTTCTCTATTGGAGCAAGAAATTTAATTCTGAATGGTAATACTCTAGAGTATGGACTTTATAGATTCTGGTTAAATGTTAGTATGGATGAACTAATGGGAATGTACTCAATTGACTCAGTTTATCTAAGGATCATAGCAACACCAATAGTGGCAGGCATTTCTGGTGGTGATTATATTATTCGACGTTGGGGAGATATAATACCTTTGCAGATTGATGGAGGTTTGTTTTCGTATGACCCAGATATGGAAGATCTAACTGATAAATCTGGAATGGAGTTTATCTGGCTCTGTCGAAGACTTTGTGAAGGTTGGCCAGAATCGTATACTAAGAATTTTAACGTGAAGAAGAAGATGCCTCCCAATAACTGCACATATCAAGACGAATCAGATAGAGGTTGTAACAAGATAGATGGTTTTGATTCATCTGGTATGTACACATATTTTATAATTGTTATATCTACCACGTGTAATTGCTTGAACAAATTAATAGCGTCATTATAAATGGTAGTTATATCCGTTATGAGGTTATTCAAATATGTTTTACATTAGAGGCAAAATTAATAATTCTCCTTAGATGAAAAGGCCTTGACAACTTCTTATAATTTGAAATTCCTGATCCATACCATTATAGTTTTAGTCAGTTTAAATCACAAATGTGCCTTCGATCGACAAGGACACATTGATATACATATGATGGAGAAGTTGTTACAAAAATAAATACAATAAACCACTAACAAATATGACATTTTTACTGTAACATTATGTATTGAAGGTCGTGTTGTAAATGCATCTGGACCTATAATGCAGATGATGACAGGTGAAATGTATGAGTCAGATTCTGTAGAAATACGCCTAGTTGTAAGAAAAGATGATCGTATAGCAGACGCATATCAAGAAGTGTATATTGCAGCTGGTGACCCTCCAGTATTTGGACTACAGTAAGATTTACAACTTCAATTTTGCAACACGCTGTCCATTTTGAAATGCTGCAAAAGTGTGTAAGTAATTGAACGCATGATTCTGTACTTGCAACAATTCAAAAGCATTTCAGTTTCTTGTACAGCGGATGTAAATAAACAGATAGGTGAACCTACAAACCCTCAATTCAAAGTCTATGCACCATTGATATACTCAAGTATTAGTATGTTACATAAAACTAGTTGATCATTTTTTTCAGAATTGATTTGCTTAGTTTGTATGAGCCGTTTAGACTAATTTGTCCTAAGATAAAAAAGTCAGCGGGCGGATGTTGGTGTCATGGCTCTTTTATATCTATGTATATATTTTTTAGTATTGATAATGCATGACTAGTCTGATTGTGTTGTTGAACTAAACTAAGTTTGACAGTCACTTTCTTATTAATCAAACTTACCTCGTTGTTTTTATCCGTGAAACATTAGTCTTATTAATTTAATTATGACTGAAAACAGGGGATGGTTTTTTGATTGATCTAAATTGTAAAACTTCTTAATTGAGCTTATTTTGTTTACTAAATTAACTATATTATTTATAGGTGTGTTACAAATTGTGGACCTCGTGTTAATCCTGACAGCAGATATGGTCTTAAATCAGTTGTTGAAAGCTGGTCTAGGGGTGTATACTTCTATTATATGTAAGTTGATATTATATATGGTATACATGTTTACAATAATTGATACAAACTAACGCTTAATCGAAGATATTCAATATGAGTCAGTTTTAATCAAGGCAACACATTAAATTTTGAAATAAGAAATTTTATGTTCCTATAAGACGTTTTTTTCTCATTTGGAGTTCATGAAAAAATTCATGAATCCTTCTTCATGTGTGAGCTCTGTTGTTAAAGTGGAAAATTGATTCTGATGAAGGAATCATCGGGCCAATACATTCAGAAATATAAAATGAAAAATATTCAATCTGTATTATAACTTAATTCATTTTTTTTTTGTTTTGAGAAATGATTTCTGATAGTTTATGAACTGTTACAACAAATTCATAATATCTAAATACAAATATGAAGAAATTGTGAGTTCTACAAAATCAGTCTAACCCGTTACATTCACTTGTCTGAGTAGTTTGTCCATAATTTGGACGTCAGTGTGTTCACTTGCATTCTGCTATACCAAAAGTGATCAGTGATCATTCTTTTTCCTCATTTCTTTACATTTTAGATGGAAATTGTATGGTTCCTTTGGTTTACGTACTACTAGAGTAGTTATAGATTACAGTTCCTGGGAATCATTTACTGGTACTGGTATAGATGGTCCAGATATGGCTATATTACCTAACTATCCGTACCCTGTTTATCCTTTCTATGAATTATCTCTCAAAATATGGAGATGGGGTCAAAATGAAGCAAATCATGGTAAGTGGCTATACTACATGTAACGTTATCTCTTTCTGAATAAACCAGAACCTACTTCATTCATAAGAGCCTGATTAATGGTCTCACATTCTTTACTTATGCATGGTCTTACCGATCAATGCAATCCATTCCATATTCAGTAAAGTTCTTTCATACACATTTTGACATGATACATATTTTTCCCTATACCAACATAATTAAAATGCCCATTGATGTATTGCATTATCAATGCAGGTAGCTCACCATAATTGTCAATTCACACCGATTTAAGTCGTAAATCACGTTAACGAATTTACATGTCTAGATTGCAGGCATTTTTAAAATAGTCTTCAAAAACTGTATTTGTATCGTAGACATATTTATGGCACTCACATATACGCATGGTTGACACAATATCATTTTCTAATTGTTTTATTAGAACTAGTTGAATTTAACTTCATGGTTGCTTGCTATGTTTGATCACGATGACATTTCTCCTCTTAAATGGAATTATCAATAATTAAATAGTAAAACATGAAAGAAATCTTTATTTTTTTCTATATATTTCATGTTGTTTATCTAGGTATATCTGAGAGAAGGTTTACACTGAATCAGAAGCCCTATGGTGGTCTTGTGTATGTTTCACCTATTGCGGGTATTGAATATGATACCAAATTCTTTATAAGCGCATCTAGTTTTTTTGACGTTGATGATGGACTAAGCTTTAGATACAAGTTTGGGTTTAGAGTGGATACCACTAAACCAATTACATGGGTATATGAAGGAAGTAAGTTCAATTCACTCACTTGATTAATCATAGATTATCTGTAAAAGACTTCGTCATTGACTTGCCTCTCTGTTTTAATATTTCCTGTTTTATTTCCTGATTTAAGTGGAAATTATTTTCAAAATTATATTTTGCCCACTCCACAGACGGCCACTTCATAAATAGCAATATTTTAAAGAAATCATACTTTTATGATATGTTTTGTCCTTGGTACGGGTGTTTATTCTATAAATAACACAGAAGTATTTAATACATAAACAAGCATAGTGTCTGTCAAGTGTCGGTTTCCCTTAGAAATGATACTACATGCACTTTATTTTTTATTGTATGCTTCTTTAGGTCAGTAACACTTCGTGTAATGTTGTATATAAAAGTAAAATGTGTATGTTTCATTATAATTAAAGCAACACCTAACAACGCTGGTAAAGAGGCACCATTCCCGGCAGGCTTAGATTCTCGTAATAACACGGTTGATGTGATTGCTAGGGCCTATGATCTTAGTGGTGCTTTTTGTGATGTTTGGACATCTGTTTTTGTAAGTAAAACAAGACAATTGGATTAGTATATTGTTTAGGAAAATTCTCTGCGCAAAAGTTAATGCAATAAATGGTGATTTTAACTTGTTTTCATGTATATTAAGTAAATCAGTCGTTTTAATCATAGCCCCTTGATAGGCTATGATCAAAATTAAATAAAACACATTTAGTGCTGTACTTGTTTGAAATTGAAGTATTTTTATCTAAAATGTAGCATAGTGTAATGGCTTTACCCCACCATTGAACTCTTTTTCCGGTCATATGTTGGTTGTTACTCACTGTTCTTGGATAAGCATAGATCTCAAAACCTTTAGTTTTAATATATTACGAAGCAGTAAGCACATATGCATGTTCTATTTTTCTCAAACTTTAATTCGTCCTAAAACGTTAGGAAGGCATTGTATATTAACTTATTATTGTAGGTTACGCCACCAGCATTAGCTACTGTGTCAGATATGTTAGTTAATGCTACACAAGACGGTGGCCTTATAGATAATTTATTTGTTGGTGCTGACAGTAAGGTCGGACCAGTAAGTAATGTTATTGGAAAGTTTTTAAATGAAGAGGCTGATTCAGGTGCTGCTACAGCTGCAGTTATTACAAGTAAGAACAATTATTTCTATGGAAAAGGGACAACACGTAAAGAGTTTTTTTAATAACAATAATAAATCAGTTTTTGGCAATCTATGCCTGATATCCTATAGACCACTGTCAGAGGATCTGCAGACATCCTACAGGGATGAATGTACAATGTGTCCTTAATGTCAAGCAATTGGCTAATTAAAAACACTAACATAAATATCGGAATTTCATTAAACAAATCTTTTAATATCAGATTTTTTTAATTGAACTATTTTAATCGAGTGTGTTAATTATTCATCGGTTGTGCTTTGATTAACTAACACAAATATCATTCGACATCTTTCTACTGATATATTGTATTTTTATGAGGCAGAACTGCTATGATTTGTAAAGTTATGTTAATTTAAAACTATAAAGTACTGACAAACTGGGCTATAATTGTTTAGCTTGCTGATTGCTATTTTCATATTTTTCATTTCAGCAACTATGGCAACAGTCAATACTACAGCAAATGCTACATTGTCAGCCAATGATGCCCAGCTATTAGCAGAGATTGAAGAGGCTAGAATACGTAGAGAACAGGTTTGTGTACAATAAGAATATAGGGTTAAATATTCTGACATTGATAGGACTAAAGGTATCGTTTTTTTGGACATTTTGTGATGGATTGATGTACATTACATGGCTAAAGTAAATTAAGATAATAATACATATTGCAATTTATCACTGTGCAAATTATATTACATGACTATTTGTTATCAGTAAATATCAAATTAACCAAAAATAATTTTTTCTTCCATAACTTTTTACGATTTTCATCATCCATGTTTGCTCGATTTTTAACTCAGATATCAACTTTTCTCAAACTAAAAATTGTATAGAAACATTTTTGAAGGAATATAACAGTGTTCTGATAATAATATTTAGTGCAAATTGACATACAACATAAAAAGTGGTGATTTTCTGAAATCCAAATCTGTAAACTAGTGCATTAAATGTAACAGGAGAGGACACGGCTCAGTTGTTATGACGATTCACAATCGAGCTAAAATAGATAAATAAACTAAACTGAATATAACTTCATTTATTTGCACAGACTCGTGAAGCTATTATGTATGGTTTTGAACGTATATCACCTACAACCATGGAAGAAATGCAGACAACAAGTGCAGCCTTAGCAACTATAGCAGAGAAAGATAATGAGTTATCACAAGCTTCACAGGTTTGTATGTTTATATAATATGATTTGAAATTGATGTACTCGATAACGGAGAAGTCTTTATGTAAGAATCGTTTTTTCTCAAAGTAAGCAATTGGTACTTAAAAAAGTTTTTGCATTCATAAAGTAGATCTTTATAGCAGAAGTTCACTATGAGAACAATCTGCACAAATAAATTGATAATAGTTTAATGTCATTTTACTGGAGCCCTTGCTTGTTTCATCGCTTTGTCTTGGAACATCGTTGTGCGAGGGTAAAATTGTAAAAAGTCGTACTAGACTTCTTTAAATTTCATAGTTGTGAATGACTTTAACGTAGCCATCGTAGTATTTTATTATAATGAGATGTTAATGAGTGTCACGCTTGAACTACGCCTCTTTGACTATGTTGAAAATTGTTGAAGCGTGAAAAGAGTAATCTTATACTTTCTTGTTACCATTTGAACGACGTTTAGACATCGTTCCAATAATAATAAATTGTATGGCACCTACTTGTAGTTAAGTAGAAAAAGGATTGTGTAGAGATTTAATTAGATAGTCCATCATATTTTTGTGCACTCCAAAATTCAAAGCTGATTTTTGAAAGCGGCATGCCTGTGGCGTAGGTGCAAGAGACGCATAAAAGTATTTTTACTTCTTTCAACTTCTTTAATGGATGTTCTAGTTGAGATTGGTCATCAGTAGTGAAGGAATTTTGTTTTTTTAGTATAATGAGTGGACATTTCACTTGATTAAGAACAAAATAAAATTGAACTCGGCAATGATATTAACATACACAAATCTTCGGACATACTCGTTTCATAGGTCATTGTTTACTTCGTTAGAACCATTGTACAGGCGATTGTTTAAGATTCTTCAATGTTGTTATGACCATGATTTTGTATAAATTTGTTACACAAACATTGTTTAGTTATGAATTTGAAACACTTTTGGTGTGTCAAATATGTAGATCTTTACGGCTCCACCAATTTTCATAATATAAGAATGAAAAACGAAAACGTTTTATCTGTCTGTTTTCGTGGTAAAACTACTATGATAATGTAAAATGCATTAAATATTGGCCAGTGACCACGTGAATCAATACCATTCCATTCTATGTTCCGTAACAAGCTCTCTATTCTCCGTAACGAAATGAATTTCATTCTCAATGAAAGAGACATCAATATTTTTGTTTTCATTAAACAAGCATATTAATGGATGTTATATTTACTGGAAAATAAAAAAATGAAGGTCACCTATAACACAGATTTCAGATTTATGCTTTATTATATGCATGTACCTGCATTATAATTATGTTTTCGTCGCAAACGTAACATAACTGTTCGTGTAAAGGCATTCTTTTGTACATGAATTTTATTGCATGCAAAGATGATTTAATAAAACAATTATTTTGTTTATGAGCTTCCCCTCTGATTTTGCATTATTTTAGTGATATCGAATTTTCAGTTCTCGGGAGCTACTACAGTATATTTTATAGTTTGTTTTTGTACCGGGTGTGAACCATTTATGTACTCTACAGTTAAAAGAACATAATATATTTCACTTGCAAGAGAATAAAAATAATATTTGAGGAGATACGGATGTCTAAACATGACCTCAGGACAGAAATCAGAAACTGCACGCTCTTTTACTCAAAGTACTGAAAATATTTACTAAATACTTCATTTTTGTACATGAATGTATGTTCCATCCAGATCAGGAGGTGTGATGTGAGAAAATTTCGAAATATGGGTTGATCTGAGATTGATAGGCCCAAATCAGATTATCATTGAACAAGATTTAGTCAAATGTCTTTTAGATGTCACTGTATATTATTCAGCTTTTTGACGGCTTGTATATTTCAATATTTTAATGTACCTATTATCAGGACAGTGCTAACAAGATATTAGACAATTATGCTAAAGTTTTACAACGTGAAGTTGGAGCCTCTGCAGATGATAGGGAGGAAGCTGTTTATACCATGATAGATTTTATAGGTAAGTTTACATCATTTCATTGATTCGAAGCTGTTTATACAAAGATATATTTTATTGGTTTTTAACATACAAACTGTTAATTTAAGGTGTCAAATACTTATCAATTAGACGAACATTAACGACATTGTTCTGGAAATATTTTGATAGTTAGCTCTGTATTTCTTTTTCATATCCTATCAAAACCTAGCTTATTATTTCTGTGATCTAGAAAAAACTAAGCTTCGTTTTGACAAACAACACAGGCTGGTAAATATTTGATCTAATTTGTAAAAATGAAATCAATCTATGCTTAATTATAAAAAAAAATTAAACAAACTTACATCATTTCTGCACATAGTTTACTTAATGTAGACATTCTTTCTTCAGTTTTAGTCCCTCTACTACTGTAATAAGTAATGTCATTTCAGGTTTAAAGTGCCTAAAGGACATTAAATTTATCCACTGACCAGCTAAAACTATCTGAAAAAATGAAGAAATATATGCATGTAGCATTATACATCTAACTATTATAAACTAATTTATTCGTTTATATAAAAAAGGTGAACCATGGCTCGTAATTACACTGATAGTACTTTGACTTATTTTGAAGTATTTTGTTTTTCGTTAAGAAATTTTATATCGCTGTTTTTGTAGTGTTAAAACTCATTTCATAATAGTTCAAACCAGTCTATGTTATCCAGTTTTGGGCAACACGTAAATATGTTTTTAAACTGCTTGTTTATTATTAAGGAAAAATGGCACAAGGTGCGGGATATCTAGCCGACAAAGCGACTAAAGAATCGAGTGATTTAGCTGCAGCTATGATAAACCAACAAAGTACAGCTGTATCCACGACGACTACGTTAGCTCCCACAACTACCCTGTCTATTGCTGAATATAACTTGAAACAAGAGCAACTTAAGATTGCTCAAGACAAAGTAAGTGACTCAAAGTTTACTTTTTATTAAAATAACCCCATTTAAAAAGCAAATATATTAACGTAGGAAGATAACAATACTTGCAAAATGTACAATAGGTATCTTATAATTATTTTTAAAGAATGGGAAAAAGGGTTAATTAAAAATTAACTGGTAATTCATTCTTCCCGTAAGCTGCATAAATGCATCAATATTTCTTATATTGGTTTGATATGTGCCTCTTACATACCTTGAATTAATTTCAATCAACATGACGCGCGCCAAATATACGTGGCATAAATAATTAACTTTTGATTTCTATGGGACATTTATGCATTTTGTATATACATAAGATAATTACAAAGTGACTTGTGAGATTTTGAATATAATAATCTTTTGTGTTTGGCGATGAAAGGTTTTTATCTAACTAACTAAGCAAATATGGAGCATAGATTAAACAGTGGTTTATCATATATGCATAAAATCAGGTAAATAATTCTGCAATATTCTATGACCAGAGTATGTTAAAACTTTTAAATGTATACCAGATGATATAATTGATCCAAAATATGTGTATGCTGATAGAAGCCTATAAGAATTTCATAGAGACAAAAGTATTTAATTTTCACCATAAACACTGACACTATTTCTCAAACATTTAAAATGTGTAGTAGATTTTTGTTATTTCAAACAAAGGTAAATTTCTTTCGGCCAATGTTTTATTTTGTTTGCACCACTAAATTGTGTCCATTAAATCACAGAGCCAAAATTACTTTTACAAAAGAATCATAACATATTAAGTTTTATTATTTTATTCTATTGTAGGCCAAAGCATCAGCATTACAGTTAGAGAAAACTCTCCAAACCGTGATTGATACTGTAGCTAATTATAAAGTTGCTGGTGAAAATTTATTGTATTTAGACACACCAAAGATGACAGTGACTGTAGATAAAAAATTGACTAGAAATATTAATGACAGTAAGTTATAATAGTCCTTTATTGGTCAAGTTGTAAGATCTGTTTATTTGTTTGTTTGGGTTTTACGGCGCACCAACACAAAAAGGCCATATCGCGCCAAAAGCAATTAATGATACTATTAAAGTAAGATCTGTGCTTCTGGATAGAGAAGTATTTGATCCTAACTAGTGACACAACTCATGCCATTGAGCAAGAAAAAATGCTTCGATGGCTTCATTTAATTTGTATGTGTGTATCTGCAATGCCAGACGTTCAGTGGTAGCTTAATAAGTCAGTTGACTAGACAAGTGAAAAGACTTTCAATAAAATAATATAGATAATACTAGATATTTAATAGGCTGTGTTAAGTATTTTAAGTGTATAATTGTAAAGCATTTAACTTTGACTTAGTTCATTTTCTTTATCAATTATGTTGTCAATCTTATGTCTAATGTCTCCTATATTTGAAAGTTCTTTAAGTATTTTACATTCTAATGTCTTTGATGTAATTATAGATCCGATATTTGACGTTGGAGGTAAATCACAAGTGCTTGTTCCTAAAGCTCAATCTATATTCGGTGAGCCTGGAAACGAAACAGCTTTCTTTGTCCAAACTGAGGTAATTTACTATCTATGCATTTCACCTCTTTAAAGATCTATTTCATAACTGCTGCACCAACGTTTTAAATCAGATTTTTTGTACATATTATGTTAAAAAATGCAATTTAAGTGAGTACATGCATTGGGTTTTTTTCACAACAATGTTTTGCAAGCATAATAATATTTGTGTTGTATTTATGTTATCGGTGGCTTCTGTTTTGATAAATGGACAACATAATTATTCGAAATGATAAAAAAGTCTTCACGAGTCAAACATTAACTTCAGAAACGTATACAGAATATTAAATATCTTTTAATTTTTTACATAAAGTCAAACAAAGAAATGAAGCAAGTAGAACAAAAAAAGTATGTATTGTAATTTTGGGGACACTTTTAAGAAAAATGATGTTAAAAAGTAACTTTGAAAAACTTGTTTGTGGATCAATGCCAAACTTATACCTTTTCTTTTTTGTTCCTAGGTTGTTAGACAGCCAAAGAATTACTACACATGGAAGAATGCCACAGATGGTTCAGCTACAGAAATTTCAAGCGATGTTATAAATATAAAGTATAGAAATGATTCTGGACATGAAGTACCTGTATCCAATTTAGAACAAAATTTTGATATTTTTGTTGGTAGGTTCAACAAATTTATGTACAAGTAGTCGAAGTGTGATACGGTACTGGCCTTTGTACAGGCAATGATCTAAACTGGATGAGACAATAAGTAGTTTTAGATGAACAGGAATATAAAACTAAAGAATTACTGTGTGATAGTTTCTGTTTGGCATTCTTTTGACTTGTTGAGGCTATGTATGTAAAATGGTTTGAGATGATCAGTGCATTAATTACAAAGTTTTATTAAAGTAGAAACGTGACATATTACTAACATAAGCTACGATTAGCTGTCTGACAATTAGTTAGCAAGCTCAATAAAGTATTTAGACCATTATATAATTCATGTGTTTTGGGAATGTGCGTTTTTAAAAGGGGTGGCGATAAATTATATGACCATTATTGTCAACTTCTGATAGATTTATGATATCATACAGTCTGTTTTTTGAAACACAATCACGCTTAGGGTAATCATTTTCTCAGATTGTAAGTATCATGGTTATTCGTGCAAGTAATATGCATGCTATTTTGCAGTATTGTTAATCAGAATGGCTAGATTTTGTGCAATGTTGTTAAAATATTTAAAGGGATATACAGGCAAATGACTGTGCCAAAAGTATAAAACCAAGTTTAGTCTTTAAAACAGTATTAGGAACGTACACTTACTAATAACATTTGTCATTTATAACATTCAACTGAACGAATTCAAACATGTGGCATACTCATTGTTGAAAACAAAAGTAGGATACTAAGTGAATCACCAAGCTATTTATAGATTTATTATATGTCGTACTTGCTGAAATTAAACATTTTCATTTGTCGCTTTTTGTCTTTCAACATTCTTAGGCGGTTAGGATATCTTTTTTATATAATTATACTAATGTTGCACAATTACAAGCTCTAGTATCTTCTCATAAGTGCATATTTTAACACTAATTTATTTTTAGCTAACCTGACCCACGTGGGTCTAGTTAGGAAACTCTCCAAATAATAGGAGAACATTAAGGAATATTTTGCCAAGTAATTTAACAGTGTGTTTGTTGCATTCACAGTTATCAAAACAATAATTCAAAATCAGAAAATATGAAGTTGAACTTTTGTCTTCTTGCAGTTCCTTTAATAGAATATATATTTTACAGATCGAGAGAGCTATGCATCTAGTAATGATTATGTTGAAGCTTTGACTCGAGAATGGAGAGACGATATGATGATACATCAGGTTGGGTTTTTATGTTTTTATCAATATTTTGTATCTACATGTCAAAGGTGCTTGAACCTAGTTTACACCCATTTTAATGTAGGAAGTCGTATGCCTTCTCTCAGTCACAAGATAAAGTAGCTTATGTGTAAATAGAATTTTTGTCTACATGTACATGTACCTCGGAAAGAATTTGTTTTGACTAATATTACTTATTATAGCCTGAAAAATGGTATGTTCATATGTTACTACATCATTTATGTAAAACAAATTCTAATCTTAAATTGCAATAATCATTAAAGCATCCAGGTAGCCAAATCGGTAGCGCACAAGTCTATTGATCGAGGCGTCATGGGTTCAATTCCTGGGCGGGGCATTTCGTGGAGCTTGGTCATGAAATATTTTCTACGGCCATTATCCCTTCTACCACTGATTCTAATCATGTAGGACAGTTGTCAGTCACTGACTGAAGTATGCACGTAGTAACTGATTTACAGCAAAATTCCAGAGATTTAGTTTTCCCAGGAACGGTGAGTATGTTGACTGACGGCCGTTATATGATTGCGTTACCCCCCCCCCTAAAAAGACAACTACATACAATGTATTGAATTATGTTTTTTATAATTTTTATCTTGTAGGTATTTGTATCACCAGGAAGTGCTTTGTCTTTATCAGTTGAACAATTATATACTATGGAAGGTTCTACGTTTTTATCAAATGAAACAGATGAAGACATCATTATAGAGACAGATAATGTCACGTTTTATATTTATATACGGTAACATTTCAATTAAAATTTTGCTTTCTTACTGAGAGCTGCAAGTAGTCGTAGTCGTTTGTTAGTACCGCGGACGCGTCCTTGTCTTTTGATAATACCTTCCACTTGATTTCCATTTGGGGCAAAATCATAATTTTCAATTAGAAATGTGTCTAATTAAGTTATAACAATAGAAGTCAAATTGGAGCTATTTGATATTGTTCACTGCCAGCAAAACAGTGTTTCATTTTGTTACATTACTCTGAAGGGTATATAGTGACTTTTCACAATATTTCTAGTTATTTAAATTAGTCTCTTTTGGCCATAGATTTTATGAATTTCTGTTAAGTGAATCATTGTCATAAAAATGAATTCTGTTCTGAATTAAATGTTGAAACTAGCTATGCAATAATTACCAATCCAATATCCTATCCTATCAACTCGACCGAGCCTTCTTCTAAATAGTAAATATTTATTATTTCGTCGTTATACTATTATTTTCAGCATAGACGACGCTCCAACTATCTTCAGATATGATTACAATTGTGTATTACCATTGACGGATGAAAAATTAAATGAAATGTTATCATATATGGATGACTTAACTTATGATAATGATACGTCTGCTCCTAGATCTTCATATGCTTCACAGAAACCTGATAGATGGACTTGTTTCTTCAGTGATCAATTCTTGAATATGTAAGATCATTGATAAGTTTGACAATATTTGCCTTTTAGGGATCAGATGGCATTTTGCTAAATTTGGACTACATGAAGTTTATAATTTTACCCTTTAATGTTTACATTATCAATTAGGCTAGTGCTTCAAAAACATTAGGGCAATCACTGTCATCACTCATCACGAGATTTAGTGTGCAAACCATGATAATTGTAGCCTTAACTAGTATATGAATAAAACTCCTTACAGTCTAATGTATCCTTGCTTGTTTCAGATCAGAGACTACACTGTTTCAGATTGGTGTTAAACATACAACTGGCGATATGGAGATACCATTTCTTTCAATGAATTTTTCTAGTACAAGTTCAACTACTACTACTACTACTACTACAACAACAACAACAACCACAACCACAACGACAACATTACCGCCATGTACAACCACAATAGATCCTAGAAAAACTTGTACTAAATGGGAAGCTAGACAAAACAAGTGTTCTCGTGAAAGATTAGAACCTCTGGGTTTAAACCAACCTTGTTCATGGCCAAGTGATGGCGGAGGAGGAGGAGGAGGAGGAGGAGGAGGTGGCAAAGAAGGTTTGTTTATACATGTCTCTTTTAAAGGGGATAAGGGGAGAAGGCAGGGGTTTGTTTAACATGTATCTTTTAAAGGGGAGAAGGAGGGGAGAAGGCAAATGCTTGTTAAAGGTGTATCTTTAAAAGTGGACAAGGAGATGGGAAGGCAAATGTTTGTTAAACGTGTTTCTTTAAAAGTGGAGAAGGAGAGGGGAAGACAAAGGTTTGTTAAATATGTATCTTTTAAGGTGGAGAAGGAGAGGGGAAGGCAAATGTTTGTTAAACGTGTACCTTTAAAAGTGGAGAAGGAGAGGGGAAGGCAAAGGTTTGATAAACATGTATCTTCAAAAGTGGAGAAGGAGAGGGAAGGCAAAGGTTTGATAAACATGTATCTTTAAAAGTGGAGAAGGAGACGGGAAGGCAAAGGTTTGATAAACATGTATCTTTAAAAGTGGAGAAGGAGAGGGGAAGGCAAAGGTTTGATAAACATGTATCTTTAAAAGTGGAGAAGGAGAGGGGAAGACACAGGTTTGTTAAATATGTATCTTTAAAAGTGGAGAAGGATCGAGAGGGGAAGGCAAAGGTTTGTTAAACGTGTACCTTTAAAAGTGGAGAAGGAGAGGGGAAGGCAAATATTTGGTAAACATGTATCTTTAAAAGTGGAGAAGGAGAGGAAAGGCAAAGGTTTGTTTAACATGTATCTTTAAAAGTGGAGAAGGAGAGGGGAAGGCAAAGGTTTGGTAAACATGTATCTTTAAAAGTGGAGAAGGAGAGGGGAAGGCAAAGGTTTGTTAAACATGTATCTTTAAAAGTGGACAAGGTGAGGAGAAGGCAAATGTTTGTTAAACGTGTATCTTTAAAAGTGGAGAAGGAGAGGGGAAGGCAAAGGTTTGTTAAACATGTATCTTTTAAGGGGAGGAGGGAGGAATGTGCAAAGCTTAGTTTATACGTAATTATAGGTACGAGGGGGGGGGGCAGAGATTTATTTTCTTGTAAACATGTTAAGAGTCGTTTTCATTACATAACTTCAGACGCTGTCAGGTATATTTAAATATGAAAAAAGTCTGTAAGTGAGTAACTTTAAATTTTACATTACTTTGTTTTATCAATAGCTTATACGAGCATACACTCCCCTCGCAGCTCAGTGAATACATTACATTCACCCGCTGCCTTAATACTAGTCGATTTATGATATTGACCTTTACTATGAACCTTTGATCGACCAATGAAAGTTGACTAAATTCCAATTGAGCTGAAAAACTATATACGCATTTTCATTGGTTGAACGGGTAAACAATGCCTTATATGGTAGGATCATACTAGTGACGAATGTAACCTCGTATGACGTCATACATAGCGTGGCTACACTTTGCATTTAAGATCAATAAGTTGCTCTATGCTTACAGTTAAAAGATCAGAGATGCACGTTTAAAAATACCAATGTTTTCTTTCATTTTTGTTAATTTTCCATAATCTAACTAATGCAAAACTGTCCAACATCTTTGCATTTCGACATTTTGAAATAACAGGCGTGAGAAATTTTTGCATCTATTTTTAAAAAATCACGTGACAGACATGCGATTTAAATGTTTATGTGTCTCTGTCTAAAAATAGAAATATCAGTTTGCACGTAGTATTTTAGCAGAGGTAGAAAGTGAACGAGTACGAGTGAATCTTTCGATCCATGCAATGGAGAGTAATACGAGCACAAAGTGGTTTACTTAGTTATTAGAACACCCGACTTGCAATTAGCTAGGAGATGAACACAGAGACAAGATTCAAGACTGTCATCTGGTACATAGTTTTCCCTCCTTCTATTACTCTAAATATAATTTATGATATTTCTTTTTCAGCTAAGACAACTGTGCCACCACCTCCAGCGTACAAACCAGTTCTCTATCAGATGCAATTCTTTACAACCTATTGTGTGTATTGGGATCCTAAAAGTGACATGTGGAAAGGTGATGGATGTAGGGTGTGTGACATATGTTTTCTTTAAGCTATGATTCCTAAATAATCTTGTGATTTTAACAATTAAATGTGATTTGACATTTTAGAATACTCTTATTTTGTCACTTTTTGTGTAACGGAGGTGCAACTAGACAGAGTGATCCATAGATAATTTGCAGCAAGATAATTATAGCTGTTTGAGCTCATGTCATGGTTACCATGGCAATGCTTGAACTTGGCAAATGGCTAAATGCAAATTTCGCACCTTTTTAAATTTCAATTTCAGTCATTGAACAGTATTTCTTGTAAAGATACAGAATAATGCATTATTTTAAATTATTTTACAATGGATGGTTTAATCACTATGTATTCTATTGTTATTAAACAACTATTCATGATACATAGCTTGATATTAAACTTTAAAGTATCTTGCCCAGTTGGAAAACCATCTATATATAATGTGTTTCACTTGTCCAATTTAAATGTTTACTAGCTGTAACAATTTGCCCGACTCCAAATTTCATGAGTTCATCAGGGGCAATCAAACAAACGTTTATACCGAGTCCTGGTGATATTACGTTCTGTTTGCCCTGTAATACTGTTTATGACTTGGTGTTACAGGTTGGACCACTGACAGTACCCTCAAGAATTCATTGTTTATGTAATCATCTAACAGCATTTGGTGCAGGATTTGCAGTGCCGATGAATACAATTAATCTCAACAATTCAGCATTTACTAACTTAGACTCTAACCCTATTGTATTTGCTACTATGGTTTCAATGATGTGCTTGTATCTTCTTCTTCTTATTTGGGCCAGAAAGAGAGACAAAAAAGATGCCATCATGGTAAATTTTATTCATTTATTTATCTTGTTGGGTTTAACGCCGTAGAAACACGTTGTTTAGGTCATATAACGGCGTCCAGCGCACATAACCTTACTTTCCTGCACCCTTGTCTATAACCAGTCCTCACCTACCTTTCCACAAGGCCGGAAACTTCTCCATATACCTTATCAATGGAGGAAAATTGACATCATTGTCAAATTTTCATGGAAGGGTATAAATTCGAACCAGTGCCCCCCTTCGGGACACTAGATTTGAAAACCAGACGCGCTACCAACTGCCCTACCGATCCGGGTTATGGAAAATATTGATATTATGAAATAATCTGGTAACATATACAGACTGTCCTATTATAACTGAATCATAAGGCTTGTAGGATACATAGACATCAGAATCTTAAGAAAACTATGTATAGTAAAATTCCACAGTATGATCTAGCGTATCGCACAAGTATATGATGTTTGACAACTTTAAGTCCAAAATGCTCAATTTGAGAAGGAAAAAATCCCCATATAATTATGTATTAGAGTGATGAAATTACATTCTCTTGTAAACTTGTTTATGAAAACTTATGATGAAAGTGAGTTTTGATCTACTTTTTTAGTTTGTCCATACCAAATAATAGTAATAGATGGTGAAAATATTATAATAAATGTATTATTATATTCCTGGTTTTCTGCGAGACATTCTATGGTCATAAAAATAGTTTTTATAAAAGAATTTTACTCAAAAATGTACTCTCATTTTAATGATACAATTGTTGCTTATTTTGTTTTATATCCTTTAGGCTGGTGTTTCGCCATTACCAGATAACGACCCTCGGGATAAATATCTGTATGAACTCACTGTGTTTACTGGATCAAGAAAAGGATCAGGTAAAAATATATCATCATTTAAAAACTGATCAACTATAATGCTTGAAATGTCTAAACATAGACCATTATGCTAAAAAAGTTCGAAAGGTTGCAAGGCTGTCGCTTTACAAACGTTAAACTCTGTAAAAAATATATTTCAAGGGGCAAGCAGCTTATAAATGCGAAAGTTTTGAAGTTGATATGTTTTATTTTATATGGCATGTAAATGAATATATGATTTATAAATTTAGTTTATCCTCTCGACTACCAATATCATACACTGGAGTGCTTCCACAAAAAGCATATACAGTGTGGGGAATCACGTGACCTAAAATGGTTCTTTACACGGAAAAAATGGCGGCCATATCGTAAAATTTGGGCTAAAAGACAAGATAAATGACATTTATACTTAACCAATTTTTATCAAACCTAGCGCAGTCTAAGCAGCACAAAATTTTCTTTCTAAAGGTAGTTCTGCCAAACCCACAACGGTTCTAGTTTTCTAGATTACCTCGAGGTTTTGAACGAGTTGAGAGTTTCTTGGAGGAAAAATGCCGTGGTGCCTAACACGTACATGCTATGAATTTTTGAAAATTGACAAATTTAAACTGAAATTGACCGAGCTTTTGCGAATGTATGTTAACCTTATGCAGAAATACTCATAACCTGTCGATAATTTTCTGGTACGTCTTTAAATAAGAACGATATTCATGCTAAGTGACTATTGGTGCTTCACACGTACAATTTTTCTGTCATAAAATGATGGTGCTTTACACGTTCGATACTGAACTCATTGTACATTACATATCTCTAACGGAATTTTTTTACATCCATTATAGCACCCACACGTCCGTTTGACGAGATATTCATATATCGGTACATTGTCACCAACTGATAACAAAGTCGCCTTTTACCAAATAAAGTTTGCAAATTCATACCAATGCACGCTTTTCTATACACATATCTACAAAAAATAGCATTTGATTTTATGTGACATATCAGATTTTCCCTTTACACGTTCGATTTGAAGGAGTGTACGCGGCTGCCAGGTCGCCGAAAAGAGTGAACAGTGAGTGTAAATAGAAAAGCGATCTAGAAAGGAGCATTAGATGTCAGATGGGAGAAAGCGAGGAAGAACGAGGCAAAAATGTTTCAAACAATGAAAATGGGACTTTAGTAGCTTTATTATATACATCTACGTCATCAAATATATGCGTGCATATTCATTTTCACACTTATATGTAATTGAGCTAAGGTTGCTGATTTTTGTGGACAAGGCATTATACATAGTGTCGGGAGTCAACTTGGGTATGTAAGATATGTAAAAGGCAAATAAAGTGACACTTTAAGTACTTTTTATTTTCACAGTTATTTTGTTTCAACAAAATATGTTTTCGTTTAACGAAAAGAAAAATCGTTAAAGTAAATTAATAAAATGTAACGTTTTACGAAATAATTGCGTAATAAAAATAGAAATTCAAATGTAACTTTAAAGGCTCCGTACAATTTTATCAAGTATGTATTGAAACAAAAACACAAAGGACTTTTTTATATGATTGCTCAGGGATGATATTGGTTTTAAAAACCTGAAAATTAAGGCCGGGGATCAATGGGGTCGCGCTGTGTCCTATTTTGGGTCCAGGGCAACGCAATGGTGGGGTCACTGGAGGCGAAGCCCTCTGAAGCTCCAGTGATTTAAGCATTTCAATTACTTGAAATACTTTTAAATTTAGCCTTTGCTAGGACTATTCGTCTACCTATGTAATAACTGTTTGTCTGCCTTTTGTATGAACTGTTTGTTAGAGTACCATTATGTTGAACATACATACAAATCTACCGGTCATGTGATAAAAATCAGTCAGCTGAAGAACGTGATGTGATGTCACCGAAAATTTCAAGGTAAATAAATATTCGCTCTGAGTTGAAGAAAATTAACTCCATGAACGATCCAGAACAGAGAAACCTCTTTGGACGTAAGTGTAGTAGATTCACTGGAAAGGTAAAATATAATTTCTTATAATTACTGAGTCTGAGTTTTAATCTGTTATGGAGAAGTTTTTATCAATTTTAGCATATTGCTTTTCATTTAATGACTAGAATTTTCATTTCTGTATACATTATCCAACTTGGCTTGATTTAGATTGGCTTCATATACACTTACACAAAATGTGCCGATATCCCCTGGATACGAAATTAATGAGACAAATGTTTCACGATCACATTTACTCTTTAGCCTGAAATAAATGGTTTAAATTAACAAACTCTGAAAAGTCTGCCGATTTTATACGGCGAAATCCAGAGATTGGGCCGAGTTTTCGGCGAAAACACAAAAAAAATCGGCCGATTTCCTCGGCAAAAACGAAAAAGAAAAATCTTAAAGCCGATTTTTGGCGATATCGAACGTTGACAGGATCGCATATTTTCACTCTGTCGTGTAAGAAGCTAAAACGTTACGATGCAACTCCCGTTATCATTCGATCAGTTATTTATTGAGAGTAAATTTACTTATAGCAACCACTGAACTCTCAAATTAATAACGACGTCATCGTCTGCCATTATAAAAACTGATCGGCGGTAATCATCAAAAAAGTTGATATACCTTGATTATCAGTGAAAGGGACTCGGTGCCGACTCACATAAATCAATTTTTATTGACGTAATTGTTCATACTTAGATAAAAATAAAATCATACGCCCGTAAATAGTACGATATTTTTGGATATTTATAAATATATACGATGCCAAAATCACAACAAGGTTTACTCAAACCGACAGTGCAGGGTGCTAATTAAATGTAATAACCTGACCTTATATATGAATTAACTTCAAACACGTTATCGTTTTCAAAGAATATAACAATTGTCACTTGTCAAATTTGTATATTAAAATTTTTAATTCTTTTGTTCGCCGATTGTTTTTTCACAGTCACATAAAATAACGTGCCGCATGGCAAATAAAATTGAGTAATTACTCAACTCAAATTCGGTATTTTTATAGGCCGATGTTTGATGAAAAAGATTTATCTAATAATGGCATAGTGTTTTCAATCTGAAACAGAAAATAGGGCATTCGTCATTAGAAATGACGTATATATGTATTTATCTAATTCGGGGTACCTTCCCTTACCGGACTGCCCGTCAGTCCGATAATTTACCGGACTATACCGGACTGGCCTAAATATTTCATTGTTTTGATAAAGATTAACAATAAAATTACATGTTTTGACTTTTTTATTATTTTAAAAGGCCATATCTTGATAATCGATTGATTTCAAACAGTGAAAATAGCGTTTTAAACCGACTTAGAGCCAAAGAAATGAATATGTAAGATTATTCTCACTTTTTACAAACGGACTAGCCTTAATTTATACTTATAAAATTGTAAACCTACCGGACTGGCGATATTTTCATGATGGAATACCTACATAAATAGTTAAAAAAATAAATGTTTTAAAAACATTTTATGCAATATAAGAAGAAAAAAATGTTATTTGCTACCGGACTGGCATTTCTAAATTGTGTAAGATTACTCTCCCTTTTCACTGCCGGACTGGCCTTAATATCTACTTATAAAATCTAAATACTACCGGACTGGCGATATTTGTATGATGGAATACCAACACAAATAGTTAAGAATTAATAGATAAATGCCAGTTCGGTGGCAAATAACATCATTTAATTCTTCTTATATTGCATAAAATGTTTTTAAACGATTTAAGTATCTATTCTTAGCTATTTGTGAAGCTATTCAATTATGAAAATATCGCCAGTCCGGTAGTTGTAAGATTTTATATGTATATTTCAAGGCCAGTCCGGTAGAGAAAAGGGAGAGTAATCTTTCCATCGCTGAAAATGCCAGTCCGGTATAGATAGTTGATGAATCTGTTATCAGAACTAAGTATTTATTACCAAATTCTATCCTTAGATGAGTGATATAGTATATATAGCATAAATAAATGTATCCCACGCACTTTCCATGGCCATAAAGTTATTGATCATTGTCAATCCAGACGATCACTGTGAATAAGCCATATGACCTCAGTCAGCGGTGATATATACTTTATTATTATATGGGTATATACACAATAAAATGCTAAAAAATGATTTAAAACTTTATTTATTGAGTTGTATAACAATACTACATGCAAAAAGTACCATTTTAATATGTATCTTTGTCAAAACAATGAAATATTTAGGTCTGTCCGGTATAGTCCGGTAAATTACCGGACTGACGGGCAGTCCGGTAAGGGAAGGTACCGATCTAATTCGTATATATCTACACTCTAAAAACAATAAAACATCAATAAATCTATTATGCAAATAATAAATTAAGATAATAATGACCCAGTTCCATCATCACTATTAATAATAACGGCTAGATGTATTTTGCCCTTTTAAGAGATGACGAATTTAAATATTTGGAATAAATAGGACGTAGAAATGTATAGTTGATTGTTGAAACTTTTGAGAAAATTTGTTAGACCCAATGCTACGAAATGTGTTTAAAACTATTCAAGCTATATACTCAACTGCTTGTACATCTACCCGCAACCCTCTAACGCAAGAATGTGTGAGAGATTTGAAATAACTAGTTAAAAAGGTCTAGAACATAGTTAAACTTTTATCATAAATATCAACCTGATAATACTAATAACCTTTTGTAAATCACTATCAGTTCTTCATCGAACGTGTAAAGCACCGTCATTTCATGACAGAAAAATTGTACGTGTGAAGCACCATTATTACTTTTTCAGTAATATCTTTTTCAAGTGGAAACGTAACAATGAGTAATTGACAGGTGATATGCATTTCTGCATAAGATAAACATACATTGCCAAAATTTTGGTGTATTTTTGCTAAAAGATGTTATTTTTCAAAAAATCATAGCATGTACGTGTTAGGCACCACGGCATTTTTTCTCCAAGAAACTCTCAACTCGTTCAAAACCTCGAGGTAATCTAGAAAACTAGAACCGTTGTGGGTTTGGCAGAACTACCGTTAGAAAGAGAATTTTGTGCTGCTTAGACTGCGCTAGGTTTGATAAAAATTGGTGAAGTATAAATGTCATTTATCTTGTCTTTTAGCCCAAATTTTACGATATGGCCGCCATTTTTTCCGTGTAAAGAACCATTTTAGGTCACGTGATTCCCCACACTGATATACAGGTCACAAAAAGTGGCGGCCCCTTTTAATAACCATTACTGTATACCGAAGGACTGCAAGAGCGGTTAAATACCAAACTACCTAAATAAAAAAAATGCAGCATTTTAGTAATAATCTATTTAAAATATCTTTGATTATATGTATATAAACATTATATATTAATTTAAAATATCTCTTTTAAATAAAATTAAACAAATGGTGTTTTTGAATGTTGAAAAACAATATTGAATTCTTAAAATTACATTCTGAATCAGTATAAGTATGTAGAAGTGTTTACTAAGCATTTAACGTACTACTTGTAGCATTTTGTACCTATTTGTACAAATTACCTATTTAAACATTTAGGAATCTAAAATAACAAATAATTTAGCTTTCTTCCGACAGTGTATTTCTTTAATCTTAAACAACCTGTTTAAATATTAGCCAAGCCATTTTATACATTTGGAAATATCTCTACACTTATTTAGGAACTACAGCTAAAGTATCATTTATTGTAACTGGTGACCAAGATGAAACAGATCCTAGAGTAGTTGAAGATAATGCAAGACCTATATTACAACGTGGTTGTACTGATTCATTCATTATGGCTGTACCACGTCCTCTTGGAATTTTAACACATATCAGGTCTGTAATACTGTATGAGGCTATAGTTTTAAAATAGACATGATCTTGATCATCATGTTTATATGTATATAATGAAATCCAATTTAGTACATGAAACAATTACAATGTTTCTAGCAATAAACTAGAATCAACATATAGTGCAATACATGGTATAATCATTAGTAACGTACGTTTAACAGAGGTAAGGGAGTTTTTACATGGCCTTTAAACATAGTGTTTCAACAGTATTCAGGCAGCAGAAACAATTTTGATTGCTACTAATATAATGTAGCAAACTGCTATATAGGAAATCGAAATGTATCTTAAGAGAGCGATACCCCTACGCAATAAACACAACTGCCTCCAGTTTCTCTGTTAATCATGCATCTGTTTTAGGTATATCCGTGATATAATTTCCAAGTTATCCACTTGATCAAAGTTCAACTACTTATTATCGCTGCCTAGTTATCGCTGACTAGGCAGCGATAATAATAATTAGCAAGATTTAAGCATTTTTTGTGTCGACACTGGTTGCCTTAAGCCATCAGAACGATGCATTTGAGGTCACATGATGAAAAAATGGACGTCAAGCAGTCAAAATAGGGGTGTGTGTATGGACTCGTCGAAGCCATGTTTTGTCGGGTTATCTGTTTGTATTACCAGAAAATACCATTATTAATGTATGAACTAGTACCAGTTTCAAGAAAGTTGCTATATAACATCAGAAAATATGCATAAATATTTGTAAAATGTGTTTTTCTTTTTAAAACTCGCATTTGTTGCAATAATGCAAACCTATCGTCCCTACTACGGGGCGAGTCTAAATCAATAGTTTTACATATCGTTACCAGAGCGGGCTAATTCCTGGAATTCTATAAATAGACTCAATGGTTTTACATATCTTTACCAGGACACGTTAATTCTTGTATTCTATATATAGACTTGGGACGGTTTGATACGATGATAAACATTGAGCATATTTGTCTTAAATATAAGTAAAGCCACACTATATATGACGTCATATGCGTTAACGTTCGTTAGTAGGAAGACCAAGCCATATATGGCGCTGTTTACCCGTCTGTTTATTATTATAATAGTAAGGTGATCGTTTCAACCAATGAAAAATGCGTATAAAGTTATTCGATTAAATTGGAATTTGGTTAACTTTGATTGGTCGTTCAAAGGTTCATAGCAAAGGTCAATATCATAAAACGACCCATTTTACGGTAGCGTGTGAATGTAGCATGTTCACTGAGCTGCAAGGGGAGCGTACAAGAAGTTATCTAGGACAATATGCATTGGCAAGTAGTGCGCGTGCACTACACTGTAAATCAATGTATCAAATAAATTTAACATCAATACATTAATTGGTTTTTTTTCAACATTATGATTTTAAAAAATCCAATTAACATAGTAATTATATGTACTTGTTTTTGTTAGAATATGGCATGACAACATGGGTGCTGCACCTTCTTGGTATCTCAGTAGAATCATGTTGCGTGATATGCAAACAGGAAATAAGTACTACTTTATATGTGAAGAATGGCTTTCATTAGATTGTGAAGAAGGATTGGTAAATATTTAATGATTATTATCCTAAGATTTTATGAGAATATGACAAATGTGTGGCTTCATAACTAAATGAATGTTTGTTATCGAAAAATCACGATAAGTTGTTACTATTGGAAAAGTGACATTACTTTTGCACTCACATAGTCAATTGTACACTAAGTAGTTGTTCACATTCCCCTAAGGCATGACTTGTATGTTTTTGAAATAGCCGTTGCTATGGCTACAGTAAATCTTATTTAAAAGTACAAGTTTATGTGAATGTATAACTTTGTCACATAATAAAAATTTAGTATATCTATTTCTAAGAGGCAAATATTAAGAATTGCATTATACATTTATCTTGAATGCTTAGATAATTGCAAAGAAAGTTTTTTTATAAAGCAACTGTACAACGAAGCAGACGTGACCAAGTAGGTACATCGTTGGAGTGGTAATCATTGAATATCCAGCTCCGCATTGGTTCTAATCTCATCCAAAACCGACCCCGTTGATTCCTTGAGCAAGAAACTTTATCCTACAAGCTCAGTACTGGGCATTGAAAGTTGGCTAAAAAGTGGTTAATCTAACTTGTAAGAAATTGTTTAATGTTCGAGCAAGCATAAACTTAACTGTAATATATAAATTAATTCTAGGTTGCTTTCAAGAAATGAATCCTTGCTTGTTTTAATAAAATCTAGATTTTTGTTTTTGGATTAATGTTGTAAAAACTAAATTTTCAGATTGATCGAGTTATACCTATTGCTGGCAAGGCTGAACTGACTAAGTTCAGTTTTCTATTCTGGTCAAAAGCCAAAATGAATCTCACTGATAGTCATTTATGGTTCAGTGTATTTAACCGTCCAGTTCAGAGTAGCTTTACACGAGTGCAACGTTTGACTTGTTGCCTTTCACTCATCTTTTGCTCAATGTGTGCAAGCATTGCTTGGTATGGAACTGCAGCTGATAGTGGTGAAAAGATTGAGCTAGGCCCAGTAAGCTTTACACTAGCCGGGGTGTATGTTGGAATTATGAGCAGTGCAATGACATTCCCAATTAATATTCTTATTGTCCTGGTATTCCGTATGTCACGACCCCCTCCAGTAAAAAATGAAGTGAAAGACGAAGATATAAGAGAGAAGAAAAAGAAGGATGAAACAGAGGTCGAGTGTAAAGAAGGTTCTAATGGAGATAAACCATGGTGGGAAACTGAAGAAGACGAACCTGAATATTTTGTTGAAGAGGAATTAAAGAATCAGAAAGATTATCTTGATACTGGAGATGAAAATAAAAGAAACCTGACTAAACCTGGACGTATGACTGAAGAAGATGCTGGACTCGTTAAAATAGCTGATATTCCTTTACCTGCTGACTTTAAGGTAAAAGGATTTTGTTCGTTTGATAACCATTAAATTAAAAAAAGTCCTTTAGATATTATTGAATTTCGGAGTTTGCAAAACATCACTAAATCTACACCATTAACTGATCTATTAGGTACCAGCAAGAATAAGGACAATGTGCCTGGCAGAAAATTATTTTAAGTTCTTAATTTTAATTTTAATAATTTTGTCTGTATTATCCATGTTCTTATAATTCATTTTACTCGAAAATTATTCTATATCTAATAGTTATACTATCGTAAGACTGTTGATTATATGCTACTATAGCACTAAAACATACGGAATGTCTATTATTTACATGTCAATGTGACAATGCTATACTGGTTTCTGTGAACATAATTGTCTTTCACATTTTTTTAATGATACTAGGAGCAGCAACAGAAGCAGAAGAAAAAAGCTTGTCGTCTGCCATATTGGTTCGTTTACGTTGGTTATGTGTTGTGTTTCTGTACTGTAGCCGTTACATTCTGGTTAACTGTGGAAATAGCTGGCGTTTTTGGAAGAAATAAATCCTTAGAATGGCTTATATCATTCTTCATATCAATGTTTGAGTCAATCTTCTTCTCTCAACCATTAAAGGTAATTTTCAGTGCCCTCCTAAAGTTTTTGGACAAAATTCTGTGTCTACGATAAACCGATTCAAGTTTACTCATGAAAAAATTAACTCTGTATCAAAAAATAATTCAATTCGGTGAAATTTTCATGGTATGCATGATCACGCTATCTTTGAAAGTCGAGGCGGATAGGTTTTTCTACTTAGAAACGTAAAATTTGTGGTGTCAATGCCATCGTTATTTAAAGGGTACTTTTTCAGACTCGGGGCCCAACATTTGCAACAATAACATTTTGCCGATACCTTGGTCATATGGTTATTATGTTGAAATGATCAATGAATAGCTAACACTGTGTAGTTCAAATTATTTTTAAGTTTTACTATGTTGTTTACTTGAGTAAGAAAATTTGACTTACCTGTTAATTCTGTACTAAGGAACCAAGATTTGGACTCGAAAGTAGTTCATCTAAGTTGTAAAACCTTACTGTTAACAATCAAACTGCTGATATTAATTAGTATAAAGATCCTATCTCTCTATTGAATAATCAATGAATTTGATATGATAGAATCTCATTATATGGTCATCTATATAATAGGCATATATGTTTGACTTTTTTCTCCATGTCCTCAAAAATATGCGATTTGATATCATTTTTACCACAACAAATTCAGACTTCAGCATATCGAAGAAGGTGTCATAACAGCTGTTCGTAAAATCGTGTTTATCATCATAATTACATTTGTCATTGGTAACAGACCACTAAAATTGATTCGTACATCAATTAACTCGAACACTAGAGTATTATTACTTCAAACTTGTGATTTTTTCTTGTTTAATAACGAACAAATTTTTATGCAGTCTTAAAAAAACGACCAGAATAATGGCGCATCTTTGTGACGCCGTTTCTGAAAAAACGACGTCATGCCCATAAGCCCTAAAGTCTCGTTCCATGTTACATATATGCTTGACTTTTTCTCTTTTAGCAGATATTGTATATTCACTATGTTTCTTTTACAGGTTTTAGCATTGTCAGTATTCTATGCTCTTGTTATAAAGAAACCAGACTCAGGTAATGATGAAGTCTCAGACAATGAATTACAATCAGATGAAGAATGGTTACATAAACATTTAACGGAGAAAGATTTGATGAATCCTGAAACTCTTAGAATGCTCGAGAATAGAAAAGCTAATGCTCCTTTGCCACCTGAGCTGGATTTCTTACGCACTGCTAAAGCTGAAAGGTATTATTATTTTTGTTTCCATCGAACACTAAATTAATGTTTTAAACGTGAAAATATTGCTCTTTAAAGATCATGTCTGGACCCTGGTAAACTCAGAAGGTAATGTTTACGACCACAAATCAAAGGGTCTTTCATGCCCCTGTAGAGTATGGTCATGAAATATCGTCTTAGGCTATTTAATGTCTGCATCTGTATCAAGATAGAAAGTTTTTAGCCATAGGCATGGTAATTTACTTAGTACTAGGGGTACTCTAGGCGTAAAGAAGCCTGTATTATAGGAAAATAAATTTCTTTTTCATGTCAATGAAAGGTTAGATACTTTTAAGAAGGAACAGACACTGTAGGTTATCACATTAAATGGTGAAAAGTAACAAAAACAGGAAAAAAACATACTTGGAGAATGCGCTTTTTGGTATATTGACCTGCTTATCAAAATTTTCATTTGGTATATATATATATATCTGTGAAAATTATACAAACGTCATATTGATTAGATGCTTGATTTCATTTCAGACATAAAGAACGACAAATGCATGAGATAATACAAGAAGTGGTTGTTTGTATATTATATTTATTCCTTATACTATTGTTAGCCTATACTAACAGAGATCCTGTCTCCTACAGAGCACATCAATCTTTAGATAACATATTTAA
Organism: Mactra quadrangularis; assembly: GCA_025267735.1. NCBI lineage: Eukaryota > Metazoa > Mollusca > Bivalvia > Venerida > Mactridae > Mactra > Mactra quadrangularis. The sequence continues at coordinate 56,378,289 of CM046303.1, read as the reverse complement.
TCAAGGGGATATTGAGAAAGCCCAGACTGGAGAAAAACAAACATTTGAAGCTGTAAGTATGGGACAAATTATTTTGATATTGAAAAAAGTGAGAGTAAACATATCAGGAACAACAACGGTAAAAAAAACAAAAAACTATCATTCAGACAAAAAGCTAAGAGAAGGAGATTTTTATCAATGGTGTTTAAACTTTTGTTATGAGAGAGACATAACAAAATAAGAACAACAAGAGTGTAAAGTGTTTTCGTCTTAGAACTGACAAGGGCAAAGTATGGTTCTAGGATGCACCAACCTCACACTTGGTTAAAAACGAATAATACATGTAACAAATTGTTTTCTCCGAGGGATAAAAAGATAACAGCATTGATTGAAAGTACAGAGATGCGTTCTATGGTTCTAGGATGCACCAACCTCACACTTGGTTTAAACGAATAATACATGTAACAAAATTGTTTTCTCCGAGGGATAAAAAGATAACAGCATTGATTGAAAGTACAGAGATGCGTTCTATGGTTCTAGGATGCACCAACCTCACACTTGGTTCAAAACGAATAATACATGTAACAAAATTGTTTTCTCCGAGGGATAAAAAGATAACAGCATTGATTGAAAGTACAGAGATGCGTTTTATATCTAAAGGAATAAACTTACATTTACTATGTTCTTGTGTCATATTTGGTCTTTTATCTATCTTAAGTGTTGCACTTCTCTGACCCATAAAAATAAAAAGTTTGGTTTACAGCCTGCTCCATTCATCTACGAGTCTACCTGTCAACCATCAGTCTTGTTAATTGTAACTTCTGCTTATGAAGATTACCTTTAATCAGGTGACCATCACATGGAAGCACCAGCAGACAAAAATTTCCCAAAGATTGCTAAAGATTATTTGCAGAGCTCCTGATGGAATTTATATCCAAGTTTTCTTATCCTACGACTCATTTTTCATTAGCAATATTCTAAAGAAGATTGTTTTGTTGCGCAAAAATTGTTCTTTAATAGGTTCATGACTAAAATAAGTTGTTGATATCCTCGATGGTAATGGGACCCTATTTATTAATCCTGTAGAGATGGGTATTCTAGTAGATGAGCACTAGTATCTTACTGAAGTTTTAATAAGCCATTATGATGTCATGTACAAATGTACATGTTTTACTAGTATTTTAAGTTAACTTAATTTGACATAAATAGTGTCAAGTGCTTTTGAAATAATATGTCTTTAAATAAATACTTCTTGTTACTTTTATTTTTTTTATTTTGACACTGTTTTGGTCACGTTTAGATTGCAAGGTTTGATGATTTCTGGAATTGGACAGAGAATGTATTTGTAAATGGTCTATATGATAGAACTTTTTATAATGGAGAAATGTATACAGAACCTCTTATAATTGATAGACAAAGCATCTTGGCTGGTGGAGCTAGACTTAGACAAGTTAGAGTTAAATCAGGTATGTATATTGTCCTGAAATGGGGTAGTGGAGTGTCAAGCAAAAATTTCAAAGACTTAAGCATAAGTTTCCTAGAGTTTGAAGCAGAAAGTAGTCAGCCCGACCAATTTGATGGTATGTTCACCACTTTGCTGATAATTATGTACTTTTCAAACTCTTTCGACTGTTGTCTATGCTATAAAATGCTCAAACTTCCCGACTGTAATATAGTACTATATACAATGGTTTATGCAAATATTCAATGACGCGAGATTCATGACAGTGTCAAAAAACTTTTAAGTAGCTGAAAACAAAATAAAATGTTGAAACAGATTGACTTTTTGTATTAACATTTGTCTTGTCTGATTACTTTTTATGTGTTTGTTATCTATTTAGAAAAATGTGAAGCACCAATGAACTATCTTATGTATTTTTGTGAGAGTAGTTATTCTGTATCACGTGAAGACAGAGATAGTTATCTTCCAGGATGGCAAAAGATGGACCTAACTAGTAAGTTCTTATACTTTAATGCTAAGAAAGATATAAGCTGATTTTTATATAACTAAATGCATTCAAAAACATCATATATGATTTTGTAAAATTTCCCCCAAAATACTTCTTTAGTTATTACGAAGTCATGTGTATTTTGTCATTTTTTATTAGTCCAAAATGCTTAATTTGAGAAAAAGGTATTAGACCGTTCTGCTATTAAGATTATTGTTTTTATGGTCCTAATAGTTGAACTTTATTGTATTAATCATGCTAATCTATTGTGGTTGAAGGTTGATTTAATGGTAATAATGTCCATTTTTACGAATATCCTTGTATTAAGACCATTGTTTTTATTGGTCATAATAGCTGACCTTAAATGAGTAAGTTGAAGCCGCGGCCGTGGCGTAGTGGTTAGCATGTCTGACTTCGAATCCGGAGATCGGGGGTTCGAAACCCGCTCGCGGCACGTCATACCCTATATATGAGTTGTCGGCCTCGTGGTATGGTAAGTTAGTGTTGGTGATAGAAAAAGTGTCCAGGAAACCTATAGTAGGAAGAGCTGACCGTCGTGTATATGACCTATATATGTGTTGAATGCGACGTTAAAAAATATTTAAAAAATGAGTAAGTTAAGCTTGTATTCAACATAAGTATAATATTTGTCGTATCTGTTTACAGACTGGACACAGATACCACACACATATTACACGTATAGACATTGGGATGAACTAGATGGTTATCCATATGTTGGAGAGTTTGCTACGTACGGAGGTGGTGGTTATGTTGCTGAATTAGGTAAATGGAAACTTGTTTTGGGTGTATTAGAGGAACGATCGAACGGTTGGGTGCGCCCTTAAAAATTGAGAGTCCCTGGGTTCGAACTCCACTAGGAGCATTGTTAACATCCCTGAGCAAGAAATGCTATTTTAATATATATCAATACTTTTTTCGTACTTATTACGACTGGGTAAATTTCATCAGAATTATGTTTCATCGTTGAGTAAATTGGTAAAAAGAATAGTTCTACAAAATATATGTTCGCTAGTAATATATTTAGCGATGCTTCTACGAAATAACTTACACTTGTGTATGTTTTATCGTATAATTAAATATAAGCACTGATTTGATGCGATTAAACGTTCGTGGTTTAATTTATACGCGCATCAAAGCTTGTGCCTATTATTTATTATACGACTAAAGTAGAAAATTGTAAGTTATTGCTTAATAATCTGTCTGATAGCTATACACTTCAAAGCTTAAATTTATTCACTATCACTTTCTTGCTATTTGTTGTACAGGTACTGATAGTTTCACAGCTGATGATGTTATAGATTTCCTTAGAGAAACAAGTTGGGTTGATTCTCATACTAGAGCAGTAATCATAGAATTCAACTTATATAATCCTAATGTTAACTTATGGGGAGTATCTATGTACTTACTGGAGTTTCTAGAGACTGGAGGTAAATTTCGTTGCATGATGAAAATCTAATTTTGTTTTTGTTTATTTTCAAGCTAAGTCAGCAACATTCTGAAACTGAAATGCAATAAATAACATAAACATATTTAAGTTATATTTACTTTAAAAAGTATTGTTTATCAGCAGTGATTGAAATAGATAAATGCCTATTGTCTTTGCAGTCCCCAAAAGAGTGTTACTTTTGGACAATATCATATCTTTATCAATTTTTACGTGACTATGCATAGAGTGATATGGCTGTTCTAGTCAGTTATGCATAGGAGTTTGGAATATAACTTCTTGGTTAAGGTTTTAGATACAACATTTTATATTTTTGAAACCACACAAGGGATTGACTTAAAACTTTATACATGTACATATCTACTGGGACACCATAAAGGTCAAATACAATGTTACATAACACAATCTTATATTGTTTTATATTTTGAATGAATTATCTTGACCACCTTAGCTATTACAAAATTACGAATTTTAAGTGCCGACCAAATATCTAATTTGAGAAGAAAAAAAGGCTCGTTTGTTTAGTCCACCTCACAATAAAGACCCTTGATTTTAAGGTCTAAACCGTTGAACTTTACTTTTTATAAATTCTGATGTTGTTTTTTATTTCAGCCATTTCGGTGAATCCAAAATTGTATATTTTACGATTGGATAGATATACTGGAGCGTTTATGTATTTTGTTATGGCTATGGAGTTTTGTACTATATTGTTTGTGATATTCTTCACTGTCAGAGAGATTAGAAAAATCAAGGCTCAGAGAGGTTCATATTTCAAAGTGAGTAAATGAAATGATCAATGGTCATTTGCTGAAACCAAGTAACCTTGGGGGAAGTTTGATTTGGGCCAGTATATTGTTTCCGTTTTTATAGTCTGGCTAGTTGTTAATTTTGCCATTCACTTTATAACATAAATATTATATAAAAAAGTCCAACCCATGTCTGATCAAGTAACATAGTTTTGCCACTTCACCTGTATTTTTATGCCGTGATCGGCTGTTTAATTTAAAAAAGATTGTATAAAATAGACTATTATGTTTTACTGTTCATATGTTTTTTATTTAACACTCTTAAAGGTTTGTATTGTTTTGGCTGGCACCCATTATATTGTATTAATGTATCATTGTACTACATGTAGTATGTATTGTATTATATTACAATCCTCTAATCTTTGAGTTAAACCATTTTTGTATTAGTTAAATATTTGAAGCCAATTTTAAGTCCATTCTATTCCATTCTGGGCAGAATCCATATGGAATCCTCGTCTCAATTCCTACCCGTTCCTGGGCGGAACAGTTTGTACAGGATTGTATTTCAAACTTTTACTGGATGTTTCTCACTGGCATGCCTTACTTTCAGGAGTTTTGGAACGTTTGGGAAGTTGCTTGTTTGCTGTTAGTGTATACAATAATTGTTCTATTTATCATAAGAACAGTTGTTAACAGTTGGAAAATGAGTGATGTTCAAGACAATCCTAATATATTTACAAATTTACATTACGCCGTACTACTTGATGAGGTGAGAACATGATGTATTATTATTTCACATAGGAAGATCCGTGAAACCGGGTCTGTAGTACATTTGACATGTTAGAAGTGGTTGAAGACAAGGTTCAATGAAAGCTAGGTTATGTGCTCTGCTCTGGCCGCTGAAAATTACTTAAAATGTGTCAACACAGCGTTAAAACCAGCATAAGAAAGTAAATTACGCTGTGAAGAACATATTGGTTCTTGCAAATCATGCAATGTTTAGGCATTCTTTAAGTTCTAAGTGCTTAAATAAAGAAGAAAAGGGTCACTGAACTAAGACCGTTCTGCTATTGAGGCTATCGATTTTAATGGACCTTATAGACTTTTAATAGTACAAAGACCTTAAGGACTATGTAAAAGTTAAAATTACAGAAAGGTACCTTTAAGTACCGGCCCTCAAAATGTTGGTTAGAGTAAATGCAGTGCTAAAATGTCATAATGTTTAATCATCCCTCTTGCCTGAAATATTTTGGACCAGGCAATAGTATCGTAGGTACTTCACATCACCTGTGAATACAGAAGTAAATACGTTATTTTCTGTGCAAGTTTCCTTTTATTCTAGCAAACAATTTCAGAATGCATATGCAGATATTGAATGCACCAATATTACTCTAGATGCACTGAGGCTTACATTTTCTATTTCTGTGACTGAATTTACATATATGAACAAACAAACAAGTGGGCTCGGTAATCAAAATGTGGGCGTCCATTTTGTGTGTATTAAAAACTTATTCATTACACATCTTTGCGGAAGTCAGGGGCTAATCACAAAAACGTGTGTACATACGCGAACTGAGCTTCTATCTAAAGATTGCAAGATTTCGATGAAATGTCTTAAGAATGGTTTATTTTTTATGAAGTTATTACTATATATGCCCGTAGATTTGATGATTTATTGTTTTAAGGTATTTATTTGACGCCACGTGAGAACTTTTTTGTGCCTAATTACTTTATTTTGACATCCATCGGTTCCGTCTTAAATTGGTCGATGTTTTGTTAGCAGATGACCATCTATTGTGTGATACCACCTTTGTATAAATTGGCCGTGTATTGAAAAATCAAGAGTATGGTGGCTCGGTATAGCCCTTGTGCATTTTCTTCGAGAGCTTCTAATCTCCGTTTGTGAAATTGTTCGTTGAAGTTTGTGGAACATATTGTATTTTTTAAATGTTTTGTAGTTTATAGTGTATTGTTGACAACAAATCATGTGATCAAAATTTGAGGGCTTCACCACATGTCGTTGAAGTCAGATCGTACTGTAGCAAAGATTTTAAGTTTCGAGTGCGTTTTTGAAATTCTCTCATCGTAAACGTAAGTTCAACGTAATTAAGTAATTTCATAAATTTCGCCATCTTACGTAAGATTCTTATGAAACAGTCCCAGTTCTTTATCAGCCCTGCGTTCAGTAAGCATTTAACGTTTGTCAATCACCGTTACCGTTATGAACGGTTAATTGAACGCTCCGTTGAAGTGCAAACGTTTAAAGATGGCGGACAAGAGAGTCTTTACTTCAAATTATTAGAAGAATTCGGAGAGGAGGAATTGTTTTCCTGTTTACTTGTTTTTTGTAAATTTATTGATCTAAATCAACGGGAGTAACACCGCCGACTTCGTTGTAATGGCAGTTACTAATTTGCACAATATACTGGAACTATTTTGTTTCAGGTTGTTTCATACTCGCGTATTATATACTTAAACCGTTAGCTGTTTGCCTGAAACGTTTTTCGCTAACAGGCCGTACAATAATGACATTAGTGAATTATACCTATTTTAAGTGTGTACCTTTCATTACCTGTGTCCATTATTGGACACCGTACTTTTTGTGTAAAGTTGTATTTTGGACATGTTGGAAATTATGAATTTTAGTATATAGAGATATTTTATTATACTGATTTCAGACAAAGTATAAATTAATTTGTATTTTTAACTCTTAGTGCATCTGTACGGGGGCGTACACAATCTGATTGGAAGATTTTATTTTAACTGTTTTCACTGTGCTTCATGTAAACTTGCACAAAAGTTTACATGTTTAAACTCACTTTTTTCATAAAAAATAAATATTACTAAATCACTTTTTTGATATTTTTCTATTAAACTTACCTTATTATTTCATTAGGATTAAAATGAAAACTGAAATTAATGAAAATTATTTGTAAATTTCAATTATTGCAACCACACCTATTTTAAAGTCATGAAGGACATTCGTAAATTACATAGTCCTTAAGATTAATCAATTAATGGAGAAAAACATTATATCAACCCAATCCTACTCAAAGAATGTTTAATTGTATTAACGTTTGTCTATTATACAGTACCCACCAAAACTTTTACTTTTTTACTTTGAAGGCTTACAGTTCATAGGTTTTATCAAAAGATTCCTTACCATTTATTTTTAATAGCTTTTTTTTAATTTTGCTTATTTTTGTTATGGTATTATTTGTAGTTGAGACTATCAAAGGAGCTTAAAATCTATGTTATAGAAAAGAATTACATTGAATTAAATTTGTTTATGAAGGCTTTCTGAGAAATAAATATGTTTAAACTAACTAATCAATATGTTTTCTTAAAGAAATATTTCTCGTGATATCTATCACTGTGAAATAATTGTAGTGATTATCTTAAATTTTATTTCTAATTATCGTCCATTTTTTATGCAAAAAAGCATTTTCTTCATTTATTTTCAGCTATGTGGTTACTTGATAGCGTTCTTGGTTTTCTGTTATACAATTCGTTTCATACGTCTGCTAAGGTTCAACAGAAAGATATCAGTACTCGGAGACACGCTGATGCATGTTGCGAAACCTATTGTCAGCTTTTTAGTGGTATTTATTGCCGCTTTTACAGCATTTGCATTGACTGCATTCCTCTTATTTGGTAGAAATCTGCGAACATTCAGAAATTATATAACGACCTTTGAAACACTTTTATCCATGATGCTTAGTAAGTAACTATTGTCTTTATGTTTTGTTTATATAATATGTACGAGTATGCAAATGTATATACCAACTTGTTTTAGCTCGATTGTGAAAAAAAGTTCTTTCTTCCTAAATTAATAACTTTCAAGTCCGCTTCCTGGTACCCCAGTACTTATTCTCGTTCCCAGAGTCTATCAAGATTCTGAATAGTCAGATCGAGGATCTTGATGTCCTTTTAGTACGAGGATGCCTAGAACTTAGCTAGTAGGATAAAGTTTCTTGCTTTTAGACGAGATTTAAAGCAACATGAAGCTGGCTATCCAATTATTACTCGTGTAATGTCGTTACCATTCGGTCAAGTCTTCTACTTTTTTTGTTCTATTATTTTCATAGTTTAATTTTCCAATGAATTGTCTCTGTGAGTTATGACCAGACACAAGTCTCGTGATGATACATCCTGAGAGCCTATTATGTTATCCACGCGCATTTATTTCTATTAGTAAAAGAAATTAATTATTTCCATTCCATTTAAGTTCAATATACACTGAACAAAAGAAATAATTATGTCAATATGAGGACTTAATAGAAAGCTATTAACCTTTCTCCTTGAACATTATAATTCTTGTTTTATAATCAATTTGCGGCGGTGTACGATTTGTGTGCTATTTGAGAAGTGATTTATAACTTACACTTACATTTTCATAGTTGCTTTTTAAATTAAAAACCTTCTCATGAAAGTGAAAATACAATCCCCCAAGCCAAACAAATGAATATCATGACCAGACTCAAATGTCATATAATGTCATCAAAGTTCAATGTTCTTTCATTTCCCCTCCAACCACTGATTCTAAATCATTTAGGACAGTTGTCAGTCACAGACGGAAGAATGCACGTAGTAACTGGTTCTTTTTTTTCATTTTTAGACAAATTTGATTACGAAGCCATGATGGAAGAAACCAAAATTGCTGGTCCTTTGATCTTTGGTATGTTTTGCTTGAGTTTCAACATTATCCTCATCAATTTCTTTATCACGGTCATTCTGGAAGGATTTACAGCAGTCAGAATGGACAAGGAAAAACAATCTAATGATTATGAGATAGTAAATTTCATAATGAGGAGAGCTAAAATGGTAATGGGTGTTGGTGCACCTAAAAAGAAGTCAAATAAAGGAGCAATGGGTATAACGTCTGAAAAGAACAAGTTTGTGTATGTTGAAAGTAAGTAAAAACATTATTTTAAAAACTCAAATTCATTTTTTATTTGTTGTTGGCAGATTAATTAATCTGATTAAATCCCGATCTCAAATTGTCCGCTCGCCTACTCGCTAAATTAGATCTGGCCGTTTTCTTACGAGGATCACGTACAGGTGACCTCTTCTCATTGTAATATTTATGACGAAATCTTTATGTTCAGTAACTTGTTTACATCGTTTACGTCACACAATTTGAAATAAGTCGTCCAATCACAGACTGTGAATAATACCGCTGTCAAATCAGCTCGCAAACCTTGGTCTAAAAATAGAAATTACGAAATCAAAATTCTATAAATAGTTTTTCGTCTAGATTAAAGCTATGCATTGATTAGTCGACATAAATGTCATTTCGACGTGAGATAGCTTCTATATATAGATAGGTATATAGATATAGATAGGCAATAACTGAAACTTTTTATTATTACCCTTATTATACCTTTTCATGATCAATTGACAATAATATTGTTTTTTTATGAACAAGCTTTATTTGGTTTATCAAACTATGTATTCCTTTTGAGGGAAAAAATTGTTATCTATCCTATCAGGGTAAAAGTCCGGCTTTAATGTGGTTTCTATGGTGGCATATTTCTGCTATCAGATAACCACATAACTAACTAGTTATGTGGTTAACTAGCTACGGTAACTGGTTAACCTCTTAAGTTAAGTGGTTAACTAGTCATCGTAACTAGTTAACATCCAAATAAACTAGTTAGTTATGTGGTTATCTGATGGCAGAAATATGCCACCATAGGTTTCCACATAACATTCTTGTTAAATTTGTGGGGTGTCAAAGTTTTGAAGGCATCAGTTGCTGCCTACGATCAAAATAGACATGATAAATACAAAAATTGCACATTTTTCTTTTACTTATATTTCAAAATACAATTTCTCGTATATTTTAGAATTAACACCAGAGATGGAGAAAATAGCTGAGCTTGATGGTAAAGTAGATGTTATGATTGATAAGTTAAAAAGTTTAACTGATGTAAAACAAGAAGAGGAAAAGTTGAAGGCTGATATTGAAAAATTCAAGAAAAAGAAGAAAATTGTTATGGCCTAAGATAATTGAAAATCTTCGATACAAAATAATCACATGACTGACGGACATGGAACAATTATTTGTGTTAGAGTTATCTTTTTTTCATAATTAAGTTATTTTTTTTGTTTTTAATGACGCTGATTTTTTCTTATTAAAATTTAATTTGATATTGAATCTGTTGATCAATATATTTATTATGATTATCGTATTAAGTTGGTTTTTGTTTTAACAGTATCTTTTTCAATAAAAACAGCCAGTTCTTTTATTTCATGAAAAAAGTGTTAGCAATACCAGAATATTTCATTATGAATAAGTTAGATCTATACATTGATACTGTAAAACTATAAAAAAATAATTTAAATATACATTATATAAAATATTGTTTCTTAATATAAATGCTATATGAATATAAATTCCCATGTTTCTAATTATTATTACACTATGTAATTAAAAATGTAGATAATACGTGGTGTAATTGGTTACTGTGCTAAAACATAAGAGTGTTATTAAATTTGTACCATACTGTGATCTAACACTACTAAATAACAGTACCATATTTTCATTAGAATACTTATACTACTCACACCCCCCCCAAAAAAAATGAAGGGGGGGGGGTGAAGGGGGGTGTATACTCGTATAGCAGATAGCTTGTCAGTCGGTCAGTCGGTCTGTAGCATTTTCTTGTCCGATATATTTCTCAGCACCTATTTTACAGATTTGATTCAAAATTAACACATACATGTATACCAGATATCAGACAAACATGTGCATATCTCAGTTTGATTACGGTCCATTGATTTGTCTCCGAGTTATGGCATTTTGATGAAAAATGTTGTCCGCTCATTTTCTCAGCACCCAATTTCTTGACAAACACCCGTTGGGGTATTTTTTCACATCCAGGGATAGGTCTAGTTTGTTCTATTGAACTTTGAAACGTGATTAACTTTGACTTAATTTCGCAGGATTTCTGTCCTTTTCAATTATAACTATCTAGAAATAGACGACTAATAAACAAGAAGCATGATTTTATGTCATGATACAATTATAATTACATTCCATAGGCGGCTCTAGGGGGTGGCGGACCCGGCGTACACCCCCCCCCCTTAAATTGCCCAAGCAAAGTTTTTTTTCTATCATGAAATATGATATTTATAAGAAATAAATATAATATGTCAAAACAAATTCGCACGCTACGTGTGCAACATAGCATTCATTATAAAACAATTCCTTCTCATTATTGTAAGATTTTAACATGATTCAGCGGCTTTTAGAAATAATATGATATAATTATCTAGATGCTTTATATTATATACTCTGAAAAAAGGATAGTTAAGGCTCTGAAAATGTGCCTGAATCCCTTAGAAATAACCAAAACTAAGGAATTTCCGGGGCCGCCGGTCACCTGGTCCTCTGGTCAGGTTTTGCCCTGGACCATTCGAGGCCCTTACAGCCCCTTGGAACCCCATTCTACTTATTCATTTTACGCCCCCTCTAACTAGAAATTTCTGCCCCCTCTAACCAGAAATCCTGAATCTGCCAATGCATTTAATGTTTTCTGGTAACGCCAATTGGATTTTTTATACAAATTAACAAAAGAGTTAACAATATGCATTTCAAGGCATATTATCTTAAGATCATAATTTAATTCATACTATTCTTTCACTTTTTTATAATGAAAAGCAATCAACAAAGAGGAATGACACCAAGCGACTAAGGCATGCAATTGTCAAGTAACACTTGGATCTCAATGTGGCATCATATTAGCAGGCGTGCCGCAAAGTTTCTATAGAATTGTTTTTAGCTGTAAACGTTATAACTTTGAATCATACTTATAGGTGTTATCCAGTCCAAATATAATATTCATTGGACATGATTGACGTTTTAACATATGAATATTATTATTCTTTCATACTTTGCGGTGAAATGTCCCGTTATTCGGTGGAAATAAACGATGAAAATAGAAAAATATATTTTCATTGTAGTGATCATATATTTTCATAGTCAATGACGTTATCTTTGGAGATAAATGACGTCACGTTGTAATTTAAAAACACAAAACTAAGTATGAAAAAAAACAGAATAGTCGTCAACTTTGGTGTAAGATCATTTTTATTTCAACTCGTGAACTCAGAAAGTGACATTTTTACTCGTGGCTACGCCAATCATGAAAATATGTTTTCTGAGCTCACTTGGTGAAATAAACATCGATCTTACACCAAAGTTGACAAATATCCTCTATATAGCCTACGTCATAAAAAAATGCTAAGGAAATTACTGATCAACTCGTGAACTCAGAAAGTGACATTTTTACTCGTGGCTACGCCAATCATGAAAATATGTTTTCTGAGCTCACTTGGTGAAATAAACATCGATCTTACACCAAAGTTGACAAATATCCTCTATATAGCCTACGTCATAAAAAAATGCTAAGGAAATTACTGACATGAAAATGACCCGCACTGCATAAACTGTTTTCAAAATATATCTTTACGATTTTAATTTTAATTTTCTTTAAATAACACTCCTAAATATCTTCTACGCCACTTTGGCTTTCGTTTGATTAAAAACGATGCTGAGATATAATATTCTTGGCATGTTTTACGGTTACTGCAAAAGTAAATATTTATTGCCTATTGTTTTTTAACACTCTGAAGTTTCTGTTAATGATTAATTTTATGTTATTAATTTTAAGTTTTAAATAAAATAAATGTAGAAGCAAGTCACCGTTTTAATTATATTGTGCCTACGTACAGTGCCCTCGAAAAGACCTTGGACCGAATCCTGTTTTAAACCATAACCTCTCAATCCCGCATTTTTACGTGTCCAGACCCCACCCCCTCCAAAATGGCCGCCACAGTCTTGAAAATGGTGCTTTTGAACTAGATGTAGTGAATTTCACTAAAGGATAGTTGTCCCAAAAATTGAGCTTTTTTTCGCGCGCCCCCATCAAAAGATGTCTCAGGGGGGTTCCGAAGGGGGATGTGCACCCTCTTTGTTTCTGGGGTTTGAAGGGGGCGCAGCGCCCCTGATCGCCAGAAAAAATCGGGGTCATTGGGTGCAGAGAAATGGCACCAAATGCTGATAAGAAAACATGTTTTTAGTCTCTGAAAAGACCCGGCTTTTTAGACCTCAATTTAAATAATATTACTGTTTGAAATGCAAATGTGGGGTGAAAAAAGAGCAAAAATTGTATTTTTTGCCGTTTTGCTTCGCCCCAGCGTTGCCATGGTAACTGGGATTGGGGCTCAATTTGTTTTTTTCTGAAATATATTCACCCAGGGTGAATTTGGCCAAGTTGCATATCTGTATGATAATTAGTAAGAAAATTAGAGCATCTTGAAATAGCCCTAGTGCGTAATGGTGAAAAGATAGCTACTTTTCACACATGTCGCAACCAGTAAAGGGTTAAGGATTAACTAATGTATTGTGCATTAAGTTTGACTCAGATCTGATCTTTCACATTTGCATCTAATAATTATCTACACATATCCAGACGAAAATCAGTACCACGCCTATTCTACACGGTGAAATAGACACTCATTGTACGCCTTAATATAATCTAAAAATTAATCCCTGTCTAATAATTACAGTCGAGCTTTGACGATATACTCCGATATCGATACCGAGCATTAATACTACATTCGTATGCAATGCAATGAGTATTCTTGCATAAAAGTCATATCGGGGTAAAACTATAGGCGCTATAACTCTTATAATAGCATTAATAAATAAATTACAAATGTAACATATTCTTCTAACAGTGTAACATGAATCAGCATTGATTTTAGTGAATTTACTTGCGAATTTATGAGTCTTTCTCACTTTTTCAATTGTTCATGAACATTTTGTGAACACTGTATATTATTGATCCCCCTTTATTTGTGGAAATATCAGTGGCAATATTAATCATTTATTTCACCTGAGCGCAACAAATTAATTATCCATCTATGAGATGACTTTTTTTGTTATTAATTTCATATTTGTAAAGCTTGTAAAGATACTAAGTAGATAGTTTCTGTATATTCCAAGTGATATAACATTTATATTACTTCTGTTTTGCTCAGATTGCACTGGTGATTATTTTCATTTATGTAAAAGCATTATAATTAACATTATGTTCCAAGTCTTTTAGAAAAAAACTTATTACTGAAGCTTATTGCCTAGTAAAGCTGATAAATAAATCATAACGTTGAAATTACCTAAAAAAACAATTTAAAACTGAAATATATTACTATTTGTATTTAGATACAAAAAAAAACAATTTATGAGATACACAAAATAGTCTGGTAAAATTATGACCGATTTGAATAGAACAAAAAATGGTTTGATGCTTGCTTTTGAACAATGAGATATTGCTGATCTATAATAAGGCAATTAAATGTTTGTATAACTGTATAACAGTAAGTTGAAATCATTGTTTTGTCCCATAATGTCCGAGATTTCATTGTTATAGAGGCATTTAGAAGGAGCAGTAGTCTAGTGGTAGGACGCGCGCTTAGGGATCGAGAAATCCCGGGTTCGAACCCAACAAGCGGCACTGCTAATTTTCTTGAGCAAGAAATTTACCTTCAATTGCTTCACTTCACCCTGGTGTAAATGGGTACCTGCGAGGGTGGTGTAATTCCGTTGCGCAAATGTGTAGGCTGCACTAAGCGGAGTTAAAGACTCCCCAGGGAGATTGATAGATAGATACCAGTAGCCCGATGACCAGGGGTAATAGCTGTAAAATCGGCGAACGTGCGTAAGCATGAAACTTAGGCTATAAATTGCAATTACATTTTTATTTTTAAGTTTTGTACACAAACGGTCTTATTGATCTTTGTACGGTGACGCTCAGCATCATGGGTAAAAATGTTTATTTAAATAAAAGCACGTGGCAAAGTTTACATTCTAATAATTCAATTGTATCTAAAAACGAAAATATGCAACGATTTTGTCTTCATACGCGCCGCACTGTATTTTACCGCGTACTAAATCGCCGAATACTGCGAAGAGTTGTGCGTCCTAGTATAGACTAATAGAGGTGATATCTGCACCGTTACGGGGCATTCGTGAAAATTAAGACTATCAAGAACTGCAAAATCAGGTTATTCTGATGAGATTTAAGAACGGTTCTGATCCAAAACTTTAACGCTGCATCATATAAAAAACAAAATGTTAAAAAAGCGGCTTAAAAAGTTTTGGAATCCAGAACATGTCTATACGACAACTGGTGGTTGCCACTCTGTAACCATCCCTTAATTGTAATTCTGGAAAATCAGGATGCGTCAAAGATGGTGGAAGCTCATTAATACTAAGAGCATTAACGAATAAAAGCGGATTTTAGAGTCTGAACGTTAATCATATTTGTTTCTTGTGTTATGGGTAAATGTGAATCAATCCTTGACAAAAATCGGGTTTTAGGTCAAACAAAGATAATTTTATCTTATCTTATCTTGATTTGACATAAAAATCGATTTTTGTCCAAGGACTGGATAACACTGTATTAATATCTACATGTATTATACTCTTATATACACTTTTAATTAAACAGCAACACCTTGAAATGGTGATTATCAAGTTGCTTGATGTCTAAATTAGAATTTAATGAAAATAATGCAAAAATATTAACTTACATCCATGGGAGGTAAGTTCAAGGCGTCAAACTGATGACGCAGGTGAGCTGTTATTTATATAGTAAATATATATGTTAAGGTGATTAGTTAGGCTATATAGTCTACTTTTTCTCAATTGTCATAGTTTGAATAATTTCATGGTGATGGATTACGCGCTCTCACGATATCACGTGTCTAACACAAAGAACACAAAGATATCTTTAAATTAATACAAAACAATCCTTATATTAGTAACATCAAAATAGATATAGCCAAATGGTGCTATGTAGGAACCTTGTCCTCCCAAATTAAGCGTGTTCATGTCATTTACTATGTTTATATTTTTATGTATGAATTGTTTGAAAACAAAAAAGGTTTAAGTTAAACTAAATAAAGCGTCGTCAAAAATCACATGATTATGAAATGACTGAGAAGGTCTTCATAGCAGAGCTTTACTGTAAGACGTCCACATTTTGATTTCAAATTTAAATGATTTTTAGATGTAAACTTTAACTAAATATTTTTAAAAAAGTAAAATGCACCATCTAATTTCTGTGCAAGATCACGAGGCTGAACGCTGACTCTTGAGCTCTAATTAACCCGGTGCTGAACTAAATGATATGTAAATTTAATCAAATAATCCCCCGGTTCTGAGCCTTGGGATATTTTTTTGAAGTTCTTCCTAAGGAGACAACGATGTAGGGATAAGATGTGATTTGACCCTTTATAGCTATCTAATGATTTCCGTTCGTATCAGTCCAGCGTTGGAACCACTCGGTCATGCCTTCACCATGGATTTTGGCTGGTTCGCTTGAGACTCATTTACCCTGTATAATGCGTTGAAAGCTTTTATGTCGTATTACGTCGTTTTTGCAGACGTTATTTTGTGCCAATTTAAAGCACGTAACGTTGGCTATATTTGGCGCGACGTTGACGTAATATCCGATTTACACAAAACTGAATGAAGGAAAAATAAATCTCTCAAGATTTTGTAAATATGAACACAGTATTCAAGGTAAGTTCAATTTATTCATAACAACATATTACTAGTCATCTGTATCACAATAATTTAACATATATATTTCTACAAAAATATTTTACAATAAATCACAAAATTATCAAAAAACATTTTTTAATAATATAGAAAATAAATGAAAATTTGAAATAGAGTTATAACAAAACACCTGAATTATTATTACAATTTTGTACAACTCGTGAGTTTCAAATGAATGTATGCTTTTGTCATTCTCGTTCCCAGAGTTTAGTAGGATTCTCAATACTAGTTTTGAGAATCCTACTAGACTCTGGGAACGAGAATGCGGTTTAATTAAATTATAAAAGAACAAATCTGTTTTGTAAAGACTGAGAACGTTATTTCTATTGGAACTCTGCAATAATATCACATTTCATTGGTTTCGCAATTAAAGTTCTCAGATGGTCTGAAATTGCGTGGTCAATAAGTAAAAGATTTCATTTCAAAGTATATACGGCTAGAATGCACTTTACCGGTACGCAACAGTCATGTTGCATTTTTCATTGAGGTGGTACTGACGGTGACCGTTAAAGGCGGGGGTTCGGGGGCGGCAGCCCCTGATAAAAGACAGAAAATATCATGAAATTAAAATAAAATCGCTTACCTTTCTATTGAAACAGGGTTAGGGTAAGTGTTATATTTCTACTTCCGCTGAATTACTACGTACCGGTAAAGTGCAGTAGCCCCGTATATACTTTATAAAACAGTGTAGCATTAAACGGATAATTTATCGCTACAAAGGTAGATTTCCTCCTCATTTAAACTATGTTTATTCTCTTAAGCATTTCTCAGTAAACTGTAGACATTGAATTTTCAAGTTTCGTTTCGCCAGAAGTTTTATAACATCAAGTATTATTAAGTACAGACAAATTAAAAACTTACACTATATAATTTACATACTAAAGTATAGATGATAATAACACACTTGTATTCAAAATTTTCATTACTTATTTAAAAAAATCTCTGTTTCCCACCGAATGTTTATCAATTTATTATATGATTCACGCAAAATGTTGAACATGGCGTGTTAAATGCAATAAATGAAGCTATGTTTTGTAATCATTTATCAAGGGATTCAAATATGTTAATTACTATTAATTGGAATCACAGTATATTTACCTTAATGGGTGCGCCACCCTTATCTAGTGTCTTACGACCGATTTTAGTCGTAAATCCTTCTATATTGTATCGTTAAATTATCGTAAAATTTTTGATAATATGCTGCATAATTATATTATTTGAATATGGAAAGTACCATTTTAACATGAAATTCACTACACTCACATGTCAAAACTAAATTTTCTTTTAATTTTGTCCATACTGGACATGAACAAAATTCACATTTATTTTTTACAAATCACTTATTTGCCAATAGGAACTAAAGTAAATTTGTTCGTGCAGAATTTTGAATCGTTTTTGAAGTTAGGTATTCTGACGACTGAGATTCAGTACATGTATCACTAAAAGTGAAGATTAAACGGATATTAACTTGGAAAATCTAGAAAATGTAATATATAAGCCATCGATAAATCGATTCTCTTTCGTGTAGACAAAGGAGATTTTATAGTATGGTGACTTCCGTGTTAAATGATACCTGTATTCTAATAATATCGTATTCTATGACTTTTTACAGATATGAGGACATTGTACTTATCGTCAAAAACAACTGAGAATTTCTTGAACAACAATCAAGTATCTACTGACAGATGGAATTTGGACTCGGAATACAAGTTTTTATCACAAAAATATCGACAAGACTTTGATCATAACTTAACAAAACAAAATTTCAAATCGAATAAAAAATGTCCGGTGAAAGAAAGGAGTGCAGGGTATGGTGATGACAAGTATGTTGAAGGTGACGGTACTTCTCCTGACAAACTGAATGACAACCCTGAGTTAAATAATGATAAGCAAAGAGACACGGAGCGAAATGATGATCTATCACTTGACTTTTCTTGGTTGACCAAAGACTTGCAAGTACAAGGCGCTAATGATTGCATAACGTGCGGTGTCAGTTTTGATCCGTTTGGAAATGATCCAGAGCAAAGCCTTAGTCAAAGATCTTCAACCCAATCGTTCGGTTCAAAATCTTCCCCATCCGAATCTAACTATAAAGCCGAACGTCGCTGCATTGAAGAAGAAATACGTCAAAAATATGCCGAAATAAATGTCATGTTGAAACAGATACATAGCAGAAGACGTAAACGTCGCAGGAAAATGCAAGTAAAAAACTACGACGTCACTGAAGAAATTCAAATTAATCAATGGGATAATCCGAAATCAAATATCTGTCCAATCAAAAGACGCAAGAGATCAGCTCAGCCAATCAGAAACGCTTTGCTTGTGCGCACGGCGATGCGCAAAGCTTGGAAAGGAATGCTCGGTTCCTGTTGTGGTAAAGGTTGCTGGGCCACATGGAAGTGGGTAAATCTTAAAGGTGTAATGTCGGATTATGAGTGAGTCAGTCGAATTATTTATCTGTTTACCAGCATTCTCTAAATTATAACCAGTCTGTGGCAATACACATGTATCATCAATGTCAGGATAGATCCTTTTGAAAGTTCACCTACATCTACTTTTCAACCTGTTGTTCTTATGATTATCAGAATAAAAAAATCTATACATCACTATTAGTATTTGTTTATAAAACAAGTATTTTAAATTACAATATATGTGAACAAGTTTCAACACAATAAAAAAAACAATAATAAATCACATAATTTCACCATAAATTAGTACAAAACCCATAGAGAAGAGCATTTCTAGACCGCCGATTTGGTATCACGTTCGTTATTTTGAGTTAGTTTGCGAGCTGGTGCTCCGATTTCACGGTTTATCATTACGACTCGGTCGATGGTATTATTCGCAAGCATTTCTAGTTTCTGACATGGATTGCTTGCAACACAGGTCTTAGAAACCACAATCTATACTATTAAATTTGCGAGTTTCCTGTTTTGTGGAAGAAACTGCGAAGCTTTGAATAAATCTTTTGTTTGTCGCTGGAGCACATATATACCGGCATATCAAGTTGACAATTCTTTTTTGACAAAGCCTCTTGATATTTGCAAAATCTGCCAAAAATCAACAAAAAAAATTGTTTTTTTTGTGTCTAAAAATAGATAAAACTGAAAATAGACACGTCAAACCAAACTCCCCGCAGCGGTTATCTCCCTTTATCAAATCAATAATTAAGTAGCAAAGCGTGACTTAAGCACTGTGAGGAGTTTGCTAAAGCCCGTGCTTGCACGGGTTCCCATCTAGTTTTTTTAAAAGTTTCACAAAAATGTCGCGGACAATTACGTTGGTCATGCGCAGTCAGACGAAGCGCATCGATAATAAGTTAGGTTAATAGATACGCGTGAAAAATAGTCTAATAGTTAACAACATCACACTGTTTTGACGCTGATGGTATCATATCTGGGCAGTGCTTTCAGCGCTTTGATTTTATACATGTTCATACATTAATCAATATCCAACCTCTAAGAGAGTAGATGATATATATTACTAGCTTAATGGTCCCCAGAAACAAACAATCTTTTTTGTTTTTGGTCAAAAAGGAATGTATAATCAACTTCAATGTATGTGACTAAGCATGCAAAACTTCAAATACCATCATCACATGTTACTGTAATATACACCTTGACAATTTCATATGTAAAATAAATACGATGATGTTTACTTCTATTTATATATTACTATCCACCGTTCAGTTCTGTTCTGTTATTTTACAAGCGTGATATGATTAACTAAAATAAGTTTGCATAACCACGCCTCAATAAATGTCCTAAATTCAGATATATAAAATCAATGGTACTATATTTTTCATGATATACATTGTCACGTATTAAATGATCCTTCATATCGAAAGTCTCCCGCTTATCTGCGATAATTCAACAAACATCTACAGTAAACTTGAAATACTTTAGAAACCTTAACTAAATCACTTGATTCTCTTATTTGATTTTCTAATTTTGGCTGCAAAAAGTTGTCGCGAAACAAGTCATTTTTATACTCTGAAGATCACGTGTAAAGGCGGAAGATAATATACTCTGACTTTGTTACGTGATAATCTTCTTTATCCATTTCTATTGACAACATAAAAATGACACGTGACAACGTCAGGTAATTTATAGCATCGGAACATTTAAGTCTTAAACAATTTACAACAAGTACAGTAAATATGGTATAGCGTGTGTCATTTAATTGGCTTAGTGATTCAGCTTCATCAAGAGCTTTACGGAAGTTGTTCCTTTCATCACTTACGGTTGTTATGACAGTTAAACATGCGCCTATGTCTGGTTCGCAGACGTACTTGGAGGGTAGGATGGTAAAGTAGACGTCAGACAAAGCAGAATAATGGCGGCACCCGATGTATTGTACAAGGTATCGAATAATTCTGTTTTCTAATGAGCATTTCTCACTATTGACTTAAATCAAAGGAACTAAGTACAAGAATTACAGCTGATACCTTAATTTTAGTCGTCCGGTTACATTTTTGTTAAATAAATTATCCGAAACTCTAACGAGAAAAGTCAACGTCCGAATCGTGTCAACTTTGCAGACATGGTTTCTGATTAATCGTTCGCTAAATTCAAGCGCACAAAATCGACTTCGAATGACGTATTTAGTACCAAATTCCTACCAAATTGACCATCGTCAGAACATGTTCATGCAAAATAATGAGAAAATAAAAGAAATTTTTGTAACTTTAAGTTTCCTTGTGAGCGCCGTCATTTTTGCCTTTTGCTTGAACCGATAACGAAAGTGGTAAGGGACAGGTAATCCAGACTACATGCTTTTATAATTCGAAAAACCTCAATCATTTATTAAATGAATGATGTCTGAAGGATTCTCGGAAGGTCCTCCAAGAAATCTGTTTTTACAACGATCACGAGCAGAAGCACAGGCGAAGTACGTAAACATTATGCAAAATAGTTCTTGCCGTAAACACATGTGCACAACGCTTTTTCATATATTTCTAATTCTATTTATGTGACTAAATATCGTTTATATATCATAAAATTATCTATTTCAAATGTATGGACTACAAAACGAGACATTATTCATCTTCTAAATGATCGTGGATTTTATTACTTCAACACCGCTTAAAGCATAATGGACACGTTTCGCAAGGCGAGCGCATGTATCGCTACCTAGCGATTTCCTATGGTACGGTCTGCTACGATCGAGCAAGTTGAATCGCAAACTAGCGATACAAGCAAGTTTTTGCCAGCCGTATCATTCGAAACACTTCTGCCTTTTTCAAAATGGCTGCATTCTGTGGGAACTTGCTTCGTTCTCAAGAATACTGCTATTTATTTTATTTCAGGCGTATATTTTGTCGAAGCGGTTAATAAATAAAAATCGTTTTCAAAAAGCATTAGCTAGCGATCGCCTAGCGCAATGTGCCTTAAGATGAAGCAAGATACGCAAAGACAGTTCCAAAATGTCCGTGATTATTTGTTGTGAATGACAGAAGAGTTCCGAATGATGCTTCTCTAGCAAACAGTTGTGGTTATATTCCAGCTGACCGATTCATTGTATTGCCGGTTGCTACAGTAAATACACCGGTTTTAAATGCATCACATTTAAACAGTTTTTTCACTGAATCTCGAAATCTAGAACCAGTCAAACAATACAAAACAAAGTTAACAGAATTGTTAGAAAACATTAACATGTTAACCAACGCCCACCACGGATCTTGATGTCGAATTTTTAAAGGCAGGTCAGTAGGTATCCAGTAAGGTTCTCCGATGAAATAAATACACACGGGTGATGTACTGATAATGAATATGAAGTTCAAACCTAATAACAGAATGGTCATATTAGATGCTTGATTTGCATTCGTTGTTGTTGTTGTTGAGGCTAATGACTCTGGTCGAACTCTGGTTCTCACTCTCTTGCGACTTGCAATCAGTTTTAGTATAATACAAGCGTTTCCAACGCTAAGTATAACAAAGGGAACCAGCGAGAACTTACACAAATCAATCCAAGTCCAAACTTTAGCGAAGAAATGTTCATATGCCTCAGTACGTGGAGCACATGGAATATAGGTCGTGTCATTTCCATTTTTTATCTCAATAGCTCCAAAGCCGTACAATAAATGTGAATTGATCAGAAACGCCATTAAGACAATGACAATCAATGTGATCTTTGCTTTATTTTTGGTACATATACGTTTACTCTTGTAAGGACACATTGTGGACACCATACGTTCTACGGTAATCGCTGTAAGAATCCATACAGGAATGTCGGCGCATGCGTACATCAACCACCAATGTGTCCGGCAAATAACCGGATGTAGAGATCTTATATCTAAATCAAACGTGTATTTAACCCATTGTCGCAGTAATCCAACGTGTAAAACGCACATATCAGCAACGGCTAGACCGATCAAGTATATACTTGAAGCCCAACGATTAAACTTCCTCTGAGACAAAATCTTGATAGAAATCACGTTCCCAGTTGTACCAAATATAATCAGGATAGGCGAAACTATCTGCCATACCAGTACTCCTGCACTAAGCTGCCACTCCGATCGAAAATGTGAATATTGAAACTCGCCCATTTGTTACATACAACCTTCAAGATTAATTATCATTCATATATAATTAAAAGAATAGTCAAAATACAATCCAATATGCTTTACGCAATAAATACCATCCATTTGTGTTCATTAAGATATTTATTAAAAAACAATTAACAAAAACCTTTCATCAATAATATCAGTTTTCAATTTAAACAAAACTAATTACAATTATTGTCATTATTATCTGATCATTATCCTTAAGGGATGAGAATCGATGAAGAGATATATTTACTTCAATTCACTGCCTCGCATTATAACGTCTGCTTATGAACAGACTTTTAAAGTATATGTTGCAATTCCTCAATACAACTCACTTTATATGTAGTATGATCAGGTACGGCGCATGACTTGAATATTAATTTCTAATGACACTGATGCTCGCCAGTGTTAATGTACGAAATATATTACCATCGAGGATATTAATGACTAGCGGATATTCTTATATTATCTGATGGACGAATTGGGTTATGTGATATTTTGCTACTAGGCAACGAAAATCAGCATGATAATCCGCCATTTATTATGGATTTAGTTATAGATTAATCAGGGTGTTCATGACATACTATAAATCCTGATTTGCCGGTGAAAAAGTCACCGTTTTGAGTTCTTATGTATGAGTAGTTATCTATCCAATGAGGCATCGGTCATTACCTTGCACCTGGGCGACAAACGTATGGATCCGAGTATAAAGCGCGGATAGTACCACGCCGTGCTTTCCGATCTAGTTTTCCAAAGGGAGTACGATTCGCGACGGTAATACATCTATCCATGAAATCTTCCATCAATAAAGAATATGAAAACGTCTTTGGCCTTATGTAAGAGTATATGAGTACTGGTTATAGACAATTGTCAAAGAAAGTCAGGATAGGTGCACTGGCCTCTGTAAAATGACCACGATAGTGTTGGCCTGGCACTGCGTTTAACCCAATAAATATATAAACAAACACATCACAGCTGATCGTTAAATAAGCAAGTACATGTATATGTACAATGTACACGTGTCCGTACAGTTGATCGTGAAAAAATAAGAAAAGACAAAATATATTTTGAAATAGCACAAAGCGATTTTAATATTTCAAGAACAAGCAACTATACTTATAACAAAGGATTTCGCAATATCAAAAGTTTAATATGCGTCATAACATGACGATAATGATTTATGATAGACAAAGACAAACATGATAACATTAAAAGTAGGACGTTTTTGAATTATAAAGAACATGACACAAAAAAAGTACTAGTCCTAAATATAAGACACTACGTAACTATTTTTTCATTTGGACATTTTTCTGTTACGTATGGTCTTAAAGGATTGCTTCAAAAACGAAACGCATAGCAAAAATATAGAGTACAAACATCGATTTAGATCTGAACATTCTATACATTTTTTACTAAACTCACACTAAAACGATGCATCAATGGAAAGATGAATTAAAAAAAGCACTTTATTAAAGTATAGCAACACCAATTTTTAAATTTAGATAGTGAATAAATCCATTTAAACTCCCTAATTTACAAGTACTTCCAGTTTGCTGCAATGGCGGAACAATAATCGACAAGGCAATCCGAATTAAAACGGGGTCACCGTATTAGTAAGAATTGATTTTGAACGAAATATATAGGGTATGAAAGCTTTACATCCGGTCCGGTCTGTATATAGTATTGACAGTTTGGAAGTAAGATCGACTACTCTGGTTAAAAAAATTTCGTTTAAGTGAAGCAAAACTTTAATAAACGACAAAATCCGGTTCAATATGGTTGACAGCGGCGACAACCCTAGACAATAGGAAAATTAATTAGTGTTTTTAAAAGCAAGAAACGTGAATATTATCTTCTGCTTTATTGAAGGAATAAAGGTACACTTTAGGGTCTTATATTTACGACTAAAAAAAGAACAAAATATTAGGCAAAACAATGTACGATTACGAAAAACAATGTAAATATACAATGCCCTCGAAAAGGTCTTGAACTTATTTATGCAACTTAGGTTTGAATGATATTCGGAAACTTGTGAAGACTTGTTTCATGGTTCAAAGTGAAAGTATTTCTCCTAAAAACAAGATTTTGTTCAAGGTGTTTGCGAGTGCACTGTTTGATTGTTTACATTTCCATTGTAGTATAGTTCTATTACATTAACCTGTCACAACTTGAATAATTACACACGCACTGAGTGTGTTATTATTTAACCTCATTTAAAACATTGAGCCACAAATCCATATTAATAATTGATAATCTAACTATACATGCTACGATTTTGAATATCTGAGAAATAACAAGTTTGAAAGGGTTAAAAATAACAGATTCAGTGACCGGGTAATTATTCAAGTTGTGACAGGTTAATGTAATAGAACTATATAGTCCAACAGAATTAACCTGAGCTTGACCTTTATGCAAGAATATATTAAACTCAGTATTTACAGTCTATTTTTGTCTTCGTTTGTAAATCGCGCTATATCGGAAGCTTTCGGCGAAATACACGTACTGAACAATTAATGTTGTTTTCATCAGAATAAATACTTTGAATCTGTGCCATAATATTGCTGACTTACTTGTTAACCCAAAAACTAATTTGTCCAAAATTAAAAGTACAATAACATGCCACTTTTAATAAATTGATTTATACTCACATCGGTTGTTATAAACACGTGTATAACCGTACACACGCGTGCGGAAACTCACGATTTTATGTAAGTGAAGTGTGTAATTATTATAATTAGGTAGTTCAAGCTCAGGTTAATTCTGTTGGACTATAACATATTCTGAAAACAACATAATTATAACAACATCATTGAATACAAAACATGCTTAGTAAGAACTGTATACAATATCTATTTGTGTCAGTTTTGGTCATTTAAACCACAGAGTAAGCAGAAAAGCGTATTTTCAATACTAGTGCAGTACAAGTTAAAATGTCATGTAATTGGCTCACGAGTTGAAATCAAAGCGCTGAAAGCACCGAATTAAATATTTATTGGCATGTCTATTACATTTAGGATGATCATTGATAACCATTGGTAAAACACATCATATTATTTGAAAATGGAAAGAGCCATTTAACTTGGAATTCTCTTTACTCACTAGAATATATGTTATCTTCAACATATTTGTAAAAGATAGTCTATTCATATGATAGGTCTTGGCTTTCAAGTTATGTCCACATGGGGTGCATGAATAAAGTTCACTATCATAGCTTTTTTAATTAGCTATTCGTCAATAAAGACAATAGTGAACTTTGTTCATGTACCGCAGTAACTAAATTTAGGATTGAATTTTATTGTTTTGAATGCAATAGTTGAATGTTCTGGGAGCTGTGAATTAGAACATTAATTATTAAATGTGATAATAAAATTATTGTTAAATCTAGAAAAAGTAATATTTATAACCATTGAACTAGGATATTAATACGCTATTGTGATTCACAAAGTAAATTTGTATTTCCAATAGCAAACTCCATGTTCAAATAATATTGAGATCAAAGTACATGTACTAGTGTAAATGTATCTTTCTTAGCTCACAATTTGAAGTAAAAACGGTAAATAGTATACAATGCGACAATCTTTTTGCCTACAAGATGACGTCATTATGACGTATTATATTCATACTTTTTCCCAAAAAAATTTCTTGTATCATGACATCATTTTGCTGTTAAGCATAAAATAATAGCAAACATTTTAAAACTATTGAGCAACAAAGCATTATTGCCTAAAGAAATGTCTACACGGTGTTTTTGGTACAAGAACAGAAACAGATTGGTTATATTTTCATTTTATTTTGTATCCCTCCGATTGGTCGAACCTTATTTTTATCTTGGCTTCACGTTGCAAGCATCACATCCTTGGCCACAGATTTCACAAACCTCAGAATTTTTCAGCAGTATTGGTACATAAAACTCTGTCACTTGTTTACCTGTAAATAAAAAAGACTTCATTTTTGAACAACGAAAGTATTTCATTTTTATTGCAATTATAAAACATAAAGATCAATTGTTGATGACCGTATAAATATGACAGAGCTTAGAAATAGTTCCAGGGATATTAATTAGGGACTGTAGTCAGTTATCTTTCCCTGATAAAATCTGAAGCAATCCAATGGGTAAGTAGGTCCTTACAGTTGGAATCCTCGGATTTTATCTTTGAAGTCCTATGTAAGCATAACAAAATATTTCATCTAATATCTTCCTTGTTAAAGATATTAACAGAAGTGATGAAACTTAGACAGCCCCTTTCCCTAAAAATACTTAGCTTGAATTTCAAACAAATTAAATGATTCACAAAAAGTAATTTAAGATTAATTTTGGCAAATTGACATTGAAAAGTAAGGGTGAAATCCGAGTAATCCAACTAATAGGACCTACCTATTTGAAGACTATACAAGTGGAAATAACTTACCAAGGTCCCTTATTATTAGTAACAAAATTATTTAGATAAGACACCGTTTAGTTCCAAATCTAATTTGAAAAATTTGTAAAGGTAAAGCAAATGTATCGGAAAACATAATTAAACTCAACAATCATATAACATTCTTGACGCGTGATTTTCGCAAGAAAGTTATTAATACAGATGAATTATAGCTCAATGTTATTTAAGGTGTGGCTATTCACGGATATAGAACAAATTTCGATTTAGTTTAAACAAAAACGCTCAACATGATATGTTGGTGACGTCTGCATTACACAGACTTCTTTTTTATCTATCAGTAAATAGAATCAAACACTAGATCAAACTACGCAGGTCTCATTTTAGGATATACAGTATAGTCCAACAATAAAGACTGAAATGAACAAATGCCTACTAGTAATTTGAGAAGAAAGAGGCCTCTAAATTATGACATTTCCCTGTTTTTAAACCACCAATTTCGATAGTGTGTATTTTACATTATATCTACTTGAAACTATTTTCGAAGATGTCTTTGTAGTCTAATCAGTCTAATCCAACATTTGTCATCTAATATACGTAGGTTTTTTACAAAAATACTTACTTGGTTCATAGTAATCGTAAATTCTAACAGCTACAGGTTGGGCTCCTGCAACCATACCAATCCTTTGCATAGTAATGGTGGCACATGTTCTGCCTGAAGTTATCTGTTAAGATAAAAAGTAATTATTATTGCAGTGATTGTTTATATTATGTATTTTAATGTATGTTCATTAAGAACCAGGTCTAAATATAAAGTTTCTCCTTTCAAATAGTATCTAAGTGAGGAAAATCATCAGCAAGTGGAGGAAGTTTGCTCCCTTTAGTACATCTTCGCCAATATTTGCTGAAATTTGTTGTCTTTAACCCCAAATATTGTCTTAACAACTGGTTAGGACATGAATACGAATTAAAATCTTTTATCTACTAGACTTTAGTTTCTGTATGAATTTACAACACATTATAGCATCCCTTAGATATTATCCTATCAATAGTTCAAACTCGCATCTTAAAAAGAATTGACCGTACACTTAACTTTTTTTCGTGAAACGCATATTGAAAATATGGGCCCTAAATTGGGACCGCATACTAAACTTTATTTCGCGAAAATTAATAATTATCCATTTCTCAATACTGGAAGAAAATTTCATTAGACATACAGGAATGCTAGAGCAAATTGTATTGGTTAAAAATAAAAGGGCAAAAGTTGGCTTTAATACCTGCGCCGAAAAACAATAGCAAAGCTGATCTTGATCAGGACTAGTATTTGTACCAAAACTGGGAGCTGATAAACTTTTTTAAAACTACTATGAGCTCTTTATTGATCACTAATTCTTAGTAATATATTAGTTTTCATTTTGTTATTTTATCTTTTATCATCTCTTAACCATTTTCATTTCATTTAAACTCATATTTTATAATTATGCATAAATATTGTGAAGCGCTTTTGAACATCTATTCAATATGAAAAGCGCGCTATACAAATGCGGTTTATAATAATAATAACTTGCTTAGTCTAATTAAACTATCTCTGTATGAAATGACATAATATACAGTACGACCTAATAAAGTCAACATGGCGTTTGACCGCGACAGTTCGTTCTTAACAGGTTTGTTTGTTTGTTTTGTTTGGGTTTTACGGCGCACCAACACAGAAAGGTCATATCGCGCCGAATTCTTAGCAGGGGTTTTATTTAAAATGACATGACATACATGTATACAATCCCTGTTCTAAGTAATGATTGAAATTAATTAGCTAATCGCATTGACCAATCCTTCGAAGGATTTATCACATGCGTAGGTTAACGTTACCATAAAGATAATAACATGTTAATTAATATATAACACCACCAAGTGAGAGAGTTAATACTTCTGTTATTAAGGTCTATCCCTTTTGTTACGTATAATATCATCTGGTAAATACTGTCTTAACACCCTGTAATTAGCGGCTATGATTTTTTGACTTTCAAAAACATGAGTAATTTCAAGTGCAAAAAAATACGATTTTCCAAAACACGATTTTATTAAATTTGGAAAATTCGAAGAAGTTATGCATTCCCGATATTCTCTCATATACATTTTATGTTAAAATCACACAATGTTTGGAACTGTAAACTTTGAAATGTGGATATCACTCAAAATCTGCCGTTTTACGATTTCCCGAAATAGCAACTTTTAGAAATGTTTCTGTCAGTCAAATTCCACTTCGAAAAGTTGTAATTTTACTATTTATTAACAATATTTCAAGTACTTACCTCATCGAAATAAAAAATGACTTTTCTATGATTCAATTCCACTTTTTTATGAGCAGGTTCAGTAAACACACTGTCGATATTAGCAACAAAACCTGATAAACTTTCTATTTCTAATACAGCCATTGAACTAGATTCTTGTTCCAACCATCTGAAAGTTTGATTTATAATTTATGAATTAATTTATACATCAGTAATACAAATTTTGTTAACCAAATTATACAGATCAAATAAACCTTTGAAATGTAATATTTAGTATATGTCATTTGATTAAGACGGGATCTTAGATGTAATACCCTAATGTATAGTTTATTCTAATTAAGCAATTTCATCGTTTATGACCTTAACAGTGACCTTACCAGCTTCTTTAAATTCAACTTTTTCTTCCACGTTTTGCTCATCATTCCTTAAATATCGGACAACTTCATCTTATGCAGGTGAAAATTGACAATAATTTGAATTGTAATGTCAACGAACCAATCCTAGCGTTTCTAAGTGTTAGACAATGTAACAGATTATAAGTATGATGTTGCGTACATGTTTATTAGCGCACCGTTCTAACTGAAATAAGTAATAAATTAAATGGACTAAATAAACTGTACCTTGTGCAAGCTCTCACTTCATAATCGTCTAAACTTTCTCTTATCAATTCAACAGTTAATTCAAAGCTTTGTTTCTGACCATCGGTCTCTATATTATAAAGAACTTCAATCTACAATACAAAACAAATAGCGTTATACAAAATACATTTCAACAAACCTTGTGAATTAATTTACTATATAATTGATTGAATATTTAAACATAAACATATATTCTACTTCATCAATATGACAATTGACAGATGCCTCTAAATTACTCGTATTTCTGGTAATAAAATATCAATAAAGACCATATTAATGGATTGCAATTTTCTAAGTTACATAAAACCAGACAAACAGTAGCCTGTGTTTTATCAGGAAGAGTAAAAGATGTAAAAAAGATTTTTAACTCCTTGTAAAGAGTATCCCAGTGAAAATATTTCTTATAATGCACAAACAGACTTTTTTATTTGTTAAATTAGAATTTGTACCACTATAGTCTCTAGTTATCGTTTACGATTATCGAATATCTTATTTCCAATTTCATACAGCAACAATGAAGAATCCCTACCTGCACCAAAGCTTGACCTATTCCTGTAGCTGTCACTGTGACTGTGCCAACATTAGGAGGAAGCTGAAATATATTAAATCACGTCCATTATGACTAAAACTCGTTAAAGTATGAGTTTAATGGTCATTACTTTAACAAGAAATTGACAGAAGAAACACTACAACGAAATAATATTGATGCTCATAATACAAAGAAAGTAGGTACAGCTTCTAATGAAGTCTATGCATGCTCTTTATATACATAGAAAATAATCATGATATACTTACAAATTAAGGAAATACCGACCAACTAGAAAGTGCTTAAGTAATTCACTGAATAACAATTGGTTATTACTACAAAATATGCTACAATTTAATCAAAATGTTATAAACATGTTTGTTAGAATTTGATGGCCTTGTCATAGACATATATTAATGTTGAAAATATAAGCACTTGTTAGCACATCGCAAGTTTTTTTTAAATTATCAAAGTGATAAGTTCATGCGTATTCATATTAACTTCTTTAACAGAATAACGATATTGACCCTCAAACTTAAAGTTTTTCATTTTTTTGTTCTTATCACATGCAAAGAATATGCAACATACTTACATTACGACTTTGTAGTATTTGAGCATTGATATCATTTATTTTGAAAATCTCTGACGCTCCTTTACCAGTAATTGTAACAGTTATATCACGGTGGCTAGAATATATCAATGATGCCATTTCAGCTAACGATTGCAGAGCTAAAACAGTATCCTGAAAGAAAATGTACAATACAATACAAGTTACTTGAACATAAACATATCACTAAATGTCATTTAGTCTTGAAGTTTATGTAGCATTGACAATTGCATTCCTACATACGTTCATTAATTAGAACTTGTCTAATAGTCATTTGCATGACTTTAACTATAATAGATAGATAGATAGATTTAGATAGATTTATTTAGGTATTGGCAAAATGCAACATGACATATGCAATTTAACAACAAAAATATGATACTATAGTAATATATAAATAAATATTAAAAGTTACATATACATGCATATATATATATATTAAAACAATTTAAATATGAATGCATCTCACTCTCATACTTTCTGAGTTTTATATATGAAATAGAAAGTTGAGTAAAGTGTAATTATGTATCTTTCGTTCTGAACACAATAACACAAACACGACTTAACTATCAAGATTGAGTATGTTTTGCAACAACTACTCAAATGTCGTAATCTTATCGGTTGAGTTGCGTTTGGCATTGAATACAGATTTGTCGTCCAAGTATGACTAGCCCCTTGTATAGATCTTTTAACAAAGATTAACACTTACAATTTTCCCTCATACAAGGTGTTAACAAAACAGTACATAGTTAAATTTGTGGGAGAATGTATTGCTATTCAAATTAAAAGGTAACACACGAAGAGTCAGTTTACTACAATGCCTAAAAGGTCCATTTAAAACTATATTCATCTTCACTTATTCTTAATCATTTCAATTATATGTATACACATAATTAATTTCACAAAGGTCCTAAGACTTTAGTCCATAGAGGACAAGATATAGTTTCTTTCTTAGTCCTGACTTACTTACCTGTGTCGAAGAAAATCCACCATTTGGATTTCTTTGTTCAGTGATCCATTTTAAAACTTTGACACCCTCCACTCTATTTTGTTTATAAGCCAATGTCAGTAAGGCATAAGATGTAATTTCGATATTGATGGCAACACCATTTCTTTTTTGCCACGGTTTAGTATTGTCTATAACTGGTGAAGATTTCTCCCAATACTTTGTGCCAGCTGAAATTAATAAACCAGTTTTAGTGATACAAGTTAGATATAAACGTTCTGTAATAAAAAATCAACTTTATAATTACATGGACAAGACCAATCAAAAATATTGTGACGCATGTGTTTAATTTTACTGGAAATGTGTGTCCCTTTGCATACTCATGTAGTATCAGTGACTGTCTAAGAGTTTGTTATTTTAGATTTGTAAATATTACCTCCAGTCTTAGCTTTTGCATCCAGTTTATTCCAAACAGTATCAGCTTGTAAACTTCCTGCAAGTGTTAATGCATATGAGACAATGGCAAGATCGTATACATCATTCGTCTGTGAAATCTGCTTCTCAAGATATACCATTGCACTATTTT
This sequence comes from Mactra quadrangularis, assembly GCA_025267735.1. Taxonomy (NCBI): domain Eukaryota; kingdom Metazoa; phylum Mollusca; class Bivalvia; order Venerida; family Mactridae; genus Mactra; species Mactra quadrangularis. The sequence continues at coordinate 56,344,999 of CM046303.1, read as the reverse complement.
GAGCCGCTGATATCTTAGTGGCTACCTAATAAAATATATGAAATAAAAAGTTGAATGAAGTGTAATTATGTATCTTTCGTTCTGAACACAATAACACAAACACGACTAAACTATCAATATTGAGTATGTTTTGCAACAACTGCTCAAATGTCATAATCTTAATCGGTTGAGTTGCGTTGGCATTGAATACAGGTTTGTCGTCCAAGTATGACTAGCCCCTTGTATAGATCTTTAGCGTAGAATATTAATACTTAATAGATGTTGCAGAAAATTTTGATAATCGTCAAAATATGTGTAGTTTTATTACGTTTACATGTTACGAACTCATAGACGTGAGAAGAGTTAGAAAGTTACAAATTTATAGCAATCCTACAAAATTAAAAATTAAGTAATTCTGATTAATAGCATATAGGGATAAAATGTAAGCACTGAAATTTAGTTATGTAAATACCTTATAATAGGAATTTAGAAATCAAACTGTAAGCTTACCCCTTCAACAGATCTTGCTTCTAAAAGAGCTATCAATACATATGCTGTCAATGAGGTTTTACCTGACGTTGAACCTCCCTGAAGAGAGAAAACAAATAAACATTATTTCACTTAATTTACGAGTTCTAATATTTGGTGGTATTTTTTTAAAAAAATAACTATATCATATCATGACACATAATAAGTTTATGTTCTTAAATTATTTACCATATAACATATTGATCAAATGAACGCGACGAAAATTTATAAAGAAAATCACAACAATTTTTAGACAAAAAACTTGAAAGTATTTATCAGAGCTGACCTCCCGGAATTATAAATAGAGATAACCAAAAAGTTGGCATTTATAAAACAGGACAATTTACACAAGTCAATGTTTGTTAGTATTATAAGAACCTTTTAGAATTTGCGTTGGGTTACTTTTATCATTCCATAACGATCACTTACCTGCATTGCTTTATGGATGACCCGTCCAGGTTCTGAAAACGTGCCTTTAAATTCACCCATAGTTTCTTGTTGAGTAATCAACCAATCAATAGCTTTGTGGATCACTTTATCATCAACAAATATATAAGGTTTTGCTTGTACAAATGATTTTAATACAAAGGCTGTCAACCACGTGCTTCCTGATTTATCAGATTCACCGAAAGCGCTAAACGAACCATCAGGATGGGCGTACGTCAATTCTCGTTGATATCCTGTAAAAGAAGAGTATTAAATTAAAAAGAAGCAGTAAAATAGCTGCCTTGTTGCCAACAAATTATGACTGCAAATTCTCTATGCTTAAAATATATTTACAAGAAATGGTAAATGGTCTTGGAAGTCTAAAGATCAGCGTGATTTAGAAACTTTTCATATACTCTCATTAAAACGCTCATATATCTCCTAATGTTAATATGAATGTAATTTTACAGTTTGACTTACCTGTTTCCATAAAGTCTTTAGCTTTATGCATTACATCTGCATTGGTAGAGTTGGTTGCCTCCAAATATTTCACAATAAATATATTAGGAGCAAAGTTCAACATGTTCTGCTCTCCACAACCATATGGTAATTTCAATAAAGAATCAAGTCCACTAATGCTCGGTCCCATCAAGTCACCTGAAGAGAAAAAACACATATTTCCATACAGTCTGTAGTAAGCTAATATTTGTCCACTACAAGACATTATTCCGATCTAAACCTTTAAATACTCTGATCAATTTAAAATAATGTATGAACATTTGTATATGCATACCTTAACTAATGTTTTTTTCGTAACTGCTATCCTTAATACCAGAGCATACTTTGAAGAAGGTACATTTGTTATCATTTTTGATAGAAGTAATAAACTAATTGCAATTGTTAAAATAAAAATGAGTTTTTGCCTATACGAGTACATTGAACGCGACACGCTCTAGAAAACAAGGAGACATTATTTACGAGAGCATATAATAATATCTTAACATGAATATGAACATCAAAAATCACAAGTTCGCATCTTTTATTGTTTTATCTTGCTGCAGGCTTAATAATCTGGCAATTAGATACAATCATGATATAAATTCAAAATAATATACATGTATAAGAAACATATAATCCCATACCGATCACGGTAGCTCTCACAATTTCAGATCCGTGAACTGTCCCGACAGGATACACCACATCAACAGTTTCCGATATGGAACCAACCGTTTCCAAGTCAACAAGAATTGGTTTATTGTATTCCCTTGGCGAACCTTCAGCCTTGAATATCAAAATTCATATAGATTGGTAAATATGAAAAATATTGCATACATTACATGGACATTTATATATGTCTTACATCAAAGTTCAATATTGTTTATTTTGGTCAATTTGGCGACCTAACTTACACACAGCTTTCAAGTGGGTTTGTGATTGCATGAATCAAAATTGATTAATAAACAAAGAACATTCATTTACACACAGCCGTAAGTAATACAAAAATGCAAAGTACACCGAAAAGAAATTTAATTTCTTTATATATATTAACTGAATATGGACAAGACATAGATAAAGAATGTGACAATCGCATACAGAGTTGACCCATGATACCACTACACGGAATCCAAGTGACATATGATATGAGATTAAATATATATAAATGGATATGCTTTCAGATGAATAAAAATAATAATTCGGATTGTTTCATACCAGAATCTCAAAGTATGCATTATGAAATTATTTTATTGTCATATAATATCACATTCATTCACTGCGTACTCTTACTAGCCTCATTATCGACTCTTACCTCCACTAAAAGTCGTTTGTGTATAGCATCTGACATCATAGTAGATTGTGCAGTAACTTTAATGTCTGCTAAACCAATTACATCTGGAATTATTGGAAAGTACAGGGGTCTTCCTTCATCAGGTTGTATCTAAAAAGTAGATAATATAGATTTTGTGTTTTAAAAATACGAGGGCGAGCCAATAAATAACCAGCCTATGACATAAAGTCAGAGACTTGGTATACGTAGATTGGCAAGTAATGGCACAAGCATTAGGCATTTCACACAGTACCATTTCAACAATATTGCATGATCGTTTAGGGATACACAAGCTTACAATCCGTTGGATCCCAAAAACCCAATGACTCATAGCAATGAGCAAGTAGCTACGAGAGCATCAGTATGCAGTGCGTTGTTGAAGCGTTTGAGGGCAAAAGATACTCTTCTTTCGCTTCTAGTTATTGTTGATGAGTCCAAAGTCGTCAGTGAGTAGGGCCAGGATTTCCGAAGCCAAAGAAGAACAAGACTCAAATATCTGCTATCGTGGCCACAGTTGAGGAGTGGCTCCATGGAAAAGACCCAGACTTCTTGTCTCGTTGTTTTGTTATTTCCATATTTTTACACGTTTTGATTCATATATGCATAATTCTATCCCTGATCGAAGTTGATTTATTTAGTTAGAACAAGACACAATACATGTACCTATTTTATTATAATACACTTGTTTGATAAATGCCATGACATGTTTAATGTTTTACACGCATTGCCAGCACTCTTTTTGTCATATTGCAACAAATAAAATTAAAAGCCATTTAAAATCTTTTGTTGTTTTAATATTTTCCAAACTAAATACGCCGTGCAGATAACCAGGGATCCCACTGGCCAATTTTGTTTTTCCGCCACTGGGGAGGGTCCGGGAGGGAGCTCCCTCCTAAAAGTCGAAAAAATTTCAAATTCTAATTCTTTTATACCCATTTTACAAGATATTTAGAGGTTAAATCTTTTACTGCATTTTAGCAAATTTAAATGAAAAATCTTAAATTCTTTCCAACTTTTTAATGAAATGTAATGCCCATAAGTGAATTGTTTATTTCTCCTTGCCTACATAACCCATGGAATAGTTCTTTAAATACGATTATAGGACACATGCATAGTTTCTCTATTTAGATTATTTTATCAAAATATAAAACTTTAATCTCTTACCGTTAAAGTTCTAACAATATCTTGTGATGCATTAGTTGCTCCAGCACTAGTAAATATGATGTTCTTGAAAGAATCACTTTTAGAAAATGTTACTTTTGCCTGAAATAAAAGTGTTTATATACAAAATACCGTGACTTTTTAAAAGTGATTTTACATGTATAATTACATTTTATTATAAATGCAAACAAATTGTGATGTGAAAAGGAATAGAATAAGACATGTTTCCTTCAATATCTGTTGTAGTTCATCCACGATATTTATCAAACCTTTAGAAAGTTGTCTAAGTAACAAGTATACATTTAACGATGATGTCACTAAATTGATACATAAAAGGTATTATGTCATTTTCATATTCAAACCTCTTTATAGAAAAAAACAATTATTGGCAATAATGCCGTTGGTATCATCTAAGACAAGCTCGTATTTCGACAAACATCATTCAGAAAATTTAAATAATAATAAATTATAACAAGTATTGTTGCGTCTTTGACAAATTTTAAAATGTGAATCTGAAAATGCCTGTACTTACAACTACGGGAAACCTGTTGTAGTTAAAGATGTTTATTTGTATTATGACTTTTTCTCCACGTATCACAGAATACGGTAAATTAGCGGTCACAAAGAACGGTAGGGACACAGTAAGCTGAAAGATATCCAAATATAAAGAAAATATATATAAGGTTTACTTTGAAATAGCTACGGTCTTCGTCAGATTATTAGTCACATATAATTGTCTACTTACGTCACTATATTAGTTTAATCAGAAGGCATATTTTGGTAGAGTATCAACTGAGGTGCATTCAACAATGCGAGCGCTCGAGCGAGCGCCTGCTTCGCGAATTGTTGGGCTATTAAACGACGGAAAGCGCTCACTGTAAAATCCAAGATGGCGTCAAACAGCAATTATTGAAAATAGCGGGTGTGGAAACAATTATTTCTGCTGATACATGAGATCTTTCACATTTTTGTTTCATATATGAATCATTATGACACAATTTATTGTACCGAATAAATTCTATCATATGCATTGCGTGGATATGTTATGAAGAACAAGTAACACCCAAGTTTGCGTCCCACTTTTCAGGGATAATTGTTTGTGGTAAGAATTTTAATTTTTCCAGCCGCCATCTTCGATATTTAAGCGAAACTTCTCTCGAGCTGAATCGCGAGCGCTAGCGAGCATTCGCGCAGGCCTCCGCGTTCAGAACAAAAGCGCTTGATGTCGCCTTGAGCGCTCGCATTGTTGAACGCACCTCTGGTATAGAACTTGTCTATTGATTACTTTTTCCAAACCGATTGAATTTATCAATCTGCTTCAACACATGGTATTGCAAATCACCCCAGATTATATGTAATTGTTTCATCAAAATGGATTTCATAAAAACTTCAAGTCAACCATTACTTTGGAAGCTATGAAAGCCGAAATAAATCCTATATTGAAGCATGGTTTGTACCAGTAATAAAATTATGTTTAGATGTCAAGGCAAAATTTATCTACTTACTGGACTAGTTGGGTTTGCAACACCGAGACCTGATGTTGGATGAACGGCAAAAGCTGAAGCTATCCAAGATGTAATCGTATCAGGAACTGTTTCATATAAGGATACTGAACCATTTGACCTAAAAACAAACATAATGTTACATTTTAATCAATGTCCTTTCACACGAATTACTCTACTCTCCTTTGCATCGCTAAAAAATCACTCGTTTACTTTCACTCTGCTAAACTACGGTGAAACTGATATTTCTATTTTTAGACAGAAACACAAACACGTTTAAATCACATGACTGTCACGTATTTTAAAAATATCTGCGTGATCGACTACCAATCTGATCAAAACCCGATACAAAATTTTCGCTCGCCTACTCGCTAACTCAGATCTGGCCTTTTTCAAACGAAGGTAACGTTCAGGTGACCTTTTCTCATCATAATATTCTTGACGAGATTGTTATGATACGTAACTTGTTTACATCGTCTACGTCACGCAATTCGAAATGAACCGTCCAATCGCAGACTGTGAATAATACCGCTGTTAAATTAGCCTGCCAACATTGGTCTAAACAATAGAAATTACGAAATCAAAATGTTATTAATAGTGTTTCGTCTAGATGAAAGCTACGCATTGATTGGTCGACACAAAGTTCATCTGGACGTGACCTTCTACGGAAACAGTAGAGATCCTGTACGACAATGCTCTACAGGATATCTGTTTACGGAGATTGATCGACTACTAGAATGCAAAACATTCTTACCCCGTTACATCAAAATGTCGATATGCAAAGATGTTGGGCAGTTAGCATTAATAAAATGATGGAAAATTAACCAAAAAAGTTAAGCCATGCTTATTATCACGTCATACGCGCTTGCATTCGTCACTAGTATGATCAAGTGTTTAGATATTTATTGAATGTATCAGAAGATTTTAACAATCAATTAAGATGATATTTTCTAAAACGTGTGAGCACATGTCTGAACTAAATACTAGATGTAACATTGTTGAATTACACTGCAAATGTAAAGATTTGTTCCACGATTACGACTTAAGACTTGACATCTATAAAGCGAGTATAAATTTTGAACAATGCCAGAGCGCAGAAATTTAGATAATAATATCGATTTATAACTTAAAATTGCCGTGAAGAAAAACATGTGCAAAAAGTTATTTTACATAAGGTAATATTGGTTTGTTATGAAAATATAACAAGTGCAAATGTACTTAACGATACCAGATAGAAAAGTAATACAATGCCGGGTATAATTCAATTGGCTTACTTAAAAGATATATAATGGCAGAAAATAAGAAATGAGAAACAAAAAGGGAGAGATGCAATTGCAAGAAATATGTAATTAAAAACATAAAAGTGCTTATTATATAACTTTAATATAGTACATGCGAAGGTGAGACTAGAAACTTACCTTTTGACATACTCGGTTACAATTTCAACAATATTGTAAATATTGACTTAAAGGTTTATGAAATATGCTTTACTTTTCAATAAAAAAATGTTAAATAATTTGAAATCGCAATAATTTTGTAATGCCTGTCTGACTTATTAAGATATTTAAAACAACTAAAATGAGAATGATATTTTGACAGAGAATAAATAAGTTGACAATGGCTGTTTGAAAAGCCATTTGAAATTTTTCAAAAAGAACACATACATGTACTAGCAAATGGAATAAAATTGTAAGCATGGAATTTAGATGGTCTACATATAAACAGTTTAAGAGAAAAATATATGGCTAATATAAGTATGTTGGTAAGAATATGTTTCCATGCTATATACTTTGCTTCACCTACTCGGCGATGACTGAGCTCCATATAAATGTTTCTGGAAAATGTTTACGTGTTCGGACTGCTGGAGTTAATCTATCCTTGACTTGATCTTCAATTGAGATGCGATTAACTGTTCCCACCGCAGCCATTGCACTAAGAGGCCTGAAATTCTGACGCAGACGAAAATTTTTACGATAGTGCTTTCTAAATTTTCCTACAAGAAAAAAGATGTTTCTATTATATATTATTAGGATTAATGTAAAAATATTTCATTTTAAACCATTCATTGATAGAATACTTACTCAACCATTCTCGTTACCCACAGCCATGTTTCTGGAAACACAGTTCTAGATCTCTGAACAGGAGCAAGGTTTTGTAACGAAGCATCAATATTGTCAAATACTGCCATTTTAGGTACAGCAGCCATCATCACCGGAGCATCTAACATTTGTCGTTCCATTGCCCTTCCAGGCATTGCCATTCCAGGCATTGCCAAAGGTCTATTCATTCGAGCCATAAACATTGGCCTAAAAGTCGGATCTGTAACATCATATAACAGGATTATTTAGCGAACGTAAAAAGATATCGTTAGCATTGAAAGATATATTGAAGGGCAAATACGGATGCAGTTTTAATCTTTTGCAATAGAGTTTTGCATCATTAATATAGTTTGAATTATTATTATCATTAATAGCTTTCGGCGCGATATGACCTTTCTGTGTTGGTGCGCCGTAAAACCCAAACAAACAAACAAACAATAATCTTTTGCAATATATGTATTTTAAAAGAATAGAAATGTTAATTTCACTCACGTTGAATAGGTTCAGGATGTTCATACACTAAAGCATCGGTGATCACAAGCACTCCAGCATCCTGAAATTAAATAAACCATAAAAATAATTTCCTAATATCTTCCTGTGTTTTCTAAAAGTGTTTAAGTAATAATACTTACAAATAGTTCAATTGATATGATTTTTGTCAAGTCGCAACGTTATATCAATGATTGGTGCCATATGTATAACATCATAAACATTTAAAAGTTGTCGATATTTTTTTATTGAGAGTGTTCAAAATTATGTTGTGGCAATATTACAAATGGCGAGGTTAAAAAAACTCGGGTTGTATTGACTAATGACATAATGACGAACGGAAAATTTAAACATTGAAGTTTCCTTAATATTGAGTTTAATTGTAGACGTCCCGATCTAAGATCCTTGTAATTTGCTTATGCATAAACAATAAAACTTCGAGTATACAAATATTAGAAATAATGAACTCACATCGAAGACATCTTTGGTATCCTCACCACCAACGGACACAGGCCATCTTAAACAAAACCAGTCACAAACAAATGGAAATGAGTTGCCTTTACTCTTTGTGTCAAACTCTCGTAAATCTTGTAGAACCTTCAAACATATATAATTAAATAATAAATTGGTGTTTATAGAAAATAAAATAAAACAGGAAGAAGACCAAAGAAGAAATACTTCATGTCAAGAATAAGTTTATATTAGTCATAAATGTGTTTAAATAAAATCTGTTGATTAAGTTGAATTGAACATACAATTTTAGCAATCCTAATTTCCAAAAAATATCATTTTCTTGAAAAAACAAAAATTACTACCAAGCTGACAAAACAAATGTATGTGTGTGTTAGTCGACTAAATTCAACAATAAATCGTTATCAGAATACATGCATGTGATACCATAGCAATCAATAATCAAAGAATTACCTGCTGATTTGTCACATCATTTCCAGAAGCCAATAGAAGAACGCTCTTATCTACTCCTAAAATGTGTACTTTAGATCCGGCATCGGCTCTAACATCAACTTGTATTTGGTCCGCTGGAGCAGCCTCATACGTACTAAATTGAATGTCAACCTAAAATTAAATAAGTTTGATTGGTCATGTATGTTGATCTGAAAATATTTACCGGTAATCCGGTATGCAACTTATAAGTCGTTCTTTGCCTAAAATATAGTCACACAGTAATAATAGATATACATGTGAGAAAGAGCCGATATCATAGATTGAAACAAAAAGGGACCACGAATTAAACATCTCCTATTTGCTAAAAAAAGTCTTTTTTCAAGCTACATGATAAGGTTGTTTTCTTCTTTACCACACCAAAAATACGTCAAAATCAACACGCCATGGGTCGTTAACTTTGGTTTGTAGGCAAACATCAAATGTTCGCTGATTAATTAACCCACGTGTATATTATTTTTGTTTGAATAAGTTATATACGCAATTTATATGCTCTGATAATGAAATGTTTGATGATGTGTCCATAAATTGTTTACATGTTTACCTTATTATCGTAGACTGAACCATCAATATTTATAACAAGAGCATCAGCAACTATTTCACCGTCATTTCTCACATAAAATGATACAATTTTAGCTCTTGGTGCCATTGCAGCGGTTAATGGAAGGTCCCATACCATCTTCTTACCTCCCATATTTATTTTTCCAGATTCAACAATTGTACCTCTTGAAAACACCTAAACAAAATAAACCATTATTATATTATGTAGCTTTTGAAAAGTATAATAAGTTTCATATGGGTGATCCTTGCGTGAATAATTTTTATCTGTGCTAATTCATCACACATGCAAGTTAGATAATATTCATTTTTATTACCGTTTCTTAACATCACAAAAGAATAAATATAATAGATGCATACATTATAAGATTGTGTAACAATTTTTTTAAAAACCCTTTTTATTAGACTTTCAGCGATTTCGCAGAAAGGCTCTAGTTATACCACAAGTCGAAAACTATCGACGGTTCAAATGCCTGACCTGTTTAACCCATGGAGTGATGCTATAATATGATTTGTATATTGATGGTGTATGTAGATGTCAAATGTAATGATACTGCTGTCATTTTTGCATTACATGAAGTTTAAGTTGTTTTACAGTATTGTATCATTTAATAATACCTACAGAATTTGTATGCTAAGCGACAAACTGTAAAGCGAAAACTGTACTTCAAGATTTTGTATAGGAAGAAGAGGAAAATAATTCTTTGTATTTTGAACTGATAGTATTTTCCAGTTATACAGGGTAGAATTAACATTTCGCCCGCATTTTTGCACTGCTCGATCCGTACTTGAATCTACTGTTTAAGGAGAAATATTTAGTATGGATGTTAGAATTCAATGGGCACGAAAGTCTTCCTGTATTTCAATACTTTGATTTATTATGTTCTCGTGATTATTACCCATGATTGGTTTGTTGCAGATAGTTCGCAAAGATAGCAATAGCTTTATCTAAGGGCGTTTAAGACACATGTATGACTTTATCATACTTTTAGCAGTGCTTATTGTTTAACGATTTGTAGGTTGTAGTTACTAACTGACACAAGATATTACATTTGTGCTGCATTAATTTCAGTCCATTTAACATAAATAACTTATGGAATTATTATTTACCTGATAATTTACTGATCCTGGTGCACTGGTACTTTTTACTTCAATTCTTGCTGACTGACCCACCTATAATGTAAAGAATACACTAAATGCAAATTTACTTCTACGAATAGTAACTACGCGAATATACAGTAATGTTTTATGGAAAAAATGCAGCTTTTTCGTCGGAACAAAATATCCTTGCGATGAACAGAGCAATCACATTTCGTGTTTTATTTTTTTCGTTTTTGATTATGAGCACCGCCGTAATTTGACCCCGCTTATATAAAAACATTTTAAAAACGCCAATGTTTAACCCGCTAACTTTAAGACGTATAGAGTATTTATAATTATGCTGTATTATGATAGCAACGGATTAGATTTAAAAAAGAAATGCATAGCTAATGTGATTCTCTTTGATGATTCCTATTCGCAGTACAAGGTATATAGTAGGGGTGTAACGGTTAACCGATATACCGGTTAATATTACAATACGACTTCTGACGGTTTTTAACCGGTTCGTTTTTTTCAGAACCGGTTTTCTAGTTATGTTCTATATTGACTGTTTTTATCAGAGTCTGACATTTAAATGTTTGAATAAATGTTAAAATGTGTTCGGAAACTAGAAACGTTTTTCGTTAAGTGAGAAAATAATTATCTTGAAAGTTCATTCAAAAAAGCCCTTTTCTAACTTATTCAAACATTTGCAAAATACGTTGAAAAAACAAATATCTATGTACAATGCTGATCAAATTAAGACGATGCACGTGCATCAATTCATGCTATGCATGTATGCGCAGAGAACAATATGTATTGCAATATATTGCAATATATTGCAATACCGGTTTCGTGTATTGCAATATATTGCAATACGGTTTTTACCGTATTGTTACACCCCTAGTATATAGTGTAATCCACATAGTATCAACTTACCGATGGATTTTTAGACAACAGTCTCGTCTGGAGGTAGGAGTTACTTGGAGAATGTCGTTTCTTCAATGTCTTCGTCGTAGATATACCATTATATTCAGCCTGAAATAGGTGGGACAATTCATAAATATAACTATGACAGGTTTTAGTACCAACAAGCAAATATATCCAAGGCAGTGAGTGTCTTTTCAAAATCTGCCAATGTTTTTTTTTTTGTTTATTGTTCTGTTAAACACGTACATGGAACGTTTGCTAATGCATAGTTTGATATGTATAATGATTATCTCCATCTTTAAAATGAACAAATTGTTTAAGTCAAATATCAGATGAAGAATGTTAAATTTACTTACTTTTATAACCAGTTTGGTGATTGGCTTATCAACTTCAACTGGAAACGTAACGAAACCGTCAGCTGGAATATTGAGATAAATTGGTGGTAAAACCTTGGTGATATCTCTTGTAGGAGGCCTCCACGGTGGCATGATTGATCTACGAGGTGGTCGAACTGCTTGAAATAGTCTTTCATTCCTTGGCCTTCTGCGATTCCATCTATCATCTCTTTCTGGGAAAATCTCTGGTGGTTCTATTATAGGCCTTGGCTTAGGACCTGCTCGTCTGTATTCAGTTATAGTTACTTTAAGCTGTCCGTTTATGTTATCAGGAGGTGTGTCATCTTGTTGAGATACTATGACCTAAAAATAATGAAACGAGTGTGTCATATGTGGGGCATACTTAGTGCATAGCTATACAATGCTGTTAGTTCTTTTGGTTAACACCAATGGTCTTATACTGCTTAAAATCAATTTGTTACGATTCAATCTAAATAAAGACATAACATTTGTCTATGTTTTGTGTCGGGTTAAAATAAAGGAGTTTGAATGCATATTAATTGAATCATAAGTTTGAGATATTTTTTTTTAAAAATCAGCCGATTTGATGACTTTATTACATTTCTTTGACGAAAGATAGTTTGAGTTAGTTCAATTCTGGCATCGCAAAATATGAAATGCACGATATACAATATATTTGAAGACTACATTTGACAGTTCGAATCATATTTTGAATTTTTTTTAAATTAAATAAGTATTGATTTGAAAACTATATGTAACAAAACAATGTGGTGTAATTGGATGAGTCGTTTTTTTATAATTTACGCATCCATTCTACGACTTATATGCGTCATGTTCTAACGTATAATAGCTCCGTTCTCAAAAGCAAAGTAAACAAGTATCAAGTCAACAATGGAATTATATATTCATGATCTAATTTAAATTTTAACTTAAATAAATATCTTACCACAGAATCGTAAACCATTCCAGGTTTAAACGTGTCTGGTAATGATTTGGGAAATTTCAGTTTAATGTGATTATCATAAAATGTCAATTCTTGTTCATCACTTTGTTTGAACTTGGTGAGATCTTCTGTCACATTAACTTCAAATTTCAAATTAGTTCCACTCAAAAACTGTTCCACTTCCTTGAGTCTTGTCATTGGAACTGTGAACTCTGCCTCGCCATTAATCTGTATATGAAATTAACGCATTGATTAAACTATACGAGTAGATAAGCATAATGGTATAAAAATTTAAAAGTTTTCGTTGTAATTTTAAATGCCACACGTTGCCAGATAGTGTAGTTTAACAGAATCATGACTTGATAAATAAACATAGTATAACATGGAGTATTCAGATGGACTTATGACATCAATGGAATTGGAAATTCAAGAAAGCAAATGTTGTACATTATCATGTTTGATAATTTGTAAAAAAAACTACACATTTTGAATACTAGACCACAGATGAAGGCATGAGAGTGTATGTATAATACAATAATACTACTAACTTCATCAATCGAAACGGTTAGTTGACGTTTCTTTTATTAGTAATTTATTATAGTAGGGATAAACCAAATGTAATGTAATCGTTACGTCCCATGGACAGTTGCTGAAAAGACAAAATTAGCATGAAACTTGTCAAAACAAAATGAAAATATATACTTGTACATTACATACCGGAAATTTCAATTCAATTTTGTTACTAACGCTAACACGTCTATCTTTACGCCATTCAAATCGTTCGTTCGTTGGTTTTATTAGGAGATCTGCCATTCCTTTAACTGGTTGACCAAATGTATATCTGAAAATAAATAACTATAATTGAATTCGATTCAATTATGGTAATGTCTGCTTTAACTCAGGCTCTAACAAACTATTAAATTCTAATGAAAAAGTATTACATAATTTCATCTTATCCTGTCATTTTTAAGACTGACTTTCATTTAATTTTCAATTTACTTCGGTCTCAAAAAGTTTCGTATTTCCATATTAAAACAATAAAATTGATGACCATATGTTTTAGCTTGTTGCAACATGTTACTTTATTCTGAGCTACTTAATGTTCAGAGAGGTGTTTCAAATTGTCATCATATTCAATTTTATTTAAAATAAGATTGTTAAAAAGCATCAAATCGAAATCGAAATATTTTGCGATGATAAAGTAATGTTCATATTTCTTACTTTGCTTTGACCTTTCCAACAAAATTAGTTTGGTCTGTTCTTCCAAATGATGGCAAATCAAGCTCAACTTCAAACTTTGGTAAAACTGAAAAATATTTTTTTATAATCAGTATACAGTACATATTACTTTATGAATGCATTCACATCATTACTAATGAAAAAGCGAATATTGTTAAGACTTTTATGGACTACAAATGTCAATTAACAGTTATTTAAATATATATGGTAAGGATGATGGTATAAACCCAGACAAAAGTACTTCGATATACGGGAAGCGTGGTATCTATACTTTAACCATCGAATAAATGATAATTCTTAGATGGCTTGTGTTAACTATGCTAATGGAACATTCCCCCACCGTTTATGTTTTATATGGATATTCCCTATCATTTATCAAATAGTATAACTTATTAAAATGGTTATGGTATTTGTTAAATGAAAGTAAATTAAGGTCATTTATGATAAAACATTAAGTTAAGCGTACACTGAGCATTAAAATGACAATATATTGTAATATTGTCTTACCATATTCAGCTACTTTGAATGTCTTTTCTTCAAAATCGTCCTGCAAATAAAGTAAGTTTATTATCTTTTTTTCATTTAAGTGCACTTTGTCTTCACGTAAGTATAAAAGCAAAGTCTAATGTTGAAATACATAATTCACATAATCGCAATCTAAAATATTGATTTCAAGACACAAAATGTAACAACACTATTATTGTAATTTGTTTTTGTACTTTCACTATTTTTACAGTGTTTGTGTTTGTTTCGTTAATTAATATTGAGTATAATTTAATTGAATATTAATTGCGGTATGCATGATGGATCCCGTTATGTACTTACCACAAAACCGCAGACATAAACTGGTCCATAAAATTACTTAAAACGTGATTGCCGTTGTTAAATACATGAAGCTGTTTTTTGCGAGGCTTAACAGTGGGTAATTTATCTGTTTGCTGATTTTCAATGTTTGGTTTACTTATTGCTTTTACATTTTAATTTTGTGTTATCGCCGTTGGATATTTACTTCAACTTTCTTGCTGCAGTCATGATAAGAAATATAGATATCATACCTCTGAAGATCCAATGCACGAAAGTAAAATAGAAAAAAGTAAAATGATCTCTACTTTTTGCAGTTCAATAAAAGTTAGATTTTACTTACGCCATAAGACAACAATTTTGCTCTAAGTTTCCATGTACCAAGCACAGGTTCACTTGACATAACTTGTTCTTGTATGTAGACACCATTGAGGCTTGTCAGTTCTGCGTTACTTACATCCCATTGGTTAATTTTGTTGTCTTTAGGGTCCTGAATAATATAACAATATCAAAAGGAAAATGTCTGATGATTACCATTATTAAGAGTTTTTCATAAATAAGTGGGTCCTGATGACCCTCGAATTTTTAACATAGAACTGGATTCTAAGGGCTTATCTTAACTTTCATATGCAACTCACTACAGGCCCACTCAACTGGCTTTATGTGACTATTTTCTCACCAACACTTGCTTGCCTTTTCACAAGACCTAAAATATAATCATTTTGCTGCAAATGAGGCACCTGGTGGACTCGCTTAAGATATAAGGGACTAGATATGCAATATGTTTATTCAAGAACTTTGATCTACTTACAAATAGCTCAACCTTCAGTTTGTCATTGACGACCTTCATATCTGGAGTGGCACCAAACACTCGGAATTTAACTGAAATGAAATACAATGTAAAATATAAAGTTAAGGCAAAAGGGTTTGAGTTTCAATTGCAAGCTCTGATAGTTAACTGCATTGATTGTTGTTCATTCTCAATTATAAAACCTCAATCTGACTGCATCAGAAACTAAAAACTCATTTTATTTAAAATCATGATAAAGAAATTGACTTATAACTGGCAAAGAGAAATATGTTGAATGGGTTAATTATTATGTGTCTTACCATTACTGCATTTACATTTAATGTAACAGTGGTAATTATTTTGAATGTATCACATCTGGAAATACGTTCACTTTGTATAGAGAAATGCAGTTTTAGTGCTGGATTTAACTTACACATGTTATTAAATTAAGAAGAAAGGGACATAGTTTACCTGTTTGACCTGGCTTGTATATCCCCTTGTCAGTCTGTATATACATTGATATACTTTTATCTTCAAAATCCACTTGTTTCGACTCAGAAAACTTAAGACCTCCAGTACCACGAATTTCAAGTCTCATCGTTTTCTTATTTCCTATATTGACAGTGACTGGAACCTACACATGTGTATAAAGATAGTTTGAACATATACGTGTAATGAATATTTCAGTACAAAATTACTCTTAAAGATAATTTCTGTAGACATGAGTTAGGCTTAATTCAGTGAACAGCCGATGTGCTATCAAGATCGTTAAAAAGGAGTCAGGAAACATTTTATGAATATCAACTGTAAAAACACAAACTTTTACATAGCCAAAAAGCAAAGTGGAAAATGTTTTAAAATTTTTAAAGATCTGCTATAAAAGGGTGCCATAAGCAAATAATATGATAATTCTGATAACAAAGATAATGTCAAGATCATTTTATAAATTTGTCTTGATTCACAGAGTATATCGAAATCTACGTTCAATATTTTCGTAATGATGCATGCATATGTAATTTATAGGCCCAATATGGACTTATAGTAATACATGTACTAAAAATGTTCGGGAAACTTTGTGCTTTATCAAGCTCAGATTAAGTTATTATGTTTATTCACATTATTCAGTAGTCGTGTGTCGTTTGATGAAAGTTTTCAGCCACGAAGTATTGGCAATGTTCTTTACACAATGCATACGAATAGAATGTGAAAGCATTGATCCTATTGACAATTTTGCTGGCACGTGATTTGTAGAATTGTATAATTGTAACAAAAGTGCATACGAATAATGTATATGGGCTAATGTATTATTATTCGTATAAAAAGGTCACACATGGGAGTGTCTATTACATGGAATGCCAGAGAAATGACCAATTAAACATTGTATAACAATGTTATATGATGAAATTAATTTATACATACCGGCAAATCCAGCTTTACAACTGTAACAAAGTAAACAAAAGTTGTTTTAATGAAATACATGTTGAAAAAAAACATGGCAAAATCAATGTATGCTATCGTTTGTTAAGGTTTCTTGCGTTTTAACAGCAACAGCAGTAGTTATAATATATCAGTGAATACCGTAACTCAAGAGAGACCAAAATATTGAATGGGTGCGTACAACAAGTTGGGAAGTGGATTTTTTTCCACACTAGGCAGTATGCACTCAAATAATGGTTTGATCCCAGTTTGCATTATACGGAGCCCCTAAAGTAACATGTTTGAATTTTTTATTTTCACAATTATTTCGCTTAAACGAAATAATATTACTTTTAAACGAAAAAAAATATTATTACGTTTAAACGAAATAATGAAAAAGAACTATTTCAATATGTCACTTAATAGGGGCTCCGTAGGATTAAACTAACACAGATGGTAATTCAAGAATATATACGTGACTGTCAAGCAAGTGCGGACTCATTGGCTTATTGTGACTTCTTGAGCTTGAAGGTCAATTTGGTGACTTTTTTATCTGTTTGTTTTAGGAAATCATTAATAAGATGAAAAAATACATTGCTGACAACCATCGATATCGTTAATCACACACTACATCTTGAGTCTTGTTGACTAGCAGTTAGAGTATTACTTCTATTTAAAGCATCAGTGTTCTTGAAATATCAGCGATAATCCGGATTTAGATCATTGTCGATGTGACTAATACAAAGTGGCGACTCTTATGAAAGTATTAAATATTTTATCCCATTTGATACACTTAAATAATATGAACGGAAGTATCGATTGTAGAGGAAAATTTTGAGAGGTCTCATTTTGAAGTACACTATTCAAGTACCGATCTTAAAAAACGAATGATACAAAAATACTCTACATTAGTCAATGGGTAAACAATATAAACGCTACTTGAATAAGGTGAAAGTCAAATTATTTCTAGTTAATTTCCCATAATACTCGATGATAGATATATATAATCCATGATGATTGATTCAATAAGAGTTTGGAAACTAACCGAACAAGTTCTGGATCACATAAAGTTTTATCAATGACAGCCCACATTCATGAGCATTCTTTGCCATTCTCATGAATATGTTCTCGTCTTTAGCTTGATTCGTAGAACTCCGATGTGCCCGATTGATCTTGAGAGTAAGACGCTACATTTTTATATAATGATATAGCGAGTGTTTGTGGACCTCGATTAGCTAGCAACTACAATGAATATAATCTGCTGCGTGTTCAGTAACGACTGTTAGCAAACGGTACGGGTTCGGGACAACTCAACCCGAAGACGACTCAATCCGTGAATAACTCAACTCAAAGTTGGACAAATCAATACATTAGTAGGGGATTGAGTTGTCACAGGCTGAGTTGTCTATGGGTCGAGTTGTTCCGACCCTAACGCTACGAAACGTTTTGGAACGTTCGGGGTAATTGAACAGGCACCTGCTCTTCATATTAGGTCTAGATAAATCAAAACCAATAGTTTGCTTACCATTTTCTCCTACAACAGTGACTACAGCACTAGCAACAATCTGATCAGCAAACAATTCAGCAGTTATAGTGACTGGTACATATGGAACGTCTACCAATGTTCCATGAATTGTGAAATCTCGTCCTGGACGAACGACATTTGGTGATACAAACACATAAGAGCTGCAAATACAAAGTATACACTCACGTGAAAGATTTCATTTGATATTCACTTTCAATACTGTTTAATATTGTTTATATAACTGTGTGGTACAACATGTATGTCAATATTCAGATTTGAACAAGAAATATCAAACAAAACTTATGTTTGTTTCCTTCCTTTATCTATAAATATGTAAGTAATAATAAGTGAAATAAGCAAATGGTTACCAATGATAAAAACTGTTGATATATGTTTGCAATGAAATGCGTCATGTGGTCACGATGGGTGTTGCACTGGAAATTTTCTAAACAGGTAGCGGGAAGTTGGTTCAAATATATTTAGAATTGTTTTCGTGAAATACAGTTTCACAGAAGATTATCTAAAAATAATAAAAGTGTACTTACTTTGCTCCTGCGACTTTGTTAACACAAGCTAGCAGGACAAAACCTACTATTGAAATCATAACTGAAACACATAATTAAATGTTATATAAATTATTCACTTTAAAAAGAAAATAACGACACTTAAATATTCTATAAAAGAATTTAACATCATTTGATATTTTTTCTGATTCCAAAAAAAGAAAAAGTTTCAAAACAATACTTGCACTCGAAATTGAAACGGATTGTACGTTGAAGGAAGGTTAAGGCTGTCATATTAAAATATGATGACCATAAGCATGACTTATACATTTTATTTTGTTGTTTTGTTGGGTTAAACACACAGCAACACGCATACAAATGTTGGTAAGTCGGCGGTAAGTCAACCTACTCACCGTTCTGGAAAGGCTAAAGCTACAGTCCCTTAAACATAAAAATAGCCGTGAGGGCACCGTACGGGCGTTGTGCGATCAAACTCCGCAAGGACCCGTACGAACTCTTGCGTACCCGTACGGACAGTTACATTGTTGGCAGAGTCCGTGAGATGAACCCAGGATCCACGTATTTGTTTCAAAGTCAATTCGTGAACAAAATCGTGACCGAGTATGAATTAAACTTGCATATCTTCCAGCTACAGCTCTGTACGGGTGTGTTGTTTTGTGCCATGTACGTACCGTCACCTTAATACGCAAGGCTTCCCACGGCCTAAGACTGTCTGCACGTACGGGTCCGCAACAAGCCACGATTTTATGGGACTGAGGCATAAATCTCTGGATTTAGCTGTGAACCAGTTGCACTTAATTTCCATCCGTGAATGGCAACTTCCTTATATGATTTATAATTAGTGGTAGGAGGTAGAATAAGGCCGTAGAAAGTCTTTTATTACTGAACTCCATGAAATTATGCCCTGCACGAGAATCGAACCTACGACCACTGAATCTTGTGCTCGACCGACTGAGCTAGCCGGGCGACCTATATATACAGTCAGTAAGTCAACGTGTATGAATCAGGACGTCGTAATACTGTTCCAGTTTTATGCCAATGTCAATTTGTACAAACAAATTTCACGAGTCAGTATGATAGATTATATAAAAATATATGTCCTTCATGAAGTTTATTTGCAATATGTAACAAGAACGTCACAAAGAAAGTGCACTGTCAAATTTTTACGTATACAATCAATTATCATATTATGTAATTATGCAATGTGAATTGTTGCGTTAAGGATGATAGCGTGTTTTACTAGAGTCAAACGTACTTCAAACAGTTTGAAACCTTTCAGAGGATGGACTTTATTCAGTCCAAATTGACAAACTATTCCTTACAAGATATTTTGTATTTAGTCTTTATATGAAAGTTGATTAAGGATTTTTTATTTTTGTTTAAATTGAATTGTTCAGGTACAGACGTTGAAAATGCTTTATTCCAAATTTAGCATTTCCTTATATGTATGTGTATATCAAAAGTAGTAGTACCGGTATTAAAAGTATAATTATCATGAATCCCTTGGAAGCATATTTCTATTTAAAAGTGACACAAACATTTACAAAGAGCATTAATGAACGCCAATATCAGAATAATCCAAACGATTAAAAATAAACATTCAGCTTTTATTTAGCAAAAGTGATGATTTGATCAGTTCATGTGTTCGAAAATTTGGAAATGAATTAACCATACTATCAATCTGAAAGGTCATTTGCGATAGGGACAGTAATGCCATTCCATAATATATAGTCTAACAGACAATAATGTCGATTTTCCTCCGCGTAGGTGGAAATTGTCTAATCCTTGTGGAGGGGTTAGCGATAAAAAGATAAGTCCCGGAAAGCTGGTTGGATGAGCCGTCGAATCAAATATAAATAAAAATTAACAATGGAATAAAAGGAACGAATAGTAATTTAACCCAAACCATAACTTTTAAAGATTAGCAAAGACGCGCTAAATTTAGTTATCATTAATTTCGCATCAGTTCAATAATTTGAACTCAACTGGTTTAAAAAGCCGTCTATGCCTAAATATTTATTTAACAAAAATAATAGTTTGCCATTAAATTTTTTACTCACATTTCTTAATATAAGTAGACCTATCCATCTTTAAGAAAGTACACATAATAAAACAATGAAATGATACTTCAGTTTTCTCCTTATATAGAGTACTATATACCGGATTTACATGCTTCGGTTAAGAAACAAATAATCTGTCACAAAGTTGTAAACATTACATACTGACTAAAGAAAAACTCATTAATTACATAGCGTTAATGAGACCGCACGTAATTATGACGTCGTATTTATGTGTACGGTGTGTATTTTCGCTTAGTACGGCGTTGAACGCGTTAACATTATGTTTTGAAATTTTATTACATGTTGGGGTTTTTTGTTGGTGTTTCGTGGAAAACTTTCTAAAATGCTTAGAAGTAAATAATTATTGTTATTTCCTTTTATATTGATATTTTGAAATTTGAAATAATCTCTTAGTGCTTCGTAGACAATTTTGTTAAGCTTGGTAGGCCTATCATATTGTTGGGGTTTTTTACCTTATGTCACATTTTTGTGCTAAGAGTAAATTAATAAACTGAAAACTGGTTAATAAAGGGGCGTCCAGAAAACTTTCAGATGTATAATTCAACAACGACCTATTTTGAAGGTCGCTCATGAATACCATGCATTTTCGAGGATGGTCACAGAACATATTGTTCTGTAGACAGTGTATACATTTCTACTTCAGTGACTACGTAACAGTTTAAAAGACTCATGCAATAGCGCAGTGGTTAAGTGGTACATATATATATGTGCTGGTTGCCGGTTCGATTCATACCACATTACATTTTTAATTAGTTTTTATTTCATGTGTATGTGATTTTATTTTCATTTTTGGGTGAAAGAATTTCAATACAGTTCTATAGTCATTTTGATATCAGGTCGAAAATGCCTTCATGTTAGCACGTCATTTCATATTGGTTAATCAAAATGTATAATGAGAAATAAATGCAAAAAGCTCGTTTCGAAGTACATGAAGACATCTTAATTTTAATGGCCGATCCTCGATTTTATCTTTTCAATCATTCTTGGTGTTTGAATAGCTTGTTAACTCTACAGACGGAAGCTTTAGTTAACACGACTTTGTTCTGTGAGTCAAATAAGTTCTTGACGAACGCTCACGCGTATTTAGTTGATTTTGACCGTCCAAATGAAAAAAGTATAATATATTTTGGGTAGACATGAACCTGTATCCGTTTGTATCACAACTTTAGAATATACATATTTCATACCACTGACCCATCCAATGATAAATCTACGCTGAAAGTTTGCATTTCAAATTTAATGTATTTTAGTGCCAATGCATTCTCGTTCCCAGAGTCTAGTAGGATTCTCAATACTAGCTAGTATTGAGAATCCTACTAGACTTTGGGAACGAGAATGGTGCCAATGTGATAGGCCTACTTTTTTATAATTCTCCCACGCCACACATATCCTCATTCTCAATTTGCAAATTACATTTACTATGTACAGTAGGCCTACTAAATATAACATATTGCACATATGAAATTAAATTAGTTATATGAATTGAGCCAGCGACCTGTGCCCTCAAATATCACTTGGCAAAATTTGTTTCGCCCTCATTTATGAAATTTAGCAGACGATTCCAAAATCGGTCTACCTGCAGATGATTGTAAACAATGGTATCTGACGCATTTTTACCTTCTTATTTATTTCAAAGCTTCATTTAACGAATACAAAAAAGCTTTTGCTTGTCATATATGTAAGTAGATCAGACGTGGTTTAGAAAGACCAAGAATATAGGGTCCTTGGGAAGACCGACTTTTCTGTTTGTAACCGTAATATACACATTTCAATTTCCGTTTGTACGAGTTAACTCCCTTTAATCGAAATTTGGAAAAGATGGCTGCCACCTTGTTAAAATCAGTTCGGGCGACAAATTGCCTCCAAACAGTTGCTAGACGCATTGTTCCACGCGTGTCATGTGTGTCTTTAATCCACTGCAGACAAGAAAATAGAAATTTACACATTTGTTCAAAATCAAATTTGCTTTTAACTCCACAGGTATGCTTTCATAATCGGCATTTTCAATGTCATTCTCTACGTGAAGTTAATTCCGTTCGGATAGGCACATGTTCGGATAAATTAAGCTGCATTTAGTTACTAACCATATGTCTGGCTCTGTTTTATCAATTTTTAGAATGTTTAAACATGTTTTCACATTTTATGTTCATTTATTTTTAAATATTTTCATTGAATTTAATGTCTAGATCTTTAATGACAAAGACTTGAAAGAGTCATGTGGCTTGCCTATTGCTGTATCGGGGTTCATGGCAACTCAACCCAAAGACAAGTCAACCGGAGACAACTCAACCTGTGGACAACTTAATCTGAATCATGTATTATCAGTTAAAGTCAGGGCTAGCCCTGGCATTTTTTTTGGCCAAGTTCCCAACTAAAAATGAAGGGATTACGGAGACTTCGGTAAATGACTATATCGGTAAATTGATTTTATATAGTAACTCGTTTGGAGAGATCGGTAAATTGATATTGTATAGAGTAAATTAAGTAGGTGTGAATAACAATATAAGTGCTTGTGGCTAATGATTAAATAACAAAGTTGTTTCGTTTATTTCAGGTCTGGTAAGATTCCCGTCGAAAATATTGGAATAAATTTTTTATCTTTATAATGTAATCTTTTAATAATTAATTGTTTCATGGAGTGCTATCAGCTGTTATCTTTTTTTGTAAATATGACATATTAGTGCATGGTAAAACAATAAAACAGATGAATGCATGTTTGTTGTTTATTATTCTTATATATTTTATTAAAATATGCAATTTGATCTGAACTCAATGACTTGTATGAATCACTCGTATTATCGTATATATCAAGAAAAAAAAGAAAAGATTATTCAATGTTGAGAAATTATATGATTCTATTAAAATATAACAATATTTAACAAACAATTTCAAACATTAATATACAAACAAATCATAATGAACTTTGATTATCACACATTCAGAATAATTACACTATACAATATCAATTTACCGATCTCTCCAAACGAGTTACTATATAAAATCAATTTACCGATATAGTCATTTACCGAAGTCTCCAGATACCAAATGAAGTCGCTATGAAAGGGTTAAATAGGTTATATTCAGTCTGTTGAATTTGGCCAGTTACTGGCAAAAGTAGGTGTAGTCTAGTCTCAATGGATTACATTTCAAGGACGAATAATCTTGGAGACAATCGTCTGGTACCAGATTAAATGTATCATATATGAAAGATATTAGGGAGTGAAATTAATGATTATTTTGATGTTTTTTTTTCAAATTGAGAAATCATGAATAAAGACGAGGATTGCTAGAAAAAATTATAAATATTGCAAATAAAGGATGTATTATTTTCATTTAATTTTAATTTTTTGATAACTCATTTTAACCTGTTCATTCTAATTAAAATTAATATATTTCATAATATATATTGACAAACGAAACCCACAATATTATATACAAAAACAATGCACTTTGTTAATCAAGAATCATTGTTAATTGTAACATTTTTGCTTTTAATGCAATTTAAATTCTTTTTAAGTGTGTTTTAAGTTGATTGAATTAGGTACACTTCAATCATTATTATATCTTCAAGAAGTTAACGGCTTGTGAAACTTGTTATAAATGCATACCAAATTGCATTTACACTTATCAATTTAGACATAACAGTTTTGTCAAACAAATTTGTGCTTTAAAGTCAGAACAATCAAGAAATGCACAATCAAGAAATGCAATTCTATCTTGTTTGTCACATATTTTTAATGATAATATGAAAATTGTTAACCGAAATAATGCTCAGTCATTGGTAAAACAGTAATTTTATGAAAATTAATAACAGAAATAATGTTCAGTTATTGGTAAAACAGTAATTTAATATTAAAATTATACTTATATTACATATTTAATATGCAATACATACAACCCAATTGACACTGTATTAATGCAATCTTCATTTTTATTGCTTGCTTATAAATCTGATTTTAAAAAATTCTAAATACCGAACATTACTTTTTATTATAAAAACTTCCATTTTGGATAAAAAGAAGATTGAATATGTTTTGTTTGCTATAACATATTTTAATGATAAATAAAAATAACTGATAATAAAAAATTATCAATAATACAGGTAGAGTTGTCCATGGGTTGAGTTGTCCATGGGTTGAGTTGTCCCTTCTTACAAGTTGAGTTGTCCCAACTTCAGGTTGAGTTGTCCACGGGTTGAGTTGTCTTCCTCTTTTGGAAGTAGCTATGCTCAAAATATTCTTTTCTAATTCCTGTTTGAAGCTGTGCCAATTATGGGAATTAATCATTTAACTTTAAGTACTAGCATTTTGTCAATGTTAAAATCTCGGTTATTGCCTTAAATTTTCTCTATAATGTTAAACAAATATAAAATTATTTATATTTTAGTTTTACTTTGTGTCTTCTACAGGATTGGAAAATGAAAAAATCTGCAAAACTTTAGCCATTAGACTAAAAATCACAAACCATTTCTACCATGTAAATGGTGGGATTTCTAATATTCACCATGAGTGTCAATTGTTAGATTCTGGTAAAAAAGATTTAAATAATCATTGTTACTTCAAATCCTTTAAAGAGTTCCTTTGTCTTTGGTTTAGATTGAGTCGAACAAGTTACTGAGTCGTCTCTATAGTGACGAGAAGTCATTAGAAGAAATTGGTGAAAGAGTATTAAATGTATGCAAAGCCTATGATAAAATACTTGCTGAAAAGGTATGCATTATTTTTACTTTTTCAGATATCTTCCCTGGAAACTATTAGATCATACGCTGGCAAGGCTGAGTTTACTATAAGTGATGTACAGCAGAGAGTCATGCTAGTTTTACAACTCTATGATAAAGTTAATCCTGAAAAGGTACTTAGTTATCACTAATTTAAACAGTACCTTAGCTTACATGTATCAACTTGCAGATTGTGAAGTATAAATTTAATCAGTCTTATAATTTAGCCAGTCACACAAAAATATGATAAATTTGAAATGCATCAACTTAGTCCCCCAAATTTTGCTGACAATCTGTTATGTTTTAGAATGTCCAAGATCCGAAAGCCTTATCAAATTTTCATGCATTTTGAGATTGTATCAAAGAAAATATAACAGAATAAGGCAATAAAATATTGCTGTTTAACAAACCATAATTTTAGTTATATACAAAATTAACTGTGACTGTCTGTTTAAGTTTTGGTCTTGTTTGCCATTTCACTTGACTCAATTTTTAGCTTCATTTCATAATGTGCTCTTATAACTTTTTAAAACAAATATTTCATTAAGCTTCTTAGATCCCTAGCTGAGATATTTGAACTTGATTCTCCAGAAGTTAGGTAGAAAACCAGTTAGAATTTGTCCTATTTTCTTGAATAGTCAATCTGGAAGTTTACATAATAATGATGTCTAAGACTTGACTCATATTCTGCTTACAATACAAACCAAATTATGCTTGGATTTAAACCCATTTTGAGGAGTATGTGTGTTTTATCTGTTTAACTGACCTTTTTCGTTTTTGTTTTTTTCAGGTATCAATGACATCACATTTTATTAATGACCTAGGACTTGATAGTTTGGACCATGTTGAAGTTATTATGGCCATGGAAGATGAATTCGGTTTGTATTCTTTAGTTATTGAAACAAAATTCAAGCAGTTAATTAGAAATATTGTATAGCTTGTTTAGGATAACATCAGACATTGTTTACATAGAATATATTTTTTTAATTTATCCCAAGTTATCCTAAACAAGCTACATGTTTCTGTGATATGTCTGGCATTCTTACTTGATGCTACTTTCTATGTGAACAGTTTTATTACTAACTTGCATTGTTGATATTATCAGTTTTCTATCAATATACTGTATCCCGGGTGGATAGCGCAGTTGGTAGCACGCCAGGATTTGGAATCTCAAGTCACGAAGGGGGTACAGGTTCGAATCCCATCTGGGGAGGTTATACCCTTCCATGAAAATTTGATATTTATACCCCCGCTTCGAAGAAGAGGGGGGTATACTGTTTTACCCTTGTCCGTGCGTCCGTCCATCCTTCCGTCCGTTCGTTACAAAATTTCCGTCGCAGTTTTCTCAGCAACTATATCATGCAGCAGCCTAATACTTTGCATATTGCTTCATCCCATAGTCCCATATGGTGTAAAGCGATTTCATGCTCCTTGCTCATCTACTTCCTGTTTGTCGCATATTTTTAGATTTTGGCGGGGGTATCACTAGTGAGCATTAGCTCACAGATTTACTTGTTAGAACAATTATCTTGCTAGTATGTTGTGAAAATAAGATAAGAGTGAATAAAAAATCTTATCAGCAAAATTCTGTCATCTTACAGACTATATTCTTCTTTATTTGTGTTTTTATGTAAACAAATATTTTATATTTAAACCATTTTAAGTATAACACTGACCTGTATGAAATTATTTTCATCATATTTATATTTAAAAGTTATTAAACAGGGCAAATATGCCTTAAGGCAGATATCAGCACACTTGCTTAGGTTTGGCCTTTGAGCTCCCAATGCCTGAAACATAGGAAATGTATGTCTTGTTGCTAAATTAATTATTTTTTTCTACTATGTAAAATCACATCATTACCTTGGATATCTACTTGTTGCTAATAACATAAAGAATTCCATGTGTGAAAAGTCTGCAGTTGTTGGACTGCTGAAGTTTGCTTGATATATAATTGGCACACTTTATATTTTGAATTAGGGACTTTAGTCAGTTATCTTTCCCTGATAAAATCTGAAGAAATCTAATTGGCAAGTAGGTCCTTACAGTTGGAATCCTCGGATTTTATCATTGAATTCCTATGTAAGGATAACAAAATATTTCATCTTATATCTTTCTTGTTAATGAAGATATTAACAGAAGTGATGAAATTTTGATAGTTCTTTTCCCTAAAAATACTTATCTTGAATTTCAAACAAATTAAATGATTTACAAAAACGTTATTTAAGATTAATTTTGGCAAATTGTCATTAGAAAGTAAGGGTAAAATCCGAGTAATCCAACTAATTGGACCTACCTACTTGATTGGATACAAGGGGAAATAACTGACTAAAGTCCCTTATTATATTGACAACATTGAGACTTTATCAGTACACTAACATGGCAATTTTGTTACTATTTATTGTAATTTAATGTATAAAAAATTTGTGATTACTTCAGGATTTGAGATTCCTGATGTTGATGCTGAAAGGTTAATGACACCAGGAGATATTGCACAGTATGTGTGTGACAAAGAAGATTTCTTTACTCCTTGAGCTGTGGATGATTGCATAGTCTGTTTATTATTGTTTTTCTGGTGAGTAACTATTTGGTTTTTGTTCAAAATTGATATACTGTTTTTACTCATTTCAATTTGAATACTTGAGGTGTAAGGCACTTTCTTAAATATTTAGGGGTGTAACAATATGGTAAAACATGTATTGCAAAACTATACTAAACCCTTATTGCAATATATTGCAATTCATGTTGAGGTTTGCATGGATAAGGAAAGCAGGAATTAATGCACATGCATTGTCTTAAATGGATTAAAATTATATGAACTTCATACTTGATCTTTTAAAACAAATTTTTAAATGTTCAGTTGTCAGTGGAAAATGGATTTTGATAATGTTAGAAAACTTCATGTTTTTGAATTACAACTTGGGAAATAATTATTTTCTGACTTGATGAAATGTTTTACCTATTAAATTACTATAAGATCATTTTAAGTTTTCAACATATTTTTATGAATATTCCAACCAAGTAATTTCAAATTCTGATAAAAACAATTGATATACCATCAGAATTCATATTGCAGTATTAACCTGTATATTGGTTAGCCATTGCCCGCCAATTAAACAGTATTAATATCAACTTTCAATAAATATTAGATCTCGATTTAAATACATGTACATAGCATTTTGGCTAACTCTTATTAATACAGTATATTGATCATTTGTTTTCATGCTTATGAAATGTATGTAAATCCAGGTCAGTAGCGCAGTTGGTAGCGTGCAGGGATTTGGAATCTTGTGTCCCGAGGAGGGTTCGGGTTTGAATCCCACCCGGGGAGGTTATATCCTTCCATGAAAATTTGACAATAATGTCAAATTTCCTCCATTAATAAGGTATATGGAGAAGTTTCCGGCCTTGTGGAAGAGTAAGTGAGTACTGGTTATAGACAATGGTCCAGGAAAGCTATTTTAGGTGTGCAGGACACCGTAAAATGACCTAAAATGTGTTGACACAGCATTAAACCCAGTAAAATGAATAAATAAATAAGAAATGTATGTATAAACTATAATATAGCTCTGGGCTTCCTTACCTTCAAGCTAGCTTTTATGACCATGTGGTAGTCAATTGAATATTATAGGGTCACAAATGGTGCCAGATGAAAATTAACCTCTAGAAGTTGTTAGATTGCACCCTTTGATTGTTCTACTGACAATCAAGGTATAAGAATTTGAGGAAGAATTTTGATAAAGAGGGATGTTTGTAACAGTGGTATATTACTGCACTTGTACTTCCTTGCCTTCAAGCTGGCTTTTATGGCAAGACAGTCTAGTGTCTGCTTACTGCTGGGAAGATCTTAGGTTCAATCACTGCTTAGACTATGGATTTTATCAGGTTACTGCTTGAAAGGTCTTAATTTAAATCCCAGACCAGATCATTGATAAAATCCTGATAAAATAAAGGCTACACTTATCATAATGATTTTTTCTACATTTCTTTTCAGATGTTTCACTGATCCAAATATTATATTAGTAATGAAGATTATTGATGAAATTATTGTTTGAAAACTTTTGAAAAAAATATACAACTGAACTACCCAGTAATTCTATTCCTCGAGGAAAAAAACAATGGAGTACTATATCATGTTCTTTAATAAAGTTTTGGTGAATGCTCAGTGTGTTTATATACTTACATTAACTTAAGATAAATGTGTGCTCTTTTGTAAATGATATGTTTAGAGATTTGAATAAATAATATAAAATTAATATTTGTAGTACGTTTTTTTTCCTGGTTTAAAGAATTATAGATTTTCCACAATTGTTTAATCTTAACTGTCGTAGTAACCTGGGTCAGTGGCGCAGGTGGCAGGGCGCCAGGATTTTAAATCTCGTATCCTGAAGGGGGTATGGGTTCAAATCCCAACTGGGTAGGTTATATCCTTTCATGAAAATTTGACAATAATGTCAATTTTCCTCCAATAAGGTAAATAGAGAAGTTTCCGGCCTTGGGAAAGGTAGATTAGTACTGGTTATAGATAAAGATAAGTTAGGTGCGTTGGACGCCATAAAATGATCTTAATTCATGTGTGCAAGTGTTCAGGCATATGCCTGAAGTTCAGGTTTTTCACAACAAATTAGACAATGTTTTGCTATTAAATTATGAAGAAAAATGGTTTCAAATTACAGTTTTCAGGTTTTTCAAAATTTTCATCTTGCACCATGTAATTGTGTTGACAACGCGTTAAACCCAATTAAAAATAAACAAAAAATTATCTGTCTTGGGGACACTAGTATCAAAACAATATGGTTGGTTCACTGTAGTCTAAATGTTCTTTGTTTTACTACAGAAAAATTCTTTTGATTAGACCATCAAAATCGATAGTTTTAATAGTGGAATGGTTTTAATTAAGGGACCTTTTTCTTCTCAAATTAAGCATTTGGATTATAGAAATTCAAAATTGCTTGATTTTGCAATAAAAAAGGTGGTCTTTATTGTGAAACATTACTGCAGTACAAACTAGTTCTTTACATATTAACTATTTCTTGTAAGAAGTCTAGCATAGTCTGTTTCAAATATGTACATCATGTAAACGTCTTCTGAGCCACCTGGCTAACTCTGTTGGTTGCATGCAACAAATCAAGTTTGTTTGTTTGAGTTTTACAGCGCATCAACACAGAAAGGTTATATCGTGCCGAATAAGGAGTTGTGGGTTTGATTCCCATGTGGGGCATACTAAATGATACTTTTGTTGAGTTTAGGCACAAAATAATTAATTATAAAGCCATTCTCCCTCCTACTACTGATTTTAAATCATCTGGGGCAGTTGTCAGTCACCGGCATAAGTATTAACCTAGTTACTGATTAACTGCTGATTCCAGAGATTTAGCCTTTCAAGAGAGGGTCAGTTAGTTGACTGACCCCTGTGATATGAAATATGCTATGTAACTACGGCATACAACCAAAAAAAAATCTTACAAAAGTCTACTTCATGTACATGCAATTTAAAAAAAATTATGCTAATCCTGTAAATTCTTCGTGAAACTGAAGATTAACAATACATATTATTTCATCAGCAAAATCAGCCTAGTTTGAGATTAATGAAAACTAAA
Source organism: Mactra quadrangularis (assembly GCA_025267735.1). Taxonomy (NCBI): domain Eukaryota; kingdom Metazoa; phylum Mollusca; class Bivalvia; order Venerida; family Mactridae; genus Mactra; species Mactra quadrangularis. The sequence continues at coordinate 56,313,470 of CM046303.1, read as the reverse complement.
AGTATTTATATATTGTTACACATTACAACTTTTTATTGAGTATTAAATTTATATAAATAATAATTCAGATTTTATCACAAGTAAGCAAGTTTGTAAAGAACTCAGAAAATATAAGCCAGCATCTTTCCTTCCTGCTGAAAGAAAAATATTTCACACTAAGTTAAATTTTCTGCTCTCAAATGTTATTTGGAAGTTAATGTACAGTGAACATCATAATCGATTGTTTTAATAGCTGAACGGTCTCATAAGGGACATTATCCTTTCAAATATTTTGGACTAAAACTCTGTCAAAAATCACATGAATTTTTGCACTGGCACCAGAGTCCTTAAACTTGTGAAATATGCACACTTTTACTTTAATAATGATATTTATCTACGAACTCAAAATCGGTCTACATTATGTATACAAGTTATAACTATACTTTCATTACATTAAATAAGATAGTGCACATGTATACATTGGGGACTACATATAGGGATGAAGGCATTATTTTATGACAATAAGTTACAGACTCTGGTGCCAGTGGATTTTAGCTATAATCCAGGTGGTCTCTATGGTAGAACTTTACTCCACTAACATATTTATTGAAAGATTGAATACAACTTATTGTTATCATAAATACACCACAATTGTTCACTCAATAGTATTTTTTTAGATCAAGTAATCAAACAAGATGTTAATTTTTTCCTACAAGAGCACATAAAATCTTCTTGAAGTTGAAGCTTGTATCCTCTTGGATGTAGCGGTATAATGTCTTCCTGGTCAACTCCAGAAATTCCTCTTTGATCTGTACCATGTCAATCTGCAAAAGGAAGAGAAAACTATTGAAAGATTATTTTGTCCAATGTAATTCCAAAGGGAATATAGAAATATTTATTATAAAAGATAGCAAACTCTGTTTTCAATATTTCGGCCGAAGCCTTTATCAAGAAATTATTTCATGAATCATATTACATGTTGAACATAGACGCCATGTTTTTTATTTAATAATGACATAACGTCATCATTGACGTCGCGACGTTGTTTGGCGTTGTAACGTCATTTGGCGCCAAAATATTTATTTAAACACTGTGGGTATGCTATCTTTTATAATAAATATTGAAAGATTTACCAAGTTAATTTCAGTGTACATGTGTATATAATTACTATTCAGTATATATCTGTTGGTCTAACCAGAGTAGCAATAGTATACCTATAAATAGGTTAAGTCCAGCCACAGGAACTTGACATTCTGTATCGTAGTTTGAAAATTCCCTCCTTATAATAAAAACTACAGGAATGCTAGTCATTCTCCATCCTACCAATGATTCTTAATTATGTAGGGCAGTTGTCAGTCACAGGCGAAAGTATGCGCTTTGTAGTTGGTTTACAGCTAAATCTGGTTATTTAGCTTTTCCAGGAAAAGTGAGTAGGTTGACTGACAACCGTTTTATGACTTATACAATGGGTTGCTACGGCGTTAAACCGAATAAAAATAAACAGACAAAAAACAGGAATGCAACGCTTCAACCACCCTATTGCAGTAGTAGTTGTCAAACTCGCTCCAAAATACCAACAAAAAAAGACTGATAACAAAACCATTCAGTCATTTGAATAACAAGACATTAATAATGATCATGTAACAATGGATAATTCTCAAATTGACTTTTCTAAGAATCAGAAAATCGTCAATTTGTGAAATTTTACGCGCAGTTTTTGTTGTCGTAACATGCAATCCATTCTGTCTAATCGCTATTTTTAGGTCGAGGTGAATATTTTATATTATTTTCCTTTTAAAATTTGGTAATGTTGATTATTCAATGTAAAATATTCAGGGGCAGATCCAGGATTTTTTTCTAAGGGGGGGGTCCGAACTTTTCTAGGGGGGGTCCGAACTTTTCTAAGGGGGGTCCGAACCTCGGACCACAACCACATTTTACACAATTTGCAGAAAAAATGCAACAAATTGATAATAAAAATCTTTGTTAAGCACCGAGAAAATTGCTACTTAAAGAAATACACTAATGGACAGGTACATTTTCCAAATTCTAGGTGGGGGTCCAGACCCCCCCCCCCCCGTTGGATCCGCCCATGATATTTTACTACAAAATATTTTGTAAGGTATATTCTGAAAAAGATACAGGTATTTGATCATGGCGATTCAATATGTTGCATTCCTGTAGTTTTTATCAATGAAGGAGGGAGTTTTCAAATTACTTTACAGAATGTCAAGCATCTGTGGTCCAGCACAGAATTTGAAATGTTCAAGTAAACAGAAAGCCAAATTTCAGCAAGTAAGTTTGTTAGCTGAACCGTGTTACATTTGTCTGAGCAATATCCAAGAATATAAGATAACTACAAACCTCAGAACGAGAAGCAATTATTCGAATCAAAGTATCTTCATCTGTACCCAATCCTTTCATTGCTTTTACTAATCTTTCAGCTAAATACTTTGGTCTGTTCATCACACTTGATGCAATAGCATAAAGCCCCTTTTTATAATTTCCGGACGTCTCTGAATCAATAGCATGGCGAATATCAGACTGTGAAAGCTGTGGAAGGTAAAGAAAACATTAAGATTAAGTACATAAACCATGATTTAATCCCAGTCTTAAGTAATTATGACATTGTTCCGAACTCCGACGCCGTTAAAATAAACCATGCAAATTCGACACAAAAAGGACTAGGGAGTATTGCAGGCAATACAAAAGTCCTCTACCAGTTAAATCTGAGATAAAATTTGAAATGAAAACACCGATATTGACCCTAACATTTGCGATAACGGTTAAGAAAAGTTTATATTACTCTAGAGTAAGTTCCTAATACCTTCACATATTCGCTGTAAATGGCTCTCAACTGATAAAATTCTCTGACAGCAAATATTCTATTGAATGTTTCTTCATCCGTTCCCCATCTGTCTTCACCCGCCTTATGTAGAAATTCGGCATCTCTTTTAGCCTTTCCTTCATGGATAAGCTTGGAATAGTTTAACTGCAAACAGGTTTGATAAATTCATTAGATAAAAGCACTCACTGAAAATCCAATGGCCATTTTCTGTGGCAACATGCTAACATAGGATCAACAAAAGTAAAGCATTGGATGTCTATCGCTTAACACTCAATAATCACTCAGTATGACAAACTAAGCAATTTAAAACTTGATTTCTTAATATCACTGCTTGATTTCATGCTCCAATATCGTGTAATGATTCATTGAAACAAGGTAAGTCGATTATACATATAAACGCTTTCATTTGGTGCTAACTGATCATATTTTATAGATTCAGACAAGCCATTTTAAAAAGCTACTGATTGGTACTAGTGTATAAAATTATCACAAACTTTACCTCAAACATTCCCGTACCATCACCGTTAGCATTAAGAATCTCTTCAACCGCTGCTTCTACTTTGGCACGAGTTAGTTCATTTCTGTTACCCTGTTTAATAAATAAATATAATATCATATTATGGATATAGTTACACCGTGGTGTGTGCATACAGTAAGGTTTAACAAAGATAATTGGACGGTAAAATCAGGGTAAAGTGTATAAAGAAACATGGAAAAAAACTCATGTTTTCGTCAAGTTCTTGCAGTAGCCATCAAAGGTTGTCACATAAGTTTGAAGAACGTCAGCGCAAGAGACAAAAATCGTTTGAAATACCCGCTGGTGTCATTTTCTATATCATCATCATTCAGGGTTTCGTAAGTTACTTCATCTAGTCTAGCCACTTAAGGTACATGATATGTTACAATGTCAATATAATCATTATATATGGTACAATATTAACTCTATATACGTATGCCTAAATGTAGCCTTAATAAACAATAAACATGTTTAGTACAGAGGTTTTACAATTCTATCACCGTTGCCTGCAATATCCCATATTCAACAGTCCAATTTACAATATGAAAAAGTGATATTCGCGTTATGGAGTGATCTGATTGATTAAACAATTAAATGTTGGATATGACTGTAGTTGCCGAGGCATTATTCATAGTAAACTTTGTTAAGGCACCAAGAATAACCGCATAGCGCCCAAGTAGATAATTTAATATACAAACTTATCAAGATGCGCAACTAAGTATGTGTTTAAAGTTAAATTTGAAAATTGAAGAGAAATGTAAAATCTCTGTCTGGATATTTAAAAAGATATCGGCGTTAAATTCACCTGGCAAGCGGATACAAGAAGTCTTTTAAAGTCACCACTGGTGTCTCCACGTATATCGTCATCCAACTGATCCTTTTTTGGTGGTTTGTCTGGCTTGGCAACTGTATTTGAAACATGAAATGTAAGACATCTCTTTTTATTTGGATTTAACATCAACAACCGTGTAAGTCATAAAAGACTGGCGATTGCCAGCACCGGATACATTTGTAGTTAAATCAAAGAGCTCAGTTAATGGTCAACTGCCGTAACCCAAATTTACTGGAAAGCAAGTAAATTGTCAATTTTCTATAAGAAATATTTGATATCATATCCTCAAGTTGACTGTTACAAGTTCTTTATTTTTTCAAAGCTTGATAGGTCAAATTACTAGTAAAATATTATATTGGAGATAAGTAATAATTGAGCAATTTGAATGAATATCCAAAGAATCTTGATGATGTTACAGATTCTATAAAAGATATAGGCGCAATTCAACAGGAATTATCTCATGAATAAAAAGTTAGCAAAACAGCAGAAGGATCGATCGTTTTACTACGTCTGCATACAGAGAGATAAAATTACAGCAGAACGAATACTCCTTCTGCTGTTTTTGCAAGCCGAAATATTTTTTTTGTATAAATGTGTGAATTAATCTTTTAATTGCTTACTTATTTTGTATAGTTATCTTTTAAAGTGCTTTACGTACATAAATTGTTTCACAAGATCATGAGATATTGATCACTGGTAATTAGATGATAAAACTGTAAGTGAAATTCAAACAGGGAACAATGATAATGCTCTATGTGATAATTTAATGGCGAAACGAGCCATTGATAACTCCATCAAGAGATATAAACTAAAACCTCTTACAACAAAAGTCACCTGAAGTCAAAAACAGAAATATATATTTTTCATTGTTTGTTTTCTTTAGCAATATATACTTAAAAGTATTTAGAATGAGTATACATGTATCGTTCAAACAACAAGATTTTTTGTGAAAAGACCAAAATGAAAACATTCGTTCCAAGTTACTATCAACAATCTCCTCGGAAGTAGGAGCACGTATACAATACCGGTATACATAATTGGTGCGTACTATTCGATTTGTTCTAGAAATACTCACTGCTGCCATACACTGATCTGATTTCTTGTATTTGTTTATTTGTTCTGGTCATAAGAATCTCTATAAGCGTCTGTTCATCAGTTCCTAAACCCTAGAATCAGATAACATATGTGTGTGGAAAGATTGACAAATATTAAATAAATTAGACAACATATGGGTTAAAAGTTTGACAAATGTTAGATAGAATCAGATAGCATTTGTGTGAGAAGATTGACAAATATTAAATAGAATCAGATGACATATGTGTGAAAAGATTGACAAATATTAAATAGAATCAGCAAACATGTGTGAAAAGATTGACAAATATCAAATCGAACCAGAAAACAAAGGTGTGAAAAAATTGACAAATATCAAATAGAATACAAAAATAGAATATGATGAAGAAACGTTCATACATATAATTACGTAAACATTTGTACTTTCAATCACATTCTAGAACATTAAAATATAACACACAAACGTGCTAAAGCCAGTACTAAATAAATATAATTTATTGGAATATTGCCAAATACACCCGTATTATGGTAACATCTACCGTAAACCTATATACAATAGTAATTGATGATGATGTCTAAGCATTCATAAACTTATCTGAATCATAATTTATCATTATCATTATCAAGTATACAAGAATTTTAATAATTAGTTTGACAAGTGTGTCTGTCATTGAGTAAACATAACATTTTAAATCAGAAAACCTGTTTAATATTTGATCAGTTTAATACGTTTTGAAGTTTGTTTTATGCTTTTAATCGTACGAATGTTAGCAAATGTTTCAATACATGTATCAATAAATCGCAGAATAACTCACATAAATAGCTTTCTTGATACATCTAGCATCAAATTCTGCAGGTGATACAAAACAAGCTAGAATGGCGTTTTTGTAGTCCCCACTAAGTTCACTTTTGATTTCTTTAACCAAATCCTGAAAATAGACATAGTTAACATTTCTTATTACACGAATTGGTTCGAGACACTAATATGGGGACAACCCAGAATTGGTACAGTTAACGGACATGCTTTAAAACATCTATATTTTATTTTAAAACAAAACAAAACAATCTAACCATATGACTTTAAAACAAAAATTGACAACAAAATTATTCGAATTATTGAACCCTATTTCAAGAAAAATCCTTTTACCCTCGTGCACGGTTCCACTTAGCTGCTGACATATGGGGGTTATCTACAAAGAGTGGTCTTATTCTGTGCTCTCTAGCATCTCCCACAGTATATGCTTAGATAATAAACGTTCAGAAATTATGTATATTACTAGTGTACGTACCTTTCCATACAGGGTAGGGAACATTCTCTTTAATTCTTGTCTTTGGGCATTACACCTTGTAGCTACAATATGTGTGATGATACTTTCAGTGGTACCTGAAAATATAGCATAATATGAAAGATTGTATGTAAGTACCATTTAATGGACATAAACAGGTTACTTTAAAAAAAGAGACATTTCGGAAAGCTGATTAAAGTTAGAACCCTTACTCAAAGCTAGTTCGCAATTGGTATCCTGCATATCACAGATCAATCTGATAAAACCAGATCTAAATTTTCCGCTCGCCTACTCGCTGATTTAGATCTGGCCTTTTTTCAAACGAAGGTCACGTTCAGGTGACCTTTTCTCATCATAATATTCATGACGAAATTGTTATGATACGTAACTTGTTTACATCGTCTACGTCACGCAATTTGAAATGAGCCGCCCAATCGCAGACTGTGAATAATACCGCTGTTAAATTAGCATGCAAACCTTGGTCTAAAAATAGAAATTACGAAATCAAAATGTGATTAATAGTGTTTTCGTCTAGATGAAAGCTGCGCATTGATTGGTCGACACAAAGTTCATCTCGACGTGACCTTCCACGGAGACAGTAGAGATCCTGTACGACAATACTCTACAGGATATCTGTTTACGGAGATTGATCACAGATAACAATTCTATACATTTATGTTTTATAATTCAGGCGTATTGTTTTTACGACGCGTCTGATATAAGTTGGTTTATAAAATGTATTCATCATCGTATTATTTGAATATACATTATAATGCATGATATCTTGAAAATAGACTATAAAATGTATACATGTAACAATGAATTTGAGGGAATGCTAAGCTTATTTGCTTCTTAGTCTGAATCCCTTACACAGTGTTTGTACTTATTTTTGAGACGTTGGTAAAAATTGTGTAAGGGTAGGATAGACTACGGATGTACAAATATATATCTCTTTAATACTGACATGGTCGTAAGGCACTTTAACCTACCTGGACCTTTCATTGCAACATTCAAATATTCACAGTTATCTGAACCTACCTGGTCCTTTCATTGCAACATTCAAATATTCACAGTTATCTGAACCTACCTGGTCCTTTCATTGCAACATTCAAATATTCACAGTTATCTGAACCTACCTGGTCCTTTCATTGCAACATTCAAATATTCACAGTTATCTGAACCTACCTGGTCCTTTCATTGCAACATTTAAATATTCACAGTCATCTGAACCTACCTGGTCCTTTCATTGCAACATTCAAATATTCACAGTCATCTAAACCTACCTGGTCCTTTCAATGCAACATTCAAATATTCACAGTCATCTGAACCTACCTGGTCCTTTCATTGCAACATTCAAATATTCACAGTCATCTAAACCTACCTGGACCTTTCATTGCAACATTCAAATATTCACAGTCATCTGAACCTACCTGGACCTTTCATTGCAACATTCAAATATTCACAGTCATCTGAACCTACCTGGACCTTTCATTGCAACATTCAAATATTCACAGTCATCTAAACCTACCTGGACCTTTCATAGCAACATTCAAATATTCACAGTCATCTAAACCTACCTGGACCTTTCATAGCAACATTTAAATATTCACAGTCATCTAAACCTACCTGGACCTTTCATAGCAACATTCAAATATTCACAGTCATCTAAACCTACCTGGTCCTTTCATTGCAACATTCAAATATTCACAGTCATCTGAACCTACCTGGACCTTTCATAGCAACATTTAAATATTCACAGTCATCTAAACCTACCTGGACCTTTCATAGCAACATTTAAATATTCACAGTCATCTAAACCTACCTGGTCCTTTCATAGCAACATTCAAATATTCACAGTCATCTGAACCTACCTGGACCTTTCATTGCAACATTCAAATATTCACAGTCATCTGAACCTACCTGGTCCTTTCATTGCAACATTCAAATATTCACAGTCAGCTTCTGCATCCCATTTTTCACCAGCAAGATCAGTTTTACGTTCTGCTTTATAAAATGCGACCACCATATCATCTTCAGGATATGTCACCATGGGAACGACAACACCATTAGCTAGCTCAAATGTTGATGTTACATTATACCTTCTCATTAATTCATCAACGTAGATTTTCTTCATTTTTTCCTTAACATTTTCGTCAATCTGACGATTTTTTGCGTCCTTAAACATAAAAAATGTAAAATGACCACAGTGTTTAATGAGTATGCTTAAAATTATGTCGTTTAAAAATAGTTTAAAATAATTGCTTAAAAGCTTTTTAATCAATTACTTCAAATATAGATAACTATCACGATTTTCTACACTTCACACCATCCACCGTACCATGATTAAAAGTTTAAACGGTCGTTCCATTTACTCAACAAATCACTAAATATGCAAATTTTAATCTTGAAGGTCGATGTTGGCATGCTGACTGGGAGAATACGATTGTTTGTACCGCAGGGGAAAATTCAAATATTTGAATTCCGGATATAGTCTATTGAGCATAACTTATTAGACTGTTTTGTACTATTGAATTAATGTTTACAAATATGTATACCTGTTCGTCTTCCTCCTCATCCTCCTCTTCTACTACTTGTCCTTCTTCTACAATCTGTGGTTTTGGTTTCTTTGGTTTTTTATAACCCATTTCCTAGAAACAAAACATTGCTGAAATATATTTACTATAGAAAGATTGAAGCCCTAGTCAACACACATAAAAATGAAAATATTCATACCTGCAAGTCATGCAGATATAAACAGTTAGACCCTACTTAGTTTTATCAATGTTATTAAACTACATTTTATTTACATGCACATTCCGATCATAGAAATGTCTAAAGAGAAGTTCGTATTGTGTTCACATGAAAAAAAAACACTGTTCATAATATGTTTGTAATAGTGCATAGAAAGAGTATTGCAGTTGCGTAATACATGTACTTGTATTAACTTAGCAGATACAAAGTAAGTGTAAAACTTATACAAAATCATGATTGTTTCCTTTTGAAGAATGTACATAACCGTCTTCCGTTCTTTGTGGTATCCGGACATTTGCCCCCCCCTCAGTTTTTTGAAGGGCGGACTTTTGCTCCCCTTCGAACTAATATGTGTAAATAAAATGTTATCTTGCAATTTTTGGAGCCAGTACAAATTTTAATATTCGTTTTTATAAAGTAAAACAAATATTCCAGGTACGTTTATGTCTAATGTTTCGATTTTCGTGACCGAATATATCTACCCGAATACTATACTACTATTTATTTTTTAATTTTGGACAGATAATTGGGGGTCATAGCCATAACCTAATTTGTTCGTGTTAAACTATCATCCTAACTGTTAAACAGGCTTCTTAAAACATGATTTTAATTGAAACTTTTTAGTATTGGTTGAAATAGAAAAGACCGATTTTTTATGAGAATATTCAAAGTTTGTATATTTAGATATTTTTTAAACACATTTTGCTTTCTTTTTTTTCAGAAGCACAACTTCGAGTAGAAAACCTGTTCTCAATAAATGGGGGGGGGGGGCAAATGTCCGCCCTCTAAAATACTAAGGGGGGGGGCAAATGTCCGCCCTGTCAAAACACACGATGGGGCAAATGTCCACCCTTCAAAAAACTGAGGGGGCAAATGTCCGCCCTGTCGAAAAAAGGGGGCAAATGTCCAGGGGCAAATGTCCGGGGGGCAAATGTCCTAGAATCCTACCATACATGGCTTTTTTTATTTGAATAACAATAAGTGTACCATCAAACATAACCTTGTGCTCTTTTGATAAAAACCTTTTTGTGGGACGAAATGTAATTGTAAACCTTTGTTAAATATCTTTAGATGTAAAGTCATAGAAAGGTCCATTGCTGTCCTTTGACTTAAACTCAATGTTTTGTTCAAATGGACTTAATTTCTTTGTCAAGGTGTCAGTCTCTAACGGGAGTATGCTCCTAGTTACAGGTTTACATCTAAATCCAGAGATTAAGTTTTTGCAGAAACGGTGAGTATGCTGACTGACTGTCGTGACATGAGTTAAACAATGTATTGCCACGGTATTTAACTACATTGTATATCCTACCTGATATATATATCTCTGCATATTCATCTCCGTCTGATGTTGTACAAATGGTTGATGACTATAAGACATTGGTGGTTGTGGTGGCTGCGGTGGAGGCTGTAAAATAATTAAACTTAGGAATTTGTAAATAACCTAACCAAGCATAAAATTAACTTTTTAGTTAGAAATTTAATAGAAATTTAACCAATTAATCAACATACTCTTACTCTGAAACAAAATGTCGCGGTCGAGGTTCGATGCATTGAGCATTCGATCTTTAAGTGAATAATTCAGATTTGATTCCCAAAAACTAATACATGGGTTTCCTTGTGAATTGAGCCAGAAACTTGGTTTTCTTCAAGTAGTTGGTTTCATAATGAAGGGCTGTAATGAAAACTAGATATAAAGTGAAGGTAATCGGGAACTTGTGTATCGGTGATATTAATACTGTCGATAGTTCAGCTTGAAGCCATGGTCCTATCGGTGAGAGGTTTCAGTTATTGAAGTTATAGCTACTTTAAGCATTTGAATACAGAGAATGTTGATACAATTGAGATACATTCGTATTATCTGCCAGACTTGATTGATTAAGATTAATCTACACAGCGCGAGTAAATCAAATGATGTAAATAGATAGAACTTACCTGGTTACCCATTGGATACCCTCCGCTCATCTGTTGAACAGCTGGACAATTAAAGCCAGCTGAAATTATGGATGTACAATCAGTAACTTGCAATGTGTAGTTAATTTTAGTTATACAATTCCAATACATCAAATTACTGTTCCCCATGATATATATGCATACAAATGTTGTTGTTGTTTTGTTGTTTGTTGGGTTTAACGCCGTAGCAACACATTATAGGTTATATCACGGCGGTCAGCCCACCTACTCACTGTTCCTGGAAAGGCTAAATCTCTAGATTTAGCTGTTAACCAACTACTGAGCGCATACTTTCACCAGTGACTGACTACTGCCCTACATGAATCAGTGGTAGGAGGGAGAATGGCCGTAGAAATTATTTCATGTCCAAGCTCCACGAAAGTATGCCCCTCGATCAGTAGACTTGTGCGCTACCGACTGAGCTAGCCGGAGGGGGGGCTTTGCATACAAATGTACAATAATGATTGACAATTGATGTCTAAAGCTACAATCCCATAAACATAATTAAAAATAGCCGTGAGGGCACCGTATGGGCGCCGTGCGATCAAGCTCCGCAAGGACCCGTACGAACTTTTGCGTACCCGTACGGACTGTTACGATTTTACCAGGGTCCGTAAGATGAGCCATGGATACATGTATCAGTTTCAAAGTCAAGTCGTGAACACAAACGTGGCCGAGTATGGATTAAACTTGCATATCTTCCAGCTGCGGCTCCGTACGGGTGTGTTGTTTTGTGCCATGTGCGTACCGTCAGCTTAATACGCAAGGCTTCCCACGGCCTACGGCTGTCTGCACGTACGGGTCTGCTACAAGCCACGATTGTATGGGACTGAGGCATAAAGTACTGTAGTATCATAATAAATAAATATAATAAATAGATGAGCAGTATCGCTTTTTGGAGCTAGTTTTAGTTCTATTAAATGTTGACCATGTTCAACCGATTGAACACTTTGTAAAATGCATTATATAAATGATATAAAAGGGACTATGTACCATCAAATTGGGATAATGTCATGTTTGGTGGATTATTTATAAATATTGATCGAGGCAAAATAAGAAGATCCATGATTCTAACTTAATTCTCTATGTTTTTGAACTGTTAGTCTGAGCGTCGTCGAAATAGTTATAGTGCATTTACATAGGGTACTGTTAATAACAACAATAACATTCCATACATTATACTCACAATTGTAACCACCGTAGTTGTTATAACCACTTTGTTGAAAGCCACCGTGACCATAACCACCCCCACCAAAACCACCAAATCCTCCCATCGGTGGAGGGGGTGGTCCTGAGTTCATTGGCGCTGTTATTTGGAACCCTCCGTACCCTCCATAGCATTGAAAACTCCCGAAACTTTGTGGATAGTTACTCTGCAAATCGTTAATAAAATATATAAATGATATAGTTATTAAAAAGTAAAGCTGAACATTTGGAAACATATACGCCATGTAAGGCCACAACAAGTTGATCATGTGTTCTACCGACTTTTCTGGGGGAAAATGGGGCGAGCGAGCGAAGAAAAGAAAATAAAAAATCTTAATTCAGTTGCTTTAAATAGCAGTTTGACCAAATTTTTATGAGCGAGCGAGGAATATTTTTGTAAAAACCGTCAAAATTAAGGTGCGAGCGAATCCATAGAACTTATGATCAACTTGCAGTGGCCTAAGAGTTTAAAAATTGTGGTACGTCATATTAGGGGTGTTACAAAACGGTAAAAACCGTATTGCAATATATTGCAATACACGAAACCCGTATTGCAATATATTGCAATACATATTGTTCTTTGCGAATACACGCATAGCATAAATTAATGCATGTGCATCGTCTTAATTTTATCAACATTGTACATAGATATTTGTATTTTCAAATGATCTATACGTATTACGCAAATGTTTGAATAAGTTAGAAAAGAGGTTTTGAATGAACTTTCAAAGATAATTATTCTCTCACTTAACGAAAAATATTTCAAGTTTCCGAACACATTTTAACATTTATTCAAACATTTAAATTTCAGACTCTGATCAAAACAATCAGTATGTGACATAACTAGAAAAACCGGTTCAGAGAAAAACGATATATATCGGTTAACCGTTACACCCCTACGTCCAAACTCCCCGCAGCGGTTATTTCCCTTTATCAAATCAAAAATAAATCAATATTAAGTAGCAAAGCGTGGCGCAATCACTGTGAGGAGTTTGCCCAACGTCATATACATATCTGGTTTATTTCTTAACATTTGAGCTATCTATTTCTACCAAATGTTTATGGGGTAGTGAGAGATATTAAATCACTTTAATCTTTATTCCTTCTTATTTTGGTTAAGAATTCATCTATATGTAGTTTTAGAACCTTTAAAAGAGCACATGATAATGAATATAATGTAATACATACCATGGTATTTGATACTGTATGTCAACGTTTTAAACCCTGTAATAAAAAAGAATGAATAGAATTATATATTGACTCACAAACTGTGGCCGCGTGAAAAGGAAAGGAGATTTATATATATATATACACACATTGATTATTGATCTATCTCTTCATCGATTTTGTTTTTCTCCTCTACAGTTACAACAACATGTGACAACCTATGTCTAGTCATACGAATGAGGATGCCATAGTTTTAATAATTAGTTGATGTGAAACATTCTAAACAAAAGAATCTGGGAAATCCATAATCCTCTAAACTCCATAAAACACTGTCTTATTTGAATATGGAATGTATCATTTAATATGGAATTCACTATTTATAAACATGAGACTACATGTAGCCCCTTTAACCTTTATAAACATGAGCATTCATGTAGCCCCTTTAACCTTTATAAACATGAGACTTCATGTAGCCCCTTTAACCTTTATAAACATGAGCATTCTTATAGCCCCTTTAACCTTTATAAACATGAGACTTCATGTAGCCCCTTTACAAATATGAGACTAAATGTATCACATGTGTTGGGACATCTTCACTAAGGATTAAACACTAAAATCCAGTCCAAATTTAGTTCATGCGCCGCATGGACAAAATCCAATGTATACAGTCTCTATCAACCAATAACTAGTATAATGAACTAGAATAGAAATTTTGTTCATGCGCGGCATGAACAAAATTTGAAAACTACAATACGAATAGGCTACATACAGTCTATTTTGTTGAACAAAATGAACTGTACAGTGAGTATAGTGAATTCCATATTAAATGATACATTCCATATTCAAATAAGACAGTGTTAATTAACATTTCTTCGTTGCCTTTTTGGACATGGTTTAGTCAACGCATGTGCTTGATGTTTTAACTTTCCTATCAATAGGAATAGGTCGCTGGTTCGAAACTCACGCAGGGGTGGTTACACCCTTCTATGAAAACTTGACAAGTATTTAGATATTTTCTCCATTAATAAGATATATGTACAAGTTGTCGACCTTAGGGAAGACTATGTGAGTACTGACAAAGGTCTACGTTACTAGAAGGTGGACTTTTTGTCGTAAACTGACCATAATATGTACAGACACGGCGTTACATCTTACCCAAAAAAAACCCTGTCTCAATGGTGTGTATAGACGAAGTATTTAACAGGTTCATTTACTTGAAACATTTCTAATTCATGAAAAAATGTTGATGATATTTATAATTGAGCAGCGTGTAGTGGAGTAGAGAAAATTATTATACATATGTTTCAAACTACATTAAATCATTTTAAACTTTAGATTTGGTTTGGCGAAGCTAATTACACGTCGGTATTAAGGACATCGACGCAGATCAATACCGATCAAATATTCATTTGGATAATACATTTCAAAATATGATAATAACTATTTATTGATCAAAGTAAGACAGTATAAAATTGTCGCATATCAACTTACATATTTAATAAGCTTTTATATGATTTGTACTTGAAAGTATACATGTATATAGTAGTGTATTGAATATGTTTATAGAGACATCAAAATATACGATAGAATGGCTAGATGGTTTATAGTCATTTATAACCACCAGACCAACTCATCGGAGCAATGTGTGAGCTTGCAGGGGGAGCCGAGATACGTTCTAGTTTCCCCAGTACTGCTGGGCGACTACAAAAAGGGTATTGTAGCCATGCAGTCTCTTGCGAATTATAAGGTGGAGGTATTACCGACGAATTGCCATTATCTCCGCGGGGGGTTTCTGCAAAGTAAATGTACCAGCTATTCCCCCAGGGTGAGAATTGCAAATGAGTGATGCAACGTATGACAAGTTTCATGAATATGTTTAGGTCATTTAAAAGACATCTAGAGTTGTAAAGGACTCTAGTTTTTAACAATACATCTTAAGTGTGTACTTAAAGTGAAATGTTGTCTAATGCTACCAAATTTCTTTTTTTGCAGAGTTGACAGAGGTTGGGTACTCTGGTAGAATAATAGTTTTAACAGGATTTTCTAAACTTACGAAATTAATAAAATGAATGAAAATCTTAATTTGCACAATTGAATTATCCCATGTGACGATAAGAACTAAACAAACATATTACAAATGTTCAATATGTATATATGTACCCACTACCTACAATATGGGTTTCTCAATTTGCATAGCAACACGCATTTGAACATGCGATCGTAACCCCTTTTATGAAAATAATCATAAAGCCCATCATGTGTTGTTATTATTTAAAGACTTGAATCCAAAACTAGTATGTCAAATAATGAAATCGTATAAATGTATGACAGCGTGCTAAATGTCTCAGATGTTATTGCTATACTGGATTTAACGCCGTGTCAATACAAGTTAGGTTATTTAACGGCGTCCAGCGCACCTAACCTAGTTTTCCTGGACCCTTGTCTAACACCAGTACTCACCTACCATCCACAAGGCCGGAAACTTCTCCATATACCTTATTAATCATATGTTACCTCTAAGATTGATGTATGATATAATCCAACGTTAAATCCAATGATAGAAATAAAATGAAAATATCAATAACTTAAAATATAAAGATGGAACTTAAATGTTGAAAATGTTTAAATTAAAAACAGCCATGTTATCCAACTTACCACATCAACGGTTGTATTATAAGGAGACGATTGGTGAATCCTAGCAATAATGTAAACAAATACACTAAAACACGTATACAGTTCAATCAGCTGTATGTAAAAAGCAGTTAATCAATTGAATATCGTCACACTGGTAACTTCAAATATCGATCTGACCGGTTATTTGAAAACGGGAGGTTTACAAATGGATTAGGTTTAAATTTTTAACCAGAGCAATGAGTATCATATTTCTCATGTACATGTATGGCTATGGGGGAGTCAATACATGATTTGTCAATCGATCTACCTCCGTGAAAAGAAATCTTTTGTATCTCTGTTTACTGGGATATCTATTGAATAGTATCTTTTGATTATGATTTCGTTTACATTTGAGTTAAATGTTGTATTGCAAATAATAGGCATAATGAATTGAGACTTACTCATTAATAGTAAAAAAATCTTATATACGCAAGCTTGCATTCAATTTTTTGGAGTCGGTTTCGTACAAGATGAATGTCTAAACCTGAGTAAGCAAAATGATTTATTAACAGCATGGTGTTCATTTCATTTCTAGTTATTGTCTTTTATGATCACATGACTAGGTTGACAGTAGACATAAATTTATTATCGGTATCTATAAGCGTGTGCTACATAAATCAGGGGAAGTAACCGTTATGTACAGTTAGTTTTACTTTATCTAGTTAGCTCCCTTGGATCGTAAAAAAACAATTGCTCATGTAATATATGCAACTTTTTTATTTAGATTTGCCTTGTATTAATTGGAATTAAGAGAATGACTATAGTTGAATCAAATCTGGTTCCTTCAATTTGATATGGCGTTATTTAAAATTCAAGCAACTTTCTCAAAAGTTGCACTTCATACCCGCTTGAGAATCTACAAAACCTTCAGGAATTTTAGATATGCACGCTCTAGTTAAAACGAATTTAAAAAATACTCATTGTTTCCGGTTTGTCGCGAAAAAAAACCCTGCTTTTCAAGAAATACGGTTTCCACGAAGTTGGTGAAATAGCATTTTAAACAAGATGTAGGGTAACAACAACTTTTAAAGTTCCAATTAAAGGCAGTTGCAACAACTTTTTCAAAACTTCCAACTATTTACGAGCTATTGTCTATTTATCATAGATGACTGAAGACTCAAATGTCATCTATAACAACTGACTTAAGATGTCCAATTATCTCGTGTCCCGAAGAGGGTACGGGTTCGTAACCCATCCGGGGATGTTATACCCCTCCATGAAAATTCGATAAAAATTCAATTTTCCTCCGTTAATAAGGTATGTGGAGAAGTTTCCGGCCTTGTGGAAGGGAAGGTGAGTACTGGTTATAGACAAGGGTCCAAGAAAGCTAGGTTAGGTGCGCTTGACGCTGTAAAATGACCTAAATTGTGTTGACACGGCGTTAAACCCAATAAAATAAATCTATAGATGTCCAATTTGCAGGCGCTACTTCCGTATTAAGCTAATCAGTCACTCGGGTTAACAGAATCAACTCATTAGATTTTTTAACCATGATGTCAATTACGACAGACAAGATATTTTCGTTACAAACAGGTGGGTTATAGATTTTTCATTATTTTCATAAATAGCTCATATAACAATAATTAAGTCTGACCATTATATTTCACAATGATGTGCGAACTTCTCAGTCCTCGCAGTATACGTTTATTTATTTATTTCCTCCATTACTGAAGAGTATAACAGTTATTTACAGATCATATACATACAAGTACATACAATAGAAAATTATAGCATACATATGAAAATACATGATAATATATATAGTAATATGTATGTAACCAAAAATCATCTTATAGATATTACATACACTACATTCGCAGTATATTTGTAAATATATGTATATATGATAGCATCATACTAAAAATGCACGATGCAAAAATCATCTTATAAATATTACATATTCACAGTATAATTGTAAATATATGTATATATGATAACATGAATACTATAAATGCACGATAGGATAAATCATGAAATAGTAATTGTAAAGCAAATCTATTCTACACTATTAGATAATAAGTCACTCAAAGCAAAAACTATTTGTGAATTCAGTAAAACACCTGAAATATTCTTACTAGCAAGTATAAATAACTGTCTACATTGATCTATACAGTTTAACTTCATATAGTATAGGAACCATGTAAATCCCATATTATCTAAAACAGTATTCCACAGTCTTAACCTCTTGTTATGTAAATCATGACAGTGACAGGTCCTATGCACTATAATATTATCTGTAAGTAAGTTACATTTGACACATTGTTACGTCCCGCATTTCTTCAGTACTTTCATTTTATTAAGCGAAATTACATCTGCGAGAGTTTGAGTGATTTGTCAAAACTATGTAGACAATTCATACCACAAAAAAAACTAAATATTTCTGGCAATGGGAAACCACTTCTGCATAGGTATTTGAACTAACCACATTTAAAATGTGTTTATAGATATATATAATGTGACGACATTATTCTGAAGATATCCGACGGTCAGATAGGTTCTGCAGAGTCTGTGACTTTATTATTTTTGTTGGGTTAAACAGCGTAGCATCACACTTTATAGGTCATATCATGGCAGTCAGTCAACCCACTCACCGTTCCTAGAAAAGCTAAATCTCTGGATTTAGCTGTTAACCAGTTGATAGGCACATACATCCGCCAGTGACTAACAACTGTGCTACATGATTAAGAATCAGTGGTAAGAGTGAGAATGACGTAGACATTTTTTCATGACCAAACTCCACGCAAGTTTGCCCATCCTGGGAATCGAATCCACGGACTTTAAAATGC
Organism: Mactra quadrangularis; assembly: GCA_025267735.1. NCBI lineage: Eukaryota > Metazoa > Mollusca > Bivalvia > Venerida > Mactridae > Mactra > Mactra quadrangularis. The sequence goes on along the minus strand of CM046303.1, from coordinate 56,294,404 downwards.
TTAGTGATTTTATTAAACCAAACCAGCTCGATTGATTTAACATTTTGAACCCACGTCGCATATGTATATTTACATATATGTATTTGGGTAGTATAATTCCAACTGGTCAAGTTTACAATGTAAACCTAACCCATTTGTAAACCTCCCGTTTTAAAATAACCGGTCAGATCGATATTTGATAATAAGTTTGAACTTTCTATTGTGGAGATCGAATCGCCATCGATTAATGTTTTACATATACTTGACCGGACCGTATACGTGTTTTAGTGTATTTGTTTACATTATTGCTAGGATTCCTAATTCTTCACTCTATACCTTCAACAAGGACGTGGTCGGTGAGAAAAAATGATTTTATTTCTTTAAATTTATTTCATTTGTATAAGAACATCTTTAATAATTGAAGATTTTGATATTTTGTTTTATTTCTAATTTCTGGATTTAACGTTTTGAGTTTGGATACAAAAATAAGTATCAATATATAAGGTAATCTTATTATAGAATACATTTTAATGCATTGTTTTCATTATATGCAAGTGAGTATGACTTCAATGTTTTAGTTTGAAATAAAAAATATACAGAGATTTTCCATTTGCAACAAATCATTAATCATGAGAACGATTTGTTTCATGCTCATGGTTAAATGCCATGTTTTCTAAGGTAAATACAAATGAATATGTACTATAGGAGAGGTGTTCTGGCAGGATTTGGGCAGACTATATTTGGAAGTATCAAAATGGCGGGAAGATGGCTGGTCTGCCCAGATTTTGCCATAACCCTAGTGATAGTATGCCATGAAATTATAAAAATAAAAACATACTTTAATGGTATGACGTGCTTTTATAAAACCGCAAATTGCCACTTTAAAAAAACATGTTTCTACGCTCCCTGTGAGTAATAAAAATGTATACAACATCGAAATTGAAAAATGTCCATTATTTATTTTCATATAGTAAGTTGATAGTCATAAAGTTTATTAAAATGTATCTTTTTTTACCAGCAGCGTGTTCAGTTATCTTGAACGTTCCAAAACGTTCCGTAACGGAAGTGTCGGAACAACTCAACCCATAGACAACTCAACCCGAGACAACTCAATCTCCTACTAACGGATTGAGTTGTCTCACATTTGAGTTGAGTATTGCACGGGTTGAGCTGTCTTCGGGTTGAGTTCTCCCGTATCCGTAACGTTAGCTAACAGTAGTTACTGAACGCAGGGCTGGGATTTGACCATTAACTTTGAAGATAAGTATGTAGTTACATTGTATTTATAAGCGATACGTGCAATAGATTTATACGTCTGCAAACATTTGTAAGTTCTAAAACTATAATATATATTTTTATCAAATCAAGATTTTCATTCATGATTTTTATACACACTTCATTTCACTACACGCTAAACTTGAAATGATTTGGATGCCTAACAAAAAATAATCTAATAGCGTAGTATGCTTTCTCATTCTTTGAATATGACGCCTGAAAATGGGGCAGTAAAGCGCACTTGCTTGAAAATGTTGTAGACAAATTGAAAACTAAGTAATACGTATTATTATCTACAATGTTTTAAAATTAGGGCATTTTGTAACGCGCTTATCCGATTTAGTGTTTTATAATTCGTTAAGCTTATGAATAAATTTAAACATTGTCAAATATCCACCGTGTGTGTTCCCGAGAGTCGGGCACAGCTCTAGACGGACACATCACGTGGTGTCCTAGAGTTAGGACAGTGGGATATCTACTTTTGACTATTCTGTTTTACTTGATTTATGTTTTATATTTTATACTAAGTGTTTCTGGTGATACCATGTATGTCAAATTATTAATGTTGAGTTAAATTTTCCAGCCATTGCACAAAATGCTTTGGTATTTTAATTTACAAATGCCTTTAACATGTATACCCCCAGTCTGCTTTGAAAATAAATTGAATGTCTTAGTGACTCATTGTTTTTTCCAATCTGAATCAACGACACTTTCATTAACTGTATTATCTTTATGGTTATAGTCTTTATGTCGTACGACTGTTTCTGGACATGACTACTTGCTTTCGGTCAGTTCACTTATATTTATCTGCTTATGGCTATTTAAAACCAAATCTTGTTACTACAGAATATTGATATAAGTTAAGTGACCATTTTAATGCCGTTTGTATAAGGATTAAGAAATATCTTTATTAGTCGATGTCGAAATACATTGTTTGAATGATTACATTGTTAATATCGATCCATGACGTTTTTCTCAATATTGACGCGGTATAGCTTAGCCAAGTCTTACTATGGTAGTAGAGAAAGTTTAATGATTAGTGTAACTTGGGCATTAATAAAATATTTGCCCATTCCACTAAACCAGGAGTGCAATTCTGAAAATAATCTGTAATTTGTTTACAGTAAATATACAAACTCGACACGGCGTATATTGATTCGAACTAGAGAGCGTAACGAGAAATACTTAGAAAACCCAGACAGCCCCGTGTTCAGTAACTACTGTTAGCTAACGTTACGGGTTCGGGAGAACTCAACCCGAAGACCAACCGTGCATACTCAACTCAAAGTTGGGACAACTCATTTCGTTAGTAGGAGATTTAGATGTCTCGGATTGAGTTGTTTATGGGTCCATTCTATACGTCCGATCCGTGTCCCCAATATTCTTGTGGAACGAAATATCGCGGACACGGACACGTACACAAACGCGGACGACGGAGCACGGAACTATGGAATACTAGCCTAACAGTCTACTCGCCACATGTTTGCGCACTCATATAATCTGGTAGAAACATTGCACTTGAGTACGTTAATAAACAACTATTAATACATAGTTTGATGTAATTTATTTATTAATTTACAGTATAGTTCCTATATTAGGACAATCGAAGTCAAGTGGGCTCATAGCTGGAGGAACTATTTTCTTCTCAAATAAAGCGTTTTGGACTTCAAAATATCCTATTAACGAAATGAGTTGTCCCAACTTTGAGTTGAGTTATGCACGGGTTGAGATGTCTATGGGTTGAGTTGTTCCGATACTTCCGTTATATCAGATGTACCAGCAGCGTGTTCAGTTACCTCGAACGTTCCAAAACGTTCCGTAACGGAAGTATCAGAACAACTGAAGAATATCGGGGACACGGATCGGACGTATGGAATGGACCCAACGATATTCTTGTTGAGCGAAATATCGCGGACACGGACACGGACATGTACACGTACACGGACGACGGGGCACTGAACTATGGAATACTAGCCTTAGGGTTGAAAACAAACTTAAAAAGTAGTCTAGAAGCATTATGGCGTGCATTACATACCGTTAAGAGAATTTAAGTGAACAATTAAAACATTTTTCATATTTTAAATACGAGTGTCTTAGATTTTAGAATTACTATACAATGTGAGTAGTAAGCACAAAACATTGTGTTCAAATTTTATAGCTTTTGAGTAGGCTCAGTTAAGTTATTCGGTCATATGATTGTGGCATACGGCCATGGAAACGGGACATTTTCTTTTTAGTCGATTTATATAGCTATTATCTTTATTGCAGGTCTAAAGGGTTGACATATAACATCAATAATCATGGTAAGCTTTCTGTTTTATTGGTTTAAATTCAGATTAAGGAATTTTAGGAATTCAACTACAATTTGTGAAAGTAAAATGACTTGAATGTGAAAGCAAGCATGCAAAATATTTAAGTTTAAACATATTCATTTAAGTAGTTTTTCTTTTCGTTTTGTAACAAGTATTGTATATGCGCACTAACACCAAGGTCCACAACTTATGAAAATGTTTAGTACAATATTTAATGACAAATATTTGGCTAATATCATGAAATAACTAGTTTTACATTTTTAAGTCCCAACTGCTTAATTTGAGAAGAAATACCCCTATACAGTACAAAATCTCATGAGCAACACAAAGTGAGTGGAATTAAAGTGCGATGCTGTTTAGAGGTTTTTGATCTGCAGAGGTTAGATTCAATTGAAGTTACACCAAATGGATACATCAAAATCAGTTATTGTACCAAGGAATTGCTCTGTATATGACCTCTGCAGAGGTTATACTGAATTGTGTATTGAACCCACTCCACTATTGAAACAATCGATTTAGATGGTTCTATTAGTGATATCACTGTCATTTAACCAAATGTTCTTACAGCCTGATTTGTGACTTTTTTTCAGAAGTAACTTTGAATTATTTTATGCTAATTTGCAGAGTAACTATCCACAAGGATTCGGGAGTCTTCAAAGCTATGGAGGATATGGTGGGTTCAATATATCAATGAATATGTCAATGAATTCAGGACCACCACCTCCACCAATGGGAGGATTTGGTGGTTTTGGTGGTTTTGGTGGAGGTGGTTATGGTGCCGGTGGTTATCAACAAAGTGGTTATAATAATTTCGGTGGTTTTAATTGTAAGTATAATAAAGGGGTAATAATAAAGTTAAAGTGTGTTTTAAAGTCTGCTTCCGTATGTTCATGTTCAGCCGACTTTACAACTTTTTTAACTTAATGGGTGATAACATGGGACCTTAGTCAGTTATTTCCCCTTGTATACTCTTCAAATAGGTAGGTCCAATTAGTTGGATTACTCGGATTTTACCTTTAATTTTCAATGTCAATTTGCCAAAATTAATTTCAAATATTTTTTTGTAAATCATTTAATTTGTTTGAAATTCAAGCTAAGTATTTTTAGGTTAAAGAACGATAAAAATTTAATCACTTCTGTAAATATCTCCATTAAAACAAGAAAGATATTAGATGAAATTTTTTGTTATCCTTACATAGGAATTCAATGATAAAATCTGAGGATTCCAACTGTAAGGGCCTACTTACCAATTGTGTTTCCTCAGATTTTATCAGGGAAAGATAACTGACTAAAGTAAGTCTATAATTGATTTACACGATCCTCTACGAATACAAATACTATACTATATCAATTTTGAATACGTTTTAAATCTTTCAACGTTCTTCTAACTTTCTACTATCTCAACAATAACTGTCACCAATTCATGACCCCTAAATCCTAATCTAAAATAGTATATCCCCGTATAGATATTTCTTTCCTCTGTTTGTTTTTTTCACCGTTGCTTTCTAAATCTATTTCTTCATACTTAAATTGAAATCTTGATTACACTTGACAAAATTTCCAATCTGTCCAATGCAGTCATAAAGCTTTAGAAGTAAATCGAGTTATTCATTCATATTAATCATGATGCAATATTCGATATGTTTACAATTTTCTTACATATACTGCTAATATAACATATATTACTAATGCTTGCGTCTTTTTCATGAAAATCAATCAAACAGTTATAAATAATTTTATACAAACATATGCTCATATCTGTTTACTAAACTGTTTATCAAAAGTTTTTACCTTGACGAAAATAAAATGTATGCCACTATCAACAATTGTACATTTCCGTTCTGTGAATTATAAACTCCTTTCTTCCCTGTGTCATCATCGATGTTTATTCATTGAAACAGTTTGTCCAGTACAATTATATTAAAATTACCATTGACAGGAGCGTGTTAATCTTTCCTTTCCATTATGTGTTCCAGTATGATTGTCATAAATAGTATTTGTGATAAAAATAGTTCTTCTCATTGTTCGTGTTATCAATGTAATGTTCCATGACCATGCAGCTGTCTCAATCACAAATACATGTATGTACATCGTATATCTGTATTTCAGCTCCCTTTGGATGCCAAGCAGTTCAACAGATGGGTGGATCATATCCAATGGGTAATCAGGTTAGTTTACCTTAAACTACTCATATTTGTTACAGTTGTCTTTCTTTTTAGCAAAATAGAATAATTGAATATCAACACTTCTAAAATCGAGACCAGGGTTCCATTGTTTGAAATCAAGATCAATTATCATTTATTCATGACCATTATGTTTACTATGTACGGAGCCCCTAAAAGGACATTTTGAAATACTTTTTTATTTTCACAACTATTTCGTTTAAACGTAATATTATTTCGTTTAATCGAAATAATATTTCGAATAAACGAAATAATATTTCGTTAAAACGAAATAATATTACGTTTAAACGAAATAGTTGTGAAAATAAAAAAAAGTATTTCAAAATGTCCTTTTAGGGGCTCCGTAACTATGCAATGTAATTTAAAAGACATAAAAGAATGCTAAAACTTTGAATATCTTCGAAATAATTTACTATGTCTGTACCCTTCCCCATACAGTGTTTTAATTCGTGTGTATCATTACATTTTACAGCCCCCACCACATCCACCACAACCACCAATGTCTTATAGTCATCAACCATTTGTACAACATCAGACTGAGATGAACATGCAGAGACATTTGTACCAGGTAATGGATTATACTCAAACCATTTATAGAATTATATATTTTATTTGGACATAGGACACTAATTATACCCTTCACAGAAATATACATTGGTAATAACTACATTTCAGCCTTGTAATCTGATTTATCATGGCAATTCTCATTTGTGAGAAAATAACATTAAAGCGACAATTCAACCGTTGATGCCATTTATATGTGGGGTATTGAAAAACTTCAGGAATATCAACATAAAAATGCTAAAAATTTTCTTAATAGTCAAGGAAATCAATGAGATACGCTACACTTGCGTTTCTATTTTCGAGGCACTTTCATTTATGTTAATGTTTGATTGTTACTGAATGTAAATGGCATTACTCAAATCCCTTAGTGTGTGCTATGTGCAGTGTATCTAACTTTTATCAGTAAAATTTGTTCAAACTATTCTTCATGCATTTATGATGTTTCAGTATTTGAAAACGAACGAGTGAAATAGAAATTTACATGCAGAATTAATATGTTTATAAAGACAGATTTCAATTTCTCTATCATTTAGCTACGATTTGTTTTCAGCAAATGGGATACAAAACACCAAAACAACCAAAACCTCCTGCAGACGATGGTGGAGAGGAAGAAGAAGAAGTAGTAGAAGAGGTTAGTCTGATCTAAATACTTGATAGCAGTCATGTGTGAATTTGTAGTTTTTAAATACAATGTAATGATATTCCACAAGAAAACATTCATGGGTGAATCAAACAACTTTAGAATATCTACAATACGTTGCCGACAATAGCTCGTTTAGGATAACATGATACATTGTTTACTTAGAATATCGTATAGATTTGCCTCAAGTTGAAAAAACATTCTATAAACTTTAAAATTGAAGTTTAATTCCGTTTTATAAGGTAAACCGACTTATAATTAACACAGCTCAAAGCATCGTCTGTGGACCAAACACTGTATATACGAAGTCCATATCTATGCATTTAAGGAACCTAGCGGAAAGCAAATAGATGAAGATATCAAGGAAAAGATGAAACATTTCTATGTTGAGGAATTAATGAGAAGATACACGATTACATCAACATTTGAACTAGCTAATGGTGTTGTTTTACCAATGATGAAATATCCACCAGAAGATATGGTGGTCAAGTTTTATAAAGAAGAACGTGATACTGATCTTGCTGGTGAAGATTGGGATGCAGAAGCTGACTGTGAATATTTGAATGTTGCAATGAAAGGACCAGGTAGGTTCAGATGACTGTGAATATTTGAATGTTGCAATGAAAGGACCAGGTAGGTTCAGATAACTGTGAATATTTGAATGTTGCAATGAAAGGTCCAGGTAGGTTCAGATAACTGTGAATATTTGAATGTTGCAATGAAAGGACCAGGTAGGTTCAGATGACTGTGAATATTTGAATGTTGCAATGAAAGGTCCAGGTAGGTTCAGATAACTGTGAATATTTGAATGTTGCAATGAAAGGACCAGGTAGGTTCAGATGACTGTGAATATTTGAATGTTGCAATGAAAGGTCCAGGTAGGTTCAGATGACTGTGAATATTTGAATGTTGCAATGAAAGGTCCAGGTAGGTTCAGATGACTGTGAATATTTGAATGTTGCAATGAAAGTACCAGATAGGTTTAGATGACTGTGAATATTTGAATGTTGCTATGAAAGGACCAGGTAGGTTTAGATGACTGTGAATATTTGAATGTTGCAATGAAAGGACCAGGTAGGTTCAGATAACTGTGAATATTTGAATGTTGCAATGAAAGGACCAGGTAGGTTCAGATGACTGTGAATATTTGAATGTTGCAATGAAAGGTCCAGGTAGGTTCAGATGACTGTGAATATTTGAATGTTGCTATGAAAGGTCCAGGTAGGTTCAGATAACTGTGAATATTTGAATTTTGCAATGAAAGGTCCAGGTAGGTTCAGATGACTGTGAATATTTGAATGTTGCAATGAAAGGTCCAGGTAGGTTCAGATGACTGTGAATATTTGAATGTTGCAATGAAAGGACCAGGTAGGTTTAGATGACTGTAAATATTTGAATGTTGCAATGAAAGGTCCAGGTAGGTTCAGATGACTGTGAATATTTGAATGTTGCAATGAAAGGTCCAGGTAGGTTCAGATGACTGTGAATATTTGAATGTTGCAATGAAAGGTCCAGGTAGGTTCAGATGACTGTGAATATTTGAATGTTGCAATGAAAGGTCCAGGTAGGTTCAGATGACTGTGAATATTTGAATGTTGCAATGAAAGTACCAGATAGGTTTAGATGGCTGTGAATATTTGAATGTTGCAATGAAAGGTCCAGGTAGGTTCAGATGACTGTGAATATTTGAATGTTGCAATGAAAGGTCCAGGTAGGTTCAGATGACTGTGAATATTTTAATGTTGCAATGAAAGGTCCAGGTAGGTTCAGATGACTGTGAATATTTGAATGTTGCTATGAAAGGTCCAGGTAGGTTCAGATGACTGTGAATATTTGAATGTTGCTATGAAAGGACCAGGTAGGTTCAGATGACTGTGAATATTTGAATGTTGCTATGAAAGGACCAGGTAGGTTCAGATGACTGTGAATATTTAAATGTTGCAATGAAAGGTCCAGGTAGGTTAATATGACTGTGAATATTTGAATGTTGCAATGAAAGGTCCAGGTAGGTTTAGATGACTGTGAATATTTGAATGTTGCAATGAAAGGACCAGGTAGGTTTAGATGACTGGGAATATTTGAATGTTGCAATGAAAGGTCCAGGCAGGTTTAGATGACTGTAAATACTTGTATGTTGCAATGAAGGACCAAGTAGGTTTAGTAACTGTGAATATTTGAATGTTGCAATGAAAGGTCCAGGCAGGTTTAGATGACTGTTAATATTTGAATGTTGCAATGAAAGGACCTGATAGGTTTAGATGACTGTTAATATTTGAATGTTGCAATGAAAGGGCCAGGTAGATTAGATGACTGTGAATATTTGAATGTTGCATTGAAAGGACCCGATAGGTTTAGATGGATGTGAATATTTGAATGTTGCATTGAAAGGACCCGATAGGTTTAGATGGCTGTGAATATTTGAATGTTGCAATGAAAGGACCAGGTAGGTTCAGATGACTGTGAATATTTGAATGTTGCAATGAAAGGACCAGGTAGATTTTGATGACTGTGGATATTTGAATGTTGCAATGAAAGGACCAGGTAGGTTTAGATGACTGTGAATATTTGAATGTTGCAATGAAAGGACCAGGTAGGTTAAGATAACTGTGAATATTTGAATGTTGCAATGAAAGGACCAGGTAGATTTTGATGACTGTGGATATTTGAATGTTGCAATGAAAGGACCAGGTAGGTTTAGATGACTGTGAATATTGAATGTTACAATGAAAGGACAATATAGGTTCAGAATATTATTTATACTTGACTAGAATTGATAAAAGTGACCAGATAGTGATCGACAATTTTTTAATGCATATTGAAAACATTTTATATCTTATATCCTATAGTTATTATCTTAAGAATTGCATATGTTGTAAATCCATCTTTCAAATTTTATTTGATATTGACGTTAACGACATATTAGGCAAGAATTATTATTAGCATTTGCAATAACAGGATGGCTGTGTATTTGCATGTATAGATTGTTGCAAAAGATTTAGATAATTACAGTATTTGTGCGTTATCTTTCATATAAGTCAACTCGTTTTTGTCCTTTGACCTTCGTGGTCGAAATCTCAAAGTATATGGCTTCAAACAACTGACTGATAAAGAGACGTATGTTTCCGTCCCAGCATTTTATATGAGAAGGTAGTCCCTTAGTAACGGAAAAGTAGTGTAGTATTGCATCCTAAGACCTATTGTATATGAGCGGTACGCACCTCGTATGATTTTGGCTGTTGAAAGAGTGATCCTAACTAAAACTAAACATATTTTTAAATCATTCATATTATGCTATATTTTCAGGTACCACTGAAAGTATCATCACACATATTGTAGCTACAAGGTGTAATGCCCAAAGACAAGAATTAAAGAAAATGTTTCTTACCATGTATGGACGGGTACGTACACTAGTAATATACATGAATGCATTTAAAGATGATTGCCTGCCATGACGTTCATACTTTCCCACAAATATTGACAAAATATTAGTTAATCATTGTTTACTTCATTGTTAAATAGCAAGTTCTGACTGGTAAAATTGACACTACATGCATAGTTCAAATAGTTCACATAATGCGCTGTTTTTGTAGACTCTTAATATGTACTACTATCTTTATTTCCAGGATTTGATTAAAGAAATCAAAAGTGAACTAAGTGGGGACTACAAAGATGCTATTTTAGCTTGTTTTGTATCACCTGCAGAATTTGATGCTAGATGTGTCAAGAAAGCTATATATGTAAGTAGCTTCACAAATTATTCAAAATTGAAAGACTTAATATGTCTTTTTTATTGGTTCGTTTAAATACTTGATAGGACAGTTTCTGCTAATGAAATACGTTGTCCTAAAATGTGATAGGTACCGTCGTGAATAGATATTCATTTGATCAAGAAACAAAGTGTTTGCTTGTTAGAATTTAGTTTGCTAGAAAGTGTGGTCGATGAAATGAAGTACGGTTTTATAAGTGTATCTTTATCATATAACACCTTTGTATTAATTCAGAAACGTGTGATTCAAAACGTTGATATGTTCTCTGATTCTAGGGTTTAGGAACTGATGAACTGGCTTTGATAGAGATTCTGATGACAAGAACAAATGCACAAATCCAAGAAATGAGACGGGTGTACGGCAGAGGTGGGTAAAGTTGGGACATGGGATGAAATAAAACATTACCTCACATATCATTTCAGAATATTTGTTACCGATATAATGTATCTTGTGATGATGAAGACTAACCCAAACGCGAACTTTTCAAAAGCGAAACCATCTCATGGCGCCTAAGATATTTTGATTGCCTGCTTGTAAACAATGTTTAATTTTTTTCCATCATATATTGTTAGTCATGTGTTTCATGTAGTAATTTAGTCACTTAAATCATTGTTCCGGAGTTCGATTGTTCAATATATAATTATAACTAAATGCATTTTCTCACTATTACCATTTAAAACAGAAATATTCTGTGGACTTGCATGGTTATCATGGTTCTCTAAATGAAAAGGACTAGAAGCAGGATCTAGTTTTATACATAGTATTATATAGCTGGGGTCTTAGTTCTGTATTTAGTACGCCGTACTTTGTATCATCGCTGAAGAATGAAAAATTGGCCATACCATTCCATTCGGCTGCTTTTGCCTATAGATCCTAACCAAAATATTTTTAGAAATTACACAGTCACCATAATTACTGGAAGTACTGATGATTGGCTGTGAGTAGGAAAAAACTAATAGTACTTATAATATTACATGTTTCAAATACAGTTGCCAAGCCAAACAAACCACCAAAAGAAACAATGTTAGATGATGATATACGTGGAGACACAAGTGGCAACTTTAAGAAACTTCTTGTATCTGCTTGCCAGGTGTTTATCATTCTACAATATCTTTCTTTACATATCCAGACAGAGGTTTTATAGTTCTCTCAACCTGATTGACATAAAGCAATATCCAATATTCAATTTTAACATTAAGAATATACTCAGTTACGCTTCTTCTTGATAAGTTGTTATATTTTGCTAGATACGCATGTGCATAATGCGGTGATTCTAGGTGCATATACAAAGTTTAATATGAATAAGGCCACTATCATAATGCAAGTAACACTTTTTATATCGTAAATTGGACTGTTGACTGTTGAATATGTGGATATAGCAGTCAACGGTGATAGAAATGTAAAATCTCTGTACTAAACATGTTTGTTGCTTATAAGGGGCTTCTTTTTAGCATAAGTAGTTAGAGTTAATAATACACCATGTATTATGCTCATATTGACATTGTAACATATCATGTACCTTTAGTGGCTAGACCAGATGATGTAACCTACGAAACTCTCATAAATGATGATATAGAAAACGATACCAGCGGAGACTTCAAACGCCTTCTTGTCTCCTGTGCTCAGGTTAAACGAATGTATTTTCAAGCTGACGTGATTCAAACATGTAGTCATTTAAAAAATGGTGTTTCTGATTGAGTTACATCACATTCATATCACAAACAGATTTTCCGTCTCAATACTTGTACTCATATGCATCTTCTTACAATTTTGACAAGAGTTAGAATGTCATTGAAGTAAAACATAACAATTTCAATCTACTTGCAATTCTATTTCGATTATTTAAACTGACAAATCAGTGATTATTGTTAAAACAAAATGGCTACATGTATGAATCAATGTCAGTACAAACTCTGAGTGTTCCCTAATCCTCTATCTCATTGTTGTGTGATGATACTAACAGTTTTGAAATCAGGGACTTTAGTCAAATATCTTTCCCTGATAAAATCTGAAGCAATCCAATTGGTAAGTAGGTCCTTGCAGTCGGAATCCTCGGATTTTATCATTCAATTCCTATGTAAGGATAACAAAATATTCCATCTAATATCTTTCTTGTTAATGAAGATATTAACAGAAGTGATGAAATTTAGATAGTTCTTCACCCTAAAAATATTTAGCTTGAATTTCAAACAAAAATAATTGATTTACAACAAAGTTATTTCTGATTAATTTTGGCAAATTGACATGAAAAGTAAGGGTAAAATCCGAGTAATCCAACTAATTGGACCTACCTATTTGAAGACTATACAAGGGAAATAACTGACTAAGGTCTCTTATTCTCCTGCACTTATGATATTCCTATTTAAATGTATAGTTGAATGTAAGTGTAGTTTGATAGTTGGGGCGTGATTTATCAACGGTCTTTATCTAACCCTACTAATATATACATATTTATGAGTCACACCTTGTAGAAATCAATAGCTCTCACGTCTTCACTTTTTTTCATAAAGGTTTTTTCTGGTATTTTCTCCCTCGGCTAAGATCAAGTTGTAAGCACACTGCATGAACCATTAGATGATGATCCATGCTAATTTAAGGACGAAGTGGATCTTGACATTATAGATCAAGATAAATGTTACCTGCCTTAATACTTTTCTTAGTGCTATTGGACCATGTTTTAAATGCATTTGATCATTTAGGTTATCATTTTATTCGTCATTTAATTCACACTACATCAAAGGTATGTAAGTCCATCTCATTGTTTTCTTGGTCAATATGTAAGTAGTTCTAAACAAAAATATCTTGTTGCATTTTGTTTTCTTTTACTGTATCTATTTTCCAACAATAATGTTCTATGCTTGAGATGTTTATTTACTCTAAGATGTACAGCAGAGAACTAACTTTTTAATTGCTTTTTAACTTAATTATGAAATGTACATGATTAAATATACGTAGGTACGTTTTAATCCACAACATAAAATTGTTAAATCCTATGTTGAACATGTACAAGTAAATACAATGTATAACATTCATAATTAATAATATATTTATATATATAACAGGGTAACAGGACAGAGTTAACTCGTGAGAAAGTAGAAAATGCAGTTGAAGAGATTCTTAATGCTAACGGTGATGGTACAGGAATGTTTGAGGTAAAGTTTCTTATTTATTTGATGTATAAACCAAAGGCAGTACAATAACCTCGACGCTTTTATGACCATGAAACATTAGCTGAATTAGCATACCATGCTCCCATCGTCTTTCTTCTTGTACCATTTATTTGGAGAAACATACCGAGTACAATTCTATTATTACCATTGCAATTTCAACTCTTCAAATTCAACTTTAATTCACTCCTCGGTTTCTTCAGTGTTACTCTGACTATTGTGTATAAAGTCAAACGTCCGAACCATCTACTTTTACTGCTTGTTGATATGATGTCACCGAAAATTGTTATAGTTTTTCAAAATATTTCTCCATAAAATTCTTATTTTCTTCTTACAGGTGAACTATACTAAACTTGCCCATGAAGGAAAGGCAAAAAGAGATGCAAACATTCTATTCGAGGCGGGTGAAGACAGATGGGGAACGGACGAAGAATCATTCAATAGAATATTTGCTGTCAGAGATTTTTATCAGCTGAGAGAGATTTACAAACAATACGTCAAGGTATTATAGAACATAAACACGGGATACGTGACATGTTTTCAATTATTTATTCGCGATTTTAAAAGAACAAAGGCTTATTATTAACTTCTGAAGACAATGGTACGTGTCCATTATCAATTCTGGTATTTCAATTATGCTCAACAATTTAGGACATTGTATCGTTTTTCATAACCGTCTTGCTCATGGTAATACCTCATTCTCAAAAAGTCGAGTGCAAATATGTTTTTAACCAATTAGGTTTCCTCACATTACATTCTTCCGCTTGTTTTATATTGTTCAGAGTTGATAAAATATCAACATAATAAAGATATAAATACATATAAAAATTACAGTTTTTTTCATTAATCTTATGTTTTAATTAATGAAATTATATTTTATTTGGACAGATTTCACAGGCTGATATCCGCCATGCTATTGATTCAGAGACGTCAGGGAATTATCGTAAGGGTCTTTACGCAGTGGCACAAAGTGTGATGAATAGACCTAAGTACTTCGCTGAGAGATTAATGAAAGCAATGAAGGGATTGGGTACAGATGAAGAAACTTTGATTCGAATCGTTGCATCTCGTTCAGAGGTTGGTTGTTTTGAATTATAAGTGTCTGGACTATTTTACTTGCCCATTATTGCTACATTTAATCGGTTGTCATTTAGTACTTGTACAAAATGGTTACGCATCGTTAAATACTATGTTTTATTAATTACGAACGTCAATGAGACTTTAACGACTTATAATGAATAGTACATGATATTCCATAAACAGCAATCTTCTGTTTGTTTAGTTGGTTTTGGTTTTATTGAGGGTCCGGCAGCTTTATAAAGATGCATTATGTGCGGACCCCGGGATGTGACTCTTCATCCCTGAAAGATTGATTTTTTTTAATTCTAAACTGAGTCAAATTTTGAAAAAAATCTAATACAATTCATAACAGGAAAATTAATTCCTTAATCGCCAAAATGAGCTTTTCGTCAATGTCAGTGGTGGATCATAGTAAACTAGTTATATTTTTTAAAAGTTTTAGAAGTACACGTTTTGAAACGACGTCGCTTCTTGATAGTGGAGAACAATTGGCTAAGTGTGTTACACAATTGTGTCCTCGTGGCATGGCTTTAGCCCTCGTCATGAAAAGAATTGGGTTAATGTATAATCCGATAATAAATGTTGTTTCTTTTTCAGATTGACATGGTGCAAATCAAAGCCGAATTTCTGGAGTTGACAAAGAAGACATTATACCGCTACATCCAAGAGGATACTAGTTTTAACTTCAAGAAAATTTTATGTGCTCTTGTCGGAGAAAATTAACTAGAAAAGTTTTAAAAAGTATTGGCGACTCTGCTTGGGCAGTTCTGTTATTATATTAGCAATATATTGTATAATATGTTTTATATAGCAATGGGTACTTAAAAGTCGTGAGTGTGAAATGATTTGATAACATTGCAAATGATACTATTTTGAGCAGTTAATGCGACTTGGCGAGAAACAATAAACTTCATTAAAATGCGAAAAAGAAAAATATTCATTCTAATAATGTGTTTTCCTGACATTCCTTCGTAGGAGTTTTAATGTTTTATTGATTTAAACAAGTTATTTCTGTTAACACATAGTTTATTAACCTCTACTTAAAGAAACGGTAATAATACTCAATAAAATTATAAAGGTGTTTAAGTTTTTTTTAGTGTATTCTAAAACCATATTTATTGTCTCCGTGGTAATAACTATGTATAGCAACATTGGAATCAAACTTCTCACAGCCTTTACGTCACACGTTGCTTCTTCAACAGAGGGAAATATAACTGGTGCGGAAAATTTGCATTGGAATAATGTACACGTTTATGAAAATTTCACTTACATTTCTCCACTACAATATTCTGCAAGGAATGTTTGTATTTGAAACACACTCACTGCAATCTGTTATTACTGTACTTGGTATAGTCCGTTTTTTTCTAGACTGTCTAAGTTTAAATAATTTCACGGTGACTGACTATCTGCTAGCGCAATATCACGATTATAAGACAACTAAAATTTTAACACAGGAAGTCACAGAGAAGTTACTCAAGTTTTGACTTGAGAAAAACGGACACTGCTATTCGAATGCTCAATTTCCAGTATTGATCAAGGGAAATAACCAATGTTAATTCTTTTATACAATTTACAGAGTTAGCTCCCTTTGACCAGGGATCTTTCCCTGCTTTGACTAACCTCTAACTTTCATTAGAGACCACGAGCTAAAAGTCCACGCATCTCTCTTTAATGCCTGTCCGAACAGTTTTTAATCACAGAACTTTCGAAGTTCTAATACAATACAGAACTTAAAAATAATAGGTGAAAATGATATTCAAAGTTACTTTCTATAAATAGCAGGTGATGTACAAAATGCAGTACCCTGGGAAACGTATACATGTATGTGAGCATGTAAAACTTGAGAAAAAATATATACCCAACATGAAAATGTTGGTACACCCTCAACAAACCAGTTATGTGAGGTAGATACATGATGACTCTTCACAACAAGACATAGCAACTGTATCATAAATTATAATTATCAAGAAGCAATGCCTTTTGTAAATTTTTGCCCTTTCAATAACCTAACTTTTTGTGAGAATTAGAGACTTTAGTCAGTTATCTTTCCCTGATAAAATCTTAATCAATCCAATTGGTAAGTAGGTCCATACCAAACTCCTCACAGCAGTTACGTCACGCGTTGCTTACAGTAGGAATCCTCGGATTTTATCATTGAAGTCCTATGTAAGGATAACAAAATATTACATCTAATATCTTTCTTGTTAATGACCATATTAACAGAAGTGACGACATTTTGACAGTTCTTTACCCTTAAAATACTTGGCTTGAATTTTAAACAAGTTAAATGATTTACAAAAAAAGTTATTTAAGTTATTACGATTAATTTTGTCAAATTGACATCGAAAAGTAATGGAAAAATCCAAGTAATCCAACTAATTAGACCTACCTATTTGAAGAGAATACAAGGGGAAATAACTGACTAAGGTACCTTTAATATTATGTGACTTATCCAATCATACTATGTCATCAGCATTTGAAGATAATTACATAGTGTAGGGTGAACATACAAATAAACTTATCAAGTTCAAATTTACTTAGTGTACACATCTGTATCAAAACAACACAAATTTAATATATTATGTTCATTTGTTTTAATCTATAAAAAAGTACACATCTAAAAGAATGAAAACAAAATAAAATATCAAGTAACAAAACAGGTAAACATGTACATTGTACATATATAAGCTATAAAATGCACTTGGCTTTAGAACTATAATAAACAGTATAGTTCTTAGTATCACTATTAAAAAAATATAATTCACTGAAAAATATTGCTATTATAAAATATAATTCACAAAAAAATAGAATATATTATTTTTTTTTATTTAAAAACAATCATTAATGTATATAAACTTGAAATAAATCACTTGGGCATGCAATTCCATATTTTAAAGAATAAAATGTCATGATAATAAACATAATGAATATATAGGCTGTCATGAATTGCCAGAAGCGTATCGCGATATACTGCAATACACTGGCTTTGTATCGCGATACATACAACGATATATTGTGGGCTTTTAGATTTGGTGTGTCTCCACTGTATTTAACAGAAACATTGCAAATCTTACATGCAGCCAGCCTCTTTAAGTATATATGGTCATTTAGGACTGGTATGTGCCCCAATTGGTTAAATTCTAGTTACTGAAGGTTTGATGGAATGAACAATGGAAAAAAGACGTTTGGCTACTTTAATTTCGCGAAAGGAAGAATTTTCCAATAAAAAAAATATCCTTTAATACCGGTATGTTAAACTCATACCGCAGTACATATTGCCGCAGTACTTATTGAAATATACGGGTATACTGGTACATCGAGACAGATCAATGAATATGTATGATTTTGTAACTCATAATCCTTCTTTGCTGTCAGATGAACTTGATTTAGTATTCAAAAACTTCATGAAGTGCCAACCAGTGAATAAAAACACAAGTCCAGATCCTAGTCCAAACACAGTTCTGATGCCACTAGGTGATGCAGGTAATATCATTTTAGAAGCTCCCCACAATAATGAAGAACCAAAATTAAACATGGCAGTCAAAAAGGTACTATAAACAATTCTGTGAGATACTGGTGCACTATCAAATACTTTTTGTCTGTAAAGATAAACACCAAGACCACAATGAGCATTGAACCATAAAACCTCTGCTAGTACAGGGTGTGACGGACCAAAAAACCTGAAACAATAAAACAAGATACAGATAAATAATTAGAAAAAAAACTTTTTAATCCTATAATTGCTTTTTATAACTTCATCAAGTAATGCTAGTATTGGTGACCAACTTCCAACTTTGAACCATTGTGGCTCAATAAAAACTAAAATAATATCATTTTTAGAATAAGTTTATGAGAAAGTAACTTACAACAATATTATCCAGCCTTCTCAAGTTACTTAGGACATATATAAAAGTGTATGAATTAATATGGCAATACATAGGATGAAGTATAATCAGTATCTTGAAGTTCTGAATGCCAAGACCTTGGAAAGGAAGAATTCACAAATAGTAAGTGATGTTTGGGCTTATAACGTTCAAAATTAACTCTGATTTCACAAGATCATAACCATTATCTAAATGCACTTAATTGGCAACAACAAACATTTGTTCCACTATTTGCTTTATGTTGTATATCGTCGACGTACCTAAGTTCGCGACCAACCTTGATTCGCGGCCATTTTTGTTTATGTTCATACTCTCGCGAGATTTCGAAATCGAGGCTATAACCTGACGTCACGTTTACTACTTGGTTTACGCTACCGTATCGATCTATTAACTTAAACAGAATGCGTTTTAAATAGTTTTTTTTGCAAAATTCGTTTGAGATTACACAATTACACACTTTTTCTTATTCCAAAATATGTTGACTTTGATATTAACAATTTATTTACCGAAAACATAAAAAATACTTAACCAGAACGTTTGTCTGCAATGTTTTTCGTAAAATCTGGGATACGAGACACAAAAAAATAATTTTCATTGGCCTTATTTCAATGACGTCACAGCTCGCGAATCTAAAGTACCTTTTTCAAGATGGCTGCCGTTATACAGTTGTAGTTTGTTTTTATGTGTTTCAACCGTTTTTTTGCACTTCGGACAGGATTATTGATTGATATTGGTGCAAAATAAAATGATAGTGTCAATAAAGCAGGTTAACAACGACATTAAATGTTTTAAGTGACATTTTATTGTTTTTAACGCTTAACACCGCGAATCACGGTTAGTCCTGGATATATAATAATTATATGTGTCATTTGCTGCTCATGTGTACAAATAACATGTTTATATTGTACATGTAAATACTGAGCATTATTACAAATTTTGAAAAAACATGAATTGTTTAATTGATGACCCTCTCAGTCACTGCTAGTGCTAGGGTTCTACAAGATTGGTAACTATGCACAACTGTAAGTGTTTTATATACCTTAGTTTATAAATAAAATATGTTTATGGCTTTCAATAAGAGTTATTAATATACTTTAAGTAACACGTCAAAAATTGTACATAATTTAAATGATTCTAATTTGGGAATGCTTTACAATTAATATGATGACAATAGATTTCATACATATTGATTAAGCAATTTCGGTTCGAAATGTTTTAGGTACGAATCGCCCATTAAGTGGTAACGTTAGGGCGTTTTCTGTGATTTTATTAAATATCCACATACTTAGTAAGAAAAGTCGTATTCATTATGTTAACTGAAAACATTGCATAACTAATACATCCACTGATAGGCCATATAAAGTCTAGCAATAAGCTTTTTGCAACTTTCGTTGGTGAATTCTTTTCCGTTCCATCCATTTTGTTTCAAGGGAGATAATTCATCTGCGCTTGTAGTTAAATGTTGTTACCGTGCGAGGAACCATCCGACCGTATGTTTTTTATTCACTCCGAATATTCGGAAACTTCGGTTGTTATCGCCTAAAGTTAATGTCCCAGAAATTATGTCAGCAATGATGTTTTCATTTTCTCATTGACTCATCATATCAGTTGGTTTCGTCTTTTATTTTCACAAACATATTCAATATGCCGCGTAAAAGACGACAAGATGTATCCGAGGTTAGCTGTGTGGTGAAATATTTAATGTTTGGATTCAATGTTTTGTTTTGGGTGAGTATAAATTCATCTAAAAATTAGGTTGAATTGGTGCATAATGCTTTCTTTGTTCAGTAGTTTCCGTATTTTCCAATGCTTCTTGAACATTTAAACGAGTTTTGTTACTCATATCATGACACTTCTGTTGTAGGTTTTGTTTATTATTCTTTAAGTATAAGTCTTGTTTTGAGGAAACTTTAAGTAACTGAATAAAATGTAAATGAGGTTATTATTTATCCATATTATTATCAACAAAATAAAAGGGTATCCTGCTATTATCACTCTTCATAACAAACATCTTATGTAAGAAATCTAGCCTACTAAGTGAAGATCACTGTGTAAGATACAGCACTATGGAAGCAACTGTCTCAATTTTATTTTGATCACCCAGTGTTTGACCCAAGGACTTTAGAAATTAGAGTTTAAATCAACGTATGTGGTGGTCTGTGCTCCTTCCTAATCTGCAGCAGGTTATACTCTTGCATTGATATTGAATTCTCTCATAATATTGAGAATTTGTCATTGGATTGGTGGTTCTTGATTTGATATGGTCTAACTTCTAGAGCAGTGGTTCAGTGGTAGATTGGTGGCTTATGGATCAAGAGGTATAGAGAAAAAGCCCCATTAGGGGCACCAAAGATTTCCCTGAACAAGAAATTTACCTGCATCTATTGTTAAGACCTAAATGTTATGTCTGGACCACACTTGATTAGTCAACAGTCTCTTGACAGGACCAATTGTATGTACATAGCCTGAATTCAGGCCCAAAATTGATTGCAACATTACAGGACCAATGTTGTTGGGTTTTTAGCCTCTTGCCAGAACCAATGTTGTTGGGTTTTCAGCCTCCTGCCAGGACCAATGTTGTTGGGTTTTCAGCCTCCTGCCAGAACCAATGTTGTTGGGTTCTCAGCCTCCTGCCAGGACAATGTGGATGGGTTTTCAGTCTCCTGCCAGGACCAATGTTGTTGGGTTTTCAGTCTTCTGCCTAGATCAATGTTGTTGGGTTCTCAGCCTTCTGCCAGGACCAATGTGGTTGGGTTCTCAGTCACCTGCCAGGACAATGTGGTTGGGTCCTTAGCCTCCAGCCAGGACCAATGTGGTTGGGTTCTCAGCCTCCTGCCAGGACAGTGTGGTTGGGTTTTTAGCCTCCTGCCAGAACCAATGTTTTTGGGTTCTCAGCCTCCTGCCAGGACAATGTGGTTGGGTTCTCAGCCTCCTGCCGGGACCAATGTTGTTGGGTTTTTAGCCTCCTGCCAGGACCAATGTTGTTGGGTTCAGGGCCTCCTGCCAGGACAAAGTGGTTGGGTTCTCAGCCTCCTGCCAGGACCAATGTTGTTGGGTTCTCAGTCTCCTGCCAGGACAATGTGGTTGGGTTCTCAGCCTCCTGCCAGGACCAATGTTGTAGGGTTCTCAGTCTCCTGCCAGGACAATGTTGTTGGGTTTTTAGCCTCCTGCCAGGACCAATGTTGTTGGGTTCTCAGTCTCCTGCCAGGACAATGTTGTTGGTTTTAGCCTCCTGCCAGGACAATGTTGTTGGGTTTTTAGCCTCCTGCCAGGACCAATGTTGTAGGGTTCTCAGTCTCCTGCCAGGACAATGTGGTTGGGTTCTCAGCCTCCTGCCAGGACCAATGTTGTAGGGTTCTCAGTCTCCTGCCAGGACAATGTTGTTGGGTTTTTAGCCTCCTGCCAGGACCAATGTTGTTGGGTTCTCAGTCTCCTGCCAGGACAATGTTGTTGGGTTTTTAGCCTCCTGCCAGGACAATGTTGTTGGGTTTTTAGCCTCCTGCCAGGACCAATGTTGTAGGGTTCTCAGTCTCCTGCCAGGACAATGTTGTTGGGTTTTTAGCCTCTTGCCAGAACCAATGTTGTTGGGTTTTCAGTCTCCTGCCAGGACCAATGTTTTTGGATTCTCAGTCTCCTGCCAGGACCAATGTTGTTGGGTTCTCAGCCTCCTGCCAGGACCAATGTTGTAGGGTTCTCAACCTCCTGCAAGGACCAATGTGTTGGGTTCAGGGCCTCCTGCAAGGACCAATGTGTTGGGTTCTTGGCCTCCTGCCAGGAGCCCAGGACCAATACTGTTTAGTTCTCAGCTTCAGGTCACTTAGAATCTGTTTTTCTATATAGGGTCTGACTTTATTCATCTTTTGCTGCTTTAGTAAATTAAATGATTTATCTCACTTGACTATTTATAAACTTTATACAATGATAAATTAGTGTGATTTTCGTGTAAAATAATGTACTGGTATATTGTTGAATCTTATTAAGTTAAATCAAACTTTTTTATTCTTACATCTGATTATTTTATCATTAATTATTTCACATGACATTTGTATATGTTTTGTGCAATATGTCCTTGATTACAGATAAGATAAGACTGCTTTAGTATATAACCTAGAATTAGTATACTGTAATGTATATTCTTAAATGAATGCATTTATTTTGTCTTGGTAACCGTAAATGCAAGTCATCTAGAAACTTGTAGGTTGTTAATGCTGCATTAAAGGGTTAGAAAACATAATTGTTTTAGTTATGATAAAGCTGCCTTAGCATTTTTCATTCTAATTGTCAATCATTTTCAATATTTTATGCCCAAACTCCATGAAGATGTGTTGCTCCCACTACCCCTGGACTTGTAGTCAAACACTTTTAATTTGTTTAACTGAACTAACCAGGCAGATCAAACATGAATGAGAAGACAATAATTGTAATTATTATGTACATCTTATTTTGGAGTATGAACTCTTGGTCATTTTATAATTAAAAAATGTAAATCCTCTCCAGTAATAATATTATAATATTTTGATAAATAATGATTTTATGACGAAAAAAAGTACACTGACTGTTGGAATTTTATGGAATTTTCGATAAATCCAGCTTATAAGAGATCAAATTATTGATAATCTGTGGTTGCTAATTAGTAATAATAATGTGCCATCTATATATTATACTGAGCATATTATGAACATGTTTAGTTCTTGTGAAATCAATTATTCATACATTTCTGGTCATTTTGGTTTTTTCCTAGCTTCAGCTTGTATAGATATTATCAAAACAATAATTCATGTATTGATCAGTGTTTAGAAATGAGTATGCAATTATTATATTATTAGTAAATATAAATTACTCTTAAAACTAAGAGTAGTAATCATTAACCTTTCTGTTTAGGAGAAAAGTGAGTTACTGATGAAAGATTAGAGTTCACAAAAACTGGACAGATAAGAAAGCAGAGCTCTGTAAATAAATGAATAAGTATAGATAAACAACATAAAATCTGAATAAACAAACAAATGAGCACTTTGAAACACTGGCACTGGAGTCCTTATATTCGATAAGAAGCAGAAAAAAAGTCCTTTTTAAAATATCATATTCGAGTTGTTCCAGGATATTTTAGAGGGGACCGTTTTTTTTAAGTTTCTTCAATAATGTAATTTTTAAGCATAAGTATGAATATTTTATCGAATATAAGAACTCCAGTGCCTGTGTTTTAAAATAGTATAGTTAGTACAAATTGCCTGAGACAAATTACACATAATAAATTTATATATTATATTGAATTTGTTAAATTTTATTCAATTTTCAGTTATGCATACATTAATGCCTCTGATTTGAATACTTACCACTGGGGCTGTCACAATATGCCTGAAGCGTATTGCGATATATTGCAATATGCTGGCATGGTATTGCGATACGTACCGCAATATATTGTGGGCTTTTAGATTAGATGTGCCTTTGCTGTATTTAAAAGAAAATCTTAAATGCAGCTACTGATAGAGTCTAGCCTCTTTAAGTATCAACGGTCAATTAGGACTGAAGCGGTTAAATTCTTGTAATTTAAGGTTAGATGAAATAAACGATGGAAAAACTGATGTTTCGCTACTTTTATTTCACAAAGAGAAGAATTTTCCAATGAAATAAAAAATATCGCCAAATACCGGTACCGCGGTATGTATTGCAGCAGCTGCATATTGCAATATACCGGTATATCGTGACAGTCCAACTTACTACAGTATTTCTGTACTCACTATTAATTTAAATCAACTGGATTATGTATGCACCATTGACATCAATTTTTAAACTGATTTATTGTTTTCAAATGATATTTAAATTGTACTTTTGTCCCAGGTCAATTTTCACTAGCTATACTATACCAAAACTACTGAGCTCTTACAGAATATAGGTGAAAAATTTTTCTCTTAGATATACTTTCTGCTTAGTAATTATGTAATATAATATTTAGAGTTCAAGTGTACAAATATGCTTTGGCATCTGAATTAATGTTGATTTTGCATTCCTTTAAATGTCAAAATATGTGAAATTCTTTATTTTAATGAATAGTTGTGATAAAGCTGTTTTAATTATTATGATCACAGGCTTTGATGTTGGAAAAAATCTGTTTCATGTTATAAATACCAATGTTCGAAGAGTTCACTTAGTTGCATAAATTTTGCAATGCACTCGTAGTATTACTACCAGTGGTAGTAATTAGGCATAAATAATTCATTCACATAAGTTCATGTATAGAATTTTAACTTGGTGACTTTAGTGCACACTAGACTTGACAAAACTTTAGGGCATTCTCTGTTACTTCAATATTACTTCAATGTTACTTCAATGAAAAATGGCAAAATCTCAATTTTTATAACTTAGTGTTTATTCTAAAGAAGAATAGCAGGGCACTCCTCCCTGCCCTTTTTCTCTCCTCCCTGCCCTTTTTAGCTCCTCCATATACATACCTAATTACTTTGAAACATCAACCCTCTGTCACAACCTGCCCCTTTTTCTGCCTCCCAGCCCTTTTCTGAGTTCTAGAAAAATCCCTATAACTTTATAGGTGTGTTCATAGATGTGGGATATTAAAATGTTATATGATGCAGTCCATTAAGATATAAAGAGACCCCTGTAAGAAATGTTTACTTTTATTGATATACTGAAAAGTTCAATAGTGAAACAGTCTTAATATATGGATATTTTAGAGCTTGAATTCAAGCTCACATACTCACAAAATGTGAGTGGATTTAAAAAATTACGAGCAACTTTAATTGGGACTCGCAAATTTTTGCAAGTTTAAAATCGCCGCAAAAAGTACTGTCTAAACTAATGAGGCTCAAATCAGCATTGAAACAGCCAGATAGATAGATTATAGATAGTATTTATGAAAGACTAATAGTAAAACATGTTAACTATAGTTAGATATAGTACTATGTTGTTTTATATTGCATATATGAATAGTAACTATTTATGCTATTGAAATAGAGAAAAATGCAAGTGATTTTTCTATTTTGCGTGTTGAAATTAAATCAAATTGCAAAAATTTGCAAGTCCAATTCTTGGTTAAATCTGAGCCCTGTATTTTGTATACCATTGCATTATTTTGCAATAACCAGTGGTCTGTGTAGCAGAACTTTTCTGTACCTCCATAAAAAGATGGCCAGACAATTTCATTAAACTTAGTATGACTCAGGTCAAATAATCACAAGTCATTTTAACCACTTTATCTGGTAAAAGTCCCTCCCACTTTTTCAGGACAATCTAGTCATTAATACCACTGTAGCAGTAAAACAACCCTCCCATTTTGTCCGGATATCTTAATACATTAATTACTCTGTTCGTTAGAAGTGGTAGTACCACAATAAAGCTGTTATCTTTTTATAAGCAAATATTACATTGTATAATGTACACTCCCTCACTTAACAGATGAAGATTATAAGATCAGTGTTAGATGTAAGCTACTCTACAACCTTGTCATTATACTCACAGACACTTTTTGACACCAGTCATCACATTGACCCACTAGGATGAAGCCCTAGACAAGAAAAAATTAATTTGTGTTTTTCAAAGTACTTTAATATTATTTGCTATAGTTTAACTAGTTGATCAGCCTGGTTTGTGCTTGATCAAATTCAAACCAATGACTGGTATACTGATGAAAACCCATTATGTTCTCAGTGTGATATTCAAAGTATGTGAATATTTATGTTGAAATCTTAATTTGGTCTTGTGCAGTCATCACTTTAAAAATAATGGTGCACTAGGCCAATTTATTATGTATTACAGTAAATGATAAAATTGTCAACTAGCTCAACTTCAATTAGTTTGAATTTTTTTGTATGAACCTGAATCAAATTTCGCTACTGTATGGCCTCTGGCTAGTGGTTTAAGATATGACTGAGTCAGTGATCATTATATTGATTAGTCATTGTCCGACTCATATGCGGCATTTGTAGTTTTAAACTTGAGACTTGGCCATATTTGAACAGTTGGTAAATAAATTACTGAGGTATGCAGTACATTACCGGGGTATTTCATCTCAAGCCAGTATGAACAAGCTAGAAGTAAAAGAATGTGTTATACAAGTGTTTCATGTGAAGTGTTCACAAAAAACCAGGTTGTTGTTTTTGCTGTACTTGAACCAGTCTGTGAACGTACAGGGGCGGATCCAGGATTTTTTTCTGGGGGGGGGGGGGTCCGAACTTTTCTAAGGGGGGTCCAAACTTTCGAACCACAACCACATAATACTTATTTTGCAAAAAAAAGCAATATATCAATAATAAAAACTACACAACCTTTAAATCTATATTAATCACCAAGAAAATTTGCTTCTTGATACTTAAAAATGTCTTACAGTCAAGAAATACACAAATGGACAAGTACATTTTCCAAATTCTAGGGGGGGTCTGAAACCCCCCTGAAACCCCCCCCCCCCCCCGCTAGATCCGCCTATGATCTATATAGATATCTTAAACTGATGTATGATGGGAAGGTGTTATATGATTTGATAGACTGGTTGTCAGATTTTCTGACTAATTTATTACAGTCTATGGAGTAAACAAACTAATTAATTATCTTAGCACATAGTTTCTGAGTCAGAGAATGAGTACACATAGATATTTACTATGTGAGTAGTAGACTAGAGATCTGTCTGTAGGTTTATTACTGATAATCTTCTGAACAATCTACATATGTTTAATCATTAATACATTTTATTTTTCTTTGAAGTTAAAAAGTGAGTTTGTATTTCAGTAGGTATTGCCGTTAGATAGAGGCTTCAGTTATCAACTTATCAGGGATATAAAAACCCATTAAGTCGCAAATCTATCTATTTTTGAATTATCAGGGTCTTACTAGTAGTAACCCTGATTGGTAGTAACTATCAATAGTATTTTACATATTTTGTTTCCTTACATTACTGTAAGAATTTGGTAATAGCCTGTCAGGTGTTTGGTCACTTAGAACTTTATGTTATTAATTTTTTATCATTTGAAAAGTATAAACTTTGGCCCTATCAATTTTCTTGCACATTAGTCAGATTGGACCATTAAGACCCTTTCTTGACTTCAATAACCTGTGTAATGAGTCATGTTGGTAATGAGTTTAAGCTCTAATTTGGAAGAATGTAGACACCTTAGAAATAATTGCCAACATTATCATTAATGATTATTTTTGTGTATTTCTTTGTTGGTTAGAGTCAGTGTTAAGCATTCAGATCATTTCAATACAGCATGAGTCAAATAATTAGAGTTCAATTTTCTTTCTTATAAGGTGATACTGTCTCTATTCTTAGATTCATATTGTTAGTTATAATTTTAAGTTTCTATTTCTGTGTTAATATCACATAAACTATTATAAGTGCCTATAAGTGACTGTATACATTATAATACAAGTAACTTTCACTATACATGTACTTTAGTTCAGCTTTATATATTATGTATGAGGTTGTGGAAACCATTAGGTTTAAAACTAATGCAATTTGAAGTGGGTGTTGCACTTGTAATCATATTACGTGCATTCCTATGCATGTAAATTGGTATGCCTTCCCAGGTCAGTGCAAAACTAAGTATATATCCTTTAGGGCTGTCATCGAAAATTGCGATATCAATGTATCACCGATTGTTGACAGACGATCCGATATCAATTCATAATTTCGAATATCAGTACAATCTAGCATTTTATAAAACTATAAACTATAGGACTTTTTATATATTTATGAGTTTTCATGTTTTCTGTTAAGTATTAAAAACAAGAAAATACAGCTTGTTTTATATTTGAAACATCTTTTAACATTATGCATAACATCAGGAGGCCATTATATAGAATATACATATATACAATGTTAGAGGCTTTTATTACACTCATTGTCTGACTCGATATATCCATATATCACCGATACTTGCCTTTCGATATATCGATACACTATTTCCTATCAATGACAACCCTATTATCCTTTTATATCATCATATAAGATTAGTCTTGCTCTTACCTGTCAGTATTCATACCTATTATATACAAGGGTTGTCCAATGATAAATTAGACTGTAGTTTTTAAACAAATACCTGAACTAATACTCATCCAATGATTCTACATTTATCCAAAGTAGGCTCCTTCCTTTTCAAAGACAGAAATATTGCCTTTTACAGACATTCTGAAAGGTGTTTTGACATTACTGGACATATGGTCCAGTGATCTCGGAAGTATCACTGGACCGAATGAGGTTTCACTGCACCAGAAGAAATCAGCAAAATGTCAATACATTATGACTCATCATTACTGTTTTCTGTTGCTTATCAGTCATTATTAGGAATTTTAAGTAAAGACAAACATCCAAATTAGTTCAATACATACCGATAATTAAGATAAAAGGGCCGATAGTTGACCTCATTTTAATTTTAAAAAATTAAATTCAACTTGGCATTCGGACTGGTTTCGACAGACTTTTTCCTGGACCGACTTGAATCTCACTGGTCAGGTCTGTTGGACCGGCACTTTTCAGAATGTCTGCTTTGAGTCTTCACAATCACATGTTCTTTGTAGCAGCTAGCTTCCCTCTCTCCTAACTTATGGTCAGATTTGGTTACACTATGATTCAATTTTGGATTGCCTTGAATTTAATTGTATGCATTATTTTTGAGAGAAATTTTGTTTGACATTTTAGAACGGTTTGATCATACAATTTATGTGAATTATTCAGTACTTAAACTATTATTCTTCTCATAATATAGACATTATCTTGTCAGATATCAATTTATTTAAAGCATCATTTCATCAATTTTGTTGGTTTATGTCAATGATAATTTGTTTGATATTTGTTTTAGATTTAAAGTAACCAAGCTTAACTAGAAACATTATCATGTTCTGTGACAATGTTGTGTACTTGTTCTAACAATAAATGTTATTTGAAAATCTACAAAAAATATTTGACTGTTAGGCCACAACAAGTTGATCATACGATCAATGGATTCACTCGCACCTTAATTTTGACGATTTTTACAAAAAAATTATTTTTATTTCCTTACTTGCTCATAAAAATTTTGACAAACGGCTATATAAAGCAACGGAATTAAGATTTTTTTTCTTCACAATCCCCCCTTTTTTCCCCAGAATAATCCGTAGAACACATGATCAACTCGTTGTGGCCTTAATGCATCTGAATATGCAACATAGTCCAGTCATGTATTAGTAAATTTCATGTAACTGTCAGTGCTGCATACATTAAACCAGTTGATTCAGATACTGTAGAGTAGAAGTTATGTACTTCTGTACTCACTATTGATAGAAAATAGATATCCATATTTATATCAAGGGATTTTGAACAAATATTGAGTGTTTATATCAGTGGGGTTAATATATGTACATGAACCACTGACATTTGATAAAAGTTACCAATACATATACTGGACTTAGAATCTGGATAGCAAATTTCCTAGTTAATGGAAACTTTGGAAAGGCAAGTTGCGGGTTTAGCACAAAATGGTCGTAACTCAATATAAGAAAAAAGTGATTTACGACTGTTTTGCTCTAAACCCACGAAGTCATGATTTCCCATGAAATCTGATGGCAAATTGTTAACATTGCTAGGTATATAGAGAAGTTATCAATACCTTTAGAAGGGATAGCTTGTTTTGATAGTGAAAAGAAACCAGAAAACTGGGAACCAGGTGAAGAATGGGATTGTCTAGTCATGTTTGAAAAATAGGACAATTAAACTTATCTAAAACATGCGGCTTTTACATGCCAAATCTTTAAAGTCTCAATACATCAAGTATACATAACGATGCTCAACTTGCATTGGAGAAATTCTACCTCAAGTGATACCTTTTACAAATTGCTCTGAAGCTGTTGTTAGAATGTATGGAGTAAAATGACAACTTAAACATAGCATTTCTATTCAGCTTTAGTGCAAATCTGATGTAAAATTATTTGTATGTTTAGAGTTGTAACTTGTAAGCTGTGATGTAACAATACTACATGTGTGTTTATAGCCCACTTCAGCATTTGTTTTGCAGGCTTGGAGCAAAATGGTCGTATCTCAATTTAAAAAAAAGAGTGAGATATGATGGTTTAGCGCTAAGCCCGCTGTTTGTTTATTGCCATAATGTATACCTACAATAATCCATTCTGCTATAAGCTACAATCAGCTGATTTCTTCATCTGGAATACTACACCAATCTGTAAGTTCTCTAGTGTTGAATTGATTTATCACACACCTGTATTGGTACAGGTAATAGAGGAGTTATTTAAAGTTTCAATTTTAGTCCTTGTTAGAACAATAGCTTTCATAGAAATTATTGTTAAATGGTTCCAGGGATTTGAAACACTGTATTGATCTGTTTTTACTGAAGTATTGATGACTTGTTATGGTAGTGGTATTTTAATGGTCATTTCTTATAAATGTTTAATAAATGTAAATAGTTACATTGATTTAATTACAATGGCTAAAATTATGTTTAAAGTGAATAATGTTAGTTATGAGATGATTTATCTTTAAGTCTTTTCTTATAATATAACGTTAAGCTTTCCACCAGTTCTTTATCAGTGTCTTTATAATGTATAGAACTTTAGACAACCACCTTGTTAGCTCAGATTGTATCACATCTAACTCCGAATCCAGAGGACATGAGTTTGATTCCTGGGTGAAACCTACATACATTAGTGGAGTTTAATCGTGAAATATTCTCTATGGCCAGTCTCCCAATTACCTCTGTATTGTTACTCAACCTGCAAGAAATATGCTGAAATGACAGAACAATTGTATAGTTGTACTCTTTCCTATTCTGCGTAACTAAAAATGGTGATAATTATCATAATATAATGATAATAATGTTGATCCCATATACAGTTGGTAATCCAGTCTAATATTGCTCTATACTTCAGTCTTATAGAACATAATAATGCACCAGTCAGCCTCTTTTTCATTGTGTCATTGAGTTTAAAATGTTTAGCAGCGCTGCCTTATTTGCTGCTTAATGAAAGAAATTGTGGTACAAAGTCTAATTAGTCTGGTTTGATTTTCATGAAAATAAAGTCTTGACGGCATTTTTTAGTACAAGCAGGTAGTCAACGGTTTTAACATATTTCAGGTATGCTGATTCCATTTTTTGCTCTACCACGGCTGTATCTTGCGTCCTTGACCTTCAAAAGGTCAATTCAAAATGGCCACCAATTTTTCCTTTTAGTAACACTTATATTGGACATTGTTAAGATGAAATCGGTCAAACAATTATTTAAACCGTATATAATGTATCATTTTATGCCAGTTTATAATAAAAGAAAAATATACAGGTGAAAAAATTGAACTTTTGAAATGCAGCCATCTTTGAATTCAAAATGGCCGCCATAGTTAATTTATTGTCAGCAAGTTCCTTCAAACGACATTTACTCCAAAACTACGATACCAATCTTGCTAAAATTTTGCAGAAATGTTCCTAGCGTAAAGATCTTTTAAATAGTTCATTGAATCCCATATAAAACTCTGGTTACCATGGTAACAGAAAAGTAAAATTATACAAATCTCAAAAAATGATCAGCATTCATTTTGACATGTAGCATTACCTGAATATCCTGTACTATGATTGTTCAAATTAAGCCCATGGAGTCAGAATATCAATCCGGCATGACACGATTTATAGAGTTTTATAACCTAAAGGAAATATTTACATTCGTATTTGCAATACAAAGATTGCTTAATTTTTTTCATGTGTTTGTGTGTTTTTGCACACAACGATGTCGAGTGAAGGTTGTGTTGAGTTTTTTCACCAAGACAATTTGTAATTGTTTGTTCTTACATGAGCCTGTTGGGTGCCTGGTTTAAACACTCAGTGGCAATTATTTTGCCACTGTCTGTTCCAAGGTGGAAACACCTCAGTTACTTGTTTCGTTATTTGTTTGTGGCGTCCTTTTATAACAATAGTTTGAAAATAGAAAACATCTCCCTCTTTGGCTGTATGAAAGGTCTTTGTTTGTTTTACTCTGACTGTTACTGATATGCTTTCAGACTGCCCCATTTTACTAATGTAATTTAGCTTGATTGTGAAACAAGTTCTTACTACTTATAACAATCACTGTCCATTCTGCTTCCTAGTCCCCCATAACTTAGTTAGTGGGATAACGTTTCTTGATCTAGGAAACAACGAGTTTTTCGATTGTGATTCGAATCAACGCGGCGCGATCAATGATTAATCGTATGGTAATTTAAGAAACATGGTTGAAAAAATACTGTTTTGTCAAATTTTCGTCGCATTGCCACACAATGTGCATCAGGAATTGCACTGAATTGTTTAATTTCAGTATTCTCGAAACCATAAAACGACTGCTCTTTGTAATTTACATTTCGAAATGCTATATTCATATGAATTCGTGCTTTGTATTCTTATCAAAGTCACGAAAACTTGTCTGACCTTACAACTTGTTATTAATGGGTTTCATGCCATTTCAACACAAATTAAGGTTACATTACGGAGGTCAACGTCCCTAACTTAGCTTTCCTGGACTCTTGTCTATAACCAGTACTTACATACCCTTCCACAAGGTCAGCAACTTCTCCATAGACCTAATTGATGGAGAGAAATCCACATTACTGTGAAATTTCCTGCAAGGGTATTCCTGGAAACGGTTCGAAATCCTACGCACTACCAATAGTGCTACTGACTCCAGTTGACAAATTGATCAAATATTCATGAACTTAATGTTTTGATTAATGACAGGTGTCTATTAATACCTCATGCAGAATTTAAACATCCACCCACTTGTTTACAAGCACACATTCTTGTGCAATTTATCTTGGCCCTTTTGCATTTGCAACGCCCGTTTCTACATTGTGTTTTGTATGAACAGTACACTATTTGGATACATGAATCTGGGATAGGATCAAGAGACATCGAAATTGGTCTCAATTAGGCTTCACATTCCTCCCAGCCATACTTTGTTGGGTCAGGAAGATCTGGTAAAGGGTGTACTGCTTGTCGCCAAATCATAGTCTGGAAGTGTGAGCGCTTGATAAGGAAATAAAGAGCATTCTGAGTAGGACAAAGTATCTCAGATTTACTTGCTCTAGGAAACAGGATATACTGAAACTCATCTACAGAGTTAGTTGAGTTGATGTTGTACATTCTACATATAAAGGTTTCCACATTTGCTAGGGTTTGTTCTGTTAAGGCTCCATGTCCAAGCTCTAACAGTAGTTTCCAATGATCTTGGAATGTTTTCCATGCAGACTTCTTTGAATGGCCTGCGAAGAAGGATAATGTTAATCCAGTTATTGCATGGAAAGTCAGTAATGCCTCAAATGAATTTGGTGTAAGGTTTCGGAACACTTGACCTATAGGTATGTATCGGTGTTTTCTGGCTGTCCCGAGTAATTGTCATATATTTTGACTAATGGCTTTTGGATAGTGAGCAAGAAGTAATATCATCACATCAGTGTCCCTCGACCAAACAACAACATCTTGCGCCTCGCTGTTTACGGCATCTACGAAGCCACCAGCTGTGACAATTTCCTTATCACGTGGAGCCTGCCGGATCAATTCATGCGATAGGAAATTCGCAATGTCCACCTCGGTGTCAGGCAGTGGAAGGAAGTTTACCCAGTTTTGTGGTAAAGGTACATCACGGCTTTCCACCAGACGGCGTATAGGCTGATACTCATTTTGGGGCGCGATTTCGCGATATTTGCGCATTTTCCCAGCAGAAATCGCATGAAAATTTGCTAAATGGGACAAAAAAATCGCACAACTTGATCTGCAACGTAACCAGAGTCGGTGAAACAGCTTTTATACCGTCCTGCTCGTCAACGCTCTCACTGAAACGCTTGCCGATAAAACACATTCGTTTTTCCAATAGCTTGCAAGAGTTCACCGCACAGGGCTTGAATTAGACCCGAGACCTCGGGTTTTGACTCACAAAAATTCCAAAATACCCCTTTTTGACCCTCATTCAAAATCGCCCGTGCGTCAATTTGACCCGCATATATTTTGTCTTTAAGAGTCATAGTTGAATTGCTGAGCGTATGTTACGTCCGCCAATGTGATGTAATCGACCGATCAGCGATGCGCGCTATTCGGAAGTTGCAGTCAGTATACACGCTTCAAAAGCCGATAATTAGTAACTCTTTTGTTTGTCGATGGCCCCTGTATATATTGTCGCCAATGAAGACCAATCAACGTCCGCTCAAAAAATCAATAATGCTACATGTCGGCCCGAAAAGATTGTTTACGTAATCAAACTGTTGCAATTAAACAAACACGTGACAAACTGTGATATTGCATTGATTAAAGTAGATAGGGCTTTTTGGATGCTTGCCGTTAAATCGATAATTGTATTTAATTATGAGCATGTTTAAATAGACGTAATAATCAGTTTGCAAATGTTTTTTTAAGACAATTAAAGTTGACAACAATAATAATCTCTGATCAAATGATTATAATAAGCATTAAATCCACGTCAAAAAATCGTAAAACAATTATTTTATCATCATTTTACAACGAATGAAGTTTCTTATATCGTACTGTCATACATTTTCGCGACCGACGCTATCGCCAATAAAGTGAAAACCGTTAAAATTACGTTAGTTATTTAATAATGTTATTATTTCAAATGTTAGATCTTCTTAATTTAGCAATAAGTAAGGGGAAAATTCCCTATTTTTTTATTTCAAGAATAAACATCGGTTGAATTTGTGAAAAATATAAAATATTCGTCACGTAATCTATCAACTAAAATCGTGTATTAGACTCTAAAAAACAATAAAATACACCAGTTGCTAATGAATAGTATTACTTACGAAAAGGTTTGATATCTATTGCAGAACTTATTTTTTGAGAAAATATTTAAACAAAGAAAGGTCAAAATTCAGGACATTGATACCCCTTAATGCATTTTAATTTCTGATGAACATAAACCAGTAAGCAAACATGCTAAATCCGAAGAACTGTTCAATTGAAATGAAAAATATATATTTTCAGTTTACAATTTGATACAAAATCACTATATTCTGTGAATTTTGTGTAAAACATTTGACACATATTTTAACTCAGTTGCATTATCTGGGTCTACTCTGTTTGCAATAAAGTGTTAAGGCATTTCAGGTTGTGAGATAAAAGCCAAGAAAACTAACA
This sequence comes from Mactra quadrangularis, assembly GCA_025267735.1. Classification (NCBI taxonomy): domain Eukaryota; kingdom Metazoa; phylum Mollusca; class Bivalvia; order Venerida; family Mactridae; genus Mactra; species Mactra quadrangularis. Next base: position 56,258,451 of record CM046303.1, on the reverse strand, counting down.
TTCTTTGAAACTTCTGTTTTATTGACCATCATTAAAATAAGCATTTACATCTTGTGTACATGTAGTACCTTAATGTAATAAAATTCTTGCCGTTTTAATTGAAGTAAAAAAAATCCCAACAAAATTTGAAATCTCTCACCAAATTTGGTCAAATGGGATTTTTTCTCTCACCAAAATCTGGGCCCAGAATAATCCCTGTGATAGGTTTTGTTACGACAAAGCCGTGTCCCACTTTTGATTGACTTATCATTGTATCTGTCAAACACAACATCAATTCTCGTGTAGGAATGACCAATTTGTCTAACAGCATTGCAAAAGGTATCTGCTAAGTCACCAAATAACAGAGCCCCAATTGGCTTTCCAACAGAAACAATAAGAGCATTACCATCAATGATCATTGTCGCTGGGTGATTTGGAATGACTGATTCGGGACAGGTCACTCCGTCTGTTAAACAATCAACAAGTACTGATTTATTACCGGTTCGAAGTGTACCATTCATTTCTGCTAGGGCAACCGGTACGGGCATAAGTTCTTGTTTTAAAATTGCTTTCAAATCTACATCTCGGCCAGCTTCATAAGCAGTTAAAAGGCGTTGAATAACCGTCCTATCGGCTTTTATGACTTTGCCCTTTTCTCGCTCCTTCTGGGCTTGTTACATTTGTTAATATCGTACAGCGAGGCAAATGTCTGTTGGTTATTATTTCTGAGAGAAGCGTGTATTGGAACTGGACTACCATCAACCAATAATCTTGCTGACACATATTCTGTCATGTCATGCTGAGCAAGATTCTGCACATTGACTAATGACTCTTGAATGCGTTGTGTAACAAGGTCTTTAGTTGCAATGTTTTGCAAAGTATCTGGGTGTGATTCTGGGGTAAAGTTTTGAAACGTTGTAATATAGCAGAAAGTGATGACTCATCTTGTTTATCACGAGATTGTCTTGCTTAACTGCTTTCGTTAGAAAGTTTGGTTTCAGATGGAAGTTTAAACATGTCGTATGTTGCTGATGAAATGTCGGACCGCACGTTGAATTACAAAGCCCATCTACTTAAAGCTGAAGGTGTTTTAGTAATACAAAAATGTACCAACAATGCCGCCACCTATTTTACCGGTGCAGTTCAACCATTCTTGTGCTTGATCAGGATCAACTTGGTTGAACTTCATTCCAGAACGTTTCACCACAAAATTGCCACGTTTAAACTCGGTCAAAACTGCTTGGGGGATCTGATGCATCTCTGTAAGATATATTGGACCCCAACGGGCATAATTTAAGTGATCATATCGCGCAAAATATGGCAACATAAGCCCAAACGACGCAAGGTATAAATCGCATAGGCCATCACGCATTGACCTGGTGAACATTAATATTAACCAAGTGGATGTATGTTAACCAAAAAGCTATGTTGACTTTCTTTGATTATTCACATACAAATTCTAAATGCAAAAAACGGGAGCTATATGCAAAGCAGTTTATTTTAGGTTTTTATATTTTTACCTTTAGGTTACCATGGTAACCAGACTTTTTCATGATATTCAAAGAACTAAAGATCTTTACACCAGAAACATTTCTGCAACATTTAAGCACGACTGGTCTGGTAATTTTGGAATACATGTCGTTTGAATGAGCTTGCTGACATCAAGTGAAATATGGCGGCCATTTTGAATTCAAAGATGGCCGGATTTCACAACTTCAATTTTTTACCTGTATATCTTTACTTTGTTATAAACTGGCAAAGAACGATGCATTATATAGGGTTTCAATTAATTTTTAACCGACTTTATCTCAACAATGTCCAATATAAGTGTAACTGAAAGGAAAAATTGGTGGCCATTTTGAATTGACCTTTTGAAGGTCAAGGACGCAAGATACAGCCGTGGTAGAGCAAAAAATGGAATCAGCATACCTGAAATATGTTAAACCCGCTGACTACCTGCTTGTACTAAAAAATGCCGTCAGACTCTTAACGCAGTGCCTTTTTGAAATTTCTGTCTAAACTAAATGGGAGTATTTAGTGCATTCTGTCTGTTGAAAAAAACCTCTCTAATTGTGATGAATGTCATTTTTCATGCAAATGAGTTTGGTTTATTCTAATTTCCATAATTTCTGTACTTGTTGTGATGATGGATTGATATTTCATTTATTTCTATCATCTTACCATGAGAAACTTGACTCGGTATTGCATGTATACATGTTATATATTGATTGTTCACTTCAATGGATACATTATCATATCACATAGTTATATGTGATTTTTGTACCATCTCCAAACTTACTTCAGACCATTTTTCTGTAAGTGCTTTGGAGAGTTGAACTGTAAAAAGATCAACACAATGTTTCACAAAACTAAACAAGTCCTTAATTTTCCCCAATAAACCTTTAACATATGAGTTTCTTATTAGAAGAAGAGGGCACTTCACATTACCCCATCCCCCTCCAAAAAAAAAGAAATTTTAAAACAGTATAAATGTTGTGGAAGCAAAACCTATTTAACAGGGCATTTTGTTTTGAACTTACACTCACACTTATCACAAAAAGTCTTGTTGTATAGACAATGTGACCATTGCTTGCTTATGTGATTTGTTTTCAATGTGATTCAAATGTATGATCATAACTTTGTTGATTTTATATCTTGTTAGTACCAACTCTTCTATATTCCAATATACTAGACTAATAAGTTAATAAATTATTTTAACTAAGACAGATTGTAAGAAATCTCAGACTTCAGCTAGCAGAAAGTAAGTTTACACTCAATTGCTTATTAAATATGAGTATTTTTGTTTGTTAACTCTTAACTCTGAAGCCTTATGTTTTTACCTCTTTGAGGCTGGGCAAATATTATTTGGTTCATGTTTACATGTTGGAGAGTGCATACGGTCATTTAGTGAAATTCCATTATGTGTATAAACTATAATTTATACATAATCATAATTATTAATTGGGGAAATGTGCTCTACTTGGACATATGTTGGTAAAGATGAATGACCTTTTAAGTAGTACTACCCTGGGAAATATTTCTTAAGACGTTACCATGTACATGTGTTGAGAAGCTGATTTTTTTCCTAGAGCCTATTGTTAGATAATCTGGGATTATATCTGATGATTTGGTGAGAATGCGAGTTACTAGACTTTGATCAACATAATTTTCATGTAGCTTTGAATGCAGCTGTAACTCATTGAAATAATGATTTCTAAACAGAAAACTGTTTCTGTTGTATTAAATTAAATGTTTTTAGAATACATGTGCATGTTTGAAACAATGTACTTTATTGATATTGTTATTACAAACAATTACTCTTATGTTATATCTGTTAAAGTTTACACTTATTCTAGAGATTTAGGCCTTTCCAGAAAGAGTCAGTAGGTTGACTGACTGCTGTTATATGATCTAATCATCTATACAATGTGTTTCTATGGCATTAAACCCAACAGAAACAAACAAACAAAACTAACAGTTAACTTTAGATTCTTCTACAGTTTTTCCTGTAATTGCTCCAAAGCAGATTTTTAGGACACAGTGCCCTGTCCTTGTTCTTTCGCCTGCTATTGTTCTTTCCTCCTGCTATTGTCCTTTCCTCCTGATATTGTCTTTACTCCCTATACAGAAATGGTAACTAAGTGACCTGAACTCCACTGATGCTTCTGGTTCTTTTAATTGCCATTTTTAGCCAGATTTATAGTTTGGCGAAACCCAGACAGGCAGGTGGGCGGGTAGGCGTTCAGTGTTGTTATCAGTTGCATTAAAGTTTTTTCTTTACCATATATTTCTGCCATTTATTGTCAGATCTTTATGAAACTTCATACAGTAATAACATACTTTGTGATGATTGGCTTTATTATGGATTATTTCCCTTTGTAATTTTTGCATTAAAGTTTTGAATATGTTGGATATCTCTGTCATTTATGGTCTAATCTTGTTGAAAATCTGGCTTTAATGTGGTTTTCACATTACATTTCTTGTAAGAGTTTTAGAACATTCATTGTGTTTACAAAATGCATGTAATTCAATAAATATTAGTGCCAATTATTGAATGAGGTTTGTTCATAACAGTACTGGGCTCGACATTAAAGACCTGTTGTTCTTTTGCCCCTGACTTCCTATATTTGGGTTCGGGCAACTTGTAATTTGCTAACTGTTAGTAAACATTTCGTTTGGGCAAGTAAAATATACATGTATGGCAGGTGGTTCAACTGAACAACCTACTCTAAAAAATTAATGTCAAGCCCTGTATTATTATTCACGAATAATAATACCCTGGGTAACAGAGGAATACCCTGGGTTACCGAGGATGTTAATACATGGGTTTTGTTCCTATTACTTACAAATCAATGGCATTGTTTGTTATATATTTCAGCTTGTTGGTACTGGTATGTGTGCTATAGGTCTATGGGCGTGGACAGAGAAAGATACTATAAACAATATTGGTAGACTTACAAATGTAGCTTTAGATCCAGCTATGTTGTTTATAATTACTGGTGGTGTTATGTTTATCATAGGGTTTGCTGGATGTGTTGGTGCTTTAAGAGAGAATACAACATTACTGTTGTTCGTAAGTATTCATCTTTACTTCTTTTAGACACAAGTCTACTGATCAATGGGGTCCTGGGTTAGATTCCTGGGAGGGGCATACTTATGTAGAGTTTGGTCATGAAATAATTTCTGAGGCTATTCTAACTCCTACCACTGATTTTAAATCATGTAGGGCAGCTGTCAGTCATGGACAGAAATATTTGCCTAGAAACTTGTTAACAGCGTAATCCAGAGATTTAGTCTTTTCAGAAACAGTGAATAGGTTGACAGACTGTTGTGAGATGACTTAAACAAAGTGTTGCTATGGCGTTAAACCCAACCCTTAAAAAGGATTTGTTTTGGTCCAGGCTTATTATTTATGAATATGTAACTTGCATTATATATAAAATACATGTACAACAGTTTAGTTAGGTCATCAATGATGTACTTATTGATTTCTTTCAAATAGTCTAAGACTCTTCTAGAATAAACATAGATAAATCAAGTCTGTCCCTTTTCTTACAATATTATTTTCTGTACTATAAGCCAGTCTAGAAATCTGTCGTTTCATGTATTCTTGTATTAATTGTTATTTGCATGATCATCGCATTAGCATAAGATGTATTCATTGTTAGAACATACATTGCTGTGATTATTGTCTAGGTTTTAACTTGTTAACAATTTATGTTAATCTTCATAACTTAGTGTTACAGTGTAACCCGTAGAATCTGTGCACTGACTAATCTGTTACCCTCTGAAGTAAAAACACATTTTTAAATTCCTTTTTGACTTTAAACATCAAGACTTTTCCCTTATAAAACAGAGTCTGTTTACAATTTATACTGGATTTAATGCCGTGTCAACACAATTTTTTGCTGGATTTTTCTACAAAAATGAAATGGAACCCACCCTACCATGATCTTTAGTCTGAGACTCTGCCTTCTAAGTCAACTGGATGGAAATTGTTAATGATGATACCATATACATATAGTTTGTTTATAATGTAAAAAGTAATTTTATTATATTTCAGTTCTGTGTATGTGTTGGGCTCATTTTTGCTTTGGAAGTAGCAATAGGAGTACTAGCATTTGTATATAAAGATTGGGTAAGTCTAGCTTGTATTTCAAGTATGTAATCATACAGCAAGTGATGTGTGTTATATGTTCTTATTGACTTAGTATCTGATTTATTATAATTGTTGCTGATAATTTATTAGTGATTTTATCTCTAGTGGCTACAGTCATGTTGCCAGTCATTGCCTTTACTCACTAGCTCAAACTCCACAAAGTTGTTTTTTTCTTCTTCAAGTAATACAAAGTATTGGAAAATTGATTTGGGATTGTGAAAATTAGTTGTTTTATATGCTTGGGCTAGTTAATAAAATGTGCCTTTTTATTAATTAAAGGCACTGATTGCATGTCTTTTTATATATTCAAGGTAATGACCAATGATGCTGTGATTAGCTCTATTGATTTTGAATCTAATGATCAGAATTTTATTCCTGGTCACAGAGATCATACTCTTCCATAATGCTGGATTATGGTAATAGAAAAACTGTCTTGGAAGGCTGGCTATGATGTAAATTCCACAAAAATTACTTGCTTTTCTGGCAGCCAGACTTTCTGACCCTAAATATCTTTTAAAAAAACCAAGTCTGTTAAACTCCAGCTAAATGAAATATTTAAGCCATTTCAGATATATATATACTAAACATCTGTTGTAAAAATCATTCTTTCTTGATAGAGGAAACCTTTTTTGGCAAAATTGATCACAAAAAAACTAAATTATGTCATAGAAATATTTTGATTATTGTGCTCTGTTATTCAACTTTAAATTTAAGGTTTACATGTTTATATTCATATGTTGTTGTTATTTTATATTAAAGGTACGAGACCAGATTGAATCACAACTAAATAATATGATAATAAACTACAGAGATGATCCTGATCTACAAAATTTAGTGGATTGGGTACAAAAAGATTGGGTTAGTACATTTTGTAGGTTCTCTCTTTTTTACATGGTAGCAAGAGGTTTAATGCTGGTTTATGCTTCTTGCATGTTTACAAAGGTCGTAGATTTAATCCCATGATTAGTGCATTATCTTTATTTCCATTTAAAAATAAATTTGCAGTAAGTTAAAGTTAATATGAAATACCTTAGGCAATGTCCACATAACTACACTTCTAATGTTTGAACCAATTTTACTCCCTTCAGTTCAAGTATTTTTTGATCATTGTCTTTTGGGATTTGATTAATGTAATGATATTCATACTTGTCTACAGTTTGACTATTAGAACCATCAGAATTGATAGTCTAGATATTGGAATTGTTTTAATATAGGAGCCTTTTACCCATCTTCTCAAATTAAGCATTTGGAACTTAAAAATCGTCAAAAATTGCATGATTTTGCAAAAACCAATGTGGTCCTATAAGCAATGACACAATAGGTTAATGCCAAACTGAAAGAATGTTTCTTTTTCTTACAGTGAAGTTCTGCTACATAGGCCACCTTGGTTATTGCAGGATCATGGGATTTTTTGACAGTTTTTAAGTCCTCAATGCCTAATTAGAGGGGATAGAAGATTCCTATATTTAGACGATCATTGATCATTTTGATTGTCAAATTCGCAAAAATTAACTGTACTTATTGTACTTGATGCATTCAAGCATTCTTACACATTGTTTATCTTATAATATTTTCTATATTTGTTTTCAGTTAAAATGTTGTGGTATAAGTGGCTATAGAAACTGGGAGAATAATATATATTTTAACTGTAGTTCACCTGGTGGAGAGGCTTGTGGTGTGCCTTTCTCATGTTGTAGACCTACTAATGTAAGATCTCTTATGATATCATATTTTATAATGTATACAGTACCCACCAAAAGTTTGGAGACAAAAGAAATTTACTTCAAGTATTGAATTTTGATGATTATTTTTGCAGAATCATTATTTTAAATATATATTTAAGAATGGTTTATGATAAAATGAAATGAATTTCATGAATGCAAAACATTTAAAAGATTCAGCAGCTGACATCCTAGTCCACCAAAACCATATTTATTGTAATTATCTTCCATAACATAGCTGTAATGCTATTTATGTAGTCTCAGTTATAATTAATAATGATAACCAAACATAAAGCAAAACTTAAAGGCATTTCAAAATAAACAGTGATAAAATTTAAGCTAAAAGCTATTCAGCCTATTCAGGCCTACAAAGTGAAAATGTTTCCAAACTTTTGGTGGGTACTGTATATTTATGTAAACTTAAATCATTTTTCTCCATTTTGTAACTTGGGTTCTTTTTGTCTCTTCTTGTTATTTTTTATTTAATGTTGTAGGAGTAGTGGTCAAGTGAACTGTGGATGCACATTTTTGGATCAAGAGGTCCTGTGTTTGAACCCTGCTGGGGGTCTGCTAATTCCCTTGAGCAAGAAATTTACCTGCAGTTGTTCCACTCCACCTAGGTGTAAATAGGTTCTGAGAGGGATCACCTGCCTGAAAGTGATTTCAGTGATCAGTATTATAGAACAACATTGTATATCTGGTTGAACACATATATAACAGCAGACACTTTTTTGACACCTTTTATGAAACAATTGGCTGAATTAGCAGTTGTATGGTTATATTAGACTTTGGGAGAACCATTATTTCATTAATGGTTCAGATACATAGGTTACCAATGTTTTAATTGTTAAAGCAGTTTGTGAAATCTGTTGGGGTTTTTTTCAGATCATTCTTAGACTGTTGAATAATTATTTAATTTATGATTTTAGGAAGTTATAGAGAATCGACATTGTGGTTTTGATATGATGAAAAATGAACATGTAAGTACATTATTTGTGTTTTCTAGATGCATATGATTATTGTGCCTGATATATGTTGCTAGATTAAGATATTTGTGATTTCTCCACAGATGAATATTCCTTAGCTTTTGCCCTTCCTTAGTCCCTGGTCAGTGTATGGTCTTGAACCAACATAGAGCTGTCAGGTTGCTAGTCTCTCAGCAAATAATTTCCTTTGTTTTTCTTACTCACTAATCATGCTGCACAGAATCTAATCTAATATGTCATGCAACCAAATAGTATAGGTCTTCATTATAAAATAGAGTCTATAATACCCATCTGTGAGATTAGCCCTACTTTTTGTTATCATTATACAAAATTATTTTAGCTCAATAGTGGAACAAGTTCTTGCAACTTAGATTAATCACTCTGTGGTCTGCTTCCTGGTCCACCAGCACTGACCAGTAAAAATATAGTTTCTTGTTCAAGAAAACAACAAGGTAGATTTTGTTATATTTTGTTATTAAAACTAACACAGATCTAGCTATCGAATAATTACTAGTCCAAAATTGTAATCACTTTGCTACACCAGTTACCTTACCTTCTATGAAAACTTGACAATAATGTCAATTTTCCTCAATTAATAAGGAATATTGAGAAATTGCTGGCTTTGTGGATTGGTAGATGAGTATGGTTATATACAAGGATTTAGGAAAGCTAGGTTAGGTGCACTGGTTGCTGTAAAATAACCTAACTTGTGTTGACAAGGCATTAAACCAAGTATAAAAAATATTTGTATGGGCATACTTTAATGCCTGTATTTATTATTCTTCCATGTGTAAAATCTGATTGAATAATTCTATAATATTATAACACATGTATATTTGTATTGACAGGATTTTGACAGATCATTAAAAATATTCACAGAAGGCTGTATACCAGCTGGTGAAGCTTGGTTTGAAAAGAATTTAATTCCAGTGGCTTCAGTAACTGTAGGAATAGCTGTACTACAGGTTAGTGAATTCATTAAAACTTTTATCTGGTCTCCTAGCAAAACCTTTAAAACCTTTAAAAAAAACTGTCATTTTTGCTAAAACCCTTTTAAACTTTTTTCCCCAGAAAACCTTTAATACTGTAATTTCAACATGAAACCTTTATTTTCTTTAAAATAGATAGCCATCGTTATAAGAACTGTTTAAATTGTATCAAATCTGTTATTATTGTTGTGTTAAAGTTTGTTCGAAAATTGTTCTGAAGCTGTCTTTCTAGAATTATTCTTGAGTATTTTAGAGTGCTGTTGTATTCACTTGACCATACAGGGTTGGCATCAACCTAGAACACTGCTTTAAACAATTATCAACATTCACTCTTTCCTCTTCAATTTTGGCAAATGCAAGCTAAGTAGGAGCAGTATTCCAGTGGTAGGACATGCGCTTTGGGATCGTGAGGTCCCAGGTTCGAACCCTACCTAGCAAGAAATTTACCTGCAATTGCTTCACTTCACCCTGGTGTAAATGGGTACCTGCGAGGGTGGTATAATTCTGTTGCGCCAAAGTGTCGGCTGCACTAAGCGGAGTTAAAAGACACCAGTAACCCGATGACCAGGGGTAATAGCTTTTAAGTCGGTGAACGTGCATAGGCATGACACTTAGACTATAAAATGCAATAGCTCTACTAAAGGAGATTTATTTTATGAAAACCTTTATTTTATGAAAGCTTGCTAGATGGCCTGAATTGTTTAATCTCGTTTCATAAACCAACTTAATTATGATATATTTGTATGTAATGATTTGATTTGTGGTCTTAGGATTTCAATTTGATTTTCAGTTTAAAAACAATTTGATGATGATCTGTATCCATAGATAATTTCTATTATTTTTATTTACAGATTCTTGGTATTTGTTTTGCTCACAATCTACGCAGCGATATAAAGGCACAGATGGCTCGATGGCGACATACCCGATGACGCCAGGATTCATCTCTGTTATCTAGTCATCATTCTTAATGTATATTGGGTGAACAAAATATCACTATGAATTGTTCAAATTTCATCTCAACAGAGTTTTGTTTGTTATCATAGTTAAGTACCTATTGTTAAGTGTTTGAAGAAAAAATATATTTTTGTTTTTTTTGTTTCAAACCGTGTGTCATGTTATACAATTCATATGTCAGTTTTTTTTATTGACTATGAGCAATCATTATTGATATTCAGGAAGAGAAACAATGTAGTGTGTCTGTTTATTGTCCTTACTCCAGTGAAAAAAATATCTGGTGAAAATAATAGACTTGGACATAAGGAGTAAAAATGCAATTGGCTGATGAAATTCGTCAGTTCAGGTGCAACTAGAAGAGTATTATTGTTTTTCATTTTGTAAATGAATTTAAATGTATCAATATTGTTATAATGCACTTAGAGTTTATTTTCTATTGTTGTAAAGTATACCTGTTGTAGTATGAAATATCACAAGTTATTTATGTGGTCAATTGGTGATGACTTGCAGTGTAATATTTGTACAGCTTTTGTTACCCAAGTATTGCTGTCTATTAAATAAACTTTGGTATTTAGCCTTCGTGAGACCAAAATCTATGAAAATGCCTTCTTATCATTAAAACTATTAGGGACTTTAGTCAGTAATCTTTCCCTGATAAAATCTGAAGCAATCCAATTGGTAAGTAGGTCCTTACAGTTGAAATCCTTAGATTTTATTATTGAATTCTTATGTAAGGATAACAAAATATTTCATACAATATCTTTCTTGTTAATGAAAATATTTACAGAATTGATGAAATTTAGATAGTTCTTTACCTAAACAATATTTAGGTTGAATTTCAAACAAATGATTTACAAAAAAGTTATTTAAGATTAACTTTTGGCAAATTGACACTGAAAAGTAAGGGTAAAATCCAAGTAATCCAACTATTTGGACCTACCTATTTGAAGAGTGTACAAGGTGAAATAACTGACTAAGGTCCCTTATTGGACCTTATTGGTGTAAAGGTCAAAATATCCATTTATGGTAGTGATCAAAATGATAACAGTTTTCTATAAAATACATAAAATCATTAATATGATTATTTTTGTTCACATTTTTGTGGTGATTTCTGGCCATAGTGCATTGTATACATGTATAAGTCTTATGATAAAAGACAATGTATTCAATTAAATTAAGAATGTAAGGTATCACTGAAAGATTTAATATTTCTTTAGTGTGCTAGAGTTCAATGTACATTTTTACTATTATTCTATGCCATAGATAAATTATTTTTCTTATAACTTAGATGAGAACGTCTGCATGTCTGTTGGTCTGGTCTGGGGTTTTTTTCAGATGGTCATATCATGGTCATTTATTGACAAAATTTTGAAAATATTTGTAAGAAATGTTCACCTCTATGAAGACTTACTTGGGTGAAAGTTTTCGGATTTATTACTGATACTAGTATTTTGGGAACAAATTACTATGTGTTATGTATATGAATTCTGTCTATTTCAGTATTTTGAAAGTAGAGCCACACTTCTTATATTTTTAGTCTTACAAGAATTTTCTTTAAAAAAAAATTAAAAAAAAGATATAAGATGTCAATTGCAATCGACTTTCAAACCTATTTTGTACAGGCTCTGAGTGAAATTGATATTTATCTTAGAAATGTGAGGCCCTATGTTCATCACTCTTTAAACATTATATATCATGAATCAAACATATACATTTGTAGTTCACTGTGTAATATTGTGATTATTTGAATGTGAGGCCCTATGTTCGTCACTCATCGAACTCATCACTCATCATGAAGCTAGCATAACTTCACTATGTAGTACTGTGACTAAATCAAAGTTTAATATTCTATTCATGCAATAACACACTACCATTCTGTATTTGCTTTCTCACAATTCATTTTGATCACCATCTTCCATATCAATGGGTCAATGTAAAACAAGTCTATATTCTTCTTTTATTTACATGTAATTAGACTAGGCTTGCGCTGATTCCTTGATATATGCCCTAATATATATATTTACATTTATAGTGTATAGCTCAAACACTGAATAACTGGGTACAAGTTACTATCTCAAAGTTACTGTTAGCCAATCTCTTGTCATATTGTTATTTGAATCACAACATTTATGTGTACTGGTATTAGTCAACTTTGTATAGATGCTTATTTATTTTATAATGACTTAAATCTCTATGTTATGATCTGTTCAGTTGCTACAGCAAATATCTGTGGCTTTTTTCTCATGCAATTTGATCACAAAAATCATTGTTAGTCATGTTGAATTTACTCAATCTCAGAAGGTATTAAGATCTATTGAATATTTTTTTAATAGAAAATCAGTAGCTGTATGACATAATGCGCAATTTACATCAATTCGGAATAGGTATTTATTAGATTTTTATAATGAAATATTTTTATTACTTTTAGCAATCAAGTAGTTGTGTTTTAAACTATAAAAGATTGTACATGTGTAGAATAAACTTTAAGGATGTATTCCTTATAATATATAATTTATTCATATAATGAAAGGTACAAAATATTTTTTTTTACTTCTTGTACTTTTCTCCTTTCAACATATAAGCATATTAAGTATAAGTATGTATTTAAAAAAAATACATCTCATATATTTTTGTACATTTTCATTCATTTTGAGACTTCAATTGACTCAAGTTTTGCATACCTGCTTGTTATACTTTTACAAATTTTTAATTATCTTCTGTTTAAAATTAGGTGTTTCAGAATCTGCTATTGTTAACAATTATTGTTTTATACAGGCATTACTTTTGTTGCTTTTGTTACAATTTGAAGAGTGTGTTGGGGTGTTAATTCATTTAAACATTGAAATTTTTTGTATGTACCTTGATAATTGTAATCATTGGCATTTTCTTAGCCCGTCTTTAAAAATTCAGACTTTGTGTTAAAATTTTCAAATTCATTTTCAAATGAACTATGAAAAATAAGATATGTTTAAGATACACATATAATACAATGTAAACATAACTTTACTGAAAGATTATTTAACAGCTATTTATTGCAAGTATGTATCATTATAACCTGCTTGGAAAACCAGTTCAGAACTGACCACCTCAGAGTTCTTAATGAGTTTTTAGCTCACGTTAGCATTAGCTCAGGTCGAGCTTTTAGGATTGTTTGATGTCTCAGCCATTCTGTGCAGTCAAATTTTATGCATACTCTAGAAATCAAATGTTTGCTCCAATGTTTATCAAACTTGGTCAATAGCTTCATGTCAATGAATCATGGGACATGTTGGTTAATAGGTAGGTCATATGGTGTAAAAAAACCAGGTCATATGGTCGAATCAAAGGAAAACCTTCTGAACACTTTTAAAGTCATACTTTGCTCCAAATTTGATCAAACATGGTCTGTAGCTTCATATCAATACATTCTCAAGATGAGTATTTTTATTGGTCATAAGGCTTCAAATAGTCGCTAGGTCAAATCACATTTAAGCTTGGTTCGAGGCTGTCATGAGAGCATTAATAACTTAGATATCACTTAAGAAATCAGGTGAGCAGTCTAGGGCCATCTTGGTCCTCTTGTTAAACAAATTTTTTGTTCCTATAAAATCGATCTCACATCTGTGACATCATATAACATTCTTCATGTTTTTAACATTTGTGTGTAGTTTCAGAGGGAAACATATCTGTGAAATTGAACAACCCTTTCCTGATATATATGATTATAAATGTATCTTACATGGTGTATATGATCAAAATTGTACTCATATTTATGTAGTTGTACACGTCAGTCTATCACTGCACATTTTTAAATTATTCTTTGTATTGAAATTTGCTATTTTTAACCGGCATTATTTTGTCAAACATATTATAACTTATTACAACCTACATTATTATAAAACTATTAGACGAGAAATCCTGGTTCTATGTATCCATACATGTTACAAGTATTGTAAACATCTTTATTGTTGTCAGTCAAGTATTACATACATTGTATTTATCTGTAATATCCAAATTTATTAATCTGCCCTTGTAAATACATGAAAATGTGATTAATAGTAGGTTTGATATACTCAATTGTTAATCTTTGATAAAAGTTTTAAGATTTGATTAATTTCTTGATTTTTTGGAACCCAATGTCTTTTTCCTGTTTTATTTTAAATTTTATTCAACTGTCAATGGCACATACATTAACCTTGCTGATTTAAATACTCACTACAGTATGTCTCTGTCTGTACTTCTAATTGATAAAAATAGACATCTGTTTTTGTGTACAGAGATTATTGAAAAATATTGAGTATTTAAATCAGTGGGGTTATTTTTTGTGCCTCTGACAGTTGAATAAAGTTGAACAATAAAAGCTGCTAAAATCTTAAAATTAGTAAATTCTGAATTTTGAAAATTTTGAACATTAATTTCTGCTTCATATTATGACTACTTATAAAATGGTTTATGTAAATGCATTTTGATATCCTATCTTTTAAAGTCACATGTATTAAGCGTGTTAATTGTGACATTTTGGTATTTTGACTACATTAATTCAGAATATACTTTAGTCTATAGTTAAACAAAAATCAAAATAATCCCAATTTGTGCAATTGTTTGTGACATTTTTACAAGTTGAGGTTCAGGGACGTATATATTTTTGTTTATATACATGTTGTTATTGATTGTGTGTTCTATGTATCTTTCTTCTGTCTTGTATTGCTATGATCATCTTTATATTCTACAAAATTTTAGTATAGTATTAATTATGTATTATACACATTTATGTACAGAATAATTCGTCATGTGTGCTTTATCTATTTAAAGTTTTATTTTTTGAAACTTTGGTGTATCAAATAACAATCGTTACTTCAGTTATATTTTTATTACTTTTGTCACTTTTCATATACAGTCAATTCTCGTTATCTCGACTTAGTTGGGACTGTTGAAAAATAGTCGAGATAACGAATAGTCGAGATAAACAAAACTTATGAAGGGAGGTAAGTTTGAGGTCTTCAGTAGCACTTTTTACCTGTTCAGAGCGTGTAGTTTAAAATAATTGCTTTATTACAACTGTAAAAAGGGTTTTACTATTTATATCACAAATGTACTCCAAGTTGTTGAGTTGTATGTTCACTCTGACGCTGTTTCGTCTCGACGAGTTATAAAAACAATTCGCGTATTTTCCGAAAATCTACTTTTGATTTCTAATTTTACACAGACTATATCTCGATGAAGCAAACTTATCATGCGTATATTTATTTGACAATTTGTAGCCAGTCAACAATTTTATATTAAATATTTAAGCCTGGGTGTGTGTACGCGTGTTGTGACGTCATTGATCGCCATACAACTCACGCTATGTCGGCTTTTCTTAGATGTTCAGCAATCTATCATTGCCGCGTCTTGCTAACGACACACAAAGAAGATCACTAAGTAAAATTGAGTGGTAACAGATATAATCAAGTTGTTAACAACTTTATGCCCGACCGGCATTTTTCTGAAGCACGTGGAGTGATTAATTTTAGTTATTAAGAGTATGCTTTAAAATTGAGTATAAACATATCGATCAACTAAAAACGAAATTGAATAAATATAGGAATATAAAAGATGTTTCGTTTTTTTAATATTTTATTTCTTTACATACTTTTTCATAAAAAACGTATGTAACAAGTAAAGAGTCCACGATGCTCAATTAATTTAATTGTGACACCTGTCAATCAAAAAGCTGTCACTTTGTTAATTCACTAATGTTAAATGACATGTTGATTAAAATTGACCCCTATGTATCAGTTTCACAGAGTGATCGCTAATTGATTGGCGCGTGTTGTTTTTCGCACCTCGTCAGATTGCCGATGACATCTTTGACTAGTCGAGTTAAACATTAGGATTATAGAGTAAAACGAACGTTTTGGTCCGTAATTTATGATCGAGATATGGAAAAAGTCGAGAGAAAAAGATCGAGATAAACATGCATTTTTCATATAGATAAAGAAGGGAAAAAATCGGGACTTTCGATTTTCTATCGAGACAACGAAAAGTCGACTCAAGCGTAGTCGAGATAATGCGAATTGACTGTATATGAACCAATGCAACAGAACTGAAAAATGTTTGAAAAGTGACAATATATATATATATGGTTTGTAGTCTAAATTTCATGCTTACGCACATTCACCAACTTAACAGCTATGTTGGTTCTAATAGACAGTCCCGGGATTGCCCATAAAAGTTATTGATTCAATGAGAGTCTCTTTAGATAGTTTTGGCCACTGTTCAGTAAAACTTTATGTACTGGACATGACACTGCCATTATGTATTTTAAATGACATTGAGGTAGTTCATTAGATTTATTTTTTCAAGTTAAAAACTAAGTGCTACTGAGTAAAGTATCAATGGAGGTATGTGCAATTCTTAATCTGTTATTTGAATAATTTTTTGCAATAACTAGACAGTAAGTAATTAGTATTTTTTATGCCCAAAATATTTAGTACACATCTTTTTACTTTGTTGATAAACTTAAGTTTTATTACAACTGTGGTGTCATGGTAATTTGATCATGATAATTTTCTAAGAACAAATTATTGTTTTACGTGCTGAAACATAATGGACTTGTCTTGTTCTTTATTTGGATCAGTCCATATTTAATTCAAGGGTGATCTACATTGAAAGTGCCAAGTTGAGCTGCCCCCATCATAGAGGCAAGACATACTACATAACTGTACTGACTGTCTATGCTTTCTGATGATGGTATTGGCTTTGCTGTGTCTTTTTTGGAAGATGATAGAATAAGTCTGTATTACACATGGTAACAAAAAGTCTGTATTACACATGTTATCAGAGGTTCAATATTCACCTACTCTGTTAGTAAGTGTAATCTGAGACCTTGCAATATTGTATTGTCATATTTTAATTCACCAGTCATATTTAGTTGTCTTATTATGCTTCTGCTTTACATATCTTACACAATGTTAAGCATACTTCTGAATTCCAATTTATTGATAGAAAATTTGACGTCTTTTGTTTCCCAGCAACTTTTTTTGTACTGTATCTTATAAAGAATGTTTCTACTTTTTATTAATGTATTTTGTTTGTTTCTTAATCATAAACTAATTATGAATGTGTTGACGTTTTTATAGAATTTGAATTTACACATTTTCTGCATCCTAAAGTGTCCTATATTCTGAATTTTGTTGGCCTTTCATTTTACCATTTAAATTTTGTTATCATTTTTTAAAAATTTAGTCCCTTTGCTTTTGTAATGTTTTTTTTACAATGGGTATTCAAACTGCATAATAGAAAAACTGTAATGATAGTAATTATTACTTAATTTAAGTTGAATAATTTAAGTTGGATACCATCAGAAAGTTGATGTTACTAAGTTACTTTTTCTGCATTAGGAGCAGCAAAAAAGGGCAAGGAGAGAAGAAAAAGGGCAGGATACAGCATTCTGTATTCTGCTTTAAAATAATCTCTACTATAACGATCTGTCATCAGTTGTAACTTTATACACTTTAGAAATGTAGATCTGTTGCATTAAAACTATAACATATTAGATATTTAACATATGTGAGCTATTCAAAGTTATCATTCATTAGATCATTTTTTTTCATCAGGGTTTTTTCCTACTTAAGAACTTAATATAATCTGTACTGTACATTTTATTACATTTATACTTAATACCATACGACTTATCACAGTAATATCACTAGCATATTGATATGTGTACATGTATTTATTTTTAGCTTGACTATTTAGTAAATAGTGAGAGTTGTTCTACTTGGTTGTGCTTGGGTTGTGGTGCTTCACCAATCTCAATTAACAGATATCCTACAGACTGCTTTGGTAGTATCCCCAGACATCTCAAAGGGGGGTCACATTCATTTTACCTTTGTGACAACCAATCAATGCATTGCTTTTATCTAGGTGAAACAATATCAGTAAAATTATTTTAGATCAAGATTTTCATATCTATTTTAGATAGATCACTGTGCATGTTTTTCACAGACTGTAATTAGGCAATTGATGGGAATTGCCCCATTAGTATTACCAAAGTTCAGCTGATAGTGACCTGTGCTGCAAGTTTGTATGATATAAAATAAGCCAGTATCTGATTGGAGAAGTTTAGATCAGGCTTTAATCAGATTGGCATATCACTTGATTACAATTATGACTACTTGTGCATATTATATCTCTGCAACCACTGAAGCTGTTTTATGGTAACATCCTACATGTCTATGGAGTTACTGTTCTTGATCTTATTTATACCCAGTCCAAAAAAGTAGAGTCCACTCTCTCTGGACTGCTCTTTTATATTTTTGTGTTCAGTTATTTTTATCCAATCCATAATGCTTTACTTTTATTATATAATTTTCTTTTTATGTATCTTTATAGCTTTAGTTTTAAGTATTGTAAAATTTTATTTTTTTACATTCCAATGTGAACTTTCAGTTGGTATTTTCTTTGTTTTTTACTCTCTATTGTGACTTGCTGTATACATCTGTTGTGTTTGTACTTCATGTTTTCTCTATTTGAGGTCTCCATTATCATCATACACAGTTGAAACATAGTAATGTAATTATCCAACCTATAACAGTAAACCCTCCCTTTATAATCACCTCTCAATAACAGCCACCTCTCAACTACAGTCCCTCTCAATAACAGCCACCTCTAAATAACAGTTGCCTCTCAATAACAGCCACCTCTCAATAAGAATCGCCTCTCAATAACAGCCCCCTCTCAACTACAGTCCTTCTTAATTACAGCCACCTCTCAATAACAGCCACCTCTAAATAACTGCCACCTCTCAATAACAGCCACCTCTCAATAACAGCCACCTCTCAATAACAGCCCCCTCTCAATAAGAATCGCCTCTCAATAACAGCCCCCTCTCAACTACAGTCCTTCTTAATTACAGCCACCTCTCAATAACAGCCACCTCTAAATAACAGCCACCTCTCAATAACAGCCCCCTCTCAACTACAGTCCTTCTTAATTACAGCCACCTCTCAATAACTGCCACCTCTCAATAACTGCCACCTCTCAATAACAGCCACCTCTCAATAACAGCCACCTCTAAATAACAGCAACCTCTAAATAACAGCCACCTCTAAATAACTGCCACCTCTCAATAACAGCCACCTCTAAATAACAGCCACCTCTAAATAACAGCCACCAAGTTGCCTCTAAATTACAATCACCTCTCAACTACAGCCACCACATAATAACAACCTCTTCTCAAACAGTCATCACAAATAAAAACAACCTCTCAACAACAGCCACCTCTCAATAACAGCTGCTTCTCAGCAGCCACTGCTTTTCAGAAATACCCACCACACAACAACCGCTGTTTTTCAATAACAGCCACCTCTCAACAACAGTTTTACCCTCCTGTGCAGATTAAATGATAATGACATTCCCAAAAAAGTCCTATTGTTGCAATAGTAATTTTTGAATAATCTTTTCACAGAATTTTGATGAGGTTTTGTTGTAATGTGTACATAATCTGATTTATTTGATTTATAGTAAAAGTACATTTTGTAGATATGGTTACTTAAATTGATTTAAATATGAACCACATTTAACTCAAATTGAGTTGTCTGCTCATCTTGTTAGCCATTTGACAGACAATGTATGTCACAATTTGTTGTGAAAGTCATGATTGTATTTACTTAAATCCAAAGCTTACACAATTATTATATTGTACAAAGAATTTTTTATTGAGCTTTAAGGCATTGAAATCATGCATTAACTTTATCTATTTGTTTACCATATTTTGGAGACATTTCATTTTTCCATTTGGATACAGTCATCATCTTTACCCACTAGTCCAAAGCCCTAGTGAAATTGATTGAGTCTATTGACAATTACTTATGTAGTCAGGGTAATGGGTTACTGATAGAGAAAATTTATCGCGATGACTGGATATTATTATACATATAAGCATACTTTGTATGTACTTATTCTTTATTTAAATCATATCATTCTAAATATCAGTCATACAAATTGTTTATCAGCTCATTTCATTATTGTAACTATTTTAAAGTTTTATTGTTTTTATAATAATTTTTGTTTCATTGATAACTTGAAATATATATTCATGTTTAATGGCATTACAATGTAGTATGCATGATTAATGTTAGATGTTTCTATTTTGATGAATGGTACTACATGTAGTCACAATTAAATAGTCTAACATTGAAGCTTGACAAAATATCTTCTGAGTCCCGACACTCATTGTGATATTAAATGCCAACAAAATAAAATGACTTAATCATTCATCTGTATTGGCATTTACTATACATGTAGTTCATTATCAGAACTCAAATTAATGGATTTTCCCAGCTGAATTAGGTTTTTTTGTTCATGTGCTAAACAAAGTTATTTAAATATTATTGTTGAAAAGTATGCAATACAGACTAAATTCTATTGCTCTGCTTACACTCATTTGTGTTTCAACTTTGTTCAACATGGGTTCATCCGGTACTAACAAAGTTTTTTCAGCTGTTTGAGTTCTGAATCGAATCTATTACAAAAGTGATATGTATCAGTGTTTTATAAATGGTTTCTTCAAGGTAGAACTCCTTTATGTGTGTCATGTGACCTAGTTCAATGTCAAACATTGTTATCGAAATTTGAAAAAAAATCTTAACAAACCCAAAGCCTAGAATTTCAACACTGATCGTTACAGTAGTAAAAGATGTTACTTTAAACACATTAAGTAGATTATTTTTTGTACCCTATATTACAAATTAGCATTAATATTCACTACTTTAGATATTATCTAATTTTAAGAGACACAAATACTTTATCAGTCTAACAAAAGTTGCTGTGTCATGATTGAAAATGTTATATAGACATATTCTTAACCATTTTCTTGTAAACTGATTTTTTGTAGAGCATTTTAAACTCTATAGACAGTTTATCTATAGTATATTATTCATTTATACTTTACCTATTTTATGTAAATGTGTATATTTATGTGTATGTAAACAATACTGTTATTTTCAATGAAATTAAAAACATGTTTTTTGCAAATAGTTTTTTTTGTTGTCTTTGTCACTCTATGAATTCAGTTTGTTGATTTATCAGTCTATTAAATAAAGCCTGGGTATTGAATACTATGTTTAAATCCATACATCTCCTTTTATAAGGATGATAACAGACTGGATATCTACCTTTTTATAAGCATGAAAATTACTTTGTGAGCAAAAGAAATCTGAGGTTCATTCATTTACAGCCAGTCCTGCTAGAACAGTGAGTGTATAAAACAGTCTTTTAGCACAATGGTCTGTTCTGCGTTAAAGGATTTTAATATAACACACACTTCCTTCCAAAGATGTTACCTATTTGTAGTAAATGGTTGCAGCATTCAATAAAATTTGTTTACTGAAAGGCCAAAATCAACACACTGCCTTCCAAAATCGTAAGGGAATCATAGTGTACCATTCTGGCAAACAACCCATTCTGTAAAATTTGGCTCAAATGTATCAATTCATATAGAAACTATCTCATAATCTGCATAGTTGAATGCTAGAATGTATTATAATTATAATGTATATCATCATAAATTATTTAATCACTTACAGTTGTATGGTCGGTCAATTATGATATATCAATACATATGTCTACTGCAGTCATGTACTTCAGGGAATGACCTGTATAGTCAATCAGTTGTAGCATTTAAGCCATACTATACAACATGTCTATCACAGCAACCAATGAAGTACTATCGTATCTTCATGGGGCACGTTCCACAAGGCAAGGGCTTTGTATCGCTATATAGCGCTTTTCTACAGAACGGTCTGCTATGATTGGGCGATTTGAATTGCTGGCTAGCGATATGTAGATTGTTTTTCCTAGCCGTATCATTCGGAACACTTCTGCTTACTTCAAAATGGCTGCCCCAGGTGGAAAGTTTCCACTGGAAACGTGTTTCTTTTTCAAGAATACTGATATATATTTTATTTAATGCTTATATTTTGTCAAAGTGGTTAAATAGAATAATCATGGTGATAACAGATTTGAATAATTTTCATTTGTTACAATTCTGAATTTTTTGTTTGAGAAAGTCGCCACCTTGTATTTGCTAGCTTGAAGCAAACCATTTCGTAGACCTCTTATGCTTTAAAAAATTGCTTTCAAAAAGCGCTAGCTAGCGACCTTGTTGAACGTGCCCTTGGTTAATGTAATTACTAGACTTCTGCATACTAATTCGACTCAATCTCTGCTTAGAATTGAAACAGCTAAGTAGTCTATAATATACTATATAGATTCAAGGTCCAGATCAAATATATAGCATGTGACCCACATGCTTTTATTGGCAAGCAAGACATATAACAAATATAATCTGCAGATCAAATTCAGAAAGAACAATATGAAAATTAAAGATTTTATTATTTTATTACAATTAAGGATTCATATAACATTAACAAATAAAGCTAAGCAAACAATAATAATAGATGCACTACACAATTTATAAAAGGGTTAGTTAAGGAGCTAAAATATATTTTCATCAGATCTCTATGTAATATATTGACAGACATAATAGTCAAGGGTCATATGAAACAGTTCACCCATCTATATTTCCTGGGATGTATTAGTATAAGCCACACATTTTATGTCAACAACTGCCAACTTTCTCTTGTAAGACTATGATTGGTAGCCAAACTCAAACCCTATATCAGATAGAAGTCACGGTGAAAGGGCTAGCTCAAACACAGCATACAAATCTGGACAATTTACATGGGGTTCTTTAAGATATATTGAGCCAGTGTTGTATTGACATAATACATTAGTAAAAGTGACACAAAATTAATAATTGTATGCACTATATGTGGGTTGCAAACAAGACTGTAGTAACTCGCTCTTTAATGCATTGCACTTACTACAGTCTAGCAGACAACCCTTGATATGTATACATGTATTGGGAAACAACATTAATTTCTACATTAAGTTGCCCAGTTGGACAGCGAGCTCCATGTTACATCAAAGGGGCAACTTTTAATGTCAAGCCCTGGGAAATGGTAAATTTCTCTGCTGATGATTTGTCAGACAACATCATGGCATATTACACACTTTCAATAAAAACCAAAAACATTGTTAATACCAATTCTGATTAGATTGTATACATTGTTTTTGATGATTAGTTCTAAAAGAATGGCAGCATAATTCATATGACATAAACTTGTTTACATTTAATATACTAAAGCAATACTGTGATATCAAATCATACAAAGGTTAAAACAACAAAAATGATTCAAGCTTGTTAATGAAACATAATAGTCAATGATAATGATAGAGAATGGCAAATTGTAACAAGTTTACTTCCTATGTAATACTTTTATATATTCATTCAATTAAACGATCAATGAACTCTTCTAAAACATCATCATCTTTTAAACCTATAAATTTATCTTTGGCTTCTTTGTTTTTGAATCCTATCACAGTAGGCACGGAGTTTATCTGAAAAACAAAAGGTAGTGAAGAATAACTATTACATGAAAAAAACAACATTACATACCTTCTCAGCATCAATATTTTCAATTTAACTGAATATTGTTATCATCTTCCTCCTGACCATGTTGAAATACTAGACTTGCTTATAGAAAGATCTGATCAATATAATGATCTATACAGTAGCGGGCTTGCAATTTCTGACATTTGTGGTGTCAGATTAAAGGTGAATACAATGTACAAATTATAAGAATATAGAATTAAGCTGGGAGACTGAGATCAAGTGCCAAGATACATATCCCAGATCTAAGGACACATGTTGTCTGCTTCGTGAGAATGTGTCAGAAAAAACTGCTTTTTCACCAATGTATAAAAGATAACCTTTGAGAAAGGTAAGTAAATGTGATAAATCAAAGGCAATACCTGTTTACAGGCACTTACAGCATGATGATTGGCAATTAAATGAGTAAGTCAACAAGATCATTGTGTAAGTAATACAACCTGTAAATCATCATTTTTATTACTGTATACAAAATGCTAAATCAAATTTAACCTACAGCAAACTGAAATTAGCTGAAATAGTAATAAAATCTTTACCATAAATTTCATAGCTAATTCATCCTGCTCATCGACATCAATTTTGGCCAATATCACTTTACCTTCTCTACTTCCAACTAAAGATTCAAGTCTTGGCCCAAGGAGCTTACATGGACCACACCAACTGAAAAGGAAACAGAACCTTATTCTTAACCAGAGTTAAATTCTTAACCAGTTTCTAAATAAAAACCTTCACCATGGTCTATAATCTATCTATTCAAAGTTCTAGCACAAACAGACTGACAGAAGCATTTATATTCACACAGATGTTGGTATCAACATTCCTACTAAAATATATACAAACATGTAGTGCTAGATCTACTGTTTGAGATTTTGTCTTATCAATTTTAAACAAATGTTTAAAACCTGTAGTCTACTGATTCAAAAAAAGTAATGATTTTAGTTACCAGACAGTCATAAAGAAACCTGTTCATTCACTGACTGAAAAGTGCAATTATGGGATTTGGACATTTGTCATCACTTACTTTTTCTTATAAAAAAATATGTATAACTCTACCAACAACTAAATATCATACTTACTTTGCATGAAAATCTATAATAACAGGAACAGAGCTGTTTACAACACGCTCTTCAAAATCATCAACATTCTGTATATTAATAACCATTCCATCACCAGATTTACTACTTAAACTTCTTATGGATGTTTGAAATGGTGCAGTATAACTTGGTTGTGTTGGTTGAGCAGCAGTAACAGATCGTATCACTGATGGTCTGCGAAGAAGAACTCTTCTGTTAGCATGTAACAGTCTTCGAAATATTGTTCTTGATGCCATCCTATTTTAAAACATTTTAATACTGTATTAATACGACTTAGACTAAATAATCAAATTATTAACATTACAAAATAAATTTTAAAGCTAATCACAGACACCAGTTTTTCCACATTTCTTTTATCATAACCCTTGACCAGTGGACCAATCAATGTTCCTGGACATACCTAGATCTCTTGATGTAATGATGTAACAGTGGCTGACGACTGTCCTACTTGATGCATGAGCAGTTCTAAAGAAAATGGGCAAAGAAAATAGTTCATGGCCAAACTATATATGTAGAAAACTAGATTTGTAGTGAGATGGGCTACCAACTGAGCTGACCTGCTAACTGCACAAAAGGCTACATCTCACTAGGTCAGTACTGAAACATTTTGCAGACAGCAGAATGTAATAAATGAGTAAACATTATTTAGATTCCATTTCAGATAGCGGTTGCATGGTAAGGTATTTAATATTGACAAAAAAAATCTGATTCTTCTAAATCGAATGCATTAATTAACTCTTAAACTAGAAAGGTCAAATACGTAAAGAATTCCACAAGATTTGTACGTCGCGAAATCTAATGACATTATGAAAATATAAGTTATTTTAGCATGGCATTGTAATTAGATGTTATAAGTACAATAAACAAACACCATTTATAGTATCAAAACTATTATCGGTCCTTTACCAGTCTTACATCATGCGTTTCAATAAATAGTTTTGTTGATAACACAGAAAACTCACCCGTACGTCTATAAACGTCATCAATTTATGCGTATTTTGGTCACATTGTGATCACGTGACGTGATTATCATTCATTTCCGGGTTCAATGCGTCTTTGACAACCTGTGTTGCCAAGCACTTTAGAGAAAGTGAAACAGGTCACAGAACTTCTTATTTTGGATATTTTTGATTGATTAGACTATGACAAGGTATTCAGTTTATTTTAAGCGTGTCATATATGTTTGTTTTCGTTTATACACGCATGTCTCTCACGCACATGTTCGTCTTCTAGTTCTATGTGATAACTCAATGTTTTAATTATCAAGCAGTGGAACTTCATACATTGTACATAGACCTATCTGCAATTATGTTCGATGCTTTATTTGTCAATAGACTACTTAAAATTGCAATAAGAAAAATGATAGATGTCATCAACTTACATTGCATTTAATGGAAAATCATTAATAACAATTACATTTTATTAATCAAGTACATGTACATGTACTTGTAAGACTAAGCGGAGAAAGGAACATAAATCTATATTTACAAATGTAAGATACCTTAAACATATTGATCAACTCATATCTTTAACTATAAGATGACATTTTGATCTGTCTGTCGATGTTAGATGCAAAGCTTACATTGCAGCTGTATTATATACAAGTCAACTCTAAAAGCTCCTTTCAGCAGAAGTTTATTATTATTTAATCTATCCAGTTTCTTTGATAAACACTCACATACATATTCACTAGATAAATCAATAATTGATTTATTATGCTGTGTTTCGTATTATCTTCACCACTGATTATGATACAGCACCAGTGTCTAGGTGTCTTCTAGCATATAGATGGTTATAATTCTGATAACGTGTGATTGTGACCACATCATCACGTCCAATGTTAAGAATAATATACCTTTGTACAAAAATCTCATTATTATCAGATCCTATGTATGCCTGTTCCTTGTATTTGAATATCTTCTTAGGTAAATTACAGCCTGGAGTTTCTCTGAAGCATCTACACATTGTGATATATATTGGACTAGCCGAATTCAAGGTGCAGTAGGCACTATGAAAGATTTAAAATTCATAGAGTGCTGAAAGGGTCGCTTGTTCAAAACCTTCCTATTTGACAATAATGTAGATTTTCTTTGATTAATAAGGCATATAGACAAAAGGGCCTTCTTGAAGGGTATAAAAGAGTACTGGTTATAGATAATATAGACAAAGGTCCAGGAAAACTAGGTTTGGTGAGCTGGTCATCATAAATTGACCATAATTGTGGTTAAATGGCATTAAACCCAACCAACAAAAAATATGTATATATTGGATCGGAGTTTTAAGTTGGTATGATTTTAATGAGATTTCTATGTACATTCATATATATGTATACATTTATATGTTGCTAGTTAATCTTCACCTGCATTAATATATAGCTGATCACTGCTTGTTGTGAACTTTTTAGAGTGTGAAAAATGGCTGCAGCTATAGGCAGCACTGCTCGGGTCGTCTCTGACTCTAACAGAGCCAGAAGAACCGAAGCAATGCCTAAGGCCTCCTTGTTTGGAAGTCTTTTGGAAATGCAATCTGAAGAAGGCCTTAAATCAGTAAGAGAGATAGACCCCAAAACTGTCAGACTCCCAAAGACCCCAACTGGTAAAGGACCAGGTCAAAGATTTACTCTCCCTGAAGATGCAAAGAATCAACTCCCAGGTATAAACAATATTGTTAAGTAGATTAGTTTCAAAGCCATTTATGTTATGTTATGTTATGTGTTGTTTATATGTATGAATACAAGGGTTTGTCCAGAATATCAGTGATTAGCTGAAATGACCATGTTTGTTACATTGTACAATGAAAATATTCGCAAGATAAACCTGTAAGCTCAAGATATACTAGCATGCAAAATGTATAAATTAAAAACATATGTACGCGAAAAGTTGTTTCTCTAAGAATTGACATTAATCTATAACAGGGCATAACATTGGGCAAAAAGAATGGTCAACACCTTTTTAACTTAGGGATCTTTTTCTTCTCAAATTAAGCATTTTGGATAAATCATCAAAATCACCTAATTTTGCAATTTAACTAAATTGGTCTTTATAGCAGAGCTTTATTGTAAGCCTGCATAAAAATATTATTTACAAAATTGTTACAAAACTAGGTGAACAAGAAACAACTTAGAATGTAGAGAAATTTCTTACATGATTAATAGACTAGATAGACTATTTCAGTTAGATTCTGTAGTTTTCTAAGAATAAAATTAGTAATCTGGATAAACCCTTATATTCTGTTTTTGCTGTGTTTTTTGTACCATCTTGCATTGTATGCACATGTGTACGATTTGTGTATCATAATGTGTGATGTCAAATATTATATTAAATCAATTTATATACATGAACTGTAAAGCCACAGTCCCTTAAACATAAAAATAGCCGTGAGGGCACCGTACGGGCCCCATGCAATCAAGCTCCGCAAGGACCCGTACCAAGTCTTGCGTACCCATACGGACTGTTACGTTTTTACCAGAGTCCGTGAGATGAGCTCAGGATACAGGTATCAGTTTCTGAATCAAATCTTGAACAAATTCATGACCGCGAGTATGGATTAAACATGCATATCTTCCAGCTACGGCTCCGTACGGGTGTGTCGTTTTGTGCCATGTGCGTACCGTCACCTGAATATGCAAGGCTTCCCACGACCTACGACTGTATGCATGTATGGGTCCATAACAAGCCATGATTTTATGGGACTGAGGCATAACTCATAAATATTTGATATTTCAATACATAGATTTTCAGTGCTAAAGGAATACATAATACCCATAGGTCTTATACAAGGTTGTACAGTTCAGTAAAAAACATAAAACCAAAATAACAATGCCTATATATTATGTTATCTGATCTCATAGAGTGCTATACAAATAATCTACCAATAAACCTATATGGATTATCTCCTGATTGATTTTATTGTCTAGTAGAATATCTTTTACCTTGTCACCAATTTTGTCAATATATCATCAGATGAATGCAATAATGCTCTAACTTTTGTTTCAAAACTTACTTTTTTACACTTTTTTAACTTAGTCTGTAGTATATATCTAAAATTAAAATAGAGATTTGAATGTTTAATGAACAATCGGCCCTAATAAGTATTTTGGATTAAGTTAAAGATATAAACTGATTAAGTACTACATGTAGTATGTTTTTTCAAGCCTCTTGAGCAATTCAGTAAAATATAGATAGAGCAGTGTTGCGATCATCTGATGCTATCTACGACAATGGTAGATAATCTAATGAAATAATACAATTTATAAGGATATAACATTCTCAACTGTTGATAAATTAAAATCAGATATAAGTCTGGTTGTACTGGATGAAATTACTTTTATCATATTGATTGTATATCAAAAGAGGTAAATTTTTATTCTTTATAATATATGATTAGAAAATAGTTATATTTTTTATCTCTCTCTCAGGTGTTAAATTAAATAATTGTATTAATCAAATTATCAATATACTGTATGAATAAATTATACATGTTGTAAAAGGTTATATTGTTTAATGCTTAAAAAATATTTAATGTCCCAAGTTTATGGCAAGTCTTGTATAAGTATCATAATACATTTACGCGTAGGCCAGCCTATAGCTCTTTTAGGATAACTTGAGACAAATCTAAACAATATTCTATGTAAACAATGTCTCATGGTATCATAAACGAGCTATAATTAGATGAAAAGTGAGTACTTGATGAGTTATGTGAGAACAATGTTAATTAATATTGATTTACATTTAGGTGCTGCTGTACTTGAGAAATCAAGACGAGAATTTGAAGAACAAAGAAATAGAGTGAACAAACAGACTGACGATTTAAGGAAACGAGAGGAAGCTCTTCTATACAGTCTTTCTGAAGGTGAAAATCCTTCAGACGGTCGACGTGTTCCTGGCACTGCACGTTCTCAACACTGGATATCGGAGAACGATCTTAAAGGCGCTAAAGAAATTAACATTGTAGGTTTAAATCAGAATCAAAGCTTCAATAGGGATAAATACGGACAGAAGGCGCCGGTGCATAACTATAGTTACATAGGAGACATTTTACGACCAGGTATGGATTTTTTAACTCGTGAAAGGACAGATATTCAGATGAGAAACTTGGGATATGGTGCTGGTGACAAACGTGGTATCCTAGCAACGCAGCCATTGAAACCACAAGCACAGAACCATGGTTCTGTCAGTGCTCGATCTCCTAGAAAATCTGTTATAGATGTACCTCCTAATATAAAGCATCAATTTGGCAGTAAAGTCTGTGATAAGTTATTGTCTGATAAAAATGTCGTAGAAAAAACAATAAAAGATCAAAAAGAATTGAAAGAAACCACACAAAGACGAAGTAAACCATTTACTGTACCTGAATTTTCTAAGGAAATGAATCCAGAATATGAAATGTTAAGTAATTCAATGCGTATGAATGTAGTTCCAGGGTATACGATAAACCATAAAACAACAACAACTAAATCAGCTTTTAATGATCAAGTACATCTATTTAGACATCCAGATCCTGATAAATGGAGATATCAGAAAGATGAACTCAGTAAGTATAATGTTTACGACCACATTTTTGTCTGTCTTCATTCAATCAACTCAGATTTTCTACTTATATGTAGTCCAAAGCAATTGTTCAAAGTTTGACAAGCATTGCTAAAAGCTTTGTATTGATGGCCTTTGAGACATCAGACAAAAGGTAATTTCTGATAATGATACCTGGCCACGAAATACCGAAATTCATAAAACTATCGGGTCATTGCATAATTTTCAAGTCAAGTCATTTTATTATTGACTGCAGGCCAAATTTATTAAATTTTGAATTTATCACTTCTCTTTTATATTGACTTTAGAGTATATTTGATAAGAACCCTTTATTCAATTTAATACATGTTACTTGGTACGCTTTAGAAAGATATGTTTAGTGTAGATCTACATAACAATATATATATATTTAGATTAAATAGTAGCAGGGACTTTCTTGTAATAGTCTTATTTAATCTACAGTATTATTCAGTATTAGTATTCTACCAATATATAAGTACCAGTAAATCTAGTACATTGTTGCATACTTATTGAAGGTTCAGTACAAAACTAGTTTAATTCTTTCTTTATATACATGTATTTAGATTAGTTTTGTACTCATCCATTGATATACTTTATTATGAAGTATTAAAATCTATAAATAATGTATAACAGTATTAAGTAAGTAGATTAGTAAAACTAATCATATCTTATAATACATTTATAGTTTTATACTATAGATATTATAGAAAATTTAATCTTTTAAGTATTTCTCCTTCTACTTTCATTGCTATTACTTTATTTGAACAACCAATATTTGCTTCGGTTTTGTTATTGGTCAACCACCATGGGAAATTGTTGGAATCAAGTGATATATCAATACATAGCATGTAACAGTTATACCAATGCTGGGGTATTCATATACATGCGCGTCAAATGTACCATGTGACAATTGAAATATGGCGCAATTATATATTATTATGACCAGGGCCGATATTCACTATCACTTTTTGAGTCTAAAACTGAGTCAGTTTTAGATATTAGACTCAGACTCTGAGCTAAAAAAAAACAGTATTCACAAAAACTTTTATCTCTTGAGTCCGAGTCTAAAGTTCAAGTCTGAAGATATATATTTTATTATCATTATATTTTTTTTTGATGGCCCAATGGTTTCAACATTAGACAAGTAATCATCAGATTATAAACAAGTTCTGTGGTTCAAAATTCACTGACTTGTTTCCCTCTGGCAAAAAACATATTTTTTTCCTCACTTACCTGAGGGACAAGAAATAATTTTTAGTGGACGTCACAGGCTGAATACTTTTAGGTTCTAACTTCTAAAGATTACATGTTAAACTATTAGGCCACGGTGAATTTGTCTAAAATGAACCCCATGTATGTAATAATACTTAAAATATTTTTTTTTTTCTTGGGTTTAACGCAATAAAGACATAATATATGTTACAATTATAAATATATATTCAAGCATGTATTTTCGTGTTTGAGTTCTTTATATATTAATTTAGTTGCTTTCCATATTTCCTTTGACTTGCTAACACTGGGTGTATTGATCACTACGTGCACAAATACTAGATCTGTTATAAACTATACTGCTGCATTCAATAACCCAAATACCCTACTACCTTCCTAAGTAATTTTTAAGTGTTACATAAAACCCATTTGAACTAATCGGTTATTTTGTTTGTTTTTTGGGGGTGTTTTTTACCACGACCACAGCGTTACTTTGTTAAATCACGTCTAAACACACCATGTAACTTTGTGAAAAACCTGCAATTGGAAAAAACATGAATATTATGAGACAATCTATATATATGTCATATTTACAGTGATATAGATCTCTGGTTAAAATTTAAATTAACATGTAGAGTGGGTTATCTAATGCAAGCAGATTTAAACAAAATCGATCGCCATTAAATGCGGCAAGGTGATCTCAAAATTTGTTTAACTGAAATTCAAATTTGGCTAAAGTTTGTGACATTTTAGATATTGTTTTAGTATAATGCATTGTTTACAAATAAATGGTACACAATATTTAAATAGACAATTGATAATTATAGTTCAGGCATTAACTACACATGCTTTCTTAGTACTAGAGCCTGAATTAAAATAATCTTGGAGACAGACTCCATGTTAGAAAAAAGCTCAGTTTTAATCTAATCAGATATCTTTCATGTAATTAGAGATCATATCTAAAACAAGAAATATATTAATATAAGTTATTTTCTACTATATTTCATGTAGGCCTACAATATAATTATGCTGTTAAAAGTAGATCTTGCAAACAAAACTGAGCTTTAAGGAGTTTAAGCATGGAGACACATTGAAGTGTATTCTCAAGTTGATAACTTTTGACCCATGTAAAGTTTAAAGAATATTTAAGAATTATAAAGTTTTTCTAGAGATATATTTTGAAACATTTGATGGTGATCGATACAATCCTGTAGTTATCTCCCTTTGTTTCTATCTATCCTAACTTTATGTTTGTGTTTGTAGGTAAATGGGCTGAACACAATGTTCTGAGACAGAGAATGACAAAAGCTTGGGAGGCTTACTTCATTGAAACACTTCAAAAGAAAGCTGAACAGAAATAAAATGGATATATGCAAAATTCTATGCTTGTTCCATCTTGAGTTTATTTTTGCTTGAAAAAAAAATGTTACATTTCTAAATGATCTTTGCTTGATTCATTTATTCCTGCACTTATACCATCTCTTAAATATTGTTTGTTTGTGTGGTATTGAATTTATCCTATTCATTTTGGTTTTAAGGTAGTCGGGCATTAATAAATTCTATCTTACGTTTTAAGTAGGAACGTCAGAAATAATGCTTTTCAAGAATAAAGAATCAGGACTGTTTTTCCAAAAAAAGAAAAAGTCGCAGCTCAAAGGAAGCAAACAAATATTAAAGATGGTCTTGTGGGTCATTTCAACTATATACATGTATAAAGTTGTTATTGTTACATGTTCATTGGTTCTAAATACATCCTAGTCCCATTTTTGCTCAACTAGAGTTTTATCAACGGTACTGCCCTGTGACTGGGTCACCATTTACCATAGACACTTACTAAAACATTTCATCGACTAAAAATCACAGATTTTATTTACAATATTAACATCTCATATCTCAGTTCCATTAACTTGTGTATACTGGTCAAGTCATGAATATTGCAATAGGTCAGAAGCAGCCTCATGTCGGAATGGTTTATCTCTAGCTTAATTAAGCTCACTTAAATTTAAGAGCCATGTCAATAGAAAATATAGCCACAAGATCATCCCTGAAAAATGAACCTTTACAGGTTTTATGGGACCTAAGAGTTATATTCACTTGAAGTTTTCTACACATGTTTCATCTTTTTTCTGTATTCATCATCTCACCCTCATGTGTTATATTCACAAAGTGTTGGTTTGCTACAATATAATCATTAGTTATATTTATATAGAGCACAATATTCAGGTTGCACTAAATCTTATACTATTTCTACTATCTCTTCCTCTATACTGAAGAGTATCCTTTTTCCTATCTGCAATAGACTCTATAAAAACAATTATAATGAACACATGTGTAAATCTCATGAATTATTTGTGCTTACACTCTCATAGGTAAATGGAGAGAGAGCAGATTCATGCAGATTGTTTTGTCAAAAGGATTGGACACAATTTTTAACAATGCTCGCAAGTTTCAAAGAGTAGAACATGACCGAAGTGAAGCAAAAACTGCACCGCCACCTACTACAAGAAAAAGGAAACAACAGCCACCACCAAAACCAAAAACTGCAGGAAAGAAAGAATTGCCTAAAGGTGATCCTTTGATGGAAGACTTCAAATTTGAAACCCCACCAACTACACCTCCAGCAGAAAGAGTTCCTGTTGTTGCTAATAACAACACAAAAGATAATGAATTCTGGGATTTTTATGATAAAGGAGGTGGAAAATAGTTAACAGGGGTACACATTACATGTGTCTGTATTCTACACAGTGCAATCTTACATCATCTGGCCATTGGTTCTTTTCATTGTTGTAATTTCCTTGTTACCTATTATGTGAGTGTTAAACAATCAGTATTTAATGCGTTGCTATGGTTACACAAATACTATACACAAATGGGGCTAGATAAGTAAGAGTATCGCTACCTTGCGTTTTGAGGCTATTTCCTATGCAATGGTTTGTTTCATTGCAGCACTAGCTAGCAAACTTGTTTCTGCAACCCTAACAAATTCCGAACAGGGACACTTTCAGAGATGCAATCTTGCATTTTTGCTTCCTTGAAACAAAACCGTTCCATAGTACTTAGTCTTGGTTAACACACTTTTGAAAAGGACAAGGTGGTGACTTCCTTATGCAACTGGCTCATGGTATTTTGTCTGTGTACATTCTGTAAGCATGTAAATATGCATGAAATTCACAATCGTAACTCAATATAAGAAAAGGGCGAGTTATGTTCGTTTTGCGCTGAACCTGCAATAAGTATTCCTTACTTTAAAGAAGGACCTTATAGACTTAGATAGTTCTGTAACTGTACTAGTCATGGAGCATCTTCGACCATGTTCTACAGATGTACAAACTGGTAAAAATGACAAGCAATTTTATATATATATATAAAGTTTACAATATACATGTTCAAGTGTCCTTGATGTTATAACATTGAAGTCATACTAAATCAGCATTATATTTTATCACATGAGGCCAACACGGTCCCAAGTCACCAGAAGTACTGTAACATGTGTGTATACAATTGTCTACTAGAATATTATATACATGTATATACAGCAGGTGACCCCTTATACCAGGTGACCGTTAATACAGGTGTATTTGGTGGATTGGGACCATGGTAGCCATTTTTGAATATTTATTTATTTATCAAATTTTAATCATCATAGCATTAATAAATGGATCTTTATGTTTTCTAGTTAATTTTACTGTTTTTTAGAGTTTATATTTACAATATATTTTTTCTTATGTATTTATGTTTTGAATATCATTATATATCTATAGACTATATCTGTCCAACTTTACAAATAAAACTCATAAAATTTCAAAAATGTCTATTGTTCATGCAGCCACCCAACAAGCTCAGTCTGTAGAGCACCAATTAACTGATAAACACATTGTAAAAGTCATATCAAGGCTGTCAATCAACCTACTTGCCGGTCCTGGAAATGATAAATCTCTGTAATTAGATATTAACCAGTTACTGTAGGCACCTACTTCTGTCAGTGACCGACAAATACCCTACATGTAATTTAGAATCAGAGGTAGGATTGATTTGCTGGAGATATTATTTACTGACCAAGCTCCAAGAAATAAGCCCCACCCAAGAATCTAAACTACAACCCATCTATCAGTAGACTAGTGCGCAACCAACTGCGCTAGCTAGGCAGGCTAGAATGATAACATCTAGTACATGTAACTTAGTTCACACTAGAGCTACACAAAGAACAAATGAATCAGTGTACTTGTAATGCGTTTTTTTATTGCAATTATTATTGAATGCTCACTTGAACAAGTGTATGTTTCCCAGAACTCTAGAATTATGTCTAATATGTTGTAGTAACTTGCTTTTTTGTATGCTTCCCAAAGTCACAACTTCTCAAAAGATTAATATTGAATGCACAAATTTTTTAATTGATAAAGCACCATAGTTTCTACATTGAAGAGAGCACCACCATATCTTCTTCAGCCAGCCAGCCAGTTAAGCAAGAAGTCAAACAGTTTCATCATTACAACCAAAGGGAGCCAACTCAAAACTAACAGATATCTGAAAAACTTGATGCTATAGTTGATGAAGAGGGCTTTATAAAGTATTAACACCAAGAACTATAAACCATATCAAAACTTATGTAATGTAACAAAAACAAAGGTATTAAAGCATTGTCCATAAAACCAGTAACATAGAGAACTACAACAAATAAAATTATACTAATTATTCACTATAAGTAGAGTTAACTCCCTTTTGATTGTAATGAGTGAGCTGTTTTACTTTTATCAGCAGTTTATATACCAAATTCATCTGTGCAAGCTGTTACTTTCTTGTCTACATGAAATGATATCACAAACCAACATAGTCATGAACCTCTGTTCAAGAGAAGTCGTCCAGTAGATGGATACATGCTTAGTGATCCAGAGGTTCTGGGTTCTAACTATAAATAGAGCACTGCTAATTTCCTTGAGTAAAAAATTTCCCACATTTGTTCCACTCCACTTAGGTGTAAAAGGGTACTATGAAGGTTCACCTTTATGAAGGGTATTTCAATAATATGACTATCCTACAAAATTGTAAAGTTAGCTGAACATTCATATGAAGCATACTTAAAAATTGTAGTTAGCTGAACATTCATATGAAGCATACTTAAAAATTGTAGTTAGCTGAACATTCATACGAAGCATACTTAAAAATTGTAGTTAGCTGAACATTCATATGAAGCATACTTAAAAATTGTAGTTAGCTGAACATTCATACGAAGCATACTTAAAAATTGTAGTTAGCTGAACATTCATACGAAGCATACTTAAAAATTGTAGTTAGCTGAACATTCATATGAAGCATACTTAAAACTTTTTAAACTGGTTTCAGAAAACTACAAAAAATGGGATAAGCTAAGCTAAACACACTTTGAAGCCAATATCTATACCAACAGGTAACAAACATGCATCTCAATTATACATAACATAAAACAAACAAGAAAGTATTGATAGACATATTTACATTTTATTACAGAATTAAACACATACAATAAATTTATCGTTTTCCTCCGCGACCCCCACGACCACCACCTCGACCTTTTTTCAAATTTCTTTTCATAGTTGCCATTCTACCATGTTTACTTCTTTTACCAGTCAGTTTCTTTTTTCTAGCTCCATCAGGGTCCTCTCTCTTTTGTTTTGCTCTGAAATATACAGTAACATACAGTAAGTTAAAATTAAAAAAAAATAATGTCATTTTATAGTCTTTTTTGCCTATGCATGTTCACAGATTTGACAGCTATTATTACTGGTCATTGGGCTTCTAGTATCAATCTTCCTGAGGAGTCTTTAACTGCACTAATTGTAGCTAATAAATAGGCATAAAATAATTATACCACCCTCGCAGGTACCCATTTACACCTAAGTGGAATGAAGCAATCGCAGGTAAATTTCTTGCTCAAGGAAATTAGCAGTGCCCAAAGTGGGATTCAAACCCAGTACCTCTCGATCCCTAAGCATGTTTCCTACCACTGGACTACTGTTCTTAAAACTTAAGTTTTTAATAATGCACTGTCCATTGTCATCTTATAAAGCAGAATTTGACTAACGTGTTTAGCCTCATTTTTTGTGACATTGACAATTGAATCTGAAAATTTGCAGACTTTAGCAAAATCTCAATTTTCTAAATTTAACAAAACATTGCAAACATTAAGTCTTCTGATGTAGGACTATGTCAAATACAGTGCATTAGGGAAGTCTACCTAAAATTCAATTAGGCATATATTGTCATGAAGAAATATAGACCTATATAATAATACAGCATAAGCTTGTTCACATATTGAACACTCCTTATAATCTTCCAGCAGTATCATGGTGGTTAGTTCAACAAACAAAAACACATGTCCATTATACAAACAGAATGTCTTTCTATATGCATTTTCTGGTGATTTAATCAAAAGATGGACTAAAGATAGATTATATTGGTCAGCATGATAATCCTACATGTTTTTGTTTGATTATCGTTTTTTAAATGGACCTAACGTTGATAAAATATTATAACCCAAGTGTCAGCTGATCACAAAGCTATGATATGTCCACTATTTTTATACAAATGGACAAAGTCAATAAGTTTAAATCTTTCCAAAACATTCTGTAACGTTAAGATCGTAACAACTTCACCCAAAGACAACTCAACCTGAGACAACTCTATCCCCCACTAACGGATTGAGTTGTCCAACTTTGAGTTGAGTTGTCTTTGGGTTGAGTTGTCACTTACCCATAACGTTCCCTAACCGTTGTTACTGAACACACAGCGGCTCTCCATTCAACTTACCTTGCTTCCTGCATTTCTTGAATATGTAAATTAGCAGCTCTGTTTTTATCAACAATAGGAATATCTTGACCTAATGTGTTTAGTATACTAAGTTGATGTGACATTTCATCTTTAATATTACCAATATTGGATTGAAACTGAAATATAACAATGTAATGAAGCAAATTAATATACCCAACTGCAATTATGGGTAAATAATATTGTTTTTGGTTTGGTTTAACACTTTATTAACACACTGTATAAGTCATATCCTCATGGTCAGTCAACCTACTCACCATTCCTGGAATGGCTAAATCTCTTGAATTTAGCTGTTAACCTGTTACTAAGTGCATACTTCTGTCAGAGACTGACAACAGTCCTACATGTTTAAGGTGGGAGAATGGTTGTAGAAATGGTTTCACAAGGAAAGTAAGACATGCCTGGAAATCAAACCCACAACCTCTCAATCAGTAGACTTGAAACAGAGAACTGATATTCCCTGAGTGACTGTTTACATGTTTGTAATCATTGAATTCTCTCAACCTGAAGACTATTTAAGCTTGACATCGAGAAGCAAATAGCCACATACAGTAACATAGAAAGGAGAATGGAATTGTAAGTCATAAATGCATATCCAAAGCTTATCAATTAAAGTGTGAATAGGAAGTCATACCTTTCGTTTCTTCCCTTGGAATTTAGCATGTTTCTCTTTAGGTAAATTTTCAGTAAATTTTCCAATAGAAGCTGTAGATGTTTTAGCTACAGATAAAGCTTTACCAAGATATTCTTTACTTGGTGCATCTGTGGGTGTTAAACCTACGCCTGGAACTATACAACAAACATATAAAATGTAAATTTTGTGGATTATACAAGGACAAATTTCATTTTGTGTTAAAATGTACATTGTATTCAACCTTAAGAAAAAATTTATTGATGGTTATCAATGGAAATGACCAAATATACTGAAATTTATATCACTATTTTTATCTATCTATTCAAAGATTATTCAGTACAAGCTAACCCTTCTGAAAGAATTCAGATACTTCTATACAAGTGAAAGAAATTTAAATTTTTCATTACCACAAACTTGAATCTAACCTGATTATTGAGCAAGGCACCTGAGTAGCACATTATCAAATATCTTATAATAATACTACAATAAGATATTGGAGGATTTATTACTAAAATTTGACATAAGACTGTAGATAATAAAGTGAAAAACTCTGGTGATTTTCTAAGGTAAGTCTTTTATCAGTTCCTAGGTTGGTAGAACTAAATAACAATGCTGCATTATATCAATTTGTCTAATAAGTAAAATAATGTTTAATACAATATTATCAAGTTTCTTTATTACCTTTTGATTTACTAGACCTAGCAACATTGCGTAATCTCTGTAATTCATTCTTAGCAATTCTCTCTTTCTTTGCATCCTTTCTCTTTTCAAATTGATCTTCATTAGGATCTATAAAAGAAGTATAGAACATGCATCAATAATAAAAACACATAAAAACAACGGCTGAGACAAAAATATGCATATGTTGGAAGTTGAAAGTTTTGAAAATACTGAAAATCTACATTCATAATACTGAAATAGACATGTTTCATATATATAAATTATATTGAGTAATGGATTCTCAAAACACTGAAATCGGCACTAATACTGATAACTTTCACCAATGTTTTTGAAAAAACTTGTGGAATAAAACTGTTTTATTCTACATAAACAATGACAACAATATAGCTCAAATAGTAAACAATGCAAATGTTTGTAATTTTAATATTAACTTAACCTGGTTAAATAACTTATTCATGTATCTACACAGTTCCAATGAGTTATCTAGGCATCATTTTCTCCCAATTCCAGACTTATGGGACAGGATTACATTAAGTGAACATGCTATTTAAATAGACAACTAAAGCAATTTACAAAGAATGAAATTTAAACAATTATATTACATAAAATCACAATTATAAATTTATATAAAGCAAAAATCTTTAACTACTATACAATGCCTTAAGTTTTCTAAAGCATTAATTATATAAAATAAAATAAGCAATTTTCACTAGCCCAAATCAATTCCACGAGTCCAAGGCTTGGGGTCAGTGAGT
The DNA here is from genome assembly GCA_025267735.1 of Mactra quadrangularis. Classification (NCBI taxonomy): domain Eukaryota; kingdom Metazoa; phylum Mollusca; class Bivalvia; order Venerida; family Mactridae; genus Mactra; species Mactra quadrangularis. Next base: position 56,217,963 of record CM046303.1, on the reverse strand, counting down.
TATACATAGTGCCAACAACAAACACATACCTGCATTTCCTGGAACTTCAATTAACCATTCCTTAGTTTCATCTCCTGAACGGTTATAACCCCATCTTGGTTTGTATGACTGAAATTGTATACAAAGTATAGAACATAAATAATTTTTATAATCTCAGGGGAGGTAACTCTAATTTAATTTTACAAAATATAAGATATTTAGGCCTAAACTAAAAAATAATTTGTTTGCCCTTTACCGACCCTAAATTTTTTTGTTGGGTCGGTAGGTAGGAAAAACATTTTTTTTCCTAAAGCAGAATTATTTGCATAAAGAAACTACTGGAAAGTGATACGATGAATAGTCATGAACAATAAAAAAAACACCACATATTTTTCGAATAAAATTTTTTGAGTCGGCGGCATTTTTTTCGGGTCGGTCAGTAAAGGGCAAACAAACTTAATTTTGATTTAGGCCTTATTAGCTTTTTTATTTATCATCTTTTATTTTGCCAAGTTTACCAAGACAGAAATGCATTTTAAACATAGTTTAATTAGCAAATATGCATAATCCAATTAAACTAGTTACAGAGGACAACCATAGCTTTAGTGTTATTTCACCAACAAGTTTGCTCCTGGGACTCACAGAAACTATTTAAGGCGTCCCCGGACTAATATTTGATGTCCTCAGAAAATTAATCAATATAAGGAATTTAAAATCCACGAAAGTACTCAATAGTTTTGGTCAGCTAGAGCTGGCAGTCAAGAATTTGTAAAAAAAATACTGATCAATCAAAATGATTTCAATGAAACAAGTGGTTAAATCTAACAATTAAAATATGAAATTGATTCCCTAATACTAGACAAATTATACAAAATTTACCTGTGATGGTTCATCCCATACCAATCTTGATTTCTTTTTGTTTTGTATACCTTTCAACTTGGCATATTTTTCCCATTTAGTAAGAGGCTTCTCTTTAGGTACCTTCAAAGTAATCCAATCATATAATCATATATTTCATATACAATGTAACATTACAATGGCATGTGTTTCATCATAATAGGGAGTTATGTTAAGTTGTTAAAGGGCTTAACATAAAAGTCATCCTAATGCCCCTGACAACCTATATTTGAGTTCAGACAACTTGTTACAGTTAGTTAACATTTGGTTTAAGCAAGTAAAACATATAGCTAGTTGTCCACCAGGGCAACTTAATTTAAAACTTAATGAGGAGCGCTACATTATAAGGTAAAACTTTCGCTAAAATCAAATCTTTATTTCTGAACAAGACACTTGTTGCATACCTTTACACGAAGAAGAAGAAAATTGTCTCAAATCAAATTCATACAGGTGAACCTAGAAATGATTCAAGCTATTTCATTCCACATTTTAACAGACAGAATTTAGTCATATATTTCCTCTAAACCAGGATCAAGGATTAGAAATCATACTCCAATAATAACCTGTATGTTTAATTTAAAGGAATATTTTTTTACTGAAGAAATAGTTCATTCTCTTAGAAAAAAGTACTGGCATGTTAATTAAGTAGCTTACAGTTATAGGAAATAGTTAAAAAAAGAACTTACAGGTTTTTCTCTAGGTATAGGAGTACTGGGATCTGGTAGCTGTAACATAGAAGATATTAACTTAAATAAAATAAATAATAATTAGAACAAGAGAAAATATTATGCAAATATAAATCTTAATGGTTTTAATCTAGTTAATAAATCTAACAAACAGTTAACTTAATTAAGGGATAACATTGTCATTTCATATAATGACATTTTTGAAGAGAAAATAAGTTATAAGATTAGATATAAACTGTTAAGTATTGACTATTGGTGCTTGAATTCTAAAAAGACTTCTTTTTAATGAATCATAACATAACAAGACATAACTGATAATTAATAGGAAGGCAGTAGACTGTCACAGTAGAGCTGTTCAACATTTGACTATGTTCCCCTCCATTTTTCAAGCTGCTAAAATAATGTACTACTAGAAGCTAATGATTATCACTAAATAAACTACTGAACATACCTGAGCCACAACAATATGGTCAACACTCTGTGTAGGCAGCTGAAATAAATAAACAATGATCATAAAATAAACTTAACAAAATGATCTCTTTAAAACCAAGAAGCCTGGCATGGTCCTGAACCACTGAAGGTATTATCAATACATACATATAATTCTTTGAAGGTTAGGGTCCATGTCTACTTTAAAACATAATTTTTATCATGTGAATATTATTTTTAGTTAACATCAAATTTGAAATGTATCTTTTCAGAACAGTAAAAATATGCAAAAAAGTACATTCAACAAGCTGTCCATCCCATTTTTAACAGTATCAGCAAAATTATATAAGGGGCTAACTTTTGAAAATCCAAATTCATGTTTATGGAATAAACAATATCAAATATACATCTAATAGTAATTAGCATAGGACAATTTTTGACATTAGATATCAATTCACAAGTAAACCTGAAAGCTATCATCCCTGGATAGATCATTAGAAGACTGACTTAGAATTATTATATTTTTACTAGTGATTACAAGAACCGTTAAGCCTTAACCAAGTTTAAAATCCATTTAGGCTGAACTGGGCAGAAGTAATTTGAGCCTTATGATATATTTAAAGCACTTAAAAATTAATACAAAAACAAGGCTGCAAAAAATAATAAACCAAACCTATAGACTAATAAATTTGTAGAAATAAAAAAACTTACTTTCCATATGCTGTTCAACAACAACTGTGTATTATCTCTGGCTAAATCTTTCAAATAATTCTCTCTGCTTGATCTGCAATATCATAATAAGAAAATAAAAAAATAAAATAGATTATTTAATGAAATTCAGACATATACAATTACAGGTAGTTGGTACTTTGTTTGAACTGCATTAAGCTCCATGAACAATTATCCACATTGTGTAATCAATAATGCAACTAGTCTAAAAAAGGAACCACAACACTGGGTAGTTCAGTCTTTCCCATCAACAGGCCCAAATTATAACGAGAGGGTCATAAAAGGATAAAGGCCATATAGTGCTCACCTGAAATAATCAAGATAATCCTTTGTGGACTGAGTGGATGTTTTCATATGATTTGACCTAGTGACCTAGCTTCAGTGTTGCATCCAGGATGAACCCAGAGAGGGGGAGATCCCCCACCGATTTTCAAAAAGGGGGGAGTGAAAAGTTGGAATGCACAACAATATGATTGTTTGATTCTAAATGTCTCGTGTGTGTCGATGTTCTTTAATAAGTACACCCGGCTGTAAACGGTTTTTTTTCTTACGCGATTTTAAACAAAGCTCACAAAACATACCCAAACCATGCTCGTAATTTAGCCAAGAGTAAGTCTTTTCGGTTCGAACGTTTTGCGTTTTTTTTGTGACTGGGCTGCTCCCACACAGAGACGAAGATTCATGCATCCGCTATTCCATATTCGAAGAAGTACATGGCTGCGGGTCGATCTCTGTACCCGACTTGATAAAAGTCTGTTATCCGTTTATGTGACATAATCCAAAACAGAATTTATCTTACTTCAAAACTATACCGCGTTTAAAATTTTTACACGATATAAGCCACATGTTCACATGGCCGGGATATTGCTCAATAGCACATATCCCTCTACCCGATAAATGACGTCATTTTACAGACTGAGTTACTTTCTCTAGATGTAGGGTATTTCCGTGAGTAAAGAAGGCAGTGAACCAGACTAGCTACAATTATGTCATTCGGGAATTTCCCAGGTAGACGGCAGAGATCGAAAGGATTTTCGGAACTGATCATTTGCAAGTATTTTCCAGAGGATTTTTTTCTTCTAAAATGCAATTTAGTTGCGTACGAACCTATGCATAGCGGGAGATCATTTCTGATTGTGCGGGAGTTGCCACCCACGAAAATATAAATTTGCGGGATTGAGATTAATAACAGCGGGATTTGCGCGATCGCGCGCCCTGGATGCAACACTGAGCTTTTGACCCCACAATACACATCATCAAACTCGCCAAATATTTCATTGTCACAAAGTTTTTGACTAAGTTTGTTAAATAGCAGTGTCTGGAGTTACGCTTTTGTACATTCTCTAGCCACTGCCTTGATGAATATAAAAGAATACATACGTCTCCAACAATAAAAGTTAACAACGCACAAAAAATTAATGTAAAACGATTTTGTTGAATAGGATTTCATTGTTTTTACTTCAAACAAGTTATATTGCCATAAATTATGTTTGACTGATTATCGCCTTATTACAAGTAACAAGTTTATTATACATGTATATAGTTTGACTTAACAAAAGGCACATTTTAACGACAAACTAACACTTACTAAAGAAAACTAGCATTAGCCTCCTCCATCATTGGCTGTATGAGTTACCATCCTATACAACCTTTCAAAATTATTTGGTATTAAAAGCCAGCTCAGTACTGCATTGATGTTTTTAATCATTGAAGATTGTTATAACAATCTTCATACAAGTTATGGGTTTCCAAACCCAGTTCATTATGGGTCCTTAAATAGATCTGTACTTATTTTACGCTTACTAGACTAACACTCTATCCTCTTATTTTAGTTTCACCGTGTCTGATGTCGGCACCGACTCGGGCTCTTTTATAAGTCTCACTATACTCACACTTCGGTGCGCAGACCTGCCTAGAATACTCGCGAGAGATGTTGGCAGTATCAATAGATAGATAGATAGAAAATGATGTATTAATTCACACCCACAAAAAAGACAATTTGCAAAAAAACTTCAGTCTGTAACACTTGGTAAACACCCTTATCCCAATGGTTATGCGCTTAATATTATGTCGAATACGGACACGTTTGATGAATGAAAAATGGACTCCCAGCATCAATATCTCACTTCTCGCTCCCTTTTGTAAGATTGTACCTATCAGTTTACTCATAACGTTCTTGTTTATCTCCAGTGTCGACCATTTTTGTGAATGAAGATGCGCACTCGTCACATTGTTACAAGTCATTTCATTGGATGGAATAAAGGCGGTGTCTAATGAATTGACTCGTAACAATCGTTACGCATCATCATTCGCAAAATGGTTGAGACCGGAGATAAACAATTGCGATACGAGTAAACTGATCGGATTACAATCTTACCAAACGGAGCAAGAAGATTGATATTGACGCTAGTAGTCCAGTTTTTATTTGTCTAACACGTCCGTATTTGATTTTAGCACTAAACCATAGGGGAATGGGTGTTTAGTCTTGTAAAGGAGACCTGTCACATCTCTTCCGAGTAAATTTCAGGATTTCATCGAGTTGGATACCTTATATTTTTTATTAAACAAAATTTTCGCTTTTTGATGCGCCGAGCAGCTTTTGTTTGGACCCCCCCCCCCCCCCCCCCCCCCGGAAACAAATCTTGGATCTGCCCCTGCATTTAGACTTTAGTTACTGATCAATTAAGTAATGAAATACTGAATTAGATCTAGAAAAACCAATTTTGACCACACAGTCACTGATCATAAACTTGAACTGAATTGTCTGGAGTGAAAAGGTGTTAACAGTAGTGAGTAGTGACAGTAATTTTAGTCATGTATGATTATGATAATGGTTAAGTGTAAATTACTAAATTAAGCTACAAACCGTAATAATTTCGCATTAATTGGATTTGTATCGCTTGTCATGAGATTCCCTACATCAATCACCAAATCTATATCTTTGTTCACCTCTGTTGTTTTATATTTAGCCTCTTTTTCTGCTGCTTCTCGCAACACGTTTTCTACTAAGTCAGCCATGCTTATATTGTCTGGTTCCGCTTTTAATGCACGCTGGGTTCAATAAGACTTTATACAATGGAAACCAACCCTTCTATCCTTGTTTATCTTGCAACAGCTATAGTGATTGGATAGGAGATATCAAATAAACCAATAGGATGTGCTGTACTATTCTTGGAATGTATTTACATTCTTAAGGTCGAAAAGAAAATAAAGTCGCACAAAGATGTAAACAACGTTCATAATTGCTCTTTACACATATACTTGACGATTTCATTAATGCAGGAAATTCTTAATTTTTAACATTATTGTCCGATCGATAATGGAAATGTATTTTGGACCATACTGACCTTTGCTTTCTTGGTTTTTATGCTACTTTATCGATGCAAAACCATTTTTGTCGCGCATGCGTTGATATGTGAAGATTTTCTTTTTTTTGATTGAACAGAAAATTAGCAATTAGAAGTCTTATTCTGCAGGTGACACACCATCTGGCAAAATACTTATGGCAATTTCTCGTTCTTGAGGCGACATTCGAGCGATTTTTTTATTTTTCGTACAAGTGCATATCAACACACTGATGATTTTCACTAAAACTGACCACATAGGATTTTTGCACGATAAGCACGTGCGCATTTCCGCTTTTTTAGCACATGCTCTACAAAACCACCAATTAAGAAGCATAAAACCACGCAAGCAGACGACAGTACAGTCCTATACACATTTCCATTAACGATCGGGCATAAATGTTGAAAAATAAAAATTTCCGACAACATTGAAATTGGGGTACTTAGAAGTTTCGTTAAGTATATTATAAATGCAAGTCGCTTCCTACTGAATAAAATCTGACTATACCATAACGATACAACTAAACAAAACAAAAAGATCGATTTATTCCTTTAGAATATTTAATCAGGCACTAAATATGTACACGTTCCATTAAAACTCCAAAGTTAGAATAAATTATCAAACGGAAATTGCACTTCCCTCTAGTTTAAAAGTTTATTTTTGATTGCACTAATAATGACTCAAATATTATGTAATTATTACGGTAAATGAATTGATAGATTCGCCTATACAATACAAAAACATCGCAGGGGCGGATCCAGTATCTTTTTCTATGGGGGGTCCGAACTTTTTCTAGGAAGGGGGTCCAAACTTTCGAACCACAAATACATTATACACATTTTGCAGAATAATTTTGCTACATACTAATAATGAAAACTGCATAACCATTGAATATATGTTACGCACTGAGAAAACTTGCTTCGTGCTACTTAAAAATGACATACAGTCAAGAAATACACTAATGGACAGGTACATTTTACCAATTACAGGGGGTCCGGACCCCCTGGCCCCCGCTAGAGCCGCCTACGCATTGCGGGTTAAGCGGAAAACGGTCGTTACTTATGTGTCTTCCTATATTTACATATTCTGGTCGATTTTATCATTTAAATATCAGTTATTTATTGGTTTTACAATGTATATGAAAAAGAGAATATTGTTTTAATTTTGTGGGTTATAATTATAGATTCAAAGCTTGACCTCGAAATAATTCATATCAAAGTTCAGGCCCGGATTTACCGGGGGGCACAGGGGGCAAGTGCCCCCCCCCCCCCCCCCACACACCGAGCCCCACATATATCGACACTCATACAAAGAAAATGGCTCAAAATCGGCACTATCAAAGCGATATAAGCTTGACTTTCAGATTAATTAGGCTATAAAATCATTCATCCGATCTATTAAAATAGATGACAATCTACATTGATATATTTAAGCATCTCAAGGTACCCTGATCAGGCCTTATCAAGCGTTCAAATCAGTGATAGTGCAAGTGTATGCTCCGTCTTCACAGACACATATCCATATCTATGTATCTGATCTCACAGACCGTCACCAATTAAATTACCATGGTAACTAGCATATGAGGCCTCAGTTTGGTTTCAGAGCACTCAGTTATTTTGTTTACTTATGGAAGTCATCAGTGCTTTCATAGCAAATTACACGGTGAAAAGACGAGGACAGTCGAGTTCATTTTACGTCACTATAATGAAACTCGAACTTGTTTATTTAGAAAAACAAACGTGATTGTTTGATGCGTTTTAATGAAGGTATAATAATTCCAAATAACTTTTAAAGAGTGCACGAGCCTACAAGATGTCATTTTACGAAAAAATTAAGACTAGTCAGTCAATGTGTTTAACTATAAAAGGTACAATTCTTTCATCAAACGTTACGTTCATAGGTTTGTGTAGGTTGATTTTAAATTCGTTTTTAAATCCTTGATTTTATTTTAGATCAATTGGAGTTTTAAGTACTTGCAAATCTTACGATTTTCCTTAGGAATCCACAAATGTGATTCTTCCGCGTTTTAAATCGTCTCAGCAACTAAGTTTGTAAATCCGCTTAAAACCCCATTCTAAAAACTGAAGCCACTTCATCATAAAAAAAATATCGAAAATCGGCGAATTTCTTCAGTACATTTGGCGATTTTATGAATTTAAGTTACCATGTATATTTTTTGTATAAAATTCTCAACATTTTGTATGAAACAGTGGTGATTAGTTTTGGGGAAAAAAACAGGGTTTTATTTAACCAACAAATTAAACATGAACATTTGAACAAAAACATATGCGTAAAGTAGATCTAGGTAACCTAGCGCTCAATTCTATCCTTAAGGGGTGTCAAAAAATGCTCAAATTTGCTTCGTTGACAACATTTTTTTTCGTCTGGAGGGGTATCAACCGATTGAGCCTAAAACTCCGAATTGCATCGTACGTAATTGCATTGACGTTGGCGTTAAAAGAAAATATAAGTTAATGAGTTTAGCATCCTTTCATTCATTTCAGCGTGTTTTAAAGTGCTCATATTTGCAACTTTGACATATATAAATTGAAAAAAAGTTCTGTGTTGTTTGTATTGTCGGGAGGGGATACCCCTACCGAACCCGGTTGTTTTTAAAATCGTTTTTAAATCGTTGATTTTTATTTTGGATAAATTTGAGTTTCAAATTCTTGTATTCTATATGAATTTCCATAGAAATAAAAAAAATCCGCCAATCGGCGGATTTTCGCGCTTTAAATCGTCTCAACAATCATTTTCGCAAATCCACTGAAAGACGTCAGAAAAAAAAAACTTACAATAAAGCTAGTTAAATGCTTTCACTTTCCTTCCAAATACGTATCTACAATCGGCAATTTTCTGAGGTAAAATCGGTGGATTTTCTCAATACATTTGGCGATTTAATACAAGTTACCATGTATATTTTTTTCTAAATTCTCGGCATTTTATGTGAAAATAGGATTATTAGTTTTGTGAAATTAATTATCAAACCAACAAATTTAACATGAACATTCAAATTTAATGCTGCGAAAAGAAGATTTCTAGCACTCAATTTCATCCTTCAGTGGTGTCCAAAAGTGCTCAAATTTGCTTTGTTGACACCATTTTTTACGTTGGAAGGAGATACTCCTCCCGAACTACCCTTACCAAGGACTCCATGCTTCCAACTGAAAACAGGCCTGAGCAAGAAGTAATGGTGATACTTAGGACAGAACACAACCGGCTAAATAGGCATATGCATAAAAATGTGCAGCTGACACCAACAGCTTCATGCAGTGAGGAATCACGTACTTTGTATTACATCCTTCAAACTTGCGAAAGACACCACCAGGGGGGACAAGCAACATGACCGACATGAGACAACTCTACTAGAGAGTACAATTCATTCATAAGACTGGTCTGACTGTGTCTCATTTCATCTGTTTTAGTGTGTTTTAAAGTGCTCAGATTTGCACCTTTGACATGTGAAAATTCAAAAATTTTCCATAACGTCCGGAGGGGGTACCCCTCCCGAACCCACCCCGTGCCCCCAACTTAGGGCCCGTCTGGATCCGGCCCTGAAGTTTTATATGGTCAATGAATGGTAAGACTTTAGGTGCCAATAATCAGTTGGCTTTTTAATGACTGGAAGTTATTTTAATCTTTAAAATACATGGTCAATTTCGATGTTCAACAAACAACTAAAAGATCTTATACTCTGAGTATTTACTTTTTATTCCCCGATATACATATAAATTACGTGTCATTAGAACAGTGCAACATTTACAACAACAAAAATATAGATTTTGTAAATTACATGACAATAAATAATCAGATACATGCTTTTATTTATAATGCATTACAATGAATTAAACTTCGCTGCAACTCTTAAGATTACTACTCTTTCCGCTTATTAATCCACTTTCGGTTGGTAAAACATACTTCCGGGAGTTTGGCAGCGACTCATCGATTATGATCCCGGAAGATTTTTCGTCGTTGTTTTGATTGGATTATTGATAAATGACCGTTATCTGGTGTATTTGATGATTACACATTATAAACCATGTTTAAGAAGGAAAATTTACGCAAGAATTTATTGCGTGTGAAACAAATCGCTGACCAAAATTTAGGAAGGTGGGGCTCATTTTTTATTCTTTCATACTTTTTTCAAAGCCAATTATTGGTGCAGTTTTGACACTCTGTATCCTTATTTGGAACGTATAATCACACTAGTTGTGGCACTACTATCAATTGTCATTCTTTACTTTAGATCTTTAAGAAACATTGGTAATTTTTGGTAGCTGTCATTGATTTGATTTCTTATCACTTGAAATATTACCTGCCAGACAAAACCTAGTTATGACTTTATGTTGTACATTTATCATTGTGTAAAGCAGGGCTCGCGCTGCCGATCGCCATTTGAGCCATTGGCGACAATTTATAAAATTTGGCTCAAATAAATCGAATTTGGCGAAAATCGTTAAAAATCGTATTTTCGCCAAATCAAAAGCCGGATGTACGTCGTCTCATAATTTATCATCTCAAGTCTTGTGTCAGGCTCTAAAATCGATAATTAGCTATCATTAACACTGATGTTCGCGTATACAATCAACAAAGTGACACTTATATGATCCAATAATAATGAATTACGTAATACACCTTGATCAATTAAACCCATATCGGGGTCATGTTTAACGCCCGTATTAGCCGTACAATCTCCGTAATAGTGATCGTTTTTTGTTAAAAATAATCAATTGACTGCAAATTTCGACTTTTTGTGCGTGCATAGAACATGTATACAACTTGTAAAATAATATTTACAAAAAGTTCGGTAGCAGAAACGAGTAATTTGATGAAAATGAATTTCTTAAGATCTATTCTTTTTAAACAAAGAAAGGTCAAAATTGATGACATTATAAACACGTTTTCCAAAAATAACAAGGTCACATTGCACTTTCTATTTTTAACGAAGCTAACATTCTTACACATCAAGTTTGCAAATGGTAATTAAAATTAGCTGGTAAGTAGGATAATTATCACAATTAATTCTAAATAATTGTGAAAATTTCACAGATGTAACTGTAATAACATTTAGTCTGATAGGCCTTATTATTTGGGTTTTTTAACCCTTGATCGTATTATCAACAAGTATTTATTTGTTTTTTTTAATGATTCTGCCAAGAACATGCCCTTGCGTCATTGCCGCGCAAGAGCCGAATGTCGCATTATTATTAAAAAACATGCGCTATCGTCGCGTCAAAATTCAATCAGCAAAATTCGTATTTGCTAGCGTTTTAAATATACAAATCTGATTGTTTGTTTACAAAGCAATAATTTAAATGAATAGGACAACTAGATTCAATGCTTGGTGATGTACAGAACCTACGTCGATCCACGTTATTTCACTGAGAGTCTTAATCATTTTCGTGGGGTCGCAAAAATACGTTACTATTGCATTTTGACGAGTAAATTTCTTTTTCATCATCATTAATGTACACTGATTAATAAGAATACAAGTACATTAGTTAATTTTACCAGAAATCCATGTTAAGTCTGAATTGTTAACAATATTAATAATAATGTCAGTTATGTTGTTTATGTCATTCATAGGCATTGGTTCTATTTCTAGAACATCAATTTTAACCATTTTTGTTTTAATGCTTATGTATAGTACAAATCAAAGAGCACAAAACATGCTGATAGTCAGGGGATCAAAAGGTGCTGTTTTATCTGATTATATCTATGACATTTGGCTTTCAACAGACATGTGAAAGGGCTTCAGTGCACAAAATGCTATTGAAACATATAGAAATATGCTGTCCTAAATAGACAAAAGCATAGAATTATTTATCAAAGATTTAAGTAAACAACAAAGTCATTGCCATTGAACATGTATTTTCATAGAGAACTAGGTATGTTAAGCTATTCATATCATCATCCAATGAGACAAGAAAAAGCTCCTATTCAAGTTCTTTGTCGCGAGCAAACTTTTTGTCGTGACTTAATTTTTGTCGCGATTTCATATTTTGTCGCGAAATTGGCTCAAAGAAAAAAAAAGCCAGAGCTAGCCCTGGTAAAGGGAGGTCACTGCTTAGTAAATGTTAGACCCTGTCCCACTGGACTATCCGTCTTTTCTCACAAAACAAAAAGTGGATAGCTTTGGATTAGTACTTTTACTTTTCATTAGATAATTGTCTTTAAAAAAAGGCAGTGGCTAGAGTTACGGTACCGTAACTCTAGACCCAGGTTCTAGAGTTACGGAAGTTCCGTAACTGTAGACAACACTGCTAGGGTTGGCTAGAGTTACGGAATTCAAATAGCATGCGTATGTTTCAACTTTTTAACATCGAAAAACTTGTTTATATTCAATATTACTCAAAATAAACAAATATTTACCGACGTGACATATTCAATTGTTATTACACCCGCCATTTTGGATATGACTAATAAACTTACCGGATGTTTAATATACGGCGATATGTCGTCATCGTCTTCAAAGTGTCACATAATTTATTAATTTTACTTGAGCGATACGTTATAGAGTGTGATTATAATTTGGACTGAATATGTATAATTTTGTACGGAATTTAAAGGAAATATTTATAGAAAATAGTCGATTCTTAGAGTAATTTTAATTGTGAATAATTTGCAAGTGTCTAGTAAGAAAGTCGGCGATTTTCAAACGTTAAATTGACTTAAATTTCGTAACCAAAAATGGGAATTTAGCTTAATAAAAAGAGCTTAGTACTTGGGGGAAAACGTTAAATGAATAGTTAGAAAGTCGTTGTTTTGTGTAAAAAAATCCAGCTTGTCATTCCTCGCCAAATCTTTAAAATTTTAACGAAAATATGAACGATCTCGTTAAAAATACCTATTCATAACCAAAAGTCAGCAATTTTACTAAAAACTCGGCATATATCCAGTAAAAAATCGCGTTTTTTTTTCAAATCTTGGGGGAAATTGCTGAGATTTTTAGATTCAATGAATTGGTCAATGTTTTAGGTAAAGATCGCCACTTTTAAACGTGACAATGTAAAAATATATCATTTATCAACATTTTTTTTATCAAATTGAAGACATTTTGCTTTTGATTTTGTCCAAAAATATGGCCGATTTTGCATTCGAAAATCGCCGTTTTTTCTTACAGGACAAATAAATTGTTTTAATGAAAAATACTAAAGAATCGTCAATTTAATAAAAAGATATTAATTCTGTCCAAATTAGACATATTCGGTCCAAATTATAATCCAACTTTAAATAACAAATCGCTCTTGAAAAGTAAACTAAGTGTGTGACACTTTGAAGACGACAACGTCATATCGCCGTATGTTAAACATCCGGTTAGTTTATTAGTCATATCCAAAATGGCGGGTTAATAACAATTAGATAAGTCACGTCGGTAAATATTTGTTAATTTCGAGTAATAATGAATACAAACAAGTTTTTCGATGTTAAAAAGTTCAAACATACGAATGCTATTTGACTTCCGTAACTCTAGACAACCCTGGCAGGGTTGTCTACAGTTACGGAACTTCCGTAACTCTAGAACCTGGGTCTAGAGTTACGGTACCGTAACTCTAGCCACTGCCTTAAAAAAATTGTCTTCTGTTGGATGCTGCATTTAGTCCACTGGCGTAATTTTCTTTGGTATGAGTTAGACTCGAATGTAGCACAAGGGATGTGGGTCTGTCGAAACCGCAAAGAACCCCGAAGAACTACAAACACCCAAAAGAACCCCAAAGAACTTAGAAAATCCTAAAGAAACACCAAAAAATCTTTGAAGTCGTCAAATTAAGCATAGAAACTCGTTAAATCCAAAGATTAACTTTAGATATGCATTAAATCGCTGAATAATGTATTTATGTGAAGTAGATTGGAAAGTATGAAGATGAATTATTGACTGTGTGCGTGTATAGTTTTGAATAAGAAGGTAAAAGACTGTATGTATTTATGTGAAGTAGATTGGAAAGTATGAAGATGAATTATTGACTGTGTGTGTATAGTTTTGAATAAGAAGGCAAAAGAATGAAACGAAAGTATTGGAAACAATTAACTCACAGAGAGCATAATTATGATACTGACGATATACAGACATTTATCAAATACATTAAAAATGTTTAAAACTTTACATTTGTCAAAATAGACGTATATAAAAGTCCATTTTTATACCCCCGCTTCGAAGAAGAGGGGGGTATACTGTTTTACCCTTGTCCGTGCGTGCGTGCGTCCGTTACAAAATTTCCGTCGCAGTTTTCTCAGCAACTATAACATGCAGCAGCCTAATACTTTGCATATTGCTTCATCCCATAGTCCCATGTGGTGTAAAGCGATTTCATGCTCCTTGCTCATCTACTTCCTGTTTGTCGCATATTTTTAGATTTTTGCGGGGGTATCACTAGTGAGCATTAGCTCACAGATTTACTTGTTTTTTTAGATTTTGTTTATATATAATGAACTAAACGAATGTATACTGCAAATATCCTTGTCGTCTACCAAGTGTCACAGACTGAAATTTTTTGCAAATTGTTTTCATTATAATTTTGTAAATTAATTCATTATTTTCTTCAGTAAGTGTTAGTTTGTCATTTCAATGTGCTTTTTATAAAGTCAAACTATATACATGTATAATAAACTTGTTAATTTGGCGATAATAGGTCAAACATTACAATTTACGGCTATATAACTTGTTTCAAGTAAAATAGTATAATGAAATTTTGAAAACAATGAAATCCTTATCAACAAAATCGTTTTATATTACAATGCAATATTATTATTTTGGGTTTTTATATTCTTTGGGGTTTCTTTAGGGTTTTCTAAGTTCTTTGGTGTTCTTCGGGTGTTTTAAGTTCTTTGGGGTGTTTCGACGGACTGTAGCACAAGCTTATACCAATAAAGCAGGGATACACTCAGTTTAGCAAGGTTTGTCACTATTGAACATGATTCCCTTACGATTTTTATACAATTGTTTACCCTTTCCAAAAACGGTCTGATAAGGTCTAGTACGATCAAACACAACCTTTGCTTGAGTAACTCGACATTTATAGGGTTAACATACGGTCCCGCCAACTTTTGTTTGAAAGTAATGCTCGAATTATCACTCATTTGTGTATGTTTTAGTATAAATTGACTCATTTTGATGACTTGGCTTCATTTATATGATATTGACACAGCTGAGCTCTCTTGTATAGTGGACATCATGTTCTGTTGTACTAAAATTCTCATACCGTCTACAGTCTCTCACTGTCTTGTACGATCCCTTGTACGACTGTACACTGAAAGTTTTAAAAATCATACACCACTTTCACAGATACTCTCGAATGGCCTGAGTGTAACTCTGATCAGAACACAGTTGGTTCAGTTGTACCGGGGGGGCCAACTGTATAAGCTGTGTTTGTGTGAAACAGGCTTAGCTTGGTTGTCACTATTCAACATTTTCTTGTGAAAATAATTATTGTTGTACACTAGAAAAAAAACAATTTTCTTGCTTAGCCAGATTTGAAAAGTGTGCATCGAAAACATTGACAATTTATTAATACTGAATAAGTAAAAATGTTGTCGAATTGTCAAAGTGTAGACATCTATATATGTAAATTTCTGATTAAGTGATGTAACTATAATCACTACTGGTGTTTTGTTAACAGTTCTCTTTTTTTTATCATTTGTGCACTTTCACCAGAGACATAGATAAATATCTAATTCCCTGCTTTCACTTGTGTTTTTCATGTGTGTAGTGCGCTGACTAAATGTCCATACAAAAAATATACACATGACAATTCAGACCCAGTGTTTTGTTTTTGATACGCTTGAAAGTTCAAATTATCATTGATTGACGGTCATAAAAGTAATGAATATTTTATGTACTAATTTGTATCGAAAAAAATCCCAAATGAAATGTGCACTTATGTTGGCTGATAACAGCAAAGATGTAATTATTAATTTATTGTGCTTATCATCATTAGAATGTTCAAGTGCTCAAACCAAAAGATAATAGTATTTGTTTCATTACTCTGTAAATGTGTTTAATCAATACACAATAAAATAGTTTCTGTCAAGTACTTAAGTAGTACTTGAAATACTCTTAGATTTTGTCCATTGCTTAAGACCATCAGCTTGATATAAAACTAGAAACATATTAAAATGTAAACATTAATTAAAATTTGGAAAATATTTTCCTATTTCATGAGTTTATATTATATTCGACTGGACATCTCTCACTAATAAACAGAGAGTCAGAGACAATCCTTCTCATTAAGTTATTCAAACCTACTATCCTAAAGATAAATGAGGTTGAAATAATTGTCCTCATACAAGAGTGTCTCTACACAAGCTACTGTTGTGGATTGTTATAATAGTGTACATAAAATCTTGTTAACTGTACACAATTACATAATTTTATGTGTTAGGTTCTTAGTAAAAGAATGCATACTTATATATGTCTTGCTTCTAAGTTCCAAAAAGTATGAGTATCACCTGCCTGGTTGTAACCATTTTGCCATCCTTACTTATTATTTTAAGTTTCATTCTACCAACATCAGCAGCTGAGGCTTTCTTGACACTCTTCTAGAAAAAGCTCAACAGTTTTTCATTCTAGGGGCATTACTCCTCACGGTCATGAAGTAAGTGCAGGATGGCTAAAAAATGACTGGGCTATTTTTTATATATTTTTCTGTCTTTTCTGTTTATATGCATTTATTTTCTTGACTGTTTCTAATTGAGTAATTCAAACTTTTTCTTTTTATTATCTTTACACTTTCTCCCTAGCTTACCATCATAGACTTGTATTGTCAATGATAACAGTATGATGTACTACATAGACATAGACAAATGTGATGCTATTATTTAGACATAGACAAATGTGATGCTATTATTTAGAGAATATGTTTGATATTTTAGAGTTGAGAAAACTGAAGTATTGTCTGATGATCTTCAAACATCTGAGAAGAGAGTAGAAACAGTCAAACATGTTACTTCTAATACCGTTAAAAAACTCGGTGCTAGTCTACTGGGTGCTGGAAGTACTGATGCTGAGAAAAGACTTGTAAGTTTGATTTTAAATCAATACACTGTATTTGTTTGATTTTATTTAAATGTCAGTGGCTCATAATTTAAATATTCACTACAGTATTTTTATACTCACAATTGATAACAATGTATTTAAATCAGCGGAGTTTACCAGTATGTATTCGCCACTGTCAGATAGTTGAATAAAATTTAACAGTACAAGTATTTTTGATGGGTCAGCACAAAACTAGTCTACATCCTCCAATTAACATTTACATGAAGTTAGACTACTTTAAAACCTGGGACGATAGCGCAGTTGGTAGCGCGCCGGGATTTGGAATCTTGTGCCCAATGGGGTGCGGGTTCGAATCCCACCCGGTGAGGTTATACCCTTCCATGAAAATTTGACAATAATGTCAATTTTCCTCCATTGATTAGATAATATGGAGAAGTTTCCGGCCTTGTGGAAGGGTCGGTGAGTACTGGTTATAGACAAGGGTCCAGGAAAGCTAGGTTAGGTGTGCTGGTCGCCGTAAAATGACCTAAATGGAGTTGACACGGCATTAAATCCAATAATAAATAAATATATAAATATTAGACTACTTTAACTGTTTAGCGCTGAACCATTTTATGTCCCTGGTTTTTTTCATGACAAGACAATTTAATGTTTAAGTTTAGTAATCGATTCATGGCGGAATCATAATGAATAATCTAATGGTTGATGTATTTTTTTTTATTATTAATAATATTATTTTTTATCAATAAATACATCATGCTTATGATATGTGACATGATTCTTGAAGTTGAATTTTGTTGGCCAGATTTTTCAACGAAAAAATTAGGCTTATAGTTTGGCAAAACACAGGCGGGTGGGTGTCCGGTGTCATGAATTGCGTAAAAAATATTCTTTACCATATATTTATGCCATTTAAAGACAAATCTTTATGGAACTTCATAGAATAACAAACCATGTGATGAACAGAATTAGAGAGTAACCATAACTCAACCTGCCTTTATTAATTTCTGGATTATTTCCCGTTGTAATTTTTGCGTTAAAGTTTTTAAATCCGGCTTTAATGTGGTTTCCACGTTATATTTCTTGTTTTTAATTCTGTTTGAATAGTAAAAAAAAGAATATGAAAAATTATTTGCTGTATTTTTAATCTATAATCTCTTTCCTATTTTTGTAGAAAAAGATGCCAGAAGCAATGTTAGGGCATTGTATGATTGAATCAGCTTCTATATTAGGAACTGAGTGTGTTATGGGGTAAGTGTGTTGATGTAAGATATTTGTTGAAATGTACTTTTAAACTGAATAATTGTATAGTGCTCACTTTGATGTAAAAATTAGACTAATAAACACTGCTTAAAAATCAGAAAAAGATCATTTATAAATTGATAATGAATGTGATCCTGGTAATTAAGAGTATTCAAGCTTTTTCACATTATATTAGTCAATGTCAATTTTTAATGTCAAATTATTGACATTGTATGATTATATTCATGCAATATTATCATTGATTGTTATTACTAGAATTAAGACTCATAAAAGAGTACAAAGTTACTTCAAAAACTACAGCTCAGCTTTAATTTTAAGATATATCATGATGCCTTTATTTGTATGTGTTAT
Source organism: Mactra quadrangularis (assembly GCA_025267735.1). Taxonomy (NCBI): domain Eukaryota; kingdom Metazoa; phylum Mollusca; class Bivalvia; order Venerida; family Mactridae; genus Mactra; species Mactra quadrangularis. The sequence continues at coordinate 56,199,291 of CM046303.1, read as the reverse complement.
GTTTTACAGTCAATTGTATCAAATGTGTGGTGACTGCCAAAATAACCTTGCCCAGAGACATTTAAATAGTGAATTGGAGATTGAGAAGAATGTACTAGATCCATTACAAGCCATTGTAGAGGTATGTTGTAAAATTTTTATTAGAAATTCATTACTGGTAAGATTTATTCAACTGTCAGTGGTGTATACATTAACTCTGCTGATTTAAATACTCAATACTTGTTTGGTAATCCTTGTACATAAAATACAGGGCAGCATATTATCAAAAATCTTACGATAATTTAACAATACATTATAGAAAGATTTAGGACTAAAATAGATCGTAAGAGGCTTGATAATGTGCACCCCTGATATCTATTTTTATTGATCCTGAGTGAATAAGTACTCTAATGAATTCTCCATGCTACCACTGATTCTAAATTATGTTTTCACTTACTGATGAAAGAATGCACTTAGTAACTGGTTTACTGCTACATCCAGAAATTTAGTTTTTCTAGGAACAGTGAGTAAGTTGACTGACTGCCGTAATATGACCTATACAATGTTGCTACAGTGTGAAACCCAGCCTTACAATAAAATGTAGAGCTGCAACGATTCACCGGAAAGTCGATTCGATATTTTTTCTTTCGTTTCGATTTTTTTCGATTTGATTTATCTATTAGAATAATTTACTCCAAATATGCATTTATACATTCATTTGAGATTAAAACTGTTTATTATTGATAAAATGAAAGTGTTACTCAAATTAAATTCACATGAAACCCGAAAATCTGCTAAATTAAGATTGCTTCTTTAAGTACGAAATGGACTGGGTACGAATATAAAGGTCGCGAAAATGTATCATTAATGTAATATCAACTAAAACGTAACTAACTATCTATATATACAACACGAAACATAATTGTATCAGAATATGCAGCTCTTAATATACTGCAGATAACGCCTTGCTACTTGATTTAATAAAGGGAAATAACCGTTGCGGGGAGTTAGCGTCTTTTAGGTGCCCTTTTGTTTTTATGCTTATAACTTATGTAGATACGTTTAAAGGTCAGTATTGAATCGAAATTCATAAGTCCCGAATCGAAATCGAATCGCCGCCCTCGCAGTCGAGTTTCGATGTATTGAATCGAATCGTTGCAGCCCTAATAAAATGTAACTAATACAACTTAAATAAAACATGTTTTGTATCAATTTCAGACTGAAATCCCACAGATATTGAAATTAAAGAAAGCTTTAAATAAAGTAACATTAGATATGGATTCTGCAAAGAGCAGGTAAATTACTTGTGACTGTGTGCTTTTCACTTAGTGTATATTTAACTGTTAATATGTTTTCTTTATATGTTTATTATCCCTAATTACCACAGTCAACACCTTAATTATCTCCAGCACTAGCCTAGTTGCTAATTTCATACATGTATAATGAGGGCAGAAATCAACTAGCCTGACAATATGAAGTAAGTAAATTCACCCCAGGCTTCAGACTAGTGGGTTAAGGTGATGACTTAATGTCATTTAATATGTTTGTTACTATATATAGTAACAAAATTGACTGGTCAACAAGTCCATTAGGCGACTTTTTCCTGTATTATGCAATTTCAGCCGCCCATTTAAACTTGCCCATTATGCATAATAGTCGCTGATTGCACGCATGTGCATCGTTTGTGTCATCTACGTCATTGTTACATAACGTAATCAAAGAACTGATTCGTCCTCGGAAAATAGGCAATGATTTAATCGTTCTAAAATAAATTCTAAGTTTATTAAAAAATCGAGTTAGTTTAAAATCGGGACTTGAGACCAGGTTCTGAACAAACAGATTATAGATGTTAATTATTAGTTGCTACTCGCCATTATGTGATAATCACCCTCGAGTCCATAATGGTTATCGGACCAAAAGCTTCAGGTTATTATGGACGTCTTTGGGTGATTATCTCATAATGGCAAGTTGCAACTAATCATTAACCTCTAGTACTGATATTCTGAATGAACTGTATTCTATGTTACAGACATCAAAGTGCTTTACGTCAAGCTCAGCAACCTGGTGTAAATATGGTAACTGCTTCAGCCAAAGTAGATGTGGTAAAAGATGAACTAGAAGAGACATTAAATAGAGTAGATCAAGCTAGGGTACATACAATATTGATTTACTTAATACTTTAATTCAGTTTTGCTATAAGACCAAATTTTACTTCAGAAAAGTTATGCTATAAGACCAAATTTCACTTCAGTAAAGTTATGCTATAAGACCAAATTTTACTTCAGAAAAGTTATGCTATAAGACCAAATTCTACTTCAGTAAAGTTCTGCAATAAGACCAAATTTTTCTTCAGTAATCTTCAGTAATTTTCTGCTATAAGACCAAATTTTTCTTCAGTAAAGTTATGCTTTAAGACCAAATTCTACTCCAGTTAAGTCCTGCTATAAGACCAAATTTTATTACTGTAAAGTTCTGCTATAAGACCAAATTTTATTACTGTAAAGTTCTGCTATAAGACCAAATTTTATTACTGTAAAGTTCTGCTATAAGACCAAATTTTATTACTGTAAAGTTATGCTATAAAGACCAAATTTTTCTACTGTTAAATTCGTTCATAAAGACTATCATGGTTATTGTGAAATCATGGATTTTTTTAACAATTTTTATGTCTCAATTGCTTTATTTAAAAAGGAAAATGCCTTTACATTAAGATCATTCTGTAATTAAGATAGAGCTTTATTTATTATTAAAGATGATTTATAAAGGGTGAAAGAAATTGTTGGTTGACTTGCGGTATTAATAGTGTTTGCTTTTATGGCCTTGGAAATATGAGGCAATATTATGCCCCTAGATAATAGTAAGCTGATGTCATTGAATGCAGATCACTACCCATTTTAATGCCCTAGAGTTAAGATTTTAATGTGATTATTTTGTTACATAAATCTGTATTCATAGTTACCCATTCACTTCTCAGTAAAAGAAACAACAAGAAAAACGAACAAAACTAAAATTTCATTGTTACTATTTGGTATTATATCATTTTTTTGGGAAATGTATTTTCAGGATGCATATACTACAGAAATGTTTAATTTTATGTCCAGAGAAGCTGATCATAGTGAAAATTTACTTAAAGTAAGTAATGTCTATACAAGTTAACATTTTTTGAAGTATAAACATTTTTTGAAGTATAAACTATCAGTATTTCTACATGTAATGACAAGGAAATTATATCACTGATACATAATACTATGCTCACATGAATTATTTTACTAGTACATTGTTATATGTACACTTAGATGTATGCACATAATATATAAGTTATATATGTACTTAGGACAGGCTATTTTTTTTTTCAATTTTTTGTCTATATCTGAGGCCATCCATAAAATTTGTGTTTGTATGCTTTTTCATGATCAATCCACTAATCTGTAGTGACTTGCATTCTTTTATTGGCAATCTCAAGAAACTTATTTTTATTTTCATCATTGTAAAAATTAATCTTGCAGCAATGTATAAATGTACATTTTAATTCAAGGGCTGAACAAAACACTATTGTAACTCCCTTTATTTTCAAATAGAGTTGGGCCCCACTTTTTGTATTTTTAGTCTTACAAGAATTTTCTCTGAAAAATGAGTACGGCAGGTCAAATTAAAAAATAAAAAAAAGATATAAGATGTCAATTACAATGGACTTTCAACCCAATTTGTACAAGTTCTGAGTGAAGTTGATATTTATCTTAGAAATTCACTAATATTTTCTCTAATTGTGTGATAATTGACACATTGAACTTATCTATACTGGGATGGGTTCTGGTTTTTTTTTCTATTTTGGTGCACAAATATGTACGTTGGGTAATAAAAAATCAATAATCAAGATTTTATTATTTTCAATTTCTGAAAAATCAGGGTCGGGATTTTTGTTAGACTAAAAATAAAAAAGGTCTGGCCTTATAATAGTGTTTTATTTAGCCCTTGAAATGTTATGTGCTAAAATCTTTACTATTGTATCATCAGATTTAATTTATGGCTTGAAAAAAAAAATATCAAAAATAAAAAAAATTCAACCTTGCTACCCACTCTAAAAATGCTCGGCCAGGAAACTGTATAACTGCTTAAGTTGCAAACCAAACTATATTATTGTTTCAGTTAATTGAAGCGCAAGCCAGCTATCATCGGAAATGTTTAGAAATTATAGAAAAATATATACCTAGAATGAAAGAAACATTAAGTTGTAATCCAACCAAGCCAGTATATGGTATAGCTTTAGAAGAACATTTACGTGTATCTAATAGAGATATAGCACAAGTATTAGAGGCTTGTATATGTTATCTTTTAGATGAAGGTCTCGAGGAGGAGGTAGGTATATTACATAGAACATCTCTCATTAACCTTAGACATTAAAGTAAAGTAATTATTTATTAACAAGCGCAAACTTATCTAAATACCTCTAACTGTTCATACTGATTATTCTAAAGCAAAATAGCAGGATGCTGTACCATGACCTTTTCTCTCCTCCCTGCCCTTTTTTATTGCTTTTCCCTGTGCAGAAAAAGTCACTTTGAAACATCCACCCTCTGACAGGCCCTGCCCCTTTTTCTCTACCTCCATGCTCTTTTTAAGTTCTAGAACAATCATTATTGTTAAATCAATAAATGAAAATAACCAAGAATTTCCTTTCTTGAAGAAACTATTTTCCCTTAGAACATTGGTAGCCATTTTAACCAACTCTATTTTTCTACAGTTTTGATGTTATATGGCTCATCAGTTAGAATGGACAGTATACTGGAAACACTAGACATTTGGTTATATACTATTTCTGATATGCTGTGGTAGGCTTGATTTAATTTTAAAGTCACTTATGAAGTACTACATGAATATGAATATAATGACTATATTTTTAATTGTAGGGTTTGTTTAGAATAGCAGGAATGGCTTCCAAAGTAAAGAAATTAAAGGTATGTTTTTAGTTCTGATACAAGTATTTACATGTTACTTGATGAGTTTTATAATCATATTTTTATATGTCATCAAACATAAATTAGTGGTTTTTTGTCCTGACTTGTCTCAATTGTTGGATTGTTAAGCTTGGTGACTTCATTGCTCTGTGTCTCAATGATTGAAGATTTGCTAGTTCAAACTCAGCTTATGACCATGGCTCTTTGTGCTAGATCCATAACTTTAGTTAGATATGAGCTATTGTTACCAAATTTCGTATGTTGGTTGGTCTTGTGGAGACTTAGGTTGGGTTTGTTTTTGTGGTCAATTAGGTGACGTCAAGGTGGGTACTGTTGATTAAAGATTACTCCTCTATAGTGATTCTTTCCAACTTGCAGTGAGTCCGCCCTGCGAGCTTTGTCCTAAGCTCATCTGATTTACAAATCTAGCGTTCTATGGATCCCAGGTTTGAATACCAGGCAAATCATACTTACTTTCACAGTGTTTGAAACAGTGGTAGGAGAAAGAATGACCATGGAAATAATTTCATGCTCAAACTCTGCAAAAGTAAGTATGGCACTCTCATGATTCGAACCTGCTACCCATAGGACGCTTGGTTAAAAAGATTTTGGAAAACCTAGTCTTCATGGAATTCCCATGCCTTGTTTACAAGTGTGATTGTAATTTTAGATGGTACCTTATATATTTTGATGTGTTTTTTCAGGCCTCATTTGATGCTGGGGTTGAATTTGACGAGAACAAAGATTTAGATCCTCATACAGTAGCTGGTAGGTATTAACTTATTATTATAAAAAATTATAGATCTCAGAAGTTAAAGTTAAAGTGCAGTTTAAAGTCTGCTTTGTATACATGTTCAGCCGACTTTACAATCTTGTACAATAACTCCTGGTCACTGAAATCACCCTCAGACAGGCGATCCCTCACAGTACCCATTTACACCTGGGTGGAGTAGAACAATTGTTGGTTAGTTTCTTGCTCAAGGAAATTAGCAGTGCCCCTAGTGGGGATCGAACCCAGGACCTCTCGATCCCTAAGCGCATGGTCCTACCACTGGACCACTGCTCCTACATTAGTATCAGAAGAGAACTCACATTCCTTACCCTATGGTACCTTTCTAAATCCAAATAAAATCAAAGCATTGAAAGCACTGAATGAATGATTTATATATTTATTGACAAAGCTGTTACATTTATGATGATCATTGCTGGTAAAAGTTCATATTAAGCTAGCTCAAATTTGTTAAATTGTCTGTTTTTAAGTGTTTGAGCATGTTAATTGGATCCATTTAATTACCCTCAAGGGTTTCTTTATGCACAGACTGTTAGTGGAATTAATGGATAACCACTCCTACCATGGTAATTAAAATTGCATTGTTTCAATTAACTCCAGACTATCAGTCTGGAGGCAAAATTATAAATTGTATAAGTTTACATAGTTTACACAGCTCGAAGTTGTCATAAACTCATAATAGATGTATATTTGTCATAAATGTTATACCTTCTATTGGCTAAAGCTATTTCCTAAATTGGGGTGCAGTCAATGTTTTAGACCTATCAGTTCATATTCTGACAGCGCACCTGTTTCTTCTTATGATAGATGGTTCGTCTCACAAATTTGACCCCAAATATTGACTTTTATTTATTTACCCATTTAGGCTTAATTATCAATATTTCAAAATGCATATTGATTATTGAGCGGAAAATAAATATCGATGATACAGCTATATTGTTAGAACCAGTGACAGCTCTAACTACAATATTGTTGTACAAAAATGAACAAATCTATGATATCTATGAACATGTTATAATGTAAGATTTCATGTATTTATTTCAGGTGCTTTAAAACAGTATCTTAGAGAATTACCAGAACCTTTACTTACATTTAAACTATTTCCTGATTTCATGGCTGCTGCTCAACAGTAAGTTTTATATGTAGCCATCCAATGATTACCTTTAGTATTTCCTACGGATTTGCCACATAAACTACGCACTACGGATTAATTACGAAAATCATACGGAAATTGGTCATAATCGTCAATTTTTACTCTCCAAAAATTGAGCACTCAGTATGTTTCTAGTTGCAATAAAGTCTTTTCTTCTCTGTTACTTTGATTATAAATGATTTTCAACTAAAAGCTACTATCTGTTTTCTGTTGTTATTTTATACATTAATTAGTGACCAAGTTTGGTTATAAATCCAGGGCTTAAAAACTACTGACAAGTGTCAAAAACTACTGATAAACCACTTTCCGACTACTGACACGGCATGATTAATGGGGTAAACAGGTCTGCTTTACACTTTCGTAATTGTGTGATTGGTTTTATATATAGCCATCCAATAATTACCTTTACACTTTTGTAAATGTGTGATTGGTTTTATATATAGCCATCCAATAATTACCTTTACACTTTCATAATTGTGTGATTGGTTTTATATATAGCCATCCAATAATTACCTTTTACGCTTTTGTAAATGTGTGATTGGTTTTATATACAGCCATCCAATAATGTGTGATTTGTTTTTAAATTTTTGTCAAGACTTCAGAATCTGAAATCAAAAACATATCTTTGGATACATGTTCATTTTACAAAGATTCATCACTGCTCTTTCAAATGTTGCAATCTATTTAGAATATCCTCATGTGTAAATACATCTAAAATAAATTTAATTGCATGAATAAAAAATCAGGGCAGCATATTATCAAAAATCTTATGATAATTTAACAATAGAACATAGAAGGATTTACGACTAAAATTGGTAATAAGACACTTGATAATACAGGTTCCAGCTTTTTACGAGTGTATAGGTTCATTTGGATGGCACTGTAAACCATTACTTATGCTGGACATTAACGCTATGTCAGTCAGTCTTGTATAGCTCATGTGATAGTTGTAATGCATAGGATTGATCTGACAGTTATAATACCTGACTTGTAACTTTCTGATAGCCATCTCTGCTTTGGTTCCAAACTTATTCAGTTGTTCCTTGAAGCAAGAAATTTAATTATTATGGCTTTTTCAGAGAGGTGGATGGAAATCAGACTAAGATTAATAAACAGATGTATGTTGATTGTAAGAGCTAGTTTCACAATTGTTGAGCTTAAAAACGATATGAACAATACATTGTATAAATTATGGTTAACTTAGCATAAGTTTGTACTGCATAAACTATATTTTAAACTATTGTTTAGCTGTAATAGTAATAGTTAGCTTGGATTTTAAACTATTGTTATCCAATGTAACAATAAGATATTTAAAGTTATAGAAGACCAGTATTTCTCTTCCTGTTATTTGATACATTATCATACAATCTTATAACATCATAATGAGTTAATTTTGTTTGAAGTGATATCAAATTAAACTTCCTCTTTTTACTATTGTTAAAAAGTCTCGGCGTGTTCGACCTTTATGTTTGATATAGTAATACATGCATTATTCAATTGATATTTTTTCTCCACTAATTAGGATGTTTGAGTGGGTGATACTATTTACTATATATGTAGGAGAAATGATCCCATGTGTGGGCGCATGCTTAGGGATTGAGAGGTCCAGGTTCCAACCCCACTTGGGGCACTGCTAATTTCCTTGATGTAGAAGTTTAGCTGAAGTTGTTTCACTCCACCCAGGAGTAAAAAGTACTATGATGGTCACCTGCTTGAATGAGCTTTCAATGATCAGGTGTTATCATTAAAAATTGTAAAGAAGGCTGAACATGTATATGGAAGTGGACTTTAAAGAGCACTATATTGTATATTTGTTTTTCCAGGCAAGCTGATCAAAGATTACAAGCACTATGGTGTGTTGTTGATAGATTACCTAAACCAAATTATGATAATTTTAGGTAAGTTGATGTCAAGTTTAACCATTAATGAGCATGAATAGGACAACTGAAAAACCCATTATGACTAAAACAATTTTGAAATGTGACTTTGAGCACTAAGCATCACATATTACAAGACTGTTTTTAGAATTTTTTATAAATATTTTATAAATGCTTGCATACTATTATTAAAGTCATAAAATGGCCATCTTAAATTTATTAAATGGCAAAACTCAAATTTCATTTTCTCTTTTTTGTAGATATTTAATAAAGTTTTTATCCAAATTAACTGAAAGATCTGAAGTAAATAAGATGACTCCAGGTAATATAGCAATTGTGATAGGTCCTAATTTAATATGGTCAGAAGGAGATAGTGGGTATGTATGTCATTTTTTTTTTAGATTTAGGAATTATGAGTTACAGTACAATTTTGGTAATTGCATGAATCAGTAGCATACCTGATGTACATGCTTGCCAGTATGTTTTTCATTCATTGAGTCTGATATTATTTGTTCTTGTACCATGAAAATGTCTCTTATAGTAAATTAAAAATTCTTGTATTGCTATGTCTTGGTTGAAAGCTGTTTAACTTTGGATCTTGCCAGTGGATCTTGCCATTTGAGTGGCAGTGGTTCATTAGTTGCTGAACTATGGATCTTGCCTGTGGGTCTGGCCATTTGAGTGGCAGTGGTCCATTGGTTGCTGAACTTTGGATCTTGCCCGTGGGTCTGGCCATTTGAGTGGCTGTAGTCAATTGATTGCTGAAAATTAAATCTTGCAAGTGGATCTTGCCATTTGAGTGGCCGTAGTCCATTGGTTGCTGAACTTTGGATCTTGTAGTTTGAGTTAATGCCATGTCATGATTAGTCATAGCCTTCACTAAGATTCAACACAATTCCTGATTGTAAAAGTTGACAACTTTTACAGGTATGGCAATTTCTTATCAAGGAGTCCAGGAAAAGCTGGTTAGCAGAGCCAATTTGAAACCCCTTAAAAATTCTGAAATGTATACTCTGAACTTAAAGTGCTGTTTATTGTAATACTGTGTACTGTGACAATGAGTTCTGATTATTGACTGAGTATTGATGGGTTCCAACTATACAAGTATACAATTGTATTTGTTACCATTAAAATAAGTGATAGAACATTGCTAAAAGGCATGTACATGATATAAGCACACATATTGTTATATTTTGTTGAATATTTCAGACCCAATATGATGAATACAGGCATATTAAGTTTGATAACAGAACTAATTGTACAGCATGCTGACTGGTTTTTTCCTGGAGGTAAATATTATTTTACATTTTGTATGTATAGGCTCTGACTACTGCTTTGTCATCTCTTTGTAATTGTGTTATTTATTCCTGTATATATAGAGGTTTAGAAGTTCAATATCTCATTTTTTAAGGTCAAGGGGAAATTCCTGTCATGCATTTTTCATCATGTCATGTTAAGTTGTGATACTTTTGTCACAATTATCATTGAAATTTGTCAGTTTTCTGATGAGCTCAATTTTTTATTCTTAAACCTCATAGTCATTGAAAAGAATGTTACAAACAAGACCGGTAATACTAAAGATTGCCATATTTACATTCTTTAATCTATGATTATTATACTCACTGATCAGTCCAGGGCCCAACATTAACTTATCAAGAAGAATGCTTAGTTGAATAACCTGCTATATATTTACTTGCATGGGCCGTGGGTTCGATTCCAAGGCGGGGCAAACTTTCGTGGTGTTTGGTCATGAAATTATTTCTACGGCCATTCTCCCTCCTACCAATGATTCTTAATTATGTAGGGCAGTTGTCAGTCACTGATGACAGTATGTGCCTAGTATTTGGTCGACAGCTTAATCAGGAACAGTGAGTAGGTTGACTGACCGCCGTTGTATGACCCTTACAATGTGTTGCTATGGCGTTAAACCCAACAAACAAACAATATTTACTTGCCTGAACCTAGTATTACTACATTGTTGCCGTAACAAGTTGCCCAAACCCAAATATTTGTTTTCAGGGAACAACCTTTAATTTGAAGCACGACAGTCATAGCCTGAACCTACTAGCCCTAAGCTTGGAACTAATGAAAATTGATTTGAGCTAGTGAAATTTAATTTCCTCATTCAATAGGGCTAGTTTATAATTTTGTTCTTTACTATACAAAGTTAAATAGGAAATGTTTAGATGAAGGGAAAGTAAAATATATGAATAATTTATTACAATCAAATTGCACAAAGTATAACTTGTCCGCAGTTGTTATATATTTTAATCAGAGCTGAGAAACTTTAGTGTGCTTAACATTGACAGTAATGTTGCATAGATGGCTTTTAATTCATCATAGCTTGGTTGAGTTCTCTTGAATTTTTTAGCCTGATTTTTCAACGAAAAAATTCGGCTAACAGTTTGGCGAAACACAGGCGGGTGGGTGGGCGGACGTCTGGTGTCATTGACAATTGCGTTAAAGTTTTTCTTTTCCATATATTTCTGCCATTTATTGTCAGATCTTTATGAAACTTCATTCAATGATAACATACCATGTAATGAATAGAATTTGACAGTAACCACAACTCTACCTGCCTTTATTATGGATTATTTTCCTTTGTAATTTTTGCGTTAAAGTTTTAAAATCCGACTTTAATGTGGTTTCCACATTACATTTCTTGTTTCTGAATAAGATGCACGTAGGTGTAATTAAGCTGTAATAGTAAAGACAGGTTCTCCAGATTTGTTTTATTTTTATTTTTTCACCTGTTATATTTTGTTTGTGCACATACCTGTGTTAAAGTTTCTGGCTAGTTTATTTCTTATGTTTAATAATTTTATTTATGTTTATTTTTAGAGTTATTCTATTCTATATGGGTGAATGTTTTTTATGACTGGTCCTAATGGTTTAGAATTTTGAGTCCAGAGAAAGTGTTATTTACTTATGAAAAAGTTGCAAAAATCATAAAATTAAGGAATTTCAAAATTTTGAAAATGTGAAACTTTCACCCATGATTCTTTGTCTACTATCTGTTTTATGTCTTTATTTTGTTTATTATGTCCTTATGTAGCTTACATATGTTGATTTGATGTAGTGGTATACCTGAAGCTTTGTAAGTAAATATATTCTGGTAATGTCTATGACAATTCCTGACTGTGTATGATATATGAAATCTGTTCTAACTCATCAAGTTTATAATGCAAATAATTTGTTTTCAAAACTTAGCCAGTGGACTACAGACTGAGTCCATCTTAATTGTTTCTGGTCCAGTGTTTTTTAGAATATGAGTGGTCCAAAGGTCTGCCAACTTTATATGGCCAAATTTTTTCTTATTCAATAAAAAATCATATAATAAAAAGAATTTTATGTATGGAAAAAAAAACAGCGTAAGAAGTATGCTGAATCATTAATATAAGCTTTTTAAAAGTTTTTCCGTCCTCTAAAGTAAAATTTCCGTCCAGTCTAGTATGAAATTATATTTTGCTGGACCAAATGTCCAGTGCTAATGAAAATTTGTCATGGAGACTGTTAAAAAAGATTTTTTACTCATGTAATCCTATGTCTGTATGTATTAATGTTAACCTAGTTTTTGGTGTCATTTAAAATGATAATTTATATTAGTTTTTTTTGTATATTTATTTATCAATGCAAAAGCTCTGTAATATTGTAATTAAAGGTTTGAGCCTTGAGGATGTGAATTCCTATTCTTTCAAAACTGTGACTTTCTTATGCATCAACTTGGAAAAATATAAATCAGTAAAGGAAATTGTAGTGCCCAAAAATCTTGATAAATTTAGTTTGCCATGTGGCGATATGCCTTTAGTAAAACAAAATTATGTTTTGTAGCATTTATTAACCAAGTTATATTCTTGGACATTACTTTCTGGTTCCTCTTTCTGTTATATAGTTTTAACTGATTATTTCAGTACCATTTTAGTCATTCCATATTATTGCTTACCTTTTTACATGTGATATTTTAACTAGCTCAAGATTTTCATGCAACACTACGAGATAATGCACCTGAGCATAGGAGAAGAAAAAGTTCAGCTTTCATGAATAAACCTGGTTTCTCTGAAAACATCACCAAGGCAACAGTTGCTGTGGTAACTGCTCAGCAACAACAGATGCCATCAAGTTCACAGTCTTCCCGCAGAAGTAAGGGCACATTTAGTCCCAAAGTGAGCCAGGATTCTGTATCGTCTTCCAGTGAGTCTACAAGCCTGTCTGATGCCTCGACGCACTTGAAGGACTATGAGAATGCCGACACATTGGAGAGAAGAGACAGCACTGATCATTATCTCACTGCTAGAGGTGACTTGAATGAAAGTAGCGCAGAATCAGACACAAGAATGACTAACAAGCGTACTAACCCCATCATCACATTTGATCCCAATCAACGTCTTAAAAATAAACCATCAGTGAAACGTCGAGCACCTAAACCATCATTAGAAATCAAACCTGTACAACAGAGTAGTGAAAGTCCTCAGTTATCTGCTGGACATAATGTTCACTCTGATATGTACAGTACTGCATTTGCTCTTCAATCCCTGGGGGACGGTGGCACTTGGCCTAAGTATTTGAATACGGTCAGATCTATGTGGGATGACCAGCTTCATTCAAAAGGAAAAAATGACTTAAACAATGTGGGAAATAACAAGAGTGGTCAAGCAAGGTCAAATCAGGGTCAGTATGTGGTATCATGCTCACTTTTCTGTGATTTGTAAGCGACAGTCATCTTCAGTGTACTATTTTTACTATTGCCTTGCATTCAGCTTCCTTCTTTTGTTTTTGTTCTTAATTTTTTCCCTTGGTTTTTGCTTTGAGATTATTCCGTTATTTTATTTATTTCTTAATTAATAGTCTACTGTATAATAAGACATTGCTAGTCTGTCTATATACATGTATATTTAATTATATAGTTATAACAATATAATTTAAACCTAATGCCTGTGAAATTAGTCTTATTTTGATGTATAGCTATAAGCATGGATTTATTTATGTTTTTTGTTCAACTATTTGGAGAATAATGGGACTATCCTTTCGGCTGTGCATCAGCATTGGCCCAACACTTTTTGGTTAAGTTTTTGCAACATTTTATATATTTCATATCTTTAAAACCATGGAAGGGACTCACTTGAAATTTCATACACGTCTATAGGGTTACCATTAGAGTTCAGATACCAAGTTGTGTAACTCTTGCATGAATTTTGACTGAATTATAGCCCTTTGTAGAATTTTCTGGATTAGTTTTTATGCAATCTTTTAAACTTAAAAGGATTTTTTAAACTTCACACATGTCTAAAGGGTTACCATTAGATGTCACTTACACAGTTGCATTACTTCAGCATTAATTCTGACTAGATTATGGCCTTTTTATTAAGAAGTACTGAGTTTGATGTTTTGCATGCAAATATAAATAACTTTAACCAATTAAAGTAGCTGCATTGAATTTCACTCATCTCAATGGAATTACATACCAATGATTGATTTGTTTACATAAGCACCCCCAAATAGTCGAGCACGCTGTCCGTGGAACGCACTAAGTCTTGTTGTTCATTATTGTTGAAGTTGTTGGTTGTCTGCACAGCTATGACCCAATGTGGTTCTGTTGTAATTTTATTGCTAATGTATTATATGTGTAATGATATTTTGTGGTTTTCCCCTTTTGAAATTGTTCTCCTCCTTTCAGTTCACACTTAACTGACTTGACCTTGCTTGATATTCTCCTTAAACTGCTTGATATCTTCAGCATTATTTTAATGTTTTCTCTCTATTCAGGAAATCTCTCATTCTTGATGTAGGATACACTTATTCTTCTAGCCAAACAACACACCCTCATTTCTGATTTTTTAATCACAGATTGGAGAATCACATGTATTAAACCAGAAGTCACATGTGCTAGTATTCTATATATTTGTTATAAAGTGTCTGCTACTTTGTCAGTCACACTACTTACATTTATAATTGCCATATTTATACCCCCCCGCTTCGAAGAAGAGGGGGGTATACTGTTTTACCCTTGTCCGTGCGTGCGTCCGTCTGTCCATTACAAAATTTCCGTCGCAGTTTTCTCACCAACTATATCATGCAGCAGCCTAATACTTTGCATATTGCTTCATCCCATAGTCCCATAGGGTGTAAAGCAATTTCATGCTCCTTGCTCATCTACTTCCTGTTTGTCGCATATTTTTAGATTTTTGCGGGGGTATCACTAGTGAGCATTAGCTCACAGATTTACTTGTTTATTTAGGTAAGAAATTGCTCATGTAGGTCCATGTGAAATCTCTTTTAAATTGTAACATTGTTCACACAGATGCTAGATTTGTTTTGCTTTACACAAAAGCATTATGTTTAACTTTTAACCAAAGACTTCAAGTGTATCATTAATTTAAAATTACTAGGAATATTGGACTAAATGAGGGGTCGCATATTTTACAGTTGTTACAAGAACTCACATGGCTAAGTGTATATCAATGCAGAGCCAACCGGCTAGCTCAGTTGGTAGCACGCAAATCTACTGATTAAGGGTTTGATTCCCGGGCGGGGCATACTTTCATGGAGCTTGGTCAGAAAATAATTTCTACGGCCATTCTCCCTCTTACCAATGATTCTTAATTATGTAGGGCAGTTGTCAGTCACTGACCAAAGTATGCGCTTAGTAGTTGGTCAACCTAAATCCGGAGATTTAGCCTTTCCAGGAAGAGTGAGTAGGTTGACTGACCACCGTTATATGAAACCAAAAATCAATGCAGGACTGGTTGTCTTAGACAACTAAAGAACAGCTTGGTTTTAATTTTGCCATTATTTTTTGGATATTTTTAAATTGAGTTATATTTTAATTATTAGCCTTAATGATATGATATTTTTTATTATTTAATGTTTGGCAATTATTATACCTTTTGTAATGGCTACATTATATTTTTTCCATAGGTCTATATCATATGGTGCCTGTTAATTTTTTTTTTAAAAAACAACCTTTATTTACATTATAATGTACTCTCATATTTCCATTGTGCTGTTATTCATAATAATTTGACCATTGTTTCATGGTTGCTTTTCTACTGTGATATGTTACTTTAATCAGCACACTACTGTTTTATTCTGTTTATGTCAGAGTTTATTTATTATTTCATACTCAGATATTTCCAACCAAAACTAAGTACAAGAAAAATCCCTGTCTTATCATTCACCTAAGCCAGTGTGTTATGACTTAATTTGACATTGTAGAATCCATAGTTTAGTCAGGAAACTTAAAGCTAAACTGGAAGGTAGACATTTTCATTGTTTTGTCAAGTTAATTTTATTTTTAAAAGCTTATAAATATGATAGGCATTGTTCACTTTACAAGCTAAAGAAAGATAATAGTTATAAAATATGTCCTGTTATGTGCATTAATGTTTCTCTATTAAAAACATGGGTAACATTAACTATCTTGACAAGACACTGTGAAGAATTTAAACCATATTTTAAGATTGAAAACATCCTATTATCTGGGTATATGAGAAATATAAATGAACTCTTGCAGTATGTATTTGATTTTTTCAGACTTCAGTTGTTGACATGATATTGCATGTACTATGTGATAGAAAAATAAAACATTTTATCCTTGCTTGCTTTGCTTTGTGAATGGTTATCCCTTTAAGGCCCCTTTTTCCTGATAGTGACCCCCTAGACTATACATATGTGTAATATTGTATGACATTATGTGATTACAATGTTGCTAAAAGTACTGGTTTGATTTAGGACTAGTCTGTGTGCATGGGAATAGATAGATTTGCTGTGAATGTTAGATATGGCCGAATTAAAATTTGGGATTACATAAATTTGGGAACAGAATCCGTTATACCTACAAAATTTGACATGTTTCTGTTACTGCTCTTAACTCATTCTTATCAGACACCCCATAATTCAGGTACAAATAGTAGGGGTAGGAGTCTTGTCATTTTTATCATTTTGAACAGATTTCCTCATATTTTCTTCTAGAAAGCTTATTATATGATATACAGAATTAAACCTATATCTCTATCAATCATCACTTATCTCTAACTCTACTGTGCTAGAAAAAAGGGATTGTCTTTTCCTTTGCTGTACATTTACTTGTATTTTATGAATTAAGCATGGATAATTTAAAAAATATATGAATTTAAACATGCTGAAATGAGTGTACAACTTCATTATTATATGTTACATACAAGTTTTTCTTTTGAAACTAGTTTAATTATTGATGTATCCCAGTATTTATGTATATCAATGGCTAATTATTAATTAAGCCTATTTTCATTTGTTCTCTGACAACAAGTCAAAATGTAGTATTGTAAAATCTCGAAAGCTTGAATTTGAATGTTTGTGGCAAAAACTTTAGTGAACTGGGTATTT
Organism: Mactra quadrangularis; assembly: GCA_025267735.1. Classification (NCBI taxonomy): domain Eukaryota; kingdom Metazoa; phylum Mollusca; class Bivalvia; order Venerida; family Mactridae; genus Mactra; species Mactra quadrangularis. The sequence goes on along the minus strand of CM046303.1, from coordinate 56,182,176 downwards.
TACCTGTATGAAATCGACATTATTGCTTTCCTAGGATGCTTACCTGTCCAGGTAGCTCGAGCTAGCCAAGTTTGAGTCCTGGATCTTTGATCGTCTGTGGAGTTAAATTTGTGAGCATTTGATTTTGATTTTATAACATTTTATGACATCATCTTTTTTCAATAACCGATATGTTGATGTGTGTTCTATAGTTAGGAATGTAACTTTGAAGTTGTGAAGCATCTGTTTGTTATGATAGTTTCTGTTGTTATGTTTCTGTGAATAGATAAGCAGGGCTCGACATTTATAAAGTAGGTAATATGTTTTATTTGCCTGAATCAAATGTTTACTAGCAGTAACAAGTTGCTGGAACCCAAATATATGTCATCAGGGGCAAAAGGAGGACCTTTAATGTCAAGCCCTGGATAAGTTTAGAATTGTTTTAGTTAAAATGATAGTCCAATGTCTAGGGTGATATACATGTATGTGAACGGGCAAAATTGCCTACAGAATATTTTGGTGTTAAAAATCTAATGTATCTATTTCAAAATATTGTTCTTAGATTTTTTTCATGTTAACATATTTTTATCTTACATAAGTTTGATGCTTAATTAAGTAAGCTAAAAACAATATTTTCATGCTAAAAAACAATAGTTATTATGCTATAAAAAGGTGTTGTCATGCTAAAAATTACAATGTTTTATGTTAATATGAAATATTCATACATTTATTGTTATATCGAGGGTTGCCCGCCGTAAGACTGTAGTAACTCTTTAAGGCAATGCACTTACTACAGTCTTGCGGGCAACCCTCGATATAGACTATAATTATAATGATGCTATGTGACATTGTATCGGTAGTTAAACTAAATTGGTCCGCCTTAAATTTGACTTATTTCATGAGTGATGTATATTTCAGAAATCGACTTCGGAGCGACATCTCCGTCAGATAGTCCTGCTAGTAAGTCTTGGGAGGTAAGAGAAAAACAGAGTGTAGAGAGAACATCGTCTAATCAATCATTGTCATCACATGGTACACCCCAGTCTAGTCCAGCTAGTAGTCAGGAGACAGTGAATCCAATTGGTCCTCCACAAACCCCGCCTTCTGGCTCCAGATCACCATCTGTGTCACCGGCAGCTAGCAGTACCAATCTAACTGGACCACCAGTGGCTGAGAGGTAATTTGTTTAAGAATTTATGTGAACTTTACTCAAGATGAAAATAATATTTACTTATAAATTTTATTCAACAGTTAGGGATATTTACATTAACCCCGCTGATTTAAATCAATTTTGAGTGTAGAAATACTGTAGTGAATATTTAAATCAGCTGGGTTTATGCATACACCACTGACTGTTGAATGAAATTTAAAAAAAAATGTTAACTAATCATTAATTCACAACACTTTTAAAAATGCTTTATTGCACATCACACAATAAGATTCATTGATGTTATGTTCTAAAAAAATGCCTGAATGTTTCAGTTTCAAAAAAAGAATAACTTTTAAGTACAATGAAGTTCACATTAATTTACCCCACACCATTTGTCATAATTGTCTAACATGTTGCCTGGCTTATAGCATTAAAACTTTAACATGGTGTATTTTCATCTAAATTTTTGTTTGCCTAACTCTGGTCTCACTGGTTTATAAATTGCCTAACTATAGCATGTCCTTTTATACATTTCTTGTAATTTCATGGTATATGGATTCTCTTTGCTTACAGTTTACACTACAGTCTTATCTCTGCATTTTTTCACATGTCTTGAATCAGATGACATTTTTATTTATGTAGATATCTAATTGTATAATTAAATTTGTATATGGAAATTCTGTACTATAATCTAGCTTGCAAAGAATAAATTTGACATATTTATTTTCAATAAAAAAAGTTCAAATAAAAACTTGGATGGACTGATTCTGAATTCAGGAATTTTGTTGCCTTAGAAAATGTTATTTATCTACCTAGGAAAAAATCTTATGAAATCTGAATATTTAGGATTTTGAAAGTTTGAATTTTCATCCTTGTACAAATGTCAGTGTTTCGGTTTTGATGACATTTTAAAAGTATTTCTGGTCAAATGTAATTGGCTCATATAAGATAATGATTTCACTTATGTTGTTTATTGAACTACATGTACTGTAGGTTTATTTAGGGTCTAGATCATTTTCTGAATCTTGTTTGGACAAAATCAATCACTTGAATATATAAGTCATTTGCTTAGATAATCATTTGTAAAGCTACAGGTCTTGGTAAAAATGAGTTGTTAACTGGAAAAATATCATCAGTAGGATGGTGCTTTATAGAATATAATTTCGATATTTATTATGTTGACAAATCTACATCTGCCTGCAGATGCAGTCAGATATTTCAAACAATGTTCACAAAAAGTTAAAACTTTAGTTTTAGATTTTACTTATGTTTTGCTATAACTTCATTCAAACCATATTTATGAATTGTTTAAAGTTTGGTGTCAATGCAAATTATCAATAGGAGCATAAACCATAAAAATTACTGTACATTTAATTTAGCTTGTGAATTTAACAGAAATAAAGAATAACACTGGTCAGGGTTTAGTTTAACATAGTTTTCATTTTATCAGAGATTTTTTTTAGATTTTTTTATACAGTCCTTGCCTTTCAGTTGTGAATATTAGCGGGCAATGATTTTCCAAAATTATGAAAAATGATTTATTGGACTCATATTGAAAAGAATTAAAAAATCTTGAAAGATTTGCTTGTCATTAAAAGTACTTCAAGAAACACTCTTATCTTGTTACAAACATAGTGAATAGCCACAGTTATACTTTGTACCCTAAAATATCTTGCTAATTGTGAAAATTTTGGTAATATTTTGTAAATTTTCATAATTTTTTCATTGTTAAAATGCATAATACTGAGTATTAGCCCTTATTATAGGCAAAAAGTCAGTTTAATTAACTTCTTTATTTTATTTACCTATTAAAGCTTCCTGTTTTCAATTGCTGGGGTATCTTTACGATTCAATTCCATTTTGTTCATTTTCCTTTACTAAATGTATTCATTTGTAGCTATATTCAAGTATATTTTCTATGGTGATGTGGTTTATCAATTATTTGGTCTGCAAAGCCTTATCATTTTATTTTATATGGGTTAAATTTCAGGAAAACGTCTTTTATTTAATTATTGATTCTACATTAATCATTGAAACTATGTTATTGAAGTTCTGTTTATGAGACATATTGTTTGTGTATTAGACCCAATGGGCAAGCTCAGTAAGTAGTGCAATTGACTTCAGAGAGACAGGACTTACAAACATGACTGTGTGGTGTTTTGTTATAACAATTCTTCAGCCATCACCTTCAAAACCTCTATATCAAGTAGATCAGTCATCTGCCACTGCTGAATGTGTGTTAGTGATGTCATTTGGCTGTAAAATCCGCTATCGATTAATTGGAGAAATCAGTTGGGCTAAACCGACTGACTTTCCGATTATAATTGGTTGGATGCCAAAATTTATGTAGCTAAATTCTTGTCATTGTCTCTCATAGCTATGCAAAATACACATATGCTTAAATGAAAAAAAAATGAATTTTACATGTCTTTAGGTTTATTTGTGACAATGGATTGCCGCAGAAGGATATAGATAAGTTATAGATAAGCACCATTTATTGCCGTAAATTTTCCTCAGTGTTTTACTGATAACTGTCTTATAGTTTTATTAGTTACCAGTAAACATGTTATAGAATGCACATGACAAAGACTGGTGAATAAGAATAAGATCAATTTTTACCATTTAGTTCTATTTTTCCTATCCAATAGGTTCTTTTTGACCTGTCAAAGCCTTAAAGATTCTTGATAAGTACAGGCTTAATATGGACTAAGTAATTAGATTATATAGATTTTATGAGTGGGAAGTTTTAGCATTTTTGTTATCATTTAATACCTTTATATCCTCACATTTATAACATTTAACGTGTTTGTAAAGTTAATATTCAGCTTTGAAAATATGCTCTTTTAAAGTAAAAACAAAATTTATTTAGGAAAATTTCATAAAATAGTTATGTATATAAGTCATTCTGATTTATCAGTTAAAAAAATAAATGCTTATGTTTAGACTACTTGGGTTCAAAATGAAACATTTTGTTCGAAAATTTAACTCAGTACCTTTCTCAAGGATGAGAAATGAATACTAAAATGTACAAGTCAAATTTATTCTTTTCTGATTGCAAGCTTTATTTTAACTATCATGTATTCCTGTTTATACAGTGAAGAACCACATCACCAGTCAGTGATACGTCGACCCACGAGAAAACCAGCTCCGCCTCCACCAGAACGTCCATATTCCGTCGCAGTTAGTGCAAGTATGAAACCTGGTGAACAAACAGTACAGTATCAGACTTGGCCAAGACAGGCTGTTGTACCTCAAGGTGACAACAGCACAACTAATACATTATCACAGAGTGATAAACAAAAAACTTTGCCACCAGACCGACCTCATCCCCCTGAGCGTGTGTCTTCCCTCAACGCAGCTCCCCATCATGCACCACATGGCGACAGACCTAAAATTCCTCCGCCAGTGGTACCGCCGGGACATCAGAGGTCAGCATCAACAGGAGCACCTGTAGTCATACCTGAATCAAGTTTAGAACCAATGGATAATCAACAATTGACAGGTAGATCGTCTCCTCATGTTGGGATATCGCCTGATAATAATGGGGCTTTTGCTAGTCATAATCAGCTTCATGCGCACCAACAACAGCCTACTTCTAACAGCTTAAATAGACATAGTATAGCTCGTCCACCTAGGCCAATGCCCCCTCCACCTCCCCCTCCTGATAACAATGTAGTTGAACAAACACATTTATAATCTTTGTCTGTGATATATGTACTTCATTTTCTCTCTATTTTTTGTGCACAATAGAATAATTTTTACATTGTGATATGTTGATGTATAATACTGTCTCGTCTAACGTCCTTAGAAAATTTACATTGATTAGAAGGTTAGAAAACCTCATTGTTTCACTGCCATCTTCATGTATATCTTCATGAATACATAGTTTAAAATCTCAATTTTTCCCCATTTAATGTAAAAGCATTTACTAGTCACTATAATTTCAAATGTTTTATATTATTATGTAAACAGTCATCGCCTTTAATTTTTCTGAAGCACTAGCCTGATTTATTATGCATTATAGAAACAAGAAATTTACTTTTTGGGATCATCCCAAATAATATCAAGCGGACTTGGTCACTAGGCTGAATCAATTTCTATAGTCTCTGGCATCAGGCTAGTGGGTTAAGGAAATGATTACAAGACTGGTGTAAAAAACAGTCATGTTCATTACTAACAGACCAGGGTCTTGGAATTACCTTAGTCACCTATTTCTGTTGTTCCTATTTATAGTCAAATTTCTCACTATAAGATACATTGTAATTGACTGTCAGGTGTTAGTCTTAGGTGGGGAGTCTTGCGTATTAAGGTGACTGTACGCACATGGCTCAAAACAACACACCCGTACGGAGACGTAGCTGGAAGATATGCAAGTTTAATCCATACTCGGCCACGATTTTGTTCACGATTTGACTTTGAAACTGTTATGTGTATCCATGGCTCATCTCACGGACACTGGTAAAAATGTAACAGTCGGTACGGGTACGTACTCGTACGTACGAGTCCTTGCAGAGCTTGATTGCACGGCGCCCGTACAATGCCCTCATGACTATTTTCATGTTTATGGGACTGTAGCATAAGTCATGTTTATGATGAAACAAAGAATTTTGAATCTTATTTATTTGGTAGGTTCACTGGTTTAGTATATTTGGACATGTGTTATGAACCATGGAAGGTAGAACTTAGTCACTTGAATTTTGGTTCTTCCTAAAATAACGCTATTAATACTAAATGTATTACATTTATAATAAAAAATATATGGTGTTTGGAAAAATGATGAATAAAGGCTTAATATTCTGTTTGATTGAACTTGTATTTTATTATATGGCATAATAACATTTTAGCTTTTATTTCTGGTATTCTATTTGACATCTACTTGTACAATATTCCTGCTTTTAAACATATCTATAACAATAGACTGTTTCTATATATCTATCTCAAGTGTGTAGGGGTTTCAATTAAGGTACAAACAAATTACCTATATAATGAATATGTGTACTACAAACAAGTTCAGTTTGTATGCTTTTCACCAAAATTTGAGTAAATAGTAACTTTCTGAAAAAAAACCACTAAGCTTGAGTTCTGGATATGGTCTATTTATATAAAATATTTAAAGATGAATACATAAAGATGGCAGTGTATGAATATATATTATATAATAATCCTTACATACCATTGTATTTATGTATACATTATTTTTTCATAATTAACATTTTTTTCTGTCACATAGTTAATTAGTAATGTGCTGTTCTCACACAGTTTATTGATTGTGTGGCATGTTCACATAGTTTATTAATTATGTGCAGTTTTCACATAGTTAAATTATTATTCTGTTTCTTAATAGATTATTAGTCATGCTGCTTTTCCACATAGTTTATTAATTATGTGATATGTCCACTTAGTACATTAATCATGTGGCATTTTCACAGTTTATTAATTATGTGATATATTCACTTAGTTCATTAATTATGTGGCATTTTCACATAGTCTTTTAATTATGTGGCATTTTCTCATAGTTTAATAATTATGTGGCATTTTCACATAGTTTATTATTTATGTGGCATTTTCACATAGTCTATTAATTATGTGGCATTTTCACATAGTTTATGAATTATGTGGCATTTTCACATAGTCTATTAATTATGTGGCATTTTCACATTTACCAAAACATGTATATCTGTATTATATTCATGCCATAGTTATTGTATTAATGTAAACTATATTTTGATTATATAAACCTGCTCTAATAAATACATTACTAAATGGTTGAAGTCACCTCATGTAACTTACAAGTCTTTGTTAATTCAATAATAACCATTTGCACCCATGGCCTTTATCCTATTTGCTTAGATTTAAGTGAGCAGGCAAAAGAGACCTGATTGTGATAAAAAAAATCAATTATAGTCCTGAAGTTTGGGGATTTTTGCGATCAAAGAAATTGTTTTTTTACCATGGAAAAGGTTTTTTCTTATATAATAGCTGCTGAAATCATTAAATTCTGGAATTTAGAGATTATTTGAGTTATAAACTTTCTCACTTGTCTTATTGACTTCAAATCTAAAAATAGAAATTCAGCAATTCTGATGGTATTAGTAGTGTTTTGTCTAGATAGAAGCTGTACACTGATTGGTACACTCATAGGTCATCTGAATGTGACCCCCTTAGTGATGAAGTTCCTATGTCAGCAGTCTATAGGATATCTATTTACAGGGAAAGTTTTTTACGCCATAAATGTGATGTCACCTACTTTGTAATGTATTCATTGGTGCAGGTTTAAATGCAGACCATATGAAAACAATTTGCATGTTCATTTTATTATGATTAGTGATTTTTCTTGAACTCAGAAAAGGGCTGGGAGGCAGAAAAAGGGGCAGGGTGTGACAGAGGGTTGATGTTTCAAAGTAATTATGTCTGTATATGGAGGAGCCAAAAAGGGCAGGGAGGAGAGAAAAGGGGCAGGGATGAGAGAAAAAGGGCAGGTAGGAGAGAAAAGGGGCAGGGAGGAGAGAAAAAGGGCAGGGAGGAGAGAAAAGGGCCGGGTGCCGTGCCCTGCTATTCTGCTTTAGAATAATCACTAATAATATTATATATTTGCTTTATTACTACATTTTACTAAAACAAAAGAGATACTTGATTGTACTATGTAATTATTGGTATGGACAATTATTTTTACTTACAAATTATATTTATATAAGCTTGGAATCATTGTATTCACCCTATTACTTACTGGTTCAATGTGTGCCATTTATATATTTTTATGAAAAGATTTTCTTTATACTCTTTGTAATAAGTAATAATTTCAAAAGATAATTTCAAATTATGATACTTTTTTGTTTCTAACTCATGTAATGAGTACTAAGTATTCTGAATTCATGGAAAATCTTGGAGATTTCTCTGTTGTGACAAAAGCATTATTATATAAAAATGGCCTAATGAAATCATGTTCATAATTATTCTGAGTGTTGAATCACTCTACTTTGTAAAGTTGGTATCTAGCTATCTAGGTATCAACCTCTTTTTTAATTTTATTTTCACATCAAGTGTGAATATTATTTATTACTTGAAGTTATTTTTATATTGATTATGTGCTTACAAAATTGTTAAGATTGTTGAAGAAATTCTCATTATTATGCTAACTGGTAATCCCCAGGATATGTATCAGAACGAACTAATGTCTTGGTTACCCTTGTGTATGTAGGGGTAAAACAATTAAGGTCCTGACTGATGTAATATTATATGTCCAGCAAACAATTATACAAATGCAATACCTCACCAAAGATAGAATGATTATATCTCAATTATTTATTTGTATTTAATTGAACATGTTCTTGTAATGGAAGAAATCTACACTTATCTTGACCTTTCTGTAAAGTTGTAACATTTTTACTAATGACACACTCCGCATATGAAGTTATTGTAATGTCATATTTTATATTACATGTCATTTAAATCAACGAAATTTGTTCAATATTACTTGTACTTGTTGTTCATATGTATTGAATGCCAGTAATGAAACACATTTCTTCATGACGCATTTTTACTGTCGTTCAATTTTAAAAGCTATTTTGTTATGTGCAATTTTAAAATTTTGTCTGCTTGGTCCTATTACTTCATTTGATCATGTTTTCATAATATTTTCAAGTATTACAATATCCTTTTTGCTATTCTTATTTACCAAAAAAAAAAACATTAACTATCCAGTTGGCAATCGGGCAGTTTTGCAATTGATATTTTGGTGATGGTTTTTCCTGTATATTTGCCTCTTGGAGCCATATATTCTGTAAAAAATGCTAACCTATTCATGTATTTCAAATTACAGCATAATGCTATGCTAACTGATTAATGTATTTCAAATAACGGCATTATTCATCTAAGTCAATTAAAACATGCAAATTTATACTTTTATCCTATTACAGCTGTATAACCTTATTAGCTTACTAGTAAAATGTATATTGAATCATTTATTCATATATAAAAACTAATTCTTACATTTTTGTGAATGTTTTAACATATTTAAGTTCTATATACTAGTACTATGTATTTTTGTTACATGTAAATCTTCATTTGAACAGTTTTGAATTAACATGATAAGATGATAGTTTAGGAATTCAGCATTATATAAAATATTATTCCATTATTAATCTGATACAACTATTTTTTTGTGTATGTAAATTGATTTGTCTCAATTGGATTATAAATACAAAATGTTTAGGAAAGTTTTAAATACAAAATTAAAGGGATAGTGCTAATTTTAGTTTTTTTTATTATTTACTGAAAAAATTTCTAAATTGTATATTCAAACACATTACTAAAATGTTTCTGGGGGTATCTGACAGACCAGAGTAACAAGTTGTTCATTTTCATATAATTATTTAAAGAATGTGGAGCAGTTTGTTTGATGTAGTACTTAAAACCACTAACTAGCACTTTCATTTAGCATTGGGCTAGTGGTATATCCTGCAGTGATGCTGTCATTAGAATAAGTTATATTGTTTTGTTCTTGTGAAAAGAACTAATACACTAACAAAGGCACACTCTACAGTAGCACAAAGCCAATGTGTTTGCTGTGTTATATAGCCAATGGGTTTGCTGTGTTACATAGCCAATGGGTTTGCTGTGTTACATAGCCAATGGGTTTGCTGTGTTACATAGCCAATGGGTTTGCTGTGTTACATAGCCAATGGGTTTGCTGTGTTACATAGCCAATGTGTTTGCTGTGTTACATAGCCAATGTGTTTGCTGTGTTACATAGCCTATGTGTTTGCTGTGTTACATAGCCAATGTGTTTGCTGTGTTACATAGCCAATGTGTTTGCTGTGTTACATAGCCTATGTGTTTGCTGTGTTACATAGCCAATGTGTTTGCTGTGTTACATAGCCAATGTGTTTGCTGTGTTACATAGCCAATGTGTTTGCTTTGTGAAGATTTATTGCAATTTTAAAATCATAGTACTGATTATATGATTGAATAAACATAGGCTTACAATAATGGTAATCAGTCTTTTTCATGTACTTGTAGGTCTATAATTATTTACATATTAAATGATGTATAATCTTATTTTTTTTATGTCTTACATGTATTTGATTTGTTGGCTTACTTATTATGTGTTCCCTCTCAGTGATCTAATGTAGCTTGTATAATAAACTCATTTCTGTGAAACCTTGACTATGTGACTTTAGCATGCCCTAATTAGCTTATTTTGTATAATGAACCTAATGAATGATAATCTAGAATTAAAGTCTGACAAAATTAACCTAATACTTGACCTTATTTCTAAATAGTTTCACAATTAAAATGGGCTGTCTTTATTATCATAAACTAATTGAGTTAAATATCAGATTTGTTGAACATTATATACTATCTATTTTTTAACCATCCTCTGCTTGTTTGTGGGTGTCTTGCTTCTAAAATTCTCACCTAGTTACTCAATGGTTGCCCACAAAACTGTAGTAACTCTGTCTTTAACACAATGCACTTACTACAGTTTTGCCGGCAACCCTCGAACTGGTTAACTGCTAAATCCTAAGATTTAGCCTTTCCAAGAATGGTGAGAAAATTGATTGACCACCTCGATATGACTTCTTACAATGTGTTGCTATGGCAACAAACCCATCAAAAAAACCTTTTCACAGTAGTTGAATAATTTTGTTGTTTAGAAGGAGGTTGCCTGTATTAAGTAATTTTTGTCAGACTATACCTATCACTATGTATTCTGCTTTACTTGTTGTTGACTATATTACATGTAATATTAATGTACTAACATATCTACTGTTGTTTGCTGCTTATTATTTGACATCACATATTTTCTCGACTATATTTTTACTAGTAAAATCCCTTCTATTAAATTTTAATCCTGCATGGATCATTTTTACTATTGAATCAGAATGTACTTTTCACTATTTAGCTTTGACTTTACTTCCCCTATTTTTTGTAACTTTTATGTATCTACTTACATAAACATACCATTTTTCATCATATTATTTTTTTTTAATTTTGGCAGCTTGGTTTTATATAAGCATTTGACATTATAAATAATCTCTGAAAGTATTATTAAGCCAGAGTTGTGGTCCAGGGGTTAGTACACTGGACTTTCACACCCACGATTCAGGTTTGATTTCTAGTCCAAGTAAACCTGGGTTGATAGCGCAGTTGGTAGGGTGCCGGGATTCAGAATTTGTGTCCCGAAGGGGGTACGGCTTGGAGTCCTATCCGGGGAGGTTGTACCTTTCCATGAAAATTTGACAATAATGTCTATTTTCCTCCATTTATTAGATAATATGGAGAAGTTTCCGGCCTTATGGAAGGGCAGGTGTGTACTGATTATAGACAAGGGTCCAGGAAAGCTAGGTTAGGTGCGCTGGACGCTGTAAAATGACCTAAAATTGTGTTGACACGGCGTTAAACCCAGTAAAATAAATAAATCTAGTCCAAGTACATCATGCCCTTTTATGAAAAATATTCCCATAAATGTAGATTTTCACAATATAAGGCAAGTTTTAAATTCCTTGTAAAAGGGTAATTTGTTAATTTTATAAAAATAAGAGATAAGTTTGGAAATCTGGAATGATGTGTCTCTGGCAATCTTAGCATCAACATCAATTGTTCAACTTATGCTTTGAATTCTGGTATATGAATCTCTTCTTCAAAATAAAATATTAATGCTACCATGATTTTTATACCCCCGCTTCGAAGAAGAGGGGGGTATACTGTTTTACCCTTGTCCGTGCGTGTGTGTGTGCGTCTGTCCGTTACAAAATTTCTGTCGCAGTTTTCTCAGCAACTATAACATGCAGCAGCCTAATACTTTGCATATTGCTTTATCCCATAGTCCCATGTGATGTAAAGCGATTTCATGCTCCTTGCTCATCTACTTCCTGTTTGTCGCATATTTTTAGATTTTGGCGGGGGTATCACTAGTGAGCATTAGCTCACAGATTTACTTGTTTAGTATTAAAAATATGCTACGTCATTTCATAAAGGTATCATTGAAAGCCCCCAATGCCGTATGATATTATCAAATCAACCTTAACTATGCTTAATAATATAATATATATAACCTTCAGCTATATTAGCTTTTGTTATAAACTGTTGTTGCTGAATAAAAATGTAGTAAATCAACAGTGATCATATGTTGCTTGTATCTAATGTATATGTATACATACACATAGTGCTGGTGACTTGTGATCATTGTTGAACTGTACAACCATGTTATGTATTGATACTTGTATATCACTAATGATTTAATATATTCTCACCAATTAGAAATCTCATAATTTGTCAAGTCACCAAATAATTATCATAATTTTGAATCTAGAGTATTCATGACATACAAGTTGTACCTCTCTTCATTCATTGATCACGGTCTCTATATAACTTGTAATAAGACAGTCTCTTGTATAATTTTTGGCATTTTATTCAACTGTTAGTGGAGCAAACATAACCCCACAAATTTATATACTCGATTATCAACAGTTAAGTACAGGAGTACTTAAGTGAGTATTTAAATCAGCAGGGATGAAAAAAATGCAACCCTGACAATTGAAATTGATTCATCAATAACGTTTTCTAAGTAATACGTGTGTATAAATTTATCATATTAATATCAACCTTTTTCAAATCAGGGTAAAGGGCCTTAAGTATTAATTTATATTCATAAGTAACTTAACATTTATTGCTATACATTAACTGGTATTTGCATTTACTGTTTCCATGAGCATTACAAATATCCATTGTTAATACATTTACTAATTTATTAAATTTTACTTACGGTGTACCGGTACTTTTTCATTGTATTTTGTGGTGATTTTGGTTTATGATAGAAAATGCATGCTACTAAACTTCAACATGTCTTAAACAATTAAATATATATAATTAGTTACTGTATTTGCCCTACAAGGATCAGTCATGTGCACACCTATTTAAAATTGTATGTGTGCTGTGTTAGTGAAGGTATTTTAGTTTCTACTATGTAACAACCCAGCTAGCTCAGTCTGTAGTTCACAAGTTTACTGATCAAGGGATCATGGGTTTAATTCCTGAGTGGGTCATAAAATGATTTCTACAGCATTTTACTCTCCTACCACCAATTCTTAATCATGAAGAGCAGTTGTCAGTCACTGAGGAAAGTATCATATGCATTCAGTAACATGTTAACAGCTGTATTCAGAGATTTAGACTTTTCAGAAACAATGAGTAGGTTGACTGACTGCCATGATGTGACCTATACAAGGGGTTGCTACGGCATTATAAGCAATGAAAAAAATTTCCTTGTACAACTTTGATGAGTTTAACTGCCACACCAATTTACCTGGATACTTACAAACTTATGGCCCTTTATTTTGGTGACACCTTGATGTAATTTAGAATACTTAAAGTAAAAACTGATTGACATGAGATGCATGACCACACCATCATTGCACTTTTTAATACATGAGACTTAATTGCTTGTCTGAGTTAATGGTTATTGAAATCATAAATGTTCACTAATTTCATGCATGCTAAGGATAGGTTACATTTTATCCATGACTGCAAGTAGTTTATTAATACTTTAAGTTTCACTGACAACTAGTGGTGGCTTTTGATAACCGTATAATTTTTCAGTTCTTATTTTTTGTTTAAGTGTTTTTTAGTTGATGATTTTTTATTTAACCATATATCTTTTATTGTATGACTACATTAAAGTGACACTTGAGAGAATTTTGGCAATTTATTGCATTTTCACAAAAAAAATCAAAATTTTCCAAAATTTACCAGACTGGTTTTGGAGCCAAAACAAAACACAGAATAAATTGAAAAAAGAGTGGTTGTGAAAAATTATGTACTAGGTACAGGTTCAAATTTTAATAATGAAGAAAATTTATCAAGTCGCTTTGAAGTTTGGCTTTCACATAATTATGAAGTGTCTGTTTAATTGTGGTCATAAGATAAAGATTGTTAAGTCCATTAATTACCATATAATATTCAGTGTTGTGAATTTACTGCATGTATTGCTTGCTTTTTCAGAATTGAACAAAACAGACACATTATAAAAAGAAGACCATCTGTACCACCAAAGGTTCCCCCAAAGAGATAGTTTCAATTTATATTTAACATCTTAGTTTGTTCTTCTTTCTTTATACATAAAATAATATTATATTCATACATTAAGTCTTATACTTTGAATTTGATATTTTATGATAAATTATATACTTTTATTTATAACTTCAGTTTATACTTTTATTAAAGTAGCAGTATGAAATACATTCTTTAGTTTTGAAATTACATGTTTTACTTGTCTATATAATTGTAAACTCACTCAATTTCAAGTACATGTTTGATTATTGTGTAGAAGTATTTGCTTCAGAAAATGAATGCAGTCTGTGCCAAAGATATATTTCTACCAGTCCTTGCAGATAAAATTAGTAAAGGTCTGTCAAATTTTACTCTTATGTCTGACATAATGCTTGACAAACTACCATTCAGTTCCCACATTTAGCAATGGAAAGTCAAAATTGGAAAAAACTGTCTATTGTGTAGCATATCTTACATGAAAATGTAACCTAACGATAGGAATTCATTTGGGCAGACTGGCTTTCTCTCTTTACAATCCCGCTTACTGATAGATTTTGAAGTCTTTGGCATAGACTGTTAATGTTGATAGGCATAAGGAAGAATTCAATAGTTTGGTTAGAATATCTACATTAATTTTGCAAACTAATTTCACAGTATAAAGACCAAACTTGACGTACATCAATCAGAAGCTCAGATTATTCTTATATGTACCAGTAACTAAGTAGATTTTTGGTTTTTTACTTTCATAGTGGTTTTTTTTATAATAAATCTATGAACAAAGCTTAATTCAGTATTCAGTACATCTCTCTTTTTATTCATAAGTATGACATTTAAAAACCGTTAAAGCTGTGATATCTGCCTGTTTTGAGGTAGAATTTCATCTTAGATGATAAGTTGACCAATGTGGTGGAACTCTTGTTTGCAACGTCTTGTCAAATTAAGGAAAAAACAAATTCATTTAATCCCCGCATAATTTCAGCACTGCAACATTATGCAAAAAGCATGAAGGGAATTCTGCCTTAACAGTCTTTGAAAAAAAGTTTGTGTATTATTTTTGTTTATGTTAATTTGATTCATTTTTTGTACCTTTATATTAGTTTATTTTGCTTTAAGTGTTGTAACCTTTGTTCTACTTATTATTTTTACACTGAAGTCAACTCTATCAAAATCAAAACTGTAGAATAGAGCTTTGCTTTTGTTTTCTGCAAGCGAGCCCAGAAAACATGTTCAAGAATGTCATTGTAAATATATGATTTGTATGGTTCACAAGTTCAGTCCATCAAAGAATTGTTAATAGCCTTTTTTTGTTTCTCAATGCTCATGCATATTTTTAAATCAGATAGTTCCCCCATTTAACCCCTTTAAGTCTAATAAAATAAAATTCTATAACAGGTATGAAATAAATGTGCATTTTTTTAATATATATAATATGCTTGAAAGAAGTCTTTAAGAAAAATTGATTTCATTTCTTTGTTTTGTTTGTTTTATTAATATGCATACAGCAATAATAAGAACATATATTGACTAACAATTGAATGTATTTTCTAAGTAAGATAACTGGTTGTTTTGTCTTATACCTGTTGTCATGGTTAATGTTTTGTTTCTGATACTGTTGTGTTCTGGTAGCAATAATATTTAATGTGATGCAGGTTGTACAGAGGTCAAAGGTCAATCTGACTAAAACTTGATCAAAAATTCTCCACTCGCCTTCTCATTAAAAATGCAACAGCAGTCTATATGATATCTGTTGGCAGAGTGTTGCTGGAGGTTAATTAGTTATATATAACATAATGCATAACATTTCTTTATAAACAAAAGACGACCTCTACTATGGTATAATATCATTGTACCACATTAAAATGATTAACACCTTCATGTTAATTTGCCTCAATAAATATTTCTTTGTTCTTTTTGTTTAGTATCTGTATTGAGATCATATTATTGGATGAATGCAACACTGCTCTTACTCCATTCTACTAAATTATTGAGTAGACTTGAAAAATGCCCTCTCTTTAAAACGTTAACAATATACCTGATATATTTAAAATTTTAATTCAAAGCAGATTGGGCTCAATTGTTCCTTCATTATTTAAGTCTGGTCATACTCTTTTGTTTTTAGATGGAGGCTATACTATGGATTAATACTATAGAAAATGTAAAAAAAGTTATATTTTATGGGAAAAAATCAAATTAGAGCACTTGCATTCATCTGACAATATGTCCGATTTGTTCTTGGGATGAATGTAACAAGCACTGAATGCTCAGCCATTGTTTAATTGACCCTTCAACATACAAGTACATCTTTAAATAAAAACCTTAAGAAAACCAAGCATTGTTTAATTGGCAGAATAACAATATATAACATGCATATTTTGATTACATGTATACCATAAAAACATGGTTTTATATGAAGTAATTGGTGGCTTGGTGGGAGCCTGTTGTTGACTGGATAGGATGGAAACACCCCAGCCACTTTTTACAAGATTTAATACGAAGTTGGAAGTTACAACTACATACAAGGAATCATGGACTCTGTTTATATAGGGTTCTTGAAGGAATTTACAGGTTTGAGTAATCCCTCTGTATCAACTAAATTACACTTCAATGTAAGAGGTTATGATAAATTGTAAAATTGGTAATCTTACATGATCATTTCTGTGATAGTTATTGTTTATACGCTCATTCTTTCTTTTATTTCTACTTTTTGTTGTATGTTTAAGATACTAATTGGTTGTCAAGTATATGTTTAAACAATAATTGTATATTATCATTTACTTTATTTTTCTGTTTTGAGTTTGTTTTATTGAAAATATAGTTACTTTATATACAGTTGGTACAAAAAATCAAAACCCTGTTTATGTTAATACAATTACTGATCCACAACAAGGGGATGCAGGGGCGGATCCAGGTATTTTGCTAATGGGGGTCCGAACTTTTCTAAGGGGGGGGTCCGAACCACGACCACATTATACACATTTTGCAGAAAAAAGGCAACATATTGATAATAAAAACTACATAACCATTAAATCTATGTTAAACGCCAAGAACAATTGCTTCATACTACTTAAAAATGACTTACAAGCAAGAAATTCACTATTGGACATGTACTTTTTCCAAATAATAGGGGGGGTCCAGACCCCCGACCCCCCCCCCCCCGCTGGATCTGCCCGTGGGATGCTCAGGATGACAATAAAACATTATATAGTATTAATTCTTTTGTATATTTTTATGAGTGTCTTGTTGATGTAAAGGTAGAGCACTCTACCATTTCAAGCATGATTGACTAAGATGTGGTAGATTATTACCCCTAATTAATAAAATATACCTTTAGTTTCAATATTGCCATACCATTGGAATAGATTGGTTCATTTTAATGTTTACACAGACAGGCAGTGTTATTTTGTATGAACTATACTTCCCCTTATATTATGGTACATGGTGGTTTTGATTTTGAAACTGTTGTATCAAGAAATAAACATGTACATGAAACAAGCCTGGTTCTTTAGACTCCTTGAATTAACCAGTAGAATAGAACAAAATTGACTATATTTGCTCTTGGCTAGTTTTACAATTGTTTCTAAACTCTTTAAATTCTCTAACAACATTCCAGTTTATTATGCCATGAAGTGTGCTAGAATTTTCAACTATGATATTCTGTATACTCATCAAACAATAGTGGCCACATTGTAGCAACACTTAGCAACATACATAGTACACCTTTGAAATATTGCGTGTACATGTAGTTTAGCTGAAAACAATGTTAAGTACACAAGTTATATTATTTATTGAATAATTACTTTTGTTCAATGTTGTTTGGAGGTTCCTACTATCAATTAAAATTGAAAATAACCTTCCTTAAAATTAAACAAGCAGAGCCATTTTTGCTTTGTGATAAAATTTCAAGATCCAGTGTCAACATTGGAAGGTTTTTGGAAGTCGAGATCTGTAGAGGCACAAGTTGCTTCTTTGGGATTCTATTAGATGTATATCATAAAACCACATTTGTATTATTAACTCTCTGCTATGTGTTGTTAAATTTTATTAATCTTTTAGAGGCACATACATTATCCCTGCTGATTTAAATACTCAAATATAGATAGTGAGTATGGAAATACTGTTGTATTTAAACAGTAGGGTTAATGTATTCCCACTGACAGTTGAATAAAATTTATCAGGACCACATCTGCGATATGATAGATTAACTTTTTGACTGTTATAAGTCTATAGTATAATTATGTTCTTAATTAGAGCCAGCTCCATTTGTTTCAATGCTTTCATCCTTTTTTCGTCCTTTTCATTCTTACATTTTTGTTTTCTCATGATTATTTACATAGTTGCTTATGCATTTGTACATCATTTTAATCAGCTCTTAGCTTAGTCCCAAAAATTTCATCTGCTGCTATGAAAACATTGCAGTGTATTTATAAACAATTTGTTGAAATTGCCCTGGACGCATATTTTTTTAAGCTCATGCCAAGCTTGGTGAATTAATCTAATGTACTAAAATTTGTTTGTTAGGAGAGTTTACCTGATAACCAATACAGAAGTTAATTGAGGGCATGTTTAATACCGTTTACTATAATTGGGATTGCAATGAAGTCTTCCTTATTGTGTACAACTGTTTTATCATCAGTGCAATGAAGTCAACAATGTCAAAGTCTGTAAATATATTAAATTATGCATCAAATTTACTTACCTATTGGCTTCATGACAACTTTAGCACCACAGTACATGTAATTTCATTGCAGCAGTTAAAATATTGGGACTCGAGGACATTATCCGATGTTTTGATTTGCCTAACTATGAACTTGTATTCTTTTTTACATTTATTAATACTACTACTGTATAATAGTCAACAATTTATGTTTAATATTTACATGTATTTTAGATTGTTTATGTTGATAATAATAAATAATATGTGATAGATAAATGTATGGTATTTTAGTCTTGTCTCTTGCAGTGTGTAGTTATGATGATGTAACATGAGGATCTTTCTCTTGTTTTTTGTTAATGCTGATTTTTTTTCTCACTGAGAAAGTTTTTGTCTGCATCTTGACATATTTATGTCGAACTTTAAATAAATCACAAGTAAATTTTATACATATTATCATGTGTTCACTTTTTTTTCTTTTTACCTAGTGTTGTACTCATTTGGAACACCTCGACCTTTCATGAATGAATAATCTTGGAAGGATTTGTGGGGGGGGTCTACCCTGGCAGCTTGGGTTTTTACTACCTACGCGAGGCGAAGTGCAGGCAAAGCAAGCATGTTACAGTTATGCAAACTAGTTCTTGTGGTATACACACAGATCTTTGTCATTACATATTTCTGTTATATATTGAACCAAATATTGTTCAGCGATATCATTTAACTGTGATGTGATGTGTTATTTCAAATTTACTGACTAAAAACAAAACATCACTCATTGCTTAAACGATCATGTATTCATTTACAATACCAGTAGTTCTAAAATGTCATCTAAATATGTCCGAGGTTATTCGTAGCGAATGGCCAAGGAGTTCCTAATGGTCATGTACTATTAAAATTGTCATGCATTGAAATTTTGGAATACAAGGAGTTGTCTCCCATAAATGCTGTATGCTCAATTATTTGCATAGTGCGACAATATTAACCTGAGCTTGAACTACCTAATTTTAATAATTACACACTTCACTAACATTAAATTGTGAGTTTCCGTATGCGTGTATACGGTTATACACATGTTTATAACAACCTATGAGACTATTTTAAAAGTGGAATGTTATTGTACTTTTAATTTTGGACACATTAGTTTTTGGGGAAACAAGTAAGTTTCCAATATTGTGGCACATTTTCGAAGTATTTATTCTAAAAACAAAATTAATTGTTCAGTACATGTATTTTGCAAAAAAGCTTCTGATAAAGCGTGATTTACAAATGAAGACAAAAATAGTCTGTAAATACAGAGTTTAATATATTCTTGCATAAAGGTCAAGCTCAGGTTAATTCTGTCTGACTATACTGTAGTGGTACATTGATTTTTCAAGTTATGGAGCAATCTTATTAAACATTGCTGAATTTCTTAATATTTTGTTAAAAGAAATTTGAGATAATGTTCAAATTCATGATTGCTTTAGAGATGTTCACAAGCTATGAAGTGAGTAGTTGCATGATTTGACTAACCAAAATAGCACATTGATTTTACTTGATGGTTTTTCAAAATCACGACCTTCAGATAAACAATGCCTAGTTTGATCTGTTCAAACCATGTCAGATTCCCTCTAGGAAATATGTCAAAAATTTGACGTTTCAGACCGATGAACAAGTTGTCAAAATCAAGAGGACAATCTAGTTTCGGTTAGGAAAGGGGTAAGGAAATAGACATGCTACTCATCATCATGTTAAGTAAATCTGCAGAATTTTGCCCTTGTGAATGTAGCACGAGTAGAAGTTACAACATGGTCAGTGTTTAATTCAGATCAATTAGCCTTTCTTCATTATACGGTAGCAATAAGTTCCATTGCTATGGAACAAATTTAAAGTAAAAAGACGGTAAAAAGTATAAGACTGGAATTCTGCTGACCCGAAAATGCACTCTAAATTTCTATGATTTCTTCAAATCAGTATCATCATCAACCACAGTACTTTCTTCCGTTACACTCCATACGTACCGTGGGCATATTGACTGGCAAAATTTTGTTTTCATAAATATACATGAGGCAGTGGAGACCAATCTTCCATTGAAATTGCATGTTACAAATAAATACTCTTCAATAACAATGACGTCATACTGGGTTTTTCTTACTTTAAATAGAAACAGGTTTATTTTCAAAAAATGGTTGCGTAGTTTCATTGGCTAGTTTTCTGCAGTGGTTTCCTAGCAGAACCAATGAAACTGCCTCATTAATTATTCATGATTATGAGATTTTCCTAACCAAATGGCCCAAGGTACATAATGCAGCATAGCAGAGTAATGTATTGTGGGATAACCGACCATGCAAATCGGAGGATGTAATCATTTCCTGGAAATGTTCTGGAAATTTTGACCAGAAACTTTCTCAAGCACAAAGCTTGAATTACAATGTTAAACAGTAAAAGGCAAAATTTATATCAACTAGTCCAACTTTATGAAATCAGTAATTTTCACCAGCCAAATAAATTTTCACAAATCCATGGCTATTTGGTTAAGTTGATGACCATGACAAAAGCTAAACCTCAGAACCAAATTCATAATAGGACGTATAATAAAGTAAGTTTACAAATTAAAGCCTTATTATGTCTTTTATATATTTCTCTTTGATATTGTTAATTAAATAACACAATTATTACTCCATGTTCTTAAGCACACTATAATTGTATACAACAAAAAAATGACAGATGACAAGCCAGACATGTTAATAATTCATACTCAATAGTACTAATACATAAAATGATATCCAGATCCCAAGATATCAAATAATTAAGATACCTAATAGTAAGCTTGGTTACTTCATTTTGGTAGTCACATTGCTTCAATTAAACCTCTCACACATAAATGGATGCATCAATGCAATTAGGGGTCATACAGATATACAATGTAAAAAAATATATCATGAGTTTATGACAGAATGTATACTTCATGTAAATCTTATTTTATGAACTAATTTCAACTAACACTAGTACATCTTCAATAAAAGTTACCAAGAACTCAAGTTTAAGAATAGTTGAATGTAATTACCATGTCCATAGGCATTCATTCAGTGATTCATTTTGAAGCTGGAAAACATGAGTCCGTGGGACTCACATATTTTGAAACAATGAGTCTCTTCCAAATGACAATGAGTCCCAAGATTTTGTTCACTAAAACATGTCCTTCAAATGATGCATGATTTTGAAACAATCAGCAGTTACTTAATATCATTGTATAATGCAAATGAATGCATCTGTCTGTGACTTAATTAGCAAATTAGTGTGGTGAAATCACTTGAAGGGTTAAAACATATAACAATTACATTTAGTAAATGATATGTCTGCTGTAACTCACAAGTAGTTTATAAAATACTCCCTGGATGTTTGGTTACTGAGTTATTTGTTCTATGTTTTACACAAAATTCACAGAACGCATTGATTTTGTATCAAATTGTAAACTTAAATTATCTAATTTTCATTTCAATTAAACGTTCTTCTTTTTGGTTATGCATCCTTACTTGCTAGTATTATGTTCATCAAAAGAGATTAAATGCATATACGACCATTTTTGGAAAATGTGTAATCAGTGTCCTCGTTTTTGACCCTTCTTTGTTTAAATATTTTTTATAAGATTATTAAATTAGGTATACTGTAAAGAACATACATTTTCTTAAATATAACATATTATGTGGCAATGTATGCTTATTATTGATTTTTAGAGTCTGCAAGCGGGTAGATTACGCGACGAATACTACCACTATTTTCATAAATTCACTTGAACCAACCGGCGTTTATTCTTGAAATCGAAAAATTGAGGGTATTTCCCCGTTATCTATTGCTAAATTAAAGAAGTTAAAATCAAAATAATAAGATTATTAAATTGCTAACGTAGATTTAACCTTGCTTCATTTGATTGACGATAGCGTGGGTCTCGAAAACATACGCAATCATTGGCTAACTGCTAATTACGTCTTTTCTGACTGTCTCACAACTCGCTCATAATTTAATACAATTATCAATTTAACGGCAAGCATCCAAAAAGCTTTATCTACTTATATTATTGTTGTATCACAGTTTGACACGTGTTTGTTAATTTCAATAATTTAATTACGATATCAAACTTGTCGGGCCAACATATAGCACTATCTATTTTTAAGCGGACGCTGGTTGATCTTAAAGGTGACAATTTACACAGGGGGCATTGATTTACAAACGAGTCACTAATTATCGGCTTTTAAGGCGTGTGTACTAACACCACAACTCCCGCATAGTTGATAGGTCGATTACATAAGAAATGCAGATGTAAGAAACGTTCCATCCGTCGTTAAATCGAGGTCTCGAGTACTGTCATAATCTGGGTCATAATTTGTTTCATTGATTTTCCGAAAATGTCGGCGACTTCGTTTTCGCTTTTATGTGCTGATAGAGCGAAGTTTTAACGGAAAGGGCGACTTCTTCGCCCGAATTGACCTCTCGGCTCATCCTTGAAGTTAGCATTTTTTCCCACTTTTAATAAATGAAGTTTACACTTGAAACGGGAAACTAGATGTTCATGAAAGATTTTGCGTCCTAAGGACGCACATACTTCGAATTCATTGCATCCACGGTAAAAAGTTTGCGTCTCTGACGCAGGACGCACGGCAAAATGAATCACTGAATTCATGCTGAAAGTATGCAACATAAAATTAATTCTATGGTTCTACATTTTTCATTGTAACATTGAAATTGTTCATATTAACCATCTACATGGAAAAACCTATTTAAGTTCAGAACACAAGATCTGTTCTAATTAACATAACAAAGCACTTTGGTAGAATGTATAGAAGTAATGAAACATGTTAAGTCATGATCTGGAAAGTTTTTTCTCCATAGTTTCACGATAGAATTTAAATACAGAGTCACTAGCATCACGACACAATACCAAACACTTCTGAAACTGCTGTTGACTGTATTTACCTTTAGTTAAAACAGTTATTACATTTTTGTCTTTGCTATCAAAGGCAAAAGTTAACACAGCTTGTGACTGTCCTTCTTCCTTCCTAGTCGGATCAACTATGATATTTTCTTCATTGTCTATACAACAATTTACTGCAGCTATAGTACATTTCATACCGACACCAGCATCTAACAGAGCTAAACAACAACAGTTTATACAACAGGCTGTGAATGAACCTGAATCTTGTACTTCTTGAACAGTAATATTAATGGCAGAACGTGGATGTGAATTGCCAAGTAGAATATTTTCACATGAGTTACAAATTATATTTTCAAGAGATTTCTCGGCACAACTAGGAAGTCCAGACTTCGGTTTATAAACAACTTCAACCGTAGTACGGTCAATTTGTTCCTTTGCCATTCTAACCTCTGTTGGACCATAAACTGAAGCCATCACACATGTGTCCCCTTGAAACGTTGTAGCAGAGCCATCTGGTCGTGATAATTGTGCCATTTCACACACCATTGGTCTTAATACATTCTGACTACCATTTTGCTGCTCTGACATCTTCATATCCCTGTTAAAATGTTAAATGACTGGTTATAATACATGTATGCCTATTATTACAGAATTTACAAAAAAAGGATCAGTCCACAAACAGAGGAGACAACATGTCCCAACACAAAAATGTCTTAAATTTGGAGATAATGCCCCACAAAATCCTTTAGTAGGGGGTCATTATCACATCTTCTGTAATCATACTTAAGGCTACTGTTGACATGCATAAAAGTGATTATTTAAATCAGTAGAATCTTATAAAGTTATATCAATAACTATATTTATCAGCCAAAAACCCTTTGTTTATGTAGGGTCATTGTATCAGCTTCGATGGTGCAAGCTGATGTAGTGGGCTCAAATAATAAATACCTGAGCAAAAGTTATACAAGGATATGTTATGACCTTTCATATTTTTTCATTAGTTACAATTTAACTAGAAGTCATTCAAATGACTTCAAACTAGCAAGCACCGATTTATTTTACAGTCACTGATGCCGAAGTCCGAATGTGTCAAGGGCCGAATTAGAATGCGTTGTCGAATACTGAAATTCACTAAACGACAGATCATGCCAGATTCTTCGTTTAGACTAGGCGAAGATAAAACAAAATTACCACAGATCCTTGGAAATAACAACGTTTATTGCACTAACACAAGAATTGTACTCTTGTGAAAATAGGCTCAATCCGAAGTTTCAGGTTTTAGAATCTAGTAGGGGTGATCTCCCCTTTTTAGATTATCGACGCACGTGTTTACCCGATAGGGTTTGTGGGATTGGTACTTTTTTTATCATGCACTAAGATCGTGTGCGCGAACTGAACGCGTCATCAAATAGTTCCCTTTTCTGGCCCAAAGTGCTATTCTATAGAAAAAAATATTTTCAAATAAAAGCTATCTATAAATAATACAAAAGTAAATAAGCTTATTATTAGATTGAATATTTAATTCATATATTACCTGCGAAATATTCAATGAAACGGAAATTCGGCCCAACGTGTATTAATTTTCAATGTGACGTCATTCTTCTGATATACAAAGCGTGGTGACTGTCTTGTCTGAAGGGTTAAAAGAAAGTTTTAAATTGTACAATTTATTCAACAAATCATAATGTCTTACAGAGATAGAATGTCAAATACTAGTGGGAGATCAGATAGGAAACCAATGGGGTAAGAAAAATAGTTTTATTCTTTTGATTTTGGTGTTTTTCCGGGTGAATGTTTAGATCGCCATTTTGCCATGCTATTTTCTGAAATCGATAAAATGAATGAAATATGAACTCGCATTGTGCGATCCTTATGTTTGATAATTGAACAGATTTATTAGTATGAATTTATATTATTTTCTTTAGGTTGGGATCACATGGGTTACCCTCATCATTCGGTGGGCCACGCGGAGGTCGTGACGACAGAGGAGGCCGGGGAGGATTTGGAGGCGGACGAGGTGGTGGTGGTTTTGGTCAGAGAAAGGAGAAGGGATCACAACCAGGGGCTTCTCTAAGAAAGCCTAAGTGGGATATGGCAAGACTATCTAAATTTGAGAAGAACTTTTATGTTGAACACCCAAGAGTTACCAACAGATCCCCAGTAAGTAACCCAGTGTGTTTACGGTTCACTAGTTCTTTATAAACTTACAATGTAAAAAGTCTTTGTTCAAAACATCTTTTGTGTTCTTTAGCATAAAATTTTTAAAAAAATCAAATTAATGATAATTGTTTATTTCCAATTGAATGTGATATGAAATGACCCGGTTCTTGTTTAGTATGTTTTTTTAGAAGTGTTGGAATATGAGATGGTGTGACTAAACTTGTAGTACTAGAATAAGTCTTCTTTCTTTTCAAGTGACTGTGATCAATTAATTCCATGTATTTTTTTGTGGTCTACTGACAACAGTGGTTGTACAGTCACATTTTGTATGGGGTTACCCAGTGATATTTTTTTGTTGATTCTCCCTTTTCAGACAGAAATCCAGGCATATCTTACCTCTCACAATATTACATCACATGGAACAAATATACCCAAACCCATCCTTTCATTTGAAGAAGCTAATTTCCCAGGTAATGTTATGAGGTAGTATGCATTGTTCATTGTCAGGTTTTATTTTTCTGTTATATATTGTGCCTTGTTTAACTTGGCGGACACTTTTATTTCAGATTGAAATCAAGGCATACTATGATGCCAATCAAATTACATTAACATCCTCCACAGGAGGCATTATACCAAAACCTATTTTAAGCTTTGATGAAGCAAGTTTTCCAGGTAGGTATTGGTTGTATTGTTAGACAGAGCTCCAGATAAGGGGCATATTTGCATACTTATGCCTACTTTCAAACTCAATTACGCCTCAATATCAAATTCAGGGCGTAACAGTACACCGTTCTTTCACGTTTAGTCGAATATTACGATTGTACACTATATAATGATATATTGTGGCTATTAAATGCAGAAATTAAAACCCTGTTCATTTCATAATGATTTTTTAATTACATAATTGATAAGTTCATATATTTTACCTGCAAAAAATTGATGGACTCGTGAAACATTCGTCCTCGATAACTTTCGTACCCGGGTCCGATCGTTATATTTTTGAGTGAAAAAAAAATCAAATTTTAGCAGAGTTAAATATGTACAGAACTAAAAGATAAATCCATAATATGATCACCAATATTCTTGAATTGATAAATCCTTCACTGTAGCAGTGAAGACTGATACACTGTAATACTTATTAGGTAAAATTACATTTTTATCTTTGAAATGATTTCAATACAATTATTAGCTAATGAAGACACTAATTCACTGAAAGATGCTTTCATTTGTATAGTACAAATAGATTAAATGAATTCAAGATACAATTAATGACAAGTCACATAATTTTATTTCTTTGACCAGCGTATAATATACAAAAAAAAACTACATCATCAAATCTATAGTGATCAATAGGTTATGATTCATTGAAATTTGGTGATCTAGTAGAACAAAAGTATTTCAAACTAATGATGGCTCTTATAAACTGTTACTTTTGAGATTGATGCGCGCGGAAACTTCTCTTACGAACGGTACCACTTCTCCCTAGCTCAGTTGGAGGGAGAAGTCACTTCTCCCTAAAATTTTACCCCAGGATGAGCCCTGAAAGATACATAAATACCGCAATGTACAGGACTGGGTCACATTTTTTTCATTAATTTAATCGCGGTATGACTAAAACACAGACTGACAATTTGTTTTTATAAAGCAATTCTCCAGTTTTTGTACCTGTAACAGTGTTCAATCTAGAGCGCGCCATTGCGCCATTGACCCCTTATGAACGGAAATGACGCAATATCAATCGTCTATTGGGCCCGTCGGGCGCACTCGCCGAAAATATGGCTATATAGCAAATTTGACATTTTTTCGTTTATTCTATACCATTTAGTTTCGTTACATCCATTTTGCCAAAATAAACGGGTATATCAGTCTTCTTAAATTACACACAATTTAATCCCATATTTAATAATTACGCCGTATTTTCTCAATGATTTACATCACGGCGCCAACGCCGAGCATTTATTTGTACGCTTTAATCCAGCCGAGAGTCCGCGATACGCATTACATTTTTAGCCACGCTTTATCAATCATTGACAATTACGACTTGTGTGTAAAATAAACTTATGTTCAATTAATAGGCGTCCTCTAAAAAATCAATAGTGCTACATATATGATGGCTTGGTAAAATTGATAACGTAATCAAACGGTTGCAATTAACAAACTCGTGACAAACTTTGGTGTACATTGATTGAGGTAGATAAAACTTTCTTTTATGTTTGCCAATAAGCTGATAATTGTAATGAATTACTACCGTGTTGTGTGGCAGTTTAAATAGACATAATTAGTTGATTTTTTAAAGACAAATAAATTTGAGAAAAACAGTAATCTCAGATTAGATAATGAACTAATTCGTTAAATTCCATAAGAAACAAACAACTTTGACATCATTTTACAACAAATAAAATTATTTGTATTTTAATCATTCATAGCATGGTATTCCATTTCGTAAAAACAAAATCCTTCAATCATTAGTTCGTTATGTCATACATTTTCGCGACCCACGCTATCGTAATTTTAATTGAAACATCCTTAAATCTACGTTAGTTATTTGATAACCATTTTAATTTGCTAATAAGTTCTTCTTAATTTAACAAAAAGTAAGGGGAAAATCATCAATCTTTTCCAAATTCCAGAATAACTACCGATTTGTTCAACCAAATTGAAATTGTGAAAAATGGATCTTTCAGCTAATGCCGTGTTTCAGACTAAAAATCAATAATCAGCATGCACTGCCAAATGTTTATAAATATCTACCAAAAGTAAGATAAAAGAACCAATTTAATGAAAAAATATTTAAACAAAAAAATGATTAAGAGCTGTTCGTATAGTTCATTGGTGATGCATGTAAAACATACATAGGCTATATATGCTATAATAGCAACATAGCAAATATGGTGTGTCTTGCTCAATATGTCAAAATGATATTGTTAATGACAGAAATTAACAATTAAAAGGGTAATACTTAGAAATTTATTCATGGCCCTCATTTTTAGCTCGACTTTACGTAGTAATGTAGAGCTCTCCTACTCGCCCCAGCGTCGGCGTCCGCGTCCACCTTTCTGATTAAAGTTTTTGTGCAGTAAAATACTTTCTTCTATATCTTTGTTATTTCTTAAGATATTAACTTCAAACTTTAAATATATGTTCCTTACTATCAACCACATCTCATGTGACAAGGTATATAACTCCAAACACATTTCTTTCAGAATTATCCCCCCTTGAACTGATTAAAGTTTTTGTGCACAGATTAAAGTTTTTGTGCAGTAAAATACTTTCTCCTATATCTTTGTTATTTCTTAAGATATTAACTTCAAACTTTAAATATATGCTTCTTATTATCAACCACATCTCATGTGACAAGGTTCATAACTCTAAATATATTTTTTTTTCAGAATTATCTCCCCTTAAACTTAGAGTTTTCTTTCAAAAATGTTTGTTTTTACTACAACTGTTTTATTCCTTTAGGTATTGACTTCAAACTTTAAATGTACATTCCTTATTATCAACCACATCTCATGTGACAAGGTGTATAACTCCAAATATATTTTTTCAGAATTATCTCCCCTTGAAATTTAAAAAATGTTTGTTTTTACTGCAACTGTTTTATTTTTTAAGGTATTGACTTCAAACTTTAAATATATGATTTTTATTATCAACCACATCCCATGTGACTAGGTTTATTACTCCTTATACATATTTTTTACTCCTGTGACAAACACTAACTAAGTCGAGCATGCTGTCTCCTCTGACAGCTCTTGTTCATCATGGGCCCCCTATTTTGAAGTCAATGGGCCCGACGGGCCCCCTCTTGGACCATTCTAGATTGAACACTGCTGTAAAACAGTAATTCATTATTACTACTATTTAAAAAAAATGAGTAGTACTGATACTTAAGTATTTTTGCTTGTTACTCCTTTGTCCTGAAAACTGGTAGTACCGTTACTACTTTCACAATATCTTATCTAGAGCTCTGGTTAGATGTAAAGTATATTCTCTTTTCATCTATTTGCATATTTTTGTTTGCTTCAAACAAAAAAATATGAACATTTTACTATTAAACTTGTTATTAATTTATTCTTTAAAGTAAAATCTTTTTAAATAAATTTATTTTGTTATTGGAGGCTGGTAACTTGACCATTTCCTTCACAATTATTTTCATATTTTATCCACTAAGTATTTTAGCTATGTCTGACCAACTATGATTTAAGCATTTTTATGTTCCTTGGTTTCAGTATGATATTTTGTTTTCAGAATATGTTATGGGCAACATACGTGCACAGTCATGGTCACAGCCTACACCAATTCAAGCTGTTGGGTGGCCAATAGCTCTCTCTGGTAGAGATGTTGTTGGTATTGCACAGACTGGCTCTGGAAAAACAGCTGCTGTAAGTATATCTTTACAATTTACCATATTTCAAAAACCTTGACAAAAAACAGTGCTTTAGGTCAATAGGTGAATTTAATGGCATGTATATGTGTATACATCTCTCCATTCATCATCAACAATTAAAAAATCTTCTGTCAAAAACCAAAAAGCCTACTGTTGCTAAATTAGCATTTAGTGTCTTGTCATCTTATGGCCCTCTACAAAGTTAGTTATTTTTATGCCCCAGGGTCGAAATGTGTTTAGGAGTCATTTTCATGCAAGTCTTGGTGTCAGAGTTTAGTTTTCAGATGAGCAGTTTAGGGTCCTAGACCCTCTTATTTATATAGATGTTTTATGATATTCTGAACTGGTATGTTATTTTTCTCTTCAGTTTATTCTACCTTCTATTGTACATATCAACCATCAACCATATTTAGAAAGAGGTGATGGTCCAATAGCGTTAGTTCTTGTACCCACCAGAGAACTTGCTCAACAAGTACAAGAAGTATGTTCAGAATTTGGAGCTTCATCCAGTATACGTAACTGTTGTGTGTATGGTGGTGCTCCAAAAGGTCCACAAATTAGGGACCTTGAAAGAGGTAATTAAATATTTCTTATTTAAACAGTCGATGAATTTAGTAAGTGTCTGGTTGCCCGGGACAACCACTTTTTAGTTCCGGCAACCAAACTTCTGCAAATGAAGTATAGTGCTTGAGCACTCTTAAAATGATCTGTTCAGACAACCACTTTCATATCCTAATTTCTTAGACTGCTGGAAAAAAAGATGTTTCAAATTCAAACTGAATTCAACATTGCATTTGTTAAAAGAAAGTACTTTTTATTGGTCAGTTTTATTAATTTTCATGACAGTTTTTATTCTTTAGAGGTAATCACTTTGATAACTATTTATCAATAGCTATTTTATTTTCATTTATTTTCAATAATTTGTGCATCTTGTATCTTATGTGGTTTTTGATTTATTTACAGGTGCCGAAGTCTGTATTGCTACACCAGGTAGACTAATAGATTTGCTAGAAGCTGGTAAAACTAATCTACGAAGAACCACATATCTAGTCTTGGATGAAGCTGATCGTATGTTGGATATGGGATTTGAACCTCAGATCAGGAAAATAGTGGAACAAGTCAGAGTAAGTACTTTAATAGTTATCTTATTTTTTTTTTATTCTGAGGATAGTATAGTATTTTAGAGGTAGTTTAAGTAAGGAAATTTCAAGCACAATCAAGCATAACTGATATTGCCAATTTATTTCTAATATTTATACATAGTTATAATCTAGACAAAAAAAATATATTTAGTGTCTGTTGGGTTTTTTTATTGCATTTGAATGGCAATTGATTTATTTCAAAATTATTGAATAACTTTTTGTAGACAACCTTACTGTTGCTTTTTAGCCGGATTTTTCAACGAAAAAATTCGGCTAATAGTTTGGCGAACACGGGCGGGCGGGAGGGCGGGCGGGCGTCCGTGTCGTTAACAATTGCGTTAAAGTTTTTATTGTACCATGTATTTCTGCCATTTAAAGTCAGATCTCTACGAAACTTTATACAATGATAACATACCATGTGATGAACAGAATTAGACAGTAACCGCAACTCTACCTTGCTTAATTATGGATTATTGCCCTTTGTAATTTCGGGTGTCTGGTGTCGTTAACAATTGCGTTAAAGTTTTTAATTTAGCATATATTTCTGCCATTTATTGTCAGATTTTTATGAAACTTCATACAATGATAACATACCATATGATGAACAGATTAAGACAGTAACCACAACTCTACCTGGCTTAAAAATGGATTATTTCCCTTTGTTTTTTTTTGCGTTAAAGTTTTCAAATTGTTGGATATCTCTGCCATTTATGGTTAGATGATTATGAAATTTCATACAATGATTACATACCATCTGTTGCAAAGAATTAGACAGTAACCACAACTCTACCTGGCTTAATTATGGATTATTTCCCTTTGTAATTTTTGCATTCAATTTCAAATTGTTTGATATCTCTGCCATTTCTGGTTAGATGTTTACAAAATTTCATACAATGATTACATACCATCTGTTGAAAAGAATTAGACAGTAATGGCAACTCTACCTGGCTTAAAAATGGATTATTTCCCTTTGTTTTTTTCGTTAAATTTTTCAAATTGTTGGATATCTCTGCCATTTATGGTTAGATGTTTATGAAATTTCATACAATGATTACATACCATCTGTTGAAAAGAATTAGACAGTAACAGCAACTCCACCTGGCTTAATAATGGATTATTTCCCTTTGTTTTTTGCGTTAAATTTTTCAAATTGTTGGATATCTCTGTTATTTATGGTTTGATGTTTACGAAGTTTCATACAATGATTACATATCATCTGTTGAAAAGAATTAGACAGTAACCGCAACTCTACCTGGCTTAATAATGGATTATTTCCCTTTGTTATTTTTGTGTTAAAGTTTTCAAATTGTTGGATAGCTCTGCCATTTATGGTTAGATGTTTATGAAATTTCATACAATGATTACATATGATCTGTTGAAAAGAATTAGACAGTAACAACAACTCTACCTGGCTTAAAAATGGATTATTTCCCTTAGTATTTTTTATGTTAAAGTTTTCAGTATGTTGGATCTCTCCAATAGCAAGTATTCTGGCATTTTCCAGTCATATTTTCCCGCCATTTTGTTTCAACAATTTCACCATTTGCCATACAAGGTTTTTTTTTAACAAAATTCTCTCGCCAATTTCATATCATTAGCTTTGCATTATTTTCATCCATAGTTTTCATGTCTTATGCCATCTTAGTCAAATACCAACAAAATACTCAGAAAAGATACAATAGGACATATATATAGTTGATGAAACTCTTTATTCCTTTAAGATTAATTATTGCCCTTTGTATTCCTTCTAATAAGCAATATATCAAATGACTTTCTTTTGTAACAGCGTAAACTTGTTCTCAATGTTCCCATATGCAGAAAAATCCGGCTTTAATGTGGCTCCCACATTATCTTTCTTGTTTAAAACTTTATAGAATTTTTGTTACACTCAAAAAAAGAATTAATTAGTAATTTCTTTATTGTAGCCTGACAGACAGACATTGATGTGGAGTGCCACTTGGCCTAAAGAAGTCAGACAATTAGCAGAAGAATTCCTCGACAACTATGTACAAATGAACATTGGAGCTTTACAAATTCATGCTAATCATAATATCCTTCAAATAATAGATGTTTGCCAAGAAGCAGAAAAAGATATGAAGTAAGATTGTTTTGTATGTCTCAAAATTGACTTTCAACTTGATGCTTTTTCCACTCAATGAGTTTAATGTCTATATATGTTATCTATTTGTAATCAATGTGCTCTTGGACTGTGACTGCTTGTTTATAAATGCCCTGTCTACTTAGCTTTAAAAATCTGATGTTTTTCTTCATCAAATTTAAGCATCGAAGCATTACTACACTGGTAATAGTTGCTACTACAGTAGTGCTCTGTAAGTTATTTTATACCATCTCTATTTCAACTAATATTAGGAAGTAGATGCATACTTTTAGCATAATGTATTTTCAATGAACATTAAGTTATTATTCTAGTTCTTATTTGAATGATACTTTTCAGACTCATGAAACTTTTAGAAGAAATAATGCAAGAAAAAGAGAACAAAACACTTATGTTTGTTGAAACGAAACGTAAAGCTGATGAACTTCAAAGGAGAATGAAAAGAGATGGGTAAGTACTGAGATTATATAAGCAAATTACATAGCAACTTATAAGACATTGGATTTATTTTGACAAAAATTACTTAAGGAGTAACCAAATATTTCTCTTTTTTATCATTATTAACTGTTTATAAGAAATGATGGAAATAGTTTGGTAAAGTAGCTTTTTTTATTTGTAGCTGTAGGCTCACATCGTAAACATTCTGTATTTAGGCATGTTAAAATTTTGTTTCATTTAAAAATAAATTTTTAGTAACTATAAATAATATTGTTGTGAAAGCAGATTTTGTCTTATTTATGTTACAATATATATATATATATACAATACTCCATATCTCATTTAGCTAATAGTTTGGCGAAACACAGATGTGCAGGCGTCCGGTGTCGTTAACAATTATGTTAAGTTTTCAATTTAGCATATATCTCTGCCATTTATTGTCAGATCTTTATTCATACAATGATAACATACCATGTGATAATCAGAATTAGACAGTAACCACAACTTTACCTGGCTTTATTATGGATTGTTTCCTTTTGTATTTTTGCGTTAAAGTTTTCAAATCCGGCTTTAATGTGGTTTCCACATTACATTTCTTGTTTATTGTTCTTTCAGATGGCCTGTATTATGTATTCATGGTGATAAATCACAACCAGAAAGAGATTGGGTTTTAAGTGGTGAGTATTTATCTTTGCTGCTTGTGAGAAATGTTAAATTTGAGATCCCTTTGTGTTGTGAAAATCTTTAAGATTAAAACTTACATGGGAAAAGAGGCAACATGAAATAATTATTCTGCTATACATACCTAGTCAGGGAGAATTGTTTGCAAGGCCTGTTGATTTATTCAGCCTTATTTTTGCAATGTTTTGAGTATTTAGCTTTATCTTTTGGTTATAGTGTCTATACTTATGAATTTGTGCTGTGAAGTAATAATGCTGCATGAATCTTGGATAAAAAGTATAAAATGCAAATGCTATTCAATTCTCAATGTAAAATCTTTCTATTTCAGAATTCAAAAATAGCAGAGTTCCATTATTGATAGCTACAGATGTTGCATCTCGTGGATTAGGTTTGTTAGACAACTTTAGATACTAGCTTTCTTATTTTGCATTTGTTTTTGCATTACTTTCTTTCACTAAATTTTGATAATAACTTAAATAAAGTTTTGTTTTATCAACTAATTATTTATCTAAAACAGATCAGAATTTTTTTAAATTACGAACATTTATTATCATTTTTTTTCTTTGTAATTTATTGTTTCACACTGATCATCTATTTGTTTTCCATTTCCTTGTTAATAGCTTGATAGTTAAGATCAACTTGAATGCGGCAGGAGGCTCAAAGTCGGCATGACAAGACTGGAAGAATTTGAGGGAGGCTACTCATGACGGACTAGAGGGGATGTCACTCCGAGTGATAGCCCTTGTTAAGTGTCACTGGTGTCTCTGCTTTTATGTACATTTCCACCCTCTTGAGGACTTACATGTAAGTACTTAAAACAAGAGGGACTATGATGTTGGTAAAGCAGAGCAGATAAATGGCACTTTATTACTTGTATTGATTTCTATAATTTGATTGGTCCATGACTGTTTACTTAACTTAGTCCAGTGTCACAGATAATGCTTAAAATCTTTTACTCATGGTTTAAATTAAGTCTTGAATGAATGGAAACTTCAACATTTGCACGAAGCTCAAGCTTCTATTATCTTGTGTTCAGCTACATAAGTTCCATGAATCTGCAAGTTTTTATTAATTCTTTTTTGTTAAAAACTATCATGAATATTTATACTCATTACTGATAGTACATATTTATATGGGGGAGGGAAGTTTTCAGTTTGAATACTGATT
Organism: Mactra quadrangularis; assembly: GCA_025267735.1. NCBI lineage: Eukaryota > Metazoa > Mollusca > Bivalvia > Venerida > Mactridae > Mactra > Mactra quadrangularis. Next base: position 56,146,343 of record CM046303.1, on the reverse strand, counting down.
CAGTATTTTGAAAGTAATTTATATGAAATCTGTCTTATTCAGTATTTTGTAAGTGGGTATTAGGTTATTTTTAATCTTTCAAGTTGCTCAAATGTATGTTTTAATATCAGCTGAGCTCCCATGATTGTCATTAGTCGAGGAGAATGTATTGCTTTTTCTGATTTGTATTGAAACGTTAATTTAATAGATGGTTTTGATGATGTTTTATTTACTACTTTATTTGTTTGCTAGCTTCCCGATGGGTGGCAATATTATAAAACAGTCTTCTGGTCTGAGGTCAAATGCAGGTGACCTTGGATGAACCAGAAGTATTTTGGTTTCCATTTATATTGAGAGAGACATTATCATGAAAGCATGTTGATAAATTTTAAGTATTTAATATTCTGTGGCTAAACTGGATACTTATTCTACATGGACTTTCCATATGGAAATATTCTTGAATTTTTATTTGATGACATATTATGTAAACAGATTTTCTAATCGACTCTTGTGAAAACACAGGAAGGAGCATTGCCCCTCCCTCACTACATTGTGGTGATGTCATGTCGCAGAGCCCTGCCTCAGGAGAGACGGAAGCCAGGTATCTGGTATTTATCTAGGTATTGTTGTGTTGTTATCATTTGGATGAAAGGGCAAGAGGATTTATGAAGGTAGTTGGTATTATTAAAACAAGTTATAAATTTGCGAGCACATATGTTCTCTTGCCATTTACATTCAGTAATCATTGATAGAAATATCTTTTGAAACTTGGTGTTTTCTGGTTTATTCTCTGTGAATCAGCTCTGTTCTGATGTATATATTTAAAAGTATCGGGTATTTATTTTATGTGAAAATGTTTGAACAAAGCCTGATTTTTGGAGGAGCAGTAATAGTTTGCAATTGACCTCAGACTGTGAAGACTGCACCAGAAAATCCCATTATAATTATATTTATATAAATGTTTTTTATGTAGATTGAATCCTGAAATTTTCATTGAGTATAAATAAAATGTTAATTAGGGAATTTTTTTTGTTTGATTAGATGTGGAAGACATTAAGTTTGTCATCAACTATGATTATCCCAACTCGTCAGAGGATTATGTCCATAGAATTGGTCGTACTGGTAGAAGCTCTCAGACAGGCACAGCATACACATTTTTCACACCAGGCAATGTAAAACAAGCCAAAGATCTCATTGAAGTTTTACAAGAAGCTAAACAGGTTGTGAATCCAAAACTTCTTCAGTTAGCTGAAAGTGCTAGAGGCTTTAACAAAGGTAAGTACTCTAGTTTATTACACAAAGCTTCCTTGATTTTGATCATTTATTTCTAGATTGTTGCCATCAACAAATTGAACAATCAATAATACAAACTTGGGGGGGGGTTCATAGTAAACAAATCAATATGGTTACTGACCAAAGTGGCATTGTAGCACAAGTAAGCTCTCTAGATACCATAAACAGAACTTTTTTGCATACTAAATGTTAGGCATTATTTAAGATACATGAGTGAAGAATACATCTGCTTTAACGCCATCATTGATGATAATGTGTATAATAATGTCTATTATTCGTTTAACTTTGCGTGTTTAGAGAAGTACTAAAATGAGCTTAATATTATGCAGTCATGTCACTTTGATACACTTAATGTGAGCAACTTCACTTTGATTCTGTTGAATCGGGCTTACATGAAACATAAAATGTGATGATGTTACTAAAAATGACACAATATTCATTGCAGACATTCTTTCTTAATGCAAAATTATGACAATGTTGTTTTATTGAACTTCAGGACGTTTCCGTGGACGTGGAAGTAATGATTATAGCAGATTTGGATCAAGATTTGGTGATCGTTCAGGTGGTCGAGGTGGTTCTAGATTTGATTCATCTAGTAGAGGATTTGGTAATAGAGACAGTAGAGGTGGTGGTGAAGTTAAAGGGTTTGGTAATACCATGCAGAAAGGTTTTGGAAATACAAGTAGAGGGCGTGGTGGTGCAATGGCTGGTGCCTCTAGAGGGGCATACTCGAATGGTGGTGCAATGAATGGATACAGTGCAGGTGGTCAAACAAATGGCTATGCCTCTGCTGCGCAGAGTTCTTACGGACAGCCGACAAATCAATACACAAATTGGATGACCAGTGTTCCACCTAAATGAGTGTGAATGAACTTTAGTAGAATCTCCATTTTGATATCATTTTTAACTATTTTAGCTGTTATGCCACAAACTGGTTAAAAATACAAATAGCAATAGTTGACCACAGTTTGTGTGTTGATGGAAATGTGAACTAGTCTAAGTGATAGATATTGGAAACTTTCTTTGAATTGTTTTACTTGTTCTTGTTTTATCTGAATTACTTTTTTTAATTGAAATAACTCCTTTGGTTTCATTTAATTTTCTAATCATGACATATGTAGAATTGTCATCTTTAATATCAAATGATTTCAATTTCCATGTTTTACCATTGTATATTCCATTTTATGTTTTCCATAAATCAATCTCTCATCTATAAGTACAAGTAATGTGATTTATTTGTGACTATTTATTTTGTCATGGACCAATGTTGTACTGCCATCATGTTATTGTTGTATATTTAAAAAATGTCTTTAGAGTAAAATAAAATGAAAAATCACTTTTTACCAGTCTTTCTCTTTTTCTATGTAATTTTAAAGAGTTATAATTTGTGTTTCAAGTAATGATTCTGAAAGGAGTGGGCGTGGCCGAGTGGTTATGATGTAGGACTGGTAATCATTGGATAGCTAGCTCAGCATTGGTTTGATACCCATCCAAAACCCACCCTGTTGTTTCTATAACTAAATTCTACACATCTTGGATCAAATGGCTAGCTTTTGACATGTGTATATGTACTCGTGATTTGATCTTTGTTCCTGGTACTTGAGACAAAGGTTCGATCCATTGATGGGCCACCTGGTTCAGAATACGTAAGCTGCTATGTGTTTAAATGTTTAGTGAAACTGATTGTCCCCTGTTAGGGATACTATTCAAACTGATTGACATGGGAAACTTTCTGTGAATGTCATCAATTGGAAACTTGTGGTCTTGTGTCTTAGTTGTAACTTAACACTGGCAACATGGAAGCCAGTTAATTACTGAGACTACTGATGCACATCGTTATGGCTAAAGAAACTAGTAACGTGTGAAAATAAAACTTGAAAGTTTAACAATTTATTTCATGTCTAAATTAGAGTTAGATCACTTTCACTATAAAATATTAATAATATATGCTATCTTCTTAACAAATAGCAAGAAGCAAATTATGACGGATGAAAGAAATGACTTCTGAGGTAGTACGCTTTCACTAGAAAAGAATGTTTACAATCTCTTTTCAACAAACAAGAACGGGCAACTATTTAAAAATCAAAGCACTGGAGTGCTGGAGGAACGATGTCCTGAACTTATTTTTTGATTAAAGAATATATAATTTTGTCAAAATATAAATATTATTTCAACGTTGACGTCGTGTTTTAGATATGCACAGAACGGTGCGCACAAAAACTACCAAAATCGTCCTTAATGTATTGACATAAGTAACACAATATAATACGATCATTTAATAGACCAGTTCACGGATGACGTCACAAGCACATGCTACCAATATTTTAGCTGATTTACTGGTTGGCAGAAAGAAACCAATGTTTACATACAAAGTCATTTGATAGCAGCAGAATTTTTAAATAATGATAACTTTTTTATTTGTCGGCCGATTATTTTTATATTTATATTGATACAAAGCTTTTGAAATTCATATTTTTAAAATATATGGAGATAGCCAAAATTTTGATTTGAAAATGAAATATAAGGAGATTTAAACCTGTCTTTTAAACAATCTTCTTGCCGGTTTGAAGCACTAGGTTTAAACACTCGCCTATAAAAAACGATTCTGTTATGACAAATAATTTTTAAATATTCAAAATATTAATTTCAATGCCTTTCTAGTGATATAAGATACTAAATTGTCTGATTAAAAAATGACTCAGTAATTGCAATTTTAAAATTACTGTGTTTTCATCGTACCTACTCGCTATCATTTCTTGCCAACCAGCGAACGGTTAAGTGTATTTTTTATCAGCTACTTGTTACTATTTATAGTCTTCATAACAATAACAATGAACTGGTCTATATTGTTTATTACTATTAGACCTTGAGCCAGTATATGACATTGCTCCCCCCCCCCAGGGGGAATTTTCAAGGGTATGATTTTCTTAACCCATATGGTGGTAGGCATTCACTGATGAAAGTTTGCAAAGTTCTGTTGGGGCTTTACAGAGTTATGGGACTTTGAAATATCACCCATTCTCATTTTCTGGTCAAATCCATAACAGACCTTGAGCCAGTATATACCCACGCGGGGAATTTTCATGGGTATGATTTTCTTAACCCATATAGTGGTAGGCATTCACTGATCAAAGTTTACAAAGATCTGTTGGGGCTTTACAGAGTTATGGGACTTTGAAATATCGCCCATTCTCATTTTCCGGTCAAATTCATCATATTTTTGAGCCAGTATATGACATTGCTCCCGCATGGGGAATTTTTAAGGATATGATTTTCTTAACCAATGTAGTGGTAGGCATTCACTGATAAAAGTTAACAAAGTTCTGTTGGGGCAATACAGAGTTATGGGACTTTGAAATATCGCTCATTCTCATTTTCCAGTCAAATCCATAATAGACCATGAGCCAGTATATGACATTGCTCCCCACATGGAGAATTTTTAAGGTTATGATTTTCTTAACCCATATAATGTTAGGCATTCACTGATTTAAGTTTACAAAGTTGTGCTCGGGCTTTACAGAGTTATGGGACTTTGGAATATCGCCCATTCTCATTTTCCAGTCAAATATTAATTGACCATGACCAGTTTATAAAATTGCTCCCCACATGGGGAATTTTCAAATGTATGATTTGCTTAACCCATTAACGTGGTAGTCATTCATTGATAAAAGTTTATTAAGTTCTGTTTAGGCCTTACAGAGTTATGTGACTTTGAAATATCGCCAATTCTCATTTTTGGTTTAAACCATAAGTGCTTTTAAAGCAAGTTTAAGACATTGCTCCTTTCTGGGAATAATTATCTATTGTATATTTTTTAAACCCACATGAAAGTAACAGTTCACTGATAAAAACTTTGCAAAGTTCTGTTGGGGCTTTACAGATTTATGGGACTTTGAAATATCGCTCATTCTCATTTTCCGGTAAAACCATAAGTGCTTTTAAAGCCAGTATATGACATCGCTCCTCCTGGAAGTAATTATCTATGGTATAATTATTTAACCCACATGGTAGTTGCAATTCACTTATAAAAGTTTGCAAAGTTTTGTAGGGGCTTTACAGAGTTCTGGGACTTTGAACTTCATGACCCCCTATGGCCATTTTCTATGCCAAAATGTTCTTATTACTGTCCTCCGGTATTCTATTTCGACACATCTTAATTACGAAGCCATTTTGTTTTTGACAACGATTTGGATTTTGGGTTACCCTGTAACGTCATTCCTGTGCATTTCCGATACTAAGCAGTGTGGTGATTTCTTAACACCAATATGTGAGGAGGCAGGGATGTTGAGGGACTCTTTTCATACCTCTTTTCAACACAAAAATGGTGCTTTTTCCTATTACGTTCTTAGTTTAGTTTTGAACATGCCATTTTTTCTAAAACAATAAAGAAAACAGACAGATTGGCGTTCCTTATTTCTTGCTATTTCTAGAGAGCCACTTGACAGGTAGAGTACTTTCGTGTTGGCAAGACTAAAAATAGAAACAAATCAAGTGCATCGTTTCTCTGTTCTCTTATGTCAGCCATAAAGGAAATCTCCACTTTATATATTTGTATTTCTTGATTTTAATGATAACTTTCAGTTATTAATAAAAGTTTTACAAGATGGACAAATGAATAAAGTATTTACGGGAAGGGTCATTCGTTAGTCAGACTAAATAAATTTTACACATATTTGAATAAAAGCACCTATTTTTTATGGTAACGTATGTTTCTATACGGACCACACTAATAAAACTTTATTTTTTCTTCTTTATTTGTATGTTTGTCTATGATTTTAGCACTTTAGGAAGGCAAATGGTTGATACTGGAAATACATTTACCTCAAAATAATAAATTCAGGACGCCCCTTCACTCAAATATGACTTAAATTTTAGATCAACTTAAGGAAAATTACAGAAATACATTTATAAACCTTGAAACAATGACTTTCAAACTTGGAAAAATCGAAAGAAACTCAAGTACCATAGCCGTGAACAGTCAAAATCAATGAATACATTTTAAAAGTTTATATACTTAACTCACCGAAAAGTTCATAATTATGAATGCCTTAAGAAAGAAATAGGTAGTAACGTATGTTACAACAACACTGTTTAAAATATTGCATCCCAATTTTATCTGTCACTCCCAGTACAACAGTTTAAATAATTTAATTGTAGCACAAACTATTTTCTATGTACTATGTCATATCTAAATACTGTAAATTACATCAATAAGGATTGCCTTCAAAATTAAGGGAAACATGTTAAAATTAAGAGTTTAAAAGGTTACATATTAGTCTCAGAAAAGCGTAACAGATCAATTGTGTTCAAAGTTCATGCAGTAATCACTTTGAAGCAAAAAATCAAAACGTTCTCCTATATTATTCCATTAGGTATTGGCACACTTATTTCTTATAAAAAGTCATTTGTCACCCAAAATTACATCCTCAAGGGTTTGCCATTAGATAAGAGATCGGCGTTGTTGCATGAACGATGTGTTTGCTTCCTTATCGTTATCAATTTGTTGTACCATGCTTATGTACCATGTTCCCTTAAATATTTCTGCAACAAAATCATCCATGATGTATTAAAGTTCATCTACGACAAAAAATAAATTCGGACATAAATTGTGCTGTTTTTTGTTGTAAGGAATTACAACAACTTGTGGTTACGTGTGTTTATAAAAGTCCAACTACATTATTTCGCTGATGTTAAATTCAACAGACATTTGTGTTCCTTTACACTAAAGACATGGTATAAAAGAAACATTCAGAGCTTAAACTTTCAAGTTTCCAAAAAAGCGAAACATTGGGAAACAAGCAAACAAACAAGCATCAACTATGATACATTTCATATGAAGCATACCTAACCAAACGTAACGTATGTTACAATTCATAAAACCATGTTTTATTGAATAAGAAGCGAACAAAGGACGCTTTGGTTACATTTGAAATTTGGTTACATCTAGTAAGAACTGAAGTAACAAATGAATTGCAAAAATATCGATTTGAGTATTGCTATGAAGGATTCTATGCTTATATTGCATGCAATGGTTAAAAATCTTCATAGTTTAATTTATCAAAGCCATTGGGATGCACACAGTTTCATGTTTTTTTTAGTCTGGTTGAAGATGTCATTTATTTTTTCAATGAGATAATAACGACTTCATTCATTGTGAATAACATTTTTGGTGTAAACCAATTTTTAATATGTAATCGTTTAACCCTTCTCCGCACTGTAAGATCGGTATATCATTTTAACGGTAACGTATGTTACATCACGTATGTTATATTTGATACTTTTGACAGCATTATCTCTAGACAATCCTGAGGAATGGCAAAAGTAGTAATCATAAATGAAGAGTTCATTAGAGAGACTAATTAGTAAACGTGAAGTCAACTAAGATATTGCACATTAGTTGAAAAACCATGGTCACGTATGTTTCATGTTTAAATGTCTACCCGAAAATTTGAAGTTTGAAATTTAATGAAATGTCATTGAATACTTAATGACAATCGTTTTTATTTCATATATATTCATATCTGATCTTATGTTTTAAAATATTTTACAAGTATGAAATCTTTTCTAATTTGAAAAAAAATGGATTTTTTTATGGTTATGTATGTTTCAACACTCTTGGCGACAAAGTTTATGAGCTTAGTGTAAGTTAATATTTCTGAGGAACAAGATAAAAATCATATTCTTACATACAACAAGATTTTATATCTTAAAAAGCAAGTGTATTATGACTACTTTATGTGGCTATGTTTCATAGTCTGCGCGCAAAGGCACAGTAACGTATCTTACATTTTAAGGTACTTATGAGCTCAGTATCAACAACAATTTCCTTTATAAAACACAAAAGACACATTTTCTTCTTAATTGACAAACAATATCAAGAGAACTTGGTGTTGCAAACATGATTTAATGGTTTTTGCAAAAATAAATCGATAAAAATAGAACAAAAATTGCTATATACCTATACAATTAAAAGTTGATTTTCTCAGCAATGCCCCACTGGAAACTTGCAAACTTTGTACTGTTGTACTCAGGATAGATAGGGGAATAAAAAAATATGGGTCTTGAAAATTCCCCCTGGGGGGGGGGAGCAAAAGTGTATCTGGCTCACGGCCTATATCGAATGATGTAATTATGCTACGCATATAATATGCATTGTCAAAAACATCGTAGGCCCTTTTTACTCCAACAAGTAATCATTGCAGTTGTCACGGGTTGAGTTGTCTACGGGTTGAGTTGTCCCGTCTCCATTGCAAGATTTGTATGTCCTGAGAGTAACCTCCGTTTTCCTGAAGAGTTTCAAGAACGACAACACAACCCAGCGTTGTATTACATTTAAATGAGATGTTAATGAGTTTCACGCTTGAACTACGCCTCTTTGTCTATGTTGAAAATTGTTGAAGCGTGAAAAGAGTAATCTTATACTTTCTTGTTACCATTGGAACGATGTCTTAGGACATCGTTCCAATAATAACTTCACAAAGATATCCAATGTTAATTGACTAGACAAATTTTAAGCCTGTGCACAGTGCCTATACCACATGACTTAATTTTTAATTATATAATGTGGGTGCCTGTTGATACTGATAAGTAATTAATATGAAGCTTTATGGGAAAAAATCCGTTTCTTTGGTAAATGAAAAACTAAATAATCATGCTGTGAACATTAACTATAAAGAACAGATTTTCTCCCAAAAACCTCTACTTATGGTTTACTTAGTAGAAGTAAGCCGGTTCAACATGACCACCCCCCAAAAATTTATTTAAATGTTGATATGTTTCGATATTAAATGTTGATATGTTTCGATATTTTAATGTTAATGTAAAGTTAGCTATTACGACCACCAATATATAAGGTCTTAATAGAGAGGTTGTCTTTATACAGGATCCTTTTTCTTCTCATAGTAAGCATTTGATCCTTTAAAATATTCAAAAACGCATAGTATAGCATTAACCAGGATGATTACTGTAATCCCAAAAGTTGAAAAATAGTACGACAATCATGGAAGAAAAAGCTTCCTTGATGGTGGTTAGTTTTAATATTTTGACCGATACTGATCACAAAATGTCAAGTGGTATAGGCACTATGATACTTCCGTATCATTATGTTAAAGGTACTCATTCACGGATTTCAACTTAAACAACTTTTTCTGTAACTATTAAAATTGTTTGGAAACATTTTAAAGCAGAACAATAGTGATTTGATAATAACAATTTAAGAGCAAAGTGACATACAGGTACAAATGAAGGTGTTTCAAGTAGTAAAAATCTACCCCGTATGTCACGGTGTAGACGATTTTAGTGCATTTTTTACTTTTATTGTACATTTCTTGCAATCTATAGGTCATTTTGTCTTAAAATATTAAGACTTATTTTTTGACACAATTACTGACACTAAATGGTATTTTGAAAATATTGACCAAATATGTGAACAAGTACCTTAAAAAGTCTGATCAGAACTGACATACTTGTACGCTTAGTTAAGAGCATGAACTATTTCTTATTCAGGTATTTTTCCCTGAAGAACACTGACTAGTTTTGGAGTGTCAATATTGCCACCTGATACAACACAAACAATATTCCCTTTGCCAGCTTTTCCTGCCAAGGCAGCTGCAACCGAGCTAGCACCAGCCCCTTCAGCAATTACATGGTTTTTCTCGACCAATATTTTAATTGCATCTGCTATTTCACGAAGATTTACTACCAATGAACCTGCAAGTAGCTTTTTCACCATTGGCCACATTTCATCCAATACGGACTTTCCACCGATACCATCGACAAATGTTGCTGTATACGGACATGTGGTTGCCTCACCCTTCTGGAAAGAAGCATACAATGGTGCAGCTGTTTCTACTTCGCTAGCATAGACCTTACAATCAGGTTTAAGATGATGAAGAGCCGAGGCAATACCACAGCTTAGTCCGCCACCTCCATAAGGCACTATCACAGAATCTACGTCAGGCAGGTCTTCAAATATTTCTAAACCAGCCGTACCATTACCTGTGTAATTAAATTATCATTGCTGTTAATTGATTTAAAAGTGCGTAGCTATATATCGGTGATTTTGTATCAAATTAACAGTGGCTACATGCAATATAAAATACATTTAACTAAATAGCGTAGCTCGGGTGGATGATTGCATATTAAAATTAATCTAAAAGTCGAGTTGATATTGCTTTGATGGTGCCGATTTTGTGCCCTTTTCTTTGTATGAGAGTCAATATCTGTGGGGCCAGGTGGGGGGGCATGTGCCCCCTGTGCCCCCCCCCGGTAAATCCGGGCCTGCAGTAAAAGAATGAAAGACAGTCCCCGTAAACGGATATCATAAAGACCGCAGAAATAAGCGAATACACGGGAAGAGCTTTTTAGATCTGGTTATAATCAGATTGGAGTAGAAACTGAAGTAGACAGGCCAACGTATTAAAAAATATATCTCACCTGCAATAACTGTTTTGTCGGAGACTGGGTGTATGAATTTCCCTTCCATGCTTCCATGTTTGTGAGTTTTGATTATTTCCCACCATTCATCAAACGTTACTTTATGAACTTTGCCACCCATACAAATCACTGGATCTAACTTGGCAGAAGGAGCATGGTCGGGAACAAACACATCACAGGAAATATTGAACTTTTTCGTGCATACAGCAAGACCCCTAGCAAAATTTCCCGCACTTGCCGTGTACACACCTTTTTTAAGGACTTCTTTATCTAAACATGCCACTGCGTTGCATGCTCCTCGAAGTTTGAAACAACCAATGGGTTGAAGATTTTCTAATTTGAGGTATATCTGGAAAATTATATTATATAAAAATTATTATAGCGTCAGCGTACGGCTTGCACTCCAACATGAATTTTTTTTAATGATCTAAACGACCCGAAGTGCTTTAAATTACAGTACATGCATGTGATGTAACATTTTAACGTTTTTTATATAAGTATGGAAGGCGGGTAATTTCAAAGTACGATGTTGAATGTCAATGAACTCCTGTACATAATTATATAACTTTAGGAAAATGCGTGTTGAATGAATTTTGTGTATAACATCTTTATTTATCTGTATCAGCTAGGTCAATTTTGACTATACATGTGTATATAGGTGCCAACCACATGTTCTCTTCTCATTCCATCATTATATTGAGTATACATGTATAATGATCACAGAGATTCTTAGCGACCACCTATCATAATATACCTATAATAACTATACGATCATAGTCCTGAGCTTGAAATTCAGTAGGCCTGTCGTAGTTTGGGAAAAAACAATTTTATTTAATGTAAGGAGGGATTTTTTAACGATGCTGAAAGTCAAGCTCCTGTGATATGATCGAGGGGACGGATTCGAGTCGCACTAACCATTTTCGCACGTTTTATGAGAAATTAGCTTTACTATGTTGTTAAAGGTTGTTATTTTTTTGTCAAAAACTTGTACTGTTAGAAAAGATAAATGTCTTCTGTATCGAAGCTCAAAGACTTGGGGAGCATTTTCAAAAAAATGACGGAGTTATGCATGTTTCTGTGACATAAGGATTGATTTTTATCATTTTGATGTTGGACCACTTGTACATATTATAGGTATACAAATGTATATGGTTGGTAATCGCTTAGAATTCCTGCGATAGTACGGGAAAATTGAATAGCGTGAAGCTGTCATGGCACCTTTGATCTTTCAGACTGCACATAGTCATGCCTTAAATATTGTCTGCTATATAAAAAGTCGCAAGAGTACTGTGTGCATGTATATTGGCATACGATTGAGCATAAAACTGCCAATTCAGCGTATTTTTAATGAAACTTCGGAGATCAAAACATGAGTTGTTTCTCTAATAATGGCTTACTTTTCCATGAGGCCAATCTACGTTTAATGGTATAAGAGGCATTCGAATTGCATGTCCTTTGATACGCTGAGCAGCTTGTAAGATTTCATCCAATAGTATAACATCAGGGAGGGGCTTAATATCAGTCATTTGGTTTTAGCAATCTGGAAGAAAAATGTATGAATTTATAAACTGATTAAAATATATAATAAATCTATTCTTTCCTGTCTAACTCCATATACTGTAATTAGATTGATGGGTAGATGAATGGACAGATGCAGGTGAATGAAACGGTGTGTCCGTGGCAAAATCCATATTGTCATTTAACTAAAAGTTATGTGCCTAAAATAAATTACAAAAAAAAAACACGTAAATTCCAGTACGAAAGACAAGAGTACGAATCAGTCATAAATCATCTTTGCATCAAGCGTCCATGTAGCGTTTTGATCATAAGGGGTTACACAGCTAGTTTGTCAGTACGGCACTGTACTATTGACGGTGAGAATCATTATTTCATTAGTGCTATTTCATAAACTAAACGTAAAATATCGTACAAGAATGACAAATATTAAATGCATGAGTATGAATTACCAAGGCGTCTTATTTATCAAAGGTCGTTTTCATCAGGGTCACATAGACGCAATAATACTGTAGTAGTGTTTGGACATACTCTTTCGGACAATCATGTTATTTTGCTGACCGATTTTTCTTTTACATCTGTTCGATCAAGTGTGTGAATGGTTTGATATGATGACAATGATTTTTCCTATACACAAATGGAGCAGTGATCCAGTGATAGGGTCAAGAGGTCACAGACATACTCAAAAGAATGATGTACATGCATGTTTATATAGGGCCCCTGAGAATGAGTAGTAGCAATTAAAATCATGCATTTATGAAATGATATAAATCAAATTACCATTACTGTGTATAGTTCTGATTAATACACTGTTTATTTAATTATTTATTCCAGAAAGATGTTTGCTGTCAGAAAAGCCAGTGGTTTCATTCAGAAGTCTTATTATTCAACAAATATCAGACAGACTTTAGCATGTAGTGCCAGGACCAGAAATATTCCTGATAACATCTTTACTGCAAATGCAGGGGCCTATTCATGCAGGAAAAGTACAATTTTACAAGAGAAATGTAAGACAATTGTTTCAGTTCAGAGATGCATGTATTGTTCTAGTGCTACTAATGAAGATGTTACTAACAATAAAGAAAATAATGAAGACATGGATTCTACCAGAGAAATTTATAGATATAAAAGAATTATCTATGCTAGGGGTCTGAGTCGTCTTAAATCATACCAAACTGCATTTGGTGTTGCAGTCATACCTTATCTTGCTTATTCTCACTCTGCTGGAGAAATTAGTACAGCAGTAGCTGCCAATGCACTTTTTGTATTGACACTTGGTACAACAATGTTGTATATGACAAGTTATTTAATTCAGAAAATTGTTTGTATATTGAAATTTGATGATGCTACACAAACTGTACATATATCTCATCTAACATTCTGGGGAAATCGAAGGGATGTCAGTTTACCTCTTTCAAGTTTTGAGCCAACATCAGACTCTAATAAAAAACAATCTCAAGATGTGATTAGAATAAATACTATTGATAAGAAGGAGTCATTTATTATAGTGCTTGATTCATGTACAGAAGCAGTGAAAAAGGAAGTTAGAGAAATGTTTAAGTAAATCTTTGGAGTGTGTATACCTTCTGATTTTACCTTCTTGTTTTTCAAAACTTTCTGATACCAATAAATAAATATAACCACTGTGTGCTAAACTTGTAAATTAATTCTTTTTGTTACTGATCCTCAGAGCCAGTGATTGAGAATTTCAGAATAACCATGAAAATATCATGCATAGTTTCTTACTTTCTCAAATCTCTATTATTGCTTGAACACTTTATGTTCTAAATCTCCCTTGTAGCAAGGACTCCTATAACAACATACAAATTTTAATGGATTGTTACAAGTCTAAAATCTGGAAATTCCGTGATCTTAACAAGATAAAATGTCACCAATATTCCTGAACTTCAGGGTCAGTTCTGATAGCTACTATTTTTAATATTGGTTGGTTCACAAGTACAAAAACTGGATTCACAGGATATATCTATCTAGTTTTTACTATTAGTGATTTATCACTTAAGATCCATATTTTAATGTTTGGTAAAGTTACTTGCTCAATGAATCAAGGTACTTGCAAGCAGTTTAGAATGGACTTTTGACTAACATAGAGATTACTATATTTTTTAACTGTCAGTGACGCATACATTAACCCCTCCAATTTAAATGTACTCACAATCAATCAAAATAGATATCCATACAGGGCTCAAATTTAATAAAAAATTGGACTTGCGACTTTCTGCGAGTTGATTTTATTTTAACTCGCAAAAATGAAAAAAAAAATTGCTCGCATTTTATTCTCCAAAATTAAACTCGATATAAAAACAACATAATACTAAAATTACTACAGATAGAACAAGGGTGTTATTGTGGAATAGACAAAGAATATCCAACATGTTCATATTGTGAATCTTCTACTAACACTTTTGATCTATTTGACTGTTTCAATGCTGATTTGAGCTAATTAGTTTGGACAGAAATATTTTTGCAGCGATTTCAACTCGTAAAAATTTGTGAGTTAAAATAAAAGTTACTCGCAATTTTCAAAATCAACTCGCATTTTGCGAGTATGCGAGCTTAAATTCGTGCCCTGTATCCATATATATGTACAGGGATAATGTAAGGGCCACCAACAATTAATCTTATTTATCACTAGGTTCCTTCTATCAAACCGATCAAAAACTTAATTTCAATGTGATTAGAAATCAAAACCCGCAGAAAAATGGTCAAGTGATAATGCCAAAAAATTATGGTCCCATATTTACCGGTCAGATCCAATCTTGAAAACAAGCTTACATCCTATATTTATGTCATTAGACTAGTCTTGAATTGACCCATCAATATGAGCTCTAGCAAAACATAAAAGCAAATCAATATGTTTAAAGATTTTATTTTCACTTAGATGATATCAATAATCATTCAACTACTCTCAATAACTTGAAGAAGGTTTTAATCATATATTTCATCAGCTGCATACAATGTACATAAAACACAGAGTGAACATCATACTAGTTGTTTTATTTTCATTCATCAGCACTTAAGAAGATAAGAATATTAAAATGTCAGGTTACTATACTTAATTTACACTTTATTTTTTACACAGTCTTGTTTTATTGTTATTTTAAGCTTGGATTGTTTTCAAACCTCTTGTGATCTGTAAATACAGAAAGAATAAATAACATTTGATACATATAATTCTGAAATGGAAGATAAATATAACGCGTAGATCTCTGACTAGAATTTTAGTTTGCAAATTTGCTTATAAATTGAGCCCTTATAATAATGAACCGATCTTCAATGATTATTCTTTTTTATTGAAGTAACTTGGTACATACTGAATGTACAGTATTGAGCTTAAAACTGCCTTCTGACAATTTTTCAGAGCTCTTATTTACTATCACTACAATAGAACTGAACAATACCATCACCTGTGATAAGACAACTGCCCTACCAGGCAGGACAGTAGACAGGAGAGTGGAAGAAGAGAGCATTTCATGACCAAACAAATGTAACTTGAGATTTGTCAAGTTGAAGAGGCTGACAAAGCATGAGAAAGAACTCTAGATTCACTTGTGTTAGAATCGAAGATGTGTAAGGATCTTTCAGCATAATGTAAAACAATATCCTTAACTAAATCAACACTAACAAATATTTAGTAATAATTAAAGGAAAGAATAGTCACCTCTTCAAACTTATGTATTTGTCTTATAAAGAAATCACCATATCTTCTAGCTACTTTAGTATCAGCTATGTGTACCATGTCCTGGAAATAGAGAAATATCGTACAGAATAAACATTATTTTATAAACTGTTCCCTTTTTTGGGGGTTGCGTTTAATGCCATAGCAACACATAATGTAGGTCATATCACAGTGGTCAGTCAACTTACTCCTCTCCCCGTTCCTAGAAAAGTTCTGGATTTAGCTGTTAACCAGTAACTAGGTGCATACTTACCCCAAAGACTGACAACTGCCCTACATGATTTAGAATCAGCAGTAGGAATGAGTATGGCCAAAATAATTTCATGATCAAACTTCACTATGCCCCATTCAGAAAGATTTTCATTAATATACAGCATCACCTATAAATTGTAGACACCAACTGTCATGCCAATGTGTCTAATATTAAATCATGGATGAAAGTTCTCAGTATTAAGAATGTGGCATATACAATAGATAGGAGATAGCAAGGGGGTTAAAATAAATACCTTGTCAATATAGAAGTCAACTTCTGATGCAGATTGAAATTCTCCCTCTAAACCACTAGTTCCCTTAGTCCATACAACATTCTTCATTTTATGCTGGTGACAAGAAATAAAACATCATTTAATAGACATTTATCTAATACTGGATAGTAAATAATCAAAAATCTATTAATAATTTAGCACAATACAATATAGCGCAGTTAACAATGAAAATAAGTTGTTAGACCTTCAAATATACATACCCCAGGAGTACAAATAATATTCATGAACATCTATATCAAAACTACTAAAATGTTAAATCACACATATTTAAAACAGTCAACAGTCATCAATTATGAAGATCACTCATTTTTACACTACAAAACATTGAACAAATTTTTATAATGAAAGATTCACATTTGATTACTTGCATCAAATCTCTCTACTCATAATTTTCATTTTCTAGACTATGGTTTTTTAAAGTCAAAATAATGAAACATTTCTGTTCTAATTTGTCTAAAAATCAAGAAAAACTAAACAAATCATATAAATCTGGTTTCACATTCTATGTGAACTACCTACAGCAATATTAACTCTGATTAAATCCAAAAGGAAATTCTAGTGCTCTCCATGTGTGGATGAAGTGCACTTTGAGTAAACTTTAGTGTGAACACAACTGTAGATTTCGATGGGTCACCACTAAAGTAATCTAACTCTAATGAGGATGTAGATTATTTTGCACTGACCCATCCATTAACAACTTACAGATGGCAAATTTTGGATTTTTACAAGTTTTCTGACATGGTCATTACTGTCTTAAGTAAAATTTTGCAAGCTCCATCTTAACGGTCAGCATTATTTAAAAAAATTTATTAAATCTTAATAAGTACTCCAGTTACTTGCAATTTCTTAAAAAATGTAGGAATAACTAACATTTTGTCGTATTAGCTGACATAAGGTACCAAATATGTGTAGTTTCATCACAAAATAATCAACATAGAATTAAAATAAGAATATTAAAACAAACCTTGAAGCACATAAGATGTGTCTTTAATTCATCTTCAGTCTGAAATCAGTACAATATAAGACATTACTTTTTGTTAACATTTCTATACTCTTCTCACAGAATTACTGACTTCATGACTCTCAAGGTTAAAAATTGTAGGAGTCCAGTGGTAGATCATGCACTTAGGGATCAAGATGTCCAAGGTTCAAACCCGCTAGGGGCACTGCTAATTTTCTCGAGCAAGAAATCTACCAACAGTTATACTAATCCACCCAGAAATATATAGGTACAGCGAGTAGTCACTTGCTTGGAGGTGATTTCAATGATCAGCTGTTATTGTACGCGTTCAGTCAGTAGAACATGTGTATATATGGAAGCATCCTTTAACTGCACTTTAACTTTCAAAATTATTTAACAAAACAAAAAACAACAATGTTCATGACTAATCACCATACACATTCTAAATCTTACACCATCTGTTGCACCTTAACATCTGATTTGCTGTGCCTACATTGTATATTGCTGGAGTTGACATAAAGTTTACTTCTGCGAATTTTGAGCAGCACAAAAAACTTATTTCTTTCATGCTTTACGGTGAAACGTCACGTTATTCGATGAAAATAAACGATGAAAATATAAATTTTATATTTTCATCGCAGTGAAAATATAACCTTATATTTTCATCGTTCATGACGTTATATTAGATGATAAATGACGTCATCTTGGAGTAAAAATGACGTCACGTTATAATTTGTGTAAAATACATCAAATAAAACGCAAAACTAAGCATGAAAGAAACAGAATATTCGTCAACTTTGGTGTAAGATGATTTTTATTTCAACTCGTGAACTCAGAAAGGGACATTTTCACTCGTGGCTATGCCACTCGTGAAAATATGTTTTCTGAGCTCACTCAGTGAAATAAAAATCGATCTTACACCAAAGTTGACGAATATCCTCTATAGATAAATGAATCTAGGAACATAATAATGTGAAGCAAAAATTTAACTGATAACATACCATCTCCATAAATATTGCTAATTTCTGTATAGGCAGTGTTGTATACAGCTTTAAATAACTGGAAGAAAGAATAATACAAAATGTAAGATATATGTCCTTGAAATATTATATAAATAGTGCATATCGCATTAGTAATGTAACATAACCAAGAAAATGATGTACATGCATGTGTATATACAAGCATGTATATGTATGAATTGTTTTATGTAAAAAAGGTACACTAGGGGAATTTTTCGAGAATGAGATTTTTCTTTCAAACAAATCAAAAAAATCTTTCTTAGCAACTTTGTAGGGTATAATAATAAAGGTATTTTTTCTGGTTGTCAAGAGGATCATATTGATAATAATTATAGAGAAATACAAAAAATATATAACAAGAGCACCGCTAGGCCGAGCATTATATGCCCGAAAGTGTTTTTTTATTTTTTAGTTACAATGAAGCATTTGTAAGACATGAGAATATTTCATATGAATATCATATTATGAATAATTGTGGAAAACAAAGTAGAAAAAAAAGATCTGTTTTCAGTTTTAAGGTAATAGTGACCTTGACCTTTGACCTTGTGACCCCAAAATCAATAGCATTCTTCTACCCGATATGGACAATCATCGACAATCATCGTATGAAGTTTGAATATTGTGGACCAAATGGAACTTAAGTTATGCTCCAGAAACCAAATTGCTAACAGACGGACGCCAGGGGGTATAACAAAATATGCCCGAAATTCTTTCGGGCATATAAAAACAGTATTTAAAAGTTTAAACTAGAATGCACTGTATAGTATTTGAATTAAAATGCACTATATGGTATTTGAAGTAGAATGCACTATATGGTATTTGAAGTAGAATGCACTATATGGTATTTGAAGTAGAATGCACTGTATAGTATTTGAAGTAGAATGCACTATATGGTATTTGAAGTAGAATGCACTATATGGTATTTGATGTAGGTATCACTGTATATCTTACCTTCTGATTGTAGGTATAAGAAGTTGTTGAGCCACTTCTTCTATAAATACTTTACATTGTAACATGAATGGTTCCTGTAAAACAAATAATACATGTATACATCAAGATAGTTTTTTTATGTAATTTTAATCCATACCAACATTCTGATGCAAATGAGGTGAACAGTTCACTTTAAAATACTTCCAGAGAAACACAAATACAAAGACGCCACTAAACCAATAAAAATCTTTACATAAAATGCTGTGGTCACTAGCAGGACTTGAATGGTCTATCATATTCTATTATTTAAATGGTTTGTGTGTTCTTATTTCTAAGCCCATCTTTAAAAAGCTTGGTCTTATTTAACAAAGAAATGGTAAATCTTTGAATTGCATATCAACATTATTAACTTAAGGCCAAAAGAGAAAGTTATCTAATGTTGAATTGAAAATTAATGTAGGTCAACTTCCATGTGTGACCTATTTTTGGCGAGTCTCACATTCTTTTAATTATAATACCGTGTTTGACAGACAAGCTAAGAAATGAAAGCTATGTCTAAGTACTACTATAAAGTAGATTACTAATATTGTAAAGCTTATAGTCACATAGTAATGTCCGCTGAAAAAACATAAAACATCAACTATACCTTATGAAAGTTAAGCACTGCCACAGCCTCATAGTTTGGAGGTACTGGTGATAAAAATTTAGGACAGGCAAATGAGAAATTCTGCTCAAACTCTTGTAAGTCCCTGAAATGTAGTTAAACACATTTAAATTCACAATACAGTGTAACCTCTACAGAGCGACTTTTGGCGGAGTTTGAAAAAATTGCCGCTCTGCAGAGGTGTCGCTCTGCAGAGGTAGACTTTTTCTACCGATCACGAAAACGGCCGTTTTCGGTCCGGAAAACTGGCCTTTATCCGTTCCGTAATGTAAATACAGTTTTTAGCGAGCGCTGATCGACAAAAGTAAAACGAGTTTTAATAAGATTACGAAGTTTTTTGAATAAATAATTATAACGGTAGACAATTCCTAGCATGAAGGATAGTTTTATGCTAAAGAAAGCAATACACTAGAGAAATCGATTCTGTTACTGTAAAATGTTTTTATACTTGTCTAATGGCGAATACTATTTAGCAGGAATTATCGTCGTCTTTTCGGGAGTAAATATCTGATATTATCTTAAACCTCAAATAATCTTAAAACAGAATTCATTTCATCGAAGCTTTTAATAAAAAGAACAATAACAAAGAAGTTTCATTTATTATCGTCAACTAGCTAGACGTATGTGCATCTGATACTTGATGACGTCAGCCTACCAAACAAAGCGCTCCTCATCTAAGGTCCGTTCGTTGGTGTCATGGAAACCATATGTCACTTGTTTATTAACCCCTGTTAGTCAAATGATTTAGTAACATGACACTTGAGGGTAGTGTTATACGATTAAGGGTATCGCTTATTGTTTAAATCATCCGGTTATAGATAATTATCGATTATTGATGTAAACCTTGCTAGACTTAGTGTCGCTGTATAGAGGTAAAGATTAACTTTGGGAATTTATTTGAACGGCCGTTTACCGCTCTGCAGAGGTGTCGTTCATTAGAGGTAAATCATAGAGTAAAATCGACGGGGGGAATTCTAGTATGCCGCTCGTCGGAGGTTGCCGCTCGTTAGAGGTGCCGTTAGCAGAGGTTATACTGTAGAAGCACTTCGCTATAAATGGATGGCACACTAAAATAATAAATAGGCCAGGTGAAAGCCTAAAATCTGCTTGCTTAGTTTTTAGGGCACAATTTAACTCTATCTAAAGCTCACCCTTCCAAAAAAGAATCATCAACTCTCTACATGCATATTAAATACAGAATTTTAAGGAATAGTATGCCACAGTGTGGAATCACACCTGGGACCTCTATACTCAAAACCATGTGTTCTACCACTGCATTTAAGCCTCGTCTAATAACACAACATAAAATTATTTTATAAAAATATTTCTACTCGGTTCAGTAGTGCAGTTGGTAGCGAGCCAGGATAACAAATTTAGTTTTCTCAAGGGAGTACAGGTTGGAATCTTACCCGGGGCAATTATACCCTTCCATGAAAATTTTAAAATAATGTCAGTTTTCCTCCGTTAATATGATATATGGAGATGTTGCTGGCCTTGTGGAAGGATAGATGAGCACTGGTCATAGATGAAGGTCCAGAAAAGCTATGTACGGTATGCTGGCCACAGTCAATTAACCAAAATTATGTTGACGGGCTTTAGAACCCGGTACAAAAAAAAATATTTCTACTTACGCCTTTGACATTCTCAACATTTTGTCAGCAAATTTTTCACGTAATTGTGAATGTACACTTTCATCAATTCTGATAGGATGTAATACAAGACAGATAGCAAGTAATGTATACATCTTATCATTCATCTTTGTTATCTATAATAATACAAAACATTACTTTAACAAACTCACTCCAATATAACCCCCATATATAACAAACGGTGAGTTTCATATTTTCAAAACCCTGAAAAACTTAACTGACTCACTGAGGTGAACAATTGTGTGTGGTTTTTTTTCAAATGTAAGGTTTAAATGCAAAGTTTTCTAATAAAATTATATGAATCCTAAAATTATTATACATTTGTACCATATGAATCAGCAATAAATTATCACTGCCGAGTCTAATGTTCGCCAACACACCTAAATCAAGATGTATTTTCAAATTAATATGTGGTAAATCAAGTCAATAACAAGAAATGTAATGTGGAAACCACAATAAAGCCAGATTTTTATCAAGATCTGAGCATAAATGACAGATATCCAACATATCAAAAACTTTAATGTAAAAATTACAAAGGGAAATAATCCATAATAAAGCCAGGTAGAGTTGTGGTTATTTCTAATTCTGTTCATCAGATAGTATGTTATCATTGTATGAAGTTCCTTAAAGATCTGACAATATATGGCAGAAATATATGGTAAAGAAAAGTTTTTAAAACAATTGTTAACAATAACGGACACCCACCTACCCGCCTGGGTTTCGCCTAACTATGAGCTGAATTTTTTTGTTGAAAAATCAGGCTAAAACTATTTATGAATGATGACATACCTGATCATACATCTGTACTCTAGTTTGAAACATTTGTTTTGTTCTCTGTATATACAGTAATATATTAGAGAATGTTCTTATA
Source organism: Mactra quadrangularis (assembly GCA_025267735.1). Taxonomy (NCBI): domain Eukaryota; kingdom Metazoa; phylum Mollusca; class Bivalvia; order Venerida; family Mactridae; genus Mactra; species Mactra quadrangularis. The sequence goes on along the minus strand of CM046303.1, from coordinate 56,123,785 downwards.
GCATCTTGATAACGTCTCATCATCATATATGCAAAACCAACATAGTAGAATGTTGTGATTTGACAAGCTGGTACTCTAGAGTACATGTTCTGTAATAAAACAAAAACACTTTCATTACATTACATTACATTAAGGTAGAATTCCAATGATGTCAATTTACAATTGATTTATACATTCTTATAAGTATGATAAATTAGTACAAAACATAATAGCTTAAAAATTCATAAAAACATGATAATCATTTTGAATGGATTGGATCTATATAACTTGATAATTTTGTTATACATGAGCGTCCAAAAGTTTCTTTTTACATATTAAATACTGATGTTTTTAAGTATACATTGATGTATATAATTTAACATGAACCATCAATGATGTTCTTTATGTATTGTAAATATAAAATAACATACTAAACAAAATGTGTCTGCAATAATTTTTCAAAAAATTACATTGGTAAGAAAACATTGGTAAGGTCAACTACCTCCAGATTTTAAGAAATACTACATATATTAAAGAATTTTCAGTTTTACCCTCTAATAAACCAGTGACTATATAATTAGTAATATGATGGTACATACCTTTTTGTTGAAGTCAATATTTTCTAAGACTTTCAATGCCTGGTAGTAATCCCCCAACAATGAATGAAGTCTAAGAAGACCAATAAGGGAGAAATATCCCAACATCTTATATAATGATTGTTGCCCAAAATCACCAGCCACGCTATCAGGATCACCTGTAATACAGTAGGTAACCCAGTCAATAGTTGCATGATCTACAACAGTTAATATTATGGTAAACAAACACATTCTTTTTGCCATTTCCTCTTTCATAGCAAATAATTGAATGACGTCATGTAGCTCATTGTGCCACCCGGCTAGCTCAGTTGGTAGCACGCAAGTCTACTGATCGAGGGTCGTGGGTTCAATTCCGGGGGCGTACTTTTGTGGAAATTATTTCTACGTCCATTCTCTCATACCATTGATTTTTATTTATGTAGGGTAGTTGTCAGTCACTGACAAAAGTATGCGCTTAGTGATGGTTAACAGCTAAATCCAGAGATTTAGTCTTTCCAGAAGCAGTGAGTAGGTTGACTGACCGCCATTATATGACCTATACAATGTGTTGCTACAGCATTAAACTCAACAAAAACAAAACAAACAATGTAGCCCATTGAATTGAGAGCAATAACTAAGTCATGTGCATAAATTTGTGCAGAAGATTCTAAGTAAACAATGTGAGCTTTTGGTTGCTGTAAGAATTTAATGAAAAACAAAATATTCTGAAGATCACATGACTATATACCCTGGGTTATGTATATCCTCTTTTTGTTGGGTTTAGCATCATAGCAACACATTGTATAGGTCATTTCACTGCATTCATTCAACCTCACTTTTCCTGGTATGGCTAAATCTCTAGATTTAGCTGTAAACCAGTTACTAGGAACATACTGGTCAGACAAAACAAATGAATGCATAAAAATTTCAACCTGTAAAATCGACATTAAACAAAAAAGAAGATCTTACCACCACTAGCATAAACTTCTAACTGTTTATTGATATTAGATTTCTCAACAAGTGAATGAAGAACATTTAATACACTGTGTACATTCCAGATCTGAAAAATATTAGTTAAGTAGATATATTATAATTAAGAGTAAGTTAAATTTTCTTGATTATATAGAGTGAAAATCTATTTACCTGCCTCTTGGGTCTAAGGGGATGAAAGTAGCAGGCTTTAAATCACTGTCTCTGCTGGTTGATGGAGAGATGAGGGGAGAGGGGCTGATCTAAACCAAGCATCAAAGAAGAGACTAGCCAAGATCTTAGGATCCAAGCCTTCAACCTAATGCTATGCACATACCATTGCCTGAGACTGACTACATTAATTTAATAAAATATTTTAAAATATCATATGTTTTGTATTCTGTTCACATAAATATAAGAGTACAGAAACAAAGGTTTGATTTACCTTGGGATTATTTCTAAGTATATCAATCTCTTCAGGGAGTTTTTTAGATATTTTACATCTGTAGATACTGAATGACTGAAACTAAAATATAAATACAATATTAAATAAGTAAATTTGTGAGCTAATGCTCACTAGTGATACCCCCGCCAAAATCTAAAAATATGCGACAAACAGGAAGTAGATGAGCAAGGAGCATGAAATCGCTTTACACCACATGGGACTATGGGATGAAGCAATGTGCAAAGTATTAGGCTGCTGCATGTTATAGTTGCTGAGAAAACTGCGACGGAAATTTCATAACGGACGGACGGACGGACGGACGCACGCACGCACGGACAAGGGTAAAACAGTATACCCCCCTCTTCTTCGAAGCGGGGGTATAATGATAGTAAGTCAAAATACTTTTCCATTTTTTTTTCAGATAAGTTCGACCCTGAATTAATTAAGTGTAAATAAACTAGTTTAACATTTAAGCTATTAAATAAATATAAAAAAAATCAGAATTGGACTAAATCTAATAGATTAGATGAGTATAATGAAGGATGATCCAGAAATAACGGGACTGGTGAGAAATACGAGAGGTGTTCAACTTATAATTGAACAGATCTGAACTCTGATTCTGAAGCCTATGACCTGATTGTTTCCTCTAAAAATTGCTTTTTATATGTATTGTAATGTAAATAATCATGTTCTATAAAACAAAATTATTTAAACTTATTTTATCAAACATATTTATAGCATGTTAGTTGACCACCCCAAAATATCATTTTTTAGAGTTTTACCACATTTTTTGCTCTTGCATATGGCCTGTTGGATGTGTAATAAATGTTATAATTACCTTTCTGTATCCCAATAGCGCTTGTAATTTGATAAAAACAAATATACGTCTTTTAACAAAAAAATATGCATTTTGTCATTTTAGACTTTAGTCCAAAATCAGTGTTTGAGAGCATATATCATATATTCATTAATTTTACATAATAGATTTTGAAATTATTCAATTAAACATATCCATATTAAACTTCCATGTCCTAAGTGTGCAAATTGAAAGGAATGCAATAATCAATGATGTTTTAAGGGGTCAAAAAGTGATCCTTTATAGGATAATTCAAAGACAAGAAAGAGGAAGTCGTCACGTTTTGGTCAAATTTAGTAACGTATAAAACATTATATTTTCACTTTTTATAATTGAAGTTGCTAAATGATATAGTCATACACCAATTTCATAGACATGATTTGCTTAATAGTTGTAGTTACTTTGATATGACCATGTTTAGAAGTATTTACTTCAGCTTTCATTGCTTGATATGACGTCACATAACATAAATATAAAAGCCTCATTCAAAGCCTGTGTAGACGTTTCGAAGTAGAACTTTGGGAATATGTGTCTTTATCACATAAACTAAACATAATACATATATCAAATGAATTAGTAGTTGCAGAAATATTTGTAAATAATGTTATTTATCATGTATTTGATCCAGCTCAACGTTCATTTTAATGATAATGTTTTTGTCAGACAAATAAAATGCAATTTCACGCATATTTCCAACGACAAAGAACACGAAGAAGTAGAAATATACATGAACAAATTGTGAAAGAAAAGATTTTGCAAAATCTTATGGGATAAAGATGATTAACAACTTCTAAAGTGACCGTTTACTTTAAATTTCGCTATGTTCAAAACGCCAAAACTACGGTCCCTTCATAAATGTTTAATAACAGCCTTATGTTGTTTCAAATTTTTAATTGTAATATGCCAGTCGTTTATAGACAATCCACTTGTAACATAATCAAGTACAAAGTGGATATTTATGGTCAGAAATGGATTTTTATCCCATCAAAAAAGTGTTCAAATATAAGTTGAACACCTCTCGTATTTTTTCAAACATACTTCGATGATATCTCAAAAGAAAGTGCATTTATTTGGGAATACAATGTAATACATATTGGGCGTGCTAGAATGGAAATTGGGACTGTTAGAACTGGGAGAACTTCAATCAAGTGTGTTGGAACTGTGTTCTGGCAGCATTCTACCCATTCTATCGGTGTGAAGGGAATTGGTCAGAGTTTTATTCATACCCAAAATGATGGCGGCCTTACTGCAAACATGAGTTTGGTGTTTTAAAAGCGAATGTTGTTAAAATTATAGTTATGCCCGATTGTTTACGATAACAATTTAACTATTTGCAATAAATAAAGTAAAAATGGAGTATATTTCCTACGGATATTGCCTTTTGATACAGTTCTGGCATCTAATTTCACTCGTTTGGCAGATTCTGTGAAAGAGTCCGAATTTGATTCTGGCACAATTCTGACAGCCCAATCAAGCACACCCATTATAATTCTATCAAGTATAGCTAAGTGAACAAACATAATCTTAATTTATACCAATGTATATAATATAAATGTAGTGGTCTTACTTGATAAATAAATTCATCAATTATGTCCCATAACCACTGATTTGGTAACTGCAAGCCAACTGGTTCATCAGCATCTGTAATATATTGTAAAATCATTTATTAAATAACTATATGTTATTTGTCCAATAAAAAAGCACCTGCCTCGTTCAATAACACGGTGGCCTGCCTTATAACAAGGCCAATATCTATATCACTATTTTGGCCCCGGGCCGAAAAGTGATATAGATATAAAGCCCGCATTTGAAGTATTTTGATTGGCTAATAAAGCAGGGCCAAAAAATGATACAGATTTCTGCAATTTAAACTGGTAAATGGCAGCCATTTTGTTTTAACTCGGTCTATGTATAGACGCCGACAGGTTGCATAAATGAAAGGAAATATTCTCAGTTTCAAATCATTCATGTCATGATTTAGTAGTGTTTAACCGATTATGTTAAAAATTTATGACGTGTAGATTTCACGAAACACAAACAAACATTTACCGACTTAGATCAATGAATTGCTAAGTCGTCTGCGACTGGGAGACAACAGAAAATGTCGAGAAAATCGTCGCGCGGCGAAGAAATATCATAATTAAATGTTGTTATTTAATAAAATTGTCAATAAATAAGTGATTTGATATTGGCCCTGTTATTTGTCCTCAGGTCAGTTGTATTGCCCTCGGCCTTCGGCCTTGGGCCAATACGACTTCCCTCGGACAAATAACAGGGCCAATATCAAATCACTTATTTATTAACATATATTAATACACACATGATCAGAAATTATCAACCACCAATATTCTTAAATTTTATTCAGCTCTCAGTAGTGCATACATTAACCCAGCTGATCTAAATACATGGGTGCAAGATGAAAATTTTGAAAAACCTGAAAACTGTTATTTGAAACCATGTTTCTTCATAATTTAATAGCAAAACATTGTCTAATTTGTTGTGAAAAACCTGAACTTCAGGCCTATGCCTGAAAACTTGCAGCCATGTAAATATGCTATATTTGTTCTATATTCTCTGTATATAAATGCAGATATCCATTTACATTAATTGTGGGTACAGAAGTACTGTAGAGAGTATTTAAATCAGCTAAACTAATGCAAGCACCACTGACAGTTGAACAAAATTGAACAATACTTAATATATGAAACATAATTCCTTATCTGGATTCTATATAAAGCTGATAACAATTAAAACTTCATGCGCTTAAGTATTATATCTTGTTCTAATATAATGCAATTGATGTTAATAAAGCATATTCTATAATAACATAAATAACACAAATTGTCTTACAAGGTGAATCAGTTTGGAATATTTTATGGCACTTGTCCAAATTTATTAAACTTAATATATAGTAAAGAGTGGAATTATCAACTATCCAGACTACATGAAATAAGTAATTTTCCCAAACCCCATCAATTTTAACTAGTCTTTGGTGCTTCAGGCTAGTGGGATAAAGGCATTGACTGTAGGAGTAGTGGTCCAGTGGTAGGACATGCGCTAAGGGATCGAGAGGTCCTGGGTTCAATCCCACTAAGCGCACTGCTAATTTCCTTGAGCAAGAAATTAACCTACAATTGTTCCACTCCATCCAGGTGAAGATGAGTACTGTGAGGGAATGCCTGCCTGAGGGTGATTTCAATGATCAGGAGTTATCGTACAAGATTGTAAAGCAGGCTGAACATGTATATGGAAGCAGACTTCAAACCCCACTATAACTTTTTTAACTAGACTGTACCATTCGAAAAATTGGCTTAAGACAGTTCTTCTAACAGTATGATTTTATTTAATATCAAAAAAGACAATGATATTACTATATTTATAAGCTTACTCAGAATATAATTGAAGAGGTTACAATAATTGTAGTAAGATTCAAACTGTTGATCTAATGTAGGTCCAGACTGAAATTACAAAAAATACAATTAACATATACATTAGTCATATCAATGGATCAACCCAGTCTCTATTCTTCTTTATTAACTAGAAGTTAGACAAGTTGTACACTAATACATTGATATAATTTATCAAATTTTGTTAAAAATCCTTTCATACAAAATTTTGCTATATTACAGGGCTCAACAATAATGTTTAAAGTAGGTTACCCACTAGCAATATATTTCACTTGCCGAAACCAAATATTTAGGAGCAGTAACAAGTTACTTGAAACCAAATGTAGGCCCCCGGGACAATAGGACGACCATAAATGTCAAGCCCTGCATTACATCTATAGGCTTTTCTGACTAAGTAGTGACAAAACTAATGCATCGTGACAATGAAGAAAATACTTACATACATATATGGAAGGACATTACATCCAAACCTCATATTGACAGCAGGTTCATATCTTCAAAATTCCTCAATCTCATTATCCCCAATATAATGTCCGATTGAACACTTAACTTTTAGTGTCTATGCATTGTTTTAAGCTTCCAAAGGGTATACTTGTTCCCTAATACACATTCTAATTTAGAGTTGAAATCTTTTCCCATCTAGTTCACACTAGCTGTCCAATTTTTGAATTTATCTTGTCTCTGTCATAAATTAGCCTGCAAATGTCTATATACTACATAGGCATACTTATAAATGAAAAAATATGAATACTTACAGCAACTCTAGCATAGATATGTCTGTAATAGAGTTCCTTATACAAATTGAGAAATACTGGGTCTGAAAAAATATCAAATAACTAGGTATTAGTTCATCATTCAAGTAAATGTCATAAAGTCATTTTAGGATACTTGGGATACAGGGCAGCATATTATCAAAAATCTTATGATAATTTAACAATACAATATAGAAGGATTTATGACTAAAATCGATCGTAAGATGCTTGATAATACGGGCCCCAGAACAATAAACACATAAAATAGCTACCCTTGCCAGACTGAACATAGTATTTTGATAACCTCAGTGATTAGAATGGCATCTGTATTTCAAAAGTTCAATTGGAACTGCAGGAATCATGTAACACCTAACAGTCTGCCATATAAAGGATGAAAGGAAAAGAGTGAAACTATACAAAACTTTCCTGCCAGAGATGTGACTACCTTTTATATACATGGGTATCTCATGAATCAAAATTTAATAAACACATAACAATCATGATTGTTTGCTTACTATTTACACTTCCACTGGCAATATCAATAATAAATTGAGATGTAAGAATGAATATTCAACATTAAAACCTTCATAAATGAATTGACATTTAAGATTGAATATTTAATGTTAAAACCTGCATTAATGTATAGCATGACACAGGGTTCGACATGCAGTGTTCCGGGGTTCTGAGGATCCCAAAAACTTAGAAGGAATCCTAGTGATTCTCGGCTAGAGATTCCATCTAGATCCCTGAAAATTGCCATGGATTGTTTATTGCAATTAGTGAATGCAAATCAGTATCCATAGTTTGTCTTTTACATGAGGAATCCCTATTGTTGAGGTGGAATCACCAAGTAGCGGACTGGGGATCCTTTGTGATCCCTGGAAAAAACAGTTAGTGTCAAACCCTGCCATGGCATTCAAATGAAAAGAATACTTACCATTCTGAACAATAGGAGCAACAACTTCTGCATCTGGCCATGGATTGGTCTTGAAAAACCTCTCAGTTAGTTTACTGAATCTGTAGAAAACAAAGAAGAATGTGTTATATGAAAGAGCAAGAAGCATTCTATACTTATTACAATTTAAAAAGGAATACTCTACCTGGATCAGTAGAGCAGTTGGTAGCCTGCAAGGACTTTGAATCAAGTGACCTGAATGGGGTCTGATTAAAATCACAGTTAGGGTGGTAATACTATTACATGAAAATTTGACATTTATGTCAATTTTCCTTTATTAATAAGGAATATGGAAAAGTTTATGGCCTTGTTGAAAGGTAGGTGTGTACTAGTTATAGACAAAGGTTCAGGAAAGCTAGGTTACATAAAATAAACTAAATTGTAATGACACAGTATTTACCCAGTAAAAAGGAAAAAATAGAGAAAAAAAGGAAACACTTTAACTTTTTATGGCACTGTCATTGTCTTAAATTTTCTCCAGCAGGTTCCTGCTTTATTGTTATATAATACAGAGCAAACTTTTTAACTTGCCCAGCAATATGAAATTAGCATTTTTCACTAGTTTAATCATTTTTCATTAGTCAAAGACTTCATGCTAGTGGATTAAGATGATAACTTAGTAACCTATCATTTTGGTATTACTTTTAAACTTAAACAGTAGATAATAAGTTTAAAGTAATAAACCAACACAGTGCTTTTTTCCATATGTAACAGGGGCCGTTTACAGGCGCCTTTCCCATCTGAAATTTCTTTGAAATCATGCAGTTTTCCCAAAATTGGGAGATTACCTTTGATTTTTCATTCCCCTATCAATGAAATTGCGATAAATTTCCCCCATTGTTCTATATAAAGTAAGGCCCCTGTCCCCTCCCCCACATACTGAAAAAATGCCCTGCAACACATACCCATTTTCATAAGCATCTTGAATACCATACACATTCTGATCTTTGATACATTTCCTAAAGTAAGTGAGGAAGTTCTTTATCACATCAGGTACAATAAATGTTGATTGAGTAGATTGGTATTGCCTCTCATATTCCATATCCTGTCTGGGATCACCTTGAAATAACAATACATTTAGATTAAATATTTCCATTCTAATATTACTTTTTTAATTGGGTTTAACACCGTAGCAACACATAGTACAGTCATATCATGGTGGTCAGTCAACCTACTAACTGTTCCTGGAAAGACTAAATCTGTGATTCTCTGAATTTAGCTGTAAACAAGTTTCTAGGGGCATACTTCAGTCAGTGACTGACAACTGCACTACATGATTTAGAAACAGTGGTAGGAGGGATAATGGCCATAGAAATCATGTTATAACCAAGTTTTACTAAAGTTTGCCTTGTCTGAGAATCAAACCTGAAGCCCCTGAATCTGTAGACTCGTGCACAACCGAGCGAGCTAGCTGGGCTGATCCCATAATAAAATATACACATAAATACAAGTAATATAGCAAGAGCAGACCACAAAGAGCAGGCTTAACTATTTGGGTGTTGGTGTGAACATGCTCAATTAAGATGAGTAAAATCTAAAGTAAAAAATTCTCATTGTGGTGTCTGATTGTAACATCAAATACAGTGTACTTACCTGTATGTTTTTCATAGTTGTATGCTGGAGCTTGATAGGCATAGGGAGAAGCAAACTATAAATATAAAATATTCATAATAATTTTATGAACTGCATTTTAAACAAAGTTATTTTAACAAAGTTATAGCAAAGACTAGAATAGAAATTGAAAAAGACATTAAGCATAACAGCGCTTGTTTCACTCTGTACAGACCAAACCTCTCAAGAAAGGTAAATGTAATTCTTACAATCTAAGTCTAACATGAGTCAATACCCATACAGTCAGCAAGTAGAAATTTCTAGCCATGAATTCATATACTGAAATTTCAAGTACATTCTATTCTTGTTATACATCATTCAATTGTGATTATACAGGCTCTAAGCAAGGACATATGCAATCTTGAGACTTTATGGTATATAGATAGATATTAATATTTTCCTGTGAAGTATTGTTAAATTTTGTCAGTGGCCAATACACTAACCCAGCTACTTTAAATAAATACTCTATATTTGTCCAATACACAGATACGGAACATTATTTTTTCGTTAGAAAGAACAGAAGTACTGTAGTAAGTATTTAAATCAATGGGGTAAATGCATAATGTACCACAGACAGTTGAATAAAATTGAACAATACTTACAGGATAAAACTGTGACAACATTCAGTTTGTCAAAATAGCAAAAAAGCAAACAAGGGACATATTATAAGATGAACACATAGTTTCAAAAAAACATTATTATCAGAGAAATAGATACTGTTATCCACGTCTCTGAAATTATCTACCAAATACATTTGTTACTGTAGGATGGAGTTCGGTAATATCGTGGTACTAACAGTTTCAACAAAAACAATAAAACAATAATAAGTTACTTTAAAACTATTTATGTATTATCATTTTGTGTCATCTTCCCTCTATAACTGGCAGCAATCATTTTAAAATCCAAGTCAATAAAGCGTGGGAATTTCCAGAAATTGACAGCCATATTTGACCTACTTACATAATCTCCAAGTTCTTTAATATCGCGGCATTTCGTCGAGGCCCTACCAAATGTTAATCCACGTAAAAAATTGAACAAAGTTGATTAAAAGAAGTAACAGATAATCGCAAAAAAAGTTTAAAACACATTGGAAAAACTTTTATTTTGAAAAAGGAACATTAAAATATAATTTTATCAGCTGGCTCCTGTTAACATGGAAGAAACAGGTTTTAAACAAAGAGTTTGAATGATATTTCCTTTAATCACACATTTTGGTAGTTTATTTTTTTTAAACCTTTAAACCCTTGATATGTCTCAATTTAGTATATTTTTTATTCAAGAATGCTTTATTTTTACAAGACCTGTGATACAAATCCATTAAAAAATATCTTTTATGTCAACGCAATTTTTGCACCGGGAACTAAACATCCCTGCGTGGGCTTCTTATTTTTACTACTGATTTCGTCAGCGTTTAGTTTCGCCCACATACGTCATTCATTGACTGCAGCCATTTAATTCATAAAAACAATGCAGCAGACAAACTTTTTGCAAAATTCAGAGTGCTGGGTTGGGTTTTCATTGAATAAAAGCAGTTTTAGGTGACATGGTGGTACGGAACATTTACGGGATTTCAATTTTATTGATGGTTGAAGAAAAAGTAAGTTTATTCACCATTTAGAACGGCATGTATCAATTTTTGTTTGTATACGTAACTGATGACGTGTGACCAACAAAATGGCGTCACTGCAATCATCGCTAGGTGGCGCATCGGGAATAATAACAACAAAGGGACAATACCGCGATATTACCGAACCCGCGATATTAGCTGACACGACTATATATGGTTTTTTTTTTCAGCATTTATTGATATAATAAATTGGTCTGAACCAAATATGCTATCCACTGTCCACAATAAATAAATTCATTATTACTAATATTTTTATCAAAAAGTAGTGATTATTCTAGAATTCAGAAAATGACAGGAAAAAAAATGGTAGGGTGCATCAAAGGGTTGACGTTTTAAAGCAACTATTTCTCTGTAGGGAGCAGCAAAAAAGGAAAGGGGCAGAGAGAAAAGGCCATGGGTTGCAGTGCCTTGCAATCCTGCTTTAGAATAATCACTACAAAATGGTCACAAAAATATTATGTTTTTAATTTATCTACTAGCATCTACTCGTACATGTAATTAAACCTAATAGCAGGGCCAAAACACCATATTTGGGGAAGGGACCACAGCCTTTTTCTTGGGGAAAATTAGAGTGGTTTTCACTTATTTGGGGAAAATGACCCACTTCATTGCCAGTATAAGAAATAAAATTTAGTCTTACAAAATTAATGAGATAATCCAGTAAAATATTTGGTTAAGGAAACAACATAGACTATGTTGCGAAGATATCTTAAATATTTTTCCCTTCCTTCTTGAATTGTGGCTCAACATTCTTTGGGGATTTTTTTTTAGATTGGGGAGTTTTGAGGATTAAACTGGGGGAAAAAAGAGTCAGTTTTTTGGGGGGAAGCAGCCTGTAATCGGCTTCTGCTGAGAAGAGTGTTTTGGCCCTGAATAGTCATTTATAAATGCAGGGTTGAAAAATGAAGACATTCCTGTTTTGAAGGGTACGTTATACACTACTGCTTTATATTCACACTCATTTGAAAATTCTAATAGCAATAAAACAATAATGCACACAAAAATATGCATCGTAGAATCTTTCAGCTGATAAGTAACCCATTTCCATAATATAACATGCATACCATTGTTCAAGCATTCGAATATTCATCATAATTCATAATGTAAAAACAGTTTTCAATCATAACAATTAATGTCAAAAACCCAAGCAGGGACTGGAACCAAGCACCACTTAATAAATTGGTAATCAAGAGACCTGTCACCAGCATTAGGTAGGATATCTGGTTAAATAAATTCTTACAACAAAACAAAAGCAGCAATTTAAATCTGGTCTAATCAGATATATAACAGAAAAAGACTTGTACATTACAATCTGCTTATATGCATAAATTCCATTTGGCATCTAGCATACAAACCAAACTCACACTTACATCATTAAGACATATTAAGATAATTAGCAAAATAAAACTGGTAATTATAATGTATAAATTTGATGTAGCAGTGTCTATTTTCAATTTAAGAGAAAAGGTGACAAGCCAATTTTAAGGGGGAAATGGCATCAAAAACCTCTCCATGATGCTTAAGAAATAGCAAATATGCATTCAACACTAATCAATTTTAAAAACAGGGAAATTTTAGCTATAGCTAGGTAGGGGACCTTAAAAACACTGGCCCGGGTACTTATCAATTATTTGCTAAAAAAATTCTAGTTGAAGGAAGGCTATCAATTAAAGTTAAGTAATAGACTAAAACACCTTCTAAGAAGTTGCTTATAAAAATTGTTCATCTATTGTGTATAATATTGTTATACTATTACATTTAAGCAAAACATGTGTCTACTAACTATGATAAATGTGCAAGACATGTGAGTCTTTACAGACAAATCTACATCAAGAAAAATGTATCATTCAGTGTTCTCATTAGGAACCAGCTGCCGACCTAAACAGCCGGTTAGAAAGACTAAAAGGCCTGTTAAAATTTGCAAAAAATAAAGAAAGACAAAAAGAAAATGCCAATGGACTGCGCTAGAAAGTCTATTACTTTTCTATTTGAGCCTATTCAACAAAATTTTACTGAGAACACTGATTTAATGTATGTATAGCTTAATATCAATTATTTCTTCAGAGGTTAATTCATTCTATGTTTAAACATAAGAAAACATTCAAACACACATATATATATAATTTATAAAGCAAAATATATTATTGATATACAGCAAACCTAAACCATAAGGGTATAAGGTTAATTACCTCCTGATGTCCTTCGTACACGGCCTATAAAAGTATGTCAACCATACATTTAATACAATGCATTATCAATTCAGTAATGAGCTAACAAAGTTATGACAGCAACATGGCATCAAAACATGCAACATGATCAGACAATAGTTCTTAATTTGTAAATAATAGTATTTAATAGTTTGATTTTAGAAATTAAGAAAGAATACTTAAAAAATTATACAATGATTCAATGTATTGCATTCCTGGTGTTTTATTACAAGGCGGAATGCTTTTTCATGGTATGATTAAGAATATCAAGCTTCTGTGCTCCGAAATATGACCCAGCAATGAATACAGGTTTGACCTGAACATGCTGTAGCTCTACAATTTTACATTTGGCACAGGTTTGTTTACATACTGGATAAGGAGAAAACAACCAGCAAATGAACCATATGAGGCATGTGGACTTCTGAAGCAGAAGTAACCTTTCTAAAATAAAAATTGAGAAGATGAAAACCGAAATAAAATGTAACGAGTCTTGCTCGGTGACAATTATCAAAACAGGAATAAACCGGCATACCCCACCCACTCGGCTAAAAAAATGGACGTGCTGCTTTTTGTATAGCGGCAATTAAATTGTGATAAAATTGTTCCAGTACTAAAATATACTATTAGTAAAACAATTATCATAATGAGAGATAGTATTTACTAACGTCTTCGACGTATTGGTCGCTCCACATGTTTAACAAATTAATGCGACGATTCCCGGAAGTCCGAATTCAGCCGCTTGCAGATTTAGAAAGAAAAGAACCCAAAGGTGCACTTATTAGAAACATTTTGACAAAGTTGTCGTTCTTATCTATCAATAGTAGTCTGGAACCCCGTTGTATCGATCTACTTAATTGTAAATATCAAACATTAAAACAAAATAGACCACCTATCTTGTTATTTCTGCATGTATATTAGTGTTTAAATGATATGTGCCTGGGATCGAATTTAAGCTCGCATACTCGCAAAATGCGAGTGGATTTTGAAAAATGCGATTAACTTTTATTTAAACTCGCATTTTTTTGCGAGTTGAAATCGACGAAAAACATTACTGTACAAACTAATGAGGCACAAATCAGCATTGAAACGGCCACATAGATCATAAAGATTTACCTTGATTTACCTTGATCCGAGATGGTCTTTGGTGAGCGGAGCTCGTGTTGGCCCAGTTAAATCCAGATTTTCCAAAAAGAATAAAAACCTATAAAAGAATAAAAGCATTAATTAATATTCATTAAAGATTCACTATAAGAAAATGTTTGATATTCTTTGTCTATCCCACAATAATGCCCTTGTTCTATCTACAGTTATCTCCAATTTTTTGTTATATTCGAGCCCTGATTTATGTATACTTTCGTTTATAGCAATAAATTATCTAAGACTAAGTGTTGTCCTGTTATATCATGTATATATATATATATGCTCCACAAAATGCTATGAATACTGTAGTACATGTATTGAAAGCGTTTAGTTACAATGAAGATAGGTGAATGGACAAGGAAAGTCCGAATATATATATTATAATAGTATTTGGTTGAAATATCTTTGGGATGACATGTTTTACTTCCACTAGATTACAAAAAAGATATGGAGAACTATGAGCTCAAGTAATAAGTACTGAAAACCATTCTCGTACCCCGAAGTTAGCATGATTCTCTATCTCTAGTATCGAGAATCTTTATAGCCTCTAGGAACGAGAATGTACTGAAATGAAATGGGATTAATTTTTAAAAGAATCATTATTTTATACCACAATATTAAAAGTAATGATAATAATGATGATAAAGACGACGACGACGACGACGACGATGATGGTGGAGGGTGATAATCATAATCATATTCATAATCACAATGATAATGATGACGATAATCATGATAATCATGATCATGATAATAATGATGATTATAATAATGATAATGATGATAATAATAATAATGATGATAATAATAATAATAATAATAATAATAATAATAATAATAATAATAATAATAATGGTGATAATAATAATAATAATAATAATAATAATAATAATAATAATAATAATAATAATAATAATAATAATAATAATAATAATAATAATAATA
Organism: Mactra quadrangularis; assembly: GCA_025267735.1. NCBI lineage: Eukaryota > Metazoa > Mollusca > Bivalvia > Venerida > Mactridae > Mactra > Mactra quadrangularis. The sequence goes on along the minus strand of CM046303.1, from coordinate 56,108,317 downwards.
TGATTATGATGATGATGATGATGATGATGATGATGATGATGATGATGATGATGATGATGATGATGATGATGATGATGATGATGATGATGATGATGATGATGATGATGATGAATAATGAATAATGAATAATGAATAATGATGATAATGATGATGATAGTGATGATGGTAATGATGATGGTGATGGTAATGATAATGATAATAGTAGTAATAATAATGATAATGATAATAATAGTAATAATAATAATAATAATAATAATAATAATAATAATAATAATAATAATAATAATAATAATAATAATAATAATAATAATAATAACAATAATAATAATAATAATAATAATAATAATAATAATAATGATGATGATGATGATGATGATAATAATGATGATAATAATGATGATAATAATGATAATAGAGCTAACGATAATAATGATAACAATAATTATAATTAATAATAATGAATGATAACAATAAAGACTATATAAAATTAATGGAGGCAACACGGTTAGGCAGAGCCTTACCTTCTCGGTGAGCCTATGAAATAAAACATTGTCACTTGACTCCAAGCTTTTCTATCCACAAGACTTGACTGGCGCTGGGTAATATGAAAGGAACTTGTCATTTATTCAAGGAGTAAATAAATAATAATGTTACTAAATCACAGAGAATAGAATAAAATAGTTATAATAAATTGATTATAAAAAACAATTAAGTGGCTGTCTCAACAAATAACCTACCGACATGCATACACATATTCATTGTTATATGTCACTTTTTTAATGCATTACTTTGTATTACTGTTCATTACAGTGTTTAGATTAATTGCTTCAGAGTGACCTCCCTTCATAGTAAAAGAAAACAAGAAACTCTTAACAACTTTCATGTACATATTTCCGCTAGCCCAACGATTTGATTTGATGCTCTGGTTGTAAATTGTGTTTGACATTTATCAGTTACCCAGGACCATGGGTATTGGTCGGTTCTTGTGTCAGCTGATCCATTGGGGACCACTGATTGCCCTATCCATTATTTTCTTCATTTCGGCCACCTCCATAAACTGTGTGTTGATGTATTGGCCATTATATACAGATGGAGGCACTATAAACTTTGTGATATTTATATCATGGAATGTATTAACTTTGTATAATTATTTTCTAGCTGCCTATAAAGGTCCAGGATTTGTACCTCCAAACTGGAGACCAGTAAGTATTGAGTAAGGTCACCTAAATGTTAGAGCCGGGTTACACATGGGGATCGGCAGAGCTTTTTTTCAGTACTTTGGGAAAGGGCCTGGGGCCTTTTTATATATAGAACATTTGGGGAAATTTTATCCCAATTTCATTGAAAGGGGAACAAAATATCCAATGTAAACTCCTAACTTGGGGAAAACTGCATGATTTTAAAGAAATTTCAAGAGGGGAAGGCACCTGTAAACGGCCCCTGTTATATAAGGAAAAAAAGGCCTGATCGGTGATAGATCTGTTGTTAGTTTTTTCCAGTTCGGAACGGAACTGACAAAAACTGATCTAGTAGTGACGCCCTCCAATTAGCCCCAAATTTATCACCACAAGGTTTTTTTGAAAGATGAGTTTCACGGGTGAAAACTAACTACAAACTACTTCTGAAATAGCCTGAAATGCAGTTAACCATGACAATCGATCAGATGAGAGATATAATTAACCTATTGTGGACTGATATATAAGTCATAGCCTCAAAGCAAACTCGACGATGCATGTGTATATCTTATCGAAGTCCTATGAAAGGCATATTAAATTGGCTACGGGAGATCACTAAATGTATAAGATGTTGCATTCAGAATATATCTGATAACATCTCATTCTTTTATGACAGAAATGTCATTTTAACTTTTTCTTTATCTCATGAATTGAGATGAAGATGAAAAATTCTCACTAAAGTATTCATCATTTTAAGGCAGAGATATTTCTTACTTTTGATGCTCGCTATTACAGTAAAGTTCCGCTATAAAGACCACCTTGGTTATTGCAAAATTATGTGATTTTATATGATTTTTAAGTCCCAAATGCTTAATTTGAGAAGAAAAAGGTCCCTATAATAAGACCATTCCGCTATTAAGACTTCTAATTTTGATAGTCTTAATAGTGGAAATTTACTGTACTTTTATTCATGTTAGAGCCATTGATATACATTTACTGCAACCACATTTACATTGTGTTAGTGTACCCTGATAAAAATTCATTGTCCATACTGTGATCGAATCCACAACAGTTAGAGTTGTAAGCGGATGCTACCATGTTGTCTTAAAGTTTGCTTGAAGGCAAGTAGGTTAAAGCACCTTAATATGGCTCTGCTACACTTGTTTGATACACAAAGAAATGATTGATCTTAATTGTTGACAACTGTAACTGTTTCATAATATGTGTTCCCATTTCAAATGCTTATAACATTTATATGTTATGCTGGGGGGAGGTAACTGGAACCCACTCAAAACAATTGCACTGGACTTTAGGAATATTTTGACCTTAATTGACATTACAGAGTTGTTTAGAAACCAGTTTGCAACTTGTATTTAGTTTGTTTCATCAAAATCTATGTACCCTGTTTGCAGGTATTCTTGTGGTACTGAGCAAAAGTCATGTAGTTATAAACAAAATATTAATATTGTTCTTTCTTTTTCTTAATACAATTTTACCACCAACTCAATTACATGAAAAAATGGATGTGAAAACATATCAAGTTTATTTTCCGCCATTTTATAAACTAAACATGTAATGATGTACCATGACCTTGATATTGGAATAGTAGTTATTATTATTCTTGCTGTAAAAACCTAGTATTGTCCATTTTTTCTCAACTATCAAAGTTTGAATAATTTCACGGTGGATGATTACACACAATCTCAATATCACGAGTGTTAGACAAAGAGCACTAAGTCACCGTGAAATTATTCATGTTTTGACAGTTGAGAAAAAACAAACAATACACCTTCAGCAAAGCATAAAGGTCTCAGCTACCTAATGCAGTTTTCTTAACAATAACTGTACCACAAATTTAAACAAGTGTGATTTTATAATTAATTCAAAAACATGTTTCTAATCAAGTTTTCGGGGCACAAGACTATGTGATTTCTATATTTCCTGCCACAAGAGTTATTTGACCTGGTTTTGATCTCCCATGTGATGTTTGTTGTTAAATTTAGCGGGTGTCTACTCAAATCACTGCTGAATAAAAGTTGCTCGCTTGTAATTACTGCAGGTGGCGCTGTGCGTAAATTTCATGAAATGTATAAATACGCGATCATAGATTTAACTCATGAATACCAGCAAAGAGTGTATATTATTTCTTAATTACTTATCATTAATTTTTTGGATAAGATTTGTTCAGTATATTATGAGGACATGCAAAGTAGGATTTGAAATTTTATATGTGGTGACTGCATCCTTCTCACCCAGTTGTTAATCTACTTGTATATTGTAAATCTATACATTCATTAACCAGTGTTAATTACTTTTTGATGTTTAAATCCTTCCTAAGTAAATAATTAGATGATCGTTTGTTCCAGGTTAAAGATGAGCATTGTAAGAAATTACAATACTGTGATTCATGTGAAAGTTATAAAGCTCCCAGATCTCATCATTGTAGAAAGTGTGATAGGTAAGATTGCTTTAAATCTTGTTTTATAACCAATTATAAATTGATGTTCTTTATGGGTTTTGGAAACATTTTCATAGTTTACCCTTCCCCATACACAGCCTTGCTCACTAGAACTAACTTACATTTATACTCACCAGGGCTGACGAAATCTTAGAATTGTTTACTTGTCCGTTCTTGCAGGGCTCGAATTTAACAAAAAATTGGACTTGCAAATTTTTGCCAGTTGATTTTCTTTAACTCACAAAATGAGAAAATCACTCGCATTTTTCTCAAATTTTTACTAGCAAACGTATTTACTAATTATATATGCAATAAACAAAATAGCACCTTGGATAGAAAAAGGGTGTTATTGTGGGATAGACAAAGAATATCAAACCTGTTATTACGGTGAATCTTAAATTGATACTACCAATCTATCTGTCTGTTTCAACAATGATTTGAGCCTCCTTAGTTATGACAGTTATATAATTGCATCGATTTCAACTGGCCAAAATTAGCTAGTTAAAATAAAAGTTACTCACAATTTTCAAAATCTACTCGCATTTTGTGAGTATGCGAGCTTAAATTCGAGCCCTGCGTTCTTGCCAACTGGTAAAAGTTATTTGTGAACATTATGGAATGAAATTATCAAAAAATCCACTTGTCTGTACTTGACTTGGGACAACACAGACAATACTGTATATGGACAATTGATTTTGCCGACCCTGTTCACTAACATAAATAAATAATGTGGTTCAGCTTAATCAATGAGATTTAATCATACATAGCAATTTAATTATTTACTATCAATGATTTGTAATCTGCATGTGAACTTTTTAATTTATGATAACTTGTCCTGTTTTTGTTTGAATTATTCTTCAGCTTTGATGTAACTCAATTACAATTGATAAAACCCGTACTCAGAGGCTATAATTAGATTAGATTGATAAAAAGATAGAGTTCAAATTTTGGAACTCTATACATATACAGTCCAACTTGTGCTAACGGCCACCTCCGAATAGCGGGCACCTGCCGACAGCGGCCATTTTGATTTCCCCCCGACCGAAAACGCTCTTAAAAAGACCGTGAATAACGGCCACCTGTCGACTGCGACCAGCGGCCAGTCAAAACCATCCCCGCGGCCAGTTTAGAACTGTGAACAACGGCCAGACGATTGTTGAAGACAGTATTTCGTATAAAGGCGATTTCGAAAGCTGGCCGCCATTTTTGTTAAAGTTAAGCTAAAAACCCGTAATCCGATTTTTTCCGGATTTTTCGTATACAAACCATCTCGAGTACGATTTTATTAGTTTTAATCAAGCTGTAGACAATTTTCTCGTCACCTTATTATAAAAATATGTTAATGTATCCTTTTATTGTTAAATTTATTTGTAAATCGGGAGTAAATTACGTCATGTGATGACACTTTGTTAATTAGTTTTGAATGTTTGGAGACTAGGTTTGTTTTTCACACGTCCGGCAGTTAGATAAATGTTTGTGACACGCTGTTAATTCCTAAATTCGTTCAACTGTGACCGTTGTATACAGGTAATTTGACAACTGGGATAAGATAGAAAGACTATACAAAAGGTCAGAGTAGTGAAAATTTGTCGAGTACATTTGTTAATGTTGAGGGCATAGCATGAAATGTAGCTGCAAACAAAAAATCACTGATTTCTTTGTTTTAGTCATTCTTTGTTCAAAGTTTTGTTTTATTCATTTATAGTCACAACTTCAATAATGATAATGTGAATAATGAATTAAGGTTGAAAATAAAAACAATTTTAATTATTAATTCATGCTAAATTCGTTCAACTGTGACCGCTGTATACAGGTAATTTGACAACTGGGATAAGATAGAAATACTATAAAAAAAGGTCAGAGTAGTGAGAATTTGTGGAGTGCATTTGTTAATGTTGAGGGCATAGCATGAAATGTAGCTGCAAACAATAAATCACTGATTTCTTTGTTTTAGTCATTCTTTGTTCAAAGTTTTGTTTTATTCATTTATAGTCACAACTTCAATAATGATAATGTGAATAATGAATTATGGTTGAAAATAAAAACAATTTTAATTATTAATTCATGTTAATTATGAACTCTGTCTCTCAAGTCTGACGAAACATTGCCTGTTTGTTCCTCCCTCCGAACAAAGGCCACCTGTGAACAAAGGCCACTTTTTCTATTTTCCCTTGGCCGGCCGTTGTTCACAGGTTGGACTGTATGTCATTTTCCTGATTAAACTAATTATGCTGACTTTTGGATAGTAAGATGTACACAGCATCACTGGAATTCAATCGGTGCTGTTTTTTCAGTGCATCATTTTGTGCTTACCGATGTAGCACAGGGGGGGGGGGGAATTGGCCTGTTACATCCTATCATTAAAACCTACTTTATACCTTTGGTCGTGTAGTCCTATCTTGTTTTCAGGATTAAGAATTTCAGGCTGTTCAGTTGCCTGGAAACTTAGTCAGTCTGTCTTGATTTATAAATCTTCTCTTGTGTCTAGACAGATATAAATATCTAACTTTTTACAATGTGGCTTGTATCTATGCACTGTTCTGTTTGGTGTCTTATGCTTTTCATTTAGTGTTATGCTAGCTAATTATGCATAGATACTTCTTGCTTCCCTCATGACCAGGTCTGGTCATTATTTTTTAAAGTAAGTTGCCTTGTTGTGCAACCATTCATATATTTTACTTGCCTGAACCAAATTTTCTCTAGCAGTAACAAGTTGACAAAAGGTTGTCAGGGACAATAGGACAATTTTAAATGTCAAGCCCTGATGACTGATTCTTTTTTTTTTAAATAGCTAAAAATGAGCTTGGTTAAGTATAAGTTCAGTTATACTTGTCTGCATCATCATGACTTGTAAACTTCATCCAAATTTTCAGAAGTCTGGTACAATTAAATCTGATTAAAACCCAATCTAAAATGTTCCGCTCGTCTACTCGCTAATTTAGATCTGGCTGTTTTCTTACGTGGGTCGCGTTCTGGTGACCTTTTCTCATTATAGTATTCATTATGAAATCATTATGTTTAGTAACTTGTTAACATCGTCTATGCCACACAATTTGAAATGAGTCTTCCAATTGCAGACTGTGAATAATACCACTCTCAAAAAAGCTCGCCAATCTTGGGCTAAAAATAGAAATAACTAAATCAAAATGCTATTAATTGTGTTTCGTCTAGATGAAAGCTATGCATTGATTGGTCAACATAAAGGTCATCTCGACGTGAACCTCCATGGGAACCTAAGAGATCCTGTACAACAACTCTCTACAGGATATCTGTTTACAGAGATAGGGTACAGTTATCATCACTTGTATGATCAATGTGATTTGATCTATTTTTCAGATGTGTTATGAAAATGGATCATCATTGCCCATGGATCAATACTTGCTGCGGTCATTTCAATCATGCTAATTTCACTTATTTCCTGTTTTTTGCTCCCTGTGGATGTATACATGCCTTGACAATCCTTATACCTAGTATATATAAGGCTTTAAATTTTGTAAGTATGCTTCTTCATCTTGTATTGTTTTACACTGTCTGCATGGAGTGATTTCAGCATATTTTATGATGTGTCGTGTGTATTAATAATTGCCATAAAGCTATTACATTTGCATGTTTAATGATGATTTGAACATAACTGTAAATAAATACAATGTAGTATTTAACTTTCATGAAACTGAATGTCACTGTCAAAGTTCAGGTCACACTCATGTATCATATTGATTTGGTCAGAATTTGTTTTATTATAAAGAAAATTATAAGCTTTCAATGTTGACATTTCTCAATTTGTTTTAAAACTGGGTTTAATGTCATGTCAACTCAATTTATGTTATTTAATGGAGGCCAGCACACCAAACCCTAACTTTCCTGGACCCTTGCCTATAACAAGTGCTTACCCTTCCATGAAACTGCCAACATCTACGCATACCTTTTTAATTGAGGACAATTGACAATTTTGTAAAATTTTAATCGAAGGGTATAACTGCCCAGGGTGGGATTTGAACCCACATCCCTTTAGGAAATTAGATTTGAAATCCTTGTGCTACCAACTGCACCATAGACCTGGGTTACCAATATAATTAATGTTGTTATATTTGCAGACATGGTATTTACATCATGGTAGTAGACATCATCTAGTATATTTAGGTATAGGAGGATTTTTATCATGTATGTTTGCTATAGGTCTTGCTATAGGTGTCATCATTGCTGTAGGATTGTTATTTGTTATACAGGTAATGTAGTTTTACAACAATAATCATTTATTACCTGTCATTCCCTTAATGAACACTAGCCCAATTTATCATATTTTATCTCATGTGATTTGTTTACTATATAGCTCAGTGTGACGTCACTGGGTGACAATCCGTTATGTCACCCTCTGGACATCATCTATCGGCCCGCTTAAAGCAATGGGAGACTACTGCATTGGAGTTTGCCAACCTCGGCTAACATTACTTGTCTAGGATGAACATTCTGTTCTATCATGCTAAGTAGAATGTGATATTTATATAATGTTATATAGTGATTTATTAAGGGCAAATAATCAACTACCCCGACTTCATGATCGACATACTTTCGTCGTGCCCAAATAATTTACACTAGTCCTATATTCCAATAATATAATCTTTGATGCTGTGAAAAAGAAGTATGTATCGATTGAAATAGCTATATAAAATGTCCTTGTTGTTTTCTTGTGTGGAAAATAGCCAATGATCTTCCAGTTGTGTACAAACTTGTCTATAATGACTATTTCTATCTTTTAGATGAAGAGTATTCTTAAAAATGAGACTGGTATTGAAACATGGATAATTGAAAAGGTGACGTTTTTCTTTTAATTGATTGAAATATTCTTTGTTGTGTTGTCAATAACTATAGGTATGGAGATTGTTTAGTGATAATCTCTTGTCAGCCTAAGTCACAAACTAGAGAGTAGATTTTTTCTCTTATATCAAAAACTAAACTTAGGTTGTTAAACGCAATAGGAGGGATGGATATAAAAAATTGTTTCACTGCATTGTAAAAGTAATTATTACACTTAGATTATAGATTGTTATCATAATTTTTATATTGTGCTAGAACTGGCTAATGGCAACTACAAAGCTCTTTGACTGACCTCCATTTTAAGATTCCTATTAATCTTGGTGAGAAAAAAACTTATCCAAGACAATATGTGCAAAAAATTTTCAGGTATTAATTAATTTAATACTTAGTAGGGTTGTAACAGTATGGTAAAAAGAAAGGATTAATGCATGTACATTGCATTCATTACACATATATGTATTTTAAATGATCAATGATCTAAATATTTGAATGACTGTAAAATGGACTATATGTTAGAAAAATGCATACAGTATTTTGAAACAGACTTTCGAAGAGTATTATTTTCTGTTGTAATACATGTATTTAACATTTTAAAGCACAATAAGATTATTTTCAAGTTTTCAACACATTTTAACATTTATTCAAACATTTAAATTTTAGATTCTGATAAAAAACAATCAGTACAGCTCATAACTAATAAAATGTGTTCAGGGAAAAACGAACTGGTTAAAAACCCTCAGAAATCTTATTGCAATATTAACTGGTATATTGGTTAACTGTTGCACCCCTAATACTTATGCATTGGAATACTTACCTTGCTAATTAATTAACTGTACCATTATTTCTAGGCTGAGGATCGTGACAGGGAAGAAGATGAAGAAGAGTTTGTTTATCCTTATAATTTAGGTTGGAGAAGAAATCTTACACAAGTATTTACATTATCTGGTCGACCTAAATCTGATGGTTTTACTTGGGATGTTGTTGATGGATGTAACCAATTTACATTTACAGTAAGTCAATGATTTTATCTATATACGCAGCCAGCACTTGATTATGATATTTTCTTTTGTTTTAAAGCTTATCTGGCTATTAAAGCTTACTTATCCATGAGAAAAATAGTTTGTGGATTTAATTGGATATGGTTGAACAAATATACCAGTTGTATATTAAGTCCCATAATGTCTGTTCAATACTTTCAATTCATTGTTGTTTAGTCACATTTTGTAAGAGATAATAATCTGTATATCAAATAAACTAGTGATGAACAATTTTTTTTTAAAGAAAATTATTTGACATTAGCCATCAGCTATTTTGAGGAGTGATGTCATTGACATATGGTATTTTTCAAGGTTGTATTGTAGGAGAAGTCTTATTAATCTATATGCCTTGTTATGTATATTATATGTATTATGTATATCAACCACTATGGTCGATAAATCGATCACTGATGTTTAGTATTCATCAGTATTTATTCTATTATTTTTGTATTCTTTAAAAATATATCTTAATCATTTTCTATCATTTATTCATAAATTATGCATTTAATTGTGATATATGAAAATACAAATGTAGTATATAATAATAATAATAATGTATATTTAGGTACTTAAAAACTCAACATTTAACTCATGCAGAAAGTGTGCTGTTATATTCTCTTGTAAGTTGTAACTATAGGAAACCCGGGTTGGTGGCACAGTTGGTAGCGCGCCGGGATTTGGATTCTCGTGTCATGAAGGGGGTTCGAATCTCACCCGTGGATGTTATACCCTTCCATGAAAATTTGACAATAATGCCAATTTTCCTCCATTGATTAGATAATATGGAGAAGTTTCTGGCCTTGTGGAAGGGTAGGTGAGTTCTGGTTATAGACAAGGGTCCAGGAAAGCTAGGTTAGGTTCGCTGGACATTGTTAAATGACCTAAATTGTGTTGACACGGCGTTAAACTCAACAACAAAAAAACAACCCAAATAAACCAACAAAAGAATATAGGATTTTTATTGTTAAAACATCAATGTTATATATTCTAGGAAGAACAGTTACAACAGAAAGCATTAAAACGTGAAAGAACACAAGAATATATAATAGTAGATGATTACTCTGGATCTATAATACCAATATCTAAAGGATGTACTATGTGTTGTGGTATACCATGTACAGATGAACCTAGAATACCAGTTAAAAAAGGAGATATTGTTAAAGTTACAAGATGGAAAAAGTAAGTACTGATACTAGATTCTTACATGTAGGATTTCTTTTACACAAAATAATAATAGATAAAGCAGTCACTTCAAAACTCAACAGTTTATTACTGGACAGAAGGTCCTGTGAAGATCAAAGTTTTGCAGGACTGTCACCTAACCAAGTCTTACAGGACTGCAGACATTTTGTATATTTTGATAAATTGAAAACTTTGTGGATAAGATCAAATTTCTTTGCCTGACATTGGGTGCAGATCTAGATGGATCTTCTAATTTTTTACAGGATTTGTTTGTGGGTCCACCATATTTGGTTGTGACTGAATGAAGTGTGGCTTTATGGGTAAATGTATTGGCGGCCAACATGGTTCCAAGTACAAAAGCACCATATATGTATATAAGCCTTATTACGGAAAATATAATAGATATTTTACTCAAGTTTGATTAAGGACCAGTAATTGATATGAAATCTGTCAATTTTAGTATTTTGAAAGTTGATTTTCAGTATTTTCAAAACTTTCAACTTACATCCATGTGTAAGAAGGCATGGAATATTTTGCAAAATTGCTGATTGGTTATTTAGCCAACTTGTTATTAATTTTGTTGTTGTATTTCTCTTTCTATGACACTTGTAAACTTCCTGTAGTCATGTGTAATACTTTATATTTATAGGAAATGGTTGTATGGTACCAAATTGTTGTCTGAATCAGAAAGGGCAGCTTTAGGTATAACATTTAGTGTAATATGCAGTCATTATCTTTAACCTTTGACTTGTAGCCTCAAACTAGTGAAAATTGATTCAACCTTGTCAAAATTACTGATTTCGTACAATTTGGACTAGTTGATAACTTAATCAATAACTATACAACATTATAAATTAGGCCAGAGGTTGTGAAAATGTAAGGTGGTGATAGAATATATTAAGTTAGGTTATCTTAATCTATTTAAGGCCACAACATGTTGGTCATATGTTCCATGGATTTGCTCGCACCTTAATTTTGATTTTTTTACAAAAAATATTTTTATTTTCTCGTTCACTCATAAAAATTTGGTCAAACCGTTATATAAGACAAATGAATTAAGATTTTTTTTCTTTGCTGGCTCGCCCAATTTTTTTCCAGAAAAATCCGTAGAACACATCAACTTATTGTGGCCTAACTAACAATAAATTTGTTAACACATGTTGGATATGATTTTGCTGTATCAAAATTCAGGATATTTATCTACTATGATCTTGTTAAAGGGCCATGTACTTCAAATGATGAAATTTGATTTAAATTTCATTCCTGCATGAGTGTTAAAAGCCAGTTATATCACCTACCTACCCTGCAATTTGTATTTGATCAAACTTTGTCTTTTATAGATGGGCATAGCATTATAAGCTCAACTTTTCTTAAAATTTCGACAAAACCTGTTGACAGCTTTTAATATAGACTTGGTCTTGTCATCAAGGAGCTTGCAAAGTTGCGTATCCAATACCTCATCCCAAATTGTCCCAGCTTTTTGTTTTGTATGCAGTATGAATAAGAGAATAAAATCATCAATTATCAAATTATGTACATGTATTTATATATGACTTGAAGAGGATGTAATGTATAGCTGATTAAACCACTGATATTTATTATTCAGGAAAGAAGCGTCAACGTGGATGGTTTCCAAGGATATGTGCCAGAGATTATGTCTCTAGTGAGTCTAATGGTGATATGGAGTCATCGAATCAACAACCAGCTGACAAGAAAAATGATTAAATTTACTGTATATTACATATTTCTTTACTGTATAGGGTGGGCTTAGCGCAAGACGGTCATAACTCACTCTTTTTTCAAATTGAGTTACGACCATTTTTCACTAAGCCCACGGTATGTATTGAAAAGGTTGCTTATGTGACAAATACAACTTAAGCTTTATCATTGGTCATTAAAAAAAATGAGTAAAAAATTTTAGAAATTCTTTTTATAAACTTGCTTGATAATGTGAGTAGTTGAAGATTATTTTTCTTATATTTGACTATGACTTCATGAAATGATCATTGATATATACATTTGCATTGAAATATCACTTTATTCATAGGGCTGGGGTTAGATGAAAATTAGCTTAATGTCAATGAACACAACAATCTAATGTATATTCATGAGCATATATTTTGCATCTTAAATTAAGAATCTACCCTGCTGGTCAGCTCATTAGTATGTTTGACTTATGTCTAGGAATAATGGGTTCAGTTGTGTTGACAGTTGTCACAAAAGCTTCCTTTCACAATATGTCATCATATACTGCAATAATAGACTTTTTGGAACAATACATCTACATCGTACCTGTGGTAACAAGAGAGAATAAGATTACTCTTTCTACACTTAAACAATTTTCAAGAAAGATAAAGAGGTGTAGTTTAAGCGTGACACCTCATTGTAATATAACTGGGCCGACATATGTTATTCTCCTTTAATTATTGTTTAGACATGGAGTTTTCAGTGCTTGACACTAATTTTTAAACTAGGATGCCGAAATGGACAGCCTGCCATATTTTTAACTCGCAGGAACCATATTTTTAATAGCAGTAACATGTTTCTCTAACCCAAATATAGGTCGTCAAGGGTATTGGACAACCTGTAATGTCAAGCCCTACGTTTTAGAATTTAATTATATGAAAGTATCATTTATAGGTGATTAGTCGTGATTAAAGGCTTGAGAGTATTATGGTTAATAAAATGAGCTGCCTGTCTATGGGTGCGTTGCCTAAGGAAATCGCTAGGTATCACTACGAAGCAAAATACTAGGAAACAGCTTGCTACAAGATATCGCTTCAGTTTGCTACGTAGCGAAAGCTAGCGAAAAAATCTTTGCTACCCTAGAGCGCTTTAACAAATCAAAATGGCTGCCTACGCAGTAATGTAACTTCCTGTTTGCCGACAATTTTTGTTTTTATGTTTGACTGACTAAAGATGGATTGAAATCAATAAATATTTGTAATTGTTCATTTAAACATGTGTTTTTGCAATGATTTAATACTTTTTAAAGACTTATTTAGTTTTAAATCGCCCCGAAAACATGCATTTGCAATGAGCACAAAAGATTTGATAAAGGGAGATAACAGCTGTGGGGAGTTTGGTAAAAAGAAGCGCTACAAGAAAGCGCTTTTTCATAGCGATACGTAGCGAAATCGTTAGGCAACGCGCCCTATGTGTCTATGAAAAACTAAACATCTTCAACTATAACTCTAGCTAAACAAACATTATTTGATTGGTTGATTCAAGCTTTGGTATTGACTCTCACTTTTATTTTCTCTTATCAAGTATCTGATTCTTATAACAATTATAAGATATTTTTTGTAGATGCCATATTGATTTTACCGGTATATTGAATTACTGCCTGTTAGCTATTTGTTACCAATGAATTTAGTTAAAGATTCTAGTTGCTTTCATTTTAACTCATTATGACATCTAGCTGTAGTAAGAATCATCACCAAAAAACTCACTTGCGTATAATCTTGTGGTTTTTCTCTTTAAATTTATTTTGAGATGGAAGATTGTTGAAGTGAATGTGTGGTATGTTATCAAAAGTTTTTGTTCTTGGTGTTAAATTGGTGTAAAAAACTGTTTTATTTGAAGGAACCTTTAAAATGCCTTTAATTTCACTAATTTTGCTATGAGGTCTGATAATGGGCACCTTCCACCAGGCAGTCGCTAGCTTGCACTTTTTGAAAGTGATTTTTTGTAGCGTAAGTGGTCTATTGAATGGTTTGCTTCAAGCTAGCAAATCTAAGATGGCGACTTTCTAAAACAAAAAGTTCAGAATTGTAACAAATATAAAATATTTAAATCGATTATCACCATGATTATTTTATTATACCACTTTGAAGAAATACATGCATTAAATAAAATATATATATCAGTATTCTTGAAAAAGAAACACGTTCACACAGGGGGGCAGCCATTTTGAAATAAGCAGATGTGCGCTGAATGATATGGCTAGCAAGAAAAAAACTTGCTACATATCGCTAGCTAGCCATTCAATTTGCTGGATTGTAGCAAACTGTTTCATAGGTGTAGTATTTCTTTGGTTGGTATCATTATAGTAAGTCTAGATATATATATATATATATATATATATAATATAAAATAACTCAAATGAGATATAACAAACACAAGTGTGTTCTTAGACTACTATTTTAATACTGAAGATAAGATACTATATTTCTAAGCATGCGCATGAATGTATGAATAAACATGAGTATGAGTATAGTCTATTTCAAATATGTTACATCTCCCTTGTTATAAATTAAACAAGTTTTAATCATTCAACGTGTGGAATAAAATTTGAATGTCAATGAAATCAAATAATTTTTTAATCAATTTTTATGTTCTCATTTTTTATGTTCTCTTCTTTTCATTATCTGAAATGAATAAGATCATACCAAAATTTAAGAGAAATGTACAAGAATAACAACATAAATTTACAAACAATTATATCTATTTTGTAATCAAATAATCTTCGCTTGTATAGCGAGTGCTTGGCTTTACAATCCTCCCAGACCGTGTTACATAATGGTTTCTTTCATTGGAATTCCCTAATGGACTGCCGTGAGGAATATATCAAGCTGAGTGTTTTCATTATTTGTTTTATCAGCCAAAGTGGTTTGTTCCGGGTTTAACAAAATATTGGGTTCAAAGTCTGATAATTGTTCTTTGGATTTTATGAGGTATTTCCGATTCCTGCGATAAATTGTACCATTATGTGTTTGAACTTTGTATGATCTTTTCCCTTGTTTTGAAATAATTTTGCCTGGTAACCATTTTTTACCGAACTGTACTCTCACTGAATCATTAACATAGAGTGGCTCTAGAGGTCTTGTATTTCTGTCAAAATAATGTTTTTGTTTTGATTTTGATTCATTTACTCTCTTTATAACTACTCTAGGGTTTACAGTTTTTTGCTGTAGCAAAGTTTCCTTAATTGGAACAACTGACTTTGTCCTACGTCCAAAAAATAACTGAACTGGTGTAAAACCACAGTCTAATGGTGTGTTTCTGTATTCAAGTATCAAAATGTATGGATCTTGTTTAGTTTCATTGGCCTTCATAAGTAACCTTTTTGCGATTGATACTCCTTTTTCAGCCATGCCATTTGATCTACTATGGTATGGGGAAGATTTTACATGATTAAATCCCCACTCTTTAGCAAAATGTGCAAATTCTGCTGATGCAAATTGTGGTCCGTTATCACTTACGCATATGTCTATAACACCGTAACGGGACATATGCGAACGCAACTTTTTAATAACAGTTTGCGAGAGCATGTTAGGAAGCAAGTCTATTTCAAAGAACCTACTGTAATAATCAATGGTCAATAAGTAGTTACTTCCATCATGTGTAAATATATCAGTTCCTATCTTTTTAAAAGGTCTATCTGGAAAATCATGAATTATCATAGGCTCATTAGCGTTTGAATTTCTGTGATTCAAACAGATACTGCATTTCTGTACAAAATCATTTATTTGTTTAACCATTCCTGGCCAAAACAGATTTTCCTTGGCACGCTCTACAGTTTTATTCATGCCCAAGTGACCTGTGTGAACTTTTTCAAGCATTTCATTACGTAAGGTTTCTGGAATAACAATCCTCTGACCTCGAAAAATTAGGTCATTTTCAAATGAAAGCTCATCCCTGTGATTCCAGTACTCAAGTACTTGTGGAGGGCAGTCTGATCTATTATCTGGCCAACCTTTGAGTATAGTCTGTTTCAATAAATGCATTTGTTGATCAGAGCTAGTTGCTTCTGATATTAACTTTAACCTATGATCAGTAATATGTAACTGCTGCTGAATCACATGAACATGCGTATTCAGTCCTTGAATGAGACCTTCATATTTGTCGCTAGAACACTGTCTTGACAAACAATCACTTACTGGGATATCCTTGCCGGATATGTGTTTAACATCAATGTCATATTTCTGTAACTGAATAAGCATTCTCTGTAACCTTGGTGGCGCGGCTGCCAGCGGTTTTTGAACAATTGATGCTATAGGTTTATGGTCTGAATGTACAATGACTCGCCGGCCATATGTGTACTGGTGAAATCTTTTGCACCCAAATAGAATAGCTAATAGCTCTTTTTCTATTTGTGCATAACCTATTTCAGTTTGCGTCAAACTTTTTGATGCGTATGCGATAGGACGGTTTTGTTGCATAAGACACACTCCTATTCCATGTTTACTAGAATCGCATTCTAAGATAAGAGGTAACTTAGGATTGTAATAACCTAAAACTGGGGCACTTGTAATTGCTTGTTTGACCTCTTTGAATGCTTTATTTTGCTGCTCGTCCCATATAAACTCACAGTCTTTTTTCAAGAGGCTCCTCAAAGGGGCACTAATTTCAGAAAGATTTGGCGCGAATTTTGCGAGGTAATTGACCATCCCTAGAAATGTTTCTAGTTTTGCGCGTGTATCTGGGATCTCAATTTCCGTTATTGCCTTGACCTTATTTTGGTCAGGTTTTAGACCATCTTTGCTTATCACGTGACCAAAGAATGGTACTTCGCTTACGCCAATGATGCATTTGTCGGGATTTAATTTCAAACCATTTTTTCGTACGCGTTCTAGTACTTGCTTTAGGCGTTCATTGTGCTGAGACATTGTGTCACCCCACACAATTATATCATCAACAAGAGCAAAGAATCCATCTAGCCCTTGAAATATTTCATCTATTTTCTGCATAAATAGATCACCCGATGCTGAAATACCAAACGGAAGTCTTAGCCACCTATAGCGACCAAATGGTGTGCTAAAACACGTTAACTTAGATGACGGTTCGTCGAGCTTTAAGCTCCAGTATGCATGAGTTACGTCAAGAATGCTAAATACTTTTGCACCATTTAACCTTGAGGTAACGTCCTCAATTGTCGGCATTGGGAAATGTGGCCTACGTATAGCCTTGTTTAATGCCATTGGGTCTAAGCAGAGTCGAAGCTTATTTGTGTTCGGCTTTTCTACTATAACTAATGAGTTGACCCAGTCTGATGGTTCTGTGACAGGCGTAATTATGTTGTCACAAACCATGCGATCGAGCTCCGATTTTACGCGAGCACGTAAAGCGTCCGGAATTCTCCGTGGCGGATATATTGTGGGTATGGCATTCTCTTTTAAATGCAATTTACATTCACCTGGAATTTCTCCTAACCCGGTGAATAGGTCATGGTAATCCCTCTTAATGGATTCTTGTGTTATAAACTGTAACTCTGAATTGTTTACAGTACAAGTAATCTTTATCAAATCAAGATCATGCGAGGTTTGAAAGCTTAACAGCGGGGTTGATTTATTATCTACAATGTAGAATTTTGCTTCTAAGCAATGTTTATGTGAACAAACAGTCAGCTTGACCATTCCCACGATTGGAAGTAGGTCACCTGTATAAGATGTTAGTTTGCAATCAGGGGTCTCAAGTGGGAGATTAAGATTTAGAGCATCAAATTGGCTCTTCGGCAGGATATTTGCTACACTGCCTGTGTCAATCTTAAATGAAACGGGGAACTTATGGGGACCCAGGAAAATATTAGTAATAACACGGTCCTGAGAATTGGAAAGAGCACTCACCATGTCAATGTTATAGCCATCCAGAACTTTTGAATCGTTAACTACACTATTATTGTCATTAACTTGATGCACAGTTCTGTTCGTATTTTGTCCAAATCTGTTTGGATTTTGTCCAGAACGGCACACTTTAGCAAAATGGTTAGGTTTGTTGCACTTGTGACATGTTGCACCTTTCGCTGGACATCGTGTCACATCTTCGTGTTTTTGTCCTCCACAGCGCCCACATTTTTGTTGTTCCATCTTTTGACGTGATTTTGGTCCTTTAGATTTTGATTTACCCCTAATGACATCTACTGCTTGTTCTTGAGAGGCGGCTGCTCCCATACTGCTCAACTGCTTCTGACAGTATTCATAGTTTTGAGCAATTTGAATAGCTTTGTCTAATGTTAGCTTTTCACCCTCATTTATTAACTTTTCCCTGACTTTTGGATTACTACATCCAAAAACAATCCTGTCTCTTAGCATTTCATCCTTATCAGTGAAATTACAGTCTCGTGCTTTGTTACGTAATCTCATAACGTATGCATCTATGGACTCATGTCCTTGAATTTCATTATAGAACTGATAACGAGCAAAAACTGGATTAAGTTTAGGCTGTACATGGCTTTTGAACTTATCATAGTAAGTTTGTAGCGTTTTACTTTCTTCGTCTGCAAGTGTCCATGTTCTATAAACTTGTCTGCCTTCGTCACCAATCCATAATAATAAATAAGACACTTTTTCTTCTTCAGTCTTATTTTTTAATGGTCCACTGAACACTAATTCCACGTGCATTTTAAATTTGTCCCATTGTTCAGGTAAGTTGGAACTTGTCCAGTTCATCACTGGTGGTGGAATACCACTTAAATCCATGGTTGTTTTAAGTCCTAATTAGTTTGAATTTTTAACTAAAGTAACTTTTAATATTAAGAAAATTTCTTCTGACACCATGTAGTTTTTCTTTGGTTGGTATCGTTATAGTAAGTCTAGATATATATATATATATATATATATAATATAAAATAACTCAAATGAGATATAACAAACACAAGTGTGTTCTTAGACTACTATTTTAATACTGAAGATAAGATACTATATTTCTAAGCATGCGCATGAATGTATGAATAAACATGAGTATGAGTATAGTCTATTTCAAATATGTTACAATAGGAAATCGCTACATAGTGCTAGCTAGTGATCACCTTGTAGAATGTGCCCAATGATTCTCCTTCATCCAAGAAGAGAAAATATTATATATAGATATGATTGTTGTTTTGTTTTCAAACTACTTTGTTTTTTTAACTTAACAGATTGTAAATACTAAGTATTTTGTATAGTATAACATTAAACATACACTGATAATGCATGGTTGAAAGTTTTAATTACTAGTCCTCAAGATCAGGATTTTTGGGACCAAGGAAAGAGTTTTTTTCTATGTAAAACCTGTTGAAATTGGGAAAAAGTAAGAGTTAAGATTTTAAGAATTTTGAATTACCATCCATGTTATACACTGGGGTCCAAAAGTATTTTTTTCTTACTCTCTCTTTTATGTTTTATTGAAAAGTTGCACACACATTTTGTTTAGTATTTTTGTTTTATAAATATAATACATAAAGAACATAATTGATGGTTCGTGTTAAAATGTATATTAGTTGTGAAATTTATTGCTACATGTAAAATACTTCAAAGTAAACTTCAAAATTTAATATGTGGAAAGAAACTTTTGGACCCCAGTGTACATTGTATTTTTTTAAACTATAGTAAGTAAAGTATTGAACAAAGTGAAGAGAAGAGGTCTTTGTGTGGTGAGATATGTATCTTTATTTATATCTTGGTAGCCCAGGGTATAATATTGTCATCAATTATATTGTATATTTATAGATGATTGGTATACAAGTACTCTGGGTTCTGATGATTTTGTATGTCTAACCATTTTGTGGTTTTATTTTCATTCCATTTCATAATACTGTTATAGTTATGTATCATTTATTTATTTTTTATGTTTATGCACATTATTACAGCAAATATTGTTGATTTGTTAAAAATTCATTGTAATTCATTTTTGCTAGTTGCCATGGTTACTAAATTTTACATATTTACGTCCCTTGTAAGAACTGTACTGAATGATCTAGTTCTTTATGTTAATCCCTGTGTACTGTTACAGTGTGTAATGTGTTCAAACTTTGCATTGAAATTTATTGTTAATTATAAATTGCATGTTGACATGTCAAAATGTTAATTGTTAATATAGTAACCAAATATTTGTGTATGTTGGGCTTGCAGTGTTAAAGATATATGTACAGTCTACAAAATTAGTGGGTGTCCTGTTGCCCAGGACAACTATTTTTCAGTTCCGGCGACCAAAAATCTACAAGATAGTATTGCTTGCTACTAAAATGACCTGTTCAGGCAACCACTTTCATATCCTAATTTTTTCGTAGACTATATGTACATTGTAGTTGGTATTGAGTGATTGATATTCGTAGCTTGAAAAATTGTTTTATGTTAATCATTATATACATTTGTACTGTTTTAATATTTACCTTGTTGCATTTTGTAAAAATTGACTAAATACATGTCAGCCTTATCAAAAATTTGCTACAACGGTTGAACCTGTTAGGCTATAGTTATGGAAACTGTTTGTGGAAGAACAGATTGGTAAACAAATTAATAAAACACAGATTAGAAAATGTGTATTTGAAAATTCAACAAGATCATGAATTACAATGATTAAAATAGCCTACTGTGAAATTACCATGGATAAATTGCAGTTAGATAAGTTTGGCATTGGCCCATAAACAAAAAACAAAAAAGTATCAAAAAGATTGAAATCATAGAAACCTGGCCATTTCAAGACATATAATCTTTAGTGACAATGTGATTGGATTGATGGATGATTCGTATTGATTTTTTTACATTTTGAAATTTTCAATTTTAGAACAATCTCATTTTACGAACTTTGCCATGAAATGAAAAAAAAACCAAAACTTGTTTTAACATGTATTACTATCCACTTGTACTGATTTCTGATTTGTTTGGCCACAACAATGTGATCATGTGTTCTATGGATTTTTCTGGAAAAAAATGGGGCGAGCGACGAATTTTTTAAAAAAAAAATCTTAATACAGTTGCTTTATACAACAGTTTGACCAAATTTTTATGAGCGAGCAAGGAAATATAAATATTTTTTTTTGTAAAAACCGTCAAAATTAAGGTGCGAGCGAATCCATAGAATATATGATCAACTTGTTGTGGCCTTAAGTCTAAAATAGAGAGAAATATACAGATTGTATAGTATGGTTACAGTAATACAATGTTTTTGTATTTTTGTACAATTTTATTATATCATTTCTTATGTCTCTACTATTGGTCTCATACTTACCATATTAAATAATTTATGCAAACTAGGGCTGGGAAAAATACTCGGATTGTCACCGAATATTTGATTATTGAAAAACTTATACAAATAATCGAAACTCTCAGCATAAAAATGGGCTTTTTTTAATTTTGCCACACAAAGTTGCTAGTTTAAGAACCTGTTTAAAGGTTGCATATTTGTTCAACACGTGTCAGTTTAGTTATGGTTATGACACCCAAATAACTGTCTAAACATTGGTTATAGATTGATCATGAAGGAACCCTCCTTTATGCATATAGTATACATGTATAAATTAAATAGTTGTATAACAAAAATGTCTAATTAACATGTATTGTTTTTATTGAAACT
Organism: Mactra quadrangularis; assembly: GCA_025267735.1. Classification (NCBI taxonomy): domain Eukaryota; kingdom Metazoa; phylum Mollusca; class Bivalvia; order Venerida; family Mactridae; genus Mactra; species Mactra quadrangularis. The sequence goes on along the minus strand of CM046303.1, from coordinate 56,086,376 downwards.
CCGGAAATTGTTAATTCTAATATAAACTGAAGTGGCCTAGTAATCAAATACTATCAGACGAATTCAGACATGAAAATCGTAATGACTCAATCCCATTTAAGGTGGACATATCGGCATATTTTTTTTCATTTTTTTCATGTCATCAAATATGAGTTTTAAATCAATTAAAGGCATTGTAGACATGTTCTGTACGCAGTATAAAAATCTTTTCAGCTGGGCTAGTATACTTTTTCAGATATAGGCTGGTGAAAGGTCACACCTAGCATTAATAAATGTGCTTATGAAAATCGAACATGTGCTGTAAATTTCACTTATTTAAAAGTAGTAATGGTCAAACTGTTGAGAAATTCAATACGGTTGCATTCTATAAGGTATTATGTTTCGGAATAAATGATAATGAATGAAGAGTAAGCCAGGTACTTTCAGAAAAACATAAATATAAAATACGCTATTTCCATTAGTTTTATTTGTTTTAAAAATGTCATTCATATCAACTGTTCCAGAACGATACAAACATGTTAAATATAGAATGAAACTGTTTAAAATAGTTAGATACCATAGTCTTAGTGTTATAACAAAATGTTGTGTGCATGTGAACCACCACAAAGCAACCAATAAAGAATATAATTGTTGTCCCGTACGTTAGCAAAATTGACTCGTACGTTATATACTTCAGTTTGGTCATCTAAACTATTGATAAATAAGTTAAACTGCAAGAATACAACTTACATTGTTGTGTAATTTGTTTTACAATTCAATGTACTTGTGTTTTACATATAAAACTACATTAATATCTCTCAATTACAATAATTACGCGAACCATTTTCATTTTTCCAAGAGAACAACATTCAACAATTTTGTGACAAGTTTAACAAAGAAACATAGCAAGCTAACGCATAAACTAATAAAAGCTATTTAGTAGTGGGGTAACATGTGATTTACAACCATCAAACCATCCGGCAAATGCATGTTTAGACAATTCTACAGTGTCCCGTACATTATTAAATAAGTAAGATAATGTATTAACCTGATCAAATTATTGCAGTGTGTGCAAATATGATTCTAAAGTTATGATTTGATCAAACGAGGCATTGTTTTAATTTATCATTTCAAAGCTAGGTGGTATTCAATTAAGAACAATGCAAACACTTCATCATTAATTGCAAATAATAAGTACTATAACTTATTTTCCCGTCACTCTTGTTAGTTACTTTTGAACATCATCTGTTTCATTATAATTGCCGTTCCCATAATAATTTCGTCTGTGAAGATTAAATGCATGTTAAGGAACCTTACAAAAGCAATTTATCATAAATATTCAGACAATTATCAATTATTGTGTCACATTTTGTCCCGTACGTTACGGACTCGTACGTTATTTTTCATTTTGTATTTACTGTTTTTTTGTGTGTCACAAATATGCACTTTAAATGAATTATAAAAACTCTTTATAAACTTTTCTTTTAATCATTGAAGATCAGTTCAATGAAGAATTTATATATCTATTTAGAAAGGTTTGTTAGATAATTTGATTTTACTAATTGTCCCGTTCGTTACGTGGTGAAAATTACGATTCATTTTTTAATAAATGAGCTCATAAATTACCGATACCAATAAAATGTCAGCTAAAATGAATATCTTATCATTAGGATATAACTTTATGGACTTCACTTACACAGAAATAGTTTGTAAAGAGTGCAAAGCTGTGAGATTAATGAAGCCTTTAAATATACGTTATCGGAGTTTGGAGACAACGTTTGTTGTATGAGGTGTGGAAAATTATTTTTGAATTTACATTTTAATATGTTTTTCTTGAGGATTTAGTAATAATTGACATATTAAAGATATATTTAATTGGAAATCTGTCTGAATTTTTTAACAATTTGAAGCTAACTGTAAGAATTTGTCATTGGATACATAGGGATTTTCTACACCCTAGCTTAATTAAGAGACAATATTTTGAAAAAGTCGAAGTTTTCTTCACGAAATATGTCGTTTATACTTTTACTGTAGCACTATCACTTGTAAATATGCATTTCATTTACATAAATTCTGTAAGTTAAATTCCTGGAAACATGATAAACGTTGGAGACATCAAATGTACATTCTAAGTGGGAATGAGTCAATATGAGGCATTGTCATTCTTGGAAATTTTTTAGCTTTATAAAAATGGATATTTGAATTTCAAAAACGAATATCAGAACATCAAAATTTGTATTTGTTCCCAGCCCTAATGCAAACCCTTTAAAGCTGCTTCAGTAGATGCAATCATTTAAACTATTTTTCATGATGTAATATTGATTTTAACTGAAATAATTTTGTATGTTGACTCTCAATTTGTTAATCATTTCAGATTGGTTAAGAGTATAACTACCTAGCTATTCTTTTAAAAAGTTTATTGTATGTAATTGTCTATGTATGTAACCTCATAATATTGGCCTTTGCATTTTTTTCTTCACATTTTCTATCAGTGCTTGCCTTTTCACAACCATGATATCTAATACCATATTGTACATTTGAAATATTTAAATTACATATTAAAATTGGTATTTTTATAATAAATATCAGAAAATTATTTACTAAATGTTTTTGTTGTATTTGTTGTGTCTTTGCCGGCCACTTTGATGATGATGTTTGGCATTCAGTTTGCACGAGGGTCCATCCACTCCTAAGGATGCATTATGTGCAGACCCTGGCTAGAAACTTAAGTAAAACTTACGTTTCCAGAACAGACAACGCATCGGAAGAAGTTCCTCCTCTGCTGATCCTCTTAATTCAGCGTGTTGATTCGTCCTCTCCATTTCTCAACCAGACCTCGGACCGTCTACGGCTCGACTTTTGCCTTTCACCTTTGGTATGGATATATACTGATATATCTGATATATACTTCAATACAGCCCAGAAAATAGGTAAGTTGAATCAGCCTTCTAAGTATGATTAAGAAATCATTGAAAGTAATAATTAAACAATGACAAAGGAATACAACATATTCCTAAGACATCCTTGATGCTGAATAGTCATTAGCTTGTAACTACTTTTACTCACAATTCTAGAATCAATCAGTCAAGAACTGACGTACACATTGTCTCATGCATGTTGGATATAGCAGTATATGATAGACTTCATGTGGAATTCAAATCTTTAAGTTTCCATGCGGTACAAATAAAATGTGCCATTACAATGAACTGTCCTGTACTGGTACAAATAAAATGTGCCATTACAATGAACTGTCCTGTACATAAAGCAATAGGGTTCATCTTGTGTTTTGTGACTTTCAATAAATATGCTTTGAAAAGCTTTGCTACATGTAGAACCTCGTTAGAGCAGATAGAAAAACCCAATTATTCTGAACAGATTGCATCTTTTGATAATTAGTTGATCTATAGCTATGATCATAAAAAAAGGACCACCATGCAGTCACTAACTCAAACATTTCTGCTATCTATGATTGTCCTTGAAATTATCTTGATTCAATGATAAAGGAGACTGCAGAGGCTGAGAGAATGGGATTAATATCAGAAGTACTTGGTAAGCATCATTTACATTTGTATTGCATTCTGACACAATATGTAGACTATTAATCTCTTTAATGCAAATATATTTCAAAGAAATATGTTTTATTGTGATCAAACCAATTTCCAGGAAATAAAAATATGATTGATGGTACATGACAATGATTACATTCATGATTATAACAGAAAAAGTTGTCTTCTTCCAGTTATACAACTTGAATTTTTTGTATGTCCCACCCAAAAATCAAACTTACAACCTCTCAATCAGAAGACTTGTGAGTTACTAACTGAGAAAGCTGGGCTGATTAATTTTGCAGCTAGAAACTGCTGAAATATAATTTTCCATGTATTTAATTACAGGACCTTGCTACATTTGTCAGTTTATGTTAGTTCATATCTTTAATCTGAGTTTATTAGACCAGTTTCCTGGTACCCTCAATCTAATATCAAATAAGTATTACTTTTAGTGTAAGAAGGGTACCAGAGGACAAAGCTCTTGGTAGAGATTTCCTTAGAAAACTGGCCAATATTCTAAATAAAAACACAAAATTAATTTTTGATAAATAATATATTTCATATTTATAACATAATTATTCCACTTCACACTTAGCAAAATTAAAAAAATTGCAAATTCAGAAAAAATATTTTCACATTTTTAGCATACAGAGGAAACAAACACTCAATTAATAAACAACAAGAGTTTACATCATGTACACTGGGGTCTAAAAGTTTCATTACACATGAATTTTCATCATATTTTCTCTGAAGAAATAAATTTTGTAGAAAACTTAATACATGTAAGTATGCAATGAAAGTCATTTTTCACTAAAAACTGCTTTTTGACATAAGTAGCAGACACTGTGAAAGAACATAACTGAGGTTCATGATAAAATGTATGTTAGTTTTGAGACTAACAACTACAATGTACAAGCGAAGTTTGTCTAGGTATATTCTTAAACATCAAAATTCAACTTGTGTAAAGAAACTTTTGGACCCCAGTGTATAAAAGAAGTTGTGTACTTGTCATAAATCTAAACTCATGCAAAAACAAGTTCTCATCACACATGTTAGTCAACAAAAAATATCCCAGTTAAATCGAGCTATAAATACTAGTAAACCAAACTTTAGTTTGCATGCTATACAGTTTCCCTTGTTCAAATCTTTAGATTTGATAGTGTTCTACAGCACACTAACACCTAAACGTTAAATCATGTTGACTGCCTTTAAAAATCTAACATTTTTATTTAAGTTCTATTCATAAAGTCACAATAAATGTGTAACTAAGAATTTGAATATAAAACAAAGCTGTCTATGTGATATTTGAACACCACACTAATTACTGGTAGTTAATACTATCATACTGGCCATCATAAATAAACGACTGTTACATACTTATATGTTTTGCATACATGTATTAATATATTCCATATTAACATGAATTTTTTATCCAGCAATACCAGGTATTGTGCGTAAAGTTTGACCCCGACCTAGCCTTTATGCAAGAATATTCACTACATTGAATACGAATGCAGTATTAATGCTGGATTTCACCATGCCCGTGAGGATTATGAGTTAAAATTGAACACACAAACATACTTCTATAATTTTACCATAGCCGCCTAAGTGGTACTGATTCACGTCGTGGTTATGTGTTCTAATTATTAGATGCAAATGTGAAAGGTCAGATCGGGGTCAATTTTTACACACTATACAAGCCAATTAATACATAACAAAATTTCAGCATGAACGCCTGCCCTTGTATAGCATGTAAAAATTGATCTGAAACAAAGAAAATAATTTAAGTATAACTTGCATACATTCAATCAGTTAAATGTTGCCTAGTTACCAACAATTGTAATGTATTAATCTGTTCCAGGTCAATTTGCTCAAACTATATTTTAAAATGGTAGAGAGCCCTTGTTAGTCTTAGCAGAAAATAAACTCTATAAACCAGAAACAAATTTACAATTTTTTTTATATTGAAACATGTACATTGGGATCCAAAAGTTTCTTTACACATGTATTATTTTTCATATTTTCATTCTATTTTTTTATTGCAAAAATATTGCAATAATTTTAATACATTAAAGAACATGATTGACAATTCATGGTAAACTGCACATTTAGTTGTGAAACTATAAGCAACATTTTAAGTATATCGAAGTATTTCCCAATAACATTAAAAATTTTAAATGTGTAAAGAAACTTTTGGACCCCAGTGTAGTGTTTTTTTTAAAATCTATTTATAATACAATAATTCACATATACATTTTAACAAGAATAATCAACTGTTATCTTTGATCATTTGGCACATCTATAACATCACAGAAACAAAATATGAAATCAATAAGCTGAATATACCAGGGCCTGGTTTAACAAACACTCAAGAATTGACTCTGAAGAAAATTTTGCTAACCCTACATTGTACCAAATCATAAAGGTATATTTAGTCATTTACACTAATTAGATTTTGATGACAGTTTCTAAAACTAGGTCCCTGGTACACCCAACTAACTAATAGCACTATTTTAGAAAATATGCAAGAAAAAATGTTTTAACATATAATATGTACATGATTATTTTGTTCATTTTTCTCAACAGTCAAAGCATTCATGGTGACTTAGTGGGTTGAATTTACCATCGTCTTACATTAGTGACTTTCAAAAAGGCATGCATGTCCTGTTATCAGTAGAACAATATACATATGTAGTAGTCTGTGTTATGTAAATTTTCCACTTGTCCAAAAGGAAAATGTTACTTTAGCTCTATAGTGACTTACTGCTGAGTCAACCTTGCCTTTGTTGGCCAGAGAGTATCAACAGCACACAAGCCAAAATTTAATACATTCAGTCGACATGAAAGTATCAAGCTTTGACAGATGAGAAAAATGGACTATGGCCACAACAAGCTGATCATATGTTCAACGGATTTTTCTGGAAAAAATGGGGCGAGGGAGCAAAGAAAAAAAAATCTTAAGTCAGTTGCTTTACATAGCGGTTTGACCAAATTTTTATGAGCGAGCAAGGAAATAAAAAAAATTTTTTTCAAATAAAAGTGTGAGCGAATCCATTGAACATATGATCAACTTGTTGTGGCCTATACTGTAAATTATCAGTTTAATGATCTTGAATACAAGCAGCCAATAAGAATGTTTATTTATTGAGCAAATAAACTTGACAAAGTAAATCCATAAAATGAATGAAGCCAAGCAGAATCCAAGTAACAAATAATAATAAATGCACTTATAAAATGCATTAAGCACCATAAAAATATTTTCAAAAATGATATATACATTGCAATATACAGAGATTCTTTATAAAAGCTAAAATTTCTACATAATATATGATTCAAAATGGGAACAAGTAAAGGTATATTTAGCAAGTACAAAACTAAATCTAATGATAATTATATTACTTCGTAAAATAATAGTTCAAAAAGTGATAGGAATCATTTCCAAATCTTATATTGAGATAAGTATAATTAAAGCAATGTAGTATAGTTTTTATTTCAATAAATATTAAGCAAAAAGGACAATAATGTATTATATTGAAATCAGCACTCTATAGAAAAATAGTTTCATTCTTCCCTACATTAAAGGCAGACAATGTTCCCATATTTATAGAAAATTTCATACACACAAATGTACAAGAAATAAGACCTTTGTTTTAACAAACTGAGACAAATGGTCATCTAAGCAAAACTCAGGTGTAAAAATTACTAACAAGTTTTGTCTCATTTTTGAAAATAAACAAGAACAATTGACTAGATTTTACTCAAATAACGGCTAATCCCAATATGTTTATAAATATCAAATGCCCCTAAGATGTCCAAGAATTTATGGGGAAAAAAACTTATCATGTTAACAAAAAATAACATTTCAAAGTCTAAAACATTAGTATTATGATATTGTTCGTTTTTTTCTCAACTGTCAAAACATGAATAATTTCACTGTGACTTTGTGCTCTTTGTCTAACACTAGTGAGACAGTTGAGAAAAAATGGACAATAATACAAATGTACAATTAAGCAATGCAACACAAAAAACAGCAAGTATATGATTACATGTACACTACACACATCAAAGATAAAAAACAGATAAAAAAACACAGGAATTGAGAAATAAACTTGGTCCATAACATAGGATGGTCCTTATAACAAAAATAATAAAACACTGTTTATTTACACATGAAGTGAATTGACTAAATCTAAAACTTTACATTTTTTTTTCATGAGAAGTAAACAAACTTTACCCCATTAGAAAGTGAATTTGAGTATAGTATTAGTATAGTTTCAAACTCCTCATTGCTACTTTAACCACTGCTATCATATGAATCATGTGACGCTAGTAGTACCATATGACTTATGTTTAAATTTAAACGAGCAATAAATGCTTGCCTAAAATTCGTTAGGCGTAATGTAGCCAAAAATATATTGAATGATCTAAAATGAGGTTGATTTACAAGTATTGCCGAACAAATAAGTATTATTAATAGAAATATATCATTATGCATCAAAATTTTTAACTCATAAACAAATTACACCAGATAGTGCGCTAGGTTGGAAATGAGCTGCGTTGTTCACCTTACGCTACTTAATATGATGCTTTTGGTGATAAATCTTAAGAATTTATTATAGAAATATTGTATACAATACTAAATAATATTGCATATATACATTAAATGACTAAAATAAATATAATAATCCATTTAATATTTTCTTTGCCTATAATTTTGCTGTACATGCAATTTTACATACTTTAGGTAACCGGTGTAAGGTCAAAATTAATCTTGTTTTTTTTTCACAAAATTATTTATTCATATTATTATTTTTTCCCTTTATGTACTTTAAACATCATAGATTTCTAAAAGAAAACTAAATTTATTGAAAATATCGAAAAATGTAAAAGAAAAAAAGTTTTCGGCTCTCTGAGGGACGAATTTACTTGTGGCGGCAGTAGTTATTGATTTAATAAAGGGAAATAACTGCTGCGGAGAGTTAGGTTAGTTTTTGATCAGTCAAAAAGTCCATGCCATTTTCCCCATTGGACACATATGATTAGTAGTTGTGCAATTATTATCATTTATTAAATGACCAACTGTGAATGGTATGGATTTTTTGAGAGGTTAAAAACTGCACTATACTAAGAACAATAGAATAATGTTACATCCTAATCAGTTAAATGTGTTTTAAACATCGTTTGTACTAACATGAAAAACCCCATTTGAGTTCTGACTTACATTCAAAACATAAGATCAACTGAAGTGCTATCAACATATTGCACATACAACTTACACATCTTTTGTTTAAATTCTATACTATTGTAACAAGCTTACGTTGAGATACTGTGAATTAATGCTTCATAATTTGTAATTTTAATTAAGTTTTACTAACATACTAAATGAAAGACTACCAAGCTTGTGTAGAAAAGTACCCACAAGTCTCAGATTTGGAGGTGAGATAATGATAATATCCATGCATAAGCCAAACAATCGTTAGTATGATGTCATAAAATATAATAAGGATTTTTAAATATCTAAAAGTAGTGCAGTACAGAAAAAAAGATCAACATAGATAGTCAACAAGTTACAACAGCATTGAAATTAAATTATGGTTATTAATCTAATTAAACACTTTACATATTTACAAAGAAATTAAGTCATGATCTGCTACAGTCATATGTATAAATAAAGGGAAAATAATTTGCATAGCTTTACATTTAAGCATTAAAAATAAACTGCACCAATATTGTACATCATTTCAAAGCAAAAATTACATACATATGTAACAAATGCACACAAAGTATAAGAAGTGATAAGTGTAACAAAAGAAGATGAAGGACAGAGCCTTGTGTTTGAATTTTGTATCTCTCTTTTCAAAAACAAGACATTTTTTAGACCTTTGAGAAATAATATTCAGAGATGATATGTTAAACCAAATAATAAATTCTGATATGCACCACAGAGTCTTGTATGAAATACCAGTGGTGCTTTTCACAAAAATTCTTACAAAAAAAATCTTTGTGAGTCAAAAGTAAGAAGCATTAATAATACGCTAATTTTTTGGCTTATTAATTCTAAATATTCAACAAATTGTTAAGAATTGTGTATACCTTTTGAATATCATGTCATAGTCATGCTTATTATTTGTCTGACTGTGAAGTGCTAATTATATGAAACTGAATTAAGAAGATTTTTTTCGTAAGAATTTTTGTAAAAAGCACCACAGGTCTTCCATTTGCAACCCCTCCTATAAAATGATTTACTTCTAAAGCCTTTTTTTAAATTTTATCTGTACTTAACACAAAGGAAGACAAACTAGATTTAAACACCAATATTCATTAACATGTCTGAAAACAAGCATGATGGTATAGTAGTACAAAATTAGTCTAACTTCATGTTAAAGGATGCAGACTTGTTTTGTGCTTACCCATTAAGCTGAAGGACTTAGACACTTAACAAATAAAATATCCAATAGTAGTATAAGAAACAATAAAGTGAATTGATACCAAGTCAGCAGGTTATAAACATCCTAAAGTCAAAGCAAATAGACAAAATACCATACTTCAAGCAATACAAATCATTCCACATAATTATAAAGTTTTCATAATTGGACCATAATGTATACTAAAACAATGATGCCATCACACACCTCAAATAAAACTAAAACATTCAATACAATGCTAACCTTGAGATTTAATGGATTTCATAATAAAATGTAAATAGTGTAGATATGAGCTTTCTTAACTAAAAAAGTCAATAATGTATAACATACATAATCAATAGTAAATGAGATTACAAACTCTTAACAAATAGACAGGGAACACAAACAGGCAATAATTGAATTTTGTCCACTTAACATTTATTTCAATTAATACAAATGTATTTTCATGTGTGAAAGTTTAATATTTTCATATTTACCCTGCCTCAGGTACCAAAAATCCACTGGCACTGGAGTCCTTACATTCAATAAAATATTCATACTAATGATTAAAAATAACATTGTTGAAAAAACACCATAAAACGGTCCTTTAATATCGATCGCTTTTGAGTAGTCACACATCTAATGATAATGTATATATCTATATGGTATTGAACCGTTTTGGAAGTGATCCACGGTCAAACTGATTTTTTACATTTTGGGAAATGACTGGACATTAAAACCGGTTGTAATTGAAAGCAGACACATATTTTTACAAAATTGGAAAGTATCAACTTTATATCTTATATAATTATCATAGAATTAAGCGTTATTTCAGTAATTTTATTTTTCAGCGATTGAGGGACACTACAGATTTCCGGTATAATTTTAGATCTTGGTTTTGTAAACACACCATTTCTGTAGCGTACTAAAGTGCTACTTTGCGTTGTTATTTATTTCTTCATAATAACAATTATTTTCATTCAAAAATACATTGAATTTATTTCGTAACTTTGTTTTGGTTTATCGCCGGAAGATGCGTAAACGTCAGGCCACGCCCCCGGCGGCAATTACATAAAAGAAGCGCTCACTCAACATGTGGCTCACTTTTTACTGCGCTATTGCCGTGACAAGAGAAAGCTATTACAAGAAAAATGCCAGGACGTGGTCGTGGAAGAAAGAGAAACGTGGCAGAAGCACAACAAGGCCAGGGGGATAACGGAGAAGAGAGACGAGTAAGGAGGAGAAGTCTTCGTTCGGACCCAGATAGGGCGACGGAAGAGGATAATGATATCTGGGTAATTGGGGACAGCATCCCATACTGGGCTGGACAAACAGCCAAACAGAGGGACCAGCACCTCGGACTGAAAAACCTAACTGTGGCATGGTGGGGAATTAGGGGTATGTCATGGGACGATGCCATATATAGCCTACAATTAGATGTAGCCCTTAGACAGGCCCGATTCATATTCATTCACCTAGGTGGGAATGACTTAGAAAGTAAATTCCTTAGAAGTCTAATGAGGACAATAAAAAACAGCATTGACTTTCTAAAAAATGCTTTTCCAAATACAAGGCTAATTTGGATTGATATCATACAAAGAATTTGGCAAGGGGATAAAAAGTTTAAACAAAGTATGGAATTTAAAAGAAAATGATGGGGGAAACAACTTTTGGGGGAACAAAATGAACTAAAAATGGACATAGATATAAAAACAAGGGGATTTTTTAGGAAGATGGGGTTCACCTTTCAGACGTAGGCATAGCCATGTATTTGGAAGAGCTAAAACAAGCTATAGAAAAATACACTTTATAATATAACAGCAACATATAAAAAATGTAATGCGTTTACTATCGCTTGACTGTTATAATTATTATTATTATTATTATTATTATTATTATTATTACTATTTCTAGTAGAGGTAGTAGTAACGCTTAAATCAAAGGGGGCCTGTCTAACCATCACCAGAATATCATTTAATGTTTTAAATAAGTAAAGCTCAGTTTTTTGTCTTATATAACTAACTAGGGCATCTAAGCTAGGAGAATTTTGGAGGAATGCTATGCATTAAGTGGCGGAAAATTCTCCGGGGCAGTTATGCAGAATACTCATTATGTATGGTCAGTTACTATTCATCTTAACCGTCTAAGGGCTTGATCGATGATCTTTTCGGTAGCACTACATGCGGACCCGTTAGTCATCAAATCTACCCCCTTTAGTGGAATATTTGGATGTACTGATACTGCATTTATTACACCCCACCTTGGTCAGTAGTTACGTAAATGCTTGCCGGGTTAAGGCCCCAGATCGCCACACACTATTTATATCAATTTATTTAGATTTCTGCATGCCTGTCCTGGGAATTAGTTGTTGTTAAGCTAACGTTGGGCCAAGCTACCTCGGCCTTTATTTGCCACTATTTTGTCATATATTTTGCCACTATTTTGTCATATATCAATAAGGTATTGATGCTCTCTCAATCTCACAGCTACTATGTATTATGTTAAAGTAATAGTCATGCGTATGTATGTAAACTAATTATTAGTTTTCTGTATTGAATAATATTAAGGGCATTGCTACGCCCATCAATTAAATCTATGTAACTACAATTACTAGTTGTTTAACTTTATATTCCCATTATATGGCTAATAAGAATCGGGTAGGGGTTATCCAAAGTTTATCGAAATAAATGGATTTCAATATTTGTCAGTGCCAGTGCCTGCCTGACCATAAATCAAAATTAATGTCCCCATGCAGCGGCACTTAGAGTCACAGATTGATCAAAATTCAGCATGACGCTTTGTTGATTTTTGCACTGGCTTCGTTTCAATGACAGATAACGGGAAAAGTTTCGCGGAGTTTTAGACCAATCAGAACGCATGTTTCAAAACTGAAAATTCTACCGGAAGTCAGCAGTGTCTCTCGATCGCTGAAAAGTGAAATTACTGAAATAACGCTTAATTCTATGATAATTATATAAAATATGAAGTTGATACTTACCAGTTATGTAAAAATATGTGCCAGCTTTAAATCAGAACCGGTTTTTATGTCGAGTCATTTTCCGAAATATGAAAAATTCGGTTCGACCGTGGACCACTCCGAAAACGGTTCAACACCATGCGTATATTATAATAAGCTGTGGCCAGAGACATAGATAATGTATCTAATTCCCTGGCTGTGGCACGACTTTAAAGCGATAGTCAAACAGGAACCGTTTTTCTATGTTTCTTCACCAATGTTATTTTTAATCATAAATATATAAATAGATTATCCAATATAAGGACTCCAGTGCCAGTGCAAAAATCCTACCGCCAGGAACAGACCTTATTCATGTATTTTTAAATGGCCATAGTGCTTACTTTTTCCAACAATTAGTCAGTTATACCATAATGGCTGGTCCACCTAACCAGTTTTCCTGGATTACATGACTTGTCTAACCAGTATTATTTTACACATCACAGAGGTTGTGACTTCACCACCAGAGGTGGATATTGTTATGATTATTTTCAAGGAAGGGTATAACCTGCAGGTGGATATTGTTATATAATTATTTTCAAGGAAAGGTATAACCTGCAGTTAGGGTGTACATGTGTATCAAAGGGTCAACCAATTGCTGGTGACCACTTACTATTAGGGCAACAAGTTTTTGCCACAAGTTGACAAATAGGACAACCAGAATATCTTTATAACCCTCAAATTTGAGTTAAAATACCATTTTGTTTGGACAAGTAAACATTTGTTTATGGCAAGTAAAATTCATAGTTGGTTGTCCTGCTAAGCAAACTACTTTAAAGTTATAGTCGAGCCCCAATAGACTATATCAGGAATTCAAATATTTAGGTTTTCCCCTCCGGTACAAACAAACTTTCACCGTTACAATAAATACATGTGTACAATGAACAAAAGGGTTTAATCCATAGTTCGTGCTATTTAGCAATAATGTGTAGAAAACTTTGTTTGTACTGGCTAAGCATGGATGGAAAAACCCATAAATTTGAATTCCGGTTCAAGTCTATTTAACAAGAAGAAAGTTCATGACTTTGTTCATTAACAACAGACTGATACATTATTCTACACACACTTTCCAATCTTCATGACTAAATATCATAGCAAAGAAGAAACATTGAGTAGATTCAGCTAATGGCATCATACCTAGTCCCCCAATCATACCAAGTGCAACTTGACGTTCAATATTCCAATCAAATGTTAATTCTTTATCTTGTACTTGAATACATACTCTTATTTTACCATTTTGTAAAGATTCTGTCTGTATATTAACTATAGAGTTACGAGTTAAACATGGTAACCTAGTCTTCATCTCTTGTCCATCAATATATACCTTACCTGTAAAATATAGGTTCAAACATTTAATAAAATCATGGTGCATGCATGCAAATTTAGCAAAATAGTCACAAGATCTATGATTAACCTTGTGAAATGCAAGCACTTCTAGTCATTGCAGAGCATTTCAAGTATGAGTAATTCGAAGTTAACGCTTTACTGGTAAAAACATGTCCATAAACTGGCCCCCTTTCAGCTTCATACAAAAGAGCTGACAAAGATGCAACTTTATCAAATGTTCCCTGGTTAAGTGTCTTTCTAAAGGTCATTTTAACCCATGTTCTGCTTACCCGCTAAAAAGCCTATAGATACACAATTGATCCAAGCAATACCTATATGTTTTCTAGTCAGAAAACTGAATAAGTTTTATCATTATACAAGATTTATTTAATCAAGACATGAGAACACTTAACATTTTAAGTGACTATGAGACATAAAATAATCTAATCAGCAATATATCTATAAGGCCACAACAAGATGATCATATGTTCTACAGATTTTTCTGAAAACAGAATGGGGCGAGCGAGCGAAGAAAAAAAAAGTCTTTATTCACTTGCTTTATATAGCGGTTTGACCAAATTTTTATAAGCGAGCGAGGAAATAAAAATATTTTTTTGTAAAAAACGTCAAAATTAAGGTGCGAGCAAATCCATAGAACATATGATCAATTTGTTGTGGCCTAATTGGCATACATAATAAGGCTCTTATACATAAACAGAGTGCTGTTGTACCATAGAGAACAAGAAATGTGATGTGGAAACCACAATAAAACCGTTTTTTTTATCAAGATCTGACCATAAATGACAGAGATACCAACATATAAAAAACTTTAAAGCAAAAATTACAAAGGGAAATTATCCATAATAAAGAAGGTAGAGTTGTGGTTACTTGCTAATTCTGTTCATCACATGGTATGTTATTATTGTATAAAGTTTCATATAGATCTTACAATAAATGACAGAAAAGTATCGTAAAGAAAAAACTTTAACACAATTGTTAAAGACACTGGATGTCGGCCCGCCCTCACGGGTTTCGCCTAACTATAAGCAGAATTTTTTCGTTGAAAAAAATGGCTAAAACAAGTAAATCTGTGAGCTAATGCTCACTAGTGATACCCCTGCAAAAATCTAAAAATATGCGACAAACAGGAAGTAGATGAGCAAGGAGCATGAAATCGCTTTACACCACATGGGACTATGGGATGAAGCAATATGCAAAGTATTAGGCTGCTGCATGTTATAGTTGCTGAGAAAACTGCGACGGAAATTTTTAACGGACGGACGCACGCACGGACACACACACGGACAAGGGTAAAACAGTATACCCCCTCTTCTTCGAAGCGGGGGTATAAAAAGCAGTGATACAAGTTAATTTTGTGTTTTACAATACTTTTGAACAGTCAGTGTTTAAGGCAAACTGTTCAACAAATTATAGATCCTGAAAGGCACCAATGAACGATTCCTGCAACCTCCTAAATGCAAGAACTAATGAAACATACATCTGACTGACACATGCTGTGTCCATTATCTGCCTCACTGCTCTCTCAAATTTTATAACAATTAATGAGTACATGATGTATACACAATCTCCGTAAACAGATATCCTGTAGAGCGTCCTTGTACAGGATCTCTAAGATCTCAATGGAGGGTCCTGTCTAGATTCATGACCATTATGTCGATCAATCAATGCGTAGCTTTTATCTAGAGGAAACACTATTAATAACATTTTGATTTCATTATTTCTATATTTAGACCAAGGTTTGCGAGCTAATTTAACAGCGGTATTATCCACAGTCTGCGATTGGACGGCTCATTTCAAATTGCATGACGTAGACAATGTAAACAAGTTACTAATCATAACAATTTTGTCATGAATATAATGATGTGAAAAGGTCACCTAAATGTGACCCTCGTTTGAAAACGGCCAGATCTAAATAATCAAGTAGGTGAACAGAACATTTTAGATCAGGTTTTAATCAGATTGATGTAATACAATACTAACCATCACATGCTAAGAAAACAGCTCCTTCTCTCTTCAATGTATGAATATTTTCATTAGTTACAGCTAGACCTATACCATCTACAGGTGATTTCTCTCCAGAATCTAATATACGGAATGATAGAGAGAAACCAGATTTATAACATGGTGATTTAGAATATAATACTCTAGTTAAACCTTCTTCTCTTGTACCTGTCTTGTTCTCATTACTTACAGAGTAACCATCTGTATTATCATCCCATTCTGTAATAAAAATATAGGTTAATGAGTAGGGCTGTCACATTACGCAAGAAGCATATTGCGATATATTGTATTATGATACGTACCACAATATATTGTGGGTTTTTAGGTTTGTTATGGCTCCGGTGTATTTAACAAAAACATTCTAAATCTTACATGGAGCGACTGATAGAATCTTGCTTCTTTAAGTCTATATGGTCATTTAGGACAGTGATATTATGTTGTACAACCAATCGAATGAGTCCCATTCAGTTAAAATTCTTGTAACTTAAGCTTAGATGAATGAACGATGGAAAAACTGACTACTCACTACTTTCATTTTGCGAAAGGGAAACATTTTCCAATGAAATAAAAATATTGCCAAATACCAATATGTTAAATTTGTACCGCAGTACATACTGCCGCAGCTGCGTATAGCAATATGCAGGTATAACGTGACAGCCTTATCAATGAGGAGTTTGAGCTTGTACATGCAGGGTTAGTTCAGTTGATAGCATGTCTGAGTACCAATATAGGGGTTGTAGGTCTAATTTCAGGGTGGGAGTTACATACTCTTAAGAAGTGTGGCCAAATTTTTCTAGGGCTTGTTACAAAACCCCTGAATTAAATAAGGCAGTTGTCAGTCACTGGCAAGGGTATGTGCTCAGTTATTTCATGTATTTTTGTGTAGATATGAGATAATTGTTGATCAGTTCTCTTCAAATCTGATTTGGAGGGAATTCTTTTCCTTCAAACTATATCTCATTTGTCCAGAGACTTTTATATGATTGAAAAATGTTGAAATGAGATGTAAAGTATCATACATTACATAAAATTATCTTACTTCTGAGATTGTTTTTGATTTTTAAGTCTGTGACAGTTATTGTTTATGTACTCAGTACCAGTAATACATTACTCTAGATGGGGCCTTGATCCAGAGGGTCCTACATTGGGGCCTTGATCCAGAGGGTTCTACATTGGACTTTGAATATGGTGATCTGAGTTTAATTCCTTGTTACTGCAAGTAATGATTCAATTTTCCTCCATATAGAAAATCTTGTGAAAGGATAAACCAATACTGGCAAAAAATAATAGTCAAAAGCTAACTGCAATTAAGACTACAAAGAAAACTAGCCAGCTCCTTATAGAAGGATATGCAAGTAATACAAGTCATATAGAAAACCTGGCTCAGCAAGGCAGTGGCAAATAACTGACAAATGTTTATTCACTGTACACTAAAACCTATTCACTCTATAAAACACACAAGAAGTCATGCCAAAAACTCAAATATGTCAAACAATACTAACCATAATGATTGAAAGGAGTTGAAGCCACTTTAGGTACGCTCCAAACACTCCATTCATCATCTGACCTACATTTAACACGAAATGAGTATGAAGCATTAGGTCGTAATCTTCGTACAAGATAAGATGTTTCTGGTCCACAATAAACAGTATGGAATGTTGACTTCCCACAATCTAGCGCTGTTGTCTGTCCATAACAATATTGTAAACAAAATTCTGCGACATCAACATCTTCATCAATCTGAATAGAGACATTTTCTTATTTTTATAATACAGAGACATATCAAGCGCTGAATCTTGAATCCATATACATATAAATCATAATTTGAATCATGCACTGAAATATTTATTTTGGGCCCATGTGAACACACAATATCAGACCATGTTACTCATAGTTTTGCTATAGGATTATCAACATTGGGTCATTGACATGGTTACATAGGCTTGACTGTCCTAGCTATCATTCATTGAAGTTCTTCATAGTAAAATCAAATTGGTATATATCTGCATAGCAATCACTAGATGACGTCATTTTGGCTAGATCAAATGTATACATACATATTTTTTGTATGATATGTGTAATTTACTAAATCAATTAGCTATTTTAAGGTTTCAATTAAAGTGGATTCTTTTATAGTCAGTCCATCGGACACCTGAAATTTAAAGTAGTGTAAAACATTGTTTGAAAACTTTAGTGGTCAATCCTAAGTTTGATCAACTTTGAGACATGGTGAAAAAGTATCCCAAAAGTTTTATAAATAAAGTTCATTAACAAGCCTTTAGAATATAAGACAGTTTCTTCTTATATGCAACTTCAATAGGAATTTTAACTTCAGCATAGAAAGACAGTATGATAACATGCATATCACAAAAATTTTGGATACGTCTTTAGGTGAAAAATACTTAAGCTACAGTCCCATAAACATAAAAATAGCCGTGAGGGCACCGTACGGGCGCTGTGCGATCAAGCTCCGCAATGACCCATACAAACTCTTGCGTACCCGTGCGGACTGTTACGTTTTTACTAGGGTCCGTGAGATGCGCCCAGCATACACGTATCAAGTTCAGAGTCAAACCGTGAACAACATCGTGACTGAGTATGGATTTAACATGCATATCTTTCAGCTACAGCTCCGCACGGGTGTGTTCTTTAGTACCATGTGCATACCGTCACCTTGATACGCAAGGCTTCCCACAGCCTACGACTGTCTGCACGTACGGGTCCGTAACAAGCCACGATTTTATGGGACTGAAGCATTAGTTACACATAACAATCAGCAACTGAGATAGTTCTACTTATGTAGTCTTCTAGTAAGTTTGCTCATTTTAAAAAAATGCATTTTCAAAACTAAAAAATTATCTTCATGAAGACTGAAGCAAAATTAACATAACAAATACAGCCGAAAGTACTACCTAAGTACATATTTAAAAGTTAATGCAATAGTACCAAATTTACCTCCGCCCACTTGACTAGAAGAGCTCCAGGTCTTTCTTCAATATCACATATCTGCACAGGAGCACGATCATATACCTTTCCTTCAATATGTATCAACTCTTGTACTCTATCAGTTAAACCAACATGAAAGTCTACACATAAAAATGCTACGTCTCCTAAGTTAGGAACTTCTGGTAAACTGTAATGGAAGAAATGTATGTATTCATGTTTGTTTGTTTGTTTTTGTTGGGTTTAACGCCGTAGCAACACATTGTATAGGTCATATAACGGCGGTCAGTCAACCTACTCACTCCTCTTGGAAAGGCTAAATCTAAGGATTTGGCTGTTAACCAACTACTAAGTGCATACTTTCGTCAGTGACTAACAAGGGAGAATGGTCGTAGAAATAATTTTATGACCAAGCTTGATGAAAGTATGCCCCGCCTGGGAATCGAACCCACAACCCCTCGATCAGTAGACTTGCGTGCTACCAACTGAGCTAGCCGGGCAGCTATCTATTCATGAAAGTTTACAGAACACGGCAAAAATAAAGAATAATGAAGTCACTGTAGTGATTGAAAAACAGAAAAGAGACAGCAGTAAATAAATAAATGAACTAATGCATTCTGATAGGCCAGTTCAAAATTAGCCTATGATATATCAGCTCAAAACTGGTCTACATCCTTTATCATTTACATGCAGTTAAGACTAGTTTTGTACTGACCACTGAAATGCATTCAACATAGTTCATCTAACGATGTTTTACAAATTTCTTCCACAATGAGCATTCATACTTAAGACAATCAATCTGGCAATTATATCTATGGTAAAAGGTATGGTTACAAACTATCCAAACATCTTATTATTATTCTTATATAAATTCAATATCCATTTACAAAAATCGTTTTATAAAAATAATGTCATACACTCAGTGAATACAATATGGCAGGACACATAAGAGGGTTGATGTTTTATTCCAAGTAACTATTTCTCCATAGGGAGGGGTTAAAAGGGACAGGGAGAGAAAAGGGGAAGTGTGTAGCACCCTACTATTCCACTTTAGAATAATCACTTACTAATACACAATACTTTAAAAATTCTGCACAATTGACTATACACAAAGAATCAGCTACACAGTTAAGTTGAACTTATTGAAGTATTTTTCAGTATTTGCATCAAAGAGCAGGAGACTCACATATTAAGATCCTTTGTTCGAGTAAGATCTTTAAAATTGACGAGAGCATCTAAATTCTTTTCAGGACCATTTGCAAGAACACTGCTCCCTGGAAAACAAACAACAACAATTACAATAAACATTTTATCCCAATTTTACATTTTTTTATTTGGATGTAATGCCATAACAACACATTGTATAGGTCATATAATGGCTGTCAGTCAATCTACTAACTATTCCTGGAATGGCTCAATCAATGGATTTAGCTGTTAACCAGGTTACTACTTGCAAACTTTCATCGATGACTGACAACTGTCCTACATGTTTTTACAATGGTAACTATTCTTGCACAAGTAACAAACTAATTTAAGCAAGTTCAATGAGCTAAAACTTTTCAATTAATTGATGTTTAATCCTTTTTATAACATAGAAAATCTGAAGGTGTATGTGCTCATTGATTAAAAAAAGGTCACCTTCACAATTAAAGAGTAATTGGAGCATTTCTCATCATCTAAAGGAGTATAATACAAGTTTCTTTTATATTGTTATTAAGCAGGGCTTGAATTTAAGCTCGCATACTCGCACAAGCGAGAGGATTTTAAAAATAGCGAGTAACTTTTATTCTAACTCGCAATTTTTGCGAGTTGAAATTGATGCAATAATATTTTACTGTTATAACTAATGAGGCTCAAATTAGTGTTGAAATGGACAGATAGATCAATAGTATCAATTAAATTTTCACCATAAAAAACATGTTTGATATTCTTTGTCTATCCTACAATAATGCCCTTGCTCTATCCATAGTTAGATATAGTGCCATATTATATATTGAATATATGAATAGTACATAGATCTGCATTGGCTATTGAAATAGATCTGCGTTTGCTATTGAAATCTTGAGAAAAAAATGCGAGTGATTTTCTCATTTTGCGAGTTGAAATAAATTAACTCGCAAAAAAATGCAAGTCCAATTTTTTGTTAAATTCGAGCTCTGTATTAAGTATAATAAAACAAGAGTTGTAAGTCTAGGAATACAACCAAAATAATAAAAAAACTAATAAAATCGAAGTACTGTGTGTAATACATCAACCATTTATATATAGTGCATAAATATTAACCCCGACCTGACCTTTCACATTTACATCTAATAATTATCTACACATATCCCGACGAAAGTCAATACCACGCCTATTCTACACTTCGACAGCAATCGTAAAATTATAGAAGTATGTTGATGTGTTAAATTTCAACACATAATCCTCACGGTCACTGTGTAATCGAGCAATAATACTACATTCATATTCAATGTAATGAATATTCTTGCATAAAGGTCAGGTCAGAGTCAATATTCACGCACAATACATTGTAAGTAAACATTACACTTTAAGAGAATGCAAACTTGTATAAAGTTAGGCTATACATTAATTCACAGACATGTTATAAATTTATGTTAGTACCTTGTTCTAGACACGTAGTGGCATCATTTAGTGATGCATTGATCATTTCTTCACATTCTTGCAATGGTTCCATATTCATATTTTCGACACGCTTTATTTCTTCCAATAATTCATTTTTTCTCTCGTTAATTGATTCAATTAAAGTTTTCTGTAACTTATCAAAATGTCGAGTTATTTCCTCAGATGCTTTTTTTGCACTTTGTTGAACCTATCAAAATAATGAACTAATGTCAATGAATAAAATGATTAACATTACACTGAGCATAACCATAATAGCAAAGTTAAATAGTAATTAGTACAAGTATATGTTCCTAAAAATACATAATACACTCTTTTTAAGTTTTACACCAAAAAGTTGGAAATAAAATCTATACACAATGGCAGCCAGCAGAGCATTCCAATTATTGGCAAAATTTTTCGATTTTTGCAGTAAATTTTATTTGGTTGAATAACAATATCTAATGTCAATGATAAATGTACTTAAAAGATAAAATGCATGCAGTTTATTGTATAGGTTTGTATTTTCTTAGAACTATTAAATTCTTAACAGTGGATTCCAAAATAAATGACGGAAAAGACATTCATACTTAAAGGTATCACATGAGTCTTGGCGGATAAATTTCTGTACACTGTCCAAACTGAATTGAGTGTCAATGTTAGTTTTCTAGTTACCTCCCTTTGGTCCTTCTACAAATCAACTACAGGGGAGATAACATTCCCTCATTTTTTAACTAAATTTGCACATTCAGAACGATCTGTGCTAACCACTTGTCGCATTGGGGGATGGTATGATTTAAACACGCAATGAAGAATTTTTGGCGAAATGAAACAAACATTGATGGAATGAAGATTTAATTGTTTTACCTGTTCTTTGGCTTGTTGTAGTAAATTCAGCTGTACAGAAAGGCCAAGTTTTTGATTGCTAGCATTATCAATGGTATCAATAACATTTTGAATAAGCTCATCAGTAGTATCCTTCGCTCCTTTTGCCTACAAATAGATGGAGATTTTTAAATACACCAGGTACCATATTTAGTCCAAAAAATATGACCCTACATAACTTTTTTATCATTTGGACATTTTACTGTTACATAGGATCTTAACGGATTGCTTCAAAAAAGCATAACAAAAAAACAGACATTGATTCAGGTTTGAACGTTCAACTGGTTTAAATACGAAAAATTCACAATAAAATGATACACCAATAAAAAAATAAATGAAAAATACACATGATCAAAGTATAACTAATTCAATTTCTAACCTTAACCAGACAATTAATCCATTTGGACACCTTCATTGACAAGTGCTTTCAGTTTGCCCCGATGACCATACAATAATCGCCTTGAGGCAATCAGAATTTCAATTGGGTCATGGTATTTTTAAGTATTGATTTTGAACAAAATATATGGGGAATAAAAGCCTTTTCTGGACCCGTCCATAAATAAGATTGACAGTGTTGGTAGTAAGAACGACTACTCTAGATAGAAAATATTCGTTTAAGATAGGAGCAACTAAATTTACCGACATGAATTCAGTTCAAAGTGGATGACAGCAGCGACAACCCTGGATAGTAGAAAAAGTAATTAGTGTTTTCTTAAGCCAAAAACCTAAATATTATTAATTGCTTTGTGGAAGAAATAAAAGTATACTTTTATTTATCAATTGGTACTGATTTGACCCACATTTATTAACTTTTTGAAAAAAGAATTTTGCTGTGAATTTGAAACAATCCTTTAAGATCCTACATAGCAGAAAACGTCCATATGATAAAAAAGTTAAGTAGGGTCTTATATTTAGGACTAGTACCTTATTTTGATCAATCAGTCACAATGATACTTGCTCAATGAAACTATTGGTATGTAATCAGTACTAACACTTGTAGTCTTGAATTTTCACAAGCATTAGCTGGATTTGATTTACCTGTTGATAGCAGGTCTGAAATGTGCTGTATAGCCCATGAAGACCATTTCACATTCTTTTCCTTTCTACTTTTTTGGAAGTTAAATTTTCTGGACAATTTTTGCATGCATGGTTGAGTTCTGATTGTAAAAAAATGTTCACACTTCACTGACATTTACTTTCTACACAGGTTCTGCAAAGGCAGTGGCTAGAGTAAAGGTACCGTAACTCTAGATCTAGGATCTAGTCAAGACTCTGGGTCTAGAGACAAGAGTTACCAGTTATGGAAGTTCCATAACTGTAGATTACAGTGTACTAGTGTAGACAATCCTTGCAAGGACAGGCTAGAAAACAAATAAGCATAGAAATATTAAGAAAGTTAATGGAACATTCTGACAAATGTAAAATAAGTTGTCATGAATAACATATGTGTCAAGACAAGACGTGCCGAAATGCCCTGATGAAGAAACGACTCAATGTTGACTAACCGTGGTGGGTGGGGTACGGAAATGATAATTTTTCAATCAAATATTAAGTATGAGACGATGGCATTTGCGCCATTCCATCCAGCTAAACAATAACTTAGATAAAGATCCACTTATTTCACTACACATCAACAAGTAATTAGCCATGGATAAACAGAATAAAGTCAATTTATTGTGAACATCAGCACTTACCTGCGTTATGGGGGCGTCCATTTTGAATCTCGCATTATCTCACCACTCTCGAAAGGAGCGAGAAAAAAACACAGGTGACAGACAAAGCACTGTTTCAATGGATAAGTAGATAAACTATAATACATACGTAGTTATGCGTCGACAGTTAAACTTTTGTTTTTATTTCGCATTTTTATGACTTTGTCTGTACACAAATATTTTAAAATCGGGTTTTTACTAAATTGTCTTTTAATTGGAACACCTGTAATGCTACACAAAGAGGCATCATTGATCAATACACAAAGGAACCCCATGCAGATTTAGAAGAATGGAATTTTTGTTTATTTAGGTACATATATAATTTTACTGTTTTATACATTGTCAATGACATATTTTACTTATCGTATAAATCAAATGAAATATTTTACTTAGGCACTTTTTGTTATATAACATTTATGTATTTCCAAGTAATATACTCATATTGTTTATTATGCTTTATCACATTGCAATTAAAATTCTCTAAGTAAGTGACATATTCTTTTCAGTTTTAAATGACTATATATCTAAAGATTAGAGGTACAGTAAAACTTCAACTTTATAATGACTACAAACACTTGTGTATAAAGCACAGCCAGATAATTCATTATGTTTATAACCAGTAGACTATTTAGCCTATTTGATTAAATTTCTGATGTAAATGATACATAAAAATGTTATAATAGGAAATACTTCTCTGGCTTGGACTTGCTTACATCCTACAGTCAATTGCAACAAAGCTATTCAAGATAAACTACTGTTTTACTGCATGACATAGTATTGAGTTTCCATGTACATGTATTTGCTGCAGGGAATTAGATACATTTATCTTTGTCTCTGATTTGCTTTTAGCGTTACATGCTGAATATAATTAGTTTGTAAAAGCTGAAATTTTAACCAATTGTAAAATCATTATATATGACTCCTATTTAAATGTATATTTCATTGCCACCTATTTATAAGGATATTTCATTGCCACCTGTTTATAAGGATATTTCATTGCCACCTGTTTATTAGGATATTTCATTGCCACCTATTTATGTCATATTCTAACTTAAAATAAAAATGTTCATCTATCCTAGTCTCACAATAAAAAACTTGATTAAAGTTAATCAATAAATTTTCAGGTCTACTTGATTCAATCACCCTGCCACCTGCTATGTAATGAAAAACTCATTAATTATAAATTCTACTACAATGTAGTTATAATTATTCTTCAACAATTTTATCATATTAAAATTCTTTTCATGTAGTTCTTTAAACTTTGAGGATTTATCTAGATTCTCAGGCTAGTAACTCATGGAATTTTTATTTTGAATGCTGCAGATAGTACATAGTTTCTTAACTTTTTAATTGAGTTGTTTACTAAAGTGAGGGATTCATTCTAAATATTACTGAATGTATTACTTAACGCTTATGATGGTGTATCACAATGCTTTGAATGATATGATATCTTAGATGATGGATATAGAATCTAGCTGTCAGTATATCTTATGAATGAATTGTTAAATTACATGTTGGAGGTATCAAATTATATGGATTCAAAAGTGACAATAAATATTTTTGGCTTCCAAACTTTTCCACCCCAAAACCACTTCGAATAAGTCATAGATCTTTCCATTCTTCCCATGGCTGTATTTTAACAAATAGTTCATTTTATAGTATATCTAATTATCTAAACTAATCACTGTTTATCATGTTAGTATTATAAATCACAATTTATTGATTTCCTTGTGGGATATAATTACCTGTTAATAATTATTGATTCATATTCTTTCATAGTTAGCATCCACTTTTAATGTATTCATATTGTCTAGGCTAGTAATTTTACTTATTTAGTCATTATAAGTCATATTCATGTACATCAACTGCATAAACAGATACATTATAAAACATAATAGCTGTACTATACTCACTCTTCGTAAAGAGTTTAAAAGACTAAGAATCTATTATACAGTAAAAGCTGAGAATACCACACAGCACCTTAACTGACAATAATATCCAGTTTTCTGAACTGTCCAGTTATCTAAATGTGTTGTTTAATTTAAAAACATTTTTTGGGACCAAAAATGGTGTGCAATTAGCTCAACTGTCCAGTTATCACAGTGTGCAAAATTCATTCTCAGCTTCTAATGTAATGATATCATTTAAAGACGTCATATTTAGACATCATTTAAATTGACAAAGTTTTTTTCAACAATTCATCTCACATTTATTACCTGGTAATGTTTGAATGACTCTTCCGAGTGTTCCAATGAAATTGCCATTGACAATGTAGTTTACCTGTTTTTAGTGTATGAACAAGGACAAATCACTTCACTATGCTAACCCATATTGCTGGTTAAGCACATAACGATGATAATTCAATATAAGAAAAGAGCCTGTTACATCTATTTTGCGCAAACTTGCAATATTTAGTACATTATGTGCATTTATGTTTAAGTTATTATCATAAACGGGTAAAACGGTCCCTTTGTTATGAATACAAAATAATATTACGTTAGATTAAATTCTATAGAAATTTAACTTGAATCCCATCTGCCATAGAATTGAAAGCCATGAAATTAATTTTAATGTATTTATGTAAAATTGTAAATTTATAAAAATTAATGCACCCCTACTTGTGTTTCAAAAATATCTAGTATTTGAATAGAACTAGATTTTCAATCAAATTAAACAGATAATAGTTCTATTTTAACATGAATGATTATTAGTTGTACCATATCTATAATTGGTTATGTGAATTACTGTAATAGGTTCTCTACTCTGTATTTCCTCTCCTGATTGCCTTGATAGGATCTGCCATAAACAGTTGTCTTTATTCCCTGTCACCTAAGTCTCTTAATTTTCTTTATTTCTGAAGTGCTATAATTCTTTTTCCTTCATTACAAACCTATGGTAAATTTATGAATATTTTTCAAGTTTAAAGCTTGTTTAGCTTTTATTACATGCATTGAAGTTCTACTCAAGGACCCCTTTTAAGTGTTATTTATGTTTTCAAATTAAATTTTCTAAAACTTTCTGCTTATACAAGCAAAATGCGGTGCACAGAATTACAATACTTGTCAAAGATGTTATACATGTGAAGTATCAGTGTACTAAAAACATTCATACTAGTAAGACGATAACTTGAAAAAGTTATCGCATTTTCCTTTTTTGTATCAGGTTAACAATTTGCATAATGGATGAATTTTTAAGATTGTATAGTTTTGATCTAGCCTAGTTTAAATTCAACTTCCTGATCCCGATACTCGGAGCTCCTAAGATTAATCTTATCTCTTGTCTATAATGATAACTTTGAGTTAAAAAATGTTGTCTGAATACATTTACTTTGTGACCTTTATCTTAATACATGATATTCAATCTTATATGGTACAGTCATTGCCTTTGATGTTAAAAACACGAACACAGCCCTATTTATTTCGTCATTTAGAGAGGGCAAAATTAGAAACTAGTCCAACGTTTGAAATAAGTAGTTTTCATTACATACATGTATACAAAATCATCAACTTTTCTGACTGTGAAATTAGTAATTTTTAGCTCGACTTTTCGAAGAAAATGAGAGCTTTTACTGTCACTCGAGCGTCGGCGTTGCAAATCAAGGTAATAGTTTTTACAACTTTAAATAAATTTAGTACTATCAAAGATATTCAATTCAAACTTGGAATACTTATTCATCATCATTACTTCCACCTTACTATGAAGGCCTATAAACCTGGCTCCACTGTTTTAGGAGTTTTGCCCCTTTTTTACTTAGAAAACATCTAAAATCAAGGTTAAACTTTTTACAAATTTAAATAACTTCAATACTATCAAAGATACTCAACTCAAACTTGGAATACTTATTCATCATCACTGCTGCCACCTCACTATCAAGGCCCATAACCCGGGCTCCACTGTTTTAGGAGGTTTTTCTCCTTTTGTACTTAGAAAACATCCAAAATCAAGGTATAAGTTTTTACAAACTTCAATACTATCAGAGATATTCAACTCAAACTTGGAATACTTATTCATCATCACTACTTTGACCTTACTATCAAAACCCATAACACCGATTCCTTAAAACAGAGAAAAGTCGAGCATACTGTCTTACAGACAGGTCTTGTTTTCACTTGTCCAAAATCTATTTTTACTAGTCCTTGGCTTCAGCTAGCATGTTAAGGAGGTGACTGCATTAAAATATATTTTAGGCCTAACAGAAACATTTTTAGATTGGAAAGGGGGGGACGTAGGTACCTGGAAACTTTTATGGGGAGTCTGTTTTAGACTGTTGACATAGGCAGATAGAGGATTTCTAGTTATAAACATCCAAATAACATACAACTATGCTTTCAGATTGGTTGTTGGGAGATTTTTAAAACATAATACATGTAATCATTAATGCAGGTTTTGCTTTATTTTTACTAGTTGTATGTGGAACCACAGATAAAACTATTGTGGTCCCCTACTTGTGGTCCCCACAGCCCCTGGTTCCTATGATTGCATATTCCCTGTCTCTGTACTAAATGACACTATGTAAATAACCAAGGTCAAAGATTCCTTGTCTCTGCACTGAAAGACTACCTGTATATAAATAAAATCTCCCAGACTGTTAAACAGTATGTACATTGCAATATTCTGTAATAGTAAGTACAATATACATATAGTTAATGGGTCATGACTTCTTTCCATACTTCAATATTGTAATAGACTTGTTGTAGACACCATTAAAATGGCAACTCCTGCATAACTATGTACAATATCTGGTCAATATGACATCATTATATAAGAAAGAAACATAACAAGTTGCTTGTCATTGTTGTTTTTGTACTAAGTGGTATTTAAATAGGTTGAACAAGCACAAATTAAAGCTAAATTGCCCAATTATTGTTAACCTTGTATAGTTTGTATATTTAATGTATATGTAAATGGATTTGCTTCAATTGTCTGATCACCTTAAAAGTCAATAAATTTGTACTTTATTGACATGACATAATATTGTTTCAACAATCTTATCTGATTAAATGTAACAACAACAAAGGGGCAGATCAGCAATTTTTAATGGGATGAAATCCAGCTGTAAGCTGATTTATGTTGATATTAAGACTTTCAGTTAGTGCTTATCTCTGTAAAACAACTTGTTCTGGTGCTGAAAAATCACCTTTTCTGAAGTTATTGATGAAGTACAAAATTCAAGACGGGGGAAGCAAAAAATTAATTTTATTTCTATAGGAAATCCAATGAACACTTGATCAATTTGGTGTGGAGTAAACATTTTTTACCGAAGGGGTATCGATTGTCCACAACCACAGCCTTTCATCCGTTACACTCCATACATACTGTGAGCAATTTGACTGGCAAAATCTCAATTTCATGAATATGCAGGAGGCAGGGTAGACCAATCTTCCAGTGAAATTGCATGTTACAATTAAATACTCTTCCATAACAATGACATCATACTTGGATTTTCTTACTTAAAAAAAAACGTAGCATAGCAAAGTAATGTGAATTTAGGGGTCTTAAATATGACAAATTTTGAAAAAATTTCGATATTATTTGTTATTTCTCATTGGATTTTAAAATAACTTGGTATGAATATAACCTATAATGCCAAGTTTCATCACATACCAGTAGGCAGCCCTTGTCTCGCACACATTAACCAGGTCTGTAACAACTTTGTTTGAAGCAGTTATACTCAGGTGAGCGTTAAAGGGCCATCATGGCCCTCTTGTTGCTTAAACTATATATTTGTATTATCATCTAAGTTTTTTATCTATTATCTTAGCTTGTACCAGTTAAGACTGTCAGGGCTTAAAACTACTTAACCGACCACCCAACTGTTGATATTTTTTCATGTGGTGTTGTTTTTGCTGCATTTTATCTAGATATGTTTCACTTTGTTTTGTGGTAATTTAATCTGCAAGCCATATAACTATGAAAAAATACACAAACGAATGAATGTATTTTGTATGTAAATTTCTTATCTGCATCTAAAAAGTTTTAAACTACAATGTACTTTAAAAAAACTGAAGCTCTTTTATCTACTTAAAAAAGTTGTTGAGATTTGTCACTGGGTACTTATATTTATAATATAAATTGTACATGTATGAGAAAATAACCACATGTTAGAAAAATGAAGCCTAAATAACGATAATCTTGAAGCAGTGCGTCTGGTTTAGCTTTTTCAGTACCTTGACTGATATGAAACTCATTGTTAGTGAATACAGAGCGTTTCTTTAAGATTCAAATGTTAGTTGACATTCCTCATGGTTAAATTGTATAAGTTTCAATTTAAGTTGTATTTTGATCTCTCTTTCTTTATCAACCGATTCATTTGACCTTCAAAAAATCTCTTTAAATCTAGCATGCACAGTCTTAAAGTTGCATGCCAATATTAGTACATTTATTCAACTGACAGTGGTGTGTACAATAACCCCGCCGATATAACGCTTGATATTTATTGATAGTCTCGGTACATTTATCAAAAGTGGGAACAGAAGTACTGTAGTGAGTATATAAATCAGCAGGGTTAATAAATGTGCCACTGGCAATTGATTAAAGTTTACCTATACCTTAAAAGTTTAACCTTAGTTTGAAGTTTGACTTGAGGCGTATTTTACATTTAATGTTTACATTGTACTTATATATACTTCATAATTGATTATTTGATAATTCTTAGGCCTGTTTTCATACTTTTATCAGTTATCAATCACAAGCATGTATGTTATTGCGGTTTTTAAATTGCATGTTAACATAGTACATGTCAGAACAGGTTTTTAAGTTGTTGTCATACAATTGATGTATGCATTATGCTCAGTGTGTACAATGTTTTGTGATTCAACCAACGTCATTTCTCTTTACTTACCATTATTTTGTTTCAGTGTTTTATAAACATTTATTGTATTGTTAACCTCTGTAAGGTGGAGTAACGTGTATCAAGTCAACCATACTGCACACTTGTCTAATTTACATATATTAATGATACTTTATATACAGTCATGCTAAAATATGTGTCCACTTTGCCACTATTTGACATTTTCCTATTTAATATTCTTAATTAGTAGTTTTTGTTAATTGACAATGAAAAGACAGTGTTTGGTAAGAATGATACCACAATAATTACATAGTGGCTTATTGGGTCTGTCTAAAAAGGTGAGGCTGTTCACTAGCCAGACTACCCTAAGTTAAGCGATCAATCCTGTTTAACAGACACATCATGGGCTTGTCCTATCACTATGACTCCCCCTTTCACAAGGGACCTACTGGGTGGTCTAAATTTCTTATCTATTATCACTATATTGATCCTTTTCTAGTTATCACCTGAAATGTTCACTAGCGCTAGCACTAGAAATGTTATTATATTTAAAGCAAAGGGCCAAATTATCTACTTGCCTAGGTATATGAATAAGTGATTTTCAAGTAACAAATCTAAAGCAATTTTCATTAGTCCTGAGCTTTAAACTTGTGGGTTAAGGTAATAACTGCTTTGTCCAGAGAGGGTTTCAATTCCTTCAGGCTTTGAGGTTATTTGAGATAAAGGTGACCAACTAAAAGGTCAGCAATTTTTTTAAAGATGAAAATCTTCCACCTCCCTGCCTTGATAACATTTGTTGACTACATGACTTTTATGACATGTACTTATTATTAAAACTTTACTAAAACACTAGACATCAGTTAGATATTACACTGCCCAACCAGAGATTGTGGTCTCCTGTATTAAGCAACATCCTGACTTTAGCAACAAAGAAAATATCTCTGTAACTAAACTTAGCTACATCTTTATTTAGCAGATAACTGTCAAAATTTCTGTTTTTGTACTTAATTCCATTGTATTGCAGCTTGCCAGCATAGTACATACTTGACTTGATATGAACTGAAAATGCTCCTGCTTGAATAGTTGCATTTCATTAGAACTAATCATGGTTTTAAACATTTATTTATTCATTTTTACTTTAATTGTAAGAAATACTTCAATGAGTCAGACTGATTGTAAATATTGAAACATGTGGCATTGTTTTACACTGATTCATCTACATGTAAATGTAGATAAGTTTTACTTAAATTCAATGAAGTCCTTCAAAGTGAATGTTACTTGAAAATAAATCTTTGAACCTCCACATTTAATGGTGCAATCCAATTTTCTTTTTCCATTCATATTAATGTTTACATTTGAAATCAGGCAGAAAATTATTTATTCTCATACTGAAAAAAGCTGATACATCAAAAACTAATTTATTACCTTGGACACCTGACGGCTGACCTCACTATAAAACATATATTACTGACAGCCATCAAGTTTACCTATAATTGAAACCACTGATTGTATATTGTCTATCATCAATAATGAGGTCACATGTTTGTCTTGGTGGCCTGTATATGACAGGTATATTGTTTAAAAGTTAATTGCTAATGATTACCTGTACATTTTATATCTTCAGGTATCATACACACATCAAGGCCTTTGATGAATGACTCCAGGCAAATTTTATCTACATGACGATGTGCTTTTGTTACATATGGTAGTAGAGTCAGTTTTCAAGTGGTTAACATTAGCATGAGTTTTGTTTCTAAGTTTGTTGGATGTATTCACTGTTAATGGATTTCAAGGATTATTAAATTTCATTCTGTGAAAAGGAATTAAGGATGCCAGGAACTGCATCTGGTCTAACCCAGGCCAGTTCAGGGCCAGCTCGTAATGTCAACAAACCAATGGCTCCAATGCCTCCTGGTGGAGGACAAGGGAGCTCGGAAGGTTTGAGACAAGGTGTGTCACCATCAACAAGGAATTACCCTGATGTTACAGCTGGTATTGTGGATATATATGACCCAGGTAGTGTGACCACTGAAGCAGAATTAATAGAAAATGATATTGTACCAGATTATCCTATGGACTCATTGCCTCGTCATGCCAGTACAATGTCTCTTCCAAATCCAGGATCTTCCAATAGGGCGGCTGTAGGTGTACAAACAAGTCGCCCGGTATCAGAAGCTAGGACAACTAATCCAAGGTCTAGTAACTCTGTACAAAGTGTAATTCCAGTAACTAATCTTTCATCAAGTGTCGGAACTATACCTACACAATCTCCAGTGCCTGTAAGTTCTGTGTCTGCTCATGTTCCTATGACAATGTCATCACATGTAACAATACCACATTCCAGTCATATATTGTCTCCGTCTAGTGTTTCTCATTCCAATGTCAATGTTAGTGTAACTGCAGCAGGACCTAGTGTGGGAGACCACAGACAAATTCGTACTCAGGATATAAATGTAGGTATTGTGTCTAGATTAGACCATCATAGACAAGGTGGAAACATTTTGCCAGACCTTGTGAGTAATACTCAACCACCTCCCGCCCCACACCAAGTACCTTCTTCCTCACAGAGACCTCAGTTACAACCAGGCGATCCTCGAACAGCCATGTCTCCGAGTCATCGACATGTGGATCCAAGGTACCGACAGCATCGGGATCGTCGTCATGGGAGATCACGACATCATTCTCATCGCCAAAGTATGACAGAAGGTACAGAGGAGCCATGTAAAGAATCATGCTATAAATGTTTGGCTGTCGGAACATCATTTCGTTGGATACTTGTAGTACTGTCATTACTTGGTGTCTGTTGTGTGGTTACGGGAATTGTTTTAGCTGCTCTACATGCTGCAGGAAATTCATTCCTCTTCCTAGCTATTATGTTTATAGGTTTGTATTTCTTGTATTATATCATTTTTACTACATGTATATTTTGCACTGTTTCAGCGCTCAGCATTGAAAGTCATCCACTTGCCTCTAACAACCAATTTTTTGGGTTCAGGCAATTTGGCTAGTAAACATTTGGTACGGGCAAAGGAAATGTGTAGCTGGTTGTCCAACTGGGCAACCTACTTTAAGAACTAATGTTGTTTATCATATTTTAATAATAATAATAATAATAGTAATAACTTTATTTAAGGAGGCAACTCAGTTGAGCAAGCCCAGTCTTCCCTGAGAGCCTCCACAATATTTACAAAGAAAAGACAATATCATATAATAATGAAATTGAAAGAAATGAACAAATATTGTGAAGACATTTTAATTCTAGTTTTTTTTACACCAATAACCTCACCTCACTTTAAGTTTCTTTACCTGCATTGTTTACCTTTCCATTAGGAACTCATAATTCCTGCTTGGTAAATCACATATTGTTGATTTTTATAGAAGGGCAAGACATGTTGCTACAAAGAAACAAATATGAATCAGTGGGAAGCAGGGTAGGTCAAGTGGTTACAACATTGCAATGGTCTTGACATAAGAATCTTTTTCTTCTCAAATTAAGCAATTGCTTCTTAAAAATTGCAAGCCGCCTGGCTAGCTCAATTGACAGCATGCAAGTCTTCTGATCAAGAGGTCATGGGTTCAAGTCCCAGGTGAGGCATACTTTCGTGGAGCTTGGTCATGAAATTGTTTCTATGGCCATTCTCCCTCCTACCAATGATTTTGAATTATGTAGGGCAGTTGTCAGTCACTGACGAAAGTATACACATAGTAGTTGGTTAACAGCTAAATCCAGAGATTTAGCCATTCCAGGAGGAGTGAGTAGGTTGACTGACCACCGTTATATGACCTATACAATGTGTTGCCATGGCGTTAAACCCAACAAAAACAAACAAAACTTAAAAGTTGCATGACTTTTTGATAACCAGGGTGGTCTTAATAGCTGAACTTCACTGTAATAAGGTACAGAATACATTAACTTATATAACATAGATTTACATTTATCATTCATCTACTTGTCATGCCAATTTAAGGTGATTAATTTATTTCCTAAAACATAATTATATAACAGTTTCTTTATTTTTGATCTACCAACAATTCATTTTTGATACTTCTTCCCTAATGTAAAAGTAGAACACACTGAACATTTCCTTTATTTGTTGTGTTATATTCAATCCTATTGTGATGATAAAAGAAACATTTTACTGCAATTGTTGAATAATGTAACATTTTCATGTATTTGAGTGCACACGCTTTTCATTTTTTGTGACATAATTAAAGTATGCTATTGTAATCAGCGTTGTAGCTTATAAATGTCACTGTGTTGGAGGAAAGACATTTTTTGTTACAACTGAATATAGAAAACATGTCACAGTGAAAGATGGCCGACAGACAGACAAATCCTGTAAAAAAAATTTGTCTTGATCTGCAGGTTTCAAAGACCTACTGTCTGGCAACAAATTTGATATCATCCACGCAGTTTTCAATTAATTAAAATATGTAAAGTGTCTTTGGTCCTGTAAAACTTGGTTTGGTCGTGTAAAATTTTGGAAAGCTGTTATATTCTGTCCTCCATTGGTTAGATAATATGGAGAAGTTTCCGGCCTTGTGGAAGGGTAGGTGAGTACTGGTTATAGACAATGGTCCAGGAAAGCTAGGTTAGGTGCGCTGGACGCCGTGAAATGACCTAAATTGTGTTGATACGGCGTTAACTCCAATAAATAATAAATATGTTATATTCTGTCCTGGTCTGGGGAAAATAAACAATGACATCTGATATAAAAGGCTGTAGTAATCTTTATTTCTGCATTCTTAAACCTCCCTCCACAGACTTACTGTGCTAAGCTTACTTCCTGTAGTGACTATGGAAAAGGCAGTGTGGTTGCTGTTGATACTTATTCTGATGCTGTTACTATGTTAATGAACCGGTATAAGTGTAGTCAGACACTTAAAGATTGAGAGGTCCGTGGCTCAAGTCTCAGCAGGTGCACTGCTTATTTTCTTGAGCTAGAAGTTTACAATCTTTTTTCTACACTGAAGCTACTGTAAGTGTGAATGGGTCAGTACCTGTAAGACTTAGAGCAGTGTAATTCTTTGACTTCATAGTATAATTCAGTATCACAATTTGTTGGCTGCAGACCAGTAAAGTAAAAATGAAGACTTTCATGTGTGCTCGTAAGTCTTGAACTGCCTAACTGTATAGGTTAATTAAGTAGAGAGATCATTGCCAATAGTCTTATTGTAGGCGCTTTTGTTGCATAAATTTGTAGTTGGTGAGTATGCTATAATAATAGCTATTCAAGCAATGATTCAAAAAGAACATTCTAGCAGTGGAATTTATTAGCTTACTGTGATGTGGCATTGGACAATGTTTTAGTTTGAGGTTGTCAAAGTTTGTATAAACCTTCAAACACTGTTACTTTCTCATTTGATAATGTATCAAGGTCATAAAGAAAAGTACTTTACAATGCACTAAACTTATGTTTCTAATCTCTAATTTTGGCACTTGCTTAATTGGAATGTGAAAGCTATTTTAGATTAGTGGTATCAAATTCCATTAAAGAGTGATTAAGTCAACGGTTTAACACAATAATTCATTTAATTTGTTTTTTCTTTCTGGCTGTGACTTTCTTTAGAAAGTTTCTTTCTTGTACATATGGTAAGTCAGTCATGATGACATTGTACAATGCACCCCTCCTGTAAAAAAGTATACATATCTGCATTGTATAGGCCTGAAAAAAATGCTTTTACCTCAAAAATAGTAAAAAGTGGCTTTTATCTAGTACACTTCTATTGAATATCTATTTGATTTTGTACACTCAACCAAAACGTAAATAACCAAGGTGAACAAACATGCACTTTAATTGTAAGTCTTTATTGAAATAAAAATACAATGTATAGCGTTTTGTTAAACGATAAAAAATGAGACATCCCAGATTGAGGATCACATCCTTATTCAATCTTTGTGACAGGATCTATTCTTTATTTCAATTTATTTTATTTTACAAAGTGATTGATCTGTTTGAACTATCTATGTATTATTGTGGGTATAGAGTATGAAATTAGCCTAGAGATTTGAATATTTATTGTGGTTTTCATTCAGTTTATATCACGATTAGGGCAATTTGGTGTATAGAACATGTATACTATATAAATTGTAAACTTAGTAAAATGATATGGTTTTTAGGTTTTAAGCCTTCATTACATACTGAGATCATTGAGTGACAAATAATGACTGAAATTGTGGAAATCAATGAAATATTTGTTATTAGTATTTAATCAGAACTTTTAGTAACATGTCATGTCTATATTGTGCAGGCAGCCAGCTTGGTCTTGATCCACCAAAGGCATCATGTCTAAGGTTATTAATGACTGGGCCAGACACCTATAGTGTGCAGTGCTGTTAATTTAGCTGCACTTCCTCTGGATAAAAATTTGAATTTTCTTGCTAGTAAGCCTATAGCAGAAAGTTTTTTGTGTTACTTCAAAATGATCTTAATTATATATAATTGAGATATTTTTGAAAGAAACTGAGATATCAATAAAAGAACTTCTGTTGAAAAACCTGGAATTTTACCAGGTGGCATATAACATACTTTTATTTTAAGTGATCTGCTTTTGTCTGTCCCCTTTCTTCTCTTAGAGAACCAATATGAACTCATAATAATGTCCAATATGGGATTTAATTATTGCATTCCAGGCTCTGATGTTAATATTATTCTATTAAATATTCATTTGGTAGTATAATTATATACATCCATGTATAATAGGGCTGCGGCGAGTATCTGATTTCTCGGATATTCGCGATCCTGACCAAAACCAGAAAATGGAGTATGAATATTTGTCACGTCCGAAATCGTCGGATAGGGCCACAACAAATTGATCATATGTTCTATGGATTCGCTCGCATCTTAATTTTGACGGTTTTTACAAAAAAATATTTTTATTTCCTTGCTCACTCATAAAAATTTGGTCAAACCGCTATATAAAGCAAGTGAATAAAGACTTTTTTTCTTAGCTCGCTCGTCCTATTTTTTTTGCAGAAAAATCCGTAGAACATATGATCAACTTGTTGTGGCCTAGCGATCTACTTTTTAGAAAAAATGAAAGAACATTTTCAGCTTAATTACAACTGAAAACAAGTTGCACTTCTATGGTAAACTCAAATTTATGTAGGGACTGAACAATCTTGTGTCAAAATTCGATTGATACACATTTAGACAAAAATGTTTTCACTGAAAATGCCCATAAAACGTCTGGGAATGGACATGTTTGGATTACATGGTTTTCCTTGTAGTAAAACTAGGGCTCTACACCGGTATACGATATATATCGAATACCGGTATTGTAGGTTCGATAGATATATCGGATCGAACGTTTCTGTATCGAACAAAATATCGATCAATGACGTCATACACATAAAATCCATAATCTGCAAATCATTTGATATTTTGTATCGCCAAATAAACATTCTACAGCTTCCAATTCGGTATGCAATGATATATGGACGAACAATATCATAACTTGACATTACTTTAAGCAAATTTCTTACACCGGATGCGTCAGGTTATGTCCTTTTTTCAATCAAAGGGAAGTAACTATTGCGGTTAGAATATCAATTATAATTATGTACTTTCGTTTTCAATTAGTCTGGGAACCATTAACAATCAGTATTTTATAAACAGATCAATTTTGAGAGCCAGAAGGCTCTTGGATTTGTTCGGGTAGATCTGCGATGTAAAGAGAACTTGATTGGCCAGAAGCGATATTCTTATTAATAGCTGAAATTCTTAAAGAGTATGCTTTTCCTTTTTCCGAAATTTGTTTAGTGTCATGACTCATATAAATATGTATAACTGGAGATAAATATAACTAAAACCAAGCTTCAACAAAATGATTTCATTTTATGTAAATCCTGCACACAAGTACATAAACGATCGCTTATCGAACGCATTCTGTCAATACTGATGTTAATACACGGAAATTTGTGTCACAAAAAACTCGTCTGCAACATACATTTGTCCGAGAATATGCTGCCTCTGAAAAAAAATGAAGTTTAGGGTTATTATGTTGTCACTATATTCTGCAAAAATGTTGTAAGCACAGGAGACAATACAATAAACTTTGCCGTGCATGTCACCATGTCAGCAGACAGATCAAGTCTAGACAGACTTACCCATTCTCATTCCAAGTGGCTATCAAGATTCTCGAGTAAGATCGAGAAGATAACCTCTGGTACGAGAATGAGACTATTTCTTAAAAGTGCAAACTTCAAAGACTTAAACATTTAGAATATTAATAAGACAGTATATTTAGTAGTATGGTATTAAAACAATTAAAATAAATGAATAAAATATCACTGTTTTGAAGTTTTATAAAAGATCTATTTATTGATGAAATATCATATGATATATCGAATATCGATCATTTTGTATCGATACGAATATCGTATCGATCATTCTGACCGATATAGAGCCCTAAGTAAAACTCTTGTTATTTTTCACTAAATCTTTTAATTACATGAATTCTGTATGCTTCTCCATTAACAAGTGATTTGTGGTTTGATTCGTGAATTGCTACACATGAATCGTGGTTTGAATCGGATTGCCACTTATTCAACGATCCACAGCCCTAATGTATAATACATGTACATGTATATACAAATACAGCAGTGATGGCAATTAAATGCTGTCCT
This sequence comes from Mactra quadrangularis, assembly GCA_025267735.1. NCBI lineage: Eukaryota > Metazoa > Mollusca > Bivalvia > Venerida > Mactridae > Mactra > Mactra quadrangularis. The sequence continues at coordinate 56,046,506 of CM046303.1, read as the reverse complement.
GGCACAAGAAATATATATATACATTTGTATATGTTTGTACCTTTGTCTGGTATAACAATATATAATGATTCATTGGGTATACAATGTATGTATACAGGTTTTTTATTCATTGAGGTTTACTTAAATAAATGTTATTTTTTCTATTTTAGTCTGTTTACACTAAGATACATTTGTTAGTAATTTGTCATGGTAGATTGAATGTTTTATTAAACAAACTTACCATAGTTTTGTCCCAATTTAATTTAATAATATATTATATATTTTCCATTATGTATTATCCATTTTGTTTCCAACCTGTGAAACTTGTCTGGCAATGTCTAGGGCTTGACATTAAAGGTTGTCCTTTTGCCCCTGACCACCTATATTTGGGTTCGGGCAACTTGATACTGTAAGTAAACATTTGGTTTTAGCAAGTGAAATATATAGCTTGATGTTAAACTGGGCAACCTACTTCAAGAATTAATATTTAGTCCTGTGTTTTTCATATTTTTACTGTGAACATTTGATTCGGGCGAATAATGTATATATTATAATCAAGATGTCACTGCAAAGACATTGGACTGTAACTGACTTTTTTGTAGTCATGCATTCCTGTATTGGTTTTAATCACAATCTAGACTTAGGGTGCGTTGCTTAAGCAAATCGCTATGTATCGCTTTGTGTCCTGGTACCCAAAATTTGATGCCTCATAGTCATTCCTTTTGTTGTAAGAAGGGTACCAAGACACAAAGCGATACGTGGCGATTTGCTTAAGCAACGCACCCCAAGTCTAACCTGATTGAAAAACTTAATTCTGAATTATGATTGATTTTAGTAGAAGAACCAGGAAGTGGACCGATTAAAATTGATTTTAAACGTATTTCTGAACTTAATATTAAACCAACCATTGAATATGTTTGTATTAACCATTGAAAATAAAAGTGACAATAGAAATGAATGCTAGTAGTCTTCAAACGTTCAAAGTTTATAGATCTGTCATCTAATATCTAAATATCTACCCAACGTGTATTACATTTTCTAATTTGAATTTCTGCTCCTTTTGAAATGTGGGAAAAACTTATTGTGGGGAAGTTTATGTTATAACAGTTGAAAGATCATTGATTGCACAATTTAATTTCAACCAAATACTTCAATATAAATACTTCAATATAATGCATGTAAATGTAGTTTTAAATCTAAATGGTGTGTTTGTTATACTGCTTAGCAATAATCTATGAGATTTTGCATAATTATTATTTTCTTTGCTGCAAATGATTGTAATAGGGATCACTGAGTTTTAATTCAATATGATTTTTTGTTTCAATTTTATGCAGGATGAACATATATTGTTCTTACTTTGCAAAACTATATTCTCTGATAATGTCTGCTAAATGAATAAGAAATTTTGCAGAACTACACAGCCCTGTATGAATAAAAAAAGGCCCTTACTGAAGAGGTTATTATTCACAACCAAATCTCGGCATAGCACACGCTCAAGTCAATCATAGTGAAGAGCTGCGGCCCATAACCAGTTCAATATCTTAACCTTTACAAAACATTTTGTACTGTTTGTTAATGTACATAAGAGCCACCTTACTAGCTCAGTCCGTAGCTCACAAGTCTACTGAGGGGGTCATAGGTCTGATTCCTGGGTGGGGCATTCTTTCATGGCGCTTGGTCATGAAATTATTTCTACGGCCATTCTCCCTCCTAAATCATGTTGGACAGTTGACAGTCACCAATAGAAGTATGCAGCTTGTAACTGAATAACAACTAAATCCAGTGATTTAGCCTTTCCCAGAAGGGTGAGAAGGTTGACTGACCGCGGAAATATGACCTATACAATCATATTACAATGTGTTGCTATGATGTCAAACCTAACAAAAAAGAACAAATGAAGACTGGTGATCATTCACAAATAACTATTTATTTTGTTGACCAGTTCATGTCATGTGCTGAACTATTTATGTAACCTATAAATACATTTATGATGAACATAAAACATTTGTTGATGTCACATATATATAATCATTTATGTCAAATAGTCTTTATCTATTACAACCTTGTAATGACTTTATTGACCATGAATATGACAGAAGTGTCAGCTGGGATCTCAATAATTATAGTTTTGTTTTTCTTTCTGTATGCATTGGATTTCAACATGTTTTCTCAGCTGTGATTACCTTTAATTAGTACTGTGGAACTGTTTTGTTTGCTTTGTTGCTTGTCTTTCTGTAAATACTGGGGTCATGGGTTTGATTCCCATGAATGGCCACCATTGTGGAGTAAGGTCAGGTAGCACTTTCTAAGGCCATTTCCCTGTCAAATTTGAAAAGGGTAAGGGTTGTCAGCCTCTGGTAAACTTTGTATTGGCTTTAAGTACTTATTAGAAGCTTGGATCTGCATAGCAATCTTAGCCTATCTTGTGACAGTGAGTAGAATAGTGCAATATTCATACTTGTGTGGGACCATAATCACAGTTCTGCTTGCTTTTGCTGTTTATTAACATTAGATTTTTCATCCTACACCATTTGTTACCATCTCAAGCATATTACATAGATGTGTTGTTGTAATAGGTATAAATGCACTTACTAAGTGCAATAATGTACTGTAAAAAAAGTATTTTAGTGCCATTTAGTTAATTTATCATACACAATATAAAGTTTTCATACTTCATTGCCTGCTTAATGTAACAATCACTAGGCTTCTTTCATCATCAATATTTTTATGATGAAGAAAATAAAAGTACTGTTACCGAACACATATAACCTTGTACAAACATTTTCACATTTTCTCTTTCGTAAATTAAACTTGTAAACAAACTTAAGTACCAAACTAAAATTCTACTCTAGTCCTTGAGTCTAAGAACAGAAAAGATAATTTATTTCAAGTTACATATACAATAGTATCTAGTTACAAACAAATGACTATAGACTATAGCTTGTTTAGGATAATTTGAGACAAACGACTCAGTTTGTTTACATATTTGGAACTCGGGTATTACATGAAACAGGGAGGTCAGCTGATTTGTGTAATGGAAGTCCTAAACATGTCATAATGCGTGGAACGTGTGTTCTCGTACTAAATTTAATACATCAAAAACACACTGATAATAGTCGATAATTACGTGTTCTAAACTTAAATTCACCTGTATATAAAATTGGTATCGTTGTATTTTCAAAATTTGTCTCAAGTTATCCTAAAAGAGCTATATGTACCAGTCATGCAACCACAGGTGTCAGACACAAATTTTCCTTATTATATACAATAATAAGGAAAATTTGTGTCTGGTACCTGTGCATGTGACACTTGACATCAAAAACCCACACATGCTTACACAGCCTCACTCACGCGCACTCACCCACCCATTCATACACTCGCAAACATCTTTTATCCTCTCAGTCACACTGAACAATAATCAAAACTTTAAAATGTAATGAGTAGTAGAAGTAATTGTTGCCTAATCTCCCATGTTTAGCTATCTACACTGTTGACTTTACAAAATTTGTTTGCCCATGCAAGCAGAACTGTTTGTTGTTAAAGTGAAAAGCCAACTACTGCTAATTTTCAAGTCTGCTCATGTTGGCTCATTCTCAAATATTTTGTATTTGTATCATCCTATCATTAGCATTGTATTTATATTGATGCATTATACTGATAAATGCCCCCGGGGGCATTACATTTTGCGAAGAGGGGGCATTTAATAGGGGTTTAAAGAAAAAGGGGGGGGATTATTAGAGCGGGGAAGTTTAATAGGAACAATATGGTAAATTTTTCCTTCTGATAAAATCAAATTTTGCATTTTATCTAACAATCTGATTTGCAAAATAAATGGCGAAAGATTGATACTTTTTTATTGAACTATCAGTGGAAAATACATAACCTATGCTCATCTAGATATTCACTACAGTAATTCTTTACTCAATATTTACGAACGAGTATTTAAATCAGCAGGGTTAATGTATGGGCTACTGACAATAGAGTAAAATTTACAAAGGTCAAATTAATTCTCTCACCACTGAAGTTTAAATTGGACTCTGAAGGTTCTTTAGGACACTTCAGGGTTCACAATGGTTGATAGTGAGATCTCCATGCATCCAATTCTGAGCTTTCTTGCAAAATGACCTGGCCATTGTTAGTATGTCTTATAAGTTATAATACATGTTTGTAAAATTTACATTCACTCATTCATGTTTCATTGTTTAATTTCACAGCTGTTGGTATCATAGTAAAGAAAGACAATCAGTCAGATTCATTTGATAAATCAATGTTTGTTGTGGTTGTTTTTTACTTAATATACATGGACCTTTAGATCAATTGGTAGCTTGCTAGGATTTCGAATTCAGTGTCACAAAGGTGAATCCCACTCTGGGCGGTTATACCATTCCATGAAATTTGACAATAATGTCAATTTCTTGCATTAATTAGGTATTATGGAGGAGTTGCAGGCCTTGTTAAAGGATAGGTAAGTATTGGTCCTAGACAAGGGTCCAGGAAAGCTAGGTTCTGTGGCATGATGTTACACCCAATATTAAATCTAAAAAAAACTTAATATAACTCATACTTGTCCATACAACATGTATTTTTGCTTTAGGGTATTTTATATTAAGTATATGTTATGAAAACATGAGTAACTGGAGGCTGTATAGTGTTGATATACTGTGAATATGTACTTAAGACAGAGATGTAGATTTTTGATAAAATTATTTATATTTAATGTTATTTATGTACTTGTACCCTTGAGCTATTTGTTGTGTTTAGAAAATGTTTCACATTTACTGATGGATTATAAAAATATTTAATATTTCATTGACACTACAGGTTCAAATTTTGTAGGTTTCATTATCTGTGTCATGAATTAGTTTAATATTACAAAAAAGCTCTGCTCTAATGACTATGTTAGTTATTGCAAAATTTTGGGATTTTCAAATAATTTCTAAGTCCTGAGTTTTTCATTTGAGAATCAAAGGACCCCAATATTGAACAAATGTTTCACTATTAAGATATTAAATTTTGATGCATCTTTCAGTAAAAACAATAAATCAAAAATGGAGTACCAATACCCAATACTTGCTAATTCTGCAAATGGAACTAAAAGGCTATCCAGCATGCATATAATAAGTCCAGCACTGTCAAGATTGCTAAAGACTCTATGCATTATGTATGAATGTCGCATTTAACCAGTGTCTTGTGAATCTTTACTCTAAATGACCACCTTTGATCATTGAGCAAAGGGATAAATTAAATCTTGTCTAATCATGTAGGGAGACTGATGAGTAAACTTGTATAAAATAAAGTTGGTCTGACATCTAGATGAAGTATATATATATATGTTTATATACTAGGTACATGTATATATCTTCACCTTACTTTAAGTACATTGTTTTATTGTTTTTATCCTCATACAATCACGATGTGTCCATTAATTTTTGTACTTGTCTGTCTTGGTTTACTGCTGAATTTGTCTACTTGTTTAAAAATTTTACAATTAAAATCATGAAAACTATGTCATTTGTAATAGTTCAGTTGTTGACTATGAATATGCAAAAAGCTGTTTTTATGTACATTTAGTTTCCAAGTGTTTTGTTGAAGATATTATCTAAATGCATTGTTACATATGGTAGAACCGTATCGGGTGTATATATATATAAGAATAGAAATGGTATAAGCGCCTTTTGTATTTTTTCCCATTCACTGTCATTCTCGTATTCTAGACTCTTGGTACGAAAATGATTCACTGTATGATGAATGTAACATAGATCTTTACGACTATAGTGGGTATGGAGAGTACTTCTACCTCTCCTGGATGCTCAAAGGAATGTTATATATTTGCAAGCACAGCAGTCTTATTGTTGTAGACCACAACTTGTGGTGTAAGGCAATTAAATTAATGGAGTCTTAAATACAACTCTAATACTAGGTGTCAGACATCATTGTCAAACATTGTTTTATGTATGGTAACATAATTGGTTTTATTATATATTTTTTTATTGGGTTTAATGCTGTGTCAACACAATTAAGGTCATTTTATGGCGTCCAGCACACCTAACCTAGCTTTCCTGGACCCTTGTCTATAACCATAACTCACCTACCCTTCCACAAGGGCAGAAACTTCTCCATACTATCTAATCAATGGAAGAAAATTGACATTATCGTCAAATTTTCATGGAAGGATATAACCTCCCCGGGTAGGATACGAACCCGTACCCCCTTCGGGACATGAGATTCCAAATCCCGGCACACTACCAACTGTGCTATCGACCCAGGTTAAACATAATTGTACATTATATTAACTGAGTAGCTTTGCTTTGTCAAAGTATGATAATCTATTGATTCAGGTAGATAGATATATAAAATATTCAACATTAAGTGATGTTTCTTATGAATTCTTGATGTTTGATGTATCACTTAGCTGAACTATGTTTGATTAAGTATAAACATTGTCTTTATTGGAGACATGGTTGTAAATAATGGGTATAACTTTATGATACTTAAATATTGATAATATTTTAGAGTGGGTCTAGTAGGGGGGATTCGGTCCACGGGGGGATTTGGTCTAGTTTGGGGATAAGGTCCCATTGGGGATCAGATGTACTAGGTGAATGGTTCTTTTAGGGGGCTGGGTCTATAAAAGGGATTGTATATTGTAGGGATCAACACTAGAAGGAGAATTGTCTTAAGTGGGTGAATAGGGCTTAGTAGAGGGGATACGGTCTGTTTTCAAAATTAAATATTTTGTTTGTTGAAAATTTAGAAAAAGCTTTTTTTTGGCATTGTTAGATAATTTATGGTCAGCTACACTGCAGCATTCAATACATGTATAGGGGCTATGAGTCTCATGAGGTATAAATTATGAATTGCTCCAGTTTATGGAAACATGTATAAATAAGGCTTGTTTTTATGAAGTTTAGTTTATAAAACAGTATGATAAATACATTAAAATATTTATATGTATATTTCAAGTGGTATATATTAAAGTAGTATAATATTTGATCATGTTTGTTGGTCTGAAACACTTACATTTATTACATGTATATCTATACTTGATTTCTCTTATCTTGACCTACCTTGTACCAAGACCTATATACATTGTTTTCATGTATCGTTTGTTTGTTGGGTTTAACGCAGTAACAACACATTGTATAGGTCATATAACGGCGATCAGTCAACCTACTCACTCATCCTGGAAAGACTAAATCTCTGGACTTAACTGTTAACCAACTACTAAGTACAAACTTTTGTCAGTGACTCACAACTGCCCTACATAATTAAAAAGCATTGGTAGGAGGGAGAATGGCCAAGAAATAATTTCATGACCAAGCTCCACAAAAGTATGCCTCGCCCAGGAATCAAACCCATGACCCCTCGATCAGTAGACTTGTGTGCTAGCAACTGAGCTAGCCGGGCGGCTTTTTCATGTATCTACTGAGTGAAATGTGTAACTTGGTTGGCTTTAGCACATAAGCGGCACATGGTATAGGTCATATCAGTCTACATACTCACTAGCTCCTGGAAAGACTTAATCTATGGACTTTGCTGTTAACAAGTTACAAGGCGCATTCTTTGGTCAATGACTGACTTCTGTGTTATGTTATTTAGTTTCAGTGGTAGCAGGAAGAGTCACTGTGGAAATCATTCAGAAAATCTCCATGAAAGTATATCCAACCCTGGAATCAAACCCTCGACCCCTTGATCAGTAGATATATGTGCTACCCTCTAAGCTAGCTTGGCAGGCTATATATGTAAAATGTATATACAGATAACATAACCTTTTCAATAGAATGTATGATAATTTATGGTGCCATATAGCTATTTACTGATCTTACCATAACTTCAAAATCTTTACTACAGAAAAGTTCCACAGTTCGGCTTGTAAAAAATTGATGGTCTTGACATAATTATCTTAATTAGTAACCTTTTTTGTCTCAAATTAAATTAAGCATTTGGTACTTCAAAATAGTCAAACTCATGTGTCTTGCAATTACAAAGGCAGTCTTTATTGCAGAACTTAACTGTATTTTACAGTCAGGCAAATTTCATGGCTGTTTGCCTCTGTAATTAAAATTTCTCACCAAACAGATTACTCATGAAATGAAGGCAAGTTGAATGTTGGTAGACTGTACCTATATTGTTCATACAGCAGTTAATATAGATATAACATTTCTGAATACCATGCCAATAATTTATAACAATTTGAAAACCTACTCATGTGAAAATAATTTAAAAATAAACATTGTATAATTTCTTATTCAATTACAAATTTAAAAAAGATGTTCTATTTGGTTTTATTTTTCTCTTCTTTAAAGCTACTCCTCATGTTTAATGTGAACTTTTCTTAAACTCTCAAAACTGAATAGAAACTTTTTTAAACAGTAAAGCAGTATCATGAATGACATTTTAGTGCAAATTGACTAATACCCGCTGAAGATGGTGATTTATATATGTGTTAATCAAAGTATTGAAATACAGAAAGACTTATGTGCACATTGAAACCTAACAAATCCATACTAATGATTTCTCCTTACTCATTAGACTCAAGCACGAAACGAGCAGGGCAAAAAGTGCGGGCGAAGAGTTTATTCTAACCTGTATTACTGGCAAATATTATAAAGATTTAATTTCCCTCTTCTTGAAGTACAGATTTCCCCTGTACACTTTGCATACGAATTCTGTAGGTTCATTAATGTAGTTAAATATGGTAGAATACTGTAAAACAACTTAACTTCAAGTAATACATTGAATGACTGCAGTATCATTACATTAAACAGACGAGTCAGATGATGGAACTACTTTTATCCCCTAGAAATTGACTGCGTAGTAAATCAGAGACATGTATCACTCCACAGGTTTAACTGGTCAGGCATTTTCGTTGATTGCTTTTGATTTGTTGTATAACTGAAGCCTTTCAGTGAAATCGCCAAAAGTCTTGAAACTTACCCCTGTTAATTAAGGTATAGATGATTTTAGTGAATTTTGTGTGTCTTTTATCTTAAATTTCTCCCAAATTTACAGGTCAGTTTGTCAAAAATTTTACGAATTCAATTAAAGCATTAATAAAGATACTAAAAAGCAGTCTTCGTGAAACATGGCAGACTGATGGACAAACCTTGTAAAAAAATACCGGTAGAAGGTATGTCTAGAACCAATTGTCCAGCAAAATATTTGATCTCATCCACACAGTTTTCAGTCCATCACAATATGTTAAATGTCTCCAGTCCTGTAAGTCTTGGATTGGTAAAATTTTGATCTTCACATGACCTTGAGTTTCACAGTAACTGCCTGCAGGTTATTTTAAAACATCAAAAGTTTAACCAAATCTGTGAGCTAGAAGCATTAAAGTGGCCATTTCAGAAAAATATATGTAAAACTTTTTGTGTGCTTAACGATTGTTCAGGTGATATGTAATAATTTGAAACACTATAACTTATACTTTAAACTATATTGTTTAAAATCAGTATGTATATAATTGTAGGGGAACATCCCGACTTCAATATTTGGTCTTTTTAAACCATCTAAAACATTTTAGAAGCTGTTTAAGGTTTAGAGTTTCCTCAACCTTGAATTGGTATCACCCAAAGTATGAGACCATGATATATGATATTAAATCTTGTATGATATATTGATGGGTTAGTGCATTAAACCTAGTCTGAATTACATGTAAATAAAGAAGGTGGTAGGAGCATTAGGTCATACGCTTAGGTACCAGAGGTCCTGGGTTCGACATCCCACAAGGAGCACTAAAATTTCCTCGAGCAATTGCTTCACTCCACTCAGGTATAACAGGTAAATTGCTAGATAGATACCTGATGATAGCCTGATGACTAGGAGTAATAACTGTAAAGTCGGTGACTGTGCATAAGCATGAAACTCAGACTGTGAAATGTTTACTTATTTTATGCTGATTCATCATTATATTGGACTCCTTTATAATTATATAAATGTACATGGGGTATATAGGTCAATATAATTACAATTATTCTTTCTTTCTGTGTCCATCTTTGTTGTATGATAACTTGTAATATTAGTGTATCTCAACTGTAGCATTCTCTATTGTCAATCTAAAGGCTTAAGAAAATTGCAACCAGATTACTTAAAATTTATGTGTAAAATTGATGCACCTCCTTTTAAAACTCATTTTGTATATAAAAAGATGCCTCTCTTCAAAACTCAGGATGAAAAATCAAAACCATTTTGTATCATACTAAAAGTGAACAAAAGGACACCATTTAAAAGATTCATGCTTTTTTACATTTTTTTTTCAACCACTATATGAAAAAAACAAAACAAGATGCACTATAATTTGCTACACATTCTTCCAATGTTAATGATGTACTGGTATTTACCATATTAAAAGTTAAAGTACAGTTTAAAGTCCACTTCCATATACATGTTCAGCCGACTTTACAATTTTGTATGATAACTCCTGATCATTGAAATCACCCTCAGGCAGGCGATCACTCACAGTACCCATTTACACCTGGGTGGAGTGGATTAGTAGGTAAATGTCTTGCTCAAGGAAATTAGCAGTGTCCCTAGTGGGAATGGAACCCAGGGCCTCTCGATCCCTATACGCGTGTCCTACCACTGGACCATTGCTCCTTTTAGATCCACTTTGAATTTTTTTACCAGTTATCCCAGATGTTGAACTAGGTTAGGTGTGCTGGCTTCTGTAAAATAACTTAAAGATAGTGTTGACACTTTGTTAAACTCAGTACATAAATTTTTTTACCCCCGCTTCGAAGAAGAGGGGGGTATACTGTTTTACCCTTGTCCGTCCGTGCGTCCGTCCGTTACAAAATTTCCGTCGCAGTTTTCTCAGCAACTATAACATGCAGCAGCCTAATACTTTGCATATTGCTTCATCCCATAGTCCCATGTGGTGTAAAGCGATTTCATGCTCCTTGCTCATCTACTTCCTGTTTGTTGCATATTTTTAGATTTTTGTGGGGGTATCACTAGTGAGCATTAGCTCACAGATTTACTTGTTTTCCATTGTTTATTGTTTTATTGCACTAAGAGTACATGTAATTAAAAACTTGTGGAAAGTCAACTTATTGCATTTTAATTAATCTTTCACTCTGTTATTTAATGTTTCGAACTTTGATCTATGTTGTTTAACTTCTAACTTTATTATGTCATTAAAATGTAATTGCTCTAAAAATCTAATTTTTTGTGTTGAATTTATTGCCACGAAACTGTAATGGCCATATAGTCACATTCCAAGGCACAGAACTGCTTGACAGTTTTATTTAGTAATTTAATGCTGTACTAGGGTAATGGCTCTATTTGGTTTAAGTTACTTTTAGGTGTTAGATAAATCAAGCATGTTTTAGTATCCTGGCTTTTTGTCAGTCATGCCATGAAAGTGCAGTTATATAATGCTATAGTACACTTTGAAATTTGACTTAACAAGCCAGAATATTACTTAAACAGGCAATTGCAACTTTTAAGTGTCATAAGTGCAATTATAAACTTGTGTTTTTACTCAGTGATCCAACCCAAGATTAACTTCAAAAGTTGTTCAGATTCCTTAGCTTCATACTAGTTCAATTCCCAAAGGTTTTAGACATTGTTTAATCATTATATTGAAGCATTTTACATGATGAATACTGGTATATAATTATATACTTGATTTAGTTTTCATAACAATTATATATTTTCAGGTCTGGGAGTGTTATTAGTTGTTGTGGTTGGGGTTGGATGGAAATGTACACCAAGGGGTCATGAACCCCTACATGCTTTGTTTAGTCTAGGAGAATTTCGTCATAGTAGAAGAAGTCGCAGACGCAGACATCGTAGGAGAGAAGGCAGATGGCATGGTGGTAATTAGTTATCTTGATTTTAATACCTATATCATTATAATATAGTAATAATATTACAGATTTTACTGGACTATTATGAGTTTTATGCCATTCTGGATACCTAAACTGAGCTTTCGATTTAAATTCTTGGTGAGTGAAGAAAAAGCATGTGCAGAATGACAAAATCAAGACACCCTCATTTGAAGTAACCATTGACTCTCAAGCCATTACAATGTATCAATATTTTCTAGCCTTGTTAAATAATAGCAAGCAGTTAACAAGTATTGACCTCTATTTAAAATAATTACATTTCTTATCAGTCTAAACACTTTAGTAACACAATACAAGTTCTTTCAACTTGAATTAATCACTCTCAAGCCTTGTAAGTCTGATAGAACTAAACAATTTGATTAAAATTCTTGCTCAATTAATGAATGATATTATTATTGAGTATGTATGATTCAAACCAATAATATATGAATCCAATGTTTATACCAATCTGTGATCATTGCAATAACTTGGCCGAAGTTGCTCCTTAACTGCTTATTAACAATGAAAAGATCTCACCAGATCTGTAGGGGAAATGCTGAGCCTGGATTTCAAATCTATGTTCCAGAAAGGGGTACATCTTGGACTGTTATACCCTTCCATGAAAATTTGACTATAATTTCAATTCTTATCCATTAATAATATATATGGAGAAGTAACCAGCCTTGTGGAAGAGTAGGTGATTACTGGTTATAGATGAGACATCCAGGAAAGCTTGGTTAGGTGACATGGTAAATGTAAAATTAACAAAATTTGTGTTGACAGGGTGTCAAACCCAGTATGAAAAATGTATATTTATGACATTTTAATGTATCTATTTCAGGACTAATGTATCCTGAGTTTCAATTTCGACGTCCACCTCCATCCTACAATGCCTCAATGCAAGAATATCAACATCAGTTAATGGTAGCTCAACAAAGTCAACCTAATGATATATATGACCCAGATAATATCCCTGATGAAGATTATAGTCTTCCAAGTTCACCTCCACCTTCCTACAGATCACGTGCTAGTACTGTACGGGCTGGTATACAAATAACTTTCCCACCTAATCAAGGAGGAGACTTTCCTGATTCTAGACCTCCTACCTACCGTTCTCACCCCAGCAATACTCTTCAAGGTCGTCACTCACGACCTTCGTTGTCAAGGGATGATGACAACGATGAAGAAAGTTCAGCTCCAGCTGATGTTGCCTTTACTGGTTCTTCTTTTATTGTTGACACAAACAATTTACAAAATGCAACAAATATACAGATATCTCCATTAGTGTCAAATCAGAATGTTACAGTTTCTGTGACTACTGTTTCTGTGACAACCTCTCAACCAAGTCAATCTGCTCATCAAGTCCAACAAGCACCTGCTACACCAGGGGGCGCTGTAGAGGAAGATATGGTTGATCCAGTGGGTGAAGGAGAAGCTGACAGAGTGGAAACAGCACTTTAATAAAACATGAAAACTTGTCACACTAGTGCTTTCAAGGGTTTTAAACAGTTTAATGCATTTACTTTTGTAAATCAAAAAACATGAATGTTTATGTATTAGTTTACATGTTGTGTGTTTTATTTGCAGCTTTTTTTAATGATCTGTCTGATTTTTAAGTTTGTGTTACTTTAATTTTCTTGCCATTGTTTTTTAGTTAGTTTTAACTCATGTGTTTTACAGGTTGCTATTATTTCCATTTTCATTCTTTAATATTAATTTTCATTTTTTTAAAAAAACTTTACTAATGCATGTATGTTCAGTTTATTTTTCTTATAATTGTTTTAGTTGATATATAATTCTCAACATGTATTAATGACTTGTTTTATAACCTTATGTTGTATCTTTAATTCCATTTTTTTTCTTATAATTTATTTGTGTATTTCTATAATGCAAATTGTAACCTATGGAAAATTCCTGTGGTTGTGTTCTGAGAAGTGTTCCCTTTTATTTGTCTTCTATAATAATTTGTTTTGTTGAAAATGTGTGAGATACATTTCATTATATAAACTTGAATGTCAAAGTCTCTTTTGTTTTAACAGTTTTAATATAGTCAATTTATTTGGGGGTGTAATGTAAAAGCTTTATTGAGTTCTGAAGAAGATTGAATAGGAAAGCTGTTGTTGGCAAGTATTGTTGAAGAAAGTTTTCACGGAAAGCTGGTTTTGTGAGCTTACTACATGTACTGTAAATAACTGATACAAAGTTGAGAAATATCATTATATCTCTAGAAAGGAACGCATCATTAAATAAATGCCATTTTCAGTTATCATTTTGTTGTACCCAGAACAGTGCCTTAAGAAGCAAACAGTTAATAGATAAAATTTGATATTAATTCCATTTTCCAGTGTTATTTTCTTGGTGTCCAGTTAAAGGACCTTGAGAAATTTTATATAAATGTATGGTTAATGATGTCACTGTTAATTGTTTTAAATGAGACAAGACTAGTCTGAATCATTGTAAATCATTAATCTGATTAAGATTTTGAGATCTAGAAAAAAATTAATACTAGTATTGACATTGATCTGAAATCATCTTATGTTAAGGAACATCAGGATATTATCTGTGTTTGTAGTGTCATGATGATTGTAGAAAAAATAGCCTTTCTCTGATGAAACATGAACTTTTATGAAACATTAAGAAAGTTCCGCCTTAATTGTAATCTACCTTCTCTGTGTGAGGTCACTTTATGTGCTTTTCTTGTTGTATATTCGTCTGTCTGTCTGTTGTTTATATGTACCAGTGTCCATTATGTATATGTTATCATGTAAAAATTATGTATGTCTTTATTATAAAGTAAACATTGTGCAATAGGTAGTCTGACTTTTACTAATGACAAATTTTGTTTACTCTGTTGTTATTTTTTCTTAGTTCTGATGTTATATGTGTTTCTTTACAAGTGGCAATTTTTATGGTTATTCCAAATTCTGCAGTTTATGGAAAACAAGGCGTGCGATTTGACCTTTTTGTGTTGGTGCGCCATAAAACACAAACAAATAAACAAGAAAACAAGGCATGATTTTTTTTCTGTTGACAATAATTAGCAGTTTGCTAAATTTTTATATAGTTATCATATTGCATGTTATTTACCTTGAGATAGGTCAAGATAGTGGATTAATTGTAAACATGCCAAGTTTGAACATTTCAAATATGTATACACAGTAGAATGACAACACAACATTGTCTTTTGTGACCAATGATTCTAGTAGGGTATTCTTTTATGCAACAAGCAAAATCATAATTTGGCAAACTACATTTTCACCTTTCTTTATTCATTTGTATTATTCTTTGTTTTTTTTTAAGGAATTGTGCAAATTCTGATTAGTTGCATTCAACATAAAATGTCATCTGTAGAAAGTCCAAAATGAACATTAATTATACCCCCGCTTCGAAGAAGAGGGGGGGTATACTGTTTTACCCTTGTCCGTGCGTGCGTCCGTCCGTTACAAAATTTCCGTCGCAGTTTTCTCAGCAACTATAACATGCAGCAGCCTAATACTTTGCATATTGCTTCATCCCATAGTCCCATGTGGTGTAAAGCGATTTCATGCTCCTTGCTCATCTACTTCCTGTTTGTCGCATATTTTTAGATTTCGTTAAATGAAAGTTACATTATGATAGTCATATTTCTCACTGCAGGGGTATCACTAGTGAGCATTAGCTCACAGATTTACTTGTTATTTCATCAATGTAATAATGAAACTATTTAACACAAATAAGCTTTCATTATAGTAAAATTACTGACAGTATGCATCATCAGTTTTTTATGGTGGCATATTTCTGCCATCAGATAACCACATAACTAATTAGTTAATTAAGAAGTTAACTAGTTACAGTAACTTGTTAACTTCTTCAGTTAATTAAGTATAGTGGTTAACTATTTACTGTAACTAGCTAACTTCTTGACTTAATTAACTGAATATGTTAACTAGTTATGGTAACTTGTTAATCACTTAAGTAACTAGTTAATTAAGAGGTTAACTAGTTATCATTACTAGTTAACCCGTAACTTAAGAGGTTTACTAGTTACCATAACTAGTGGTTATCTGATGGCAGAAATATGCCACCATAGTTATTCCTCAAAATTTTATTTGTCCATCCTAATGTTCTTGCATTCCAATGTTGTGATTTTATTGAACAGTCCATTGTGATTTCCAACATTCCAAATTTCAGTATTATATAATTCAATTCCTATTTTATTCTAGTTTATTTTGAATTTATTGATGTTAATTTCAACCTTTATGATGACCTGATATTATAATTCATTATACTGTTTTACTGAAATGTGTTAATCTAATTAGGGACTTTAGTCAGTTATCTTTCCCTGATAAAATCTGAAGCAATCCAATTGGTAAGTAGGTTCTTACAGTTAGAATCCTCAGATTTTATTTTTGAATTCCTATGTAAGGATAACAAAATATTTCATCTAATATCTTTCTTGTTAATAAAGATATTAACCGAAGTAATGAAATTTAGATAGTTCTTTACCTTAAAAATATTTAGCTTGATTTTCAAACTAGTTAAATGATTAACAAAAAAGTAATTTAAAGATTAATTTTGGCAAATTGACATTGAAAAGTAAGGGTAAAGTCTGAGTAATCCTACTAAGTGGACCTACCTATTTGAAGAGTATACAAGGGGAAATAACTGACTAAAGTCCCTTATTTGTTTACATATGTTATCTTTATGCATATTAAATGGCTATTTATGAAGTTTCTTAAGTTATAGATAACAATGAAAAGTAGACGGATAAATAAATATTAAAGCCATTAATGAAGGTATATTCATGAACAGCAGACTTGAACACTGTTTCACAAACGTGAAGTTATCAGAATATAAAATGCATTAAAGAAACTGTTCAAACCACTCTGCTTTCTTCAATTGAAATTTGGGTACTTTAATAGGAGCACACTACATTGTCAATCGGAACACCTCGACCTTTCATTAATGAATTATCTCGGAAGGATTCATGGGGGTCCCTCCTGGTGGCCTGGGTTTTTACTACCTACGCTAGGCAAAGCACATAAGGGTTATTCAAAATAGTTCTTGTAGTATACACACAGATCTTTGGTTAAAACATATTTCTATGTTATATATTGAACCAACTATTCTTCAGGGATATCATTGAACTGTTTATTTCAAATTTACGGACTAAAAACGAAATATCACTCATCGCATAAACTAGGGTGTATTTGTTTACTTCAACACGGGTAGTTCCAAAATGGCGTCTAAATATGTCAGAGGTAATTAGTAGGGAATGGCCGAGGAGTTCCAAATGACTACATTGTATGAACATAATCATTGTTGATAATGTCCGTCTGGGCATATTGCTTTTGAATAGAAAGGGAGGTAATCAAAATTTGAATTATGTAATTCATTAAGTAAGAATTATCTTTCTTGAATCAGCTGAGATTTGCAATCTGACTGTATAAAGTATTCCAATAACCTGTTTTCTTTTACTATGTTGTTTTCTTATATAATATAAAAGTAGATCATGGATTGATTGGATTCATTTAAGTCTCAAATTATTGAATAGAAATAAAACAAATTGAACCAAATGTTCAGATATACATAATATTCTCACAAAGTTTATCAGGACTATGATGTTGTCACAAATGTTCGTAATAATGAAATCTTATTTTACAAAGATTATTTCATTTCTATTTATCTGATTTGTTTTAGCAATTTACGTTCACATGAAATTACATGTGCCTTAAGGGAGATTGATTTCTCATTAATGTTGTGATATAACTTAAAAGTTCAAATTTTTGTTAAGTTGAATTCGTACAGTAAGGAAAACCTAACAAGATTTTGCTGGCTAAAAGATTAAATTAATTCTTTGATATTGCTTGCTTTCTATAGATCAGTGTCATATAAGATATGATATGGTCGCTCTGATGGTCCTGTCAAGATGACCTTTTTGTCGACTAATAGCTTTCAACAAAATTGACAAAACATTAGTAATAGTATCTTGATTTTGTAATTTCTATTTTTAGACTGAGGTATGCGAGCTAACTTGACGGCGGTGTTATTAGCAGGCTGTGATTGGACAACTCTTTTCAAATTGCTTGGCATAAACGATGTAAACAAGTTACTTAATATTATGATTGCTTCATCAATATCATGATGAGAAAATGTCACCTGAACATGACCCTTAAGACGAAAAAGCTAGATCTTAATTAGCGAGTAGGCGAGCTGCGAATTTAAGATTGGGTTTCACTCATTAGAATCTTTTTGATAACTATAGTGGGGCTATCATACTCATGGGTGTATCCATGTAACATCTCATTGTTAAGGTTTTTGGTGCAACAACTAAGTTTCTAAACTCTTGCTAGTTTTTCAGAGAGTTATATAGAACCAAAATTCATCCTTTTAACCATGATACTCATGATACGGGTAAAAAATGTCCTTGAGGTTGTCAATGTTTCTGTGGAGACAATGTTTAAAATATCACTGTCTAGAACACATTAATCATGCATCATGTGTTTGTTACAATGTACAAAAAAACTATTTGATTATTTTTACAAACATTATACCCTAGATGGCAAAAGCTTACCTAATATCCTTCGATAGGTTGCAAATGTTAAATCTTGTTGTAATGCATATACTTTCTACCATATTAATTGATGAATTTTATAGCACAGAAGAACAGAACTTCACTAAACTCAGATTGCATATTACTATGTATGAGTATAGTTGTATACATAGTTTACATGAAATTTTAAAGATAGAGCTACTTTTCACAAATTAAAAGTTATTAGCTACAAGTTACTTTTGGAATTCTATTGTAAGGTGTAACTGGTAACCCCTGCCATTTTGAAACAGACTATAATTGAAGTACAATGTATCAAGTAATTGAATTTGATAAAACATAATATTGCTTATGTAAAGTTATTTCAAATATTGTTTATTGATTTTATTATTTAATGAAATATGTTCAATAGCTGTTTATTTTGAATATATTACATATGCTTTAACAATGTTTTAATGAGGAACGACAGTGTCATAATTTTTCAATTCAAATTTGTGTTTTAACGTTTGTGTATGTATAGTTTTCATGTTGATTGTGTCAATAAAATAATGCTGAAACTGTTGAAACATTGTTGTGTTTTTGTGTCATTCTCACATAATGTAGTGAATATGTAAATGAATGTTTGTGCTGATTAGGGCTGTCGCGATATACTGGTATTTTGCAATATGCAGCTGCGGCAATATGTACTGTGGTACAAATTTAGCCTGCCAGTATTTAGCTATATTTTTTATTTTCATTGAAACATTCTTCCTCCCAAAAAATAGTATCGAAATGTCAGTTTTCTGTGGTTCAGGAAAGCTTAAGATCAAAGAATTTAACCAATCTGTGCGTGTTCGTAATGTTCCAACAAGTCTAAAAATTCCCAGTTTTCTCCAGTCTGCTACAGACAATTTTCCTACAAAATCCTATAAAATTCTTCAATTCTGAACGGTTGAATAAGTATTGTCAGACAAAAGTATAAGCTTTGTCTTTGGTTTGCAAAGCAGTATATCTTGGTACATATCGCAACACGGTTCTAGCACATTGCAATATACCCCGATACCCTTCTGGCATATCGTGACAGCCCTACTGCTGACTATTTTACAAACTTGTTTAATACCCATTATTTTAAAGAAAAAGCATCTAAAAAATAACGTGTACCGTGACATTAAGCTTATTATTACAGATAGAAAAATATAAGAACTATCTTTGTATAAAGATACATGTTAAGCATAAATTATACATGTAATTATGCTTATGTGTAGTGTTAATTATTTTTTTATTTGAATTGTCAATTTCAAGGCAGATATAGAATTATCTTATTATGTTGTTTTATTTTTTAAAGTATAAGGAAACTTTAAACAATGGTCTTCCCCACTCAATGGGTGAATAAAATCATACGAGTTCACATTATTTTTCTGATGAAACAGGCCCTTTTGACATTCAACAGTTATAATATTGTATGCACGATGTACACATATAAATTGTATGCGATGATGTGTCAATAAAATATGTTTAAACTAAACTTTAAAATTGTTATGAAAGTTCGTCACAAAATACGGGTTTTTAATGAAACTGGCGATGTTCATATTCGCTATGTTAACATGAACGACCTGTACATTAACAAACAACAAGAACAATTATGTCTGGTCATACATTTTACTTAAAGAGATAGATCAAGATAAAATAAACATAAGCTCAAGTTAAAGATAGTTTGAAATGAGGAAAGATTTTCTCTCAACAGAGAAATTAGTTATGCAAATATCCATTAATGTTTAATGACACAATAGTGAAGTAAAAACAAATAATAGAAATATCAATTATATTCAATATGTTAATATCGTCTTTAATATTCAAGAAAATTCAAATTGTCTAAAAGTCTGTACACCATTTTGATGCCCTGCTACTTAACATTCGGAACACCCTCGACCTTTCATGAATGAATAATATTCGTAGGGAATGACCGAGGATGTTCCGAATGGCTACTTAAGCTAAAGATTTTGTGACTAATATCCCTTTAATACTTTGTATCCATACATATATCATTACTTGCTTTACAATACACGGGTTATCATGACATTGCAATCAAATCGCAGATAACATCACACAAGAAAGATAAGGTAACAATATTCAAATATATATGTAATGTCAATGTATCTAAGTACAAAAATGTCTGACTTTAAATTGTGTGTTGATAAATTATACATATGGTTGAAGGGTATTAGTGTTTGTAAATGGAGAATAGGAACATACAGCGCAAGATAGTTCACGACCATTTGGATACGTGTCACAAGGCAGGGCTCCACATCTTGCTTCAGTACTGTAAAACAAATGTCCATTATGGTCAGTTGTAGTGCTTTTATCACTGATATCATGAACTTCATCAAGGCAAACATATTCAGTCCTAGGATGAGTGTAGTATTCGGATACAAGAATTCCATGATATTCTAGTTTCCAACCATTATAACATTGATTGCGTCCTGGTAACTTGAAGTTACCACTTCTAGGTATCCAGCATACTGCACACGGTGCTTCTTGGTTTTGAGTTTGGCCACCTAATGCATATTCAGTGCCGTACACGAACGCTTTATTCTCTGTTTTAGTGTTATATACAGCTGGCCACAGTGTATCTTTCGGCATACATAACGGATTACTTCCCCCTCCAGCGTGAGAATAATGAGATCCACCAACCCATCCATCATAAACTTTAACCGAATCACCATCAAGACATGATGTTTTACCCCATCGCGTATACGTCGAGCCGCCAGTGGGGTTTGTTGATTTAAGATCTTGTACTATGGTGTTGAGATTTTCTATTTCAAGTAAAGCATCTGAAGATGAAAATAAAAAAGACACAAATATAACTTGAAAATACCGTACACTTATTATATTTCTATAATACTTTGGTGGTTGACTTTTTACTTATGACAATGATCATTAATATGTTATATCCGAGACATAAATCTATGTATTTTACATTTTGAAGATAATACATGTAACAAAAAGGTAATATAAAGTACACATTGTTTAGCAAAGTCAGCTCGACAACAACTTAAAACGCACCATTTTTACATAACATGTGTCACAAAATCAAATATAAACATTACCTTGGAGTTGAGCTGTCAGAGTATTCAGATTTAATTATGTCGTGTTTGCTTTGTTCTCTACGTTGAGAAGCGTCCGCAACACTCCGTATTGATATTCGAATTGATTTGGCGGCGACGAGTGTGATTTATTTATAAAGTCGGTCATATACAATAATGTTTCGACCGACTGTTTTGACCCATTTTTCAAAAATCTAAGTTTTAACATTAACCTAATCCTTGGTTAAAAAGAAAAGAGACGAATGGCCCTGACAAGGGCCGTACACATACTTCTCAAATGAGAAGCCCTGAAAAGGGCTGTATGTGAACTATTCGTCCCTTACTTATAGTTTTTTAATTAAAAAATATCTATGTTAAAAATACAAAAATTTAAATGACTATGTTAAAAATATGTAAAAGTATTCAAAAATCTAAGTTAAAAATGCTAATATATCACAGATAGTTAAAAAGATCACAGAAAAAAAGCTATTCGACAACTGACACGATTTCCAGTACGGTGACCTAGTTTTGGGGGCTGGTGAGTATAAATGAAAGTGGATTGACCTACTTTCATCCCCAACTAAGATGACTTTGACCCAGGCATTTGAGTTGACCTACTTTCTCAAAGTACCTAGGTGGGATAAGACCAGTGCTTATAGAATGGCTTAGGGTTTTTAAGTTCATTTCTAAAGCTTGTTGGGTGGGTAGTAATCGTGACCAAAAAACTTCCAAATTAGAGTCTTTTTGTATTCCAATGTGAAGTTTTGTAAAAACTTAGACCTTTTGTCACTCAGGTATCATAGACAGCTGAGTGAGCTAGTAAAATTGTTGAAGATATACGTATTTGTATGTTTCTAAAATATGTGCCTCAATTTTTATTTGTTTCTCTGCTAATCAATACCTTAATAATAAATCTATTCGTTACCATAACACCATGTTATTTGTAATAAATACTTTCCTTGGGTTAGTACAAAATATAAAATACTATCGTATTCTCTATAATGGTCACAGACCAACTTGTTTTCAAGAAAACTATCAAGTTTAAATAATATTGTGTATCACTATTAATGGGGATGGGGTGGGATATAGTGCTCACTCAGTACTAATAAAAGAAGGAGGTTAAAATAGTAATATTAAAAGAATAGTAAAAATAGCGGTAATAATAATGAATAACAACTCCATTAGCTAACCAATCAACACAACGACTTACTTATCAGGGCCTATAAAAAATGTGATTAAAAAATCTAGACAGACTATTAAAAACCTAAATAATGTATTCTATGTACAATAAAACCGTAAAGAGTACTGAGTGAGAGGACCAGATATAAGGTAATTTAAGGGATAACCATAGAAACATAGTTAAGTATAACAATATATTCTATTCAGAATGTGATTCAAAAATACGTTCACATATAAGAATATATAGGGTAACTGGTATAAGTGTTTTATAAACACCATGTAAAAGGACTATAATTATGACATAGTAAAAACATTCAAATAAAAATAGATTATTTTAATTTATTTCGGTAGTACTGGAGAGTACAAGGCTGTAGTTTCGATGCCGGACCGCAACCCCTTACCCCCGATGGCACAAGCGTTACATTGAACATTTCGCCCTTAGATGCCCCACCGATGCCACCAGGGTGCAGCGATAGCGATCCAGCACCGGAGTAGGTCACCCGGCAGCAGGTGGTAGACCAGGGTGGTCTCCCTCTGTGAGTTATCTCAGCTTCAGTACCTGGGGGGATCAATATGATGGGGGTATATGAGCCGCAAGATATATTGATTTGGATTCACAGTTTGTCCATAAATAACCACGATGTAGGTGACAAATATGATTCATAAATATATGGTAATGGAACGCCTAAACTTCTTATAGGTTTATTTTTGTTCGTTGTCCTCAGTTGTTAAGCATAAAGTATGCGTCGTTATGGACATAAAGCAGGTAGTTGTGTACAAAAAGCATCTCGCCGTGTTCACTTTATAGTTCGTTATGAATATTTAACAGGTCGTTATTGTCGAATTGCAACTAGTGTTGTCTTTGTTTGTAAATCGCGCTAGATCGGAAGCTTTCGGCAAAATAAATGCACTAAACAATTAATGTTGTTTTCATAAGAACAAAAAACCTTTGAAACTATGCCATAATATTGCTGACCTACTTGTTTTCCAAAAAACTAATGTGTCCAAAATTAAAAGTACAATAACATGCCAATTTTGATAAATTGATTTATAGTCACATCGGTTGTTATAAACACGTGTATATCCGAATACACGCATACGAAAACTCACGATAAAATGTAAGCAAATGTGTAATTATTATAATTAGGTAGTTCAAGCTCAGGTTAGTTCTGTTGGAATATCAAGTCGCTATGTGTCATCTCAGAATCGTTATGATCAAATGCAAGTCGCAATGTAGTTTTCAGACCGTTTATTTAAAATGTTAAATCGTTATTGAAAAAAACAACTACACGTATGTTGTTATATCCAATTTACGTATTGTTATGCTCAATTATTGGTCGTTGTGGTCAAAAACATGTCGTAGTGTATAAGTAACCTTTGGTTGCCCTCAGTTTTTGGTTCGATGTACCTACGTATTAAGTTGTTGTTATCAGATTATATATCTTTAGATGAAAAAGCTATTAGCATAACGACCTGTAAGCTTTATTTAAAGACTTGTCTTTTGCCCATAATGACATATTTTGTTAGCAAAACGACTTGTTAATTGTACATAACAACTTGTTTTTTATTCCACAACAACTTATATTTTTAACGTAACGATCTGTAAAATGTACATAACCACTTGTCAATTTTTAATAACGATGTATAGTTTCAGCATGACAACCCCAAATTGTACACGACGACTTGCAATTTGACCTTAACAATCTTGTAAATGTACTTAACGACATGCTTTTTGTCCAAGACGACGTCTTTTGTGTGCAAAACTACATGCCATTTGAGGACAACGAACATAAAATTAACCCTATTAGGCAGTTAAGGCGTTCCATATGAGGTCATTGTCACTTGTTTGGTTAACAACAAATTCAGAATAAAAACGCTTATGGAATTGTTATGGCTACTTAGCATTAACGGTTCCACTTCCTTATTCATGTAATACAATGAAATTTATTGTTTACAATCATTGATCGGTTTAATAAGGGTATTTTACCTAATACATTAGCATATGAATTCATCACAATAATTATGTTTTATTTTGTGATTATTAAAAGTATTGAAAAAGTATTCAATTTCACACTTCCTTTCTTGTTAATTTGAAAGTCTATATATAAATGTAATACATCGTCTTTTCATGGAAGTACTTTTTCCGCGTATTGAGATTGCGTTAGATTTTTGGAATTTCATTTTCATAAATATTTTTTATTTATTCAATTCGTATTTGTTTCTGCGTTGTCATTATTGACGTTGAAATAAAACGGGTGTAAGTAAATACAGAAATACAGTGCCCTCTATCATTTTTTATGTCCAATTTTAAGGCCCATATACATGAGCTCAAATCAATACTCGATTTTCAATGGAAAAATACAGAGGGGAATTCTTCAAACAGTCATATCCCTTTATGTTATAAGATATCAACTTTGAGCGAATGATGTTAGAAAATTAAACCTTTCTTCTTTCACATGGTTGTTAATTTATTTTTGTAAAATTTTGTTCTGTTTTAAAGTTTCATTAGATTACCCACGTTACTACAAAATAAGAAAAAAAAAGAAATTCCTATGCTGATATAATTTAAAAAAAGAAAGCCTTTCCCGTTCTGTGATCAAAATTGTGCAAAAGAGAAAGCTATTTCTATATAGTTTCTGAAGCATTTTTTTATCTTAAAAAATCTTAATGAAGTTTAAGTCTGTTTTGCACTTTTTCCAAAAGTTTTGGATTTTTAACGTATTTTTAGATATTCGCCGATTTCGCCGAAAGGCTTAAGTTTTACCACTTTTCGAAACCTATCGACAAAAATTCCTGGCCAGTTTAACCTGTGGAGTGATACATGTGTCTCTGTTTTACTACGCGGTCAATTTCTAGGCGATAAAAGTAGTTCTTTCATCTCATTCGATCAGTAGCAGGTGTTTACTTATGATAAGCGTGTGGAAGGGGCGTAGTCAAATATATTGATAGTGTCTGTAGCTGTTTAATGTAATAATACTGCGGCCATTCATTGTATTACTTGAAGTTTAAGTTGCTAAACAGTATTGTACCATTATTATAATACCTACAGAACTTGTATGCAAAGCTACAAACTTTACAGGGAAATCTGTACTTCAAGATTTTGTATAAGAAGAAGAGGTTAATAATTCTTTGTATTTTGAACTGATAGTATTTGCCAGTAATACAAACTAAAATTAACATTTCGACTGCAATTTTTGCACTGCTCGATCCGTATTTGAATCTACTGTATAAGGAGTAATCTTTAGTATATGGTGGCTGATTTATGCCATGTCGTATTTTCGTTTCTTGGCGGCGAAGAAACAAAAGAATAAAAAGACGATGACACGAAAAATCCATAGTTGTCATATCTTCGTCTTTTTGTTTTTTCGTTTCTTCGCCACGAAGAAAAGAACACAGGGCAAAATAAAAACAACAACACGACAGTTAATTTGTGTCGTGTTTTCGCCTTACATATGCGTATCTTCGTCTTTTCGTTTCTTCGTGGCGAAGAAACAAAAGGACCATGATACGACAAACTATGGATTTGTCGTGTTTTCGCCCTTCATCTGTTGTATCTTTGTATTTTGTTTCTTCGTGTCCAATGAAATTCTTTTACGGTATAGAGAAATGGATAAAACACATGACACCACATGCTATTTGTGATGAACAGGTGCGTAGCACGTTCAGTAGCTGCTGATTATATTTACTCTGTGTATTATGAGTGGCTCACTATGCTAATTGATCATACCTTCGTCGTGGTACGCTCCTTGCGGTATAACTTAACTGCGAATACATAACATGACTCAGCGCACGCTCGGAAATGGGTTTTCATTTTGTCATACTGTATGTGGGCCGCCATTGAGCATTTTTATCAATTTTTTATGTTATCCAGAAAGTAACATATAAATCGTTTGGTCATTCTTGGAAGAAGTGATTTTTATCGAAAATCATGGCATGAAAGATGTTTTAGATTTTAGAATCGGATAGATTTTCATAATTGACAAATCAGCAAAATGGCAATCTATTCGGACAAAAATTGTCAGTTGAGACTGATTTTCAATTTTGGACACATTGCATTTGACCTATAGTTAATACATGTACACCGTACATGACCAACACTTATACTTCCAATCATTGAAAATAAACCGAGCAGGGTGCCCAATATCTTTTTTTAAAGATATTTCTTGTTTACAAATGAACTAAATCATTCAGCATTGACTGTAATGTTTTTGGGTCTTATGCAAATAAAATATACTCGAATATAAATGGTATATTGACATTAAATTTATATTAAAATATTGTTGATATTATTTCCCAATGATGCGGTACTATTTACACAAGACCAAACATCATCACAGTCAATATTCTGTACATAATACTGACTTCCAAAAATTTATAAGCCACTTTTTATGACATTTTAATTTTCATCAGACCACTTCATAACAATATACACGATGTTTTGCTGAAAACCTATTCTATAAAATTCTATAAAGTTATTCTATACCATGAAAGTCAAACTGCCATAACATTAAAATATTTCGCTGTTAGGATAGGTTCTTGTACATATAAAGAACCACAAATTTGATATAATAAAAGGAAAGAAGTTCTTTTAAATATTGACAAAGAATAAGTGAAGCAATTGTCAATAATATTGGATAATATTGACAAGTGTACTATGTTTAATAGTTTAAGCTAAACAAGAATTTGTGGCATAGAGACATTTTTAATAGGTGACATTTTTATTATTAAGCATTATTTACTGACTGACTATAGACCATGGAATACTAGGAACTGGTATCATTATTCATATGCAGGCTTCAGCATTCACAACAAAGAAAGAGTCAAATCGTATTCTTCTGAAAACTGAAAAACGATTAAAATTATATTGTATAATGTAAAGACGTCACCTATCAGGAGAATTGGGTAATTACTCTTATTAATAATTGACCAATGATTGCACAGAATATATTTCATTGGATAAAATGCATAAGGAAGTGGAACCGTTAATGCTATATAAGCACACACGTTCCATGCAGACTTTAATATGCTTTTACTGTTAACCATGGCTAAACAACCGACCATGACAACATATTTAGGGCTCGTATTTGTTACCTACATCGTGGTTATTTATGGACAAACTGTGAATCCAAATCAATTTGAATATCAATACGGAGTGTTGCGAACGCTTCTCAACGTAGAGAACAAAGCAAACACGACGGAATTAAATCTGCATTCTCTTACAGCTCAACTCAAAGGTAATGTTTATATTTGATATTGTGACATATGTTATGTAAAAACGTTTTAAGTTGTTGTCGAGCTGAATTTGCTAAACAATGTGTACTTTATATTACCTTTAGTTACATGTATTATCTTGAAAATGTAAAATACATAGATTTATGTCTCGGATATAACATATTAATGATCATTGTCATGAGTAAAAAAGTCAACCACCATTATTATAGAAAAAGTATTATAGAAATATAATAAATGCACGGTATTTTCAAGTTATATTTGTGTATGTTTTATTTTTATCTTCAGATGCTTTACTTGAAATAGAAAATCTCAACACCATAGTACAAGATCTTAAATCAACACACCCCACTGGCGGCTCGACGTATACGCGGTGGGGTAAAACAACATGTCCTGATGGTGATTCGGTTAAAGTTTATGATGGATGGGTTGGTGGATCTCATTATACTCACGCTGGAGGTGGAAGTAATCCGTTATGTATGCCGAAAGATCCACTGTGGCCAGCTGTATATAACACTAATACAGAGTCTAAAGCGTTCGTATACGGCACTGAATATGAATTAGGAGGTCAAACTCAAGACCATGAAGCACCGTGTGCAGTGTGCTGGATACCTAGAAGTAGTAACTTCATGTTACCAGGACGCAATCAATGTTATAACGGTTGGAAATTAGAATATCATGGAATTCTTGTATCCGAATACTACTCTCATCCTAGGACTGAATATGTTTGCCTTGATGAAGATTTTGATACCAGTAATGAGAGTTCTACAGCTAACCATAATGGGCATTTGTTTTACAGTACTGAAGCAAGATGTGGATCCCTGCCTTGTGACACGTATCCAAATGGGCGTGAACTATCTTGCGCTGTATGTTCCTATTCTCCATTTATAAACACTAATACCCTTCAACCATATGTGTAAATTATCAACACACATTTTATAGTCTGACATTTTGGGTATTCAATACATTGACATTACATGTATATTTTGAATACTACTATTGCTCCTTTCTTGTGTGAGGTCGTGTGCGATTTAAATGCCTTTATAACCAGTGCTTTGTTTCAAACCTTGTAACTTGAAATTAAATGAATTTCTTTTTTTTATTTTATTTTATTGACAGTATACATTTTGTACATTAGTCCTCTATGCATAATACATTAAACGTGTCAAAGGGACCTGTCCACCAGTTCAAGGTAGTTTAGATATAAACGTATGTATGCCATTGTTTAATTGGAGATTATACATTATAATCTTCAGTTTCTAAATTGACTTGATATCAAATAGAAGTACAATGTACTAGAAGTTTGGGATATTTTTGAAAATTAAGAAAGGTTTGAATATTTAAATATTGATATTTCTATCATTTGTTGCAGCCTCACACTTACGTCATTTAACACTAATTGATACGTGCATTGTTTGAAATTATTTTACATTTCAATTTGCCATTGAATCGTTCACTAAAGCTCAAGTTTACTTTTTTCTCAAATCTATCCTTTAAGTAAAATAAATGACTAGACATAATTGTTTCTGGATTGTCATATTATTGTTAAGACTGTCGGTTAAGTGTTTGTTTGCTTATTAATTAAATATAAGAGAAAATTATTAATTAATTCTTTATCTGGCTTGAAATTTGCAATTTATAGCAAAAATAATTTGCAATATACATGTATATAATTAGAATAAACATCACTTATGTGTAACTTATATCTTTTATGCTTCTTTCTTGTCATTAAATGGTGTATTAAAATACTTATATCTTTTATAAAAGGCAGTTCTTGTATTTTACTACTTGTCATAATAAGCTAAATGTCACAGTACATGTTATTATAATCATTGTATGCATGCACGATATTATAACTATGTACTATATACACATTTATTGAATAAAGTTCTGATCCGTTTTGTACTCTCATTCTTCAGATGAGGTTTTTATAGTAAACTTTGGTATAAAAATAAGGTTGCAAAATATTTAGCACAGACGTTCATTTTCAATTTATTAATCAATGTGCGTACCTTATACACATCTGTAGTACTTACACAAGGCCTCTATTGATACGAACTATGAACTGGGTACTTCAAATGTGACATGTACAGCCTGGAGAAGCGTAGGCGGATTAAGTGGTGGTGGTGGGGGAGGTCAGGCGGGCCGGAATCACCCTAGAATGTCCAAAATGTACCTGTCCATTAGTGTATTTCTTGACTGTAAGTCATTTTTAAGTAGCATGAAGCATTTTTTCTCAGTGTTTAACATAGATTAAATGATTATGTAGTTTTAATTATTAATATGTTGTACTATTCTGCAAAATGTGTGTAGTGTAGTTGTGGTTCGTAAGTTTGGACCCCCTAGAAAATGTTCGGACCCCCCCCCTAGAAAAAATTTTAGGTCTGCCCCTGAAAAGACATATCGCTTCTGGATTAAACACATGCAGCAGATCGCGAGTACCAGTAAAACTGCATTTGCAACATCATGTTAAAATCTCAAGTAGATTGAGACATTTATAGACTTTATTAACCTGCAGCTGTTACGTGTACCTTTAGAATGAGACTGGACAGTGTGCTGTATGGCAATGAATAGTTAATTCCCATGGTAGTGCTATTAACTATTATGTTCAAATCTTTGGTATATATGCCGTGGTGCACCATCTTTTTCTTGAGTCTGCAAGAAGTGGTACATACATTTGCAACGTGGGTATCAATAGTGTATATCCAGAAACGTGTGAAATGTTTACACCGTACGGACAATATAATTATTATTATTATTATCATAGTTATTACTATATACCAAATTTGTATAGCGCTCTTTTCATATTGAATATATGTTCAAAAGCGCTCCACAATCATAGGCATAATTAGGAAATAATTAAAGGGAATATTGAAAATGAAAATGGTTAAGAGATGATAAAATATAAAATAATAAAATGAAGACCAATATAAAACTAAGAATTAGTTTATTATAAATATTAGATTAATATACTATATTCAATATGATACTGCATCGGATATGTTTCTGCGCTGATCGACCAGAATGAGCTAGGGACGCATTGTTTTGCTGTTTTGGAAACAAGCAGCACGTGGAACTGATACATGAACCACCTATCTACAAGTGTCAAATAATTTCTGGACTCGCGGCTGAGAAAATTTACTTTTTTACCAATTTGGCAGTTGCAAGAGCTTTGTGTTTGTTTTTATGCTAATTGTTTTTGTTTTATGTAACTATAATTGACCGTGTTGCTAGCATATAGTTCTAAATAATTGGATACCTATTTAATTCATTTGTGCAATGGGAAGTAACGCGTTGTATAAATAATGTTTGTTACACATGCATTTTAGGTTATCTCCCTTTTTTCATAAATGATCTTTAGACAAATAGGCTAGCATACTGTACACAGTTGACCGTACTAAAATGATTGTACAATATTTTTATACAGGTAAAAGTTGCCTCTTTGTCTATTTTCGATTAGGGTCCTTGATTTTACATTAACAAACGTGTTTGAGAAGAAATCAATTGTTTGAAATTTTGTTGATGGAAAATCAACTACAATTACGACGCTAAATACCTATGTGATAAACACAATGAACTCTCAGGTGAGAATATTTCCAACGTTCTTAACAAATGGTGAATGGGTAGATCGTTTTCCTTACATATTGATAATAAATTGTCAAAACTAACATCTTTGGAGTTTCTGCATAACATAAGGTACGTAATTTCAATGACGAAGAAGAAATCATATCCAATGCAAATCAGTCTTTGAAATCCACGACAAACTCCAGTTAAGCATCGAACAGAATGCCACAAATGTTCCTAACATTTTGTTTGAAAACTTTATTTCTTTGGTAAACAAAGGATCTGCAACATTCCGTATAACATCGGTAAACCCGTTAAAAACATTATTTATTGAATCTCTACTCGAAATGTAACAGGGTCAAATTCTGTTAAATAGTTTGTATAAGGGAGGTAAATCTGTCAATCTTGTTAAAATTAGTGTTAAGATTTCCTGCAGTTGTCTTCCTTGTTCTACATTATTTTAAATGTTAAGTAATCAATTTGATTAGAGTTATCTGGTTTTATTGAAATCATTGAACTGTAAAGGTATTTGGCCCTCTCATGTTCTTGTCAGTCCAGTCTTTGTCTTCATAGAGATCAGTTGGTAATTTTGCCGCCTAAATTAGATGTAAATTTAGAATTGGTTCTTTTGATAAGTTAGGTCAGTATTATACTTTTAGTTTATCTAAATAACTTGATTTTATATCTATTTCATTAATAAGTACAAGAATTTCTATTTAAAAGAGTAATTTATCATTTATATTTAGTAATTGAATGGTTTTCAGGATGGTACTTTGTAATTCTAACCACGCCCTTTCTTTTATCTAATTACTTTCATTAACTTTTCAGTTAACTACAATTATATTAACCTCACAGTGTGAGAGACAAGAGATTAATCAGAGAGATAGTTGACATCATTTATCCTATAGATGGTAAGAGATTATATTATTATTTTTAACTTTGTCATAGTTTGTATAATTTGTAAGTTTGTTTTATTTTGTATTGATACTGTTTGTATGTAATATTAATTTCAAGACTAGCCACTTGATATTAGAATCTAAATATATACTTATCTATATATTTCATAGTAATATAAAGACACTTAGAGAATCAAATAGACTATTAATATTTATACTATGTATATTGTTCATTACAGAGTGATATGAGAAACTATATAATAGAGATAGAATAGAATAGGAAATAGAAGGAACAGTTGTACATTATATAGAAGAGAGTATTATTTAGAGAATTGTATATTTTATGATTGAAGAAATTATACTCCAGAAATAGATTATTGAACAGAACTATATACATGTAGTTATTCTACTTATTAACCAATGTGGACCACTTTACTCACGACCACCCGGTTACATTTGGCGCCCAACGTAAATAACCCACTTGGAATTGTTTGATTGCACCCTTAGATAGTCTCAAAGACAATCAAGCTCCAAGAATTCGAAGACGCATTCTGTTATGGAGGGGTGTGTGTAGCAAAGCGCCGTTAGTGAATATTACTACTTCATACCCGCTAGAACTAATCTGCACAGACTTTTTATGCTTAGAACCATCCAAAGGAGGCAATTCAAACATACTGGTTATTACTGACCACTTTACCAAGTACTCCATAGCCATACCTACAAAAAATCAAACAGCCAAGACTACTGCTGAATGTATATATAATCAATTCATATTGAATTTTGGAATACCAACTAGGCTACATTCGGACCAATGACCTAATTTTGAATCAAAATTAATTAAAGAATTATGCAATTTATTGAATATCAATAAAAGTGTGAAAATCACAATTGATCATCCTATGGGAAATGCTACCCCTGAAAGGTTTAATCGAACATTACTCAGTATGTTAGGCACACTAGAAGAATCTCAGAAAACCAATAGGAAAGAGTATGTCCCATCACTAGTGTATGCATATAATGCAACACCACATGAATCTACAAATGTATCCCCATTTGAACTTATGTTTGGACGAAAACCAAAATTACCAATAGACTCAATGTTTTAACAGACTACCAGTGACCCTGATACTTCACAAGACCAACAAGAATACCTTAGTAATTTAAAAAAAAGAATGGTGCAAAACTTATGAAATTGTTAAAGATTTTAACGACAAAGCAAGAATAAAACAGAAGAAAGTATATGATATTAAAGCCAAAGCATATCTATACCACTGACTAAAGAATTTAACTCAGGTAATCTGGCAAATATTCCAGCTCGAAAATCACGTAAACGAGATTTATCCCATTTATATGTAGTATCGATGTTTTCATGTGAGTTATTATCATAATGATTACAATATAAAGATAGTATTAACGGACAATGATCATTCCATTCATTCGGTGCACAGACCGTGAAATCTTTAATTAACGTGAAATAGTTCTCATGTGTTAATAAGTAATAAATGGTTGATGCCCCATTATTAGATATATATGTGTAAGAGTTAGAATCACCTATTCTTCTGTTGGCGATACGTATACAAGATGCCTTGCATAATTCAATTAATTTTCTACCGTGAGTATTACATACTGTATCAATTGAGGCACTGTCGAGGGTCAAATCAGGACAATAATCATCATGGACATTGGTAGAATCATTAGATATATAATCATTTTTATTACCAATACGACTATTCCAGTCACCAATCAAAAATAGTGAGCCATAGCTCTCAAAATCACAAATATCATTCTGTAGAATATTAAATAAATCAACATTTACAATATTATAAACAGGTGAGTTCTCACACCAAATATATACACCACATAAATATACATCATTATGAAAGTGGAAAAACTGTTTGTCTAATTTTAACCAAATTATAGCGTCATGATGAGATCGTACAATCTTAACACCATCCGCGATCGACTTTTTTTATATACACTACAATACCACCACTATTGCGTAAAGCACGTCTATTTTGGTACGTCCGATAAAAATTATAACTTCTATAACCAGATATGTGAATCTTACAATGTTTATTGGTCTAACTTTCCGTTAAAAATATGATGTTATTTGATGTTATAAGTTCGACAAATTCCGGTGAATTGTTCTTTTCGTCAGTTAATCCGTTAACTTTCCATGAAATCACATTCAGATCGTTATGATCAAATGCAAGTCGATATGTATAGTTTTCAGACAGTTTATTTAAAATATGATATCGTTATTGAAAAAAAACTATGTTGTTACATCCAATTTACGTATCGTTATGCTCAATTATTGGTCGCTGTGGTCAAAATCATGTTGTAGTGTATAAGTAACATTTTTGTTGCCCTCAATGTTTGGTTCGATGTACCTACGTATTAAGTTGTTGTTTTCAGATTATATCTCGTTATGGGAAAAGGCTATGAGCATAACGACCTGTAAGCTTTACTTAACGACTTGTCTTTTGCCCATAACGACATATTTTGCTAGCTAAACGACTTGTAAATTGTACATAACAACTTGTTTTTATTCCACAACAACTTATATTTTGAGCTTAACGATCTGTAAAATGTAAATAACCACTTGCCTTTTGTCAATAACGATATATAGTTTCAGCATGACAACCCCAAAATGTACACGACGACTTGCAATTCGACCATAACAACCTTGTAAATGTACTTAACGACCTGCTTTTTGTCCAAGATGACGTCTTTTGAGTGCAAAACGACATGCCATTTGAGGACAACGAACATAAAATTAACCCTATTAGGCAGTTAAGGCTTTCCATATGTGGTCATTGTCACTTGTTTGGTTAACAACAAATTCAGAATAAAAACGCTAATGGAATGGTTATGGCTATATAGCATTAACGGTTCCACTTCCTTATTCATATAATCCAATGAAATTTATTATTTACAATCATTGGTCGGTTTAATAAGGGTATTTTTACCTAATACCATTGGAATATGAATTCATCACAATAATTATGTTTTATTTTGTGATTATTAAAAGTATTCAATTTCACACATCCTTTCTTGTTAATTTGAAAGTCTATATATAAATGTAATACGCCGTCTTTTCATGAAAGTACTTTTTCGCGTATTGAGATATTGTTAGAGTTTTGGAATTACATTTTCAAATATTTTTATTCATTCCATTCGTATTTGTTTCTGCGTTGTCATTATTGGCTTTGAAATAAAACGGGTGTAAGTAAATACAAAAATTCAATGCCTTTTATCAATTTTTATGTCCAACTTTTAGGCCCATATACATGAGCTCAAATCAATACTCGATTTTGAATAGAAAAATACAGGGGGGAATTCTTCAAACAGCCCTTTTATGTTATAAGATATCAACTTTGTGCAACTGATGTTAGAAAATTAAAACTTTCTTCTTTCACATGGTTGTTATTATATTTTTGTAAAATTTTGTTCTGTTTTAAAGTTTCATTAGATTACCCACGTTACTACAAAATAAGAAAGAAAATAAATTCCTATGCTGATATAATTTAAAAAATAAAGCCTTTCCCGTTCCATGATCAAAATTGTGCAAAAGAGAAAGCTATTTCTATATAGTTTCTGAAGCATTTTTGTATTTTTTTTAAATATCTTAATGAAGTTTAACTCTGTTTTGCACTTTTTCCAAAAGTTTTGGGTTTTTAACGTATTTTTAGATATTCGCCGATTTCGCCGAAAGGCTTAAGTTTTACCACTTTTCGAAAACTATCGACGAAAATTCCTGGCCAGTTTAACCTGTGGAGTGATACATGTGTCTCTGATTTACTACGCGGTCAATTTCTAGGCGATAAAAGTAGTTCTATCATCTCAATCGATCAGTAGCAGGTGTTTACTTATGATAAGCGTGTGGAAGGGGCGTAGTCAAATACATTGATAGTGTCTGTAGCTGTTTAATGTAATAATACTGCGGCCATTCATTGTATTACTTGAAGTTTAAGTTGCTAAACAGTATTGTACCATTATTATAATACCTAAAGAATTTGTATGCAAAGCTACAAACTTTACAGGGAAAACTGTACTTCAAGATTTTGTATAAGAAGAAGAGATTAATAATTCTTTGTATTTTGAACTGATAGTATTTGCCAGTAATACGAACTAGAATTAACATTTCGACTGCAATTTTTGCACTGCTCGATCCGTATTTGAATCTACTGTATAAGGAGTAATCTTTAGTATATGGTGGCTGATTTATGCCATGTCGTATTTTTTTGTTTCTTCGCGGCGAAGAAACAAAAGAACGAAAAGACGAAGACACGACAAATTCATAGTTTGTCATATCTTCGTCTTTTTGTTTCTTCGTTTCTTCGCCACGAAAAAAAGAACACAGGGCAAAATAAAAACAACAATACGACAGTTAATTTGTGTCGTGTTTTCGCCTTACATCTGTCGTATCTTTGTCTTTTCGTTTCTTCGTGGCGAAGAAACAAAAGGACGATGATACGACAAACTATGGATTTGTCGTGTTTTCGCCCTTCATCTGTTGTATCTATGTATTTTGTTTCTTCGTGTCCAATGAAATTCTTTTACGGTAAAGAGAAATGGTTAAAACACATGACACCACATGCTATTTGTGATGAACAGGTGCGTAGCACGTACAGTAGCTGCTGACTATTAACTCTGTGTATTATGAGTGACTCACTATGCTAATTGATCATACCTTCGTCGGGGTACGCCCCTTGCGGTATAACTTAACTGCGAATACATAACATGTATGACTCAGCGCACGCTCGGAAATGGGTTTTCATTTTGTCATATGTGGGCCGCCATTGAGCATTTTTATCAATTTTTTTATGTTTGCCAGAAAGTAACATATAAATCGTTTGGTCATTCTTGGAAGTGATTTTTATCGAAAATCATGGCATTGTTATGAAAGATGTTTTAAATTTTAGAATCGGATAGATTTTCATAATTGACAAATCAGCAAAATGGCAATCTATTCGGACAAAAATTGTCAGTTGAGACTGATTTTCAATTTTGGACAAATTGCATTTGACCTATAGTTAATACATGTACACCGTACATGACCAACATTTATACTTCAAACCATTGAAAATAAACCGAGCAGGGTGCCGAATATTTCTTTTAAAGATATTTCTTGTTTACAATGAGAACTAAATCATTCAGCATTGACTGTAATGTTTTTGGGTCTTATGCAAATAAAATATACTCGAATATAAATGGTATATTGACATTAAATTTGATATTAAAATCTTGTTGATATTATTTCCCAATGATGCGGTACTATTAACAAAAGACCAAACATCATCACAGTCAATATTCTGTACATAATACTGACTTCCAAAAATTTATAAGCCACTTTTTATGACATTTTAATTTTCATCAGACCACTTCATAACAATATACACGATGTTTTGCTGAAAATCTATTCTATAAAATTCTATAAAGTTATTCTATACCATGAAAGTCAAACTGCCATAACTTTAAAATATTTCGCTGTTAGGATAGGTTCTTGTACATATAAAGGACCACAAATTTGATATAATAAAAGGAAAGAAGTTCTTTTAAATATTGACAAAGAATAAGTGAAGCAATTGTCAATAATATTGGATAATATTGACAAGTGTACTATGTTTAATAGTTTAAGCT
Source organism: Mactra quadrangularis (assembly GCA_025267735.1). Classification (NCBI taxonomy): domain Eukaryota; kingdom Metazoa; phylum Mollusca; class Bivalvia; order Venerida; family Mactridae; genus Mactra; species Mactra quadrangularis. The sequence goes on along the minus strand of CM046303.1, from coordinate 56,008,594 downwards.
AAACAAGAATTTGTGGCATAGAGACATTTTTAGTAGGTGACATTTTTATTATTAAGCATTATTTACTTACTGACTATAGACCATGGAATACTAGGAACTGGTATCTTTATTCATATGCAGGCTTCAGCATTCACAACAAAGAAAGTGTCAAATCTTATTCTTCTGAAAACTGAAAAACGATTAAAATTATATTGTATTATGTAAAGACGTCACCTATCAGAAGAATTGGGTAATTACTCTTATTAATAATTGACCAATGATTGCACAGAATATATTTCATTGGATAAAATACATGAGGAAGTGGAACCGTTAATGCTATATAAGCACACCAGTTCCATGCAGACTTCAATATGATTTTATTGTTAACCATGGCTAAACAACCGACCATGACAACATATTTATTGCTCGTATTTGTCACCTACATCGTGGTTATTTATGGACAAACTGTGAATCCAAATCAATTCGAATATCAATACGGAGTGTTGCGTACGCTTCTCAACGTAGAGAACAAAGCAAACACGACAGAATTAAATCTGAATACTCTCACTGCTCAACTCCAAGGTAATGTTTATATTTGATATTGTGACACATGTTATGTAAAAATGTTGCGTTTAAAGTTGTAATCAAGCTGACTTTGCCAAACAATGTGTACTTTATATTACCTTTTGTTACATGTATTATCTTGAAAATGTAAAATACATATATTTATGTCTCGGATATAACATATTAATGATCATTGTCATAAGTAAAAAAGTCAACCACCAAAGTATTATAGAAATATAATAAATGTACGGTATTCTCAAGTTATATTTGTGTATGTTTTATTTTTATCTTCAGATGCTTTACTTGAAATAGAAAATCTCAACACCATAGTACAAGATCTTAAATCAACAAACCCCACGGGCGGCTCGACGTACACGCGGTGGGGTAAGACAACATGTCCTGATGGTGATTCGGTTAAAGTTTATGATGGATGGGTTGGTGGATCTCATTATACTCACGCTGGAGGTGGAAGTAATCCGTTATGTATGCCGAAAGACCCACTGTGGCCAGCTGTATATAACACTAATACAGAGTCTAAAGCGTTCGTGTACGGCACTGAATATGAATTAGGAGGTCAAACTCAAGACCATGAAGCACCGTGTGCAGTGTGCTGGGTACCTAGAAGTAGTAACTTCATGTTACCAGGACGCAATCAATGTTATAACGGTTGGAAATTAGAATATCATGGAATTCTTGTATCCGAATACTACACTCATCCTAGGACTGAATATGTTTGCCTTGATGAAGATTTTGATACCAGTAATGAGAGTTCTGCAGCTAACCATAATGGGCATTTGTTTTACAGTACTGAAGCAAGATGTGGATCTCTGCCTTGTGACACGTATCCAAATGGGCGTGAACTATCTTGTGCTGTATGTTCCTATTCTCCATTTACAAACACTGTTACCCCTCAACCATACGTGTAAATTATCAACACACATTTTATAGTCTGACATTTTGGGTATTCAATACATTGACAATACATGTATATTTGGAATATTACTATTGCTTCTTTCTTGTGTGAGGTCGTGTGCGATTTAAATGCCTTTATAACCAGTGCTTTGTTTCAAACCTTGTAACTTGAAATTAAATGAATTTCTTTATTTTTTTTATTTTATTGACAGTATACATTTTGTACATTAGTCCTCTATGCATAATACATTAAAAGTGACAAAGGAACCTGTCCACTAGTTCATGGTAGTTTAGATATAAACGTATGTATGCCATTGTTTAATTGGAGATTATACATATGATCTTTAGTTTTTAAAAAGGCTTAATATCAAAAAGAAATACCATATTTTTTATTAATATTAAAAAAGGTTTGAATATTTAAATATTTATATTTCTATCATTTGTTGCAACCTCACACTTACGTCATTTAACAATAATTGATGCGTACATTGTTAGAAATTGTTTTTACATTTCAATTTGCCATTGAATCGTTTACTTAAGCACAATTTGACTTTTTCTCGAATCCCTTTAAGTAAAATAAATGACTAGACACAATTGTTTCTGGATTGTCATTTAATGGTTTAGACTGTCGGTTAAGTGTTTGTTTGCTTATTAATTAAATATAAGGGAAAATTATTAATTAATCCGTTATCTGGCTTGAAATGTACAATTTATACTATTATAGCAAAAATAATATGCAATATACATGTATATAATTAGAATAAATATCATTTATGTGTAACTTATATTTTTATGCTTCTTTCTTGTCATTAAATGGTGTATTAAATAGCTTATATCTTTTATAAAAGACAGTTCATGTATTTTTCTATTTGTCATAATAAGCTAAATGTCACAGGACATGTTTTAAGATCATTGTATGCATGTACGATATTATAACTATGTACACATTTATTGAATAAAGTTCTGATCTGTTTTGTACTCTCATTCTTCAGATGAGGTTTTTTTATGATAAGCTTGTGTATAAAAATCAGGTTGCAAAATATTTAGCACAGACGTTCATTTTCAATTTATGTATCAATGTGCGTACCTTATACACATCTGTAGTACTTACACAAGGCGATTGAGACATATATAGACTTTATAAGACTTCTTTTCATATTGAATATTTGTTCAAAATCGCTTCACAATCATATGCATAATTAGGAAATATTTAAATGGGATAAATGAAAATGGTTAAGAGATGATAAAATATAAAATGAAGACCAATTAGTTTATTATAGATATATTATTAATATAATATATTTAATATAATGCTGCATCGGATATGTTTCTGTGCTGCTCGACTAGAATGAGCTAGGAACGCATTGTTATGCTATTTGGAAACAAGCAGTACGTGGAACTGATACATAAACCACCTATCTACCAGGGTCAAATTATTTCTGTACTCGCGGCTGAGAAAATGTTACTTTTTTACCAATATGGCAGTTGCAAGAGCTTTGTGTTTGCTTTTATGCTAATTGTTTTTGTTTACGTAACTATAATTGACCGTGTTGCTAGCTTATAGTTCTAAATAATTGGATACCTATTTAATTCATTTGTGCAACGGGAAGTAACGCGCTGTATGAATAATGTTTGTTATACATGCATTTTAAGTTATCTCCCCTTTTTCATAAATGAACTTTAGACAAATAGGCTAGCATACTATACACAGTTGACTGCACTAAATGATTGTACAATATTTATATACAGGTAAAAGTTGCCTCTTTGTCTATGATTTGGGTCCTTGATTTTCATTAACAAACGTGTTTGAGAGGAAATCAATTGTTTGAAATTTTGTTTATGGAAAATCAACTACAATTACGTCGCTAGATACCTATGTGATAAACGCAATGAACTCTCAGGTGAGAATATTTCCAACGTTCTTAACAAATGGTAAATAGGTAGATCGTTTACCTTACTTATTGATAATAAATTGTCAAAACTAACATCTTTGGAGTTTCTGCATGACATTAAGTACGTAATTTCAATGACGAAGAAGAAAACATATCCAATGCAAATCAGTCTTTGAAATTCATGACAAACTCCAGTTAAATATCGAACAGAATGCCACAAATGTTCCTAACATTTTGTTTGAAAACTTTATTTCTTTGGTAAACAAAGGATCTGCAACAATCCGTATAACATCGGTAAACCCGTTAAGAACATGATTTATTGAAACCCTACTCGAAACGTTTATACCACTGACTAAAGAATTTAACTCAGGTAATCTGGCAAATATTTCAGCTCGAAAATCACGTAAACGAGATTTGTTTTTGTAATTTTCTTTATTTACAACAAGTTAAACATACATACTATTACAAGAAATGTAGCAATAATAGTATTACAATACATAATATTGTAATTATCATAATTCAAGGTCTTAGGTTTTTGACATGTTTTTATTATACAAAATATAAACACAAAAAGCCCTAGAAAATTTAGCTAGAAAAGCACTGATAGATCTTAAATAGTGCTAGGATTGGAAGCGAGTGTAACATTAGGTACAACTTCTCATGTATTGTTAACATATTACATGTCAGGTTGGTGTGGGGTCCAGAATGCTGCAAAATTGTGCCAGACAGTCAAACATTTTGTCATTTTATCGGTATTCCGAGCATAGTAACGTTCACATAAGATGTAGGTTTTGAGTTTTAATATTAACAATTCTAGGTTTGGTAAACATTTTTTTGTTTTATATTTAAATAAATATTCTTTCGCTAAGACACAAATTGTGTTTAAAACTATTAATTTTTAACATTTCCGAAAAGAATATCACATTTTAACCACAACATCGGTAGGTTGTGATTGTTTTGGAGTCAAATGTTTAAGTTATTCCAGAACAGCTGAGTAAAGCAACAATAAAAAAATAGGTGGGATATAGTTTCTGGAAACTGACCACAGAAAGTACAATTCTCAATTTCACTAATACCTATTTTAAACGGTAAATGGTTTGTGCCAAGGATTCTATGAAAACTTCTGATTTGAATACAATGAAGTTTGGAGTCTTTTGTGACTTTATAAATATTCTTGTATAAAGGGTTCCAATTAAAGTCTTAGGCCAGGTTAAGATCTTCAATCCATTTATTTTGAGATTTTATAATGCAGTGATTTTTTAATATGAAATCATAAATCATTCTACAACCTTTATTAGTTCCATTTATTAACTTACAAATGAATGGCTGTACAGGTTGGGTCAAACTGCTGATTAATGGTAGATCAATGTTATATATATTAAGAACATGTTTTACACGTCTAATAACACTATTATACTGTAAGAAGTTAGTTTTTACTTTCCATTTATTTATGAAGTCTTCAAATGACATAAGTTGACCATTTTCATTAAATAAATCATTGATAAAGATAACCTCTTTATCATAGAAATTTTTGTAAAAAATACTTTTGCCTCCAATTTTAAATGAACTATTGTGCCAGATTTGAAATGACTGAATTGTACTGATTTCGACTGACAGTTTCTCGTTAATTGCAATTAGATTTAATAGATTTGGAGGAAAATCATTCCAAAATGGATTAGATACATCTTTCAAGTTATTTTGTTATAAAATCTCCGCCAAATGAAGGAATCTTACTAATGCAGGGATACTCAGACAACACAAAGTCTAGGTATTTTGATAGTTTTGTGAGTATTCTTTTTAACCATGTACATTTTAGGGATGTTACAAATTTTCTCATATCAACCATTCTTAAATCACCATATTCATAATTTTGTGTGATTTGAGTTCTTTTTATCTTATCCGGCCCATTGTTCCAAATAAATAAGTAAACGAGATTTATCCCATTTATATGTAGTATCAATGTTTTCATGTGAATTATTATCATAGTGATTACAATATAAAGATAGTATTAACGGACACTTATCACTCCATTCATTCGGTGCACAGACCGTGAAATCTTTAATTAACGTGAAATAGTTCTCATGTTTTATAAGTAATCAATGGTTGATGCCCCATTATTAGATATATATGTGTAAGAGTTAGAATCACCTATTCTACCGTTGGCGATACGTATACACGATGCCTTGCATAATTCAATTAATTTTCTACCGTGAGTATTACATATCGAATCAATTGAGGCACTGTCGAGGGTCGTATCAGGACAATAATCATCATCGTCTAATTGGTACATTGATAGAATCATTACATATATACATGACTCTCAAAATCACAAATATCATTTTGTAGAATATCAAATAAATCAGCATTTACAATATTATAAACAGGTGAGTTCTCACACCAAATATATACACCACATTAATATGCATCATTATGAAAGTGAAAAAAAAACTGTTAGTCTAATTTCAACCAAATTATAGCGTCATGATAAGATCGTACAATCTTTACACCATCCGCGATCGACTCTTTAATATACACTACATTACCACTACACCACTATTGCAACTAAATGGGGTCCCTTTAAGGTTACATACCACTAAATAAAATCCTTCTTTGTTGTATATAAAAAGTCTCATTTTCAATGACAAATTACACTATGACCAAGGTACGTAAGATACCCCAAACCATATATAGGCTGAAAGATCTATCTATTCCCCTCAAAATGATCAGTATTAGAAAAAAAGTTACGTTACTTATAAGAAAATAAATTTCGATTGAAAGTTCCTACCCTGAAAATGTCCTGGTTTTTAACTCTTCACCAGCCGTACAGAGTCATCTCCCCTTTTAACCAGTTTTCGCGACTAAACAAACCAGATCCATTGAATTTTTGCATACTTTCATAGGAAAAGCATTGTCAAATACATACATACTCTTCAATATTAAAAAGCACCACAAATGAGGTATCCATGCACTCTCAAAAAATAAATAAGGACTATGTCACACTTTCTACTTCCGGTAAATGCTCACTTCCGGTTACCATTTAGTGGTATGTAACCTTTAAGGGACAAAAAGTTTTTTGGCTCTTAAAAATCAATTCATAAAGTGAAAGACCAATCACTTCTGAGCAATTATGTGAAGTTTTATAAAAAAATATTGATTATCTAAGCAGTTAGAGCATTTTAGCTGACATCACCCATTCTCAAGAAATTGGTCAAATTTTAGGCATTTTTTTAAAAATTACATATCCTTGAAAGTAAAGCTTTTTCACATAAATTAGTGTTATAACTGACAATATATTGATGTTTTTCTGTATATTCATGATAGAAAAGGCAAATGCAACATTTTCCATGCATTATTTTCACCTTTTCTATGTTTGTATAGTGATTTTTAGAGAAAAAATGACCAAAAATAGCACAAAATGAACCAATTTTCAAGCTTTTTCTGGTTAAAAAAACCATTTTAATGTCACATCAGATAATCAAATGACATGTTTCTATGCATGCTACAGTCAATTCAACTGAATCAAACCAGATTTTTTAAACATGGATGTCACCAAGGTGACTTTTTGACTTATCAATCAGCAGGCCTAAGGGGGGCTCTTTAAAGTCTGGATTATCCCCTACCCCTCTGGAAGACCACTGATCTCACTTCCTGAGAAAAATGTTCTCACCAGTGGTGTCTATATGAGGATATTTTGAGTCTGTGAATGTGTATTTCTTGTTTTTTCCATTTTTTTATATCACACTTGCTGATAATTTGACTGCGTGTAATGATCATGACCCTTCGGAGAAGAAAAGCACTGAGTAGGTGGGTGGGATTTCAAAAAAGGTGTAAAATGCCCGTTTAAGGGCAAAAAAATTACATAAATTGTTGTTCTGTGGATGTAAAATATCCTAGACTGAAAAAGACAGTCTTTGACAGTAGAATAAATGAACATAATGGTAAACTGACCTTCGGTGATGGGGATGGGTTCACTACTAATATACGGCCTTTTCAGACCTTAGTCGGATGATGAAATCAATGCTCCCTAACTGTCCCTAAGTAACTCAAAGCCTTAAAGGCAAACCAGTAAAATAATGAATACCACAAAAATTGAGGATTTTAGTGTCAGTTGCAACAGAAAAAACAGGTTTTATGACCAAAAAATGTGATGGTAAATTAACTTTTGACTCAGAAAATTCTCAAAAAATGGGTATGGTATGGAGCTGTGTTCACTTCCAGATCCACAACCTGAATAATGGGTTCACAGGATCCTTTCCTTTCAAAAGTCAATTTCTGGAACCTCCCATTCTTGGCAGTCTAAAATTATAAATCAGATTCACGCAACTGACAAAAGAAATTGCAGAAAGCGGGACTCCCAGGTTGCGGCCAAAAGGAAATTTGTGCCCTACCGCCTAACAGAGACAAGGCTATTAGCTTCATGAAAGGAAGCTCTATTCAGCAAGTCTTACACATTGCCCCCTTACTAAAATAGGCAAAAACAAGTGCTAGGTCACAACTTTGTGTGATTTTATGTGTTCATGTAAATAAGAAATGCTAATACAGCCCTCTAACAGTCATCTTGATGGTGTGTATGACCAGTGATGATACCGCGGTAGTGATTGTTGTGCAGTTCTTTCATATTTTCTTGCTTTTGTATATCTTATGTTAAGTGCATATGAGAATGTATTGAGTTTGAATTGATAAATATGACAAAAATTGGTGCTCTTACAAGAGAATATCTAAATATTATATCATTTATGCATCATATGACAATAAATCAGATGATAATGCGGTTCTGCTGATCTCCATGACCGGCCTACAGCCCAACTCCGACACCAGTTTTCCCTTCATCATTGACAGTTAGAGGCTTAATAATCCAATGGAGAACATTACAACATAAACTATTATAGCACAGATGTGATAGGCATGCATCATGGCTAAAAAATCACATTGCATGGAAATTGATACATCAATCTGTGCACAAACTGGTTGCGGATGGGGTCTCGGATGGGCATTTTACCCTAATTATCCCATATTTGGACAGTCCAGCACCACTACATGCACCATCCAACACCAAACATCCATTTTCTACATCTAAATGACATATATTAATGATTTTGTCCATAATCTTTAAATGCAATCCATCAAAAATCTTAAATTTGGCAGACGATGTTGTCTCTTAAAGGTTACATACCACTAAATAAAATCCTTCTTTGTTGTATATAAAAAGTCTCATTTTCAATGACAAATTACACTATGACCAAGGTACGTAAGATACCCCAAACCATATATAGGCTGAAAGATCTATCTATTCCCCTCAAAATGATCAGTATTAGAAAAAAAGTTACGTTACTTATAAGAAAATAAATTTCGATTGAAAGTTCCTACCCTGAAAATGTCCTGGTTTTTAACTCTTCACCAGCCGTACAGAGTCATCTCCCCTTTTAACCAGTTTTCGCGACTAAACAAACCAGATCCATTGAATTTTTGCATACTTTCATAGGAAAAGCATTGTCAAATACATACATACTCTTCAATATTAAAAAGCACCACAAATGAGGTATCCATGCACTCTCAAAAAATAAATAAGGACTATGTCACACTTTCTACTTCCGGTAAATGCTCACTTCCGGTTACCATTTAGTGGTATGTAACCTTTAAAGGTGATGTTTCGACACCTTTGGGGATGTTTTAAGGGCCCTTCAAAGGTGATGTTTCGACCCTTTGGGGAATTGTCTGGTTAACAGTAGCGTTATGTTACAATGTTCATGACAAGTCCGGTTAACAGTAGCATCATGTTATACTTTTAAGGACAACAACTTTAAATATCAAATTAATAAAAAACAAATGTAAAAATAAAGTCAAATCATGAACTGAGATAAATATAGGTCTTATAAACTTGATATATGAAAACCAAATGCATAATCACACTATATAACATCATGCGTAATGAATTAAAATTTTTTCTGTGTTTATAATTTATTTTAATTTATTTAGACAAAAATCATTATGATCCCTCTTGAAAGAATTATATCTGGGAGATGTAGTGGAAGGGTACGCGAGTACTGGTAAAGTAAAACATGTCCAGGAAAGTTGGTTTGGTGAGCTGGCCGCAGTAAATAATCAAATGAAAAGTGTTAATAAAATTCAAATAAAACAATTAAAAACAAACGTTTTAATGGGTTTGGTGGGGTTGGATGAAAGCTGTATGATAATACTAACCGTTTTCGACGAACGTATCAAATTAAACGTGCTACTTCATTTTACTGACTGATGACTAAAAGACTGTGCTAGTATTTATGTTACAAGTAAAAACATACCAATAAAAGACGGCAATAAATCGTATACAAAATATTGTTTATTTTTTTATCATGAAAATTATTATTTTGAGATTTACCCCATATTTTAATATCGATACTCCGCTTTACGTTCTACTAACATTTGAAGAATATCTAAGTACAATATAGATATATTAAAACATCAAAATTGAACAAGTGTAAAGAAACTTTTGGACCCAATTGTACATTAATAGTTATAATCTAGAGTTAATTTAATATGGTATTGTGTCCACCCAAATTGACATGTGGCAATGATATTTATGGATTTCAAAGATGAACATGACAACTCTTAGACAGAGAATTAGACACAATTTCAACAAAGCATTTAATCTATTACATGTAACATTCAGCCGCCCGGCTATCTCAGTTGGTAGCACGCGAGTCTACTGATCGAGGGGTCGTGGGTTCAATTCCCGGGCGGGGCATACTTTCGAGGAGCTTGGTCATGAAATTATTACTACGGCCGTTCTCCCTCCTACCAATGATTTTTATTTATGTAGGAGAGTTATCAGTCACTGACTAAAGTATGCGCTTAGTAATTGGTGAACAGCTAAATCCAGAGATTTAGCCTTTCCATGAGGAGTGCGTAGGTTGACTGACCGCAGTTATTTGACCTATACAATGTGTTGCTACGGCGTTAAACCAAACAAACAAACAAACATGTAACATTCAATCAAACATCCCAACTAATCAACAAGTGACAAATGCTTATGTTGTTGCTTTATAAAGAATCTAGTTTTAAATATGTTCAATCTTGCTGCCAATACTTTTCTTCAAAGCTTACATTTAATCCATGAGAACTGCCTATGCTTTATGTGGTTTACTTGAATTTATTGCATTTCAGTTGTCGTGTAGCTACCCAAATATATTTCCATTAAAATAATTATTCGTTATTTCCATGTTGGGTCATACGAACATTTAGCTAAGCAGAAAAATAACCTGCTAGTGATTGATTCTCTGCACTATTTAAATTCAACATTATTAGATAAATGCAGCTGAGCCCAAATTTGAAAGCGCTTAAATTCAGCGCTTTCAGCGCTTTGATTTAAATAAGAACTAAATCATTCAGCATTGTCTGTAATGTTTTTCGGTCTTATGCAAATAAAATATACTCGAATATAAATAATATACTGACATTAATTTTGATATTAAAAGCTTGTAGATATTATTTCCCGATGATGCGGTACTATTTACACAAGACCAAAAATCATCACAGTCAATATTCTGACTTCTGAAAATTTATAAGCCATTTTTTATGACATTTTAATTTTCAACAGACCAGTAACAATATACACGATGTTTTGCTGAAAACTTTAAGTTATTCTATACAATGAAAACCAAACTGCCATAACTTTAAAATATTTCGCTGTTAGGATAGGTTCTTGTATATATATAAATGACCTTAAATTTGATATAATAAAAGGAAAGAAGTTCTTTTAAATATTGACAAAGAATAAGTGCAGCAATTGTCAATAATATTGGATAATATTGACAAGTGTACTATGTTTAATAGTTTAAGCTAAACAAGAATTTGTGGCACAGAGCCATTTTTTAATAGGTGGCATTTTCATATTAAGCATTATTTACTTACTGACTATAAACAATGGAATACAAGGAACTGTTAATACGAGTGGTATCATTATTCATATACAGGCTTTAGAATTCACAACAAAGAAAGTGTCAAATCTTATTCTTCTGAAATCTAAAAGATCATTAAAATTATATTGTATAATGTAAAGACGTCACCTATTAGGATAATTGAGTAATTACTCTTATTAATAATTGACCAATGATTGCACAGAATATATTTCATTGGATAAAATGCATAAGGAAGTGGAACTGTTAATGCTATATAAGCACACTAGTTCCATGCAGACTTTAATATGATTTTATTGTTAACCATGGCTAAACAACCGACCATGACAACATATTTATTGCTCGTATTTGTTACCTACATCGTGGTTATTTATGGACAAACTGTGAATCCAAATCAATTCGAATATCAATACGGAGTGTTGCGGACGCTTCTCAACGTAGAGAACAAAGCAAACACGACAGAATTCAATCTGAATACTCTCACAGCTCAACTCAAAGGTAATGCTTATATTTGATATTGTGACACATGTTATGTAAAAATGTTGCGTTTTAAGTTGTAATCGAGCTAACTTTGCTAATCAATGTGTACTTTATATTACCTTTTTGTTACATGTATTACCTTGAAAATGTAAAATTCATAGATTTCTGTCTCGGGCATAACGTATTAATTATCATTGTCATAAGTTAGAAAGTCAACCACCAAAGTATTATAGAAATATAATTAATGCATTGTATTTTAAGTAAAATTTGTGTCTGTTTTATTTCTATATTCAGATGCTTTACTTGAAATAGAAAACCTCAACACCTTAGTACAAGAACTTAAATCAACAAACCCCACGGGCGGCTCGACGTATACGCGGTGGGGTAAAACAACATGTCCTGATGGTGATTCGGTTAAAGTTTATGATGGATGGGTTGGTGGCTCTCATTATTCTCACGCTGGAAGTGGAAGTAATCCGTTATGTATGCCGAAAGATCCACTGTGGCCAGCTGCATATAACACTAAAACAGAGCATAAAGCGTTCGTGTACGGCACTGAATATGAATTAGGTGGTCAAACTCAAGACCATGAAGCACCGTGTGCAGTGTGCTGGATACCTAGAAGTAGTAGCTTCATGTTACCAGGACGCAATCAATGTTATACTGGTTGGAAACTAGAATATCATGGAATTCTTGTATCTTCACACTACACTCATTCTAGGACTGAATATGTTTGCCTTGATGAAGATTTTGATATCAGTAAGAAGAGCTCTGCAACTAACCATAATGGGCATTTGTTTTACAGTACTGAAGCAAGATGTGGATCTCTGCCTTGTGACACGTATCCAGATGGTAGTGAACTATCTTGCACTGTATGTTCCTATTCACCATTTACAAACACTGATACCCCTTAACCATATGTGTAATTTATTAACACACATTTTAAATTAAGACATATTTTGTACTTAAATACATTGACATTATTTAGATATTTGAATATTGTTATCTTATCTTTCTTGTGTGAGGTTATCTGCTATTTGATTGCAATTTCATGATAACCCGTGTATAGTTTCAAAAATTGAAGCTTGTAATGAAATGTATTGTAAAGCACATATCCAACTATTTGTCCTTTCGTAACTTACTGATTTGACTTCTCGATTAAATCGATAATTAACCAGAGCCACCGTTGTTGCGCTCTGTATTGTTCGGACATTTCCGATATGACACCCTGCTGTGATCATAGATTGATAAAACTGATCAACTCAATCAATACATCACGTGATAGACTCTGCATGACGACTATTACCAACATTTTATATCTGTTATATTTTCGTATAAACTTGAAAATAACGAACACACATTTTATAGTCTTACATTTTGGGCATCCAATACATTGACATTACATATATATTTTGAATACTACTATTGCGTCTTTCTTGTGTGAGGTCGTGTGTAATTTAAATGCCTTTATAACCAGTGCTTTGTTTTAAACCTTGTAACTTGAAATTAAATGAATTTCTTTAATTTTTTATTTTATTGACAGTATACATTTTGTACATTAGTCCTCTATGCATAATACAATAAAAGTGTCAAAGGGCTGCCCACTAGTTCAAGGTAGTTTAGAAATAAACGTATGTATGTCATTGTTTAATTGGAGACTATACATATGATCTTTATTTTTTTTAAGAGGCTTGATATCAAAAAGAAATACCATGTACTAGAAGTTTTAGATTATTTGAAAATTAGGAAAGGTTTTAATATTTAAACATTGATATTTCTATCATTTGTTGCAGCCTCACACTTACGTCATTTAACACTAATTGATACGTGCATTGTTAGAAATTGTTTTATATTTCAATTTGCCATTGAATCGTTTACTTAAGCTGAAGTTTACTTTTTCTCAAATCTATCCTTTAAGTAAAATAAATGACTAGACACAATTGTTCCTGTATTGTCATTTTATTGTTTACACTGTCGCTTGTTGTTTGTTTGCTTATTATTTAGAAATAAGAGACAATTATTAATTAATTCTTTATCTGGCTTGAAATTTACCATTTATAGCAAAAATAATTTGCAATATACATGTATATAATTAGGAAACATCATTTATGTGTAATTTTTATATTTTATGCGTCTTTCTTGTCCTTAAATGGTGTATTAAGTAACTTATACCTTTTATAAAAGGCAGTTCTTGTATTTTAGTACTTGTCATAATAAGCTAAATGTCACAGTACAGGTTATTATAATCATTGTATATAAGTATGATATTATAACTATGTACTATATATACATTTATTGAATAAAGTTCTGATCTGTTTGTACTCTCATTCTTCAGATGAGGTTTTTATGGTAAACTTTGGTATAAAAACAAGGTTGCAAAATATTTAGCACGGACGACCATTTTCAATTTATTTATCGATGTGCGTACCTTATACACATCTGTATTGTTCGTTTGTTCTCAACTGTCAAAACATTAATAATTTCACGGTGAATGCGTTTGTTAAAATACTGTTGTAATACATCCACGAGTTTCCGAAAGTGTGTTTTATGATGGAGTAAAGCTGATTTTGACGTATGATATGTTTTAATCAAGATACTGTAATAACAATTAAACCGCCAGTACAAAAACAAGGCAATCAGTCACCGTGAAATTATTCAAGCTTTGACAGTTGAGAAAAAACGGACAATAGTACTTACACAAGGCCTCTATTGATACGAACTATGGACTGGTATTCCAAATGTGACATGTACAGCCTGGAGAAGCATAGGCGGATCTAGTTGTGGGGTCAGGGGGGCGGAGCCCCCCCCCCTATAATGTCCAAAATGTACTTGTTCATTAGTGTATTTCTTGACTGTAAGTCATTTCTAAGTAGCATGAAGCATTTTTCTCAGTGTTTAACATAGATTTAGTGATTATGTAGTTTTTGTTGCATTATTCTGCAAAATAGTGTATAGTGTAGTTGTGGTTCGAAAGTTTGGACCCCTTAGAAAAAGTTCGGACCCCACCTAGAAAAAAAATACTAGATCCGCCCCTGAAAAGACATATCGCTCCTGGATTAAACACATGCAGCAGATCGCGAGAACCACTAAAACTGCATTCGCAATATCATGTTAAAACCTCGAGTCGATTGAGACATTTATAGACTTTATTAACCTGCAGCTGTTACGTGTACCTTTAGAATGAGACTGGACAGTGTGCTGTATGGCAATGAATAGATAATTCCCATTGTAGTGTTATTAACTATTATGTTCAAATCTTTGGTATATATGCCGTGGTACACCATCTCTTTCTTGAGTCTGCAAGAAGATGGTACATACATTTGCAACGCGGGTATATAGTGTATATCCGGAAACGTGTGAAATGTTTACACCGTAGGGATAATCTTATTATTATTTATTATATATTGTACGATTATATTGAACTGCCCGATTGCATAATTACACGGCTATCGCACACTGTATGCTATACAATGTATATTAATTTCCACATTCTATATATACAGAAATCTGCAGTAAAAGTACAATGTGTAGGTTAATTTAGTGTCGATCACTCATCTGGTAGAATGGTCGTACGGTTAAAGTACTTGAAAGAAGTGTGAGTCTGAAGCTAAATATGTCGTTTTTTAAAAAAACAAATTTAAATTTTTTGTTCTTTATTTTGATTTTTTTGTTTAAGATCTTTTTTATTCAGTAATTTTTGGAAATAGAAATAAAACACTTCAAAACAAACAATGTAAAAACCATTCAATTTTACTGACAGTGTCAGTGTCGGTGTGGCTACTGTCATCATCACTTAAATAGATGCCACCAAATTTATAACAAATGCTTCTCTACAAGGTCATAATGCACGGGGCAATGTGTTTTACGCAATTCGTCCATGATTTAAATGAGAAAAAATAAAAATAAGTTTCTATCGGGATTTGAACCCACGTTAAAATAATTTGAGTACTGACCGTCTAACCACTCGGCCACACAAACTACGATACGCGTTGCAAATAAGATATAATAACTAAGGGTTATGTGCTGGCAATATACTCTACGTGAACTACCGAAATAAACCGATTATTAAATATTCCGTGTAATGTGACGTTTTAATTTATGCAATCGGACAGTTCAATATAATCGTATAATACAAAATTTGTATAGCGCTCTTTTCATATTGAATATATGATCATAAGCGCTCCACAATCATATGCATAATTAGGAAATAATTAAATGGAATTGAAAATGAAAATGGTTAAGAGATGATAAAATATAAACTAATAAAATGAAGACCAATATAAAACTAAGAATACGTTTATTATAAATATATGATTAATATAATATATTTAATATAATACTGCATCGGATATGTTTCTGTACTGCTCGACCAGAATGAGCTAGGGACGCATTGTTATGCTATTTGGAAACAAGCAGTACGTGGAACTGATACATAAACCACCTATCTACTAGGGTCAAATTATTTCTGTACTTGCGGCTGAGAAAATGTTACTTTTTTACCAATTTGGCAGTTGCAAGAGCTTTGTGTTTGCTTTTATGCTAATTGTTTTTGTTTTATGTAACTATAATTGACCGTGTTGCTAGCAAATATTTCTAAATAATTTGATACCTATTTAATTCATTTGTGCAACGGGAAGTAACTCGTTGTATAAATAATGTTTGTTATACATGCATTTTAAGTTATCTCCCCTTTTTCATGAATGATCTTTAGACAAATAGGCTAGCATACTATACACAGTTGACTGTACTGAATGATTGTACAATATTTCTATACAGGTGTAAGATGCCTCTTTATCTGTTTTCAATTAGGGTCCTTGATTTTACATTAACAAACGTGTTTGAGAGGAAATCAATTGTTTGAAATTTTGTTGATGGAAAATCAACTACAATTACGACGCTAAATACCTATGTGATAAACGCAATGAACTCTCAGGTGAGAATATTTCCAACGTTTTTAACAAATGGAGAATAGGTAGATCGTTTACTTTAGATATTGATGATAAATTGTCAAAACTAACATCTTTGGAGTTTCTGCATGACATAAGGTACGTAATTTCTATGACGAAGAAGAAATCATATCCAATGCAAATCAGTCTTTGAAATCCACGACAAACTCCAGTTAAGCATCGAACAGAATGCCACAAATGTTTCTAACGATTTATTTATTTTATTATACTGGGGTTAACGCAGTGTCAACACAATGTTTAGATTATTTACGACGTGCAGCGCATCTAACCCAGTTTTCCTAGAACCAGTATTCACCTACCCTTCCACATGCAGGGCCAAAAAACTTTTCCATTTGCCTTAAGAGGAGGAAAATAACATTATTGTCAATTTTTCATGGAAAGGTATAGCCTCCCTGGATGGAATCGAACCCGTACCCCCTTCGAAAGACTATATTTGAAATCCAGGCTTGCCTCTGACCATGCTTAAATATGATTTCATTAAGTGACCAATATGACCCATAATTAAGCTCTCTAATATTTTATTATTTCTTTTTTTTACAAATTATTTTCTTTGATGAGACGCAGTGACCTAGTTTTTATACCCAATTCAACATTCAAAATGGAGGCATTTTTTCAGTGGAAAGAAAAACCACGGCCTTCATGAAAAAACTCGGTCATTATGAGATTCGGAACCAATCAAAATGCCTCTTACAAGCTGGATATTTCCAAATGAGTATCAACACACCGATGTCGTTAGATATCTTTGGTGCTCAGCAAATCGCAGCAACAGTGATCATTTGTTGTACAGTGTTTTTGTCTGTGCTTCTCGTACAAAGTCTTAAAGATTTATGCGATTTAACATATATGTAATGTTAACGAAAAAATGATGAATAATCCTATCTTTTAATGCATCGTTTATAATGTTCGGAGTAGAACATATTTGAATATTACATACGAGATCGACAAATTGTCTCAGCGTACCATCCTTCTTTGTGGGGAGTCTTTGCAGTTTAGAGTGGATATACTCCAAAATGTGTCTAATTATCAGGCCTGTTTAAACGTTTGACACTGATTCATCAGTGTTGTTTTGTGTTCTTTAAATATACAATGTATTTAGTCTTAAGTGAAACAAGATATCTCTTACTTTTCTACTTGGCCATGTTTTGTAATTGATCAATCGTTCAAAATCACCATCTTGCACAGGGTAACACTTTTTGCTAACTCGTGAGCTAGTCACTGCGTTCAAATAACAGTTTATACGCTTATAGAATTGGCATCTACGCGACATAATTTCCCTCTATCTTTGTAAATAAAAAACAAATTTTGCTACAAACTTTTGATGGAAAGAGTCGTTTACAATGAACAGAATGCCACAAATGTTCCTAACATTTTGTTTGAAAACTTTATTTCTTTGGTAAACAAAGGATCTGCAACATTCCGTATAACATCGGTAAACCCGTTAAGAACATTATTTATTGAATCTCTACTCAAAATGTAACAGGGTCAATTTCTGTTAAATGGTTTGTATAAGGGAGGAAAATCTGTCAATCTTGTTAAAATTAGTGTTAAGATTTACTGCAGTTGTCATTATTTTAAATGTTAAGTAATCAATTTGATTAGAGTTATCTGGTTTTATCGAAATCATTGAACAGTAAAGGTATTTGGCCCTCTCATTTTCTTGTCAGTCCAGTCTTTGTCTTCATAGAGATCAGTTGGTAATTTTGCCGCCTAAATTAGATGTAAATTTAGAATTGGTTCTTTTGATAAGTTAGGTCAGTATTATACTTTTAGTTCATCTAAATAACTTAATTTTATATCTACTTCATTAATAAGTACAATAATTTCTATTTAAAAGAGTAATTTATCATTTATATTAAGTAATTGAATGGTTTTCAGGATGGTACTTTGTAATTCGTTACCACGCCCTTTCCTTTATCTAATTACTTTCATTGCTTTTACTTTTCAGTTAACTACAATTATATTAACCTCACAGTGTGAGAAACCATAGATTATTCAGAGAGATAGTTGACATCATTTATCCCATGGATGGTAAGAGGTTATATTATTATTTTTTAAACTTTGTCAGAATTTGTATAATTTGTAACTTTGTATTATTTTGTATTGATACTGTTTGTATGTAATATTAATTTCAAGACTAGCCACTTGATATTAGAATCTAAATATATACTTATCTATATATTTCATAGTAATATAAAGAGACTTAGAGAATCAAATAGACTATTAATATTTATACTATGTATATTGTTCATTACAGAGTGATATGAGAAACTATATAATAGAGATAGAATAGAATAGGAAATAGAAGGAAAAGTTGTACATTATATAGAAGAGAGTATTATTTAGAGAATTGTATATTATATGATTGAAGAAATTATACTCCAGAAATAGATTATTGAACAGAACCATATAGTTATTCTACTTATTAACCAATGTGGACCACTTTACTCACGACCACCCTGTTACATTTGGCGCCCAACGTAAATAACCCACTTGGAATTCTTTTATTGCACCCTTAGATATTTTAAAACAATCAAGCTCCAAGAATTCGAGGATGCATTCTGTTATGGAGAGGGTGTGTGTAGCAAAGCGCCATTAGTGAATATTACTACTTCATACCCGCTAGAACTAATCTGCTCAGACTTTTTATACTTAGAAGTTAGAACCATTCAAAGGAGGCATTTCAAACATACTGGTTATTACTGACCACTTTACCAAGTACTCCATAGCCATACCTACAAAAAATCAAACAGCCAAGACTACTGCTGAATGTATATATAATCAATTCATATTGAATTTTGGAATACCAACTAGGCTACATTCGGACCAAGGACCTAATTTTGAATCAAAATTAATTAAAGAATTATGCAATTTATTGAATATCAATAAAAGTGTGAAAATCACAATTGATCATCCTATGGGAAATGCTACCACTGAAAGGTTTAATCGAACATTACTCAGTATGTTAGGCACACTAGAAGAATCCCAGAAAACCAATTGGAAAGAGTATGTCCCATCCCTAGTGTATGCATATAATGCAACACCACATGAATCTACAAATGTATCCCCATTTGAACTTATGTTTGGACGAAAACCAAAATTACCAATAGACTCAATGTTTCAACAGACTACCAGTGAGTGCAGTGACCCTGATACTTCACAAGACCAACAAGAATACCTTAGTAATTTAAAAAAAAGAATGGTGAAAACTTATGAAATTGTTAAAGATTTTAACGACAAAGCAAGAATAAAACAGAAGAAAGTATATGATATTAAAGCCAAATATTCCTGCACTATATGTGAACCGTGCACTTGAGTCCCCACAAAGTTTTTTTGCTGTTCCTATATCTTTGGAAGGTGCTGAATAAGAATCCGAGTGATGACACCTTGTCATCCTTGAGCAATTTGCATAATATGCAAATTAAGTCCGCCATTATAGAAATTCCGTTTTTCGCTAATAACTCAAAAACCAACTTAGATACAAAATTAAAATATGTATCCATACCCATGTTTTCAGGGTCTATCTATCACATGGTACTAATTTCAGCTTGATCAGATCATTTAAATATGCAAATTTATGCAAATTAGGTATTTAACGAAATACAATATTCGGTTTTACTATACTAATTAACGTCTGTAGTTTTCACGTTGTGATTTAAAGTGAAATATGTTTATGTTATGCTAAATTTGTATATATATTTAATACAAATTTATCAAATAATTACATTTAATCACTTAATGATGCTCTTAAGATATACAAAACACTATAATTACGTTAAAATTTGTAGGTGTAGGTTTTGCCTCAAATTTTACATGGTGTTATAAAAATTTATGCCATTGTCTAGTATTCTGTTGATGCCTTGATAATTTTGATTCAGCTTCTTTACCTTTGAACAGAGCTGACTCAGAAATTTAGTGATGACATCCAGTCATCCTAGAACAATTAGCATAATATGCAAATTTGGTCCGCCATAATCGAAATTCCGTTTTTCGCTAAAAACACGATAACCAATCATGATATGATTTTAAAATATGTGCCTGCACCCATGTTTATAGGGTCTAGCTATCATATGATACCACGTATAGTATGATCAGATGATTTGCATATGCAAATGTATGCAAATAAGGTTTTTCAAATGAACTCTTTTTCAAGTGAATTTATTTTATTCAAATTTAAGTACTTCAAAAAGGAAATTTTCCAGGAAATATGATTGAATCAAATAATCTGTTAATTGCGACCCAATTCATGTTCGGTTGGATTTCAATGTCCAGAATGTCCACTTTATGAGACCATTTATATACCACACCTAATCAATGTATTAATATAAAATGAATGTTTATAATGTATTACCGTGTGGCATGCACATGCGTGCTTTCAGCTCAATATAACATTTTGAAGTAGTGTGCCTTCACGCCAGAACCAAAAAAGGAAGAACAATAAATTAATTTGTATAGTACATCGTTAAATTGATTGTACAATTAAAGCTACTGAATTCAATAGCGTTTCCTTATCATAAAAACATCCTGTCATTGACATAATTTGAGCATCTATTTGATTGATATACATGTACTTCATGGCAATAGTAGTAGCTGGAAAGTCTTACTAATTTTCGTACAGATTTGATCCCTCAACATTGTTTACTGTGGAAAGAAATTCATGAAACTACATGTGTCAACTTTATTCATTTGCTCAGCATTAAGGAATGTCGTATACATAAATATATTGCTAGCATGTTCAATAATATTTGTTGCTTTTCAAGTTTTCATAATTAAAATATAACAATGAGACCTTGCATGCATGTTTGATAACTAGATCTTATATGAATGTTTATAGCATAATTGGTTATTGCAAGGTGAGCAGGAATCTCAATTCTGTAACGCCATGATAATCAGACATACCGGGTATTTTGGACTATCACGGAAGGTCATGATATGCAAGAATTGAATTGGGATATCCAAACTCGGAGTGTGCTGTACATGGTCATGGCTACACACGCTTAATTTGTCTTTGTATGGTTAAATTTTCGACTTTGAATTGACTAAAAGTTGTTTTGCATAGTATGTTCTTACAATCATTTGAATGCATCCATACTTATCTTCCTAATAATATATTAAAATTTGATTACAGAACATATTCTTAGTAGGGGCAATAAGTCATTGGAGAAATTACGGGCACAAACACAATATTCTTTACAATCTAATGACCGTAAGGACCACGTATCTTAATTATCTAAAATTTATATATAATAAGCAATGCATGTTCTTAGTTTATGTAGAATACCTTAGTTCTATGCACTGACTTTAACTTAGATAGAGACAAGGGTTATCACTTTACTTTGTGCGCATAATTTGCAATAATATACATGTCCAAATCATCTGATCCTTATAATATAAGTATGTTCTTCGACATAAAACGAAACAAATTTATGCCATGGAAGCATATATATTGGTAAAAACATACTGGTTATGTTTGTCATAAATTGTTATTGAGATATTATGATTATTTTTCATTTCTGATAATGCTTAAGGTTGTATCATATGAAAGCTAGACCCTACAAACATGGATGCAGACACATAAGGTAAATTTTAATCATGATTGGTAATTTTGGGAGAGGCGGACTAAATTTGCATAGTCTATAATTGTACATGGGTGTCAGGATGTCCTAACTAAATTTCTTAGCCAGCTCTGTCCACAAAAACAGAATCAAAATTATCCAGACCTACACAAAATGCAAGGCAACGGCATAAATTTGCATATTATGCTAATTATTCAAAGAAGACTGGATGTCATCACTAAATTTCTGAGTCAGCTCTGTTCAAAGTTATAGAAGCTAAATCAAAATTATCAAGGCATCAACAGAATGCTAGACAATGGCATAAATATACATGACACCGTGTAATGTTTGAGGCAAAATCCTACAAGTTTAACGTAATTTGAATATTTTGCAAATCTTTATAGTATCATTAACTGATTTAATGTAATCATTTGATAAATTTGTATTTAATATATACAAAAGATAAATTATATTTCCTGGAAAATTTCCTTTTTGAAGTACTTAAATTTGAACAAAATAAATTCACTTGAAAAAGAGTTCATTTGAAAAAACCTATTTGCATATGCAAATCATCTGATCATACTGAATGTGGTATCACATGATAGCTAGACCCTATAAACATGGGTGCAGACACATATTTTAAAATCTTATTATGATTGGTTATCGTGTTATTAGCGAAAAACGGAATTTCGATTATGGCGGACCAAATTTGCATATTATGCTAATTGTTTTAGGATGACTGGATGTCATCACTAAATTTCTGAGTCAGCTTTGTTCAAAGGTACAGAAGCTGTATCAAAATTATCAAGGCATCAACAGAATGCTAGACAATAGCATAAATATTCATAACACCATGTAAAATTTGAGGCAAAATCCTACAAATTTATCGCAATTTTAGTACTTTGCATATCTTTAGAGCATCATTAACTGATTAAATGTAATTATTTGATATATTTGTATTTAATATATATACATAATTAGCATAACATAAGCATATTTTACTCAAAATCTTAATGTAAAAACTACAGACGTTGATTTGTATAGCAAAACCGAATATTGTATTTCGTTAAATAGCTAATTTGCATAAATTTGCATATTTAAATGATGTGATCAAGCTGAAATTAGTACCATGTAATAGATAGACACTAAAAACATGGGTATGGATACATATTTTAATTTCGTATCTTAGTTGGCTATTGAGTTATTAGCGAAAAACGGAATTTCTATAATGGCGGACTTAATTTGCATATTATGCAAATTGCTCAAGGATGACAGGGTGTCATCACTCGGATTCTTATTCAGCACCTTTCAAAGATATAGAAACTGCAAAAAAACTTTGTGGGGACTCAAGTGCACGGTTCACCTCAAATATGGCATTTTACTGCAGGACTAAAAGCATATCTATACTACTGACTAAAGAATTTAACTCAGGTAATCTGGCAAATATTCCAGCTCGAAAATCACGTTAACGAGATTTATCCCATTTATATGTAGTATCAATGTTTTCATGTGAATTATTATCATAATGATTACAATATAAAGATAGTATTAACGGACAATGATCACTCCATTCATTCGGTGCACAGACCGTGAAATCTTTAATTAACGTGAAATAGTTCTCATGTGTTTATAAGTAATGAATGGTTGATGCCCCATTATAAGATATATATGTGTAAGAGTTAGAATCACCTATTCTACAGTTGGCGATACGTATACAAGATGCCTTGCAGAATTCAATTAATTTTCTTCCGTGAGTATTACATACTGTATCAATTGAGGCACTGTCGAGGGTCAAATCAGGACAATAATCATCATCGTCTAAATGGACATTCGTAGAATCATTAGATATATAATCATTTTTATTACCAATACGACTATTCCAGTCACCAATCAAAAATAGTGAGCCATAGCTCTCAAAATCACAAATATCATTTTGTAGAATATTAAATAAATCAACATTTACAATATTATTAACAGGTGAGTTCTCACACCAAATATATACACCACATAAATATACATCATTATGAAAGTGAAAAACTGTTTGTCTAATTTTAACCAAATTATAGCGTCATGCTGAGATTGTACAATCTTAATACTATCCGAGATCGACTTTTTTATATACACTACAATACCACCACTATTGCATAAAGCACGTCTATTTTGGTACTTCCGATAAAAAAATTTAACTTCTATAACCAGATATGTCAATCTTACAATGTTTATTGGTCTAACTTTCCGCTAAAAATATGATGTTATTTGATGTTATAAGTTCGACAAATTCCGGTGAATCGTTCTTTTCGTCAGTTAATCCGTTAACGTTCCATGAAATCACATTCAGATCCTTATGATCAAATGCAAGTCGATATGTATAGTTTTCAGACAGTTTATTTAAAATATAATATCGTTATTGAAAAAAAAACTATGTTGTTACATGCAATTTACGTATCGTTATGCTCAATTATTGGTCGCTGTGGTCAAAATCATGTCATAGTGTATAAGTAACATTTTTGTTGCCCTCAATGTTTGGTTCGATGTACCTACGTATTAAGTTGTTGTTATCAAATTATATATCGTTAGGTGAAAAAGCTATGAGCATAACGACCTGTGAGCTTTACTTAACGACTTGTCTTTTGCCCTTAACGACATATTTTGCTAGCACAACGACTTGTAAATTGTACATAACAACTTGTTTTTATTCCACAACAACTTATATTTTGAGCTTAACGATCTGTAAAATGTAAATAACCACTTGCCTTTTGTCAATAACGATATATAGTTTCAGCATTACAACCCCAAAATGTACAAGACGACTAGCAATTCGACCATAAAAACCTTGTAAATGTACTTAACGACCCGCTTTTTGTCCAAGACGACGTCTTTTGCGTGCAAAACGACATGCCATTTGAGGACAACGAACATAAAATTAGCCCTATTTGGCAGTTAAGGCTTTCCATATGTAGTCATTGTCACTTGTTTGGTTAACAACAAATTCAGAATAAAAACGCTTATGGAATTGTTATGACTATATAGCATTAACGGTTCCACTTCCTTATTCATATAATCCAATGAAATTTATTATTTACAATCATTGGTCGGTTTAATAAGGGTATTTTACCTAATACATTGGTATATGAATTCATCACAATAATTATGTTTTATTTTGTGATTATTAAAAGTATTCAATTTCACACACCCTTTCTTGTTAATTTGAAAATCTATATATAAATGTAATACACCGTCTATTCATGGAAATACTTTTCGCGTATTGAGATTGCGTTAGATTTTTGGAATTACATTTTCAAATATTTTTATTCATTCCATTTGTATTTGTTACTGCGTTGTCATTATTGGCTTTGAAATAAAACGGGTGTAAGTAAATACAGAAATACAATGTCTTCTATCAATTTTCTATGTCCAACTTTTAGGCCCATTTGCATGAGCTCAAATCTATACTCGATTTTCAATAGAAAAATACAGGGGGGAATTCTTCAAACGGTCATATCCCTTTTATGTTATAAGATATCAACTTGGTGCAAATGATGTTAGAAAATTAAAACTTTCTTCTTTCACATGGTTGTTATTATATTTTTGTAAAATTTTGTTCTGTTTTAAAGTTTCATAAGATTACCCACGTTACTACAAAATAAGAAGGAAAATAAATTCCTATGCTGATAAAATTTAAAAAAGCTGAGAAAGCTGTATATTTCTAGTTTCTGAAGCATGTTTGTATTTTTTTAAAATATCTTAATGAAGTTTAAGTCTGTTTTGCACTTTTTCTAAAAGTTTTGGGGTTTTAACGTACTTATAGATATTCGCCGATTTCGCCGAAAGGCTTAAGTTATACCACAAATCGAAAACTATCGACGAAAATGCCTGACCAGTTTAACTTGTGGAGTGATACATGTGTCTCTAATTTACTACAGTCAATTTCTAGGCGATAAAAATAGTTCCATCATCTCATTCGATCAGTGACAGGTGTTTATTTATGATATTTATTAAGTGTGTGGAAGGGGCGTAGTCAAATATATTGATAGTGTCTGTACCTGTTTAATGTAATGATACTGCGGCCATCCATTCATTGTATTACTTGAAGTTTAGGTTGTTTGACAGTATTGTACCATAATTATAATACCTGCAGAATTGTATGCAAAGTGACAAAGTTTACAGGGAAAACTGTACTTCTAGATTTTGTATGGGAAGAAGAGGAAAATAAAGTCTTTGCATTTTGAACTGATAGTATTTGCCAGTAATACAGGGTAGCTCGGTTCGTACTTGAATCTATTGTTTAGGGAGTAATCTTTAGTATGGATTTGTTAGGTTTCAATGTGCACGAAAGTCTTTCTGTATTTCAAAACTTTGATTTATTATTTGTGAAATACCCGGTGTGTTTTCTTGTGATATCCAAATATACGACGTCAGTGTGATCTAATAAATATTTAATCAGCAGCGTGTTCAGTAACGACTGTCGCGAAGTTACGAATACGGGACAACACAGTTATTGAATTTTCTCGGGTTGAGTTGTCTTTTGGCTTAGTTGTCCCAACTGGGCGAACCCTAACGTTACGGAACGTTTTGGAACGTTCGGGGTAATTGAACACGCTGCTGGTATGCCCAATTATTGGTATTGGTGAAACTAGACAGTCGGAAAGTTGGAATTATATGTATTGTGTTAAGGTCTTACTGATTAAAAGTAATAAAAAGGGTATGAATGGCTACAGGTGGCTACATATGAACGAGAGGCGAGTTTTGCTGTGTTCTATTCCAGCTATTGTTTTTTAGATATATCAACACCTAAGTATTTAAATGACTCTACTAGTTCTATGTGTATGTTATTAATATATATTATAAGTTGTTGGCCTCCCTAGTTCAAAAATTCAAATACATGTAGCATGAATTTTGTTTTATCAGCTTGAAGTCTTAATCACCATTTTTTACAATAAGAACTTAATCATTCAGCATTAACTGTAATGCTTAGGGTCTTGTGCAAATAAAATAAACTCGAATATTAATGGTAACTGACGTTAAATGATATTCAAATCTGTTTTGTACTATTTTCCGATGATGCGGTACTAATTGCACAAGACCCAAAATTATTACAGTTAATGCTGAATATTCTGTATCTAGTTCTGACTTCCAAAAATTTAAAGGCCGCTTTTTATGGTATTTTGATTTTCATCGGACCAGTTCTTGAACGATATACACGATGGTTTGCTGAATACCTTAAGCTGTTATACGAATTAAAATATTTCGCTGTTAGGATAGGTTCTTGTATATATAAAGGACCTTAAATTTGATATAATAAAAGGAAAAAAGTTCTTTTAAATATTGACAAAGAATAAGTGCAGCAATTGTCAATAATATTGGATAATATTGACAAGTGATCTATGTTTAATAGTTTAAGCTAAACAAGAATTTGTGACATAGAGACATTTTTAATAGGTGACATTTTTATTATTAAGCATTATTTACTTACTGACTATAGACCATGGAATACTAGAAGCTGTTAATACGTGTGATATGATTATTCATATGCAGGCTTTAGCATTCACAGCAAAGAAAGTGTCTAATCTTATTCTTCTGAAATCTAAAAAAAAACGATTAAAATTATACTGTATAATGTAAAGACGTCACCTATCAGGAGAATTGGGTAATTGCTCTTATTAATAATTGACCAATGATTGCACAGAATATATTTCATTGGATAAAATGCATAAGGAAGTGGAACCGTTAATGCTATATAAGTTCCATGCAGACTTTAATATGCTTTAATTGTTAACCATGGCTAAACAACCGACCATGACTACATATTTAGGGCTCGTATTTATCACCTACATCGTGGTTATTTATGGACAAACTGTGAACCCAAATCAATTCGAATATCAATACGGAGTGTTGCGGACGCTTCTCAACGTAGAAAACAAAGCAAACACGACATAATTAAATCTGAATACTCTCACAGCTCAACTCCAAGGTAATGTTTATATTTGATATTGTGACACATGATATGTACAAATGTTGCGTTTAAAGTTGTAATCAAGCTGACTTTGCCAAACAATGTGTACTTAATATTACCTTTTTGTAACATGTATATCTCATTATCTTGAAAATGTAAAATACATAGATTCATGTCTCGGGTATAACATATCTAAAATGATCATTGTCATAAGTAAGAAAGTAAACCACCAAAGTATTATAGAAATATAATAAATGCACGGTATTTTCAAGTTATTTTTATGTATGTTTTATTTTTATCTTCAGATGCTTTACTTGAAATAGAAAACCTCAACACCATAGTACAAGATCTTAAATCAACAAACCCCACTGGCGGCTCGACGTATACGCGGTGGGGTAAAACATCATGTCCTGATGGTGATTCGGTTAAAGTTTATGATGGATGGGTTGGTGGCTCTCATTATACTCACGCTGGAGGTGGAAGTAATCCGTTATGTATGCCGAAAGATCCACTGTGGCCAGCTGTATATAACACTAATACAGAGAATAAAGCGTTCGTGTACGGCACTGAATATGAATTAGGTGGTCTAACTCAAAACCATGAAGCACCGTGTGCAGTATGCTGGGTACCTAGAAGTAGTAACTTCATGTTACCAGGACGCAATCAATGTTATAACGGTTGGAAATTAGAATATCATGGAATTCTTGTATCCGAATACTACACTCATCCTAGGACTGAATATGTTTGCCTTGATGAAGATTATGATATCAGTAATAAGAGTTCTGCAACTAACCATAATGGGCATTTGTTTTACAGTACTGAAGCAAGATGTGGATCTCTGCCTTGTGACACGTATCCAAATGGGCGTGAACTATCTTGTGCTGTATGTTCCTATTCTCCATTTACAAACACTAATACCCTTCAACCATATGTGTAATTCATTAACACACATTTTATAGTTTGACATTTTGGGTATTCAATACACTGACATTACATGTATATTTTTAATACTACTATTGCTTCTTTCTTGTGTGAGGTCGTGTGCGATTTAAATGCCTTTATAACCAGTGCTTTGTTTCAAACCTTGTAACTTGAAATTAAATGAATTCTTTATTTTTTTTATTTTATTGACGGTATACATTTTGTATATTAGTCCTCTATGCATAATACATTAAAAGTGTCAAAGGGACCTGTCCACTAGTTCAAGGCAGTTTAGATATAAACGTATGTATGCCATTGTTTAATTGGAGATTATACATATGATCTTTAGTTTCTAAATTGACAAGATAGCAAAACGAAGTACAATGTACTAGAAGTTTTGGATATTTTTGAAAATTAAGAAAGGTTTGAATATTTAAATATTGATATTTCTACCATTTGTTGCAGCCTCACACTTACGTCATTTAACACTAATTGATGCGTGCATTGTTAAAAATTGTATTACATTTCAATTTGCCATTGAATCGTTTACTTAAGCTTAAGTTTACCTTTTCTCAAATCTATCCTTTTAGTAAAATAAATGACTAGACACAATTGTTTCTGGATTGTCATTTTATTGTTAAGACTGCCGGTTAAGTGTTTGTTTCTTATTATTTATAGAGAAAATTATTAATTAATTCTTTATCTGGCTTGAAATTTACAATTTATAGCAAAAATAATTTGCAATATACATGTATATAATTAGAATAAACATCATTTATGTGTAACTTATATCTTTTATGCTTCTTTCTTGTCATTAAATGGTGTATTAAATTACTTATACCTTTTATAAAAGGCAGTTCTTGTATTTTAGTACTTGTCATAATAAACTAAATGTCACAGTACAGGTTTTTATATGTATGTATGTATGATATTATAACTATGTACTATATACACATTTATTGAATAAAGTTCTAATCTGTTTTGTACTCTCATTCTTCAGATGAGCTTTTTATGGTAAACTTTGGTATAAAACAAGGTTGCAAAATATTTAGCACGGACGTTCATTTTCAATTTATTTATCAATGTGCGTACCTTATACACATCTGTATTGTTCGTTTGTTCTCAACTGTCAAAACATTTATTATTTCACGGTGAATGTGTTTGTTAAAATTATTGTTGTAATACATCCATGAGTTTCCGAAAGTGTGTTTTATGATCGAGTAAAGCTGATTATGCCGTATGATATGTTTTAATCAAGATACTGTAATAACAATTAAACCACCAGTACAAAAACAATGCAATCAGTCACCGTGAAATTATTCAAGCTTTGATAGTTGAGAAAAAAACGGACAATAGTACTTACACACGGCCTCTATTGATACGAACTATGGATTGGGTATTCCAAATGTGACATGAACAGCCTGGAGAAGCATATGCGGATCTAGTGGTAGGGGGTCAGCGGGGGCGGAGCACCTCCCCCCTAGAATGTATAAAATGTACCTGTTCATTAGTGTATTTCTTGACTAGTAGCATGAAGCATTTTTTCTCAGTGTTTAACATAGATTTAATGATTATGTAGTTTTTATTATTAATATGTTGCATTATTCTGCAAAATGTGTATAGTATAGTTGTGGTTCGAAAGTTTTGACCCCCTAGATAAAGTTCGCACCCCCCCCTAGAAAAAAATTCTGGATCCGCCCCTGAAAAGACATATCGCTTCTGGATTAAACACATGCAGCAGATCACAAGAACCACTAAAACTGCATTCGCAATATCATGTTAAAACCACGAGTCGATTGAGACAGTTATAGACTTTATTAACCTGCAGCTGTTACGTGTACCTTTGGAATGAGACTGGACATTGTGCTGTATGGCAATGAATAGTTAATTTCCATAGTAGTGTTATTAACTATTATGTTCAAATCCTTGGTATATATGCCGTGGTACACCATCTCTTTCTTGAGTCTGCAAGAAGTTGGTACATTCATTTGCAACGTGGATATCAATAGTGTATACCCGAAAATGTGTGAAATGTTTACACCGTACGGACAATATAATTATTATTATTATTATTATACCAAATTTGTATAGCGCTCTTTTTCATATTGAATATATGTTCAAAAGCGCTGCACAATCATAGGCATAATTAGGAAATAATAAAAAGAAATATTGAAAATGAAAATGGTTAAGAGATGATAAAATATAAAATAATAAAATGAAGACCAATATAAAACTAAGAATAAGTTTATTATAGATATTAGATTAATATAATATATTCAATATAATACTGCATCGCGGCTAAAATAATTACTTTTTTACCAATTTGGCAGTTGCAAGAGCTTTGTGTTTGCTTTTATGCTAATTATTTTTGTTTTATGTAACTCGTATAATTGTCCGTGTTGCTAGCAAATAGGTCTAAAAATTTGATACCTATTTAATTCATTTGTGCAATGGGAAGTAACGCGTTGTATAAATAAAGTTTGTTATACATGCATTTTAAGTTATCTCCCCTTTTCCATAAAAGATCTTTAGACAAATAGGCTAGCATACCATACACAGTTGACTGTACTAAAATGATTGTTCAATATGTTTATACTGGTAAATATTGCCTCTTTGTCTTTTTTGATTAAGGTCCATGATTTACATTAACGAACGTGTTTGAGAGGAAATCAATTGTTTGAAATTTTGTTTATAAAAAATCAACTACAATTACAACGCTAAATACCAATGTGATAAACGCAATGAACTCTTAGGTGGGAATATTTCCAACGTTCTTAACAAATGGTGAATAGGTTGATCGTTTACCTTACATATTGATAATAAATTGTCAAAACTAACATCTTTGGAGTTTCTGCATGACATTATGTACGTATTTTACATGATGAAGAAGAAAACATGACAAACTCCAGTTAAGCATCGAACAGAATGCCACAAATGTTCTTAACATTTTGTTTGAAAACTTTATTTCTTTGCTAAACAAAGGATCTGCATTGTACTACATGTATATACATGCTGAGAACTAACAGGAGAGAGCCAGGTCAAATCTCAGTTTACAGGTAGATTCTTTAGAAGAAACAGTGATAAATAGCAGTGGTTTATAAGAGTTATTAATCAAGGATTTGTGATATCATGCACAATGTAGTGGTTTTATATTTGGAAGTTAGTGTTCAACAATAAAAGTGTGCAATTTTTTTTTAAATAACATTTTGGATTTTATGATTTTCATGAGAATGATATACTGATTTTATAAGAAATTGTGAGAAACTTGTGACAAAATATTTCAAATAAAAATGGAAAGTGAATCAACTTTTCAGACAGGTAATGCTGAGCTTGCGGGACAAAGTATTCCCATCGAACAGGGGCAAAAAATCCCCAACACACAGGGGCAAAGTATCCCCACTATATCGGGCCAAAGTATGCCTGATGGTATATTGCAAGCTATGCTTCACCAGCAAACATTGCTTTTAAAGACAGAGCAGGCATTGCAGCAAAAAACAATAAATGACAAAAAAGACTGTGTGAGTAAGGATGAAAGTGGCAATGAATCCACCCAAGTAAGGAGTAATATATTTTCCTCAAATGCTCCTGTAACATATGAACTAGATGACGATTCTTCAGAAGTAGAGAAATCTGACACAAGTGACTGTGAAGATTTACGCACAATGAACAAACTCTACAATGATAGTGACAATGTCACTGACGAAATCCACGTAAAACTTGCCTGCAATGTCAATTTGTCTCTTAGAAAAAGACTTTCCGATAAAGATAAAAAAGACGTACTTGAAACTTTCACAGACATGCAAATGTTATTAATATGAGTGTCCCTAAGGTTAACATTGCATTATGGGAAGATGCCCATCAAAATCTGAGAAATAAAGACATGAATTTATCAAAAACCCAGGGCTTAATTCTAACAGCTTGCTCATCTGTTGTTGAAATAGCACAGAAATGCCTAACAAAGAAGAAAAAAGAAATAAAAACAAAAGAATGCACAAATGCATTAGTCTGTCTATCGGCAGCATTCACAGAGCTTACTCAAATTAGAAGAGAGAATTTCAAGTCAGGAATGCATCAGGAGTTTAAATCTCGACTGTGCAGCACAGACAACGAACCATCCACTAAGTGGATATTTGGGGACGAACTTGGCAAGAAAATAAAAGAGATAAATGACACAAAGGCTGTGTCATTAAAACTTACAATATGGTCAGAGAGAGGAAGTTTCAACCAGCACAATCTCCGTAAACAGAGATCCTGTTCTACTTGCGTTGTCGTACTAGATCTCTACTTAGTCAATGCAAGGTCACGTCGAGATGAACTTTGTGTCGACCAATCAATGCGTAGCTTTCATCTAGACGAAAACACTATTAATCACATTTTGATTTCGTAATTTCTATTTTTAGACCAAGGTTTGCATGCAAATTTAATGGCGGTATTATTTACAGTCTGCGATTGGGTGGCTGATTTCAAATTGCGTGACGTAGACGATGTAAACAAGTTACGTATCATAACAATTTCGTCATGAATATTATGATGAGAAAAGGTCACCTGAACGTGACCTTCGTTTGGAAAAGGCCAGATCTAAATTAGCGAGTATGCGAGCGGTAAAATTTTCGATCGGGTTTTAATCAGATTGCAACAAGCATTGCAATTACCCTTACTCAAACTCAAAAAAGGGAAACAATCCTTGTACAAGAAGCCGTTTTTAGGCAAACGTCGTTTCCAGAAGTCAAGGTACAAGACAGAGGAAAACGGGTGGTAATAAATTATCCAGATGCATTAAATTGTGAGGAACCAGAGGTTAGCATTTTACATAGTTTTAACATTAAGAATACACCTAATAACTTATGCAATATGCAATTTTGATTCATCTTGGGAAAATATTTCATCTGACCCCTGGATTATCAATACTGTTACAGGAATAGAAATACCTTTTCTTGAATTACCGTGTCAAAACGTTATTCCTAATCCTATGTCATTTAATTCCGAAGAATGTTTGCTAATTCAAACAGAATTAAATGTAATTTTGTGTAAGCAAGTGATTGAAAAGGTTTCTGGTACACAACAAAGCAAAGATGTTGGTTTTATTTCAAACTTGTTTATAAGATATAAAAAAGATGGAACCATTCGATTGATTTTAAATTTAAAACGATTGAATGACATTATTGACTCAAAGCATTTTAAAATGGAAACATTGCAGTCAGCTATAAAATTAATGAAACCGAATTTAGGACCTCGGTACTTTACAAAACTATTGAAATGTGTTTCCTCTCAATTTAGAAAAAGATCATTTTTAAATGTTTTTTACATTGACGATACTCTGATAAATGGGGATACATATGAAGAATGTGCGGATAATGTTTATCAGACAGTCTCTTTGTTTGATAGTTTAGGATTGACCATTCACCCAAGCAAAAGTTGTTTCATTCCTACACAAATAATTGAATTTCTTAGATTTGTGCTTAATAGCATCACAATGACAGTTAGTGTATCCCACGAAAAATGTGCCAAAATTATAGCCCGCTGTGTTTTTTGATCTTATCAATGACCACTTGTACTATCAGAGAATTATCTCAAGTAATATGGAAATTATTGCCCCTATATATCACAAACGATTAGAGATTAAGAAAATGAGGCTTTAAGGGTCAATAAAGTGAACTTTGATGTAAATATTCGTTTAAATGAAGAGTGTAAAAGTGATATTCAATGGTGGATATCTAATCTATCCACATGTGAAAAAACAGTGAATAGCTCAAAGCCTGATACTGTGAACTTTACAGATTTAAGCAAAGAGGGGTGGTGTAGTGTAATGAATGACATAGCAACAGGTGGTCAATGGGTTGAAAGAGAGCGTACAAATCATTACAATTATCTTGAACTTAAGGCTGTTTTGTTGGCACTTCAATCATTCTGCAAAGAAATGCGCAATAAACATATACGAATAAGATCTGATAATACAGTTTCTGTCATATGCATCAATAAACAAGGGTCTATGAAATACAATCTCAATGATATAACTCGTCAAATTTGGTTGTTTGCTACAGAAAGAGAGATATGGCTCTCCTGTGAACATATTAAAGGTTCAAATAATGATTCTGCAGATTCAGAGTCACGGGTTTTTAATTTAGATACCGAATGGATGCTGAACAAAAATGTATTTCAAATGATTTGTAAGCATTATGGGATTCCTGACATTGATCTATTTGCAAAAAGATTAAATTGTCAAGTGTCTCGGTACTATTCCTGGAGAGAAGACCCTAATATAATAGCTGTAGATGCATTTTTACAATCATTGGCTTCTAATTTGAACTATTTATTTCCTCTTTTTAGTTGTATCAGTCAAGCTCTACAGAAAATACAACAAGAAGAAGCAGAAACTGTTTTAGTTGCATCGGTATGGCCAACACAAGTATGGTTCATCTTGCTGTGTTCCGTAACTCTAGCAACAACTTAAAGACCAGGGACTATCAGATGATGTTACAGAAATCATGCTTGTTGTTTCACAATTAAAATGTGTACATTTGTAAATACTAGAGTAGTAAATAATATCAATTGTTTAATTATTTAGACATTTTATATACTGTATACTTTATATATAGTATTGTGACATGCATTTCATGTATTTTAATTTAAGTTGGATGTAATAAATATTATAGACACACTCTGTACTTGTTTGAAATTTTAGTGAGTACAAATCCTTGAGCCACTGCTTACCTGACTCGGCGGTCTCTAAATTTCTCCTGTTAGTTCTCACCATGTATATACATGTAGTCCAATAGAAAATTTATATGTAATTTATTGAAATATGAATAATATTGGACTAATGTATATAATGCTGAGGACCGACAGGCCCAACCCTGCCCTTCCAGGAAATAAGTCGCTGAATTCTGAGATTTGACCTGTCTCTCCTGTCAGTCCTCAGCATTATATACACTAGTCCAATATTATTCATATTTCAATAAATTTCATATAAATTTTCTAACATTCCGTAAAACATCGGTAAACCCGTTAAGAACATTTTTTATTGATTCCCTACTCGAAACGTCTATACTACTGACCAAAGAATTTAACTCAGGTAATCTGGCAAATATTCCAGCTCGAAAATCCCATAAACGAGATTTATCCCATTTATATGTAGTATCAATGTTTTCATGTGAATTATTATCATAGTGATTACAATAAAAAGATAGTATTAACGGACAATGATCACACCATTCATTCGGTGCACAGACCGTGAAATCTTTAATTAACGTGAAATAGTTCTCATGTGTTAATAAGTGATCGATGGTTGATCCCCCATTATTAGATATATATGTGTTAGAATAACATATTCTACCGTTGGCGATACGTATACACGATGCCTTGCATAATTCAATTAATTTTCTACCGTGAGTATTACATACTGTATCAATTGAGGCACTGTCGAGGGTCAAATCAGGACAATAATCATCATCGTCTAAATGGACATTGGTAGAATCATCAGATATATATAATCATTTTTATTACTAATACGACTATTCCAGTCACCAATCAAAAATAGTGAGCCATAACTCTCAAAATCACAAATATCATTTCGTAGAAAATCAAATAAATCAGCATTTACGATATTATAAACAGGTGAGTTCTCACACCAAATATATACAGCACATAAATATACATCATTATGAAAGTGAAAAAACTGTTAGTCTAATTTTAACCAAATTATAGCGTCTTGATGAGATCGTACAATCTTTACACCATCCGCGATCGACTCTTTAATATACACTACAATACCACTACACCACTATTGCCACTAAAGTGGTCACTTTAAAGGTGATGTTTCGACACCTTTGGGGATGTATTAAGGGCCCTTTAAAGGTGATGTTTCGATAATTTTCGGGAATTGTCTGTTTAACAGTGGCGTTATGTTACACTGTTCAGGACAAGTCCGGTAAACAGTAGCATCATGTTATAAAAATGTTCAGGAAAACAACCTTAAATGTAAAAATAAAGTCAAATCATGCACTAAGATTAATGTAGGTCTTTTAAACTTGATATATGAAAACCAAATGCATAATCACACTATATAACATCGTGCGTAATGAATTTTATGTTGTTCTGTGTTATTTTATATATTTATGGTGGAGGGTTTTTACTTATTTAGTTTTTTTATTTATCTTAATTAGAAATAGAAATAGGCGTTTAATCAAATGACGAAGTTTAAGTTTAAGTATTGCGTAAAGCACTTCTATTTTGGTACTTCCGGTAAAAATTATAACTTCTATAACCAGATATGTCAATTTTACTATGTTTATTGGTCCAACTTTCCGTTAAAAATATGATGTCATTTGATGTTATAAGTTCGACAAATTCCCGTGAATCCTTCTTTTCGTCAGTTAATCCGTTAACGTTCCATGAAATAGGGTCCGGCACAACTCAACCCGTGGACAACTCAACCCGTATAATATAATTATCATAATATATAATCTAATTAGTTATTTATCATAAATATATGTATTAACAATAAAAAGTAAAATTAAATATTTTCTATCAAGAATGGAAGATATTTGTGAATAAAGTATAGGTAATGTATGGTATTTAGAGATTGCGTAAATATTTTGTCAATTGTGTTTGACGTCATCAGGCCTACTATAGATGTTGCTACAGAATTATCATCTATTTAGACATATTTTTGAATAACTAATTACTTATCATTCGGGTTGAGTTGTCCACGGGTAGAGTTGTCCACGGGTTGAGTTGTCCCTACTTACGGGTTGAGATGTCCTGGCTTACGGGTTGAGTTGTCCCGGGTTGAGTTGTCTTCGGGTTAAGTTGTCCCGTCCCCATGAAATCACATTCAGATCGTTATGATAAAATGCAAGTCGCTATGTATAGTTTTTAGACCGTTTATTTAAAATATGATATCGTTATTGAAAAAAACAACTATGTTGTTATATCCACTTTTCGTATCGTTATGCTAAATTATTGGTCGCTGTGGTCAAAATCATGTCGTAGTGTATAAGTAACATTTTGTTGCCGTCAGTTTTTGGTTCGATGTACCTACGTATTAAGTTGTTGTTATCAAATTATATATCGTTAGGTGAAAAAGCTATGAGCATAACGACCTGTAAGCTTTACTTAACGACTTGTCTTTTGCCCATAATGACCTATTTTGTTAGCAAAACGACTTGTAAATTGTACATAACAACTTGTTTTTATTCCACAACAACTTATATTTTGAGTATAACGATCTGTGATATGTACATAACCACTTGTCAATTTTCAATAACGATGTATAGTTTCAGCATGACAACCCCAAAATGTACACGACGACTTGCAATTCGACCATAACAATCTTGTAGATGTACTTAACGACATGCATTTTGTCCAAGACGACGTCTTTTGTGTGCAAAACGACATGACATTTGAGGACAACGAAAATAAAATTAACCCTATTAGGCAGTTAAGCGTTCCATATGAGGTCATTGTCACTTGTTTGGTTAACAACAAATTCAGAATAAAAACGCTTATGGAGTGTTATGGCTATAAAGCATTAACGGTTCCACTTCCTTATTCATATAATCCAATGAAATTTATTATTTACAATCATTGGTCGGTGTAATAAGGGTATTTTACCTAATACATTAGCATATGAATTCATCACAATATACAAGTACTTCTTATATTGTGTTTGTTTTTTTGTTTTTGTGATTATTAAAAGTATTCAATTTCACACTTCCTTTCTTGTTAATTTGAAAGTCTATATACATAAATGTATTTTTATTTATATTTTATGACATTGAAATGGTACATGAATGTTGAGCAAAATGATGGTACAATAGATAAATGAAGATTTATGCATAAAATTTTACTTAATATATATAAAACAGTCTATAAAATTGCATTTACAGTAAGATGAGAATGGTTAAAACAGGTATTTATTGTTGATAGGCAAATTTTAATTCAGAAATATGAGAAGTATCATTGCACTTGATAGCATTGTTTAAGACCATATCGAATACATTGAAATATAGGGATGGCACAAGAAAGGAATTTAATCCTTATTTGCATTGTGGTCCCTCTTATTAATTAAGTTGATGAATACACCAATATTCACCAGCATGAATATTGCATTATATAGATATATCACAGATAAATATTATACTATCACAGTAGGTACACAAAAAGACAAATATCAAAATAATAATAATTATATAAAGAATTAAGAGCTTAATACATAATATTATATTCATTAGTTATCTTAGATCTCTGACATAAGATGGGTTATGACAAGGGCTTTAAAATGGGGGAAATTTCTAGCTTGTCTAATGTGTTGTGGCATTTCATTCCACAGAAAACACCCATTTAAAGCAAAAGACTTTTTGCCAACACATTTGACCTTAGGTAGGCTGAAGCCTGTTTCTGAGAAAGTAGTTTCTAGCACATCACAAACACCTTTTTGCCTTGTGGGATAGCTGTGAATAGAACTAGTAGGAATGAAATGCTCTTTGAGGTAACCTGGTGCTATCCCACTTTGAATCTTAAATACATGATCTAAGATTATTCGATCCACCCACGTTACTACAAAATAAGAAGCAAACCAAATTCCCATGCTGCTATGATTTGAAAAATAATGCCTTTCCCGTTCTATGATCAAATTTGTACAAAAGAGAAAGCTGTATGTTTGTAGTTGCTGAAGCATTTTCCAAAAGTTTTTGGTTTTTAACGTATTTTTAAATTACGCCGATTTCGCCGAAAGGCTAGCTTAAGTTATACCACAAATCGAAAACCATCGACGAAAATGCCTGACCAGTTTAACTTGCAGAGTGATACATGTGTCTCTGGTTTACTACGCAGTCAATCTAAGGCGATAAAAGTAGTTCCGTCATCTCACTCGATCAGTGACAGGTGTTTACTTATGATAAGCGTGTTGAAGGGGCGTAGTCAAATATATTGATAGTGCCTGTAGCTGTTTAATGTAATGATACTGCGGCCATTCATTGTATTACTTGAAGTTTATTAGTATTTTTACAGTATTGTACCATAATTATTATACCTACATAATGTGTATGCAAAGTGACAAAGGGAAAACTGTACTTCAAGATTTTGTATGGGAAAAAGAAGAAAATAAAATCTTTGTATTTTGAACTGATAGTATTTGCCAGTAATACAGTGTAAAATGAACATTTTGCCCGCATTTTTTGCACTGCTTGATTCGTACTTGAATCCATTGTTTAAGGAGTAATCTTTAGTATGGATTTGTTAGGTTTCAATGTGCACGAAAGTTTTTCTGTATTTGTGTTTTCTTGTGATATCCAAAAATACGACGTCAATGTGATCTAATAAATATTTAATCAGCAGCGTGTTCAGTAACGACTGTAGCGAAGTTACGAATACGGGACAACACAACCCGTGGATAACTCAAGCCATAGTTAGGACAACTCAAACCGTTAGTGAGTTATTGAGTTTTCTCGGGTTGAGTTTTCTTTGGCATTAGTTGTCCCAACCGGATGAACCCTAACGTTACGGAACGTTTTGGAACGTTCGGGGTAATTGAACACGCTGCTGGTATGCCCAATTATTGGTATTGGTGAAACTAGACGGTATATATAACGTTTATTGTCATATTAACACAGAACGGTGGTCAAATTCTTATCGCGATTTTTGAAAAGTACTCATTTTTGGTGTCATTATAATGCAATAAAAAAGGAAAGTGAACGTTCTGAGTTTTTCACAATATCGCGTTCAAAGAAAAATTACCTTCATTGCAACGACGTTAAAATTACGTTGCGCTGACGTTGTGATTAAAATATTTGTTGCAAAAATAAGTAGAACCGGACTTTAATTGACTTATGTTAAATTAATTTTGAACAGATCAGATGCTGAGTGTCACAAGAAATTAATTAAGAATAGGAAAGATACTACAAAATCTAATTAACAAGAAAATTACACACATAAGGCAATGTCACAACGTCAGCGCAACGTCAATCTGATTAAAACCCGATCTACAATTTTACCGCTCGCATACTCGCTAATGTAGATCTAGCCTTTTCCAAACGAAGGTCACGTTCAGGTGACCTTTTCTCATCATAATATTCATGACGAAATTGTTATGATACGTAACTTGTTTACATCGTCTACGTCACGAAATTTGAAATGAGCCGCCCAATCTCAGCCTGTGAATATTACCGCGGTTAAATTAGCAAGCAAAACTTGGTCTAAAAATAGAAATTACGAAATCAAAATGTGATTAATAGTGTTTTCGTCTAGATGAAAGCTACGCATTGATTGGTCGACACAAAGTTCATCTCGACGTGACCTCAAAGGGAAAAAGTACAGATCCAGTACGACCGTGGTCTACAGGATATGTGTTTACGCAGATTGGCGCAACGTAATATTAACGTCGTTGTTATGAAGGTATTTTTACTTTGAACGCAAAATTGTGAAAACTGAGAATCGGCGAACATAGTATTTTTTCGTTTTTCTCTCCGTGCAAGGTACCGACCCACCTTAAAGATTGATTTATTTTCAAAGGTCTGAATTTTTCAGTAAAATGACACATTTAGGAGACCCTTATAAGGAGGTCGTATTGTAAATAGTTCTTAGAGATTTAATGAAAGATATTGTAAGGTCGAAGAAAACGTACCGACCGGTGCTTCATAGAAGAGATAATCTATGCAGCGATTATTGTAAGACTGTGAAATAAAGTAAAGGTGGTGAATAGACACATGTTGTCACAATTTATAGAAATGTGACGTTT
The DNA here is from genome assembly GCA_025267735.1 of Mactra quadrangularis. Classification (NCBI taxonomy): domain Eukaryota; kingdom Metazoa; phylum Mollusca; class Bivalvia; order Venerida; family Mactridae; genus Mactra; species Mactra quadrangularis. Next base: position 55,966,725 of record CM046303.1, on the reverse strand, counting down.
TTATGTGTCAGTAAAAAGTGAATTGAGGCTTTTTGTATGAAAATATAAGACTTAGAATGTGAATCTTTTTTATTCTCTATTATTCTCTTCAGTTGCTTGGTAAATAATTGAAATAATACATAAGTTGTTAAACAAGTATATTAAGACGGTAAAGGATAAAACAAAATATCAAGAAACAACATTACGTAAATTAATACATGTCCATGATTGTATAGAGTACATGTAAATACAGGTAGCTTATTATGCCTAAAGGGAAATTATATAAATTAGGAAGTGTTCAGGAAATGCAATTCAAATATTATATTATAGGTAGACTTGACATCAGTAATTTACTCACTTGTATAAGTATTACAAATTATGTTGAGTATGTTATTAAGTTGTTTTATGTTGACATCTCATTGACAGTTTAATATCGCAATGCATGGGCATGCTTGAACTTGGGTACAGTTTGTAATTAATAAGTAAACCAAAAAGCAGACTTAGTATGACATATTTATAAAACATGAATAATTATGGAATTTGTTCATAAAATGGTAGACAGCTGTAGGGCATTATTAATAAAAGTTGACAGTTTACATGTACAAACAAATTTACATCAATATTGGCGGAAGGAAAATGATGTTAACAATAAATTAAAATAGCGTATTCTGTTTAGACATAGTTCAAAGCTATCACACTAATCACATTACAAGAAATTTGTGTTGTCAGTCAGAAAGTAGCAATTACCTACGCAATGAAGATGACAAGATCATGACAATTACAGACACATGAACGACTATAATAGAAGATTTTGATGTTTACTACAGAACAAGTGAAGTCTTACTTGTGATGCTGTGTGACTTTGTTTAGTTTTGATAAGAACTACAAACATTACTTAATTGCAAGTCTTATACATAATGTGAATATTTTAGAAGTGACAATAACAAGTTTTTAATTAACATTTAAGTAAATACCGAATACAATTGTGTATTATTGTTTACATATATGCATAAATTGTGGAATGTTATTTTTGTTTTTCAGAAAGAAGAACTAACACTGTTGATTGTTTATCATATAAACATTGTACTAATTTCCTTTCGCAGATTGTTTAGTATTCAATGCAATGTATGTTTAATTTTAGACAAGTCTAAATTCCAAAAGAAAGGAAGGTATACCGTAACAAGCGTTACGGTGTCAAAATGATAGATCACATACGACAGATTGACCGAGTGCACTTCCGTCATAATTACGATCAATTTACTAAATGAGTATTTACACTATGAGGTCAGTTAGCTTTGAAACTCAGACTAGAAACATGTAATTCAGGATAAATAATTATTAAGATGTTCGAGCGCTGTTAGCGGCTCGAACATATAAGTTAGGAACATTGCTTTGAATCTGGACATAAGTTATGATATTAGATTTAGAACTTTATTAAGTATGTTTGTAAACAGTAACGAACACGGACCATTATTAAACGTCATATACAAACTTGTGTTGTTATAAACTATATCCCAAGTATTAATGTTGGTATTGTGTACCAGATACATTATACACACATCAGTGTGGCAACGTAACAATCTGTAGCATACCGCTACGCCACATCGCCTATCTGGAGAATTGGGTAATAACTCTTATTAATAATTGACCAATGATTGCACAGAATATATTTCATTGGATAAAATGCATAAGGAAGTGGAACCGTTAATGCTATATAAGCACACACGTTCCATGTAGACTTTAATATGCCTTTACTGTTAACCATGGCTAGGGATGTATACCGGTACCAAGTACCGGTACCAGTATCGGTATCGTTTCGAAAATTTCCGGTAAATACCGTTTCGTTTTGGTACCGGTACTCAAATCGGTACTTTAAAAAAAGAGCAGATTTAAAATAACCAAATACGAAATTTTCTGTGCTTTAATCTCAAGACTTCTGCGTATTTATTGTAGGGATTTAACTCGATCTAAACTTTGGTTAAGTATATCATACCATTTATTACCGTCCAGTATGCCCCGTGTAGATCTATATTGATAATTGATACAAATTGAAATTTAAGTAATGACACAATGTTGCAGAAAATTAGCGTGCTACTTATACGTTAATTTTTTAAAGCCTAGGGGTACGTTCCGCAAATCGATCGCTAGCTAGCGCTTTTTAAAAGCGATTTTTTGTAGCGTAAGAGGTCTACGGAACGGTATGCTTCAAGCAAGCAAATCCAAGATGGCTGTTTTCTCAAACAAAATGTTCAGAATTGTTACAAATGAAAAATATTCAAATCAATTATCACCTTGATTATTCTTTTAACCGCTTTGACGAAATATATGAATAGAATAAAGCCTATTTCGGTATTCTTAAAAAAGGAGCACGTTTCCACAGGGGCAGCCATTTTGAAAAAATGCAGAAGTTTTCAGAATCATACGACTAGCAATAAAAAAAACTTGCTACGTATCGCTAGCTAGCGATTCAATTCGCCCGATCGCAGCAGACCGTTCCATAGGAAATAGCTAGGTAGCGATACAAAGCGTTCGCCTTGCGGAACGAGCCCTAGTTGCCGACGATGACAATGACTGAAAGGTCTCTCAAAATTGTTACACATGCGTCACATGCATGCTTACATTAACATGCACAATAATGTTTGTTGTTCTGTAATATTGTCTCAATATTGTCTACTGGACTACTAAAATACTTATTTAATAGAGACACAATATTTTATTGACATTGTTTTGGTATGAAAATATTCAGTACGAATGTCACATGCACGTGGAGCGAATTTTTTGTTCTAACTCTTGGTTATATATTTATCAGTATGTTTTCTACTAAACATTTAGCTAACAGAATAGCACGATAACAGTAAACATTGCATAGCTTGCATTAAACTATTTCTCTGTCTTGACTCTTGAATACATGTGTACCCGGTGATTGTGTGTTTTCATTGTCTTGTGACACAATAAAACAGGAAAGAGTACCCCTCGATCCGCCGAAAGCTGATATGCTCATAATCTTACATCGATATACATGTATTTTTTGTTATTTGTATTAAAACATTGTAATTTGTACTACGGCTGCATATTGGTATCGGTATCGGTATCATTAAAAATACCGTATCGTTTCATTGGTACCGGTATCGTTTCGTCCCTGACGGTATCCATCCCTAACCATGGCTAAACAACCGACCATGACAACATATTTATTGCTCGTATTTGTTACCTACATCGTGGTTATTTATGGACAAACTGTGAATCCAAATCAATTCGAATATCAATACGGAGTGTTGCGAACGCTTCTCAACGTAGAGAACAAAGCAAACACGACGGAATTAAATCTGAATTCTCTTACAGCTCAACTCAAAGGTAATGTTAATATTTGATATTGTGACATATGTTATGTAAAAATGGTGCGTTTTAAGTTGTAATCAAGCTGACTTTGCTAAACAATGTGTACTTTATATTACCTTTTTGTTACATGTATTATATTGAAAATGTAAAATACATAGATTTATGTCTCGGACAATCATTGTCATAAGTAAAAAAGTCAACCACCAAAGTATTATAGAAATATAATAAATGTACGGTATTCTCAAGTTATATTTGTGTATGTTTTATTTTTATCTTCAGATGCTTTACTTGAAATAGAAAATCTCAACACCATAGTACAAGATCTTAAATCAACAAACCCCACTGGCGGCTCGACGTATACGCGGTGGGGTAAGACAACATGTCCTGATGGTGATTCGGTTAAAGTTTATGATGGATGGGTTGGTGGATCTCTTTATACTCACGCTGGAGGTGGAAGTAATCGGTTATGTATGCCGAAAGATCCACTGTGGCCAGCTGTATATAACACTAAAACAGAGAATAAAGCGTTCGTGTACGGCACTGAATATGAATTAGGTGGTCTAACTCAAAACCATGAAGCACCGTGTGCAGTATGCTGGATACCTAGAAGTAGTAACTTCATGTTACCAGGACGCAATCAATGTTATAACGGTTGGAAATTAGAATATCATGGAATTCTTGTATCCTCACACTACAGTCATCGTAGGACTGAATATGTTTGCCTTGATGAAGATTTTGATATCAGTAATAAGTGCTCTTCAAATGACCTTAATGGGCATTTGTTTTACAGTACTGAAGCAAGATGTGGATCCCTGCCTTGTGACACGTATCCAAGTGGGCGTGAACTATCTTGCACTGTATGTTTATATTCTTCATTTACAAACACTAATACCCTTCAACCATATGTGTAATTCATTAACACACATTTTATAGTCTTACATTTTGGGTATTCAATACATTGACATTACATGTATATTTTGAATACTACTATTGCTTTATTCTTGTGTGAGGTCGTGTGCGATTTAAATGCCTTTATAACCAGTGCTTTGTTTCAAACCTTGTAAATATTGTTCTCTGCGTTACATAGTATGGCCGAGAACCGTTGTCTCAGCACGCACGTGACTAAAACGGTTGGTCAGTTTTTGTCCGGGTATAAATAGAGGTGAGGTCGTCAGAGCGAATCATTCTACGTAGCGAACGCTATTGTACGGAAAACCATGGACGACCACGTGGACAACAGGATAGCTGATATTGTGGACAAGAAAATACTAACCACGTTCGCCGCTCAAAAGCAGGAGCTGTTGACAGAAATAGGAATGATGTTTGACAAGATAAGTGACAATACTTCTATTTCACGTATTCATGAAATTAATTCTATTGTGAACAATGATCCAAAGTTCCAACGTAAAAGTAATTTTGACCAATACAGTTATAATTGTAAAATTAATGCCAAACTGGATGAAGCCATGGCTTCAAAAACTTCTGAAAGTTGTTTTTCAAAAATTGAGGAAGGTAAAAATTATTTTATAATGTTTAATGTTTATTTCTTTTTCTCATTTATGCAACGTTAAAATACGTTTGGATACTTCATAGAGGTTATTCTGTATCAGTTTATTTAATTACCAAAACCGTGGGAACTATATGCTGTAAAAACAATGATTTGTGTACATAACTATGACGACAAGCGGATTTAGTATTACTTTCACAACTTTTAATTGATATTTGTAGACGTGGAACGTACAGAACGTATACACGTGTTGAATTCGAGTACACGTGGACATAAACAAATTTGGTATTCGATATATCTGAATTAAAGGGTACATTAATACATTTTTTATTTAAAACTCGGAGTAAAAAGTGCAATTGTATATTAAATAAGCATATATTCACATTTGAGTGAATGTCTTTAATTTCACGTATGCTTAAGCGAACCTATGCATATGTATGTGTATGTTTTTTTACTATTTCGTTTTTTTTTCGGGTTTTTGTTCCCGTTGTGACGAATTGGGTTGGCGGCGTGGAGGGTATCATCCCGCCAATTTATTAAATCTTATAAAGCAAAATCAACTTATTATTAAGAAACAGGCTAAATAATCACTCGCCAATGCGAAAATTAACATACGTAATAACAATTTTATTAACACTATTAATTAATTATTTCTTTTTTATATATATTATTATCCAGCTAAAGATATCATAGCTCATCGCCAAAAGTTAATTAAATTGGCTGACACAAGTGAGCTTGGATGGAAAGTTGCCAATGAATATGATGAAAATTCCTTAGCAGACGACTCAGAAGACGAGAAACGTATACACAGAGCTGAAGCTAGAGCCAACAAGAAACACAAAGCTGCACAATCCAAGAGAAATAAGCAGTCTAGATATAAACCTTACATGAAGAAACCAACAGCAACCACTAGCATCCAGATAACAAACACTAAACCAGGTCTGTGTTTCTCATGTGGTAGAGCTGGACACTGGAAGAAAGACTGTACTTAGAACAGGACTTTCAATAAGTTGAGTATAATACCTCGTAGAAATTATTTTAATTCTGATATTGTAAATATTTCATCAGTTAAAGTATAGAACCAGTAGAGTTACATGCATGTTTACCGAATATGTCTAGTATAGATAACACTGCACTCAGTCATGTTTCTCCAGTGGGCAGTTTAAAAAAGCATTTGGACATGTGGAAATCATGTGCAGGTGATTATATTGTTGATATTATTCAAAATGAATACAAACTTCCATTAAAACAGTCCCACCAGAGGTATTTTTGAAAAACAATAAGTCCGCTCGTGATAATGCAGAATTTGTACAATCAGAAATTCATAGTTTATTAGGTAAAGGAGTTATTTCACAAGTCGGATTCAAACCACTAATTGTTAATCCTTTGACTGTAGCCTATAGTAAGACAGGAAAGCCAAGATTAGTTTTAGATTGCAGGCATATTAATTCTCATTTACATTTATTCAAAGTAAAATTTGATGATATACGTGTAGTTAAAGACTTATTTGCTCCAAATTATTATTTTTTCACATTTGATCTTAAAAGTGCTTATCATCATATAGAAATTTTTAAAGAGCACAGACGTTTTTTAGGTTTTTCTTGGTTTTCTGATGGAGTTACTTATCATTATGTTTTTAACGCATTACCTTTTGGTATAAGTTCAACCGGTCATATTTTTACAAAGGTGACACGTGCTTTTATTACGCATGTCCGTTCCAAGGGTCATAAAGTAGTCATGTATTTAGATGACGGTATTGGCGGCAATTTAGATTTTAAACAAGCATTAAAAGTAGCAATTTCGTGCAAGAGGCATTGTCCAATTTTGGTTTCTTAAAAGTTCATGAAAAATGCTCATGGGTTCCAGTAAGAAAAGTTACATGGTTAGGACATCAGATTGATTCAATTTTGAACCGTATTTTCATAACTGAAGAGAGAATTAAAAATTTAGAATTCTCTATACTTGCCATTTTAAATTTTTTGGCAGAAAGTAAGCTTACTTTATTACATGTAAAACGTTTAGCTTCAGTTGTTGGCCAGATCATATCATTACAATACGTACTTGGAAGCGTTGTAAGATTAAGAACTAGGTACATGTACGCTTGCATATTGACTAAAGCAAGTTGGAATGCTTCAATTATGTTATCAGAAGGAGCGTGTACGGAACTGAAATTCTGGTACACAAATTGTAGGACATTGAATGACGTTGGGAAATAGTTAGAATGTCCTAGGTCATGTGATATTTCGCTTTATTGCGATGCAAGTGCCTATGGATATGGTGGCTATTTGATAGACCACAGATCAGAGGCAATGATACCTCCGGAAGAAGGTTTAAATGAGCTCCCGGAAGTGAGCATCTCGTTTGACGAGATCTATGGTAAAGCTGATTATAAACATCAGTACATAGAGAAATTCTCATATAAACCCAATGACGTGGTTTTTGGCTCTTGGAGTCAAGGTGAGAAGTTGTATAGTTCAACTTGGAGAGAAACCGAGGCAGTCGGTAGAATTCTTAAATGTAAAGTAAACGTTATTGAACACTGTCAAAGTATATTCAGATAATATGAAAGTAAAATCTGTTTTGTCTTATGGCAGCTCCAAGGCAGATTTACAAAGCTTATCAGTTGACATTAATAAATTTTGTAGTCAATATAACGTTCAGTTACAATTAGAGTGGATACCAAGATCTCAAAATGAATTAGGTGATCATTTAAGTAGATGTAAGGACAGTGATGATTGGTTTATTTCCAAACACTGCTTTATGTTTTTGGACAATTTGTGGGGTGCACACACAATTGATCGTTTTTCAACTCATTACAATAATGATTGCGCTAGATTTAACTCTAAATGGTGGGTTCCACAAACTGTTGGTATTAACGCATTCGATCAGTCCTGGTATAATGAAAACAATTGGATGGTTCCACCGCCGAAACTGATTTTACAGTGCATTGATAAACTAAAGAAAAAGCAAGCAACAGGCACATTGGTGGTTCCTAAATTGAAATCCGCTGAGTTTTGGCCATGCATTTACGATGGCAGCATACTTAAACCTTATATTGTGGATATGAGAGTATTACCTAGGCAAAAAGTAATTTGTAAAGGTAGAGGCAATAATAGTTTATTTGTTAATGATAATGGAATTTTGCCATTCGATATGTTAGCTTTAAGAATAAGTTTTAAATCAAATCTATGAAACATTGATATTCATGTACCTTAGTTTGTATTACATTATATAAGTGGATTATTATATTTTATCCTTTGTTCACAGGTATTGACATAGAACATTCATTAACAGAATGTCTTGGAGAGAAATCTTCACTTATTCATCAAGACCCATTAATATATGACATGGCAAAATATATTTTACAATCCAGAGCGGATTCAACTGTGACTAAATACAGACATTACTTCAATAATTTCAAGACTTTTTGTGATAGTAAGCGTTTATCGTCAAATCCAGCTACATACATGACAGTAGCTTTATATCTTACATATTTACTAAAGGATGAAAAATCAGCCAGTGTTATAACATCAGCGTATTATTCTATCAAACGGATGCATTCAATTCATGGTCATGCAGATCCTACGGAGAACTCTATCGTGAAGAATTTGTTGGATACCTCAAAGAGATTATTTTCAAAACCAGTTATAAAAAGAGACGTTATAGATTCAAGTATGCTTCATTTACTATGCAAAATGTATGAAAATTACATGTCAATAATGAATACTAGGGATTTAGCTATGATTCTAATATGTTATTCGGGTTTTTTACGTTTTAACGAATTAAGTAGTTTATATTGTTCTGATGTTAAATTTATGACTGACTATATTGTAATCAGAATCAGAAAAAGTAAAACTGATATCTATAGAGAAGGCAGGGATGTTTATATCAGCAAGGGTTCATCTAATGCTTGTCCATATTTAATTTTACAAAAGTATATGTTAGATACAAATCTGTCAACTACCTTAGATCAATTTTTATTCAGACCAATTCAATGTATTCGAGGTAAATATGCTTTGATAAAGGCAAACAAACAGTTAAGTTATACCAGAGCAAAAGAGTGTATCGTTTCTAAGTTAAAGTCAGTTGCTCCAAATTTAAAACTAGGTACCCATTCTTTAAGAGCAAGTGGAGCCACTACTGCAGCAAACGCAGCAGGAATAAGTGATAGATGTTTAAAACGTCACGGTCGGTGGAAAACTGATTTGGCTACATTGTTGATTCTTTGAGCAAAAAACTTCAAGTTACAAAATGTTTAGGTCTATAAAAGCATCAAAAATTGAATTTCCCATTCCCTATACTTTGTATTTTCTATAAACGCGTCTCGCTCACGCCCAAACAACAGTAGTGTTTGTTGTCTTGTTTTTGAAAGGATAGGTGCTGAGACATATTGTTCTCTGCGTTACATAGTATAGCCGAGAACCGTTGTCTCAGCACGCACGTGACTAAAACGGTTGGTCAGTTTTTGTCCGGGTATAAATAGAGGTGAGGTCGTCAGAGCGAATCATTCTACGTAGCGAACGCTATTGTACGGAAATTCAATTTTTGACATGAAGCGTATAATTTTTGAAGAAAATTTTGTTAACAAATGTTTGATTAATTTTTTGAATTGTTCATTATTCATTTTTATCAGTCAATGTTCTAAAGTTATGAATGCATGACCTTTATGATACCTAAATACTTAATCAGTGAAAGTGTTTTTATAGCGCATTCCATAAATCCTTTATGATCCTTGAAAGAATAAATGTCAGATAGTGGTTAGTCATACCACGCTATGTTTGTATGACCATTCTTAATTATATAGAAGCAGTTATCGTTCTTCGGCTTAGAATGTTTTCGCTATATAATACATTAATACTTTATTTATCAATAATAGTTTGTTGTTAACATAGTATAATTCATAAAATATATACTTTCGTTTCTTAAAGTAATAAATGTCAGACAGTGGTAAGATACACTGTACTGTTTGCAGCCCTCAGTATAGACTATATCTGGAATTCAAGTCTTTAGGTTGTTCCCATCTACGAAATAAGCTTTTACTGTTACAATGAAAAACGTGTACAATAGTCTATGGGATTTTGTCTTGGGTTCATATTTTGGAAACAATGTGTAACAGACTTTGTTTGTACCGCCTGAGCACGAGTGGAACAACCTAGAGATTTGAATTCCGGATTAAGCCTATTTTCAGGAAACTTCATAAGGGATATTAGTAAATGAAACCAATCTTATCCTGGAGAAATCCTGACTGGGTTTTGGTTATCTTCTACCTCCACTTCCTTTTAAAAGGTTTGTGTTGGGGCAGCCGGCTCGCAGTTTTTTCTGACATTTACTGAATACGTATACGTCATAATACACTATAGTTAACTTGTATATTATGAAATTATTATTATTATGTGATGAATGCATACTTCATTTGTTGAATAAAATACGTATATATATATATTATAAATGCCTGTCATATCTCTGTACAATAAACGCGTCTCGCTCACGCCCAAACAACAGTAGTGTTTGTTGTCTTGTTTTTGAAAGGATAGGTGCTGAGACCTTGAAATAAAATGAATTTCTTTAATTTTTATTGTATTGACAGTATACTTTTTGTACATTAGTCCTCTATGCATAATACATTAAAGTGTCAAATGGACCTGCCCACTAGTTCAAGGTAGTTTAGATATAAACGTATGTATGCCATTGTTTAATTGGAGATTATATACCCAAACGAAAAAGAAACGCAGGGTAAAATGATATGGAATAACTTTTTATCGCCTTTGTGTAAGATGATGAAAATTGGTCAGATTATTATCAAGGCATCTATTTAATCAACACATAATGAAAACTTACTGAAGCATGAAACGTTCAGTGTCACGTAATACAAACGAAGAAATGAAAAAAAAATCGTGCAGAATAAATTTGATTATTTCTTCAACACATCTTCTCATATCATCCAATACTCTAGACATTTATACACTGTTTTCCGTATTAAAACTCTGTTTTAACTTTCAACGTTAATGGCAAGACTTACTGACGTTCAGCGGGGTCAGGCCATTACGTTGCTAATGCAAGGTCAAATGCAACAGCAGGTGGCTGTGCAATTTGGCGTGAATGTTTCGACCATAGTGCGACTTGTTCGTCGACTTAGGGAAACTGGAAGGCTTGCCGACCGGCCTCGGACAGGGCGTCCGCGCGTCACGACACGACGTCAGGACAGAGCTATACGTCTCGCACACCTGCATAATCGTTACGTTACTGCCACTGAAACTGTAAACAATACAGTAGGCAATCATATTCGTCGTATTCACTCCCAAACTGTAAGGAACCGATTACGTGAGGCGGGTCTTCGTTGTAGACGCCCATGCATTGGTTTGCCTCTTACTCCTCCACGTCGCGCGCGTCGAATGACTTGGTTAGCGGCACATTCCCCTCGGGAATAACACAAAAAGTAAAGGCCAAAATCCAACGAAAATTTTCAAATTTAGTTCACGAAAGATAGTTCTTGATAAATCAATATCCCAATTTTAATATCATTCTTATAATTCACCATAAATCACCACTGAAGTTTACCCTGCGTTTCTTTTTCGTTTGAGTATACATATAATCTTTAGTTTTTAAAAAGACTTGATATCAAAAAGAAATACTATGTACTAGAAGTTTTGGATATTTTTTAAAATTAAGAAAGGTTTGAATATTTAAATATCGATATTTCTATCGTTTGTTGCAACCTCACACTTACGTCATTTAACACTTAATGATGCGTACATTGTTAGAAATTAAGAGAAAATTATTAATTAATTATTAATTAATTATTTATCTGGCTTGAAATTTACAATTTATAGCAAAAATAATTTGCAATATACATGTATATAATTAGAATAAACATCATTTATGTGTAACTTACATCTTTTATGCTTCTTTCTTGTCATTAAATAACTTCTATCTTTTATAAAAGGCAGTTCTTGTATTTTTCTATTTGTTATAATAAGCTAAATTTCACAGTACATGTTATTAAAATCATTGTATGTATGTACGATATTATAACTATGTACTATATACACATCTATTGAATAAAGTTCTGATCTGTTTTGTACTCTCATTCTTCAGATGAGGTTTTTATGGTAAACTTTGGTATAAAAACAAGGTTGCAAAATATTTAGCACAGACGTTCATTTTCAATTTATTTATCAATGTGCGTACCTTATACACATATGTAGTACTTATAGAAGGCCTCTATTGATACGAACTATAGACTGTGTATTTCAAATGTGACATGTACAGCCTGGAGAAGCGTAGGCGGATCAAGTTGTGGTGGTGGGGGAGGTCAGGCGGACCGGAGCCCCCCTAGAATGTCCAAAATGTACCTGTCCATTAGTGTATTTCTTAACTGTAAGTCATTTTAAAGTATCATGAAGCAATTTTTCTCAGTGTTTAACACAGATTTAATGTTTATGTAGTTTTTATTATCAATATGTTGCATTATTCTGCAAAATGTGTGTAGTGTAGTTGTGGTTCGTAAGTTTGGACCCCTAGAAAAAGTTCGGACCCCCCCGTAGGAAAAAATTCTAGATCCGCCCCTGAAAAGACATATCGCTTCTGGATTGAACACATGCAGCAGATCGCGAGAACCACTAAAACTGCATTCGCAATATCATGTTTAAACCTCAAGTCGATTGAGACATATATAGACTTTATTAGCCTGCAGCTGTTACGTGTACCTTTAGAATGAGACTGGACAGTGTGCTGTATGGCAATGAATAGTTAATTCCCATGGTAGTGTTATTAACTATTATGTTCAAATCTTTGGTATATATGCCGTGGTACGCCATGCATGGCTTCTTGAGTCTGCAAGAAGATGGTACATACATTTGCAACGCGGGTATAGTGTATATCCGGAAACGTGTGAAATGTTTACACCGTACGGACAATCTTATTATTATTTATTATATATTGTACGATTATATTGAACTGCCCGATTGCATAATTACACGGTTATCGCACACTGTATGCTATATATTAATTTCCGCATTCTATATATACAGAAATCTGCAGTAAAATTACAATGTGTTGGTTAATTTAGTGTCGATCACTCATCTGGTAGAATGGTCGTACGGTTAAAGTACTTGAAAGAAGTGTGAGTCTGAAGCTAAATATGTCGTTTTTTTAAATTTTAAATTTTTTGTTCTTTATTTTGATTTTTTTTGTTTAAGATCTTTTTTATTCAGTAATTTTTGGAAATAGAAATAAAACACTTCAAAACAAACAATGTAAAAACAATTCAATTTTACTGACAGTGTCAGTGTTGGTGTGTGTGGCTACTGTCATCATCACTTAAATAGATGCCACCAAATTTATAACAAATGCTTCTCTACAAGGTCATAATGCACGGGGCAATGTGTTTTACGCAATTCGTCCATGATTTAAATGAGAAAAATAAAAATAAGTTTCTATCGGGATTCGAACCCACCTTAAAATAATTTGAGGACTGACCGTCTAACCACTCGGCCACACAAACTACGATACGCGTTGCAAATAAGATATAATAACTAAGGGTAATGTGCTGACAATACACTCTACGTGAACTACCGAAATAAACCGATTATTAAATATTCCGTGTAATGTGACGTTTTAATTTATGCAATCGGACAGTTCAATATAATCGTATAATACCAAATTTGTATAACGCTCTTTTCATATTGAATATATGTTCAAAAGCGCTCCACAATCATATGCATAATTAGGAAATAATTAAATGGAAATGAAAATGAAAATGGTTAAGAGATGATAAAATATAAACTAATAAAATGAAGACCAATATAAAACTAAGAATTAGTTTATTATAAATATATGATTAATATAATATATTTAATATAATACTGCATCGAATATGTTTCTGTGCTGCTCGACCAGAATGAGCTAGGGACGCATTGTTATGCTGTGTTGGAAACAAGCAGTACGTGGAACTGATACATAAACCACCTATCTACTAGTGTCAAATTATTTCTTGACTCGCGGCTGAGAAAATGTTACTTTTTTACCAATTTGGCAGTTTCAAGAGCTTTGTGTTTGCTTTTATGCTAATTGTTTTTGTTTTATGTAACTATAATTTACCGTGTTGCTAGCAAATATTTCTAAATAATTGGATACCTATCTTATTCATTTGTGCAACGGGAAGTAACGCGTTGTATAAATACTGTTTGTTATACATGCATTTTAAGTTATCTCCCCTATTTCATAAATGATCTTTAGACAAATAGGCTAGCATACCATACACAGTTGACTGTACTAAATGATTGTACAATATTTCTATACAGGTATAAGATTCCTCTTTGTCTATTTTCGATTAGGGTCCTTGATTTTACATTAACAAACGTGTTTGAGAGGAAATCAATTGTTTGAAATTTTGTTTATGGAAAATCAACTACAATTACGACGCTAAAATACCTATGTGATAAACGCAATGAACTCTCAGGTGAGAATATTTCCAACGTTCTTAACAAATGGTGAATAGGTTGATCGTTTACCTTACATATTGATAGTAAATTGTCAAAACTAACATCTTTGGAGTTTCTGCATGTCATTAAGTACGTATTTTACATGATGAAGAAGAAAACATATCCAATGCAAATCAGTCTATGAAATTCATGACAAACTCCAGTTAAGCAACGAACAGAATGCCACAAATGTTCCTAACATTTTGTTTGAAAACTTTATTTCTTTGCTAAACAAAGGATCTGCATTGGACTACATGTATATACATGCTGAGAACTAACAGGAGAGACAGGTCAAATCTCAGTTTACAGGTAGATTTCTTAGAAGAAACAGTGATACGAGGGTTGATCCAGAAGTAATGAGACAACGTCTATAACTTTCAAAGTTTGTGTAATTAAGTTATACAATAAACACTATGCGTCACAATTTTTAATTATCCATTCACTCAAAAAATATAATACTGTTTCATCTATTATTGAAAAAAAATACAGCTTTATATTGGTCATGGTTCGGTATATCGCCGCACGCCATAATAGCGTCATTTCTCAATTATCATTACGGTCTCTTTCAGTAATTTTTTTGTCAAATAGTACGCCAAAACAAATGAAACACATACGACGTGACGTCAAAAGTGTGAGTTGTTGACGGTTAAAATTTGATTGACATCGGTGCAAACGTTTGCGTTCCACACAATAAAAACTTAACCTACGGAAGAAGAAAATATGACAAAATCGGACAAAATGGCGCAATCCACAGTTATGCAATTTTTTTACAAACAGACGAAACGCCAAAAAAACTGTGGAAAAATTGAATCAAACATCGGTGAAAATGCCTGTAAGCGAGGGACTTGTAAACTGCCGGTTTAGGAGGTTTAAAGATGGTGAGGGAGATCTAAATATTAAAAATAAACCAGAAAGAACGTCAGACAGTAGACAAATTTGTAATGTAAAGCGCGAATCCGACGTCATTAACGATAATACGCTGATGATTATTTGCAAATTAGCAGACGAACTAGAAAAGAAAACGCAGTTCATTCAGTTGAAACACTCATCCTGACCTCCGTCGATAAAGGCCTGGGTATCAAGAACAGTTGGAAAGCACATGTTCATTGTGTTTTTGATATTCAAGGTGCCCTACTCTCTCGTGCGGTACCAAAAGGCCGTATACAGTCAATTTCAAGTTCCGATTTAATTCAAGAATTCAAATAAAACAAGTTTAAAATAAATAACATAATGTAGCCAACATGATTTTTTATTTGAAAATGAATTTCGTAGATTGAATTTACCAGTACGTCCGCCATATTGGATTTCATTAGCGCCAACACAAGTTCTAAATCAATGCAGGTGCCCACTCCCTTGTTTACGTAACATTTACGGCAGCAGTTTTGTCTCTCAATTTGACTGAGTACAAAGAACTTGCGCATTTATTATGTCATAATTGGACTCAGACTGGTTCAAAGATACGTTAAGTCAGTGGATACATAGACATGAACGGTGTATCGCAGCCAATGGAATTCCTTTGAGAAAGAGGGACGCCATCTTAATGATTATTTAGATATATACCTACGTAATGGTACATTTCCAAACAAAATTGCATGGAAAGGAATTATCCATAAAGCGGTATTAATGTCTGAAAAGCATAATCGTTATCAAAATTTACTTGCATCTGATCTGTCATGTATAATATCGTTAGTACTAAACACTAGACAGCCATCTAACTTATGGTCATTATCTATTACTAAACCGGAAGTACATAGACTTTGCAAATCACTGATGCAAATAATATGCCTTTGGGGGTCACGGAATTGGTTAAGGCACTGTAACCAGTGTAACAAATTGACAAATGATATATTTACTCATAGAGTTATGCACTGTCTAGAAGTAGATATAGTACGACAAAAACTATGGTATTATATTTTGAGTACATATGGCAGTGACATTTATAAAGTACTTATCAATAATTCAGTTTTTGAACAATGTAAATGAATAATAGAGCACACTGTCATGCAATTGATGCATGGTAATAACCAATGTATGGGTATTCTTGTGAGTAAGCTGTTTGACTTACTATATTGAAAACTAATACATGTATATTGTTAATTTATGGCTCTTTATGATAAGCGCCATTATAATACCAGTAATTAATCAATATGTCAGTTGTTTAATGTATTATTATGTATTAATTGTTCACTTTAATATGGTCATGCATGTATACAGTTTGTAATGATATGTTGTAATATTTTGTATTTTGTACTCTTCATATATGGAGGAATAAAAGTAAAAGTATGTAAGTTAAGGTTATTATACTTTATTAAGACGTTGTTGACGTCAAATATCTGTGGCCTGCGGCGGATTGTGTTACTCTACATAGATCAAGAAAGTATAGCTCGTGATTTTGAATACGCACATGCATGATTTTTCACAAGCATATAGAAAACTACTTTTTACACAACTGTTGTAATTTTCAAGTTTATTCCACGATCGGTTTGGGATTCATGGCGTTTGTCTCATTACTTCTGGATCACCCCTCGTAAATAGCAGTGGTTTATAAGATTAAATAATCTAGGATTTGTGATATCATGTACAATGTAGTGGTTTTATATTTGGAATATTATGTTTAACAATAAAAGTGTGCAAATATTTTTTTAAATAACATTTTAGATTTTGTGATTTTCATGAGAATGATATACTGATTTTATAAGAAATTGTGAGAAACTTGTGAAAAAATATTTTAATTTAAAAATGGAAAATGAATCATCTTGTCAGACAGGTACTGCTGAACTTGCGGGACAAAGTATTCCCATCGAACAGGGGCAAAGTATCCCAAACACACTGGGGCAAAGTATCCCCACTATATCGGGCCAAAGTATGTCTGATAGTATATTGCAAGCTATGCTTCACCAGCAAACATTGCTTTTAAAGACAGTGCGGGCATTGCAGCAAAAAACAATAAATGACAAAAATGACTGTGTGAGTGATGATGAAAGTGGCAATGCATCCACACAAGTAAGGAGTAATACATGTATATCTTCCTCAAATGCTCCTGCGTCGTATGAACTAGATGACTTTTCTTCAGAAGAAGAGAAATCTGACACAAGTGACTGTGAAGATTTACGCTCAATGAACAATCTCTACAATGATAGCGACAATGTCACAGACGAAATTCACGAAAAACTTGCCTGCAATGTCAATTTGTCTCTTAGAAAAAGACTTTCCAAGAAAGATAAAAAAGACGTACTTGAAAAATTTCACAGACATGCAAATGTTATTAATATGAGTGTCCCTAAGGTTAGCATTGAACTATGGGAAGATGCCCATCAAAATCTGAGAAATAAAGACATGAATTTATCAAAAACCCAGGGCTTAATTCTAACAGCTTACTCATCTGTTGTTGAAATAGCACAGAAATGCCTAACAAAGCAGAAAAAAAGAAATAAAAACAAAAAATGCACAAATGCATTAGTCTGTCTATCGGCAGCATTCACAGAGCTTACTCAAATTAGGAGATGGAATTTCAAATCAGGAATGCATCAGGAGTTTAAATCTCGACTGTGCAGCACAGACAACGAACCACCCACTAAGTGGATATTTGGGGACGGATTTGGCAAGAAAATAAAAGAGACAAATGACACAAAGGCTGTGTCATTAAAACTTACAATATGGTCAGAGAAAGGAAGTTTCAACAAGCATCGCAATCACCCTTACTCAAACTCCAAAAAAGAAAAACAACCCTTGAACAAGAAGCCTTTTTTAGGCAAACGTCGTTACCAGAAGTCAAAGTACAAGACGGAGGAAAACGGGTGGTAATAAATTATCCAGATACATTAAATTGTGAGGAATCAGAGGTTAGCATTTTACATAGTTTAACATTAAGAATACACCTAATAACTTATGCAATATGCAATTTTGATTCATCTTGGGAAAATATTTCATCTGACCCCTGGATTATCAATACTGTAACAGGAATAGAAATACCTTTTCTTGAATTACCGTATCAAAACGTTATTCCTAATCCTATGTCATTTAATTCCGAAGAATGTTTGCTAATTCAAACAGAATTAAATGTAATTTTGTGTAAGCAGGTGATTGAAAAGGTTTCTGATACACAACTAAGCAAAGATGTTGGTTTTATTTCAAACTTGTTTATAAGATATAAAAAAGATGGAACCATTCGATTGATTTTAAATTTAAAACGATTGAATGACATTATTGACTCAAAGCATTTTAAAATGGAAACATTGCAGTCAGCTATAAAATTAATGAAACCGGGATCTTTCTTTGCTAGTTGTGATTTAAAAGACGTATATTACAGTGTCAATGTAAAACAACCATATAGAAAATATCTGAGATTCTTTTTCAATGGGGTATGTTACCAGTATACTTGCCTTCCAAATGGTCGGAATTAAGGACCTCGGTACTTTACGAAACTATTGAAATGTGTTTCCTCTCAACTTAGAAAAATATCATTTTTAAATGTTTTTAACCTTGACGATACTCTGATAAATGGGGATACATATGAAGAATGTGCGGATAATGTTTATCAGACAGTCTCTTTGTTTGATAGTTTAGGATTGACCATTCACCCAAGCAAAACTTGTTTCATTCTTACACAAATAATTGAATTTCTTGGATTTGTGCTTAATAGCATCACAATGACAGTTAGTGTATCCCACGAAAAATGTGCCAAAATTATAGCCCGCTGTGTTTTTTTATCTTATCAATGACCACTTGTACTATCAGAGAATTATCTCAAGTAATATGGAAATTATTGGCATGCTCTCCTGCGGTGCCGCATGCCCCTATATGTCACAAACGATTAGAGATTTAAAAAAATGAGGCTTTAAGGGTCAATAAAGTGAACTTTGATGTAAATATTCGTTTGAATAAAGAGTGTAAAAGTGATATTCAATGGTGGATATCTAATCTATCCACATGCGAAAAAAACCAGTGAATAGCAAAAAGCCTGATACTGTGAACTTTACAGATTTAAGCAAAGAGGGGTGGTGTAGTGTAATGAATGACCTAGCAACAGGTGGTCAATGGGTTGAAAGAGAGCGTACAAATCATTATAATTATCTTGAACTTAAGGCTGTTTTGTTGGCACTTCAATCATTCTGCAAAGAAATGCGCAATAAACATATACGAATAAGATCTGATAATACAGTTTCAGTCATATGCATCAATAAACAAGGGTCTATAAATACAATCTCAATAATATAATTCGTCAAATTTGGTTGTTTGCTATAGAAAGATACCGAACGGATGCTGAACAAAAATGTATTTCAAATGATTTGTAAGCTTTATGGGAATCCTGACATTGATCTATTTGCAAACAGATTAAATTGTCAAGTGTCTCGGTACTATTCTTGGAGAGAAGACCCTAATATAATAGCTGTAGATGCAATTTTACAATCATGGGCTTCTAATTTGAACTATTTATTTCCCCCTTTTAGTTGTATCAGTCAAGCTCTACAGAAAATACAACAAGAAGAAACAGAAACTGTTTTAGTTGCATCGGTATGGCCAACACAAGTAGGGTTCATCTTGCTGTGTTCCGTATCTCTAGCAACAACTTAAAGACCAGGGACTATCAGAGGATGTTACAGAAATCATGCTTGTTGTTTCACAATAAATATGTGTACATTTGTAAATACTAGAGTAGTAAATAATATCAATTGTTTATTTAATTAGACATTTTATATACTGTATACTTCATATATAGTATTGTGACATGCATTTCATGTATTTTTAGTTTAAAATGGATGTAATAAATATTATAGACACACTCTGTACTTGTTTGAAATTTTAGTGAGTACAAATCCTTGAGCCACTGCTAACCTGACTTGGCGGTCTCTAAATTTCTCCTGTTAGTTCTCATCATGTATATACATGTAGTCCAATAGAAAATTTATATGAAATTTATTGAAATATGAATAATATTGGACTAGTGTATATAATGCTGAGGACTGACAGGCCCAATCCTGCCCTTCCAGGAAATAAGTCGCTGAATTCTGAGATTTGACTTGTCTCTCCTGTCAGTCCTCAGCATTATATACACTAGTCCAATATTATTCATATTTCAATAAATTTCATATAAATTTTCTAACATTCCGTATAACATCGGTAAACCCGTTAAGAACATTATTTATTGATTCTCTACTCGAAACGTCTATACTACTGACCAAAGAATTTAACTCAGGTAATCTGGCAAATATTTCAGCTCGAAAATCCCGTAAACGAGATTTATCCCATTTATATGTAGTATCAATGTTTTCATGTGAATTATTATCATAATAATTACAATAAAAAGATAGTATTAACGGACAATGATCACACCATTCATTCGGTGCACAGACCGTGAAATCTTTAATTAACGTGAAATAGTTCTCATGTGTTAATAAGTGATCGATGGTTGATGCCCCATTATTAGATATATATGTGTAAGTGTTAGAATCACAAATTCTACCGTTGGCGATACGTATACACGATGCCTTGCATAATTCAATTAATTTTCTACCGTGAGTATTACATACTGTATCAATTGAGGCACTGTCGAGGGTCAAATCAGGACAATCATCGTCTAAATGGACATTGGTAGAATAATCAGATATATAATCATTTTTATTACCAATACGACTATTCCAGTCACCAATCAAAAATAGTGAGCCATAACTCTCAAAATCACAAATATCATTTTGTAAAATATCAAATAAATCAGCATTTACGATATTATAAACAGGTGAGTTCTCACACCAAATATATACACCACATAAATATACATCATTATGAAAGTGAAAAAACTGTTTGTCTAATTTTAACCAAATTATAGCGTCGTGATGAGATCGTACAATCTTTACACCATCCGCGATCGACTCTTTAATATACACTACAGTACCACTACACCACTATTGCCACTAAAGTAGTCCCTTTAAAGGTGATGTTTCGACACCTTTGGGGATGTATTAAGGGCCCTTTAAAGGTGATGTTTCGATAATTTTCGGGAATTGTCTGTTTAACAGTGGCGTTATGTTACACTGTTCAGGACAAGTCCGGTAAACAGTAGCATCATGTTATAAATACTGTTCAGGAAAACAACTTTAAATGTAAAAATAAAGTCAAATCATGAACAAAGATTGATATAGGTCTTTTAAACTTGATATATGAAAACCAAATGCATAATCACACTATATAACATCGTGCGTAATGAATTTTATTATATTCTGTGTTATTGTATATATTTATGGTGGAGGGTTTTTACTTATTTAGTTTTTTTTATTTATCGTTTGTGCAACGCCATTGAATATGCAATATAGAAATAGGCGTTTAATCAAATGAAGAAGTTTAAGTTTAAGTTTAAGTATTGCGTAAAGCACTTCCATTTTGGTACTTCCGGTAAAAGTTATAACTTCTATAACCAGATATGTCAATCTTACTATGTTTATTGGTCCAACTTTCCGTTAAAAATATGATGTCATTTGATGTTATAAGTTCGACAAATTCCGGTGAATCCTTTTTTTCGTCACTTAATCCGTTAATGTTCCATGAAATAGGGTCCGGCACAACTCAACCCGTGGACAACTCAACCCGAAGTTGGGACAATTCAACCCGTAAGTTAATACAACTTAATCCGTGGACAACTCAACCCGTATAATATAATTATTATAATATATAATCTAATAAGTTATTTATCATAAATATATGTATTAACAATAAGAAGTAAAATTAAATATATTTCTATCAAGAATGGAAGATATTTGTGAATAAAGTATAGGTAATGTATGGTATTTAGAGATTGCGTAAATATTGTGTCAATTGTGTTTGACGTCATCATGCCTACTATAGATGTTGCTACAGAATTATCATTGATATTTAGTCTTTTTGAGCACCCAAAAGCCTTAACAGAAAGTCCTCAAATAAAATAGATTGAACGTTAATACTTCTTAAAATGGAAACGTAACATGTTTTATTAAACAAAATCAAGATATTCTATTGTTACGTATTTGTATATTCATTCTCGTACCCAGAGGTTATCAAGATTTTTTACAGATCTAACCCAAAAATCTTTATAGCTTCTGGAAACGAGAATAATGTTTATTTTTTTCAAGGGTTTTCATGGTAACATAATAATCACAGATCGATAAACAGTTATTTAAACTTACGTAATTCACTTAATTTTAGAATGAGCCATTCTTAAAGAATTTAAATTGCATTATTTGTCATACTACACGGCGAAATGTTATATTTTCATCATTATTTTTATACTTTAATATCTTCCATTAGCGCTAAATTTTATCTCAATATCAAATTTAACTATTTAGACATATTTTTGAATAACTAATTACTTATCATTCGGGTTGAGTTGTCCACGGGTTGAGTTGTCCCTACTTACGGATTGAGATGTCCCGGCTTACGGGTTGAGTTGTCCCGGGTTGAGTTGTCTTCGGGTTGAGTTGTCCCGTCTCCATGAAATCACATTCAGATCGTTATGATCAAATGCAAGTCGCTATGTATAGTTTTTTGACCGTTTATTTAAAATTGATATCGTTATTGAAAAAAAAACACTATCTTGTTATATCCAATTTTCGTATCGTTATGCTAAATTATTGGTCGCTGTGGTCAAAATTATGTCGTAGTGTATAAGTAACATTTTGTTGCCCTCAGTTTTTGGTTCGATGTACCTACGTATTAAGTTGTTGTTATCAAATTATATATCGTTAGGTGAAAAAGCTATGAGCATAACGACCTGTAAGTTTTACTTAACGACTTGTCTTTTGCCCATAATGACATATTTTGTTAGCAAAACGACTTGTAAATTGTACATAACAACTTGTTTTATTCTACAACAACTTATATTTCGAGCATAACGATCTGTAAAATGTACATAACAACTTGCCTTTTGTCAATAACGATATATAGTTTCAGCATGACAACCCCAAATTGTATACGACGACTTGCAATTTGACCATAACAATCTTGTAAATGTACTTAACGACATGCTTTTTGTCCAAGACGACGTCTTTTGTGTGCAAAACGACATGACATTTGAGGACAACGAAAATAAAATTAACCCTATTAGGCAGTTAAGGCGTTCCATATGAGGTCATTGTCACTTGTTTGGTTAACAACAAATTCAGAATAAAAACGCTTATGGAATTGTTATGGCTATATAGCATTAACGGTTCCACTTCCTTATTCATGTAATCCAATGAAATTTACTATTTACAATCATTGGTCGGTTTAATAAGGGTATTTACCTAATACATTAGCATATGAATTCATCACGATATTTATGTTTTATTTTGTAATTATTAAAAGCATTCAATTTCACACATCCTTTCTTGTTAATTTGAAAGTCTATATATAAATGAAATACACCGTCTTTTCATGGAAGTACTTTTTCCGCGTATTGAGATTGCGTTAGATTTGTTGTATATGTATGCGTATTCATAAATGTAGTATGAGTTTAAATTATTTAAATTATGGTATATTTATAATTTTTGAGTATATTATTGTGAGTGTCTGTCTTTATAAATATTTTTGTATTGTTTTTGTCTTCACATGTCTTTCTTAGTGTCTTGTCTTCGTTAGTGTATGTATGTGTGCAAGAGATTTTTAAATGACTCTTTTGTTGTGTAAGGAGGTTTAAGGGTCCTGCGATAAAGTGTATAACTTGATAATTCGTTGTGGAAGGACTAAGAGATTTATGTTGCGATGAAAGTCGCATTATTAAGAATATCGGTCTGTTTAGGCCAAGATTGCATAAGTATGAATGCAATAAGTTGTTGTAGATTACGGGTTTAGCCCATGAGCAGAGAACAGTTATCTGCTATTTTTTTGATATTTAAAGTGTCTAGTTCCATTAAATTTACCAGTATTGACAGGGATTGAGGAGCAATTTGAGTTGTATACACAAGCTGTTAAAATGTTAATCTGTATTTTGATACATAGATTCATTGCAAATTACCCGTTATGTGTTGCCAGTTATACGTGCTAACTGAGGTAGAGCAATTTTGAGTAATAGTAGTGATTATATTGAAAAATAAAATATTATAGAAATTACGCGTTCGACCTATCAAATTGCCTTAAGTAAACGGTGCGGAAGTTAAAAGTAAAGAGAGTCAGTGGAAATTAAGTAGTAATAGGCATACTCACTTGCGATAAAAGCTAACTAAAAAAAAATGTAAAATGAAATGAAAAATTGACGATTTTGTGTTAAAGTAATTAAATTTGCATAGCAGCGATGCAGTAGATAAGGGTTAAAGATTGGTTTATTTTCAAAGGTCTGAATTTTTCAGTAAAATGACACATTTAGGAGACCCTTATTAGGAGGTCGTATTGTAAATAGTTTTTAGAGATTTAATGAGAGATATTGTAAGGTCGAAGAAAACGTACCGACCAGTGCTTCATAGAAGGGATAATCTATGCAGCGATTATTGTAAGACTGTGAAATTCAGTAAAGGTGGTGAATAGCCACATGTTGTCACAATTTATAGAAATGTGACGTTTTTATGTGTCAGTAAAAAGTGAATTGAGGTTTTTGTATGAAAATATAAGACTTAGAATGTGAATCTTTTTTATTCTCTATGACATGAATTCAGTTGCTTGGTAAATAATTGAAATAATGCATAAGTTGTTAAACAAGTATATTAAGACGGTAAAGGATAAAACAAAATATCAAGAAACAACATTACGTAAATTAATACATGTCCATGATTGTATAGAGTACAGGTAAATACAGGTAGCTTATTATGCCTAAAGGGAAATTATATAAATTAGGAAGTGTTCAGGAAATGCAATTCAAATATTATATTATAGGTAGACTTGACATCAGTAATTTACTCACTTGTATAAGTATTACAAATTATGTTAAGTAGGTTATTAAGTTGTTTTATGTTGACATCTCATTGACAGTTTAATATTGCAATGCACGGGCATGCTTGAACTTGGGTACAGTTTGTAATTAATAAGTAAACCAAAAAGCAGACTTAGTATGACATATTTATAAAACATGAATAATTATGGAATTTGTTCATAAAATGGTAGACAGCTGTAGGGCATTATTAATAAAAGTTGACAGTTTACAAGTACAAACAAATTTACATCAATATTGGCGGAAGGAAAATGATGTTAACAATAAATTAAAATAGCGTATTCTGTTTAGACATAGTTCAAAGCTATCACACTAATCACATTACAAGAAATTTGTGTTGTCAGTCAGAAAGTAGCAATTACCTACGCAATGAAGATGGCAAGATCATGACAATTACAGACACATAAACGACTATAATAGAAGATTTTGATGTTTACTACAGAACAAGTGAAGTCTTACTTGTGATGCTGTGTGGCTTTGTTCAGTTTTGATAAGAACTACAAACATTTCTTAATTGCAAGTCTTATACATATGTGAATATTTTAGAAGTGACAATAACAAGTTTTTAATTAACATTTAAGTAAATACCGAATACAATTGTGTATTATTGTTTACATATATGCATACATTGTTGAATGTTATTTTTGTTTTTCAGAAAGAAGAACTAACACTGTTGATTGTTTATCATATAAACATTGTACTAATTTCCTTTCGCAGATTGTTTAGTATTCAATGCAATGTATGTTTAATTTTAGACAAGTCTAAATTCCAAAAGAAAGGAAGGTATACCGTAACAAGCGTTACGGTGTCAAAATGATAGATCACATACGACAGATTGACCGAGTGCACTTCCGTCATAATTACAATCAATTTACTAAATGAGTATTTACACTATGAGGTCAGTTAGCTTTTGAAACTCAGACTAGAAACATGTAATTTAGGATAAATAATTATTAAGATATTCGAGCGCTGTTAGCGGCTCGAACATATAAGTTAAGAACATTGCTTTGAATCTGGACATAAGTTATGATATTAAATTTAGAACTTTATTAAGTATGTTTGTAAACAGTAACGAACACGGACCATTATTAAACGTCATATACAAACTTGTGTTGTTATAAACTATATCCCAAGTATCAATGTTGGTATTGTGTACCAGATACATTATACACACATCAGTGTGGCAACGTAACAATCTGTAGCATACCGCTACGCCACATCGCCTATCTGGAGAATTGGGTAATAACTCTTATTAATAATTGACCAATGATTGCACAGAATATATTTCATTGGATAAAATGCATAAGGAAGTGGAACCGTTAATGCTATATAAGCACACACGTTCCATGTAGACTTTAATATGATTTACTGTTAACCATGGCTAAACAACCGACCATGACAACATATTTATTGCTCGTATTTGTTACCTACATCGTGGTTATTTATGGACAAACAGTGAATCCAAATCAATTCGAATATCAATACGGAGTGTTGCGAACGCTTCTCAACGTAGAGAACAAAGCAAACACGACGGAATTAAATCTGCATTCTCTTACAGCTCAACTCAAAGGTAATGCTTATATTTGATATTGTGACATGTGTTATGTAAAACGTTTTAAGTTGTAATCGAGCTGACTTTGCTAAACAATGTGTACTTTATATTACCTTTTTGTTACATGTATTATCTTGAAAATGTAAAATACATAGATTTATGTCTCGGATATAACATATTAATGATCATTGTCATAAGTAAAAAAGTCAACCACCAAAGTATTATAGAAATATAATTAATGTACGGTATTTTCAAGTTATATTTGTGTCTGTTTTATTTCTATATTCAGATGCTTTACTTGAAATAGAAAACCTCAACACCATAGTACAAGATCTTAAATCAACACACCCCACGGGCGGCTCGACGTATACGCGGTGGGGTAAAACAACATGTCCTGATGGTGATTCGGTTAAAGTTTATGATGGATGGGTTGGTGGCTCTCATTATTCTCACGCTGGAAGTGGAAGTAATCCGTTATGTATGCCGAAAGATCCACTGTGGCCAGCTGCATATAACACTAAAACAGAGCATAAAGCGTTCGTGTACGGCACTGAATATGAATTAGGTGGTCAAACTCAAGACCATGAAGCACCGTGTGCAGTGTGCTGGATACCTAGAAGTAGTAGCTTCATGTTACCAGGACGCAATCAATGTTATACTGGTTGGAAACTAGAATATCATGGAATTCTTGTATCTTCACACTACACTCATTCTAGGACTGAATATGTTTGCCTTGATGAAGATTTTGATATCAGTAAGAAGAGCTCTGCAACTAACCATAATGGGCATTTGTTTTACAGTACTGAAGCAAGATGTGGATCTCTGCCTTGTGACACGTATCCAGATGGTAGTGAACTATCTTGCACTGTATGTTCCTATTCTCCATTTACAAACACTGTTACCCCTCAACCATATGTGTAATTTATCAACACACATTTTGAATTAAGACATATTTTGTACTTAAATACATTGACATTATTTATATATTTGAATATTGTTTCCTTATCTTTCTTGTGTGAGGTTATCTGCGATTTGATTGCAATTTCATGATAACCCGTGTATTGTTTCAAAAATTGAAGCTTGTAATGAAATGTATTGTAAAGCATATATCCAACTATTTGTCCTTTCGTAACTTACTGATTTGACTTCTCGATTAAATCGATAATTAACCAGAGCCACCGTTGTTGCGCTCTGTATTGTTCGGACATTTCCGATATGACACCCTGCTGTGATCATAGATTGATAAAACTGATCAAGCCCATCAATACATCACGTGATAGACTCTGCATGACGACTTTTACCAACATTTGATATCTGTAATATTTTCGTATAAACTTGAAAATAACAGAACAGAACAGAACAGAACAGATAAGCACTTTAGGATTCTGCTAAAAACACACATTTTATAGTCTTACATTTTGGGCATTCAATACATTGACATTACATATATATTTTGAATACTACTATTGCTTCTTTCTTGTGTGAGGTCGTGTGTGATTTAAATGCCTTTATAACCAGTGCTTTGTTTTAAACCTTGTAACTTGAAATTAAATGAATTTCTTTAATTTTTTATTTTATTGACAGTATACATTTTGTACATTAGTCCTCTATGCATAATACATTAAAAGTGTCAAATGGCTGCCAACTAGTTCAAGGTAGTTTAGATATAAACGTATGTATGCCATTGTTTAATTGGAGATTATACATTATAATCTTTAGTTTCTAAATTGACTTGATATCAAAAAGAAGTACAATGTACTAGAAGTTTTGGATATTTTTGAAAATTAAGAAAGGTTTGAATATTTAAATATTGATATTTCTATCATTGGTTGAAGCCTCACACTTACGTCATTTAACACTAATTGATACGTGCATTGTTAGAAATTATTTTACATTTCAATTTGCCATTGAATCGTTTACTTAAGCTTAAGTTTACCTTTTCTCAAATCTATCCTTTTAGTAAAATAAATGACTAGACACAATTGTTTCTGGATTGTCATTTTATTGTTAAGACTGCCGGTTAAGTGTTTGTTTGCTTATTATTTATAGAGAAAATTATTAATTAATTCTTTATCTGGCTTGAAATTTACAATTTATAGCAAAAATAATTTGCAATATACATGTATATAATTAGAATAAACATCATTTATGTGTAACTTATATCTTTTATGCTTCTTTCTTGTCATTAAATGGTGTATTAAATTACTTATACCTTTTATAAAAGGCAGTTCTTGTATTTTAGTACTTGTCATAATAAGCTAAATGTCACAGTACAGGTTATTATAATCATTGTATATAAGTATGATATTATAACTATGTACTATATATACATTTATTGAATAAAGTTCTAATCTGTTTTGTACTCTCATTCTTCAGATGAGGTTTTTATGGTAAACTTTGGTATAAAACAAGGTTGCAAAATATTTAGCACGGACGCTCATTTTCAATTTATTTATCAATGTGCGTACCTTATACACATCTGTATTGTTCGTTTGTTCTCAACTGTCAAAACATTTATTATTTCACGGTGAATGCGTTTGTTAAAATTATTGTTGTAATACATCCATGAGTTTCCGAAAGTGTGTTTTATGATCGAGTAAAGCTGATTATGCCGTATGATATGTTTTAATCAAGATACTGTAATAACAATTAAACCGCAAGTACAAAAACAATGCAATCAGTCACCGTGAAATTATTCAAGCTTTGATAGTTGAGAAAAAAACGGACAATAGTACTTACACACGGCCTCTATTGATACGAACTATGGATTGGGTATTCCAAATGTGACATGAACAGCCTGGAGAAGCATATGCGGATCTAGTGGTAGGGGGTCAGCGGGGGCGGAGCACCTCCCCCCTAGAATGTCAAAAATGTACCTGTTCATTAGTGTATTTCTTGACTAGTAGCATGAAGCATTTTTTCTCAGTGTTTAACATAGATTTAATGATTATGTAGTTTTTATTATTAATATGTTGCATTATTCTGCAAAATGTGTATAGTGTAGTTGTGGTTCGAAAGTTTTGACCCCCTAGATAAAGTTCGCACCCCCCCCCCCTAGAAAAAAATTCTGGATCCGCCCCTGAAAAGACATATCGCTTCTGGATTAAACACATGCAGCAGATCACAAGAACCACTAAAACTGCATTCGCAATATCATGTTAAAACCACGAGTCGATTGAGACATTTATAGACTTTATTAACCTGCAGCTGTTACGTGTACCTTTGGAATGAGACTGGACATTGTGCTGTATGGCAATGAATAGTTAATTTCCATGGTAGTGTTATTAACTATTATGTTCAAATCCTTGGTATATATGCCGTGGTACACCATCTCTTTCTTGAGTCTGCAAGAAGTTGATACATACATTTGCAACGTGAATATCAATAGTGTATACCCGAAAATGTGTGAAATGTTTACACCGTACGGACAATATAATCATTATTATTATTATTATTATACCAAATTTGTATAGCGCTCTTTTTCAAATTGAATATATGTTCAAAAGCGCTGCACAATCATAGGCATAATTAGGAAATAATTAAAAGAAATATTGAAAATGAAAATGGTTAAGAGATGATAAAATATAAAATAATAAAATGAAGACCAATATAAAACTAAGAATAAGTTTATTATAGATATTAGATTAATATAATATATTCAATATAATACTGCATCGCGGCTAAAAAAATTACTTTTTTACCAATTTGGCAGTTGCAAGAGCTTTGTGTTTGCTTTTATGCTAATTATTTTTGTTTTATGTAACTCGTATAATTGTCCGTGTTGCTAGCAAATAGGTCTAAAAATTTGATACCTATTTAATTCATTTGTGCAATGGGAAGTAACGCGTTGTATAAATAATGTTTGTTATACATGCATTTTAAGTTATCTCCCCTTTTTCATAAAAGATCTTTAGACAAATAGGCTAGCATACCATACACAGTTGACTGTACTAAAATGATTGTTCAATATTTTTATACTGGTAAATATTGCGTCTTTGTCTTTTTTCGATTAAGGTCCTTGATTTACATTAACGAACGTGTTTGAGAGGAAATCAATTGTTTGAAATTTTGTTTATAAAAAATCAACTACAATTACGACGCTAAATACCAATGTGATAAACGCAATGAACTCTTAGGTGGGAATATTTCCAACGTTCTTAACAAATGGTGAATAGGTTGATCGTTTACCTTACATATTGATAATAAATTGTCAAAACTAACATCTTTGGAGTTTCTGCATGACATTATGTACGTATTTTACATGATGAAGAAGAAAACATGACAAACTCCAGTTAAGCATCGAACAGAATGCCACAAATGTTCCTAACATTTTGTTTGAAAACTTTATTTCTTTGCTAAACAAAGGATCTGCATTGTACTACATGTATATACATGCTGAGAACTAACAGGAGAGAGCCAGGTCAAATCTCAGTTTACAGGTAGATTCTTTAGAAGAAACAGTGATAAATAGCAGTGGTTTATAAGGGTTATTAATCAAGGATTTGTGATATCATGCACAATGTAGTGGTTTTATATTTGGAAGTTTGTGTTCAACAATAAAAGTGTGCATTTTTTTTTTAAATAACATTCTGGATTTTATGATTTTCATGAGAATGATATACTGATTTTATAAGAAATTGTGAGAAACTTGTGACAAAATATTTTAATTTAAAAATGGAAAGTGAATCATCTTGTCAGACAGGTACTGCTGAGCTTGCGGGACAAAGTATTCCCACCGAACAGGGGCAAAAAATCCCCAAAAAACAGGGGCAAAGTATCCCCACTATATCGGGCCAAAGTATGCCTGATGGTATATTGCAAGCTATGCTTCACCAGCAAACATTGCTTTTAAAGACAGTGCAGGCATTACAGCAAACAACAATAAATGACAAAAATGACTGTGTGAGTGATGATGAAAGTGACAATGCATCCACACAAGTAAGGAGTAATACATGTATATCTTCCTCAAATGCTCCTGCGTCATATGAACTAGATGACGTTTCTTCAGAAGTAGAGAAATCTGACACAAGTGACTGTGAAGATTTACGCTCAATGAACAATCTCTACAATGATAGCGACAATGTCACTGACGAAATTCACGAAAAACTTGCCTGCAATGTCAATTTGTCTCTTAGAAAAAGACTTTCCAAGAAAGATAAAAAAAGACGTACTTGAAAAATTTCACAGACATGCAAATGTTATTAATATGAGTGTCCCTAAGGTTAACATTGAACTATTGGAAGATGCCCATCAAAATTTGAGAAATAAAGACATGAATTTATCAAAAACCCAGGGCTTAATTCTAACAGCTTGCTCATCTGTTGTTGAAATAGCACAGAAATGCCTAACAAAGCAGAAAAAAAGAAATAAAAACAAAAAATGCACAAATGCATTAGTCTGTCTATCGGCAGCATTCACAGAGCTTACTCAAATTAGGAGAGAGAATTTCAAGTTAGGAATGCATTAGGAGTTTAAATCTCGACTGTGCAGCACAGACAACGAACCACCCACTAAGTGGATATTTGGGGACGGATTTGGCAAGAAAATAAAAGAGATAAATGACACAAAGGCTGTGTCATTAAAACTTACAATATGGTCAGAGAGAGGAAGTTTCAACAAGCATCGCAATCACCCTTACTCAAACTCCAAAAAAGGAAAACAACCCTTGTACAAGAAGCCTTTTTTAGGCAAACGTCGTTACCAGAAGTCAAAGTACAAGACGGAGGAAAACAGGTGGTAATAAATTATCCAGATACATTAAATTGTGAGGAACCAGAGGTTAGCATTTTACATAGTTTAACATTAAGAATACACCTTATAACTTATGCAATATGCAATTTTGTTTCATCTTGGGAAAATATTTAATCTGACCCCTGGATTATCAATACTGTTACAGGAATAGAAATACATTTTCTTGAATTACTGTGTCAAAACGTTATTCCTAATCCTATATCATTTAATTCCGAAGAATGTTTGCTAATTCAAACAGAATTAAATGTACTTTTGTGTAAGCAGGTGATTAAAAAGGTTTCTGATACACAACTTAGCCAAGATGTTGGTTTTATTTCAAACTTGTTTATAAGATATAAAAAAGATGGAACCATTCGATTGATTTTAAATTTAAAACGATTGAATGACATTATTGACTCAAAGCATTTTAAAATGGAAACATTGCAGTCAGCTATAAAATTAATGAAACCGGGATCTTTCTTTGCTAGTTGTGATTTAAAAGACGTATGTTACAGTGTCAATGTAAAACAACCATATAGAAAATATCTGAGATTCTTTTTCAATGGGGTATGTTGCCAGTATACTTGCCTTCCAAATGGTCTGAATGAAGGACCTCGGTACTTTACGAAACTATTGAAATGTGTTTTCTCTCAACTTAGAAAAAGATCATTTTTAAATGTTTTTAACCTTGACGATACTCTGATAAATGGGGATACATATGAAGAATGTGCGGATAATGTTTATCAGACAGTCTCTTTGTTTGATAGTTTAGGATTGACCATTCACCCAAGCAAAAGATGTTCATTCCTACACAAATAATTTAATTTCTTGGATTTGTGCTTAATAGTATCACAATGACAGTTAGTGTATCCCACGAAAATTGTGCCAAAATTATAGCCCGCTGTGCTTTGATCTTATCAATGACCACTTGTACTATCAGAGAATTATCTCAAGTAATATGGAAATTATTGGCATGCTCTCCTGCGGTTCCGCATGCCCCTATATATCACAAACGATTAGAGATTAAGAAAAATGAGGCTTTAAGGGTCAATAAAGAGAACTTTGATGTAAATATGAAAAAAAAAAGTGAATAGCACAAAGCCTAATTCTGTGAACTTTACAGATTTAAGCAAAGAGGGGTGGGGTAGCGTAATGAATGACCTAGCAACAGGTGGTCAATGGGTTGAAAGAGAGCGTACAAATCATTACAATTATCTTGAACTTAAGGCTGTTTTGTTGGCACTTCAATCATTCAGCAAAGAAATGCGCAATAAAAATATACGAATAAGATCTGATAATGCAGTTTCAGTCATATGCATCAATAAACAAGGGTCTATGAAATACAAACTCAATGATACAACTCGTCAAATTTGGTTGTTTGCTATAGAAAGAGAGATATGGCTCTCCTGTGAACATATTAAAGGTTCAAATAATGATTCTGCAGATTCAGAGTCACGGGTTTTTAATTTAGATACCGAATGGATGCTGAACAAAAATGTATTTCAAATGATTTGTAAGCTTTATGGGAATCCTGAGGTTGATCTATTTGCAAACAGATTAAATTGTCAAGTGTCTCGGTACTATTCTTGGAGAGAAGACCCTAATATAATAGCTGTAGATGCATTTTTACAATCATGGGCTTCTAATTTGAACTATTTATTTCCTCTTTTTAGTTGTATCAGTCAAGCTCTACAGAAAATACAACAAGAAGAAGCAGAAACTGTTTCCGTATCTCTAGCAACAACTTAAAGACCAGGGACTATCAGAGGATGTTACAGAAATCATGCTTGTTGTTTCACAATAAAAATGTGTACATTTGTAAATACTAGAGTAGTAAATAATATCAATTATTTAATTAATAAGACATTTTATATACTGTATGCTTTATATATGGTATTGTGACAGTGTTGGATGTAATAAATATTATAGACACACTCTGTACTTGTTTGAAATTTTAGTGAGTACAAATCCTTGAGCCACTGCTAACCTGACTTGGCGGTCTCTAAATTTCTCCTGTTAGTTCTCATCATGTATATACATGTAGTCCAATAGAAAATTTATATGAAATTTATTGAAATATGAATAATATTGGACTAGTGTATATAATGCTGAGGACTTTCAGGCCCAACCCTGCCCTTCCAGGAAATAAGTCGCTGAATTCTGAGATTTGACCTGTCTCTCCTGTCAGTCCTCAGCATTATATACACTAGTCCAATATTATTCATATTTCAATAAATTTCATATAAATTTTCTAACATTCCGTATAACATCGGTAAACCCGTTAAGAACATTATTTAATGATTCTCTACTCGAAACGTCTATACTACTGACCAAAGAATTTAACTCAGGTAATCTGGCAAATATTCCAGCTCGAAAATCCCGTAAACGAGATTTATCCCATTTATATGTAGTATCAATGTTTTCATGTGAATTATTATCATAGTGATTACAATAAAAAGATAGTATTAACGGACAATGATCACACCATTCATTCGGTGCACAGACCGTGAAATCTTTATTAACGTGAAATAGTTCTCATGTGTTAATAAGTGATCGATGGTTGATGGCCCATTATTAGATATATATGTGTAAGTGTTAGAATCACAAATTCTACCGTTGGCGATACGTATACACGATGCCTTGCACAATTCAATTGATTTTCTACCGAGTATTACATACTGTATCAATTGAGGCACTGTCGAGAGTCAAATCAGGACAATAATCATCATCGTCTAAATAGACATTGGTAGAATCATTAGATATATAATAATTTTATTACCAATACGACTATTCCATTCACCAATCAAAAATAGTGAGCCATAACTCTCAAAATCACAAATATCATTTTGTAGAATATCAAATAAATCAGCATTTACGATATTATAAACAGGTGAGTTCTCACACCAAATATATACACCACACAAATATACATCATTATGAAAGTGAAAAAACTGTTTGTCGAATTTTAACCAAATTATAGCGTCGTGATGAGATCGTACAATCTTTACACCATCCGCGATCGAATCTTTTATATACACTTCAATACCACTACACCACTATTGCCACTAAAGTGGTCCCTTTAAAGGTGATGTTTCGACACCTTTGGGGGATGTATTAAGGGCCCTTTAAAGGTGATGTTTCGATAACTTTCGGGAATTGTCTGTTTAACAGTGGCGTTATGTTACACTGTTCAGGACAAGTCCGGTAAACAGTAGCATCATGTTATAAAAATGTTCAGGAAAACAACCTTAAATGTAAAAATAAAGTCAAATTATGAACTAAGATTAATATAGGTCTTTTAAACTTGATATATGAAAACCAAATGCATAATCACACTATATAACATCGTGCGTAATGAATTTTATTTTATTCTGTGTTATTGTATATATTTATGGTGGAGGGTTTTTACTTATTTAGTTTTTTTATTTATCTTTTGTGCAACGCCATTGAATATGCAATATAGAAATAGGCGTTTAATCAAATGAAGAAGTTTAAGTTTAAGTATTGCGTAAAGCACTTCTATTTTGGTACTTCCGGTAAAAATTATAACTTCTATAACCAGATATGTCAATCTTACTATGTTTATTGGTCCAACTTTCCGTTAAAAATATGATGTCATTTGATGTTATAAGTTCGACAAATTCCCGTGAATACTTCTTTTCGTCAGTTAATCCGTTAACGTTCCATGAAATAGGGTCCGGCACAACTCAACCCGTGGACAACTCAACCCGAAGTTGGGACAACTCAATCCGTAAGTTAGGACAACTTAACCCGTGGACAACTCAACCCGTATAATATGGGTGAATGTGACAGACTACCTATGTGTGTCTCATATTTTACTAATTGTATACGTTATTGGTGTACTCTGTTAAAAATGCCAGATAATAGATATGCAAGACAATGTTATTTAATGTTAAAAAAGTTAGATAATGCAGGCAGACAGTGCTGGGTTAGTAAAGTAAAAAATCTTTTGTTTTCGTATGGTTTTGGTTATGTTTGGATATCTCAAAATGTTGGAAATCAAAAAGTATTTATAAACACGTTTCAACAAAGGGTCATTGATTGTTGTACACAAAATTGGTACTCTACTCTGCAAAATGAAAGTAGATGTCATCATTATTGTAATTTTAAATCTCTATTAGATGTTGAAAAATACCTTTCTCTTGACATACAATATAAGTACAAAATTGCTATGTCTAAATTTAGATTAAGTAACCATAAACTTAAGATTGAAACTGGCAGACATAATAATATACCCGAAAACAGTCGTTATTGTGAATATTGTTCTTCAAATCAACAAACATTTTTAGATTGTGAATTTCATGCTTTTTTTCATTGTTTAAAATATTCAGACTTAAGGAATATTTCTTTATTTTCCTGGTATAATTCTGGCACTACTTTATTAGACTTTTATAACCTAATGTCATCTAAGAACTCAGACCACATAAAAAAAGTTTCAATATATATATATCATCTCATGTTAGAAATATGTGAGTAATAATTATTGTTATAACTGTTTATACTGGACATAACTTGCTATATATGTCATATTATTGTAATATCATGTATTTTGGGCCGGAGGCCTTTGTTTACTAAATAAAGTTATTTACTGTTTACTGTTACTGTAATATAATTATTATAATATATAATCTAATTAGTTATTTATCATAAATATATGTATTAACAATAAAAAGTAAAATTAAATATATTTCTATCAAGAATGGAAGATATTTGTGAATAAAGTATAGGTAATGTATGGTATTTAGAGATTGCGTAAATATTGTGTCAATTGTGTTTGACGTCATCAAGGCTACTATAGATGTTGCTACAGAATTATCATTGATATTTAGTCTTTTTGAGCACCCAAAAACCTTAACAGAAGTCCTCAAATAAAATAGATTGAACGTTAATACTTCTTAAAATGGAAACGTAACATATGTTTTATTAAACAAAATCAAGATCTTCTATTGTTACGTATTTGTATATTCATTCTCATACCCAGAGGTTATCAACATTTTTTTACAGATCTAACCCAAAAATCTTTATAGCTTCTGGAAACGAGAATAATGTTTTTTTTTCAAGGGTTTTCATGGTAACATAATAATCACAGATCGATAAACAGTTATTTAAATTTAATTCACTTAATTTTAGAATGAGCCATTCTTAAAGAATTTAAATTGCATTATTTGTCATACTACACGGCGAAATGTTATATTTTCATCATTATTTTTATACTTTAATATCTTTCATTAGCGCTAAATTTTATCTCAATATCAAATTTAACTATTTAGACATATTTTTGAATAACTAATTACTTATCATTTGGGTTGAGTTGTCCACGGGTTGAATGTTCCTACTTACGGATTGAGATGTCCCGGCTTACGGGTTGAGTTGTCCCGGGTTGAGTTGTCTTCGGGTTGAGTTGTCCCGTCCCCATGAAATCACATTCAGATCGTTATGATCAAATGCAAGTCGCTATGTATAGATTTAGCCCGTAATTAAAAATATGATATCGTTATTGAAAAAAAACACTATGTTGTTATATCCAATTTTCGTATCGTTATGCTAAATTATTGGTCGCTGTGGTCAAAATCATGTCGTAGTGTATAAGTAACATTTTGTTGCCCTCAGTTTTTGGTTCGATGTACCTACGTATTAAGTAGTTGTTATCAAATTATATATCGTTAGGTGAAAAAGCTATGAGCATAACGACCTGTAAGCTTTACTTAACGACTTGTCTTTTGCCCATAATGACATATTTTGTTAGCAAAACGACTTGTAAATTGTACATAACTTGTTTTTATTCTACAACAACTTATATTTTGAACATAACGATCTGTAAAATGTACATAACCACTTGTCAATTTTCAATAACGATGTATAGTTTCAGCATGACAACCCCAAAATGTATACGACGACTTGCAATTTGACCATAACAATCTTGTAAATGTACTTAACGACATGCTTTTTGTCCAAGACGACGTCTTTTGTGTGCAAAACGACATGACATTTGAGGACAACGAAAATAAAATTAACCCTATTAGGCAGTTAAGGCGTTCCATATGAGGTCATTATCACTTGTTTGGTTAACAACAAATTCAGAATAAAAACGCTTATGGAATTGTTATGGCTATAGCATTAACGGTTCCACTTCCTTATTCATGTAATCCAATGAAATTTATTATTTACAATCATTGGTCGGTTTAATAAGGGTATTTTACCTAATACATTAGCATATGAATTCATCACGATATTTATGTTTTATTTTGTGATTATTAAAAGCATTCAATTTCACACATCCTTTCTTGTTAATTTTAAAGTCTATATATAAGTGAATTACACCGTCTTTTCTTGGAAGTATTTTTTCCGCGTATTGAGATTGCGTTTGATTTTTGGAATTACATTTTCATAAATATTTTTTATTCATTCCATTCGTATTTGTTACTGCGTTGTCATTATAAGTTGAAGTTGTATATGTATGCGTATTCATAAATGTAGTATGAGTTTAAATTATTTAAATTATGGTATATTTATAATTTTTGAGTATATTATTGTGAGTGTCTGTCTTTATAAATATTTTTGTATTGTTTTTGTCTTCACATGTCTTTCTTAGTGTCTTGTCTTCGTTAGTGTATGTATGTGTGCAAGAGATTTTTAAATGACTCTTTTGTTGTGTAAGGAGGTTTAAGGGTCCTGCGATAATTCGTTGTGGAAGGACTAAGAAATTTATGTTGCGATAAAAGTCGCATTATTAAGAATATCGGTCTGTTTAGGCCAAGATTGCATAAGTATGAATGCAGTAAGTTGTTGTAGATTACGGGTTAAGCCCATGAGCAGAGAACTGTTACCTGCTATTTATTTGATATTTAAAGTGTCTAGTTCCATTATATTTACCAGTATTGACAGGGATTGAGGAGCAATTTGAGTTGTATACACAAGCTGTTAAAATGTTAATA
The DNA here is from genome assembly GCA_025267735.1 of Mactra quadrangularis. NCBI lineage: Eukaryota > Metazoa > Mollusca > Bivalvia > Venerida > Mactridae > Mactra > Mactra quadrangularis. The sequence goes on along the minus strand of CM046303.1, from coordinate 55,927,313 downwards.
TGTATTTTGATGCATAGATTCATTGCAAATTACTCGTTATGTGTTGCTAGTTATAGGTGCTAATTGAGGTAGAGCAATTTCGAGTAATAGTAGTAAATTATATTGAAAAATAAAATATTATAGAAATTACGCGTTCGACCTATCAAATTACCTTAAGTAAACGGCGCGGAAGTTAAAAGTAAAGAGAGTCAGTGGAAATTAAGTAGTAATTGGCATACTCACTTGCGAAAAAAACTAACTAAAAAACAATTGTAAAATGAAATGAAAAATTGACGATTTTGTGTTACAGTAATTTAAATTTGCATAGCAGCGATGCAGTAGATAAGGGTTAAAGATTGGTTTATTTTCAAAGGTCTGAATTTTTCAGTAAAATGACACATTTAGGAGACCCTTATAAGGAGGTCGTATTGTAAATAGTTTTTAGAGATTTAATGAGAGATATTGTAAGGTCGAAGACAACGTACCGACCAGTGCTTCATAGAAGGGATAATCTATGCAGCGGTTATTGTAAGACTGTGAAATACAGTAAAGGTGGTGAATAGCCACATGTTGTCACAATTTATAGGAATGTGACGTTTTTATGTGTCAGTAAAAAGTGAATTGAGGCTTTTTGTATGAAAATATAAGACTTAGAATGTGAATCATTTTATTCTCTATGACATGAATTCAGTTGCTTGGTAAATAATTGAAATAATGCATAAGTTTTTAATCAAGTATATTAAGACGGTAATGGATAAAAACAAAATATCAAGAAACAACATTACGTAAATTAATACATGTCCATGATTGTATAGAGTACAGGTAAATACAGGTAGCTTATTATGCCTAAAGGGAAATTATATAAATAAGGAAGTGTTCAGGAAATGCAATTCAAATATTATATTATAGGTAGACTTGACATCAGTAATTTACTCACTTGTATAAGTATTACAAATTATGTTGAGTAGGTTATTAAGTTGTTTTATGTTGACATCTCATTGACAGTTTAATATCGCAATGCATGGGCATGCTTGAACTTGGGTACAGTTTGTAATTAATAAGTAAACCAAAAAGCAGACTTAGTATGACATATTTATAAAACATGAATAATTATGGAATTTGTTCATAAAATGGTAGACAGCTGTAGGGCATTATTAATAAAAGTTGACAGTTTACAAGTACAAACAAATTTACATCAATATTGGCGGAAGACTTAATTGCAAGTCTTATACATATGTGAATATTTTAGAAGTGACAATAACAAGTTTTTAATTAACATTTAAGTAAATACCGAATACAATTGTGTATTATTGTTTACATATATGCATACATTGTTGAATGTTATTTTTGTTTTTCAGAAAGAAGAACTAACACTGTTGATTGTTTATCATATAAACATTGTACTAATTTCCTTTCGCAGATTGTTTAGTATTCAATGCAATGTATGTTTAATTTTAGACAAGTCTAAATTCCAAAAGAAAGGAAGGTATACCGTAACAAGCGTTACGGTGTCAAAATGATAGATCACATACGACAGATTGACCGAGTGCACTTCCGTCATAATTACAATCAATTTACTAAATGAGTATTTACACTATGAGGTCAGTTAGCTTTTGAAACTCAGACTAGAAACATGTAATTTAGGATAAATAATTATTAAGATGTTCGAGCGCTGTTAGCGGCTCGAACATATAAGTTAAGAACATTGCTTTGAATCTGGACATAAGTTATGATATTAGATTTAGAACTTTATTAAGTATGTTTGTAAACAGTAACGATCACGGACCATTATTAAACGTCATATACAAACTTGTGTTGTTATAAACTATATCCCAAGTATTAATGTTGGTATTGTGTACCAGATACATTATACACACATCAGTGTGGCAACGTAACAATCTGTAGCATACCGCTACGCCACATCGCCTATCTGGAGAATTGGGTAATAACTCTTATTAATAATTGACCAATGATTGCACAGAATCTTCAGATGCTTTACTTGAAATAGAAAATCTCAACACCATAGTACAAGATCTTAAATCAACAAACCCCACTGGCGGCTCGACGTATACGCGGTGGGGTAAAACAACATGTCCTGATAATGATTCGGTTAAAGTTTATGATGGATGGGTTGGTGGATCTCATTATACTCACGCTGGAGGTGGAAGTAATCCGTTATGTATGCCGAAAGACCCACTGTGGCCAGCTGTATATAACACTAATACAGAGAATAAAGCGTTCGTGTACGGCACTGAATATGAATTAGGTGGTCTAACTCAAAACCATGAAGCACCGTGTGCAGTATGCTTGGTACCTAGAAGTAGTAACTTCATGTTACCAGGACGCAATCAATGTTATAACGGTTGGAAATTAGAATATCATGGAATTCTTGTATCCTCATACTACACTCATCCTAGGACTGAATATGTTTGCCTTGATGAAGATTATGATATCAGTAATAAGAGTTCTGTAACTAGCCATAATGGGCATTTGTTTTACAGTACTGAAGCAAGGTGTGGATCCCTGCCTTGTGGCACGTATCCAAATGGTCGTGAACTATCTTGCGCTGTATGTTCCTATTCTCCATTTACAGACACTAATACCCTTCAACCATATGTGTAATTTATCAACATACATTTTATATTCTGACATTTTGGGTATTCAATACATAGACATTACATGTATATTTTGAATACTACTATTGCTCCTTTCTTATGTGAGGTCGTGTGCGATTTAAATGCCTTTATAACCAGTGCTTTGTTTCAAACCTTGTAACTTGAAATTAAATGAATTTCTTTTTTTTTAAATTTTATTGACAGTATACATTTTGTACATTAGTCCTCTATGCATAATACATTAAAAGTGTCAAAGGGACCTGCCCACTAGTTCATGGTAGTTTAGATATAAACGTATGTATGCCATTGTTTAATTGGAGATTATACATATAATTTTTAGTTTAATAGGCTTAATATAAAAAAGAAATACCATATTTTTTTTAATATTAAAAAAGGTTTGAATATTTAAATATTGATATTTCTATCATTTGTTGCAACCTCACACTTACGTCATTTAACACTAATTGATACGTGCATTGTTAAAAATTATTTTACATTTCAATTTGCCATTGAATCGTTTACTTAAGCTGAATTTGACTTTTTCTCGAATCTACCCTTTAAGTAAAATAAATGACTAGACACAATTGTTTCTGGATTGTCATTTTATTGTTTAGACGGTCGGTTAAGTGTTTGTTTGCTCATTATGTAAATATAAGGGAAAATTATTAATTAATTCGTTATCTGGCTTGAAATTTACAATTTATACTATTATAGCAAAAATAATTTGCAATATACATGTATATAATTAGAATAAATATCATTTATGTGTAACTTATATTTTTATGCTTCTTTCTTGTCATTAAATGGTGTATTAAATAGCTTATATCTTTTATAAAAGGCAGTTCATGTATTTTTCTATTTGTCATAATAAGCTAAATGTCACAGGACATGTTTTAAGATCATTGTATGCATGTATGATATTATAACTATGTACACATTTATTGAATAAAGTTCTGATCTGTTTTGTACTCTCATTCTTCAGATGAGGTTTTTTTATGATAAGCTTGTGCATAAAAATCAGGTTGCAAAATATTTAGCACAGACGTTCATTTTCAATTTATGTATCAATGTGCGTACCTTATACACATCTGTGGTACTTACACAAGGCCTTTATTGATACGAACTGTGGACTGGGTACTCCAAATGTTACATGTACAGCCTGGATCTAGTGGTGGGGGGGGGGGTCAGGGGGAGCCAGAGCACCCCCCCTAGAATGTCCAAAATGTACCTGTCCATTAGTGTATTTCTTGACTGTAAGTCATTTTTTTTTAAGTAGCATGAAGCAATTTTTCTCAGTGTTTAACATAGATTTAATGATTGTGTGTTTTTTATTAATATGTTGCATTATTCTGCAAAATGTGTATAGTGTAGTTGTGGTTCGAAAGTTTAGACCCCCTAGAAAAGGTTCGGACCACCTAGCAAAAATTCTGGATCCGCCCCTGAAAAGACATATCGCTTCTGGATTAAACACATGCAGCAGATCGCGAGAACCACTAAAACTGAATTTGCAATATCATGTTAAATCCTCAAGTCGATTGAGACATATAGACTTTATTAGACTTCTTTTCATATTGAATATTTGTTCAAAATCGCTCCACAATCATATGCATAATTAGGAAATATTTAAATGGGATAAATGAAAATGGTTAAGAGGTGATAAAATATAAAATAATAAAATGAAGACCAATATAAAACTAAGAATTAGTTTATTTTAAATATATTATTAATATAATATATTTAATATAATACTGCATCGGATATGTTTCTGCGCTGCTCGACCAGAATGAGCTAGGGACGCATTGTTATGCTATTTGGAAACAAGCAGTACGTGGAATTGATACATAAACCACCTATCTACCAGTGTCAAATTATTTCTGGACTCGCGGCTGAGAAAATGTTATTTTTTTACCAATTTGGCAGTTGCAAGAGCTTTGTGTTTGCTTTTATGCTAATTGTTTTTGTTTTATGTAACTATAATTGACCGTGTTGCTAGCAAATATTTCTAAATAACTGGATACCTATTTAATTCATTTGTGCAACGGGAAGTAACGCGTTGTTTAAATAATGTTTGTTATACATGCAGTTTAAGTTATCTCCCTTTTTTCCATAAATGATCTTTAGACAAATAGGCTGGCATACCAAACACAGTTGACTGTACTAAAATGATTGTACAATATTTTTATACAGGTAAATATTGCTTCTTTGTCTTTTTTCGATTAGGGTCCTTGATTTTACATTAACAAACGTGTTTGAGAGGAAATCAATTGTTTGAAATTTTGTTTATGGAAAATCAACTACAATTACGACGCTAAATACCAATGTGATAAACACAATGGACTCTCGGGTGAGAATATTTCGAACGTTCTTAACAAATGGTGAATAGGTAGATCGTTTACCTTACATATTGATAATAAATTGTCAAAACTAACATCTTTGGAGTTTCTGCATGGCATTAAGTACGTATTTTACATGATGAAGAAGAAAACATATCCAATGCAAATCAGTCTTTGAAATTCACGATAAACTCCAGTTAAGCATCGAACAGAATGTCACAAATGTTCCTAACGATTGATTTATTTAATTATACTGGGGTTAACGCTGTGTCAACACAATTTGTAGGTTATTTACAACGTGCAGCGCATCTAACCCAGTTTTCCTAGAATCAGTATTCACCTACCCTTCCACAAGCAGGGCCAAAAAACCTTTTCCGTTTGCCTTAAAGAGGAGGAAAATTAACATTATTGTCATTTTTATGGAAAGGTGTAGCCTCCCTGGGTGGAATCGAACCCGTACCCCCTTCCTTCGGAAGACTATATTTGAAATCCAGGCTTGCTATCAACAGCGTTACCGACCCGGGATCCATACGATTTACATACAGCAAAAATAAGTACGTTTTTTAAAGAACGTCCTTTAGATACCCGGATAGGCTTCGGGTTATTTCTGACATCTGTACCACATTTACATTTGTGTTACATTCTGACTGACGATTGCATTACAATTATTCTTTGTTAATATTTTATTTGGTAAATTTATAAGAACTTTTCTTTCATTTTATCAAATTCAAGGTTTTTCACATGAACCTATCGTAACAGCAAAATATTTTAATTCGTATGACACTTTGACTATCATGGTGTACAATATCGCATTTGGCAAACAAACAAGAGGAACAGGATGACTCGAGTCAAAAAGTTTTATTTTTCAGTTACAGATGCTTGCACTTAAGATCATGCTGAAATATGATTTCTTCAAGTGACCAATATGACCCATAATTAAGCTCTCTAATATTTTATTATTTCTTATTTTTACAAATTATTTTCTTTGATGAGACGCAGTGACCTAGTTTTTATACCCAATTCAACATTCAAAATGGAGGCATTTTTTCAGTGGAAAAACGGCTTTTTTCACGGCCTTTATGAGAAAACTCGAAAAAGCCCCCTACAAGCTTGATATTTCCAAATGAGTATCAACACACCGGTGTCGTTAGATGTTTTGGTGCTCAGCGAATCGCAGCAACAGTGATCATCTGTTGTACAATGTTTTTGTCTGTGCTTCTCGTACCAAGTCTTAAAGATTTATGTGATTTAACATATATGTAATGTTAACGAAAAATTATGAATAACCATATCTTTCAATGCATCGTTTATAATGTTCGGAGTAGAACATATTTGAATATTACATACGAGATCGACAAGTTGTCTCAGCGTACCATCCTTCTTTGTGGGGAGTCTTTGCAGTTGAGAGTGGATATACTCCAAAATGTGTCTAGTTATTCATGATACGGGTAAAAAATAATAAATTGAGGTTGTCAATTTTTCCATGGAGACAATGTTTGAAATATCACTGTCTAGAACACATAAGTCATGCATCAAAGTGTATGTTACATTGTACATGTATAAGATTACTTCAACTGAAAATTTCGGCCCCACCCGGCTAGCTCGGTTGGTAGCACGCAAGTCTACTGATTGAGAGGTCGTGGGTTCGATTCCCGGGCGGGGCGCACTTTCGTGGAGCTTGGTCATGAAATTATTTCTACAGCCATTCTCCCGCCTACCAATGATTTTTAATTATGTAGGGCAGTTTTCAGTCACTGACGAAGGTGTGCGCTTAGTAGTTGGTTAACAGCTAAATCCAGAGATTTAGCCCTTCCAGGAGGAGTGAGTAGGTTGACTGACCGCCGTAATATGACCTATACAATGTGTTGCTATGGTGTTAAACTAACAAACAAACAAATAATACACTGAAAATTTCAACTAGGTCCTTTGAATGTATAGCTGTAATGAAGTGAAGCTAGTTCGTGCTCAAGAAAACTACCAAATACCTCTGGCGAGGTTCAAACTAGTAAACTCATAGGATCTCTCTAAGTGCTTTCAATTGCTATGCACCCCTTTATAAAATGGAAAAATATTGTTATTTCTTCTGTGTTTGATAACGTGTAAGACATATTAGCAAGGTTCTTGTGTATCATTGTTATACACTAAGAAGTATGAAAAATATCAATCTTTTAATTATCACAAAGATTTCAAATAACCCAAATATTATAGATACATGTCTTTATTTTCATATGCTGTATTATTTAATCTTATATTAATTATTTTTACAAACATTATACCCTAGATGGCAAAAGCTTACCTAATATCCTTCGATAGGTTGCAAATGTTAAATCTTGTTGTAATGCATATCCTTTCTACCATATTAATTGATGAATTTTACAGCACAAAAGAACAGAACTTCACTAAACTCAGATTGCATATTACTATGTATGAGTATAGTTGTATACATTGTTTACATGAAATTTTAAAGATAGTGCTACTTTTCACAAATTAAAAGTTATTAGCTACAAGTTACTTTTGGAATTCTATTTTAAGGTGTAACTGGTAATACCTGCTATTTTGAAACAGACGTTAATTGAAACAGTACAATGTATACCTAGTATAAAGTGGTTGAATCTGATAAAACAGAATATTGCTTATGTAAAGTTATTTCAAATATTGTTTATTGGTTCAAATGCTTTTTAATGAAATATGTTCAATAACTGTTTATTTTGAATATATTACACATGCTTAAACAATGTTTTAATGAGGAAAAACAGTGTCTTAATTATCAATTCAAATTTGTGTTTTAACGTTTGTGTATGTATAGTTTTCATGTTGATTGTGTCAATAAAAAAATGCTGAAACTGTTTAAACATTGTCGTGTTTTTGTGTCCTTCTCACATAATGTAGTGGATATGTAAATGAATGTTTGTTCTGACTAGGGCTTCACAATATACCGGTATACTGGTATATTGCAATATGCAGATGCGGCAATATGTACCGTGGTACAAATTCAGCCTACCAGTATTTAGCGATATTTTTTATATTCATTGAAAAATTCTTCCCTTCCCGAAATGAAAGTAGTGAAATGTCAGTTTTCAGTGGTTCACTCGATTAATGCTTAAGATCAAAGAATTTAACCAATCTGGACGCATTAGTAATGTTCCAATAAGTCTAAAAATTCCCAGTTTTCTCCAGTCTGCTACAGCCACTTTCCCTACAAAATCCTATAAAATTCTTCAATACAGTTGAACAGTTGAATAAGTATTTAAGACAAAAGTATTGTACAGCCGTGTCTATAGTTTTCAAAGCATTATATCTCGGTACGTATCGCAATACAGCTCTAGGGCATCGCAATATACCGCGATATGCTTCTGGCGTATCGTGACAGCCCTAGTGCTGACTATTTTGCAAACTTGTTTTATACCCATTCTTTTGAAGAAAAAGCATCTAAAGAATGACATGTACTGTGACATTTAGCTTATTATGACAAATAGAAAAATACAAGAACTGCCTTTTATAAAACATATAAGTTACACATAAATGATATTTATTTTAATTATGCTTATGTATATTGTAAATTACTTTTGGTTTTGAATTGTAAATTTCAAGCCAGATAAAGAATTATTGGAAGGCGCTCTTCGAAATTTGAAAAGAACAAACAACACCTTCAACTCAATAGAAATCAATGAGTTAATGCGACCAAGAAATAGTGCAGCAGAAAAATATATATACTATTAAACGTAGAGGAGTTGAAAAAACAGATTTAAACAAATACTTATAATTATGATATTAAAGTTGTTTTCCACATTAATCAAATATTACTCTAATTGTAATGTAATGGATGGATGGGTGACCGTGTGGTATAATGCACGCTCGATGCGCGTAACATAGTTGTTGGGGTTTTTTTTTGTTTAGGCCAGAACAAATTGATCATATGTTCGCCGGATTTCTCGCACCTTAAAATCCATGATGAAACAAATTGTTTGCTCCCGTACCTTGAAATTTTTACTTAACATACATCATGAGAAATTAGGCCTAAAATGACAGAATCCTTTGTTTAGAAATATGATAACTGCACTATATTTAATACATTTCACAATGCTTAAATATTCTCCATAAATTTTTATACATGCTACCCTTCTTAAATTGATTTCACATCAGTTTAACAGCAACGTAGACTCTACTTGTACACTCTCTACACAGTTTATCAGGATGTGTGACGTCATAGGTGTCATTGGTGTGAAAATAATATGAAGGTTGGTCCATTACTTAGAGAGCAGGTAGGACAGGGAGAAAACTTATGACGCCCCAAAAATATCTTACAGGTTCGATATAATTCTAATCGTACTTTTTAGACAACAGCATAATTTACCAAAATAATAAGAATATAATTATACACAAAAAGTGAACAGGGCTGGCCTATTATAATTTTAGTGTGGTCCTGATAATTGGTAATATTCTGTGCTTCCTAGTTATCTAGTATTAATTAAAGTAATACCAAAGACAAATGAAGTGATATGTGATATAATACATGTATTATATCACTAACTAAATACACATAGTACACCCTTATCAAATATCTATGGTCAAGTTTGGACATGTTAATGTAACAACTATCAAAGTTGATAGTTGGACAGAATAACTTTACCAGCCAGAGAGGAAGGTTGTCCCTGAACACTCAGCTGTGTGTAACACTTAGTGGGAATACCTGGCTGGGTGTTGGGTGTTGTAACATATGTATAGTTTGTATAAATAAACCTAGTCAAATTTACCAGGACTTGTTGGATAATGTTACATGATCTTATATCTTATAAGAAATCATGAAGGTGTAAACCTCTTCACCCCTACTCCTTAGTTGTTTTAAATTCAATTGAATTTGCATTTGGAGAAATTGTTAACTTGCTTTATATTGCATAGAGCTACTTAATTATTACTTGATTACACTATAGATATATGGTTATACATGTATCTTATACAAGAAAGGGCATACTTTCTATGCCTTTTTTAGCTTATGTTAAATTAATGTCTTAAATACCACAAAAATTTATTCATTGCTTTTTGCTCGCTTCTCAAAATTCAAAATATGGGAACACATTTTTTTCTGCTCTCTCACTTAGATTGTTTTTGGACAAACTTCATAGAGCATGTGGTCAATTTGTTGTGACCTTAACGCCAAAGCAACACATTGTCTTTTTGTTAAATCACGGCGATCAGTCACTGTTCCTGAAAAGGTTAAATCACTGGATTACTACTAGGCGTAATTCTGTGACTGACTACCGCCCTTTATGATTTAGAATCAGTGGTAGGAGGGAGAATGTCCGTAGCAATTATTTCATGTCTAAGCTCCACGAAAGTATACCCCAACCGAAAATCGAACCTACGAAACATTGATCAGTAGAATCATGTGCATGTAAAATGAAATATGAAACACAGTTGACTATGATTGATAAAGAGATAATGATGGATATCGAAATAGTGACTTTGAACTCTTATAACCGTTCAAAAATTCCTTCCAACAGTACTTTCAGTACTTTGATTTTATTATGTTGTTTTATTTTTTAAGTATGAGGAAAGTTTTAACAATGGTCTTGCCCACTCAATAGGTGAATAAAATCATACATGTTCACATTTTTTTCTGATGAAACAGACCTTTTGACATTCAGCAGTTAAAATAATGTATGCACGATGTACACATATAAATTGTATGCGATGACGTGTCAATAAAATATGTTTAAACTAACTTAACTTTAAAATTGTTATGATAGTTCGTCCCAAATACTGGTTTTTAATGAAACTGGCGATGTTCATTTTCGATATGTTAACACGAACGACCTGTACATTAACAAACACCAAGAACAATTATGTCTGGTCATACATTTTACGTAAAGAAATAGATCAAGATAAAATAAACATGAAATTAGGTTAAAGATAGTTCAATGACAATCTGAAATGTAGAACAATATTCTCTCAACAGAGAAATTAGTTATGCAAATATCAATTAACGTTTAATGACATAATAATGAAGTAACAACAAATAATAGAAATATCAACATGTTCATATCGTCTTACAAGACCATGCACAAATACTTTCGTTGATTTCTGTGTTAAGTGCCTATGTATAGTATTTAGATATGTAATTACTTATGTGCAAGCTGATACTTCTTTGTGAAGTGTTCTGGTCATAATAAAACTAAGGTATCGCGCATTGTTCACATTCTTTCACTCTATATAATGTCCATTTAGACATTGTTGTGTAGTTTTATACACAACTTTTTTCCTTCTGGGTAGGTTCATTTTTATCTTAATGTTGTCATTCAATTTAAAATATCATTAAAGCATCTATCAAATTGTTTGAGATTTGTATGTTACAGTTTGATGGATTCCAGTCTGGATATTGAAAATTACTTTGTGGTTGTCCGCACAGACTTATAGATACGCTTGTAATTTGTTGAGTTGATTGAGAGCTGATATGTAACATGTAAAAAGTAATGGTCTATCACAGCAGCCTTCGGAGATTAAAAAATACAATGATAAACTTGCTTAACTTGCAAGGAGAGGCAATCACACGCTTAAGATATATATACATGTACTTAACAAAACTTATAAGTACATGTTTACATATTTCAATTGCGTGTAACTTTTTTATTTACCAGTATTATTAACGAAATTTTGTACATCTGCTATTGGCTATGTATCAATTATTACTGCCTAGTCATTTTTTCGAAAGTAATCTAACCAGCGCATTGAACCGTGAATCGATGAAATTCATTAAATGCACGAGGAAATCGTGACTGGCGCAAATCAAAATGACAGTCGCTGTGGACAGTATTTCGACACACACATCCAAAAAAACACAAAATGGGCCGGTTACGATAGAACAGCGAGGAATAGTTATTGGGTTGTTTAAATGGGTGGTGCGTCATCCCGCACCACAAGAGCGACAACAGAATTACTTTATGACAACAACATCACGCTGATGTGCATGCCGCCGTTATGTGTAGCTAAACATAAAATAACAAGTATGGGATAAATTGAACCGCCTTATACGTCGTGGATTTGCTGCCCAACATCGAGCTGAGCCACGCTGAAGGATTGTACGCGAGTGGGCAGATATACGTCAGAATCTTTTCTATCAGGAAGTGAGATCCACCAGAACGCGATGCCAAGCGGTTCTTAACAGCCATGGAGGCCACACTTTTTATTAGAGAGAGAATCGTTGACACATTTACCCGGATTCTGCTGTCATTTTACTACATTTACTTAGTCACGCAAATCGCAATCCTTATTTTGTTACTTTCAATTTTCACACACTGTGATGTTTTTGATATTACTTGTTAAAGCTTTTGTTTTATGTAATGAAATAAACATTATAATAATGTTCCGTCATTATACTATACTTGTTGAAAATTTGACTTAAATCGGACAAACTTTTAATTAAAATTTTAATAAGAGCCCAAATATACATGTATACTTAAAAGTTTTGTTAAGTGTATGTTATATGCTCACATACTTGATTAAGTAATAAATCAAAGCACTACAGGCACTGGAGTTGTTCGGCATAGAAAACATGCTGTGCTTCGGTCACTTAATGTGCTCTGAAATGAGAGAAAAATATGTAGAATAAGATTTCGTTTCTTGAAACATAGACTGCAGAGCTTTCGTTGTATGAAATTATCTTCAAATGGTGCCATTTGTACTTGTAAACTATACATGATAACTCAATTTTCATTGGATTATCCAAAAAAACGATATCCAATTTTTCAGGTAAAACTAATTTATAAATTGATTAAAATGCATACTCCTATAATTGCACAGGTATGATAACCATAGAGGAGTATAGGGAAATACGATTGCAAGTTTATACAAATTAATTGTATATGTTACTAATATGTAACATAACCACCTGTATACATTCAATTATAATAATCTGATTAATTTCTAATACAGTGATCTATATTACAGTTCAACATATAAACTAACTGGTCAGTACGATACTACGCTAAGTATCATGGGTAAAAATGTCTAAATACCTGAAACCACGTGACAATTTTTACATGTACTTAAATATATGAAATATGTTTTTGAAATTTCGCAATATGATATTGATATCCTAAAACGTAATATGCATTTTAAATTAAACTTTTATACTGGTCATTTAATCTCCATAAAAAATGTTTACATCTGTCAATCATTACACAGACCTTTGAAAACGAAATTATGATACGCTACGGATAATACCCATTGAGATTTGAAAGCTCCTTGTATCTATAGATAGGTATTCCTGTAGTTATTACTGGCGCTTAGAACAGTTATATATCAAGAAAAAGTAACACACACGTTTTTTTGCTTCAAAATCGGGTCTAAATCTCGAGAGGAAATCGTCCGTAAAATACGGACGAGCGACATATAAACCGGACGTTTGAGTCGGCGGGAACTGGAATCACATTCCGTCTTAAATAAACACAATACACTTAAAACTTTTTTAGCAAATCGATAAAGTAACAATATATCTCATAATGCCCAATTTCTTTACTGGAGGATTAACTCCTGACAAATTGGAGGTTTGCTAACCCGCTATATAATCTTAGATTGTTTTGAATTCGGGATTATTTCTATTGCGTTTCTTTTAAAAAATTAGCAAATCCGAGATTAATTCGAGTGTAGAAAATAATTGACACGAGTACGGATTTACTCACCAAAGTTCACGTGAATTAATTGAAAATGGTCCCCTTAGGTGACCATGTGACTATGTTGTCAATACGAACGTTGATGACATCACAAGAATGTATTGATATGTTAATGGAAAATCAATTTAATAATTAAGATCATAATTTATTTTGTCAGTATATTGTATTAATTCAATATGTATTCATCTGATATGCATGTTTTGCCATCTTTTATTATATAGATTTGCCCTCATACATTGATAAATATCATTAATAAAAAAACACAAATAAACTATCTATCATGTTTACTGAAAAATCGACGCACATTTTTAAAGGTCGCTGGTGCTCCTTGTGAACCTATGGGTATATTGCAATTTAGGAAATCTGAGGTATACAGATATGATCTTAATTACTACGCACTATAATAATTGTTTTTCTTGGTTTCTAATGGTGTCTTTTCAAAAAAGAGAAATATACCCGTTCTTTTGATAAAATTCAAGAATTCATAATCTAAACTATTTTTAGAATTACATTAAACCATATGCGGGTAGTATCTACGACAAACTTAATTGACTTATTGTTGAATTTTAATTTTTAGCACCGACGATTAAATTCTGCTTTCAGTTTCGATCATTTTTAATGCAAGAAACAACATTAACATACTTACAGACACAATTACATTTTAACTTGAAATTATATAAAACACTTGGTATCAATTCCATTTGATAAATTTATTTTGTAGTCAATTTACAGAGCATATACGCTAGCATATAAAGCGTTCCCCTTCCACAACATGGCCATACCAATCTAACAAACTCAATTTTAAAGCTTCAAAGATCATTTAGTAATAATATCCCTAATTCAACAGTTGATAACATATCATTCTATGATCCACAGCAGCCGCATTCATTAAATTAATCAGTATATTAGTTCAGATTCCAATCTACACTCGAATTAAACCACCCCAATAGTAGGATTATTTTAACAATAGGCAAATAACCCAGAGTTAATCTGAGATTTTTTAAAGAAACGCACTTTACCAAATACACTCAGATCATTTCCTAACGGGATTATAATTGAGGATTAAACTATTTCGAAGGTAAAGAAACACACCGGGTGTTATATCTCGTGTTAATTCACGATATGACACTTGGGTAATGTAAAGAAATTGGGCATTTCTGTGCAAAATTTGAGTTAAAATCGACCAACACTTACTTCAAAATCTAACATTTTCTCCACTAACCCAATAGCGGTGAATGTGTACATGATGATAAAGCAGACATGTTTATGACATCATCATGACGTAAATAGGTCAATAATTAACTATAGGACGGTTCAAATGTTGAGAGCCAACGATTAATACCAGATGTATTCAGTAAATGTAGATCTATGCGGCTAACCTAACATAATTTCGTGTCACAGTGTTTTCTTTTTGCTCTAACATGTTTTTAATTGAGATTCATCTAATCATAAACGTGTACGTAGCTCTTATGAACTATAGATATATAACATACGCAGATCTAAGTTTATGTCAAAATTAAATAATGTTTATGCCTTAAATCAATGTGTGAATAATAAGAAATAATCATTGGACAATTGTTTTCGTTAATTCTGATTTATTGAAGGTAAACTCCCAGCTAAGCCAAATTCCAGGACTAATTAATCCACAACACTCCTCTCCACCTTAGGCCCTGTTGACAAAAAATGAAGAAAATAGTTTTTCAAAAATAAACCAAAATTACCGTCAAAACTAACAATTATGCGATCAGTCTACTTTTAAATGCGTGTATTTTGCATGAATTAGAGTTCATTTATACAAAACGAAATTGATTGAGATATTTTGATGTTATGTCAAGCATTTTCGCGACCCACGCTAGATCGAAACTTAACACGAAACACTTTTAAATTTATGTTTTCAAATAAAAAAACTTATAATTTTTACGTTTGCTTTCTTAATTTAGCAAATAATACTTAAGGAAGAGATACATAAACCTGATTTTTCGCGCATGTGCACTTAAAGTAAATCCCCCGTATGACAGAGAGTTTCATTTTTGTTAACAACATTAGTACTGATTAAAATTCAAGCATTTTCGTCTTAACTTTGCATGAAAATCGTTGTTTTTAATGTTTTTATAACCAAAGAAGGTATCTGGACATTTTAGATACAAAATATATTAATGAAATCACGAAAATTGTTTGAAAATTCGTTGGATATTTTCTTTTTTGATACAATCATCATTAACTTGTAATCTAAATGGTTACTTTTAACCTCAGGGATTTCAATCCATAGATACAAAGTACTTTAAACCTCGTAAGGTGCAGATGCATTGTTTAACCGTGAATTGTACTTTCGATTTTAAATTACTGTATAAAGAATGACAGATGTGAACACGTTAGCATGGAGGTTTAAATACCGGTCAAAAAGTTTGATTTAATGTGCAAAGTTGGTTGGATAGTTAAATTTTATTTGAGTAGACACAAAAAACATACTCTAATTGTACAGTACAGTTGAACGGGAAAATTATTAGAATGTAAACATTGCCACGTGTTTTCAGGTAAATAAACAGTTTAACCCATGATGCTCAGCGTCTCCGTACAAAGGTCAGTCAGACCGTTTGTGTACAAAATGGGGGAAAAGTCTTGAAGTGGCCATATCCCTTTTATCTTTTAAGATATAATCATTTTTCTGCAAATGATGTTTTAAGAAAATTTAAACTTCCTTCTTTTACATGGTTGTTTTTATATTTTTGTAAAAGTGTAAAGTTTTGGTCTGTTTTAAGGTTTTATTAGATAACCCACGTTTCTACAAAATAAGAAGGAAAATAAATACCCATGCTGATATAATTTAAAAATTAAAGCCTTCCCGTTCTATAATCAAATTTGTGCAAATGAGAAAGCTGTATGTTTCAAGTTTCTATAGACAACATTTTTATTTTTAAAATATCTTAATGGAGTTAGAGTAATGTTTGCATATCTCTCGATCAGATTAATGAATACTTTCTCTAAATATTTAAGCTTTGAAATTTAACTCGGTGGCATTATAATAAGTAAAAAAACATGGCTTAATTTTAACTCTACAACTATTTTTTTAAAACGTTGATACCTTGGAAAATTCAAAATGGCCGATTTTGGTTATGCAGGACCATATAATGTTGTCACCATAGCTTGTAATATATCATTTTATAGTTTTTATTTGTTTGGGTCGTCAGACCAAACAAATAATGGTAGCGAAATTTCAGACCCGAATGCTGTTAATTGCAAATGCCCAAAGTAGTCCGCTTTTTTGTAGCGGTTACTTCTCTTTACATGGACATTAACGCCGACAAAATTCAGGGGAGATCACTGCGTGAAGATTGTGAAATTGACTGGTCTCCTGCGAACCATAATAGGACAGGGAACCAGATTAATTGTCAAATAACAGGCGCATTAATTTTCAAACCTGCTCAGGGAAGAAAATATAGTTCCCGATTGGTCGAAGATTTCTAATATTGTGCAATTATGTACCATTTCCGCAAATTACTAATAATATGTTGAAATAATTTTGATTAAACGCACGTCAATTATGAACTCTTCAATTAAAAGGCGTTCGTCTATGGGTTAGTTTATATAACAAGTTCAATTTGTCACGTGATCAAACCACGCTGAAGAGTCAACAGAACAATCCACGGAGAAGAAATAAAGGAGGTTTTACCGTATTAACGCCTGATCTCGAACCTCACCCTATCACGAACCTTTCATAAAAAAGTTGTTTACTTTGCTACGAAATTGAGTATGACGTCATCAACTCGTGTGTACAAATGTTTTGTAAACAACAGACGCAACTACAGCTGTTAAACGAGAACAATGAGCAAGAAACAGGAAATTAGAATGAATATTTTGATATTGTGATCACCTTTCTGATATTTTGAGACCCAAACAAATTCAGCGCCTTCTGTGCTTTGATTTTATATTTATTTATGAATTATAACAACTATATTTACCGTATCTCAGACCCTTTCCCGCTTTACAAATTTACCGAATCCAGAAGTAGCCCCTCAGTATAAATGTATATGTATAGAGCAATTAAAAAAGATCGTCTGCTATGACGGGCGCATTAATACACTAGTAATCCGAGCTATATCTCAATCATAAGAATATTTGCTGCTATGTTGTGCGTCTTAGTAGGGATGATTACGTCATTTTATGTAATAGAGTGGTTCTATAGGAACATTTTAATGATCGCAATAAATTACTTTGAATGATGTCTGAATAGTGAACTTCATTTATTTTACATACAGGTGCAGTAGAATAAATGTGCATAAATACATGAAATAACTTTTAAGCGGCAGTTACTGAATTGTTTTAAGAATGACTGCTTTGACTTGTGGTGATTGTGTGAAAAAAAATCAGTAGTTTGTTCGCCTGTCCAGTTTACCTGTTGTATAAGTACCGGAACAGTGCTGATCTACCTATCAAACTAATATCACTGAACTGTTCTTTGTGAACGAATGTTTTGTTGGAGCCGGAAATCTAATTCCATTTTTCAAACCCGAACAAATTCAGTGCCTTCAGCGCTTTGATTTTATGGTTGACAAGCACGTTTTTTTGAAGATAAAATACCAAAAATAAGTATGGGAAGCTACATTTATTAATCATTTATACAATATTTCGACCAGACAATACATATTTTCGATTATTCCGTAAGTCAATTACAAAATATGCAACATGATCAAAGAGTTTGCTTTAAAATACTGTCTATATTAAACAAAACATCATTTTCTGGTTTGATGTTTCTGGTTTAATTTGTTTTCAGGGAGTATTTTTCCATTTTCAGAATACAATCTCTTTTTATGTGTCGCATTTGGTGTAAATCGACACAGTTGTGGCTCTTAGATGTCTTACTTCTCATATCAATCGTTTTTCTGTTTGAGAATCCTTAGCAATTCAACTGATTTCAGTTGAAATGGACCAATATTAGTTTGTTAAAAATATAATACAACAGATAGATATTGGGCTTTTTTAGTTGTTCGAACAACTATATACGCCAATTTTGAGAAATCAGTATAGCAAGCTTACTACAAAATCTACTTTTTAAATTGTAAAAAAATGCTGGCTAATAAGTAGTAAACGGAGACCGAATTATATTTAAAGTCAAATTTTCAATTATTCAATTTATCACAGAAAATGTCCAAAAAAACGTGCGGTAATTAATTGGAATGTGAGGAGTATACCCGTTTTCTTTCAAAGCCTATCATTGTATGACATGTAATATAAATATCATGAATAGAATGAATAAAAATATTTATGAAAATGTTATATAGAAATCTAACGCGAAAAAAAGTATTTCCATGAAAAGACGGTGTATTATAATAATATAGACTTTCAAATTAACGAGAAAGGAAGTGTGAAATTGAATACTTTTTTAATACTTACTTAATTCAAAGACTTCTTTTTAATTATCACAAAAAGTACAATTAAAGAAGTACTAGTATGAAGAGATAAATTCATATGTCAATGGAATTAGGTAAAACACCCTTATTACACCGACCAATGATTGCACAGAATATATTCCATTGGATTATATGCATAAGGAAGTAGAACCGTTAATGCTATATAAGCACACCAGTTCAATGCAGACTTTAATATGCTTTTATTGTTAACCATGGCTAAACAACCGACCATGACAACATACTTATTGCTCGTATTTGTCACCTACATCGTGGTCATTTATGGACAAACTGTGAATCCAAATCAATTCGAATATCAATACGGAGTGTTGCGGACGCTTCTCAACGTAGAGAACAAAGCAAACACGACAGAATTAAAACTGAATACTCTGACAGCTCAACTCCAAGGTAATGTTTATATTTGATTTTGTGACACATGTTATGTAAAAATGGTGCGTTTTAAGTTGTTGTCGAGCTGACTTTGCTAAACAATGTGTACTTTATATTACCTTTCTGTTACATGTATTATCTTGAAAATGTAAAATACATAGATTTATGTCTCGGATATAACCTATTAATGATCATTGTCATAAGTAAGAAAGTAAATCACCAAAGTATTATAGAAATATAATAAATGCACGGTATTTTCAAGTTATTTTTATGTATGTTTTATTTTTATTTTCAGATGCTTTACTTGAAATAGAAAACCTCAACACCATAGTACAAGATCTTAAATCAACAAACCCCACTGGCGGCTCGACGTATACGCGGTGGGGTAAAACATCATGTCCTGATGGTGATTCGGTTAAAGTTTATGATGGATGGGTTGGTGGCTCTCATTATACTCACGCTGGAGGTGGAAGTAATCCGTTATGTATGCCGAAAGATCCACTGTGGCCAGCTGTATATAACAATAATGCAGAGACTAAAGCGTTCGTGTTCGGCACTGAATATGAATTAGGTGGTCTAACTCAAAACCATGAAGCACCGTGTGCAGTATGCTGGGTACCTAGAAGTAGTAACTTCATGTTACCAGGACGCAATCAATGTTATAACGGTTGGAAATTAGAATATCATGGAATTCTTGTATCCGAATTCTACACTCATCCCAGAACTGAATATGTTTGCCTTGATGAAGATTATGATATCAGTAATAAGAGTTCTGCAACTAACCATGATGGACATATGTTTTACAGTACTGAAGCAAGATGTGGATCTCTGCCTTGTGACACGTATCCAAATGGGCGTGAACTATCTTGCGCTGTATGTTCCTATTCTCCATTTACAAACACTAATACCCTTCAACCATATGTGTAAATTATCAACACACATTTTATAGTCTGACATTTTGGGTATTCAATACATAGACATTACATGTATATTTTGAATACTACTATTGCTTTATTCTTGTGTGAGGTCGTGTGCGATTTAAATGCCTTTATAACCAGTGCTTTGTTTCAAACCTTGTAACTTGAAATTAAATGAATTTCTTTATTTTATTTTTTATTGACAGTATACATTTTTTACATTAGTCCTCTATGCATAATACATTAAAAGTGACAAAGGAACCTGTCCACCAGTTCAAGGTAGTTTTGATATAAACGTATGTATGCCATTTTTAATTGGAGATTATACATTATAATCATTAGTTTCTAAATTGATTTGATATCAAATAGAAGTACAATGTACATGAAGTTTTGGATATTTTTGAAAATTAAGAAAGGTTTAAATATTTAAATATTGATATTTCTATCATTTGTTGCAGCCTCACACTTACGTCATTTAACACTAATTGATAAGTACATTGTTAGAAATTGTTTTTACATTTCAATTTGCCATTGAATCGTTTACTTAAGCTCAAATTGACTTTTTCTCGAATCTACCCTTTAAGTAAAATAAATGACTAGACACAATTGTTTCTGGATTGTCATTTTATTGTTTAGACTGTCGGTTAAGTGTTTGTTTGCTTATTATTAAAATATAAGGGAAATTTTCATTAATTCGTTATCTGGCTTAAAATTTACAATTTATACTATTATAGCAAAAGTAATTTGCAATATACATGTATATAATTAGAATAAACATCATCTATGTGTAACTCATATCTGTTATGCTTCTTTTTTGTCTTTGAATGGTGTATTAAATAACTTATATCTTTTATAAAAGGCAGTTCTTGTATTTTTCTATTTGTCATAATAAGATAAATGTCACTGTACATGTTATTATAATCATTGTATGTATGTATGATATTATAACTGTACTATAATAATATATAATAAATATGTACTATATACACATTTATTGAATAAAGTTCTGACCCGTTTTGTACTCTCATTCTTCAGATGAGGTTTTTATGGTAAACTTTGGTATAAAAACAAGGTTGCAAAATATTTAGCACGGACGTTCATTTTCAATTTATTTATCTATGTGCGTACCTTATACACATCTGTATTGTTCGTTTGTTCTCAACTGTCAAAGCATTAATTATTTCACGGTGAATGCGTTTGTTAAAATTATTGTTGTAATACATCCATGAGTTTCCGAAAGTGTGTTTTATGATCGAGCAAAGCTGCTTATGCCGTATGATATGTTTTAATCAAGATATTTTAATCACAATTAAACCGCCAGTACAAAAACAATGCAATCAGTCACCGTGAAATTATTCAAGCTTTGACAGTTGAGAAAAAACGGGCAATAGTACTTACACAAGGCCTCTATTGATACGAACTATCGACTGGGTACTTCAAATGTGACATGTACAGCCTGGAGAAGCGTAGGCGGATCTAGTGGTGGGGGGTTAGGGGGGCGGACCCCCCCCTAGAATGTCCAAAATGTACCTGTCCATTAGTGTATTTCTTGACTAAGTCATTTTTAAAGATCATGAAGCATTTTTTCTCAGTGTTTAACATAGATTTAATGATTATGTAGTTTTTATCATTAACATTTTATCTGCAAAATGTATACAGTCTAGTTGTGGTTCGAAAGTTTGGACCCCCTAGAAAAACAATCTGAAACCGCCCCTGAAAAGACATATCGCTTCTGGATTAAACACATGCCGCAGATCGCGAGAACCACTAAAACTGCATTCGCAATATCATGTTAAAACCTCAAGTCGATTGAGACATTTATAGACTTTATTAACCTGCAGCTGTTACGTGTACCTTTAGAATGAGAATGGACATTGTGCTGTACGGCAATGAATAGTTAATTTCCATGGTAGTGTTATTAACTATTATGTTCAAATCTTTGGTATATATGCCGTGGTACACCATCCCTTTCTTGAGTCTGCAAGAAGATGGTACATACATTTGCAACGCGGGTATATAGTGTATATCTGGAAACGTGTGAAATGTTTACACCGTACGGACAATCTTATTATTATTTATCGTACGATTATATTGAACTGCCCGATTGCATAATTACACGGTTATCGCACACTGTATGCTATATATTAATTTCCGCATTCTATATATACAGAAATCTGTAAAATTACAATGTGTAGGTTAATTTAGTGTCGATCACTCATCTGGTAGAATGGTCGTACGGTTAAAGTATTTGAAAGAAGTGTGAGTCTGAAGCAAAATATGTCGTTTTTTTAAATAAAAATAAAAAATTTTGTTCTTTATTTTTATATTTTTGTTTAAGATCTTTTTTATTCAGTAATTTTTGGAAAAAGAAATAAAACACTTCAAAACAAACAATGTAAAAACCATTCAATTTTACTGACAGTGTCAGTGTCGGTGTGGCTACTGTCATCATCACTTAAATAGATGTCACCAAATTTATAACAAATGCTTCTCTACAAGGTCATAATGCACGGGGCAATGTGTTTTACGCAATTCGTCCATGATTTAAATGAGAAAAAATAAAAATAAGTTTCTTTCGGGATTCGAACCCACGTTAAAATAATTTGAGGACTGACCGTCTAACCATTCGGCCACACAAACTACGATACGCGTTGCAAATAAGATAATAATAACTAAGGGTTATGTGCTGACAATACAATCTACATGAACTACCGAAATAAACCGATTATTAAATATTCCGTGTAATGTGACGTTTTAATTTATGCAATCGGACAGTTCAATATAATCGTATAATACCATATTTGTATAGCGCTCTTTTCATATTGAATATATGTTCAAAAGCGCTCCACAATCATAGTGATAATTAGGAAATTATTAAAGGGAATATTGAAAATGAAAATGGTTAAGAGATGATAAAATATAAACTAATAATAGGGGGGTTGTTAATTTCATATTTTAAAGATAACCATGTGAGACCCTGCTTAAAATATGGTGCCATCAATATGATAATAGAATCAACAACAAAAAATTTTGTGTGACCCCATTAACCCCCCTGTACATACCCCTTGAAAGTCGGACACGCCCATTTTACATAAAAATAACAATTTTATATATCCAACTGTTATAAATCAATTCTTATAGGCTTTCAATATATCAATATGTAGGTTTGTTAGGCTGCTGAGTTCAAATATGAAGTCAAAATCTAGATTAAACAACTTAATATGGCAGAAAATTCAAAATGGCTGCCAAAATGACCCAAATTTTGGACATATTTGGGTATTATATTTACTGGGCATTGAATATGTTGAATCATGCCTGCAATATATCAATCTAAATGTGTTTTATGGTGCTGAGTTCAAATATTAACTCCAAAACTAAATTTAACAAACTAATATGACAGAAAATTCAAAATGGCCGCCAAAATAAATCATATTTCAGTTATAAACGGCACACTTTAAACATGTTACTCAATATATTGATTAACTCTAGTTAATGAAATCTTAACAAAAGACCAAAGTTATGACACTTGATTATAAGTGTGCAAATATATTTCATTCATTATATAGATGAGGTAGAGCTCTAGAGGTATGATTAGAGGTTAAGGTCTGAGAGGTCATTCGTTCCAACCTCACCAGCGGCACATATGATGTCTTGATTGAAAAATGTGTCTTTGATTGCTTTACTTCATTAAGATGTTGATGGGTATGCGCATAGGAAATGTCTTGGCACTTTGGTTGCAAAATAGAGTTAAAATTCCCAGGAAATTTTATAGATATTAGTAACTAAATGATCATCATGGGTGATGGCTGTATGCTATCATGTATCAAAGCATCTAAGCTACAATATGGATTGCAACTGTTTTTAACAAGACTGTGTCGTGTTGTTAAATTCTGAAAATATAATAAAGCAATGATTTCTTGTCAGATTTCTAGATGCAATTCATTTACTTTCTCTGTTTCTATGTTTGTTAAGTTTGGCTTATGTATGTATCAAAATCTTCACAAAAAGTAAATGGACCAACAATTGCTTTCAGAAATTCAAAGAATTGTATTCTCCAATTTTCCAATATCACAATAGCAATTGTGTCATTCCCTTTAATTTTTATTTGCAATTTTGGTTATACATGTATCTCTATTAATTTGTTTATACTTACTTGAATTTCTTTTAACTAGCCCTAAAAACTAATGATTGAGATGATGGTATTCAATTACTTGGCCAACTGTGCACGGTTGAAACAAATGCAAGACATTCCATGATTAGAAAATGAGATTGCTTAAGTGACAACCGAGTAAAAAAAAGTAAAGAAAACAATAATTGAAATAGGCAATTACTTTTTTGAGCAGTGGTTTATACAATCACAGCCAAACCAAGCAAAATGCAATTTGTTAATTGATTAAACCTTTGAATCTCTCATGAATGCTAAAACAGACAGGAAACATTTTTAGCTCATATTTCATACACTATGTAACTAATATGAATTTTTATAATTTTTTTATAAACGTATAAATACAAACAGGTATAGAATGGTTTCTCCATGACTGAGGATGAGCAGAAAACATTTGGTACATTTTCTACAGAAAAAATAGTACAAGAACTTAAACACAAAACCTTTAAGATTACATATTTTAACCAAATGTGCAGCTATTTTCCATGGTCATTTGACCACCGGTATATTTATATGTATATATCAGTTGCCTGATGATGTATAATTTAAGATTACACTATTGGACTATGGAAAATACGTAAATTAATGGATCTTTACGATAGCCTTTGAAAGTGTAGGCCACCAATCTGAAAATTTATTTGAGCAATGTCAGGTCTGACTTTCATGTTGAACTGACATACCTCATTAAATATTAAGATACAAATTCTTGCAAAACAGATTATTATATGTAATATATGATTATTTGCTTTATTATTTTACAAATAATCTTAACAATTGCATTAAGAGTGATAACAAACCATGATTCAACATATAGATTTGACCACTGATAACCAGTATACATTGAAAATGTGTTATTTTGGTAGCCATTTTGAATTTTTGGTCATATTGGGTTGTTTAAATTAGTTTTGACTTCATATTTAAACTAATTACCCTAACTCATAAATTGACATAATGTTATCATGATTCAACACATTGAATGCAAGGATAAGTAATTACCAGAATATGCTAAAACAAACTAGGTTAAATTTGGCAGCCATTTTGAATTTCTCCCCATTTTGGTTTCTTAAATTAACTTCATATTTGAATTCAGCACCTTAGACACCTATAGCTAGACATATTGCAGGCATGATTCAACATATTAAATGTCCAGGATAAATAAACTCCCGAATATGCTTGTTCTATGGTTATTTTGGCGGCCATTTTGAATTTTCAGCCATATTGGTTTGATTAATTTTGGTTTTTACTTCATATTTGAACTCAGCACCTAAATAAACCTGTAAAATGACATATTGCAGTCCAATACCATACAACTTATTGCAATTAAATGTAAAAAATTGGTAATTTATGTGAAAATGGGCGTGGCCAACCTTCAGAGGGTATGTACAGGGGGATTAATGGGGTCAGAAATTAAAAAGATATGCTTTTCCTTACATGTCAGTACATGTAACATTTTTTAAACAGGGTCCCATAAAAAAGTCAAATTAACAACCCCCCCCCCTATTAATAATAAAATGAAGACCAATATAAAACTAAGAATTAGTTTATTATAAATATATGATTAATATAATATATTTAATATAATACTGCATCGGATATGTTTCTGTGCGGCTCGACCAGAATGAGCTAGGGACGCATTGTTATGCTATTTGGAAACAAGCAGTGCGTGGAACTGATACATAAACCACCTTTCTACTAGTGTCAAATTATTTCTTGACTCGCGGCTGAGAAAATGTTACTTTTTTACCAATTTGGCAGTTGCAAGAGCTTTGTGTTTGCTTTTATGCTAATTGATTTTGTTTTACGTTACTATAATTGACCGTGTTGCTAGCAAATTTTTCTAAATAATTTAATACCTATTTAATTCATTTGTGCAACGGGAAGTAACGCGTTGTATAAATACTGTTTGTTATACATTCATTTTAAGTTATCTCCCCTTTTTCATAAATAATCTTTAGACAAATAGGCTAGCATACTGTACACAGTTGACTGTACTAAATGATTGTACAATATTTCTATACAGGTATAAGATGCCTCTTTGTCTATTTTCGATTAGGGTCCTTGATTTTACATTAACAAACGTGTTTGAGAGGAAACCAATTGTTTGAATTTTGTTTATGGAAAATCAACTACAATTACGACGCTAAATACCTATGTGATAAACGCAATGAACTCTTAGGTGAAAATATTTCAAACGTTTTAACAAATGGTGAATAAGTAGATCGTTTACTTTAGATATTGATGATAAATTGTCAAAACTAACATCTTTGGAGTTTCTGCATGACATAAGGTACGTAATTTCCATGACGAAGAAGAAATCATATCCAATGCAAATCAGTCTTTGAAATCCACGACAAACTCCAGTTAAGCATCGAACAGAATGCCACAAATGTTCCTAACGATTTATTTATTTTATTATACTGGGGTTTACGCTGTGTCAACACAAGTTTTAGGTTATTTACGACGTGCAGCGCATCTAACCCAGTTTTCCTAGAACCAGTATTCACCTACCTTTCCACATGCAGGGCCAAAAAACTTTTCAATTTGCCATAAAAGAGGAGGAAAATAACATTATTGTCAATTTTTCATGGAAAGGTTTAGCCTCCCTGGATGTAATCGAACCCGTACCCCCTTCGAAAGACTATATTTGAAATCCAGGCTTGCCTCTGACCATGCTTAAATATGATTTCATTAAGTGACCAATATGACCCATAATTAAGCTCTCTAATATTTTATTATTTCTTTTTTTTACAAATTATTTTCTTTGATGAGACGCAGTGACCTAGTTTTTATACCCAATTCAACATTCAAAATGGAGGCATTTTTTTCAGTGGAAAGAAAAACCACGGCCTTCATGGAAAAACTCGGTCATTATGAGATTCGGAACCAATCAAAATGCCTCTTACAAGCTGGATATTTCCAAATGAGTATCAACACACCGATGTCGTTAGATATCTTTGGTGCTCAGCAAATCGCAGCAACAGTGATCATTTGTTGTACAGTGTTTTTGTCTGTGCTTCTCGTACAAAGTCTTAAAGATTTGTGCGATTTAACATATATGTAATGTTAACGAAAAAATAATGAATTATAACCCTATCTTTCAATGCATCGTTTATAATGTTCGGAGGAGAACATATATTTGAATATTACATACGAGATCGACAAGTTGTCTCAGCGTACCATCCTTCTTTTTGGGGAGTCTTTGCAGTTGAGAGTGGATATACTCCAAATTGTGTCTAGTTATCAGGTTTGTTTGAACGTTTGACACTGATGCATCAGTGTTGTTTTGTGTTCTTTAAATATACAATCTATTTAGTCTTAAGTGAAACAAGATATCTCTTACTTTTCTACTTGGCCATGTTTTGTAATTGAATCGTTCAAAATCACCATCTTGCACAGGGTAACACTTTTTGCTAACTCATGAGCTAGTCACTGCGATTAAATAGCAGTTTATACGCTTACAGAATTGGCATCTACGCGACACAATTTTCCTCTATCTTTGTAAGTAAAAGAACAAATTTTGCTACAAACTTTTGATGGAAAGAGTCGTTTACAATGAAATAAAGAACACTCATGCTCCGGTAATGATATCTGATGTCAAGATCAAACTTGAAATCTTATGGTTATTTCTCTTATTTACTATCAAATGTGTAGTACAGTGTCAAAAGAATTTCTTTCAATTGCTTTGGCATAAATATACTCTTAGAATACCTTGAAAGATAATAGAACATGCACACTGTACTTTCAATATCATATGTCGTGTTCTTTGTTTATAACCTCCTTTTATAACATAGGTTAAGATTATTATTGCAGTTGCAAATACATATATTGAAAATTGGTCGTTATTTTAAGGATATAAAAATGTCGTATCATAACATATGTTGTTCAATGAATTAAATACATTGTATTATCAGAATAGCGTCTCTAAATCGCCATCTTAGAAACAATTAGCATCTAGAGTCAACTGACAAGCTAGTATCAATGATTCAAAATTCGCAAGACCCAAGATATAGATCTATTACCTAATAATACCAGCGTAGCATCAACCAGTTTTATAAACTAAAATAAAGTGTAATAACTACAAATAAATGCATTTAACTTCTTTGATATGCCTCAGTGCACGATTCTGCTCATTGTGCTTGATATACGCTACAAATATAGCTTTTATCCGCCATTTTGTCCGCCATATTGGATTCTCAGAATTTACGAAAGGTACCAAAATTGCATCAAATAAAATTGCAGATAATTTAAATAAAAACTTAAACTAGTTTTAGCTCTTTAAATGATAAGACTGTGGTAGAAATGGATTGATTAAACATTAATCAGCTCTCATCTGCCATTTTCGCTGCCATTTGGCTGCCATTTTGGTCGGTATCTTTGATTTTGGCAGCTGCCCAAGAGTGCCGAAGTGGCATCATCCAGTTTCGTAAACTACAGTGTCTTAGTTTTAAGAAAATGCAAAAACATTTTCTATATACATTCTTCCGTGCAAGGTTAAGTCGATGTTTGCAGTTTATGTTCAGACTATTGCAATAATCTTAATCTGTAAGCAACTATAGTGTCACTTAAATATTGAAGTAACTTTATGTGTTAGCAACCAGTGTTACTTTTATATTGAATGACTTTATATCATAGCGCCCTGTGTTATCTCATGCATTTGAGTCACTTAATATGTTAGAATTCACTGTGACTTTAATATTGTGTTACATACAAGTGTGGCAGTTTGTTAAAGACCTTATCATATTGTTGTCTTTATTTTTCTTTTTGTTTAATACATCAGGTGCGTGTCAGTACTTAATCAATAGCATGTAGGATTGTTACATCTACGATAATAATCAGATTATCATGAAACCTTTATTACGTTATTAATTATACATGAATATATTGAAAAAGATGCTGATGTTACATTCTTAGGTCATTCAATATTTATAACTATTTGGTTAAAGATGTCAGTTGGTGTTGATACTTTATGACAATGTAGGATTGATGTGGGCCGGAGCTTGTGCACATTCTATATCATTTTACGCCGTGACATTATAACAGTGTGAACAGAATAATGTTTTAAATAATATAGTAAGACCTTGGACGAATAATATACCTATGGACTGATGTACAGTGTTGGTTCATAGTTGTTATTAAGTAATTGACGAGAAGTTTATTTAGTGTACGTACCATCGCATTTCCTGGTTTCGGCGTAATCGGTTTTTTTGGAAGAAACTTAATGGAAAGCCGGGTTAGTAGAATTTCTATAATTTTAAGTTTTCTTTCTTACTTGCTAATGTTTTATCTAAATTGAGGGTATGTGTGAATACGTGAAACATATATTAACTAATATTATTATTGCATATGATATGCTGATTTGTTTGATACTATTAAATACCTAATTAGATAGTTTTAATATGTCGAAATAAATATTTTGACGAATGGATTTGTGAGTGAAACATCTTTAAAATACAGTCCGATAGTGTTAGTATGATATTTTCTAAAATGCTCATAGTGATAAGATATACGTATTTTAGAAAGTTAAGGACTAGCATATGTAGTTATGTTAAAAAATGATGGAATCGAACCAACGACCACCTGTGTGCTACCGACTGAGCTAGCCGAGTTGTCTCTACATGAACAGTAGTAAGTAGTGTAATATAAATAATTACAATGGCTGAATAACGCCTGTATATATATATATATTTTATCACCTGACTGATTTCTTAAAATATACAGAAAAGAGCGTCTATTTTATAATGGTTTTTACATAGGACATAATCAGACTGAGTTTGAAATTAAATTACAAGACAAATTATGTTAGGCATGCAAATATTAAAGATTAAACTGTATTTGAAGTTAACGAAAATTAATTCTTAGCATGTAGGAAAGGCAAAGGGTACAATGAATATCAAGAAACAATGAAAATACAGGAACAGTATCAAACACATAAGTGTGCATGCATAAAAAAGTTTAATTATGTCAATTTGATAAAACATAAAATACGAAAAAAAACAGTTGACTATGAATGATCTGGAGCTATTGGTGAGGAACAGTGCACTAGGACTACCCGAAAATGCAGGAATGATAAGGAAAGTGCATTTCAAAATGATACATTTAACTCTTTAAATCGTTCAATAAAAATAAATCACTGACAAAGCGTGTGCTTGTAACTTAATTATGTAGTTAATTTCATTCAATTAAGCCAGAGTCAATATTTCCTAACATTATAAGTAGGAAAATAGAGCATCTTTATAGTGTACTTAGACCTTATATAACAGTAGCAACACTATTGTTTAATTATTGATTAACCTTTCTGTATTATTGGGTTATTGTTTCACTAGTTTATATAGAGATCAATAATACGTTTTATATCTAACTTCAAACATATTGAATATATAGTCTAACAGTACAAAGTTAATGGATAAATACAACACTGTGATTGTTTGTTTGTTTTGTTGGGTTTAACGCCGTAGCAACACATTCTATAGGTCATACAACGGCGGTCGGTCAACATACTCACTCCTCCTGGAAAGGCTAAATCTCTGGATTTAGCTGTTAACCAACTACTAAGCACATACTTTCGTCAGTGACTGACAACTGCCCTACATAATTAAAAATCATTGGTAGGAGGGAGAATGGCCGTAGAAATAATTTCATGACGAAACTCCACGAAAGTATGCCCGCCCGGGAATCGATCCCATGACCCCTCGATCAGTAGACATGCGTGCTACCAACTGAGCTAGCCGGGCGGCTTACAGCACTGTGAAAGTACTTAATTCGCAAGTCGTGGTTTGTCTTGGCTTTATGGGCTCATACATGTATCGGTTATGTGCTCGTACTGTTGTGAGGGCAAGTAAAGTAAACCGGTGAACCTGATTTACTAAAATATATCAATATGATATAAATAAGCAGTTCTAATGGTCATTCTCGTACCCAGAGGCTATCAAGATTCTCGTTACTAGCTTTAGGTTTAGAATCTTAATAACCTCGGGGTACGAGAATGCTAATGGTTTGTGAAAATGTCTTTATAATAAGTTATACACCGGGTCAACATATATTAAGGTCATACAAAGACCAGCTCTCATTACCTTGCTTTTCTGGACCTTTGTTTATAACTAGTACTCTTTTACTCTTCCACAAGGTTGGCTATCTCCTTATGCCTAATTATTAGAAGAAAATCGACATTACTTTCAATCTTTTATGGAAGGATATATCCAGCCCGAAATAGGCTCGAACCAGCATCAATTTGCAGGATACTAAATTCAAATTCCTTCTGGAAGCATATTGCGTCACGGATCTGGTTGTGAAATTATGTTAAATATAATTTAAATATATACAAGAGAAAGTCTTCCTGCTTATGAAACAAGTGCATATTGCTCCATTATATTTAAACGTGTTTTTGTTTCTAATTGCTTGTCTCATATAAGTTTCTAAAATGTTATTGGTTAATTAAAACCTTCTCTATTCTCGCAATGGTCTTGTTGTTAGTTGGTTTGTCATGACGAATCCAGCTAACTGGGTTGGATTCTAAGAAGGACAAGCCATACCCTCACATGTAAAATCAACAAAAAATGATGGGTGGAATATGTCGAGCCTTTGTAGACGGGTAAGCAAGTATTGGTAAAAATGAAAATGTAAAACTTAGAGGCTCTAGTCAAAGGTATTGTTTAGCGTTGCATAATCGGAAACGAGTAAACACTCAAAGGAACATTCAATGAAATATACACGTACATTTTCTTTAATATTTCAGTTGTTTTATCAAGCCAGCTTGGATATGCTTCTACGAAGCTTTAGACTTCATTTAATGATGAAATGTTGTCGACGAATATTCCTTTTTATTATGCTGACTTGGGGATTGTATGTTGTAGTTTTTCTATATAAAAACTACCACACACGCCAAAATGTTTGGACTCAAAGGAACGTCATATCATTCAAATTTGCTCGGAAAATGATTTCAAGAGAAGAAGCAACGCTTTCTAAATCAGACGCAGTTGTCTTACCAACAGCGAATGCGAGTAAAACTAACGCTAAGTCGTCAAACGGTAATACGAAAGTTAAAATACGTTTACACAATGTTAAAATAGCAGGAAATGAAACCATTCCTGTCCATCGGAACTTTGAAAATGTAATACCGGCTGAAATACGAATGAGGAAAGAGGATAATGAACGTCACTATTTTACATTACACAAAGAAAGAATCAACCCTATAGACGTAGAGTTTATCATAAATGGTGCTCAAATATGTAATTCTTATGCAAAATATATGACAATATTGGTAATGGTGCCTTCTTTACCTAGTCATAGTCAGGTCAGACAAGCCATACGTGCCACATATGGTTCGTATGTCAAACACCGAATCATTCTTCCTAAGAGCAATGTTGAGGTAACTGTAAGACTAGCGTTTTTAGTTGGGAAAGATAACTCTGTGGAATCTGATTCAAACATACGATCAGAAAGCAGAGCACATGGTGATATTATATACGCTGATTTTGTGGAGGCTTATCAAAATCTTACCAGGAAAATGCTTATTGCTCTTAAATGGGTGTCAGTTTTTTGTAGTGATTTAGATTTCTTTTTGAAAATCGACGAAGATGTTTTCATTAATTTGCCACTGTTGGCAAGAGAGCTCCATAAAAGACCTTACAATATTAAAGGTTCAGTTTACGGATACTTATACCAACAATCTCCTGTATATCGCAAAGGTAAATGGGCGGTTACTAAGGACGAATATCCCATGGTGCAATATCCAAAATATGCAGCCGGAAATTCATACGTCATTTCCGGAAATATTATTCCTCGCATGTTTGTTATTTCTGAATATATGCCACACATGCCTATAGAAGACGTTTTCATAACTGGATGTATCGCCAAAATCGTTGAGGCCAAACATGTGTTCATGCCAGGATTTGCTTATTGGCACGAGGAGGAACTTAACGCTTGTAAGTTCATGAGAAACAAACGGATATCAACGACTAAAGTAAGTGTGGATAAAATGTTTAAACTTTGGAATGCGAGTATAAACTTTGTTGACTACTGTAAGATGCAATTTGAAAGACACTGATTTGCCGTCGAAAGCCTCGGCGTCTTGTTACATCTTGGTATCTTTATTTCTGTGATAATGTGTGTAAGGAGCTGAGCATCACTTCTCATACAATTTATTGTATATAACTGGTGAGGATTGTTTTCTCTTGTGTCATGGCGATAAGGTCTCCAGAGATGGTATGAGACGCGTTTAACTAGTGGCCATTATTTTCTATTCAATTGTTGAGAAGAACATGTTAATCTTGCTGTAGGTAGTTTATTTGCTCAGTCCATACAAAAGATGCTTGGTTTCACGACCTTATGTAAAACTGAGTAAATTAACAATATATGTAATATGTCTTTGTTTATCCTCTGAAACTTCAAGTGAAAACTACCTGGAAGATTATCTTAATCCAGTGTGTATGGTATTCACAAGGCCGTACAGAATATCTCTTGTGTAGCTTACGGAATTAACTCAAGTAAAGGACTGAGATTGATGTTATTTTGTCACGTGTGATGCCTTACTCTGTGTCTACAGTATACTCTCCACAGCAAGTACCATGAAAGTTCTAAATATGTTGAAAACATATGATGATAACACTAGCACCAGAGTTCTTATAAGCTCGTTATATGCTCACGTATGCTTTGATAATACTCTTCTGTCAACAAACAATTAAAACACGGCTCCGTATATAATTCGAACAAAATAACTTCACGTGTTTGTGAAAACATAAAAAATAAACTAATCCATTCCAGAGGTAGGCAGTGTCGAAAATGAATGTTGTATTGTTCAATTTTACAAAATTAGTGTGGCGGATAAACCACCACCCATTAGTCAATCTTGCTAGTAATGGTACCACTACACCAACAAGAAACTCATAAAACATATTATAATTATATGTTTTATTGTCATCCTGAGCATCCCCTGTCGTGGATTAGTTCATAAACATAGTTTACATAAACAGTGTTTTTGTACGAACTATAAAGTATTGTGTATCAGTTATAATTATACTTTGATTATAATATTAAAGGTAGTGTACATGTATTCATGTGGGACTATATATAGGGTGATACGCATAACTTCATAATGATAAGTTGTGGTATCTAATGTCAGAGAATGATCAGTGTCAATTTTCATCTTATTTAATACATCATAAAGGCATTGATGTCAGTCTAGTTTGACTTAAACTAGAAAAATAATCGTGAATGATTATTATTCATTTGCATGATTGTAACCAATGATAGTCACATTGTTTCAATATTTTTAACGATTTGATTCTCCTTCCTGTTATATAAATGTGTCTAGACCACGTGACATTTTGTGTCAAGTGGAGGTCATAATATCAAAAAAGCGCCTTCAATGTTGTTTTTCTTCCAAAACTTGTATAATAATTCAACATTTTGGGGGGGATAATGTGGAGTGCCCATCGCTACTTATTAGTGACTCATGTGTAGGACAGCTGTTAGTCACTGACGGAAGTATGTGCCTAGTAACTGGTCAACACCTAAATCCAGAGGTTTAGCATTTTCAGGAATGGTGAGTTGGTTGACAGGCCGTCGTCGTGATATGGCCTATACAGTGTGTTGCTACGACTTTGAATACACCAACAACATATGTAAGAGGTTACTGAAATATCGGTATAATATAGCAAAGGAAAAAGGCGTTTTAGCACGCCGTTTCATTTTAGAATACGAGTACACTTCTCTTTCGTGATACTATCACCCATAATGATCGCAAAATGTTTCATAGTGTAGCCAATGCGTTTGTACACAAACGAGATATCTTCACTTCCTATTAATAGAATGCTAGCCAATGAGACAATGTACCCCGACCATAGAAATACGCCTAGAACTTCTTCCCAAAGCATCATGTGAGAACAACAAAGTTCCGCTTTATAGACCACTTTATTTATTGCAAATTTGTGTAAGATTTTATGTTTTTGCAAGTCCCAACTGCATATTTACAAAAGAGGTCACTGTACAGATACCATTTGCTGACCATTAAGACCATTGTTGCTGATGACCATTTTAGTTGAACTTTCATTTACAAGGTTTAATGGTCATACAACATGATAGGCCGTGTCATTACAACCAATGTTATTTCACATAGGCCAGCGCACCTAACATAGCTTCCTTAACCTTTGTCTATAACCAGTACTCACCTACCCTTCCACAAGGCTGACAACTTTTCCATATATCATTTAATGGAGGAACATGACTTTAATGTCATATTTGTAGAAGGCTTTAACCGCCTCTGGTGTGAATCGAACCCGAAATTCCAGCTTGCTACCAATTGGTGGAACTTAACCGAAGAGAAAACAAAACCTACTTAGTCGAAGGTATGGAAATACATGTACATTGTAATGTTTATATAATTTTCAAGGTTCATAAATTCTACTATTCTACGTGGTTGTGTTGCATATTGCAACGTTTACATGTAGTCATTGTATACGACTTTCAGATTGCAGTCAATTATGTTGATATTGCAAAACATACAAGAATAAAATAATATTGTAATTATATGTGTTTCTGTTACATTCTTGTTTTATAGGGTTATACGCCGTTTATCAACTCTTTGATTCGGTTGTGTAAGGCGGGAGACTCACCTGGCCAGCATTCTAGTATCCAGAGGCTATCGAGATTCTCGATCTAGTTAGATCGAGAATGTGTTAATCTTTGGGTACGAGAACGCCTTGCCAGACGTTCTGGGCATTTTTATTTACAAGTACTCGCTTACACGCTCAAAGAGCTGACCTCTTCTATGACGACGGCAGAACGTGACTAATGATTACCGCTCGATTCAATTTTTGGTCTGGAATTAGAAACTAACGATCGAAAACTAACAGGGTCAATAGGGATTTTACGATGAAAGAAAGGTAGTAGTTTAGTTGTTATTTCTATGCGCTTTTAATCTTCCAATCCATTATTTGTCTGGAAATGTTTAGTACGTCGGCCAAATTAGCCATTAATCAAGAAACTGGCTTAAATAAGGGTATATGTGCAATGATTTGATGTTTGTTGCACTAGATTGCAATAATAAAAAAGAAACAAATGAAAAGAATGTGATAACAGTCAGCTTTCAACATTTTATTTGAATGTTTTATAATGGGAAAAAGTCAATCTGTTCTTTTAATTTTTCTCTGGTAGCGGAAACTACAATAGTCTTTATATGTTGTACAGGCTTTCCACAGTTTCTCCATTAAACCAATGGTAACTTTAGTAGCACTTATTCGCCTATTTCGAACAAAAGCACAGGGATTCGGTTCACTTTCGAAATAATACGTAAAACCTGGAACAAATACACGCTTAGCATCAATAATCTTTGCCAAACAACCAGTGATGTAAGCGTCCTCTATTGGCATGTATGGGATGTATTCAGATACTGACAAAAGGCGGGGAACAATGTTACCGGAAATGACGTATGAATTTCCGGCTGCGTAGTCCGGATACTGATTCATTGGAAATAGGTCACGTGATACAGCCCACTTTCCAACACGATGTACTCTCGAAGATCTGTATATATATCCATAGATAGATCCTTGTTTGCCATAAGGTCTTTTATGGAGCTCTAATCCAAGTTTTGGAAAATTAACAAACACGTCCTCGTCCACTTTAATGACAAAATCTATATCACTACAATATAAATTTATCCAATGGAATGCTATCAACATTTTTCTGGTCAGATTACTGTAAGATTCGTAAAAGTCAGCATAAATTATATCTCTGTGCCGAATACTTTCGTTTTTAAGCGAGGCTTCATAGTCGTATGTAACGTCCTTGCCAACTAGAAACGCTACTCGTATAAAAACAGAAAAGTTGGCACCCATATACAGTAAGCTTATTTTCTCCTTTACAAAGGTGCCATATGTTGAACGAATTGCGTCTCTAACATAATAATGACTTGGTATAGAAGGCACAAGAACTAAAATAGTCATATATTCAGCATCTTTGTTACAAATCTGAGCACCACTGATGAGGAATTTTGCTTCTATTTGGTTCACTTTTGTCTTTCTTAAAGTGTAATAATCGCGTTCCTTTTGCTCTCTGTTTAACCTGAGTTCTTTAGCAAGATCTTTAAAGTCATCCTCGTTGTGAATTACTAGTGTAGATTTGTTTTCAGTTGTAATAGTTATATTATCATAAAGATGTTTCATATGTTTTGATTTATTTATCCATGACGTAAAACTAAGGCCGGTAACTTTTATATCAAATATATCAGATATGATAATGAAGCAAATGATGATGTAGAAGACCGTCAGAATAAATATTTTCAGCCTCGTTTTACGACAAATCTTCATGATGGCGATGAACTCCTCGATTATATTTTATACGTATAAAAAGCTTCTACATGCAGAATTATTTCTACTTGTAAATGTATACGAGTCATGTTCTGAGTACTACCATTTCTGAATACATCAATCATATATCTGAAAAAAAACAACGACTAAACATCAATAAACAAGTAAGTAAAAGAACATTTTTTATTTGTTTAGGGTCATAAGTCCGAACAAATAATTATATCTACCGTAGGCTAATTTCAGCTTCTTTAATACAGAATCCGCAAATAGTTCCAGAAACTTATATATTGCAATTCAAACGGATCGTCTGCTATGAAAAGCGCAATAGATTTCTAAACTCTATTCAGTCACCTAAAATCATCAGAACTATTTCCTTGGCGAACATATCAAACATCCCGAGTCAAACCATTTTGCTTTCTACGTTTAAGTTAGTCAAAA
This sequence comes from Mactra quadrangularis, assembly GCA_025267735.1. Lineage (NCBI taxonomy): Eukaryota > Metazoa > Mollusca > Bivalvia > Venerida > Mactridae > Mactra > Mactra quadrangularis. Next base: position 55,889,101 of record CM046303.1, on the reverse strand, counting down.
TGGTAATTTCAAAAAAAGCAGATTCCTTTTGTAAGAGCACACTTTATTAATACATACGATCTAAATTGTTTTAGAAATAATCATGTATTTTGGAGGAAGTTTTTATGTTTTTCTATCACAAGACTTCATGTTAAAGGCATAAACATGTAAAATTAACAAAACTATTTTTAAAAGTATTGACAACCAAATACTACTTTCGGTTTTTATCTACTTTTTCCTCAAAATGCGATAAATGACACAAACGTATGTAAGTGAAATTTTTAATTAGTTCGCTTCATTTTGTTTTCATTTTATTAAAGAAATAATATAAAAAATTGCAACAGATAAATGTCCACGTTCTTAGAATTCCATAGACGGTGTTAATCTTGATATAGGGGCTTCAATGTTACTTTTCTTCTTTACTCAAGTGAAACATATACGTGTCAAAGACATATAATTTATAATGTAACAGAGTATCTAAAAGAGGTAATTATCATGTAAGCCAATGTTTGAAAAAAGCACAAGATTATTTTTGACTAAACTATTGATTGTCCAACAACGTCAAATTAACTGTCTCGCTTTTCAGCAGCGTATTTATGAAGACAGATAGAATTGCCTGAAACAAAACTCTTTATATATTACGGAACATTTCCCAGAGTCCGTATATATCAGCGGAACATTTCCCAGACTCTGTATATATCAACGGAACATTTCCCAGACTCTGTATATATCAACGGAACATTTCCCAGACTCTGTATATATCAGCGGAACATTTCCCAGACTCTGTATATATCAACGGAACATTTCCCAGACTCTGTATATATCAACAGAACATTTCCCAGACTCTGTATATATCAACAGAACATTTCCCAGACTCTGTATATATCAACGGAACATTTCCCAGACTCTGTATATATCAACAGAACATTTCCCAGACTCTGTATATATCAACGGAACATTTCCCAGACTCTGTATATATCAACGGAACATTTCCCAGAAAATCGGTATCTAATAACTGTTGTATATTGCATTTCTAATGTTTTCATCATTTCAGATTTTGAAAATATATTAACTATCGCTCTGTATGGTCATATAAAAATGAAAAGACTTTCATATTGGACTCAAAAGAAGATAATAACTCAGTTTCATTAAAAGTTTTCATTAATAACCTTGCAACAGACTGTTATTTCATAAATCTTACCAATGCAACATGATAAATATCATGGAATGAATGAAAACTATTATGTTACGTGAAGTTATTTTATTACATATGTATTAAAAATATTAAACCCGGGTCGATAGCACAATTGGTTGCACGCCGGGATTTGGAATCTCGTGTCCTGAGGGGGGGGGGGGGGTACGGGTTCGAATCCCACCCGGGGAGGTTATACCCTTCCATGAAAATTAGACGATAATGTCAATTTTCCTCCATTGGTTAGATAATACGTAGAAGTTTCTGGCCATGTGGAAGGGTAGGTGAGTACCGGTTATAGACAAGGGTCCAGGAAAGCTAGGTTAGGTGCGCTGGACGCCGTGAAATGACCTAATAAATGTGTTGATACGGCGTTAAATCCAATAAAAAAATATTAGTGAAAAAATATAAGTCTGGATTACCTGCCCTTTACCACTATCATTTATCCATCACAGTACGACTGGGAACCAGACAAACAAATCATTAGCACTAGGGGAATTCTACCGGAAAAAAATCAAACATTCACCCAGGCTTACACAATCCATTTTATCAAGTAAACCAGTCTAGAATAATAAACAAATGACTTGCGAGATTGATACTTTCCAGTATGATTGGTTAATTAAAGAGTACTATCAAAATATTAGGACTAGTCCAGTTAGCATTCAGAGAAAATCTATACAATATATTAACACTTTGTGACAGTAGCACCAATTATCGTGGTTGGTGTAATTTACTATGGAGGCCGAATTACGCCATGTCGCATTGTCTACTCTGTCGTATAATTGTGTTTTCATTCTTTCGCCTTCCGCTTACACATGTGCAGTGTCAAATTTTCATCGAAGGGTATAACCTCCCCGGGTGGGATTTGAACCCGCACCCCCTCGGGCACGAGTATCCAAATCCCGGCGCGCTACCAACTGCGCTATCGACCCGGGTTAAAAGATTGTGGTTGTAAAATGTTATTACAACATACGATAGGACCACTCTTTTTCTGAAAGTCACTGGACGATGGCGACTTCACTGGACTCAGTCCACGGTCCACTGCTAAATTCAAAGACTGGTTCCTATACTAAACAGATATTCTCCAGTAAGCTTGCTTGGCGGTAAGTAAAACTTAAGAAGAACCCTCCTGCCTTCCGGACAGAAAGCCAAGATGTTTAAATAAAAACAAGCATACAGTATTCACAATAAGTACATAGCAAACGTATATCAGCCAAAACATTGTTAATATTCCAACGAGTTCTACGAAACATCTACAACTGTTCAGTGTATATTACTGTTAAAACAAAGAAAACAGTTTTATCAAATCCAAACCGAAGTTCTAAGTATTAGCACCCATATTTTTTTATATTACAAAAAAAGAAATTAAAAAACTACATACCCTAAAAATTTCCTATATCATAACAACGTAGTAAATAAATGTAGCAACAGTATCAAGTTTTAACCTATGTGTATATGCATGAGCATTACTCAGCAGATGAATCTACCTAAACAACTCACTATGGCTTATCAAACAGTATCATTGCGCATGCGCCGTAGCTTACTTACGAACACGTGCGGAAGTTTTCAAGATAACTATCCAAGGTTATTTTCTCAGATATTGGTATCAAGTCAGCTTTATTAGATGTAGGCAATATAAGTACGTAGATATCGGCTAGTTTAGGACATAATTAATGGCGGTAGACTTAATTATTGGTTAACATAAATAATGAAGAAGCTATGAATAAAAGGTCTTAGTTAATTCTAAAGCCGCTTGTCCACAGATTTTGTCTAACTCAGGAACCCCTCTAATAAATTAATACCATAAAACCCGTGGTATTTTAATGTGAGTTCTGTTAATAACAATTTTAGCGCAAATTAACACATACAACAGTTCAAGATGGTAATGTTTTATTGATGAAAACATATCGCCATAGTAACAGCATAGATGATATTGGTTCATTTTTTGTGACTTTTATTTAACATTTTTCGGAATCAGTGGGTCAGTTTGCCCTAAATTATTAAGAACTCTATTTCTTTTAAGAAGTTAAAACTCTTTTTTCTTTTTACGTACACCGACATGTAATTTTAAATTCATCCAAAAACATTGATACTCAAATCCCAGTAGCTTTAACATAATTGGTTAGACTTAATGTTTGTATATCGCGTGTTAACTAATGAAACAATGACTGTCATCGTAGCATTTGGCTTCGTGTGAAATATATCGTATATTGCCAATTACAAGTCAGGAATCATTAACTGAATATTTTATAGGCACGCAACAAAGATTACATTAAATCTTGGGAGGCTTAAGTATTATGTATATATCAACGTAAGAATGAAATGGAATGCTGAAAAAAGTATGGTAGGCTGTATGACACATTAAACCATATGATGGCTTTCTCTCTGGCGGGGGCCCGAATTATTAAAAGTCTTACGACCAATTTTAGTCTTAATTCCTTCTATAATGTATGGCTAAATCATCGTAAGATGTTTGATAATATGCTCCCAGGGGGAAAGTTTGAAAGTTTAACTCGTTCACTGAACTGTGAATTAAGGGAGCGTAATAATGGCTAGAGACAGAATGACTATACTAAGGAGTAAAGTAAAATTCAGCTGTAAAGGCCATCTTGGTAATTGCTTAATCATACGATTTCGGACGAATTTCAAGTTTCATTAACTTCACAAGTTTTGACTGATGAGTAATTGTTAGCATGCGAGGGGATTGTGAAATATGTTAAATGATAAAGGTCAAGCTCAGGTTAATTCTGTTGAACTATATCAATGTTTATATGTAAACAAATCAGGGGGTCGATCGTGAACAAATTGTCGAAATTTTAAGTTGAAAATCAGGTAATTGATTTTTTCTTACGTCGACGTCAGTTTGAAATGTTATAATTTACAAATTAAGTCTATCAGCGTAATCATTATGGTAAAGCATTGTTTTGGAATACATCTGATGTAATGATGACACTAAGACACACATATCATGGTACTGGACTAATACAGAATATTGAACATTTTGACAAAAAAAGTTTGATGAGATTATTGAGAATTCCAGCCATGATAACAGCATAAGGGTCAGAATAAAAAAATCACAAACTAATCAGTATCTGGTATGTCCACCCCTAGCTTGAATGACAGCCAATCAACGTCGTCTCATTGAACTTATGAGACGCCGGGTGAAGTGAGCAGGTGTCTGTGCCCATTCCTCGTGCAATGCACGCTCCAAATCACGTACGCTATTGACGTCATTCCTGTTACGCAACTTACGACCAAGATACTCCTACATGTGTTCTATTGGCGACAGATCTGGTGATTTCTCTCAAGATGAAAGAAATATTAAATCATTTTCAATACAGTTATTTAATTAAATATAGGGAGGCGATACAGGATAGAGCGCCATGATCGTGCGACCACATACACGACTCATGCAGGTTGTTTCGTCATCGTGATGGCCCTGGACTGTCTCTATATACATGGAAACACGTGCATTTGTCATTTTCATGTCAACATTTAATAATAACCTTGTTACACGATTATCTCATCATTACATCAGAACAACGACGTCTCACACGTCGTATTTCTGTGCAGTTCAGACTACATTACCACAGAAATTAAATTCGTAGATCTACTTTTTCACCTTATGATATCCGCGATTTATCTGCATAGAAGATCGCCGAGGTAAGTCCGGTGGTAAAGTTACAACTTCCTCGATCGACCTCTCTCAAAATGCCAATATTTTTCCGACAAAACTATTTTAATGGTTTCATATTGTTTGCATATTTTTAAATATGAGAGGCATTGCATTAAACTGACGTGACCCGGGTGCGTAGAAATTCATTTTATGTATTTTTGAATATATTTTTGTTTATCATAATACTGCATTTTGACCATGGCACTCTTCCTGTCTTCGATTATAGGAGGTTGGATTTAAAACAATATGAATTTTTCGAAGAGGTAGTAAGTACAGAAATGTATGAAATGGACATAGCAAATTTACCAATTAATCCATTTTAAAGTGTATATGTATTCATTAATATTTTTTCAAATTTCTCTCAAGATGAAAGGAATATTAAATCATTTTCAATATAGTTATTTAATTAAATATAGGGAGGCGAGACAGAATAGAGCGCCATGATCGTGCGACCACATGCACGACTCATGCAGGTTGTTTCGTCATCTCACGATGACGAACGCAGAAAACAAAGCGTTTGACCAAGTCCTAGCAAAACATCAACAGCTCTGGTAACCATGCCATATTTCCCTTCTCTAAGAAAAAGGAATGACTTGGTATTTGGGAACGACCAGAGCCAGTAAAATGCTTCGCCAGAAAAAGGCAAACGCTTGACAAAGTGAACAGACGCAGCTTGTCTGTTTGTTACACGAACGTCTATAGATCTATATACAAAATATTAATTACAAGGGTTTTAGTTAAATCATACCGCTGTACATAGTTTATTAGTATGTCAAATAAATCGTACATGGGATTATTTTACTTGAAATTTCATAACTATCATTAATACGTTTTTTACAAATCACAATTTAATTGCTTTTTTTAATTTGATAGTGCAGTTTATTTGTATTTGATAACAACTCACAAAATTTAGGATTCATCTTCCAAAATTATCTTCCCCATATTTAATGTCCTTTTTACAGTATTTAACTATTGTTACATGGTCTGCCCTTTAGGACCCAAATAGCTCAGTCGGCTAAAGGGAAGGAAGGGAAATAATCATATGAAATGAAAAGTTTAAGAGATCGCTGGTTCGAAACCTAGCAAATGCATAAATTTTTATTTTTATATTTTATTTTTTATTATACATGTATATCTTTATTTTATGTTATACATACATGTATTTACGTATTAAGAGGTAACATTGACATATTGAAATATATGCTGAGTGGAAAAAGTTTAGTCAGTAAGAATGTTTTATTTAATATTTTATTATAAACCCCATTTTATTGACAAAAAAATTGATTTGTAACAAAATTTATTCAATCGACAGAATATTGAACATTTTTACAAAAAAAGTTTGATGAGATTATTGAGAATTCCAGCCATGATAACAGCATAAGGGTCAGAATAAAAAATCACAAACTAATCAGCATCTGGTATGTCCACCCCTAGCTTGAATGACAGCCAATCAACGTCGTCTCATTGAACTTATGAGACGCCGGGTGAAGTGAGCAGGTGTCTGTGCCCATTCCTCGTGCAAAGCACGCTCCAAATCACGTACGCTATTGACGTCATTCCTGTCACGCAACTTACGACCAAGATAGTCCCACATGTGCTCTATTGGCGACAGATCTGTTGATCTCGCAGGCCATTCAAGTGTGTTGATGTTGTTTTCCGCCAGAACGTGTTGTGTGTGCCGAGCGGTGTGACATCGTGCGTTATCCTGTTGGAAAACGTCAGCGTTACCGTTCTGTATGTATGTAACAACAATTAGTAGGATTAATTCGTCACAATAACGTGCGGAATTTAGGCGATTTTGCACTGTTACTAGCTTTGTTTTTTTTTTCCGTTATAAGAAATTACTCCCCAGATCATTACACTTCCGCCGCCGTAATTGTCACATTCAATTACGTTAGCTGGATCGAGACGTTCACCTCTGCGTTGCCAAAACACGAATCCTACCGTCCGCCCAATGAAGGTTAAATTTTGATTCGTCAGTGAATACAACCCTATTCCACTGGTTCCTTAACCAACGACTATACCGACGTGCCCAATTCAAGCGTAGAAAGCGATGATTTGCCCTTAAAGGGACTCCCTTGTAGAAACGTCGAGCGCGAAGCCTGGCGGCTCTTAGTCGATTTCTTGCAGTATATGCAGATATCCTTGTTCCTGTTGCATGCCTAAGTCATTGAGCAAGTTTTGTCGCTGGCATAAAACGATCACACCGTGATGACGTCACAATGTATCTATCCTAGCGAATATTTTGGGTCCCTGACCCAAAAGACCCTTAAGGGACCCAAAATATTGATTATAACTCATTATCCTCATTAGCCTTAATAAATTGAGGCTATCTTGATTATTTTTATCCTACTGATAACGTCATGTTTGTTCTACAGTTTCAATTTTACTATTAATGAATATAATTATCTTTATGCAGTTGTTTTAAAAATTCAGATTTAAGGCCACAACAAATTGATCATATGTTCTATGGATTCGCTCGCACCTTAAGTTTGAAGGTTTTTACAAAAAAAAATATTTTTATTTCCTCGCTCGCTCATAAAAATTTGGTCAAACCACTATACAAAGCAAGTGAATAAAGACTTTTTTTTCTTTGCTCGCTCGCCCCATTTTTTTTTCCAGAAAAATCCATAGAACATATGATCAACTTGTTGTGGCCTAAGATCATTTGACATTCTAACATAAAATCAAAGATAATCAGTTTAGTGATGATATCATTTGTATCTTAAAGGATCAGTCAGTAAACAAAATCTTAAAATACTACAGCAAAGAAAAGCCTGTATTAATTGACAAAAAATCCCTGCACAGTGATAAAGTGACTATATGGTCAGCCATCAGCACGCATGGTTTGATCGGGCCATTGCTTATGAAAACAAGAGCTGTCCGTAAGACAGCACGCTCGACTTTTCTCAGTTCTTAATCGGAGTAATGGGTTTTGATGGTAAGGTGGATGTATTGATGATGAATAAGTATTCCAGGTTGGAGTTGAATATCTTTGATAGTATTGAAGTTTGTAAAAACTTTAACCTTGATTTTGGATGTTTTCTAAGTAAAAAAGGGGCAAAACTCCTAATACAGTGGAGCCAGGGTTATGAGTCTTGGTAGTAAGGTGGAAGTAGTGATGACGAATAAGTATTCCAAGTTTGAGTTGAATATCTTTGATAGTATTGAAGTTATTTAAATTTGTAAAGACTTGCAACGCCAACGCCGACGCTCGGGTGATAGTAAAAGCTCTCATTTTCTTAAAAGGGTCGTGCTAAAAATGGTGAAAATGCAACAGTTAACTCTTTATGACCATATGAAATTAAAAGTAAAACAATCTATTCCAGAACTTAAAAAAGACGACAAGTCCATAGTTCATGATTTCAACATGACAGAACAGTCCCTCCTTCTCCTGACAGAGTTTGAAGTTGTTACAAAAAATACTTGAGGGTTGACTGATTTCTGTTAAAACCTAGTATGAGCTGCCCCCACATTCTCCAGATCTAATTCCATGCGATTTCTTTTTATGGGGACACTTGAAGGTGATGCATATTCTAAGGAACCAACGCCATTCACAAATTTAATCTTCTATATGCCAACATATGAGTAACTGTAGAATCAATGTTATAATGAGTAAAGACACGACTAGACATTTTCATTGCATCCCTCTGGTAGCTAGATAAAGAGGCAGACATATAAAATATTTTTAAAGAAATAGTATGCATACTTAAGAATATTTTCTTTCATAAAAAGTTTGTACCTATGTATGTTTATTTCAATGATATGCAATCTGATTAAAGCCAGTGTAAATATCTAACGTGCTAATAACATTATGTTATCATAATTAAGGATCACCATGTACCTGCATTACTTCATTTATGCCAAATGTTTTATATATACAATTTTTCAGAAGAAATCTATGATTCAATTTTTGTAACAAAGGCTAGTCCGTAAATCTAAATAACATAAATGTGCTTGTCATCTGTTTAAGGCTCACACACCCATCTGGCTGTCACAGCCAATCCCAAATAGTTTAGGTGAGACAGCCAGCGTGGGTCTTTAGAGTCTCAATCAATGAATGCTGCTTCTACAGTAATATCTATAATTCACCTATAACATGGACGTTTTTATGCTGCAATTATTTTATAAACTCATTGAAAATTTAGTAGTTTTTTAATAATAACAAGTGCATGGAAAACTAAAATAAGGAATTGAACCTAAAAAGTAGGAAAAGTAGGAACAATTCAAAAAGTAGGAAATAGTAGGAAAAGTAGGAACAACTTGACAGCCTGCTCAATGATTCTATACAAATACAAATGTAACGATTGAATGATAAATTTTCGACTCTTTATATAGGGTGAGCTATTAATAAGCTATTTTTGGGCGGTCTTAAACGCAGACGCTTTTGCAGACAATATATCTATATTGTCTGTGTTTTACTCTACTTTCCTTTTGTCTGCATTATCGTCTGCACTTTAGCCTGTGCCGCTATTTTCATCTACTTCATCTCGTCTTATCCGTTCCAGCCATATCTTTTTGAGTTTTTCTTCTTTTGGGAATGAGTAGAAAGATAATGGAGTACCAATTCGTTTACAATAACCTTGGGAATTTGTACATCCAGGTACACAGCAATAGGCCCCAACTGGTCCTTTATACCCTCCACATATACGAGGTGATCTTGATTTACAATCCATCTACCTGAAGTAGAAGAAAACATATCGAGTCAAATTTGCTGTAAATAAAATAGCTTATATCACAGACTGTTCTATTGATATCAGTGTTACTAATATGTAATTTTCAACAGGGTGTTTTGCTCTGTGTAGAATTCAAACTGGTAACTATTTACCTCTTGAGTAAAAATTTACCCCATCCATGGCTAATGGTTTCCTTGCCGTTATTTTTGTTAAAGTGACAAAGGATAGAGCTCAGACGTATAAATTAACAATAACTATTTAATGTTAAAAATTTAAACAGGATGTGTTTGCTCTATAAAATGTTTCACATCACCTGGAATTCCAACTCCGAGTAAAAAAGTTACCCCACCCACCGCCAACATTTGCTCGCCGTTTTTTGGTTTAAGTGACCAAGTTATCGCTCACAAATTTATAATTAACGATAAATATGTAATATACAACAAATTAAAACAATAAAATCATATCATACCTCACAAAATGCGTGAAAATGGTAATATTTTTTGTATCTAATCAATCTTCGTTACGCTGTTTACTTGTTCGGAAATTGACCGGAAGTCATCATGTTGCAAAGCATTATGGGCTACTGGAAACTCGAGAATGGGTATTTCCATTAGCTATATATAGCCGGTATAGGTACATGTCAAACTCCCCGCAGCGGTTATCTCCCTTTATCAAATCAATAACCACTGCCACCACAAGTTAAATTCGTCCCTCAGAGAGCCGAAAAACTTTTTTCATCTTTTCTTTTACAATTCAATATTTTCAATAAATTTAGTCTTCTCTTAGTAAAATATGATGTTCAAAGTACATAAAGCGAAAAATAAATAGTATGAATAAATAACTTGTAAAAAAAAACAAGATTAATTTTACCCTGGCACCGGTTACCTAAAGTGCGTAAAATTGCACAAATAACAAAATGTTACGCAAAGTAAATATTAAATGGATAATTGCACTCATTTTAGTCATTAATTATATAAATGATATATCATTCAGTATCATATACATAAAGTTTAATCATAAATACTGAAGATTACTCAACAAAAGCATCATGTAAGTAGCGTGAGGTGGACTAAGGACCCTATTGGGTGGACAACGCAGCTCAGTCCCGACCTTGCTCACTTTCCGTTGTAATTTATTCATGAATTAAACAGTTTTGGTACATGATGATATATTTCTATTTAATTTATCTTATTTCTTTGTCAGTACTTGTAAATCAACCAATTTTCTTATCATTCAATGTTATTTTTCGCTACATTCCGCCTAACACATTTTAGGCTTACCGTTATTGCCAGTTTAAATTTAAAACATTGGTCACATGGTACTACTTGCGTCACGTGATTCATGTGAAGGCAGTGGTTAAAGTAGCAACGCGTGACGTAACCGCTGTGAGGAGTTTGGGTACATGTAGATAGCGAAAACAACTTGTTTTCGCGAAAACAACCTTTTTTACGAAAACAACCTGTTAAATTAATATAATTATATATTATTACAAACAAAACCTAATATTTTATGAAATCATATTATAAAATACGTTAAATGAGCAAGTTTTGGTACAAAATTCTGAAAATAATGATTTTATAGCCGATTTCCTTGTTTAAGTGGATCACAATAGGAAGTCGATTTAAATGCTACGTTGAAGTTCTATACTGAATCTACCTATAGCTGTTTAGCTCTCGTACGAAAACAACCTAACAAACTGTAAAATCAATATTTCCTGTGTTTTTATTTAGGTTCATTTTACATCAACATCATTTGATTGGTTTTATGCAATGTATTATTTATGAAATATTTTTCATATTCTTTTTTTTCAGATCTGGTTCGGTTCCAGTTATTTTACTGTTTTAGGTTTCAGGCTCGATTCCGTGGATATCTTGCATTTTATAACAAATACATACGATGTCATTTTTATTATCACGTGATTTGATAAATATATTTCTAAAAAATCTGTATTATCTTATACTTTTTATGTTGTTTTCAGGCTCGATTCACGTGGATTAATTAATACATTCATTCAACGATATTTTGACTTCAGTTAATTAATATTTTTACCGTTGTTTTTAATTGTTCGACTTTGTCAATTTTTACATTTCATACAACGAAAGCTCTACATTCTATGTTTCAAGAAACGAAATTTTATTCCACATATTTTCTCACATTTTAGCACATTAAGTGACCGAAGCACAACATGATTTCTATGTCGAACAACTCCAGTGCCTTTGGCGCTTTGATTTTCAGGCATGGTTTGATTCCCGTCGATATATTACAACGATTTATCTATTGATGCATACAATGTTCTTTTTATAATGACTTGAGTTAATGTATATTATATGTATTGTTTAATATTTTGATCTAATGTTGTTTCGTTTATTTCAGGTCTGGTATGATTCCCGTCGAAAATATTGGTTTAAATTATTTATTCATGTAATGTACTCTCTTTATAATTAATTATTTCACGATGTGCTATCAACTGTTATCTAATTTGTTTTGTCAATATGACATGATTAATGCATATGATATATTTGAATAAAACAATAAAAAAGATGACTTAATGTTTGTTATTTATTATTTTTATATCTTTTATCAAAATATCATTGGTGCTATTTTATCTAAACTCCATGACCTACATGTATATAAAGCTAGTATATCAAGAAAAAAGAAAAGATTATTCAATATTGAAAAATTATGATTTCATTTAAATATAACAAAATTTAACAAACAATTTCAAACAAGAATAAACAAACAAATCATTGAACATTGATAACATTGATAACAATTAATTACACTATACAATATCAATTTAACGATCTCTTCAAACGATCTCTAGAAAAACATTTGGTATTATCTGGAAGAACGTATACGACTCCGTAGTAAACATCTTCATCAGTATTGAATAAACGCTTATTCAATTTAAACCATAGTATATACTCACAATTAGAGTTTAAAAGAGTAAAATGCTCAGTCAGATTGTTATTGATAAAAACACCTATACCCCCAGATTTACGTAAAACATTCTGCTCTCTTACTTTCGAAAAAAAAGCGTAACCATTTAGTTGAACAATATCAAGATTATCAAGTTTGGTTTCGGTGCATGCACATATCATAGTTACTAACATTATTACAAAAGTCAGGTATATCAAGTTTTGATTTGAGACCACAAACGTTAATAAGAGAAAATGTCAGATTGTTATGAGTCGTAGACTCTCCACGACTTAACAATTAGGACTCCATTTCGTCTCCATGAACTTTGGTTAGATAACTTAAATTAGGAATTCGGCAATAAATCAATCTAAGTTAAACTTTTTTTTAAAATCTTAATCGATATGTGTGTAGTTTATTATATAAATGTTCATTTTCAGTAAACAAAATCAATATTATCAGTGAAGAAAAAGTCATTAAACAATTAAGACTCCATTTCGTCTCCCTTTCGAGAACGAAATGGACTTCGGTTTGATGACTTTGGGAATTCGGTTATAAATCCAACTTAATAGAACATTTTTTTTAAATCTTCGTCGTTTTTTTTTTGTGTTGTTTATTATATTAATGTTCATTCTCAGTAAACAATATCAATATAATCATAGGAGTTAAATAATTATTAAACAATTTAGACTCCATTTCGTCTCCAATTCGTGTACGAAATGGACTTTGGTACGAAAATTTGTAGGAATTCGGCAATAAATCATTCTAAGTATAACATTTTTTAATTGTTTATCGATATTTGTGTAGTATATTATACCTATGTTCATTTTCAGTTAACAAAATAAATATTATCATTGGAATAAAAGAGTTATTAAATAATTAAAACTCCATTTCGCCATAAAATCTCCATTTCGTGTTTTAGTCATACCGGTTTCCTGTCACGTGACTTATCGCTAGGCGATAAAACAACCCGTATGTTGTATACAAAACGGTGAAGACATACGTAACGCGCAGAACTTAAAATTCCTCACCGCCTCTCTTGGATTTACACGAAAATTAAGCTGACGACACGAAAATTAAATTAAAAAATGGCAAATTCATACCGTTTGTTACCGCCATACGATTATTTGTACCGTGTTCTTCGGAGAGATGAAGATTTTCGTGACGGATTAAAAGCGAAAGATCCAAACGCTAAATTTTCGGTTTCCACTCACGTCGATTTCGTTTCGAACCGACAAACACAGTACATATCGACGAGCGCGACATTATCTGCCGCGAAAGTATTCGCGCGGAAAACACGGCAATATACAGCGGGCATGCCGGTTGAAATCGTCAAAATTGATGCCAACTATCTTTATCTATATACGGAGACGAAGTTTATTGACTTGACAAAGCCTGATAACCGTCGTTATCATATCGGAGCTGACAGTTTGGCCAAGCAGTTTGAGGAAGTTCTGGTTATCGGTGAAGTGCCAGCAGAGAGTATTGAACTCGTCTGCACTCTGCGACGAAATGAAGAGGAATATTGGTACCCCAAATCGTCTTGACTCTTCAATTTGTCAACACAGATGTAATCATGTTTGAAGATTGAAACCGATATTTTGGTGGAACGGTTTATGTACCTGTACCAGTAACTACAAGATTGTAAGTGAACTCTATTAGTCTCTAAACGACTATACCAGAAAATAGTTCAGGAAAAATTTTACATCTGTATTTATTTATTATGTCAATAAAAGATGTATTAATTTATTCATTGTTGTTTTTATCTATTTTTTTTATGGAAGGCCACAGTACACCCGACGGAGGACGACTACTTTTCCTATATAAATCATATGCGCCTGTTGTCCGTCGAATTTTCACCAAAAACGACGGAGGACGACAGTCAACCGACGGAGGACATTTGATTTTCGTAACTCCGACGAACGACGATTGTTCCTGTACACCGATATAATTTTAGATCGTCCTCCGTCGAAATTAACTGAAGGCCACAGTACACCCGACGGAGGACGACTAATTTTCCTATATAAATCATATGCCCTTGTTGTCCGTCGAATTTTCGTCAAAACCGACGGAGGACAACTTATTTCTGAATACCAATGTACTACTTTCCATACAGTAGTCCGTCGAAAAACTCCGAGCTACGATGTAGAATTTACAGTACATCGGTAGCCCGGTCTAAAAGTCGATATCGATTTTCTCCGGAGGACGACATTCTATAGATTCTACATCGGTGTTGAACAAGTTAAGTCGATCGTCGTACTACGGTAGTAAAATCCCGAGATAGTTTACCTCAATCGACGGAGGACAACAGTTAACCCGATCGAGTTAAATCAGTCAAGTACCTTTCTGTATACTACACTTAATCTATACCCATATATAGCAATTACTCACCGAGTGGTTTTCCTAATGTACTTCGCCTATATAAAGGTTCGCAAATTGATGATACGATCTTTTCCTTACCGCCTCTCTTGGATTTACACGAAAATTAAGCTGACGACACGAAAATAAAATTAAAAAATGGCAAATTCATACCGTTTGTTACCGCCATACGATTATTTGTACCGTGTTCTTCGGAGAGATGAAGATTTTCGTGACGGATTAAAAGCGAAAGATCCAAACGCTAAATGTTTGGTTTCCACGCACGTCGATTTCGTTTCGAACCGACAAACACAAACACAGTACATATCAACGAGCGCGACATTATTTGCCGCGAAAGTCTTCGCGAGGAAAACACCGCAATATACAGCGGGCATGCCTGTAAAAATAATAAAAATCGATGCCAATTACCTGTATTTGTATACAGATACGAGATTTATTGACTTAACAGAGCCTGATAACCGTCGTTATCATATTGGAGCTAATAGTTTGGCAAAGCAGTTTATGGAAGTACTGGTTATCGGTGAAGTGCCAGCAGAGAGTATTGAACTCGTCTGCACTCTGCGACGAAATGAAGAGGAATATTGGTACCCCAAATCGTCTTGACTCTTCAATTTGTCAACACAGATGTAATCATGTATGAAGATTGAAACCGATATTTTGGTGGAACGGTTTATGTACCTGTACCAGTAACTACAAGATTGTAAGTGAACTCTATTAGTCTCTAATCGACTATACCAGAAAATAGTTCAGGAAAATATATATTTATTATGTCAATAAAAGATGTATTAATTTATTCATTGTTGTTTTTATCTATTTTTCTAGTATTCCAGCGAATTAGGTAAGTATGTCTCGGATATTTCATATCTCTAAGTAAGTAGATTGCGTAAGTCATTTGTAATCAAATTATTCCATGTCGACGATATTTTTAAAGCGACATTCATTAGATAAAATCTTAACATTCCAACCTTTTTTAAAGTAGTTCATATTTCTACTTAGCAAGTTTATACGTAATGTTAAGTATTTTGCTGGGTACAATGTTGCCCCAGGACGCCTTCAGCCAAAACCAATGGCTACACTATCTACAACACAAAGAAGGATGTCCATTGGTGTTATCAACGAAAATAGAAAGAGATCCACTTTTCGACGAAAAAAGAAAGAGGTCGACTCGGTGTTATCAACAAAAGAAGTAAAGAGGTCGACTCTGTGTTATCAACAAGATGGAAAGAGGTCAATTCGGTGTTATCAACAAAAGAAGGAAAGAGGTCGACTCTGTGTTATCAACAAGATGGAAAGAGGTCCATTCGGTGTTATCGGCGAAAAAACTTGGCACTGTTTTCCTATGTGCACTTATGTACTTTATTGCACACTGCCCTTTACATTCTTCCAGCCCATTTTCTGGGAATGACATGAGGACATGGGCAGGCAACGTGCACATTTTGGAATTAAAAGTGATCATTCTGAACTCAACTACTGGACTAAATCAATTTTGGATTGTGTATCGAACTTTCGTATTACTATTCAAAGTGATCCAGATGTTTGAACTGAAATATTCGTCATTGGAACTTTTCGTACTTGATGGTAATATGGTAATTATGTATGATTGATGAACTCTCTCGGACAAAATTTGTATGATAGTGTCAGAAGGCGTCTCCGAATGCTGCCTAGCTTAAACAAGCTAGAAGGTCCCAAGCCCTTGTAAAAGCAGAGGGGGAGATAGCACTGAATCATTAAATTCATCAAAATAAACACCACTACATTGATGGATAAGTTAACTCCTAACGTTGATGATAACAAAAGTAGAAGGTCCAAAGCCTTTGTTAAAGCAGACCAGGAGATTATTAATGTATGCAACACATATCTTAACAGTCATTTGAACATTAATGCTTTCAAAATCATGTACTCAAGTGTCTGGTCTATATATATGATGCACTGTATAACACAAGCACTTTAAACTTAAAATGATAAGTATAATCACTATTTTTACTGACTCATAACCAACTCTTTTACTATTTGGGAATCCATTTTTGGGTAACATATTTACTATTTGGGAATCCATTTTTGGGTAACATATTTACTATTTGGAAATCCATTATTGAGTAACAAACTCATTTACTATTTAAGAATCCATTTTTGGGTAACATATTTACTATTTGGAAATCCATTCATTGAGTAACTAACATGTTAATTTAAAAGTACAATGTTCAAATATTAATCTTGTCCTTTATTAAAACTTCATAAAATAAAGTAATGCTGATAGAGAAGTCAATGATCATTTGATTATAACCAAGAGACCTTATCCGGAATTCAAAATTATGGGGTTTTCCATCCATGCACAGGTGGTACAAACAAAACATATTACTCGTATTGTCCAAGAGGCCCAATATTTTCAAGTGTCAACCTTTGATAACATTTTTTCAAAGGGGGTCCATGTCGATTTGCGACTGAGACATTACACATATTAGTATTTCTACACAAACCATGGTCACTGGTATATGTCAATGTTTAAAAATTAGGGTTTCACATCCCTAGACATAAATGCACTAAAACTGACTATTCTTAACGAAACCTTTATTACGCTTGGTCCAGTTACTGTATTTTATAAACCCATAGAATATTTTAAAATTTTGTGACTATACTTATTGTCTCATTCTTGTACCCACAGAGTATCAAGATTATCGTACCCAGAGGTTATCAAGATTCTCATACGCAGAGGTTATCAAGAGTCTCGTACCCAGAGGTTATCATGATTGGCGTACCCAGAGGTTATCAAGATTCTTGATCAAACCTGTCATCTTAATAACCTCTGGGTACCACAATTAATGTTATTGTCTACACTTAAAGGATTTATTCAATTTCTACATACCATAGTCTACTTCAACTTTGACATCACATGGGTAGGCTACCCAGATCACCAGATAGGACTCCTTTAAGTATTTCTTCTACTAGTCGACTATTAAAAGTCTCATTTTTCTTATAGCATGTGTTATTCATGTCTTGATAGACATGAAGATAGGTTAAGATACGTCCTTTACATAAACATTGTGTATATACATGTAACCCAGTAAAAAATCATGGTCCAAACTAAGATTCTTACCCAGGACCTCTCCAGTCGTATGTAGGCACTACCATGTCACCATAAAGTTAGCTTGAAGGCAAGGGAGTACAAATGCTGCATTAAACCACTGCTACATAACCTTCCTTAGCATAATCTATTCTCAAATTCCTGGAGCTTGAGTGTTTGTGACAATCTCAAGATGCAAGCACAAAATTCCTTGTGTGTTAATTACTTAGGGCACCAAATGTAACCCTGAAAAAGTCCATGGTCAGAACTATTAGAAGTTAGGACCTCTAAGTTGTGAGTGGACGCTCTACCATAAAAGCTAGATTGTAGGCAAGGGAGTACAAGTGCCATATTAACCCTCTGCTACATAAACTTTGCCAGTTTTATAAAAAATACAATATTAGAGGGGAATATTTAATGGTTTAATACGCCTAACGAAACATCCAAGTACCCCAATTTCCATATTGATTCGGGACCGTGCCGGCCGCCTGTGGACTAAGTTACTTAATCAGGGTACTTAAAAGTTGTTAAGTATGGTTTATTTAGCTTAAACTTATTTTATTGACATATCATTATATACAATTTACAATGTACATAATGATCTATTAATAATAAAGTTTGAATGACGAAGTGGTTCATTTATATCAATAAAAGTATGTGAACATGCATTACCTTATTAACCAATAAAATTGACAAGTCCATTATTTCAGGTACATAAAGCATGCATGACCTATTATAGAAACAGTACAATCAAGTATCAAGAAACAATTGATTCATTATCATTAATCCTAGAATATACACTGTAAACTCATGTAAGAGAAAACAAGAATTTATGTATAATATCTAAATTTATTTCACAATAAAAAAAATAACATTTAATAATCATGAATGAGAAATATAACTGATGTACAAAATTGTAACAGATTATTTACTGTAGAAAATTAATAATGCATAAAGAGACCTGTGGCCATCATACCAAGCAAAGTAGGGTATCGTATTTCCAACCTTTAATTTCCATTTAGTAAACAGCTTGTGACTGTTTTCTTCTCTTTTGTCAGAGTTGAATAATTTCACATTACTTATGGTCATTACGCCGAGGTAACTATAACCTTGCCCTTAGATACTTGGCTGAATTGTTAAACTAAGTCCAAAGGCATGTGACTATGTTTGTCAAAGAATCCTTCAAAGGTAAATGGATAATGAATAATTAGAAATGGGAGGTCTGGCGTCTTCTCTTAGAAAAATACAATCACAACATTAACTCAGCAAGCAGGGATTAAACCAGCAAGCTATTTGTCTTTACCCATTCTTAAAACATGATAGCATAATCATAAGATTGTTCTCAAGATTTTTATACAATATAGATTATTTCAACACACTAAGTCACAGTGAAAATACAAAACGTATTCATATGTTGACAGTTGAGAAAAAACGGATCATAACGACATCTACAATAAAAGGTCAAATTAAGTCTAAACTACTACCTGTCCAAAAAAATCAGCACAAAAAATAGTTAATATAAGAAAAGAATTTCAAAATGTCACTTTAGGGCTCTTTGAAATATACATAATATCATACACATCAAATTTGTATTTGAATGACCAATAGTAGCAAGTGTATGAAGATAATGACTTATGAGTCATACTATAAATTAAAATTAACTTATCTTGAAAAAATGTTTCCAAAAGTGTTAATCTTATAGCTTGTTAACTTTTCTAAACTTGCATGTAGTTCAAATAAAGTTGAACTTAAAATTAGATCTAGCCATGAAGCTAGAGAATACCAATTCATGTTTGAAAATAAAATTTTAATACACGACAATGGAGTTAATTTTATAGATGAGGGAGTTAATTTTATAGATGAGACAAAGTAAATTCACTCTAACAAGTCATTGATAACATGTTCAAATGTAATTTACTCTATTTGGTTGTATGCTGCAAGATAAATTTGCCAAAATGCAACTATTTACACATATCAAATAAGCTAAGACATGGCACAACATAAGGGCAATAACACAATAGTCCAGTGTTAATTCATCTGGTTGTCAAATTCATTCTTATTATCTTGTTGGCAAATATTTCTGACCAGATTTGGTGGAAATGGAACGAAATTGGTTGACTTAGATAGTAGATAAAACCAATTCATATTTTAGCTACATGTTCCAAACAGGTAATTACTTAATAAAACCCTTCTTGGACAGACAAATGCTAATAAAAACTAGTACTAGTTATTACTATCTCATTCATACAGTAATTACAAAAAGAAAATATTTTAAAATATGTATTTATACCTATTAATACCTAGTAATAAACACTTTAGTAAACACCCCTTATTTAAGACAGTAACATCATAAGCAAGTAACCTCCTCTATAAATTAAAGTGAGCTCTCTCAGACAGCAATACAAAACAGAATAACCCATATATCAACAAAATATAAACAATGGCAAATGAAGAAATGAACAAATAACTCAACTTCAAAAAACACATAAAATGTTAAAAAATAATGAGAACTATATCAATGAACACAAAAGGTAACAGCACAGAGCTATGTAGTATGTATTTGTTCATATACAGGTTCTACAATCCAATCTTGACTGCCTGTCAATGCAATAGTACAAGTTAGTTTGTACAACAGACATAAAAAAATCATCCTGAATAAAGCCTATTATGACAATTGGCCAAAAGCAAGTATATTTTGAATGGACAATCTTTTAATCAAATAATGGTTTTAATCATCAAGGTTACAGAATCAAATTGGTACAGCCACTAGTGAAGGTTGTCTTACATACTTTAAGAGTATGACTGGAACCAGCAAACTTACTCAATGCCCCGGTACATTATAAATATCATTGGATAAATGAGACAGTGCTCTAACTTGATTTTGTCAAAAAAAAAACTTTTTCACAATTTTTTTAATT
The DNA here is from genome assembly GCA_025267735.1 of Mactra quadrangularis. Classification (NCBI taxonomy): domain Eukaryota; kingdom Metazoa; phylum Mollusca; class Bivalvia; order Venerida; family Mactridae; genus Mactra; species Mactra quadrangularis. The sequence continues at coordinate 55,868,304 of CM046303.1, read as the reverse complement.
AATTCCAATGGTATACATACAATGTATAAAATAGGAATGTGCCAAGATCTAAGTTAAAGATATAATCAGTGCAGGTATGTTTTTCAAGTCTCAGGATAGTTTAGTAAAATAAGAGAGCAGTGTTGCATTCACCTGCCTGTAAATGTATAACAGTGGTGCTTTTCACAAAAATTCTTACAAAAAAATATTCGTACGTCAAAAGCAAGGTACATTAATAAAACACTCTTTTTCGGCTTATTAATTCTAAATTTTATACAAATTGTGTAGAATTGGGTACACTTTTGAATATCATATCATAGTTATGCTTATTATACGTCTGACTTTGAAGTGCTAATTATATATGAAAATGACTTAAGAAGATTTTTTTCGTAAGAATTTTTGTGAAAAGCACCACAGGACTTCAGCAGTTTCACAATTTCTTCAACTTTTGTTGTTTTCTTGGTGGTTCCCATCTCAAACAAGAAGTATCAACAGTAAGTACAGGACGTTTATATTGGGCACTTTTTAAATGTTCATCCACCAGTTTAGGTGTAACACATATAACATGTTGACCTTTCCAGTATTTCACCATGTTTAATGATTGTAGAGTACTAATTATATCATTCTGTGTAATACTTGTCATTTCACTGTAATATAAAAGAAAACACCAAAGGTTAGAATTCTTATTGTTTAGTTTAAAGCCATGTCAATACAAGCTATGGTCATTTTACAGTGGCCAGCTAACCTAACCTATATAATGTATTTTTCCTGGACCTTTGTCTATACCCAGTACTCGCCTACTCTTCTACAAGGCTGACAACTTCTTGAAGTAAAAGTTCAAAATTTCAAAAATCCTGATTTTCATGAGTGCATCAGCTTTATTTAATAGGAAAAGAACCCAAAAATCCTGAACTCCAGGATAAATCCAATTTGATTAAAACCCGATCTAAAATTTTCAGCTCACCTACTCGCTAATTTAGATCTGGCTGTTTTCTTACGAGGGTCTCGTTCAGGTGACCTTTTTTTCATTATAATATTCATAATGAAATCTTTGTGTTTAGTAACTTGTTTACATCGTCTACGTCACGCAATTTGAAATGAGCCGTACAATTGCAGCTCCTAAATAATTTAGCTGTCAAATTAGCTCGCAAACCTTGGTCTAATAATAAAAGTAACGAAATCAAAATGCTATTAATAATGTTTTGCCTAAATGAAAGCTATGCATTGATCGGTGGACATAAATGTCATCACCACGTAAGCCTCCTAGTGAACCTTTGAGATTCTGTATGACAGTGCTCTACAGGATATCTGTTAACAGAGATTGGGATGATAAATCCAAAAGACTTACCCACTGATTTTGGAATTTGATCAGAAATTTTTTTCTTAGGTGAACATGAATTGCTTGGTCAGATGGGTATATGTGGATAGGTATGGCACTGTGTTTCTTTTTATATGAGAAAATATGAACTGGTTTATGCTAAAAAACATGATTTTGTTTGGAACTTTTTTTAAAGTTTTTATCTACTATAAGTAGTGAAATAATACTACAATACCTGAGATCCTTGATAGATAGGGTTCCTCTAAAATCTCTAAGTATTTCTAATAGTACCCAGGACCAGTAACTTCTATAACTTAATTTACCAAGATCAGATAATGGTTTCTCAGGAGAACCAACAGTACTGTCTAGTTTAGATAACTCATAACCTTAAAATATACAACATTTTTTTGTTGGTGTTTATCTGATAGCTTCACAGTTTACAAAATTATAGAATATATTTTATAAAGATATAAATACATTTATGAAAGATCTAAAACTGTTTTGCTTCTGGTTTCATCTTCCCCAAAAACAATAAGTAGACAATTTTTAAATAGGTCGGAAAATCAGAAACATAACTAGTTTTAGGCATTACACTTCAAATCTAGCTTTTAAATTCAAAAGAGGACCTGTATAAGTATAAATGTATGCAACTAGCAAAAATCTCAACATGACTACAGAACACCTAAGTGTTATCATGTTGCGGTATTGTAATTCTGAGTAAATCACACTAAATGTGTCTAAGCAATTCTAATGTAATAGTTGAAGTCTTTGACTTTGGTTAAGAAATTTCATTTTGAAACCATTTCAGAACTATTCCATCGACAACTATTGTATTGTTTACTTGACCAAATAATCCTTTCTTCTAAATTCTCAAAAGCTTCATTTGTAGTATTTGGTATCAGTTGACCAGAAAGTGAACTACGTAAAGACCAATATAGATAGCAAAATCATGTTTCACATCAATTTTTTACTAGCTGATTTGTTGGCTATAGGTCAGCAGAAAGAATTAAATAAACTTAAAAAGTCTGTCACTTTCATTTAGTATAAAACCATTCAAATTTATAAATTACATTTATTAAATATGAATAAGAAAAAAAAGTATTTTAGAATCAATTCATAAATAAAAGGTCAAGCATAGAGAACAAAGTTTTAGAACATACAAAACTATCACTAATACAGTATTAATTAGTAATCAGAGGTTGATTTTTCAAAACATTTGGCTTTTAAGATTAAATCACTTCATTAGAGCAAGCAAGTTCAAAGAATCTCAGAACGCTCTATTTATTGAAATATTTTCAAAAATAAAAAAGTAATGTGATACTGGAGACTGCAATAGTTGACCTATATACTTACTGAATGCTATCAGAAATTTCCCATAACCTTTTCTTTGGAAAGGTGGAAGCGTGAGAATACAAGCTACATTATTTCCATCAGGTGATTCTTTCTCCTATAATGTATATGACATTTTATATGATTAATGTTAATTAAAGATTAAATGTACAATACAAATACTATAAAGTTCCACTATTATAACTGACTAAATCGAAGGTCTATACGCCAAAATGGTCTTGATAGATGGACCTTTTTTTCTGTCATATTGACATCTTTTGAAGATGAAATAACCAGATACTATGTATATTGTCAGAACAGATGAATACTTTTATTTCTCAAACTACCAAAAAAATACATGAGAAAAATATAATGGTACATACAAACACATGTATATATGGTCACAACAGAACTAGAAATTGGGGATGTATGTTTACAGTTTATATATAGCTTGTCTTTTCTCAACACTAAAAACACAAACAATCCCACAGAGACTTAGTGTTCTTTGTCTTATACTCATGATTTTGATAGTGTATATTCAATCACCGTTAAATTATTCAAACTTTGGCAGTTTAGAAAAATGAAAAATACCTAACTAAAAAAGACTATAGATATGAACAAGTAAATCTGTGAGCTAATGCTCACTAGTGATACCCCCGCAAAAATCTAAAAATATGCGACAAACAGGTAGTAGATGAGCAAGGAGCATGAAATCGCTTTACACCACATGGGACTACGGGATGAAGCAATAAGCAAAGTATTAGGCTGCTGCATGTTATAGTTGCTGAGAAAACTGCGACGGAAATTTTGTAACGGACGGACGCACGGACAAGGGTAAAACAGTATACCCCCCTCTTCTTCGAAGCGGGGGTATAAATATATGCAATCATGGAATACATGTGAATTCTTGTGTCAATAGTTTAATGAATAAATTCTTGTTTCAATAGTTAAACATGTACAGTCCAACTTGTGCTAACGGCCACCTCCGAATAGCGGGCACCTGCCGACAGCGGCCATTTCGATTTCCCCCAGACCGAAAACGCTCTTAAAAAGGCCGTGAATAACGGCCACCTGTCGTCTGCGACCAGCGGCCAGTCAAAACCATCCCCGCGGCCAGTTTATAACTGTGAACAACGGCCAGACGATTGTTTGAAGACAGTATTTCGTATCAAGGCGATTTCGAAAGCAGGCCGCCATTTTTGTTGAAGTTAAGCTAAAAACCCGTAATCCGATTTTTTCCGGATTTTCGTAAACATTCCATTTCGAGTACAATTTTATTAGTTATTATCAAGCTGTAGACAATTTTCTCGTCACCTTATAATAAAAATATGTTAATGTATCCTTTTATTGTTAATCGGGAGTAAATTACGTCATGTGATGACACTTTGTTAATTAGTTTTGAATGTTTGGAGACTCCACTAGCTTTGTTTTTCACACGTCCGGCAGTTAGATAAATGTTTGTGACACGCTGTTAATTCCTAAATTCGTACAACTGTGACCGCTGTATACAGGTAATTTGACAACTGGGATAAGATAGAAATACTATACAAAAGGTCAGAGTAGTAAGAATTTGTTGAGTGCATTTGTTAATGTTGAGGGCATAGCATGAAATGCAGCTGCAAACAAAAAATCACTGATTTCTTTGTTTTAGTCATTCTTGTTCAAAGTTTTGTTTTATTCATTTATAGTCACAACTTCAATATGATAATGTGAATAATGAATTAAGGTTGAAAATAAAAACAATTTTAATTATTAATTCATGCTAAATTCGTTCAACTGTGACCGCTGTATACAGGTAATTTGGCAACTGGGATAAGATAGAAATACTATACAAAAGGTCAGAGTAGTAAGAATTTGTTGAGTGCATTTGTTAATGTTGAGGGCATAGCATGAAATGTAGCTGCAAACAAAAAATCACTGATTTCTTTGTTTTAGTCATTCTTTGTTCAAAGTTTTGTTTTATTCATTTATTGTCACAACTTCAATAATGATATTTGTGAATAATGAATTAAGGTTGAAAATAAAAGCAATTTTAATGATTAATTCATGTTAATTATGAACTCTGTCTCTCAAGTCTAACGAAACATGGCCCGTTTGTTCCTCCCTCCGAACAAAGGCCACCTGTGAACAAAGGCCACTTTTCTCTTTTCCCTTGGCCGGCCGTTGTTCACAGGTTGGACTGTATTTAAAATTCACAAATTTTCAAATTGAACTTAATCAAGTGATCTTATATAAAAGGATGATTAACAGACTCCTGGAATTCCAATCAATTTCTTCTTAAATTAAATTAAAGTGGATTAACTTTAGCAGTATATTATCTGCAATCCTCCTTTTTACCAAGTATGATTAAGAATACAGTTTTTCTTATGGTATAACCTTGAGAAAAATAAATTGAGACAGAGCAGTACATTACATACTTAGTATGTTTTGATGTTAAGTTTCAATGTGACTTACTAATTATGAGAAGGTAAACAATATTGAAATTGTATTCTATATCTCAAGTTTATTCACTAAGCTACAATCAACTTAATTTAATTTTACCTACCTTAGAGAAATATCCAACAAGATGACATCCATGCCTATCAACTTCAGTTAGAATATAAAATAAGAATGGCTCTACATCAAAATACAATGTCTTGTGATCCAGGAATAACTTGGCTAGCAGACATAGATTCTGGCAGTAGATCTGTTAAAAAACAAACATGGTTATCAGTTTTTTTGGTGGCTTTAACATCAAAGCAACACATTGAATAGGTCATATCATGGTGGTCAGTAAACCTGCTCACCAATCCGGGAAAGGCTAAATCTCTGGATTTAGCTGTTAACCACTTACAAGGCACATAGTCAGTGACTGGCAACTGTCCTACATGAATTAGAATCCGTGGTAGGAGGGCGAATGGCCGTAGAAATTAATGTCGAAGCACACAGAAGTATGCCCCGTCTAGGAATCAAAACTAGAAACCCTCTTTCAGTTGACTAGTGGTACTTTTTGCAAAAAATCTTATGATAAAAATTATTGCTTGTCAAAAGCAAGAAACATTCATAATACATATTATTTTGGCCAATCTATTCCAAACATCATTGAATTATGTGGATTATTGTACATCCTTTTATTATCATTAATTTTTCTAGTTATGTTTATTTTTCTACTGGTATCAATTAGCAAAATTTATGAAGTTGACTTTTTTTGTCAGATTTTTTGTGAAAAGTTGCACATATTATAAACCTTATGAAAAATTTTCATACGAGGAAAACTCTCAACAACAGTTTCAAATGAAAAAAAGTTTACTGCTTAAAATAGCTTAAATTCAGACTACGATATTTACAAATATTGTATTGACCTGTAACAAATAAATGAAACCCTACCTTGCTGTCTTTACCATCCACCTCAAACAAAGATAATGTACCTTTTCTATATATCTCTTTACCTGGTGGAAATCTATATATACATTGACTCTGAAATACACACATATCATTTTCAGTTCTGAATCAATATAAGATATCAAAACTAAATGTTTAAAATTTCAATAAAGATTAATATTGTATGTATGTGTATAATTGTATATTGATTTATCGACCTATGTGTCAACCTAGCAAATTCTGCATTGACTGTGTTGTTTGATATAGACCAATGAATTATTTTTCAGTGTAAACAAAAGATGCTGGAGTCATTCGAAAAAGCAAAGCCTTAACTATGTACAGCACAAGTTGGACTGTATGTATGTAGAAATCTGTGAGATAGAAGACGTTTTAATGGAGAAACTGGCCCCTAATAAAATTTGGGTAAAAAACAATATTCTAGTAATATATTTTATACAAATGTTTGCATACTTGTTTTATTACTCGGAACCCTGTCAGTCACTTATGATCATAATGATCAGCATGGGACTAAAACATAATACTACAAAGCCTTGAGGTCACTTCAAGGTACATTAACAAGAGCAGTACACAGACAGCACGGTAGACTATTTGGGGTATTCTTGCAACAACCAGTCAAAATGTATGCTAAAGTTATGCAACTTGGTATTTGACCTACAATGGTAACGTTGTAGACATGTGTGAAGTTTCAAGTGAATCCCTTCAGTAGTTTCAAAGATAAAATGTTGCACCAAAAAAACTTAACCAAGAAATTTCTAAGTATAAAAGGGTCATAATTAAGTCAAAAGTCATGCTTGGTATCTGACCTTCAACGGTTAACCCATAGACATGTGCAAAGTTTCAAGTGAATCCCTTCAGTAGATTCAAAGTTATAAAAATGTTGCACCTAAAACCTTTACCAAGAAGTGTTACGCAGCCGCAATGAGTAGGATAGCCCCACTATTCTCTAACTAGTCGAGGTAAAAAAAGATGAAATTTACCTGATGGTATCGGAATGTTTTCTCAAGTTTCATATATTTCAAACAATATTCACAGATGTACAGTTTAGGTTGTTTTCCATATTCGTCAGGATAAGGAGAGAAATACCAAGTATCTATTTCATATTTACCAATCTGAATCTTATCTATGTATTTCACTTTTGTAATCTGAAAGCAGAGTGTTGTCATTTTGATGCACATATTGCAAAATAAAAAATCAGTTATATAAGAAAATTATTTACAGAATAAATCAATATTTTTTTTTATTTTAATCTGAAATTAAAATTTAAAAAAAATATATGTATTTCACTATGTAAAAAATGTAAATAACTAGTACATATGTTTTACCAGATGTCCACTGGAAGATTGGATTTATCCAAATGTGTAGCCATGTTAAATCAAATCTTGATTATTATTATCATTTAATGTGTGGTCACAAGATCTTTTAATATTATGCAGATACTGTCAAAATTAAATTAGTGGCAATAGATATAAAGAAGAATCTAAGGCTTGTCACATAGTAAGAGGTTTCATGAGATATATTTTTTCATTAAAATATTTAAATCTAGATGAACACAAATGCCATCTCAAAGCAGACTACAAAATAAGGATATGTAAGTGGTTGTCTGAACTAGTCATTTTAGTAGCAAACACTGTATCTTGTCTGTAGATTTTTCATTGCACAAAAGAAATATGTGATTACACTAACTTAAAAGTGAGTGTACAAGACAACCAGACACCTACTGACTTTGTAGACTGTATAAGGAATAAATCTTAAATAACAAATAAAATATTATAAAATAATTAAGTATCAGTAACACACTGTCATAACTGCTTATCAAAGCTTCTTTTTTCATTTCTTTTCATGAAATTCAAACTAAAATGATGAGAAAATAATCAAATTAAATCAAACAGGTTTCTTACAGCTTCATGTTCCTTTTCTAATGCAGCAGTTGTGGGGTCCATTTCAGCATAAGTCTGAAATTAGAAGACAAATCAGTAAAATACTTAACAAAGATAAGTAAGTTCTATAGAATAGATTTCATAATATCAGATCTCAGATAGTCCACATGCCTTTTCCAGGCTTACGGGATTGATTTTGTAACAAAAAATAACACACCTAACTTAATAACCTTAGCAAGTCACCTTTGAACAAATAGTAGGGTACAACTATTATACACATTAAACAATAAAAGATTAAGCATGCAACTCTAAAGAAATACAAATTTTTTCCATACTAGAACTGTCACAGAGTATTAAATATCTTCACATGCTACATAAACAGGGGATTTAACCTTTTTATTTTAACCTTATTAGTTTGGCGAAGACCTTGGAGATGTAAAACTTAGTGAGAGAATGAGTATTGAGAAATGACACATCATTTAATAATGGTAAACATACTTGGCAAATACTTTAAAATTCCATGAATAAATGTTATAGAGATGGTTGAAAAAAAAATACGACCAACTAACAAGTAGACAGTTACAAAGGACATTTTGAAGAGATTTCAATATGATAGGAATACAGTAAAAATGTTAGAATTTACCTTTTGCACGTGATTAATCTCATCGTGTTTACGTTTTTGATTTCTTGTTAGTTTTCTATCTGTCCCATCAGTGAGATCTGTCATCACTGTTACATCTTTAATCTTGTTTTGTTGATCTTCAAGTTTATTAGACAGATCAAAACGATCAAGGTCAACCCATTCATCCAACCGGCGATTGACTAAAATGAATCAAAACACAACAGAAATATAGGTGTCTGGATCATGGTAAATGGTCAATCAAAATGCTCAGACCAAAAGATTATTATTCAATAAAATTGAAAATGGTTTTGCAAATCCTAGGAAGAGCTTTCTATTTGGACATTTAAAATTCTTTTCAAAGTTTGACCAACACTTTCTCAAAGTCAGTATAGAGGCCAGATAATTGTGTTCAATGCATTGGTATGCTATTGGTTAAAAATTGAAATACATGTAGTTGTATGCTATGACATCTTAAAATCAGCCAAGTGAGAATCTCACTTTTAAAATCAATACTTAAATCAGGCCTTTTTTCCTTATATAACAGGGGCCATTTACAGGTGCCTTCCCCTCTTGAAATTTCTTTAAAATCATGCAGTTTTCCCCAAATTTGGAGTTTAACTAGGATTTTTTGTTCCCCTATCTATGAAATTGCGATAAAATTTCCCAAAATGTTATACATAAGAAAAGGCCCCAGGCCCCTTCCCCAAACATTGAAAAAAAGCCCTGTAAATTAAAAAAATACATTGAATACTGAACAGCAAAGAGTAAACAAAGATTCTATAATCATGATCATTAGAAAAATTAGCAATATGTCAAAGAACTTGATTTGAATAATTATATGGCTTTAATAATTGTAAATAAATGCATATTTTGTTAAATAAAGATAATGTCTACCACTTACATCCTTCATAATGTACATAGTATTCATGACCAGATGTTTCTTTAGGTCTTGTTTGAATGATTTCCGCAGCATCTGTAAAATAAATTAAAAGACAACTACAGATGAATGACGACTGTATGTAGTCTTGGCGTAGTAACTTAAATTAAGGACATCTTATTGTAGTGATACCCAGATTTGGGAAGAAATCCGGCTGACTCAATCATTTAGTCGACTGCGCATGCGTACCTAGAAGAGTTCTCTTCCCGTTTCGTCTTGGAGCAACGGAGACGCGTCCTGGAAAGTCGAGAGGAATCCGAGCCATGGATTTGGTTGTCATTACTATTGGTGCACGCAGCCGACGATAATCGTGAGTAAACAGCTTTTGATACCCCTTAAAACACAATATTATTTAGATATTTTTTTTATTCTTGTTAAAATAGATGATATTGATAATCTTATTGGATTTGAAAATCCTACTCCCCCGATAAGACAAGTTTAAGCAATCTTTACTCGCTCAACCAGTAGGAACACTCGCCATAGCGAGCATGCCAGTTAATTTTAACAAGCCTACATTCATAATTTACTTTATTTTGAAGATAACCTTTATGGAAATATTTTCGGGGTAACCTGTGTTAGTATGCACTAACATGCGTTTGGATATAGAAATAATTCGGACACGAAAATTTGATCAACTGATATGATTACCTAGTTTGTTCAAGTTGTTTTCGTGAGTTAACTTTTGTTGTTTGAAATGCATAGTATGGTACGATATTCAGGAACCACTCGAACTTTGGTTAGGCGAATATTTGTGCCTGAATTTTAATGAATGTCAGACGATCCGTCCCCAGTCACATCCGTCCTTGGACGATTCGTCCTTGGACGATCCGTCCCCAATTTGGGGACGGATCGTCTAAGGAATGTTATAATTATGCGTACCAATATGTGTATAGCACAACGAGTATTATTAATACGACCTGATATAAGTTATGTGTATTCTGTGTTTATTCATATATTTTTGCATTATTAATCATATGTTTTAATTTCAAAATGTAATCGACACAGAGAAAAGCAAATTAAATTTCTTAAACATGGGCTACTGGAATGAAGATTGACGAGGATTGATTACTATGCATTGTTGAAGAAAGATGCGTTTAAATCAACTTGATCAATACAAAAATAATTCATGGTTTCAAATTGAAAAATAAAATGTAAACAATAGACCTTTAATGTATATTAACAAATAAAGTTTGTTTCGAGAAATTGTGTAATTAAGTGTATGTTGTGTTGTGTTCTGTTCAATTATATATTGGTTATTTATTGATTTCAACCAAAATAAATGGATTCTAATGTGAAAAACAATATGCATTTACCAAAAAATCCGTTTTATTACGTTTGATCTTTTATTTTTTGCAACTTAATTATAGAAATTATATGTTAAAATAAGTTAATTTTCTGAACCTGACAATAATTAACAGAGGCCTTTCATATAGTTATAACAAACTTCACCTATCTTTTTTATTAAATGATAATTAATATAAGAATTAAAGATGTTTGTTAAGTGTTATTAATATTATAAAAAAAGGTGTTACATTTATAAACTAATGACAATGTACGTGTTAAAGTTTGCATTCAAACTGTGCACGTTAATGAGTATTAATTGATCTTAAACAGATATTGTTACTATAAAACCATATTTTTTTTTTAACTTTGATGTATCATAATGATTGTTTATTAAAGTATTCATATTGTTATGTTACTAAAAAATAGAATTAATAACACATGTTTGTTTTATCTTCTTTTTGTATTAAATTTGAGGAAACATAATGTAGTCTTGCAAGATTGTATTGAAAAAATCATCAACTGGCAAAATCTCATCAAAAGATGAATATCTTTACATAAATCTTCGTATAAAATCAATCATCGTTGAATAAATCATCAACTGGCAAAATCTCATCAAAAGATGAATATCTGTACATAAATTTTCGTATAAAATTAACTCCCGTATACACTCATATAAAATGGGGACGAATCGTCTAAACTCTGATTTTTTGGGGACGGATCGTCCAAGGACGAATGTGACTGGGGACGGATCGTCTAGGGGGCGAATAGTCTTGGGGACGGATCGTCTGTATACCATTTTAATCATGGTTCACAAACTCATGAGAGCTTGGACATTTGTTAACCCTTTACCTAATACTGTCCCCTTTTGTCCCCTGTATGTGATTCTAATTGTACCGACTCGATGAAGAATGCAAAATGACGCATGCGCAGTAGGTGCGTACTGGTAAAGTGCATTCTAGCCGAAATGACAAATGTGCATAAAGAGGCGAGTTTTAACAAAGCTGATGTAAAATTCTAAAAACAAATAGTTCTGGCTTCCAAAACTTTATAAGCCTCTTTTTTAATATTATGACTTTCATCAGATTGATCATTCGGTATAACAACGGGTTCGCTGAAACCTTATGCTAAGTAAAAAACAAAGGGCCTCCAACTTGGGAATCATGAACCATTAGGAGAAAAGCAAGTATACTAACGCCAAGATTTATCGTTACGTCTGACGAGATAGTGGTCTCCTATTTCTAGGGGCTCTTCTACTTCATCCGATTTCATGCTCAAATATAACTCCTACTCCTATAAATTAGAATTGAGAAATTCTTTAAAAATTAACGTTTGGAAAACAACGAAAAATGTCAACTTCCGGAGAGCGTCTGATCGTGGATAACGACTGTTCATCACGGTCCAAACAGAAAACGGGTCTATAGAATAAACTTATACATAATAAGGCGTTACCACTTTGAACTCAATTACAAGTTAGTGGCAAATTTAGGCTTATTCATTAAACGCGTTTATGATATGTTTGGATGAATTTAGATTCCTAAGTTTATTATTGTTACCTTAGTAAGTCTGTTAAATTCCGTATTGACCAAGGGAGATAACGTCGTATCAGTGATCTTTGAACAGTTCCATAAAAGTTTGTTCCCTTAGATTATATAAGCATTGCTGTAGAATGAACGTGTGAAACGGAACAGGGATTCTATAAAACAGGGATTTGTAACGAAATGCTTTTTTTTAGTTTTCACGGTCGTCACTGTCTATAACTGGATGAAGCAGGCTGTACTAACTATTCCAGAGTTTAAAAACTTGATTTATGTTTTTGTACATGTCTTCCATGCAACTTGTGAATGTTTCTGAATTTTTTGACAAAAAATTGTTGCAATTACATTTGTATGACCGAATATATGACTTAAGGTGATGTAAAATGGGGTTAAAATGGCAGATCGGCGGGAAAATGCATCATTTTGTGAAACAGTCTGTGAGCGTAATCCTACCTCAAAATCATCTAGAAACACATTTTCCCTATGTAATTATTTATGTCAATTTGAATGGTACTGGTACAAAATTTCACGTGAATATCTTTATTTAAACTTGTTATACTTGTTTTCCGTATATGCCGAAATAATAGCGACGACAGTGAAATTTGATGAAAATCTTTTACATTAACTTATCGTTACAAATCCCTGTCATATAAAATCCCTGATTAAAACATAGTTTATAAATTTCAAAATCTTAATTTAATTAGGTGTGGGGGGATCCCGGGTATATATAGAGAAAACTAATAATCAACACACATATAGATAATTAGTTTTCCCTATATATCCCGAATCATGACGGCATATGTTGTAAGTAATTCATAATTGAATGACCCTATGACAGAGAAAATAAAATATTGACGCTATTAAAGTGAGTCTATACTTAAAATCCTTGAGAGAAGCCAAGGCTGGCTTGTGTAGTTAATCTGAGTCTGTCCCTTTAGGATGGAAGCAGTAATGTCTAAGTTTGGATAGTGCTACAAGTCCTTCATTGAACAGTCAGGGTCAATGAGCTATACAATGTGTTGCTACGGAGTTTGACAATCAAACCCCCATAAAAACAAAAATAAACTATAATAATCATCCCTAAAGCCATAGAACTGAGTCATCGGTAAAGTCAAGATCACTCGTAAGTGAGCCTTAGTGACATACCCACACACTTGTATATGCCATTAAAGACGTGAAGAAAAAAGTACTATCTTAACCCGTGTTTTCGATTATCTTCACAATGGAAGATTGTGAATCCTTGTGTAAGGGGTTAGAAAGTACTGATAAAAAAACTATACAAAAAGCTATTTAAAATGTTTTGGTCGTCGTACATATCGTGTATAACTTAATAAAACGTATCGAAAAACAGCGTAAATCCAGTTGAAAAAAAAGAAAAAGATACTTATTGGCAACATATACAACGTGGTGTTCAACGGTTGAAAACAATGAGATACGTGTTAATTTAATTTTCAGGTGTAATTCGTGTATCAAGTTTCTTAATAAAATTAAATCACAAAAACGTTCCAATTTTATCAATGCCAACGTCTATCAATATTTTTCTTGCACCCTTAACCTTAAGTACAACAAAATTAGAATACTAAGAAGTAACGTGTCGCTCAGTCTTTTCAAGTACATAATTATTTATCGTCGAGCTTTTGTTGATAAAAATATCTATAATTTGCACCTAAAGAAAAAATCCCAGATTCCTGACAAATCCAGACCAACATTTCATGGCATTGTGCATTGTACTTCCGTCACTTTCCGTCAATACAGACGTTGTACTGACAGCATACTTGTGAAAGAATATGCACCCATGCACATAATTTTCAGACAGAGCTTGTATTATATGTAACGGTAAATTGTAGGTAAATTGCAAACTATATTGGGCTTATATAATTATTGGTACAACTTTACAAATATCAAATTGTTGATTTTCTTCCGATGGGGTAAATTATATAAGACAAAAATGTGTTTTTCCCATTAGTATGACGGTACAACAGTGTATTGTCAGTAAAGAAATTATCAGTAAAGCTCAAATGAGCGCAAATTATACATCCTCGTACCCAGAGGTTATCTAACTCCGAAAATATTGATAACCTCTGGGTGCGATAATGATTATTATAAGATGTAATGATTTTATATTTTTGTTCTAACATTGCTTAGTAAGCTACTAAGTATAAGTATAAATATTTACTGATTAACATATTTTCTGATCTTTCTTCATATTTTTATTCTTCAAAATTCACGGCTGTCGTCCATTCATGAAATACACCATACATGTATACAGAGCGGATGTTAGGATAGGGACCCTAAGAGACTGAAATAAAAGTGTCCGACAGGGAAATGTTCTACACGAAGATGGTCTAGGCGGATCTAGGATTTTTTTCTGGGGGGGGGGGAGTCCGAACTTTATCTAAGGAGGGGGTCCAAACTTTCGAACCACAACCACATAATACACATTTTGCAGAATAATGCAACATATTTATAATAAAAACTATATAACCATAAAATCTAAGTTACCAACCGAGAAAAATTGCTTCATGCTAAATGTACTTAAAATGACTTAGTCAAGAAATACATTAATAGACAGGTACATTTTGGAAATTCTAGGGGGGTCCGGACCCCCTGACCCCGCCGCTAGATTCGCCGGTGAGACTTATCTTAGTTAACAAAATGAAAGTACAACCCTTAATGAATTTAAATAATACAGCACACGTCTATATAAGTGTGTATGTGGTTGAATTATTTATGAATGTACACGTTATGCCAATATGCTAAAACACCATTGTTGGTACCAATGCTCCACCAAGAAAGATAATTAGCCATTTCAAATTTTACTGAACTTGCATCATCACTGTTTAAATATCTACTTCATTTCTTATCAACCATTATAATAAAGCCTAAGAATATTGTCCACAAGAAATGACGTTGAATTTTACATATCGATGGTTTAGCGGAAAACAGTCGTAACTCAATATAAGAAAAGAGTGAGTTACAACCGTTTTGTACTAAACCCGCGTTATTGCTCTTTTACTGTGAACATAAAATATACGTCAACATTTGAATTGTTTAAAGCTGAAGTATGCCCATTGTAACTCCTAGTATATCATTGCCTTCATTTCTAAAGAGCAGTCATTCCAGCATTTTTAAAGCCACTCTGGAAGTAACATTTACAATGTTTGAATTATTTAAAACTAAGAGGCGTCTTGTTATGTTCATTTGTACAGGTGTGTATGAAAGTGTTGATTAAAGCAAATATCTGTCCGTGAAATTGAGGGTTTCACTGTTTATGTGAATAACACTGAGACGTTTGATGGATTAGTATGTTTTGGATGGTGTTTTATTAGTAACATGGTAGTCAAATAAACATGGACATTGGTCTGTGGACTAAACATTAAACATATTGGTTGTTACAATAGTGGTGTTTATTTTTTATTTTTATGTCGTATGTACTGCTCTTCTATTACAGAAACGTCTAATACATGTATCATGGAAGTACATCTTCAAACATTCGGAACAGCTCGGAGTCAGATTACGGAATCATCCGAGTGTTTTTCCGAATACTCAGAATCGCCATTTTCTCATTTTCGTGCTGAAATAACACTCTAGAGACCACTGTAAGAAAAATGAATGTGCTCGAAGAAACTTCTTAAAATGGATTGAAGTTAGTTTCAAAATTTACCTCTGTATTATGATTTAGTTATACCAGTCAAAATCGGGATACTTCACTTTGAGCTTTTGTTATACAATTTGGTTAAGGACGTGTATCAAATGAATTCCAAAGATAACCAGTCCAGTGATGTTGTTTCTGTTTGATCCTAACCACTCCTAAATGCCGAAACTGCCAAAAATGTTCCATGTAAGCAAATGCAATATACACGCTTTTCAAGAAGAAGTGTGAGTAATAAATCCTAAATTAAGATATTTTTGTTTTATAAGTCGGCAGTTTTCAAGCGTAAGGTAACACTAATTTCTGGTTCAAACTGTTCAGACTATATGTCAAAGTAACATTGTTCTAGTGCCTTACTCAAGTTCTTGTTAGTTATCACCAATCACTGATTTTTATGAGTACAGTTAGAACTGTTAAGTCTACCGAAGTAGATCTCTACAGTTAATCAATCAATCACAGAAAGGGGTGTTGCCTTTGTCGCTAATGTGCTAGACAAATGAAGACAGTTTCACTGCGCTGTGTTTATTACATGGCTTTGAAGGTGTTCAAACTTGAACATATCGTAGTTTATATTAGTATCATACTACACCATTTGGTTTGCTTGTAAATTACATTCCTGCGTGACATATTTTAGCCAATTTCCATTTGCAACATGGATAATACGTACATACGAGTATAGATAGATGCAAATATATACCCCTGTCAAACACTAACTTCATTGACTCGTATCATCGTATGTACTCGTCTTCAGAGTTTATTTGTCCATCGAGTTTTCCCCGAACAGATGCATTATGTGCAGTCACCGACTAGATCTTAAACAAAAGTTAGTTCCAAGGATATACACATTCGAGAAACCTATTTACATACCAAGTTTCATCAACATATCTTGAGTACTTTTTTAGAAATCGTGGGATCCGGATTTGAGCGAACATATATCAAGACGGACGGACGGTCGGACTGAGGGCAAACTTGTAGGGTGAAAGATGGAAAAAAGTCAAATAAAGGACCGAACTTCGCCCAAAGCAGGGTCGTGGTCCAGTGCTAAGTGGTATTCGAATCGAATTCGTTGATTACCGGTTAAGTAAAAGTCACGCCCTTCCATGGCATCAAAAAAGATATTCGATTTTTCTCTGCATGGGGAGACATTGTCGGTTAAAAAGTGTTAAGAAGATATGTTCGGCGTGACGGTCGCTGTAAATAATTGCTGGTTAACAACATAATAAATCTAAACAAATCCATAGGCAGCCGCCACGGTCTGGATGGAAGACACACGAACATAAAACTTCTTTCGATCCGGAACCGTGCCGTCCGCCTATAAATCAAGATATCAATAAAATAGCAGCAATACACTTGTTGTATTATGTGCATCAGTTACTTTTATCAATTCTTTCTATTCTCTCCAAAAACTGAATAAAATGCAGTTTTGAGCATTATCAAATTATCTGGTTAGGATATACATTTTTCGTGGTAAACATAATGAATAGGCTTGTATTTCTGAGAAGAAAATTAGCTGTTGTAATCTAGTTTCTCACAAATGAACCTGAACATACATCGTGCAAAGATAAGACAATCGTTGTGTTGATTAATAGATAGCTGGTGTTTGTTTCGTGGCTGATTTTCTATGTGACTGAAACATGAACTTAGATTAGCTTATGAGCACGAATATTTTCAATCCCTAGTGAAGCACACTATTTAATATAGTATGAGTGCGGTTTAAAGGCTGCTTTCATATACATGTACATGTTCAGTCGACTTTAAACGATTTTGTACGATAACTTCTGATCATTGAAATCACCCTCAGGCAGGCGACCCCTCACAGTACCAATTTACACCTGGGTGGAGTGGAACAATTGTAGGTTAATTTCTTACTCAAGGAAATAAGCAATACCCTCAGTGGGGATCGAACCCGGAACCTCTCGACCCCTAAGAGCGCGTGCTACCACTTGACCACAGCTCCAACTAACTATCATTAAAGCCGTTCTTGAACTTAAGCGCCCAAGTTTTTCTCCATGCCATGATATTTTGCGCTGGAGATTGCAGCTTTGGAATTTATTGATTTAAATATCACGGTATACTGTCACGTGACCTTCAGAATATAAATAAACACGTGTTTTTTCCCGTCAAATTCTTGCAGCAGTTAAAAGAGGAAAGACTTAAGTAGCGCATACAATAACTGCTACATTTCATTTTTTGTGCGAAATATTTAAAATAAATGATTATCCATAGGGCCAATTGAATCTTTTGCGGGAAAAAGTAGTTATTCTTTGCAATATGAAATGTCATTTAACCGTTCGTCTGAAAAGAGAAATTAGTAAAAAAAATTTGATTAACTTTTTTTTCAGCGTAAATCTCGTGACTGCAGACCCCGATATACAGATAGTCGACTGACGAACGCCCTAGTCTAATGTTTTGAAATTACAGCTGATTTTTATACAGAAATGTGTTACAAGATTTTTTGTACTAAAAAAAAACGTTGTTGCCAGTCTATGCAATAATATATGATTGACTACGGGCAAGGTCTTGGCAAAGCGCATTTGTTGGAACAATTATATTAATCGTTTGCCAATACACGTGCCAAAGATTAGCGTACAATTGACTTCACTTATACTTTCATTCATCAAACATGTTCAAGGATGGTCAGTATTTACTTCTATATCACCTGTTCCCACTGCCCTAACTGAATTACTATTAATGCATCAGTAAGTTGTAACTCGCGTTCTACGGTGGCATAGAGGTGACATAGAGATATATTTAAAATTTACGTGGCCACGTAATAGCTTTACGTGGCCACGCAGTAGCTATTACGTGCGCACGCAATGACGTTTACGTGGCCACGTAAACGTTATTGCGTGCGCACGTAAAAGCTACAGCGTGCGCACGTAAAGCTATTACGTGGCCACGTAAACGTTATTGCGTGCGCACGTAATAGCTACTGCGTGGCCACGTAAACGTTATTGCGTGCGCACGTAAATTTTAAATATATCTCCATGTCACTTCTATGCCACCGTAGTACGCGTTTATAGACATATTAGTATGTATGTCTATGCTCGCGTTCCTATCCCGGAAACAGTGAGAAACGTGACATGAGCCCGTCTTACCCTTGATAAAATCTCCACCCAGCGAAGAGAATTTGGACGGTAAAGTCTCCCGTAAATACTCCTCGGAGGATGTCCCAGGCAATACTTATTTCGAAGGAAAGACAAATTGAACAAAATTAACACTTGTTCTATAAATATAAGACACTGGGTAAATCTTCGAACTCAGGGAAATTTTCAGATTCTTAAACCAGTACAAATCGCAGAGAGACACGCGGGGAAAACAGCAAACCAAGATTATAGTCCTCGCTATTTTTGACGCAAAAACGACGCCCTTACAGTCTCCCGACAGTGCGGGAAGGCTTGACAGTTAAAACACAGATCTATTCCTTTTATTCTCTACGCTGGCTTGGGTGTTGGTGTGCATGTTACAAATGACTGGTGCATAGCTGTTTAGATTTCGTTTAGACAAAAGTACAATGTTTTGTAGATATATCATGTTTATCTTATCTCCAACAATCTTTACTCTAATTTTAAGACAATGCCATTACATTGTAAGTTTCATATATACAGCCTGATCTAAGCATGCTACAATGTACATGATTACAATCAGAACATTATGTTCAATGTTCATGATGGACGGTAATCTAGGTTTTTACAACAAAGATTATTGTACTTGAATGAAACTATCAGGAACTTCTTTAGTATTGTTAGTTTTGCTACAATAACTTGTGTTTAGCAGTAAAATCAGATATGAAACGGTAAGTTTACCCTAAGTCGTTCCTGAAATACACCAATCTACAAAAAGCTACTTCATATTTTCTCAATTATAATAGAGCCATGCTCTTTAAGCTATGACCGAACAAAAGACCTTCTATTACTAAATCAGTCAGATTCAGTGATTTTAAGTCTGTCACATTTACCACTCGACCGCAGCAACACCAATCGTGAGCTAGTGACCAATACAAGAATAACTGTGCCGTTTTTGGCATACATGTGTACAATAATTAAAATGCAAGATTAAGTCACTTAAGACAATGACTATAACATAACTACTTTCAAGATACCCGCATTTTGTTGGTGGAAAGAAAGTTCATAAATAAACATCACTCAAACAGGTTGATATCTTAGATTTATGTTTTGTGTTACATAAACATACCGTAGTTTATATCTACGCACTCTAGATTTACGTATGTTAACTTATTTATGACGTCAATCATAGTTGGTGTTTCTCCTTTGTCTATCATGGACACGTATAATTTATGTGCTCTGTTAACAATTGACTGAGAGACATTGATAAAGGGTTATCTAAGTCCAGATTAGCGCAAGTGCAACGTACTGATTCAGGCCACATGGGTTCTATTGATCCGCCATTTTTGTCTTCAGCGAGTTGCGCTTCTAGTAACCAGTGGGACTTGCAGGTGGAGTTTCAGTCATGGATGGACAGTTTATGTAGGGAAAAATCCGGCAGTATTGAGATTATATTACAGCATAGACAAGCTATGTAGCGACGCGTTATGTAATAAAAGTGCAAAATGACTATTAAGAGAAGTAGTCACCCTGCTATTAAATGTCATTGTAAAAAGTGGTTGCTACTGTGCAACTGGACTTGGTCCTGACGACAACACAACAACAGTGGTTCCTAGGTTCACCAAATTTTATGCTTGGATAGCCCTTGTGTTAAGGGTGCATGGGATGTGCCCCCATTGGTTCTGAGGCCCTGGGGTCAAAGGTCACTGGGACTTTATGTTAGAAAACTTTGTCCACATGATAACTCAACGATGGCTGTACCTATGTTCATCACCAAATTTAATTGGTGGATAGCCCTTGTGTCAAGGATATGCCCTATTGGTTCTGAGGCCTCTGTGTCAAAGGTCAAGTTCATATGGAAACAAAAATTCTGGACGATACCTCTACAAGGGCTGTACCTTGGTTCACAAACTCATTGCTGTGGATAGCCCTTGAGTCACACATTTGACCTATTGGTTCTGAGGCCTCAGGCAAGGTCACTTGGACTTCATATGAGAAAACTTTGTCTGGACAATACGTATACAATGTCTGTACCAAGGTTAACCAAGTTTTTGTTGTTGGTAGCCCTAGGGCCAAGGATGTGGTCTATTGATTCTGAGACACTGGGTCAAAGGTCAAGGTCACTGGACTTCATATGGGAAATTTGTGTGAATGATAACATGACGCTGGCTGTATGTATCTAAGTTCACCAGATTTTTACTGTGGATAGCCCTCCATCTCCTACAGTCCCTGGCTTGGATGTTTAATGCCTCGCCCAGCGGAGTTTTTGCTTTGTTATGAACTAACATTGTTTAGTCCAATTAATATAGATATATAAACACACATCTTTAGGTCGATGTAAATATTGTGAGACCTTTCAGTATGTTATAATAACCTACAGATTACATGTGGTTGGACTCTAGAGTTTTCTGCCAGTAGTCGAGACTAGCAAATGATTAGTGCTATATGATATTGAACCATTTCTTCAATTAACATTATTGAGTTGCGGTAAAAGCTACATATCAGTTCAGTTAGACCAAACATCGCTTGCTAGTGAAAATGTATAAATGGGACCGAATTTTTCTTTGGTGATACTACCGCTTAGTTTGGTTAAATTCACTAAGTCATGTTGTTTTCTACCTCATGTTGTTGTGTTAAAAATGTATTAAATTCAGTCTGATTCAACAATCATTAAGTGTTTTTCAAAAGTCTGATTAGCTAGGAAACTAGGACTACACACAAAAACATCCTAAACTATACCAATACAATTGTTGAATCACCCATCAAGTATATTGTCATGGCAAAATATGCTTACAGTTTGACCAAGCAATTTTTTAACTCTTAGTCTTACAACCTGATATATACCTAAATGAATGACCGCATGTCTGTCTACATTCAAGGCCAATGAACTCTAAGTATGACCAAACCAATACATGAGCAATTGATAGTTAATGAAGATTCACATATTACAACACTGTTTTACTCAGTGTTTTCAGCACTTTGATTCTATATAGTATTGGTCACCAGCTCACGATTGGCTCTCGTACTCACATATTTAGTGGAGGAATCACTAGCCATTAGCTCAATTGTCTAGACCAGGGTTTAATGACCTCTGAGTCTGTAAAACTATTTAGATTATATGATATATTTGTAAATTCATTAAATGATAAATTCCCACAAAGAGTACAAGTATAATTATGAAACCAAGGAGTTTTATAGACATTTTAGAAGGTCATCGACCTTCAAAGTATATATTCATTCAGTGTTATGATGCGTATTAACGTCATTTGTTCCGAAAATATTTATACGTTTGTGAGTTCATGCTGTCGTTAACATATGAGATACGTAAATATATCTGAAGTGTTAACAGGCACAGAATCACTTTGTCGAAAGTATCATAAGCTGTAAACTGTTTAAAAACTGCCGTTTTTGATATATCTATGTCAGATCATAGAGAGTTGTAGAAAAATAATGATAAAAAACTTTGATTTAGTATTATCTAAAACGTTGTCATTATTGCCTATGCAACTAAATACATTGTAACCATGTCATCAATTAAACAGTAAATAAATTAACTAGGAGAGTCAATGCCTCTGTCCTTAATTACTTGACATTCACAAAATGCAATGTATTTTCGACGACTATTGTTAATTACAAACAAGTATATATAATACAATGTTCTACTTAGTAATTTAAGGTGAAATGATATTTTTTAAAGAATCAAGTTTGCTCATAATACTACCATTGGTAACTTTGTTTAATGCAGCAGTATATTTGATTGTGAATCAAAGTTTTCTTTTTTTTAAAAGCCCACCGTGTTAACTTCTTTATTATAACTTCTAAATCTTCACAATAAAAGGTATTAGTAGAAGAAGACTTTTGAAGGTAAGACAGTTCTTAGATTTTATCTAAACTTGACTTCATTTGGAACAAATTTCAAGTCACTTGGGAATGCGTTCCGCCAGATCAAAAATACATATTATGTGAACCAATGCACACTACCGAAGCAATAATGAAACTATGCTCCCCTCTCAGCTCAGTGAGAAAGTAACAAGCGAAACTTTTTAGGGATGCAAAGAAGAGAATAATGAAACATAAAGCTTACTGCCAGTACCGCTTGTTACACAAAACAATAGCGATTAAAATCGTACCTATTTTTGGAAACAATCAACTAGGCTCTTTTAGACGACCAATTGTTCATGGCAAATGGTGTCTGTATTTATTACGTCATTGATTTTCATGGTGTAATTTAAACTTTACTCATGTTCATGCGCAATTCTAATGACCAGTCTGAGTTAATTCTAGACTTGACGGTATACAGGCTTGTTAGCAGACTAAGCATGTGTAAAGGTTCAAATTTTCAAACTAAAGGTACTCAGGTGTGAATTGTCTCAAATAAAGGAACTAAAAGAAGCCCCTATCATTTGAAATTTGATTTTTAACAGTTTCAAGAAGTGGTAGCTACTGATGCCAACCCATATGGTCAATCGTTTGATTAAGTGAATAGGGCAGCATTCTGAAACACTATAAATTGTTTCCATAAACACAGTTTCTGAACACTTTAAAACCAAACTATTACACAATTATGATAACAATTAATTGAACACAGGTACAACCTGTCCCATTGTAAATTGTCATCTAATTTTAAAGAAAATAACAGTTTAACGATAAAATAAAGAAACATTGTTTTCACATTTTACAGTTTTCTGGACAAATTAATGGTGCTAAAGAATTTCTGCAAAAAAGGTCTTTTGAAGGGTTTCGGTTGGAGGTATAAGACAGGTAGTAATGTTCATTTCTTTTAATGTTTCGTATATTAACATAAACAACAAAATTACTCTCGATTGGACCTGAAACAAGATCAATTATGTTACGATGAACATCCAATTTTATGTTTTGTCTATCGTGTAAACGTATAGATAATTTGTTACATGCTATCTCCAGAATCTGAAAACAGTTTAAAATGAATTAGTTTTCCAAGAACTGCAATTTAACTAAAACTTATAGCGAAACAATATGACTCTTTCTGATTTTATACTGTCGTTGTATTTGTTGTTCATTTTATCACTCTTAGTTCAATTTCCACCATATGATCATCAAAAGTGACCTTGTAGGGATAACTTCACATCAGCAACAGTTTTTGTATGACAATTGATAGGAGTAGAATTAACATTCACTGGTGTTCATTCGCAATGCATTTCTCTCTCTTTTATACCTCATCCATGAGCCTCAAAATAGAACCTACAATACGTTAATTGCATTACTCGACTATTTCGGTAATTGAATAGTATTTTAAAAGAACTCAAACCATTACATTGATGATAATCGTTACTGAGTTAAAAAAGACAATTATGCCACACTTACCATTGTCATGACACAGCCAAGATTGATTATATTGACAATTCAACAGTAAGACATATGCCGCTTCTTGTAGTCAGTTAGTTAACCCACTTTTTCTGCTAAAAGTAAGTCGATCGCTTTTGCTTATTTATGGAGCAATTAAAGGCACTCTTTATTGAAAGTAGCTATGTACATGTAGTTGCAATTTATTTGTCTAGAGCTGGAGCAATTTAATTAAAATTTCCAAATATTGTTTTCATTCGTTCTAGATACTGGCAACACATACAACACCATTAATTTTGTTGTGATTGATAGATAAATTGAAGAAAGTCTACTTCTGTAGACACCTTGGTTCTAAATATACATATACCGAAACTGTAATTGGTGACAAATGAAGATAGAATGGAGTACGGTACGGTGTTAGAAATGGGGAAATTTGTCGATCAGTAGGACGACATTTGAACTACTTGTTAAAGTACATGTAAGTACGACGACCGTGATGCTTCTGAAACTAATAAACCTTTCAGTTTTGATGTGCTTAGTAAAGCCGGGCTATCAAAAACATACAATGACGTTTTTATGGACGATAGCATAATATGTTATAGACAATAATCTACAGAAGTCACGTGTTACAACATCATTGGTATGCTGCATGTTTTGTGTGCTGAAATCAGCTTGTTTGTGTATTGTGTTTACACGAGTAAGTTATATGCTGATTTCATTAAACTTTTCTTTATCAAGTAAGTGCTTTGAAGGCATTTCTTCTTTCATGGTTATATTTAAAATATTACATTTGTAATAATCAAGAAAATATATTTCATAGTCTTACGATTTAAACCCAAACTACAACTGAACATGCAAAAAATAATTATTTATTATTTATACACACGCTGGTTATACTAGTTGCAAATTGCTTTTACTTAACACCGGACCGACTCTGACCAGGGTTTGGTCCAAACTTGTATCAACCAAACCACACAGCTGTCGATATTGCTGGCGATTGCCATTGTGACTTTGAATCGGACAAAAAGATCGCACGGATTGTTCCTTAATATATGCCGATGCTACAAACACCTTCTATATAGCTAAGTAAACATAGCCAAGCCATCATCAAACATAACTTTGTTATACAAGTAACACTGGCTCAATTTTTATTAGCCTTGAATAGTGATTGTAATGTTACATTCTGCAACTTAATTTATGAGATGCTGTAATCAATAAAATACTCTTAATTTGATATACAATGTCTGTATTGGATGGCTAGGCAAGTATTAGATTTTTGGTTTGAAGCAAAATCAATGCTAATGCAGTTGTTATATCCATTGGCAATTTGTTACATTATAAAATGCCAAATAAAAACACTCGCCAAAAACGCACACTAATCAAATTCTGAAAATAAGCCTCTAATTCAACATAATTTAATTGTTTGGCCTGTTTGACTAACATTACCATAGGTGCTTATGTTCATAACATGAAGTCTCTACGTGAGTTTATGCATCATGCACACAGTTGGCAATATGTAAAACTACATCAATTTTAACAACTTGTCGACTCTGACAGTTGCCAGGAATCCAGAAAAATATGCAAGCGTGTTTTGTTTCCTCATTATATTGAACAAAGGACTTTAACAATTCTTTGTGGTGCTTTCCAAACAAAAAAACTTACAATAAATATTATCGTAAGTCAAAAGCAAGAAACATTCATAATATGATAATTATTTGGCCAATCAATTCCAAATATTATTGATGTTTGTAGATTTTTTACATACTTTTTGAATATCATATCATAGTTATGTTTATTATCCATCTGACTTTGAACTGCAAAATTTATGAAATTGACTTACGATAACATTTTTCGAAAGATTTTAATGTGTGAAAAGGTGCATTGAATTGTAAAAACAACAAATGTTATGCTGTATTTTATTGGGAACTCATGAACCCATACTTATATTCATAAGATAAGACAACAGCTTGCTTTCTTACAGTTAAATATATGCTGGTATTTACTGCATATTAACAGATCACTGATAGAGAATAAATTAAGCATATTATAATAAGAATTATGTCATACTTGACTTGAATAACAGGATGTTTTGAAGAGATGACATACTTATTGTTGTAACATAGAAACAATTGACAGTGCCCTCTAAGAGTCATTGAAAATAGTATCATTTGGATAGACCGATCTAAATTTACCAATAAAAAAAAACAGTCGTCTGAGCAAATTCCAAATTCATCATTAATTAGTTAATCAACATATAATTCAAACAATTGCACATGAATACGTTTTAATCATAGCAAAGTCAATTGCTGCATGCATGATCAGTCCTTCACAAATCTTCATTGCAGGATGTTATAATATCAAATACTGCTACCATAAGTCGAACAAAAAAACCCAACACTGTTTATATCAACAATACAATGAACTAATCCACGACAAAGGATGCTCAGGATGACAATAAGATACATAATTTTGATATATTTTATGGGTGACTTTTTGGAGTAGTGTTTATACGTTCCACCATTACAAGCTTGATTGACCACACTAATTTTGTTAAAATGAACTATACAACTTTTATTTTCAATACTGTCTACTTTTGGAATGGATTGGTTCATCTTTAATGTTTACACAAACACGTTTTGTTATTTTGCACGCACAATAATATATCTTGCAATTATTCATAAAGTCATGTTTCGTTTAAGTATAATTGCATTAACTTTGTCTTGTATATTGCCTTATTCTGTGAAAGAAAGAATGGTTAATCAGTCTGTTCATCATTTAGCAACAAAGACCACCTAAGCCATGTTCATAGACTTTGTATTAAACGTTTTTCAACAGACACAGATAATGCAATAACGCATATTGTATACCTATACTAAAACATAATTTAACTAAATTGGAAGAGTTAACAGTATGAAAATCCTTTATTGGTGGGTTTAAATGCTTAAATGGTCCGTTGCTAACCTGATTAAAACTCTATCAAAAATTCTCTGCTCGCCTACTTGTTAATTTACTGCAGCGATCTATAGGATATATGTTCGGAGGTTGCATTAGGTTGAAAACTATATGATTTGGATCTTAATAATCTTCAAAGGCTCTTCAGAACAATATAACAATCGTTTTATGCATAGCATTTTAAAATGCTAATACGATATTTGTCCCAACAACTTATAAAGGATTTAAATGCTCTGAATATGAAATTATGGAACGCCATTCTACCATGCGAATAGCTATTCTGCTATGCGAATTGCTATTTGCGAAATGACAAATGCGAAATGACATTTGCTGATGATTATTGCGAAATGCTTATAGGCACAAGGTAATTTTAGAACAATTTCCGCTAATTATCAGACCGCCATCTTTCAGGAAAGTAGGTAGTAAACTGCATTTCGCATTAATCATTAGCAAATGTCATTTAGCAAATTGCTATTGGCATTTCTCAAATTTCATTTCACAATAATCATTAGCAAATGTCATTTCGCAAATTGCATTTCGCATTTATCATTAGCAAATTGCATTTAGCAATTTGCATTTCGCATGGCAGAATGGCTTTCTATATGAAAGCTTGTATGACTAGGGGTCTTGTCGTGACATACCAGAAACGAATGGCTCGTCTAGACTCTGATACAATCTTTTTATGCTTTTAAAATACATTTACACTTAGGATTTAGTGTTTTAAAATTGACTCCACAGCACGTTTATCTTATATGGCTGATTTTTCAAGTGTAAATTCAAACTGATTTTTGATAAATTTATATTAGGCTTCAAATTGGAAACGATATTTTTCATACTTAATTGAAGCATAATGTAGCTGTACTGAAGATGAGCGATTGAATCCAATAAAACGATAGCTGCCTAATACAGTTAGTACATTGTTTATTTAATAATTAATACATGTACATATATATATAAAATGTATTTATCGATATCTCTGACACATATTGGTGCAATCTATTACTTTTATTTATTATTTTAGAAATCAAATCCAATATTAACGACTTCTTTTTTGTTATGGATTTCTTTTATTGCACTCATTATCTATTGTAGCGTTTTGAACAAGAATAATAACACTGAGAATTTGTTTGGTGGGTTTAACGCCGTAACAACACATTGTAGGCTGCAGGTTATATCACGGCGGTCTTTCCATCTACTCACTGTTTTTGGAAAAGCTAAATCTCTGGATTTAGCTGTTAGCCAACTACTAGGACCATACTTCCGTCTGTGACTGACTACTGTCGTACATGATTTAGAATCAGTGGATAGGAGGGAGAATAGCCGTAGAATTTTTTTTATGACAAAGCTCCACGAAAGTATGCCCCGTCTTGGAATCGAACCTACGACCCCTCGATCAGTAGACTTGTGCGCTACCGACAGAGCTAGCTGGGCGGGCTAGAATCTTTTTTACTAAAAAATTAGTTTACAATTATTGGCACAAACATGTTTGGTGTCTGCAATTGGGATTAACTTATACTTATACTATGGACAATAATGAAATAGTACGACTAATATAAGCTTCTGAAGAGTTTACGAGTAACCATATACAAAAGATGTTTTGATGACAAATTATGGTTAGCGAACAATGCGAGAATGTCAATATCTATAAGAGTACTATTTTACAGATTATATTCTGAGCTTTAAAGTCCTAAGAGATACTTTTTACAACACAGTGTTAGACGTGAAAACATATCTCGAAGAATAATCTCACGAAATCAAGTATCCCAATAGAATGCAGTTTTAAAAGACAATATGGGTATGACAATGTTATTGGTTGGTGTTGAAAACGTTATTAAAATAAGGCGTTCTCGTGAGTAACAACTAGATCGCAACCAAACTAATATTGTAGTGAACGATAAAAATATGGAAAATCCAATGTTGGCACGTACTTCAAGATAACTATAAAACTTATTTCCAGACGACAAACACTCGGTTTAATATTCATAAATTGAACATATGTTATGATAAGACCATTTCTCTTAATGTCAGAAAGATGGTGCATCGGAGCAAGTTACAGGTAATTAATTGTTTGTTTTTGTCATTCAGCAGATTATCACTTTGTTATTTCAGGTACATTTACATTTCCCTATTGATTGAGTCACACATTGATTTATATTTAGTAGCAGAAGTATCGCCTTGATGATATTCTCTTGATAAAATGACAATACCTTTGCCAAGATAGCTTGCCAAGTTTTATTAATTGAAGTATTTTTAGCGTTACGGTAATTCCCAATACTATTCTATCTGCGTCATTTCGTAAAGGTTAATCCTTTTATATTTGCGTACTCCTTGCACAGTTTTAAGAACTTACTTGTTGTAAAAGTTTAAATGACTAGATGCCACACGTTATGAATACTACTTTTGTCTGTAGTTCAGTGAATGGTATCGTGGAAAAAACTGAGAACTTCATTGAAACGTCATTGTCGACATATATAATTACATCAACTCATTTTATACTATTTATATTTACATTTACAGTTTATATACTAGCACGCATGGTATTGATCAAGAAAAAGTGTTTTACTGTTTGTAACAACTAATCAACCACATGTGTTTCTTTGGACTAAAGATTTTGACAATGTTATTTGATTAAACGTCAGAGCCGTTTAATTTTGTAGAAAATTCAACAAAACTGTTTTTATACAACCAAGTGCTATCACAGTTCTTAAATGGTTTGTTGCAAAAACAATTTAATTGCAGTTAACAGAGATACTTGGTAGATTTTTTAATGTACAAGTACCATTGAGGACGCCTGTTGCTAGAAGTTGATGGTTCAACTGATTATAGACGATGCAACTAATACACGTAATAATTCCTAAACTACGAGTTTACAGTCTCGACGAGAACGATTATTAAATGAAGAACCTGTGGTGAATACATTTCTTTCTCTCATGCAACTTTTCTCTTTGCACTAACCGATATTTCTTGTTGATAATCAAACAATAATATCGGGCAATGATAGAATTGCGAAACATTCCATTTACAGAGCATAGACGTATTTAAATTCATCAGACTAAATGTTAAGGTTGAACAAACAAGTTATTGCTTTGGATGTAATCAAGATTATTATTAGTGATAAGTACAATGCTTTCTTGAAGTCAAGACAATGTCTTCTTTGACAATATTAGATATTTCATAATATTAAACAAAAAGTACTTTTGTAAGGTCAATGACTCGTTTATTGGCATAAATATCACTAACCCAAAATACTTTCACATCATGTTGTAGCAAGGTCAATAAACAAATAATACAAGTATTGTATAGTATAAAGATCGTCAAAACCACAATAAATGGAATTTTATTCGTAAAACAGAAAACATTCGACTGGAATAATTTCTATAATTTTTGTATCAGACAGAACAAACTGAAATGCCAATTGATAGTGTGTGATTGTAGTAAAATTGTAATTAAAGTAACACAAATAGATTTTCCAGCATACCTATGTTAATGATTTAATATACGATATCATATATTATATCGTACATGTATACATGTGCTCTTAAAAACTGAGAAGTATTTCCCTATTATCATTAACTGTGTCACATCTATCGTGGATATAGAAGTTACTACCTTTTTTAACATCCTTGAAACTTAGACCTACACTTTTAGTTCAGTTGAATTAACTCGTGTATGGTTAACGTCTGAACTTTAATTCGTTTTTTTTTTGCCTCCTCTTCCTTAGAGTGGCTCAGTTTCATGCAAATATCATTACGAAGAATGTTTACAAAAACAACTAAGCAGTCCTAAGATTTTAAATGAAGATAGTGGTGATTGTTCTTATCGTTTAATTTGAATTCGTTTTCGGTTTAAATATATCATGATTCAGGCTTATGTTTATGCATAAAAAGCTAGTATGACATGTTCAAGTAATCTTACACATACAAAAAGCAATGTCTAATATCTTTCAACAGTTGCGTTTTAAATTAAACAGTTAAATGATGATATTTTAATTGTGTTAGATGCTCCGACATAGATGCCTCTGATCGTACTTCAAAAGAAAACATTGATATACATAAAAAAGTCTAGAATTATGTAATCAAAACTCATAAACGCGTATGTATGTGATACATCGTGTAGTCACTATGATTGACGTAAAAATATTAAGACCTGTCTAGACTGTTAAACAATCGTTTTAACATTTATTTCAAAACTTTTATTTTCATACAATGTTTCGTTTAATGACTGACATGCAACCACTCACGTAACATGCACGTTGCGTAAATCTTTGTGATTCATACAGGTAGTTGGCAAAGTGCTTAACCTAAATGATAACTATGTCGGATTTAATAGTTTCCAGAAACGAAGTTTTTCAACTGGCTGTTGAAAATAAGCAGGTACTGTGTGCTTTGTCTTCAAAATAATAAAACTCTTAATAATTACCCGGAAACAAGAGGAAACAACAATAGTCTTATCAAGATATGCAATCTATTTATTGTAAACAGAGGCATATAAAAGTACAGTAAGACAATAACCTGTTTTCTTACAGTTAAACAAATAGGTGTTGATATTTACTACAGATTCACAGACCACCACTAAAAACCATTAAGTATTTATCCACGTTGATACTTTATTACAGGATGTTATGATAAATATCACTATAGTGTTATAATTCGTTTACAATTTATACAGACATGTTTGATATCAGCATAATATGATTAACCTATTTCCTGACTGATATGTCTAAAACCATTATCTTTTGCTCACTATTAAAATATGATGCAGATATAAAATGTTCTACCGTTATACCTTTGCACAAAATCAGGGCGTACAGACTAGAGAAAGGCATGCACAGGGTATGAATGCAAGCTTTTATTTGATTTCAATCCATGTTAACAGAATAATAATTATTGGACGAACCATTTGCCTATTGTGCCTTTGTTGCATTCTTGCTAGACTCATTCCTTCTTAAGTAACTGCCTTCTTATGGCAAGGAGTTCTATTATCTGTACCTTGACATGAACATTCATCCAGTCTTCGAAATTTCTCTTCTCTTCTATTTCTGTGTTGTAAATTTAGCAAACACATGACCGAGCGGCTTGGTTATAAAACAGTTAATTTGGTGAACAGATAGTTTAAATGAACTGTTATTAGATAAGATTTTCATGGTTATTTTATATTGCACCAAAGACTCAAACATACTCTTAATTTGAAGATACTTGTCGTGGATATGCTTGTGGTCGTGACAAATTTCAAAAGGTGCGTTGCTTAAGCAAATCGCTACGTATCGCTTTGTGTCCTGGTACCCTTCTTACAACAAAAAGAATGAGTGTGTGACATCAAATTTTGGGTACCAGGACACAAAGCGATATGTAGCGATTTGCTTAAGCAACGCACCCAAAGTAAAAACAACACCAGTATGTGAGCTGCCTTGTGTGCATTGAACCCCAGCTATAAACTATTAGAATGAAAGGACAGTAAAACTGTTGCCAATATATTATACTTCACCCAATGCAAAGTTTAAAGCAAGTTGAACTAAACTGAACACATTTCATGGGATACACTTACATTTGTTAAAATGTCCGAATGATAAACTAAGACGGAGGTTATGAGTAAACTTAAACTTAGACGATTTGGAACCGTGTTAAGCATCTTTGTCTCGTCAGAATAAAGACTGACATACCAAATGTCTGTACTTTTTTCAAAACTATCATCTAAGTAATAAACAGAGGTAAAGTCATAAAGAGGACGTGGAGAAAGTAGTTTAACATGTTGCACATGTATTGATCATTAATCTTGGTATGTTTCTTGATTTAACATTTACGAAGCAGCTATAATTAGACATATTAAGTAGTGTTGGATTAACCAGAACGCTAAAAATACAAAAAAAATTAAACAACTTGGCATGATATATCTTGGCAGCGGAATTTTCATTATATCATCTGAACAATATCGAACATAGAAGACGTTCAAGATTATAAATCTGCCACTAATATGCAAGTAAATCATTGGGTAAAAGTCGAGTATCTGTAACAAAGAAAGTTATAATCTGCTGCATGACCATTCAATTATTTACCAATTATTGGTAAAATTGCTTCAGTCATTTTTACACAAAAGCATTTCTTTCTTAGCATATGTCTAATTTGTAATTATGAGACTAGGTGATTTTCCTTTAGCAGTAGCTCTGGTAGTAATTCTTCTGTCTCTAGTAATGTCGATTGCTGATTCTCCAAATTTCTATTTTTTATTGCATTTTTCTGCAAGACATCTACTAATGCATTTGTTCAATTACGGTAATATTAGTATGCTATTTGAACTGTTTAGACTGTAAACATAAAATTACGACATTTCATATTAACTATTTAAACAATCGTCACTATTTTATTGGAATTTATATCAATTATAACATTTAGCTCCTATAATACCAAACTGAAACATTTTCTTTAGAAAGTGTTATACAACACTAGTTTTGTATTGATGTTACTTTTGAAATGGATTTCTCATGTACAAAAATTTACTCATATTTGATTTTCCCAGTTCATCATTTTTAGCAATTCACTTGGTCTATGTTAGTCACGTTATATACTGAAATTCAGTACTTGTACAACACCTGGAAGTTAGTGTAATCGACTTAAATTCGTCTTAAATTATCAGCCAGAACGACTTTACAATTACAAAAAAAAATTACATTAAATATTTCATATCACTGACACCAATAAACAAAAACAGAGAAACTTGGATCTGCTGGCTTTGATGCAGCATTAAAAGAATAAATGGATAAGTAGATAATGTGCTTTGAACGTTGATACGTAAGATAACCATTTTACTGTAAACTAAAAAAATATTACATTTATTGAATCTTTTCTACACCTGTAGTAAATAAATATAATTCTTAAGTTGGTTCTGAAAGTATATCTACTCATTTAAAGTAAAAGGTTATCAACCAACTGTATGATTCTTCAACACTTAATAAAAGTGCAATTCATCTATGTCTAGGCTTGACTTGACTGTCATTATTTTGTTCTGGAATGAGTTCATACTCATAATTATGTCAAAACAACACATGTTAGATATTTCTTAACTTTAGTTCGTGAATTACATGTACTTAGTTTCTCGCGATGGATTATCTACAGGCAAACTTATACGTTCTTGCACTGAACAGTGAGGTTTTGTAACCTGTTAATAGTTTACTCTTGACAAAACGCTTATGCAACTGTTTATACCAATAGTTTTCAAAACGAATGAATTCGATGATTAGCGTCTTGAAATGTAAATGGGATTACTAATTCTTGGCACATAATTACTTTTTGCACATCTAATTAATTTGAATGGATTGAAATGTAACAATTATATGATGTATGCTATATTAAGTTGACAGTCGACACGCAATAGAATATAATTCGCACCGAACATGCCATACGTAAGTAATATAAAAACATGGATTTTTTACGCTAGAATAAAAAGGAATCTAAAAACATATGGAGAACAACATCAGTAAAATATCACAGAACTTTCACGTAGCCAAAAAGTAAAGATAGTTCTTAATGTAATTAGATTTTTAAACTTTTGTTGTAAAAAGGACGAGACAAACAAATAACGAAACCAAGAATCTAAGGGGTTTGCGCTTTGGTACGGACAGTCCTTTCATCATACTTACTGAATCAAGTCCAGATAAAATATATCATTGAGGACAAATGTAGCTGCGAAAAATTATTAATAAAACAAAGTCTAGCCCAACATTGATGGGTATAAGCTTAAAAAATGTATACAAAAAGTTAATATCAGCTGTTCGAGTGTCTTCTAATTTCTGATATAGACGATAGTGTCGAAAAAAATAGCAGATAATGAATGTAATAGTTTTAATTGATATGAGGACTTAAGAAAGACGTCTATAGTAAAGTAAAGTACAGACTAAATTAATTCTTACTGTGCAACGTCTATTTCTCGTTGATGTTGCAGCAAATTGCACATAAAATATTCGACGAGTTTCATAAATGAATAATGACAAGTTACATAAATTGGATCAGAAAACTTCTGACTAAATTACAAAACTAATGAGGAAAACTACCTTCTGATATTGCCATCAATTACCTTCGTTGTAGAAGAATTGCATTATACATCATAGACTACTAGGCAAATTGTCGCCTGCTGTAATCATCACTTTTATGCAAATGAAAGTAATATAAGTGAAAATATCACTTGAATTAAATAGGAGGTTAATGAACAAAACTTTAAATACTAATTGAAAAAAAAATCAATTGTAGAATAATTTAATCAACCAACTGCATGATGTGAAAAACATCTAAGATTTATGATTATCAGTTAGATAAATGTGTCTATTTTAATGTGATCTTTTTTACGTCTCGTGTTAATGATTTCTTAAATTATAAAGCTAATCCCTAATCACCCTAATTGCCCTGTGTTTACTATCTGATAAGCTTTATTTAAGTACACTAGTAACTTGTTTGTGTCGTTGAATCATCATTCTTTAGCACGTAAGGTCTTCAAATAAACCATGTTTAATTGTATTTGCAAGTTCCACTCTTAAGTAACCAATAGATTTTTGATAATTTATTTATAGTTTTCTTAACAATCTTTATTGGAATGTTAAATGGAAAGTTTTGTGAAAATATTATGTTTTATTGATAAATTTATATTTCAATTAAGAGTGTTTTCTGACTGTGCAATGAGTCATACGTTTTATAAATCAATATCCCATCCCACAAAGTTAAAGTACAATTTTGATTACAGTATTTCCTACGTGACTTGTTTTTGCCTCAAGTTAGTTCATAACGCAGTTTTCATAAAAGGCAAGTCAATGCACATATTTCAAGAAACAATTTCATTTTTAATAACTGAAACCATTTTATTAGAATTTCAATTAAATAGCACCATATCTAACTTTAATTCCAAGAAGGTTTGTCCTTCAAGTCAATTTTGCAACTGTGATTGCTCTTTTTGGATGTTACACAAAAGATACAATAGATTTTGAATGCATTGAATGTTTGTATGTGAATGAGTGTGCTGATTAAAGTACAAGTTGTAATTTAGGTAAATTTTACAATTTCATGACGTATTACAATACAATACAATACAATATTCTTTATTGCATTAAACAATAACAATGTTTATAGCAAACATACATGGGTAAACATATAATGAAAACATGGTATAAGACAGTGGTTACATGTGATTATTATTTATTTTTTTTTAATTCAACAGGAGCAATAGAGTTAAACACCATTGGAATATTAAATAATTTGTTTTCTGAGAATATTTGCATGATAAATATATTTTGATAAATTAAGTACTGTTTGTTTGGACTGATTTGCCATGAGGTTTGTAAATTTTTGAATTTTGAATTAAGCAATTTGATGATAACCAAATCTCCAGTTGAGAGGATTTATAATATAAAATCATGATGTGATTGCTGATAAATGGTAACGTGATGTCAGTGCATTAAATTATGACTATTTTGATTATCAAAAAGTACGCACGTCAAGCCGCACGTTATTGTTATCCCTAGACGCTATTAATGTGCCAAAATATAAAATATCACCAGTCTTGCATGAAAAATGGAATTGATAATAGACTTAATGACATTTTATTTCACTAATGTTATTGATTATACATACATTGATTCAAATTCTCAGAATAGTTCATGTGGAATTGGTGCAACAGCATCAAGTAACAACTGCACACTTAGAATTTATTCTGTACTTTTATAACATCCTCTGTGTAAGAAGACTATATATAACGTTAGTTATGACTAAGACATGGCATTCATACATATTTTGACATTGTATGGGTGCTTTGTCTGAAGGATAATCGATTGTGTTTAAGATCTTGTTAAAAACGCTTTGTTATAATTACTTTCGTATTTTCATTTTTTATGTTATCACACCAACAAGATGTTTTCTCGATTTGCTTGTTTGAGTAACATAATGTTTCAAATTTAGTATACTGCCTTTTTTACCTGATATGGGTGTGCTATCTTTTGTTGACAGATAACATCGTGTAATTGCTGTTCCCACTTGATAATTACTATGGTAGAATTGTCAGTAGAAGACTAAGAAAAGGCGATTTTCAAACACAAATGATATCATAATGAAATAAATACACAATTCAGGTATTAAGAGCGTATTTGTATACGTATGATACAACTTAACTTAGTTAAATCATCTGCAAAATTCATTTTAACCTAGGTTGTATGCAATGTTGTAACAAATAAATTTAACATATAAAACTAGTCTGTAGTTTTGTCTAACAGCTGTGTAAAATAGCTGCAAGAAATATCTCTACGTTTTACCATTTGCAGTTCTGTGACATTTTATAGATTATTATTGTGCATCTCGATTATTGCAGGCCAAATTGATTAGCCAAATTTGGAACACATACTGATCATATTACCATGAATAAAAATTTCCATATCTCAATCTCATCTAAATGAAAAGAATTGTTGCTCTGGACCATCAGGGTATGTATGCATCGAGATTGAACTTCCTTTTTTCGAATATTGGTTCTAAATTTTAATAATAAAATCATCTTACCGTGTAACGTACATGGCAATACAGTTTATCTCAATATCTTCAATTAATCGTAACAAAGCAATACTAGCTCGCCAATAAAAGTAAAAGAAAATATCAAATACATTGAAACAGATTGTGAAAAGTAACCTTTTACAATCATGACATTTACTTGAGTGCCTGTTCATGACATTGCATTGAGATGAACGGTTCTTTCCATTTTATACAATATGCCACAGAAATTATATTTATACAACAAAACGATGTAAAATTAAGACCTACGATTCCTCGTATAATCATGTGTTCCTTGCATTTCTATTTGCAGAAATTGTAACATTTCCCCTTTATAACAAGAGTTGCCAGATTGGTGGTCATATTTTATACAAACTGTACTAATTAGATACGTCAACTTTAAAATTGGTGTATTTAGCGTAGCATTGTTGAAATCTATTTTCGTTTATCTATTCCATACGTTTAGTTGAAAAAAATAACACAGTTCTAAAATAGGAAATTAAAAAACAATGTTTAGTTAATTGACAAAAACTCAACGGTTTCTGGAGCAATTTCTTGCTGTTTAAATTCTATGACAAATTAAAGTAAATAAGTAAATACATGTTATTTACATCTTCTAATTGTTCCACTTTCTTAATATCTTGATATCGTGAATAAACTTTTTCTGTTTATATTTTATGATAACATGAAGTAAACACTTGTTACTTACATCATTCTAGTTGCTTTAGTGATAGTTTTTAGTGAGGTAATGACAGAATCACATATTTGTTATCAATAAAGATTATCCAATGGAAATTAGTTAATCTACAAATTAGTCATTATTTAGATAGAACAGAGCAGGTGGTATGGTTAGATTTTTAGAGAAAGCATGTTCTATATGCAATGTAGGTATACCCTCGTATAGACGATGACACAATTATATTTAACGAATTATTTTGCACATTTATTATATAATTGGTTTATTGAAACATTCACAAATAAACTCATCATAATACAAAATTGTGACGTATAAAATTATGGTTTCCAAAAATGTTGCTTCAACAAACAAAAATTGACTTCACAAGTTTGAAATTTTATATATAGGGTATTCAAAATATCAAAAGCAGTATCATTACGTACAGTTTGATATATTTTCTAATTTGTCACTTTTTATTATATCAGTTTGATTTGCTGTGAAATTGTCTGATGAAAAAAAATATGAAAAAGGTATGCATTAAGTTTACTTCAATGCACATCTTGACGTTCCCTTTCTATAATTGTTCATTGATTTAAGCAGACCGTACGACTATTTTAAAATTAAAATCCATGCAAATGGGCCTTGTATACCAATTCTAAAGTTCATAACATTACACCAAGTTGATAATTATTTATACATTTTTTTTTGTTTTAATTTGTACATTTCTAGCTTATTATACATTTAACTATTTCAAAGTTAACACTTTGTTTAGCTAATCCATGAAAGTTTAAACAAATTCAAATGAAATTTACTATTATACTATAATGCAACTAGAAATATTTAGACGTATTTTCCCAATGTATCAGTGATCTTGTTCAACAACATTGTGATATCTTGAAATAACGTTTTCTGTTTATATTTAAAGATAAAATGAAGTAAATACTTGTTACTTACATCATTCTAGTTGCTTCAGTGATGGTTTCAGTGAGGTAATGACAGAACCATATATTTGTTATCAATGAAGATTATCCAACACGGAAATTAGATAATCTACAAATTGGTCATTATTTGATAGAACAGAGCAGGTGGTATGGTTAGGTTTTTAGAGAAATCATATTGTTAATACTAAGTAGATATACACTCGTCTAGACAATGATGCAATTGTGCTGAATGTTGTTTGACTTTAATTGGCTTTATTTTTTTACAGAAAATGCTGGTGCGCACTAAATTGACAAGTGATTATAGTTAATAACCTGAGGAAAATTTTACACTTTTTTGTTCGTTGGATGTTTTGCACATATTTTTCAGTATGAACCATTGTGACCGGCCTTTTTACAGTTGTCGCTCGTCTTGCTTTGACAATTTTTTTGGAACGAAAACTTTTTTGTAGTGCTAGGCGGATCAATTGTGCTAAAATATGACAGAGATGTTTCTTGCATAAAGGTTTTTTCTGTATAGTTCGAAGTATACCGATTAGTGCCGTTTTGTGGTTGATCATTTAGGATTAAGGTTTTTAAAACTGCTGGTCATTGAGTGTTTATCTTCCACATGTTGCATCACATTGTCATTCCGACTCGAAGATATCATAAATTATGCCACTGGAATGAAAGTTGACCACGTAGCGGAGAAAAGACAAACAATATTTAGTGTTATGTAAAAGGACAATTTTCATCAGTAGTACTATTTTACGTAAAGAAGTGTAAAACATTGGAAGTACATGGAACCTAAAGCGTTCAGTGATTCGTACGAACGCAAATGGCAATGGAAATCATATGCCTATATCAGACTATCAGTTATTGTGGTAGCATTGAGGCCAGTTTTAACAACAAAGACGCAACATGAATGGGCAACTGTGCACG
This sequence comes from Mactra quadrangularis, assembly GCA_025267735.1. Lineage (NCBI taxonomy): Eukaryota > Metazoa > Mollusca > Bivalvia > Venerida > Mactridae > Mactra > Mactra quadrangularis. The sequence continues at coordinate 55,828,002 of CM046303.1, read as the reverse complement.
GAAATATATAGTAGTTAGCAGACAAAATCAGTCTCCGTTCGCTTTTGGCATGTTAAATTAAGAGTTTACCAGGAGACAATTCTCAGCATGTCTCAAAACAAGATCGTACCTTTAGATATATTTTATAGACATTTCAATGTTACTTTACATCATCAACTCCTGTCTGCCTCCGCATGTAATGTATTACGCAGTTACGTCTTCGGAGGACTAGGGGGTTGAAAGTAAATGTTATGATCATGTTGAACTCATTAAATATACAAGTACATGTATTTAAACCTGTGTTAATCTGAGCACTATTACATGACTTTCATTGCTGAACTCACGAATATCACTGAGCAACATTGTAATAAGTAATAAACATCAGCAAGCATTATGGTCGAGTTGTGAGAATGTTTTAATACAACATTGACAATGAACGTTGATCTTAGTCACAGTTTGATCTATTTAGTTCTCTATATCCAGTCCTGGAGTTATGACAGGTTTTTTTATTACAAGTACCCTGAAAATAGAAATAGAATTAGCAATCTTAGTTGTGCGATCAAAACATAATCCAGCAGGTAAGAAATGGTAAATGTCAGCTCTTCTTAGCCACTAGTTTAATACTGTTCGATTTAGTTAGAATTTAATCTTTCATAAACTGACATTGTATGAGATTGGTTCCATTTCATCTGATCACAAATACTAATTATAACAAATTAAGTATAAAATAACACAAACGAATATTAAATTCTTAAGTCTTCTGGAATTTTATAGTTTTGTTTAAGCCAGTAAATAACACAGTTGTACTTACTGAGAATTTATCTACCTACAAATAAAATAAACAGCAAAATTTAACAGTATATAATTACAAAATAATTAATGTACTTGTAAATGTGCCAATAAATCCAGGTTCTGTCCTCTGTATTTTTCTTATGTGCGTCAATAAAGAAAAAACACTTAAAACACTCTGAATACATTAAGTATTATTTCATAACTCACAGATAAATTAAGAAATGAGCAGATTTCAAAATACAAGATAGAGTGTTAGGTTATTATAAAGGTGAAAGAAAATTAGGAAACAATCAATAAGTTGTTTAAACAAATCGACTTGAGTTGATATTGTACTTACCTGTAATAACCATTAAATTAATAGAACCTTTTACAATAACTTTGATGGATAAACGTACAACTCACAAGTAAGTCAGCATTCTATTCGGCATATTATGGTTTCTCTAAAGAAAATGAAATCTACACTATCGACAAATACCATTTTTCTGTTGTAGATTCTGTGTGTTTTCTGTCACTAGGATATCCCTAGCATCACATGTTGGTTCGTGAGCACTTATATTTCTGAAATGTATGTCTACTGTAAAAATACCACTCGTCTGTCGTTGTTTCTTTGTGTTTTGTTTTCACTAGGATATCCCTAGCATCACATGTTGGTTCGTGAGCACTTATATCTCTGAAATATCTGTCTACTGTACTAATACAATTTTTCTGTTGTAGTTTCTATGTTTTCTTAAACTATATATGATAACCCTTGTTTCACATGTAAGCTAGAGTAAGGTTCACGAGCACTTAAATCTGTTAAATTGTCTGTCTACTGTCAATATATTTAATGATTTTGGCGCGAAAATGGCACAACTCTTCCAAACAACAGAAACTATGATTTTGCAGATTTTATAATGTATACAACAGTTTTATTATTTCTGGGTATCTTGTACTTTTATAATTGATTTGTACGTAGTTCATTAGGAACTGTATAAATCTTGGTTGCAGTGTCAGGAAGTTGGCATTCTAGTACAATGTCTGACTATAGAAAGATGTATGGTATAGTAAGAGAAACAATAAACACAACTAGAATAAGTTCTGTATAATGACGATGTTATGTCGATAAAAAAGTAATTACCTAAATATTTGGTACCGTGGAGTAATGACTGGCTTGATGAAGTTAGAACTTGTATATAGATTGGTTTAGCATGACATAGTGACTTACTTCTAACATTATTTTGCTTTATGCTTTTGTTAGTACATTTATTCTTCTTATGTTTTATTCATTAATGCAAAAAGTATTTTGTAGTCATTTTTATGAAGCTTGTTTTATTGTCGTTTAGGCTTTTACATCACTGGGTCGGTGTGTACGTAGCTCATACGTAGATAAGTATGTGAATCATTACGTCTATTAACAAAACAATGCGGTTATTTTTCGTCTTGTAATTAGATTAATAGCGAATAAAGCTAACTGTTAATTAGTATATACTTTGTATATACCTGAGAGATTGAAGGTATACGCCCTAGCAACGATTAATATTGCATATGACGCCATTGTGTTTGATGCCATATTTTTCAGACATCTTCAGTTTTCTGCACTTTAAGGTATAGTTTCTATTTAAATCTGGATTTTTCGCGGTTTATCAACAAGTTCTATGGGCTTATGCCGGCTTCAGCTCATTTGCAAGTTTTCCGGGACATTGTATTTTGTTCAGTACTCGGAAATGGATAGCTTGTTATGGTCGAAAAACCCGGAACGCCAGATTCGTAATCTGGATAAGCAATTGTTATGACCTATAACATGGACCTGAAAGTACGATTGACAGTTATGTTGGTTAAAATGGCTTAAGAATAAAATTGTTGTTTTGCAAAATAGGTAAATTCTGATTGATAGGTCTTACTATAAAAAATCGCATTAAACGACGCCTTGTGATGCTATACAAATACATTGTATACATGTATTATGAATTTATGTAAATGATCCGATGATCGAATTGACCATGAGCTATATTTCATGAAATAATTAGAAAATCATACATTTTTAAAGTGGTATACTCCCAGTATTACAGCGATGGGGAGTTTTGGTGCGGAGGTTTTGGTTTGTTTTTTGTTAATACGTTGAGAAAAAAAACGCATCACATTTAATTTCATATTTTACCATCGGGCATTCATGTCAGTACATTATATCGTGGTGTATGGTTGGTGACATGACTATGACTATTTTACCAGACATAATACAGGATTATTAATTAAATAACATTGTTCAAATATCGGTCATAATAATGGATTTATAAATTCTCAAGCCTTTAGAATACATGGTATTACATTATTATACGATTTTAAGCGCTTCAGTAATACTTATAGTAAAATACCATTGTAATATTAATCTAATAGCATTTATTCCCTGTCATTGTGTCATATGACTGAATGAGTTTGTTTAACCTATCATAAATACCTCTGTACAGCAACAACCTTAGATATGCGGACACACTTTGAATCATTTTTTCATCTGACTGTAATGGACGACAACTCCGTTGAGTATAATTAAACTCAATATTATTTGCTTATTATTTCGTAACGTAGTTAAACTAATAGCTAAACTTCTGAATAAACTTAGACGGTCCTTTTTTCTGGCATAATTTCTACTTCTTTTTACTTAACACTTTTCAATGTTTAGCGGTCTGATAGCTTATATTTGCTTATCACTATTCATCTAATGAAGTGTTTTAGGTTCTATATTTACATAATGAAAGTATACATTAATTTTATACCCATTTCAGTTCTTAATAAGGTAAGGTCGCACTATTAGGGCTATCTAAATCTATGTTATTTATAGCCGAATGGTCTTGATATAAATCCCCCTTTTCATCTAAAATTAAGCATTTTGGACTTAAAAATCGTCAAAATATCCCGACTTTGCAATAACTATGATGGTTTTCAACAGTGGAAATTTTCTGTATACATGCATCTTCGCTTTTATTTCCAACAGAGGAAATATACTTTTCTAATTAATGAAGTCAAGTAGATTATCGTATTGTCATTTGTTTGTATGTTTTTGTACTTTAAGCTAATCCCCGTTAATCGGATATTGAAGGCAAACCTAACTTTCAATACAGAATTACAGAATACGCCTGGTTTTAAAGAAATCGGACGCTTGGATTACTTGAACTCATGAAGTTTTATGTTTGAAGTTTTTTACCAGAGTTTTGTTTTGATGTTTTACAGACTCTGTTATCATGATATTTGATTCAAGAAATGATAAATTCAGATAATAGTCTGATTGTTTTAATAGTCTAAAATTTTATCATGTTTTGAGTGAATGTTATTGTTGTTATTAGAATACAATTCTGTAGTTGAACCCATTCAAACTTGGATTACTCTTAGACGGGCAAGTGTTTTTCCCAACTTTTTGTGAGTATTATCGTATTATTTATTTTTTGTCTTTCTAGAATTGATGCATGTCTAATTGCACCAAGGGAGTGATTGTAGACAAGGGCAAGTACCTTTTTAATTTCTTGAACCAGAAACTTGTTTGCAAATTGTCTTGGGTAGACAAGTCTGAAATTAAAATTTATTTTTCTAACAGAAATTTTTGTATGACACTGTATAGTGTATAGTAAATGGTGGTCATTGGTAGTAAGTATCATCGACATTCATGATTTATCTACGTTTTGCATCATTATGAGTGCTTGCTCTCGAACGTCAAAATATGTTACGATGTGTCCATTAGCGCAGATTATGTAAAGGTTTTTTAAACGAACATAATTCTCTCAGTTTCATTAATTTTCTAATTATATTATGCGGAACACTTCCAATTATTTTTATCATTTCTGTTTAGTCTGTTTTCTTTATACGTTACTTTAATGTGTTAATTTTATCATGAACGGCTATATAGGAGGGTATAGGGGAGACCGGGGCAAAGTGTTACATTTTTTACACATTTTTCATTATTATCCTAGTAAACGTATATTCAGTGCAAGTAATATATTTAAAATAAAGCCCGATGTTTTCCTTAACATATTAAGTCTAAAATAAAACAATTAAAGCATGGATATGATATCGAGATGGTTAACAAAATGGTTTGTAAATGTAACACTTTGCCCCAGACTTTGGGGCAAAATGTTACACTACCCGGGGCAAAGTGTTACAAGGTAATTTACCCCATAAATGAATTAACATGTACACTAATATTACGTAATTTACCCCACTAATAAATCTACGTACACTTAAATTACATAATTTACCCCACTAATAAATCTACGTACACTTAAATTACATAATTTACCCCACTAATAAATTTACATGTACTTTTATATAACGTAATTTATCGCATAAATAATTCTACGTGTACACTCATATTAAGTAATTTACCCAACTAATAAATCTACATGTACACTTATATTACGTAATTTACCCCACTTAAAAATCCACGTTTACACTTATATTACGTAATTTACCCCACTAATAAATCTACAAGTACGCTTATATTACGTAATTTACCCCACTTATAAATCCACGTTTACACTTATATTACGTAATTTACCCCACTACTAAATCTACATGTACACTTATATTACGTAATTTACCCCACTAATAAATCTACATATACACTTATATTACGTAATTTACCCCACTTATAAATCTACATGTACACTTATATTACGTAATTTACCCCACTTATAAATCCACATTTACACTTATATTACGTAATTTACCCCACTAATAAATCTACATGTACACTTATATTACGTAATTAACCCCACTAATAAATCTACATGAACTCTTATATTACGTAATTTACCCCACTAATAAATTTACATGTACACTTATATTACGTTATTTACCCCACTACTAAATCTACATGTACACTTATATTACGTAATTTACCCCACTAATAAATCTACATGAACACTTATATTACGTAATTTACCCCACTTATAAATCCACGTTTACATTTATATTACGTTATTTACCCCACTTATAAATCTACATGTACACTTATATTACGTAATTTACCCCACTTATAAATCTACATGTACACTTATATTACGTTATTTACCCCACTTATAAATCTACATGTACACTTAGGCCTATATTACGTAATTTACCCCACTTATAAATCTTCATGTACACTTATATTGCGTAATTTACCCCACTTATAAATCTACATGTGCACTTATATTACGTAATTTACCCCACTTATAAATCTACATGTACACTTATATTACGTTATTTACCCCACTTATAAATCTACATGTACACTTAGGCCTATATTACGTAATTTACCCCACTTATAAATCTTCATGTACACTTATATTGCGTAATTTACCCCACTTATAAATCTACATGTGCACTTATATTACGTAATTTACCCCACTTATAAATCTACATGTACACTTATATTACGTAATTTACCCCACTTATAAATCTAATTGTGTACACTCATATTACGTAGTTAACCCCATCAATAAATCCACGTGTACAGTGTAGACTCATATATTACGCAAGTTGCCCCATTTATAATTCTACATGTACACTCATATTACGTAATAAACCCCATCAAATAAAACCACATGTACACTCATATTACGTAATTTATCCCACTAATAAATCTACATGTTCACTCATATTTACGTTATTTACCCGTGAAAAAATTTACGTGTATACTCAGATACTCATATAACATATAACACGTACACTCATATAACATCATTTCACCCCATTTATAAATCTACATGTACACTTATATTACGCAGTTTACTTCATTTATTAATCCACGTGTACACTCAAATTACCTAACTTACCCCATTAATAAATTTATGTGGGCACTTATGTTACGCAATTTACCTCATTAACTATTCCATGTGTACACACATATTACCTAATTTACCCCATGTAAACTCATAATACATAATTTACCCGTTTAAAAATCTACATGTACACTCATATTACCTAATTTACCCCATTAATAAATCTATGTGTACACTCATGACGTGGATTTGCTCAACGGTTGATACTGAGATGTGATTTATTATTATATATGCTATGCCACTTCTAGACCTAGACAATACACAAGTTTAAACCTTGATACTAAGACCACCTTTGGACCGAGGGCATGTGGTTTCATCAATTAAACGCGATATTTAATACATGAAATCACACATCTTAATCTTAAGGTGGTGAATGATTAAGGCGGTCTTTAAGTGAGGTTTTACTTTACATTCATTATCTTTTATACCGTGTAAAAAATGTTAACTTGAGTTAAATTAACAATCATTCTTGCAGTTTTCTTGCATTCTAAAATGCCAAACGTGTTATCCAAGTCGACGGGGCAAAGTGTTACATTGTAACACTTTGCCCCAGCTGGCCTGTAACACATTGCCCCACTCAACCATCACGAACATTAATAGTTGTATACAAAAATCAGAGGAATACCGATTCACAATTCATTTCTAAACAGATAGCCAAATGTCTACTTTATTATGTAAATATAAACCAAAATACCAGCGAAGCAGTACACACTATACAAATTGACATTAGAAAAAAAATTGAAAATTTACTTTCATGACCAAAAAATGACCAACATTTGATAAAAATGTAACGCATGGAATGATGCGTTTTGAAGCTATAGAAAGAAATGGCAGATGGAAATTGTGTTTACGTCACATGTTTTATGACAATGTAAATGACGTCATGGCGTTCAAAATTCAAACGTAACACTTTGCCCCGTGTAACATTTTGCCCCGGTCTCCCCTATGAGGCCCGGGTGGGGCACACTTTTGTGGAGTTTCGTCATGAAATATTTTCTATGTACAGCTTTTAAACGTCCTGCTACTGATTTTAAACTATGAAGGACAGCTGTCAGTCACTGACGGAAGTTTGTGCCTAGTAACTAGTTAACAGCTAAATCCAGAGATTTAGTCTTTCCATGAAATGTGAGCAGGTTGTCTGACCACCCTAATAGAACTTACAATGTGTTGCTTCGGCGTTAAATCCAACCAAAAATTATCTATAGTTTCTGTGTTATACGTGATTACTTTTGCCTTAATTCTCTAACCTTGAACCGTCCTTGTTCCTGGTAAAATCCAATAGTAAGGAACAACAAATTTTGGAAAAAGAATTAGCTGGAAATTTTCTGAATTTCTTCAAATCTAAGTATGTTATTTGAAGTGTACTACATAGACGATCTTATCTCATTATAATATAGAAGAATACAGCAGTATATATGACCGTCCATGCATGTTTACATATACAGGGTTTACTCATTTAATCTTGCATGTACATGTACCTGTGTTTATGGGGAGTTAGGAGGCAGACCTAGTTTTTTTTCGAATTTTCAATGTAATTAAGTTATGTCAAGATCAGTTGAAAATAACCATGATTTTGACTTCCAAATCGCAGGAGAATATATTTTAGTCTACATTCAGATGAGAAGTCAGTGCCCCTCTCTTCGAAAAAACATTGTTATACTGAACTGGGGGAAATTAAATGTGAATACAAAATTAAAGTGGAATTGGAATACATGTTTGAAAATAAACGCGACACATAATTCTTATATGATAGTATAAATTATTGTCAACTATTGCCCTTTTCCTTCTGTTTAGACTATTGGAAGGCATGCTAGAGAATTACGTTTATTGTACAAATAGCTACGGAATATATTTACATCAGTACAATAGAAGCATTAAGAGTGAGATAGAGAGAGCGAGAGAAGGAGAGAGGAAGCATAGCTTTGATTAGATGTACCATTTTCTCGACAGCGAGTACATGTGTATATCTGTGGTATCATTTATTACCTACAACTGTCGACGGAAAGATAGAAGCCACGTGTTTTTTGTGGAAACATGGCATAATGTGCAAACCGACGCACCGCGGTGTGTTAATTAGTTAATCTAATTGATTAGTGAGTTTTATATTGTGAAAATACAAGGATTTGTTAACTATTTATAGTTGAAAAATGTAATTGCTAAAATATTAACCTTAGAAAATACCAACGTACGGAAGTTGAATTGTATACTTATAGCATTAGCCTAAACGCTTAGTAAAGATGTATTTATATTAAGTGAATTCTACTTAAGTTTTTAACTGTAACAGGACATTGATGTAAGTGCAAAAGGAAGACATTATCTTCCTATTTTAATATTCAATATTGGAGGAAAAAGACGTTTTTGAGAGGATTTTTTCTATACTATTATTTGATATATTGTTGTGACTTTAAATAAAATACACAATGTATAATATTGAAGTGAATGGATATACAAACCCTGTGAAAGGTATTTACATTCTTATTCTTTCGTCCATGTTTTATGATACAATTTTATTGTTGAATGTAACATCATGGCATGATTTTATTTGATCATCTTTTGAATAGTGTTACTTTTATAACCATTGTAGTACAAATATACTGAAGGGGAAAGAATTGTTGGAATATTTGTTCACGATCAACACAATGTATACCAATGTTAATAAAATATCCCTCCTTGGTATTAAATACTTAAAATGTAGTTAGATTTTAATGTATATACATGTATATGCGTGTGTTAAGTTATCATCGTTCTCGTATCCAGAGGTTATCAAAATTCTCATTAGATTGAGAATCTTGATAACCACTGGGTGCGTGAATGAGGTACCATTGATTTTATAATCTAAATACAAACGTATATGAAAATGGGCTTTAGACACAAAGCATCAAACACGAGCACCCTATGATGTTACTAGTAAGAATGTCTTAGAGATTATAAGACTTTACACACACCCATTGTTTCCGTTGTTGCGTATGTACATGTATTATGGTATATAAATGTAACTTGGTATTATGGTATATAAATGTAACTTGGTATTATGGTATATAAATGTAACTTGGTATTATGGTATATAAATGTAACTTGGTATTATGGTATATAAATGTAACTTGGTGTTATGGTATATAAATGTAACTTGGTGTTATGGTATATAAATGTAACTTGGTGTTATGGTATATAAATGTAACTTGGTATTATGGTATATAAATGTAACTTGGTGTTATGGTATATAAATGTAACTTGGTGTTATGGTATATAAATGTAACTTGGTGTTATGGTATATAAATGTAACTTGGTGTTATGGTATATAAATGTAACTTGGTGTTATGGTATATAAATGTAACTTGGTATTATGGTATATAAATGTAACTTGGTGTTATGGTATATAAATGTAACTTGGTATTATGGTATATAAATGTAACTTGGTGTTATGGTATATAAATGTAACTTGGTGTTATGGTATATAAATGTAACTTGGTATTATGGTATATAAATGTAACTTGAACGTAATCACGTAGGCTTCTTCTATTTTATTAGTGGTATAAATATGAAAGATGTTGCTAAATTTACATGTATAATATTAACATTATTTTCTATGCTTCAATCTAAGACTTAGTGACAGCTTGTCTAACTGTTCATTATAATTTCAAGCATGTTACATTAAGATCTACATATTTCTTGCTCAAACAGGCTGTGGCTAGTACATGTACAATGTATGTGTGTGAACTGTACTAGTTCTTTTGTTCTAGATATATTTGGACCTTGTATAAACTTAAGATTATTCTTTGCTAATAAAGATAGGTGGTTTACTTTCTGAAGGATATAAAATAATTATATAAGACCAGGGTGGAAAGTTGCTTTCATAAGTATCTAACAATATCATAATATTTAGTTAAAAGGAACAAAAATCAGAACAAAACTGGAACAAAATTGGAACAAAATCGGAACAAAACTTGAAAAAGTCAGAACAAAATCAGAATAAAGTTGGAACAAAATTTGAACAAATGTTTGGAAGGAAATATGACAGACATTATTATTATTATATCAGCGTTCTCATAGAGTTATGGAATACTAGAAGGTCACCTTGGTTATATGATGGATGTATAAACATATGTTGAATTAATAGACTAGACTATGTTACAACTATAATGTTCACTGGGGCTGATCCTACTAAATAAGAGGGGGTGCCCCCTTGTAGATTTTTCAAGAAAAGACAGAAAATATTGCTAAATTGCATTCAAATGATAATATTAGTACTAGTGGCTCTATTGTCATATTTGTGATTTTTGCAATAAATTCCTCAATAGGTCTACTGTATCGTTGTATTAAGTCCCAGGTTATTCCTTTCCTCTTGAGAGAGTATATAATCATAAGACAATGCCTAGCCATGCCCCCAGCAATAGTTCTAAATCCACCCATGATTTATTTTCTATAAATTCTCAATCCAATTTGTTCTGTTGTAAGGTCTACACAATGGTAACTCTACGATGGGAAGTTGGGAACACATGTGGAAATAATTTGCTATAATGATTTATGCTAGGTATAAGAGGGATTTATTTTGTAGCATTGAAACATCTAAACAAAGATTATACTAATTCTAAGATCTTGATTTAGAACATATGTACCATGATGAATGTCCCTTTGGTTATGTTAGTTAATATGTGCATTGGGATGTTCATACACTGTTTGGTATTTAGAAATGTTCATTACTGTCATTATGTAAGACTGAACAACCATTTGTACAAGAAAAATCAAAGCACTGAAAGTACTGAAGAAACGATTTAATGAATGTCTATCTCCGTAAACTGATATCCTGTAGAGCCTTGTCTTACAGGATCTCTACTATCTCAATGGAGGGTCACGTTGAGATGACCTTTATGTCAACTAATCAATGCGTAGCTTTCTTCTAGACGAAACGCTATTAATAACATTTTGATTTCGTAATTTCTATCTTAAGACCAATGTTTGCAAGCTAATTTAACTGCGGTATTATTCACAGTCTGCGATTGGACGGCTCATTTCAAATTGCGTGACGTAGACGATGTAAACAAGTTACGTATCATAACTATTACGTCATTAATACTATGATGAGAAAAGGTCGCCAGAACATGACCCTCGTTTGAAAAAGCCCAGATCTGAATGGGTGAGTAGGTGAGCGGAAAATTTTTGATCGGGTTTTAATCAGATTGAATGATTGTCTACCCCACATAATACAGGGCAGACAACAATTTGTCTTAATTTGACTGTGTAATCAATGCCTTATACTTTTTTGTCAGAAAGTAAATACTCGAGTCAACAAATGCATTATTTGTTATCCAATTGCAATAATGTGTGAGGAAGCTAGAGGAATGGTGCCAATGACAAACACATGTAGAATAATGATAAGAAAAATATTTGTATGTGTATTTCTTGACTATCAGTCTTTTTTAAGTAGCATGAAGCAATTTTTCTCAGTGTGTAACATAGATTTATTGGTTATGTTGTTTTAATTATTAATATGTTGCATTATTCTGCCAAATGTGTATAATGTGGTTGTGGTTCGAAAGTTTTGACCCCCCCCCACCCCCTAGAAAAAGTTTGGACCCCCCCCCCTTTAGAAAATAATCCTTGATCTGCCCCTGCTTATATTATTATACAAGCATAATTTCCCAGGTAAATGATCATACATTTCTAAGAAAATGATCAATATTGTTATGTCTCAGGCTTGTACATCATATTCCAGGAAAACAAAACTTTATAATACTAATTTGATTCATGTATCATCTCAAGTTACTTCTTTCATGGAAATGTCAACAGGGTTAAACTCATTAACAAAAATATTTATGGCTGGAAACACAAACAAAAAATCTCAGGTACATAGTAGAATAATTAATTATATATTTAGAAATCCGCTTGGTTTACTTATGTAATTACTAACACATGAAATTGTCAGAAACATTATATGGATAAGAGACTTGGAGTGTTCCGAACTCTTTTGTACTGATACCTCCTTCTCCGGTACATCAAATTGCTAATTAAAGTCAGCAAATAATATAGTAAACAAGAAACAAGTTAAGTGTATTTTTTTGAGAGCCTGATGATTCATACTGTTGATCTCTCTCTCTTTCGCTCTCGATGTCTCTCTTTCTCTGTTTGTATCTCATTTCTTATGTCTGCTTATTTTACCTCAGGTATGAAGAGTATTCTTTTTTCAATGAAAACAAAAACATGAGAAAACATTGGAAGCATGTTTAGGGTCAGTGTGTACATCAGGTAATAAAGTGAATTGGTAGGTTTCTATAAGGGGAAAGTTCTGACCAAGGAACGGTCTAACAAACTTACCACACTCACTCATGATGTTACTACATAGGAAGATGATAGTTTATTTTTAAGAGGGTGTATCATAAAGTTTATTGAAATTTAATTAATCTGTTTGTATTTTGTTTATTATTTTTAGATTTTTATTGGTTGGCCCTCTTGAGTTTTATTTCTAAATGCTTGATTTTCAACTTTTGTTACTGGGATTGTTTCTAAGAAAAGTATTTATTTAAGTATTTTGATCTATTGTAAAACAAGTTCTTACAACTTATAATTGATCATTTAAGAGTGCTATTTCTCATCTATAATTGTTATGGAAAAACACTTGGTTCTAACCTTTTGGATCAATTGTTTTTTCTTGGAATTCATATCGCAGTATTCTAGTACTAAGTTATTAGGATCAAGTGCTCTGTTCACGGAATTATGATATTGCTAAAAGGTGGGAGTTTTAATTTGATCACGAATCAGAGTAATTGTAAACTAACATCTCTAAAATTAATGCTGTGATGTCAATTACGTCATATTTTTACAAATCGACCAAACCCATTTAATTCTATAGACTATCCAGATGAATTGTTTACTAAAAAATGAATGAAAACCTATCCTGATTTTATCTGCATTTATCAGTCATTATCTCAACCCACTATTTCAAGCCCGAGTCTAGTGAAAATTCATTTGGGATTGTGAAATTTAGTTATTTCATTATTATAGTAGAGATAGTAGATAATATTGTTTTTTTCTACGTAACAAAATAAATCGGGCTTGTACTGTAGTAAATTCGACGTGATGACTGTTTATAATTGCACATGTTGTCTGTACGTGTACAAATATAATGTATGTTTCATATATTCTGTTAGATGGTAGGAAATTAGCAGTGCCCCTGGTGGAATTAGAAACCAAGCTCAATGCCTAAGCACATGTCCTGCTACCAGTCCATTTCCTATTGCAAGCAGATAATGCATTTATAGATTGAACCAATAGTACACAGACCCAATGTTGGGCCCCGAATGACCATAATATCCTGGATTAATCAGTTTTATGATAATGCAGTCAATGATTATTTAACTTTATCCTGACTACTGCCATGGTGCATACATATACATAACTTAAAAGCTACCTGCAGCATGTTCAGTTACCCTGAACGTTCCAAAATGTTCCATAACGGAAGTGTCGGAACAACTCAACTCAAAGACAACTCAACCTGAGACAACTCTCAATCCCCTACTAACGGATTGAGTTGTCCCAACTTTAAGTTGAGTTATGCACTGGGTGAGTTGTCTTTGGGTTGAGTTCTCCTGTACCCGTAACGTTAGCTAACAGTCATTACTGAACCCGCAGCTGGCTAGCAAAGTTGATTGTGTATAAGTCTACTGGTCGAGGGATTGTAGGTTTGATTCCTGAATAAGCATTAAATAGACTTTCATGTAGCTCAGTCATTTCTACAGCCATTTTCCTCCTACCACTGATTCTATATTATGTAGGACAGCTGTCAATCTCTGACAGAAGTGTGTGTCTAGTAACTGGTTAACAGATAAATTTAGAGATTAAGCCTTTCCAGGATCAGTGAGTAAGACTGCTAGATATGACCTTTACAATTTGTTGCTATGTTGTAAAACCCCAAAAAAGAGGCAGTAGCCAAAGTTTATACTTTATCCTTCATGGTGCCTATATATACAATACTTAAAGTGCAGAAAAATTGGCAACTGTTGCTTTCAACTATCCCACAATTAAAAGTTTTAATTAGTTAATTTTACATGGTGAACATTGGTTGTAAAATCTATTCTTGTTGGAACAATACTAAACAAGGCATGTATATTTAGAAAGGTTCATTGTGTTTCATTCTAAATTAGGTCTATACTGAGTTATTTATTATTATAGGTTATATATATATATTATATTAATTCTAGGTTAATTCTAGATTAATGAATTTCAAGGTCACAATAATTATATACATTTCCACAACTTTATTGGCATTAAGGTCATTTTTAGTTAAAAATTTCCTTAATTAAAAGCTAATCAATTACAGACTTTATCAATTTTATTGATACTTTGAAATCACCAATTAGTGTCTGTAATTGTGTTATAAATTTGAATTCATATATTTTAAGGCAAACTGACCTGACCATTGTTTGAAACACAAATGTAAAACAAATGTCACAAAAAAGCACATGATTTAAATTAACTTTTCCTTTACTAATGGAGTACGTATATTTACACAAAAACACCAACATCACTAAAAAGTTAATTCTAGACTAAATCTAATTTTACTAAAAATAATATAAAACAGCATGATAGTTATACTGTTTCAAGTCTCTGCTTCACTTTAACAAAAAAATAATGATTTTTTCCAATAAACATTCTAAATATGGGTTACAATTAGTTAGTGAAGGCACACAGTAATCCGATAAAAATGGTGAAACAGTCAAAAAGTGACGGAAACAATACCTCCTTTTATGGTCATTTGTTTTGATGTTTTGACTGACATGATCAAAATGTCACATGGTACAGTCACCAAATATGTGGCTAAATTGGCAAGGCTGCCTCATCATTATTCATCATCATCATCCAGTTCAGTTTAAACAGGCTGTTGATTATTCTTTTGGCAAGGGTGAGGCCAGTCTGTCTCGTCTGGAGTGAAGTATTCCTCGCCTCGATCATGCTTAACTAGGTCTTCCCAGGTTAGCTTTGGTCTGCCTCTGCCTCGATGTGCAGTAAAGTTTAAGTCTCTGATTTGGGAGATCCAGTTTGTGCTACGTTCTACGTGGCCAAACCATCTTAGCCTGTTTGTTTGGAGAACATAGGCAATATCTCTGATTTTAAGCTGAGACATTAAACCTGTACCACATAAATCAGAAGCACATAAATCACCAGACCTCCTCTATGAAATATTACAAAACAAATTATAGCTCAACAGTTCAACTTAATGCTATTTCAATGTTTTTTGAACAAGTTAATTAATATGTTTTATTATCTAATGATCAATTAATAAATCAATCAAGTGGTTAATCATGTAGATAGAATAATAAATCATAAATTAATCAATCATAATGAAATCAATAAAATGATTCATCATCCAGAAACAACGTAATCTATGGAACGCTGATTCTATAATTGAATTTCAAGAAAATGTGCAACGTTGTAAAATCAATCCCAGAAGTTTGGAATGTTACAAGATTAGAACTTAAAATTCAATGAAATAATTTGATATTGATATCTTAACTCAATGAAATAATTTGCTATTTATATCTAAAATCAATGGAGTAATTTGATGTTTCAAACTAAATTCAATGAAAATAATTTGATATAAACATTCATATAATTGAAACTTGTGTGACTTTTAATATTCTGATTATTCCCCAGAAGATAATTCCAGAATTTATATTTATACTACATTGTATATGTATACATGTACTGGGTATGATTGATGGCTTATTGTCTATTAGGAATTATTAAATTTGATGGAATTCAATATACAATAACTCCTGATATAGTTAAAATGTCTTCACCTCTCAGTGTCACATACATTTAACCCACTTATTTAAATACTTGAATTTGTTTGATTCTCCCCGCACATGGAAAGGATAACTATTTTTATGGAAAGTGAGTACAGGCGTACTGTAGTGAGTATTTCAATTCATGCAGTTAATGTATGCCCCACTTATAATTGAATAGAATATTATCATTTTTTTTTAACACAAGAATTCTTGTTGTGGAGGTAATCTCGATCAGTACCATATTGGGTAGCCTTGTGTGGTTGTCAGAAGTGTAAATGTCTTTTCATTTTTGTTTTTAATTAGATTCTAGGACAATTTCACTATGTTATTTTGTATGTACTATTACCAACTCCTCTTAAGTTATGTTTTTCTTGAAACATCTTGTATTCAAATATATAGTACTTTTTTATCTTGTAATTAGTTTGATAGTACAAGTCTTATATATGAGTTAATATGAGTTTTTCTATGTTACATGTTATACAAATTCTACCAATCATTATTTGATTTATGCTAACCAGTATACATGTATTCCTTCATGATTAAATTATTATATGAGTTATTGATGTAAAACCATTGTCTCCAAGGTGATTATGGAATCTCTGTGGTGATGTTAACATTTCCTTAACTTTTAGAATTGGCAGAATGTAATAATGTAAATGTTATTATTGAAATAAATCTGGATGTTCAACAATTGAATATTTTCTTGAAACATAGAAAAGAGCCCAATGATATAGAATGACAAGAAAGATGATGTTTTATAAACTGAAGTGTGTCTATGTTCATAAGATAATCAATTCTTGACCCAAAGTCGAAGGGGGGGGGGGGGCTCTTTAGTGAATGAAATTATCATTTTATTATCATAATTATGATGATGCTAAAATATAGTCCATTTTTACTTGTGTGGTGCTATCAGACCAAACCAATGTATCTACTGTAATTTCAACCTCTAACAATCAAGAGGTATGGAACTGCAGATAGTTCCAGCAATACATATACAAATGTATATGAATAACAATTTAAATTGATAGTCTGCTACGACACAATAATGTCTAACCTCCTTATAGACACCTGAAAACTGAACTATTTATGTGCTGAGCCAAATCACTGATAAATGCGATGAGTTGTGCATCTAAGTGGAGATGTTTACATCGTTCTATGTAATAGAATAGTTTCGACAATTCTTTCCTATTGGAAAAGTTTAAAGATCATAATTATTCTGACTTGCAAAATTTTGAGCAAAATTTGATGACTTTTAAAGGGCAGGCATCTGAGTGGTTTTTAGTGATTTTTTTACTTGGTTTCTCAACACGGGTTTAACTGAGCATTTCAATGTTTGAAAGTATCTATTTTAGGGATATTACTTTAGTTGTTTGATGTCATTGCCTGGTCACAAGCATCAGGTGCAAGTTTAAATGTATCATGGTACTAAATTCTCCTCATTAAAAATCAATTAAACCTCTTTGTTCTCGGAATATTAAAGAACTCTGATATTTACTAAAAATAGCTGATCTTTAACACATAAAGAAAAGTAATAACAATTATTATAGTAAACCACTGTCTGTATTCAATTATTAACAATGCTAGGAATAAAAGAAACATAGTATGTTGCCATCTATGATCATTTATAGTATGTTTTTATCTGGTTCTGACAGGTTTGTTGTCACACTTGTTTAAAAGTTTACTGTTTCCGTTTCTTGATTTTCGGTTTAGAATTTCTTTGTAACTGAATCTTTTTTCCATAACAAAAATTATGAAAACATGAAAACAGTATTATATAGTAATTCATCACTTTAAGGACTTTCAAAATTAGGGCTGCAACGATTAACTGGAAATTTGATTCGTTTGTTTTTCTTTCGATTTGATTTTTTTTCGATTCAATTCACTTGATAGTATAGTTTATTCCAAATGTACAGTAATCTAGTTCATTCATTTGAGCTTAGAACTATTTATATAATATTGATAAAATAAAATGTAATTGAAATTATCAACATTTATTTCAGAACAAGATCAACAATTACTAATTTATGTATGACTATTTCTCATAGTCTTATATCCTTACAAATTTAATAGACAAGTTTAAAGGCCACTGTCGAAATCGAAAATCACGGGTTCTAAATCAAAATGGAATTGGCGTCTTTGCAATCGATTTTCGATGTATCGTTGCAGTACTAATCAAATTGATGGTCTTATTAGTGGAATTTGTCATATTACAAGGACCCATTTCTTCTTAAATTTAGCATTTGAGACTTAATGCTTTGCTTTTCCAAAGTGTGGATTTTGGTCAAAAACATTACTCAGAACCGTTCCTTAGCCTTCTTTGCTTATCCCCCTCTCATATATCCCTATTTCTAAAATTGGCTGGTATGGTACCGTGTAAAAAAACACTATAATTTATTATATACATCTTATACTCAGGTACGATCCAGCCACCTTTGCTTAGCTTCCTCACTCATAGTATTAGCATTTCACCTAACATCATCACAAACTGATTGTTCTTGTTTTGTTGTTGATTTCAGGACTCAAATTTAACAAAAATTTGCCTTGCAAATTTTTGCAAGTTGATTTTAATACAACTCGCCAAATGAAAAATCACTCGCATTTTTATTCCAAATCTTAACGGCATACATCGTAACTTTTCGTATAATTTTGCAATAATAGCAACTTAGAACTATACTTAACTATATATAGACCAAGGACGTTGTTGTTGGATAAGCAAAGAATATTGAAAACTTTTTTATTGTGAATCTTAAATTATATTGATCCATCTGGCCGTTTCAATGCTGATTTGGGCTTCATTTGTTAAGACACTAATATTTTTGTGGCGATTTCAACTCGCAAAATTTGCGACTTGAAATAAAAGTTACTCGCAATTTGCAAAAGCCACTCGCATGTTGCGAGTATGCGAGCTTAATTTCGAGCCCTGGATTTTCTTCAGAGTTTTATAGTATACCGAGATAATGTGGTTCCATTATTTAATCTTTTAGGCATAAATGTATCAAACAAAGGATAATGTGTTCATGTGATTTTTATACTCAAGGGAAATGTCTTTAACAGAGTCCATTGACTTTATATTGACATGAAAGCCTTGGTGACAGAACTTTATACTTTGTCTGTGAGAGTCTATGAGACCAAAGTGCTGTGCCCGCAGATCTGAGGTTTCCTTCTAAGAATCTATAAGACCAAAGTCATAGATTGTTATTGTGGGTTTTTTTCTTACATTATTTGTCAACTTTTTTAATAGGCTATGTAAGGTAGCTAACTCACCTAACCAACTTTCCTTAAACTCTATACTTTACCAGAACTTGCTAACCATTTCACTAGGTGCCAAACAACTTTTCCTTTAGGAAAGAAAATTGGTGTTTTCCAAAACATTGTATTGATTGGTATAATCTGCTGCACCTAGGAATCAAACCTGCAACCTCTGGATTTAAAATTATGTGTTTACTACAGTGCCATAGTTGCAGCTCTGTTTCTTTGAGGCAAGAGTGTAATGAAGTCATTCTTCCATCATTCATTTGATACATAGATTTCAAAATAATTTCACCATCATTCTGTTAAATGTATTGTTTCCAATAAGTCAGCCTGGCTAGCTCAATAGATAGATTGCAAGTCTACTGAGTGTGGGTTCATTTTCCAGACTGCCATACTTTCACGGAGTTTGGTCTAGAAATATTTCTACAGCCATTCTCCCTCTTATCACCAATTCTAAAACATACTGGGCAGTTGTCAGTCTCTGATGGAAGTATGCACCTAGTAACAGTCAACTGCTGAATCCAGAGATTTTGTCTTTCCAGGAATGGTAGTTAAATGACTGCAATTCTAGGGCTTTCAACCCAACAAAAAAATGTTAAAATATGTAAAAGCTTTCTTCATTAGTTAACCCCTAAAGGAAGCTTGAGTTGTTTTATTTCTGTGTGATTGGAATAAAGTGATTAGTGTGATGAATTAAAAATGAATTAAAAATCAGTGGAAAGAAATAGAGTAGTACCTAGTGATTGAAAACATGCTATCAGATTGCATAACATAAACATGTGTATCTTTGATTCACCCAATTGGGTTGTTTCCTTTTAACAATGACAAATCTGGAAATTTTACTATTTAAGGCCTATTGAAAAAGTTAATCTATTGACTTTTTTGGTTTAATCCTATCTTTATAGACAATGTAGTACATGCAGGCACTGTGGGACCCATCTGTAAGCCATGATGAACCCATTATCAGGCCATGTGGACCGATCAGTAGGCCATGAGGGACCCATCTATAGGCCATGTGGAACACTTTAGTAGGACTTATGGAAAGGCTATGGGGGTCCTATGTATAGTCCATGTTGGATTTTAGGACATTTGTGATCCATCTACAGACCTTATATGCAATCTTCGAATTCAACCAGTGGACCATGGACCAAGTCCTCCGAAATCACCCTCGGTCCAGTGATTTTTAGAAAGTAAGTGGTCCAATGGGCCCCCAATATTTAACAACTATGATTATCCAACTTGAAAGTTTGTCACAAAGACTGCTTATGGGACACATTTATTGGCCACAAAGGACTTATTAAATTGTTGACCATCTTGGAAATTACCAGTACTCCCACCCATTTAATTCTAGAAAAGCCTTGAAAACTTCGATCAACATGTCATAAAACTCTTGTCAACATGTTTATCAAAATACAAGAATTCTAGTACATGTGACAATGGTGACCTTTTTTATATACATGTATATGGCTTGAATTTGCGAGTTTTGCATGAAAACGGTTGTAACTCATTCTTTACTTAAATTGAGTTACGACCGTTTTGCACTTAACCTGCGAAGTTTATTTTATGAACAGGACAAGACTGCGTGATTTATGCATGATGACGTCTTAGAAGTTTTCTGAGAAAAATCTACTCAGACTGTTAAAATACAAGCAAAGGAACAATATATCAATATTGAGGGGATTATTGTTACTATTTATTTTTAGATTGAACCAGAAATAGCCTTTGCAGTATTGTTGCTATTGTCAATAAATTTTTGCATCATATATAGTTTATTTTGTCAAGATTTCCTGTATATTCTATTGATCCCAGCTAGATAACACCAAGAAGAACCTATGGGATCTCATACGTTTTAAAGATATTTGTTGAAACTGGGATTTGTTCACTGTTTGCAGTAATGTTTTTCTAGCAAATAGAGGTAGAATACAACTTGTTTATTTCCATGGTATAAGACGTACATAAAGTACAGAAATAAAATCAGCCATAAAAAGATCTGTGAACATGCTACCATGTACATGTTCCCTTATACGAGTTTCTATAAATAGTGCCATTTATATTCACCAATACTTGAGATATTGAAAACATATCTTTAGATACATGTACTGGAATAACAGTTACAATTGTATAATCTATCATTACTCCCTTTTCAAATGTTACAACCATTCAGACCTCCTCGGCCATTCACTTCAAACAACCTTGGACATATTTAGACACCATTTTGGAACTTAGTAACCTTTGTGTCACATGTCCAAACAGAATACTATTGAATCGGTGTTGACGTTAACAAATCTACAATTGATTAGGCAATGATTAATGTCTTGGTTTTAGTCCATAAATTGGAAATACTTGATTCCATGATAACCCTAAACAATATAAAGTCACATATATAAAATGCAAACATGTTTTTACAAAGCCAAGTGTGTTTACGACAAGAACTTTTTTGCATAACGGGTATGTACTTTGCATGTGCTTTGCCTTGTTTATGTATCAAAACCCGTATATTCTTGATGGACCCCCTTGCATCCTTCCAAGATTATAATTCATTCAATGAATAGTGAAGGTGTTCCAAATGATGTTACAACCTATCATACCTATCCTAATGCAAAAATACATATTTAATATAGTAATGAAAAAAAAACCAATTGTAAATTGAGGTAATTTTGAATGGCACTGTATGTGTTTCTATAAACATGTTGCTGTTTATTGTATTGCTCAGTAATAAATTCAAGAATCAGGATTGTACTGTGATGCTGGCAACAACGTGAGGGTTGCACGCAAGACTATAGTAACTTAATGCTCTATAGCACAATGCACTTACTACAGTCTAGCAGGCAACCTTGACGAATGGCAAATATTGAATATAAAATAAGATAATTGTATGCTAGTACTCTTGAGATTTCAAATTATTCACTCTTGACCAATCTTGCTTGTGTCTGTTCATTCACGATGTTGATTTCAGAATGTCAAGTGAATAGAACATGTTGCCAACCTTTACCTTATTGAACCTGTTCACTGAATGAGTTCCTCTCTGAATGGTAGTTGTCCCAACTTCTACACACACTTTGTAGAAGTGCTTCATTGTAATGAAATTTTCATGGAAATATTTTTACATGTACTCCTCTGAGGATTGTGTCAAAATTCTAAAGAAGAAATTACAGAAATTACCTTAAGAATGGCAGTGACATAAACTTCAGTAAATATGCTAGCATTATATTAAGTTATTTTGGAAACATTTTCATACTTAGTACTTTATTATTGACTGTTTGTTGCCAACATATTATGTGAATTTCTTCCTCAAATCAAATTTAGTGTGTACCTGCAAAATAACTAGTAATAATTACTTCAAACCTGTTGGAAAAAAATGGACGGGAATAGGAAAACATGCATATTTGTTATATTGAAATATATAGTGGGTCACTAAGAGAGTCTATCAAAGACATGTATGACTGTATTAATACTTCTATGTAATTAGTAATTACTGAAGCACATTGAAAGCATGCTAATTTCTTATATAAAAATGGGTATTGAAAGTCAAGGCTTATAATAGGGCCTACTAAGAATGTCTACCAAACACAATGTATGACTTTCATATACTGTAAGTCTTGGCTTGTGATACTAAGAGTGTCTACCAAAACCGTGTTTGACTGTATTAACATGTTCTGTGTAACAAGGGACTACTAAAAGTCACTTGGAAGCATGCTAATTCCTTGTATTGTAAGTCATGGCTAGGGGTACTGAGAGTGTCTACCAAAGCCATGTTTGACTGTATTAACATTTGCTATGTAACAAGGGACTTCTTCAGCACACATTGAAAACATGCTAATCTCACATATAGTAAATCTGACATTACTGGGTTTATCTTTTATTCTATCAGATTTTCTGACAGCTTAATGCAGAAATCTTATCATTTAGCTGCAGACTGTATCTTAACATTAGATAACAGTCTCTATAATGAAGCAAACAGAAAATCTTAATCAACAATAATGATTATAACACCTCTAAGTGTTGGCCAAGTTGATGCTTAGATTTGTGTTATTATAAATGCTTAGATAAAAGTACTAACATTTTGATTAGACTGGTTTGCAGCTCCTGATGCCTTGTGGTTTATACATTTGACATTAGATTCAGGGATCTTGGTTTGATTCTGTTTCACAAATGGTCTTCAGGTCCTTCCATCTAAAATTTAACATCAATATTAGATTTCCACTGACTAAATGGGTTGAAGTTTTGGCTCATTGTTCAAGAAGAAGCTTAAGCATTTCAATATTAATAGAAAGAGTCCAGGGACACATTTTTTACTCATACTTACCTGATTCTATCACCAATAAATGTGTGACATAGGCAAAGTAATTGAAGACTGGTTCATCGACAAAATTAAATAATAATTATTGTAACCAAGCATTTAAAACTTCTTGTATTAGAGATTATACTCTCCACCATACTCGACCATACTCTTTAAACTTATCAAAACTACTATTTTGAATGGTTTATAAATTAGTCTATGCTTTGTTTTGTTGGCACTTGATTTAACAACTGTTGGATAATTTTCCTGTGGACATTGTGCTGCCAATATATAATGTGTCAGATTTGGCTGCGTCTGACATTATTGTTCCATAGAGGCTAGAATATTGAACATAGCTATATAATGTTTCCTGATTGCCTCCGTTGTCAGACACACTCCATGCCAAATAGAAAAACACCAGACATTGTCACTGCTGAAATCCACATGTTTATAAATCTGTGAGGATATAACACTGTGTTTGATCAGGGGCAGATCCAGGATTTTTTCTAAGGGGGGGGGGGGGGTCCGAGCTTTTTCTAGGGGGGTCCATACTTTCGAACCACAACCACATTATACACTGTTTGCAGAATAATGCAACATATTAATAATACAAACTTTATAACTATTAAATCTATGTTAAGCAACGAGAAAAATTGCTTCTTGCTACTTAAAAATGACTTACAGTTAAGAAATACCCTAATGGACTGGTACATTTTGGAAATTCTAGGTGGTGTCTGGACCCCCTTTACCCCCCCCTCCCTGCTAGATCCGCTTTTGATATGATGTTTGACAATTTTTATTAACATTGCTCACAGTTTCCTCTTCAATCCATATATTAGATTTTGTTTTTCTTTTAATGGATTTTTATGCCATTAAGTAGTAAATGTATGGTGACCAACTCACCTGACAAGCTCTCCTGAACCAGTTCTCGCTTAGCCTTCCACAGGAGCTGACAATTTCTCCCTCTATAAAAGAAAATTGATATTGAATTTTCCTAATAGGCTATAAAAACCTGCCATGGCCAGGCATAAGATTCCAGGGCCTTGTGGTTCCAAATCTTGCTCTCTTTGTCAATGGTATGGCATGGCAGCAGTTCCTATTTGTAAGATAATAAACTCCATGTCCTACTATTACCTGTGACCTTTAAGCACTACCAGGAAACTTCTCTATGTGTGACAATTATTGTTAGGTGAACAACTTTCTTCGTGTATTCATTATGTTTGGAATCTCTGTGACTGTTCTGAGATTTGTTGATAATGGCATTTATGTGGGTCACATGACGTGTTTGGTATGGCAGTATAAAATGGATAAATAACTCTAAATCTTTAAGTGTAAGTAAACTTGACTTTTACTATAAACCATTCATCCTGATATCACCTTAACTTTGGTTCTTGTATAGTTCTATTACATTAACCTGTCACAACTTAAATAATTACACGGTCACTGAATCTTTTATTTTTACCCCCTTTCGAACTTGTTATTTTCCCGATATTAAAACGCGTCGCATATATAGTTAGATTATCAATAATTAATATGGATTGGTGGCTCAATGGTTAAAAAGAGGTTAAATAATAACACATTCAGTGACCGTGTAATTATTCAAGTTGTGACAGGTTAATGTAATAGAACTATATACATTGTATCACCATTGGGTCCTATATTTATAATAGTATATAAGCAAAGGTTAATATTACTCATGTTGAAGTTCTAAATTTTTTCTTGTCACCTAGCAGACTTTTATGCCAACAATGCCTTGGTGGATTTATTTCATTATCAATGTTAGATACTGTCTAGGATAGTGATAAAACTGCTGTTTGATTTACTGAACTGAGGATCCAAGATTTTTTTAATTTGTGTGGGTGTTAAGAGATTTTAGCGGGAGATTTTCTTGTTGATGATATGTGATATACTGTTGATACTTGCCAACATTATACTACTGAGTGTTGACTTTTACAAGAACTAAGTCTGTCTATGATATCAGCTTGAATATTTCTTGCCAAGTTTCTTTTTTAGTGTCTATATCATAGAATCTTACACGCCACATAATTATATAAATTATTACTGCACTTAATTTTAGAATTTTAGACTTGATAATGCTGGGTCAGCAAAAATCTTGTCTAGAACAATAGTTAATGTACTTGCAAATTGACCAGAGATAGATTAATATGTAACATGCTTCAGTAATTTACACTGATTTAATTTATTGTTAGTTTTTATTCTAGTGCCAATGGCTCATACTGTATGATTAATCTTGCTGATTTAAATACTTTCAATATCATCCCAGTTTTGATCATAACTTGTCCCTTTAAGTCTTCTTCCAAAATTCCATTAGCTTGGGAAGGATCTTAAGAATATTCTTGCAAAGTTTCAAATGAGTTTTGATATCAGTTTGGTCAAAACTAATCAACTTTTATTTACCAGCATTCATTCCAAGAGTTATTTTTCTCAACAAAAAGTATCTCTACCAACATGGCTTAACCTTCTATAGGTACATTTGGATAAATCAGATTTGCAATTATATTGCACTGCAGTTAAACCACTTTGTGTTTCAATCCTCATCCACAGCTTCAGAATCATGTTTATTTCTGTGGTTACTGTACTTTGTTGATGTGGTTAAATGTTTTTACTTTTTCTCATTACACATTGGCAGCTCTCAATCCTCATTTTGTTGATACCATCTATTTGAGATTTTATCTTAACAAGGAAGCCGCTGAAGTGATCCCTGTGGTTCTTCTTGTATACATGTACTCCATGTTGCTGTATGTTTGCTGATGAAAGCTTGGATGTAAGGAGATCATTGATTGGTTAGGTGATAAAAGCTTGATTGTAAGGAGATCAGTGATTGGTTAGGAGAATAACTTCCTTCTGAAATTAAGCCAATGATTATGTAAATTTCAAAGTAATTAGTGCACTAGACTTTAAATTCATTAAGGCTCACAATCCTTGCATGTTGCAAGTCATACCTTGAGTCAAGAAAATACATTAAAAACTGAAAAAAAATGTTTATGACCATTAAAGCAAAATTAACAAAAATACATTTTGAATAGCCATACATATGTTCACTATTACTGTATATAGGTTACCTCCCTTTTAATAAGTAAACCATTTTTGTTAATCTTCCTTTCATGTATTTGGTTCTGTGTTTCAATACATAATACATTTTTTTCTAGTTTTAAGCTTTGTATGATATATTGCATAGGAGAATCCAGCTGGGGGGGGGGTCAGTCAGGGGTCCGGATCCCTCCTGAAATTTCCAAAATGTACTTGTCCATGAGAGTATTTTTTAGCTGTAAGCCAATTTTAAGTTGCAAGAAGCAATTTTCTCTTGTACGCATTTGTGTTTAATATAGATCTAATGGTTATATAGTTTTATTATTAATATGTTGCATTATTCTGCAAACAATGTATAATGTGGTTTGAAAGTTTGGACCCCCCCCCCCCTTAAAAAAAATCTTGGATCTGCCTCTGTGTTGTAATAATGTATTGTTTATAATGTCCTTGATATACTTGGGCACTATTCAAATTTCTTGTTTACTAAATAAGCATGAGTCATGAATTAGGTCTAGTCTTAAGGTTTCGGAAAAATATGTCATTTTATTTCCTTGCCAAAAATATTATTATCTTAAACTCTGATAAGCTGTCGATTATAAATGTCATACGATATTCATGTTTTATTGAGTGTGGTTTTTTAACAATATCATATTATCATATTACGGGTAGTTATATTTTTTAAAAATTCAATTAACAAATAATATATTCAAAAATTTATTGAATAGCGTTAATCAGGTATGATAGAATACAATAGACTATGAAATATACAGTTTATTATTACAGATCGGTCATTTGTATATTCAGTATTTCATATTGAAAATTGTTTATGATTATAACCCTTGCCCAATATTTTCGTGAATTATAATTGGTTGTTGAAATCATTGAACCGTGACCATGTGAACATATAAATACCTCTTTTCCTCACTATTATGTGATATAAATAATAAACTGTGTAATAGGATCTAATCTATATTGATTGATGTACATTTTTTATTGAAAATCATCAAATTTAAGGACATAGATATTTAGATATCTTGAAGAAGATAACTGATAACTGATACCTGTCAGAAACCATTGAATATGCCACAATGAAATTTTATACATTTGTATTTTAAGAAGTTGTGATATAATACACCACACTTATAAAACATGCATGGATTTTTTTATATTTCTTCAATGGATTTAGTGTATTGATATTTTATACAATGGTAATCAAGTACTGATGTATTCATTGAATGTATTTTATGATTTTACTGTGGCATATCTGAAGGTTGTGTAAAATATTAGAGAGAAAAGGGATTTTACAAAATGGATAACTTTGCTAGCAGGTAAAACTTATGTAATTTTAGATAAAATTTTAATGTGCTTCTTTTTTTATGAAGTTTTAATTTTCACAAAATGTATATTTTAAAATTTGTATGTAAAGAGGTATGTTTTGACTTGAGTTTAAAGAATGTTGCGTGATATAGAACTTTATTGAGTACATGTTTTAACTTTCTGGTTACAAGTTTGACTTTTATATATGTGTTAAACAGTAAAACCCTATATGTAGGTTTTCATGAGCTGATTTATAGGGGTCTATGATTGACATCCAGTGTTATTGCATAAATATCACATAAACGCACATGAATGAACAGTACTTGGGGCTATTTTGTTCTGAAATAATAAAGATTTAGTCACAGGTTAATTTCTAATCTGATTATGCCATGGTCAAACATTTATGGATGATGTTGCTGGATTGAAGCAGAAGTACCTAGTGACTGGTCTAAGTGATCAACAAAAATGATCATGGATTTAATGCTGGATTTACACAGATCGCTTTGAAAGCTGCCAGAGTGCCTGAATGAAACTGTTGCATTGATGATTATTGTCCATACTTGTGTGACCATGTTACTATATCCTGTTGTATTGGTTACTCTCAGTGGTCCATACATTATCCCCACTGATTTAAATACTTAATTTTTGATTGTGAGTACAGAAATACTGAAGTGAGCATTTAAACGAGAGGGGTTATTGAATGCTATGCTAACAGTCCAATGAAACTTGTCAACATATATTAGGAGAGAGGTTAATGGTTTCCCAGAAACTTTTTTGTGGGTTCGTTTAATATGGGGAAAGTTTATGATGGCTTTGACCTTCTATCTGCTTGACCTTATTAGCATACATAGTAAGTTGACTGCATTAATGAAGATAAATAGCCGGATTATACAGGACCCTTTAATAGGATTTTATAATAGGATTAACATGGTCTTTGACTAAAAATGCTAATAAGAGAAAAAGGTATTTATAAATTTAGTTACGGGTATGCATGATATCATCATATGCATAACTAAATTTATAAATACTATTGCAGGGTATGCATAAATATTACCCAATGATTTTGCCGATACATAATACTTGTAATGTAAAAATATATATATAGACTTTCAACTCTAATCTTATCTAGGATGGTTTAGTGTACCTAAAAAAGTTAATTATTTATTGTGTACTCTATGAATTAACCAAAATCATATATATGGTTTTAGTATAGTATAAACTGTTTGTATTTGAATTCAATTTAGCATACACATGTTCTGTTTATTTAAATATTTTGAAATAAAATTTAGAATTAAAATTTGTGAAATACACTGAAAGATCTGTACTAAGCTTGTAAAACTGGAAACATGAATGAAAGACCAGTTCTAATTTTTGTGTTATTCATGTAGATAACCTATGGAGAGGATATTCTTTGACGAAAAAAAAACTGTAACAAGGCTCTCTTTTATAAAGGTAAAAAATAACGTCCTTCTCTTCATGTTGAAACACAGGATTTACTCTGTCTTACATTGCTATTTTGAGCCTATTAAATTTTTTATGCCTATTAGTGCCTTATATAACTTAAGCTGTACTTCCCTCAAAGAACATTGCTTAGAGTCTACTAAGTATCCTAGCAAGTTCAATAACTCTTAGGTTTACATGAGAAGTCTCTGTTCATGAGAAATTGCTCTTATATGGAAAATGTATCTATTTAACTATTGACGTGTCAAAGCTGTAGATGACACTATATTGGTATCTAGGTTTTATTGTTTACTATATGATACATATATTCATCTAGATTTTATTGTTGTCCAGGTTATTCTGATCAATAATGAAATATATCACTATGGTTTTTACCATTGTTATGTTATATTTAATGACGACACAGCTTGACGATAAATTTCTCCTATTTTGTTCTATTTGATCAAGATGTTGTACGTGGGGTTCTGACCTTTTCTGATGAATCGATACTGTGGTTGTACTATTGACATGTGCTCCCCATGTTTGGATTTAACTAAAATACGCTGCTGTTGCTATGGCGTTTTGTTGAATTGAAACTGCAGGTTTTTTATTATCAGAATGTTTTAAAGTTTACATTTAATTACTAGGTATGTGTACTTTGGTGTCTGCTGTACTTTGGTGGCTGCTGTTTCATATAGACTTTTGATGGCTTGATGCGTTCCTATTGGTTTCTATTGTCAAGCAGTATGGAAACTTGTTGACATTTGATGCTTTGTTAATCTTTCCTTTATTTGACTCCTTATATTGTCTGAGTGGTAAGGAGATGTTTAGCTGGATAAATGATAGAAAATAAATGCAGCTTTACAAATTGTCTAAGATCAGTAAAGTCTTCCTAACCCAAACTTGTTGGATTCCTCTACCTCTTTAAGATGTAATGACTGAAGATATTTTAGATTGGTAAGCTGGCTGGTGTAAATGCTGTATATTCTCTGTTTAACATTAATTGCTTCCCTTTTGAATGCCACTCTCCCATATATTGTCAAAAATAAGGCTTACAACTGACATAGTTCATGCTGCAAATTTCACCATTTTCTTATACTTTTAACAACACCCCCTCTTGGTGAATGGAACATCTTAGGGGTTTTTAATAGAGAATTTATGGTAATTAAAAAAGTGGGGGAAATGGTACTATAGACGTTTTGTTAATATAATACTGATGATATCTACACAGTGTGTTTGGAACATCCAATATTTCTTTAAGCTATCAATTGTTGTTGAAAATTGAGATTCCATAGTTGAATAGTCAATCATTTGAATTCTTACAAAATGTTCATTAAACTATGTCGAAGAATTGTTCATTAAACTTTGTCCAAGATATCGTACACCAAACTATCAGAATTATCTTCCCTGTTGTTGTAAACATAATTATCATCATAATATATCTAGAATGTACTGTAAGGAAGTACAGGTATCTGTGCAGTCTTTGAAATATATCATTACAGTCTTAACAATAGAATTATCTATCTATTTATTTCTGTATAAAGGTTGTTAACCCTAGTTTTGATCTATTTAGTTTGGCTTATGGTTTGGTGAAACCCGGGCGAGCGGTTGGGTGGGCAGTTAGGCGTCTGGTGTCATTAACAATTTATTATGTGTATATATATTGATATTTTCATTGTCTGTAATATCAGAACTGTTGTATACTAAATATGTTACAGTTAGATGAAATCAGATAAAGATATGTTCCCTCATTGACATTTTAATGTTATAGTTATGAATGACGACAAACATGGAACATACACATGTTAACAGCTGTGACAATTTGATTCCTTATTAAGCCATACCTGTGCAAGTGTGTTTTACAAAATTAATGCTCACAGATCTGTGATGAAATTTCCGCAACAATTCTACATACATAATTCCATAAAATACAGTAAAGTTCTGCTATAACAATTACCATGGTTATCTCAAAATCTGTCTGATGCCAGGATAATGGCTGTAGAAAGTTTGGTGACCAAACTCCACAAAGTCATATATGGGTCTGCCAGGGAATCAAACCAATGGATTCACATTTTGAGACACTACAGACTGAACCAATTGGGAAAATTTTCATTTTTAAACTAGTTTAATGAATTATATCTTGAAGTGAATATTTTAAGTTTTAGGTCTTTCTGCAAACATTTTCAGTTATGTTTTGTAGCATTATTATTGAAATGCTCTCCTTTTTACTCTGCTGTATGAAACCCGCTCATGTTACTACTGACCTTTAGATAGCTGACGGGATTCAAACTGTGTGTTTTCTAATAATTTTTCTACTCATGACCAATTCAATTTAAAACCTTCTTTTTAGAGAGGTTTATCAATAGACGGCTGGCCGCTGTCTGATATCTTATTTCATTGTATAAATGTCAGCTCTAGTAGGTCTAAATATTCTAGTGGTGTTTTGTGAAATCCTCAAAAATCATTCCTTAGTTCTATAATTTAAATTAAATATAAAAAAAATATCTGCTTTGATAAAAAGTACACACATTAAAGTTGGATCCTGATTCAGACCGCAGTCAGCAAAATTAAACAATGCCTGGTTGTCTGGGACTTAGCACTTTTGATTTCATGCACCCAAATTTTTTTCTTCAATTGGGCCACCATTATACCACAAAGAAATAGAAAGCAAAAACAACCATCTCATCTGAATAGAATTTAACTCCTTCAGACAGATACTTTTCAAAACCTAAATTTGTAGAATGAGTGCTTCAGGCAAATTTTTTTTGGTTGCTTGCTTTCTTCAACGATCATGCTTAAACTAATAAACAAGTGTAAGTCATATTGATATAAAATCTATTTATCTCATATCTTTGAAGTTTATGTCAAAATAAGTCTAGAACATAAAAGGAGCTGTCTATATATAAAAAATAAATGTCTAACATATCAAATCACCTGTATGAGGGTTGTCTATCTTAGTATTTATAAAAGAGATCCTTCTAGTTTCATAAGTGTCAGTTTACCATCTTTACAATATCAAGACCATGGAACAATTTATTCAATTGAAAATTCGCCTGACAATACCGTGTGACTATGACATCACAAATGCTATAGTTTGAAGAAGAAAAACAGTGAAAAATCAGTCTCGACTCAAAGTTTTAAAGAGGTGTTAGTCTTTTAATTCTTGTCAGGTTTCAATGTAAGGTTTCCCACATGAGGCTGACCAGAAGAGTGTATGGATGCTATTTGCTGCACATCACATTTCCAACGCCAGTTTTATACTTTTTGATAACTCCAGCAAACAATGTACACTTTTCTGCTTAGCCTTGAGTAGGTATCATATAAATCTGACAAGAATTAAAGTACTTAAAGCTCTTTAAAACTCTCTAATGTCATGAACAGTCTGTATAAGAATTATGGATCAGGAAGCTGGTCTGTAGATGATTTATGTACTGGATGATGTCATATTAAATACAGAACGGCGTATGCAAATGAGGTATGCATATTAATATATTATATTATAAATATGTAATCAATGAGTTATACATTTTGTCTAAGAGCTGGTCTGTCAGTATCTTACTTTTGATTTCCAACAGATGTGTGTTATATGTTTGTTTATAAGTGTTTTATACCACCCTGGTTTTAACAAATAAGCTGAATTCCATTCTATAAAATCAGTTGTTGCGGCATTTATTTTGCCTCTGTTCATTTCAAGGTAGAATCCACTTAAGTTCTTGTTTTACATTGATTGTTTATGGTATCCCTTTTGAGACAAAAATCTCTTTTGAAACAAAAGTTTAAAATTATAAAAATCTCGCTCTTTGATTGTGGCTCTGTGGTAGGTCGGTGTTGTTTTACAGTTGGTGTCCCCAATATATTTACTAACATGTTTATTAACATAATTTATGTATTACTAGTAGTTGTTCTATAGGATATTTTTTGAAAAAAATGAAAATATTTACTAACAATAGATACAATGTTGGATACAATGGTTACGTAGTAAATGTCACTGACTACAGTATCTAATTAAACAACTGTCTATCAGATTCTCTTTCTCGTATTTTCCCTGTAATAAAATACTCTTTCAGCATTTTCTCTCAGGGTTTCATTTATTGCTTGGTATAGACTCTTTAATTACATTTCTATCTTTTAACGTAATTGAAAGTCCGAGAGAATTTTTGCCTGCAATTGTTGCCACATCTAGCTTATTTCATCCTTCATTTTGTTGAGCTTTTCTTGTGCCTGCTGGTGGTTTTTTGTGCCATTTACACTATCTATAGAAGTTTTAATGCAGTCTCATGCAGCTCTTTTCAAGATGTTTATATACATGTAAATTTTCAGGGGGAATAATTAATGATACCTTATTTGGTATATATTGGTTTAAAGTTACTGAAGAGTATTGATAATTTTTATTCAACTGTAGGTGGTGCATATGTTAACCCCACTGATTTAAATTGATAGTGAGTACAAGAGTACTGCAGTGAGTATTTAAATCACGCAGGTTAATGCATGCCCCACTGATAGTTAATTCAGATTTATACAGGTTTATGATCGGGACCTGATGACAGCAACATTTGTTTGGTTGACAATATCTAAATATGGGAATATTTGTCATTTATGGCATGGCTTAGGGTTTATCATGTTGGACTCAGGTAATCATTGGCTAACTAGCTCCTGTTGCTTCAAATTCAATCCAAAACCTATCTTGATGTTTCCTTGAGCTAGAAACTTTAACCTACTTGCTCAGTACTGGGAGACCAGGATTGGTGGACTTGAAAGTAATAAATCTAAGGCGTTAGAACTAGTTTCACAATTGAGCTAAATATATTAGTATAAACTAAACTATTTGTCATAAATTTCGTACAATTTATAATGTACCCACATGTAGGTATTTCAATTTCAAATTATTTTCATTTTTTATTGGTCTAATTCATCCTTACCAAAGGTATTTCAAATTTGTCATTTATTAACTGAAATATCATCAAGTTCAGTGAATTTGTTATTTGTTACAGTTTATGTGTGGCTTTGAAACATGAGTTGAGTGCATCTTTAACATTTATGTTGGTGTGTTTAACAGAAATTCAACAGATGTTGTATTATTTGAAACATTTTGTAGAGTCATAAATCTTACTGTTGTATAATCATATGGTGTGCAAGATAGTCTCTGATTTTCCTTTCAATTAATATAAAACTTCAGTTTGTTAGGAGGTAGAATGGCCATAGAAATAATTTCATGACCAAGCTCCGCGTAAGCATGCCCCCCCAGAATAGAATCAACGACCCCTCTATCAGAAGATTTGCTTGCTACCAACTGAGCTAGCCGGGCAGCTTACTTCAGTTTGATCTTTTATAGTTGGATTTTACATCATAAAATATCTAAACTTATGTCTGACTCACCTAACCTGATTTTAAAGCCTCTGCTCTCATAATTATACAATTATACATGCTTACCCTATTTTACTATCTTATGTAATAGGTCCTATCCAATTTTTAAACCTTCATCTGAGCTGTGTGAAACAAAATTTAACTGCATGTTCTTTTCTTGCTCAAGGAAATCAGTGTTATGCCCAATGGTATTTCAAGCCATGGAATTCTATTCTGAAGCATTGATTTTATGCCTGGAACCTGCTCATTATATAAGTGTATGCATATCTAAGTCATTTTCATACCCAGAGGTTATCAAGATTCCTGATCGGGTTTGATGACTTCAGTATTTGAAGTTTGTTTGTTTGTTTGTTTGGGTTTTACGGCGCACCAACACAAAAAAGTCATATCACGCCGAAATATTTGAAGTTTAAAAAAATTCATAAGACAGTTTTTTAAAATAATTTTATCACCTTTTAATTCTTCTGATAGGTATAAAGAAGAACTGCTGTAAGCTACATAATTACATGTGTATGTGGTATTCCTGATAGAATATTATTGTTTATCATCAGATCTGATAAATTCATAGGATGGATTTTGTCCAATTTGGAAAATCGATGGTAGGGATTTATCTATCTTGATTGGAAAATTCATGGAAGGGAATTTGTTTAAATGTGCATAAGAGGAATTTTGCTTGCCTAGTGTCTACCATATACTGACATTTATTTTCATTTAAATATAGACTAGCACTGATATATAATCATTCTGTTGACTATATTCGCATCTTATAGACTACAAATTAAAATTACAGACAAAACATATTGTTTTACCTTGACTGAATGTTATTTTTCTTATGTCTTCTAGTATTGGAAAAGTACTAGCATACAAAGAAAGGGATCTTTCCAGTATTTTCTATCGAGTGATTATTTTGTTGTTTGTTTCCTGTATGAAGAGTACTGTTACTAAATGGTAACAAAATACTATTTAATGGTGCTGTCAATCAATTATCATGCTATTAATAAAGCTAGTTCTAACAAACAAACAAATTCTTAGAATCTGGTTTAAAAAAATTACATTTTGTTTGTATTTTTTTATCTTTCATATACCGGGTATTTAAGCTGAAACAGTTAACTGAACATCAGTTATTTTCCATTCCAAAAATGGATAACTTGAATAAAATAGAGACATTATAGGAATACATTACACACTTTAGTGCTTCAGTTACTACACTACTTTCATATGATTTAATGTATCCAACTTATATTTGAATTTTATATTTTGTTTCAGGTCAATTTTCATTACCTTTACCCAATATAACCTTGACCTTCATCTTTGGCTCTCAACCACACAAAACTAACAACTAACGCACATCTGTCATCAGTTTATCCAATCAGATTCATGCACTAATAATTTTTGTATTCATTGTGTAAACAATGAATACTCTGTTACCAATAGATTAATAGTGGTATTCCGATCGGAGTCCTATATTGACCTACATTTAATCAACGGAACCTAACAGCATCCACATCCGGATAATTCCGCTACAATAAAATAGTTCATACAGAAACAGGTACTTTATGTATTTCTGCGCGAAAAAATGACCAGACGCTCAATATGACGTCACAGAATATACTGGAAGCGATTAACTTGTAACACAGATAAGACTGCCCATAATATGCTCGTGAGAGGTGTGTGGCAGTACTATTAGATAGATGTACACTCGACGGCCTTCGCGGTCTATTTATAGAAAGACACAGTGTAAACAACTGACGAAGACACTGTGACTGACACTTTAAACAGAGAAGAAATATCAGACCATCACTGATAATGATCCTTTTATATATTGTACATTTATATATTAAATTATCAAACATCGTTGGTTTAATTAACGGTTAATAAACATATTCTAAAGAATTTTAATGCCTCACTTATAGAGATCACAGGCGTAAGCAGTACTTTCGTGCTTTTAATTGCTTAGGAACCTTTGATGCTTTGCATCAATATTTTCTTGTAAAGAAATATAATCTTCGTTCGATTAGCCGTCGGAATATGGGACAGACCATGTTCTTGAATCGAATAATCTGGATTGGTTATCAATAAATATAATTTCTTGCCAAATGGACAGGTTAATTATAAAGTATACCATAAAAATGAGTTTGTATAAGCTCGGTCGGAACATGACGAAATTGTTAAACTCTGACACATATATTGCTTGAATGCTTTACTAAAGAAGATGTCATACATGCATGCTAATCGACGATTCAAGCATTTTTGGAAATGCTAATACTTGTACTGTATACATTACTTTAAGTGCTGATTCCCGCGTAATGGGTTTGTTTTAAAGATAATTATTTCCGGACAGTAACTGTTCGGGTCATGTGCAATTAAACCCGAGGTGTGTTCAACAATGCGAGCGCTCGAGCGAGCGCCCGCCTCGCGAATTGTAAGGCTATTGAACGACTGCGCTCATTCCATAAATAGGTGTAGATATTGGTCAGCCAGACTTGTGTACATAATGTCGAGCGCTCGCTATAAAATCCAAGATGACGTCTAACAGCACATTATTGAAAAAGCGGGTGGGGAAACAATTATTTCTGCTGATACACGAGATCTTTTATATTATTTACCATACATAAATCATAGAGACAATTTACTGTACCAAATAAAGGGTACATTTAGTATATTTTATGCATTGCGTGGATATTTTATGTGGAACAAGTAACACACAAGTTTGCGTCCCACTTTTCAGAAAAATTCTTTGATATGAAAAACAAATTCCTGCCACCATCTTTGGTACCTGTTATAATATATATTTCCAATGATATATTAATTCTGTACCCAGCAAAAACACTACAACTCATTAATTTTGATGACTTTTTTTGTAGAATTACTAGTTTTTTACATTTAATATGGTTGTGACAAAATGAAAACAAATTTAATCAATGCGGCACATGAATAATATTCAGCATCTGACACCCTAGCTTAAGCCTGTTTATTGTAATCATTTTCTATAATGTATTTTGTTTGGTAATTTTGTAGACTCAGTTATAAGTAAAGTGATAAACAAAAAAATAAAACTTAAGAGCTTTTTTAGGTAATCAGTTTTCAAAATTTTGGACAAAAGCTATTTAGTAGGCCTGCAAAGTGAAAATGTCTCCGCACTTTTGGTGGGTATTGTACATAAAATCTAAAACAACATTATCTTTAATAGACAAGGGAGGAAACTCATATAAACTGAAATCTATTTATACAACAATTTTTAAGCGGAACACCTCTCGAGCTGTATCGCGAGCAGAACGCGGGCGCTTGATGTCGCCTCAAGCGCTCGCATTGTTGAACGCACCTCTGAATTTTACGGCGCATTGGATGCAAGTCCTTAGGTGAAATAAATTTAACAAGGATAACATCATCAATATACATTTTGTCAATGAGTATCACAATGGATAAAATACTTGCAATAAAATCCATCCATGACTATATCGGGTTAAGATACTTACGAGTCAGTAAATTCGGGGGGGGGGGTCTTTTAAAATATTGTGCAATAAAATAGTGTGAACTAACATAGGTAAACCCACACTATTAGTGTTGACTATGATACATTAAGTACCACCCTGACTTGGATACTGGAGTATCAAACCCTTTCAAGAAAATAAAAATTGATATAGATTTTTATTTGTGTGAAGGTACAGTTTGAAGCACTGTGAGAGCTAAGGGAATATAAAATCTACAAAATCTATTCAATAAGGAATAAAGGCTTATGATGGAAAAGTTTCATTCCGCCAAAGTGTAATCGGACAAGATCTGGAGAGATTAAGGAAAAGTTCCTGAATAAAAAATGTTAATAAAACATACTCATTTAAAAAATACAATAACTGCATTTAACTTTAATATATTAATAATATGAATGATAATTATTATACTAACAATTAATGTTTTTAATCAAAATAACTAGTTTGTGTGTAATAATGAACTCGGGTATTAAATCTTAGTATAACACTTTGAATCTTAACATTTGTTTATTTTCTTACAAGATAAAGATAATTTGTGCATATAAAACACTTTCAACTATTTTCCAAAAAATAATCCCATTCACTTGACTACATTAACCTTTTTGTTAAATCAGATAATCGAATGAAAAAAAAAAAAAATTATCAAACAATTAATTCTTAATTATATCTGTAAATTTAACCTTCATCATTAAACACCATCAGTGCAGGTAAAATTAATTTCTAAGACATTTATGATAAGAAGAAATGGGGTTTAAATACATTATTTTCTGTTCAGTTACTATATAAATCATAGAATAGCAGCAGGGTGTTAGTCCAACTTTACTCAAAAATGTGTACTACGTAGCACACATAACAGATAACAATGACATAGTTTTAAATATCTCCTATATTAGAGGTTTTTTGACACACAGACTAATTAAACAATGTGATAGTCATATTGTAACAGTTAATAGCTTTGACTAATTACAACAGTAGTCATGGTGCAACAAGAAGTTTGTTAACAGCTAAATCCAGAGATAAAGCCTCTTCAGGAACAGTGAGTAGGTGGACTGACCGCTGTGATATAACCTTTATAAGGTGTTTCTACAGCATAAAACCTTAAAAAATTGAATAAATCTAAACACAATGAATACCCCAGTACTTTCAGTGCTTTGATTTCTTCAAGGTTTATGATTTAGACATGCTGGTTTAATACAGTCTGAATTATCAATATTTAAAAAATCTGGTACATTTCATATTGGACACACATGGGTGAATTCTAATTATCATTCATTAAATCATACACAATGTACTTTCAAGGTGACTTATTTGCTTGCTTTCATTGCTTAAGGTACAGAATAAAACAAAGATTCATGGTTTCCTGCAAGGTTGTATGGTACTAAAGGCATTGAAATTATATCCTGGAATGGTTCCTTTGTTGTTTACAGACAATACAAGTGTAATATTACATTACTGTCTAATGTTTTACATTTGTGGGCTTTGTGCAAAACAGTCTTAACTCACTCTGTTTTTAAATTGAGTTATCCTTTTGTGCTATTTAGCCCTCAATTTGTGGTTTTCAGAAAGCCTGTTTGTGTTCAGGTAGAGCAACATAACTGCCCAATAGAAAGACAAATACTTAAATGATATTGTGCCGGCTTTACTTGGCAGAAAAGTGAAATGAGGAAATGAATTTATAATTTTAATATTATTTACTTACATTAAATCTGAGTTAAAAGTGGTGTAGTTTCTGAAGCATGAAACATTTTCACCCTGCTGTCAATTTGCATAAATTATACAATGTAGTGAATGTACATACATTTATGTTTCAAATATGTTGAGGAGAAACAAAGAAAAAATTGACCAGGTTATGTAAAATGTTTGGCAAGAGTGATCTTTGAGAGGTAAGGGATGCAGTTATGAAATTTTTAAATGTGTCACCATTTGTAAAAAAATGCCAGAATGAAATAAGATCCAAAATAATACTAAATTGTGTCTGACACTCCCTTTAAAAATATTGTTCCCTTAACCCCAAGACTCTGCCAGTGCAATACTTAATGAATGAAATTTCATGACTTGCAATATAAAATATTCTTCATATTTTGAGTTAATTAATACAAGTAATATTGCATTTATGTAATCAGGTATATGTAATTAAGTCTTTTGCCTTTGGCTTTATGTCATTGAATGACTTTCAACTCATTCGTAGCATGACTACATGCAAAGTCTCCATTATAATAATGATGGTTATTAGAGTAGGGTATTGGCTACAAAATTATTGACAAAAATTGAATACATTATAAATCAAGAAATGTGACATTATGAAACGCAACCAATATCAGTTTTCTAATACCTTTTATGTTTGAAGATGTAGTTTGTGGGATAACATAGAAAATATTCTGACAAAAAGAAAATGAAAATTTTCTACACATAATAATTATTGATTGATTTTCGTCTGTTACTATTCCTCACCACTCTCATTGACTCATTGTAAGACAATGTGGGTGAGTGAGTCAATGGTATCTGACTGCGTCTGCTGTCTGTGACATAGTGCTGTGTCATCTGGAATATTCCTTCTGTTATCAAATTACGGAATATCTGAGTCTCTATAATTGAGTGGTGGCAGTGTAAACTAGTGCACAATTTTGTTAATCAATAATTTTAATCATCCTAATTGTGATTTAATTGATATTAAACAATGCACTGATTTTCTATTAGAAAAGGTAATTTTTCTTTTTTGTTTACTATTGAACCTTAATGCTTTGTTGTTGTAATTGTTGTTGTTGTTGTAAACTCATACTTCATTAAAATGTTGCTGAGGTATGACATTAAAGGTTTAATGAACCCAATGCTTATATTGATAACGTGGCTTTTGAAAATAGTTAATGTATTTTCCAGTTTTTACTATCACTAAGTTCATCGGTTATTTTGCCTGGAGTAAATCTTACCGTAATAATATTACTAATATTTGTAAACTGTTATTATTTGTTGTTGATTTTGCATTATCATAAAATTTATAAACTTTCTGCCCTCAGATTAATGTTATAATTTCACAAATTGAACTGGTTTTTTACAACTTTTTAATTATTATTAAGTTAAAGGTACAGTACAACCTGTCTTGAACAACACACACACTGGGAGAGACTAAAGTGTGTTGCTGTTCAGAGGTTGTTGCTATGCAGAGGTTAAATTAAATTAGAATTATGCCTATGGGAACTATTAAAAACAGTTGTTGTACAGAGGATTTTGTTCTGTAGAGGGCCGCTCTGCAGTGGTTATACTGTATTGCTAATTTTTCTTAGCTTTGTTTCTACTATCTGTAAGTACATTAAATTTTGTATTTCTCATACAGGAGTTATGGTTACTTGATGTATTTTCCATGTGTCCTTGAAGTACTAAAGCTTTTTTTAATGAGGTATACTGACTTTTTAATTAACAATACAGGGTTATGTTGAGGTCATGACTGCTTTATACTTCTAGTTGAGTTAACAGACTTCTACAAAGCTGTGAAAAGAAGCTCTGGGTATGTGATGATGCAATATTATTTTTGTCATTATATTAAAATTTCTTGGGCATTAGCCCTATTTATTGTGTTAAACAGTGAACGCGACATTTTCAACTAGCTCAACTATATAAGATAATTAGCCTGAATCACTTTCACAATTTAATTTTCTCTATTCCTAGAGTTTGGGCTACAGTGACACCGTGCACTGACTATATTAATTAAGAAGTGTAACAAATTACAAATGTACGTGACAGGTCAATATGAACGAGCTATACTGATAATCTAAAAATCTAAAATCACACAAATTTGTTTAGACTGATCATCTGCACAGACTGCTGTACATTTTGTATAATAAAAGAAGATGGCTATGTAAGGATCAATGATAATGATTCACATTAGATCACTAGAACTCTCTTACCATCCTTTCATCCTAATCATGAGTTGTATAACATATTCACTATTGTTATACCATCTACAAATAGTCTACTAACTGCAGTCTGAGTTCTTAATGTACTAAACCATTAGTTATACATGACAGAAATCAAAATTGTCTGACTTACACTGCTTATAGTATTTATTCATTGATTCACTTTGCTTCCATGTTGCATGACTTGAAATTCAACATGTAGGCATAAGAACTAACATTTCAATAGACTTGATTCCAAGGTTTGAAGTACAGATACTTGTACAGGGTAAATGGGTTTTTTTCACCTGCAATGCATCCTGTACAAACTTAATGTGTTGTTACACATTATTGCTGAAAAGCATGCAACACAGGTTATGTTGATAATTCTGCTTATACGTTTATTATAGATGTTTAGATTTGAACTCTATGAAAAGAAAATATAAATCAAATTTTTTAATGGTAAATGCAGTTTACTTTTAATCTTTTGCCGCACATCAGCGGCACATTAGGCTATGTGCAGGATTTGGAATATAGACTTGAGTGTCTGAAAGGGGTTACTGGATTGAACTTTATCAGGGCTTGTTACTCCCTTTTAAGAAAATACTTTAATTATGCTGATTACTCCCAATTACCAATGTATTCCAGGGGAAGTTGTTGGCCTTGTGTATGGCACAAGCAAACGTTTGGGCTAGAAAAAGCTGACTATGTCTATTTAGCAGTTATACATGTTATTGATGCTGTAATCTCAGGTGTTGGGTTTGAGCTACAGACTTTTTGCTGCAAGATGATTTATTTCATACATATCTTGGTTATAAAAGATATTGACTTTCACTTTGTCATATTTGCATTGCAATATATGACCTTTCTACCCTTGATATTTCTAGGTTTCAAATTCCTGTCAGTCTGGTTCTAGTTTTGTTTATTTAGCAGCTCAGTCTACTATTCCTGTTTTTCATCTTGGTAATCTGTATAACCAGTCTACTTGAGACAACATACTGCTCATATAACAGGATAAACTGGTTTTCATAATGCATCCAGTTCACATTTGACAGGTTTTGTATTTTGATATTGGTTCAAAGAGGATCATATTTATGCAGTTATTTGATAACTGACTGTACTGACATATCGACACTCATGGTTAGGTATTGATCATGCTTTGATATAATTTTATCATAAGATATTTATAGAATTATTCTGGCATGGGGGAGACACCTCATTTAATATTTTCAAAAATGTGAATAAATGTAAAATATAAAAAAGTGAGGTTTTGAATAAATTATATTTTTGACTTAGTTCTTCCCCCTCCCCTTCTTCTTGAAATGTGTTTATTAACTAGGGCTGTCATGATACGCCAGAAGCGTATCACGGTATACTGCAATACACTGGCATTGTATCGTGATATATTGTGGACTTTAAGATTCGTTGTGCCTCCGCTGTATTTAACAGAAACATTGCAAATCTTACATGCAGCTACTGATAGAATCTAGCCTCTTTAAGTTAATATATGGACATTTATTTATAAAGATTTCAATTAATATTAAATTCATATTTCCATATACAAATCCAAATGTTGAGCACCAGAATGTGATTCCATTGATTTTCTCATTCATCGCATTCTGGTAGACCAAGTGGCACTTTTCGTGATTACTCTTATTCTTGTAACTGTATAGACATTATTTTCAGTATGTTGTTTCCTAATTCATGCAGGAAAATACTAAAACTGTTTAAAATAGTTTATTTATTAGATTTACCCTGGTGTAAGAATGTGAATTCAATGTGAGAGGTATATAATGTACATGTATGTTGATTCTGAGACAAATAGCTTTAAATGTTATATAAGTTGGTGTTATATGTGTTTCCTTGTACAATGAACATCACTGGTGATAACTGAGAGAATGTTGAGGTATGTTGGTTGAATGTTGCTACTTCTAGAACACTAGAACTATGTTGTTATAGAAAACGATGAGATATGTTAGTTCTAGAACACTAGAACTATGTTGTTATAGAAAACGATGAGATATGTTAGTTCTAGAACACTAGAACTATGTTGTTATAGAAAACAGTGAGATATGTTAGTTCTAGAACACTAGAACTATGTTGTTATAGAAAACGATGAGATATGTTAGTTCTAGAACACTAGAACTATGTTGTTATAGAAAACAGTGAGATATGTTAGTTCTAG
Organism: Mactra quadrangularis; assembly: GCA_025267735.1. NCBI lineage: Eukaryota > Metazoa > Mollusca > Bivalvia > Venerida > Mactridae > Mactra > Mactra quadrangularis. Next base: position 55,783,397 of record CM046303.1, on the reverse strand, counting down.
AACACTAGAACTATGTTGTTATAGAAAACAGTGAGATATGTTAGTTCTAGAACACTAGAACTATGTTGTTATAGAAAACAGTGAGATATGTTAGTTCTAGAACACTAGAACTATGTTGTTATAGAAAACAGTGAGATATGTTAGTTCTAGAACACCAGAACTATGTTGTTATAGAAAACAGTGAGATATGTTAGTTCTAGAACACTAGAACTATGTTGTTATAGAAAACGATGAGATATGTTAGTTCTAGAACACTAGAACTATGTTGTTATAGAAAACGATGAGATATGTTAGTTCTAGAACACTAGAACTATGTTGTTATAGAAAACAGTGAGATATGTTAGTTCTAGAACACTAGAACTATGTTGTTATAGAAAATAATGAGATATGTTAGTTCTAGAACACTAGAACTATGTTGTTATAGAAAATAATGAGATATGTTAGTTCTAGAACACTAGAACTATGTTGTTATAGAAAACAGTGAGATATGTTAGTTCTAGAACACTAGAACTATGTTGTTATAGAAAACAGTGAGATATGTTAGTTCTAGAACACTAGAACTATGTTGTTATAGAAAACAGTGAGATATATTAGTTCTAGAACACTAGAACTATGTTGTTATAGAAAACGATGAGATATGTTAGTTCTAGAACACTAGAACTATGTTGTTATAGAAAACAGTGAGATATGTTAGTTCTAGAACACTAGAACTATGTTGTTATAGAAAACGGTGAGATATGTTAGTTCTAGAACACTAGAACTATGTTGTTATAGAAAAATGGTGAGATATGTTAGTTCTAGAACACTAGAACTATGTTGTTATAGAAAACAGTGAGATATGTTAGTTCTAGAACACTAGAACTATGTTGTAATAGTGATACATGATGTAATAAACAGTTAGAAACTATAGATAATTATAGATTTTATTAAGGTTAGAAAGTGTGACAACATTATAGGCATTCTAGAAACAACTTGATCGGCTTAAAGCATCTTGCTCACTGATTTGGTTATTTTCATACCATGTTAACAGGGCTTGGCATTAATTTGAAATAAATTGCCCACTTAGACAACTAGCTTTATATTTATCTTGCCTGAGCCATAATTATGTTTGTTAGCAGTGACAAGTTACTCAATCTCCATAAACAGATATCCTGTAGAGTGTTTTCGTACAGGATCTCTACTTTCTCCATGGAAGGTCACGTCGAGATGAACTTTGTTTCGACCAATCAATTCGAATCTTTCATCTAGATGAAAACACTATTAATCTCATTTTGATTTCGTAATTTCTATTTTTAGACCAAGTTTTGCATGCTAATTTAACAGCGGTATTATTCACAGTCTGCGATTGGGCAGCTCATTTCAAATTGTGTGACGTATACGATGTAAACAAGTTACGTATCATAACAATTTTGCCATGAATATTATGATGAGAAAAAGTTGCCTGAACATGACCTTCGTTTGAAAAAGGCCAGATCTAAATTAGCGAGTATGTGAACGGAAAATTTTAGATTGGGTTTTAATCAGATTGCAAGTTACCTAAAACTAAATATAGGTTGTCAAGGGCAATAAAACAACCTTTAATGTTGAGCTTTGATAAATAACTGTCATAAGTTGGTAAAATTTAATGTTAAGAAAATGAATGCTTAATATTTTTAGGCAAACTATCATACAGATTTGAGAAATATAAAAAAAATACAATAAAACAAACTTAGTTCATCTACACTCTTTCTAATGGGGTAGGGTTTTTATACATTGAACCATCAACTTTTATATTTGTACATGTATGTCAATTGAAACCAAAGTTCTATAATTAGAACACAGCTTTACTGCTTCCAAAATGTTTCCATACAATTTTGAGAGTTTTTGAAAAGTTGATATTTTTGTTACAATCTGTGAGCAAACCACTTTAGTACAAATGTATTAACATATTGTTATAGTGTTGTACTGAGATAATGTTGTTTGTACCAACATTCTGTTGTTATATATTACATCAATTATTGTTGATTTACTAACCCACTACCTTAATTATTTACCAGGTTTTACCTATATAATAGAAGGGTAATTATTTCTGTATTGTTCCATCTTTGTCTTACTTACAATGCACATACCATTGGCAGTGCCAGCATGGGAACCTAGGCCTCTTGGGGAATGTTCCTATATTCAAATAAATTAAAGCATTTTTTGGTTGAGTTTTACATCCTAGTGACACATACTATAGGTCAAATAATAGCGCTTAGTCAACCTACTCGCCATTCCTGGAAAAGCTAAATCTAAGTGGATTTAGCTGCTAACTAGTTACTTCCCCTAAGGGGTATACCTCGGTCAGTGACTGACAACTATCTTACATGATTTATAATCAGTGGTTGGAGGGAGAATAGCGATAGATATTATTTAATGATGAAACTACATGAAAGTATGCTCCTCCTAGGAATCTAACTCATGACCTCTTGATCAGTAGATTTGTGTGCTACTAACTGAGCTAGTCAGACAGGCTTAACTTGAAGTAGCAGACACATTTGAACAAAGCAGAAAGGTAAAAAAAACACTTTAATCCTGCTTCAAGAAAATACAAACAATGTATTGATTTTTATAAAATATTGATATTGTAATTCTTATTTTAGATTGCCTTAGATGTCTTGGAAAAGGTTTTGTCAGCATAGGGCAGTCGTTAATATTTCTTGATCAATTCGAGGGTTGCTCACAAGACTGTAGTAAGTGGGAGTTACTACAGTCTTGCTGGCAACCCTCGAATTACAGTCAGTTCCCACATACAAGAAACAAATTAAAAAAAATCTTGCATTAGTCATTTACATGAATTTAAAAAAACAGTTTGATAAATGCACTTGTATATAAGAAGATTGCTGTCTGCTAAGTTATTAGTAAGGCTAGGGTCAGTGTGGAAGGCTATTATAATGATTTTGTTTTTTTTACCATATTTAGTTATTGATGTTTGATGTCGTGCCTCGTCATATTCTGTTTATTTATCTTAATTCCCAAGACTGTCTTTTCTTGGAGACATTTATTCAGTAACTTCTGAATGTTACATTATTATATTGTTAAATTCTATTCAACTGCTAGTGGCGCTAGTGGCGCTAGTGGCGCATACATTAACACAATGATTGATTGTGAATACAGAAATACTGTAGCAAATATTTAAATAAGTGGAGTTAATTTTTGCACTTTTGACATTTGAATAACTGTACATGACTCTGATCTTACAAAAATTGGATAAGTGCATTTTTAGCAAAGTTGATACATTTTTCTTTACAAGCTCATTCAAATACAAGTCAATGCTTGCCATATTGCTACCTTGCAAAAAAACAACAGTTTATGTTTGTAATATTTTCACTCAGGTGCTATATTCATAGGTCTGGTATGTCAATGCTTAAGTCTCTTCTTCCCAAAGCATGGACAGAAATTTACATTATAATTTCACATTTTATGATTTTGAGCAGTGGCAAGTGAAGAAAATTGGCCAGTTTCTCACAGACAGTGCTAGTTAGTGCTTTGTCCATTCTTACACTAGAAGTTTTAAGTATGTGATATCAACTCAAAGGTACCAGGCCTTAGCTAGCAATGTCCTTAGGAAACTGGCCACATGTTGGTACACAGTCAGATGTAATAATCTATTGAATGAACTTTAAAGTCATATTCACACCATTCTCCCTATGTTACCTTCAATACCTTTCAATGATTCTATATATATCAATGTATAGTCCTTAAAACTCCTCAAAGTCAATCTGTTACCATCATTCATGTGGGTGGACTGTCAACTAGTCTTTGTATTATAGAAAAACAATGTTAGATTGCTAACAAGTTCAACAGTTTGTATTGATCTCTTTTTATATAAGATTACTATAAGTTCAGATCAGGATACTACCTTTGTTGACGAAGTCTTGCTGGAAATGAAATGTCTGAAGCAGTTCAACAGGTTTTTCAGTCATTATACAGTCACCAGCCATCCTAATTGTTTTATCTGGATAGGCCTATATCTCTAGACACAGTAATCCAACCTAATAATACAAAGAACATACCCTTAAGCTTGTCAGTGGCTAACAACTGGCATAAATGAATGTAAAATCCTGCAGATTTGTGAAACATTTTCTAGTTCATGGATTATCAAATAAAAACTTCTAGGGTAATAGTTTATAGCATGGTGTGAAACTGTATCTTTACTAGATCATTGAACAAGTGATTTTATTACCTAATGCTCTATATAAATGTCAATTTGCTATTTTTAACTGTTTTTCAACTATTCTGAGTGAAACTGGATTAAACCTGTTATGTTTTACTGCGCAACGCCACTGCGCATGAAACAGTTTTGACTGTTGCTCTCGCGTGTGAACTGTTGCCCTCACGTGCGAACTGTTTCATAGAGTGCAGTGCCAAGGGAAGTAACCGCATTAAAAATCTCCAAGCGTCCAATGAGCGAGATCATTGCAAGTGTCTTTAGAGTTACCAAACGAAAAGTAGAGAAAAAGTAAATTCTGTTGAAAATATCTACAATATGTTGCGGTTTGAAGACATTGAAGAGAGGGATCTCGAACTTTTGCTGAGAATTGGGACTTGCTAAGCACACGTAATGTCATCCGCGTCTGAAACTATCTTTATTGTCATGTTATATCTGTACTTGCATTAGGTAATAAAACACTTATTGCATGGGTGTTTGGGGAACAGTCAAAACTATTATCCCTCAGTATCAGGGACAACATTAAGAACTGTTGCCCTCGGCCTAACGGCCTCGGGCAACAGTTCTTAAGTTGTCCCTGATACCTCGGGAAAATAGTTTTGACTGTTCCCCAAACACCCATGAAATAAGTGTATACTAGTCAAATTCTAAGCTCATAGCCTTAAGGGTTTTAACTTAGAAATATCAAAATTTTATATCTATAATTATTATTCAATATCTTAGATGTATGATGTATTCATGGTCTTAGAAAAGCATCCACATTCTTATACTTACTGTCATTTCAATCTGACAGTATACTGTATATTTTCTATTAAATGCTCCATGGAGTGTTACATTTTCCTAAATGGAAGTGGGCATTATTAAGAATGGTAAATTACAACATAAAATAATTATGTTAGTTAGAGTTTGTTCTTTTGTCCAAAACAATAGTTTAGTTTAAACATATTTAATTGCATATATTTACATAAAATTACAAAGATATAAAACAATTGTAATAATTATAATTAATATACTATTATATGCACACATATGTATGTACACACTGCAATAGAGTAATGAACCTTAAAGTCTGTAACATTGTTACAGCCCCCCCCCCCCTCCCCGAAATAATAAGGGGAGTGTTTATTAGGGGAGGGACATTCAATAGAGAATATATGGTATAATACCTGAGTTATAACAAAGTACCTCTTAAACTTGGTTCTTGAAGTACCCTAGAATACAAAATCAAAATGTCAGGAAGCTCATTACCCTATCGCTATTATGTTAATGTGTTTTCCATATGATTTTTGTAGAATATATGACAGTCAACATTCTTGTGATGTTAGAAAACATCAATATACTTATAAGCTTACTGTCATATTGCTATAAAGACACTATATACATGGTATAATACTTTCTCTAAAAAACAAATGACAAGAGATGATCATAACAAATGATATTGAGTTATATACATCATACCCAGGTAATTATAGTATGCGGGCTGAACGAAACACTGCTGTTACTCCCTTTATTTTCAAATGGAGTTATGTTAGTGTTTCATTCATCCCTCAATTATTCTAGTTATTCAGCATTTTACTGGTGTGAGTAAAACGTTTTTTGGCATTTTTGTAGGAATTATTCTGAAGCAGATATTTTTAGTAGGGCACAGTATTAACTCTTCTCCTTGTCCTCTTGCTCCTTATTATGCAAAATGGTTACTTTGAAACATCAACCATCTGATGTATCTTGCCCCTCTTTATCTGCCTTCCTGCCATTTCTTGTGTTCTAAAAAAACCACGTTTTATGTTGCTCTTTGAAATTGCACCCAGTGTTTCCAGAGTAGAGTTCAGACTGAGGGACAAAAAAATATCATCTTAAATTCTTCAATTGTTTCTTTTTTAAAGTTTAATTGTTTGTCCCTGAGAACATATTCCTGTCTTCCTCTGTCTTTCATCATCACTGTCGTATCTGCCTTTGCACAGTTATCACTACTCGTTCAAAAGTACAAAATAATATCAATGTGATAATATCATCATTATACAAACATTGAATGATAATTTCAACATGTTGTAGTTTAATTATATATCAATATATTGCTGATGTCAGATATTTATGTGATACTATTGTTATGATGTACTGGTATTGTTTAGGGGTGTAACAATAAGGTAAAACCCGTATTGCAATATATTGCAATATGTATTGGTTTTCTTGCGTAGACAATTGAAGCAGTAATTAAATCAGATAATTTTTTTTATTGTCCTCTTTGAATCAGCAATGTTAACCAGTATAATGGTTAACCCTTTCACCCCTAGTATTGTTATAAGCCTAGTATGTACAGTGGAACCTAAGAGTTCTTCCTGAACATATAGATTATATTGTACAGGTCTCCAGACTTCGCAGGCTGTGTTTTGCATTAGGATGTCCATACCCAGTATAATGGAATGGAAGAATTTTATGAAAGTTTGTTCAGTATTCAGAAAATTATCAGTTTTTAAGCATTTGAATGGATGTTTAAGAGTATGTATGGTTTGGATGTTATAAGGCTTTTCTAAGGATTTGATTTTTTATGGGTTTTGATGTTGTAAGAGATTTCTGTAATTTTGGATTTCTACAGATTGAATTTATAAGGGTTTTAATGTTTTCAGGTTAGAATGTAGTAAATGATTTTTAAGGGTTAATGGATGTCTCATGGTTTAGGATGCCTAAGCATTTGAATATCAAAGAGTTTGGATTACTTTGGGTTTGGAAGTCTAAGGGTTAGGATATTGTCAACTAAGGGTTTAGATATCTCAAGGTACACTTCATCATTTTAGATTGATTATTCCAGTAGTTGACGTATCGATTTTAAGTTATAACTTCTCTGATATATTAATTCCAATCTATCATGCTATGTAATTGTAATTACAATTTCTACAAGAAAATTCTATAATCTTGATGATTTATAGTTAACTGCTTGTCTGACAAATATTGAAGATCATTATTTTCATGTTTTGAATGCTTAACTATAATATTGATGCAGTAAAACACTTTGTACAAAATAATTCCTTGAGACTACTTGAAGTTATTTACCTTTTTAAAGAGATTACACTTTAAATAGAAAGTTTTTACCTTTTTCTATGAGGGAAGACTGTAAAGTTTTTACCTTTTTTTAGGAGAACACTTTACCTTTTTTCCTTTTATTATAGGGAAGACTATTAAGTATTTTTTGTTTCGTTTTTCCTTTTTTCTATGGAGAACATTAAAGCTTTTACCTTTTTTCTATGAAAAACACTTTTTAAGTTTTAACCTTTTTCTATGGAAACACACTTTATTTTTTATCTTTTTCGGTGGATAACATTTTAAAGCGTTATTTTCCCTGCTGTGAATTGTCAAATTTATGACATGGTTGCTGATGATGACTTTGCAACAATAACTAGTAAATTTAGACCTTCCCATATTGCGTAATTATATTTCATGAAAATCAGATTTCATGTTTTTATACTTTACTGCTTTAATATCAAGAACCTTTCTAAAATATCCCTGGTAACTATATGTAACATATGGTTTCAAGTTCCTTATTTAGTTCTGTGAATGGTAACTATAACCTCACCTAGGTGCAAACATCATATTATGATGGATAAAATAACAATTTTTATCATCTGACGTATAGTTTCTATTTTAAGACCTTTTGTTCCTTGACTCTATTGTTTGCTATTATTATTTTTTGCCATTCATTTGTGACAATGTTCAAAGAATGATGTACCTTATTTCAATACGACATATTGATATACGTAGACAATAATATAAAGAAAGTTCCAAGCTTATAGGGTTTGTTGATATATATTGGAAAAATGATGACTTTGATTTGACTGTCGCTTGGATTTGTGGTTTTACTAGTGGCTGTTTAAACCCAGTCTGATTAAAGCAGCTGAACTTATCTACCACAGATGGATTGCAACAACTTATTATTTCTTATTATTTGTTTTCAATTTCTGAAAATTTTTGTTAAGAACATCTGCAAATCACATAAGATAGAGTTCCAACTTGTTTGAACCATAATTAATCTCTCTCTCAAATAACATATTAGCTATTTTAAAAATTTGAAAGCAAAGCTCTGATTGGACAGACATTCAGAAGGACTATTAATTTGAAAGCAAGACATAGATTGGATAGACATTCAGAAGGACTATTTGAAAGCAAAAGTCCGATTAGACAGACATTTGGTAGGACTGTCTAAAAGCAAGATTCTGATTGGACAGACATTTAGAAGGACTGTTTAAAAGAAAGATTCTGATTGGACAGACATTTAGAAGGACTGTCTAAAAGCAAGATTCTGATTGGACAGACATTTAGAAGGACTGTTTTAAAGCAAGATTCTGATTGGACAGACATTTAGAAGGACTTTGAAAGCAAGACTCTGGACAGACATTCAGAAGGACTATTTGAAACTTGGATGTCTTCAGATGTGAATGAGATACTAAGGGAAGATCAAGTGTTTTTTTCAGTTTGATTGAAGCCTTATGATATAACAATTTCAGAAAGATCAATTCTATGAGCTCTTGAAATGTTGACTAACTGGAGATTAAAGATCTTGTTATTGGACTACAATATTAACCGATTTTACATCACATTGTTAATCAGTTATCAGAGTTCAATGACCCTCAACTAAAGTTATACTGTAAAGTTCAGCTATAAAGACTTACTTGGTTAAACTAAAGTTGTACAACATTTTGATGATTTCTTAGTCTCAACACTCAATTTGAGAAGGAATTTGTCCATATATTAAGACCATTCTGCTAGTAAAATTGTTGTTTTAGATAATACTATTAGTGGAACTTAACTGTATCAATATGAAAAAAGAATAAATTTGAAAATGAAATTTTCTAACGAAGTGCACAAAAATGCAAAAATGCCTTAACCCTTGAGCCAAATATGAAAAGCCTTTGCCATCAGCAAAGAACCAGGTGAGCAGACACAACACATGCCGGCTGACCAGTCTCTTTGCTGTTGGCTCCTCATTGTTCAATTTTATCCTGAAATCCCTAAAATGACTATGGATAGGTCTAAAAAATGAAGATGGGCTAGTCCATTGTGGATATTCAGCATTGAAAGGGTTAAGACATAAAAGATTTCCATGTTACTGTCACGGAAGGTGCAGGTCTTTAACAAACTGTGAAACTTCATGTCAATGTTAAAGAGAACATTAAACTATGATAGTGATGATCATTTGAGCATATTTTCAGAATGGCTACCATTTTTTTCTAGTGAGTTAATTATCAAAATTCTGAGCTAACATGTACATGTATTTCCTGTATAAATAATTTTATGTATTTTTTATATTTATTTGTTTGGAGTTTGTTTTTTGTTGATGTAAAATTAAGGACCTACATGTAGCTGTGAACCAAATGCAATATAATTCATCTTCAATTGCTTTCAGTACAGTAATTATATCCTTTATGTGTTGATGTGAAACTTAAACCTAATAAAACAAGCAAATAAAACCAAGCATAACAAGATTTGACTAGAAAAACTTAGAAAATCTTAGAAAAAATATGGTAACTCATTAACACTACATCCTTGTTTTACATCATTTAGTTGTGTCAATCAAGGACAAAATATCCCTGAATGATCATATAGAAACCATCAACAAAATTATATCTCCTTTAATGAAGAATGACATTTACAATGTCTTGAATTAAAACATTAGAGAAAGTCAATATTAGATGAGAAATGACAACATGTTGCATGATGATGTATCTAAAGTCTTGGTAAACTGATACTGAAAATTTTATGTTAAATATAGGTCAAGGTTGTAACAAGTTGTTGTTTATTTCTCATCATTGCTTGTTGTAGTTGAGGCATAGTCATCTAGGAATCATATAGGTTCCATTCCCTGGTGGAGCACACTTTCCTGCAGTGGGATCTTGAAATAATTTCTACGGCCATTCTCCCTCCTGAAACAGATTCTAAATCATGTAGGGCATAACTGTTGCCAGTCAATGACAAATGTATGTGTGACATAATGTGTCTAGTAACTGGTTAACAGCTAAATCCGGAGATTTAGTTAGCCTTTCCAAGAAAGGCGAGTAGGCTGACTGACCCCTTTCATATGGCCGTATACAATGTGTTAAACCCAACAAAAATGATACCAACAGTTAGCAATTAAATCATAGGTTACTGAAGAAAGTGTTTTATCCATTTAACAAATCCAGAACTTATACCTTCAGTCTTTTCTCTATCATTCTCTGTCTGTATATCAAATGAACTTCTTGCTTCCTGTATTAGATTTTGCATTTACTGCACTGCAGTATGATCCATTAGCATGTAGGCAATCTTTTACTCCTAATACAAACTTTTATGCCCTCTTAAGGAAAGAAGTTACCATATTGCTCTTAACTGCTTTACAATATGCTACCAATTTGCATTAAGGAGATAAAACATTGTAGATAGTTTAATACTAGTATTACTCAGAGTTTAGATGAGTAAGTAAAGTATTGAACATTTTATACAATTATTATTACTGCAGTCCATACAATTGTTCTGTTGCATGTCACTGGTGCATCATGGGTAAATGGTAAACATATAGTTATTGGATATTGACTGTTGCATCACTGTAATTCTTCATCAATAAAACAATGGAACATTTCCCAAAGGTTAAAACTATCAGATTATGATATTTTATGACTTTGTTAATTGAGGTATTTTCTTGAACAAGACAATGTGTTCTCAGGGTAGTATTTCCAGAATGCATTTTACATTGCATCATGTAATGAAGCTAAGGAATTCAGGGTCTGTATTTACAATTGTCTCATGGCCTATTTTAGTTGTATGTCCTTATCTTGTATTGTAATATTATCATAAGATACTTGATTATGCTGCCCAGCCTTTAATTTGGGTGTATTAGGTTATGCTATAAATAAAGAATTCTGCATAGAAAATTACCATAAAATAATGCAGGATTTTGATGAGCTTAATTAATGTTAAATCAACTGGACAGTCTTTGGATATTGGTTGTCCTGAGACCTTTCAAACTGGAGTTCCACAAACTTCAATTCCAAATAGGTATCAGGTCAGGCCGTTATAGTGTGCAGTGAAGATTGCCTATTGGGCTAGCACTATGCTAGCTGGATTAGTCCAATTCTAAGCTTCCAAAGCAGTCAGAAAATCGGTACATTTTCATCACAGCCATACATTTACATGCATGTATTTAAAATATGAGTTAGTGCTTAGAGGCATAATATTAATGTATTTTGCTACTATTTATATCAATTTGTCATATATTTGGTTGATACCAGTTTATGCCAGACTTGGAAAATCTAGACAATTTCAAGTACAATATTATATTCTTCAAGGTTACATTTTTATCATGTCACTTTGAAGGGAGAACAGTTGGAGATGCCTGCATGATGTTAAACAATTCAGTCACATTAATATGTCTGCATATTCCTGAGGTGTTATGATAAAACAATGGGGAAAAATAGAAACAAAACATAGTTCTGACCTTATCAGATACTGAGATTCTTTCATCACTGTTGGTTATAATTGCCAGATAATCAACATCATTGTCTATGTTTTTTTGTATCCTATGTTCCTCATTTAGAATTACGTCTGCTGCCAAATATCTTCCTTTCTTTGTAACTTAAATGCTGGCTACAGTATGTTCTAAGAATATTATCTTATCGAACATGCATTTTACATGTATAATAACACTTTGTGCATTGATGACATTTTGTAGGAAAATCTTTAATGTTGAATACTTGACGTAATATCATTAAACCTTGGGAGGTAGAAATTAATCATCCTTGAGTATGCTTCTATCAACTACTTCATAGGTGTTCCTTTTGTTTGGCAGTTGTCAATTTCATGATAGAAATAACCTTGCCCATTGTGAAACTGTTTTAATTACGTCGCTGTTTTGGTGTACTGGATTAGGCTAAATTCTGAATCCCTTAAGCACGCAGTTTTGGTAGTTTTTGCTTTGTAAGGCATCAGACATTAATTGAATTGCAAAACCATGCAGCACAATGAATATTGAATGCAACAAACGATCATGATATTATATCACATCATGTTTTCTGTTGCAATAAAAGCTACTAGATATACAAGGTTATGTCTCAGTGATGTATAACCATGTTAGAGCATAAGACTAGGTAATAATTTAGTCTAAGATTTGTTATACAATGTTATGACAGAAGATATGTCATAATTTAATTCCTAATGTCATCTTAGGTAAGGTTATTATTTATATAATAGAAGCTGAGAATATCTCACTGCACCAGGACTTACAATACTGTCTGGTTTTCTTAGCGGTCCAGTTTTCTGGATGTGACATGAAATTTAGAAATATTTTCCAAACTTAATATTTTGCAAAGGTGCCGGTCGTATCAAAAAGCCAAAATTTTGTTTAATAAAAAATATTTTTTTACAAAACAAAATTTTGGCTTTTGGCTGGAACTTTTGTATTTGGTGTTTTTATGATAATTGGAGCATGTTAAAGTAAAAATTGATAATAATTTGGTGTTTTGTAATGTGATGGGCACCTGTGATATTTTGTGCCATTTCTCACTTTTCTGCTTTTCACAGCATGCCAAATTCTCACCAGCTTCAACTGTTACTAGTTGGCATAATTTCTTGTTATCTTGGCTTTGTTTTATAGACCCTCGAAAAAAAGTCAAGATAATGAAAAAAACAAAACAAACAAATTTTAAGACAGTTTGTGAAATTCACTTAGAGATAATCCTACGTAAAACCGAGTTGCTGGATGCACTTTTTACAAGAGATTTATGAATTTATATATTTAGTATTTTTTATTGAGATAACAAAAAGTCAAGATCATACAAAGTTATTGTTTCTGTTATTTTTTTTACATTTAATGGCTTTTCTGATAACTCAGACCTCGGTATTGCCATCAGTTGTCCTTTGTTAATGGTCAAGCCATGAAATTATCAGAATATTTCAATTATGATTGGACTTGAAGTACTAGTATGACTAATTGTCCTTGTAAATAAATGAATGTCACATGTTTACTTTTGCATGATGGGTAATACCATGTAATGTTAAGTGATAATGTCATTCTTATATTTGATAGTTTGAAGCAAAAGAACAGAAGATGTTAAATTATCTTAAATAATTACTGAAAAATAAAAAGAAATTATAGTTTAAAATTCCTTTATTGTCTTTGAAAATTGTTAATTCAGTATAGCCACCGATGGCAACGGAACAACGTTGTTTGCAAGTTTAATTGGTATTGTGTACTATTTGCATTAGTGCATTTAATTTGTCATTTAAAGTTGGAAAGTTCCCCGTTACAATTCCAGTACAAAATGTTAGAAGGTTAATTGTTGTAATGAGCCTGTATATATTTGATTAATGTAAGTCTGCTCCTAGTTTAAGACAGTGTATTGTTCAGCAGTTCCTCTGAGTACATTGAAGCTTCTTATTTAAATTGATAGTCTTATTTTAGCTGACTTGCAAGTAATTGTGATATATGTTACCTGCATTAGCTAGGTGTGGGGTCTTTTACTAGTGCAATTCTTGTTTAAAAGTGTTCTTTGAAATTTATTGTATGTTGACTTGTATTGTATGGCTTCTCAGCCATAATAGATAATGATTTTACCATGAACAGTTTTCATGAAAATATTGCTTAATCACTACAATGTTGCCTTAGAATTCTAGAATTTGTGTAGGAGTTGTATTCCTTTACTTGTATTATGTTTGCTGTTTTCATTTGATAAATATCACTAGGTCATCTGGACACCTTTTTAAAGCAGCTCTTTGTTCTTTATGGGGCTCACCTTTTAATCTTTCTCAGAAATAGCTCAATTGAATTAGAAATTCTGTAACAATATTGAATGTTTTTAACAATATTCAATATATTAAATTAAATTGCATGAATGTTCAAAAATTATTTTTGAAATTCTAAGAACTTGCAAACGAATTTAAGTAGATGTCGAAATTAATACTCTTAGTAATGAATTCATTTCATTTAAATACAAATTTATAATATTTACATATTTAACATGATATGTTGCTCTGTTGTGTTCCTGTCTTTTAAGATTATTGAATTACCTTGTGTTTTAACAAGATGGCCATAAATTAGTTTTATGAGGTCATTCTGATCAAGTCATATTTTGTTGCTATATTTAGTAAATTGCTTTTCAATATGAAGAGTTTCTATAACTGATAAACTGATACGAGTAGGATGTTTGTTATAGAGGGAATTCTATAATTGTGTTAAATGGATTTTCCTAGAAATGTACAAGTTTAAATAAATTTACACATAAATAGAACAATGTCTCTTGTCTGCTATTTTAGTGCTTTGACATTTTAGCTTTGATGACTTGTTTGTTTTTGGTAACAATGATAATTGTAAACATGCCTATCTTTTAAATGTGTTGCATGATGGGATGGAAGGTGATCACATGATCAGACATTGTTAGAAATGGTATTGACAGATTTCATCGTATAGTCTAATTGTATATAACTTGATTTCTGGAACATGAATATGCCATGTAGTATTCAGTTAATGTGAGTTATAATAGAGAGGGCTGGAGATAACGTCTGATGAATCAAAATGTCTGTATAATGATGAAGCACGGTTCATTCTCTCAAAATAAATTACAATGATTGTCTAATTCTATTCAACTGACAGTGGCTCATACATTAACCTGGCTGATTTAAATACTGGATATTTGTTCTATTAATCCCCAAACATAAGTATGGTAATATCTTTTTTATCGATTCTAAGTACAGATGTACTTAACCCGGGTCGATAGCGCAGTTGGTAGCGCGCTGGGATTTGGATACTCATGCCCGAGGGGGTGCGGGTTTGAATTCCACCCAGGAAGGTTATACCCTTCCATGAAAATTTGACAAAAATGTCGATTTTCCTCTGTTGATTAGATAGTATGGAGAAGTTTAGGTGAGTAGGTAGGTGAGTACTGGTTATAGACAATGGTCCAGGAAAGCTAGGTTAGGTGCGCTGGACGCCGTAAAATGACCTAAAATTGTGTTGACACGGCATTAACTCCAATAAATAAATAAAACAGATGTTCTTTAGTGAGTATTTTAAATCAATGGTATTAGTGAATGTACCACTGACAGTTGAATGAAATTTAACAATTTGCAGCCATGGAGGTCAAAATGTTGTTCATTTTTTAGAAAAAACTCTTTTTTACTTATGCAATTTGGGTATAAAAACTTCTCACAATTCTGATAAAACTGAACTTTGATTTTTGATCATAAAAAAGAAGTTTTTCAAGCTAACTCTACCGTCATTATAATTGCATCTGTACAATTCACGGCAATATTGAATCTGTAAAAATGATTATTATCATTCTACAGTAAGGTTAAACTTTTTTATTGATTCTGAGTACAGATGTACTTTAGTAAGTATTTAAATCAGTGGGTTTTTTGTGGTACTTTTTTTGGAAAAAACTCCTTTTTACTTACGCAATTTGGGTAAAAAAACTTCTCACAATTCTGAAAAACTGAACTTTGATTTTTATATGTACAGTAAAAAGGTAATTCTAGATAATAATTACTTTTAGTTATTAATTGTTCATAAAAAAAGAAGTTTTTCAAACTGACTCTACCGTCTTTATAATTGTATCTGTACAATTCACAGCAATAAACTTGTGTTGATGTCATCTCTAGCGGAAATTGCCCTGTAAAAATGATTGTTATCATTCTACAGTAAGGTTAAACTTCCGTGGAATGTACTGGGAGAAATATCAGACATTATAAAGTAGCAGTCAATTATACATCAGTGATATAATACATCAAATAAACATAACATTTAACATTGAGACAAATCTAACTCTATAGGACCGAACAAAACTGTTAATCTCCCAATCAGTCTTTTATTTCAAATTTGACTTCACAATTCCTTTTAGAGTTCTCAGGTTTGAACCCCATTTAGAGCACGGCTAATTTTCTTTAGCAAGAAATTACCTTCAGTTGTTCCACGTTATGCTGGTATAAAAGGGTACTGTTTCTAAGGGTCGCCTGTTTGAAGTAAATTAAATGATCAGGGGTTATATACAAAATTGTGAAGTCAGCTGAACATGTATATGAAAGCTGACTTTAAACTGCACTTTTTAATTTGTTATTTGTTTTTAAAGAGAAAATTTGAAACATGTTAAAATAGTATTTTCACACTTTGTTTATGTAATATATCAAGGACTGAACAAAACACTAATGAATGGAATTACAATAGTGTTTCGTTCAGCTGTCAATTTTATGTAAGTGACAAAGTATATTAAATATTAATATTTTTATAATTACAGGTATATACCTGACATGGGGATGAAACATGTATGTATGATATATTACTACTCACAGCATCACCTGTGGTAATCAATCCAAAGGTAATTATTTAACTTTATTTGTCATTATGTCTATCATTATAGATCTTGCAACTTGCATACTTTTAGGATAATGTATTTTTGGTGCATTGTTAGATAGATATTTGGGTGGCATGTTAGCTATTTGAGTGGCAGGCTCTAAGAAGTGTGCTTTTGTTATTCCTTTTCAATTTTTTAGTAATTTTTGTCAATGTTTCGTATTCCTTGTCAATGTTTGGTATTTTGTGTTAATGCTTGGTATTCCTTGTCACTGTATGGTATTCTTTGTCAATGTTTGGTTTTCCTTGTCAATGTACGGTATTCTTTGTCAATGTTTGGTATTCCTTGTCAATGTTTGGTATTTTGTGTTAATGTTTGGTATTTTTGTCAATGTTTTGTATTCCTTGTCAATGTTTGGTATTCCTTGTCACTGTATGGTATTATTTGTCAATGTTTGGAATTCCTTGTCAGTGTTTGGTATTCCTTGTCAGTGTTTGGTATTTTGTGTTAATGTTTGGTATTCTTTGTCAGTGTTTTGTATTCCTTGTCAATGTTTGGTATTCCTTGTCAATGTTTGGTATTTTGTGTCAGTGTTTGGTATTCCTTGTCAATGTTTGGTATTCCCTGTCAATGTTTGGTATTCTTTGTCATTGTTTTGCATTCTTTGTCAATGTTTGGTATTCCTTGTCAATGTTTGGTATTTTGTGTTAATGTTTGGTATTCCCTTTCAGTGTTTGGTATTCCTTGTCAGTGTTTGGTATTCCTTGTCAATGTTTGGTATTCCCTGTCAATGTTTTGTATTCCTTGTCAATGTTTGGTATTCCTTGTCAATGTTTGGTATTTTGTGTTAATGTTTGGTATCCCTGATCAATGTTTGGTACTTGGTATTCCTTGTAAATGTTTTGTATTTCTTGTCAATGTTTGGTATTCCTTGTCAATTTTTAGCTCGACTTTACGAAGAAATGTAGAGCTCTCCTACTCGCCCTGGCGTCGGCGTCCACATTTCTGATTAAAGTTTTTGTGCAGTAAAATACTTTCTTCTATATCTTTGTTATTTCTCAAGATATTAACTTCAAACTTTAAATATATGTTCCTTACTATCAACCACATCTCATGTGACAAGGTCCATAACTCCAAACACATTTTTTGAAGAATTATCTCCCCTTGAACTGATTGAAGTTTTTGTGCACAGATTAAAGTTTTTGTGCAGTAAAATACTTTCTTCTGTATCTTTGTTATTTCTTAAGATATTAACTTCAAACTTTAAATATATGTTCCTTTCTATCAACCACATCTCATGTGACATGGTCCATAACTCTGAATGCATTTTTTTTCAGAATTATCTCCCCTTGAACTTAGAGTTTTCTTTAAAAAATGTTTGTTTTTACTGCAACTGTTTTATTTCTTTAGGTATTGATTTCAAACTTTAAATATATGTTCCTTATTATCAACCACATCTCATGTGACAAGGTTCATAACTCCATATACATTTTTTCAGAGTTATCCCCCTTGAACTTATAGTTTTCTATTTTTTTCTTTTTTTTTCTTTGAATTTGTTAAGGTTATATTTTCAAATTTTAAAATATGTATGTTCCTTATCATCAACCACATCTCCTGTGACAAACACTTACTAAGTCGAGCATGCTGTCTCCTCTGACAGCTCTTGTTGGTATTCCTTGTCTATGTTTGGTATTCCTTGTCAAGTTTTGGTATTCCTTGTCAATGTTTGGTGTTCCCTGTCAATGTTTTTTGTATTCCTTGTCAATGTTTGGTATTCCTTTTCAATGTTTGATATTTTGTGTTAATGTTTGGTATCCCTGGTCAATGTTTGGTATTTGGTATTCCTTGTAAATGTTTGGTATTTCTTGTCAATGTTTGGTATTTCTTGTCAATTTTTAATATTCCTTGACAATGTTTGGTATTCTTGTCAATGTTTGGTATTTTGTGTTAATGTTTGGTATTCCTTGTCAATGTTTGGTATTTTGTGTCAATAATTGGTATTCCTTGGCAAAGTTTGGTATCCCTAGTCGATGTTTGGTATTTGGTTTTCCTTGTAAATGTTTAGTATTCTTTGTCAATGTTTGGTATTCCCTGTCAATGTTAAGATTTCCCTGTCAATGTTTGGTTTACCCTGTCAATGTTTGATATTTTTGTCAATGTTTTGTATTCCCTGTCAATGTTTGGTATTTTGTGTCAAAGCTACTTGCCCACATATTTTGGTTGTTTTAAATTTGTCAGTTCTTGTAATTGTGCAATGAAAATTGTCAATTTTTTAGGCAAACTGACCTATAGATTGTGAGAAATAAAATAGTCTCTCCCAGTGGGTGTTGTTTAAGAGAGGTTGTCAATAAAATATGTTAAACTAATTGCCACTATCAGTAAACTGCTTCCAAATTGGTTCTATACAATTTTGAGAGGTTTAGAATGTGTTGATATTTACTGGTGAGTTGAAATCTATGTGAGCAGTTTTTATACTGATTGATGAGAAATGTGACCATATGTAAGTATTTAGTGCATAACCAAATTTTGATCTTGTCCCAAGTTTTTAATAGGAGGTTGACCAGATCATTTGATTTATGTTGAGACTTGGCTTGTTGTCTATATCATCAATATTCTGAACAGTGATCTGTGTGATACTGTTTATTACTTAGAAGGCTGATTCTATTGTTTTTATTAAATGTATGGAATCTCAAAATGTGATCTTAACAAATTGCAGCGAATTCAAAACATGTGTGCCAAACTGGTATTAAGGCTAAAAAAATCAGACAGTTCAAAGGATGCTTTGTACTCACTGCACTGGTTACCAGTCAAAGCAAGAATCAACTTTAAAATATGTACTTTCATGTACAACTGTTTTTCTGGAACTGCACCTGCATACCTGACTGAAATTCTTCAAAAGCCTGTACAAAGCAAATCTGGTCTTAGATCTGCAAAATCCAAAGACCTCAATTATTTGATACCAATAAATAAGAAAAAAACATTCAGTGACAGAAGCTTCAGTACAGTTGGTCCCATGCTATGGAATAAGCTACCAGATGATATCAAATTATCACCTACTTTGGATGTATTCAAAAAACAATTGAAAACTCATTATTTCTCTACTTTCTATGATCTATTCTAAAACTGACATGGCTTGCTAATGCCTCACCTTACAATTACGGTAAACATACTAAGTGATTGAGTGAGTGCATTGTGACATGGGAATGAGGATTGCCTCGCTCTCTTTCATTTAATACCTTGTTTCATATGACTGCAATGACAACCTAAATAAATTGTCCCTTTAAAGGTGATGTTTCGACACCTTTGGGGATGTATTAAGGGCCCTTTAAAGGTGATGTTTCGACACCTTTGGGGAATTGTCTGGTTAACAGTGGCATTATGTTACACTGTTCAGGACATGTCCGGTTAACAGTAGCATTATGTTATACTGTTCAGGACACCAATTTTCAATGTAAAATAAATAGAAATAAATAAGAAATTAGTGATAAAAAATGTAAACTTAGGTGGAATCATGAACTGTGAAGGATGTATGTCCAAAAAATATGAATTATAAAGGCTTTTTATTTATTTGTGTTATTGTATATACATATGTTTTTATGGTGGAGGGTTTTTACTTACAAGTATTTATTATTATTTTCTTTATAACATTTTTGTACAACGCCATTGAATATGTAACATAGAAATAGGCGTTTAATCAAATGAAAAAGTTTAAGTTTAAAGTTTATTGTTTGGTAAATCAAGGGAAGTTACTGTATGGGTCAGTGAAAAACTAGTCTACATTAGTCTAACTACATTTAATTATAGAAATAAATTTGAGCTAAACCAAGTTCTAGCAAGTACATTTCTGCTGCCTTGGTAAAGTGGTTAGCATTCTCAGGGTTTCAAATCTAGGGACCATGTAGGCTTAATTTCTATTTCTAAGCAAGTCATATCCTCCTATGAAAATTTTCACATTTAACTGGGCTTGTTTATTTTATAAAAACATTTTCAGTTAATTTTATATTAAGTTTGCATTAATACACAGTTACCAGCAATAAAACCAGGTCAAAATTTTCATTTTAAAGGTGACACTGCAATTTGTTGTTATTCAAAAAAAGATTAAGCAAGAAATTAAAACTGACTTGAAAATATCAACAGGCACTATTTATAACATAGCTCATGTGAAATGTATTCATAGGAACAGGATAAATGAATTAGGAGATACACCAGTGATATCATATTTTACTGACTTTGTATGCTGATTTATTGTATAGATTTAATTTCTTGTTATTGGTCAATCTGACAGAGCCATGCAAGTCTTAGAGAGTCAGTAAGAAGAAATGTACAGGACGTTATATTGATCTCTTTATAGCATTCTAAATGTTTAATATTCAATAAAAAGGACAGAGAAATATAGTGTCAACAACAATGATGTTATTGCCTTATCTTGGTGTATGGAATTATTACTAATTTGGTTCAATCACCTTGTGATGAATGTTTGTGCTTTCATAACTTTGTCTATGGCACTATGGGTAATTCTGCTCGAAGGACTTGCTTTACTATAATGTTTCTTGGCTCTTATACGGCTGTTAGTTTAGGTAGAATAGGCTATATCCAGAATTCAAATACATGTATTTGGGTTTTTCTTGGTACAAGCAAACTTTTATCAATACAATGTGTATTGTGCGTAAAAAGAAAAATGGGATTTTATCTGAATTCCATGCTTTTCAACAATAATGTGTAAAAAACTGTACTTTAACTGCCTGTACGCTGATGGAAAATCTTACAAATTGGAGTTTCGAATAAGCTTTATTCCTGCAATGTGTTCAGCGTAATGTCATTTAATATCATCAAAATGCATTGAGGTTAGTTGCAGGACTTTGGAATATATCTAAATGAGAACTTTAAGGGAAATCTTTCTTAAAGCTGTGAGATATTGCAATAATGAAGGATAAATGGCAGGCACCACTGTAATGCAACATAGGAGTAAGTCATCACTGTACTGAGTCTTGTAGACATTGCAATAATGCTATTTTGATTAATAAACATTTCTGGTAAATGTGTACATTTACTTCTTGTCTGACAGACATGACAAGCATTTATCTCACTAAATTGTCAGAGAGCTCAAAAATGTCTGTTTCCATGGTAATTGCATAGTGATTACTGATGCAGTTACAGGTGGCCTGTGGTTGCAGTTACAGAACTTGCTCAGCATATTTTTCAAATTTGTTAAAATGGATGACCTGACTTTAATAATGTTTCTTTTTAAGAATCTACATGTACCTGAAAATAGATATGTTGTTCAACTATTGTTGGCGCATACATTAACTGATTTGATTTAAATCTGATTTTATCGATCATGTGTATAGAAGTACTGCAGTGAATATTCAAATCAGCAGGATTAATGTATGCACCATTGACAGTTGAATAAGATTTAAACATAATCAAGTGTTGAAAATTTCCATGCATTTATCAAACTAAGGTTTTTGTTTTTATATTTCAGGAGAACCCATCCATCACAAACCTCCTCCTTCATCCTAGTACCTCATTGGTAAAGGAAACCAAACGTGGAGTCTTTCACACCAAATACAGATTCCAAGGATAAAGGAGTAGCACATGGTTTGGGCTTGATTTTGCGACTATTTCAAATGGTTGTTATGGAAACAGGATATGGATATCCAACTACTGGTCCCCCGAATGGCATTGCCAGTGGGGAACCAGACTTGCTTGAAAGTGGACACCAGAAATATACTGAACCTGAGAGAAGATCTCAGGAATCGTTTGCGGAGTTTGTTGCAAAAAGTAATCCGCAAGTGGATAGTAAAGGAACTACTGCAGTGTCACGACGACATAATCGACATTACTCTAAACGTATGCGCCGGAGATTAGTGTACAAAAACGGTGAAGTTAATATTTCACAAGCAAATATTCGTAAAAGAAGGAGAAGATATTTAGCGGATATATTCACAACTTTGGTTGATATTCAATGGAGATATAATTTATTAGTGTTCATTATGGCATTCATTTTCAGTTGGCTTACTTTTGCTCTTATTTGGTGGCTTATATGTTTCTCACATGGAGATTTAGACGAAGAAAATTTAGGGGATCCTAATTGGAAACCTTGTGTTGTGGAAATAAAATCTTTCCTATCAGCAATTTTGTTTTCTATAGAAACTCAGCACACAATTGGTTATGGTTCAAGACATACCACTGAAAATTGTACCGAAGCCATAATACTTATGATGATTCAGTCTTGCTTTGGTGTTATATGTCAGGCAATGATGACAGGGATTGTATTTGCTAAACTTTCACGACCAAAGAAACGTGCTGAAACATTAATGTTTAGTAAGAATGCATGCATTTGTAAACAAGACGGTGAATTGTGTTTATTGTTTCGTGTTGGTGACATGAGAAAATCACACATAGTGGAAGCTCATATACGTGGTGTGATGATTAAGAAAAAGATAACAAAGGAAGGCGAAGTGTTGCCATTGTATCAGTTTGACGTTGACGTTGGTTACAATGAAGGTCAGGATAGACTCTTTCTTGTATGGCCTGTGATAATAGTGCATAAAATTAACGATGAATCTCCGTTTTGGGAAATGTCACCTGAAGACTTACATAAAGAACAATTTGAATTTATAGTAATTCTTGAAGGTATAGTAGAGTCAACAGGTATGACAACTCAGGCTAGAAGCTCCTATCTTCCGGGAGAGATTCTATGGGGTCACAGGTTTGAGAGACTTGTGACTTTCCAGAAAGAGAATGGACAATATGAGATAGACTATTCCCGCTTCAATAATACCATTCCAGTGGACACCCCACAATGTAGTGCCAAGGAATTGTCAGATTCTGAGAATGATAATGAATCTAATAATGATGATGACTCTGTACATAATACACCTAAATCCTGCACTGATTCATACATGTATAAACGTAACAATATCGCACAGACGGAGTTTGAATTTGATAATGACTTTGATTCCCTAGATAGTAATAATTACTTGCCAAACAATGAAGACTCGGAGACTCTCCTATGACAGTAAGTATTTTCTACTCCACTAAATTACCTGATACATGTAATTTGGAACAATTTGTTTCCAACTGTTAAAACTTGATTGCCATTTTTGTTTTCATTGATTTTTGTAATCATGGTGAGAATATTAAACTACCAGGTACAGTAGGCGTACAAGAAATATTATATTACATGTATTTCCTTCAGGATAAGATTTCCTTATATCTTTATTGAACGTCAGACAAAAGGATGTTTTTATTCTGGGAAAATTTCTGAAAAAGCTTGTTTATAATTGTACAATGTATTTCTAAGGTTTTAACAATGTCAGGGTTTTAAATAGGTGACAGGGGGGGGGGGGTTATTTTATACTTAATGATTTGATACACAGGTTGGTTGTATCTAAGAACAGTAAGTACAGTACACACCAAAAGTTTGGAGACATTTATCACTTAGTAAGACTACCACAGAGGTTTTATCAAAAATTAGATAACCATTTATTTTGAAAAGCTTTTTACCGGGTAGTTTTGCTTATTTTTTTACTAAGGTACTATTTGTAGTTGAGACTTCTAAAGAAGCTTAAAATCTATGTTATAGAAAAAAAAAGAATTGCACTTAATTTGGTTTTTGGAGGCTTTGAGATATCAGATGCTGAATCTTATAAATGTGATGCATTCAAGAAATTTATTTTCATTTAGTCATCAACCATACCAAATGCATTAAAAATAAAGGTTATACTCTGACAAAACATTCAATTCAATAAAAAATGTTTGTTAAATTTCCTTTGTCTCCAAACTTTCTGTGGGTACCGTATTAGTTTTCAATATGTAGGTATTGATTCCTGTCCTCATTAAAGCCAGCTTATAGCACTTACAACTTACTTAGGTAGCTGAATTGATGGGTCAACACTAAACTAGTCTAACTAGAAATAAATTGAAGAAGAAAGTTACTAAGACTAGCCGCTGCTGTGGTGTAGTGGTTAGCATGTCTTACTTCATATCTAGAGATTGCGGGTTCAAGCCCGGTCGCGGTAGGTCATACACTATACATGAGTTGTCGGCCTCGTGGTAGGGTAAGTTAGTACTTGTGATAGAAAAGTGTCCAGGAAACCTATAGTAGGAAGAGCTGGCCATCGTATATATGACCTAAATATGTGTTGAATAAGACGTTAAAAAAATAGAAATAAAAAGAACATAGACTTGAGCTGACTCATTGGTGTGCTTCTTTAAATGAATGTGATTCAAGATTTGACTAACAGTGTCCTGGGAGGAATCACAGTGATTCTTATCTGGGGATTCCTTCAGGATCAATAAAAATGTTCCCTGTTTTTATGCAAATTTGAATTTCCATGTATTGTTCATCACAATTTGTGACCAAAATTGTTGTCTTTTATTGAAGGAAATTCTAATGTTGCAGAGAAATCTCTGAATTACAAACTAGGGATTCCTTTAGGATTCCTGGTAAAATCAGTATGTGTCGATCCCTATGATTAATAATGCATACTTACATTATATTTTTGCATTTTTTCCCAAATGGATATGATTAAGTATTTATGACTTGAGGTTTAACTCAACCTGCTCATGGCATAAATAAAGTTAGTATAAAAAAGTAAAAAAATTCTTCATTAAACGATTTATTAAAAGCAAAAGTCATTAACTAATAGTTTATAGGACTATTTATTGTTATCAGATTTGAATATAATATAAATCATAATGAATGTATATATACATGTACCTATATGAGTATATGCTGATACTAGAAAGGTGACTGTATCAGAGGAAATCATCTCCAGGAGGTTCTCATTATATTAGACAATTACTTTGAATCATTGGATAATCAGTATACTCTCCGGAGATTGAAATGTGATTGAAGGCATTTATATATCCATTATATATAATGAATCTAGGGAGTTTATTGTATAGATCTATAAGACAAAATATGGCTTTGATTAAATACATGGAGGTTGTGACAGTGACAGAGAGTTGGTGGAAATCAATGAACCAGACCTTATATATGTCAGTATACTTGTATGCATACCCTTGAGAGGGAAATCTGTTCTTGTAATGGAAAAATACTTTTTTATTTTTTATAACATGATGAAAATCAATATCATTATAGATAATTTTGATAAACTCCATTTCTGCTTGAGTATTTAACATGATAATGATGATGATGATGATGGTGATGATGATGATGGCGACGAGGACGACGACAACGACGACTATAATGTATCATACATATTACCTGTTGGCAGTTTAATTGTTTAATCACAGACTTTACTACAATGTAAGACTTTTTACATAGAGATTCATATGCATTCACTAAGGTAAAAATAATGCAGACCCTTATCAGCCCAGCGGCAACCATTCATGTCTTGTAGTATATAAGAAACAATGCTGCTGTTTTAGCCAGGATAGAAGACTAAGTATTGGTGCATCACTGGAACAAAAGAACTGAATTTAACATTTCATTCATTACCTCTTTACTCCTGAAAACCTATTCATCATTAAACCCATATGGCTTTCATGCTCTAGCAGTTTGGGCTGCACCATGACCTGGTATGAATTTTCCTGACTGAAAGTTGTCCAGTTGTTAGTAATTTTGATTACTTATTCCTTATCAGTAGTATCATTTGTATATTTCTCAAACTAAGTTGTACCATTGTATTGTGTTTATTTCCTTTTGTAATGAAATTTTGACAATAATGTCAATTTTCCTCCATTGATAAGGAATACGGAGAAGTTACCAGCCTTGTAGATAGGTACCAATAATAGGCAAGGTTCAGGAAAGCTAGGTTAGGTGCACTGGCCAATGAAAAATTACCTTAATTGTGTTGGCACAGGATGAAACCAATTACCATTGTACTACACACATAAATTGGTTTTAAAATAAGAATAGCAATCTACTCCCAGCAAAACATCTTGATGTCTTTGCATCCTATGTGCAATAATCATCAAGTTGTCTAAGATTTGTTGTGCCTCAAACTATAATGACGTTGATCGTTTAGCTAGTTAAGCAATTTATGTTTTTACTGCTGTTTAAATCTTTAACAGTCAAAAAATAGTTTTAACATCAATAACATTGTCTACTTGAGAAATGAAATTGACAACTTGCTGTGGCATGTTCTGTTTTTGTTTAGAACTTTTAAGATTGCAATTCTGCTTAGTCATTTCTTTTTGCACTTAAGCAGGTATCATGATGTCAAGATAAATCTATAAATTTATATTAATTTATTTTTAGCTTTATTGTGATACTAGTTCTTAAAACTTAGATTAATCACCTCGGAATCCTCTTCCTTGTTCCCTAGTTTTGAGTTAGTTAGATAATTTTTGTTGTTCAATGAAACAATGGTTAGATTTTGAATGGGATTTTAACCAATGCCATGCTGTCGAATGGTTGTAACCACATGGCCACACCGGATCCCTAAATCTATAAGAACATAAGATAATGAAGTTATACCCAAAGGAGACCAGCTTAAAATTCCATTATCATGGGCACTATATGTATAGTGTCTTTAATGGCTTCAGACCATGCCAACAAACTGCACTTATACCTTTGTCAAATTAATTCAATTCATTATTGTAACCTTTAAGTGGTACTTGAAGAAATTTGATTAACTGTCTCCTGGTTTTTTTTGCAGTAAAAGCAGTTATGTCTTTAATGTCTTGAGTGTTTACCCAATTTATTATGTTATATAGTAAATGACCCCTATCAATTTTCAGTTAGTCCCGGGCTTGTGTCTAGAAGTGTTTAGGTGATGACTGTATTAAATAAATGCAAAATTTTCTACTGGCAGGTCACTATATGCAATAACTAATTTTCACTAGCCCTTCAGCCGCCCAGCTAGCTCAGTTGTACACACTCAAGTCTACTGATGGAGGGGCCATGGGTTCGATTCCCGGGCAGGGCATACTTTCGTGGAGCTTGGTCATGAATTTATTTCTATGGCCATTCTTCCTCCTACCAATGATTCTTAAATATGTAGGGCAGCTGTCAGTCACTGACGAAAGTATATGCTTAGTAGTGGGTTAACAGCAAAACCCAGAGATTTAGCCTTTCCAGGAAGAGTGAGTAGGTTGACTGACTGCCATTATACGACCTATACAATGTGTTGCTACAGTGTTAAACACAACAAAACAAAAAAATACCAATTTTCACTTAGTCCAAGGCTTGGATCTAGAAGGGTTAAGGCGATAATTGTAGTAGGAACCAAATGGCTTGTTGTGGGAAAAGCTCTCTTTGTAACAATTTGAACCAAGTTGATAATCTATCATGCATTGATTGGAATAAGTTAACCTCTAATCATGTAATCACTCTATTAGATCCTGATTCTTGCTCTAATCATGTAATCACTCTATTAGAACCTGATTCTTGCTGACGTAGGTATATCAAATAAAATACTCAGAATGCCTAGGTTAATGATAGTTATTACAAATGTATTATTATATCCCTATAGTTGTACCAATAATGATACTAATAGAGATATTGACATCATTCAGTGTGTGCCAAAAGTTTTTGACTAATGAAATTTTGAGATAACTGATAATGTATAGGTACGTCTATGAAATTTTCTACATGACAATGTACAAGTAAGATTTATTCATGGGATTGTTAATTGTTTTTAACTGTCAATGACTGATTTAAATATACATGTATTTTGATTGTATGTGAGTACAGAAGAACTGTAGTAAACATTTAAATGGGCAGAGTTAATTTATGTGCCACTGACAGTTGAATAAAAGTTAATTATGCTGAGGGTTTCCCGCAAGACTGTAGTAAGTGAATTACATTAAAGAGCGAGTTACTTCAGTCTTACTAGCAACCGTCGAAATTTATTTTATTACATTGATTGAAGCATATGTTTACAAACTAAATAATGTTGATTTTGAATTTGTTCAGAAAGTTTTTTGATTTTTTTTCATGGGTGAATATGATTTGGTTCATCCTTAATAAAGGATTTTGTCTTTGGACTTTTGGAGGGTACTGTATATCCTTGTACAAGTTAGTAAACAAGATTCTGATATAATTGTTCATGACAGGAATATATGATAGTCTATTACCTGGTATTTCATTTAGACATGCCTAGTTCATGTATGATTATATTATTTCATATAATTACCAGTCAGTGCTAGACTACACTACCTCTAGTCGTGATTGGTTCATACTTACAGCACTTTAGCGATGATTTGTTGTGACATACCATTATATTAAACACAATGTATTATGGGATCATATTATATTTCTAATGATTACGTTTTCCCAGAATGATGTAATGTAATTACAAAGGTTAATGCATTATTTCCTGGAAATGTATTCTTGTATTACTCGACAAATCAATTATCTATATGTACAGAATAATGTGAATATTTTATGTCACTGTCAAATTAAAGTCACTAACCCTCCTTTGAACTTTCTTACAGCCCGTGATATTCATTTCCTTGTTCTCTAACAAATGTATTTAAAGAACAAGTATTAGCATTTCCAAAATTGCTTGAAATCGCCGTTTAGCTGTTATGACATCTTCTCCTATCCAAAAATATTACTATAAAATTGCATCAGAATTTGAATAGAAATAAAGAGGACAAAAAAGCCTTTGTATTTTTTCATTTACAGAGTAACCTAGTTCTGATAACTGAGTACATGGCTACCAGGAAGTGTAGCAACCAGTAATTAATAAAGATAAATGAATATAATACATGACATAATGAAATTGATATCATATTATCACCATTATTAATGACAGTTATATTGGATGATTATTATTGTGTTATGTTGTTACATTGTGACATACATGGTAATGTCATTAATCTTTTATAATGGATACGGTTACGAAGTTCCACTTTTAGGACCATCTTAACAGAGGGTCATAATAGCCGTAATAATAATGATGTTTTTTTCATAGGGGCATTTTGCTTCTCAAATTTCAGGGGCAGATCCAGAATACTTTTTTAGGGGGGTCCAAACTTTTCTAGGGGGGTCCGAACTTTTCTAGGGGGGGTCCGAACCTTGAACCACTACCACATTATACCC
This sequence comes from Mactra quadrangularis, assembly GCA_025267735.1. NCBI lineage: Eukaryota > Metazoa > Mollusca > Bivalvia > Venerida > Mactridae > Mactra > Mactra quadrangularis. The sequence goes on along the minus strand of CM046303.1, from coordinate 55,753,885 downwards.
ATTTTGCAGAAAAAATGTAACATATTGATAATAAAAACTACATAACCATTAAATCTATGTTAAGCTCAGAGAAAAATTGCTTCATACTACGTGAAAATTACTTACAAGCAAGAAGTACACTAATGGACATGTACATTTTCCAAATTCTAGGGGGAGGTCCGGACCCCCCTGATCCCCCGCTGGATCCGCCCATGAATTTAGCTTCTGGAATTAAAAAATAATTAAAAAATGCCCAATTTTGCACCAACCAAGGTAGTCTTTGTGGAGTTGTATTTAAATCTTGCAACCGTTGGACCAGCTTTTTCTAGTTTGTATAATTATGTATACATGTACAAATGTACCCATGATGAAGCAAACCATAGAGCTCAGTGAATCATTAATCAAGTTAGTTCCTATTGTACATGAATTGATAATATGTAATAGACTTGTTTCTGGTCAGTATTTCATTATTGGTTACAGAGATTTAATATCAGTCTAATAAAATTAGTGGGTGTCTGGTTGCTGGGACAACCTCTTTTTAGTTCAGGCAACCAAAACTTTCTTTTGGGCAACCAAAATTCTACAAACAAGAGATAGTGCTAGATGTTAAATCAACCTGTTCAGGCAACCACTTTCATATCCTTATGTTGTAGACTGTAATATATAACTTAACATAGATTGGTTCTCTGGTCAGTACTAAATAATTGGTTATAAAGTTTAATATATAACTAAGCATTGACTGGTTCCCTGGTCTCGTAATGTTGTATGAGCTTCGAAGAAGACAGTAGAATGTTTAATCAATGGTAATCTATCTAGTCAAAGAGACAGCTATTTGTTTCTTGTGTACTTGAGACATTTGATGTATCACATTGATACAAAACTGTGTTTGTCTTTAAATGTTAAAGGTGTGTTTGCTGTCTTTAAATATTTAAGGTGTACTTGCTGTCTTTAAATATAAAAAGTGTATAAAATGTTAATAGTGTATTTGTTGTATGAATCATTGCCCTATTGAACTTATTGCCCTTTCATAAATTTGATAAACTATCCCTTGTTGACTATGAGTTACACTTCCAAACTCTAGAAACTTTTTTTCATGTTATCAATTATGTATTTTTTCTCAGTTGGAGTTGAGACCTTAATACAGACTAGTGTAGTTTGTTTTAACCTAATTCTTGAGTGCAAACTTCCTAATATCATTTAGAATGCAGAGCTTGAATTTAAGCTCGCATATTCACAAAATGCTAGTGGATTTTGAAAATTGCGAGTAACTTTTATTCTTACTCGCAATTTTATGCAAGTTGAAATCAATGCAGCAATATTACTTTCATAACAAATGAGGCTTGTATTGATAGTATCAAGTAAATATTCACCATAAAAACATGCTTGATATTCTTTGTCTATCCAACAATATTGCCATTGCTCTATCCATAGTTAGTTAAAGTGTTATTTTGTTTATTGCATACATGAATAGTAAATACTTTTGCAATTAAAATTTTGAGAAAAAAATGCGAGTGGTTTTCTCATTTTGCAAGTTGAAATAAAATCAACTTGCAAAAATTTGCAAGATTAATTTTTTGTTAAATTCGAGTACTGTAGAATGCAAGAATTATCATTTGATTATTCTAGGAAATTTCTTCTTGGAATAAACTTTTATTAACACTCTTCTGTTTTAAGTATTTCTTATAATGTAACTTAATTACTAGTATCATATCATTGTTATTGCCATGTTTAAATGTTATAGTATACAGTGCCATCCAAAAAATAATGGACAAATAAAAATTTGAGAAAAAAATCATCATGCAAACTTTAAGTAGGTTTACTATAGCTAAAAGCTTACATTATTTATGCTACGTAGTGAGACATTGATACACACATTGATGAACTAAGTAAAGCTACTGGTAATTCTGGCATTTGCTCCGATGACTCTTAAGGTTGTAAACTTATTTCCATGGGTAAAGGTAAATCAGTTTATCCTTTTAACAGGATTGTGTCCACTGACTTTTTGTTTGTTTGTTAGGTTTAAGGCCATAGCAACACATTATATAGGTCATGTAACAGCAGTCAGTCAACCTACTCACTCCTTCTGGAAAGGCTAAATCTCTGGGTTTAGCTGTTAACCAACCACTAAGCGCATACTTTCGTCAGTGACTGACAACTGCCCTACATAATTGAAAATCATTGGTAGGAGGGAGAATGGCCAAAGAAATAATTTCATGACCAAGCTCCACGAAAGTATGCCCTGCCCAGGAATCGAACCCACGACCCCTCGATCAGTAGACTTGCGTGCTACCAACTGAGCTAGCCGGGTGGCTACACAGACTTTTTGTAAGCACTGTATGTTATCTTTGTATTTGTTATACTTGATCTAATGTATAATTATTTCTTGTAATAGATTCTAACAACAGTCATGATATTATTGGTCATATTATTATAAAAGTAGCAAGTCATCAGTTTTATTTAATACTATAGTATTGTTTAATTAAGTACATTGTTTAGAGTGAAATTTCATGTTTTGTTCCCATCAATTATTTTTTATTGGCTTCAGTCTAAAAATACTTTTCTATTTCTTAGGAAGTTTTGTCAAGAAATATAATCTGTGGTGTAGATTTCAGATAGACATTGTCTAATGCAACTATTGTCTTTGTAAGTCTGTGAGTAATCCCTCCCTGCTTGCTCAGTTGGTAGCACACAATTCTACTGACCAAGGGGTTGTGGGTTTGATTCCCAGGCATGGCATACTTTAAGGGAGTTTGGTCATGAAATATTTTTATGGCCATTCTCCTTCCTACCACTGATTCCAAATCATGTTGGGCAGTAGTCACTGATATTTTGTTGAAGTTCATAAATCTATTATAAATTCAGTTATATTTAGGTATGGTGGATATCATATTCAAACACCTCTTAAACCCGCTTTATCCGAATTATTTTTTCGGTCCCTATGAATTCCGATAATCAAGATTTAACTGTACTATTTTAAAATTGAAATCAAATTTAAATTTTCTTGAACTAATCTCAGAAATCAAGCTCACTGGATTTCAAATTTGATGATCTCAGAATAGATTCTCTGCTTCATCAGGTTATACCTTTCCATGAAATTTTGATCAATTTCCTCTGTAGAGGCAGAAGTTGTCTGCTCTTGTGGGACAGTAAGTAAGTCCAAGCAAAGAACAGTGTTTAGAAAAACTGATGAGTTTGTCACACATTATAAAAGGAGTTGATGAACAGTGTAAAATAAACCAAGTTCAGAAAACAAATCTTTTTATTGATTTAAGTAAATCTATTGGTCCTCCGAGTTCAAGTTGTTTTTTAGTCTAGAAATGTCAAAGTCTTTAACCTAGTTGAATGATGTCAATACATCTATACCCTTCTGTAGGTAATAACCCATAACATTGTTAAGGTACATTAAGCAGAGTGCAATCCATTAAGAGAGATAATTATAGCCTTGAAATCTTGATTACTGAAAATATATTCCCTGTAGAATGTAAGAGCTGAATTGTGTGCTCTGATTGTCATACTTGCATTTTATATGTCATCAGCTTAATGGCTTAATACAACACCACTCTATCTCACTTTTTTAAAAACAATCACTTTTTATGACATTTAAGTTTGACCAGATTTGAAATTTTAAGGGCCAAGGAGTCAATTTGCATTGTGATCTGACTGAAAAAGCTGGTTCTGTTTTAATATAACAGAGTTCAGTTTTTAGGCCAACTGAAGTATTGAAGGCCAATGATATACTGGTATTTCCTTATTGCTTCCTGCATTAACTTCCATCTTAAATTTCCAAGAATTGACATTTTGAAACAGTTACCTATCTAGATCAATAGTATGCCAGGTTGACTGCTGATCACATACAATTAATTACCAAGGTTATGGCTTTGGTTGTCATGGTGATTAATGACTGTAATCATAGGAATGGCTTCCTTTTAAAATTAAAAGATTAAACTGGGAGATAAACTTAAGCTTAAATAATGACATTTTAGAAGATTTGTTAATCTCTTGAGAGACGATTTGGTTTTTTTCAAAATTCTTAGTGCATTTTTTTTTTAAATTTTAACATTTTAAAATGTTGCAAGTTTTTGACATGTTTTTTGTTCATACATCTTTAGTCAAATTGTGACCCTCACCATTATTTCTATTTAAGAACTGAGAGCTCTGATATAGTCACTGTTTGTCCCTAGGACTTTTAGAGGGCTCAGTGTATTGAAACTTTTAATACTATATCTGCAATTGCATTATTTATTTATACTGGGTTCAATGCCATGTCAACACTATTTAGGTTATATTACGGCATCCAGCTCACCTAACCTAGCTTTCCTAGACCCATGTCTGTAAACAGTACTCACCTACCCTTCCACATGACTTTCAACTTCTCCATGTACCTTATAAGTGGAGACAAAGTTATTAGAGATACATGTATTATAAAGATATTTTTTTCAAATTTTCATGGAATGGTATTACTGCCCTGGTTGGTATTCGAACCTGTAACCCCCTTCGGGATACTAAGTTTTAAATCCAGGCACCCTACAAACAGTGCTTCAGACTCAGGTTGCACTTGCATCAATGAATTACAAATTTTACAATGTATTAGACGAGTTACAGAAAATGCTGATATCTTTGAATTCATGTGAAAATTTCTAAGAGGGCTTTTAAAATAACTCATAAAATTTATTCTTAAATTTCTTCCAGTATATTTCAATTTTTCTCTGTATTGCATCATCCATGGAACTTTGTGTACCAAGATGTATCCAGAAATCATGTATCATTAACATGATGATATTTTCTAGTAGAACCCATTGATAGAACATTAAGATAATAGATAAAAATCATGTTTTATATGATTAACTCCTACAGGTAGCTTCAGTATTACATATATTTACTGCCACTTAGTCTGCACCAGGTGATACTTTTGTATTTCATGGGCATACCAAGATTTTATTACTAGGGGTTGCAACTCTGGACAGTCCATTTGAAATTCTCATTTTTTTGTAGGTACCGTATTTCATCTGTGTTATTATATCAAAATTCAAGTTTGGATAATTGTTCTCCCCTTTACGCTAAAAGTAGATTCTTATTCTCTCATAAGTATTACATCATGAGTGCTTAAGTATCGAGATATAAAAAACTTGTAGGTGGGATAATATTTTTAACTCATTAGATCATGTCTTATATTATATAATACATTAAAGTTAAGTCTGTAACTGAGAAATATTGCAATGTTACACTATGTGCACTAAGTTAATGGTGCAAAACTATAGTCTACCATATATAATGATCTTTCTTAAAGGTACTTGTTCACACATTTGGTTTATTTTTTCTATAATTTTAAAATACCATTCAGTGTCCGTAATCGTGTCAAAATAAATCTTATTATTTTAGGACAAGCTGACCTATATGTTGCAAGAAATATACAATAAAAGTCCCCAAAATACACTAAAAGTGTCTATACCATGACATACGGGGTAGATTTTTACTACATGGTGAAACTCCATCATTTGTAGTTGTATGTCAGTTTGCACTAAAATTGTCATTATCAGAACACTACTTTCCTGCTTCCAAAAATATTCCATGCAATTTTGATAGTTTTAGAAAAAGTTGATATTTAAGTTGAAATCTGTGACTAAGTACCTTTAATTTACATGCAATTCAACTGGATTTGCACTGACCTATTTGAATAATAGTTATAAAGTTGAAAGTAAGAATGTTAGAATGAAAGTGAGTTTTAAAACCTAAGGCCCATGTTCTGACACAGTGACTTCACCCCTATCCATGATAACAAGTCAAACATTTCCAAGTTAATGTCATCTATGTTGGTCTGCCAGTATAATTATAGAAATACATTTTTAGATCAATTCTAGACTTGCATTAATAAGATCGGTCCAAAATTTTGATAGCAATTTATTTTTGTAAGAATAAATATTGCATTACAAGTGTCTGCAATGTGTAAGTTGGACTAAATTGTATAAAACCCCTACAGCCATCTAAAGTATGAGTCATTTTGTTTAAAATGCCATGTTTCATACAAACTTTTAATTAAAAGGATAGCATGAGGAATAAATTTCATTATTACAAATGTGCCAGTGCATGTTATTGTAACAGTTTTTGTTCCTGACAAATTGAGTTTTACAAAATTTTACAACACCAGAGAAGACTGGAAATTATATTGAATTTCATGAATATAAATCATGCAATGTTACACAAAAAACAATGGAATTGGATGTTGTAAACATCACATGTAATCCCCCCCCTGAGTTAGCTCAGTCTGTAGGATGTCTTTTAGTTCCTCCTGGAAAAGTTGATTTGATTCCCAGGAGTGGTCAATACATACCTTTTGTGAAGATAGGTCATGAAATACTTTCTATTGGCTATTCACCTGGCTGTATCTGTATCAAAGAATGTCTGCTAACAACTTGAGAGGTCGTGAGATCGAATCTCAGTTCGGACCATGGATTTTTATAGGGTTACATTTGGCGCCCAACATAGCTAACCCACTAGGAATTGTGTGATTGCACCCTTAAATAGTCCCACAGACAAGCTCTAAGAATATGAGGATGAATTGTGTTAAGGAGGGTGTGTGTGTAGCAGAGTTTGAATCTCAGAGTGTCCACTTTTGACTCAAGAGGTCATGGGTTCGAACCTCAGTTCGGACCATGGATTTTAATCGGGTATATTGTTGACTGACTGAAAAAAAATCATGAAGCCAGTTAAAGTGCTTTTAAAACCAAACAAAGACAATCTCTTCAAATAAATAAACTGAACGTAAAGTTTGACTTTTTAACTTAGAATAATTAAATGACTAATATTTTACATATTTTACTCATTATAGTTCAAATTAGTTCGCATATTAGAAGTTATGGAGGAGGCTTTTACATGTTTTCTAGATTTTAAGGGAATTTATATGTCTGTTAATTTCTTCCTTTGATGATGATGCAATAAAATCATTATCTAGCAATCATTCAATTACTCATTATTTTTCACTTTTATGTAAAAGCAGACAGCAGTGTAAGCATGTTGAATCAGTTTCATTTTTTTGTACCTGGCATGTTAGCATTTTACCAACCAGACTTAAATGTGCTCCAAAAAACCATTTTTTTTCATCAAAACAATTATATTTCAGTATGATTGACAAATTTTCCGTCTGCACTTTACGTCTGCTGCTGGCATTTACCCAAACCACTTGATGAATGATGTATTATGGGAACTTGTTTGGTTGTTTCTAAGTGGGTGATAGGTGATCTATGATGATGTACTATATAGAAGGAAGAACTAGACACACTGTATATATCTTGTATGTTATCTCTCTGACTCAATGATTCATACATGATATAAATGAGATTTTACTAATATTTAACTTCCTGTTTTAACAGTTTATGTACACTCACAATAGATATGGGATTGTTATTACTGGTAGGATTGGCAGGGGTGGAGCCGATTATTTAGAGGTAACGGGGATCATATCACTTTATTCACTGATAATTGTTGGATAGTAGTTGAACCCATTCAAAACCTACCCCTTTGTTTCCAAAAACTTTTTGCTCAATGAATACAAAGCTCAATGATATCAATTATCATTATATCCTTCTCCCAACATACTGTACATGTATGAATCTCACTTGAGACCTTTAATCGTTTTGACTTTTAAGTTAAATATTTGGTTCTTTTAGTAAGAACAATGTATGTCTTCTTTTTAGTTATGTCCTTGATGGGAAATCTTTATCATAAAAATTAGTTTGCCTTTCACAATAAGTGTAATTTGATTCTCAGTTAAAACTCCCAAATTGATTGCATGCTCACATCTCTTTAAACCTTTTTAAAGGAAACTATTTAGCCAATTAAATGTCAATTTACTCTGTGAAAACTCATTTAATACATGTAAAATAAAATGCAGCTATGTAAATTGCAGGGGAATTTCTACTGTTAAAATTAAACGGGCGCAATTTCTTTACAAGTTTACTGTTTCATAATAAACAATATTTACGCCAAGGCCGTATTATTGCTGTTTAATATGCTCTTCTCAAAATTCCAGCATAATCAATGAATGTAACTTGAGATTTAAAGAAATTGTCAATGGCTCAATAAAAAAACTGAGCAGTAATATTGTGACTTATTGTCCTTGTTGTATACCACCTGGATCTATTCCAGACATCTACTGTATCCAATAACAAACACAGATTTATATCAATATTTAGTTCATAAGGTTTTCTACTAAAGTTAAAACAGAAAGGTCCGAGTTCAAATATGTTACATTGTTTACCATTTCAAAGACTTGTTTATAAGTCTCTGTTGGAAGAAATAGAATTCATGTTTACTTTAAAAAAAAGACCTGAAAAGATTTATGCTATCAGTTGTTTGTTTCCTCTGCAAACATTATCATGTTTTTAATCAATACATAACAACATCTTCAGATTGGTTAAGTTGATGTCAAGATTCATATCTTTTAGCCTCTTTTTTATCCTATCTTTGACAGTGATTGTTTCGTTGCATAATTCTCAGAAAAAAAATCGGTTAACCTTAATTGTCTGATGAAGCAGGTCAAACTTGGAGAACATGTTCTTAGATGACAATAAATCAAGCACAGCTTTGAAATGAAATTGAAATAACATTGTCATCTCTTAAAAGATTTATGGCACATTAAGCTTTAACTAAGGACAATATATTTCATTTTGTCTGGGTTATTACTGGTTGTTATTAGACAAATGGCTTAAAATATCATATATCTGTCTAAATAATGTCAAAAGGCTTTTGCCCTACATTTCTGGTCAAGTTGTTATGGCATATTGAATACTTTTCAATCAGTGATTGACAGGTCATCATTTTGGTTCTTAATATTTGTATGTTTATTTTTAGTTCTGGAGTGTTCATAATGAACATTAAACATGAACTTTTCAAGTCATTGATCTTTTACCTCATCTTATGTAAGTTACCATGTAAAGAAGGGCTTTATTTAGAAGCACAGCTCTTTTAAGCATTTTAGAGTCAATTCCTCTTTGCACTTCATCACAATGGCATGTTTTAAATACATTCTTTGAGAAAGTTTATGATTGCTTGCAGAAATATTTTAAACAAAACCAACTGTTCATTATTTATCTACAGTTATATATTTGTTTGATAGTTCTTCAGAAGATGAAATAGTTGTGGTTAATGTTTGATTCTTAATCCAATTTGTTTAATTGGTGTAACAACATTCCCTCTTTTTTCACTCCAAACTTACAATTGCGGTAGGTTAACATTAGATGAGTAATCAATGCTGTTGTTATCTATAGGTTTGTTGATAGGTACAGTCAGATCCCAATACAATGACACCAGGAGTGTTACAATGACAACTTGGTTATACTGACACATGTTATGGGAACAAAACATGTTTTCATATCCGTTACAATGGATATTCATGTTATTGACACCAACACTTGGCCCCATACCCTATTTTACTGCACAAATGATGTTATTGTATTTAGACCTGACTGTATTGCTTATGATGAGGATTACTGACTCTTTCTCTTATGTGGATTAACCCTGTTTGGGACAATTGTTATAGTCTTTGAAAACCAGATTGGAACCAGACCAGATGCAGGGTTACTTAGTAATTGGTCAGATTCCAAGATGTTTGTCGTTCAGACAGTTTTTCTACTAAACTTGACAATATTTCTACTTATTTTTTGAATAATTGACAAAACTTAAAAATCAGTCAGATATTGTTTTATCCAGAATTACACAGCATGCACACAGTTAATAAAGAGCTATTTTCAATGTTCTTTTAGGTTCAAATGTACCTGATAGTTGAACTAAAGTTTGAAAGCCATCATGGGTTGATTATAGTGTTTGATTTAACTTGATTAGTAATGTTATATATTTGAGACTATGGCTTCAGCAATTGTGGGTTCTATAAAAACGAAATTACTATTTGCAACATATGAATATGCAACATTGTCTCTCTCACACGGTATGAAATTTCTTTCTCCTTTCTCCAAGGTCAAGGTCACATAAAAGGTCAACAAGCAGAATGTTAGAGATAATCCTTAGTCCTGTGCTAGGACGCGGCTATTTGCCAATGGTAACCTGTCTGTGTAGATTCTGAAGCTGGTCAGAGCAGGAAACTTTGAAAAGGGTTCAGTACTTGTGTATTAACTTTAGGAGAAATTAAGGAAAAGCTAACTCAAGTAAGATTAGTGTTTCAGATTTTAAGGCTCTATACGTAAACTTGTTCATGTAAGAGGCCTATCTAGCTCAGTCACTTGCACATAAGTCAACTGATCTAGTGGTGGTAGGCTCAATTCCTGGTCAGCCGGAATACTTTTGTGGAGTTTCACCATGAAATAATTTCTAAGGTCATTCTCTCTCCTACCACTGATTTTAAATCATGTTGGGCAGTGTCAGTCACTGACAGAAGTATGCTCCTAGTAAAATGGCTAAATCCAGTGATTTTGCATTTCCAGGAATGGTGTGTAGGTTGACTCACCGTTACAGTGAGATGACCAATACAGTATGTTATTATGGCATTAAACCCAAAAAAACAACAACAGAAAAGTTTGTACCTGTTTGGTAAACTAAATATAACCTTGTCTTCTTGTGTAACACTTCAATTTTCCTAGATACAGACAACAAGTAGTTCCAAAATTCAGACAGCTTCATCATGGTCTTTTATTGAACTGTCAGACTTAGTGAAATTTAAAAAAAATCTGTTCTATATATCTCTGTTTTGCTGATTAAATAATTGACATCCAGCTGCAAAGTTTAATTTCTTTTCTACCACATGTACATATATAGTCATTTAATAGAAACCTTAGTTACTAAGAGTTAATTTGGCACTTCTACCTCTAAACTCATTATTAAACATACAACAAATGTGTTAAGTCAAGAATTTATTTGCCATTTTGTGTCTAACTTTTAGATTTGTTTTGGTAAAACCTTTTTTAATTGTATGATGCAGACCTTCTGTATGTCTGTAACTTAATGTCTTTTGTTTCATGGAGACTTTTTTCAGAGAATACGGTGCTCTCCAAAAGTCTTTGCACAAAATTTAGCTTTTTGGGGATAAATCAATTTACCTATACTAATGAAAAGACAAACAAAATCGTTTTATCTATATAATTATAATTTGAATTTTATTTCATGGACTTTAATTATTTTAAAATTACTTACGATATGCATGATCAGTATTTTTTTTTTTAAATTCATAAGCTGCCTGGCTAGCTCAGTTGGTAGCATGCAAGTCTACTGATTCATGGGTCGTGGGTTCGATTCCTGGGAGGAGCATCCTTTCGTAGAGCTTGGTCATGAAATTATTTCTACGGCTATTCTCCCTCCTACCAATGATTCTTAATTATGTACAGCAGTTGTCAGAAGTATAGGCTTAGTAGCTGGTAAACAGCTAAATTCAGAGATTAAGCCTTTCCAGGAACAGTGAGTAGGTTGACTGACCACCATTATATATGACCCATACAATGTGTTGCTACGATGTTTAACCTAACAAAAAAAAAAAAACAATCAAAAGGTTATATGTTCAAAAACTTTAGAAAGGCACTGTGTATTCCTGTTGTTTGTAATCAATGTCTTTAATTTGATTATTTCTAATGTGGAAGTATTTAAACAGTTTGAATTGCCACCTTGTCCTGTCATCTTCATTTGTTTTCCATGGTTCTTACACCAAACTTCATTATTGGCTGTCTGACATTGTCTACAACTTTGTGTAATGTATCTAAAATCACAACATCCTTAGCGGAACAGATCTTTATTTGCTGCCATTTACATTGTCTAAGAAATCCATTATCCTATGTGCAACATTAAGCATGGCCACAGTCACTTGAACTTGTTTAATGTGTTATACTATTGTCTCTAGCCACACGCAATGTTTATTGAAAGAATGTTTGATAGTTTATTGGTCATTATATTGAAACCTTATGTCATTTAAGCTTGTTCGTTATCCACAGATCTCTCAGAACAGATCCCCTGCCGAGAATGTTAGATGTGAACTATTCTACCCCATACAATTCAAAGTAATTGTATTGGCTTGTCTTTGACTCTCAGATTTAAAGCTGTTGTCTCATATAACAATAGTTAACATGAGTAGGAATACATTCTAAGGTTATTCAGTGTGGTGGCCACCTCATAGTGATAGGCTTTTTTATCATCATTTGCTTTCCAATAGTGTGAAAAATACAACATTGATGTAAACATTGATATTTTTTATTACAATCAGTAATTGCTACTTCAATTGTTTGTTTTACAATCTCGGTGCTTTGGGATGACATTTTTATTTACAGTAAAGTTTCACTATCCGGGTCTTCAGAATCAATGATCTTAATAATGGAATGATCTCACTGTTTGTACCTTTCTTCTTAAATTAATCATTTTGGCCTAATAAATTGTCAAAATTTGCATGATTTTTAAATGACTAAGGTGTTCTTTATAGCAGAACATTACTAAAACATTGCACAGTCAATGTTGTGCTTATTTGTTCAGGCTGTGGTAAAACATTCTATAAAATAATTGTTAGAATACATGACAGCCTGTTGTTCTATGTTTCTCTGTTAAATATGAAGTGTTCATCTAATATCCTTCAAAATAGCTGTAATTTAATACTGCAGTAGCTTTACAGATAACTTCTCAAACAATTTTCGGGCATTCTTTTGTTTTTATATTGACAACTGAACAAGTTATTTGGTTGATACAAATAACTTTTAAATCTGTACGTTAGCTCAACTATTTGGAAATAAGTGGGCCTATCCTACTCAGTTGTGCGTCAGCATTGGCTTCAGTGAGGACCTAACACTTGGCTAAGTTTTTGGGTGCAACATTTTTATATCTTTGAACTGCTGAAGGGATTCACTTGAAACTTCACACATGTCTACAGGGTTACCATTTGAAGTAAAATACCAAGTTGCATAACTCTAGCATTACTTTGACTGGTTGTTGCTGCTGTTTACATGAGTACCCCCAATAGTCAAATGCGCTGTCTGTGAACTGCTCTTGTCTTGTTTTAAGATGTCAGGTCTGGGAGATTTCACTTGGGTACTTCAGGTTATGGGTATTGCTGAAGTTCAGCAAGATCATGGGATGTTGTATTGAAAGTACTATGGACTGTTGCACTCTGGGATTGTTTCTTTATGTTGCATAACCTATGACAATAATTTGATAGTTTTTACAATGTAGGCAATAAAATTTTACTTGAAAAGCATTTATAACTTTATACTGCATTTGAAATACTATATTTTAACACATGACAAAAATACTTACAACTTTGATGTAGGCCTACTATTATTATTATTATTATTATGTTTTCTTTGTTTGGTTGCAAATTTGTCTGATCAGAAGTTTACTAGAACAAGAAAATTAGATATATTTACATGAAATTTTATATAACATTATTTTTGTAAACGTTTGTAACAATTGACATTTGTTTCTTGAATCAATATTCTTATAGTCTATTGTTGTATATTTTAAAACTATTTAAAATCTGTTAAAAGGCTAGAGAATGGAACTGTTGCAGACATATTTATACAACAATTGCATGTTTTAGGTAATATACTTCTTGAACTTAGTATATGAAATTTACTGTTGGAGAGACCTTAGTTTTATATGTGATTTAAACAAACTTGATGCTGGGTATCCAATAATTGCCAGTACTATTAGTGAATAACCTCTTGACTTAACTTGCTCATTGTTAAGTTAATATACCCGGGTTGATTGCACAGTAGGTGTCCCGAAGGGGGTACGGGTTTGAATCCCACTGGGGAGGTTATACCCTTCCATGAAAATTTGACAATAATGTCAATTTTCCTCCATTGATTAAATAATATGGAGAAGTTTCAGGCCTTGTGGAAGGGTAGGTGAGTACTGGTTATAGACAAGGGTCCAGGAAAGCTAGGTTAGGTGCGCTGGATGCCTTAAAATGACCTTGTGTTGCATTGTGTTGACACGGCGTTAAACCCAGTAAAAAAAATAAGTTAAGCAGGGATACAATGTTGAGATTCATTTTGCTTCAGTATAGTTCCCTTATTTAAAGACCACCATGGGTATCGCATAATTATGTGATTTTGACAAACCTTATGATTTTAAAACCACCAATTTTAATGGTACTTTATAATGAAACTTGATAGTATAACATCAGTAAGATACTTAGATCACATTAAAGTTAAGTTCAAAGTTCATGGATAAATAAAAATAAAGTTGCATTTCCTGCAGGAAGAGACTTTTGGTCACATAAATTATATGCATTAGGGTTAATGAATAAAAACTGTATTTCCTCATTAAGTTTTCTCTAAAGATATTTGTCACGTAGCATCTGCGTCTGCTTTCTTATTATCTTTTAGTCTCTGCAGTATTAGACAAAATTAGTGCAGATATTTTTTAGTATAAACTGCTCGTGTTTGACATTTTCATTTTACTGATGCTAGATTTCATAGATCTATTTGATAGGGCAAAGTAAAACATCTGTATATTTAATAGTATGTTTAAGCCACCCGACTTGCTGTCGGAAACACACAAGTCTACTGATTGTGAGGTTGTGGGTTCAAATACTAGGCAGAGCATAAGTTTGTGGAGCTTGAATTATAATAATTTCTACAGCCATTCTCCCTCCTACCAATGATTCTAAATCATGTTTAGCAGTTGTCAGTCACTGTCAAAAGAAGGGACCTTGAAAGTGGTTAACAACTAAATCTTTGGATTTAGGTATTCCAAGAATGATGTGTAGGGTTACCAGGCCCACTGCCCTAATATGAACCAACATGCTACTATTGGCATTACATGTACACCCAACCAAGAGAAAAATACTTTTATAATTTAAGTATGCTGTGACTATTGAGAAATGTAAACTGTCAATACATTGTAATTTAGAATCAGTTGAACCCAAATTATTTACTTGATTTCATTTTGAACTTCAGTTAATGCAAAAAAAGAATATTCCAGAAAAGTATTAAGTTGTTCAGATTACTATGGATACAATGCTTTACTGTCAGTAGTTAAGCTGCTTAATTTATAGATATTTTAGTGCACATGCTATCTAAAATGGTCATAACATATAAATGAAGTTACCTTTGTCAATGTCTTATTACTACAATGTATCAAAATATGATACATGTAGTTTCTTCCTGTTTGTAACTAACAGTATATCAAGGTCAAGGTCAGTGTAATATGGTCTTCTGCTACAGAAAAATAATTAATGTTCTCATTAAGTTGACACAGAGGCATTCATCATAATAATGAGAGTACAGATGGTCATTACTTCAATCAGTTAGTTAAAATCAATTTTAATTTGGCTTTATACCTCATGGGACCAAGGTCAAATTATCTTACTTCAAGCTGCATTTCAGGGGTGGGTCTTAAATATTTACCAATGGGGATCAAACTTACAAAAACAAACACACATGACATGTATCCCTACCACTAGATCTAACCTTGATAGTGCTGTGGCTAGCAATGAAATTACACAATGTTGAATTTCTTGGGGCTAGGCACCATTTCTGGGGTTTCCATTGTGCGTTTTTTTTTATATTTACCGTCATTATTTTATTTGTTGCCAATATTAACCCAGAGATTATATTCATTTATTTATTGGGTTTAACATGGTAGCAACTCATTATACAGGTCTTTTTTTTTACTGCACTACTAACACGGGTTGACATGTATATTTACGTCAGGCTGAGTTCCAATGTGACTCAATTGGTTGATTTCAATTTGATTTTAATTGGTATGTCGGTCAATGACCTTGTTGTCATCAAACCAACTAACATCGTTAACATCGATCTGCTGCAATCACTGGCTTAATTTACTACAGGGAGTTTAATTTCTTCAAATGATGGATGCATCTGCCTTTACGCTAGTTGCTGACTGTGTCTGGTAATTGAAAACTGCAAGTCCTGTCAATAGAGTCTATCAGATTTACAAGAGATTGTGATGATATACTATATGTGCACTTTAAAATAAGACTTCATTACTTTCTAACTGTTCTGTCCAATCTGCCATATGAAACTCATCATTTTTGCGTAGGTGCATTGCAGCTTTGCAGTTGTAATTTGAATTGCTGTCATACGTGCTTTAATCTGATATCTCCATTTATTGCAGCATTAACCTTCAATCACTCTTTCTCTCTCCTTCTCTCTATCACTCATCGTCTCTCTGATAACTGTTTTTTGTTTTAAAAATATTGGATATTGTAGAGAATTATATTGAGGTCTCGGTGATTGTATTGATTAGCCATGTTTTATCAATAGGTTTAATTGTTACATAATTCTTCTAACTGTCATCTCTGTGATTTACGGCTAGACTTGATTCACATTATGGACACGATGAACCTGAAATCTATTGTATTTTATCAGACTTTCTTTTGAAAGTTCAAGCTCAATACTTGTAGTAAACTATATTGGCATCTTGCCAAGAAATTATTAAAAGTGCTGAATCAGCTAGAAATAATGATTTTTGTGGCCTACAATTATTTATAATTGCTTATTCTAGTACAGTATTGTTCAGTGTTATATGTACAGGAGGTTTTAATACATCATTATCTCATTATTACACTAATGTTAATTAATCTTCCAGCAATTCCAGCAATCCATTGGCTTGTAAACTCAGTCAGACAATTATGGGTCAGAGTCCGAAATCTTCGCCATCACAGAATATGTCAATATCGGCCAATTTTAAATTCTACAGATTTTTCTGAAAAAAAAATGGGGCGAGCGAGCGAAGAAAATTTTTTTTAAAAAGTCTTTATTCACTTGCTTTATATAGCATTTTGACCAAAATTTTATGGGCAAGCAAGGAAATTAAAATAATTTTTTTGTAAAAACCGTCAAAATTGAGGTGGGAGGGAATCCATAGAACATAATTATGATCAATTTGTTGTGGCCAAAGTAAATTTTCGGTACTCTTCCAGACCTATTCAATTGAGTATATCAGGAATTCATAGAATTGGGTTTTTCCTTCTTACAAGCAAACTTTCACCAAAACAATCAAAAATCGTTTCCAAAGAACATCAGGTTTTAATCCATGTTTCATGCTTTTTGGTGATAATGTGTTACAAACTTTGAATGTACCACCTGTGCACCAATGGAAAAACCTAAAAATTGGATTTACAATGTAGGTCAGTTACTGTTAAACTGATTCAATTAGTACGTATTTGACATTTTTTAGCTTTTTAACCTTAGATTAAAAAACAACATTGTTACAAAATAAAATCCATACAAACATACTTAAAATTCTAATGAATGTGAACAAACTGTGTGTTGCAAGTTACATGTCTTCTGTTCATTAAGTGACTGTGACTTCTTACTGCTGTAAAGGAATATAGCACATACTTTGTAAATTACATACTAAGAACATAAAGGTTATTTTCTCAGAAGGCTACAAGGACTGTATTCTACTGACCTAGAAATAATGAGAAGATTCTAAAGTAGTCTGTATTTACATTGTAATGCTGCAAGTATCAATAGAACATGTCTGTAAAAGACAATTCAATTGTGGACAATACTCTCACATATGTTGTCTTCATTAGTATGCTCTTCTGCAAAAGATTGAACACTACAGGACTGGCAATATTGTCGTGGTTATGGTATTTTAGGACTGCATGTGAGTTATACTGAAAATATTCCTTTTGAAGTATTATACAGCAATTATCCTGAAAATATTCATTTTGAAGTATTATACAGCAATTATCCTGAAAATATTCATTTTGAAGTATTATACAGCAATTATCTTGAAAATATTCCTTTTGAAGTATTATACAGCAATTATCCTGAAAATATTCATTTTGAAGTATTATACAGCAATTATCTTGAAAATATTCCTTTTGAAGTATTATACAGCAATTATCTTGAAAATATTCCTTTTGAAGAATTAAACAGCAGTAACTGTTATCCTGAAAATATTCATTTTGAAGAATTATACAGCAATTATCCTGAAAATATTACTTTTGAAGTATTATACAGCAGTTTATCTTGAAAATATTCCTTTTGAAGTATTATACAGCTGTTATCCTAAAATAGTCCTTATGTTTTATCCTTTTCTCTGAAGTCTAGGAGAACTGGTAGGTGGGAAGATGGTAACTGTATCTACAAAAATGTAAATGTGTATTATCAGGAATAGCAAAATATCAAATTGGCTAACCGTCTATTATGGTCTACTAAAGTATACTTGTCAGTATAAAAGTCAGTAAATTTTTTTTAGAAAATTCAACTGTCCATATCTGTTTTTAGATAATGCCTGAATATGGACATTAGAATTAAAAAATGTCACTCTTGGGTATTAGAATGTTTTGGCAACTATGAATGTACTAAATGTTGGCATCAGTCTCTTGATGGACTAAACTTTTTAATTTGTCTGTTAATGCTTGTAATTAACCCAATTAGATGTTGCAGAGAATTATATTCATGTACAAATGTACTGTATAGCTAAAATAGCAGCCAAAAATAATTCAGTAATTATTTTTGCATTAATTAGTAACAAATGCTTACTTAATGTGTACTTAAGAATGAGTTTGAATCCAACATTTGATATACATTGTATATGTATATATATATTGAAGCCTGTTTAATTTTTCGACCTTTTTATTGTCTAAAATCCTTAAGATGAATTATGATTTGTAATTTAAAGTTTCCATATTTGTTTCAAAAAAGTAATCTTCATGTCGAACATCATTCTTGTATATTTCTAATTTTAGTTCATTTAATGAAGAAATCTGTTATTTCATTCTAATATATCAAAATATGACATTTTATTTCTAATGAGTCCATTGTATTGCTTTGATTTATATCATAGAATTGTCATTTATAGATGACCTAGACTGGTTATGTCATGATTCTATTTATAGATTTGATAGACTGGTTCACATTCTAGATTAAAAATCTGTTCTATGATTGGTTAAGGAGTATCTTGTACCAGTCTGAAGAAGACAATCTACTCACAGACTACCAGTAGACTTCAAGTTATACATTATGAAAATGATTGTTTCTGTCAAGCTTGTTTATATTCAAGTATTTTCTCATCTCCTGTTATGACATTTGTATGTAAAATATGTAATTTCCTGGTCATTCCTGAATTTTGTTCATACTGCAACGGTCACACACACAACCATTAGAATGTCCATAATGCCTTTCATGATTATGGTGCTTGAAAAATAAATCTAGACTGTTTCTTATTAATCTTCATGCCAAGTCAAATCATTGACATAAGCTTAGTTATTAAGGCCCTTCATGTAAAACTGATAAATATAGAGTGCATCTGACTATAGTGAGGTTGCAAGGCTAATGAGAAACTGCACACGTTTTTTGTGCCTGATAATCTCTATATATGCTTAATCTCTAAGTATATAGAGATAATGTTTTAAGTGTGGATTATTGCTTACAGATTACCCATCATTCATTGCTGATGTTATACTGTAGTGATAAACTTGCATTTATCTTACCGCTAGTTTATTCACAATTACTGAACTGTAATGTCTATGAAAGTTTTATATTTTGCTACATACAGTATGCATGAGATATTTTGTTTTAAATTTGCTTAAATCTTTGATTTATGTATTCAATAAAGTACAAACACTGTGTGAAATATGGGACATCCTACATATTATACTGTTTAATATTCATAATATGGGAGAATATTCACAGCTTACTGGTTATGATATAAGAGGTACCTTTATATGGTGCACTAAATGTAGATTGACTTATTAGCAAAATTTGAAGACTTTTTACTTGTCCTTATTTCCTTTAATAACAAAAAAACATTGAAATGGCTTTTCTACATGAGAGAACATAAATTATGACTTTTTCCTTTCTTGACATTTAGTGTGGTTGATAATTCAAAATATGTTTTGAGTAAACTGTATCATTATGTCATAACTAGCTGTAGGGTGCCATTTTAGTTTTAAAATATAGAAGTAAGCAAAATGTATGTTGATTTTATTAAAAGCACAAAATGTAGTAATTGTTTATTTGTCAATATTGCATTGGTTCGTCAAATGGTATTCATACTCAATAATTCTAGGAAATATTTGATTTGCATCCAATTATATATGCAATTCTACTAAGGACTATATTTTGTGAATTTTGCATTTCCTGTTTGCATAAGAATTACAAATTATGAGAATCACTTTCAATATGGCAGAATTATATCAATTAGTAGTCATTAACTGTAGTGATTAGATTATGATGATGTGTACATTATGTGATGTACATTAATTGTACCTTTACAGGGCTCAACATTCAATTATTGTTCTATTGCCCCTGACAACCTATATTTGGGTTTGGGCAACTTGTTACTGCTAGTAAACATTTGGTTTGGGCAAGTAAAATATATGGCAGGTTGTCTAACTTAGCGTCCTGCTATAACAATTAAAGTTATTACTTAGTCATGTTGTTGGCCTATCCTTTTATTTATTATTTTGATTTATAACTCCTACATTTTAAACTGTATCAATGTACTTAAACTATTATGATTCGTCTATTGTATATAGATATAGGTAACATTGTCAATGCTATAAATTGATTCAGGCTTCTCTTTTGTATCATGTATGTAATTCTATATACTAGAAACATTGTAAAAGATAATTGAAAATCCTCTGGAAAATTGAGAAAATTAGTTATTCATGCACTGTACTGAAAATTTGACTATAGATTTAAGGGAAACACGCTGTCTTCTAAAATCATTGACTTGATACTATACTAATGTATCTGCTAAGTATTCAAGATGTAGTTACTTCAGTCTGCCCTAAATCTTGGCATGTTTTGTGAATATACTGGTAGGTAGAAATTCCCAGACAACAATTCTTACTGTTTTATTAAGGATTATATTCAGTGACCCAGATTTACATGGTTTTCTTTAAAAAAGTATCATTTTATAAGTCAACTGAAGAAGTCTAATCAGAGACATAAATAACTAATTCCCTGGTCTAATGAAGAAGGTTCTATAAGTTTTAATGACTCATAAAACATATAAATTATATTTATTTGGTCCTATTTTCTTAATTTCACTGAAGAAACCCTTGATTTCCGTATGTTAATTGTCATTGAATCAGAAAACCTTGTTGACTGGAAATGTTCAATAAATTTAAATCACTTACTCAGATGCAAACTGTTTTAAACAAAGTGCAAGCATATACATATGAACAAAATGATGTAGATATTGCTTCTTTCCTTTTTTAAAGAAGCATGTTTGTAAAGAGCTGCTTGCTGTTGGAATAGCTTGTCAAATGAATGAAAAGTTAACAGTATTGATCAGTCAATTTTCTCAAATTCAAAATTCTTGTGATGCAGTACCTATCTTATATTTAATGTTTAATTTGAAGATAGAACTTTGGCACTCTCTTTATCAATCATCATTAATCTAAAGACAGTCAGCAGGTACTAAATAAAATACTAAATAAAACTTTAGTAAGGAAATAGAAAACTTCTACATATACTATAATAATAATTTATTTCTGTAATAATGACATGACACATTGCATACAAATGGTGACTATCACAGTATGTAAATTGCCATATGTCATGCACATCAATATCAGGGATGAATATACTGTGTATAATTATGCAAGACGTATCTTATTCTCTTATCGATATTGTAAAATTGCAGTGTGGAATGTGTCTGCTTTTAAAGTCACCATTAATATTGCTCAATACTGGGAGAAATAATGTGCATTGAGCTATTAAAACAGAGTAAACTTGGCAAGGATCAAGTCAAGACCTTGAAATCTTAGATTATCTTAGATAGATTCCTTTGTCTAAACCTTGTTGATAAAAATGATTTTAGACACCAATGAAAAATAACAATAATTTATCTTGATTGTATTCATGCACCAGTTGCATCATACTTGGCACTACTTGTAATTTATATGCATTCATTTTATAAATCAGATTGGATAAACAGAAAAAAGTAGTTCCTGGAAACCATGGTGATTTCTTTGATAACATGTTATTATCCGTCTTCATACAACAAAATCACAGCATTTAGTTCTAAATGAACCTAGTGTTGGCAGCAAAAGAGCATTCAAGGTCATTTAATAGTGTAATGGTTGATTATACCATTTAATGTTTTTATCAGTAAGATTAATGTTTATTACAAAAACAATTCTCTAAGATGAAGCAGTTATGAAATTTAAATGATTAATTTTTGATAAACATGTTTGCAGGATGTTCAAAACCTATCAAAACCCCATCTTGTCCATCTTGTCTTTTCCCTAAGCAAAATATTCATGTTACTTGTATTTGTATGGCACTGGATTGACTGCATCAACTGGTCAGTACATAACTAGTATAACTACATGTAAATAAAGAGGGATTTAGACTTTACTGTTACACTAACCCATGGGTATGGTCTTGTGAGTAATATACAGAAGTTGTAACAACTAGTGTGACTATCTATCTAAAATTAAAATAAAACTAAATGAATAGAATTAAACAAATATGACTAAAGTCTCATGGTCCTTAATTGTTTATATTTTCTGTTGCCAGTTAAGCCACAGATTTACCTTAAACAACCTTGAATTTGACCTTAAATATGACTTATACATTATAATATATTACCGTATTAGATTTAATCAATGAAAAAAGAAATAGAGTACTAACTACTGTAAATGGATTTATACATTCTTTGGTTGATTAGGATAATCCTGTAAGCGAAAGGTCAGCTCTAATTATTGGAATTCCATTATAATGTTTCCTAAGGGAGATTATTTGTATTAGTTTATATACATAGTATCTATGATGCAATAGTTTCTATATTACAATAATGTATAACTGTTTATATTGTATGGATTTCAAAAAAATGGTTTCTTATATGATAATTTTGATGTTTCAATATGATTATGCAATGTAAATTATGTAATATTATATCATTCTTTACAGTCTCATACAATTGTTCTGCTAACTTCTAGGAGAAGTGGTTCAGTGATGGGAATGTCTTGGGGGTGTAGCCTGAGGTCCCGGATTAAAACCCACTGAGAGCATTGCTTATTTCCTTGAGCAAGATATTTTCCTATGATTGCTTGCTCCTTGGCTTGGAAATCCACCGTGTGCATTGCTAATTTCCTTTAGCAAGAAATTGACCTACATCTGCTTTTCTCCACCCAGGTGTGAATAGGTACTCTGATGATTGCCTGCTTGAAAGTGGTTTAAATGATTATGGATTATTATAAAAAAGGAAGAAATGTCAGCTTAACATTGTATGGAGCCATTAAATCTTCAATTTCATGTTGATAATGATGATCTATCTATTCCATGTGTTGCTTCAGCAATGAACCCAACCCCAAAAAAGTTTTAGAGCTTGTGAACTTTACTTTTAATGAGCTATGTTACCAGAACTGATTAAACATTATTTAAAAATATCATTATTTGTATCTTTTCAGATTATCCAATGATAGTATTCAACGAAATGACAGGGAAGGGATGTAACTCTGTTTCACCTTGATGAATGAAACAAATTGGATTTACCTCCCTTGTTGAAGATGAAAACACTGCTAGAGATGGGTTGAAAAGAAAGAATAGGAATGGATTTACTCACCAAGTGAAACAAAGAGACTAGCTACATCATGACACATATCATTTTAGACTCATACACATATGATGAACAAATAAATTTTGAACATATCGGTTTTTTAGTATTTTGTGTGATGCAACTTTAACTATGGTGATGTAGAAATTTAGCTTTTTCTGGTATACCAGAGTTTAGCAAAGTTTCCAATCTATCCTTTTGTATTTTCCTTATGATTTCCTGCAGGCATCTGTTGCAAATGGTTGCTTACACAAGCAATGTAAACTGCTTATTGAACTATTGCTACAATTGTGATTATTCTGGAACTAAAAAGGGCAAAAAGACAGAAAAAGGGCAGGATCCAACTGAGGGTTGATGTATTATAGTAGAATTCTGCATACGGAGGGGCAGGAGAGAAATGGCAGAATGCAGCATCTTTCTATTTTTTTCATCTTTTTAGAATAATCATCATACTACCATTTTCCTTATTGCAATGTCATGAGGTCTTTTCTACCACAATACTTCATCTTTTCCCACAATTCCTGTTAAATTTATTAGTCCAAGATGGATTACGATGGTGGATCACAGCTATGTTCAAGTTAACATATGCTTATGACACAGTACAACCTAATGCACTGCAAGCTTTGTTGAAAGCGGTTAATTGCCTGTGTGTGCATTGAAGATTTATTCATGGGCTTAGCACAAAATGGTTGTTATTCATTATTTATCTTTTAAATTGAGTGACTACAGTTTTGCGCTAAGCATGGGTATTGTGAGTTAATTGAAATATACAAAGATCCTGAAACTAAGTTAATTTCTGGTGTACTAGAATGAAATTTACTTTGAGAGTTGCCCACAAGACTGTAGTAAATGCATTTTCTAAAAGAGGAAGTTACTACAGTCTTGCAAGCATCCTTCAAGTTGTAATTTTTATATTTTGCAATGTTTAGTGAGCATAGAGAAAATCAAGTCATATCTAGATATTTTGTACTCTACACTTCAGTGCTCTTCATTCGTCATTACGTTGAATATTATCATTCTGTAAACTTGTTATGTACAAAATGTAGTTGTTTGCAAACTTGTTGATATAAATAGTTTTATTATGTTTTTAGAAATATATATGCACAACTTGAAACTTGGTTGTGCAAAATATTTAGATCACTGCACATGTTTACTATTAATTTACATCATGCCTGTAGGTACAGTCAAGTAACACCTGTAAAATTTCATGTAATTGATTAAACAACAGGCCTTTTCTTGAAAATCTATCCATCTGACAATTTCATATTGTAACTTAAGGTAAATTTCCCTCATTGTGTGCCTGGCATAATGTTATCTAATGCACGAAGTTCAACATTAGAAGACTCTGAGTTGGCTATGTTAAGTAAATATTAGAAAATCAAGCAGATCTGAGCACTGTTGAATTTCATGCAGCATTGTTTGTGCTATTTGAAGACTCAACATGAAAACCATTAATATAAGTGTACCTTAAAACTCAAACTTTCAGATTTCAGAAGTTTTTTATTGACTTATTATCGATTGGATTTTTTTTGTGAAAAGAGCCTTTGGTGTTAAACTGATTGAATTTCAATGTGGAATTTCTTTAATTTGGTTTAACTGTATTACTGTAACAGTCAGTGATTTTTCAGATTGTAATAAGCTTTTTAAATGTTTTTAATACGTTTGACTGTACATGTGCCTTATGATGAGTGCCAAACAATTCTCTAAGAGTTATTGCCCTTTGATTCTATAGCCTCACTTTGAGATTTTCTAAATTTTAACAAGTTTAAAATCAGAAATTTTATGTCTATGAGTTATACTACCAAACAATCATTTATACTGACTAAAACTGGGTGACAAATACAAAATGATAATAATTATGAACTTTTTGGAATTTATTGAAAACAGTCTGCTGAAGTTACAAAAATAATTGTAGTAGAAATAATGGTTGTAGAATATAATTTTCAAGTAATGATGTTTTTGTGTACATGTACATGTATATAATGGCTATGTACATGTGTATGTATTGTTTTAATGATAATTCATAAAAATACAAAGCTTATGCTTACTTGTTAAACATTTTCCAAAATTGATAAATTAGAAAGAAATAGCTTAGATTAGAGTTAGTGTTTTCTTTAAAGTTTTTAAACAGAACAAAAATGAAACTTACTTGTTAATTCATAAGGGCTTTTTCATTCTCTATCTTATTAACAGAGATATGGAATTTTGTTATGATTATCTTTTTTCTTTATTGAAGTCAGACTTAACACCCAAAATGGGTCCCAAACAGGAAAAACAGGGGATTTACATGTCCCTGATTTTGACCAAATATGAATTTGACAATTTTGTAATATCTGATGAATAAGTCAGTGACATTAGTTTTGAGGTCCATGTCAGTTAAGTTCACTGTAACAGACAGGTAAAACTGTCAGTTCAGTTGTGTCAGTTTACTTGATTCTGCATTTTCTTTTATAATTTTTGTGTGTTTTATACATGTACATATTATCATTTTTTTATACAAGAGAAATCATTGTAGATATTCGTTGTACTATGTTAATTATGTCTTTGTATATATTCGGTGTCTTCCTCATCCCATATTAGAGTGATGTCCCTTATATGTTAATATATGCACTTCATTTCTTAATCATAGACCCTCCAAGTATCAGAAACAGCTGGATGATTCATTGCTCCTTGTTTTTGGTACAATATCTTTTGTCTGTCTTACTTTTTAAATGCTTTATACATTAAAGTTGTGCTATTAGGACCATCATAATCAATGAACTAAATGTATTTATATATTAGTATAGTCTCAGCATAGGGACCTTTTTCTTTTTAAATTAAGCATTTGTGACTTAAATTTCAAAAAATGTAGGCATTTGCTATAACTAAGGTGGTCTTTATGGCAGAACATTAGGTATACTGTATTTAAGTAAAGGGTACGCAATTCCAAACCATCAAAGACTCTGTTATACATGTACATACCCGATACATAATGACATGTGTCAGTGGTTTGGAAACTGTGCAGCTGCCTTTGTTTACTAGGAAATTTTAACACTTTTACTATTTATATAGCTTTGGAATGACTAACTGTAAAACAACTGAATGAATAGCATAATGATAAGAGGTTTGAATCTTCTTGTTACAATTGCTCTCACTGGCCTAGTGGTTACGACATTAGACTTATTATTATTGGATAGACTGTTCCATGTTGGTTCTCAATCATTCTAAAAATCTATGTTCATGTTTCTTTGAGAGAGAAACTTTACCCTACTAGCTCAGTGCTGGTGGACCAGGAAGCAGACTTTAGAGTGCTTTATCTAAGTTGTAAGAACTTATTACACAATCAAGCTAAAATAAATAAGTAAAAACTAAACTTTTAGTGTGATTAAATTTCACTTTAATTCAATGTATGACCATATCATATCCATTTTTAGTATGCAAATATTTAAAAAAAAAACTTTCCTATTTATAAACCAGTGTGTTATAATCATCTACTTTCTATGAAATTTGATTAGACACCTTTATACTATTCATAGTATTGCTTGAATGCTTTTGAAGACAATAATTATGAATAGAAAATAGCCGCTTTTTAAAAAATAATAGGCTTGTTAGGTTTCTACATTTGTCATTGTATATTCAGTGTACAGTACAGTCAACACTAGATGTAAAAGACACACATATCATTGTGCACATCAAGCAATAGTAGAGTACTTAAACAGTATTTTTATAAAAATAACAAACATTATTGTTTAGACAGTATTTTATAAAAAAACATTATTGTTTAGATATTTTTAAAGAAATTGCTTGTTAGTATTTATGTACCACCATTTAGAATGTAATCATGAATTGCTCCTGGATCATTGGTGTTCTTGACAAATGGGTTGTACTATAAATGTACTGAAAGAGCTTGCTTTAAAAACCATCAAAATAAATGGATGTATACTATACATGAAATATTATTAGCCACCATATGTTAACTTATTAAAAAAATATTTTAACTATTTAAAACAGTTTCAGTTGTACCTGAAAAATAATCAAATTTAAAATAAATATTGCTTTTTTTCTGGACCCTACTTTTACTGAACCTAGTATTCAGAACTGAACATGTTTTCTCATATTTTTTCTTCTGATTTTGTCTTGGTTTCATTTGATGATAGCTTTGTAATAGTTTATGAATGTTATGTTATGTCAGGTCCTCTTCTTTCACTTTTCTGACATAGTTGTTTAAGTTGAAATGTGTGAATGTGTACCTTTAATAAGTCACCTAATCTGTACCAAGTATCATTATATTAATACCAATTATACTATGTTTTTGTAATTGGGTTTTTTTTTAAATTGTGGCAAAATGTATAAATTTTGATATTTAAAAAAAATCAATATTCTTTTATTCGTAACATAGCAAAGCCTGCCGTTAGATTAAAACTACTTAAGATCATATGTTAACTTATTTCTTTGTTAAATTGCATATATTTTACTTCATTATAGAGGAAAGCACAAAATCAGACCAAATTATAATTTAAGCATGTTTTTTCTATCAGGGTAACCAAGGAAAAAAAGATTGACTACTGCAAAGAGAACAACCTTTTGTATCTGCCAATGGTAACTTTCAATCCAGTTGGATTGGTGAAAGTTCAAAAGTTTCTAAATTCTTCAAGAGATCTTTTTAATAAATCTATATTTTTGGTCATTTAGCCTAGTACTGCCACTAAGTCTTGTTTCATTCTCATTCATCGGAGAGAGATAAACACCAGGGCCCCATAATATGTTATCAATGGTCTTGAGTTAGTCGTAAATCCTTCTATAATGTATTGCTATAAAAATATTATCATAAGTCTATGATTATCTCTGCCAAAAATGATCATGAAACTATGTTACTAATCTATAATACATACGGTACATAAAAATTCTTAAATCTGTAACTAGCATGTTTCATAGAAAATAATTCAGTCTGCTCCTTGTATAACCAATTTAAAAAGCAGATACAAAATTGTTACTATTTATATCATACTTATTTAGAACTGAGTGGAAAACTATGGTATCTCAACAAATGAGAAAAAAGGGTACGATAGTTTTGCACCGAGTTCTCAATGTATGACTTTTTTGGAGAGTTTGTTTGTTAAAGATGCTAAGACCTGTGATTCCGTGTTACTATAAATAGATTGGTGCTATATATAACCATTTCCTGTATGCATACATTTGTGCTAAAAAGATGTTTGATCAAAATTTGTGAACAAACAATGTTAACTGCATGTATATTGTCATTTTTTTATTCCATGCCAATGAAATATTCAGTGTATAATTATATAACTATGATGCAATTCTTAATGCTTGGTTTAATGTTATAATAATGTGTTTGTGTGAGTTTTTTGTTGATGTTTTTTTATGTTTAAAAGGTAGATGTTGCAAAACTTGTTGGGGTGTGACAATACGGTAAAACTCGTATTACAATATATTACAATATACATAACCAATATTGCAGTGTTTTGCAATATGTATCAGTTTTTTAGTAGTCATGTGAAACATGAATAAATTAACATGCATTGCATTCGTAACATGCATATGCATACTTTCAAATGATTTTTTATTCAAGTATTTGAATGACTTGTGTAAAATGGCTCATATGTTAGAAAATGCATATTTTGAAATGGACTTTCGAAGAAATTTTTTCTCATTTGATGAAATTGTTAACATTTTAAAGCACAATAAGATTATTTCAAGCTTTTAACACATTTGAACATTTATTCAGATTCTGATATAAACAATGGCTTATAACTAAAAACTGGTTCAGGATAAAACGAACTGGTTAAAAACTGTCAGAATTCGTATTGCAATATTAACCTGTCTATCAGTTAACCGTTACACCCCTAAAACTTGTATAAGATACCCACCATTGTATCTTTTTATCACAGATGTTTATGACTTATGTTGAATTTATTATATATACATTTGTATTAATATATTACGTAAAAATTGTGTCTTTTTATTTATCTTTTTTTGTGTGTAACACTGAGACATTACTGTCTAAAAATCTCTGCCAAAACCTATGATTTGTCGACTTATCAACTTAAAGCCACGCCAAAACTATTCTTGTTTTCATTAATAAATTCTAATAAATAGTTCTATGTCCAGTTTAAAATTTGTAAATTTCCAGTGCATTTATACATCCTTTGAAACAAATTAGTCTTATTTTTTATAGACTGCCTATCGAAGAATTTGTATGTCTCTTTTTTCCTATTCAATTATCTATTCTCTTGCTTTTACAGGAATGTAAGTTTTGATGTACTATAGAAGGACTGTGCCATATATACCTTCATAGTTTCATGTCTTTTTCTCTAAATATCAATATAGCAAGCTTTACTATTTACTATTAACCTTGAGTTTTTATACAATCTACGAGTAATTTCAATATTGCCTATTCTTCGGATCACTGATCAACCATTTGAATTGCTTTTTGTAATTATACTTGTATGAATACATGAAGATCTCGATTATATTTCATGTCTATTGATTTGTTGAACTGTGACTTCAATAACTCACAACTTGAATTCGAATAGCTTTTAAAAGAATTTACAGCCGCTAAAGTTTACATTTGATCTACTGGCTAACAGTTTACTGCCCAATGAAAATTCTTCAATTGATATTTAGCTATTTTATATGTATATTTATATGTATATTTTACACATGTACAAATACAACATGGAAATTTGTATTTTTTTAGGTTGGGTTTAAAAATATATATAATGGTACATTGTATCAGGCTAATTGTTTATCCAGTATAGAGAGGTTCATGGCCCTTCATTTGAATTTCAAAATATTTGCCAAGAATTTGTTTATTGGATTTAATGTATTTTTGTGTCCTTAGTTGCTCCTTTAGACCTCCTAGGAAAAAACTCTGAAGCTGCTCTTAATTTTGTGCAGTTATGCGTTTTTAACTTAACTTTGTCACAGTGAGCAAAAACAACATCCTAGTATAGTATTTTTGTCAGGTGGTAATAGACTCGTTTTTCTGCTGTCAGAAATAAATGCAAATAAATTACTGTAATTTTTTGTCGGTGACAATGTTATCATTTCATAGCCTATTTTTTCTTACTTTGACCCAACAAAACTTTCCTTATACAACTTAATAATTTGTCAACCTAACTTGTTGCCATAGTAATGTATATTCTTACTTAAAGATTGTTGTTAATTCATTGTTACATCGTAGGTTTAGTGGTAAATGGTTGTAACTCAATATAAGAAAAGAGTGAGTTATGATAGTTTTGCCCTAAACCCATGACATATGTTTAGTATATATTTTCACAAAATGAGGTACATTATTTGCCCTACTAATGTCCTCGGCAGTGTTATGTAAAACAAAGGGTATGAAAATGACTACAATTAGCTAAGGCAAGTAAATACTATTATTACTTGTTAGAGTGATTAATTACCGTCATTTATTTATGCCATCTGAAACTAACTTGGTATTTAGTTGTTATAATTAATAATCCCCAACATTGTGTATTTACTTCAGGTCATGGGTATTTCATAATATACTAACAATATACTAATAATATTTGCAAGATATGTCAAGTGTGCTTGCAAAATGTTTTGTTTAGTTTCTAAGAAACGTTTTTTGAGTGTTTTATTTTGTTTAAAACTGTTAAGATTTTTTAATGTTAAGATTTGTTTGAGGATATTTTTCATCTCAATTTAATTAAGACTTCATTCACATCACCAATCAAATGTTAATTTTTACAGCAATTTTCATTTTTACAGCAATTTTCATTATTTGTGTAGTAAGTAATTCCATAATGATTGTGAAATCACATCTTCTATCATAATGCACCCTTCATTTTAAATACTGTATACAAAAAGGAACATGAATCTGTAAACTAATGTTGCCTTTAATATGCCAGCCTATAGCTCTTCATTAAACACAGTACTAAGGACATTAACCAGCTTATGCCACAGGTATCATTCTGTCAGTACATGCCTATAAGATATGCAAAGGTCTGACAAACAGTTCCAATATATACACTTAGACAAACAAGTTATCTATCAATTAGACAGGTTTTCTGTCTTGTCAGGCATTGCTGACTGATAGATGTAGAAGTCTATTGCTCAGACTGATGTTATATCAACAGTAGGTCTATGTACCAATCACTTGATACCAAACATAAAAATTTACACAAATCATGGTATGAAAAAATCAATGTCCTAATTGTTCCACACAATTTAGACTCACTATAAAATAGTTGAATTATCATGTAGTACAATTTATTTTGTTGTGAGTTTTCTTTAGTTACCATAAATTGTTATTGTTGACAATGTGATCTGATCCCGTGACTTACATTCATCATGTGACCTTAGTTTCAAGGTCATGTGACTTAAGTTTCCAGGTCATGTGACCTAAGCTTTAATGTCATGTGACTGAAGTGTCAATGTCATGTGACTAAAGGGTCAAGGTCTACAGACCTTAGCTTTAAGGTCATATGTCACTTTAGTTTCAATGACCTGCGTATTGAAGTTCAAGGTCATATGACCTTAGTTTATCTCAAGGTCATGCGCCTGCATTTTCCAAATGATTACTAAAGCTTAAACATTCTTTCTTACACGTTGTTGTAATTTTTGCGAGCTCAGAATATCTTAAGACCGAGTCTCCAATCTTTTCAATGACCTTTTGTATTGTTAATGTTCAGTGCTTTCTTTAGATTATGTACAATTATCAATTGATCGTAACCTTATTACCGATGGTAGATATTTCATGCAAGCACTTCTTAGCTGCACCTCACAATATCATTATGGAGTTAAAGGATCTCATACTTTATACCTCATCCACTTCATGTAGTAGATTTACAACAATGATCTGTCACAAAATTTGCTTGGTATTGATTGCAAGTGTTTAATCAGAGTATAAATTAGTTAGCGCTATTTCAAAATGCAGTGGGCTTAATTGCTTGACATTTAAGGTTTCTGTAATGGTTTCTGAGTCTTGTTTAAGATGCGTTTTGTTAATGTGTTTAAAGATTGTTGTGATACTATCCAATGGGAGACTATTCCACACTCAGTTGTCCCCCTTGGGTTCCAACTTTTATCATTAATGTATCATTTATACCAGCAAACCATTTTATACGCCATAGCCTGATTACTTAGTGAGAAAACAGTGATAAATTCCACTGTGCTGAATAGTTATCATCAAATACAGGAAGTGTGTATCCATGTTGAGTAAAAACACCGGAAGTTATATTAACAAAACATATAGCTGGGTCATTTTGTGTACAATAGTATAATGTAGCTATACAGTAATACTGACGGTTTTTATTAATGTATTGCAGTGAGTTTGTTTATGATATGTTACTCATTATTTATATTATGTGTTATTACATTGTATACATACCTGATTATTTGATGAATCTGCAAACCATTGTTAACACCATATTTTTGAAATAAAATAAAAATTATATACATATATTTAGTTTGTTATATTAATATAGTCTTTTTTGCACTCATACAAGTACAAGATTGCTCCCAATGACATTCCTCTGATGGCATTTATACGTATAGAGAAAATGGTCTACTATTGGTTGCTACTAACAAAATTTGGAATTTGCTATTCAGTTTTTATTTTAGTACTACAAGTACACAATATCTGTTCTCATATGTACTTGTGATGAGCAACTTTTAATTAGGCTAAAATATTTCACCTGCAAGAGGTTTTAAAATCTTGTAGGTGCAAGTGATTTATCACTTAACTGTTTGTCATTTTAGACAGGTGTATAATTTCAATCAACTAGGTTTGCTCTTGGTCAGTATAATTTGACACTGGAATTTAAGACGATGTAGACGACACTGCAAACACTTAGTCCATTGAATATTAGTTTGAAAAGATGACTAGTTATATAGAGAGAGATTCATTTTTCTAAGGTCCTTGAAAGAGAAGGAAAAAAGCTGAACAACTGTATAAAGCGTCGGTTTTTTATATCAATAGGGCCTGTATACTGCGGGGCAATACTTCTGGTGAGGCATATCCGGGGTCACATTGTCACTGTTTATATGACTTACGAAGGGGTTGAAAACAACCATTTCAGTTGATGACAACTGACGGACCGTGGAAATGACATGACGACATTGAAGTAATAAATACGATATAATAATGTCATTAATAAGTAATGAACATGTATCTCACATGACTTTGGCAAATATTTCATGTAATTGCGAAATAACGTATATAATGTATACACATCCTTTATCCTTGATAAAGACAAACCTTGATACTGTCTATTCATTAAACAAAGACGTAAGATTATATCGTGTTTTCATTGTATTTGAATGACATGCATATATGAAACAAACATAATTTGTATTCAATGAGGTAATAAGTACTACAGTTGTGCATTACGAAATATCGAATAAATGAAATATATACATTGTAATTGTATGCTTCACATAGAGGCCTCATAATAAGTGATAATCAAGGAAACAATAAACAGAACATTTACATTTAATCATACGGATCTTCTTCATTTTAAGAGCTGCGATGCATTTTATGACGACAAAAAGTAAAATTATTTACCGATAATTATCGGGGATTTTATTTTACATTTCAAATGAGAAACTGTCTGGCTTTGTTGTTACAATCAGGGCATATGTAAGTATTGTTTTATAAAAGCCATGTGCGCATACTCAAAATGAGTATAGTCATTTAAAATATCTAAATGCACATTAACGCAATCCTTAGCGGGATCTTCAAAAACAAAATCGAGTAAAATTCTGTTTTATAAGGGCAAAAAAGATATCACTAACTAGATGAGCACATCTGACTAAATTTTTAGTAGCGAGTTTTCAAATATGAAGATTGCACTAAAATTTAATTAGATGGTCGTTTTGTGATAATGAGATTACGTGATTTCCTTGTTCAAAGCTAGATTTAACTCGATATTACTGCAAATGACATGTTCTCCCGCCATCGTGTTTACAAATAATTAATTTATACGAAAAACAATGACGGAATTTCAAAAGAATAAACACGTACGTAAATAAAATAAAAATATGACAGATTGTTTTGATATATCGGTATTAAATATGACAAGTAAACACGCCTTAATTAAATTACGTTAAGTACCGATGTAAATGCCATATTTCGAGGAAAATGTTTGTTTTTGCAAGCAGGAAATTGAAGTACAGTATAAATGTATACAATAACATTGTGCAGTTCAAACAGTGCAGTTTTAAGTTTCAAAATACCTAATACAAAGGTTGTTAATCATATACAACGGCTGAAGAAGTGCTGTTTATAAAAGTAGTTTCGGAATGTAACATGGTCGTTGATCCAAACTCACTAGATGTCCTCCGAGAATTTGCTGCACTTGCACTATCATCAGTCATCTCTGAAGAACGATTTGTTCTTGTAAAATCATTAAAATTCAATTTAAAAGTACGTCCTGTCTTAGTTGCAGTCATTTGCTTAAAATGACGCCCCCATTCAATCTCAGAAGGTAAAAAAGACGTTCTTCCCTGTACAAAACTATCAGTGAATTCGTCCACACCGTCTATTGTAACAACGATCTCATATGAACCCTTTTCAAAGTCTCTTCTGTCAAACTCCCAAAACGGACTATTTTTGTCAACTAAATGGCGGTAAACCTTTGGCCTGAATATTAGTCTTGAATTTTCGTGGTATGGACTAAATTCCATATCTAACCGACACTTTCCGGAACCGTCTTCTCTATTCATAATACAAAGCGCCTTTACAACAGTGTCAATCAGTTGAGATCTTTGCATGTTCAAAATTTGGATCTCAATATAATATTTTCCGTCTTCCTCATACACACAGGCAACTTTGCTAAATAGGACGGTGTGTGCACGCTTCTTAGGAGATTGAAATTTGAACAATACCACTCCAGTCATTGCTGAAAGAATTAGAGCACCGATAATTGATTGTACAATTACAAGAATGATGGACATTGGACATTCGTCTGTCACATATCGTGTGCCGTATCCAATGGTTGTCTGTGTCTCCATAGAAAACATAAACATCTCAACAAAATCTCCGACATCTTGAATACACGGCGAGTAGGCGGGATCTGAATCACTAGACGATTGGAAATCTCCGTGTGCCTCAGACGCCACAAAGTAAAGCAGCGCAAATGAAAACCAGCTCATTAAGAAGCACGAGAGAAATATTAAACATATCCAAAATGAATCTAACTCAACGATTGAAATAAAAACGTTTGGATAAAAAAGTTTCTTTGAGCTAGGTTGGTTCATTAGTTTAACCGTTGTATCGCCATTTTTCTGAACGATTCTATATTCCTCCTGATAATCCGAATTTTCAAAAAACGTAAAAAAATCCCTCACCGATCTTTTTCTGCTTCTAGAGTCCATAACTGCGGTCACAAAAGATGTAATATACTGCTTTATCTAAACATTTCAATATATATTTGTCCCATATAAACGTTACGTACAACTAAGCCGAATTTTTCTAAATTTCTGTAAATGTCTACCTAAATGACAAAGTTGGTTTTCACAGCCTTTTTAACATGGCGTCCTGTAATGAACTCTTCTTATCTTATAAGATAAGTTCGCGCATAGTTTACGATGACAGTAAGTAGTTTCTCTACCAACAAAAACAAAAGTCGAAAACGAAAACTTCTGCACGTGTTTTCCTAGACCACCGTTTTGTCATAAAAACAAGATGTATGTAATAATTATCATCTCCAAATGTCATCAACCTCGATTACAATATCCAGTACTGTCATTTTACCTTGTAAAGATGAGCCGCAAAACAATTCGACTCGCATGAACATGCATTTACGTGAAGACGTGTTTTATATGATGAACAAATGTAAA
The DNA here is from genome assembly GCA_025267735.1 of Mactra quadrangularis. NCBI lineage: Eukaryota > Metazoa > Mollusca > Bivalvia > Venerida > Mactridae > Mactra > Mactra quadrangularis. The sequence goes on along the minus strand of CM046303.1, from coordinate 55,717,624 downwards.
CTGGAGGTGATTAATGGCCCAAGCTGTCGGCACATTACCTTATTTGCGAGTTTGTGTCTAAATTAAGTTAATGGGGATTTCTATTAACTGTTATTGTGGTGGTGTTTTGATGAAGAACGACAAGAGCAACATATATGTCATGTTTTACTCTTGAAAACACTCTGATTAACTTATACTCTTAATTGGTATAATAAATAATAAAACATTGTACGAACTTATAGTGACTCATGAATGTGAACTGTACGCACGTCAACTACATGGTACAGCTTGAATGTATTAACAAGAAAAACCAACGAAAGTAGACGTGATCCATCTGTATGTAGTGCTCAGCGATGGGTTGGTCGAAATTAAAGGTAAGATTTTAATAATTGTTTTTATTATGAATTATTATTACTTAGTTTCAAAAGAACGCATACGTGCATTTTGCGAAGAGTTAGTTTGATCGAAAACTTTCGTATCAGTGAAGAAATTAAGATGGGTTGTGTGGTGTGGTGTGTGAGTATATTAGTATGTAATATAATTTAGACATAATATATGCGCACGTAGGCCGTGTAATAGTCAAATGCATAAGTTGTCTAATATTATAATGTACTTACATTTAGTTCATCTATATTTCAGACTGAGATTTTGAAAGTATTTCCATGTGATCTGTCAGCTCGTAGATCTAAAAAGAAGACCAAGAACATCAACAATCAATCTCGAATAATAGCACGTGATGGAGAAGTTCAGATTGCTTTGAATCAGATAAGTTTCGGAAAACGCAGACGATATTTACAAAATCCATTGACGACGCTACTTTACCTAAAATGGCGCTGGATTATGATTATATTTGCTTTAGGATTCGTTATAACTTGGTTTACATTTGCTATCATTTATTATGCGATTGCAAAATCACATGGTGACCTAGACCCGGAATTACACGATGATGATAACTATACCCCATGTATGTCAAATGTTCATTCTTTCGTAACGGCATTCCTGTTTTCTTTGGAGACACAACATACCATTGGATATGGTTCCAGAAATCCGACTTCAGAATGCAGTGAAGCAGTTTTTGCTGTTTACGTTCAGTTTATCATCGGTGTTGCAGTACAATGCGTCACTGCCGGTCTCGTGGTTGCCAAGTTACAGTCAGGCAAAAGAACATCCAAAGCCGTTCTGTTCAGTGATACAGCTTGTATCGGAAAGTGTAATGACAACGTATGTTTGATGGTCAGAATAGGTAATGCAGGTAGATCTGAACTAGTGAATGCTCATAGTTTTGGAGTAATTATTGAAAGACAAAAATTGGAAACTGGTGATGAAATGTTGAACGAATCGTATGTTACATTCGTTTCGGAAAATGGAAGTAAAAACTTAAATTTGTTGTGGCCAATGGTAATACATTGTCAGATTACTGAAAACCACGAGGAATTCATGAAAAAACTGATGGATCCTAATTCAGAACTTGTTGTTATTGTGGAAGGAATTCTTGAAGCAACTGGACAGAATGCTCAGCTACGTCGCTCGTACCTTTCTCATGAAATAGAAATATGTCGTCAGTTTGTGGATATTAGCCCAAATTTGTCTAAAAACAAGAATGGTAATGGTTATCAGCATATTGTTGATTATGATCAATTTGATGTCACTGAGATTGATGAACAGTGGGACTTTGATTTTTTGTCAACTGAAGTAAAATGACACTGACAGAGTGATGTAATTGTTGTACAGCCCCTTTGATTCTTACTTTTTCGTTGCTTACACGATTGTGTATTGCACTACTGTATATAATATGTATGATTCTAAATCCATCATGAAGGGTTTCAGATAATTTTCATGACATTACGCTTGCAAATGTTTGACATTGATTTCCTATCGTAAGTTTCTATGACTTGCTTGATTTGTATCGTTCTGGAAATTGTGACTGTTTTTGTTTTTATATAAAATGTTTCAAATGTTAATGTGTACATGTATCTATCTCTCGGCATTCACCATGTCTTCCGTGCTATCAGGAATGATTTGCAATTCTTCAATATTTGGATAAAAGAAAAAGATTGATTCGATGTTGATAAAATTTTGAACAAAATATGCAAATACCCAAGCATATAATTATGAGCATCCCATTGAAGATTACCAGCAGTGCTAAAACATACAGTGCACTACACGTACAGTACGGAACTAATACTGACATAACCATTACATACTACAATAGCTTCAATGTGACATACTGCAATAGCTACATTGTGATATACTACAATAGCTTCAATGTGACATACTGCAATAGCTACAGTAGTTTCAATGTGACATACTGCAATAGCTTCAATGTGATATACGACAATACCTACATAGTGACATACTACAATGGCTTCAATGTGACATACTACAATGGCTTCAATGTGGCATACTATAATAGCTTCTATGTGACATACTACAATAGCTTCTATGTGACATACTACAATGGCTACATTGTGATATACTACAATAGATTCAATGTGACATACTACAATTAGCAACAATGTGACATACTACGATATCTTCATAGTGACATACTACAATTAGCAACAATGTGACATACTACGATATCTTCATAGTGACATACTACAAAACAACATAGTGGCATACTACAGTGTGACATTCTACAAAAGCTACCACGTAACATACTACAATAGTTAGTTTGACCTGCTTCAATAGCTACAATGTGACATACTACAATAGATACAAACGTACTGTTTGTAAACCTTAATAATTGATAATCTTTGATATTTACATGTTATCCTATTTTGTTTGATGTTCAAGTGACTATAATAATATAATGTAAAAGTTTTCAAACACTGGCATGAAATGAGCACGTTTTAAGTGAAACATTTTCCTGATGGGCATAAATTGGAGTTTTTTAGCAAACGCTGGTTCGTTGCTGAAAACTTGCGGTATAAAATGTACCTGTCAATTTTATTTTTTCATTATGTTGAATAACACTTTTTTCATTCTGCTGATTATATTTGGAGATGCAATTTGGCTACATGCTAAGACGAATATTATTTTAATGATTATAATGAATTCGAAATTTTGTATATTTGCCTATGCTAGTATTGTATGCATATGGAGTTATTTATCATGTCATCATGAACTAGAGTATGTCATTGCTGTTTTATACAGTTTTCATGGCAATGACAATACACGGTATAAATAATGCCGTCAAACTGATGAGAGCCAATTATTAACACTTAATACACGTTAGTATATTGCAATATGACAGAAAATGTAATAAACGTGTCTCGAGGAATGCATTGTGTATTACAATTTGCGTATTGTATGAATATGCATTGCCTTAAGGGTTTATTTATCCAGTTCCCCCAATATAGCCTTGGGAAATGATTATCGTAGTTGTGTCTAGTTTTTTTTGTGTCTAGTTTTCTATGTATTTTTCTATCTTATTTGAACTATGGAAATTTCAAACATATGGCACAAATAAAACAGGAATATGTAAAATTAGCAAGTATGACGAAGCGTAAGCAGAATACAAATAAATTTAAAATTTCACGAATAACATTACCAAGCGCAATATTAACAAATCATGCTACCTGGTAATTTAGAAATCAATTTAGAAATAACTCTTTATAGGTAATAACGACTATTTAAAAATGTAGCAATAAGGGACCTTAGTCAGTTATCTCCCCTTGTATACTCTTCAAATAGGTAGGTCCAATTAGTTGGATTACTCTGATTTTACTCTTACTTTTCAATGCCAATTTGCCAAAATTAATAATAAATAACTTTTTCGTAAATCATTTAATTTGTTTGAAATTCAAGCTAAGTATTTTAAGGGTAAAGAACTATCTAAAGTTCATCACTTCTGTAAATATCTTCGTTAACAAGAAATATATTGGATGAAATATTTTGTTATCCTTACACAGGAATTCAATGATAAAATCTGAGGATTCCAACTGTAAGGACCTACTTACCAATTGGATTGCTTCAGATTTTATCAGGGAAAGATAACTGACTAAAGTCTCTAATTTTCGTAATACTACGCTACAAATTAATTTACGTTTTTTCCATTATTTGGTTTTGATTTAACCGAACACCAACTCGAAACATCATATTGAGCTGAAAGCATCCGTGTATGACGAGTATGCATGTCAAATCAATACTACATGTATTAACATTTATGGAAAAGTATTAAAACACTAAAATTCATGCATGCATCAATTGTGCAATATTGCGTGCAAACGAAAGAGGTTCTTAATAAAATTGCAACATTTAAACTTTCATATCATTTGCATTAGTTGCCTATAACACGGTAATAACAAGTCATACGGAAATAATAAACACGTTTTAAACATTTATTTCATTGTTTATGTTGTTTATGTTTGATAAATGTCTGGTCCCATAATCAAAATGGACATTCCGGACAAAGAAATTTAACCGAGCAAAATTGGGTTCCAATTGACAGATTGCTCGGTTTATTTTTATTGTCCCGAAAAACTTGTTGAAATTCAAATTGGAGCTATATAGAACATACATAATCATTACAAACGGGAAACAAATGAAGCATATTATGGTAATTTTTGTTATATCACTCATTGTCAAATAAAGAGAAAATGTGAGACAAGACCTGATTGTTTTCAAAGAATAACCCGTTTATTTGCGCATTGTATGATACAAAATGGCTTTGGTCCTTCACCCTAAAAATGCATGTTCATATGATATCATTACAAAGCAAGTTAGCATAGTATCATTTGTTTGATAAATATGAAACATATAAAGTTATGCATTACAAAATTACTTACGCATGATATGCAAAATATCATTTTTTCAATACTTTAATATGAATAAAAATTGTTCATTTGATTATCAGTTCACTTGGAAATGCCTAATTTGCATACATTTGCGTATGCAAATCATCTAATCGTGTTGAAGGTGCTATCATATGATTGCTAAACCCTACTAGCATGGGGACAGACACATTTTAATATCATATCATAATTGGTTATTGTGTTAAATCGGTAATGGCGGGCCTAATTTGCATACCATGCAAATTGCTTCAGGATGACCGGATGTTTCCAAAAATTATTTGATATGTTGAGCTCAATGCATATGATTTTCCTTTAGTGTGTGTTACTGTTAAACTAATTTTCGGGGGCGATGCACGTACTCTTTTCAACTCTGACTAGAGTAATTGTCCCTTTCCCATTTCAAGTCAAGTTATAGATAATATTTGTAACTCTTCAAATGCTTCATGGTTATGGCTTATCAGATGAGCTCACACGCGATGCCTGAATTTGAATTTGTCAGTCCGGCTTTGGTTTGCAATCACTATAGAGGTTATAAACATCCATATCTATCATTTTCAGAACGAAATAAATTCTTGCCTCGCAGTGACCCGTTTTGTAATAAAAGTGCAAATTGTAATAAAATTAAAATGTTTAGAAAAACGCAGGCGTGTCTAGAATATTTTACGCATCGATTAACTATCGGGTGCATGTCTACCCGGCCAACTAGTAATTTACAGCGTTGGTTGCTGTTGTGCATACGTTTTAAACATTTAAACATCATGTATTTTCATAAAATTAGAAAATAAATTCTAAAATGTCTCTACCACGAGTTTTCTTTGACGTGACGGCTGGTGGCAATTATATTGGAAGAATAGTTTTTGAGGTATGTGTGTTAAATTTTTATTTAAAACTTAGGCCTACATGGATCAATCTCAAACAGTTTAATTGTGAGAACAGTAAACTTGAAACCACATGGTCGCCATTTTGAAAGACTGCTTCGAAAAGTAAAATTTTTCATGGAAAAAATGAATTATCCTAGTGTACGTAGTTCCGACGCTCCTAAGAAACTATGACTACATGTATAATATACCGTTACAAAATAAGGCTTCAACTAACAAATGACCCTAACTATAAATAGTTTATTCATTTGTCCATCTTTTACAACGTTTATTAATAACTGAAAGCTATCGTAGAAATCAAGAAATTAAAATATGTTAAGTGGAGATTTCCAATATGGCTGACAGAGAAACGACGCATTTGATTGGTTTCTATTTTTAATCATACCAAAACGAAAGTACACTACCTGTCACGTGACTTTCTTAAAATAACGAGAAATAAGGGATGCCAATCTGTCTGTCATATTTATTATGTTTGAGAAAACGACATTTTCAAAACTATTCTAAGAAAGTATAAGAAAAAACACCATTTTTCAGTGTTTCACGGGAAATGGTGTCAAAAGACTCCCTCAAAATCCCTGACTCTTCACATTTTGGCGGTAAGAAATCACCGTACTGCTTACTATCGGAAAAGCGCGGGAATGACGTCACAGGGTAACCCAAAATCGAAATCGAGGCCAAAACAAAAATGGCGTCGTAATTAAGATGTGTCGAAATAAAGTACCGGTGGATATTAGTCTCTTCGCTAGTATTCAGAATGTTATCATTATTTTGTTTTTGCATCAGAAAAAAGAGGATTATCATACCCTCAGCTAGCTTATTGTAATGAAAGCATTTCGTTTCAAAAGCTTGTTCGATTCATAAAAGATACTACAATTTGTATTAAATGGAAGAAGTGTGCAACTTGTTATAAACCAAAGGTATGAATTGAAACCACAGTTTTTTCTTTAGCTTTAATATAATATGTATGTGAAGACAGCAGTAACAACAGTATAGCAGTACAGCAATAAAGCCTTACTGTAAGAATTTTCCGCAGTACAGAAGTACAACAGTATAGCCTTACTGTAAGTATTTTCCGCAGTACAGCAGTACAACAGTGTAGCCTTACTGTAAGAATTTTCCGCAGTACAGCAGTACAACAGTTAGGCTTTAAGTACTGTAAGAATTTTCCGCAGTACAACAGTAAGGCTTTAAGTACTGTAAGAATTTTCCGCAGTACAGCAGTACAACAGTAAGGCTTTAAGTACTGTAAGAATTTTCCGCAGTACAGAAGTACAACAGTAAGGCTTTAAGTACTGTAAGAATTTTCCGCAGTACAGCAGTACAACAGTTAATTAGCTTCATAGAAAATAAAATGGAAGGAATTAGTCTAGAAACAGAAGCATTGTCTAATGATATGCATGCAGCATCTTATGAAAATGATGTTATAACTGATAGATTGCAGCATTTAGAAAACCAGGTTGAAAATCTTGAAATGAATAAACTAAAACATTCATTGAGAATCTTTGGTGTTGAGGAGGACAAAGATGAAAATCTGTCTACAAAAATAAATGAATGTGTCCTTAATGTCATAAATGAAACTGAAAATCCAAATATGAATAGAAATATCATACATGCTAGACGTATTGGTGAAAGTTTAGATCAAGCACGTATGATAGTAGCTAAATTTGAAAGTTATGATACAAAAATGAAGCTTTTTGAATACAGGGACCAATTGAGAAGCAAGGGAATTAGGATCTCAAATGATCTTACATATAACCAACGCAGACAACTAAAACTGTTAAATCAACGGGGCTACTATGGGTATTACAAAAATGGTAAACTTTTTAAACAAAAGAAATCTGATGTCCAAGACTCAACACGTGTTTTTAAAAGAGTAAGCCGCAAACATATTGATCCTGCATCACATGAAGAAATGGAATCTGAACCTCAAACATGGCAACAATAGGATACTGGTCGAAGCCCTACACAGGATTGTTCAATTATTTCCTGGAACATAAGCGGTTTAAATAAAGCTTTAAGTAATTCTGACGTTATTAATTTCCTCAATAAATATGATATTATTTCAATACAAGAAACATGGTTAACAGAATATGACTCTTGTTCTAATGCATTCAATGAATATCAAAGGTTTCATTGTTTCTCTATACCCTCAGCTAAAGGTGGTAGAAACATGGGTGGTATATCTATATTTGTTAAAAATAATATAGCTGACAAAGTGAAACATGTATGTAAAAATTTCCAACATGGTGTATTATTGTTAATCGACAAGTCAATATTTGGATCAGATAGTGATATATTATTTTGTTCTATCTATAATCCTCCTGAAAATTCTCCATTACTGAAACATGTACCTAGCACTGTTATGACATTGTTGGAGGAAATTATCATTGAGAATCAGCTTCTACATATACCTATGATACTATGTGGTGATTTTAATGCTAGGACAGGTAGAGATCCTGACTTTATAACATTAAATAATAACATTCCAGAACTGTGTGAATATCAAGATTTATTTATGAACAATAACTTTACTAGTAGGTCATCTAAAGATGACAAAGTGAATAAATATGGTGTTGAATTATTACAATTCTGTATATCACATGATAGTCTAATTGTAAATGGTCGTTTTGGGTCTGATAAAGATATTGGTGACTTTACCTTTATGAATTTAAATGGCTGTAGCACAATAGACTATTTTATAGTTTCTCAAAGTATAATAAATTATGTAAAAAATTTTGAAATTATCAATAGATCAGAAAGTGACCATTTACCAATTGTATTGTATATTCAATCATTTGTTACAAATATAATTGATGATAATGACACTGTTGATGATACAAATGATACAGAGTCTTTATTGTTTAACTTTAATGTTGAGAATAATATTGTTTACTTAAATAATCTATCAGATTATATTATGTCAAACAAAGCTGATGAATTCGATGTAATGTTACGTGACCCATTATCTTCTGTTGATGATATTCTGAAATGTTTCCAAGATATTCTTATAGAAAATAGTAAAGCTTTTTCTTTTCCAAAACAATGTAAGAAACCTAGAAAAATAAATAATTCTTGGTTTGACAATGAATGTAAAATATTAAAACAGCGGTCAGTAAGAAGTCTCAGAAAATTTAGGGCAAGTCGAAGTTTACAAGATTTAAATGAATATCAAGCTATTAAAAAAGAGTATAAAAATTTATGTAGAAAAAAACAAAATGATTTCACGAAGAAACATGTTAATAAGCTAGAATCCTCTGTGAAAAATCCAAAATGTTTTTGGAAAGAAATTAAAAAACTTATCAGTCATAAACCTGTTGAACAAAAGATTTCTAAAGACTCTTGGTATGATCATTTTAGCCAGCTATTCTCTAGTAATGACATAAATGAGTCTGATACGCAATTACAGGATGATATACACATTGAAAATGAAAACATGGATGAAATTTCAGATCTAATATTAAATTCGCCTATTCAAGAAAATGAAATTATTGATAGTATAATAAGCTTAAATGTCAATAAGTCATCGTCAGGCATTCTACATGCACAGCATTTTACTATTGGCTTATACTGTATTCTTCCTTTTTTAATCATGTTTTTTAATAGACTTTTTGAATCTAGTGAGTTCCCTTTACTGTGGGCCAAACAAGTTTTAGTGCCACTTTACAAGGCAGGAAATGCCAACTGTTGCAATAATTATCGTGGTATATCACTTTTAGATATCTTCAGCAAAATATATTTGTCAATTCTTACTAAGAGGTTAACATTTTATGTAAATATTTATCAAAATATTTCTGAGTGCCAAGCAGGCTTTCGAGAAAATTATTGCACCATTGATAATGCATTTGTCTTATACTCAATAGTTAATAAATACTTTAGTTTGAAGAGAAAAGCTGTATATGTAGCTTTTATAGATTTTCAAAAGGCATTTGATTCTGTAAATAGACCTTTGTTGTATAACATATTATGTAAAAATGGTATATCAGGCAAGTTATTGTCAGCAATTAAGGCTGTGTATAAAAATGTAACGGCTTGTGTTCGAACCAATAACGGATATTCAAATAGTTTTTCATGTCCAGTCGGTTTAAGACAGGGTTGTAAAATGAGTCCTATACTATTTTTATTGTTTATAAACCAACTTGAAACCGAATTAAAGAACAATGATATAAGAGGTATCCAATTATTCCCTGATCTTACTGAAATTTTTCTACTTATGTTTGCTGACGATATAGCTCTTACATCTGACACTATTAACGGTCTACAGAAAGAATTGAACATTCTTAGTAAATTTTGTGATGATTATAAACTCACAGTAAATATCCAAAAAACCAAGGTAGTCGTTTTTAAAAAGGGTGGTTCTTTAGCTTCAAGAGAGAAGTGGTTTTATAAGGGTGAACAATTATCTGTTGTTAAAGATTTTACTTATGTTGGTGTTTTATTTACTAACAGATTATCACTGTACAGAATGGGTAATGCTATGGCTGACAAGGGTAGAAAAGTTTTTATGTATGTTTTTGCATCATTATTAAAGTTAGGTTTAATACCTTATAGTACGTTTTTCAAGATATTTGACTCTAAAATTGCACCAATTTTGTTGTATGGTTCTGAGTTATGGGGGTTGAAAAAAATACCTTCCATTGAAAATGTACATATTTTTGTCTGTAAAAAATTTTTGAATGTAAGTTTTAAAAGTTGTAATAAAGCTGTAATAGGCGATTTAGGGAGATTTCCAATGTATATTTCAGCCTCAAAAAGATGTATTAAATTTTGGCTAAGAATTCTTTCACTTCCAAATACAAGATATGTAAAATTATGTTATAATATGTTGAAACATTATGATAGTCTAGGTTATGACAATTGGGTATCAGATGTAAGGAGGGAATTGCAAACAAATGGTTTTGGTTATGTTTGGGATATGCAGTCTGTTCAAAACTCAAAATTGTTCATTTATCAGTATACAACTTGTCTTAAAGACCAATATCTTCAATTGTGGGCTGAAGAATGTTCCAATAGTTCAAAATTACTTTATTACAAACAGTTCAAACCATGTTTTGAAAAAGAACTTTATGTTTCAGTAATTGATATACCAAAATTTAGATCATGCCTGTCAAATTTCCGAAGTTCAGCTCACAATTTGATGATAGAACAAGGGCGCTATTATGGGGTAGATAGAGAATATCGTACATGTTTTTATTGTGAATCTTTAGTAGAGGATGAATTACATTTCACTTTAGTTTGTCCTCTATATAAAGATATAAGGTCTGCTTACATTAATGAAAAATTTTGGAAATCTCCAACACTAGATGACTTTATCCATTTAATGTCGAGTAAAAGTGTAACTGTAATTCGTAATCTAGCCACATATCTATACCATTCCTTCAAAATTAGAAGTGAATTTATTAAAAATGTTGATAATTAAACTAAATATCAAATTAATTGTTTATATTTAGCAACACAGTTATTATGTATAAATGTATAAGCACATTTTGATGTTTTCTCTGAATATTTATTAAGGCTAATGTATAACATTATAACTACTAATTGGTTTTTTTTGTATACAATTTGTTAAAAGTTTGCTATCTATCTTCTTATCATAATGTACAAGTATTTTATTGTATATATATGTGTATGGGCCGGTGGCCTTTAATCACTTTGAAATAAAGTAAAGTAAATATAACTTGTGTTCTTTGTATTTCAGCTTCGATCGGATGTGGTTCCTAAAACAGCAGGTATGTAACTCTTCTTTTCTTTAAATATTAGATATCTTGATTTAAATTGTCAAAATGTGTAATGTAGGTAAAACAAAGTCATTGAAAATGTGTTAGACCTGCACCATCTACCTCTTTTAGTCAAAGAAATGAATGGTTAGAAAAAAACGGATTGAAACGTTACAAAGTCAAAATAAAAGGAAGTATAGACGTGATTTACACAAAAAATGTCAGTGGAATGACTAGTTTATCTCACCAAAGAAATATGCCTTACAAGAAATTTATTAGCCACCCACCTACAATCTGACATAATTATTTATATGGGACTTTGGGCTATAATGTGCTCTTCATAACTGTGTTGAACAATTTGTAGAATAAAAATATAGAATTTCCCAAAGGTCGGTCATTTCTTTAAATGTAGGTGTTCACAAGCATTCCCAATAAATTCATTGCAGGATCTGACATTTTTGCTTCAGCAAAAATAAGATTTTAACGTTCGCCTCTAAGCTCTAAAAATGCTGTACTGTACTAGCATGTATTCTATTATACATTACAGAAAACTTTCGTGCCCTCTGTACTGATGAGAAAGGATTTGGTTACAAGGGAAGTTCATTTCATCGTGTTATTCCAGGCTTTATGTGTCAGGGTGGTGATTTTACAAATCATGATGGCACTGGGGGGAAAAGTATTTATGGTGAGAAGTTCGAGGATGAAAACTTCCAACTGAGGCACACAGGACCAGGTTTGATGATTTCTTTTTCCATGGCAAATTAATCACTATATATATACATATCATAATTCCAAAACAATATGTTATATTCTGAAAAATGGTCATCTCAGGATACCAACATATATGTATGATGTAAGATTAATTCTCATTTCAAATATTAAGTCCAGAGATAGTAACTCACTTGTGGCTATGCTACTCTTGAGAATATGTTGTTTAGACTTACCCTGTAAAATAAGGATATTTCTGTCAAGCTTTACGGTGAATTGCTGTTATTTGATGAAAATATCGGTTTATATTTTCACTACGCCATTCGTGAAAATAATAAGAAGAAGATTTTATTTTTGAAATCAATAGGTCAATAGACCAGTGTGAACATGTACAATTTATTATATAAAATATACAACCACGTGACAATGACAATATAATATGTTTTCTGAGCTCACACGGTGAAATACATGTATAAATCGATCTTACTCCGACATCGACGAATATCCTCTATATCTTATGCAAAATTGTTGATGCTGATGTATTTAGTTGTCTTTCTACACACATTTTTTAAGTTATAGTATAAATGGTTTGAACACATCTGTTTTCTTCTAGGTATACTTTCAATGGCTAATTCTGGACCAAACACCAATGGATCACAGTTTTTTATATGTACAACAAGAACAGAATCGTGAGTATATATCAGCTCCATTTATGAACACTTACACGTGTATTAGAATTATATAAGTGCATGCACATTTTATATTATGGCAACGTTTTAATCATTTTGAACACCAAAACCGAAAAGACGACACTTTAATTGACATGTGTACTTAATTTGAGCAAGATCGAAGGAAAGTCGAAAATTAATTGGTAAAGTGTGGAGCTACCTTAAAAAATGTTTCATTCAAGTGATAAAGGATGTGTAACTATAATTTCCTTGTGTCATTCAGGATTATATGTGTTAAATTACACGTAAGATTTATGTTAAACATTTTGAAATTCAAGTTAATTAAGCATCAATATTAAAGACTTACAGTCGAACACTGTAGGATTATTTTTTCCTGCTGAAAACTGTATATTATATGAATGTCAATTACATGTATATTACTGTTTTTCAAACACATCTACAGGCTTGATGGTAAACATGTTGTATTTGGAAGTGTTGTTGAAGGTGTGGATGTTGTGAAGAAAATTGAAAAGTACGGATCAGAGAGTGGTAAAACATTCCAGAAAATTGAAATTGCACATTGTGGTCAACTATAAAAGGAATTCAAAAACTATTCAATAAACATTGCTTGATTTTAAGATTAACAATTTTAATCTTTATGCTTTCCAAAATTATAATTTAACCGTGATTAATAGTTATCGCTTTCTTATTGTCACTTTTGAGCATGACTACTCTCTTGATATTTTTACGGCAACCATTTTCATACTGGTTATCGTTCATATCATCATTATTTGGTTTGGTGAAATAATTTATATACACTGTGTATTAAATACAATATGACATTGAAAATGTCAATGTAACAATCTTATAATAAATCTAATAAAAAATACTGGTAGAAACGTCTTTGAGTCTTCATGTGTAATACTTCAGGCAAGTCTGAATGGTACCAATTAAGTTGGACTGGTAATCTTTTATGGCAAGTTAATCCATCAAAAATTCACTTTGTTTTTTAACAAGAAACTTGATTTCAAATGCATAGAACATCATAGTACTTAGCAAACTTTGCTTTAGTGTACATAGAGGTTATCAAGAATCCTTATTTTTAGATCGAGAACCTTAAAAACTTCTGGGCATGAGAATTAGCTATTGTTGGTAAGTTTAGAAGCAATTGATATATCACTATACCCATGTATAAAGTAGAGAATTATGTTCTAGAGCTGAAACACATAGGCATGGCTGTAAGTGTCTTCACATTATGAAATAAATACTTATATCAAAAAAGCCTTACATATGCCTTTATATTGAACTTAAACGAGTTTGAAGATTGAAACAACTTAAAATCTATAATACCAGTAAGAGGAAACTAATGAAAGTCTGTTTAAAACTTAAATTTGTAGTGGCCAATGGCTATACATTGACAGATTTCAAAAAATCACAACTCGGATCGGTAGGGCATTGGTAGCGCACCGGGATTTCGAATCTAGTCTCTCAATGAGAGGGGGGTGTTCGAATCCCACCAGAGCAGGTAATACCCTTCCATGAAAATCTGTCATTGTGTCAATTTCCTCCATTATTAAGGTATGTGGAAAAGTTTCCGGTCATGCGTAAGGATATGTGAGCACTGGTTATAGACTAGAGTACAGGAAATTTGGGTAAAGTTGGACGCCGTAAACTAACCAAAATGTGTTGACACGGCGTTTTTAAACCCAGTATAAATTTATGAAAAAGCCGATGGATCCTAATTCAGAACTCCATGGTTTTGGCTTATCAAATGAACTCGCACCATTTGCTTTGAATTAGCCCGTTTTGGTTTGAAATCACTAGAGGTTTATACATAACAATATCTATCGTACAAACAATTAAAGTTAGATGTATTCCATTTACAAACCATGTTATTTTTAAACTTTGCGTTTTACTACAGTAAGCTTGTTTAAAATCAATTTTACGCATCGATTCACTATCGTGTCTTCGTCTACCCGGCAAACTGTTTAAAATATTTAGTGTATTGGTTACAGTTGTGCGTTTGGAGTCTTTTTAAAAAGGATTACAAATTCTAAAATGTCTCTACCAAGAGTTTTCTTTGACATAACGGCCAATGGTTCGCCACTTGGAAGAATAACTATGGAGGTATGTCAGTTCTTTTTATCCTAAAAAACTTATATCGATCAATCAAAAAGAACACAAACGTGAAACCACATTGTCGCCATTTTGAAAGTCTGCTTTGAAAGAAGTAGGCCTAATATAACTTATTATGGAAAATGAATTAGTTGCCTCTAAGCTAGAACTAAAAATTAAATTATTATTTTGTATAGCGTCAGAGAAGCTCAAAGAATCTTTTACTATCAGATTTTCGAAATGTCCAAAAAGGAAATTATTTGACGCTTTGTAAAACTTGGTCTTCTAAAACCTTGGCCTACGAATCGATTTTTTTTTTCATTTGTGCGCAGTTTTTATGATGTTTTCCTCTGGAATACAATTTAAAATCCCTGATTATGTTTCATTTTAAATCTGTCATAATACTCGTCAAGTTAAATTTTGCTAACTTTAATCGTGAGAGACAAAGACACGTGGCCCAGTGGCGGGAAATCAAGTCTCAAATCGGTCTTCAAAAAGTACTTCTTTTGAGAAGACATAGATAAAATACATGTAAATAAAACATGCACGATTTTCGAGATTACTGAGGAACTTTTAATGAATCATGCATTCTACACAATGGTAAAATAATTAAGAAGACATTTCGTTCTGGACAGAAGCGTGTTCGATTCATGGGAGATAATCCAATTTGTAATTCGAAGTAGTGTGTCACCAGTTATATACCTTGGGTATGAATTACAGCCACAGTTCAAGGACCCTATATTAGGGTCCTTGTAGAGTTATTGTATTGTTTTCTTTCACTTTTATAATAGCTTTTGTTTTTATCATTTTAGCTTCGATCGGATGTAGTTCCTAAAACAGCAGGTATGTAACTCTTCTTTTCTTTTTATATTGGATAACCTTGACTTAACTTTTCACAAATGAATAATCTATCTATACACATGTAGGTGAAACAAACACTTTGAGTATATATCTTGTACATATTTCAATCAAAGAAATAAATGCCCAGTAACGTTTCTCATTAAAATGTACTAAGTAAAAAAGTTTTACCTCACTGTTCAGGAGCAGGTGTGGCTGAGTGGTTACGACGTGGCGACCTGGCGTACCCCCCCCCCAAAAAAAATTGACCAAGCAAACGTTTTTTCTATCTTGAAATATATTATTTTTAGGAAAATACATACAGGTGTAAAAAATCGCACTTTATGCATGCCGTAAGTTATAAGACTGGAAATACAGTAATACAATGACATAACACAATTTTCAAGCAATTCCTTCTCATTTTTTAAGATTTTAACATGACCCAATGTCTGTTAGAGAATTCTATGATATATCTAGATGCTTTTAATTGTTGAGATTCTGGAAATGTGCTGGAATCTCTTAGAAATGACCATAACTCAGGAGCTTCCGGGGGCCTCTTGCCCCCTGGACCGCTAGCCAGGCCCCTGGACTCCCACTCTGCTTGTTCATTTTCTACCCCCCCCCCCCTAGAAATCCTGGATCCACCTTTGTCATGGGATAGCCAGCTCATAGTTGTCAGAACTTGTTTCACAATCTAGCTTCAAGTTGATTAGTAAACGTTAACGTCCATGGCCAATTACAATATATGCATGTGGCAATAAATAACTAGATCCTTTCAAAAGTCTCGACAGAACAAATGGGACCAATGAGTTTTTTAATAATAATTTAATTGTATTTAATTGTAACATGCAATTTCATTTAAAAAAAGAAGGTTGGTCTCCCCTGCCTCATACATATTATTGAAAACGAGATATTGCCAGCCAATAGTCGAAGCACTGTGGTGATGCAAAAAAATATGCCTTACAGGAAATTTATTAGCCACCCACCTGCAATCTGACATAATGTTTTCTTTGCACTGTGGGCTATTTAATCTTCACTTCATAGTCATAGCTGTGTTGAATAATTTGTATCTAATAAGTCTATACATTCACCAAAATTTCTAATCGGTCACCCCACTAATTCCTTATTTTTAAATAACTGAAATAAATTAAGGAATATTATGGCAATGATTATTAAAGTAAATTATATCAGGTATATTCCAGACAAAATCATATTATTATATTCTTAATACTTGTGATTTTATACGAGTGTCCATGGGTGTCCATCCAAAAAGTTACAAAATGAAGAAATTTAGAGCAAGTATTAAAGATGTCTACGATCTCTGTTTGCAGCTACCACGACAACAAGGTCTAAATTTCTTCAATTTGTGACTTTTTATTGGACACCTATGCTAAAGGCACTCATATAAAATCACATGTATTGAGAATAGGATAATATGATTTTGTCTGGAGTATACCTGCTTTCAAATTATTTTCATAACAGTCCTTTAAATTGCTTATTTCAATTTTTTTGAAAAAAAAAGGACTTAATGGGGTGACCGATTAGAAATTTTGGTGAGACTGTAGTATTTCGCCAAGGTTGGGCATTGAAGGTGTTTACCAGCAATTCCAATAAAATTTGCTGCATTATCTGACTAGCTTACTGCAGAACGTACTTGCAATCACAAATTAGAACTGAAGTTAACCTCTAAGCACTTATAGTGCTGTACCAGCATGTATTTTATATATTTCAGAAAACTTCCGTGCTCTCTGCACTGGGGAGAAAGGATTTGGTTACAAAGGAAGTACATTCCATCGTGTAATTACTAATTTCATGTGTCAAGGTGGTGATTTTACAAATCACAATGGCACTGGTGGAAAAAGTATTTATGGTAATAAATTTGCTGATGAAAATTTTAATCTGAAGCACACTGGACCAGGTTTGTACATTTTGCTTACTTTAGCAATTTAATCACAATAAATACCATGTAGTTCCAAACAAGATATTATAGTTCTGAAAAAATGGTTCTGTTATGTATTTATGTATGGTGCAAGCCTTTGACTTTTATTTCAACTTGTGAGTTCAGAAATAGTTGTACACTCAGTACTTAATCATGCTCAGCAACCTCTCTTAAAAATATGTTCTCTAGGCTAACTTCATAAAAACACGTGTCTAGCCCATTTGCATTGTTGATTAATGATTGCGATGCATTTTGTTGCCTTGGTTGTTGTATTAATGGTTTGAACACCTCTTTTTACTTCTAGGTATTCTTTCAATGGCTAATGCTGGACCCAACACCAATGGATCACAGTTTTTTCTATGTACAGTACAAACATCATGGTGAGTATATCAGCTCCATTTGTAGATACATGTACATGTAGTTGAATTGTAATAAGTGTATGTACCATTTATTTTGTGTCTATATATAAATCATGAACTAGTTTTTATAATTTTTAACAAAAATGTAAAATTTTCATTCAAGTTAATCTGGATACTTAACTGAGATATTCAAGTTCCATTTCTATATGCTTGATAATATTGTTGTTAGATTTATTGTAAACATTTTGAAACTTGGGCATTTATGATTCAAAATTGAACTAGAAACACTTGTATTTTTTTGTCTGAAAACAGTATAATATAGATGTCAATGATACAACTGTTTTTCAAACACCTCTCTCTATAGGCTTGATGGTAAACATGTTGTATTTGGTAATGTTGTTGATGGTGGTATGGAGGTAGTGAAGAAAATTGAAAGCTTCGGATCACAGAGTGGAAAAACATCCCAAAAAATTGTCATCGCTGATTGTGGTCAATTATAAAAAAACACTTAAAACTATTCATTAATCACAGCTTGATTTTAAGACCAAAAATAAATCTTTATGCTTAACAAGATACTACTTTAAAATTATAGACGTTGTTTTAATATTGTCACTGCTAAGCATGACTAATCTCTTGATATTTGGATGACAACCATTTTCAGACCGGTAATCATTGGTATCATCAATAATTGGTGAAATAATTTATATACAATGTATATTGATGTGTTCTTTAATTAATACAATCTGACAATGAGAATGTCAATGTAACAATCTTACAGTAAGTCTAATAAAAAATACTTGTGGAAAAGTCTTGAGACTTCATGTGTGATATTTCGGGCATCAACCCACTTACTATCTTTACAAGAAACTTGATTTCAATAGCTTAGAGCATCAAAGTATTTAGCAGTTGCATAATTGAACCGAGGGGTTATCAAGAATCCTGATTATTAGATCGAGAATCTTAATAACCTCTGGGTACAAGAACTAGTTATTAAAGATCAGTGCACCTTTTCATAAAAATTCTTACGAAAACAGCTATAGTAAGTCTATTTCATGAATTAACATTTCAAAGTCGGGGGATAATGAACATAGCAATGATATGATATTCTAAAGATATACAATATACATAATTCAATAATATTTGAAATTGATTGGTCAATTGTTCTCGCTTTTAACTTGATGATTTTTATTACAAGATTTTTTTGTGAAAAGCCCCACAGTTTGGTAACAATTGATATATACCATTACCCATCTATAAAGTGGATAATTTTGTTCTATAACTGGGTCACCTGGGCATGTATGTTAGTATCTTCACACAATGGAAGTTACATTTATTTTAAAATACTGTGTTACCTGTTTGAGCATACATCAACAATTTCTCTGGCTTCAATAAATTATTATCGAGTCATGACCTGCACCATTGTGGCTACAATCTTGTTTACATAAAAATAAACAGAACAGTGTATTCTATAGCATATTGTATTGTATAGTGTATTGTATAGTGTATTGTATTGTATAGTGTATTGTATTGTGTATTGTATAGTGTATTGTATAGTTCAGTGTAAGTGTATTGTATAGTCCAGTGTATAGTGTATTGTATAGTGTATTGTATAGTGTATTGCATTGTATAGTTCAGTGTATAGTGTATTGTATTGTTCAGTGTATTGTATAGTGAAATGTATAGTGTATTGTATAGTGTATTTATTTTATATTGTACCTATCATTTTGTGGAGTGATGAATTGATATTTTATACATTTTAGACCATTAATGCATCTAACTGGTAAATAGATATAGATCTATACATACGTGTCTGGAAATATATTTTGCAAGTTAAAATTGTGACACTGTACAGTATAGGGTAATGATAAATTATTTTACTGATAAAATATTTTATTTTGACGTATGTCCGGGAAAACTGTCTCTTGCTCTGTTTTAACGCAAAATTGTGAACATATCACTTTATAAAAATATCGTTTCATCAATAAGTGAAAATACTACGGATTTATGAGTGTAGATTGCATCTGACATTAGCGTAGTACGAAATGCCTCGAGTACGAAACCACATTTTCTGTGTCTGATAAGCTTTGATATTTCTGTACTTAGTCGATAATTTATAAATTTAAGTTGCTGCATAGCTGTCTCGAAACTTGAAAATATAGCAAATAGTTTCAACAAGAATATTTTCCAGTAAAGGTTTCATTTTGATTTACATCTAAATTAATTATCGATTCAACTGAGTGGCAATTTTACGCTTCCGTATTTGTGTTGCGAACGGAAAATTCCGTTTTTATCCGAGATGAGGATAAGGTCAAGGCCACGTTCTTTCGCGCTCACAGCTACAAGGTTTCTCATCATTTAGACAACAGTGCTGACAGAAACCGGTGTTACAAACGAAAGAAGAGAACAATGGCAAATCCAAGATGTTTTTTTGATATTACAGCTGGTGGAACTCCACTTGGCAGGATTGTCATGGAAGTGAGTTTTATTTAATTTTGTTATTTTAAAGAAAAGTTTAACATTGACTTACCGGCTTACAGTGGCCGCCATTTTGATTTTACTTAAATGCTTGACTACTAACAAAATCGATGTTTAAACTTTATAACATTATGACTAATGCTACATTTATTTCGCTGTAGTAAATTTCAATTTAAAGTTAAATAAAACATCGTTTTTAGATTGATAAGCGTTATCTCTTAAAACTGATGGGTGATGAGACCTATTTGTTTCGGAATCGATGACACACGTGCGGAAATAGTTTCCGGTGCATCTAAGTCCCGAATGTTCCGGAATTATGGTCATAATAGATAAAGAAATGTTGAAATTAGAATGAGGAAGTATAATAACACAGAAGTTTAACTTCAAAGATGGCTTCATGTTGTTTGTTCTAAAATGATTCAATTAAAATAAAAAGCAGTTATTCAATTAACATTTTCATTAACTTCCTTATTTCGTCTGCTCATGGTTAAGTGTGGGTGGGTCTAATTATTTTCCTTGATGTGCCATTCAGGGTGAAGCTCATATCATTTTTGCAATGAGCTTCGTATTTTAAATACTGTGTAGTTTAAGGGTTCATAAATTGTCGAAATTGACAATAACATTAAAGTGGGTGGGGTAAGTAAACAAAGTAAAAAAATCCATAAGTTCCTGTTAATTTTTATGTATTTGGTAAGAGATGCATCAAATGTATTGAAATAAATATGCAAAATAAATAACACCAAAATAAGCATTTAGAATGAAATAAAAACATTTTCCTGACCTTGAAATAGCCTTTCTGTTGTGAGCCCAAACACATATTCCAAGTGCTTTTTTCATAAATCCAAATGTTGATATAGGATGTTTATAAGTCCTGTCGGTAAATATTTGTTTATTTTGAGTAATGAATATAAACAAGTTTTCCGATGATTAAAAGTTGAAACATACGCATGTTATTTGGCTTCGTAACTCTAGCCAACCCTTGCAAGGGTTGTCTACAGTTACGGAACTTCCGTAACTCTATAACCTGGGTCTAGATTTATGGTACCGTAACTCCAGCCACTGCCTTATTGTTATTGCAATTTCAACAATTGATGAACCTTTAAAAGTTGACAATTTTGCTGGTCATATGACGTAATTGGGGGCTTGGGCATTTTTTATATCAAATGGGGATGCTATTAGCCTATTTTGGTAGGTTAACATTAAGTCAAAGAACAATGCATGGGGATGGAGGGTAAACCCCAGCTGGCTCCACTTGGCACAGTGATGATTTTCTCATAGCAAACCAAAAGGAAGTCAGCATTTGCCACCCACACTTATGCAAGTAAGGTTTGACTTGGGAAAAAATCCAATGACAATGGTTTGCTACCCAGTTAGTATACTTATCCCACAAGTTAAGTTGCAAAACAATTGCTGTACAGCAGAGACCACAGGTGCCCGATTTATAATATTATGTTCTATAATAAAGAAAATTGGTGTCTGGCACCTGTAGCGGAGACTTAAACATAGTGGTGGTACATCGGCTGAAAATCGTAATTGATCATCAGTTGGAATCGGTTTCTGTTGTTGATGCGATTCTTCCGATTATAATCGATTCCTGATAAGTTTGCTTTTGCATGCATGTTTCACTGTGAACCCTTGTAAAATTCATGTACTATGGACTAGGAAATGATTTTTCTTTTAGTCAAATGTGTCCAAAAAAAAGTCAAAGATACCTCCAAAAATAAATGATCAATTGACTAGTTCTCTTGACGAGTGAAGTAGCTGTATGTTTGGCACTTAAACACAATTTATCAGTGTCCAATGCAAGTCCGACACAAATGACGTGTATTAAAACATTATTTATAACTGTTTAGAAACCTGAAAACATGATATTGTCCTCAGATAGCCTATCCTCCTTCTGTGCCGATGATCGATTCTGATAAAATTTAATCGATCATCAGAATCGGAAGCTTCCAACTAGTGATTAATCGATTATCCCCGATCATCGGTACAACACTACTTAAACATTTATAACATAATTTCAACTTCTTAAGTTCACAACATTTATTTTATACATGCAGTTAATAGTCAATAAGGAATGGCATAATTGACAAGTGTTTGTTACCTTTATAAGTTTGTTATGAAAGATGGTATCCTTGTCATGATTGTCTGTGTCTACCACACTAAAAGATTAACATGGGAATCATATTTTGTAATCATAACATTTCTTTGTTTTTCAGTTAAGAGCTGATGTTGTTCCAAAAACAGCAGGTAATTTCAATTTTAACTTCATATTCTTAGCAGTCAATAAGCACTGCCATGTCCTCATACTCACCGGGCTGAACATTAATTACATCAATTTTTGAAGTATGTTGCTCCGATGGACAACCAGATATATATTTTACTTGCCCAAATGCCAAACCTCATGTTGCGTAGCTGTTAAAACTGTTGCCCCAAACCAAATTTAGGTCTCGAGGGGCAATTGAATGACCTTTAATATCCAACGCTGATTTTTTTTGTTGTATCCTTTTTATCAAGCTGCTCCTTGCATTGCGGTTGTTCATACAAATAATAGACTGAATGTTGTATAATTCTTAAAAGTATTGTTCAAAATTGTAAAACTGCAATAACTAGATGCTAGTAGTTAAAATGAAGAATCCTAAGTTCTTAAAAGATTCCTTCAAAATAGATTTAAAAAATAGATACAAATTTGCAGTAATTAATTGTGATAAACAATTGGGAACTCAAATTCATGAAATAATGGCAATTCATTTTAAAGGGACCACGATGGGATCCCTTACTTGGCATCACTGGGATTCCTTCAAAGTTTTTTTTAATCCCGTGACACTAGCCTTGATGTTCACAAGTGCCTTACAGATGCATGTAATTGATTTTTTTTTTAATGAAAGTATGTCGTAATACAAGTAAAATTTGATTTTAACTCTAGTCTTAACTTCAGCTGAGTGACTTCTCAACAGCTGAGTATTATATACGTGAGGATAACCTTGATTATCATAACTGTTTAAATGTTTTTACCAGTAAAGTATGGATATTTTTGTGTCTTGGTTTTGACAAACATTCTAGCTAATGTCTATTTATGTGGACTGAATTACTAGTATGTATTTGAATATCTATTTCAGAAAATTTCCGTGCCCTCTGCACTGGGGAGAAAGGATTTGGTTACAAGGGAAGTTCATTCCATCGTGTTATTCAAAATTTCATGTGTCAAGGTGGTGATTTCACTGCTCACAATGGCACCGGTGGAAAAAGTATTTATGGTAATAAATTTGCTGATGAAAACTTCACCTTAAAGCACACTGGACCAGGTATGTAAATTAATTGTTTATAATTATGTATATTTTTTACATTGTGCATTTTTTGGATCCAGTTCTGATTGTCTATCTTATACTTTCTAATTGACACTATGCTTAATTATGTTAATAATTTTAAGGGGTTTAGTTAGTCTAGAAAGTCTTAGAATGTTTTCTTAGATATCTCATGGAATCTCTTTAGAGGGATCTACCTTGGAAATCTGGAATTGTAAATTGTCATATTTAAATTTACAATAAATGGCAGGGGCTGTTGCAGAAACAAAGACCATTAATATTGTTAAAATTATAGCCTGACATGATAGACATTACTGCCTGGCATTGGGTTGTATGTCTGTCATTTCCTTGAATTTTATTTCAAACTTAAGTACAAGAACTCAAATAAAATGATTGATTCGAGTCTTTGTCGACTACTAAAAATGGCACTTGCCCAACTCTAAACACCTGTCTGTGTAAATGACCAGTTTTTCCAGCTTTGTATCTTTTCAATTCATGTTATCTGAAGTGTAATATTTAACTTAAAATCTATGTATTACATTAATTAGCATTGATTTTATATTGACCATATTTTCCAGGTATTCTCTCAATGGCTAATGCTGGACCAGGCACAAATGGGTCACAATTTTTCCTCTGTACTGTCAAAACTGAATGGTAGGTATTGTGAGTTTATATGTATAGTTTTAAAATGTCTAAAGGGGGATACTACATAATTTGGTTGAATTTTCAATTGAATCAAACCTGAGTACTAATTACTTTGTGTCGGCTGACATATAAATAGAATGATGTATTTTTTGTCTTGACCTGGACTTGGTCATCTTTTTACGTCATTTGTCTTGAAATGGCATACTTGTGTTTGCGATGACTCAGATTGTAATTCACAAGAACAGTAATTACATTAAGTTACAGTAATTTTTTGGTATTATCTCCCTAGAATGTTTTGTATTTTTTAGCTCGACTTTACGAAGTAATGTAGAGCTCTCCTACTCGCCCCGGCGTCGGCGTCCGCGTCCGCGTCCACACTTCTGATTAAAGTTTTTGTGCAGTAAAATACTTTCTTCTATATCTTTGTTATTTCTTCAGATATTAACTTCAAACTTTAAATATATGTTCCTTACTATCAACCACATCTCATGTGACAAGGTCCATAACTCCAAACACATTTTTTCAAGAATTATCTCCCCTTGAACTGATTGAAGTTTTTGTGCACAGATTAAAGTTTTTGTGCAGTAAAATACTTTCTTCTGTATCTTTGTTATTTCTTAAGATATTAACTTCAAACTTTAAATATATGTTCCTTTATATCAACCACATCTCATGTGACATGGTCCATAACTCCGAATGCATTTTTTTCAGAATTATCTCCCCTTGAACTTAGAGTTTTCTTTAAAAAATGTTTGTTTTTACTGCAACTGTTTTATTTCTTTAGGTATTGATTTCAAACTTTAAATATATGTTCCTTATTATCAACCACTTCTCATGTGACAAGGTTCATAACTCCGTTTACATTATTTTCAAAGTAATCCCCCTTGAACTTATAGTTTTCTTTAATAAATATTTGTTTTTACTGCAACTGTTTTATTTCTTTAGGTATTGACTTTAAATATATGTTCCTTATTATCAACAACATCTCATGTGACAAGGTTCATAACTCCAAATATTTTTTTTTCAGAATTATCTCCCCTTGAAATTAGAGTTTTCTTTAAAAAATGCTTGTTTTTACTGCAACTGTTTTATTTCTTCAGGTATTGACTTCAAACTTTAGATATATGTTCCTTATTATCAACCACATCTCATGTGACAAGATTCATAACTCCTTATACATTTTTTAAGAGTTATCCCCCTTGAACTTATAGTTTTCTATTTATTTCTTTTTTTTTTCTTTGAATTTGTTAAGGTTATATTTTCAAATTTTAAAATATGTATGTTCCTTATCATCAACCACATCTCCTGTGACAAACACTTACTGAGTCGAGCATGCTGTCTCCTCTGACAGCTCTTGTTTAATTTGCTGACAAATTCTTCTTAACAAAGATGTCAATCTGGCTTGGGCTAGACATTTTTAAGCTAGGATGCCTTGGACAGCCAGCTATTTTTTTAACTTGCCCAAACCTTACCTTATATAGCAGTAACAGGTTGCCCAAACCAAATATCAGCTGTCAGGGACAATAGGACAGCCTTAAAATGTTGAGCCTTGCAGTATTACAGTTATATATCTCGGCCTCTGCTTTAAATTATCACAGGCACTGGATCAATTTTTAGCTGGATTTTTCATTGAAAAATTTGGTTTATAGTTTGGCAAAACCTCCGCAGGTTGGGCATCTAATGATGTGGTTTCCACATTATATTTCTTGTTTTTATTTTTATAATGAAGGGAGAAAACTAGCCTGATGAGTAATTATGTTAATTAGTAGTTTTAACTAGACTGAAAATATTTTCCACTCTTCCCAGCTGTAAGATAGAGACATTTTTAATGCTTAGACTAAACCCTATACTTTAATATTGTATTTGTACTTTGTTGTATAGGCTTGATGGTAAACACGTTGTATTTGGAAGTGTTGTTGAAGGTATGGATGTTGTGAAGAAAATTGAAAGCTTCGGATCACAGAGTGGAAAAACATCCAAAAAAATTGTCGTCGCTGATTGTGGAGAATTGAAATAGATCAGCATGTTATAATGCTTTTCTTATTGACTTATTATAGTTAGCCGAGATCTATAACTATCATGTAATACTCTTCTGAGAAATCTCTGGATACATAAGATACTTTTAATTTCATCAAAACATGTGTTTAACTTGTGTTCATTCTACTAAGAGTTGCAATCTGTACTGTGTTTGTGTACTGATACTCTAATGCATAAGACAACTATTCAGGCTTTGAATTTATTTTCTTTATATTTGTTTTTTATACTGTTTAAGATCATGAACAATGCTTTTGTTACTTCTTCATATGATATAATAAAAAATCTACAGTGCACTTACATGTAGTAATAAAATTCTTAAAATCATGTTCTTGCTTGGATTGAAATATTATAACCAATTTCTTAACAGAACAATATTTGACTTCGTCATTTCATGGTTTCTGTAGAGATACTAAGAAAGGTATTTATTTATAGAGTCAATTTTTTCTCAACTGTCTAAGTTTGAATAATTTCACGAAGATTGAATACTCAATATCACAAGTGTTAGACAAAAAGCATGACGTCGCTGTGAAATTATTCATGTTTTGACAGTTTAGAAAAAAACGAACTAGATCAAGCAGTCATATTTCTAGTTAAAAATCTAGATGATGTAGTTGTCCCTGGGTGGTACTCATATATAGAGCTGTGGTCAGTATGATCTATCTGGACTTGGGTTTCAATCCTGGTTGCTGTGTCATACTCTTATATTGAAGTTCAACAAAATTGACAGGGCGTCCACTCTCCTATTTTTTCCTATATTTTCCTATATTTTTACTAACTTGCTATAATTTCCTATATTTTCCTATTATTGCCCAAAATTCCTATAAATTCCTATATTTAAGTGTTGGCTAAGACAAAAAGTTTAAATAAGGAGAATTCTTTAAACATTTTGTCATTATAATACAGTGCTTGATGTTAATGGACACAGTTTCCATTTTATATGAAAAGATATGTTAACAATCTCCTTATCTATGCTTTTTTCTTACAGGTTTGGCGACCCTGCCTAGCCGAGCCATTATTTGTTTTATTACATGATTTTACATTCATGTGATAAAACAAATATTTAATGTTTTCATCTTATGTTTTAACTTGTGTTTTGTCTTCAGTTAGCATGTTAGCCGTAAACATGCCAATAACATTAAAGTGCATTAAAGGAAAATCGGAGTATTTTGGTAGGTGCACAGTATGTAATACTGACATTAAGTGTGACAATTCAGGTTTCAAACAAATACTTCAACACTGTAAAGGAGCACTGCACATAAAACTTTGCAAGACTGTTCACTCTGGAGGGCAGACAAAGTTAGTATTTAAATCTCAGGCATCGACATCTTCTGAACCTGGATCTAGTACAACTGATAGCCAATCAGCCCCTGGAAACAAGCCTTCAATAAGTAAACAGCCTGGACAATCAACACTCAGTTTTGCTTTCCAAGGTCAGGATGTGTTGGCCGCAGAAATTATTTGGGCTGCAAAGTGTGCTACATCCAATATCAGCTTTCGGGCTTGTGATGGTTTGTCAGAAACATTTCAGGCTATGTTCAACTGTATGATGTCAGGAATTCTCAGGGCTACTTCTCATTACAGTATGATGAGACAACCCAGGCACAGGTTAAGAAGCGAATGGATCTCCTTCTGAGGTACTGGTCTCCAACTCATGATGAGGTTTGGTGTAGATACTACAGGTCTTTGTTTTTCTCCCATGCTGATGGCAAGACTGTAGCAGCCAAAATATTCACTGCTATGCAAGAAGATGGTTTTCCACTTGATAGATTAGTTGCACTAGGAAGTGTTGGCCCAAACGTCAATAAAACCATATCTAGGGAGCTGTCAAAACCAATGCATGAATCCACCCCAGGTTGGAAAGGCTTTGTTGATGTAGATAGACACTTGTAATCTTCACACAATGCACAATGCTTTCTATAATCTGTAAAGGTGTAGCAGAATATGGTCAAGAGGTGGAAGACTTTGCCTTGGCATTATTTGGACTTTTCAAACTTTCTGCTGGGCGACGAGAGGACTAGACAAGTTCAGCTAGACCTTGATCTCAAAGAAGAGTTATTTATCAAACATTCACAAGTCCGCTGGCTTAGTATTGGTCCAGCTCTTGAGAGAATAATTGAACAATGGTCTGGTATAGTTGCATATGTAACTCAGCTTGAAAAGGATTCAAAAAAGTCCCCAAAGTATGAACTTCAAACTGATCAGAGAAGCCATTAGATCAACAGATATGAATTTAAGATCAAGTTTCTGCTCTCAATGATTCCTTTGTTAGAATACTTTTTGACTGAATTTCAGAGTGAAGCACCACTGATACATGTTTTACACAGCAGAATGGTGAACTTTACTAAGACATTGCTGAGAAGGTTCCTGCCATTAGATGTTGTCAACAAGACTTCCCCTGAGAACATGAATGAAATTGAAATGGGTATATGATGATCAGCTTGATGATCAGTCAATGGAGCTGGGTACTGCTAGAAGTGAACTACTAAAAATGAAATCTTCAGAACAGCACAAACAATTACTCTGGTTCTGTTTACCCTAAGCAGTCTAAGAGTGACAAAAAGTAACTTCTTCACATTATAAGAGCTAGATTTCTGATTGACTGTCTTAACTTAAAGATAAGCACATAGTTTTACTTATGATTCTAGTTGACTTATGATTATTACTTTTCTCTATATGTGTATTGTTTACCATTGTGGTTTGTTCTTGTAGTTTGAATTACTATAACTGTTAATCTTATTTGAACAAAGGCAATGTTCATGATGTGCACTATGCATCCATATCCACAGCTCTACAGGTGTAGACTAAAGCTGTCCTTCAGTTCCATTTTAAATGTGATTTTTCATATCTTAAGATTCTTAAATTTCTTTTAGTAATGAAGCACAGCATATTTGATTACCGGTAATCATTACTAAAACTAAAATCTTTCATCTCATTTGTGTTGAGTATTATTCTCAATGTCATCATTTGCACTGGAAATCTAGTCATGTATTTTGCATTGCATGTATGTTCTTGCTATCTTTGTGATGAGAGTATTATTTTGTTAATTATGATGTTGTTTAAAATGTTCATTGTTTATATAGTAATAAAAAGAAAGCAATAAAAGAGATGGAGAGTGGAGGAGGAGGTTAAACTCTCATTTTGTTTGTTATTTATATTTCCTATATTTTCCTATGTTCTGGCTTTGAAAATTCCTATATTTTCAAAGTGTTCCTATATTTTTTTATGAAAAATGAGTGGACGCCCTGAATTGATTATATAGTGAAGTCTTGGCTACTTGTGGAAGGGTATGCAAGTATTGGAGTTCAGAAAAGGTGAGGCTAGATATTGCTGCAAATAAGTGAAAAGCATAGATATACATAAAATTATTAGGTGAAATATGGCACTTGTCTTTAAGGGAGCTTTTGTGGGGACAAGGTAAACTGCTTATAACTCAAAAGGTCTTTGGTTTGATACAATGACTCAAAATGCAGCTCGGACTATGGATTTTTATTAGGTTATAGTTACAGATTTAAACATGAGTCTATCAGTAAAAGTACAATAACATGCCATATAAAAAAATAATCGTTATCAAAATTGAATTACCGGTATGCAGTTCAGCAAGATAGCAAAACAAATTGTAAAAGACTATTAATCATCAAAGATAACTTCAGTGGCTGCCAGTACTTATTTGAGCAATGATGTTACTTGAAGTAAATTCTTGGATGAATTTCTTATCACATGGATCTACTTGTGTTCTTGGATGAACATGTTGCCAGTTTCCTAAGTTTATTGGTACCTAGCGTTTTGTCCCCAGTACTTTTCTTACACCGAAATGAATAACTACATGATATAGTCCTATTATATTAACCTGTCACACATGAATATAATTCGTGGTATGTACACAATCTTAATCTAGTTGAACTATAAATTGAGTGCTTATTTCAGACTTCAGAGTGTGTACACACCATGAAATTTTGTACGAGTGACGGGTTAATATAATAGGAGTAGGACTATAATCAAATTGAGAATACCAGGTAGCGAAGTGCTAGCTAGCGACATGCTTGGTAAACTAGCCTATGATTTGCTAGTTACATGACCAGTTGTGAATATGTAGGACACTTCAGTAAAATATTGAATGAAATTGTCAAAACCTTTGTGGAGTTTCTGAATAAAATTCATTTTTGACATAAGTGGAACTACTTTTTTGTCTAGATATTTTTTTGAAGCAATTCCTTGTCAGAATTCTTTTTTTATTGAAAATCAGGTAAAACTGTATTTCATGATCAGAAATAGGTATGTGTACATATTTTTACCTTTATGTATTGCTTAATTATAATGTCATGAGCAGCCTTTCGAATTAAGCATTCTTTACTGTTACCTGTGTCATTAACTGGCAAAACTAAGTATGTGCACCTTTTCACAAAATTTCTGAACATAACTATGATATGATATTCAAAAGGTATATAATATTCTACATACTTCAATAATATTTGGAATTGATTGGCCAAAAAATAATGGTAATGTAAATGTTTCTTGCTTTTGACTTCCATTGATTTTTTTGTGAAAAGCACTGCTGCTCTTTATAATGAAAATCAATAGTTTATACAGTAACTAAGCTACAAGTTATAACAAATGGTTGCTACACTTCAATATCACTACATGTATTATGTTTATACATATTGTCAAGATTCACTAAGCAAACAAATTCTCATCTAGTACAGTGCAAGTATACATGTACATGTATGTCTGGTTTTAAGTTGACCTAAACTTAACCTTAAATACAGGTTTGAATAAAATATTTTATACAAATATAATACTTTAGTATGAATATCTAGTTTAATGTAAGAGTGTTGAATACTTACATCAATACAATTAAAAACCCATAAATTGTACATTCTATTTGTATAATCCAACAGAATTAACCTGAGCTTGACCTTTATGCAAGAATACATTAAACTCGGTATTTATTTTCTATTTTTGTCTTCAGCTGTAAATGGCGTTTTATAGGAAGCTTTCGGCAAAATGCATGCATTGAACTATAAATTTGGTTTTCTTATAAATAGATTCTTTGAAACAGCACCACAATATTGCGAACTTACATGTTTCTCCATGAACCAATATGTCCGAAATTTAAAGTACAAAACGTACCATTTTTACAAAATTGATTTATAGTCACATAGGCTGTTATATACACGTGTACATTTGTATTCATGCATACGGAAACTCACGATTTATTGTAAGTGAAACATGTAATTATTATAATAAGGTAGTTCAAGCTCAGGTTAATATTGTCACACTATAAGAGAGTAGTAATCTCATACAGTAATGTAGAAGCAATGGTCCAGAGGTAGGATGCAGACTTGGAGTGAGAGGTCCCAGGTTCAAATACCACTAATGGAACTACTAATTTCCTTGATCGGGGAGGGGGGGGGGGTTATCCAACAAAATTGTATTGTCAGCTGGTCACTGACATTTATATGGAAGAAAGCTTTAAACCCAGGCTTAAATACTGTTATCTATACTGTATTGTGAATTAGCAGTTATCTGAATCAAATGGTTGCCTGTAGCAAGCAGTCCCCTAAATGAAGTTTTTCTATTTTACATTTTAAGATAAAACAACTTTAAATAAAGAAGTCTTATCACTTTAAAATAGAGCTTTATCAGTCAATTTCTACATGATAAAGATTAAAGAAGGATCAAGTACCCAGGTGGACAGTTTGTACATTCAGCAATTTTTCATACACATGTACTAATTTATGACCGGCTTGTCTTACCTGTTTTTATTGATGTTTCTTAACCAACACCTACTAGTTAAATATCATACCCATCTATTATGTGCTATTCACTTGAACTTATTCAGTATAACATCTGCAGAGCGGTCCTCTTTATAACAAATCCTCTGCACAACAACAGCTTTTGACATTTCCCATCAGTGTCATTTTGATAGATTTTTACCTCTGCAAGCAACAACCTCTGAACAGAAACATACTTTAGTATCAAAGATAGTATGGTTAAATTACAGTATATTCAACTGTCAGTGGAGCATATCTGAACTCCTCTAATTTATATATTTTTTTCATCTATCACGAGTACTGTAGTTCTGTAATGAATTTTTAAACCAGTGGGATTAATGTAATATGTGCCATTGACAGTTTGACAGAAAATTCAACAATAATTCTAATAAGCAAGACCAACGGTAAACAATAATTAAGTGTTATGAGTTGGTAGTATTTTTACTCGATATACCAAATTAAAGCAAACCCAGCTGAAGGATTGATCTTTCTGCTGTTTCTGCTAAATATTTGTTCATCTCATGACATCTGATTTTAGCACAAAAAATAAAAGAGAAGAACTGGTGTATTTTTATCACTGCTTTATTTCATCATTTTTTCCTTCATCACAATAATATTGTACAATAATAACATATTTCAATCAAAAAGAAAGCATTTTTAATGTTAACATAAATTCAACACAACATAAGGCAAATAGAGCACAGTAAAATAGAACATACACCTTACATATAATTGTGTTACAAACCAAAATATAAATGCTGATACTGATATTTTACCATAGACAGGTATAGCTTGTCCAAATTGACCCGAGACAAAAGTACTAATCATTAACATATAAGTTTAACAAGTTCTTTCAATGACTCGAGCTTGCCCGCAAGACTCTAGTAACTCACTCTTTTACACAATGCACTTACAACAGTCTTGCGGGCAACCCTGGTCATATAAACTATATACATGTATATGATTCAATTAGCAACATACATGTAAATAACTGTTACTGTTAGTAACCTGTTGCTATTAGTAACAGAGAAGATACTGAATCATTTAATGTAGAAATTTGTTTCGTGTCAATTTTTACAGGCTATATTGATACATTCATTATATTGAATTCATGAGAAATGTTAAACAGATATAAATCTAAATAACCTATGATCAAGTTAAACACTAAATCACATATAACCCAGTAAATGGGGCTGTATGAAAGATTATGTATAATTAATTCACGACGAGAAATGATCCAGCATTAATCTTGCTTATGTTATACCTCATTAAACATGTATTTAATTAACTAGTCCATCACAATGCTTATGAGTAGACATTCAGTACATTAACTCTTTTGTAACAGGGAGATTATTTCATGTTATATTACATTTATAAGTTTAAATTGAAATAAGAAAGATAACTCATTAATCTTAAATTATTCATATTATTCATACTAGTTAACTCCCTTTGCACTTATATTTAATATGTTTTGATGAAGCATTGACTGTCAAATTACTGTGACAAAGATGAGGTGCGACCAAACCAATAACTTAAACTAAAGTCATAGTTAATTTTCTTTTTATCAAATTCTACAGTAAGATGAATTCTCTTTCTTAATATGCACCATAGAGTCTTCATAGATGTACCATTTTAGAACTTAAAGACAAGATTATTTCATGCTCAGTAGACAGATTACACATCACTATTTAAGTTAAGTTTGCTCATCAGCAAAAAATCAGAATACAAATGAAGTTTTTTTTACCATCAACATTCAAATAAGTTTGCCAATCAGCAAAAACCTGACATTCAAATTATTATTCGCCCATCAGCATTTAAATTAAGTAAGCCTTTCAGCTTCAAGTTCAGCATACTAACACTTCAAGCACATTATATACTTCCATGTCATTCATATGTACATTAAAGGCCACAGTACATGAAAATATCAAATTGAGCACATTTAGTCCATTAATATGTATACTGAGAGACATGCCAAGTTACATATAAATTGTATTAGTACAACTTTCTTCACAAAAAATTCCATCATCAAAATAAGGTTACACAGTGTCATAATACAGCCTAGTTTTAAACCTGTCAAATTAAATCATAAACATGCTTCAATCAACTTCACCAGGAGTCTGTATTTTTAAAGATCTAATGACCTATTTTAGTTGTAAATTCCTCTATCCTGTATAATAATAGCCACAGGTGACAGACTCAATTTTTCCTTATTATAGTATATATAGAGATATATACTATAATAAGGAAAAATGGAGTCTGTCACCTGTGATAATAGCATTGTAAGATAGTTCATAATACACTGCCAAGGGCTTGAATAATTGATTCAAAGAGTGAATAGTCAAAAATATTGTAAATAGTACAGTTCCTTGGCTAGGACTATAAAAATGGGTGGTCTTGA
Source organism: Mactra quadrangularis (assembly GCA_025267735.1). Taxonomy (NCBI): domain Eukaryota; kingdom Metazoa; phylum Mollusca; class Bivalvia; order Venerida; family Mactridae; genus Mactra; species Mactra quadrangularis. The sequence continues at coordinate 55,683,000 of CM046303.1, read as the reverse complement.
TACGGGGAACTATTCTCAAATAAAGCACCTGTGACTAAATTGTAGACAAGTGCATAATGATGTAATAACAGAGGTGATCATTGTAGTGGAACTTTTCTGTGTACTTTTCTGCACTGATTTTTTGACAGGTTACAAACTTTGACTTTATCAAAACTAAATAATTTAGATCAGTATGTAAAATAGTACTAAAGTTTAAGTTATACACAACAAATATACATGTATACAAATATTTCACAACCTTATTATATAAGTGAGGTGTCTGCAGGTTGTAAGCAATAATATACCAAGAAATAATCATGATATAATAAAAACATGGTCCCTTAAAAATAAAACTTCTATAATTTAAGTGCCCCAAGGATTGCCTACCAATAAGAACATTATAAATTTTATAAAATGTAACAAATTACACTTAATTATTAACATAATTGACTAAAAAGAAATGTAATGTGGAAACCACATTAAAGCCGGATTTAAAAACTTTAACAAAAATTACAAATTAAATAATCCATGATAAAGGCATGTAGAGTTGTGGTTACTTTCTAATCTGTTCATCACATGGTATGTTATAATTGTATGAAGTTTTTATAAAGATCTGGCAATAAATGCCAGAAGTATATGGTAAAGAAAAACTTTAACGCAATTGTTAACAACACTGGACACCTGACCGCCTGCCCATGTTTCGCCAAACTATTATCCCAAACTATTATTTTCAATGAAAAATCCAGCTAAAAAGTGATTTCAGAGACATTGCCTAAATACATTTGAGTTGCTTGACCATACAAGTTTGCTTGTTAATACATATAAATTCAACTTTTAAATGAACAAACAGAGCAACTTTTATCAAATTGTGTATTTTTGTACTAGCGCTTTTTGTGACATACACAATGAACATCAATAACATGATTTTCTGTATACAATTGATTTAACTTGATTGTTTCTCATTGGAACTATTTATGTCCATATAGTCTCACTATTAAAGTCATTTTATTTAAATAATATAATTTGAATGTTAATAAATTACGTGTTTGTATTGTTGAATTTTACTCAACTGTCAATGGCGCAATGGGGCGCATACATTAACCCCAGTGATTTAAATACTCAATATTCCCCTTACAAAGATATGGATAACTAGTTTAATCAATAGTGAGTAAAGAAGTACTAAAGTGAGTATTTAAATCAGAGGGGTTAATGTATACACCACAAACAGTTGAATAAAATTTGACAATTTTAAGTACATGTTACTTATGTATATGATGACAAGTAAGTGTTTATTTCAAGAATAAAAATCTGTTCAGTTAAATTAAATACCACACCAACAGTATAAATCACAATAGTTAAGCTAAGCAAGTCCTATTCAACAATGACACAATAACACTGACACAGAATATCAAAATATCTAAAATGATTTCAAACATGATATGTATAGTGGTAATAATTTACCAAGTCAATTGACAAGTATCTATAAAAAAATATCATTCCCTTGTAAAATCTTATAAAGCATAAGGCACCAACACCAAAAAAATTCCCAATTATTTCAAAAATTTAAGATAGATGGTAAAAATTGTAAAGTCTGACAACTCTAACCTGACATAGCTTACCCTTATAAAGATTTACACAATCACAATGGCAATCAGCTTGTCAACCACTGTAATCAGTTTTACACAATCACCATGGCAACCAGCTTGTCAACCATAGTTATCAGTTTTACACATTCACCATGGCAACCAGCTTGTCAACCATAGTTATCAGTTTTACACATTCGCCATGGCAACCAGCTTGTCAACCACTGTAATCAGTTTTACACAATCACCATGGCAACCAGCTTGTCAACCATAGTCATCAGTTTTACACATTTGCCATGGCAACCAGCTTGTCAACCATAGTCATCAGTTTTACACATTTGCCATGGCAACCAGCTTGTCAACCATAGTTATCAGTTTTACACATTCGCCATGGCAACCAGCTTGTCAACCACAGTAATCAGTTTTACACATTCACCATGGCAACCAGCTTGTCAACCATAGTTATCAGTTTTACACATTCGCCATGACAACCAGCTTGTCAACCACAGTAATCTGTTTTACACATTCACCATGGCAACCAGCTTGTCAACCATAGTTATCAGAATTTACACATTCACCAAGGCAACCAGCTTCTTAACCATTGTAATGATAATCAAAACTTCAAGCAATGGAAGTATGTTACATAAACCAGTTTCCAGGATGACATTACAATCACCTGTGGTCTGTGATGGGGAAAGTAATCTATAAACATGACTTTCAGATGTTACAAGCTATGGAAGTTTGTTACATAAACCAGTCGCAATGTGACGTTACATCACCAAGGTCTATGGTAGTAAAAAGGTAATTACTAAACATGGCTTTCTTCTGATAATAAAATAATTTCACTTTCTTGATATTCTTATAAATCTATCCCTCAACTTTGTAACAAAATATTTGGTATTGCTCAAAATATTTAGGAAAATTTATTAAATTTTAGAACTTCATAAACAAATATGAGTATGGTAGTAAGATTTGATTTATACTAGGTAAAGAATGCAGCTTTTTTTTAATTTTCATTTTTGCATACATAAGTAGCAAACATTTTTTTTAATCCTGAAAGGAGCCAAAATGGGTGATTTCCAATATGAAAGTTCTAAAAGCAAGAATTTCAGACAAATACCAGAATATTTCCATCAATGTAAATGTAAGTTTTAAATACCAGGTTAAAGTTGCCCGACTATATAATAAGACTCAAATATTAAATCTAATGTATTAACTATTGTTCCTACTAAGTCAAAAATCCCACTAGCCACAAATAAAACAAATAGAAAAATACAATGTAGAATCATATAAATACAACCTTTGAACCTATAACTAATTCAGGGCACTACACATAGTCAATAGAAAAATGAGCAAAAATATAGTCACATGATTTTTCACGATAACACAGAAATTTGTTAATCAACCCTTACCCTAGCATAAACAAGGCATATTTAGTAAGGAAACAGTTCTCATAGTTCAGCATTGGGTAAAATTACACTGTACAGTACATACTGTAGTTATAATAGGCACTTAAATAATGACTCAAGTCTGCTTTCCAATCAATATACACAAATATTTTGTCCACTTAAATTAAAAAAAAAATACAGTATTTAAAGTTCATCAATTTATTCAAATGCATGAATCTATTAAGATTTTATTTTAAATTCTGAATAAAGTTTTTAATGTTGAAAATATGTTTGCAATAAACAGGTCAGAACATTTGCTACATAATAAATATTTTATTCTTAATCAAAATTTCTACTATTTCTGTAAAAAAGTACATGCAAGCATGTACATGTTACTTCAATAAAAACATATAAACCTTTTCAAAAACAAAGTTTAAAAAAAACTAATTGAAAGTCAATCATTAAACTTAAATACATTTTCTATACCAATTCCAAATATTTTACTTTAAATACAGCAAACCTTCAGAACACAATGTTTATTGGTTTTCACTGAAGATTTTGCTATTTTAAAAACAGCCTATTGATATTTTCATTACTTCTCATTTCAACAGAACAATTTTGCATTGCTCAAGTAAAACCACAGTTCTATATCAAAATCATACAGATATAATAAATGTAGACAGTTTTAAAAAGTAAAATAATACAAAATATTACCAGACCATCATCAAAACTTCTTACAAAATATAAGATCACAGACCCATTGTATGTATACATGTATATGAAAGAATTTAAGTGATTATCCTAAAAAAAATTTCTTACAGACAACAATCAAAATGTAAGTTTAAAGAAACAACACAATAATAACACTAGAATATTTCACAAAACATTTATATGCTCATACATTAGTGGTAATAGTGGTTTTTCCGAGAGTGTAAAATTCAATCACATTTTTCAAAGAGTGTACTTGTTAAATATCAAGTATAGCTAACATGTGATAGCCTCATGTTATTTATTGATAGCACTATGTAATTACCAAACTTTACTGCTATAAGAAATACAGTTCCCCTAGGTTTAGTCAGCATTGAAACAACAGTACATAGGTTAAACTTAAATCTTAAAACAGTAATATTCAATTATTTTATTGTACAATTTTTCAAATCATAATATAGACTATATTCAAAACTCATTTTTACTGATCATCATGTGAGATAATAACCAAGCTTTACCACATGATTGCTGAAAAAAAGGCAGCAAACTTGCAATCCCATTGTTCTTTGTTCACTGTATACATTTATGTACCATGTATATGTGCGTTTTATGCTAAAAAATGTGAAAGTTTGTTAATAGTAGCTACATAATTTTTATCATGAGTTTTGGCTATTGCCTATTATAACTAAGCTGAAGATTTTATCGTCAATAATTCTTCTGAAAGTACCTATTTTGTTTCAATGTATCATAAAAGTAGCTTTAAATTAATTCCCTTAACATGATGAAATAATGCCAATGGTGAAAACACAAGTTTTTACCTAAAATGTGTACAGTACCTTACTACAAATTTTTCAGCACAATAATAAACATCACAAAATGTAACTACATTTAACTTCATACAAAAAGTGATTAAAACCTTTCCCCACAGATAAAAATGCAGATTCAGCATCTTCGTATATCAACAATTTTCATATAGCTCATCCCAATCACAAAGTTTTAATTCATTATCAATCTACTTCCTATCAATATCACTCTCACATTGTCACTATGTTTTCTTGGTATGTAATGAAATCATGAAAGCCCAGATAATGCTACAGTCAATGGTGGCAATGGTAATCTGTCTCAGGTTGTCACCTTAAGACAAACAACAGGGTACCAGTCTAAGGTTGATTCAATAGGGTACCAGCCTAAGGTTATCATCTATAGACAGGTACCATTTTAACATGTTCATCATAAGATAGAAGTTGGTAACCAGTCTACAGTTGTCGCTAAGGACAGAGAACTGGGTACCAATCTAAGGTTGTTATTTCAAGATAGAGAATGGTATCCAGTCAGAGTTTGTCATCTCAGAACAGAGAACTTGGTACTAGAATAAGGTTGTCATCTAATGAAAGAAAGCTGGGTACCAATCTAAGACTGTGTCATCTAAGAACAGTGAACTGGGAACCAGTCAATGGATGTCATCTATGGAAAGAAAGCTGGGTACCAGTCTATAGTAGTCATCTATGAAAAAATAGCCTGGTACCAGACTAAGGTTGTCATCTGAGGATAGAAGAAGGTACCCAGATAGGTTTATCTTGTTCTGATATTATCACATTCTTTATTTGTTGACTCATTTCAGCTAAATTACCACCTTGTATCGTGGCTGAAAATAGAATTAGAACTTGTGTGGTATACCGTTTTAAATTAAAACTTTTTATTCAAATTTACACTAATGTATTTCCACACTACATGTAAAATAGTTGAATGTAAAACTACCAGTTCAACCAAGTTGTTTTCAAACCTTACCTTTTAATATCACTTCATAACAACAATTAAAATAGCCAAACAATTAGCAGAACATAACATACATGTAATTGTAAAATATATATGGAGCTCAACATTAATTTTTAAAGTCTAGACGAACCTTGTATTTTTTACAGGATGCGTCCATCAATCCGCCATGGTTCGCAGGTTAGATTAGTAGCAAAGATTAATCAATATGATTACAGAGCAGAGACTATGATTTTATCAACACAGTTGTAGAAAAACAATTAAACTGAATATAATGTAATGATTTTATTTAACACAAGAACATAAAATATAATTAAATGAAGTACAGACATCTGTCCTGACCATCAGTCATTTGTATATTGATAGGTGAGAGCAAAACTAGTCTACATCCTTCTATATTTACATGTAGATAGACAAGTTCTGCACTAATTCATTGATTTTCACCACTCTACAAGACAGAAGTAGGAGCAGTGGTCCAGTGGTAGGATGCGCGCTTAGGGATCGAGAGGTCCCGAGTTCGATCCCCACTAGGGGCACTGCTAATTTCCTTGAGCAAGAAATTAACTTACAATTGTTCCACTCCACCCAGGTGTAAATGGGTACTGTGAGGGATCCCCTGCCTGAGGGTGATTTCAGTGATCAGGAGGTATCGTACAAGATTGTAAAGTCGGCTGAACATGTATATGGAAGCAGACTTTAAACCACACTTTAACTTTTAACTACATGTATATAACATTTAATTTTATAGATGACTATCTTGCCATTCAAATTATTAAGTGCTGTCATCAGCTTTCAAGTCAGCTAAAAGGGGTCAAACACATCTGAAAAAGTGGTCACTTTAGTTAAACTGTCTAATCTTTAAAAGGAACCACCCTTAAGACTGCTGTATTGATCCTTTTAGGTACACTTTCACAGTTATTGACTGAATAGACAAAGTCTTTTGTCAGATGGGTATAAATATATTTAAAATAAAAGCTCGGCTTACAGAATTTAAAAAACTGATTACGTATCATCAGTGATAAAATATATTTCAAGAAAATCATGGGAGGTTCAATTCTCCAGAAATCAGCTGATTAACAGATGGTTATCAGCTCTGTTTCTATATTCAATGATTGGGTATAGCAAATGTAACCTACCAGATATAAGATGTCGGAATTCTTGTTCAGCTTTCTGACAATATTCATATAATTCCTTAGCTGATTTTATATTTAATTTCTCTGGTAAAAATTGAACATCTTTTATTTCTCTGTAAAATATAAACATGATTTTATAAATACATTTGTAAATGTATACGATGAGAGAAGTGACAAATGTTCTTTGTTTTTACAAGCAAAACTATTGTTTTCAGTAATATCATGCTGGTTTATTCACTTATGGCCCATATTATCAAGCGTTTTATGACCGATTTTAGTAGTAAATCTTTTGAAATAGTATAGTTAAATTATCAAAAGATTTTTGATAATATGCTGCTCTGGACTGCTTTTAGTACCATATTCTTACAAGTGACAACTTAAGCCTACAAAAGAAATAGACAACTCTTCTACATAGGGTAGTAAAGTTTGGCTGTTGATAAATTTTCTAGGAAAGGTGCCCTCAACATTGGTTTGAACTTAAATAACTGGCTTCAAAGTACAAAATGTATTATCAAATAGAACACAGCATTTTCTACAACCATGTTTCACCAGTGATTTCATCATTCCTAGACTTTCATTAACAGATATGTAACTCAATAAAATACATTTACCTTTTAAGAGGTATCTTTTATCAGAGAGTAATTTTCAGGTGGCAATTTTGTAAACATTCCCTATAACATCATTTTAATGATATCATTAGGCAAATTCTTCTTCAGTATTTCAATTTCATAACAAGATGAATATTTTGTTAAATGAGTAGGTTATCTCACAAGCATAATTATCTCAACCCTGTAGACCTTATTTCAAAAGACAGTAAAATCTACAGTACTGTTCTAAAGAGGCAAGTTAATTCTATACAAATACAACATGTACAATGTCCAATGGTCTTACCTTAATTGTTTATAAGATTTGTGTCTAGCAAATATCACAATAGGGTAAACTTGCTGACGTTGTAAACGTTCTATAGCAAGTGGATTCACATTTAATAAACAATGTATATTCTGAAAATATAATAAATAATAATAATAATTTTTACATGAATAATTTAATAACTATACAAATAGATAAAGCAAGTTTTTACAACTAAGATTACTCACTCTCAAGTCTGTTTCCTGATCCCCATACTGTGCAGTAAGGATAAAGTTTCTTGCTCAAGAAAACAATGAGGAAAGTTACGGATAAGATTTGAACCAAGAAGAGTCTGGCTATCCAATGATTACTGGACTAACGCCATAATCACTCATTACTAAGTCATTAGTTAAAGGGTTTGCAAGCAAAACTTTCAGTATAAGTATCAAAGCATAAAAAAGTCACAATTCAGTCAAAATTTGAACTAATGTGTGAAATTTGATATTTAACCTTCAATGGTAATCCTGTAAGAATGTGTAATGTTTCAAGTGAATTCCTTCATTGGTTTCAAAGATATAAAATTTGCTCTTAAACCTTAACCAAGAAGTATAATGCAGACCCAAATATAAAATAGTAAGAAAGTCTACAGACTTAATTAGGAACTCAAGCTGATTACTTTTTCAAGCTGAAACTTTGTTTGTACTTTATTCAGCTGGAAAAACCTATAAATTTGAGTCCTGAATAGGATCTATTGTCCAAACAGTCGAGCTCAAAGAAGTAATTGAATTGTATAACCAAGGAGATATATTAAATGTAGAACTATACTTACTTTATCACAAATATCAGTAACATCTTTAAGACGTATACAATAATATCTTTCATCTTGTTGCCAGTAATCTATATATTGTCCTTCTTTTAAAGCTTGTTCCATGGAATGAGGAGACGTCTGTATATTAGCTGTAACAAATATATACAACTTATAAAGACATTTTTTTCTAATTAGTTGGTTGCGTTATATGTTTAGAGCTTATATAGTATTGAGAATACACTGCTTGTTTAACAATTACAAGGTATAAATGAAATGAATCAAAATAATCTACAAATTATATCTATACAAAAAAAAAATCCAATTCCTTTTACTAACACATAGCTCCAAAAAATGTTTTTCATATTTTGCTTCGCTTCCAAATTAAAAGAAGATTATCTCATAAGCAACTAAGACAAGTCAGTTCAACAACAAAAATATTTAGAATATATCCTCAACAATGCAAAAAGAAAGGGAAATAACTTAGTCAGTTCAACGACGCTTAAAATATATTTTCCAAAACACAAAGGGAGATAACTTACATGCTTCACAATAGAAATATTTATCAGGTGACTCGGCTGATAATTTCTGTATAAGAGCATCAGCTAATGGAGCAATTAATACAACAGGTCTTGTCTTTTTATCTGTAACACAAGAAAACAATATCGATAACAAACACTGGTTTTATTAAGACTTCAACTATGAAAATTATAGTAGATTGACAAGCATCAAGAACATAATACTTGAAACCAGCAATAATCTTTCACTGTTGCTTTCAGTCATTCTTCAGTACTAGGCCGATTACTTGTTATATAGTAAAGAGTAAAATTAGAAACTGGTCCGACTTTATGAAATAAGAAACTTTCACTAGCCTGTATCTGTTTTCACTAATTCTGGGCTTTTGACTAGTAAGTTAGGGGAAATTACTTCTTAACTAATCACTAGCAATACACATTACCGTACAAAATATAACCATATATTAAAGAGTGGTCACAAAGATAATTTATCAGCAATAAATTGGTATTTTTATATTAATTCCAAGTTTACATTTTATGATAACACTTCACCTACTTGTATTTCTGAAAATGTAATTTTTCTCAAAGGTTTAACTGTGTTATTTGACACTAACACAATCAACAGAGAATGGTGTATGTACAAAATGCAGAATTTAGATAGAATGTCCGATAGTCTGGCGTCTGTCTTCAGCCTGATTACCTAAGCCGAGTCTGAATTATCAACAGTAAGTTAAATATTCATGCAGACTGGTTAACTCTGTCTGTCTGACATCTGACTAGCAAGTGGTAGATGTCAGTAGCAAGTTCAAGTGACAAGTTGAAGTACTTAGTATTTCTCCTATAACAATTGACACAAAAAATACATAAAATATTGACCTATACTTACATTCTAACTTTTCCACACTAAGATAGGAATACATGGACAAATCTGAAATGAAAAAATAAAATAATTATATGCTTTCCAGTGGAATACCAGGATTTATCAGTGGAAAAAAAATCGATATTCCACTGTTTTGAAACAATGAAAATAAACTATTTTTCTACTGTTTGAAAGTGCCTTTCTGATGACATATCATATTAAAACTTTAAAAAGGCCAGTTTGAAGCATTTAATAAAAAGAAAATTTGTTTACTTCAGTGTAAGATATACTAATTTCACTTGTGAGCTAATGATATATTATTTCACGAGTGGCTTTGCCTCTCGTGAAAATATTGCATCCTAAGCTCACTCGTGAAATAAAAATCGATCTTACACTGAAATAAATAAATATGATCCTCTATTCATTGAAATTTTATAAGAACTTGAAATTTTAGGATCTATGCAATGAACTGTTTGAGTACAGAGTACAATATGATAACTTATAATTTTCAGCAATAATGTGTAGAAAGCTTTGTTTGCACCTCCTCAGTGCAGATGGAAATCCATTATTCTAAGCTCTGGATATTATCTATTAAACTGATAAATATAAATTATAATTGAACAGAATCTGTGTGAAAAAGCTTTGTTTATTCTTTATCAATGCAGACGGAAATCTAACATTTTAAGTTCTGAACATCATCTACTGAGCAGATAAAGTATACAGACCTTTGTAAGCAAAGGTCACCAACGGCTAAATTTTCTATGATTGTAAGCAAATTCTAACTAAATTTACTACAGTGTTAATATTGTAAATTCCAATGCATGCTCTAAGACAAGTTTTAAACACTTAGAGACAGAAAAAAAACTGCAGGTACATTATCCATGAATCAACAGTCATGGGAACTTTCTACCAGGGGCAGTGAGAATATAATTATACCTGTTTCTCGTATTCTCGTGGTTTCTCATATTCTCGTGGCGTAATAAAAATGGTCCGAACCGACGCACGCGACGATGGTAATATCCCAAAATATGTCTGATATGTACTTTTTACTCTGATCAATATCAAACTCGCCCAAAGTACAAAAAACGACAAAAGACCGCTTGAAACCCTAATCATGAGTGAATAAGTGAATTATATTAGCAATTTTATATGAAAAACTTCATATTTCCCCCCAAAATAACTGTTTTAACGACTCGTTTTTGCAAAAGGCGACACCATCTTTTAAAGTAGGTCATGCATCAATATCACATAGATGCTTTGTCACACAAAGGTTAAACCCCAATAAATTCTACATTGTAGTTCAGAAAGTGTGTTCCACGCCAATTGAAATAAAAATCCAATTACACGATTATTGTTGTGCCTTATTTTGAATCAAAATTGAGCTGTGACCACTGAGTACCACTTAGATTTGGCACCTCAGCATGGGTTTTCAAGCTACACTGTGAGTTTCTGAGCATCTGTTGTCAGTAAGAATTTGTATGAAAATAGACCACAATTTTCCATAGTTTTTTATGATTATTGCACTTAAATTGCCATTTTTTCATGCATATGTTAAGCCTGATATCTAATTTTCTTCATGCTCAGTACCATAGCACAGTTAAATGTCCGTTAGAATGTAAAAAAAACTCATTCCACAGATTCAAAAACTCGTCAAAATGTTTTATTCAGAGTGAATTTGGATATCTGAACTGAATTGTAGAATAAATATGTCACATAGCTACGAGCCTTGACCGCCAATCAATGTTGACCGCCAATCAAAAACCCACGAGAATATGAGAAAGCTCTTTAGTGATCCAGAGTAACAGGTAATCATTTTAAAACGTCAAATTGACCTATTTATCCCGAAGTTTCGCTATTTTTGTTGCTTGTACATTGTAGACGAAAGTTTTGTGTATTTTTTGCAACAATATAGAATTAAGACATTCCTCTTATTTGTGCCTGATACCCAAGTATAGTCTTAACCCCAGGAGAATACGAGAACACAGGATATACTGGCTATGCCAAGTTCATGAACTCTCTTTTGATTAGTTTGATGAAGGTTATGAATCCCTTAGCATAAATCTGTCAAATTTGAATTTTTTGAAATTGTTTCAAATAGTATTGAAAATAAGTCAAAGAAACAGTATGTCAAAATTCATTAAAATCTGATCAGTAATTTTGTAACAGTTCCAGATTTTCTCTCTCAGGTTTAACATGTTCACTGCTCAGAGAGTTAGAAAGAAGTGGCCATTTTCAGGATTCTTTCTCTTTTATAGCCCGACCTTTAAATTTGTGTAAAACAAAGCTTACCATCAAGTACAGGTAGAGAGTCACTATTCAATGATACATCAGAAAATGAGTTAAAATCTCTACTATCTTTAGATCCAGTTCTCTGATGTTTCTTACTACGTCGGAAGAAACTTCTTCTAGCTGAACCAGAACCTCTTCTTGCTGGAGTTTTAAATTCTTCTGCATCATGTAGACTCATACTTTCTGAGGTACTTCTATGTAGAGACATATCGTCCTCTAACCTAAAATGTCATTTACAAGGTAAAGAGTAACAAGGTCATTATAAGGTAATTTACAAGGTCGTAAGTATATGTTTGTAAGTATGTGACATGCTACAAATAGACATCTGTCCAACATTTGAAAAGAACATTAACATCTAAAGCTTTATGGAAAAAATTATTAAGTTTAATAACAATCAGCAATCAACTTGGCCACTCAAAATTAAGTAAAAAAAACTTGGAAACCCTGATCATAAAACAGAAATTCCGATGCCATTTCATCAAGATAAAAGCTATGCACTGATAGATCAAAACAAAGGTTATCTAAACGTGACACCATGAGCCACGTAAGGATATCCTATCACAGTGGTCTATAGGATATTTCATTAGGGACATTACCCCACAACCAATAAAATAATGATATAACCTTACCTATCTTTACTAGGGACAGTTCCACCTTTAATCTTACTACCATCATCAGATATAATCCAAGCATACCAAACACCCTTTTGTCCTTTATACATAGTATCTTCTATATGTAATAAATCATCTTTTCTAAAACCTAGTTCACCCTCTTTCTCTGGTGAATGATCCACCATTGCTCTTACATATACAGAATCTACACTCTTCTTTGTTCTTACTTTGTTATATACTGAAATACAAGAATTTCATAACAAGAAATGTAATGTGGAAACCACTTTAAAGCTGGATTTAAAAACTTAAACACAAAATTACAAAGGAAAATTATCCATAATAAAGCCAGGCAGAGTTGGGGTTACTTTCTAATTCTGTTCATCAAATGGTTTGTTAATTTTATCATTGTATGAAGTTTCATAAAGATCTGACAATGAATGGCAGAAATATATGCTAAATTGAAAACTGTAATGAAATTGTTAACGACACGGGATGCCCCCCCCCTTCATTTTTTCATTGAATAATAAAGTGCATGAAGGAAGCAAATGAGGCCAGATTTGTTAGTCTTAAGTGATATACAGGTTTCAATAAAACAATAATTTGAATTATTAACAGAGCATTTTTGAAGAATCTGTATACAGTAACTTTCTCTCCTTATTCTCCCTTTTTCTCCAACTACCAAGTTAGTCAACAAGAAACTAACAAATGAGCAAAATGGTTCATTAAATAAAAATAGATTCCTTACTTTTATTGTAATGAAAGTTTTTAAAAAACACAGGGGCACCATGTCCCTATTAATTGCCCCACAATCATATTCTCAGTTCTAAAAACAAGGACTACATGTACAGTAAATCATACTTACAAGATGGGTGATATCTAACACGTATTCTAACAGATGAACATGGTTCAGTGATATGTCTATAAGCTTGTTCCGCTGTAGCACGTGTAAAATCTATACCATTAAACTGTAACATATAATAATACATGTACATATATAACAACAGCAGTCCACAAATTGCCAAGTTAAAAATCACATTAATTTAGGATAGCCAATATTCAATGTTTTTATTATCATTCAAAAAATAGGTTCACTTTTACTGATCATCCCTGGAAATAATATGACATTACGATTTTTGTTGTTTGTGACTTCAGATGAAGAGTGACGAGGGGGATAACCAATATCATTTAATCTAGTTGACATTTAATTCTGGATTTAAAGATTTGGTAAAATATATTTCTTTTATTATCCTGGCTGACATTTTTTGATATCTGTAAGTTTTATATACTTTTTATAACAGATATTCATTTGAGATCTAGTAACTGAACAAATTTAATTCAGCAAGATCCTGCAACAAGATCTTCATCTTAGATAAATCACTCTCAAGTCTGTTTCTTGATTTCCCAGTACTGAGCAGTAGGGATAAAGTTTCTAGCTCAAGAAAAAAAAGAGGTGGGTTCAGGATACAATTTGAACCAAGACAGATTTGGCAATCCAACTAGTCTAATGTTTTAGTGAGTGAATATTATAAACATGTCTTAAATCATTATAGTATTGGTAAATACATCAGGACTAGGTGTTAAACGTTGTCTGATTGTCCCTGATGATCTATAGTTATATTCCGACAACCAGTTACTGCAAGTAAACATTTGATTTGGGCAAGTAAAACATAAGTCAAACTGGGCAACCTAGTTTAAAAACTAATGTCAAGTTCTGTACATACCTCCAGTATTTGATCACCAGGATGTACACCATTATGTCCAGCAGCAGGACTAGTATCTTCTATATTATGTACAAATATACCAGTAGCATTACCACCAGCTAGTGAGATACCTAAACTAGCACTAGGATTTAACTTCTTAAATGATATCTTTCTTTGTGTATCATACTTTCCCATTGAACTACTGTAATATACAATAATGAGAGTTGTTATATACAAAGCAGTATATAAATTATCTAAAGGAGAAATACTGTTTCACCAATTTTGCAGTACAAACAAATTAAGTAATCACATTATATAAACTTGGCTCGTCCATTCAATGACATGTTTTCAGTTCATTTTTGTTTAAATTTCACTTTAGTACAGTCAGTGGCAATAAAAACAGTCAAAGTTAGTAATTTTAAAGGTAACACTGAAAGTTGTTATCTAAATTCATTGGCAAAGGCTTTTAAAATTTCTTAAATTTATTTCAGCAGCTTATGAATAAAACAAAACCACAACTAGAGTCATTGAAAAATCATAAACTTCAGGACTAGTAAAAAAATTGTCACCTAATGTCAATTTATAATGACCTCCGACCCACTCACCCCAGGTACTAAAATATACTAACCTATGGCTATGTACTCTAGATGGTGATTTAGTAGAATCTCTATGTGATAAACCATTTAAACTCATCAACGGTTTATTACATTTATCAGGTGAATTTAAAGGTGATGTGTTAGGGGAACTTGCAGCAGACGAACCACTTGTATTATCATTAAACTCTGAAATAACACAAAAATATAATGTTTATTATCATATTTTTTTGGCTGTGTTTTACACTGTAGCAACACAGTATATAGGTTGTATAATGGCAGTCAGTCCACCTACTCATTTTCCAGGAAATTCATAATCTCTTGCTTTAGTTATAACAAGTTACTAAGCACATGCTTCTGTCCAACACCCCCAGATAAGTAGACCTGTGTGATGCCCACTGAACTAGCTGGGCAGGTAATTTTCATACATTGGACAACATCAACAGGTTTAATGAGGAACTAAAATTGTACTTTGTGTCAATTAAGATACAAAAAAGTATTTGATAAAACTCAACTAAATTTTAGCTGGTATAATAATTATTAATCTTAGTTTCACAAATTTCTTAAATCTAAAAATACAATAGTTTTAATTCTTCACAAATTTCGAAAGTTAAGTATAAAAACCACTTACTTTCTGGATTAAACTGTACCAACATAGTGAGGTTATTACCACACTGATGTAATACACGAGCTGCTAGGTCATATGTGGCATTTCTCATATTTATTGCACAAATCTGTAAACAACAGAGAACAGTAGGATTAAATATCTATACTATTAAATTTGTGAGTTTCCTGTTTTGTGGAAGAAACTGCGCAGCTTTGAATAAATCTTTTGTTTGTCGCTGGAGCACATATATACCGGCATATCAAGTTGACAATTTTTTTTTGATAAAGCCTCTTGATATTTGCAAAAACTGCCAAAAATTAACAAAAAAAAGGGTTTTTTGTGTCTAAAAATAGATAAAACTAAAAATAGACACGTCAAACCAAACTCCCCGCAGCGGTTATCTCCCTTTATCAAATCAATAATTAAGTAGCAAAGCATGACTTAAGCACTGTGAGGAGTTTGCTAAAGCCCGTGCTTGCACGGGCTCCCATCTAGTTTATATTAAATACCAAGGGAGATAGGAAAAGTATCCTGATTGCAGGATTGAACAACTTGTCATAAAATTTGTGAGTACCTGAAATTCTTATGTGTGGATCACAGTATCAAAATGTAACAAACAAACAAAGTCGCCATATTTTATGTTTAATGTCAGAATAAGTTCTGTGAACACATCAATTGGTAGGTACATGTATTTGCCTCACATATACTTCTGCATTCCTTGCAGAGATACACGTATTCACTTCTATTCATGAAAAAAGAGTTATCATCAATGTATGGTTCAGATTAACAATTTTACACAAAAAGCTCAAATTATAGTAAAATTACTGGCAGTATTTGTGATTGGTTTTTAATTGTTCCAAGAATTTTTGAAGAGAAAGAGAGCACAGTTAATAATACAACATAACTAACATACATGTATATAATAGCCTCACCTCTAGTATTTGGTCCCCTATTACAAGTCCAGCTTGTGCAGCTAAACTATTCTCATTAACAGATGATACAAATATACCACCACTTGGACCCATTTCCATTTTAAAACCAACTAGGTTTGACGTCTTTATTATATTGATTTTTCTGGTGTCACCAGGCTTGGGTCTGAAATGATAGAGCCAAGCATTGATAATTGTGACTTCATATGTAACTCTACTATAACAGAATATATTTATTGACATGTTAAAATTATTAAAATATTTACTAATTATGTAACACATAATTACAAGCTTTAATATACAAATAATAAATACAAATGTCCACAAAATTTTCCTTTACATGCATAAGGTGTTTGGCATCATTACATCACACTATACTAGCCAATAGCTATAACCAATAAACTATGACAATAAAACACTGCTGCCCACAACAGTGATTACAAATAGTTATCAAATATTATTCATAACTTATCAATATTTATTGTTCACAGCTCATATATATATTCATTGATCAACACATATATTCATTTATCAAACCTAATAAATATTCATTGTTCAAACCTTATAAATATTCATTGATCACAACTCATATATTCATTGATCAAAACTCATTAATATTCATTTATGACTCATAAATATTCATATAATCATCAAATCAACAAGTAGATAACTTACTTTTTTCTATATGGAATGTTATCAGAATGTGTTGAGATAGATGGTAACATATTTTGAATACTGATATCAGGGAATGGTGAACATGGACTACTTCTACCAGAAACTGAAACATTATACATGATATTGTAAATACAAGAGTACACAAGTGTAAAGATAAGCTTTATTCAGTGGGTTGGTGACTATTTTAATACATGTTCACTATCTAATACTGCATATTTGTTTCACCGTGCTCATGTCTATTTGATTTTTAAGTCCATATCAAAGTATTTTTATGGTAGGTTTCCATGGCTTATTCTAACTAAAGGTCATATAATATTATATGAACTGAACATGCTCTCTTCATACACTGATTACATGAATTATGGAGTTATCTATTGTCCATTTTTTCTCAACTGTCAAAGTTTAAATAATTTCACGGTGAATGATTACACACTATCTCAATATCATGCATGTTAGACAAAAAGCGTTTAGTCACTGTAAAATTATTCATGTTTTGAAAGTTGAGAAAAAACGAACTATAATAAACTATATTAACCCATAAACAAGAAACGAAAAAGTCACTTTAACATATTCCAAAATTAAAGTAATTAGCAGATAAACATAATTATGATTCAAACAATTTTACATGAATAAGTTTAATTTATAGTAAAACTACTAAGGATTTGCATTAACATTTTTTCTAAAAATTTCGTTTTTTTTATAAAAAAAAACTTTTGGAGTGAGCTGGACATGTTAAAGAACTTACTATGGTGTATATCAACTTCCACAGAACCCGAGGTATCATTGGTATGTATACTTGGTGTAGATACAAGTCTTATTCTCTCCATACCATGACGATTATATACATTGATATCATGGTCTAGGCCACGCCCACTTGGTGACGACCCTGGAAACAAGTATTGGTTCTCGGCCGGAGTGGATGGAAAGCTGCTATCAACTGATGATGATATTAGTGATGGACTAGGTGAGCTCCATTCAGGATGACCATGATATGGTGGTAGATGATCTAGTTCTTGTATACTATCAGGAAATGGGGACACTGGTAATGGGGTAAATGGTGGCATATGTACGGTAGTTGTTGCTTGATGTATATTGTTATGTTTTCTGGCAATCACTGGCTGTGATGGGGCTGGTAGTGAACTTCCAGATAAACTGAAAGCAGAAAAAATACATATATCATAGAAAATACATAAATCATAGAAAGTAGATAAACTTATCATTAATATTTTTAAAATATTTTTATTAATCAAGTACTTTTTTTGAAAGTCAACATCAATAAAGTAATACATGTACACATGTACTCAAGTCATTGCCATACATTTTCACAAGCACTAGCCTGACTTAGTAAGTTATAATGTAAAAGTCAATCAACTAGCCCAACTATATGTAATACGTTATTTTCACTATGGAAAATAACTTTTCATAAGTCACAGGCTCTGCACTATTGCTGTTTAGCAATAATGTGTAGAAAACTTTGTTTGTACCGCCTTTGCACAGACGGAAAAACCCATAAATTTGAATTCCGGATTATGTCTATTCTGAACAAACTTCAATACAATTAACATCATACAAGAGTATATTTCATCTAATTAACATCAGTTTACGATTTAAATTTTTCTACAAAATACTGAATGTCATGAAAGAAACAGACCTTCGGACAATTTGTGAGTAAAACCTCTTTTTATTAATTTAAACTAGTGAGGCCAGAAAGTGACATTTACAATCTCAGCCACACCACTGTGACCAAATGCTTTTGAGTCACCAAGTGAATTTAACACCATAAGTGACCAATAACCTTGATTAAACTAGGATCTTTGGTAAACTACATGTACTAAGCATATTGGATGCTAGAACTATAAAAATGCCAAGACTATCATATAATTACTAGTACCTGTATGGTAGAGAGTTTGGTGTAGGATATGGTCTGTCTACTGGAGGTCTATCTGTAAACCTTGTTGGTGGTGAGTTCAAAGGTTCTGGTGTTGTGTTATTAGAACGACTGTGTGTCTGACTGAAATCTATACGATTTGATGGTTGACTAGTTGGAGATAAAGACATATTTGGATTTCTAGAGTCTCTGCTGTTGTTCCGTCGACGACCCATCATGTTGTTATTGGATTTAGGGTCAAGGTTAAATTGACCAGTAGCTACTTGACTAGGTATATGTGGTATCATTCTTGGAGGATTTTTGGTATTGGCTTTAGTTGACCGATGGCTAGAATGAGGCTGAGGTCCTTGATGACCTTGAGAATGACCCCCCGTTTGAGGCTGCGGATAATTACGACCTTGAGAATGTGTAAGACTGGTGATTGAAGTTTGAGAATCGGAAGGTTCATGGTTAAATGATCTCCTTGCATTTGGTGACTTAGGAATATAAGAACTGGAATTACTGGGTTGTGGAGACAAAGAAGGTGATGGTGGGTGACTGTATGTTATAGTTGAGTCAGAATTCTGTGGGGTATGACGAGCAGCGGCAAATGATACATTCCTTTCTGGAGGTAATGGCGGAACACGAGCTGTTGGGATTGTCTCCCCTGGATGATTTATCACAGCATCAATAGTGGGACGTTTTGGATGATGTTTCTGTATCACTGTACCATTATTTCCAGTACTTGTGTTTTTCATACACTTGGGCCATGTACCTGTACCACTAATTTCAAGGTCAAGGTCACGGCTCCTACCACTACTCCTGTTAGTGTTAGAAGACCCAGAATTATCACGATGGTGCTGAGGGAATGAGAATTCCACAACATCTCCATTATCTCTGGAATCTTCTATCATAGTCCGAGGTCGACTTAAGGTCAAGGTTCCTTTATCAGTTTCACTTCTCTCGGAACTTTTATGTCTTGGACGGAATATTTTATGCACTGTTTCTAAGGCTTTATCATAAATATGTCCACTATGTCTTCCTTTATGATCCATGTCTTTCTCTGAATGTTTTCTATCCTTATTTCTCCTAGTTAAACCCGGACTATCTAAACTATCAGTTTGTGATCCACTACTTTTAATATTTTTCAAACTACCTTTACTACTTTCACTCGTAGATTCCCATCTTTTAGAACTGTCTGATTTCATTGGTGAGTTATTACTAAGAATATGTTCTTGTACACTGGTAACTATGGGAACAGGAGATGACCCCGCTGAACTTAGTGGTGTTGTCTGCCTCCATACATCTAACATAATAGTATCACCACCACATTGATATAACACTTTCTGTAAATCTTCTGGGCTCATATTTTCAACACTTCTACCATTAACCTGCAAAAAAAATAATGGAATTTACTATGTTCTGACTACCACTTGTCCACTTAGGCCACAACAAGTTGATCTGTTCTATGGATTTTTCTGGAAAAAAAATGGGGCAAGCGAGTGAAGAAAAATAAAGAAAATCTTTATTCAGTTGCTTTATATAGCGGTTTGACCAAATTTTTATGAGCGAGCGAGGAAATAAAAATATTTTTTTGTAAAAACCGTCAAAATTAAGGTGCAAGCGAATCTATAGAACATATGATCAATTTGTTGTGGCCATATGAAGAAAAATTAACTAATCAGGCTAATAATACTCTATACAATACAAATTTTAAAATATAGTCGTTTCAAAATCTTTTTAAAAGTTTAATGTAGCATACCCGTACCCTGAGAAAATAAAACCCTCTGAACTCTTACATACTTTACGGCCCTATTTTGGACTTGGATGAATTATGTGTTCTCAGAGAACTGGACATTAGTTACATAGGAACTTTCTCTTTCGATGTTGTTCAGATTGCTCATGTTGCATTGTTAAATAGAATGAGTAAAATTATAAAAGAAGTGCTACTTACACTCATTATTCTATCTCCTACAGTGATAAGTCCTTCCTTAGCAGAATAAGATCCTGGGTTAACACGCGTAACATATAGACCATTTTCTAAATGTATACCAATATCTGTCAAGTATAACACAACACAATTTTATATTAGAAAATATCTAACTTCTACCCTGAGATCAAGAATGATTAAGTTGTAAAAACTTGTTTCATACTTAAACAATAAATAAATAATAGTACTGACGCCCGCCCACCCACTCGGGTTTCGCTGAAATTTTTTATTGAAAAATCTGGCTAACTAGTAAGTTATACAACAGTTCAAGCTGTTGATAATGAATTTACAAATGCAATTGTAATCTGATTTCTATACTATGCCAATAACTGACTTTTTTCTATTATAAACAATACCATCAACTAAATATCAAACTATTGGTAAAACAGAACTGTCTGTGTCTGATATACAAATATTTAATTATCAAAATTTGGCGTTCAAACAACAGACAGTGTGAACATTAGTAGTAACCTACTTTTTTATAGGAACCCTACTGATAGAAATAATTACAAACAGTACCAACAGTGAGTGATGGGACAGACTCATTATATCATGAATATACGGATTGTATCAAAATATAATGTATTAATACATCAATAAACAATGATATTATTACCTTTTCCTGGTGGGATACTTAATTGAATAGCTTGCCATGATCTACTGTTTGATGGGGAGATTTTACGTCTTCTAAGTACTTGCTGTAATTAATAAATACATCAAAATGAGAGAATTATAGTCTCTTTATTTCATTTATTACATCTTTGGGTTCAATTATCAATTATAAATACCATATGATATACATGGTTATTAACCAAAAGAACAATAATCAAAGCAAAGAGTACAAATTGATAATAAGGGTGCTTCCATACAACCACACATATTACTTAAATGCAGTTCAGATATTTTTTTGTAAAGTAGGACAATCTTTATGATAATATAAATCACCAATGATAGTAACCATGTTAACTCAAGTCATGGTATTGTACAAAAATCATGACATCCCTAGTTAACTATGTCACAAACTTTCTACAGTTTGAATCAGAGCAATGAGTTTAGCTCGCCATGATATTAGAGTATAATGAAAATAATTATCTCAAAAGCCTTAGTTGAAACAGTTATAGTTTATTATGCATATACAATTATAATCAGGCTGGAAAACACAAACATGGAAAAATAAGCACATACAGTTAAGGGGACATAACTCATAAGGTTAGTAAACTTCTCCAGAGCAGGATTTTATTTTAAATCATAATCAACCTTGTGAATTAAATTGCAAAGACAATTTTCTTTCAACAATGGTCATTACACTGACAGACCAATTAATTTTTTTCAATTAGAACTAATGTGACTTAATCCATCAGTTATAGTTTCATACACTTCAAGTAATAGACAGATGAAAATGTACAGGACTCAACATTAACAGTCGTCCGTTTGCCCCAGATGACCTATATTTTGGGTTTGGGCAACTTGTTACTGCTAGTAAACATTTGGTTTGGGCAAGTTAAGTATATAGCTGGTTGTCCATTCCTGCAAGCTACTTTGAACATTTATGCAAAGCCCTAAATTGTAAGACCCCAATGATGTAAAACATGTAAAAGTTAACTGTATAATTATGTAAACATTAATCTTACCATTGTAGATATTCCAGTTCTATTTCTAAGTAAACTTAAGGCAGATCTTTTATCAACATTGGTAACATCTTTATTGTTAATTCTAACAATCTGATCATTTAATCTGTAATATGATAGAAAGTAATATCATGAAGGTGAAACAATAATCAAAGAATTCATATATTACAATAGATGACCGGCAAAGTTCTGAGATAAAAACAATATACATACATATAGGGTATATTACTTGAAAAATGATATTTTTTACCAAAGTTCAACTAATAAACAGTTTCTCCATTAAAAATTATCATATTTCACAGGTTTATACATAAATGTATGGCTTAGGATTAACACTTTTAAAATGACACCATATCATTTGCATACACCAAAAAACAAATTGGAAGGCCAACTTCAAACACCACAGTGAATGCAGATTTTGTTTAGTCCACATAGAAGTAGAAAAGTCATTATACCCTAATGAAGTTAAACATGTTTGTCATTATCAGTGTATATTGATTTTGTGACTTCTGTGTTGATCAATCAAAATCTGTAAGAATCAGACCAGTGGAGTCAGTCACCTGCAATACCAATGGAACTTTCCTTGACTCTATATATCATCCAGAAACTATTAAATGTAACTTTAAGAATTATAAACTTACTTGAGTTTACCATCAGCCAGACTACCTTTGGTGACATGACTTACAAATATAGAATTATCATTAGGATATTGTGGATCATCTTTACCACCAACTAAATCAAAACCAACATCTTCTTTATTTAAACCAGTCTGAAATGTAGAATTAATTTACAGTTAACTTACCAATACACAACTGACACAACTCATTCGGAGATTGTACAAGGCATTAAAGAATTATCAGTTCTAACTTAGAGTATCAACAAATGATGCATAGGATACAAAGTCCTATTCAGAAATAGTACAAAATCTTGTATCCCTGCATTATCACTGTGTCAAAATGATCTATATAGTGACTGTATAGGTGACCCTCCATCCTTTAATGCCAAGATATATAAAACAGTAGAAATGAATACCGAGGGCATTTTTCAAAATATTATCATTCTAAATATTAGAGTTGACATTTTCTGATGAACATTGACTTTGAATAAAAAATCATACAGAAAATATGAATCAGTGGAAAACTAGTCTAACTACATGCAAAAAAGAAGGATGTGGACTTGTTTAGCATGGACCCATTGATATGTCTTGATCATCTATTACCTGTACCTTACAGCTGGACCAATCAATAAACAAATCAATATTTACCAGTTCAATATCTACAGTTTCTGTTTCAAATTCCTGTAAATCAGCATCTATAGCAGAGTCTCTACTACGATTGTGTGCCACAGAATTTAGTTGACTTTTCCTAGAATCTTTATCATTTATCAACTCAAACTTTTCTCTGAAAGTAAAAAATATGAAACATTCATTTATTTATTTTTGTTGGGTTTAACACCATAGCAACACATTGTAAAGGTCATTGATTGAGTCATATAAATAGCTGTCACTCAACCTACTCACTGTTCCTGGAAAGCTAAAATCTCTGCATTCAGCTTTAAAACAATTACAAGGCACTTACTTCTGTCAGTGACTGACAACTGCCCTGTATTATTTAGAATTAGTGGTAGCACAGGGGAAGAGCCATAAAAACTATTCCATGACCAAGCTCCATGAAAGTATGCCCCACCTGGGCATCAAACCTATGACCCCTGTATCAGTAGAATTTTGTGCTACCTACTTAGCTAACCAGGCGAATATGAAACATTGAAACAATTCATTATATATATTTGTTAACCTACATTACTATAGACATAGAGGGAAATACAGTGCCTTCAGATTTAGTAGACTTACACTAAGCTACAAGATTAACTTCAAGAAAAATGGATAAACTAACATACTTCCTCTTTGATTTTAAGTACCAACATCATTATAATTATATCAATTTATCATAAGTTTACTTTTTTTATTGGCAAAAAGTAGTAAGTATACAGATATCAAACGATGAAGATACCTCCTGGTTGCTAAGGTCAATGCTCTAAATCCCCCTCGCCAAAATAGAAAAACTATCAGCATGAGCAACATTATTACAGGGAAATAATCAATTAGTTTGTAGGAAGTAAAAACATGTAGCTGAGAGATATGTACAAGAGGTTATTACAAGACTTAATTAAAAACATGTTTTTCTACTATAGAGATTATTATATCATGGTTTTTTAAATATGTTGAGCTAATCATAAAACTATCTTAGTATTTATATACATGTATGTCTTGCCAATGAGGAAACTGTCTATGTTTTCATTCAACTGTCATGCAAATCAAGATGTTTATTTTACTTTCAATGCAAAGACATAATCATAAAAGAAATATTTATTTTCTTCTTATTTATTTTAATTTTTTATCATAAATCAGCCTATTTTAATCAACCCTTTCTAATAGGATTACAATTCCCACCAATTCACCTAGCTATCTTCCTGAACACTATTTTTATCCAGTAATACCCTGAAGAGTCAACTTTTCTTTACATGATCAAAATAAATGCCAAATTTCTTTACATAGAATAATAGCCATGATAGAGTATCAGATCTGGGTTTGCCTGATTTAAAGTTCACTACACCACGAAAAGATCACGTCACTGATAATATGATTTTAATAGACACACTAACAAGACTTTTACAATTTTAAGATAGTCAAAGGGTGTTTTACTTTCAGAATTTGAGACTTTAGTCAGTTATCTTTCCCTGATAAAATCTGAAGCAATCCAATTAATAAGTAGGTCCTTTCAGTTGGAATCCTCAAATTTTATCATTGATTTCCTATGTAAGGATAACAAAATATGTCATGTAATATCTTTCTTGTTAATGAAGATATTAACAGAAGTGATACAATTTTGATAGTTCTTTACCTTAAAAATACTTAGCTTGAAGTTCAAACAAATAAAATGATTTACAAATAAAGTTATTTCGGATTCATTTTGGCAAATTGACATTGAAAAGTAAGGGTAAAATGCGAGTAATCCAACAAATTGGACCTACCTATTTGAAGAGTATACAAGGGAAATAACTGACTAAGTTCCCTTAATATATCACCAAATCAAGTTGTACAGATTAATCATACTGACATAAAATATTGATTGAATTTTATTTATCTGTCACCAGTGTATACATTAACCCTGCCTGTTAAAATACTCTCTTCAGTATTTCTGTACTCACAGTAAATGATCAAGTATTTAAATCAGCAGGGTTAATGTATGCACCACTGAAAGTTGAATTAAATGTACCAATACCAACAAAACATCTAATATAAACAAATAAAACACATTAAAACCTGTATTGCCTTAGTAAATCAATACTTATGAGATCTTCACAATTATCTAAGAAAATATACAAGTAACATACAAGTATTAGTGTCTGACAAAGAGGTTTTACCATTAATACTACATTAACTTGGAGTTGATAGAATTGTCAGATTACAAGGTCAAATCTCAAGGTCATCATTTTCCTAGAAATAACATATTAGATGTAACATAAAAATTTGAGACTGACTAGATCTATAAATGTCAGGGAAAACATAATAAACTTATAATAATTAAGCCACTGATACAAGTTAGAAAATTATTCAAGAATATATGTATATTTTAATGCATACATAATTTAGCAACAGGAAAAGAAATTGTTCCTTAATTACATGATTACATGTAGATGACTGGTGGGTGCATATTTACACTATCTTTATCAGAGCTTTGCACAGTAATAGGAAGAAAAAGAACAGCTAACTTTACAGCATGGTTTAAAGTTGAAAGTTTTGAAAATACTAAACACATACTTCCAAAATACTGTCATATACAGATTTCATATAAATTAATTTACATACAGTAATTGAACACTGAAATCAGTATTAATATTGAAAACTTACATCAATGCTTCACAGAAATATAACATAAACAGTAAATCTTTCTATCAATGACAAGTACTCAGCATGTTTTATACTCAATATTACATATATTTGCACAATACCCATGATATTAATGTGACATTATCCGGACCATAAATCAGTATAAAGCCCATTATCAAGGTGCACTCAAACTCTATATGAACTTAAGCAGCACTTTGGTCAATCTACCATCCTCGGCCAAAATGACCAATCAGTAAACTTGCATATACCACCCTTGGTCAAAATGACTAGCCCATAAACTTGCATACAGCTCAGGCAGTCATGTTTTATTTGTCAGGTACATATTTAATATCACATATTATTAAAAAAAAACAAAGGCAAAACATCAGAAATTATCTATAAAGATCTAAACAATGGATGATATAACATCATGAAGAGAAGAACTCTAATTTTAATCTTAAAATCAGGATATATAACAGATACCGTATTTCAGTACAGAGAAGGTTCACTAAGATATAAGACTTGATGTGAGAATACATGGAAACCATTCTAACAATCATCTGATATTCTTTTATCAACAGACACCATACCTCAGTCTACAGTTCACAGTAAAAATACACCAAAAAATCAAAACACTTAATCTGATCAAGCAAAAAAACTACAAAGAGAGCACTTGTATTGTTTTATGGCCACTTAGAGTACAATATAACTACCCCCTTATAACCCCTTATAGTTGAAGTAGGATACTTGTATTAGGATAAAACAACAACCACCTTATCAGTATCTCAAATAAGTTTCATTGTTTCCTAATCTACTTCAAACTTATTGTTTTACAGCTTCAATCCACACTTAATTTCAATTACTTTTTTCTCTAAGAACAATGTGTTTGAAAAAACCTCAAAAAGTGCATCAGTTTCATTCGCTGGAAGGCAATTCTATAAAATGAAGATAGTTTCCGTGCTTCAACAGAAGCACTTACTGTTTAACTATAACACTAACCAGTAGTTCAAAACATTTATATAAACACTTTAAAACCCAAACTACTTGATTCTGTAGTCATACATTTATTAACATAGTAGTGACAGTCCCCTAATAAGTTTCACTAAAGGTTATCTGCTCACAGATTTGGTCTAATTTTTTATATTTTAAAATAACCTGTTAGTATTGATAATCTGGTTAATAAAATTCTAAATATTTTAAATATTTTAAAGCAAATTGTCATATAGATTGTGAATAATATAAATTCTAATGTAGGCATGAGTGTTTTCACTCTATATTTAATGTGACATCATCTATATTTTAATATTGTTTCTTTTGTTGGAAAACCCATCAACTTGAGTTATGAATCAAATCTATTCAAAATACTTACTTTACATCTTTTAACTCGGACAAAGCATCTTGTTTTTGTTTCTTCATTTCATCATAGTCACGAAGAGCTTGAGCTAGATCACTGATTGCACGATCTCTGTCACGTCTTAATGTATCACATAATGTTCGTACACTGTCACGTTCTTGAACTATCTTATCACGTTCACTCATTGCCCAATCACGACGATTTTTAGAAATCTCTGCCTCATGCATTCCATCTGGAATTCACAAACAAATTTTTATAAACATATACTAACAACATTAGAATTAACTATGCAATGTGCTGACAAAATTTCCAAGACAATTATAAAATTAGCTAAAAGAACAAAATAGAAATATTTTGACTATTCTAAGCCATTATCTACTATCTTCATAAATGTTACTTAGGTCTTTCTGACTCACTAGGCCCATACTGACGTCAGTGACTGACAACTGCCTTCATGATTTAGAATAAGTGGTAAGAGGGAGAATGGCCATAGAAAATTTTTCATGACCAAGCTCCCTCTAAGTATGCCCCTCCCCCCTGGAGTCAATCCTAAGACTCCTAAATCAGTGTGCTACTGACTGACTTAGCTGGGTGGCTTCTGACTTATCTAAAAAAAAATTCAAGGCAACAATTTTTTGAAAATATCAAAGAAAGTTAGGCAACATATCTCGTGTTTCATTCATACTTAAAATGTAAATAGGAACTTAGGTTAATAAAGGTAGTTGAGTCAGGTTAAACAGATAAGCCAGTTTTCACAGTCCTAAACTATTGAGGTCACAATGTCAACCAAATTAACCATAGGAAACGTCACATTAAAAATATATCACATAAATATACAAAATCTTAATCTGAAGCAAGATAATTTTGTTAAGATTATTGCCTCCATTAAACTAAAATCAAAATCATAAACTTCAATAATAAAACAAACCAGACCTACATATTGATACTTAAATAGTAACTTTCATCAAGTAAATAAACCTTAGTAATAAATGTAGGCTAAAAACATCAGTTTGTTGCCAATTATAATAAATACATCAAGTACAAGTAAGTCAACGAAAATATAGAAGTTTAGCTTCCAATAATGTGAATACTATCAGACATATGAAACAGTTGAAGCACTTGGTTAAAAAATCAAAATTTCTAGTGCTAGCTATAAGTGTGTAGTAAAGATGATAGAATCATTTGTATGAACACCATTTGTGTTCTAAGACATTGAAACAAGATAAAACATCTAATATCACTAAATCTTGTCTCAATTCTAGATCTACCTTTATTATTACATACAATATTTCAGCATTATATATCATCATTTAAAATGTTTTTATTCAGGCCATACCTAATTCACTCAGTGTTTCACATTTCCAATGGGGATAAGGTTTAGGACCTTTCATACAAATTAAAATCACTTTTAAAAATAACAATAACTTGCACCATCAAAATGTGATGCTAGAGCATATACAAGTATTTTAGCTCTTTAATCCATGCAGACTACAACCTAATTTCGTTAATCTTGTGGCAGAATGAATAAATGACAATTATTGATATAATGATCAAACCAATTAAGCTGATTTATAGATAATGTATCAAACCAATTCTCATTAAAAAGTATAATGAAATGAACATTTTGCTTTTCTTTAGTCAAATAGTTTTTTTTCATGCCTAATAGGAACATTTGAAAACTTTGACAGGACACATAACACTTAATAAAAATGTACGGTCTTTCATCATTTTAAATTAATATTTTAATTTTATCATCCATGCTAATAATGCAATACAAATATAATAAATAACCTTGACATTGACCTATATTTTAACTTAACAGTTATTATGCACATTATGTATACATTATGCATATAATTCATTAATATTCAACAGCTTTTGCACTTATATATGTATATAAAAGGATGAACAAAATGGGTAACTTGATTTTTTTTTAATGAACCAGATCTACTCAAGCGCATCTTAAAATGCACTTGAATTGTAAATTTAAAATACGACAGACAGATACCTCATTGTTAGGGTTTTGTTACTGTACCCATGTCAGGGTAATAAAGCAACCTACTTATTTTTCATAGTCAAAGGATTACACCATTATTTACAAGTTTTATGCTTACAAAGACATTTCTTGGGCTTAGTGCAAAACGGTTGAAACTTAATTAAATAAGTGTGAGTTAAAACTGTTTTGTGCTGAACTCGCAAATTTTCTCCGTCCTGTATTGTTCATGTATATTTCAGTTCTGAACAGAATTTGTTTACCATGAAATGTTCATCGACACCCCATCAGACCAATTTTGTAACAGTATCAATAAAAGGTTGCCTGACACAAAAAGATAGTCATGAATCATAAGTAGTTTCAGTCCCTATTCAGAAGTGGCATGTATTGTTTAAATTCCATAGTTTTCTTTAGATTATTTTTCCACAGGTTCAAGTCTGATGTTTGTGTATTTTACAACAACAGTCAGGTCAAGGTTTCATAGTGCAACCAAACAGTTGAAGGTGAAACAAATTTCTCTGAGTTGAAGATTCAACTGTCAACTACTACATTAGAACAATAATTTCATGCATTACATCAAATATCAATGAGGGTACTTTATCCTGCTCTTCTTCTCACCTCCCAGACATTTTCCTCCCTTCCCTACACTTTCTGCGAAAAACGGAACCAATCAGCAGAAATTGTTACAATGAAACATTTGACCGATCTAATGCACCACCATGTTCGAACCCTGATTCTCCCAATCTCCTTGCTGTCAGAGATTATTACATTATCCTTGCTATACTACCATGAGAAAACTAAAGAATACCTACCATAAACATCTTGTTGTAGTTTTTCAATCTGTTTCTTAAGATTTTCAGTTTCTTTATTAACTTGATCTATCATATCAGCTTTCTCTTTCTGAAACTGTAACCATAGAAACAAAATGAAAATATAAAATTTATGTCACTGAATTTGTCAGTTATAGATTTATACCCTTTAAGGTAGAGTTTCTCTAATGTGTTTTAAGTAGCATTGTGTTGTGTTGAGTTTTGTAAGCTTGTCTCAATAAACAATAAAATTCAACACATTACTGGTCAACTCAATTTCCATGAAAATTGCAAGCACTGTGAGTCATCTTGGTAAACCCAAAACTGGAAAAAGTGGCATCAAGTAATATGACTGTAAGTACATGATGAGGGCGTAAATATTGACCCAGACCTCACCTTTCACATTTGCATCTAATAATTATCTACACATATCCCAACAAAAGTCAGTACCATGCCTATTCTAAACTTTGACAGTGATAGTAAAATTATAGAAGTATGTTTGCGTGTTAAGTTTTAACTCATAATTCTCACGGTTACGGTGTAATCGAGCATTAATACTTCATTTGTATTCAATGTAATGAATATTCTTGCATAAAGGTCAGGTCGGAATCAATATTTATGCACAATACCATCCTCAAACCTTATACAATTTTTTCAAAATTCACCATTGTCATATATTACTAATAACAAAAGAACCAAGTCCTGCTGAATGTCTTGCCCATTTACTTATAGAAGCCTTGCTAAAATTACAATATAAAAAAACCAACAATTTCATAACCAATAAGGTCATTTTGAGCAAAATGAGTGTTGAATTTATTATTAACATGGCATTGTTCATTAAAAGAGTACCATTACAAAACTAATACCAAAACAGTTCATGACCTTATAGATCACGGTAATTCATCAAAAATTGGTACCTACCTGTTCTCGTTCATATTTTTCTCTAAGAATACGATCTCTATCCTGCATTGCTTCTTGTCTTTCTTTTCTAGCAATATCTCTTTGTTCAATAGAAGTCTCATAACTTTTCTTATATTCATCTCTTTGTTTTTCAATTGCACTTTGTTTATTTACAATCTCATTGCACTTATCATTCAGTTCATTTCTCTCTTTAACTAATCTATCACGATCTTGTAAAGCAGAGTTTATTTCACGTTTTAAAGTTTCTGCCTCATCCTCGGCACACTTTTTGTCTTTTAGAAGAGCTTCAATCCTTTTATTACCTTCAGACAAACTCTCTTGATATTGTTCAATGTCTTTATGCACTTGTTCCCTTTCAGACATCACTAATGAATATTCACGTAACGCGGCATCTCGGTCTTTTTGTACAATTTCTAATTCTTTCTTAGCACGTAACTGACTCGCTAATGCTTGATTCATTTCTTTCATAACATCGTCTCTTTGTTGAGTAATTTTTATAATTTTTTCATTCAGATCATTACGTTCATGAAGCACTTGGTCCCAATTACGTATAGCTGCAGTACACTGTTGTTTTAATCCATTCTTTTCATGAACAGCAGCATCTCTTTCATTACAAACATCCTGGTATTGTTTCTTTAACTGAGTTATCTCCTCCTGACTACTTTCAAACTTTGCCACTAAAGCACTATTAGAACTGACTAGATTGGTATATCTTTCCCTAAGTGAATCATATTCCTGTTTTATTCTATCATACATATCTAAAGCATTTAACACTTCACTAGATCCAGTAGTACTCACTAAATCACGTTGATGCTTCCGAAGCTCAGACATTTCCTGTCTGTCTTCTTCCCGTAATTTATTCAAATTTTTAACTTCCTGTTCCATGCGTTTGTTCTCAGCAATAAGATCATGGTTTTGACTACGAATTTCACTGACTTCATCACGACACTGTTGCAACTGTCCTAGTGTGGACATGTAACTCTGTCGGTATGAATCAGATTCATTCATGACTGCTTCGTATCGTTTAGTGTTGTCCGTCTGTTGTAGTTTTAATGCTTGTAGTTCAGACATGGCTCTTTCACACTGAGATTTTAACCAATCATAGTCCCTGTTGTGTCCACTTTGACCATTCAAACTAAGTTTATAGCGCCCTGAGTGATGTTTATGTTTGGCCCCAGATCTATGCCCATCGTTAAACGAATTATCCAGATCTTGAAAATCGTCGTACTCATATGAAGGTATTATACGAGTATACGTCTTCAGATCTTGTGATCTTGCGTCGCCTGAAAAGACAAACAGTAATAAATATAATAACTATAGAATTAAATGAGTAACATATGTTATAGATTTCATTGATTTGTCACTAGTCACTACATACCATACTGTATCTGTTTAGTGCCCTCTATTTAATCTATGTAATATACATAGTATATGCAAGATAATGTCTTACTAGTAATATTGATACAGTCTACAAAATAAGGATATGAAATTGGTTGCCTAAACAGGTCATTTTAGTAGCAAGCACTATATCGTGTTTGTAGATTTTTGATTGCTCAAAAGAAATGTTTAGTTGCCAAAACTAAAAGTAGTTGTCCTAGACAACCAGACACCCACTAATTTTGTAGACTGTTGATAGTGATTATTTTGAAGCAGAATACAAAACAATCTTTGTCTTAACCCACCAGCCTGAAGCCAAGGACTACCCCACATAGATTCAGGCAAGTAAAACGCCTTATTTCATGAATTCAGGCTAGTTGATAATTTAACTCATTTTACTATAAAGTGTAATAAATAGTGCTACAGCTAGAACCGAATCAAGACAAATATTGTAACTACATCCCAAACTCCTTCGAAGAATACCACTAAGACTAAGATGTAATAATTTGTTTTACAATCATCATGTCCCAGCATAAATATACTTAAAATAAAAGTGTTTTTTTTATTATCAATAGTAATAAGAAACCAGTAAGAGCAGAATTATGATAAAGTTCAAGGATTACTAAATATCAACAGGTATATAGGACACTAATTAATGCTTTAGAGCTAAACTAGTCTACATTCTTCTTAATTTACACACAGTTAGACTTCTCTACAAACAGTCAACTATTTTGTAGAGTCAGTACAAAACTCGTCTAACTACCAGAAAATTAAGAAGGATGTAGACTAGTTTTGCACTGACACATTAAAACAGTCCACTCACTGCCTGTAGAAGAAGTAAAAAAGTGAATATGTTATAAAAAATAAATGTACTTTACATTTGTTAAAGTCATATCCTGTTATCATTATAGATGATCCTATCTTTTATAATGATTATTATTACTATGATAATCTGATCTTAAAGGAAATAAAGTACATTCAAAGTACAATATACATCCAGTTGAACAAACTTCATCATTTTGTGAGTGATGAGATTTTTTAAAGTGAGTGTACATAAGAAATAACCCTATGGAGACAGACAACAAAACACTGCAATACTGAGCCCTGAATGCTGGAGAAAATTCAAGGCAAAGACTGTCCATTTTGATTTCATTTTGAAATTTTTACAACATCCAGTAAATCTAACATTCAGTGTAATATTAGTCATAAAACTCATTGAAATAAATAATCAAGGTAAAAGTATCATATGTTTACTGTGATAAAGTAACAAAACTCAACATTACACCAATCTTTAATTTCATCAAAACACATAAAAATGTTAACACTGAAAATTAAACTTCATCATATGGTTGCCCACACACATTTTCATGAATCATAAACTACAATGTCTCATACAGTATCATACAACAACCCTGATTCATTCTAGATCCTCTCTCTAAAATATAATGTTTTATATCCATTGTAGTCTAACATAACATTACATCAAAAGTCAAGGTTGTTTAAGAGACATGTAGACCTTGATGTTAGAAGTCAAGAGTATAATGGTAGAGGTCTTGTATTTCATAATTTAGTTTGTTAATTGTTCATCTTGGTGACAAACCTATTATCTCTGGTCACATTGTAACCTGATAAAAATCCATGGTCTGAACAGACATTCAAACCTACAACCACTCTAGTGGTAAGTGGATACTGTACCATATCACCACAGAAGCTAGCGTTAAGGCAAAGTAGTACAAATATCATAATTATACCCCAACTACATGAATATAAGAACAAGTGCTGTATTAATTACCTCAGCTACAACATGATTTCAACTCTGACAATTTAGTCATTCACAACCACAAAGGGGGTCTTAAATATTTTAAGGCCTACATTTATGGTTTCAGACACATGGGTTCAAACATCATCCATAATTTCTAAAATAAGTTCTAGAAAATGCAGTCCATATAAACGTAAGCCAGACTTCTAATTAAAAATTGCGAGCAACAAGTTACAATTCAGTTACATGAAGAAAAATATAGTCAAAAAGTATACAGAACAATGAGAACATACACTCAATTATAATAAAACGACCCCAATTAAAAACATAGTATATGCACATGAAACTGATGACACATGTACAATTTACCTTAAAACATAGTACAGGGTTGCCAGCACTATAAATAAATAAAATTCCCCGGACTTTTCCCTGACCAAACTTATCAGATTTCCCTGACTTTTCAAGTTTACTGGCAACCTGTAGTACTAGTAGTTTAACTTGAATCACAAGTTCAGTCGCAATGTTAATGCATATTCCTACATAAATTACAGTTAATTACTTAACTCACTAGCCCAAAGTCCAGGACTACTGAAAATTACTTATTTCATAAAGTCAGACTAGTACATAATCTTGCCCTTTACTATCAATATATCATAATATGGATTGTAAATTTTGCCTATGCCCCTCACAATATAACATAATGAATCCATCTAGTGCTGAAAATTTAGTTTAAAGTAAACACCATGACTGAAATCAAGTACAAAAAAAACTTACCACAAACTCATCATTTAAGATTCCAATGCATAAAATTCCTCCTTGTACTAATATTTTAAAAATATATAAATATATATCATATCACTGACCCAGAGAAAGAACGAGTTGTATAATACACCAATGTCTAACCTATCTAATCTTTTGTATATCTAAAGGGTTGTATTTAAATTTCTTTCCAAAAATAAACTTTTAATTTGAAAGAAAACAGCATGCAGTAGTACTTGTATCACATATTATATCAAGCTATAAACTAGAGGTCATAAAACATATTGAGATGTATAAACACTATGGTCTACATTTAACATCCATGGGAAAGTACTCCAGGTATATAATATCACTTTAAATCTTTGTATAGTATCAAGTCTTACTATTTCAATATTTTTTTAGTCCATAGTCTGAGTTTGTTTAAGATGCACTAAGTCACATATCTTATAACAGTCATGGCCTTTACCCACTAGCACAAAGCCTAAGGTAAGTCAACATTGCTTCAGGCTAAAGAAAATTACTTACTTCACAATTCTTATAGTCAGGCTAGCTGATAATTCTGCCCTTTACTATACAATGTAATAAATTGGGGCTAGTGCTCAAGAAATTTAAGGGGCCAACTGTTAAAACAGTAAGATGTCTACAGGTCCTAAAGTTAAACATAAGAGTTATAACATCATAGTGTTACTAATGAGCTTATTTCAATTGAGTGATTCATTTACCCTAATAAGAATTTTATCATACTAAGTCAATAGAAGGTTTTTAACATGAGTTCTATCATCAATGATCTAAATGGACCATAAAGTATGAATACTAAAGCATTCTGCTAGAATGGCAAGGGATCACAAAAGTAACTGATTATCTATTAGAATTAACCATAGTCTGACCCAGTGGAGATTACACCTAAATTTCCAAGAAAGAAACTTCCAAATAAGATAGTTTTGTGTTCAAAGCAAACATCATCCTTCAATGAAATTCTCTGACTTGAAGTCAAACCCTGGGCTAGGACAAACAAGTAAATCTGTGAGCTAATGCTCACTAGTGATACCCCCGCCAAAATCTAAAAATATGCGACAAACAGGAAGTAGATGAGCAAGGAGCACGAAATCGCTTTACACCACATGGGACTATGGGATGAAGCAATATGCAAAGTATTAGGCTGCTGCATGTTATAGTTGCTGAGAAAACTGCGACGGAAATTTTTGTAACGGACGCACGGACGCACGGACAAGGGTAAAACAGTATACCCCCCTCTTCTTCGAAGCGGGGGTATAATTATAATTGTGAAACATTTAAATAGTGACATCATCACCATCATCATATGATCATCATAATCCATGATATTATCCTGTCTCGGCACTACATATTTGATACATTAAAAGTCAACATTACCCGGGTCAATAGTGCAGTTGGTAGCGCGCCGGGATTTGGAATCTCATGCCCGAGGGGGTGCGGGTTGAATCCCACCCGGGGAGGTTATACCCTTCCATGAAAATTTGACAATAATGTCGATTTTCCTCCATTGATTACATAATATGGAGAAGTTTCCGGCCTTCCTTGTGGAAGGGTAGGTAAGTACTGGTTATAGACAATGGTCCAGGAAAGCTAGGTTAGGTGCCCTGGACGCTGTAAAATGACCAAAATTGTGTTGACACGGCGTTAAATCTAGTGAAAAAATAAATAAAAGTCAACATATTACAATATAGCCTGTAAGTTAGAATAACATTCACATGAGTGAATTGTTCAAGATTTTCAAATCCTGATTTTCATAATTTCAGTAACTTAACACAGGAAAAATTCTTTTCACAGGTCCCTTTAAAGATCCTCAACCTCAGAACCAGTAGTGAATATTTTCACAAATGCATTCACAAAATGAAACATTCTGTATGAGAACAGAAAAAAACATTATATTTTCAATCAAAAAGAAACAACAGTTTATAGCAATGTACAAAATCTTAATTAAAAATAGAAAAAAAATACTCAAAATTACCTTAAAATCAGAATAAGTCACAGAAAATCAGTATATTTTAAATCCAATATTCTAGCCATCAACATTATTTGACACAGAGTATAGACCACAAGTTTAATAAAATCCAAACCTATAGATATGAATCCGAAAACAAGTACAATGAAACCATTTTAGTGAGCTGTGAGAATAACAAAGTCATAAATTTTACTTTTAACTACATCACACTACTTGAACAGGTAATATCAATATAATAAGCAAAAAAATATAGAGAATTGAGTTCAAACTAATTAAGCTTACATTTGACAACAATACATCAAAATCCCTTATTATTTATCCAGACAGATGCACCCAGAAATAACGATCCATACTTTTTATAAAAAAGAAATCTTCCCCTCGTTACAATTGATAACAAATATAGCAATTTACATCTATTTACATCCGAAGGACGATAATAAAAAAGCCATCTAAAACGACACTATCCTATAATAATCATAAAGTAAGGTACTTGTTCAACTCTTTTATCCTTTATTTCTGCCATCATTTATCATCATAGACACTCAAAGAGGAAAGTAAACAAATCTGAGAAAAAACTAGGTCTAAAGCCTGAAATTATATCTTATACTTCACTCCATTAAAATGTTCCTACTTACGTATACCACTATTCAAGAACACTGATATAGTACAGGTATTGTTATACAGAAACTCAGTGCCTTCTATTTAAAATTAAACAAAGGGAGGTAACTTATTAATTGTATATAAAAGGGAAACAACTCTCATTTTATCTCATTTTTTCACATAACTGCATCTGAACACTTCAATACAAATCCTAAACATAGCTTTTGTCCACAAGACATGCAAAATCATAGAAAGTGGTTTTACCAATGATTTAATCATATATTTCTACAAATAAAATAAACAAAAATTTTAATCAAAACTACAGGTAGAAGTCCTTAATTCTTAAGAAGTTCAACACTTTTGTGTAATAGTTTCACCATCAGGGTGAAGTTCTGCATGTTTCATTACAACTTTATTCTGTTCAGCAATCTGACATTGTAAACAAATAGTTACACCAAATTAAGCAACATCATATCTAACACTGGGAAAAAGTCCAATTTATGGGGGGGTTTCAACCGGGTGTCGTTAAATTGAAAATATTTGAACTATAAACAATAGGATTTCATCTGTATTGCATAATTATCAGCAATAACTGTAACTTTGTTTGGCTTGTGCACTAAGGGGAGAGAACCCACCTACTTAAGTTCCAAATCCAGTTTATTTCACCTTGAATTCTAGTAAAGTAGAAGCTGTGAATATCACACAGTGCCAGGACTGACAAGACTGTCCGTTTTTCTTAACTGTCCAGTTTTCTCAATGTGAAATATTAATATAATATTTCCTGAACCAAAAATTTTGTGCAATTTTCTCAACTTTCCACTTTTCACAGCATGCGAAATACTCAGCTTCTACAGAATAATGTTTGTTAATGGTTCGCCAGAGTTCAGGAAAAGTTTGAAAACAAGTCCGAACTAGGAAAACAACCAATTTTTACTATATGTTCAATAGTAAATTTCAAAATTTTCTGTCTGTCCGAAACAATTTTTGTCAGTCATGACTGACAGTGTTTGCGAAGACTTGGTTCCTAGACAATGTGTGTAAGTATATAGACAGGTGATTAACAGTGGTGGTATATATATACATAGTTAGAGAGAGAGCTTATCACACCTGGATCTATGTGGTCTATACCAGTATACATTTAATAAGATCACTAAGAACAGGTTCATGGTTTGTATTACAACCAAAATGTCAGCTCTTCTTCAATCTTCAGCTAGCTACTTCATTAGTTCATGTTCTACAATTCTATCATGTACATACGACATAGGTTGGAAATTATAAATTAATGTATATACATTGTACATGTATGTACATATTTATATATGTTTATGACTGTATGTATATATATACAAAACATGTCACTCATGAATGTTCAATGAATTGAATTTTTATGTACATGTATTAACAAATGACAATAATGCATTATTTTCAGTGTATTGTACAAGACTTTATAAATAGACATTGTTAAAGGCAATTGAATATACTATTATTAATTTTGCACTATCAGGGCTGGATATTAAAGGTCGTCTGTTTGCCCATGACAACTTAATTTGGGTTCTGGCAACTTGTTTCTGCTACTGAACACTTGGTTCAGGCAAGTAAATACATAGCTAGTTGTCCAACCAGGAAACCTTCTTTAAAAATTAATGTCGAGCACTGAGTAAACTATATCAATTGACATCGTACTCTTGAATGTATTTGTAACAAATAAGGATCTTCCAGCATGATGGCTGTTGGCTTTATTCCAAGAGGGAATATAATAAACATATAATGTAACAATATAATAATTACATCTTTATATCCAAACAAAATTCTACCATGAAACATTAAATGGAATTAATTTTAAATGGAAAGAAAACCGCATCAAACAAAATAATTATTACTTCAGTTCAATTACATTTTAATGATCTCAATATTGCACAATCATTGTTTGTTGATTATTACATCACCGATTTAAATCAGAGCGTAATAAAGGTAACTTTAAAAAAATACAAAACCACAAAAAAAACAGTGAAACAAACAAAATGTCTGAAAGTACACCCAGGCATTATGCCAAAGTTGTGTTCCCTTTGTTTATTTGAACTTAAGTTTAACAGTGTTTTTTTTCATTTATTAATACAGCAGGGAGCTCACTAAACCACTTTTTGCACTATTTTCTTCAAAATCTTCCACAAGGATACCAAAACTTCCCCTATATGGAGAAAATCATTTTACATCAAATTTACTTTTGTGTCCACAGTAAAATAACCATTATGAAATGTCTGTATCAAATGACAAATGATTCATACACATCCACCCATAGAAACAAACATATAAATGTACCTTTACAAGATGTGACAGCCAGTTAACAAAGGTAAAGTGAAAATCGTTTTCTTTTAATTAGTATAATAAATTGCACA
Source organism: Mactra quadrangularis (assembly GCA_025267735.1). NCBI lineage: Eukaryota > Metazoa > Mollusca > Bivalvia > Venerida > Mactridae > Mactra > Mactra quadrangularis. The sequence continues at coordinate 55,642,678 of CM046303.1, read as the reverse complement.
ATAACAATAAAACAATATTGGACTTGAGAGCAAAGTCTTTATCACTTTTCTAAACTATTGTAGTCTTAATATTTCCCTATGTACCTTTGGTCAGGAAAGCTGTTAATAATCTGTTACAGTTACAGATCAGTGTCCAAGATTTTTCGTATGAGAGGACCGACCCAGTAAGCATAGTAGGAAGTACATCTGAGGACAAATCCAGGAAGTTGTTGCTTCAATTCCTGAGCAGAACTTACATAATTTTCTTTGTAAAGTGTTGTCATGAAATATTTTCTTAGGCCATTTTTCGATACTATTGTCCAATTTTATTAACCTGCCCGGTCTGCATGCATACACGTCATAATGAGATACTATTTAAAGCCGGAGTATTCCCTCGATATGCTCTAATGCGCACAGATCGACAGTTATCAGAGCTAAGTATAACAATTTGAATCGAATTGCCATATGCCGTCGTAGTATAATCGGTAAAGTCGCAACACAAACATTCTCGATATAACTGATAATTTTTTTAGCTGTGAGTTCGAATCCTACTGAATGTGGGTTTTAGTATTGTTTATTTTTTTAATATCAATTAATAAATTTTCTCTCTTTGATATATTTTTTCCATTGTCTCTTTTCATATTATCTTTTTATTTTGTTAATATTTTATTACATGTTTCATATATAAATTCAATAATTCAAAAAACAATTCAAAGACAATCAAGATAAAAACAAAACAATACTCACTACTTTATCGATTTAACTATGAGATCTATTGAAATTTTGAAAATGTGTAAACTACTATTTTGAATGGTAAAAAAAATAGTGGTTCTAATGAGATTCGAACCACGTATCTCTGGTACCGGAGGGCAACTCGCATCCACTGTGCCACATTGACAGACGCACATAACAATCAAATAAATCCATGTCACTGATACAGATGTATAGCGGAATTCCATCGCCTACGTCATATAAGTTCTGCTCAATCGGCTAAGCTATAAATAGCACTGATTAACCTCTCGTTAATGTATGTATATGGCAGGTTAATAAAATTGAACAATACCTCTGTATCAAAGCAGGGTAGTTTTCAACCACTGACAAGAGTATGTGTTTCATAGTGGGTTAAGTTTGGGGTAAATACTGCCTTAAAAGTTTGAGTCTAGAGATCTAGGCCCTTCCGGAGACTCTAACAGTGAGTAAGATGACTGACGGACTGAAAAATTTTGATATCCACCATTAACCATGGCACATTAAATTAATATCACATTTGATATGATCAAAAAGCTATAACAATGGCAAAGTCATACAATGCTGAAACAACAGCTAAATTGTGAACCCAAACAAAACAATATCAACAGAATGAAACATACAGATGGCCAAGTAAGATAAACCAATCATTTTACTGATGGGGAAGTATCACAAGCTTACAACTATAATGCCAGACTAAATACCATGTAAAAGATGTGTATTAGTCAAAACACAAGGGTAAGAAGAGGGCAACAGAGGTGTCACTGACCTATAAACACATATATATACATGTACAAGACAATAATGTCATCATTAATTAACATCAAGGTACTCCCAGATATCACCAGGAATCATTCTAGTAATAGACTTGATAGAATAGAACAATTTTGATGGGTAGGTGTAAAACTAGACTACATCCTTCTTTATTTACATACAAATCTAGTTTAGCACTGACCAATCAGATCTATTTTATAGTATAACAACAGATTTATTAAGTGATAGATGGTCATATGAGCCATGTCAATGATAATTATGAATGACAGACTAACTGATCTACCAAATGGAACACTGACCTGATTGACAATATATGATTCTCTTTTCACTGATATCTGTGACCAACATATAACTAAACAATTAGGGGATTCAGTCAAACACTGACCTAAATGACAATATATGATTCACTTTTCACTGAATTCTGTGACCAACACATAACTAAACAATTGAGGGATTCAGTCAAGTGGCTTGAGCAAAACACTTCTTATTATTAGAAAGTAAGAAACTACTAAGCGCTTACTTTCGTCAGTGACTGACAACTGCCCTACATAATTAAGAACCATTGGTAGGAGGAAGAAATAATTTCATAACCGAGCTCCATGAACCAAGCTCCACAAAAGTATGCCCCGCCCGGGAATCTATCCCACAACTGCTCGATCAGTACACTTGCGTGCTACCTAATTGGTAGCTGGGCAGCGTAACTATAATTATGGAATATGTAATTTTCTCTAGCCTGACTCAATTTCCAATAGTCCTTGGCTTTGGGCTAGTTGATTAATGTAATAACTGTACACATAGTATGACCCTAGAGAACTCAACATTGGAGGCATTGATAATTTAGCTTAACCAGCTGATACCATTACAAAAATAAACATGAAAAATGTACGATAAAAAAATGACAAGTTCTTCTTAATCTTAGACAAGAAGCATACAAAGCAAGACAATGCATGATAATTAATCACCCTGCCAATATGATATATTATCCGTCATTACTTTGCTAATACTTGCTGTTTACAATAATATTGTCAAATGATATCAGAATGAAACAGATGTCTATTAAAAATGTGAAATATTTTATAAAATACATGAAGACATAGAAATTCTTTCAATTTTATCAGTATAAAGAATGCAATACTGCACATATCTCATACTCATGCCAAATAGTAAACATTGAAAACTTTTAAAATCTACAAGATTTATCAAGATCCTGACAACAGACAAACAAACATCTAGCACCCTGACTGTAGATAGTGTATGCCGAGATGTTTTCTACAAGATGTTTTCCACCCATCTTTTCATCAAAATGAATTCTCTAAACAAAAAATCCATGAAAATATAAAAGGTTTCATCCATTAGTAAATCATTCAGTATGATTATTACAGATAGTATTTAAAGCACATTTACCAAACAATATTCTTTATAATCTAGAAATAAATCACTTATCAGATCCGGGTGTTCTGAAATATGGACAAGGACAAAATGTATTAACAGTAAGCTGGTGGTAAAATGATTGCTAAGGGATTGAGAGGTCCCAGGTTTCAAACCATACATGAGGCACTACTTATTTCCTTGAACAAGAAATTTACCTGCCATTGCTTCACCTCATTCAGGTGTAATTGGGAACCAGTAACAGTGATATAATTCCATTGCACCAATATGTCAGCTGCACTGAGTGGAGGAAAAGACACCCCAGGGAGATTTACAGATAGATACCCAAACCCTGATGACAAGGGTTAATAGTAGTGAATGCCCATCAACATGAAACTATAAGACTATAAAATGAAATTACTCTACATTTCAGTACAATTGTTATAACCATTAATTTCTTTAATTTCAGCAGCTTTCAGATAGAAAACAGAACCTATCATAGAAAAAATTCTGAACTCAAATTCAAGATTAAACCTGAAAACTTCCACTAATGAGCTTAAGTATAGAATTTAACAACAACTTCAAAATGTTGAATCACATGTACCTGAATCTTAAAGCTTTGGCAAACTAAACAAAAATGACACCGCAGCATCTCTAGATAGTCCAGTTAAAATGTTTGCATCTTACTTAACAATAATAATTCCAACTTCAATTTCCAAGCTTATAAATGAAGCAGCGCGCACACCTTGATCTTACATGAAAAACTACACAAAAATTTTAAAAAAAACCAATGAAGTCTCAAAACAAAAAATATGGGAAATCAATAAAAAAATTATAATTAGAGCTTCTTATAAGTCAGTTAATAAACATAATAATCTAATCTACAGTAATTATAAAGACAACAATAGGTATGTATAGTTTAAAGTATCAATTAAAAAATAGGAAGAAACACTATATACTAGGGGTGTAACGATACGGTAAAAACCGTATTGCAATATATTGCAATATGCAAAACCTGTATTGCAATATATTGCAATACGTACCGGTTTTTGGGTAGACATGCAAAGCATGAATTATTGTGCATGTTCATCATCCTAATTGGATCAGCACAACACGTACACAAACATATGTGTATTTTCAAACGATCTCTTGAGTAAAATGATCTATAATTTTGGAAAAATGCGTGTTTTGAAACGGACTTCTGAAGATATTTTTTCTCTCATTTGAATAAATGTTTTAAGCACAATAAGATTATTTCAAGTTTTTAATACAATTTAACATTTATTAAAACATTTAACATCCAGATTATGATAAAACAAACAGTACGACACATAACTACAAAAACCGGTTCAAGGAAAAACGAACCGGTTAAAAACCGTTAGAATTCGTATTGCAATATTAACCGGTATATCGGTTAACCGTTACACCCCTACTATATACCATAATAAATGATAAATCTACAATGTTATATACACAGAAAGACAAAATTCTTTACTAATTTGTAACTTTAACAATATATTGATAATCATGCAAGACAATATATCTTAAAAAATCTACTTGATAATTATAATAACAGACGTAACCGTCCAAAAAGGATAAATACACATTCCTTATTTGGGCAGAATATCTTGATTGAAGAACTAAATCTTGATGGAATCTTGGTTGGAACAATTCAGTACAAGAAATGTAATGTGGAAACCACATTAAAGCTGGATTTAGAAACTTTAACGCAAAAAATTACGAAGGGAAATAATCCATAATAAAGGCAGTTAGAGTTGTGGTTACTTTCTATTTCTGTTCATCACATGGTATGTTATCATTGTATGAAGTTTCATAAAGATCTGACAATAAATAGCAGAAATATATGGTAAGGAAAATCTTTAACGCAATTGTTAATGACACTGGAAATTGAAAAATCTGGCTAAAAACCATATCCATGCATCACCTTGTTCAACTAGTGAGACACGAAGGTCCATTATCTAGAGTACATATCCATGCATCGCCTTATGTTCAACTAGTGAGACAGGCAAGTCCATTATCTAAAGTACATATTATACATGGATGATCTGATATACAACCAGTATGTGATACAGTATACAGTCAGTGGGTGTGTCTGTTACAAATCACACAGATACAACATCATTCTCAGCTGACTACACTATAGTATAACATTACAATATAAATAATTAGTACAGGTTTCACTTTCAATATGACACAGTATACTAGCCATACATTGCCTCATAGTAAAGTTATGGTAGTTTACACTGTAAGAGAAGAAAACAATGTTTATTGAACTGTCTGGCAGCTGATACCACTTTCACTATACAATGTCATTCAGACTCCACTGTATTTACCAGTACAGACATCTTGAATCTTTATGCTAACAGTCCTGCCTCCCCAACACAAATCTGTAAGCCAATGGTAGCTTACCATAGAAGATAAGTTTAACAACTAACTAAAAAGCTTTAGTGACTAAATGGTACACAACCCTACTCTTAATGTCATATGGTTAACCATAATTAAAATTGACCCAAGTTTTGCTTGCATTATAACAAGTTAACTACAGATTGCATCATTGTATGTAAGTTACATGTACACTAAGGTATAATATATTTAGTAATGACCAAAGTTAACTAACTAGAGTTGGCACAAAGTTTTACGGCTATTTCAAAACATCTTGAGTGTACTCTGTTACATGAAAACATGAGTTTTCGGCACTTGGATCTGAAGCTGAGTTCAGGTAAAAAAGAACAAGTTCAAGGAAAGAAGAAATTTATGTTCTAGATAAAAAATCATTGATAACGGAACAGCAGTACAAGCTGATATTTCTAATATATTTCTAATAACAACAGCGTCAGCAGCAAACTGAGAATAAATATGCAATATTAGTTTCTCCACAGTAATAACTCATTTCCCTCAGAGCAATTTTACATTAATTTGAACAAAATTGCTAATTTTCCCAAATTGACATTTTACTCATACAGTTTATCTCTATGAGAGATCAGGCAAGGTTGTCAATGGTTACAGTAAAAAAAGCTCTCCCTGAATGTCACCCAGGGATGATTTACATGCCAGGCTAGATAAGTAACTCGTTATTTCCACCTACTTTAGTGACATTGAAATTTAAACTTGGTTAGTTGGATGCTATATTTAGTAAAAATAACAAATTACAGGCCACACTTATACTGTATTGTGGCAAGGATCCAATTTATCACAATTTTTGAATGAATGGATAGACAACAACTACAGTAAAACCTGGCTTAATGGCCATCTTTCAATATCAGTCACCTTTAGTAGACATCAACCAATCATTTGCCCAATAAAATTAACGGGTCTGTGGTACAGAATGTCATGATGTCCAGATATTTTAATCTTGTACCACGAAGGGGTTAGACACCCAACTGGTTATACCCTTCCATAAACATTTGACAATAATATCAATTTTCCTCTATTAATAAGGTATACGGAGAAGTTGTCAGCCTTGAGGAATGATAGGAGAGTACTGGTTGTAGACTTTAGACTAGGGTCCAGGAAAAGTACTATAGGTTAGGTGAGCTGGTCACCGTTAAATGACCATAAGTAGTGCAGACACAGAACTAAACAAACCAAAAAATGTTAAAGTAATGGAATTTAATTTATGAAGATCACTCAATTCTAAAGATAAAAGTATAACTATAAACTTATTGAACAGAAGAATTCATCATGTCAAATCCAGGAGGAAAAACTCAGTTTGAGGGAAAACTCCTAATTATGCTTTATTGTAAGATCAAAACAAAATCAATTAATTAGAGCTCCCAGAGGGTTCTTATTATGTCAGCCATAAAGATCATAACCTTCATCAGAGATAAAATATGGATACAAAATTATCAGTATCAGAGTGGAAGCCATATGGAGGTTTTAGTTTAATTAGATTTGACACTGTTTAGCCAGTTATCCTGGACTCAATTCCACTACCACTGAGAGCTGTCAATGAAACTTTAATTTAATATTGTGTTAATGTTCAAACCTTGCAAATGCATAAGTCATCACCTTGAACAACAAGCAAACAATGAAATTGATTAAGGCTTGTGGATCAAGAAAGTTTAAGGCAAACACTGTCAAAGTCCAGTGATCAAACCTCTGAGCTGTTGCCTATAGCTACTTACTACCTTAAACTGATTTTAATGAGGTATTCACTAGCACTTATATAAGAAGTCATAATAAATGTAACAAGATTTATACCAACAAATGATACAACAGTTATCATGTCAAGATAGATAACCTGGTTAAACATTAATAAACTAAATCAACTCTTAACTGTTGTTATATGATATGTATGACACTCAGTACAATAATAGGCCAGTTAAAACATGACATATCAGATATCTATAGGTCAGTGGAATACTTGTCTACATCATTTTATATTTACAAGAAGTTACACTAGTTTTCAGCTGACCTATTGAGATATTTTGTGTGGGAGAAAAGTGCACTTTCTGATTGAGTCCAGACACTTCAATATAATACAAGTAAACCATTTTTCCTGATAGTGATTAATATACTCTCCTCTCTCCCACTATTTGCAGCCAATACCACTCAGTGATGGTAGCTAACAACCATCGCCTTCACCCACTAGCCCAAAACCAAGGTTAATAAGTGAAGTGTGATTCTGACTGGTAAAACTTTCATATTAGTCAGGCTAGTTGAGAATTTTTCCCAACACTTTATAACATGACTAGTGGAAGTGAAAAAATGTGATGACTGCAGCTTTTTTACCCAACTAACCCATATAACAACTTGATGTGTTCTTACTGATATTGCAACTAACAGACAAATATTGGTTTGTTTTATTGAGTTTAACCCCGTAGCAACACATTGTATTGGTCATACAATGGCCTAACAAATAATGGGATTTCACAATAAAGAAACACCAATGTTAAGAGGGTCCTCCTTAAGATTAATCAGTACAGTTTCAGTGAAAACTGAACCACATCAATTGAAACATAATGACTCCCCTCCCCCAAAAAAGTATATATTTTCCCCTCCTCCAAAGCAAGACTTCCCTCTCTAACATCTAGTTATGTTTATTTCATAATCTGAGGTTCTACTAAAGTAAATCTAGACAAATAATATCAGTGTTTCATAACAGATACATGATATTTCAGCAGAAGCTGAGAATAGCGCATGTGACATTTAACTTACGAGTATTTTCCAGATCAAAAATTTTGTGTGTTTTTCTCAATATTCCACTTTTCACAATGAGCAGAATTCTTTTTTTTTTATTTAATGCCGTGTCAACATAATTTAGGTCATTTTACAACGTCCAGCACACCTAACCTAAGCTTTCCTGGACCCTTGTCTATGACCAGTACTCACCTACCCTTCCACAAGGCCAGAAACTTCTCCATATTATCTAATCAATGGAGGAAAATTGACATTATTGTCAAATTTTCATGGAAAGGTATAACCCCCCTGGGTGGGATTCTAACCCGTTCCCCCTTCAGAACACGAGATTCCAAATTCAGGTGCACTACCAAATGCGCTATCAACCCACAGCTCCTACTGTATATTTCCATAGACTATTACAGTCAACATAGAGCGAGGAGTTCATCAGTAAAAGTCTCAGACTCTAACAGTCAACAAGAACAACATTAAAACTATCATAATTATACATTATATTTTATAGTCTTGTTGTTTTTTGGTGATAGTGCAGTTTTTCATTGCTTTTGATAAACAAACAAAGATGATAAATCTATTATATTGAGAATAAAGACAGATATTAATTATGTTTACATCATATATGATAAATTTAGACTCCATAAATATAGTGATAATAACACACCTGGGATCTATGTAGGACTAACTTATAAAACAGCGCCAACAACTCAACTTTTATTTCCTTGAGCAAAAAAACTTCAATCCTGTTCACTCAGTACAAAGGATCAGAAAGCTACCCATGAAGCTGTTTAAGATGACTTTCATGAGAATCAGTGGCGCTTTTTTTACCCAAAAAAACCAATAAAAATCAACATAAGTCAAAAGCAAGAAACATTTTTTTAGGTTCTTTTATGGCGTTCAGCGCACCTTACCTAACTTTCGAGACACTAGATTTGAAATCAATACCAACTGCGCTACCGACCTAGGTTTGACATTGAAGACATCGTAGAAAAGGGTTGAAAATCAAAATGCTTGGGGCTTAAAAGCCATCTTCCATTTTCTTTCTCTCAGCTGATAATTCCCAACCAACTACAATCACTTTAGATCATAACTTCTGAAAACCTGCACCAGCAAGTAGCTTAATGTACCAGACTGACATTGTGACAGTTATCTAAAATCTAACTAATTAAAACCTTACTTTACACAATAATGTCCAGGCCCTGTCAAGAGATAATAAAAGCATGAAATAACAAAGGATAAGCCCTTGGTCATATAAAAGTCTCAATCACATTGTTCCAAGTTCAATGCATGAACCTCAAAACCTGGAACCAAAATTTGTCATCTAATATGAAAAAATATTAAACTACATTGTATATCAATCGTGTATAAATTCAATTTCTTTAAGAAATTGGGCAATACAGCAATTAAATGTTTACTTTTTCTAAATCCATGTGGGCGAATTAAACAAACAATTTTAATTCTACGAGAGTTCAGTAATCAGAACTTAACTTTACAACATCACAAAAAAATAAACAAAAAGGACATTACAAATAGTTCAGCCTAACATTAAGTTGGTATGAGTAATAAAACTTTACCATTAAGTTGAATCATCAAATCAATAACATGTTTACGTTATTTTTACATTTTAAAATATCAGTATACATGGTGTAACCTATCTCTCTTATGCATTAGACATTATGTCACATATGTAACCTGCACCCCCATTCTCCCATGGAATAGCAAGAACTTTCACTCTAAGCACAGAAAACCCATGGTAAAATCCCCACCCTACTGGGGCATTCAAATGAAAATTCAAATTTCTCTAGAAAATACTCAAACCAGGGATGTCCCAACCTATGCCTGTTTCAAACACTAGACATATCAAATATATTTACATGAGTTCTAATCAGAGAAAATATACAATAAAAAAACTACAATTTGTTGAAGAACATTTCAAGTGGATTTGCAAAGCAATACTTAAAATCAACATAGATTTTGATTTATTTCTGTATTCAAAAGTCTATAAATAATTTCATAGTAGTCTTTCTAGCACTATATATCAAAGTTATCGTGAGAAAATACACATTTATAACTAAGAGAAATAAATAAAAATAATGGTTGACAAACCAAACATACCGGCATCACCTGGTCTTGACCAAAATCTCCTATACAATATAGGTAAATCCTTTTTATTTTTCTCCATTTTGATTTTTCAAACAATGAAGTCAATAAACAATAAACATTATGAACTGAACAAACCAATACCGATACTCATAATGTTTAACTACAATGAGACAGCACTAGAGGAAAAAGGACAATACTTTCCCTCTCCTACACACCAACACTGTCTAGCGTAAAAAACATTATAATAAATAGGATGACATACAGCCTAGTGAAGTATTTTATCAGCGGAGAGCTTGTAATCTAGAATGTATTGGACAACTTGAAAATACAAACACAACATCAAAACATGCACTTAAACTGTACACCCATGATATAGGGAAAATTATGAAGATAGTATTATCTTCACTTTCTCTTTCTTTTTTGTATAGGTTTTTAACATTGTGTCAATAAAATGATAAGATAACTGTCGGGTTAGAATGGTGGTTAATCACCTTTATAACATCATCTTGTCAAATATTAAACCACTAAATGCTTTATTGGCTTGCCTTTTTTATTTTGGTTTTCGTATTATTTCGTTAATTACGACGGCCAACTCGTCTAGCCAGTTTTCCAAGACACATTTATTGACTAGTATAATGGTGAAAGTTTCAAAATAATGAAAAACCTACTTTCAAAGTATAGATATAGTCTGGTTTCATATAACTTACATAGAGTAATTTATTCCCGAAATACTGCATCAGTATTTAGACTGAAAACTTTCACCCATGCTAGTACGATGTACTGCCTTGTCTACATTGACTTGTCAATTTCATTCTATATGAAGGAAATTACAACTTTATGGCCTGTCAGAGCCAGATATTGAACCAAGATAGCTTGATATAATGTAGTTGGGAACTGAAAGCAGCTGTGGCTTTGATATTTAAGTGTGATGTCAATACTTGAATCAAACCAATAGCTTAGGTCACAGTCCAATATGAAAACTACCATAATTTCCAAACAGTCCAAGGATAAGCAAAAGAGTGAGACCAGCCATTTGGCTTAACCATAAAACTTACATCTTTTGAAATGAACATGCTAAATTCCAATCCTTTAATCTGTAGCAGCAGACATACTATGATGATGGGACAGAGCAAAACCAGTTTAACTACATGTAAAATAAAGAAGAATATAGACTAGTTTTCCACTAAACCATTGATAGAAAGGCTTAAAGCAAGTTTATCTTTTATAATGTTATTTGTTATGCATGTTGAAGTGCAAAATTCAGCATAACAAAAACTTATCATCATTCTTACTCAACCCAGCAACAAAGTTGCATTTCTTTGCAGTAACCACAAAAAAAACCTGGTTCACATCCTCTGAGCTAATGAAGTTTATCTCAAAATTTGTTCAAACATTTCATCAGATAAATTTTACATGAAGAATGCTTGACAAAATATAAATCCAAGCATTAAAGATTTGAGGCTGAAAACATGATATCATCATGCGAGTACAAAGTACAGATATACCTCTCCATAGAGGACAAACAACTTTTTTAGGAAGGGGAACTACTATTAACCCGGGTCGGTAGCTCAGTTGGTAGCGTGCCAGGATTTGGAATCTCATGTTCCAAAGGGAGTACGGGTTCAAATCCCACACAGGGAAGTTATACCCTTCCATAAAAATTTGACAATAATGTCAATTTTCCTCCATTAATAAGATATATGGAGAAGTTTCCAGCCTCGTGGAAGGGTAGGAGAGTACTGGTTATAGACAAGGGGCTAGGAAAGCTAGGTTAGGAGCCCTGGATGCCGTAAAATGACCTAAATTGACTTGACACGTTGTTAAACCCAATAATAAATAAAGGAACTACTATCACTGAATCAGCTTTTTTCTAAAATTTTACTACTAAACTAACATGCTAGCAACAAGAATAGTCTATATCCTTCTTTAATTACATACAGTTAAATTAGTTATGCTCTGACCCAATGAAATGTAATAAATAATAAGACATTTTTGAAAAACAGAAAAAAATACATACTACTGACCACATGACTAATAGTCCACTCTCAATAAGGGTTCATGTCCAATGTAAGGTCAACACATAGCAACAAAAAATCAAAGGTCTAAATAGATAAGGATGAATGAATAGAATTACAAGCTGAACATTCATTAAATCATACTTAACTTGCAGAGTGACACACTGGAAACACAAAGTGTAATAATTGGGTCACTTGGACTTTTTTACAACTAATGAGACTTATAAATGAATGTCATTGTCAAATTAAAACAAAAATAGAACTAACACATTCACAAAAAAACTTAAACCTGACAAATGTGTGACATTTCATATTTAAGATAGCCCAGGTGTTTACTTTTCATGATGCTTGACCAACATTTCATTTATATTACTTCCATATTTTCTTCTTTAGAAACGTCAAATTACATAGACAGCCCTCTTGGACTATTTCTTTCAAGAAATTTAAGGCCATGGATGAAACAACCAGGTTTCAAACAGAGTGACAGCTTGATTCAGGTTTTTAAAATGGTTCTCTTAATGAATTACTTAACATTTAAATGAAAACAAAAACCTTTTTGGAGATCTGTATTCCTGAAGAGATCTATTAAGCTGAAGTTGCTTTCAGAAAAAAAGAAAACAAGGAAATAAAACATAAGAGAAGTTCTTCATACAAAAATATGATAAAATCGCAACATTGATACAGAATTTCCAAGCAAAAACAACCTATTTCAAGGAATGAATCAAGACACCCAGCAATTACTTAGGGTAATATATTCTGATGAATGTCTGTACCAGTTAGACACCTTAATTTACCGAGTTTCTCAAACATCTGCCGTCTGTGGGAGGCTATTATATTAGTTTTACGCCCAATCAAAAACATAAAAACCGATTAATGATAAGAAAATACACAAGAAAATTAGCCTGTCTCAAAGTAGATATGACCAGAATATATACACAATTAGTTCTACAAAATTTACTTCTCTTCCAGTTTTCTTTCAGTCTGTCAAAGTTTTATGTTACTTTACTTCTAACAGATATGTTCAAATATCATTATAAAACAGAGCACCTTTTTACAAAAAAAATTGTGAAAATTTATCTTAAGCCAATTTCATCAATTTTGACTAAAGTCAGATGGATAATAAACATACCTATGATATGATATTCAAAAGGTATACAATATTCAATTATATTTGGAAGTGATAGGCCAAAAAATGACCGTATTATTAATGTTTCTTTGTAAGAATTTTGTGAAAAGCGCCAGAGTCATGTAAAAAACGCAAACTGTAGGGGTTTAAAGTTCATACAACAATTTAAGCAAACATAATGCAACATTCAGACTGATCTTAAGATGGCATTGTAAAATTAACATTGATTTTCCTACAGAGACATAAAGAACTCAAATTGCAGACATTTCAGGAAAAATTGTCAATAGTGTCACACTAGTCAGCAGTAAAAGGGAGTCTTCTCAGCCCCATAATGCAGTCAAAACATCAATTACAAAATACAAGTCTTTGTCATTGTTGCCATGGCAACTATATTTTCACAGACATGGAATAAAATTCCAGTTTCCTAATATGTCCTTAAAACACACCATTACAAAAATGTAATTCCATTTGAAATGTGAGGGTTCACAAGAGATCATATACAAAGGGGCACACATGGGCGCAAGCAAAATATTCTGTTATAATACAAAAACATCAGCAAATTATTATATTGAAGACTCCAGAATCTGTATGAATAATTGATTATATTGTATCACTTGTGAGATTTTAGTTATTTCATGAATTTGATGCAGTATTTGTTTAAAACTGTAATTTAATTATGTTTTATACAGTACTTACACTGCTATAGTAGGGCATGTTAATCAGCTTTTTACGACACAAAAAGGCCCTACATACAATTTTAGACAAAGGTTTAACACATAAGAGTATTAAGACACCAAGTATGATGAGGAACTTTAAACTCAAAGTAGGTATTTCATTCAGAAAGACTATGAGAGGAAAAGGGACCTGTCTCCATTTCCTACAGTATTTTTCTTGGAGAGTTCATTAAACTTAAAACATGACAATGAATAGCTAAAACAAGACAAATGAGTGTATATAGGTTGTTTCGGATACCTTGAGACAGATCTAAATGATATTGATCACATTCTAATTTCTATGTGAAAAATGTCTTATGTTATTCTAAATGAGCTATAGACTAAGTTCGTGTATGTGAATAAGTAATTCTATCTATTCTAATACTAGTGATAGATTACTAATCAGACACTATTACAAATCAGATAGACAATATGAAATAGTTAAAGACAAATTACCTGAGCTGTTAGTTCTTCTTAAAACATCATCTTCAGAGTCTGAGGCTAACGATAATGATACTGGTCTAGCTTCTGTAAATATACAAATAAACAAACAAATTAACAATAATTACCTGACCTGGGTCTGTAGCATGCTGAGATTTCCAATCTAGAATCCCAAAGGGGATAGGGGTTCAAATTCAACAAAGGACATTAATTATATACCCTTCCATGAACATATGACAATTATGTCAATTTTCCATTAATAAGGTATATGGAAAAGTTGCTGGCCTTGTTGAAGGGTAAGTGACTAATGGCTAAAGACAAGGGCCCAGGAAAGCTAGGTTTTGTTTATGCTGGCTGCTGCACAAAAAAATTAATTGTTTTGACACAAAAAATAATAACCAAAAATAACATAGATAAAGGGAGGTTACTACAACCTTCTATACACAGAAGTAGTCTTCAACTTAACCCACAAATCTGGCTCGTCAAAATTAATTCAGGCTAACGGAAAATTTTCAATTTACATACATGTAATTGGACTTATTAATAATTTGGCCTATTTCCATAGAAACATATTAAGATAGTAGAAAAACGCTGAATTCAGAGTCATTTACAAAAGCTTGCTAAGGATATCATGAGACATTGTTTACATAGAATTATTCATTATACTAACTGTATAGTTTAGATCTGTGTAAATTTTTCTTTATAAACCAGCGTTACAAGTAAGACTGTATCTAACAACTTAATGAGGTAAAGGGAGACAACTAAAACAAAACATATAAAAATGGATGTATCATTAATTCGCTAATCCATTTATCCCCCATCATAGTATTAAATCAGAGCCAGCGGAAATGTGGTAATTGACTCTTCATTGAAATAAGTGTGGTTATACTGATACATCAAAGTTAAGACAATCTATTCATTATAGAAAATTATAAATATATGATCTGGTAGGTTGAAAACAGATCGTTCATTCATTATTAAACAGGTGAAAGGTAAATAATCAAGAATAAAGCATGCACAATGGTGTACAGCTGTTTTAAGATACTGGTGGGAAAACCTGCTTGCCCTTTGTATGTTTTGTATATTTATCGATTGTAATTCAACAACAGTGAGAATAAAAATCAAATAAAACCATTGGAAATATAATCATTATACTTTAATGTAAATAAGACTGTATGTTACCAGACTGTGAATCTAACATTTGAAGACAATATGCCTAGATCTACATTTTAACTACCTGCTCAGAATACTTACAAAGTTAGAGTTCTCAGTTACCTAGATATACAACCAGAAGTCAAAACAGCTGGGTAGATGGTTAAATTGGAAGACAGAGATTCAAATTCAGACACAGTGTTATAAACAAATATGTATGTTTAACAATTAAAACATGCATATCCTCTCATGATCAGCATGGTAGGCTCAAAAAGACTGCTTTTTCACTGTCATATGACATGTTAAGATTCACCTCTCATATCAAAAATCATAGCAAAAATGCACTTTGCTTATTTCAAAGAAGCCCACACAACAATTCAAAGAACTCAACCACTAAATTTCCAAATTTCAATGAAATCTGATTTATGGTTACTGTTTGTGCACTCAATATTCCAATAATACTCAACACCATTTATCACTCCAGCAAATAAGTCTGGTGTTAGATTCTCCCACATTCTACACTCCCACACTAGACTTTCAGGTACAATCACAGAACATACTAATCATGTTTCTTAAGTACATTTTCTTCCTAACCTTGTTAAAGAACGAAGGTTAAAGAGTAACTATGTTTTCAGAACAATAAATCTATACAAACCTAGTAATTAACTAGCAGCTAATGTCAAAACAATACACTACAACAAAACATTGAGTACACTGGCACCTTCCAAACAAAACATAACTATTTCACAGAAATATAACAACCATTAGTAAGTCATTATAATTAGAGTACACTTAAAAACACATCATTTATAAAGACACTGTCTTAAATAAATACATTTTGAAGCAAGTTTAACTAGAGAAAAGTCTTAGCTTTAAATTCTCTAGAGCACTTGCCTGATATTTTATGTCATTATTAAATATTATAAATAAAAAGGGAAATTTTTAACAAGCCCTACTATATGAAGTTAGTAATTTTCACTAGCCTAGATAAATTTTAAATAAGCCTTGGCTTCGGGCTGGAGGATTAAAGCAATGACTGGAACATTGATAATTTCCCCAGTTTTTTTTAAATTTATTACATTAATTTCAGTCTCATAATGTTCAACCAACATTTACTGCATGGATTCAGGTTTTCAATGAAACTTATACATATTTAATTTATTGTGTGTTTACAATAGATTTCTTATTTATTGATCAGTTTGTTTAAGATTCAATTCTTTATGCAGTATGTTTACAAAAAGAAAAGACTATAGATTCTTTTCACAAAAAGAGCAACATAATAGGAAAGAGACTGACTGAGGCATTATGGGGAAAATGTTCTAAACCAATCATTTCACTCCATACATTGAACAAGCAAAGCATTTCAAAAAGGTGATCATAAGGTTCTAGGTATACTAGTTTTGGACGTACTATATCAATGGTTCAGAGCTTAATTAGTCTTCATCCTTCTTTAATTACATGTAGTTAGACTAGTTTTTTCCTGACAGGGCTCTAAATAAATAATTATCCAATTGTCCCTGATGACCTGTATATAGGTTCAAGCAAGTTGTTATTGCCAGTAAACTTATGGAGCTGGAAAGTGAAAACATTAGATTTTGGGCACATTTATGTGGAGCCCAGCCATTTTACTAATCACAAGGTATTATGATGAGCTATGTTGGACAGTTAGCAGAAAGTTTGTAAACTTCTTATATAAAATTATTAAACTAAATTAAAAGTTTAATAGTCCAGGTATATAAAACAAACAATGATAAAAGCTAGTTTACAACCACATTAATCATACAAGTTAGCCACACCTGTGGCGTAGTGGTTAGCATATCTGACTTCAAATCCGGAGATCGCGGGTTTGAAACCCGGTCGCAGCAGGTCATACCCTATCCATGAGTTGTCAGCCTCGTGGTAGGGTAAGTTAGTACTGGTGATAGAAAAAGTGTCCAGAAAACCTATAGTAGGAAGATCTGGCTGTCATGTATATGACCTAAATATGTGTTGAATGCGACATTTAAAAAAATAAAAATAAATAACCATCCAAGTTTCTACAATACACTGCTAGACTGCCCAATTCAGTGACCCACTTTTCATTCTGTGGCAACAACAGGTTAGAACCTCGACAAAACTACTCAACATTGAATTGATAATCAACCTCACAGATTATATATATTACAACATCAAGATCATAAGTCAGAAAATCTACCCAATAATTCACTCTATCAAACATTTACAACAATGGCTACCATAGATCAGAAAACAGCCATTCAGGTATAGAAATAGGTTAAGTGCAAACTAAATCTTGACATGTGACCTAATTTCATATATAAATAGAAAGTTAAGTATTCAAGACTTATTTAACCCCTCCCCCACACTGTACTATCACTTTAATACTGAATAAAACCAAACAAAAGTTAACTGAAATCAACATAAGATAACAATAACTCATTGAGAAATTATTACAAGATTTGTAACAAACAATTTCACATGATGTGAAGAGCTTATACTGACATTGACATATTTCTCTCCCCACCCATCCTTGTCAACTGTCATAATGAATACACTTATCAGATTTCAATATAACGAGAACACATACTAGCATATTATAAAACAGCTACTATATCCGTAAATATACTTCACATAGAATCAATAATTATAAGTTTATGTCACATTTAAACAAATAATTTCACAAAATTGATAAAATTTAACATTTCAGTAACAGCTGGTTATAAAACTTCATTTTAATTTTCCTCATAGTAAGGTATATCAAACCAAAATCAAGTGCCCCTGGACAAGTCATGGATGAGTTATCATATAACTTCATATCTCTGTACTACTATATATGTACAGTTGACAGTTAAAGGTATACATTTACAAAACAAGGTATACAACAAACAGTTCATATTCATACAGATTTCTGTACAATCACACTGCTGTATAATTAACTTTTAAGAACAGACAAAGTTAGTTAAGTGCATCATGTACAATTATTTTCACAGTAAAAATTCAAACAAATATATTTAAACTTAAAGGAGCTAGGGCAGCACTGATTCTATTCAATACATCATTAGAAGACTGAAAAAGGGGCTCACTTAGATTTCCATTCAGAACCAATGATTTCAGATTCATTTCCAGCCATCAAGTATATATTATAGTTATAATGTCAATGATAGGAGCCAAAATACACCTAATAGACAATGCATGTTGAAATAAAACTTTGAAAAACAATCTGATTGGCTGAAGTTGTCTCAAAAACAATCATAATACTCAGTCAGGTCTGTTAGTCTTATATTTAAAAATAATTTTGCTTCATCACAGTACCTAGTGAAGTGAAGCTGCTAGACCTTCGGAAAAATAAGAATGAAACATTTTTGATACAATGATCTCATACTCAAATATTTAGGGTTTCAGTAACTATTTTATCAATAATAGTTAGCTTTTTTAGTTGATTTTATGGTACATTTGGAATGGAGTATACAATTTAAAAAATCAAATTGAAAAAAAACTGAATCAAAAAGCATCAAGTTGACTTTGGACAAGCCAATCATTGCAGCTCACTTACTGCTACAAAAGCTAATAAGCTAATTAACAAAAATTTTAACATAAGAAACACAACTAATATAGTCTAATATACTTACTAAAGCAAATTTTTTCCAAATTCTAAAATGGAACTCTTAAAAGCAATTACCTCTCAGAGTGAGTTAACCATAGTAAGTTGACACTTGATTTCACAGACAAACCATCCATGAAGCAAACACTTGTTTTGATCAAAATGAACATTAAGTTGTCAATTAATATTTAATAGAACACCACATTCCAAGTTGAGAACCGTTCCAGTAATACATAATTTATTTAACAATGCCGTTAAAATCCGAAATAACAACACATCATGGATTAATGAAAGAAGTCAAACTTTAAGTCAATAATTCCTTACAATAATAGACAAACTAAATGAAGGTCAACTAAAATTTGTCCATGCACAATTGTAATGATACAAAATATAGGTCAATGCTACATCAAATGGAAACCATCATCACGATACCATCACAGCCAAACTGCTGAAACAAAGATACATCAACGGAAAACAAGAGCAAAATGTCTCAAAACTTGACTTCTCAATGGCTTCTGGGAACTGTTACTTATCTTATACAAAGTAGGTAAGCCTGGTATTCTAAATCTGAATGAGCATAGTATACATTCTGACCAAGGGCCCGTATTATAAAATGACTTACGACTGATTTTAGTCGTAATTTCCTTCTATATTGTATTGTTAATTAGTCCTCAGACTTATGATAATATGCTGCCCAGGTCCCACCAGAATAAGACAGAAAGTCTATACTCAACCACTTGTTACCAGGAATGAATTATTACAATGCCCTTGAGTTAGCCTTGAATCATTAAGGGCTTTAGAGCCCTTAGTGACATTCAAATGTTAATGTCTACCACTAAACAACCACAAGGAAAGACAGCATCTAGCTATATGTAAACAAATGACTTTTTTACAAACTGGAACAACATACAACATCAACATCCGTCTCAAAAACAGTTTATAAATGTAATAAGTAATAAGAGAAGCTAGAACATCAAATCATGCACATGGTGCTCTGGGTATAGTAGGTCATACCCTTTCATGAAAATACAGCAATAAACTTGATTCTTCTAGATAGAGATTATTGACTCCATACCAAAGTCTAATTGAGTGCGAGCATTCAAGAGTTCAGGTAAGCTGGTAAGATCAGCAAACTATTCTCATGAACTGAGTGTTCATAAAATAGGTAGATCAAAATAAACTAACAAATGAACGATTAAAATTTCTTACATAAATCGTTATCAAGTCCACAAAACCACAAGTATCCAATAACTGCTTCTGACCTCTGAATGACAAAATAGCTTATATTATAGATATAGCAAATTCAATTAATTTTAAATTAAGTTTATGCATACAATCTATATAACAAGTTGAACAAACTATAATGTAGTAAAATATGCATCAAACTAGTTAAAGTAAAATTACATCTATGTAAAGATATCTAAAACAGTTTGCCCCCTGGGGGATATTTTAATACATATTAAGATAGCAACTATGTCAAGTCATATAATATAGAAGGCTCACAAGCTATGACTGTCATATATTATACATTAAAACATCTTTATACATCATCCATTAACTAGTACAAACATGTGATCATGTATCATTATAGTGCACTTTACTACTTACTACATACATCTGCACTGACAAAAGGCAGGGCACAGGACAACTTTTGGGGACAGGTACCCATACTTACAAAAAGGGGAATTTTGCATCATTTCAAGACAATATTGGGAATTTTCAGTCAACTCATGAATGCGTACAGTTGTTACTCTAAACACTTCTACCATTGATTTGTATAGCTGGTATAGATGTAACAGTAAAAAGACATATAAAGCAAATGACCTGAAGCTGGTCTTAAACTATCTTTATTCTTCGTACTCATTTTTATTTTTATTTAAATTTTGAGGTGAATTTTTATCTGAGATAGGGGAAAACATAATTTTGAGAGGGGAATGGGGCCCATATTTGGCCCCAAAATAAGCCAAATGAGTGCCATGAAAGGTGAAGGCTATGCAATTTTATTCTCAACCAGAGTTTATTAGATTAAAATCTTAAGGTCAACCTTAGCAATGAAGAGCAAAGATGGCCATTTAACAACCTTCATGTTTGTGAGTTTAAAAATATTGTATATTGATTTGAAACAGTCTTTGAGTTTAGCTAGTGGACAGAGTCCAATGAAACTGATGTCCATAAAGTAACTTTTAGAATGTGAGTGGTCTGAAGGTGGTCTACGAACTTTATAAAGCCACCATTTCCATATTCAACAAAGAATATTGAAACATCTCTAAGAAATTTTGGTCCAGTAAATTTTCATTCTCTCTCTGTGCTTGACCAAAAATCCAGTGCTGATAAAAAGTTGTCATGAAGGTTGGTCAGGAAGAGGCACAAGCTCATATTTGTTCATCAAAGATCCAAGATTTTGTTGTACATATAAGTTCAATTGAAGATTGTTTTATTTTCTCTGAGCAGTCAAGGCCGTTTTATTTTCTCAGAGCAGTCAAGGCCAAATAATGATGACATTGGACGGGCAGTCATATCAAAGTCAGGTCGAGGTATTGCCTTGAGCAAACTACTAAATCCTTAGTTGCTTAGTACAGAGGTACTTGGAATCAGACTCAAGATTAATTAACCTAAGCTGTTAGGCTGTTAACATTTGCTTCCCTATTATGTTAAAATAAATAACTGCAGTTTATTCAAGACAAACTTTCTATAAAAGAGCAAGTCTTAATTAATTGGACCAATACTCACGTACATCAATGTCTCCCACAGGAAGAAATAAAGAAAACCTCTAAGTTATTTTATAGACAATAAACAACATTTTTTTATGTTTAAATGCTTTAATTAGAGAGGAAAGGTCTACAACATTAAACATGACCAAGGATTGCTTATCTTACATTTCTTTAATTAATAAAATCAATACTTTCATGAAGACATGCTCAATCAATAGATTACCTTGATAAGTTCTTTAATCAAATGAATTTGATTCTATTCATTTTTTTTATTTTATAATTGGATTTTTACATTTTTTATCAACACTTTACCAGCTAAGTCTCCTAACCAGCTTTCCTGGGCCCTTTTCATTACCAATACTTACTTAACCCTTCCTGAAGGAGCAAAAATATTCCTTCAACAGAGGAAAATCAAAATTAAATATCATTTTTTTATGAAATGGTATAACCTGCCAAAACCTGGTTACAAACCCAGGACCTCCAAACCTGTGCTCTAACACAGTGCCACAATTATTACTGAATCTGAGTCTGCACAACTATCACTGATAAAGATACAAACATACATATCATTACAACAGCTAGAAAGTATACACACATCGACAATGTGTAGTACATAAAAAACAATCAAACAAAACAGTAAAACTTAAAAACAGCAAGTACCTGTTATGAGAATGTAAAAAAAACCATTAATTACTAGCATCATAAACCGTAGCAAAATAAAAACAAACCTTTCAAAGACTCCCTATCCTTAGTATCATCTGTGGAAGGAAAAATCCAGCTGAAAAACATGTCTCTTTGACTGGCCTATATTTCAACTAACAGTAACTATATCAGAGATAAAAATCAAACACTGGAGGCTTATTTACTAAAGCATGCCAGTAACCTAGATCTATACTTCACTTACAAAACAAATCTCAGCAAGTTCCCCAAGAAAACACAGACCTATCACTCAGAACATATCATGAAATACAGATGTTTATATTTTCTCTTGGCAAAAGCAGTAAGGCATAGATTTCAAGTCAATTTCAGCAGCTCTAGATTTTTTTATCAACTTTTGAAAGTAAAAATTGATAAGTATAATGGATAGAACTAGATTCCAGATGGTGCTACATGATGGTACTAATAGATATTATGCTACATGTATCGGGGTCTCAAGTCATTTGTTCTTACTTTTATGCTGGGTTTAACACCATGTCAACACAATTCAGGTTATTTTACCAAGTCTAGGGCATTCCCTAGATTTCCTGGACCCTTGTCTATAACCATTACTCACCTACCCTTCCACAAGGCCAGAAACTTCTCCATATACCTTATTAACGGAGGGAAATTGACATTATTTTCAAGGCAACGTAATACCTCCCCCCCACATGGGATTGGAACCTGTACCTCCTTCGGGACACAAGATTTGGGCATGCTACCGTCCTGAGTTCACTTGTTCAACAATTTCAACTAATGAAGTAAACAAAATCAGTATTTTTAATGATTTAGCTTTCCACACAAATAATTGAATGATAATCAAATAGGGTATAAAATAACTACTACAATTCTTTTCACAAAATGTCCAAATTGGTCCTGTGAGTTTTGATCATAAGCTTCAAATCCTCAGCACAAATATTGAATTAAGTGAAAATTTTAATTAATAATAAATTATAATAATAACTTAATAATAATATAATAATAACAATTATAATTCACAAGCTAATGAAGGCATTTTCGGACAAGATATGTAGAAATTCAGATCTATATTTCGTTGTTTTGGCTGCTACATGAATTGGAGGAAAAACAAGAGTTTGTTTACTTTCTGATGATCACGTAACTATACTACCTGAATATGTTGCATCATAAATGTAACAACATACAATTATCTTTACAAAGCAGTAGTATCCAGAGACTATAGGAAATTGTTGATAATCAGTTTCTTGGACGATTACTTTATTTAATTTCCTGGTCCCTGATTGTAACTATGATGAAAATTAAGCCAACAGCATAGAAAAAGCAAATTGAATATTACTGTATAAGGATTCCACATAATATGCAAAAAATCTTCAAACTAGTTTATTCTCATAATTTCTGAAGAATAAAATTACTGAGTGCTTAATCCTACGAAGGCCAAGCAGGCTAGATGTCAGGTACTACTGAAGGTAGGTCATTCTTGCCTATTAAAAGACTAGGATTCTGTGACATAAACCAACATTGTTTACATCACATGATCAAAAAGTCATGACTTAAGTCAGTTAGCGAACAAAGAAAAATAACCCTGAACATAGTGATAATTCTAGAACTAAAAAAGGGGCAGGGAGGCAGAAAAAAGGGCAATGCACATCATAGCATTGATGCTTTAAAATATCTATTTTGGCATAGGTAGGAGTAAAAATGGCAGAGAGAAGAAAAGGGGCCAGGTGCAAGGCCCTGCTATTTTGCTATAGAATAATCACCACTAAACAAGATAGTAATTCACTAAGAGAAACCAGGATTGGAAAAAGATGAAAATTGTATTGACCAAGTTCATTCAATATCAACTATATTGAAAGCTACATATAAACTGACAGAGAAATAGGCATAATTTTAATTCTGAATCATAAATAGACAATATAAAAATTAAACATGAAATAATTTAAACAAAAACTACTTGCCAAATTGATAAACTAATGCAGCAGACTAGCTATATTAATGTATCAATTTTTATCACCATTGCCTGAGGCATTCAATTAAACAGTTCAGTTAGTTTAATAGATTATTCATAATAAAGTTATTAAAATTATGATAACATTTTCATTATATGATTATTTATATCATATCATACATATATCATTCATCCAGTACATATAAGATGCACTCGGAAATAAATATAGGTCAAAACCCAACATAGTTTTTATAACTTTTTCTATCTTAGACAAGCTGCATTAATTATAAAGCACAAGTTTTTAAGTTCTGTTAACAGATAAGGGTCATCTAAGAGAAGCTGCCAAAGTTTCTGGCTTAGTCAGAATGATGTAACATACAAAATATTTATAAATACCAAGTTTCCAAGCTCAGTGTAGATGTAGTACTGATAAATTAGCATACCAACTTTCAATCAAACTAAATTTAACAAGTAAATCTGTGAGCTAATGCTCACTAGTGATACCCTGCAAAAATCTAAAAATAAGCGACAAACAGGAAGTAGATGAGCAAGGAGCATGAAATCGCTTTACACCACATGGGACTATGGGATGAAGCAATATGCAAAGTATTAGGCTGCTG
The DNA here is from genome assembly GCA_025267735.1 of Mactra quadrangularis. Taxonomy (NCBI): domain Eukaryota; kingdom Metazoa; phylum Mollusca; class Bivalvia; order Venerida; family Mactridae; genus Mactra; species Mactra quadrangularis. Next base: position 55,617,554 of record CM046303.1, on the reverse strand, counting down.
CATGTTATAGTTGCTGAGAAAACTGCGACGGAAATTTTGTAACGGACGGACAGACGGGCGGATGGACGGACAGACGCACGCACGCACGGACAAGGGTAAAACAGTATACCCCCCTCTTCTTCGAAGCGGGGGTATAATTAGTTTGAACAAACTTTAACCTTAAATATTCAAGTATAAAGTATATTAAAGGGGCATAACTCCAAAAGTAATTCATCCAGAGATATAGAACTAATGAATAAGTATACAAACTTTCATTCAAATATATTTATTTATAAGTACTAAATATATCATATTTGAAAACATTGTAAACTTAAATGTTTAAGTATAAACGGGCACAACTCCAGGCCCCTTTTTAATCATGTAGATCATTAGAGTATAGACAAATAAGAATACAAAATTTAAGTCAAATATCTTGATAGGTATTGAAGATATTGTACAACCTAATATTTTGCAATTTTTAAGTACAAAAGGGCAATAACTCAAAAATTGATAAATCCAGAGTTATCCTCTTTCACAGTATCATTGATATAGTCCCACTGAATAAGTATACCAACTTTTAATAAAATATCTTGAGAAGTGTTGAAGAAATAAGAATTTTAAAAAACTTTAACCTGAAAACCAACATCTAAGACCTAACCCTAATTAGGAATCATATTCAATGAACACTCCTTAAAATCTGTTTTTCTCCAGGGTTAAAATTTTGGAGGTCACACATGACCCCATGTTCAAAAATTGGGGGTCAACTGGAAATATAAGGGGGGTCAGCACTTATCAGTTCTTTGATTATATGAAATTCATGTAAATTGACAAATCTATTACATTCTAGGTTTTTGTTTTTTGTTTAGAGCCAAGCTATGAAACATGTCTTTTAGTGTGAGAAAGTAAACTGATGCTTATTGAAGATGGAAGTTAGGAATAGTGACTTGTGACATTTAAAAAAAACAATTCAAAAGGCTTAGCAAGGATGCACATGCTTCAACACAATGGGTTCATGACAAAAATAATGGGTCCCCCGATACAGTGTTTTCTCCAGAGTGCGTTTTTGGCGCTTTTTCTGGCCTGACATCGCGAAATATGACGACATACAATCAGCATTGTTTAGGCGCTTTGTTAGTTAATGACATTATCTCTAACAAGCGTCGGGTTGACACGGATGAAAAAGGCTTAGATAATCCACTGACGAGAAATGCTGGTTGGACGATTGCTACCTTTAAATGACGACGATTTTTCGAGTGCGTCATTGAAGACCCGCTGGTCGACTTTCAGTGCATCAAAGCTGACAAAAAGTGCACCAAAAACTCAAAAACGGGCTCTGGAGAAAACACTGTTTAATATGGACATTATTTGAACCTACAGACTAATAATTTACCCACAATTCTAGCCGGATGAAACCTGACTTTCATCAGGGTCAATTCACAAATTATTTATCCAGACTAGACACAAAAAACAACAATATGAGCCAGATAAATATTTTATCATTCAAAACACAGGATTTATCATTATATTTGCACATCTGTTCACACATGGTTTGAATATAGCTGCAAACTTGCCAAATGAAAATTGTACATAAATTACAGTATAATAATAATCTAGACTTAGTTTGTTTTTATTCCAAGCACAGTTAGTTCCCTTCATGATATACTTGTAATTAAACACTAGTAATCTCAGGTAAAATTCAATTACTACACCTGCATGACCTAGCCTTATAACAGTACATGTTCATTATGTGTGGTCGGTTTTACAACAAAACAAAGTCATTATCAAACTTGCTATTCATGTAAAATCTTTCTTTAAGACAAGCAAAGTCTACATTACAGATGAAGCATGTACAAGAAAGGCAATTAAATCTATACAACTATGACAAACAGCATAATAAAGTTTCCACCACTCAGGACGACAAAAACTATGAAGTTTAAATATTGTCAGGGTTAAAAAATTGCCAATAAAGTATCTCATATATTTGTTTTTATGATAGACCCTAACAGAGTGTATTCTCTTTTTGGGGGGATTTAACAGTGTTTATAAATCACAAATTAATAATTATAAGATTTTATTCAACTGTCAGTGGCGCATACATTAACTCTGCTGATTTAAATATATTTACCTGAGAACAGAAGTACTGTAGTGAATATTTAAATCAGCAGAGTTAATGTATGCGCCACTGACAGTTGAATAAAATTTAAAAATGAATATAAAACATATTCTATGTAAATAGTAATATTGAAATTTTTATACAAATGGTCCATCAAAAATCATGGTCAAACAGACTTTTCTATTAGGAGGTATCTCAGCAAAAGTGAATAAGGACATTAGAAAGTCAATAGGACCTTTAAATGTGCTCAGGGGCGGATCAAGGATTTTTCTAGGGGGGGGGGGGGTCCGAATATTTTCTAGGGGGGGGGTTCAAACTATCGCACCACAACCACATTATACACATTTTGCAGAAATACAAAACTACATAACCATTAAATCTTCACCGAAAAAAGCTGCTTCATGCTAATTAAAAATGACTTACAGTCAAGAAATACACTATTGGACAGGTACATTTTGGAAATTCTAGGGGGGTCCGGACCCCCTGACCCCCCCACTAGATCTGCCTATGGTACTAGTTTCTCAACATTCAAACTGTAATGTATTGATAACTACTCATTCACCTATTCCCTGTTACCATGCATTTTGTATTTCATTTGTTTGTAACAAGTTACCTATGTATGTTTTATTATATAGTAAAAATTGGTTCTATTCTGTTCCATTCTGTGATAACTAAACACATATAAATGCAAACAGACCAAGCATATTTTACAAGATATTTTAATTTGTAGCACTCAGACAGGGAATTAGGCTAGTTACTTCTGAAGCATCTGTCTGCAAAACAAACAACTGTACGGTTGTCAAGGCCAACCACATTTAAGTTCCTACAACCAGTATATTTACTTTCAGAAACAACAAAAATATCCAAGACAAAAGCAGTCATATCTGTATAAGAACACTTAAGAATCATCCACTTTTTAAACACTAAATCCTCAGGCTAGGTCATTTCACAAGCTATCTGGCTAGTCTTAAATAAAGTATATATATCAGGATTGATTTTAATATTAAATTGTTTAGGTCTGTGACAATGACATGCCACCAGAAAGCCTTAGAAACCAAAGAAATTGTAATCTGGGTGCATCAGAGATGAAGTAAAAGCAAGCAAATACCTTGGAAACAACAAACACCACAGAGATCAGTAGCCAAGTCTGCAAACACGGGTGAAAGTTCAAATTGTTTGATTTTCAAAATCCTTAATTCCATATCAGCAGTTTTTACACAGGAAATAAATTCTCCCAAGCCCCAAAATCATGATCTCCAGGACCCATTCTGAAAACTTTTACCTACAGTAGCAGTTTAGATTAAAATTTGAATCTACTTATAAGTAACTTTTCATATGAAAAGATCAATTTTACTGATTTAAATGAAAATGTTTAACAAAGAGTCGAAGACTTGTATCTAGGACTAAGAAATTCAGTTACCAAAATGTTTTTCACTAACTTAAAAAGTTTTTCTCTGCACCATAAGTTGATTAATAAAATTAATATTCAATTAGTTTGAATTCAAAGACAAAATTACTTTAATTTGTAACTATTAGCTACAGCTGTTTGATCAAAATGTATCCAGGCAACCTGCCAATATTACATAATATAAAAGATGAATGAAAACTTTGCACACAATTTGTTTTTCATTCAATCACATTAAGGAAACAAGGAAAATATCAGACACATGGATAAATGTCACAGCAATCATAATTTTATGTCATTTTATTCAACAATTGATGTATTATTTAACAGTATGAAAACATGGACAGTAAACAAAGGGATCCATTCATGATACTTCATTCATATATCATCTGATATATAAAATGTATGAGCTAAACATAAACTTTTTCACAGGGAACTTCGAATATGAACAAAGACAGGTTTATTTCTATGTCATTAAAACAATTACGATGTCAAGGATATCCCATTAGCTGCAGTATTATCTTCCATCGATCAACAACAATAACAGCTTTAAACAGACTTTACTATTCACTGCATGCAATGGCTGCCGTGTGAGAAAACTGGCAAGTATCGTGAGTCACCACTGGGGTGGAGAGATAAAAAACACTGTTAAAGCAGACTAGCTTCCAAGTAAAAGTAATAGCAAATTTATGTAAAAAAAGAGATTTTTATCTTATCTGATTTAAAAAGTTTTATGTCCTTCAAATCATGCAATTTTTCAGCTTATCTTTGTAAGTGTATAAAGGCTTATCAGGGAAAATCTTGAAAGATACATAGACATAGGGTATAAAACCATGAACACTTAACACAGTGTTAAAACTAATCATTTACTGCACTAATTCCCATTCTAAAAGAAAGTGTTTTCAAGCAGCACTAGATAAGAAATTACAATTATATTCTTGAGATAGTATATCCATAAACATTCAACAAATGTGTTTACAAAACAAAGAACAAACAAACTAATTTTACAATAATGAGCTGAAATCTAAGGTAAACAAACAAAGAACTGGATAAAATAAACCTTGTTCAAACAAAGACTTAATTTATAATAAATCTTTAATGGAAAATTGTCCCAATTTTATAATATATAGTTTAAGAAGAAACTCTGTGTACAGTTCACAGAAAAATCTGTATCTTACTAGGGCTCTATATCGGTCAGAATAATCGATACGATATACCTACAGATACAAAAATGATCAATATTCGATATATCATATGTCAATTTAATCATAAATAGAATTGTTATAAAACAGCAAAACAGTGTTGTTTTATTCATTAATTTTATTGTAGCAGCACAATAATATTAATATTTTAATTGTTAATGTCTTTGATGTTTGCACTTGTTTAAAGAAATATCATGACATCCTTTTAGTCTAGGTCTAGATTCAGCAAAAAGAAAAACATACTCTTTCAGAATTTCAGTTACAATCAAGTTCTCTTCACATTGAGGATCTGCCTGAACAAATCCGAGTCACTACTGGTTCCCAGAATTGATCTACCGTATATTCTAAATACTGGTTGTTAGCTCTCTGACAAATTAAAAATGAAAGAACATAGAAAGGACATTCTAACTGCAACAGTTACTTCCCTTTGATTGAAAAGAACAAAACATGACGCAACCAGTGTAAGACGTTTACGGAAAGGAGTATCATATTATGAGATACTTCGTCCACAGATTGGTCCTAAATGAACTGGAAGCAGTAGAATGTTGATTTGGTGATACTGATATCAACTGATTATCAGGCCATGGATTTTATTTGTATGACCGTCATTGATCACTATTTTGTTTGATAAGGAAACGTTCGATCTGATATATCTATCAAACCTACAATACTGGTATTCGTTATAAATCTTACACATATAATTTTCATTTAAGAAAGTATGTTTTTTATGATAAGAACAAAATCATTATTTAAAAAATAACACATATATTTTTATTTAATACAAGTTCACAGCCTAACTAGTCTACTTGTCACCCAAAAATATGCCTGATGAAATAAAAAAAACATGAAATAATCATAATGATATAGACTTATAGTCACTGAATAATAACAGTGATAATGAATAATATATGTAAAACATCAATGTTATATAGCAAATAGTTAAAGCACAGAACATAAAAGAATAGAACAGTGAAAATGGAACAAAGGCAACTATTATGAATCTTAGTCACAACCTCTTTTCAAAACCTAATATAAGTTCATAAGCTGCGTCAAAAATATGTTTATAGCAAAAGTTATGTAGACTAAAAATGTTATATATTCAAAATATTAAACAAAACCAATAATAACAGTGCATTACATTACATTGGCTTGATCTCTCTTGGAAACATTTTTTAACAAAGACCCAAAACATCCAAATAAAACCAATGCCAAGTGTTTGGAGCACATTTCACAAACATCAGATGTGATAAACTGTGTTGAAAGAACAAAGCCATAGTTTTAGTCATCAGTTACTTGACTATCAAATTATATTAATTAATCATAAATGTGAATTATATAGAACTTTAGAAGTCTAAGCAGTGAAAGTAAAATCTGCATAGACTGGTCAAAAAATCTACTTATAAATGTCATTTTTTTCACATCCATGATTAAATTCTTACACAATGGCAATACCATGTGACTATGACCTAACAAATGCAACATGTTAAAGAAAACTGTAAAAATCTGGTTGATTTGTATGTTTTTAATGAGGGTCTGTCCACTCCATATGGAAGCATTATGTGCAGACCCTGAAGTCTTTCATTGAGGTTTATTTAAAATAAGTTCTGTTATGAAATATCATAACAACTTTTCATGGACTTGGATAGCCTCGAGTTGATTTGGATTAGCTTACAGCCATACAGGTTAATTTGGGTATGCATATTGTTTAGTTGTTCAATGACTAAGTTAAGTTAGGGACATTTAAGTTAAGAAAAATTCAACAGTCTATCAGTACCACAGTGTAAGAAAAATGTTAGCAAGATATCTCCGTCTATCTGGTATTAGTGGAGAGAAGGTAGGCTTAGACTACTCCAGCACCAGGCAGTCGGTAGTACTGATGTGGAATCCATACCACTAATGATTTTATTGAGAATATAAACAAGAAGACAAAATGTAGTCAGTAGTGGCCTATTTTCCAGTAGTTGCATACTATGTAGTGCGGTACCTGAACTAAGTCGTTTTGAAAGTAGAAAACATAAAGGCTGGGGGATCAGGACAACTCACTCCGAAGACAGCTCAAACTGAGACAACTCAACCCATATGTAATTATATGGGTTGAATTGTCCACATTTTAGTGGTTCATGGGTTCAGTTGTCTCTACTCACAGATTGAGTTGTCCTAGCTTAATTTGAGTCTAGTTGTCCGCATGTTGAATTGTACCGAATCCTGGCAAGGTAGCATCAATATTGAAGTCTCAAGAACTTTGATTGCATTGATCTAGGAGCCAGTAAACTGTGTCTATAAATACTAAAAATATCACCAAGTAGACTATCTATCTATCTTCCATTAAGTCAAACCCCTAGTAGGGACTTAGACTTTTGGCACATCAACTAACATGAGTATTAATTAAGGAATGAGTAGAAGTTGATAAAAGTATGAAGTAAGTAAGGTTATAAAACAGGTTACGAACAGGGCAGGCATAGTTATGGGGAGACATGTTCAATCTGGCTGACAGCCATTCTGAACCTTAGATCTTGTAGGTTGACAACATCAGGGGATAGGTTGTTCCAATGGAAGGTTGTTCTTGGGAAGAAAGAGTATTTTGTGATAATTGGTTTTTTGTTGCTATATTTTGGAAAGCATTTGGGTGAGATTTTCTTGAGGTCCTCTCTAGGCGATTGACATAGGGGGGAAGTGGGATGGCAACTTTATTGTTTACAGTATTGTGAAGCACGATGAGTTGTTGGTCAATACGACGGAGGTCAAGGCGTCTCCACTCTAGTGAGGAGAGCATATCAGTTACACTTGCTTGAAGTTCTGCTGAAGTCATGTCTAGCTCAGTAGACCTACATATATTCTCCTACAGAAGAAGATGTTGAAGTTTTACTAAGACATTCAATAATATACAACATCACATATAACATAACAGTTGTTTTACTATCATTCATCGTGTGAGAGAATGTTTACAAACAAGTAACATGAAATGACAAACCTGTTCCAATTCTCTGGCTGTTCCCGAGAAACATCACCGTAAGTAAGTGGGGATAGGTTGATTCCAATGCATAACAAAGGCTCTTGAAGGCAAAATTGTCTTTAGCCTTGAGTATGTCCAAAATTTTATCAATTTTGTCTTTGTTCGACGTTTGTTTATTGATCTCATCGACGTCAGAATGGGTCAGTGTGTCAGCGCTCTCTAAAATCGGCAAGAGCCGATCAGCGTCTACTACCGCTATAAATTTAGATCTATGCACGCCTAACAACTCCTTAAACTTGACCTCCATGATTCTGTAATCAAACTGCCATCTACAATCTCCATACACAACCGTAAATTAATCATAACATGCTGATCTATCAACGCACTTCTTCGCCATAATAGCTATGTAGCCATCGGGTGCAAGACGTTTCGACCCCAAGACGTTTCGACCCCAAGCCTTTTATGGAGACATTTCGACCCCACGACGTTTCGACCCCAGAGTTGAGACGTTTCGACCCCAGTTTATATACATATAAATAATAATAAAATAATATTATACAATGTATGTGATAAATAAAATTATATATAAAATAAATTATAAATCGTTATATTATTGAAATTATAGCATTTTATTTTATTTTGCAGCGTTCGTGATCGACATGCAGCATAATGTTGTAGATGTATTTCAACCCAAGAGCATAAATATATATATTCATGTAAACTTATAAACACTTAAAAGTTTGAAAATCAATAAAAATGAATTTATACATCTAGTTATGTTATCATTATATATAACATTTATATGATAAATTATTAAAGTTGATTAATATATAGCTTGTTGATAGGTTTTTACGGAAACTATAAAAGTGTATTCCGATGTAAATTGTTCAATAATTTCAAGACCTGATGTATGAATGTTAAGATGAGTAGTACTCAATACGTTGATATGAATTATACTGTGATATTCTGTAAAAAGCGTACATCGATCTGTTATATAAAAAAGATTAAACGCAATCAATAAATCTAATTTAACAATTATACAAAGCGGTAAGTATTTAAACTTCAAAAGGGGATGTTTTGTAAACCCTGATGTTATTCAGCCAGAATTTAATTACAATAGAATGTCATTGTGTACGTTATAAGCGATAATTGCCTCCAACTATCCGTATAGAACAGAAACAAACTGTAAAAATAAAAGTGTATATGTGATTATTAGGTTAATTGAAGAATGCCTTTAAACATCATTTTTTGCGATAACCGTTAAAATTATCTACTTAAACAAAAGATAAATTAATACTGAAATCATTGTTTTCTTCTGTTATATATATTAATCAATGGTAAATTTTAAAACAAAAACTGTTTAAGTGAAAACTTCATTGGTATTAAAGTCAATTACCCCACCATCAAAATTTGTTTGTCTTTTTTTTTAATTCCATGATGTATTCATATTTATAATATTAGTAACTGCTTGTATATGTACACAAAATGAATAACTAAATATTTATGTTTGTCCTCAAGATTTTGTGTATTTGTGAATATGTATAGTATGATAATAAAAAACTTCTTTTCCAGGTTATGTGTAAATATTATTAACACTTATGAGTATTTATTTTTTGATGATATATATTTTTAATATTAGTTACTGTTTATATATGTACAAAAAAATGAATAACTGAATATTTATGTTTGTGTATTTGTGATTATGTATAGTATGATAATAAAAAAACTTCTTTTCCAGGATATGTGTAAATAGTATGTACACTTATGAGTATTTTAACATAGAATAAAATTATGAATCTACACAATATCAAGTTTGTTGTTTATTATTATTCAAGTACCTAAAAATATTCATCTGCGTGTTCTAATAAGTAGTAATGTTTTTGGTGCAGCTGATTACTCTCCTCTCTCTTCCGTTTTCTTCCGTCTGTTTTCTTCCTAATAAATCGGTTTCTTTTTCATGTCTAAAATCTTCAAAAATATTACATTCAACTTCTAAGATGTGATATTCAAACTACCTTTTAACAAATATATACAAAATGTACATAAAAACAATACAAATACGAATATTAACCTAAAATACTGTCTGGGGTTGAAACGTCGTGGGGTCGAAACGTCTTGGGGTCGAAATGTCTCCGTCAAACCTGGGGTCGAAACGTCTTGGGGTCGAAACGTCTGTAACTCGTAGCCATCAATCTGACCGTGACTGTAGATAAGAACGGGAATTTGATTGGATATAAAGTTTGTAAAACACTATTTGATTGGATATAAACTACGCGAAACAGCAACATCGTACTCAGAATGAATCATACCTATTCGTTTCGCCCTAGGACCCTATACGTAAAGGGTCCTTGGCAGATTTAATAATTTTCATTTGACAATAAAGTAAAACGATGGCTAATCAAATTCGAAGTATCAGCAAATATTACTATACAGTAGTGTCGACTAGTATTTTCACGTTATTTTTAATTTCGCGGTACATAATTTATTCGGTTTTTGGATAAAAATAACTTAGATAATTGCGTCACCTTTAAACTTGAAATTTTTACTTGGTTTTATTATCATTATTGTTTTAAAGTGAAGAAGTTGTAAAAAGGAAATAAACACGTGTTAGTGAATCCACAATCCCAGTTTATTGATAGTGACCACGTGACTTGTCAATTATAACGCGAAAATTGCAGCAAACAGTATTGTTCCAATATAGACAAGTTATTAATACAATTCATACTTGTATGATTAACACTACATTACCATATATTTGTTTTATCATTCACAACATAACATTAATCCATCCATTTTGTTAACAACCCTTCTGTAGACTAGTTACCGGTATCAATATCGTACCTATCAAGTCACACGCATTGCACGTGCGTCACGCGGAATTATAAGCCTTGAAACATGCTCACACATAATAAAAGAATTTGTCCCCCAAAAAGTATATTATTGTGCACAAGTTAATGCCACTCAAAATTTTAACTGCTTACACATCATCAATGCAACACATAATGTTAACGTATTTATGATCTACATTCTAGCTTGCTTGCTGTTCTTAGTTCACTGTATGTACTGGTACAGATAGTCTGCATAGGAAATAACTTGAACAAGAGAGTCCTGAGGACTCTGGATCGCTCACCTGAGAACTTGAGTTTTTTCTGAGGCATGATACCAATGGGTGGGAAATAATATTTTGTTTTTAAGCATGGTTAGGCAATGATTGAATGACCAATTTATACAAAATTGGAATGCTAGACTTAATATCTCAGATAGAGCAATATTTTATAGACATGCATATATTTTCATTCAAAGTTCAACCATACTAGCTTAGACTATTTCTCTATTGAAAATTTTGACAACCATTAAGTCGTTTTAGAGTCTCATCTAATAATTAGCTAGATGAATGAAACCCAATAAAACCCCTTTAAATAATGGAAAATGTTTTAATTGGGATTCATAAGAAGACGAATGTCATTTTGTTTTGGAATGTTTTTATATAGCGATCTAAGAAAGCAATACATACCTAGATTTTTATTTATTAATACCAAGCATGCGTAAATTGGTTGATCTTATCAATTCAGATAACAAAAAACTTATAAGAAATCTTGGTATTTTTATTAACAAAGCTTTTTATGTACGAGATAGTATATTTTTTAGATACTGATGTTATTTTTCTTAAAATGTTGTCTAGTATGTCTTACACTGTATACTTGTTCTGTATAATTGAATTTTAACCTTATATGTATTTCTTCCTTCCTTCCTTCCTTCCTTCCTTCCTTCCTTCCTTCCTTCCTTCCTTCCTTCCTTCCTTCCTTCCTTCCTTCCTTCCTTCCTTCCTTCCTTCCTTCCTTCCTTCCTTCCTTCCTTCCTTCCTTCCTTCCTTCCTTCCTTCCTTCCTTCCTTCCTTCCTTCCTTCCTTCCTTCCTTCCTTCCTTCCTTCCTTCCTTCCTTCCTTCCTTCCTTCCTTCCTTCCTTCCTTCCTTCCTTCCTTCCTTCCTTCCTTCCTTCCTTCCTTCCTTCCTTCCTTCCTTCCTTCCTTCCTTCCTTCCTTCCTTCCTTCCTTCCTTCCTTCCTTCCTTCCTTTCTTCCCTTCTTCCTTTCTTTCTTTCTTTCTTTCTTTCTTTCTTCCTTTCTTCCTTTCTTTCTTTCTTCATTATAAAGTCATAATTATACATGTTACTATTAGATAACATTTGATTTGTACTAGTTTTATATGATCTTTATGCGCATTGTGTATTATACTTTTTAATGTTCTCATGCATTTTATATGTACATGTATTTGATAATAAACTATCTCTCTCATGTACTTTTAAATTAAATTTTAACCTTAATCAAAATACTTAAACTTGTTCGTTTTTATAATATACTAATAAAAGATCACAATTTAGTCATTTTTTCTCTTTTTAAATAAATACCTTCAGGCCCGGATTTACCGGGGGGGGCACAGGGGGCACGTGCCCCCCCACCTGGCCCCACAGATATTGACTCTCATACAAAGAAAAGGGCACAAAATCGGCACCATCAAAGCAATATCAACTCTACTTTCAACTCATCCGAGCTATTAAGAAAGATAATGATCTAAATTGATGCATTCAAGCATCTCAGGGTACCCAGATCGGGCCTTATCAAGCGTTCAAATCATTGATCGTGCAAGTGTATGGTCCCTCTATACAGACACATAGATACCAATTGCTATGTTTATTGTCTATATTACACATACCTAAACAGTATATTTAAGACCGTCACCATTGAAATTACCATGGTAACTAGCTTACGAGGCCTATATTTGGTTATTGTGCACTCTCTAATCTTATTTACTAGTGGAAATCATCGGCGTTTTCATAGCAAGTTAGACAGAGAAAAGACGAGGACAGCTAGTCAAGTGCATTTTATATGTCTCTACTATGACACTCGAACTTAGTTAATTTCGAAAACATGCACGATCGTCTGATGATTTTTTATGGTATTAAAATTCCAATAACTTTTAAAAGTGACAGAACCTAAACATAAATTAAGTATTTATGGAGGACATCGGCGTTTTTCATATCAAGTAACAGACTGAGAAAAGCCGAGTATAGTCGAATGAATGTTGGTCATTAAAATGAGGTAATTAAAAGTTAGTTAAAATCGGAAAAAAGCGAGCGTTTTATGTTGTTGTTGTTTTCTTAGAAAATGTAGGTAAATGAATTAAACTTTCAAGTAACTTTTCAAGAGTGACCTACCCTACAACAAGTTTTCTTACGAAAAACAAGACAAAAATTAATCAGTGGTTAAACATTTCTTTCATCCAATCATAAATTAATAGGCTTGTGTTTTGTTAATGTTTGAATTGTTGCTTTTATTTTATATCATTTTACGTGTTTAAAATACTTATATACCTAATACTTTTTTCCAAAGGAATCGAAAAATGTGATTCTTCGGCGGATTTCCACGTTTTGGATCGTCCCAACAACCATTCTTGTAAATCCACTGAAACGTCCGAAAAACTCACAACAACGCTGAATTTCAACACAATAAACTAAGCCTCTTATTTTAAAAAAACGTATCATAAACCGGCTTTTTTGGATGTTAAATCGGATAATTTTCTCATTGCATTCGGTGATTTTATACAAGTTACCAAGTGTATTTTTTATAAATTCTCGGCATTTACATGATGAAATTGCTGATTTTTTGTAAATCAGGATTTTATCCATTCTCGTTCCTTGAAGGATACCTCAATTATAGCGCTCAATATTTCCTTGGTAGTGCCCAAAAGTGCTTAAAATGTAATGATAATTTACCAAATTTTAGCTTCATTTTATCCTTATAAAGTGTGTTCAAAAGTGCTCAGATTTACACATTTGACATGCAAAAATTCAAAAATTTTCCACATCTCCAGAACCCACCCCCTGTGCCCCCCCCCACTTACGACCCTTCTGTATCCGGCCCTGACCTTTTCAATCAAAAAATTTTTTTTTTAGTCAGTCATATATACATGTTGATCATTATAAAGTCTTAAATAAAACGTTCTTTTGTCATTTCCTTTTTACAAAAATATTTATGTTTTTATATCATGTCTACATTTTTAAATAAGAATAAATGAAACAATCTTTATAACTTTATATATGTCAACAATCAGAGACATAGATAACGGTATCTATGTCTCCGTAACTATTTATTTCTTTGTCAAGTTCTACTTAAATCAGAGAAATAAATATGTTATACTATGTCTATGACTTAATGACAATAGCCATCTGTGAGTTCGCAAACGACAGTGATTACCAATAAACACTATATGATTTTCCCTCTTCTATGCATTTGTGGGTCATTTTCTCCAAATTAGGGTGCTTTTCGTTGCGGGCAATATTCTCAAGAAAACAAAAATCAGTCATTGAATCCACCAAGACGTAACTGTCCTAATCCTGGAGTACTTGTGACACACTAATAAGGGGAGGCAACTCGTCGATCATAAAACGTCTTTTTGTTAATTTTTTGCTGACAGTTATTTGTCTTTAGGTTCATTAGACAGAATACTCTTCAATCAATATGGCGGGAAATAATCTGTACAGAAAATAATTATTTGTAAATTAACTTTCACTTTGATTTTAACGGTAAAGTTGTACATCCACTAACAGAAAATGTTCTACTCTAGTAACCCTGACCCACAGGATGTTGAATCCTTGATGTCATCCCCTTCTAGTCAGGAAACTCGTCTTGAAAGGAAAGAATGCTGTGTTGTCGATTCCAAACTTACCAAAGAGAAGTTTCGGTTAAAAGATAGAAACTTTTTGCGACAATATGCTCATTTATATTCAGAACGTCTTTTGACTACGAGGCCTAATGTTGAGAAGGCTGCCAAAAACAAATGGGGTAGGTGTTAGAACTTAGAATCTGTTTCCTTGACTTGATAAGTTGATGTATCGTTGACCGTACCTAAGTTCGCGTCCATCCTTGATTCGCGGCCATTTTTTTTATGTTCAAACTCTCGCTAGATTTCGAAACCAAGGCTATAAACTGAGGTAACATTTACAACTGGGTTTACTCTACCGTATCGACCTGTCAACTTAAACATAATGCTTTTTTAATAGGTTTTTTTTTTGCTTAATTTGTTTGAGATTACTGAATTACACACTGTTCTCTAATGCCTAAATATGTTGATTTTAATATCAATCATTTTTTACCGAAAACATAAAAATAACATAACCACAAAGTTTTGTCAGCAATGTTTTTCGTCAAATCTGTGATACAAGACACAATCAACTTTTTTTAATTGGCCTTATTTTATTGATGTCATAGCCCGCGAATTTAAGGTACATGTTTCAAGATGGCTGCCGTAATACAGTTGGAGTTTGTTTTTATGTGTTTTAACTGGTTGTTTTGCACTTCAGACAGGATTATTGATTGATATTGGTGCAAAATAAAATGTTAGTGTAAGTAAAGCAAGTTAACAATGACTTGAAATGTTTTAAATGACATTTGAAAGTTTTGAATGCTTAACACCGTGAATCAAGGTTGGTCCTGGATATATTCTCCATAGCTACATGTACCATGCTTGCAATTTTTCTTAATACCTTGTCACACTGTCCCGGTGTTCAATCCTAGTTTGGCAACCATTGCGAACCAGGACTACAACCATAGGGACACTGAATGTCCTCAGTTAATCGGGATAAACTTTGTTGAACCAAGGATCAGTTACTGAGGAGTGGCTAGGTGCTGTTTGAAATTTAATACAACCAGGATTCACTGTGGAGTGAAACCAATGTCAGCGTTCCAAGGAGATCTGGGGCATCACTCAAGATTGTTTTTCTGGCATGATTGGTCTCCGCCTTTAGGCCACCAGTTGAAACCAAAGAGTACTGGCATGGCTTGTATCCAAGATGGAGATAAGGTAACTCATGGTTTGGCCACTTGATTTTCTTCATGAATCCTCCAGGTTCATCCACATTTACCTGCTAAAAATTACCAGGACACACTGGGGCATGCACCGGGATCAGTGTGATCTAGATATAATGTTGCAGTATGTGGAGGTTAAGAATAATTGGCATCGGAAGCATTTTTAGATGGAGGAGGGATCTAACAAATTTCGTAAGGTACACATAGATTTGTGGGTTGGAATGAACTTCAATGACTCACTGTCTTGTCTATTGTAAATGCCATTCACATTTAATTTATTTAGGGGACTGAGTCCCATGTAATGGGGGCTTGACATTAATTTTCAAAGTAGCTTGGACAACAAGCTGTATATATATTTCCCTTGTTCTAACCAAATGTTTACAATCAGAACCAAAATCTAAGTCTTCATGGGCAATCAGGCGACCTTTAGTCCAGCCCTATGTAATATTGCTCTTAAGGACTCCAGCTTACATGTTGTCTTCCACAATTATTAGTTTTGGTTCTTAGAAACACAAGTATGTGTTTTACTTTCATACTCATGGAACTTAAAACGTAGGATACATATCTCTGTTACTTGTTGACATAAAAAAATAACTTTTTATACTCTAAATTGAATAATTAATGACACTCTAACATAATTTCAATTAAAAAATGCAGGAAAAGATGTACATCTAAGAAGACTGCATGAGTTGAAAAGTAATGAGAAATGTGTTGTGGTTGGTACACTTTTCAAACATATGGAATTACAACCTAGTATATTAAAAGAAATCAGTGATGAGGTAAAACATTGTGATTGATTTTATTTTATAAAAAAGTACTTAGTAATTATTTTTCTATTCAGTCTGGTGTAATACTACTAAATAGCTGTAAAAAGAGACCAGATTATATTAACTAAATGCAATAAGATTGACAATCTAGGATAATATTATTGAATTGACAGAAATGTTATCCTTCTGATTATAATTTGATTGGGTTGCAAAATATTTTATTTTCACCTATATTTGTAGCTCTTGGTGGTGATCATGACTATTGTGTTCTACGTTCTAAAACTTGTAGAGAAATCTCATGTTTGATTTAATGTATTTTCAGCATGGAATGTTACCTCAACCAATATCCACAAAATATACAAGCCCTGATGATAAATTAATATTAGAAGATGAACTACAAAGAATTACGTTAGTTGGAGAACTGAAGGTGGAGACATCAGTCACTGGTATGTACAATGTGTTGTTTTGTAATGATTCATCATTGTATATTTTTCACTTTTCTTTAAGCCACATGAATTATAGCTTGTGATGTGCTTGGAAGGCGAGAGGCCATGAACAGATATTAGATAAAATGGTTGCACTTGAAAGTTCAAATAGTTGAGAGTCATTGAAGTTATTCAGGTGTTATTTTCATTGAAATTCTGTTGTTGGTTTGTTGTTACTAATAAATTTGGATGTAATTCTTACGGTAATTAAGGTGTAGTTTTTATTCGGGTGTTATTCTAACCATAATTCAGGTGTTATTTTACCATAATGCAGGTGTTAGTACAATCTGATTAAAACCTGATCTAAAATTTTACCGCTCGCATACTCGCTAATTTAGATCTGGCCTTTTCCAAACGAAGGTCACGTTCAGGTGACCTTTTCTCATCATAATATTCATGACGAAATTGTTATGATACGTAACTTGTTTACATCGTCTACGTCACGCAATTTGAAATGAGCCACCCAATCGCAGACTGTGAATAATACCGCTGTTAAATTTGCATGCAAACCTTGGTCTAAAAATAGAAATTACAAAATCAAAATGTGATCAATAGTGTTTTCGTCTAGATGAAAGCTACGCATTGATTGGTCGACACAGAGTTCATCTCGACGTGACCTTGCATTGACTTAGTAGAGATCCAGTACGGCAACGCGAGTAGAACAGGATCTCTGTTTACGGAGATTGGTGTTAGTATGACCATAATTCAGGTGCTATTGCTACCATAATTCAGGTGTTATTTTAACCATCATTCAGGTGTTATTATAATCATAATTCAAGTGCTATTACTACCATAATTCAGATGCTATTTTTACCACAATTCAGGTGTTATTATTGCTGTGTATGGCAAAGAACCAGAAGATCACAAAGGACATTTTCATGTTGAAGATTATTGTTTCCAAGAACTACCTGAACAAAAACCATTACCTCAATTAGATGAAGACAGGTAAAAATTTAATCAACTTGGCTATCTTTATCTTATATAGTTATATTAGTTAGTTCTATTCACAGAATGTTTTATCACTGAACCTGCATACTCTGGAGTCCAAATAAAATTTGATCACAATTTCATTGTATAAACTTATATGGAATTTTTATTTATTTGTTACTTTGAACTACTTAGTATGAATTTATATTTAAGAATTTCAGGAATGTATTTATTTCAAGATTAACAATTTTCACTTCCTTCCATTGGTTAAAAAAGGAACAAATGTTATAAAACAGTATTTAGCTTGAATTGGTTATCTGTGGAAAGGCCACCCAAACACACCCATTGTTTGGATGACCTAGGAATTTGATCTTAATTGTTCAGGCTACATTTAAAAATATTTATGTTTTCCCTTTCCTGTACAATGAATTTTAAAACTTGGTAGGTACCGACACTACTTGGGGACCAGGATGCAGTTCTAGAGTGATAATGTATATTGTAAGATTTTGTTTCAAGTAATTAGTAATTGTGTCTATCTGCTTTTTTCTTCCTCAACAACATACTTGTCTATAGACATACAATGATTTTAGCTGTAAACTTGTTATCAATAGATATGATATAGATATCTACCATGTTATCATGCTTCATTCAGATATCTACCATGTTATCATGCTTCATTCAGATATCTACCATGTTATCATGCTTCATTCAGATATCTACCATGTTATCATGCTTCATTCAGATATCTACCACGTTATCATGCTTCATTCAGATATCTTCATGTTATCATGCTTCATTCAGATATCTACCATGTTATCATGCTTCATTCAGATATCTACCATGTTATCATGCTTCATTCAGATATCTACCACGTTATCATGCTTCGTTCAGATATCTACCACGTTATCATGCTTCATTCAGATATCTACCATATTATCCTGCTTCATTCAGATATCTACCTTGTTATCCTGCTTCATTCAGATATCTACCATGTTATCATGCTTCGTTCAGATATCTACCATGTTATCATGCTTCATTCAGATATCTACCTTGTTATCCTGCTTCATTCAGATATCTACCATGTTATCATGCTTCATTCAGATATATACCTTGTTATCCTGCTTCATTCAGATATCTACCATGTTATCATGCTTCATTCAGATATCTACCATGTTATCATGCTTCATTCAGATATCTACCTTGTTATCCTGCTTCATTCAGATATCTACCATGTTATCATGCTTCATTCTTACTCCTTGTAATATACATGTACTACTGTCTGAACAAGGTTATATAGAATGTTCTATTATATGTGTCTTCTATAAAATCTATGTTGTCTACTTTATCTATTACAAATAGACTATATTCTAGCTTCAGATACATAAATAGACCTAATCAGGAATTCAAATTTATGGGTTTTTTCGTCGGTGCACAGGCAGACAAACAGTTTGTTACACATAATTGCTAAATAGCACAAACTATGGATTAAATCTTATTGTACTTTGTACATGTGTTTTCATCGTAACGGTGAAAGTTTGTTTGTACCTGAGGGGAAAACCCAAATATTGAATTCCGGATATAGTCTATTAAATGACCAACAACAACATGTATGTTTAATATTGAATGTCAAGTATCATGTATTTATAATTTCAGATACCTAGCATTTGTCTCAGGTTTAGAGATAGGATCTAAGTCAGAGCAACAATTTGCATTACAAATGATGATAGATACCTTAACTGGTTTCCTTGGTGATCCAGGACAACAGAAAGGAACATCCAATATTGTAGGAGTTGTGTTTGCTGGTAATTCTCTTAGTAAAGATACTCAGAGTAAAGATAGTTTAACTAAGGTGAGTGTACATACTCAAGATAAAATCCCCATGTTGCACTTGATGTGACATTTTCTTTTATTATACCTCATGTGATCTGTTTACTATGTAGCCTACTGTGATGTCACCTGGTGACAATTCGTAATGTCACCCTCTGGACATCAACTATCAGCCCGCTTGACATCACCTATCAGCCCTCTTAAAGCGATGAGAGACTACTGTGTTGGAGTTTGCTGGGGCCCAAGTTTTGAACCATTTAATTTGAGTTACCTCCCTTCCACAGACGCTTTTTATGAAACAACACATTTAATGGTGTAAAAATGTCTTCGAGTACTGAAGCAAATAAAGCAGAATAAATTATAATATTTATGCCTAGCAAATGGTCAACAATTTCTGATTTTTGTTGTTTGGTATAATAAAATGAATATCACATCCTACAGAGAGTGATAGAATGGAATGTTCACCATTGACAAGTTAAGTCAACCTTAGCTAAAGCCTCAATTGACATTACTTGTCTCCGGCGAACATGCTGTTCTATCACTCTCTGTAGAATGTGATATTTATATAACAGCATGAAATATCCTATTTTATTGAGCATGCCCAATTTCTTTGCTGTTTGTGATAATGTTACATTACATATGCAGTCATCACCATCTGAAGCTGGGGACTAGTAAGAATGGATTGGGGCTAGTAAAAAAAATAATTTCTTGTAGTTGGGCTGGTTGATTATTTTGCCTTTATTATATAATATAAAAATCAGGCCATTGCACTAGAAAATTTAATGCAATGACTGCACATGATATATTTAGTCTGTTATCAAAATTATAAGCAAGGAAGATGAAGCTCTTTTCTCATGGAATCAATTAAATTAACTTGGACCATTTTCACCTTCACATTTGCAACCCTTCACACTGGACATTTCTAGATCTATAATTCATTTTATACTGAGACTCTTGGTCTGAATATTGTATCTCTATGATATCATATATACATTTTATATCTATGTTTCAGGCCAAGTATTTAACAAAGAAAACAGTTGCTGGTAGTGTAGATGCTATAAAATCATTAGATGATTGTCTAGTTCAGTTAGCTGTAAGTTTGTCAGAGTTTTTCATGATCTTCTATTTACTCTATTATATGACTCACTAGCCTACTTGGAGAGTGGTTGAGGTGATAGACATCAAATCACCTTTATAGCTCTGTAACCTTACACTGATCCTTTGTATTGGTGAGGGTTCCTTATATTCGAGAATATGTTGGTGCCAACAGAAGATAGGAGTCATGTCTTGGTTTAACCCAGAAAAAATGGTGTTAGTTGAATTGTTCACCTGATGAGATTTTAAACAACATTTACGAAAATTAAATGAACTTGTATGTACATTGTAAACAAATGGAATAGTAAGATTCTTTGTTTGCAATGTAATGTTGATCCCTGTTGAATTTTAATGCCAATTTTGATAATGTTACATTATGTAACTTCTATTCTCATGAAGGACTAGAACTACAACCAAACCTAGGTGAAAAAAATAGATTTACAGAAATTTCTTCTTATGTTGTAAAAATTCTTCTGGTGTAGACTTTTTCTTTATGTAAACCTTTTTGTCTTATTTATATTATGTATCATTTACATAACTTGAACACATTTTTCTTTATACCTGAACATATTTGTATTAATTAGCTTGTAAAATGTCTAAATCCTGTATTACGTTGTATAGATGTGTATACTGTGATTATTTCAGGCTAGTACAGAGGTATTATTAATGCCTGGTGAATATGATCCTTGTAATTATACATTACCTCAACAAAACTTTCATAAATGTATGTTTCCATCAGCTGCCAGATACCCTACATTAAAATGTTGTACTAACCCTTATGATGGCACTGTGGATGGTGTAAGGTAAGATGTGATATTTTTAGCCCTAGTTTTTGATGATTGCTAGTATTCTGTGGCGTTTTTCACAAAAATTCTTACGAAAAAAGACATCGCTAGTCAAATTCATAATTTTGTAGATCAAAGTCAGAAGGATTATAAACATAACTATTATGATATTCAAAACATATACAATATTCTACATTATTCAATAATATTTGGAATTGATTGACCAAAAAAATGATGGTATAATTGATGCTTCTTGCTTTTGACTTACGATGATCTTTATGGAATTTTTTGTGTGAAAAACACCACTTGTCTTTGAATCTAAGAACTTTACTTAGATAGTAAATCTGCCAACTGTACATAAAAAGTGTAAATAAATGAGGTCATCACTTTAATAATTCACACGTCTGTTTCTCCGTAATAGAGAAATTGTTTAGGGTTAGTAATATCTAAATGGACTACATATCTTTTCATTACTTCATCCGACTGGTAACTCAAGCATGGTATCGTGCTTAGATCACTTTATTTTCATATTTTATTAACGTTTGTTCATTTACTTATAATTTCAATGATGGTTAAAAAAACTGCCAGTTTTATAATACAGTAAGTCAACTCTCAGACAAAATACTGTCTGAAATTACACTTTCTGTGTTAGCCAAGTACTATGCTAAGAATGTGCTTCAATGTAGCAAAACCAAGATTGTGGCCTGTGAAAATGCCAGTGTTCTGAAAGTAAATAACATTTTGCTAGCTACCTCTAAAATGTAACGATTCATTGCTTAAGAAATTGCTATGTAGCGCTAGGTAATGATATCCTTACTTAACTTGCTTCTATTATTGTTAAATTTTATTCAACTCGCAGTGGCCACCACTGAGTGGTGTATACATTAACTTGGCTGATTCAGGTATGTTTTTATTGATGATGAGAACTGAAGTTCTGTAGTGGATATTTAAATCAGTGTGTGCCAATGTATAAAATCTAACAATATGCCCTTCATTTAAAGTATGCGCTTAGTAGTTCGTTAACAGCTCAGTCCAGAGATTTAGCCTTTCCAGGAGGAGTGAGTAGGTTGATGACCTATACAATGTGTTGCTAAGGTGTTAAACCAAATAAAGGAACAAACTGAATTGTGAACATTATAAATTATTCAAGTAATGTATATTTGTCATGTTTCAGGATACTAGGGACATCAGGTCAACCTGTAAATGATATCTATAAATATAGTGAATTAAAAGATGGTTTAGAGATATTAAATAAAACATTACAGTGGGGACATATTGCACCTACGGCTCCTGATACTTTAGGTAGGATAATATTTTACTTTGATTTGATTATATTTGTTTTCCTTTCTCAAGGCAGGAAAGTTCTCACTGTACCTTATTATTGGAGGAAAGTAGATATTATTGTCGAATTGTCATGGAAGGGTATACCCCCCCTACACACACACCCGGGATTGAATTGGAATCCTTACCCCCCTTAGGGACACTAGATTTGAAACCCGGATTAGATTTGATTAAATAATCTGGATTCATTGCCCTCTGTTTGTTAGTAGTTTTATGATCCTTAGCTTTTGTGATAGATAACGTTCATGCTTGTAATGTATGTGTGTTCAGTTCTTCTGGCCACTTTCTTGCATAATTGTATTATGCCTCAGTCCCATTAAATCGTGTCTTGTTGCCGACCTGTATGTGCAGACAGCCGTAGGCCGTGGGAAGACTTGACTTGCGTATTAAGGTGACTGTAGACACATGGCACAAAACAACACTTTTTATGTTTATGGGACTGTACCATTTGAGTTATAATTTGATGCTTTACTCCCTAGCCTTAAAGCTAGCTTTTGTCTGCTTGGAAAGCTGTTAGTACCATCCCAGCTCAGACTGAAAATTGTTATCAGGTTATAGAATGATATAAGTATCAATACTTAAAGACTTGTATTATTTTTTATTATTCTGATAAGGCTTCCTTTCCTTCTTGAAAAAGGTACATTTAAACTTCTACGGCAAGATTAAAGAAGCGTTTAAGATTTTTTAAGAGTTTTCCAAAAATATATAAAATTAGATAGTTCATCAAAAAATTGGTAAACAAAAACAGCTGTTTATTTCAAATCAATGTTTTTGTGTTAATATTTCTCTGTCATTTTATTACAGCTTGTTACCCATACTATGATGAAGACCCATTTATTCTACAAGAATGTCCACATATATTGTTTGCTGGTAATCAAGACAAATTTCAACATAACATTCATAAAGGTATATAATTATCAATAGGTCTTGGCCGAACAAGTCTACATCTTTCTTTATTTTTCCTTGTAGTTGGTATGGTTTTGTGCTAAACCATCAATATTTCATTATCTTTTTTTCAACATAATCATTACAAATTTAGTGTAAATTTTGCTTATTTAAGAAATTTGTAATTTTTAACTTACGATAATTAATCAACTCACAAATCAACACTTTAGATCTTGCACATTGAAAATACATGAAATGAGTGGAGCAATTAATATTGGTATCATAACAGTAATGTGTTTGTGTTACTTATAATAGACAAAAAGATAAACCTAATTTGGCTTCATTTTCGACTATCGCCATTATATTGAGGATTTAATGAAATTGATGCAAATCTTGACTTGTTAACCTTTGTTGTATTACATTATATAAACCCGGGTCGATAGCGCAGTTGGTAGCGCGCCGGGAATTGGATACTCATGCCCGAGGGGGTACGGGTTCGAATCCCACCTGGGGAGGTTATACCCTTCCATGAAAATTTGACAATAATGACGATTTTCCTCCATTGATTAGATAATATGGAGAAGTTTCCGGCCTTGTGGAAGGGTATGTGAGTACTGGTTATAGACAATGGTCCAGGAAAGCTAGGTTAGGTGCGCTGGACGCCGTAAAATGACCTAAAATTGTGTTGACATGGCGTAAACTCCAATAAATAAATAAGTAAACATAATATAATATTTTATCTTCAGGACCATCTGGACAACGTGTACTAGTTCTTACTGTGCCTAGATTCTGTCAGACAGGGACCATAGCTTTGGTAAACTTGAGAACTCTAGAAGCTGTACCTATGATGTTTACATCAGAGATTGAGGAAGCTATGGACACTGAAAGTCCTGTTGTAGATAAATGATAATGAACATTTGAAATAGAAAGTGCTAGATTTGTAAAACAGTGCACCTTTTCACAAAAATCGTTTTGAAAAAAGTTATCATAAGTCAATTTCATAAATTTTGCCGTTAAAAGTCAGAAGGATAGTAAAAATAAACCATGAAATGATATTCAAAATGTTTTACAAAAATAGGTAATATTTTGAATTGAATGGCCAAAAAATAACCATAATATGAATGTTTCTTGCTTTTGACTTACAATAATTTTTATCGTAAGAATTTTTGTGAAAAGCGCCATTTCTTTTGTAATGGATTTTGAGAATGTATTTCTGATACTGCTATGAGTTTGATTGACTGGAAATGCTATAGGTTGTAATGAAGTATTTATTTTGGAGTTGTTTTACTGCTTTAGCTTACTTAAGAATGTAAACATTACAAATGTGCTGTCAGAAATGATAGTTTTGATAATTTTTTCAAAATTTATTGAAATCAGTAAATTTTAGATCAGCATGGTTCTGGGTCAGAAAGACTAGAAGCATGTATGGTTTATTACTTCTAAAATGATTTTCCATTATGAATTATTAGCCGGAATTTTCACAAAAATTCAGCTAATGCTTTGGCAAAACACAGGTGGGCGGTTGTCCAGTGTTGTTAACAATTGTGTTACAGTTTTCAATTTAGCATATATTTCTGCCATTTATTGTCAGATGTTTATGAAACGTCATACAATTATAACATACTATGTGATGAACAGAATTAGAAAGTAACTGCAACTCTATCTGGCTTTATTATGGATTATTTCCCTTTGAAATTTTTGTGTTAAAGTTTTTAAATGTGGTTTCCACATTACGTTTCTTTTTCTGTTTCATATTATAAAGTTTATACATGCATAATAGCTAAAGCTTTGCTGTTTCATTGAAGAATTCGTTTAGTCGACTCACAAGTCATAAGAATGTACAGAGTATGATAGGGAAGAAGCATTTTGATTGTAAAATCTTTGTCCAGTTTTACAAGTCTTCTCAATATATGAGCTGTATCAATTGGTAATTACCAGACATTTAAGGAAATTCAAGCTATAGTAATAGTATCTATAAGTTGTTATATTGTTTACATTGGAACAATCTTGTCTTGGAAACCTTGTTTCAGTCCAATTTCATTTTGTAAAGGTGTGTGAAAACTTTGACTCTTAAGTTTTTTAAAGGCTTGACATAGTATTTTAAGATGTTTTTAGGCGATTGTCATCATTATTATGCCAATACAAAATACAGTTGTGATAAAATAATATATTTGATCAATCTATTAGTTTCTTTGTATGGAAGACTATAGGAAACACTATTGTAACTCCATTTGAAAATACAGTGAGATACAATAAGAGTTTTGATCAGCGCTTGGTGTATTATACAGTCAAACTTATGATCGAGTATCAGGGCGAAAGCATAAATGTCATATGCTAAGTATATGTATATTGCCTATTAGTTGACAATAGATTTTTACATGCAAATTATATGCTACATTATACATGTATATTGTTAGAACTATTCTCTAACATGAATCAACATCTAGATAAACTACGTATATTAAATAATGAATATTTCATCCTTAGTTTGTTATTCTTTATATTATAGATGGATTATAAGATATTATATAGATATGATTCAGAACTCAAGCTTATTGGGTTTTCCAGCTGGAAAACTTTGTACCTGATGTGCCGGTGGGTTACAAAGTGAAATCAATACAAATGTACTCATAACAATCCAATTAGATATGTGTTGCATACTTTTCAGCAATTATATGTGAAATAACTTCACTCTGCAATGATACATCCGTTACAAAGATATGGTATTTGGTTGAAAAAAAAACCCACATAATTTCGAGTTCAGAATATGAACTATTGTAATCCAGTTGTTAGTCTATGTCCTGAAGTTGTTGATGTCTTATAAGAACCATAAAGCCGCAGCCGTGGCGTAGTGGTTAGCATGTCTGACTTCGAATCCGGAGATTGCTGGTTGGAGCCCAGTCGCAGTAGGTCATACCCCTATACATGAGTTGTTGGCCTCGTGGTAGGATATGTTAGTACTGGTGATAGAAAAATGTCCAGGAAGTAGGAAGAGCTGGCTGTCATATATATGGCCTGAATATGACGTTTAAAAAAATAACCACTGTGTTGTATATCGGCTTGAAGATATTCACCTTTGTATGATACAAAGATGAGCTTATATGGAAAAGTTATACAATATCTTTGGTGTGGAGTGGCTAGCTATCTAGGCTTCAATCTTGATTGTTGTCAGTGCCACCCAATGCATGTTGACGTAGAAAAGAAGTATGAATTCTGCCAAGTTGGGCTGTTTTTACGTATTTCAATACATGTAGTTTTAATTCTAGTACTCTCTGCACATTAACTTTCTTTCTACATATTTTTAGGCAAATTGTTAGTCCAGATATTAGTGTAAGTTTGATGCAGTCACAATTGTATTGGGCAGATGGTTAACTTGACTTGATTTGATTCAAGGGCGGGCATGATATAATTTATACGGTCATTCTCCCTACTACCACTGATTCTAAATCATGTAGTGCAGTAGTCAGTCACTGACAGAAGTATGTGCCTAGTAGTTAACGGCTAAATCCAGAGATTTAGCCTTTCCAAGAACAGTGAGAAGGTGGATTGACCGCCGTGATATAACCTATGCAATGTGTTGCTACGACATTAAACCCAACAAAAAAAGAGAAAACTTCCCTAGGATGTACCAGTAGACTCCCATCCTCTGTAAGCATCTGTCTACTTTCACAAACGTAACATTCTAACAGATAGTATCATTAAGTTTCGTGGAGTAAGTGGTATTATTGTTTGATACTGCTTTAAGTAGTATAATTTGTCAAGTCACTGGAGTAATTACACATTTCATCATTGATGAAAAGGAGAACAAAATTTCATATTGGTAATCATTTTGTTTATAGTATTTAACAACTATAGGCTATGTAAAAATAACTGTATGAACCATATAAACCTATCTACATTAACAAACATGATAAAGCTCCTATAATAATTTTATGATATTATGTCTTTCCAATGCTAAATGCTAAGGATTAACATGTGCATGCTTTATTTTAAAGGTTAAGTTCTTTTCCTTATATGATGTCAGGGGATTTATGTTCTTTTCTTAAGTTCTTTTCCTTAAATGATGTCTCCAGGATTTTTTTCTAGGGCGGGTCCGAACTTTTCTGGGGGGGGGGTCTGAACCTCGAACCACAACCACATTATACACATTTTGCTGAAAAAATGCAACATATTGATTTTTAAAAACTTACATAACCATTAAATCTATGTTAATCACCAAGAAAAATTGCTTCATACTACTTAAAAATGACTAACAAGCAAGAAATACACTAATGGACATGTACATTTTCCAAATTCTAGGGGGTGTATATTCATATGTACAGTGCAGTTTGTAGGGCACTGGGATCTTGAATCTAGTTTTCCCACGGAGGTACTGGTTCAACTCTCACTGGAGGCAGTTATAACCTTTCATGAAAATTTGACAACAATGTCAATTTTCCTTCATTAATAAGGTATATGGAGAAGTTGCTAGCCTTGTGGAAGGGTACATAAGTACTACTTATAGACTAGGGTACAAGAAAGCTAGATAAGTTGTGCTGGCCCCCATAAAACAACCAAAATTGTGTTGACACTGTGTTTAACCCAGTATAAATTAAAACATACTTAGATGTACAATCTTAACAATAAATAAATGGAATGACTAAGTTCATGTATCACTAAGCAACTATTATATAGGACTTGTACAATGCATGTAGTATGTGTCATTTTTCTCCGTGTTTTGACTAACAAGATGCTGTTTTAGTTAATCATTGTCAGCTATGCTCATACACTACGATTGTGAGCTGTCTCGATCACCACACCTTCCAAATGATTTCAAATAAGCCTTCTTATTCTTCTAGATATGTATATGTTGCTTGTATTCTCTGCTGATTCCAAATATACCAATTAAGGTCATACAAAACTACTATGCATGCATTCCATTACTCCACAATATTATGGAAGAGTTCAGCTCTGAAAAAAATTATGCAAGTATGTACTTCAGTAACATTTTTAGTCAATAACAGTTTATTAGCCTTCATGTATACTTATACTCACTCAAAATTGATCATTAATTGTTGACTGTAGCAAATTGAGTGAGGAAGTTGCTACTTTGCACTTTTAAAAAGCGTTTTTGCGTTAGCCAAGTACTATGCAATGGTTTTGCTTCAAGGAAGCAAAACAAAAATTGTGACCTCCAAATAGCACTGCTATGTATCAAACCAATGAATAGGAAATTGCCATGTAGTGCAAGTTAGGGATACCCTTTCTTATCTGGCTTCTGTTGGTGATGCTCTAGCCCCACATTTCTATATCTAATATCTTTGTTGTTTAAAAAATTAAAGAAAAAAAAAATACTCATGTAGCTAAGCGTTGAAGAAATGAAGGTGTTTGTTTCTCAATCACAAAAAAGAGTCTCATGCTAAATTGGAATTTTGTTAAGCGTCAACTCAAGTTTGACAATCCTAAATACCTATTCACAAAAACACACAAGCCAAAAAAGAAAACACAAATATTTTACGACAAAAAGAATGCATTTTCAAAAGAAAAACATCTGAAACAATGGTCTGAATTACTTATGAAATGATTAGTTTAAGCAAATACTTAAAACATATGGTCATTGCCAACACATTTCCCCCCGAACGAACTATCGTTATCGAATCCCGGAACATTTTTGAATTATTTAAGAAAACTTAACCAACAGTTTTGTGGGTTTTTTTAATTGAGGACTCTAAAACCTATGCGCACTTGGACGCTTAACATAATTCCGGTGTGGCATGGCCATAGCCTTGAAGACAAAGAATCAGAAATGAAGGTGACAAAACAATGTTGAATAAATGAAAATGTTAATTGACTATCTAAAAAGAGCAAGAAATTATTATGGTCAAAACATTAACATAACATATCTAGCTGTCCAGAGACTAGCTAAGTAAAAACAATTAACCCTTAGCCTGTTGGCGGTTACAATAATGACCTTTGCCAGCAGCTTGGAACCAGATCTGACTTGGAGTAACTTGGCGTTTAGATATTTCTTCTGCTAAATTTTATGAAAATTTGACTTTTTAAACATACAGACGGTGTTTAAAGCAGACTGAAAGGCTGGAATTACGCAGCATGCAAAGAGTTGGAGGGAATGGAGACTTATGTTCTAGTAGCAATATGGACATCATATGGACAAACATTAGTAAAATATAACTAAACTTGATCAAACTTACATAAAGTGAAATCATGTATCACCATTCCTTTAGATCGTCCGAAACCATGTTCTGCTTCATTTAATTTTCTCTCTATTTCTGCTCTCTCTTTACCCCATGCTTTAGCATCATCAGACAACTTGAACATATATTTGTTTATGTAAAAATATTTACATTGCATACATTTTAGATAATTTGATAATTATAAAATACAAATTCAATGTATGTAAGTGAGCATTTCACCAGAGAGTTTTAACTATACATGTATTTTTAAGTATGTAAATACTGACGGTACTTTGTTGAGTTAAAACTAACCATTTGTCTACATCAGGATCCTGCAGTAAGTTACATTGACTGCTTTAAAGAAGTTCTATTACTGGTCCATATAAGCAAATCATTTTAAAATTTGTTTGTTTCCATTTAAAGACATACTGTTAAAAAGAAAATCATGGGTAGTGCCAAATGCATATATATAAGAGGCTAGGATGAAGATTGTGTGTGAGATCATAGGCAGCTGGTGGCTATGTGTAAGATCAGATGGACAAGACATTTAACCGTGATCAATAAACAACAAGTCTCAGAAGGCTTTAGTTCATATAGAAACAAGAACAACATTAGACGCCTAGAAACATTATAAACAAATTTTGATGAACTGTTTAACACACCTGTTGTTCTAGAGATCTAATTTTGTCATGGGCTCTCTCAATTTTCTGGTATAGTTCGAATTTTTCCATATCATCTCCACCACTGGCACTACAATTCTGTAACTGCATCTAGAAAAGAAAAAAAATTATTGTGTTACAATTAAGTTCCACTACATAAGGACCATCAAAATCAATGGTCTTATTATCGGCGCAGATTTTTTTTTATCTAAGTAACCAATTTGGGACTCAAAAAATGCTAAACATGGCATGATTTTGCAACTTCTAACGTGGTCTATATATTGTTACTGTGTTGTACAAGTATGTGTAAAATAAGCATTTTGAACTAGTCTTCCCTTAAATGGACTATGAACTGCTTCAAAATGAAGACAAGACAAGTCAAACATATATTTCAGCAGTTTCAGCAATGGAATTGAAAGACAATTTTAATGTATGTTAACAGATGATGAATTCAGCAATGGTATTGAAAGTATTGAATGTATGTTAACAGATGATGAATATACATACTTTTAATTCACTAAGTTGATCTTGTAATCTTTTATTTTCTTTTTGTAGAACTTGATGTGCTTCTTCAGCTTCTTTGTCTGGAAAAATATTGTAGTTGTCATGGTTACTGGTATGTATTTTAAATTCCGAAATCAGTTAATTATTCGTTATGTTCAAACTTGACGAAGTACGAGATTATAACTCCCGATAGCCTGGTAAAATATTGAATATCAGTTAGCAGGATGTAAAGCAATGCCATCAATAGCTATGGTAAGCAAAATGAAAAGGTAAGTACTATAAATCTGGGAAAGTTGGTAAAGTGAGTCAGAATTTGTAACATGGAATGTTGATAAAGAAAATAGAATCACTAGACTTGCATATATGTTTAATTCAAACTGATTAACACACAATAGTTGAAGATATTGGTATAGAATCTGCCTCAAGGCATAGGAAACTTCTTTTTTTCTGACAATTGGGCCCATTTTCGGTCTAAACTGGCTTAAAAATATAATGAAAATCAACAACTGCTTACCTTTCTCCGACCTACTACTACTAGCCTTATGATGTCTTCTAAGAATTATTTCCATCTGCTGTATAACACTTTCTTGTTTCTGGCAAGCTTCCTCTAATAGCTTCATCTTTATATATCTCTCTTGTAAAGTCTTTATAAGCATTTGTTGACTAGCAAACTTTCTCTGCATTTGTAAGAAATCTTTCTCCTTTTCGTTTTTCTTCAAGAACAAAGTCGACATATGAGCAAGTGAGAAAATTTGAAAGTGATAAATATGTAAACATGTCAAATTAAGACAACTCAGAATATTTGTTAAAGGAATGACTAACTAGTGCTAAAAAGTCTGCTTCCATGTTACATGTTCAGCAGACTTAAATTTTTTGTACGATAACCCTTAATGATTGAAATCACATTCAAGCAGGCGATACACAATACCCATTTACATTTAGGTGAAGCGAAACAACTGTAGGTTAATTTCTTGCTCAAGAAAAAGCAGTGCTCCTTGTAGGGTTAAACCGTCGGGACCTCTTTATATCATTGCGTACGTCCTACCTCAGAACCACGGTTCCTAGTTTCAATATTGTTGCAGAAACATAACTTTGTTTGATAAAATGGTCATACAACACGGAATGTATAGAACGATTTCGTGATTGATTGTCTATGTACAAAGATGAGCACATGAACATAGAAATAGGAACAAAATATAATAATTAAACATGAATAAAAACATCAAATAAAAACAAGTACGGTATCAATGATATCGATCTCGTACGGTCTTAATAATCTTTGATGATAGCTTAGTTAATGTTGGTTCAAGCTCTCCAAGCACACTTACCTTGATGAGTTCATTTTGTCCTTCTTGTAGTTTAGCTTTATATGATTTCAGTTCTGAGTTCTGTATATTTAATGTTCTCTTTATCATAGCTGACAAAAGTAAAAACATAACACTTTAAAATACATGATTTGTGCTAAATTATTGCCAGCAAATGACACATTAAAGGCATACCAAAATCGCTGGTTCTCAATTTTATCTGAATAAAGTTATGCAATGGAAGTCATGAACATTATTTCTTTTCTATGAGTTGTCGTAATCATTATTTAAGATTTTTTTCAGTATTTTGAAATTTGAACTTTCACTCATGGATGTATTAAAACGTAGGTCTTTGATGCAAATTGATATGTTAAATGCATTCCAATGTATAAAAACTTACCATATCTACGGAACACTTCAGGTTTGGTGAGGCCATCTAATTCATGATCATCTACCATCAATCTACCAGCATTATTATAACTAGCTAAATCTCGTCGTAGATGACTATTGATACCTTCTAATTCTCTTACTTGGTTACGCATGGCAACGATATCACCTCCCATTAAATGAACTGTCTCTTTATAGTTGACATATTCATTACCTTCCTCGTCTCCCAACATTATAGAATATTTGTCTAATGGATCTTCGTCATTACTGAAATACAACAGTGGAACCATACCAGTTGCCGAGAAGTAACGACGTTCGACAGGTTATCGGTGGATTGCCAGTTTCGCGTTGCTTTAAATCACACCCAAACCCTGCCTCGTTGTTTCCTGGAGCAAGAAACTTTATCTAATCAGCTCAGTTCTGGGGGCCAGGAAAATGACTCGAGAGTGGTTAATCTAAGTTGTAATCGATTTAAAACTTATTAATAGGTAGTAGTAGTTAACTAATAATGATGGTGTAGTCATCAGCGTTAGATTTGGGGCCTTAAGTGAACTTATTCAGCGTATGGCAAAAAATCGGCCGACTCCGTCGTTCGCACATGCGCCGTAGATATTTTATATTTATCATACTGAGGACATAAAGAACTTGCCACCCCTATATATGGAGCGAAGATTTTACTTAGGATAGGCAAGAGACATTTCACATGTGATTTTATCAGGATGTTTAGCGCGAAAAAAATGATTTAGTTAAGTAGAATTCTTATAAGAAATGCTAGACAACCCCAAGTTAGCAATGCCGACTTAAACTTAAACTTGACCGGTTGTTTATAACCTAGGATTGAGTTTATATTTTTTAGGAAACGATGCGACTTAAGAAGAAATATTTGAAGACCTTTAATAGGTGGTTACCCTTACAGAATAATAACAAACGAGAGCAAAAAAAAAAAAACGTTGGTGGAATTTGAGTGTCTATCACATTTGGCTATTTGACATGTACATCAATTTAAAGTTGTTTATCTAAATGTATGACAAATACTTACATATTTTTATTTTTCCCACCCTTTCCTCCAGAATCCATATTTTGTCTGTCTGGTAGGTCCGTGGCTTGGAACGGTGACATCTCACCATCATCATTAACTGGCTAAAATATTTATGATTGTGTGAATTTATACATCAAAATTGAATAAAATTATAACTGAAACCTACTCCACAAAATACACTTTGAACGTGATCTTTGACCATTTGACAATCAAAATAAAGATATTAAACAAAGAATATTAATGCACGTGATAAGTAACATAATCTAATCATTACCTTTAACACTTTTACTTTATCTGACCACTATATAATGCATGATGGTTGGTGGGACGCGCAAGCACTGGTGCTGATGGATGTTCGGGCGGGATTTTGGATAAGAATCCAACTTTGCATCTTGCAATCATGGATTTTCAGGGCATCTAGCCTGATTCCCCAACGACCATTTGGCTGCTGTTCTACCAACAGTCCAATATTACTCATTCACTATCTTTTATTGTTAAAAATCCACTTGTTTCGTTGTCGCTGTTTTAAACTACTACAAGCACTTTATTGATCACTAATACTTAGTTTTATATTCGTCTTCATTTTAATATTTTATATTTTATCATTTCTTAACCATTTTCATTTTCATTTAAACTCATTATGTATATGATTGTGAAGCGCTTTTGAACATATATTCAATATGAAAAGAGCGCATATACAAATGCGATAATAATAATAATAATAATAATAATAATAATAATAATAATAATAATAATAATAATAATGATAATAATGATAATAATAATAATAATAATAATAATAATAACAGCAGAGTTCCAATTTTAGGACTACCAAAGCTGGTGATCTTAATAGCAGAACTATCATAGTAAAGGACTACATGTATACATATGTCTTCTCTACTTTTAAGCATTTGGGACATAAAAATCGTCAAAAATTGCATGATTTTGTAAAAGTCAAGTCATGGTGTTCCTTAAAGTGGAACTAAACTGTATTGCAGTTTAACAAAATTTTATATGTACAACTTCTAAAATGACATACGGCCGGGTATCAAATATGTTTAAAGCAGTGGTAGTCTATCAAAATCAATACATATATTTCAAATAAAAATTTCAATTTAAATTTTCGAAAGTTTTCCATTTACTCATTCAATAAATACGCCGATATGGGCATCGTTTTACAATAGCAAACATACATGTAAGTAAATAACCAAAAAATAATAATTTGATTTTAAAATTGACTTACATCCGTTGTGTAAGGTCTATAGTATTCCGCCATCTTGATTGACTATTTTCTAATAATTTTAAGTCTTCTATTTAATAGTAAAATTTAAGCTACCTAAGTTACACTGAAGTATTTTGTAAACTCAAACATCGAGTACATACTCTCTATTCAAATATATCTATATAAATCGTCAAATTCATTTCATTCAATTACAATCAATGAAAACGGATCGATGAAAAAATCTGATTAAAAGATGCACTGAATCGTTCCATTCAATTGCTGTGAAAAGCCCAAAAAACTTCAATTGATATCTTCTTTAATTCGAATAACTCGGCTGTATTCTATACTTTATAATGATAATAATTATTTAACACTTCAAAGTAAATAGAACTATCACTATTCATATTTGAATATTCAAAATATGAAAAAAAATATAACAATACGGTAAAAGTGCATAGATTTGTCACCTCACAATATCAATGTCAAACATTGTTTTGTTGGTTGATATACATGTACCTTTGTGTGTTATTGTCTAAATGAGTTTTTCTTAGTTCATCGTGATGAACTCTTGTCTGACCAGTAACAACTTTTTTTCAATCCATCGTCGGGATCCCACAGTACTCGTACATTATGAGTAATACCCTGGGTTTCCTAGGATGTTTTCTACCAAACATGTTCAATAAAGTATGACATTACAATATCATTGTTTCTCTTAAAATCTTCGACTCAGACGTATCCCCTCTTAAAAATTGCACAACACTTAGTATCGTGTATTATGTGGCGAACTTTTACAATCGCCACAGAGTTCTCATGATAGGAAAGGTTATGCCAGGTTGAGAATGATAGCACGAAACGCATCGTATATAACATTCTCGTACCCAGAAATTATCGATATTTCAAAATCTTGATAACCTTTGGGTACGAGAATGCGTGTTGTATGATATGAAAAATGTGACTGTTTTATGTCTTACTTACAGAACAGTACGTCGTACTGAATCGTGATTATGACTGTACACTTTTGTTAACAATCGATCTAGATATTTAATGTTCTGACTTGTTTTTATTTATAGAACTACAATAATTTATGTATTGTATTACAATAAATGTAATATCCCAACAGTCTTTATGATTTATGGTTAAAGGGTGACCTGTCTTTGTACTTATTTCAGAATCTATAATACATGTACAGCTAATTTTAAACATTACTAATTGGAATTTATTGATTCCTCCGTATTGTATTAGGTAATACACTTCTTTTTATAAAAATATATTCTCTCATATTTAAACACTATTCACTAACTTGCTTGTCATTGACTGTCGGTTGTTCAATGATAAAACACTCAAATACAATTAAAATTGTTTGATATTAGTTAAACATGCTCTTTATCTGTTCTTATTTAAAAAATGATTTAATTATATACGTTTTACTCTCCGTAATCTCAATTTATACTTAAATGATAAGAGGGTAAAAAATTGGGAAAATGGATTCAGTTAGAAGGAAAAAAGGTAAGCATTTATTTTTATGACAATCGAAAAGTTACCAAGTAAAGTGCAATGTACAAGGTCAGTCATCTTTCCTTTTCAAGGCAGCTCGAAAAAGGTTTTATATCGGTGTAAAGGGAATCAGAAGCAAACTAATTAAGTATATTCGCATAAGAAAATTCTAACGCTTATTTTAGTGTTGTATTAATCGTCACAATTCTCGTCTTTAAATGTGATATTAACACTAAACAATATGTAATTGTTTTTATCAATGATTTCATTGAAAGTACATGTAGTTCTATTTCTAAGAAAAAACACGGAAGTCATTGAATGCAAACATGGCAGTCTCAATGAACTCCTAAACATTGTAACATTATTCCCAACAGTAATTACATTATTCACCATTTTGACCTCCATCAATTCTACTGGTAATATTAACTGTGGCTTCACATTATTTCAGAAAGAAAAAGAAATCACAATCAGAATCAAGAAAATAATGTCCCATCTTATATGGAAAGTTTACAAGTGCAAGTAAGTATCATAGGCGGATCCAGGATTTTTACTTAGGGGAAGACGGAAAATGAACAAGCAGACTGGGGTCCAGGGGGGGGGGACGTAAGGGTCTGATGGGGCAAGGGCTTGTCTGAAGCTCGGAGTTTTGGTCATTTGTAAGGGATTCAGGCACATTTCCAGAGCCTCAACCTAACCTTTCAGTGCATACAATAAAAAAGCATCTAGCCCCTAAGTCAATACCCTTTTGTCCGGTAGCTTAAAAAAGAACGAATAGAAACCACGGTCATACATATGTACAAGGATCAAAATAGGCCTTGTTCATATTTATAGTACATAGATTAAAAATTAGGTAATCACAAACCGAAACCGAAATTTGATGTGCACAAACCGACATCGGGTGTTCACCGACCTAAATTCTATTTATATTTTAATAAACCAATATATATATATTCAAATTTTGGTTATACATGTATATATAAATATCTTTTTTTTTCAGACTGTAGATGTTACAGGATTTAAAGCAGACGACACAAACAAGAGAAGAAAGGTATCTCTTGTTTCTAGTTTGTTCAACTTTAATATAACAAGCAAATTCGTTGAATTTATATCCCCCGCCGAGTACTTGTTTTTACTAACACAACAACTGGAGACATAAGGCTTTATTAATAGATATAAAAATCCATAAAACCATAACAGGGACCATACATAACTCCATGTTAAATAAAAATTATCAGGACATGCCAATGAGATGCAAATTTCTTTTCTGTATTGATGGTTTCCATAAAATCTTGGTGAAATCAATCCAGCTGTTGCAAAGAAATAGCAATATTTCTCTATATGAACACTGCACAATTAATCAAGGGCAATAACTCTGTGCTGAAGGGTCTGACCGGAACAAGGCGACAATATGCGCGTCTCCTCTAGATATTGATGATTCCCATAAAGTTTCATTGAATTCCAGCCATTAGTTGCAGAGAAATAGCGCGGAAACAATTTTTCCTCTATATGCATACTGCATAACTAATCAAGGGCCATAACTCTGAGTTAAAGTGTCTGACCGGAACAAGGCAACGATATGCCCATCTCCTCTTGGTATTGAAGATTCCCATAAAGTTTCGTTGAATTCCAGCCAGTAGTTGCAGAGAAGTAGGGCGGAAACGATTTTTACTCCATATGCATACTGCATAACTAATCAAGGGCCATAACTCTGAGTTAAAGTGTCTGACCGAAACAAGCTGACGATATGCGCATCTCCTCTTGGTATTGAAGGTTCCCATAAAGTTTCGTTGAATTCCAGTCAGTAGTTGCAGAGAAGTAGTGCGGAAACGACTTTTACTCTATATGCATACTACATAACTAATTAAGGGCCATAACTCTGAGTTAAAGGGTCTAACTGGAACAAGCTGACGATATGCGCATCTCCTCTTGATATTGATGATTCCCATAAAGTTTTGTTGAATTCCAGCCAGTAGTTGCAGAGAACTACTCCGGAAACGAAATTCGGACGGACGGATGGACGGACGGACGGACGGAAGGACGGAAGGACGGACGGACGGACGGACGGACAGCGCCAAAACTATATCCCCCTCCCGATTCCATCGGCGGGGGATAATTACAATTAGAGCGTAAGACGTTAACCCACACATAATTAACTTCGTGCGTTTAGTGCTTTACTAGAAGTACAAACCGATACATAGGACGGGCACGAGTGTGGTACGTTCAATCCAACTTTTTCATAAATATTACATTTGGTTCCAACCAACAGGTACAACGTTAGTAGCAATATCCGATTCATTGTCTTGCACAAACTGTGATGAACTTTTTACCTATTTATATAATCTTACTATTTTTTCACGCTATTTTCTTTTCTACTTCAAGATTCAAGTTGAAGGAAGCAGTTCCAATACTGTTACTGTCAATCAGCACAGTTTTGATAGAAGCCAAAGCTCAAAAGCTCAAAATGGACAACAAGTTAAGATATATGATGCTAATGTCTCCACATTAGAGGTTTTGAGTAGTTTTCAGGGTCTCAGCAAAACAACACAATGGGAAACACCACACGGTAAGCTTTCAGATAAGTACCAAATACCAGTAAATGTTTTAATTTTAAAAATTACAATATAGTGATATTGCTGTATTATATACATATACATGTATATAATTATGTTTATTAGCTATCGGCTAAGTTTAGCCTTTGGCCATTTCCATCGAGATATTTTATGGCAAAGACAAAAATACAAACCTTAAACATTACAAACAGAGAATTTACATAAAAAATTAATATAATGCTGTTCAATCAACAGAAGCCGGAAGTACTAAAGATTTTTCTCAAGGTCAACACTGTTATCACTAGGTATGAGAGATTAAACAATTGATACAAATGATAAAAAAGTGAAGATAATCAAACTGGTTGCATCAATTTCATTCAAAATTGAATTTGTGAGAATAGAAATGAAAAATCACTCATTCATTAAGATGAGCTTTAAGCATTTGTTTTAAACCAATTTCTTGTGTATCATATTTATACTTGTACAAGCTTTGCAATATTCATTCAGTTATATATGGATGGATTTCTCTTGTTGCAGATGACCTGACCTCAACATCGCAGAAAATATTTGATCTAATGAGTTGTATTGGTTACAGTCCTTCCATTGTTGAAGAAAGAAGAAAGTCTTTCAGAGAAAGAGACTCCATCCTGAGCAGCATTCACAACGATGTGACTTTTATAACAGCTGGCAGTAAAGGCGAAGGTCTTACATCTAGTTTTGAAAGTGACTATGACAGGCTAAGCGTTTATCGTGATATTGTTTGCATTTATCCAGAAACACACGTTAATATTTTATCTTGTACAACTATTGTTCACATGAATGGTACAAATTGCCATCCTGGACATTTTGTGTTAACTCTATCCCAACGAGGCTCGAAAACATTCAAGTCCATTGAGGCTGCGTTAGTGACAAATGAATCGGTTAGTAATCAAGTTTCTAGTGATTTATTTACCAAAGAATTGGAGCAAACAGAGCTAGTTGAATCAGGATTTGGATGGAACAGAGGTACACGAGCTGGGCCAGCTATGACGTCAACTAGAGGCAGATATCAAAGAGATGACGTATTTGCCTTCCGCTGTTTAAGCCAGAAAGACATTTTAAAGGAATGGGCAACCAGAGCAAGAAGCCATGAATGGCCAAGTCGAGAAATCATTGAAGAAATATTACAGTTAGAGGCACAGTTGGTCCCTGTTGGTTGTGCTGGTTCAGCAAATAAAAGCATGGAATGGAGAGTTTGTTTCATACCCGGAGAGATGAGACTGTGTGAAAGCTTAAATGAAACTCAGTACAAGCTTTATATATTACTTAAGATGGTAAACAAACACTTTCTAAAACCAATTTGTTCGGATATGTCATCATTTATGATGAAAAATATTACATTTTGGGTTACAGAAACAAATCCAAGTGAACTGTTTTGTCGGGAAAATTTGCTGCTTGTCTTAAAACTTGGATTAGATATGCTTATTGAATCTTTGAAAAACAAGTGTTTGCCATATTTCATGATACCAGCCAGAAACTTATTTATTGGAAGACAATGTCTAAGTTCCTCTGAGGCATTGATAAATAAGTTAGAAGAAATAAGTGTAGACTGTCCCCGAGTTATCCTTGGTTTGCCAAAATTTCAAGTAGCCCATGGAAGTCTTCCATCTGAACAACTGATTAAAGAAGGGATAGAAAGGGATATTCTTGAAGGGTTAGAATTAAAGAGACAGTATATAATTGCATCTCACACAAAACCTGGACTGACAAGAGATCAAATAGATCATACATGTTGGATGGACAAGGCTTATCGTGATGCACGATGTAAAATGTATGATATGGTGTGGCCTGATTGGAAACAATATTTTAAAACAGAGAAACCTAAATGTACGTTGGAAACTACCATTGACAGCATGAATGGGTTGAACATGTTTCCAGATCAATATAGAAGATTTGCATGGAGATATTTTGATATAGTATGGCCTCACGTGAAGCAATGTATAAATGACACTGATGCTTCGAAAGATGAAATTATAGACTTCCTTGCATTACTTAGAGTGAAAGTAGAAATAGCATTATCCTAAGGAACATGTAAAGGATGTATCCGGTGATAGAAAGAATAATGAAATAGACAATTATTACGTGGTTTCGCACATTTTGACTAATACAGTCACATGTGCTGAAAATATAGTAACGTAGATGTACCATTGTTTTTTTTTCATTTTAAAGAACTCTACAATCCATTTGTCTAAATGTCTGTTTTTACATTCTTAACAAATTCCTGAAGATACATTTAGCTGCAGCTAGTCAGCATACCTTCGTTTATCATATTTATATGCTGAATTTAATTAAGTTCCTCGTGAACTTGTCAAGACGTGTGTCGCATTAATTAATAGTGGTCTTCATATTGGTCAAATCTTGTTTATGTGTATAATTATGTGCCCTGTTTCTTCTTGTTTCGTCCTGCTACAAAATCTCGACTTGATGAAATAACTCAATGAAAATGTTTGTGCTGTTTTTCCAAATACCTGTGTTTGTAATTCATACCATAAAAGATGTAAAAAAAAAAAAAAGTATTCAATTATTTTCTCACTAAGGAGTATTGATTATTTTCAATGTTAATACACATATATGTACAAGTATATATATTTAAATTTTGTCGTCGTGTATAAGTGTTTAGTTGCAAAAAAAAGATTTTCTCTTGCGTTGAAAATACTCCCAATATGATTCAACAATGATTCAAATGCAATCAAACGGGAAACTTGTGTTCTTACATTTTTGAATATAATTGATTATAAAATGGATGGGGGATAGCGGTTGTGGGGCTAAAACCCACAGCATTTGTATTGGTAGCTAGCCTCATAGTATAATCATCTGGTCCAGTCTATGTGTAAAAGACACTCATTGTACGCTTTAACAATCTCTCATACAGAGTTGTCGATCCTTACTGTGATCTATTCCTCTGAGGCATTGATAAATAAGTTAGAAGAAATAAGTGTAGACTGTCCCCGAGTTATCCTTGGTTTGCCAAAATTCCAAGTAGCCCATGGAAGTCTTCCATCTGAACAACTGATTAAAGAAGGGATAGAAAGGGATATTCTTGAAGGGTTAGAATTAAAGAGACAGTATATAATTGCATCTCACACAAAACCTGGACTGACAAGAGATCAAATAGATCATACATGCTGGATGGACAAGGCTTATCGTGATGCACGATGTAAAATGTATGATATGGTGTGGCCTGATTGGAAACAATACTTTGAAACAGAGAAACTTAACTGTACGTTGGAAACTACCATTGACAGCATGAATGGGTTGAACATGTTTCCAGATCAATATAGAAGATTTGCATGGAGATATTTTGATATAGTATGGCCTCACGTGAAGCAATGTATAAATGACACTGATGCTTCGAAAGATGAAATTATAGACTTCCTGGCATTACTTAGAGTGAAAGTAGAAATAGCATTATCCTAAGGAACATGTAAAGGATGTATCCGGTGATAGAAAGAATAATGAAATAGAGAATTATTACGTGGTTTCGCACATTTTGACTAATACAGTCACATGTGCTGAAAGGATAGTAACGTAGATGTAGCATTGTTTTTCATTTTAAAGAACTCTACAATCTATTTGTCTAAATGTCTGTTTTTACATTCTTAACAAATTCCTGAAGATACATTTAGCTGCAGCTAGTCAGCATACCTTCATTTATCATATTTATATGCTGAATTCAATGAAGTTCCTCATGAACGTGTCAAGACGTGTGTCGCATTAATTACTAGTTGTCTTCATATTGGTCAAATCTTGTTTATGTGTATAATTATGTGCCCTGTTTCTTCTTGTTTCGTCCTGCTACAAAATCAATTATGTTGTGCAACAACCAATCTCCGTAAACATAGATCCTGTTCTACTCGCGTTGTCGTACTGGATCTCTACTTAGTCAATGCAAGGTCACGTCGAGATGAACTTTGTGTCAACCAATCAATGCGTAGCTTTTATCTAGACGAAAACACTATTAATCACATTTTGATTTCGTAATTTCTATTTTTAGACCAAGGTTTGCATGCAAATTTAAAAGCGGTATTATTCACAGTCTGCGATTGGGTGGCTCATTTCAAATTGCGTGACGTAGACGATGTAAACAAGTTACGTATCATAACAATTTCGTCATGAATATTATGATAAGAAAAGGTCACCTGAACGTGACCTTCGTTTGGAAAAGGCCAGATCTAAATTAGCGAGTATGCGAGCGGTAAAATTTTAGATCGGGTTTTAATCAGATTGGCAACAACTTGGACATGTCTGAATATATATATATGATTGACATGTATCAGTATATGAATCTCGATTTGATGAAATAACCCAATGAAAATGTTTATGCTGTTTTTCCAAGTACCTGTGTTTGTAATTCATACCATAAAAGATGTAAAAACAAAAAAAAGTATTCTATTATTTTCTCACTTTAAAGTATTGTTTATTTTCAATGTTAATACACATATATGTACATGTATGTATCATTAAATTTTGTCGCCGTGTATAAATTGTTTAGTTGCAAAAAAGGGTTTCTCTTGCGTTGAAAATACTCCCAATATGAGCCTCAGAATATTTGGCATACATGTACACAGAGATAATGTCAAATAAGGTTTAACTATTGTTCGTTTTTTCTCAACTGTCAAAACATGAATAATTTCACGGTGAATGCGTTTGTTAAAAGTATTGTCGTAATATAGTGCGGACATATTGACCCCGACCTTACATCTTATTATCAGCTACACATATCCCTGCGAAAATCAATACCACGCCTAATCTACACTTCGGCTTGTTACGTATTAAAAATAAGCAGTCGATTCACATCGATTGTAAATAGCATCGGCGGGTACAGAGTAGGGTTGCATGGGGCTGGTAGAACCAATTTCGGTGGGTATGGGAGGGGTGTCCCCTCCCTTAGGGGGGTTCGGGGGCCTCCCCCGGAAATCTAAAAAAGAAGGTCTAAAATCGTGCATTCTGGTACATTTTTGGCCGTTTTTGTTGCATGCATAATAGCACAGATTAACTATTAAAATGCATGTTCAATCCTGCATTTTTATGTGCCTGTATCCCCTTGAAAAAGGCTGCCATGGGCTTTGAAATTGGTATTTCTAACTGAAATTAGTGAAATTCACTTTAGGAAATTATATCAATAATAATACAACACAGTATTGCAATCAATAAAAACATCGTCCCAATGGTCCTGTCAGTCAAGCCAAGGGCTCTATATTTATAAATATGTTATATAGGATCCTTGGAATTCAAAGGTTTTGAGGGTGTAATGTCGGCTATGGCTTACATAATAAGTTTAACAAGACATGTATAGAGTATATATGTGCATTCAAACGTGAAAC
Source organism: Mactra quadrangularis (assembly GCA_025267735.1). Classification (NCBI taxonomy): domain Eukaryota; kingdom Metazoa; phylum Mollusca; class Bivalvia; order Venerida; family Mactridae; genus Mactra; species Mactra quadrangularis. Next base: position 55,573,233 of record CM046303.1, on the reverse strand, counting down.
TCGTGTTCTTACCTTTTTAAATGCAAATAATAATAAAATGGGCGGGGGATGGCGGTTGTGGGGCTAAAACCTACAACCTTTGAATTGGTAGCTATAGCCTCATCGTATAATATTCTGGTCCGGCCTATGTGTAATAGGCACTCATTGTACACTTTGAATGTACTTTAAAATTAATCCCTGTGTTATAATTACATTCGAGCCTTGACGGTATAATCCGATTGTTTTCGAGCATTAATTCTACCTTCGTATTCAATGTAATGAATATTCTTGCATAAAGGTCAGGTCGGGGTCAATATGTCCGCACTATACATCAATGAGTTTCTGAAAGCGTGTATCATGATCGAGTAAAGCTGCCTTTGTCGTATGATATGTGTTAGTCAATATATCTTTAATAACAATTAGGCTGCCAGTACAAAAACAATGCATTCAGTCACCGTAAAATTATTCAAGCTTTGACAGTTTAGAAAAAACGGACAATACATGTATTTACATAGTTGTAGCTTTATGTATACCATTATATAACAAACGAAAGTTGTCATTTTTCCGTTTGAAATGTTACCAGTTCAACCATATCGGAAGGTTCGGGTGCTTTTATAGCTATATTTAAACATTACAAATAGGAAATACCCATAAAATCAAATACTGGTAAATGTATACGCTAAATAATTCAATATTTTTGATAATGAAGTTGATATACCCGAAATTATCTAGTATGTTAGTTAAATTAACGGTAAAATGTCAAGTAGTGTAGTTGCTTATTGACATTACTAACTATGTCAACGATAACTAGAACATAACTGCATACATATTTGTGTACAGTCATACTAACTTTAGATTTTCGTTATTAAATATGTACAAGCATTTATAGAGGATACGGGATAAATATGGCTACAGGCGATGTTAACAAAGGTAAATATTAGATTTCAATACTATCAACACTATAGTAAAGTTAGTAGTGATTATTCTATAATTAATCTTACAGTCAGTCTCCATGTTTATTGGCAATGCCAAGTATTGAATATTCAGTTAAAATAGTAAGAATATGCTGCATAGATTAAAATGTTAAGTTTGAAAACTATATTGTACTCAAAACTATAAATGACATAACATTAGTTGTATACATATACGTGTTTCACAAACACCGCAAGTTAGGATTTGAATAAACTGGGCTTCACTGTTAATATAAACCCAATGGAATTTAATCAGTACTTGTGATACATGTAGTTTACATTTTGAATTAGACACGCCCTTTTCCTATATTTATAAATGTATCTATGCTAATAATCAGCGCATTTTTATCAGTTATCGTTATGTAGTTGTTGCTACTACCGACAGGTTCTGTTGATGAAATACTGAATATTTTATTTATTTCAATATGTAGATGATCTGACCTCTGTGTCTCGAAAAGTGTTTGACATAATGAACTACATTGGATACAGTCCACCAATGGTTAAAGAAAGAAGAATAAGATATCAAGAAAAGGAAGCAATGTTTAGTAAAGTTAATCAAGAATTCACTTTCATAACAGCAGGCAGTAAAGGCGAAGGTCTTACTTCATGTTTTGAGAGTGACTATGATCGGTTAAGGATTTATCGGGATATTGTTTGCATTTATCCGAACACTCACGTTAATATTTTAACCTCTACAACAATTGTTTATATGAATGGTACAAACTGCCACCCAGGACATTTTGTGTTAACTCTATCACGACGAGGTTTAAAAACATTTCGGCCTATTGAATATGCTCTGGTAAGAGACAAGTATATCAAAAATCAAATTTCTAGCCATCGGTTTTCTAATTTTAATGAAGACATGGATTTAACTGATGCAGCAAGTGGTTGGGAGTTGGGGGCAAGAGCTGGGCCAGCTATAACATCAGATAGAGGTATATATCATAGAGATGACGTATTTGCATTCCGCTGTTTAAGCCAGAAAGCTATTTTAAAGCAATGGGCAACCAGAGCAAGAAGACATAGTTGGCCAAGTCGAGAAATCATTGAAGAAATATTACAGTTAGAGGCACAGTTGGTCCCTGTTGGTTGTGCTGGTTCAGAAAATAAAAGCATGGAATGGAGAGTTTGTTTCATACCCGGAGAGATGAGACTGTGTGAAAGCTTAAATGAAACTCAGTACAAACTTTATATATTACTTAAGATGGTAAACAAATACTTTCTAAAACCAATTTGTTCGGATATGTCATCATTTATGATGAAAAATATTACATTTTGGATTACAGAAACAAATCCAAGTGAACTGTTTTGTCGGGAAAATTTGCTGCTTGTCTTAAAACTTGGATTAGATATGCTTATTGAATCTTTGAAAAACAAATGTTTGCCATATTTCATGATTCCAGCCAGAAACTTATTTATTGGAAAACAATGTCTAAGTTCTTCTGAGGAATTAATAAGCAAGTTAAAAGAAATAAGTGCAGACTGTTCACGAGTTATCTTTGGTTTGCCAAAATTCCAAGTTGTCAAAAAAGGTCTCCCAATTGAGAAACTGATTGAAGACGGACATAAGCGAGATACGCTGGAAAGTTTAGAATTAAAGAGGCACTATATAATTGCATCATATGCTGAACAAGGACTGACCGAAAATGAAAAAGACCATGCTATCTGGAAAGACAACTCCTACAGAGAGACACAAATTACAATGTATGATATGGTATGGCCTGATTGGAGACAATATTTTGAATCAGAGAAACCAAAATGCTCACTGGAAACTCATTTTAATACTTTGAATGTATTGCCAAGTACTAAGAATCAATACAGAAGTTTTGTAAGGAGATATTTTGACATAATGTGGCCACATGTCAGGCAATACATGAAAGGGTACAATGGTATACCTAAAGACGAGATAATTGACTTTCTAGCTTTACTTAGAGTTAAAACAGAGATAGCTTTATCTTAGTTTTAGGAACAGTCACTGGAAAATACATTAGTACTTGTATTAGTATAAGATTTGAACTTTCAGCGTGCAAAGAAGTATTCCAGAGTTACAAACGTATGTGTAGAAACAGCGCAATTGGATCTAGCTCACAATAATTCTCTGGGGTACATGACTGATGATCAACGCAATAGTATCCATAACATTTGAATATCAATTAATATCATTTCGAGTTTGTTGCTTCGTTGACCTACCTACCTACCTTGTCAAGTTTTTAATGTCCATGACTTAGAATCTCTCTTTGTGTGAGGAAGTACAAACTTTCTTACAAAGGGTCTAAAGCCTAGAACAGATGAATCTCAGGAGCAATGTTCAGATGAACTGTCTAGGTCAAACCACTCATGACTGTCAGATTCAATAATCTTCAGAATATCATTTTGTATAGAATTTAATTAAGATAAAATGTACAAGATCCTATGTTGAATAACCCATGGCTTTCCTATAAGTATTAGCCTGTGTCAGTAGCGCAGTTGGTAGTGTGCTTTGATGTCAAATCTAGTGTCCCGAAGGGGGTTCGGGTTCGAATCTCACGTAGATAGAAAATACTTGTCTATTAAAATTTGACAATAATGTCAATTTCCTCCATTGATAATGTATATGGAGAAGTTTCCAGCTTTGTGGAAGGGTAGATGAGTACTGGTCATAGACGAGGGACTAGGGAAAGCTAGATTAGGTGCACTGGACGCCATAGAATAACCTAAAAGATTGTGCTGACACGGCGTTAAACCCAGTATCCTATTAGAATGTTTGGTCCAGTTGGTCAATGCTTTTCACAATAAAATGTTTTGATACAATGTTTAATTTTATAAGCGTGTAGCATACATTTGATATGTTTGACTCATAAGCAAACCAGACCTGCAGTTTATCTATTGGTACGCAAATAATCACTTTAAAGGTGAAATTGTTATAGATAAATAACATCAGCATATTTCTTCTTAAGTTTTTATATCAATAAACATATGAGCAACTAACAACACATGTATACAAAATATTGCATCTATTTAACATTTAATACACTAATACAAAGAAATAAATAATTAATGATATAAAATTATAATGATAACTTTAAGACACAACTAACACATATATTATCTTTAAGACACAACTAACACATATATTATCTACAAATAAAAGATATCAGAATATGATAATTGAGTGGAAATAATGCAACACTGATAGTAACAGGGTTCGGCACTAACCGGGTCACAGGATTACGGGGATCCCAAAACTCGGTGATTCTCCGCAAGGGATTTCTCAGCATCCCGGAAAACTGCCATGAATTGTTTATATAAGTTAGTGAATGAAAAATCTGATTCCAAAATACTTGTCTTACTGAAGGAATTCCTACATAAAGCATAAATCTCTCAGTAACTGACTAAAGAATCCTTAGTGATCCCTGGTAAAACCGTTAGTGTCAAACCCTGAAAACTTTCAGATATTTTATACAATAATATCAAACAACCTTTAAAAGAATCATGGCAAGAAAGAATCAAGTATTCAGAGCATTCGGAACTACCTTGGATATTATCGTCAGTTTACGGAATCACTCGAGTGGTTTTCCGATGGTATTTAGAGCTACAAATATTTATTTTGACATCACCACCTTTAGGGTCTTGATATTTTTACTGTAACATAATTGGATGAAAAAGACTGCTTAAGTTTATCTAAAAAGAAAATAACCAATAAACAGTGATGATCAGCAACTTTCTTGTAGTATAAACTCAAGTAAAGATCTCAAACAAAACTAAAACTAAAATGACTTTAAAGAAATTAAAACTGACAAAATCAAAGCATGCTTGTACAATGTATAATTCTTAATTTTCATTCAACTGTCACTGATGCATACACTAACCCCAAAGATTAAAATACTCATCACAGCACTTTGCACTGATGATCAGTAAAAATATCTGTATTTATGTACTGAGGTAACCATACAAATGTTAAGTATTTAAATCATTGGGGTTGATGTTTGCGTCACCTTAAGTTGAATAATTTTTACTAAACTAACGGTATATATGATATTTTACTTAATGAAAAGTTAATTTATCAGTTTCATCAGCCAACTTGTGTACGAGTATTTTATAGAGACAAAAAACTAATCATTTACCCTATTTATATTCAGCTTATATAGGATCCTTGCATTAAATAATGTAAACAACCAGCCAATACATGTATAGTCCAATCTTGTCAGGTGAGCCGTGACTGCATTTTGTAATTTTAAGTTTTTTTAATATTCCTACAAAAAGGTGACAAAAACTTGTTTAAACAGTCATTATTGCATTGGACATTTGTGATCATATCATTTCCAGACTATGCTATTTCGGAGGATGTTCATTGGTGTACAGTACTATGCATATATACTTGAGATGCAATAGTTAGAACCTATTTTCAATGTAGTACTTACTAGTTATACCTATTGTCAATGTTATGATTGGACTCAAAGCGGCCCGGCTAGCTTAGTTGGTAGCACGCAAGTCTACTGATCAAGGGGTCGTGGGTTCATTTCCCGGGCAGGGCATACTTTTGTAGAGCTTGGTCATGAAATTATTTCTGCGGCCATTCTCCCTCCTACCAATGATTTTTAATTATAATTATTATATACAAACAAATGATTGGAATCTTCCAAAGGCTCACCAAATAAAATCAGACAATACTGGTGGTTTGTTAAAAATAAAGGCTAGTAAAATAATAACACACAGAGAAAACATGTAAATTATCACAGATAATAATGGTTGTTTGTCATCATAATGACTTACACATAACAAATAAGTCAAATACTTTTACAAAATATCTAAACTATGATTATAATCTATCACAGAAAATAGTTCATGGACAGATCAAGATTATAATCTATCATAGAAAATAGTTCATGGACGGATCAAGATTATAATCTATCACAGAAAATAGTTCATAGACGGATCAAGATTATAATCTATCATAGAAAATAGTTCATGGACGGATCAAGATTATAATCTATCAGTTCATTGACGGATCAAGATTATAATCTATCACAGAAAATAGTTCATGGACGGATCAACACCTTGTATACAAATGGTAGATATATAGTACCAGACAATTATAAAAAAAAATCATATCATGTACCAGTAATAAATAACAAGTTTAAACAATGAATAAAATAGTCAAAGCACTGAAAGCACTGAATAAATGATTTATTGACAGTGAGAAACAGAGCTGAAGACAAACATATGTAAAAAATGATAAGGAAGGGGATTTTACAAAATGTTACACTGAACTCTTAAAATCGTTCAAAAAGACATTTGAAGACTAGAACACAAAACAAAGAGAAAATGATAGTTAACAATCGAATATATTAATATCATAGACAACCCTAGAAAATAATGTGAACTGCATATTGATTGAAATAAGTATTTTGTTAATATGATAACATTAAAGCGTTAGTAGTCTCGGTAAATTGAAGGACTATAACTTATAACTATAGCAAGCTTTAAATTATTGTTCCCAAAACAAATGCAGGACAGCTAATTCTTGTATCATGGTAAACAATGTTTTAGTTAGCTTGGTTAAATTCATGTTTAACAACTGTTATTTACATTGTACAATGTAAAATCCCACACCAAAATTTGTTTTACAAATTCTTATATACTTAATACTATAATGATTGTGAGAGAAAACTCATGGTCCAAAAGCCTACAACCTTTCAAGTCAAAATCAAATACCCTACCATATCTCACCATAAAAGTTAACAAGGCAAGGGAGAACAAGAGTCGTGTAATACCTCTGGAACAATTTGATGAAAATTAATGATGTCCAATCTTAGTGTGTGAAAATCTATCATAATGTCAGTATTTAGATATCCTCTGTACACCTCTAACTAAACATTTAAAACACCCATCATATCTTATAGAAATATCCATGCATACAAAACATACATAAAATATAACAAAATAAAAAAGGAAGCAAATAAAATTGATGATGCTCAACTTACATTAAAGCAATGTTGTGGCAATGCAATATTTTGTTGAAAATTAATGAGTAACCTTTATGATCTTTTAAAAACGTTTTAACATTATCCTGACTGGACACAGTAACTTTGGTATGTACTATAACTGTAATTGAATAAAACATTTGAAAGTGTTTTAAACATTTTTGTTGTACTGTTAAACACAATTAAAAAACAAATACACTAATACACAAAACTCAAATCAATACAATACAATACAAAGAATAATTGATGGAACAGTATGTTGGTAGAAAAAAAGTCTTTACAATATATCCTGAGAAATCCTTACACATTTAAAGCTAAACAGAAGGGCACAGACTAAAGTTTATTTTCTTACTTTTCAAGATTTTCATTCCCATGTCAAATCACAAGTTTTACTGTTTGTTACCAGTGAGAATCAATGAATTGTTCAATTCTGTTCAAAATTGGTGTGCGAAAATCTTATTGCAAACTCAAATTTATGAGTATTTACAACTGTATAAAGTTTGTTTTGTACCAGATGCATTCATGCAGATTGAAGTTATTTTACAGTCATAATATTGCTGAAAAGTATGCAACACAAATCAAATCCTCTTGTTCTGTACACACACTTTTGTTTCAACTTTGTTTTGCATGGGTACATCCAGTACATACAAACATTTTTAGTTGAAAAAACCTATCAGCTTGAGCTCCAAATTTAGTGTATTCAATTGATTCTAGATATCTCAGGGTTTGTTTATCACATGTAAGAATACATTGTGTGTTACACGAGAAGGAGTATCAATCAATAAAATGATGATCTACATCATAAAGGATCAATTATTTATACAAGCACATAATTATAATAAAATATTAAAATCTTCATTCTGTTAGAACTGCTTTCAGTACATGGGTGATAATCTTTTCAAGTTGGATTTTGATTTAGGTTTGAAGTCATTCTGAAATTGAAAAAAATATAATAGTTAGAAAATGTTAATGTAAATATCACTTGCAATTTGTATAACCATATATTTCACTTATGAAATAATCTAAACTTAATGATCATGACCATTCAAACATGTTTTAACATCAATTTATAGATTATGAGAAAAATGTATATGGGAATAATTACACATATTTTGGTTTATATAAGTTAAAGACAAACTCAATGGCAGTTGTAAATGGTAATATTTGAACAACTTAAATACATTATAACGCTAATCATAATGAACTTCAAAATTTCAAAGTACCAAGCATATCAAGAAAAGTATTTGATCAGGCAATCTGTTCCAATGTAAGTGAATTGTCATGTGGCTATAGAACTTCCTTGCCTCTAAGGTAGCTTTAATAGTGACTAGATGGGAGCCCATGCAAGCACGGGCATTAGGTAATGACAATAAAGGGAAATAACCGCTGCGGGGAGTTTGGTCTATTTTTAGTTTTATCTAAAACTATTTTTAGACACAAAAAAAACCAATATTTTTGTTGATTTTTGGCAGTTTTTGCAAATATCAAGAGGCTTTGTCAAAAAAGAATTGTCAACTTGATATGCCTGTATATAGGTGCTCCAGCGACAGACAAAAGATTTATTCAAAGCTGCGCAGTTTCTTCCACAAAACAGGAAACTCGCAAATTTAATAATATAGATGTGTAATAGTGTTCTCTTACAATTTGGGAGGATGTGGTTTTAATCTCAGTTTGGATTTTTATCAAGTAACAGTAATAACACAAAACTAATGTAATCCAAAGATAAACAATTTCAACATAACAACTACATGGTCATGCCCACTGCTGAATCTCTTTACATTATACATGTATAAAGTCTTTTAGGAGAACAAGAAATAAAGGTATTGTATCAACTAACATAGACATTGTAATCATGTAAAACCATTCCTGTTGATCTACCAAATCCATGTTCAGCTTCATTTAGTCTCAAATTTAAATCTGCTCTCTCTTTACCCCATGTACGTGAGTTCTGTGCCAGCTGAAATTGAGGATTATATTATCATTTAATCATTTATTTAAGCAATTAAAAGCATATTCTGTATTAGATACCATTAGATTTATACAATATCAATAACCTAATGGTTTAAAATTAGTACAGTAATCCTGTAGACCATAATATCATTTTTTAACAAAAAATGTAACATGGAAACCACATTAAAGCTGAATTTAAAAACTTTAACGCAAAAATTATAAAGGAAAATAATCCATAATAAAGGCAGGTAGAGTAGGGGTTACTTTCTACTTCTGTTTATCACATGGTATGTTATCATTGTATGAAGTTTCATAAAGATCTGACAATAAATGGCAGAAATATATGGAAAAGAAAAACTTTAACACAATTGTTAATGACATCCGATGTCTGCCCGACCACCCGCCTGCCTGTGTTTCGCCAAACTATTAGCCAAATTTTTTCGTTGAAAAATCCGGCTAAAAATTAAACACATTGGAGTGCAATGTTGGTGAATTTTTAACAAATATATAACAAGACCCTTTAGAGGTATCTTTAAAGTTACTAGAAGGAAAAAGTAGATTTCTAGTCAAGTCAGATGTAAGAAAACAACACTTCATCTTGATCAATTTTAAGAAATAGACAGTAAATTGTAAGCAATATTATCTGTTCAGAAGAACACAAATACATTGTTTCATTTATTTTTTGCAGGCCCCTTTCCAGTTTAAATTTTCTCACAATTCATTTGAATTTTCAAATTCAGAGTTTATATTTGAATTTTATTTCCCCTGTTTAAATTGCAATAAAAACTCCGCTTGTCTTCAATACAATGTATAAAGTATGGCCCTGTGCCCTTTTTCATTACACTGAATAAGTGCTAGAAGATTTATAGTGTTCTAAAATTGGGAAAACAATCAAGCACAGAATACTTGTTAACAGTTCTATTACAAGATGTACCTGATTTTCCAAAGCAGCAATTCTTCCTTCAGCTTTTTCTAAAGCTTGATATAGTTCCATTTTCTCCAGATCATCAGACCCACCTCCACTGTTTCTGATCTGAATCTAAAATGAATAAAGAATACAACATTATCACATATTAACACGTGTATTTGTACTTTCAGCAGCTTTTACATTGGAAATGACCATTTCTCAGGTCCCTAAATCTTGACCACTGTTTTAAAATGTTCCATCCATGGGTTTCTAGATTACTATGAAATAAAGGCTGGTAGAAATGTTTATGGTCCAATAAGATTTTTTTTAAGGACTCACGACTTACAAAACTTCTCATGTGAAATAACAATTCCTTTACAAAGAAAGGCCGCAAGATTATCAGAATTTAACATTTAAGAAAAATATTGCACTTCGATAACATCAGATAGGAATGATTGCTTCAGTTGTGTGAAAAGGTCAAGCCCATAAGGGGAAAGTATTAATATTAGGGCATTTGTTGATCTAATCCTATATCACAATCATGCCTAGAACAAATTTCGCGCATTTATGCCGAAAATGTGTGCGATTTTCGGTCATTGTTGTGACTTAATTTGCGATAAGCCTGATCGGGCTTAATAGACAGAAAATTGACAAGCCCGACTAAAAAATGACAAGCCACGGGCGTCGGGCTGCCGCTAATTTCGAACCCTGGGATTGGGCCTATGGTAGCTTAAGGTCTTCGGCAAACCTGTGTAGATACAATTTATACTGCATCAGATGAGAAGCAAAATGTTAAAAAGTGGCATATAATGTTGTGGAAGCCAGAACTAGGTCTATTGGGAGGGGGAGTTAAAGATCACAATGTTAAAATACAAACCCTTAAGTCATCAATCTGTTCACGTAATCTTTTGTTTTCTTGTAACAATACTTCATTGGCATCTTGAGAAGCTTTATCTGTAATACAATGTTGTATTTTTAACAATAATTATCAATCACTTAGAGATAAAGGTCTTGGGTTCCAACACCACCAAGGTCATTGCTAATTTTCATGAGCAAGAAATTTATCTGCAATAGCTTTATTTCGACCAGGTGTAAATAGTTACCTGTGAGAGTGGTATAATTCCACTGAACTAATGTGTTGGCTGCAGCTAAGGGGAGTAAAAGTCTCCCCAAGGCAATTGATAGATTTATACCAGTGCCCCAATGACTAATGATGTGTGAACACCATGATATCACTATTTATATATTAATGCAAGAGATTTATAATTGCCAGATTTTAAGATTTAACTAGTTTATAAATGACATTTCCAGTGATGCCATGTTTATATGTAGCTTATTGGTTGTTCATGAATTATTGAAGATAAATGCACTGCATTTAGTTCACAACTAACCATTTGGACAGAACATAATTGTAAATTTTGTCAGCAAAATGTTTGAAATTGAAAATAGCCATTCTTTTACACCAAAAGTTATCTTAATTTTAGTTGGGGCTGATGTCTTTCAGCAACACTTTTTATTAAGTTATTTTTATGTAAAAGGCTGATTCAGCAAACAAACTTTACTGGACACTTTTCTTTTTCCAGTACTTGCTTACCCTTTTGCAAGGAGCCTACAACATCTCCATCTATGCAGAAAAATCAATGTTAAATATGAAATTTTCATGGAAGGAAATAACCTGCTGCCCAGGACTGGACATTAAAGGTCACCCTATGGCCCCTGACAATAAATATTTGGGTTCATGCAACTTGTTACTGTTGTAAACATTTGGTTTAGGCTGCCTCTGGGAATAGAACCCTGGATCTCTCTGTTTCAAAATCCTGTGCTCCACCACTGTGACGCAGCAGTGAAACAAGGACGCAGTGACACAAGGACACAGCAGTGACATAAGGAAGCAGCAGTGACACAAGGACACAGCAGTGACACAAGGACGCAGCAGTGACACAAGGACACAGCAGTGACATAAGTGTTTCTACCAACCTTTCTGATATTTCCCTCTATCTCTGTGATGTTTCTCAAGTACTTTTTCCATTTGTTGTATCACACTTTCTTGTTTCTTACATACATCTTCCAGTTTCTTACTCTTACGTAACTTTTCTTGTAATTTTTGTATCATAATCTGTTGACTGGCATGTGCTTTTTGAATTTTTAGGAAGTTCTTTTCTTGATCATTTTTCTGCAAAGAAAATCAATGATTTAACTAAATAATATTGATATACATTGTAATGTATTTGACCAAAGGTAGCAGAAACCATAATGTGAACACAGGAACCCAAAATTGAAATTTAGGTCAAAACAAAAATGGCATCTTAATTAAGATGCATTGAAAAAAAGTACTTCAGGAAAATTATGAAAATAATATTGCACAACTGAATGAGCCAAAAAGCTCTCTATGCATTATTCATACTAGCAGGATGATTTTTGCCTTGGGAATCAGCTTTGTGTATGCAGTGTACATGTATTAACTCTAATATTTTACTTCATACAGACTATTAGCAAGTTAGCACAATGTATATCTTAGTGAAGTATGCTATCACCATATATTATGATAGTAATTAAGTGTTATTCACCATGGAAGCCAAACTTACTTTAATCAAATCATTCTGTACTTGTTGAAGTTTTTCTTTGTATGTTTTAAGATCAGCTGTCTGTGTACTTAATGTCTTCTTTATAGCAGCTGAAAAAATAAGACAACATTAGGATCCTGTATATTCACTTGAACCCACTAGTCCTTAGTCAAATTTAGCAGCCTTTTATTCTCAATTTTCCCATGGAAAAAGGTCTTGGCCATGGAAAGGGTTGTTGGGAGAAAAATGGTTTGTTTCACCTTACTAGTAAAAATTGATTCCGACTTGTGAAAATTACTTATTTGTACTATCAGGCAAGTTGATAATTCTGCACACATTAGACTAGTGTTTGTTAACATTTAAGGTGCAGACTTGATATAGGTAAATCCAGGATTTTTAGTAACGGGGTTAGGGGGTTATATATTTTCCTTTCATATTTTATGATAGAAAAAACCTTTTCTTGGGCAATTTTAGGGGAGACAATTATACCGGGTCCGCCCCCCCCCTTGGATCTGCCCATTGTATACGAGTTGATAACTTTTAATTAGCTATCAAGTCTTCCATTTTTAAGAATTCAATCACAGCCAAGCATATTTGAAGATGACTTTATACAAGTAAAAGTTTTAAGAAAATCAACTTGTTCAGGATGAAAGTGATTTTGTCCAGAGGTTCAATAGTCGAAAAGAAATATAGCGAACCATGATATAAAATGCATATTTCAAGTAATAACAAATAATTGAATGAAATAGTTCAATGCAAAATATGATTGAAACGTTTACTGTATTAAGTATTACTATGTAAGTGCATTTACAGCTAGAAAGTATTACTTGCCCACAGACAAGTGGGCTGGAATTATTAACTTAATTTGTACATAAATGTACAAGTGGGACAAGTCGGGCAAAGGAATTCCACACTCCTGAATATTGATCAAATATTAAACAAAAATTGATTGAAAATTTCACAGAATTTTCTTACCATATCTAGAGAGTACTTCAGGTTTAGTTAGACCATCAAGCTCAGAGCTATCCAACATTAATCTACTAGCATCATTATAACTTGCTAGATCTCTTCTTAAGTTACTGTTGATACCTTCTAACTCTCTTATTTGGTTACGTAATGTTATTATATCTCCACCCATCTTATGTACAGCTTCTCTGTAGTTAGTCAATTCTTTACTCTGATGATCTAATAATACTATAGAATTCTTATCTATTGGCTCTTCACCATCATAACTAGAAGTATATTGTATATTTATGTTACACAATTAGTAGAATTAAAATTGATGGTATTAATAGCAGAAAGGTCTAAATGTAAAATATATGTAAACTTTTTTCTTATCAAATAATAAATTTAGAACATTAAATTGTCAAAATTCTATAATTTTGCCATAAGCAAGTTGGCCTTTCTAGCAGAACTTAACTGAACATTGAATATAAGGCCACAACATGTTGATCATGTGTTCTATGGATTTTTTTTTTGAAAATGGGGCAAGTGAGCAAAGAAAAAAAAAATCTTAATTCAGTTGCTTTATACAGCGGTTTGACCAAATATTTTTACTACCCACATAGAAGAGCAGCTGACAAATAGATGTAAGGTTTTAACACTGCGGCAGGTACAATGTAATACCCACCTACTTCTAAACCAACATTCTGTGTTCTCAGCATTTTATATACAGTAGTTTTAGTAGAATTTTGTTAGCCAAAGGTTAAGGGGCCTATATTATCAATCATCTTACGATTGACTTTAGTCGTAAATATATATTGTATAGTCAAATTATGGTAAGAGTTTTGATAATTTGGTGCCCAGGCTTTGACTTTTTTGTGAAATGATGACAAAGGTTGTATTGTTAATGTTACAGAGAATGTGTGTAACCAGGGATTTCATGTAATCCCTGAAATTTAGGGATTTCATGTAATCCCCAGCTATGTAAAATTGTGTACATACTTGTCAGGTTTAGATGGTCCAGGTTTACCACGTGCTGTCTGTGCTCCTTCACCAGGTTGAAATATATATTGATAATCTGGTAGTACAGATTCCATAGCTGTAAATGGTGGCATTTCTCCATCTTTGATTGGCTGAAAATATAGGACCATTTGTGAATTAGAAGTATAATAATGAGTATAAACTGTATACTTTAAACTTATGATACAATGTAGTTATAGTACATTCTAACATGCAAGTATGTTCAGCATGTAGTTTTTGGAACAGGAAATCTTAATTTTTGTTTTGTTTGATTTTAATGATGGTCTGTTCGCTCTATAAGGATGCATTATAATGTGTACACACCAGGATGTGACACTTCATCCCTAAAAGATTGATTTTTGTAGCAAAGCTTTAAACAGCATTTTGTGAATAGATTTTTAAGAAATATTTGTCAGGGCAATAAGCTCAGTAAAGAGACTTGCAAGCATGAGGTTACAGTTCCAAGCCACATATTGAATACAAAACTTTCCTCCTTTATGATATAGATGTTTTTTACCTATTAAACACGGTGAGACTTGCATTGATAATATTATTGTAAACAAACTAACAAACTTGGTGTCTGTGAAATTTTTCTATTATAAGTAATGGTTTAGTAAATTTGCAAAAAAATTCAATTTTTTAGGGCGGGCATAGAGTTGTATAAATTTTGAAATTGAATACTTCATACAAATTGACTTAAGGTAGATTTGTACACATTCTGCCAGTTTTAGATATTTGATACTATAATTGAAATAATAACCACATAAAAAGATTAATTTACTTTAAAGAAATATATGTATGTGTGTATTACAAATATTAAGCCTTTGATAAATAAAGGCCACAATGGGCAAACATGTTTATATTGAAGAAAAAATATCCAATAGTAAAAAGATTTGACTTTTCAATAAAAAAGGGCTGTTTTTATAAGTATTAAAAATTATATTTATGGTTGAAACCTTAACTTGAACAAGATTGTGTCATCGAAATATTAACAGTGTACCATATACCAGTGAAATACATGTACTTAAATTGTTACCATTTAAAATTGCTTCAAAGTGTGGTAAATATCTCTAAATATGAAAAACACCATACCAGAACAGAACAGAACAGAACAGAACAGAACAGAACAAACCTTTATTTCTAAAATCATGATACATGATCAATTATATGTACAGTTTATAACCAAAAAGACCATAAAATCAAAGTAAATACATTTTATTATCATGCATGTGTACAGCTTTAAAGGTAATAAACTATTTTATATTGAATGGTTATAGATGAAACCTTTAAACCAGCAAAAAACAACCAAGAAACCATAAAAAGATCAGTTTTACAAAGATTACAGATTTCTCAAACCATTCAAAGTGCACATACAAATAAAACTTCAATCAAGTTCAGTGATAAGAATTTGTAGTGCATGTTTTATATTACCTCCTCTAACTCCGCTGTATATGGTCTATAATATTCCGTAGCCATATTAGATTAATATATACACAATATATTATTATAACATTAATGATACCACACACAATTTTATATATTAAATTTATTATATAAAATTAAGACCTCCAAAATTATCAACCAAAAATATGTACTGACGTACCATGACAAATATCTAACAAAATCAATATTATATTGTTATTTAAATGAGTACCTATTGTTTTAGTAGGTGATCTATATCGACCTTAAACAAGTCATTGGTTTAGACTACTATCTCTACTCAGATCTTAGTTGTTAATTCATACTGAAGGACATTTTAAAGTTCAGATTTTATTCAGACATCACCTTACCTCAGCTGTGTATGGTCTATAATACATAGTCGCCATTTTGTCCTAATAAATCTAAGGTATTTATCCAAATACTAAGAGAAAATTATGTAAACACAGTGTTTATCACATAAGATCCAGTCCTGTCACTAGATGTTAATCAAAATCTCCCCAGTCTTAAGTTTCTCCAATAGTCTTTAATTACTAATCAATAACATCCAATCAATAAGAAACTATTTTGTCCTAAAGACAAACTACCTTGATTTAATTACAGGCTGATAACATACAATACTGTAATTGGGCAGCGTTTCAAATACAAAAATGTACATATCTCATAATTCCGTACATAGAAAGTTTATACACAGGTAAATATATGTCATTGATAGATTTTAGACTAGTTTTAACAACGGTCAAGTAGCCAAGAGATTAGATTTTATACCTTATACTCTTAAGAGAGATTTAAAAACAAATACCATACATTTATATTTAAATATAATGCATTAATTTAATCTTTTTTGATAATGCACTATATGTAATACTAATAGGACAACAAGTCAAACAACCAATTTATAGGAGATTTTTGTCATGAAAATTTGAAATTTAACATTAAAATACTGGTATAGATTTCAATATAGAAATTTTGATTTTCTATTTAAAGTTATAAAGGTTTTATCTGATAGTTATTTTACAAGCAGATAAAAGTGTCTTGAAATCATCTTAACCACTCTTGTAAAACGTTGTTTACTCAATGGTAGCTAAGGAAAACAAACTTTAAACTACAAGATTTGAACATTTATATCTAAAGTGATTTTTGGGCAAATAAAGCCATAATGTAGACCACCTTTTTGAATTGAACATTCAAGAATTTTTCACTAATAGAAAACTTTATCAAACAGTTAAAAACTTGCTGTTTGGTTCAAAAAAGGCAATCAAGTTCACATACAAACTACATTTAAATATATAAACATAGCAATATATGACTGAAACTATTATATTTAACCTATTTCAACATGATTGGTAATCTTATGACTTTACAGTGTACAATACAAATTGTATATATTTAGAATTTAATAATAAATGAGCTGTAAACATATTTAATTCCTGGTTTCAAAAATACAACCTTTGAATGAATTACAAAGAGAATAATTTCAAAAGAATTACATCAATATTCTGTTAAGTAAAGGGAGGTAATTGATTTACAAAAAAATATTTTAAACCACCAGTTGTCTCCTCTTATAAAACTTTATATTATTACAGAAATACTTGAAGTTTAAAATCTATGTCAGTTAAGTTAAACATTATATTGATTTCTTAAGACACATAATTTGACAATGTCACTTCTCAATATTATATTGTGACTAAAAATAGATTTAAGTTTTTTTTATCTTTAAACAATGAATTAAATCAATGTTTTCAAATAGTTCATTTTGTATTCTTATTATACTAAGGGAGATAACTAGAATATTATAATTAAATACCTTAAAAAGTACATAGTTGTCTACCATTACTATATTTCTAAATTGGATATTAAACTGTCTATTAACACTTGATATTAGGTTATGCCCAGCAGCTTGCACTCTTAAAAAACTTTTCTAGACACATGAATATACCGAGCATTTGCCCTCTCTAATCCTCAAAAATGTAGTAAAATAAGATAAGTACTGCGTATACATGTATCATTATGCAAAGTTATTGATCAATCCCAATAAATATCCCTCTGTCAATTAAACTCCCACAATGTTTTTGTTCATAGTTTCAGACTTCTGGTTATAAGTCAAAGACTAGTATGTGCAATATTTGCGAGGAGACTAAATTTATAAACGGTATCATTAAGCGGAGTCATACTAGTAAAGGAAGATAAAGACTAAATAATAAAGGATAGGTAATATTTTAATACAATACCTCTCTCTTTGGTTGAGGTTTCCTTACTAGAATATAGTTCGGATCATCTCTCAAATTTCTTGAATCAGACTTTAATTCATTTTGCATTGGCATAGATTCATTTTGCCCAGGCTCAGATTCTTTTTGCTTAGGTTTGGATTCTTTTTTTACAGGTTTTGATTCACTTTGCCCCATATTAAAGCACTACCTGTATGTACTCAGTAATATTCTATGGGTCATGCTTAACATCCTCTTTAAACATCTAATGTATTAGCATATACTCATCACATTTAACACTTTCATCTCCTTCCACAAAATACTCCTTATTGTCAATTCCATTATTTTCAATCAGTCATCTCCTTGATTTTCACAGGCACCAAAGCCCCATTCATTATTTTACATTGTAATAGGCAAACTAAGTACAAGACTGACTATAATTATGAAATGAGTAGTTCTCACAAGTTGAAATCAATATTTCATTAGTCCCTAGGTTTTGAACTAGTGGGTTAGACCTCAATAAGTTGATCATGTGTTCTATGTATTCGCTCGCACCGGTTTTTACAAAAATAACTATTTTTATTTCCTCGTTCGCTCATAAAAGTTTGGTCAAACAACCATATAAATCAACTAAATTAAGACTTTTTATATTTTTTTCATCACTTGCTCGCCCCCATTTTTCCCAGAAAAATTTGTAGAACACATCATCAACTTGTTGTGACCTTAAGACAATGTTGATAATCAGCAAAGTAGGAATGTTTAAGTGTAAAATTCAAAGGAAATGCAACATATCTAGAAACCAAGTGTACTACATTGTATTTTATAACTAAATAAGCAATGATTTAATTCAATTACATAATATGCATGCTGCTTTAACACATCAAACTTGAGTTACTTAAAAACACTGTTTTGAAAACCAAATTTTTTAAAACCAAATATTTTAATCATTTTTAAACAAAAATGAATTAATTAACTCCAAATGGTATGATTATTAGTTATCACTCTAGTGTATAAATTATACATTAAATATCATCTTTCACATTTTCAACATGAAATAAATCCAGTTACTACTTTGTAAACATGAAAAAAAATACAAGTGTAAGTATAGAAAGATGTTTTATGTTAAAACACGAATGATAATTTTTCTATAAATGATCTCATGGAGTCAATATCAACATCTTTAAAATACATGTATACATCTTAGTTTATTAATGAATAGGAGAATATAAACTGTATCAATATACTTTCACTCTATTCAATGTATTAAACATATTCAAATTGATGTACTTGAATTGAATGAAAAGTTAATATTTTAATATGAAAATATTTATGAATATAATTATAGAACTAAAAGTATACTTGTGAATTAATACTTCAATAGTCAATGTAAGATTTTCTATGAATTTATTTTTCAAAGATTTAGTGAAAGCAATTTTGTTAATATAACTTTTTGACAGAAGCATTACTGAACAGAACAGAACAGAACAGAACAGAACCTTTATTTCAGGACTTGTACAATACTCATCACCCCAAATTACAATAAAAGAACAAGTAATTTTTACTTCATTTATTATCTTTGTAGATCAACATTAGGCTTCAATCATACCTTTATGACTATAGTCCTATGACTGAGAGCAACAAAACCCAAAAGTCACAATAATTGTAGTCAGTCGTGTGAGTTGTCTTAGATTTAAAGTAATATCAAAAGGTTTAGCATGACTGCTCTCTACATTAATATCATAGTATAATCAAACTGCCATACAACTGTTGTACAAATGAAACACGACTGACAAAGAATTAAAATGATTAAGTAAAATATAATTTTTTATAACAACTGCAACATGAATACAATGTAGTCAATACTCTCTATCCCCAAACAATTTAATTGGACTGAGCAAGACTGTTGTACAATAGTACATAAGAGCAACAGATAAGAGTTTTTCTAATAAATTTCTTTCCCACCAATACCCCAAGACTGAGCATGACTGTACCAGTCCTAGCCGTTTAAAACAAATGGCGAGATGGTAACAGTAAGACTTAAGATCTTTTTTCAAATTTCTGAAATGCAGCTTTCAAGGTACTGGGCTTAATAATACAAATACTCTCTGACTTAGAAAGCTGAATATATCTGACTCAAACTTTTAACAAAGCCGAGGATGGATGTTAAGGCAGGTGTATTGAAGTAAGGTTACTCTGAAATGTTTATGAAAGTATTAAAAAATAAACAATTGTCAGTGGCACATACATTAACCCTGCTGATTTAAGTTATCATTACAGTATTTCTGTACTCACTATCCATAATCAAGTATTTAAATCAGCAGATTTAATGTATGTGCCACTGACAATTAAAAAAAATACCAATTCACACCATGCACATATTACTTCATATAAATATATAAATCTGTATAAAAACAATGAATGACAAACAAACTAACTCTGCATCTACTTAATTACTTAAAATGAAATAAATAGCTAATAAAAGAGAAATACTAAAAGAACTCTTACAGACAGTGGTCTCTTCCTGACTTTCTGAAGTATATATCTGCCTTGATGCTGGGGCTGAGCATGTGGATCAAGGGGTGGAGTATGGGGTGTTCTAGGTGGAGATAATGGACTCTCTGGCTTTCTCACGCGAAATTTGGTTTTAGCAGGTCCATTACTAGCCTGGGACTCCGCACGAAGAATTTCTGCTGAGTCAGCACGATAATATCCAGGTACATCTGGTTCTGGGAATAAATCTAATCTTGGAATATCGTCAAGGTTACTGACTGATGTCATTGTTTCTGGTACCTGAAGAAAATGAGACAATTTAGTTCTTATTTATCCTGAGTTTAAAGCAGTGTCAACGCAATTTTCTTTGTAATTTTATATCGTCCAGGGCACCTTACCTAGCTTTAGTGGACCATTTTCTGTAATCAGTACTCACCTACCCTTCCATAAGGCTAAAAACTTCTCCATATACCTTATCAAATGGAGGAAAATGGACATTATAGTCAAATTTTTCATAGACAGGTATAACCTCTCAGTTTGGGTTTTGAACCATTACCTCTTTGGGACGCTAGATGCGAAATTCAGGTGCGATGCCAAATGTGCTACCGACCCAGGTTGAGAGAGACAATGTATCAACATGACTACCTGTATATGAAGATGATACGCTAAGCAGTGGGTTTATTTTGCTTGATTTTCACATTCTGTACACATTGACCATTCACTGAATAAACTAGAACTGCCACCAGTGGCGAAAATACCCCCGCAACAGCAACATTTCAAGATAAAAGCAAGTCAACATTGTGGAAGTCCAAAAGGGTAAATGTTGTAAGAAGCATAAAAACCAAAAAAAGAATAGGATGCAAATATCAAATTGGAAATAAACAGCAAATTACAGTGTAATTCACTATAGATTAATGAAGAAGAAAAAAAAACAGAGTTGTCATATTTCAAATGATTTTTTACATGAAAATGAACACCATTTGGTCATTATGAATGTAAAATGGAACAACAGACAAAGAGTGATCACATTTAAACTCATGAGTATGTTGTAACCAGAAGAGCAAAATGTAGAATGTGTTTGTAATTTTTTGATAAATAAGTAAAAAATAAGGCAATTGTAAAAATGGTAGTCAGCAATGTACACAATATAAATCAAACAATTAGTATTTACAATATCTTGTATCAAGAATTTCACAAATACCCCATAAGAAAGCTTAAATTACCGATCATTATTTTCACAGTAGTAAAGTTAAAATAATATCTAAAATCTCATGTAGCTATAACGAAATAAGATGTTTTCTTCACAACATTACAGAAAAAATCAAGATGGCTATTAGTTGGTCCATTTAAATACATAAAAAAATAAATACATATAAAAATTTCATCAACAAGAATTTGTCCGCACAATTTTATCAAAATGAAGTGAGAAAAAAAGATGTTAGCTGTACAAGATATTAGAAAATTCAACATGGCTGCCAGTCAGCCATTTTGAATTCTACTTAAAAAAATGCCAAGCACATTAACTTAAACAATTGCTAACTTTCTCAAAGTCTGTACAAAAATTATCAAATCATTTGCTTTTTAAAAAGAAAAACTCAGAATGGCTGCCAATCAGCCATTATGAATTTGTTAAAATATCAATACATCAAAAAAAAGTTCAACAATAAGAATTTGATAAAAATAGCAGTACATAAAAGACTTCAGCAAGTCAAAATGGCAAACAATGTGGAATAATGCTATATTTAATAAGTTACATGACATAAAGCCATAAACCCTTGATTCATCTTCGTCAATAATATTTGCTAATCAATGAGATAAATAGTAACTACGAGATGTAGAATTGGTCATACTATATTAACACATTCATACCTTCTCAAAAGAAAGAAAGCACCTAAATGTATACCATGTGACGAGCATTTCAATGTCAAATACGTTCTCCTTGACTGCCAGGATTTTAAATACATCTGTGACAAACATTTTTAAGTTAGCTCACTTAAAGAACTTTTTGAGTCTGTACCATCATATGCGATACTTAACTTTTTGAAGGAAATAAATAAGCTTACTATACAGTTATTTAAACAAAGTCAAAATGGCTGCCAGTCTGCCATAATGTATTTGTATCCAGAGTAAATCCATGTACAAGTCAACTACATCAATAAAGACTTTGGAGCGAAATTTGGCTAAAATTGAGTAAAAAAAACATACATGTACTATACAGTAATTTAAATAAAAATTCAAGATGGCTGCCAGTCAGCCATATTGAATATAAATTGATGAAGAATAGTCATTTGATCGACTGTATTAGTGAGACCTTGTATGCAATTTCTTTTCAAAATATGTATGGTAATAAGTCAATATAAGACTGTATTAATTTTGAAAAAAGGATGACAGCCAGTCCGCCATTTTGAATTGGAATTGAGTTAAAGTGTATGTACACATCAACAGTGAACGCCTGTGCAAAATTCTATCTAAATTAGTTAAGAAAAAAATCTGTTGAGAAATAAGCATACAGTAATTAAACTAAATAAAAAAGAATTCAAGATGGCCGCAAGTCGGCCATTTTAATTTGGAATTGATATAAAGTGTATGTACACATCAACTGTAAACGCCTGTGCAAAATTCTATAAAAAAAAATTAAAAATCTGTTGAGAAATAAGCATGCAGTTATTAAATTAAATTTAAAAAATCAAGATGGCCGCAAGTCGGCCATTTTGAATTAAAATTGACATAACATGCATATAAACATCAACTGTAAACGCCTGTGCAAATTCTATAAAATAAGATAAGAAAAAAATCTATTGAGTAAAAAGCATACTATACAGTTATCAAATTAGATTTAAAATACATAACACAATTAAATATCTTAAACAAGTGAGATATGTTTCCATAGTTACATGAGTTTTGTATACACCATTAAATCATGGAATATATAACAGCTTCTTTTCAAATACATTAAGAAATAAACATACTACAAGTGTATCAATTTTTTGGGACAGACCACATTCCAACCAACCAACCAACCAACCAACCAACCAACCAACTAACCAACCAACCACCAGAGTGATTCCAGTATACCCCCGAAAACTTCGTTTGCGGGGGTATAATAATCTCGGAAGGATTTGTGTCGTGTCTTCCAAGAATACTGAATACTACAAACACCAGGTGGCGCACAGGCAAAGCACATGATAATTATACCAAGTAGTTCTTGTCATATACACCCAATGCTTTGTTAAAACATTTTTTAATGTTATATATATGACTTAACATTGTTCAGTGATTTCATTGAATCATGTAATTTAAATTCATGTACTAAAATCGCGACATTAATCATTCCGTTAACAATTCTGAATATGTTTATTTCAACCCTGGTTAAAAAATTTTGTAAGGGCATGTGAGGCAAAGATAGTTCCAAAATGGAATCTAAATATGTCTTAGGTCATTTGTAGTGAATGGCCGGGAAGTTCCAAATGTGGTTTTCAGAGACCTAAAGTTATTCAGTATATTTCTTCCATTTAGGTGGAAAATTGAAGAGATCTACCAAACAGTGCCTTCAAAATGTCATAAAACTTTGTTGATCACAAGAGGAGACTTGTATACCCTACATCTAAAATCATTTAAAAACATCTACTAAAATCATCAACGATACAATATTAAACTTTTACTAACCTAAGGAAATAAACCTCCATATTGTCTGAGTAATGTTCACATTAACTTTTATAACCAGTATTTTTATCAGTCACATAAATATTTGTACCCTCAAGTATATCAATAGAACTGATACAGTGTACTTTAAAGTTAAATAATGGAACTGAAATCTGTGTCACCAATTTCAATTGAACACTCCATTAATACTAATGATAAATCAACATTAATTTGATAGGGTGAGACCTAGACAAGATGAGTCGCTTTAAACAAAACAATACAATAGATCAGTGCAAAACTAGTCTAATTACATGTAAATAAAGAAGGGTGTAGACTAGTTTTGAACTGACCCATTGAATAAAATGGTAAGAAACTGTGTTTTAATGTTTCATTACGAGACATGAGAGAAAAATGCACCTAAAAGTTATATCAATGGACTCACAGCAAGCACCATATATAACATCTCTGTAAAAGATGCAAATAGTTAAGCTCATTTAAATGAGTAAAAGTTAGCAGACACAGCAGTAATTTAATCTTTCTGCTAGCAGACACAGCAGAAGGATGGATCTTTCTGCTGTCTCTGCAAATTTTTCATATTTATCTCATTTAAATCTCAAAACAAAAGATCTCAAAATATCGTATGAAAAATTATGTAATAATTAGGGTTTCATAATTGCAAAAATATTATAATCGATCATCCGAAATAATCGGACAACCCTTTTCAATCAATCATAGATTATATAATCAAAACATTTACTAGGGGTTTTCATTCAGGATTTCCAAAAATATATGACAATATGTTGCAATGGACTTAAGTGATTTTGTTTCATAATTATAATAGAGTATTAAATCATGCATAATAAACCTATAATAAGGGGTTTAGTGGTTGTTTATGTTTAATGATAAAATCAATTTTCAGACATTTTCAGCACCCATACAGTATAGAAAAGGGGCTATACATGTATATTGTCCATTAATAGTGAATTCCATGTACCTGACCAAGAATATCAACATGGATCTCAATGATTTACAATAACAAAGTTGTAGTAAAATGTACCCATCATGTTTTAATAAAGAAGTGTTTTATTCCCATAAAATACTTTTTCTTTAGTAATTAATTAACTAAAACTAGAATGTCTTATTGTCAATAAAAAAGTATAACCGACATTAGTGATAATTGATTATTAAACTACAATGTACATAATCGATTGCCTCCAACTTCTATTAAAACGATCGATCATCGATTATAATCGATCATCGTTTAATCCCTAGTAATAATACCACTGCTACCACTAAAATAAGTACATCATAGGGCTCATTTTATATCCCTCTTCATCATGGTCAATAGATAACCATACTTACAGGACAGCCTGGTGGAGAAAGCAAAGGCAATATCAGACAAACTGTCACATAGATGCCAATTATTATGATTAAAAATAATTATTTAAAAATCTATAAAATCCTACCTCAGCAGTAATAAGTTTAAGTATAACACCAACTGTTGGTCTTCTATTATCTATAGTCTGCATTTCAGATCCCTGAAAAATAACATGTCAAACTTAGACCAGAACTAAAGGTGTATACCAGTAGTTTATAAATATATGTTTTCTGAAGTATTGTAACAGTGAAAGAATTAAAAATCCAAACCCTTCTACAAGTATTATATTTGTTTCTGAAAGAATTCCCCCTATCATTAATCTTTTACTGGTTGGGTAACTGCAAGATATTCCTTTTTTTATTGCAAATAGACGGACAGAGATGCAACTTGGCCAAAATATTCTACAAGCAATTATCTTTTAGAAAAAAAACTTAAACCCAGACACCATTTACAATAGCAATGCCACGGCAGAGCAAAAGAGGCAAAAAACATAAGAGGGGGGAAGGGGTAGACTGGCAACATTATTCCATAGTCACCAAAAGCTCTAGATGTGATGTAAAGATGCCAAATATCAGAATAAACATTGTTTCATGAAAAAAGGACATAAACAAAGTAAACACAATTCTTAAAAGAGACAGCAAATAAAATAAACCAAATGGTGTTCATAGACAAAACAATGACTGAAAATAAGCAAATGAGCAAAGGCTGTGTTAAATAAAGCTTTAAAGAAAGATAATCATGTTAAAATAAAACAACTTTTGTCATTTATTGAAATCATTCTTTGATAATCAAAAACCAAACTAGAATAAAATAAAAAAAAGTTTATAAAAAACCTTCAAGACATTCAAAATGAATGATACATACATCCATGATGTATGCTCATCTTATTTTAGCTGCAACCTGAGGTGGGTTGATATTTTAGCATAAAAAAAATAATAAATTTACAAGTTACTGTTTACCTGCTATTTTATTACATGTTTCTCATGTTAGGTTCTATGAAAGACTACTGTTAAAGGATATTATTTCGCTTTGTCTGAGCTAATAATAACAACAATAAAGTTCCACAATAAGGACTATCAAAATTAATGGTCTTAATACCTGTTCAACAATAAGGACTATCAAAATCAATGGTCTTAATACCTGTTCTACAATAAGGACTATCAAAATCAATGGTCTTAATACCTGTTCTACAATAAGGACTATCAAAATCAATGGTCTTAATACCTGTTCCACAATAAGGACTATCAAAATCTATGGTCTAAATACCTGTTCTACAATAAGGACTATCAAAATCAATGGTCTTAATACATGTTCCACAATAAGGACTATCAAAATCAATGGTCTTAATACCTGTTCTACAATAAGGACTATCAAAATCAATGGACTTAATACATGTTCCACAATAAGGACTATCAAAGTCAATGGTCTTAATACCTGTTCAACAATAAGGGCTATCAAAATCAATGGTCTTAATACCTGTTCTACAATAAGGACTATCAAAGTCAATGGTCTTAATACCTGTTCAACAATAAGGACTATCAAAGTCAATGGTCTTAATACCTGTTCTACAATAAGGACTATCAAAGTCAATGGTCTTAATACCTGTTCAACAATAAGGACTATCAAAATCAATGGTCTTGATACCTGTTCAACAATAAGGACTATCAAAATCAATGGTCTTAATACCTGTTCTACAATAAGGACTATCAAAGTCAATGGTCTTAATACCTGTTCCACAATAAGGACTATCAAAATCAATGGACTTAATACATGTTCCACAATAAGGACTATCAAAATCAATGGTCTTAATACCTGTTCTACAATAAGGACTATCAAAATCAATGGTCTTAATACCTGTTCCACAATAAGGACTATCAAAATCTATGGTCTAAATACCTGTTCTACAATAAGGACTATCAAAATCAATGGACTTAATACATGTTTCACAATAAGGACTATCAAAATCAATGGTCTTAATACATGTTCCACAATAAGGACTATCAAAGTCAATGGTCTTAATACCTGTTCCACAATAAGGACTATCAAAATCAATGGTCTAAATACCTGTTCTACAATAAGGACTATCAAAATCAATGGTCTTAATACACGTTCCATAATAAGGACTATCAAAATCAATGGTCTAAATACCTGTTCCACAATAATGACTATCAAAATCAATGGTCTTAATACATGTTCCACAATAAGGACTATCAAAATCAATGGTCTTAATACCTGTTCTACAATAAGGACTATCAAAATCAATGGTCTTAATACCTGTTCCACAATAAGGACTATCAAATTCTATGGTCTAAATACCTGTTCTACAATAAGGACTATCAAAATCAATGGACTTAATACATGTTCCACAATAAGGACTATCAAAATCAATGGTCTTAATACATGTTCCACAATAAGGACTATCAAAGTCAATGGTCTTAATACCTGTTCCACAATAAGGACTATCAAAATCAATGGTCTTAATACCTGTTCTACAATAAGGACTATCAAAATCAATGGTCTTAATACATGTTCCACAATAAGGACTATCAAAATCAATGGTCTAAATACCTGTTCCACAATAATGACTATCAAAATTAATGGTCAAACTATCTGTTTTACAATAATGACTATCAAAATTAATGGTCAAAATATCTGTTCAAGAATAAGGACTATCAAAATCAATGTGTTAAATACCTGTTCCACAATAAGGACTATCAAAATCAATGATCTAATTACCTATTCCACAATAAGGACTATCAAAATGAATGGTCAAAATATCTGTTCAACAATAAGGACTATCAAAATTAATGGTCAAAATATCTGTTCAACAATAAGGACTATCAAAATCAATGGTCTAAATACATGTACATTTTTAATAAAGGGACATTTGCTTCTTAAGCGTTAGGAAATTATCAAATATTGCATGATTTCGTCAATATTATGATGGTCTTGATTGTGGAACTTTAATGTATCTTAAACAGTCAGAAGAGGAAACATAACACGGCTGGTTGAACGTTTGAACAAAAAATCATATCTCCAGCACTATGAGGGTCAATGCAGTTCAATAAAAATGCTATAAATATTCGAGTGCATGATATTTTTACATGTAAGAATTCAGTAAGAATATGCAAATGTTCATCATTATGTATACTATCATTACAATGGATACCTGTCAGGGACTTTCTTCAGTATTTGCAGAAGGGGCCTTTCTTTATATAGAACATTTTGGAAAATTTTATTGCAATTTCATAGATAAGGGAACAAAAAATCAAAGGTAAACTCCAAATTTGGGGAAAAGGAGGGTAAGGCACCTGTAAACGGCCCTTGTTATATAAGAAAAAAAAGGTCTGTCTGTAACAAATAGCAAAATAATATAGCCACATCAGCTTGGAAAAATCACTCTTCAACAACTTCCACTCTAAGCAAAATGGTATAAAAACACATGCAAATTATTGTAAAGCTATAATTCATTTCAAAACCATAATTTTCTAAATCTTAAGAAATATACAAGAATTTCAAGAAACTTTATTGAAAAAATCTAACGACTAATTTATATTCATAACATGCAATTGTTTGTCTTTGGATACTGCTAAACATACCATTTAGATATTATAAATTGTTTTGGTTAGAATAATATTAATTACTACAACATGCTTACTACATTAAGTATTTAAATTGTCATCTTCCCAAAAGAAGGAAATCCAGTTATACAGTTCAAAACTTTTGGAACAAGACATGTTTTCAATTATTATGTGAGAACTACCAATATACATGCAATAATATAACATTTTCAAAAACAATTTCTTCTTATTATCTTGGCTCATCAGTCGGTATAATAATCTGATACTAAAAACTATTTCAATCTGCATGCATTAAGTAAAATGAGCATTAAATATTAGAAAAGCAATAAAATTGCAATATTAAACTACACAATAAATAAATAAATGCATAAATTTTGCAATAATGATACCTTTGATGTAAATGGCTGAAACAGAAAACTAAAATCATCACACTCACATCAATGCCACTAATAAAATATTCAAGTTATACAGAATTGGTGATTGCATAATAATGGTAAAAAGAATATGTGTAAACATCTGAACTAATAAACAACCATTGAATTTCAGATTTTGTAAGCAAAACATATTCATTCATAAAATTGTCAAGATTTTTTTCACAGCCCAATAAAACCATAAGACTAGCTTACGGTCTTCAGCAAACCTGTGTTTAAATGAAGTACAAAATGTTAAAAAAGGGGCTTATAAAGTTTTGGAAACCAGAATTACCAGAAGACCAACAAATAA
Source organism: Mactra quadrangularis (assembly GCA_025267735.1). NCBI lineage: Eukaryota > Metazoa > Mollusca > Bivalvia > Venerida > Mactridae > Mactra > Mactra quadrangularis. The sequence continues at coordinate 55,543,479 of CM046303.1, read as the reverse complement.
AACTAATACAATGATGCTAAATATCAACAAATATTTAATAATCATTCTCTGCAAAAGGATAAAAAATTGTTTCATACATAAAAATTGAAATAATTCATTTAACTGCTTTAGAAACATATTCTTGAAATTTAGATTCTCTACACAAGGTAATTTTAGCATAGTGTAACAATAAGTTGAAGCAGTGGTCAAATGGTGAGACACAGGCTTAGGGATTGGGATGTCACAGGTTCAAACCCCACCAGGGGCACTGCTAATTTCTTTGAGCCAGAAACATATCTACATTTGATCCAGGTGTAATTAGGTACTGTAAGGGATCACCTATAATGATCAGGGGTGATTATACAAAACTGAAAAGTGGACTAGCATGCAAATGGAAGAAGACTTAACACACAAAATATAATTTATAAATTCATTTAAGGAGGCATCACAGTTGAACAAACCCAGTCTTCACATATAGACTTTATAGTATGCTTGATATTAAAATGACAACATATATGAAGAATATGACAAACTGGTACTTTACCTGCATAGGAACCCCATCAATTCTAAGTCCACCTTTAGCTCTGTCTTCCATCAAATATTTATACATTTCTTCATCCATTAATATAGATGAGAAGGCTACAGGTGATTGCATTCTCCAAAACTGATCTGACATAGCTGTAACAGAAAACAACACAGATAATGTTTTACTCAAGTTTTTTTTTTCATCTTAATTCTACTACAACAATCAAAGCACTTAAAGCACTGAATGCACAATCAATTGAAAGTTTGCATCACTTAATACAGGACAGACAACAAGTTGCTCTGCTCCAAAATATCTAACTTCTATTATGAGTAAAGAACTAAGTCAAGGACAAACAAGAAATGTAATATGGAAACTACATTAAAGCCAGATTTTCATCAAGATCTGACCATAAATGACAGAGATATCCAACATATTATAAACTTTAACACCAAAATAACAAAGGGAAATAATCTATAATAAAGCCAGGTAGAGTTGTGATTACTTTCTAATTCTGTTCATCACATGGTATGTTATCATTGTATGAAGTTTCAAAAAGATCTGTTTCTTAAAATCTTTGAAAAGAAATGAGAAAACACAAATAAAAACATTCTGATGGGTTACCACAAAACTAGCCTGTATCTTTCTTTATTCATGTAGTTAGACTAGTTTTATGTTTACTCATTGATATCAAACTGTTAAAATTTTAGATCAATACTGATATAGCTCCAGATCACAAAAATACAACATTAATGGATTAATATTATAAAGGTTAAAGACAACATTACCATCACCAAAGGTTTGTTTTTAGATTTAGATACATGATGAGTATGACATAATGATGTATCTATGGGTTAGAGCAAAATAGTCTACATCCTTTATTTAAATGTAGTAAGACAAGTTTTGCACTGAGCTATCAATGTGATCTTATTGGTAAAAGATAGGACATTGGTTTGACCTTTGTTCTGTTATTTCCTAGGACAAGAAATCAACCTTTGCCCAATAGACTTTCTGGGGTAAATTGTAACAGATGGTAATTGGGTCATAATAACCCTTCAACAGCAGAACCTCTTAACAACAATCAGAGGAAGGACATTACTTGATTCAGGCTACAATGAGAGGTAATTTTTGTGTGGAAAGCCATTCAAGAATGAAAATAACATGACTATGCAGGGCTTTTTTCAGTATTTGGGGAAGGGGCCTGGAGCTTTTTTAATATAGAACACTTGGGGAAATTTAATGCAATTTCATAGATAGAGGAACAAAAAATCCAAGTTAAACTCCAAGTTTGGGGAATACTGCTTGATTTTAAAGAAATTTCAAGAGGGAAGGGGCCTATAAACAACCTTTATTACATAAGGAAAAAAGCCCTGCTATGGTGCTTTTTATGTGGCTATTGATGAAAAGTTGCTGTTATTGGAGGAGACTATTGAGGCATGTTTAACTTTAATAAAGCATATGCTTTGTGATTGTTTTATACATTCTGTTTTAAAATGTTATAAGGTTATTTTTAGTATCAACCAAAATCCATCAATGTAAGGTTTTTTTCACATTGTTAAGCTGATGTTAGAAAACACAATTTGTTTAATTCAGAATTATATAAATAAACACTTCAAACATTTAATACACAAACATATCATGGCATACATTTCCTTATGAGTGTCCTTGAATTTCCTAAACAATAAAAATAACATGTTGATAAGAATCTAGATGATTTTTGATGATTTGTCCACAGTGAACAGATTCATACAATTCTAAGTCTCTTTTGTTTTGCATCACAATTTTGCTAGAATGTTATTGCTGTAATATTCAGTACAAGCTGAATTATATCTTGATGGTTAAGTGCAAAAACTAGACTACATCTCTCTTTATTTACATGAGGTTAGATAAGATTTGCACAGACCAATCAATTCAGGAGTATTTCCTAAGATCATGCTACTCATGTCATTCTGCAACTTAAGATCAACTTCACTCAAGGACTACATAGACTTAGAATATCTAACCAATGCAATTTCTCAGTTTTCACATTTACAAAATTTGATTTTTCGATATTATGCACTTTACCAAAAAATCAAACTTTTTTTAGTCATATTATCGTGGTCAGTTGACCAGTTAACTGTCCATGTAGAGATAGAACCAGTTACCAGTACTAAGAAGTAAGAACATACCTAAGCAAGTGTCATACAATAGCCCAATTTAATACAGTGGTAAAAGTGGCAATGAAAAACATTTAATAACTCCTTAAACTCTGCAAAAAAATAAAGGCTCAATTCAAAAATTGAACCCACAACCATGACAACTACAAGATAAACAATCAGCAGTGCCACAAAGCAAACAAGTTACTTAGGCATTGCTGACGTTTGTCATCCATGCACTACACACATTTGAAATGATTGAGCTAATGGGACAGGCTGCACATTTTGAATATAATTCAGCTCATCATAGGCGTAAAGGCCTAATACAAGAATCAAACTCACTATTGTCACAAATACAGTAAACTGTACAACCAACTGAGCTAATGGGTATTGACTAGACTAAATAATGTATTACCTGAAGAAGCAACATAATATTCTATAACAAGAGCAGCTCCAGGAGTAAATAGTGTAGCTTTATCACGTTCTTCTAGAAATAAGTAGGGATGATTCCATTCTGGTTGATTTTCTGGACGTCCTGGTAAACTTATCTGTTATATACAACGATACAAAATATTGGATAATAGTAATAATGATAATAATAATCATAATAATCATCATCATCATCACCATAATAATAATAACAATAATATAAATGATAATATAAATACTAATAATAAAATGATTAATGATAAAAATAATAATATGAATAAATAAAATCAACATAATAATAATAATGATCATAAAAAATGACTTTATTTATTGTAGATAACATATTTGGTGTAAATAAAATTATTATGTTCAATATGGTGCACATATACAAACAATGTACTAATAAATATGCAACAGGAAAAGAAACAAACACATTTGAGTACAGTTAGAGATGAGACAGCTCAAATAAGCCTTTGGTACCTGAGATCAATGTTGTCTAGCACCTGGCTAGCAGAGCACCTTTTCAGCTTCTCAGTCTCTATGACCCAATTGCTGAATTCTGTTAACATACAAATAGTATATTCACAATACACTCAAAATAATTAGGGACTTTTGTCAGTTATCTTTCCCAGATAAAATCTGAAGCAATCCAATTGGTAAGTAGGTCCTTTCAGCTGAAATCCTCAGATTTTATCATTGAAGTCCTATATAAGGATAACAAAATATTTCATCTAATATCTTTCTTGTTAATGAAGATATAAACAAATGTGGTAAAATTTAGATAGTTCTTTACCCTAAAAATACTTAGCTTGATTCTCAAACAAATCAAATGATTTACAATGCTATGATTAATTTTGGCAAATTGACAATGAAAAGTAAGGGTAAAATCTGAGTAATCCAACTAATTGGACCTACCTAAGAGTATACAAGGGGAAATAACTGACTAAGGCCCCTTATTATATTTTACAATATTGTTGTACACTACCTGTGGATGACCATGATGTGATCTCTCTGTCACAGAAAAGTTTGAAGGATGAGCAGAAGGAAATGTTATATTTTGCATCACAACACCAGCATTTCTTGGATGACTTGATAAATTGTCACTTCTGTAATTATAGAGTTTATGAGAATTAATTCCATGTCTACATAGCAGTACAGCATACTGATTGGAGAGCTAGGGAGGGAGAGATTCTATCGATGTAAAACTTCTCAGATTTTTTATGATCAGTTTGTTACTTAAATAGAGTTATCAACAATTAATCAAGTATGAAAAGTTAAGATAAGTGTGAATGCAGCTGTCTAGTTGACCAAATTTTATAGTTTCCGACCAGCATTTTTAACTGAAGACTTGTAATTCAAAGTAAATGAGAGCCCTGGTAAATCCAACTAGGGGCCAGTAATACTGAAGACCTTGATATGATTATATTTAAAATAAGTATAACATTTTAGTAAGCAGACCACAAGCATTCACTTCAATGTAGACATTTTGACGATTAAATAATATTTTAACTGTATTTCAAATGTATAGTTTATTTTTTCTCAATCAGGAACAGTAACTCATACACAATCAGGAACAGTAACTCATACTTAATCAGGAACAGTAACTCTTATGCAATCAGGAACAGTAACTCATAACCAATCAGGAACAGTAACTTATACACAATCAGGAACAGTAACTCATACGCAATCAGGAACAGAAACTCATACACAATCAGGAACGGTAACTCTAATGCAATCAGGAACAGTAACTCAATCAGGAACAGTAACTCATACACAATCAGGAACAGTAACTCATACACAATCAGGAACAGTAACTCTTACGCAATTAGGAACAGTAACTCTTATGCAATCAGGAACAGTAACTCAATCAGGAACAGAAACTCATACACAATCAGGATCAATAAATCTTACTAAGCAAACATTTAAAAGAAATACTAGATAATTACTTGTAGTTGTAATAGTCTGGGACAATACGAGCTACAGCAATGAGAGGACCTAATGGTGTCTTAATAGGTCTCTGAGCATTCATTAATAATACCTGAAATATAGAGATGTGTAATGAGTGTGAAACAATATAACAATAATAATAATCTGATTCATTATTACTTTAGATTTACTTTCTATCTTTCACAGAGTGGAAATTCAAAGTATTTGCCTTTATATGCATACAAAAATAAATATGTAGATGTATGAAAATGGTATTATGCATACAGCCACTTCATTTAATTTGTGTTCAAACATACTCACGGTGGCGAACCCACGTGACTTCATCCGGGTATTTTTTACCATATTTGGAATATAGGTCACTCGCATAAGGTAGGTTTTTTGCTTTTTTCTTACCAATCACGTAGTGTTTTTTTTCCAAGAATACGCGCATAAACCCCCTGTTTACGAGTTATGATTGCTGCAGTAATTGTTTTCCTGAAATATTTAGTCGTCTTGGAGTAATTTGGTACACAAATTTCGATGCGATTGAAATTGTCAGGGTAGCGTTCATTGTATTTCAGCGGTTTATGTGTTTAAATGCCTTAATTTGTGCCGACAGTTATGCACATGGTATAATTATTTCATATACACTTCCAATTAACCCTCTATAGACGATAACGATCTTTGAATAGAGCTAGTTTGTAAATTATGAGAGAATGTGGATAATGATAACGTTCATTGCCCGTGATTTTCCGGATAACGTTCATTTCCTACGTAGAGTTGTCCAATTTACTCACCACAGTTTCTTAAAAATGACCTAAATAGTGCGTTGCATTTTATGACTAAGTACAGGGATGTAACATGTGACCTTTCTTTGATTTTCAAACATTATACAAATTGCATGGGATACAACTTAGAGTTTATATACATATGCAAAGGATTCAACATAGATTTTAGTTGACCACTTAATGTAGATTTAATACAATGACTTTTTGGTGACGCAAAAAATACGTATACCCTGACGTGTAAAACTATTAAATACGTCAAAAATTAAAAGTCAATGTACGAAGATGCATGAATTCTAGGATGACTCTATTTTTTGCACAGACATTTTTAAATGAATTTACAATAGCAATCTTTCTTATTGTTCAACTATTTTCTTTATGTTTTAAATTTCAGAAATGAGCAAGACAAAATTAAAACTAACACTTAATAGAAAAAAAGATGGAAGAGAAAATGGATGTAGATCGGCACAATCAAGTCCTAAAAAAGCCAATAGTGGTCCTCAGTATAGGCCTGACTCATTTGATGAAATTTTTGGACAAAAAGTTACCTCAAAGTATCACGATATAAATAATATTTCATCTGAAAGCCCCATTGATGCTGTTAGTAATACTTACCATGACGTTTCTTCAAACTGTGATGGCTTAATGAGAACAGAGATTTATTTTAAACAAATTTACATTGAATATGGCAATTTATAAGGCTATTTTGATTAATTTCCCAAGGTATTATACTGAGTGTGGTTTTTTTGTATGGCAGAAGGGATTTCTGCTAGAATCCATATTATACAATAAAAATCAGAAGTTAAGTGATAAAGTGTTTACATGGATCACATGGATCACATGGATCACATGGATAAAGTTCAAGTTTACATGGTATATACAATTGATCATGACTTTGTATGATTATTTTTCTTGTTTAATATTTTAAGTATGCATACACAAATTTGAAGAATTACAAGTTAGAAGTCATCTGACATGTCGTATATAGATAATATATTTGAAAACAGTGAATCTCTTCTTTGTTTTTTGTGGCTTTTCAATCTCAGTCATGAGACGGATAGTTAATCTGCTAAATCTGCTAAACGTTCCAGTTGTGTGTGAGCATTAGACTTTATTCCTGTTAGCAATTAAACGCCATTGTCAGAAGCTGGTTCGAACCCATCACATTTATCATTGAGAGGTTGCAGATCGGCCTCTAAGTCATTTATATCATGGAGGAAGTTAGTTCGATGTGGATTCTATTTTAGATTTGCATATATGCACTGCTATACCGTGGTCACATCGATAAGACACGTGATGTTGCATAAATGAAAAAAAAAACACAATTCGTTAATCAATATAAACTTTTAATGAAAGAATAATTCACCATAGTAATATCTGTTGAAAAATATTCCTAAAAAAGTCGTGAACACATGCACTTTTTCAGTCGGCTAAATGACCATGGGCTAACGGATATTTCTATTTTAGAGTAAGACACAACCATGTTTAATTACATAACTTTCATTGGTTGTTCAATAGTTCAAAGTGAATATCATAAATCATGAATTTACTAATTTAGCATGTTCTCTGAGCTGAGAAGGGAGCGTAATCCAAAAGATACTTCACTTTAGAAAGTGAACGATAGCTAAACATACTGTCCATGTGCTAGACAGTACCTCCCTATTTGTACATACATGTATGCTCAAACTTTTCATAGATAACTTTTTTTAAAATCATGCTGTGTGATTTTTCAATTCTCTGCAACAAGCAAACGATAATAGGACCCCAGGGTAGGTTGCACAGTTTGTCATTCTACCTTATGTGGCATCGAATTTGGACTAATGTTAATAAATGAAGTCGACTATGACAGATGTTGAATGACTTAATCGGTTAAAAAAAGTAACAATATGTTAACTCGTGGATGACGAATCTAATACTTCGAAGACGTCGCTGGTTATTCCTTTCCATGAAAATTTCAATTGTCGATTTTGCCCGCTGGAAAAATAAATTTATGGACATTTGTCGACACTGTGGAATGGTAGGTGAGAACTGGTTATATGCAAGGGTAAAGGAAAGCTACCCAAATCAGTCAAACTTGTTACTTGTTAATTGTCTACTTATGTCTAACAAGGTCTGCTCTAGATAAGAAGCCAGTGCCACAACAGTAGTTTCTATACTGGCCATTGCATCTTCTTTCATGCTCATCAACACATTTTTTGTATTTGAACATATATCCACACATGTATGTAACACAAAACGACATTGTCTGAAATATATAAAAAAAAAACATGATTGGATTAGTAAACAATTTGAGATTCATGTATATATTTTACTACTTCTGGATCGTCATCATTATCTTACTATAGTCTAGGGATCTTATTACCTTGCGTGTACGATATCTCATCAAAAATATCTTTGATTGTGAACTTCAATTACTAAAATCTGCAAGGTATTTTATTAATTGGACTAATTATGTACCTTTTCCATCTTTTAAAGAAACTGTGGTGAGTAAATTGGACAACTCTACGTAGGAAATGAACGTTATCCGAAAAATCACGGGCAATGAACGTTATCATTATCCACATTCTCTCATAATTTACAAACTAGCTCCTTTCAAAGATCGTTATCGTATATAGAGGGTTAATTGGAAGTGTATATGAAATAAATATACCATGTGCATAACTGTTGGCACAAATTAAGGCATTTAAACGCATAAACCGTTGAAATACAATGAACGCTACCCTGACAATTTCAATCGCATCGAAATTTGTGTACCAAATTACTCCAAGACGACTAAACATTTCAGGAAAACAATTACTGCAGCAATCATATCTCGTAAGCAGGGGGTTTATGCGCGTATTCTTGGAAAAAAACACTACGTGATTAGTAAGAAAAAAGCAAAAAACCTACCTTATGCGAGTGACCTATATTCCAAATATGGTAAAATATACCCGGATGAAGTCACGTGGGTTCGCCACCGTGATACTGGTACGTCAATAAATTTAAAATAGCATAAAACATGATAAACATAACAAAAGTCTACATAAAATATCTTTAAAATAAAATGTTTCTATAATACCAACTGCAATATTTTTGTGTACAATACATTGTAATTTATAAATTTCTATAAAAAAATAAAAAAATTATATTGTTCATTTTTTTCTGAAGCTTATTTACTGATTAAGTCATGTTTTACCTCTAAAGCAAGATAATTAGGACATGATGGATCTGTTGGTAATCGTTCAAGTTTTCTTGTCACAGTAGCAAATGTCTTCACTCCTGATGGTATACCTTTGGCAGGCTAGAAATATAAACATATTAACATTTAACTGTAACAATTCCTTATTTTGGTTAAATTTTAGATTGTACAAATTCTTAATATTTCGAAAATAAATTGAAGTGCTACAGTTTAAAACTAGAACTTTAGCTGTTCTATTTCTAAGCCCTTAAAAATGAATGTTTAAAATTGGAAAAAATATATAATAGTTACATTATAATTTATTACTTAAGTATGTCAATAGACAACATCGTCTGTTATCCCATGATACATTACTCTGCTATGCTGTGTTATGTACTGTGACCCATTTGGATAGGAAAATCTCATAATCATGAATAATTAATGAGGCAGTTTCATTGGTTCTGCAAGGAAACCACTGCGTAAAACTAGCCAATGAAATTACATTTTATATCTAAGGTTTGGTTTACCATTCAAAGTGGTGGCCTCCATGAGTTATTTTTCTAAAGCGAGTGAAGAAAATCCCAGTATGGCATCATCGTTTTGGAAGATTATTTAATTGTAACATGCCATTTCATGGGAAGAAGATTGGTCTCCCCTGCCTCATGCATATTCATGAAAACTAGATTTCGCCAGTCAAATTGCTCATGGTAGGTATGGAGTGTAAATAAAGGAAGTACTGTGGTTGCCGCCGATCATTATTATACATTTGTACATAAGCATTTAGTAATTAGAATTCTAATTTTAATGACTTGAAAAAGTTAAGTAGGAGAATGAACAACATAGTAAAATTAAACATTATTGTTGACAAGTGCATTTCCTCGCTTCCTAATAAAAATGGACAATTATATAAGCTAGGTCTGCTTTATCAACTAGATTTATAAGAAGTAATTTACCATATTAAGTTCCAGGTGATATTGATGAAATGGTTTCAAGTATGATACTGGTACCCGGTAATTAACTAAACCTTTCTTTGAATGAGCATCAGCAACACTGACTACCATAACTACAAACATACATAATAGACAAAATATATTCACTACATGTATACAATAAATATAATGGAGAAACTGGCCACTAATTGAACTTGGGTAAAATATCCACTGTCTTTTAGTATTACTCCTTATATGTATGAGTATATAATTATGTAGCCTAATTGTCTCAAGACCATGCAGACTGCCTATGATATTAATTGTAAAATAATAAATGTAAGTACTGGTTTGAGCTTGAACCCCAAGACCTCAGCAGCTTGCACATTAATTATTTTGCTAACTGAGCAACAATAAGTTAATAACAGACTACATTGTTATGTTCGAACGATATTCTATCCGATGAAATACTAAGTATGTAAATACTGTAGTCGAAAGGTTAACAGGGAAGATTGGGCTTTAACTAGCTTTGTTGCCTCTATAACAGTCTGTATTATTATTGAAACAAATAGAGCTTTAAGTAACTAAAATGGTACTAGTATTACAATGTTAATAATTAAGTGTTTTCATAATGGCCTTGTTATTTGGCTGAAGACAGTCATATTAGCCCGAGGCTGCGGGCTGAAAGCTGTCTGAAGCCAAATAACAAGGCCATTATGAAAACACTTAATCATTGACTATTTTATTCATTAACATTTTAATTTGTGAAAGAGTACAATAGATAAGTTGTCGCAGAAAGAGTCCCTATCAAAAACACTCAGATTGTACCAACATTCAAAATGGTGGCATTTTTTCCATGGAAAGAAAAAACACAGCCTTTCAGAGAAAACTCAACCATTATGAGATTCGGAACCAATCAAAATGCCTAAATCTCATAAGAGCCCAGGTATTTCATAAAGGCATTGTTTTTGCCATAATGGCAGAGTATTTGGTTACAATGCCGTAATGAATGCCATATCTGCCCCTGAATTTGAAGTCTAATATTGTAGAGTTAATAATTATTATTATTGCAACAAATACTAAAGACAGACAGCCATGTAATAAATGTATAACATTATACAGTACCTTCATCCTCGGCAGTATTTGTATCTAGATCTAATCTAATCATTTCTTCCCAGGATGGTGAGTGTGTAGGACGTGAGGATGGATGTGTTCTAGCTCCAGTCTTAGTTCCTGCATCTTCAGATTTCTTTGTTTTACTGATCAGTACATAAAATATAGGTTGATATATGTATATAAGTGTTTTGTGGCAGGAAAAGTTACAGTGTACAAATATAATCTGACTTTATTTTTCCTCTAAGATAACATAAATTTGATTGAATAGTTTACAATAGTACTATGTTTTAATGGTAGGACATTATTGGTGCAGAAAAATCAATTAAATCTGCTGTACATATTGTTAAATTGTATTCAACTGTCAGTGGTGCATACATTAACCCTGCTGATGTAAATACCTGATATTTGTGCAATAAAAGCTGTGTATAACGGATACCTATTTTTAGACTTTTGGCGATTTCGTCGAAAGGCTTAAGTTATACCACAAGTCAAAAGCTATTGACGATTCAAATGCCTGACCAGTTTAACCTTCAGAGTGATACAAGTGTGTCTGATTTACTAGGCAGTTTATTTCTAGGCGATAAAAGTAGTTCCCTCAATCAACTGATGCGTCTTTGTTTCAGTGTCAGTGACAGGTATTTACTTATATTGATAATGTGTGAATGGGTGGAGTCAAATCTCGTTAATACACTAAGCAGTAGTATTTGCCAGTTATGCAGGATAAAATAAACACTTTGCCCACATTTTTTGCCCTGCTTGGTTTGTACTTGAATCTAATGTGTAAGGAGTAATCATTAGTATGGATTCGTTCGGTTTCAATGTGTACGAAAGTCTTTCTGTATTTCAATACTTTGATTACTGATAGTGAGTACAGAAATATTTTTGTATCTATGTAGAGGGATAATCAAATAAATATTGAGTATTTAAAGCAGGGGGTCAATGCATGTGCCACAAGCAGTTGAAAAGAGTTCACTATTACCTAACAAAAAATGTTGATAACCTAAAAAAATTTTTTTTTTAATCAACCATATATTAAACATTCAAACCTTAATCTTAGATAATGCTAAATCATTATTAAACACAGTTTACATGCATATTTTACAAAGAAGATTATAATACCAATTTCAAGTTAAGTATTACAACTCTCAGCAAGATTCTCAACATGCCATTAATTAATTTTAATACAAAACGTACATCATATTTCCATTTACTGATATTTATCATAATTGCAGGTAGGTGGTGGTACATGCTGCACTTGAGTTACCTCGTTCAGTGCAAGCAATATTTGCCATATTTGTCATATCTAGAAGATTACAGCAATATGAGATAATGACTGGATAATCCATATTGGATTTATGACACACTTTTAATCTATGAGTTTATGCCTCCCAAGAAGAAAGTGACAACCTATTACCAATAATTTGACATTTATTTAAACATGTACTTGTTACTGCTTCAAGTGTTGATCATTTAATATTAATTTGGTTTAAAATTTACAGTGGCAATACAACATGACTATGACATCACAGATGCTACGTTTTCAAGAAGAATACAGTAAATATCTGTTTCAACTCAAAGTTTTAAAGAGCTGTATGTATTTTAATTTTTATCAGATTTACATGATACCTATTAAAGGCTATGCAAAAAAGTGTATACTATTTGCTTAGCCTCACAGTAGGTATCATGTAAATCTGACAAGAATTAAAACACTTACAGCTCTTTAAAACTTTGAGTCAAGGCTGTTTTTTAACTATTTTCTTCTTTGAACTGTAGCCTTTGTGACGTCATAGTCACATAGTATTGCCACAATGAAATCGGTGTAAGTAAGAAGAGTGCAATAATAGTAGTAATGTAAGAGAATGTAGGAAATATCAGTGAAATTTTGCCAACTTAGTTAAAATATATAAATCTACCAGTATATCTAATAATACATAATTTTACAAAATAATTACTCAAATATTGATAAGAATTATTTCAAAAGGCCAAAATTGAGACACTTACAATTAAAAATGTCCTATGTACATATACATAATTATGTAATTCAACTTCATAACACAAACATTGTAAACATAGCATATACACAGTGTTATGTCAAGACGCACAAAGCTAAATAACCAATACTTAGAAACAGCCCAGCTAGCTCAGTCTGTAGAACACTAATCTACTGATCGAGGGTTTGTAGGTTTGATTCCTGTGTAGGGCATACATTCATGGAGCTTGGCCTTGAAAAAATTTCTTCTTCCACTGATTCTAAATTATGTAGAGCAGTAGTTGGTTACTGAACTATGTGCCTAGTAATGCAACAGCTAAATCTAGCGATTTAGCCTTTCCATGAATGGTGTGTTAGTTGATTGACTTCCATAATGTGACATGTACAATGTGTTGCTAAGGCGTTAAACCCAACAAAAACAATCACATACTATACTTACACAACAGCAAATGGTTGTGGTACTTGTCCTTCAGGTGTTAGAGGGATACTGCTAGCACCATGTAGTATCACTTCTATTTGTTCCTTACCAGTATTAGCTACATGACGGTAGGATTTATCTGCAGCAAATGTACTTTTATCAGTGGCTGGTAGAGGACTTTCTTGTAACTGAAAATAAATTCAACAAATAGTGTAACATCAGTGGAAGTTCTAAATTTTCAAAGTCATGAAATTCATTATTTTAATAGCTCATGCATAGGAATGGTCCCTCAAATCCTTAACTTACGACAACTCCTGATCATTTTCTACCATTTGTACATGTACCAAATAATTATAGAAACTACTAAAGCGGGTGAAATAAATTATTACATTTTTACCTGTGCATAGATGACACGGTATGACTACACAACCATTTACTGATTTAAAAAACATTGTATACAAATCATATTTAAATTATATTCCATTTCTCAAGTTTTCAGGTCAATTTTTACAAGCAACCAAACAAAATAAATTATAACAATAAAACATGATTATGATAATAATATTTTATTTTTTTAACGTCGTATTCAACACATATTTAGGCCATATATACGACTGCCAGCTCCTTCTACTATAGGTTTATAGGTTCCTGGACACTTTTCTATCACCAGTAATAACTTACCCTACCACAAGGCTGACTACTCATGTATAGGGTATGACCTACCGCGACCGGACTGGAACCCGCGATCTCCGGATTCGAAGTCAGACATGCTAACCACTACGCCACGGTCGCAGCTTAATAATAATTTTAAATCGGTAACAATGACATGACACATGGCATACAAATAGTGAACACAACACAGTTCGTATAATGCCATATGCCATGCACATCAATACCAGGGATGACACAAAAAAGAGATAAATCTCTTATTTTCCATTGTGGTCCCCAAAATTAATAAGATAAATAGTTACCCTTTTGCCATCAGCTGCTGGTGGAAGGGGTGGTGACTTGGGTAGATTCAGATCTAGTGATACAGTATCACCCCATGAACTAGCAGAAGTTGGTTTAACTGGTGGTTTCTTGGCTTCTGGAGTCCTCTGTTGTCTTTGATAATCTCTTGGCTCAGGCTTTCTTTGTATTATTTGTTTTGGAGTGGGAGGCTTTGGGCTTGGTGGCTTAGGAGATGGTTGCTTAACAGGTTGTGGACTTGGAGGTTTTTGTGTGTAGCGTGGTGTAGGTTTTTCTTGACTTCGGTTAGTGTAAGGGGGAGGTGTCATCGCAGGAGGAGTCTCTGGTGTAGGCGGTGCAATCTCACTAAACGTGTAAGTGTTTCTCAATCGCCCACAATGCATACGCATATTATCAGTACTATGAGTTCTTAACAATGACATAACTTCTGTAAAATTGTAATAATCATCTCCTGGTTCAGCATATTGTTTCATTCTTGGTGCGTTAGGGCGGGGATATATGGCAAACTTTCCTTCGCCAGCTTTACGACCTTGACCTGATTCTGACTCATCAGATTTAGAGAAAGCTTCCACCAAGAGATAGACATCATGGTTCTTGTCATTTTTAAAGAAACCTGAAAACAGATAAACAAACATGAACAAAAGTTTAAAATTTCCTATATCAGGAATTAAATGATTTCAACAGCATATTAATAGGAGAAGACACTTTTTTAGGTCCTTAAATTCCTGAACTTCAGGATCAGTCATGAAAAACTTTCATCTATGCACAAATGTTTTAGAAACTAGATTGTTTATTGAAAAGATTCTTTTTAAAATCAAGAACCTCATTTCTTTGAGTTTTGTAACCAAAAAAAGTAATTGTAAGCAGAAAGTTTTATTGACTTCATATTGTAATTAAGTTATGTCAATAAGGTTAAAGCTTACCAGAATAGGAATAGTTTAGGTTAACCTCTAAGAAATTTTGCATGTCTGTTTTATTCAACCATATTGTGTTTGTACGAAAATGCACTTAGCTGCATTAAAAGAATATTTTTGGTGTCATTCTATCAAATACGCAGTAGAGGCATAAAATGACACTTGTACTCCTTTGTCTTTAGGCTTGCTTTCATGGTGATGTGGTAGAGTTTCTGTCGATGTCTTGGGTTTGAATTTCATATCAGACCATGGATTTTTAGCAAGTTACATTTAGAATGTGCTTGCTGTGAAAATTCCTCTGATAAGTAAAAATAGTGACAGGAATGCAAGCATGAGCTATCACATG
Source organism: Mactra quadrangularis (assembly GCA_025267735.1). NCBI lineage: Eukaryota > Metazoa > Mollusca > Bivalvia > Venerida > Mactridae > Mactra > Mactra quadrangularis. The sequence goes on along the minus strand of CM046303.1, from coordinate 55,527,866 downwards.
GATCTCTAGATCTTTGTATAAAATCAATGATAAAGTCAAGGGTTAATATCTATCCATTGAAGAGGTTGATGACAATAAGTGATAAAATGATGATGTTTATGCCAAACAAACACTTCTAATAGAAGATAAACTGAACAATGTTAAAAAATGAAATCAAACAACCAGACCAGATATCAAGGAATAAATTTATGTATTAAATGTAAGTTTATATCCATGGTTTGTCAAAATTCTCTCACCTAAATTCAAGGACTTTTCAAGGTAGAATTTGTATTTTCAAGGCATTGGTCTGAAACATTACCTAGATAGAATTTAATAGTAACAACTATTGGTGTTACATATACATGAAAATAATATACTTAATTCTTGAAATAATAGTTTCAAATTGACTAGAAAAACACAGTTGTGCTGGGTACAAATACATTGTATGTGATTCTGTTCACACCATTGATATTTTTTATGCACCAATGGCACAGGTGCACGCCTCTTCAAAACAATGCTGCAAAAATGTATTTTCAAGGTAATTGATAGAAATTCAAGGGTTTTTAGTGAAATTCAAGGACATCTTTCATAATTATTCAAGGTAACCCTTTATTTAAGGACTTTTTAAGTCAGAACTTTTTTTCAAGGACTTTCACGGTTCTGTGTGAACCCTGTATATCTTTATAATCAAGTGCACCAATTCACAAAATTCTTATGAAAAAAGTTATCGTAAGTCATTTTTATAAATTTGCATTTCTAAATCAGAAGGTTAATAGACATAACTATGACATAATATTCAAAAGATAGAAAATATTCTACATAATTCAATAATATTTGTAATTGAATGGCCAATAGATGACTGTATTATTAATGTCTCTTGCTTAAAAATTGACTTACGATGATTTTTATCGTAAGATATTTTGTGAAAAGTGCCACAGTGTGACTGATACCTGTTTGACATTGAACATTCTATAGAACAGTAAGACTGATTAACATCAACATTATGAACATATTGTATCATTGTTCACGGACAGTGGTTTGAATTTAATAAAGTAAATGCATATCTTACATGACTTATAAGTTAAAATGTTTTGAATGGTACACAGCATGACTGAGGATTGAGCCTGTCAATTAAAACTTAACATACAAGTGAGTGACCATTGCATATCTAGATGGTAACTCTACAATTTTGACAAAAACAAAAAAACTTTATTCCTTTACCTGTTGGAAATCTGAATGAATATTTTTTCTTCTTGAAAAAGCTAAGAGGAGCATTAGCTTGTTGTTTGACAGTATCTGTTATAAATTGTCTCTTTGATTCCCATGTGCCACTATCTCCATCCATTATTTGTACCTGAAAATTTAATCAGGATTCAAATTGGAACATTTAAAATATTTATTATTTCTAGTATAAAAAATTATTTTAGCTTGATGGTAAAACATGTTCGTTAAAGTTTAATTAATCACCCTCAAGTTGGCTTCCTGATCTTACAGTTTTGAGTATTAAGGATAAAGTTCTTGCTCAAAGAAAACAACTAGGTAGGTTTTTTGATAATGATTCCTACCAATACAGATCTGGCTATTGATTACCAGTCCCATGCTGTATCTGCTCGTTTACATGCCTGCTCCATTTGATACTTAAATGGCATATCCAAACAATTTGAATTCTTAGAAGACAACATACATTGATTTCTGCTTAATAAGCATTTTTTTCTGCAAAGAACAATTTAACATTTAACATTAACATTTAATTTTCATCCTAGACTACTGTAAACTATGATAAAGTGCACAGAAATGTATTTAATAAATTAGAGAAAAATATGATAAAAAGTTTATGGGGGGGGGGGGGGGGGGATTTTAAGATCAACACATTTTACAAATTTAGATTTTTATACATTGTTCCATAAAAATTCAATTCCTTTGCCAATCAAATATTTGTCAAGAGTTTTTATGATAATAATATCTTTTTCTCAGTTCATGCTTCAGTCAGTTACATGTTCAAATAAAATTACAAATTTGCCACAATTGAAAATTGATTTTCCTAAATATTATGTACATGTATTCATATTTTGGCAAGGAGGTATACGTAATGTTGACATAACTCAATATCAATGTCTAAATAGAAAAGAATCATACATCAAGTCAAGTCAAAAATGTTTTAACAAAAACATTACTTAGATCTCAACATGCAAATAAATAGGATATTCAGGGCATTTTTTCAGTATTTGAGGAAGGAGCCAGGGGCCTTATTTTATATAGAACGATGGGGGAAATTTTATTGATATTTTATTGATAGGGGAATGAAAAATCAAAGCTAACTTTCAAATTTGGGGAAAAGTGCATGATTTCAAAGAAATTTTAGAAGGGAAAGGGACCTGTAAACAGCCCCTATAATATAAGGAAAAAAAGCCCTGGGAATAATAATTTAACATTAGAATGAGACGATGAAATTAATTTTTTGTGGAATACATACAGGTGAATGACATGGTCCTGAACTACCAATGACACTATATTATATAGTGTCTCTGATGGATCAGTATTGTGCAAGTAGTCTATGGTAGTATGACTTTCCTTAAATCATGAGATAATACTGTAAGAACCTACCAACATGGAGAACCCAATAGTCAGCTATGAATTATAATTGTAGCATTGTTAAAATTTATTCAAACATTAACCCTGCTGATTTAAATTGATCATGAGAACAGAAGTATTTAAATCAGTGAGGTTAATGTATGCTCTACTGACTGTCAAATAAAATTTAACAATAGGCTACAAAAGAGACAACTATTTTTTTCATTTAGACTACCAAAAAGTTTCACTTTTGTGATGTAAAGTAATACAAAGAAATTAAGAAAGATAATCGGAATAAATGTTTTGGGACTCCACTTCTCAAGCCAAACATTCATGGACTGGCAGATAGCTGTAAAGACAATATAAAATAGGAACAAGGGTCAGAAGCAAAGGAATAAGGTAAATTGATGAAAATGATTTTCAGCAAAAACAGGATCACATCTGATTCATACTTTGATTTGATATCACTATGACTACATACTGCTGAATTATAGTACTTATTACCTAGTCAGGTCAATTTTGTTGTTATAGCAATGATTATTCTAAAGCAGAACAGCAAGGCACTGCACCCTAACCCTATTTCTCTTCTTCCTGCTCTTTTTTGCTCCTCTCTATGCAGAAAGGGTTACTTTGAAACATAAATTACTATAGTTACATAGAGGATTTTTTCTAGAAAGACAGATATGTATTGTCCCTTTTTTTCACTCCCTGCCCCTTTTCTGAAATCAAGAATAACCACTAGGCATAGTAAGTTAACTTACCTCACTATAATCATTAACAAATGAATTATGTAATGTGACCATCAAATAATACCATCCCTCATGGTTAAATTGTGCATCAAGGATATTCATAGTGAATTCCATGGCCTTATCCTCCATGTTAGGTAAGGTGTGACTTTCCATCATCATAGACATGGTGGCAGGTTTGTTTCTTCCTAGTTCTGAAAAAAAAATGAAACATTATATATTATTTATCAAGAGTTTACATGATCCTTAACAGCTATGTACAGTCTGTTTGATCTTTGTACTATTGAGCCTAACCCAGTATGAATAATTTTTTAGAGTTTTTCAATGCTAGCAATTTATGAATTTTAACTTACAATATATTATTAAAACAATACTTATGAAATTAGGAATAAATAATATATTGAACAGGACTGTGTAATATTTGCCATTCTCTTACATGTAGACATATTATATGCAATAGTTTATATGTATGGTTTTAACAAAAGTTAAAAAAAATCAAACATCTCTCTCTTTTTCTTTGCTTTTTGACTTTGTGGAAGGTCTGTATTTTCTACTGTTGTTGTTCCTGATATGTTTTCACCATCCTTTTCATTACTATCAGCTAAGTATGCTTTATCAAATAAATGGATGTTCTGTTCTGTTCTGTTCTTAAAACCGTCTTTTATTCAAGAATTTGCATCTTATTCATATAAATACACAGAATTTGAAGAGTAAATAGAGTTAGCCATTCTTGCCTATGAGCCATTAAAGTTAGTTAATTAATTTATGAAATATAAATGAAACAAGTCTATTACAACATCTAACAAGTCTGTCACTTTGACATTATGAAACCTGACTTATGAGATGATAATTATGATGAAAATCCTAGTGAAAAACTATAAGTCAGGGCTTGAATTTAACAAAAAATTGGACTTGCACATTTTTGCGAGTAGATTTTATTTCAACTCGCAAAATTAAGTAATCACTGGCACATTTTTTCTGAACTTTTAGCTGCATACATAGTTACTTTTCACCTACACGATATAAAAACAAAATACAATGTACATTGTAGCACTATATATTTAGTTATGGATAGAACAATGACGTTATTGTGGAATAAACCAAGAATATCAAACATGCTTTTACATTGAATCTGTAATTGTTACTATCTATCTAGTTGTTTCAATGCTGATTTGAGCCTCATTTATTTAGACAGTAAAATTTTGGCGTCGATTTCAACTTGCAAAATTCGGGAGTTAGATTAAAAGTTACTCGCAATATTCAAAATCCACTCGCATTTTGCAAGTATTCAAGCTTAAATTAGAGCCCTGTAAATGATAACTTGGATAACATAGAAACAGAACCATAAAGTCAAATACAGTTATAAATATCCTTTTTTTTTAACTTAAAATGGTATCACTAGAATTTAATATTTTTTCTTCAATAATAACTAAATAAGCGAAATCTAGACAAATACAGGCATACATGTATCTTACCTAGACACTAATAACAGTAACTCCCTCAAGTTTGAATCAACACAAAAAAATCACTTAATTTTCCTTCACAGAGCTTATAAATCCAATAAAAAAAATTCAAGTTCACAGTGCCATATTTAAAAGAAGAATTTAACTCAGGAGACTAATATGATAGTGTTAAACAAAGTACATGAACTTTTATTGTCTGTCTGGTAAAATAATCCTCTACATAAAATCAAACCTTAATCTGTTTCAGAGCAATTATTCCATTGTGTAGCGATAATCATAAAAAAATCTATCCAGCCCCAAAATTATAATTGATAAAATCAATACTTATCGAGTAGTTTGATCTATCGTCATATCAAAATCTCTGTCAACACTGTCGCTTAAATGTTTATTTTCATCAATTGCGTTTTGGAAGCTATTCATTCCTTTTTAACTGCTTTCAATTGAAATCATATTACACCCTTTCAAATTATTCTCAATAGTGTATTGACGACAATTCAAACAGCCTCATTTTAGAAGTATATCTATTCGTTTTAATGCATGAAAAGAAATTTTATTGAATAAGAAAAATTTTATTAAGTAAACATAACAAACATCATATTTTTCTTGTGGTATAAGAAATGCCACGATACATTGAACATTTCATTAAATTTGTCATAATATAGACTTATTTTCTACAAAACTTTAATTTATCTATACACATGTACTTAATTAGATGCAATTTATCATTGGATATTAAAAAAGTTTACAGTGATTATTGAATTAAACAATGCTTAAAGATAAACTTAGCAGAATTTAACATACATTTTAAACTAATTAAAAGAAGACATGAAACAGTTTTACAATGATATCACCAAGATACAGCCCCCCCCCCCCCCCTAAAAATGAAAAAAAAACTCACTATAAAACAATAAAATGTTTTTACATTAAATTGTCCTTATCTAGCCAATAATATTTAATATCATAATATGTCTAATTCCATACATTAAAATTTATATTTCAACATATCCACACAATATATAAATCGGTTGACACAAACAATTTTAGGTACATAATTTGAACTTATTTGTTATGCCAATAGTCTTTGTTTTACATACACAAAAATAGATCGAGATATCTAGTGATGATTATCAACCTAATACCTAAAATATTTAATAAGACATACAATCTTGATTCTTTCTAAATACGGTAGATATTCAATATTTCTTATATCACTGTAAAACAAAGTATACTTGAACATACCTATTTAAAAAAAGTCATGTAATTAAATTTTGATATCAAGTCCTGAAAACTACCCTGAGAATTTAAAAAAACTCAGCATATTGTGAGTTTTAAATGTTTGATGACAGCTCATTTTAAGAATATTATCATGTAATATCATCTAAACTTACTAAACTTTTTCATTTGATTAAACGCCTATTTCTATGTTACATATTCAATGGCGTTGTACAAAAATGTTATAAAGAAAATAATAATAAATACATGTAAGTAAAAACCCTCCACCATAAAAACATATGTATATACAATAACACAAATAAATAAAAAGCCTTTATAATTCATATTTTTGGACATACATCCTTCACAGTTCATGATTCCACCTAAGTTTACATTTTTATCACTAATTTCTTATTTATTTCTATTTATTTTACATTGAAAATTGGTGTCCTGAACAGTATAACATAATGCTACTGTTAACCGGACATGTCATGAACAGTGTAACATAATGCCACTGTTAACCAGACAATTCCCCAAAGGTGTCGAAACATCACCTTTAAAGGGCCCTTAATACATCCCCAAAGGTGTCGAAACATCACCTTTAAAGGGACAATTTATTTAGGTTGTCATTGCAGTCATAATGAAACAAGGTATCATGCCAACAATTTAATTCAAAAAATATGTTATGCACAAAATTTACAAAATTCATTTTGTACTATACTACTTCAAGAAAACTGAAGAACAGAATGAAAGAAAAGATTATTTGATTTACCTGGTATCAGAAATTCTTATTAAAGGGAGATAATTCAAATGATACTATGCTTAAAAATATTCATACATGTATTAGCTAAGTGAACTTTCTCGTTATTGAGTCAAACCAGTGCATTTAATTTTTATATTTCTTATAAATATGATATTTGTATCAATTAAAAAAATAAAAATCCAAGCATTTCTTACCTTATTCAGTTGTGTAGTTAGAGTTTATAGGTCATATTGCTTGCATATAAATAGGTTACTCAACATACGAATCTTAATACCACTAACTAAAAAGTCTTTAACAATAAATCAAATAGATTGAACCATCAGAATTATCAACAAAATTTTTAACCCTGTAAAATATATATTCAAAGAATCTTCATACAACCTTGAAATTTAAATTATCATTAATATTGTATTGGTTAAAAGTAAGCTTAGAATGATATGTAGTCAATAAAGTGATAACTTGAATCAATAATAATTTTGACAGTTAACTTATTTCAAATGAGATATCTGAAGAAAAGAAATATTCATTGACATTCCTGTTTGTTTAAGTGACAGTTGTTATCCTTGATATGTGTAATGAAGAATTTACAATTAATCTCATTATTAGAATTCTTTGATGTAATGCAGTCAGTAAGATCAAAAGTTAAGTCTCTCTCCCTCTCTCTGAACCCTTTTATAGGAAAATAAGTACAGCTAGGGGTGACTTCCCATGAGCAAAAAAAAACCTATGTATCCACCCATGTTTTGGCTTATGGCTATGAGTCTCACAGTAAAATACCTACCTATAAGTTGTGGAAGATTTTTCAGCACATAGTTTATGTTTCATAACTAGCATTGCACATTGTAAAGGGATGGAATACTACAGAAAAATTATATAGACTTTATATGTACATATTTGCATACATAAATTGATTCAAGTAGCCAAATTATTTAAAATATTTAAGTATGATATTGTCATAACATGTGAATATTATGTAGACTGTACATTCGTCACAGGGGCGGATACAGAACACGGCTGCCTGGGGGGGCTGGTAAAGCTAAGTTGGGGTGGGTACGGGAGGGGTGTCCCCTCCTGCTGGTGGGGGTACGGGGGCTTCCCCCGGAATTTTTTTAAAAATGAAGGTCTCAAATCGAGCATTCTGGTGCATTTTTGGTCATTTTTGCTCTATTCAACTGTCGTAACAGCACAGAATGAACCTTAACTGGACAATTCCGCATTTTGAGTTTCTAGACTCCCTTGAAATTGCCGCCGTCGGGCCTTAAAATTGGCATTTGTAACTGGATTTAGTGAATATCGCTTTAGGAAAGTTGCCCCATAAGTGTACTTTTACGCGTGCCTCTCCCATCTTAAGATGTCTCAGGGGGTCCTAAAGGGGGATATGCCCCCATTTTTTGCTGTGGTTTGAAGGGGGAGCAGCACCCCTCATCCCTCAAAAAAAGATCGGGTTCACTGACTGAAAGCCGGTCACCCAGCAATTAACTTGGCCAAGTTGCATGTCTGTCAGTCATTTGGTAATGAAATAAGAGCATCTTGAAATAGCCCTAGTGCATTTTGGTGAAAAGATGACCACTTTCACCCATGTCGCAACCAGTATCGGGTTAACGGACAACATACAACACGAAGATATACATTCATGTATATAAAAGTTAGACAGTGAGTAGTAAGTAAATTTTATTTAGTGTCAAAAAACATAATGACAAGTAAACATACACTGTAAAGAGCTTTTTACCTATTATACAAATAACAAGTATCAACAAATTTGTAAGGAATAGCCAATTGGTGATACTAAAAATTATTTAGACTAATAACAGGTCTTGATTTAAAATCTAATTTTGTATCTTAAGGATATACTAAAAATTGTTTACTTTAACACCCAATAAAATAAAACAATGGCCTAAATTGTACAAAAAAATTGATTGATACAAAACTTTAGTTTGATTTAATAAGGGATGAAAAAAAACTAATACGTAAAATTCATTAAGAATTAAATGGAAAATAAAATTAATGAATGAATCTATTATAAGATAACCAAGGAAATCTGAATTCTAAAGCAATCCAAACACATCTGTCAGATCAGTCATCAACAACACATTCTAATGGTCCTTTCAAATAAGCCAGTGACATAGATCTATATCTCTAGTCAAGCGTGAACAACTTGTTGCTTGATAATTACACTCTCAAGAACTTTGAACTTTTACTTTTATTCCTCCATATATGAAGAGTACAAAATACAAAATATTACAACATATCATTACAAACTGTATACATGCATGACCATATTACAGGGAACAATAAATACATAATAATACATTAAACAACTTACATATTGATTAATTACTGGTATATAATGGCGCTTATCATAAAGAGCCTTAAATTAACAATATACATGTATTAGTTTTCAATATAGTAAGTCAAACAGCTTACTCACAAGAATACCCATACATTGGTTATTACCATCTATCAATTGCATGACAGTGTGCTCTATAATCCATTTACATTGTTCAAAAACTGAATTATTGATAAGTACTTTATAAATGTCACTGCCATATGTACTCAAAATATAACACCATAGTTTTTGTCGTACTATATCTACTTCTAGACAGTGCATAACTCTATGAGTAAATATATCATTTGTCAATTTGTTACACTGGTTACAGTGCCTTACCCAATTCCGTGACACCCAAAGGCATATTATTTGCATCAGTGATTTGCAAAGTCTATGTACTTCCGGTTTAGTAATAGATAATGACCATAAGTTAGATGGTTGTCTATTGTTTAGTACTAACGATATTATACATGACAGATCAGATGCAAGTAAATTTTGATAACGATTATGCTTTTCAGACATTAATACCGCTTTATGGATAATTCCTTTCCATGCAATTTTGTTTGGAAATGTACCATTACGTAGGTATATATCTAAATAATCATTAAGATTGTATTTTTGTAATAATCTGAAACTCTCTGGAATAAAGCCTAAGGTTTGATTGTCTAACTGAGTAAATCTAATAAGTCTATTATTAAACACTAATTTAGCCATGTAATTATTTGATAGTCTACAGATCTGACCAAGAAAGCACAATTTTTTCCAGTCAATTATAGTTTCTATGGATGTTCCACTAATACTACATAATGTTAAGTCCGTACTTGTTTGCCTCGGAAGGCCTTGTATAAATTTCAAACAAAATCTGTGAGAAGTTTCAAGTTTTGATATCTCGGATTCATTTATAGATGTCCATAACTCGCTTCCATACATAGCCGTAGGAATTACAATGGAGTTATACAACTTATGTAGAGTCATAGGATTCATTGTTGTTGCTGGCAGTCCACTGTTACAGATACTCAAGAGTGTCCCACGTAGTTTATGACATGATTCAGTAACTATTTTAGATACAGAGAGGTATTTTTCGCAGTCTATACCTAAATGAACATAACTATTTGTTTCATGGATAACATCATTTCCTAGTTTAAATATTCTTCTCCTAGGATTAATTAGACTGTCATTAAAAACAACTACAGCGCACTTCCCTGCATTGTATTCATAACGCCAACGATTAGCATAATTGTTACATATCTTTAGCATATTATTCAGCCCATTAACACTGTATGAGATCAGGACCATATCATCGGCTACCGTAGGGGTCCCTAACTCCTTACCAAATAAACATATTCCGTTCCCACTACTTTCTAGTTCTCTGATAAGACCATTTATGTATAATAAGTACAAAATTGGTGAACTTTTACCACCTTGACGGGTTCCACATGATACATTAAACCACGATGAACGTCTACCCTTATACATAACACAACTTTTTACATCAGAATACATTGAATGATATGCTAAAATTGAAGTTTGATCTAAATTGCATTCATTAATTAGTTTATATATTATACCAGTGTGCCAAACACTATCAAAGGCTTTCTTTCCGTCTAAGAAACACGCGTATAACCTTGACCCTTGTTCTCGAGCATGGTATATACACTCCCGCAAAACAAATGACGTCATCATGCACGAAAGTCCATCCTGGAAACCACCTTGTTGATTACTTATAAATGCATTACAGTATATCAGCTCAGCTGGAAAACGTACCGGGCTGAGATGGGGGGCTGCAGCCCTAAATCCGCGTCTGCGTCATCAGCTATCTACATTAAACTTAGTTAAATTTATTAACTTGTCTCCATTTATTTAATTTTATCATTTAAACTAGTACTAGTACTTAGGCAGATCTAGCGGGGGGAGGGGATCCTGGAATGCCCCCCCTGGAATTTCCAAAATGTACCTGTCCATTAATGTATTTCTTGACTGTAATTTTTTAAGTTGCACGAAGCAATTTTTCTTGGTGCTTAACATAGATTTATGGTTACATAGTTTTTATTATCAATATGTTGCATTTTTCTGTAAAATGTGTATAATGTGGTTGTGGTTCAAAAGTTTGGTCCCCCCCCCCTAGAAAAAGTTTGGACCCCCTGGAAAAAAAAATCCTGGAACTGCCCCTGCTACTGTAGACAATTGAGATCAAATAGATTCGTACCTGGGTTTATGAAGACTAAGGCTTCCTGTAACAGTGTAATAAAGGAAACTCAGCTTTATGTAGAATAAATTAAATTATACGCACAATTTGAACCAGTGTTTCATTAACAATTTTGCTAATTTAGAAGAGTTTTCGCCTTGAATATCTTGTAAGAATGCCTTTTCATTTTTCGAAGTGATTTACAGACGACTAAAGGGAGACTACTCTTTCGGGTTTGTTTTATCATTCCTTGGATTTTTCAAAACACATAATATTAAAGTTTGATTTCATATTAGACAAATGTTAAAAATATTAGAATTAATTCCTTTCAAAAAATAACATTCAAAAATACGCAACATCAAAATCACAAGTGAACACTCGCTTTTCTTGGGATCTACTTTTCATCTACCTTTTATGGCGGACGAATGGTAATTTAGCTGTTATGCGCATTGTAAACAATATTCATACGCTCGCACCTTGCAAAATGGCTGACGTAGGGTTAGGTAAAATGATCTGCCGAACATAAATCGAAGTAAGTGTCTTACACCTACTAAGAAATGGCGAATCATTCCTGAATTTGGCATTTGGATATAAATTTTAATTGATTAACACCGTTTTTAGTGGAAAACATATCTTTGAATTTTATAGTTTGGAATTAATTTGAAGTTACATTCGTCCAGGTGTTACTGTTAATGAAATTGTGTTAAAACGTTACCGTTGGATGGGTTGATTTAGGGAATTGGGAACGTATAACATTCATGGAAATGGCATCCAAGTGCAGGAAATTCGTGCCTAATATATTCAACAAGACGAAATGTCAAACATGTTTCGGGTCCAAGGAGCAACACTCTGCAGAAGCTTTGGAGAACAACAAGGTAAGTTCATATTGAACAATATTCATTTAAAATATAGTTTCACAAGTTACTATAGGGGTTGCCTTTAATTGAATTTGTTTTGATGTATTTCAAATTCAATGCAATATGATCAATGAAAACAGGTCAATAAGATCAAAATACAAGCAAAGTTACTGGTTTGTATCTTATTATGCTCATAAATCACATCAACAAAAGTTCCATTTGATTATATTTATGTACCGGTATATTAAAATTATTATTATTATATACCGCATTTGTATAGCGCTCTTTTCATAATGAATATATGTTCAAAAGCGCTTCACAATCATATGCATAAATAGAAAAACGAGTTTAAATGAAAATGATTAAGAGATGATAAAATATAAAAAAAACATAAACTGAAGAATAATATAAAACTAAGAATTTGTGATCAATAAAGTGCTGATAGTAGTTTTAAAAAAATTAAACGATACATGTGTCATGTTGTTGGGTTTTTTTGCTGTAGACTAGTGTACTGTACCTATAATTGCTTTATATTGAATGAATAATCCCTGATAACATAACCAAATTTCAGATAAATATATAAGTGGTTAAGTTTATTATAAGTTGATACATATGATAATGTTATATAACTTGATTGTAAAACTATTGAATCAAAACTTCAATTACCTCCCTACCTCTGGTTTAAACTTAAATAAATTGTGACAGTTTCTTGTTCATGGAAATATTAAATGAATAAGATTTTGTTTAAGATTCAAAACAAAGTGGAGCTGACTACCACTATCCAATAATTACAAGTTGACTCCTGCTATCGACAATAAAATCATGCCAAAATAGTTTAAACAATATTACCTAGTCTAGTAGAATGAAACAATAAAAAAGAAATTAAAATTTTCTGATTCTGTCATGAATTGGTGGTAAATTTGTGGAGTAAAAATAGGCTATAGGGTATAATTAAAAAAGCCATACTCATCAATTATTTGTTTGATTTCCCTAACCTAAAGCAAGCATAGCTAAGTTTGTAAAGCTTATTAATTGACTAAATTGGTTTGTCAACATGAGTTATTAATTATTCTGTATCAAAGTTGAATGTTATCAAAGTCATGATATCTTGTTATACCGTAATAGCATACTTAACCCATATTTGTTAGATCTCTAATGAATAATTGTTTATTCATCTATTATAAGACTAACCTTGTTATCTCTAATCAGGTCAGCTTGCAATCTTACTACCTGCAGAGTAAATATCTTTGTAAACAACCAGTGAATTTATTTACCTACAGTTCTACAGATGATACTAATAATATACTAATTGCTTCACAATACTGTTATCTTGATGTAGTATTACTCTACTGATTTGTACAGTAGTTGTTAATATATTTATCAGGCTGAGTACATTTGGTGCCATCTACTGTTAGATCTATACAATATTATATTTATTTACATTTATTGTATCTCTTGTTATTTACTTCATTGTTGCACTAACTTTGCTTCATCAGTCATTGTATGACCACTTCAAATCTCTCAAAAATAATATCTTGTGGCTTACCATCTAACATCATACTGAATCCAGTTGTCACCTTAACTCACTAGCCCATAGCCCAGAACTAGTAAAAATTGATTCTGACTGGTGAAAATATTTTATTCAATATTGCATAGAATTTGTCCTTTAATTATAGAACATAGTTAAATGGATTGGTGCTTGAAAAAATGAAATGATGATTGAGTGAATCATCAAAATAATTGTTTTATTTTTTAACCTTTTACATTCATTGACTATGATATTGTTTTGTTACAATTTGCAGGCTTCCAGAAAAGTATCCAAATGTGGTTATCTGTTTGTTGCCCCTGGTTATGATTTTTCGAATCCTCTGGATAAAACAAAGGTAAGTAGCTCCTAGATCGCTGATTTGTTTACATATTATAATATAACTGAAACTAGCACTAAAGTTTACTATCAACATACATGTAAAATATGTAAAATGGCTTCTCAAGTTTATGATTTATTGCTTGCCAAGTATGGACAAAAATATCTGAGCTCTTCCAGAAGGAGATTTGATTTGTTGTGCTAACTGCCTGGTAATAATTCACTGTCAAAAAGTTTTCAACAGGATATACAATGAAACAGTTATATAATAAACTATGTGTAAGTTGTAACACAGGTGTAGTCTAGAGATAACAGCTAACATAGATATTAGACATTTAGTTTACTGAATGTTTCAGCATTTTTATCATTTATTTATTTACATTAAAATTTCTGCTATGATAATGAAGATGTCTGAATGCAGTTGTTATTTACTTAGTTCAAGCGTATGATTTGGGTCATTTACACTAGTTATGGACCACCCTCATGGTCACAAATTCACAACAAACTATGAACATTTTAACATGTAGAGTCAATGTTTTGGTTATGATACTTTTTATTGCCCAGTCTTTATGAACTTCAAAGAGTTGGTGCTTTTTTGTTGTGTTTCAAGTTTGAAGCATTCATAAATAATTGTGCTACTTGGTGTATAATAATTACGATGTTTACTCTTTTCATATTTATGTTGAAATTTTAATACTGAAGGTCTTCAGTGATTTTGTGACAAAGCATCTGATTCAATAAGAATATTATTGTATTTTATGGTTCTATCTGCAAAACATTCTTAGTATTTCTTTATTTATAACGAGAAAAGCTTTGTCTGAGTGGTATAGTTTGTTTAGAGTATAAAATGAGCTCTTGTATTTGTCAAGCAAACTCATTACATTGTACTCAGATGGCCTTTGTCAAATTAATGTCAATCTAATATAATTAACATGTACTTTAATATTTTATAAGTGACCAATGACCATGAAAACTTCATGCCTCACAAGTGACCTGATAAAATAACAATAATTGCTCTCTTGAGTCAGTTTTGGTTATCATTTACATGGTTATGCACTTAACCATGCATAACATATGAATGTATTTGAATGGTCGTAAACATTGGCATGATATTCTAGATTTATTGACTTCCAGTACTTTGATTGAGGTCTATTTATGATACAGATATAATGATATTTTATTATACCATTGTGTCACAAAACTCACTATATTCTGTGGTTACATGCACAGGGGTTCAAGTCAAACATTAAACTATAATCCATCTATATTATAATATTTGTGTTAGTGTTATTTATAAGTTGTTTTTGTTGATGATTCACCCCCATGTGGTAATATGTTAAAGAGATGGTGAAGATATTTCCTAGTATTTCTTATGATCTTTATAATGTTATGAATGAACATCAAACATTATATTGTACTGTTTGATCTTGAACTATTTTATTAGATACACTGTAATATAATATATACTATATAATGGGAGTTAAACAGTTTATTGTTGTATCAAGTTGACCTTGTGGAAGCATTGTTTACGTGGAACCTCACTAACTTGATTAACAAGTCAAGATGGCCTTGATCTGTTGGAAACTTGGAACAAAAATAGATTAGAAAAAAATCTGTTTATATTTAACCAGACACGGCCTTTCTGCTAGACTGGGCTTTGGTTCTAAATCCTGATGTTCTGTTCATTTTGTAATGTTTACCTGGTTGATAATGATGTTAATTAACTCACTGTACATAGTTACTTCAATCAACTATAACATGTTAGCTAATACCTTTATAATAGGAACCAAATTTTCTGTGGAATCAAGTATTATAAGTCTTTTAACCTAACCTCAATATTAATCATGTGTAAAGATTAAACTAGAATTGTTTGATAAAATACAGTGTAACTGTGGTTAGGAATACAACTTTTGATGTAATTATTCTAAAGCAGAAAAGCAGGATGCTGAACCCTGACATAATATTCTCTCTCTCTCCCTGTCTTTTTTGCATATCTCTATGCAGAAATTAAGTGACTTTGAAACATCAATCCTCTGATGTGCCCTGTCCATTTCTTTCTGCATGTCTGTCTGCCCTGTTCTGAGTTCTAGAATAATTGCTTACTTTGGGGCTGAGCGATAGAGGGATTTTACAGGTTTCCAAATTCCATATTCCCAGTTTTTTTTGCATTTCGAGGGAAGCCTGCAAGGCTGTAGTGAGTTCATTGTTAAAAAAGCGTAGTTACTACACTGTTGAGGGCAAACCTTGATTTGAGTGTCCAAAATTAAACTGAGATTCTTTTTAGAATTCAGTATATTCCTGGATTCTTAGGACAAAATTCAATAGATTCCTGGATTCTCAGGACAAAATTCAATAGATTCCTGGATTCTTAGGACAAAATTCAATAGATTCCTGGATTCTCAGGACAAAATTCAATAGATTCCTGGATTCTTAGGACAAAATTCAATAGATTCCTGGATTCTCAGGACAAAATTCAATAGATTCCTGGATTCTCAGGACAAAATTCAATAGATTCCTGGATTCTCAGGACAAAATTCAATAGATTCCTGGATTCTCAGGACAAAATTCAATAGTTTCCTGGATTCTCAGGGCTTATATTTTTCATGTTTAAATGTATATATCATGATGAAGATCATACTAAGATGTAGCTTGCTGAGATATAGTATTCTAACAGTATATCTAATCTTTTAAAGATCTAGACCTATGAGATAGTGGATTCTACTGTGAGATTTTTATACAAGATTACAATTGTTACAGGGAGCTTTATTTACTCTAGACCAGATACAAATACTTGAATTAATCATGTGTAAACTAATACATGTTTTATTATACTTACTTATATTATTGTATATTTTTTTCCTTGTGAAGAGATTTTATTTATTATCAATTTAATATACATGTAGTAGAACCTGTTTGATAAGCCCAGTAAGGTAGTCATACTTTGATGGGTCAATGCAAAACTATGTTTAATTAAAGAAGAGTGTAGACTATTCTACTGTAGTCTGGCACGTACCAAACTTAATTAACTGTAGTTCATGATATAATTATGAAACATCTCAGTTTTCCAAGAATTTTTTTAGAGTGGATTTTGTTAGCTCAGTTTGCTAGTGAGTCAATGGCACTTAGCAGAATAAAATCTGCAGCTGACTCATCCAATCATAATTGCTAAAAGATGTCACATTACCCTAGCACCTATGAAGCAACAATATACCTACCAAATATTATGTAGTAACTAATTTAAAGTCATATTCCTTTTGAAATTATCATTGTTTATAACAATGGCACCTATGAAACAACAATATACATGTACCTTCCAAATATATTATATATTGTAATTTAAAGTAATAGCATTTTTTTATTACAAATGTTTCCAGCATAGTCCCTTACCACCAAAGACCCAAGGTATAGATTATACAAGTTCTTATTACATACCATGATATGATGTATATTTAGTTTTTATGATAAAACAGAACTATGCTAGTTGTCTTGATTCATTATAATGAATTGGTGTTGTTAATTATTGTTGTAATTTTTGAACTCATTCTGTAAAGTTCCTCTGTATTTATAATGATGTTCTTTTAATTTCTGTTTTACAGAGATGGCAGAGACGTTTCTTTGTATTATATGATGACGGAGAGCTGGCTTACTCTGTTGATGAAAATGTAAGTTCAACATTAATGTATCAAATAACAAAGAAGTTCAGATCATTGTACAATCACCTCAAAATTTTACTTGATGAAGTCTACCAAACTCTCATTTTATTTGTCTTTGTTAGTTTTGTTTTTGTTGGGTTTAATGCCGCCGTAGCAACACATTTTATAAGTCATATCACGGCAGTCAGCCCACTTACTCTCTGTTCCTGGAAAGGCTAAATCTCTGGATTTAGCTGTTAACAACCTACTGGGCACGTTCTTTTGCCAGTGACTGACTACTGCCCTACATGATTAAGAAACAGTGGTGGGAGGGAGAATGGCAGTAGAAATAATTTCATGACCAAACCCCACAAAAGTATGCTCTGCCCGGGAATCGGATGCCCAACCTCTTTATCAGTAGACTTGTGCCCTACCAACTGAGCTAGCTGGGTGGCTATTTATTTGTCTGCCTTCAAATTTAAAATGTTAAAAGCCTCCAATCCCATACTTCAAGACATGTATGCTCCAACTTCACCCTATCAATTCAACCCAGTCGAAAAGCAGCTTTCATAATGAATTGTTTTTTGTCTGTTATTGGATGTATTAGTCTTATTGAATCTATTGTATAGAAGTATATTGTCCTGCCTTGATTGATTGTGATCAGAGGAAACTTGTATCTAAAGTCTCCGGTCTCATGTAGCTTGGATGATGAATCTCTCAGTCTGTTGTCACGGTAACTGAGAACTCTGTCTGTATCGAACATTTTCAATTAAATTCAATATTAATAAAATGTCTTTCTGTCTTTATGTCATTCAATGAAAGTTATCACTTATGTAATATGAGAAGGTATTTGGAAAATGAAATTGACTAAATTTTCAAGGTTAAAATTACATGTGAATATTGTTCACTTATATTTGTGGTATTGGAGTCAGACCTTTGTCTATTTTGTAGTTATTACTGAAAATGAATATCATATTGCTTGGAACTGTTGAAGAGTATACATTTTAGTATTTGAGTATTTACTTATAAGTGGTTTAAGTAGTCATTGTAATTTTATAATAAACACTTGCAATGAATTTTTATCCCCAAAACAACGTTCTGTAGTATTGAGTTGACCCAATTGTACATAAAAAACCATTTTGCCTGGTTGTTTTTTTATTGTCATTTGGATACCTTACATAAAATGTACTTTTGAACTATGTTTTTTTTAGTGTAAATTATACTATATGAATGTATTCTATAAAGTTTAAGAAGTCGTTAGTATAAAACATGTCACCATGTATCAATGTCTACCATATGTTATATATAGTACCATATAGTAACTTGGACTAGATTATATGATACTATAATTACTGTATTCTTAAAATACAGAGTTACCTCCCTTTTGTGACCATCTCCTAAAAGGAGTTACCTTTCTACAACTGTCAGCCCAATTCCATCTGTTTAGTGCATATTTCACTGAAATTAACCCTCACTGAAACAGTCACTTCTATTAATGTGCAATATTGTCATAGTACTGCCACTGGATGTTATTTACAGGTTTGACTGTTGTATTATATCATAGTAACACGATACTCCTAATGTGTTCTCTTCTATACAGTTTATACTATTGAAGAAACTGGGTATACTGACCTATAGTAGATTTTTGTATTGTTAGTAGTATGTTTTTTGGCTCTATATCTGGTAATAGACCTGTACTATATAAAAGATCTAGGTATTCACTTCATAGCAAAATTATAGTAAAGTATGGGAAGGAGGCCCCTTATTGAAAGATCATGTACATGTATGTGTCTCTTTTTTCTGCAAGTCATTGTCTTACAACCATTTGTCTTGTACAAACAAAACTTGGTCTGTGGCACAGTTGGCTATGTGCTGGAATTTGTATTTAGTGACCCTAAATCATGTGTTGTTAGTTCAGTGTTACTTGGGTTGGTTATACCTACCCATAAAAATTCTAAGTAGTGTTGATTTCCACCATCAATTAAGACATTTACTGAGAAGTTGCTGGCCTTTTGGTATCTAGTATGGTAGTTGAGTATTATTTATTGACTCAAGGTCCAAGCAAGCTAGGTTAGGTGAGTTGGCCGACATAAAATTACCACAATTTGTGTTAACATGACTATAATAATCAATTGGCCGCTCTGACTGGTGTATACTGTATTTATTGTGGGCTTGGCTCAACATGGTTGTAACTCAAAATAAAAAAGAGTGAGTTACGACAGTTTTGCACTAAGCCCATGATTTGTGACTTCTTATATCTTTCAAAGATTCCTTGTTTTAAGATACTGATGTTTTAAAATCTTCATTTCTATCTTTATGTTGAAGTGTTATCAGATAAGTTTTATACCTTTCTGTGCTATCTGCTATGATTTTGATATGTTTTAAAAGACTAGGGTATTCGGGTCATGTTCCAGTTTCTAAAAGATTGGCATGGTTTTGTTAGAGTTCCTTGTACCACTGTTGATTTTTTTATTTGAGAAGTGAACTTGAATCGGAAAATTTTGAAGTGAGCTGTTTATAGTTTGCATAATAGTTCAAAATTATCTCAATCTTTTAAAATTAATGCATTACAACCAACGAATTTGATCTGTTATATTATTATGGTTTTTTTATAGGAAATCTATGTATTTCAGTATTTTTCATTTTCACTCTGATGCTTATGAGTTACCAGTCTTGAAATTTTATATTTAATATTTTTGCTGAAATATTTTGTACTTGGGTTACTTACAGCAATCTTCCATAATTATGATACTTACTGACATTTTGTTTTAGACTGTATAATGTAAATACAATGTAACATAAATTAAACTAGTTGTTCGCATATTTTAGAATAAATTAAAATATTTTCTACAATTTGTATATTTGCTATCTCCCTAATATTGTTGTTAAACTACAGTCCAACTTGTACTAACGGCCACCTCCAAATAGCGGGCAGCTGCAGACAGTGGCCATTCTGATTATCCCCCAACCAAAAACGCTCTTGAAAAGACCGGGAATAGCAGCCAGTTTAGATCTGTGAACAATGGCCAGAAGTCTAGAACTAGTAAAATTGATAAAGGCTAGTGAATATTGCTTATTTCATATAGGTTGGTTCGTTGATAATTTTACTGGTTACGATATAACATTATACGTTGGGCTAGTTCTCATTCTAAGTTGAGGTGTTGTCCTATTTGAATATGAACAAGTCTTCAGATTGGCTATTGGACTGCTTTTATTTGACCTGTATTGAAATGTGATTGTTTTACAGCTGTTAGAATATAGAGTATAGATTTGTACGAGTTATAAATTAATATCCTTTGGTCATAAAACATCACTCACTCCTTATATGGAGTGTTCACTCCTTATATAGTCTCCGCAATATAACCTTGTTGAGATAGCAATATGGTCAAAATTGTCTCATTGTACTGTGGAGTATGAGCTTGATTTACTGGTTTACTCAGTAAGCTTGACAGATAAGTGTTATAAAAGTGACCAGTTATATACATAAAAGGTGTTAGTAGACTCATGTACATATATAAATAATTTATAACTTTTTATTACCACTATACCTATACATTGTGAAACAATATGACACCTGACCTTTAGGCTAAATTTGATGGTCACTTTTAAAACCTGTCTGAAACTGTGGTATTTGACTTTGTTAACTTAATTATATACAAAATAGTCTATAATATCCAGTTTTGTAAGGTGTACCCAACATTGCCACTACTGGGGGGACTTTTTGATGGGTTGCAGAAGCCCTCTTGGACAAATTTTGATGCTATATCAAATAATTTTTAAAGCTGGCCAAAACCCTTTGAGGCTCAGGCCTGGTTGTGACTTAATGTGGCTACACCTATGGTATGTAACATATATTCTTGTCTCAGAATTATTAATTTGTAAACTAAGACAACATTTATATTTTATGCTGAATTGTATAAGCCTTCATGAAATAGAATTCAAATGTGTTCAATGGTTAGTAAAATACTTTCCCATGATATACAAAATTTGAAAATAATGCATTTTATAGCTTGTATGTTATGATGCATCTGTAGACAAATTGAATAATTATGTAAAACTTAAAGCTATTTATGTCATTTTTCATTTAATGTCTACCAGTTTGTCTGTCTGTCTGTTTGTTTATTGTTTAAAAGTCATATTCTACAAAAACTTAGTTTAACTGAGAAATTCAAGAATACAAGCTGTAACTGCTGGTTGTTCACTAACTGAGCTGTTACACTTACAGATGTGAAACTAAAGTAGTCCTTTGATAGTCGGTTCTATGTTGGTTAGAATCCTATCCTAAAATGGTCCTTGTCATTGAGCCGGGAACTTAATCCTAACATTGCTACAATGATATTGTCCATTTTTCTCAACTGTCAAAGTTTGAATGATTTCACAGTGAATGATTACACACTATCTCAATATCACAAGTGTAAGACGAAGAGCACGAAGTCACTGTGAAATTATTCATGTTTTGACAGTTGAGAAAAACGAACTATACTTTCTGAATTTTATTGAGCCTTACTTGTCCACCATGAGTGAAGCTCCGATAATTTTTATGCTTCAAAATGTTCCCTAAAAAAATACATTAAACAGTAGCTTGGGCTGTAATAAGTAGCGGCAGATAACTACATCAGTAAGTAGGGGCAGACAACTGAATGTTGTGGCTGTTGTAATTAAGGGCAGACAACTCAGGTGCATGCAGTAAGTAGGGGCAGACAATTTATTGTTGTGGCTGCGGTAATTAGGGGCAGATAACACAGGTGCGCGCAATAAGTAGGGGCTGACAACTTAATGTTGTGGCTGTGGTAATTAGGGGCTGGCAACTCAACTTCATATATGTATTAAGCAGGAGCAGACAACTCAGCTGCATGCATCATAAAATATCTAATGCTCAGTCCAATGAGAGCTTCAAATCTGAGATTAATGATTTACTAGCTTGTGAATTCCATTGAGTCAGCTGTCCTCCCTCTGCATCAATCTTTAATATTGAACAATACGTCTCGATTTCATCTATGATTCACATGTATTGCATCTGTTGCAGTATTATTTAAGATTTATTTATTCAATCAAATCCCTTCCTCAATGCATTACATTTTTTGTATTACAGTAAATGAATCAGAGTTTAGTTATTCTTGCACATTCTTTACCTTAGTGTCTCAATAGTTTATACAGCACAGATGTTCCTGTCATGCAGCCAGCATGGCTCAAAAATCCCAGCGGCTCATTAGTTTTTGTCAAAGTTAAATCATTCCTCAGCTTGTTATTTTAGAAAATTCTTACACACTTTTTAATAGCACAGATGTTTATGTTCCGCTATGATCCACTCTGGTTTTTTGTTGTCAAAGTTGTACGATTGCACAGCAAGATATTTCTAGGAAATCTGTTATCTTTTACCTTCATACATTTAAAAACATAAGAACCTTGATGATATTAGAGAAATATGTGAAATATCTGGATGACAGCTGTCAGTTCTAGAAGTCTATAAACTCTTTATAGTGAGTAGTGCTTACGGCACTTAAGAGTATGAAGAGTTGAGGCGGGGGGGGGGGGGAGGTTGATGTTAGATGTATGGAATCTAGTTCTGAGAGCTTGATATCTGTTGTTGGTAATCTTGTAACTATATATGTTTGTTGTTCATAGTGATGATGTCATATCTTGTTTGTTGATGTTTTATTTTGAGTCTTGAATAAACTATTTTGAATAGTGTTTAAACTAGACTAGGAAACTATTGGTTACTTGATTTGGAGTTGACTTGCTGATCTGGGGGTAAAATGCCTCAGTGGCCTTGACTTGAGGCAATATGATTGATTCTCTACTCTGGCATTGAATTCAGCATAAGTTTTAAAGCACCAATTTGAAGGCTTCAATTTCATGATAAAAATTTTGAGCAAACTTTGAGTGAATTCAATATTATTGATGCCCTTAGTTTTTTGGTAGTTTTTCTATAGTTTATTTATGTAGATAAGAAAGGGAAATAGATTGGGGTCAGATAAAACATTTGATTCATTCTGGTAGTTAAAGCTAACCAAGTTCTAGTCTTTGGATTTTGTCTGTGTATATTCATTATTACAATCCTGGAAATAAGTCTAAAATGATGTTTGACAGAAGTCTCAAATGTATTAAATATTTATATGGACAGTATTGGAAAGTACAGTTCATTGATGCAAATTCCCTAAATTTAGTGTTAATTAAGTATATGTCTCTTGTCTTGAATCATTCATGTATCTATGTATCTCAAGCTGTTATATCAGAGACAAAACTTTTTTTTAGCCTGGTATTCAACACATATTTAGGTCATATATACAGCGGCCAGCTCTTTCCTGGACTCTTTTCTATCACCAGTACTTACTTACCCTACCATGAGGCAGACAACTCATGTACAGGGTATGACCTGCCATGACTGGGCTCGAACCAGCGATCTCCTGATTCAAAGTCAGACCTGCTAACCACTACACCATAGCTGCGGCTAAGCAGAGACAAAACAAAAACATCTAAAAATGCCATAACTATATATACAATAACAGCTATGTTTATGACTGATAAGTATGAACTTTATAAAGTTATTAAATATGTATTGTTCTATTGTATTGTATATTATTATAAAGAAGTAACCTTCAAAATTGATATTTTATATTATAATTGATATTTGGATTAAATCTTGATATTTTTGGTTTACAATATTCAAAGTTTTTTTATATCCTCTCCTTGTGTTAATTGATTATTATCTGTATGAATGAACTGTTCAATTATTAATAAACAATATGATAATGTTACTGATAATATCAGTCAATGTCTCAAATTTTCTTAATTATCAACCTGATTTATTATATTATACCTGGGTTTGAATTTAACAAAAAACTGGTCTTGCAAATGTTTGCAATTGATTTTATTTCAAGAACTCGCAATTCATTCTCAAAACTTTTAAATATGTCAAAAAGTAGTTTGTGACTTCAGCGACTCGACACGAAATGTATACTTTCAATGCTTATAGTAACATGTGGAGTTACAGGTAGGTAGAACGAAAAAAGGACCATTCTATCAGTCTATCTGGCAGTTTTAATGCTGATTTGAACCTCATTAGTAAAATCAGTAATATTAACGCGGCAATTTCAATTCCCAAAAATTTGCGAGTTAAAATATAAGTTACTCTCAATTTTCAAAACGGACTAGCATTTTGTGAGTATTTGAGCTTAAATTCCAGTTCTAGTTATTATACCGTAAAAACAATTTATTGCCCGACTATGTGACAACAAGAATTTTTCACAAGTCCTGGACTTGAGGCTAGTGGGTTAAGGCGATGGCTTAAGGACTTAAGTCTTGTAATATTGTATACTCTGGTTGTTGTAATTTATTTTAAGACTTGTTACTTGAGATTTTCATAGAAAAATTGGTAACTGCTAACTGGTTATGGTTTGTAATTAATTAGGACAGGTTTTTCAATAGATATACAGGAAGTTTAGTTTAAATTTATTGTTTAATGGTACAGTAACTTTTAAAGGTTCCGTTCAAATACCTACTGATGTTAGGTTGAAGTGAAACAGCATAAGAAAAAAAGTAATAAATTTTGAAATGAATATAAGTTTCTTTCATACAATTTAATTTTGCATATGATGGTGTTTTCTGCATTCTAAATTTACAGAGAAGAAATGAAACTAATACCTTCATATAATCATTGCTAATATAGTTGATCTGTCATGTTAACTAACTGTAAAATCAATTTAATACTTGAACTATTGTTTCAAAGCCTTTAAGGTGTTACAAAATCATCATGTTTTCATGTGTTTTTATATCTCAACTTTGAGAAAACAAATCAATGTATTTTTCTTGTTAAGTTTTGGAAAGTTTTCAAAAAAGCTGTAAAAAGGTCTCTGAATAGCACACAATGAATATTTATTCAGCAAAAAAACTTTTATTATGATGTAACTATTAATAGTGATAAAGTTAGCCTTGTGTTTTGTTTTAAGCATTGTGTTCTCATTTATCTCTTATAAAATGATAATATATTGTTTGTTTAGGCATGCTGAATTGATATTATATAATTATGGTAACCCTTACATGTAATTTTTCTCTCAGAGTAGTCTGCCTTATTGTTTGGGAAATTACATGGTTATAGTGCTTAGATTTGTAAAAATAGTAGTGAATTTTATATGAACTTGGGTCAGTATCAGGCCAATTATTTATGCTTTTTCTTGTATTAAAATGAAGATGTCCATTGTCAGTTCAAGGGAGATTAAGTTTAAAACACACTAATTTGAACAGCCATGTCAATGTGCAGATTGGCCTCAATGTTCTAAACAGTAAGAAGATTTTATATGATAGAGTCTTGCTACTTTGACCATTAAGTCAAGTGGTTAGCACATTTGGCTTCTAAATAAAGCAATCTGGTTTAGATTAGGAGCTGTTGACTGCTTGTTTAAGTGAGCTCTCAAAAATGGGAAAGTTTTCAGGAATAAAGGTTATATGAGTTGTCTGCCTTTATGACTTTATTCAAGCTGGTTCAATAATGATGCTAGACATTGTGTTTCATCAAAGTTATATCATCAAAATTTCAATGATGTAATGAAATGTTATTAATGTAATATTAGGTAGTAGTTTATTTTTCAGCCATATTAGAAAGGTGAAACCTGACATTATTTAAGGATTGTGTGTACTTATGTTACCTTTAGTTAATACGGATATTTTGTTACATGCTATACAAGTTTATCCCTCATTAATAATCACCTTAGAAATTTAGGAATGTTCGTATTTTTCTTGTGTGTCATAATAATTATATAGGCTAGCTAAAACAGCCCAATTATATTTAATGATTACCTAAATTTATGTAGTTCATTTGACATGCTCCTTTAACTAGGCATGTGTCCTTTGATGGTCAGTTTATATTGAGGTTTTGTCCACTTCTAGTAAGAAGTCAGCTTAAGTGCAGTTTATAAGTTACATACAGTCTGGGGGCTAGTTAGATGAATGACCTAGTGAGTTAAGTTGCAGGAGTGGTCCAATAGTAGATAGTGCTTAGGGATCAAGAAGCCTGAGTTTGAATCCCACTAGCGCACTTCTAATTTCCCTGTGCTAGTAATTTATCTACGGTTGCTCCAGTCCACCCTGGTGTAAATGGGTACTGTGAGGAATCACCTGCCTAAAGGGGTTTTTATTAATTAGGGATCTCCATAAAAAAATGTAAAGTCAGCTGAACATCAAACCACACTCTTAACTATTAAAAATTGACCACTGTATTATGATTGACATGTTATAGAAAGTTGCATTTAAACACCAAGGCGCTAAGTTTTTGAGCTGGTCACTTCACATTTGAAATTTAAAGAATTGAAGTCATCTTGTTACAACAGGATACCTGAGAAAGAGTTCTTCTCCTATTTATAAACTGCTGAAGTCATGAAAATTGTGAATTTCTGGATTTTGAAAATTTTGATATTTTACCCATGATTATGACAATGGGGTTCTTTCCATATTTAGTTATCTCATATAACATATAATAATTATATAAATGTAAAATATGTATAAGGTAGTCTAGTACTCTATGAAGTATTTGTAGGAATATTTTGTAGGTTAATCCTTCACATTGTTGAAATTATCTGGTTAAAGTAAAGTGTCAGATTAAAGTGCCACTGACAATGCATTATTTTTTGTTTGTATGAAAAACTGGTAGAAATATTTGTCCTACTAAAAGCTGGGATAAAAAATCTTAGACTGTTATTTAATTATGCGTAAAGGGATTACCTTATTCAGGTCGTCTACTTACAAATCACCTTACAAAACACTTAATTTAATTGTTAAAATAGAAATGTTTATTGAAATTGTTATGATGAGTGCCAATCCCAAGTTCTAAAAGTTCATTGTATATAATGAGCATTCATGATTGCTGGAAACTCTTAGATCAATGACTGTAGGGGCTTGCTTTGCCTATAGATTTCGAGTTCTATGAATGAGAGTTTAAACATTCCATTAATAGGTTTCAATGGTCTTTCTAAGGAAGGGACTCAATTCTGCCAAAATATTATTTTAAGTCACAAAATTGCATGTCTCTTAGGTTCTCTTCTATTATGTTTATAATAAACAATTTTTAGTCTACATGTTTCTTTTAATTTATTTTGTTAAGAAAAAAAATATTAAAAAAGGTATTGGTTGACTATGCTTTAAATAAAAAAAGAAAAACGCAAACAAAAACTAAATTGAACTTTTTTGCAGAAGTATGACGTGACATTATTTAAAATATATTCTAAAATTTTATATTTTCATCTTAGGTTTTTATTGAATTATACCACATTTCACTGAAAAGATGTAAGAAAAATATATGTTCTATAGTTATAAAAAAAGGGAATATCTAACCTGTAATAATAAAAAAGGGATATCTTTTCTATAATTATAAAAAAAGGAAATATAAAATATCAGTTAGAAATATCAGATATGATGTCATGATGTCCAGTATATATTATGTATCAGTAATTTAGTATGCTATTGACACTTGATATGTTATAGTTAATGAAGGTTGTACGAATATATGTGACCTCAAGCTATATATGTACAATTATACTATTTACATATAGGAACATGTCGTATTGTCACTATATAGTTAAGAGGACATACCATACAGTTAACACGCGACCACAAATATTCCTTGTATGTGCAGTATTCATTCATATGTAATGAATAAATAAATAGAAGAAGGTGTGATTTACCCCAGTCCTTGCTTTACGAAGTTGTATTTATGTCGAATTATTTCTGTTGTAGAATTAATTAAATTTCTTACATTTCTTTATAAGATGGTTAAAATTTTCTTTGATTGTGGTTTAAACTGTGGTACATTTTTGTTTTGTGGTACATTTCTTTAATACAAAAATGTCTTTATTTTCAAGTGTTTTTTTTATTCAATGACATTAACTGTTAAGACTTGTCTTGAATATTGTGATACATTGTAATTCATAACAAATACAATGTTGTATTTATACGCCTAGTCAGCTTCCCCTACAGATCATGAATTATCTCCCCCTCCCCTATCGATCATGTATCGAAGGGAACCAACTTAGTCCTTGATCATTCTAGGCTACTCACATGAATATAGTCATCTTCATTGGTTCATTACTAACTAAAACTGGGATTTACCATTGTTAAATGCTATGTACCAACCATCCCTGTTTATTCTACATTAATCCACTATGCTGCGTTATGTACCGTTGGCCATTTGGTTCGGAAAATCTCATAATCATGAATAATTAATAAGGCAGTCTCATTGGTTCCGCTAGGAAACCACTGCAGAAAACTAGCCAATGAAATTACGTTTTATATCTAAGGTTTTGTTTACCATTCAAAATGGCGGCCTCCATGAGTTATTATTCTAATGCGGGTGAAGATAATCCCAGTATGACATCATTGTTTATGAAGCGTATTTAATTGTAACTTGCAATTTCATTGGAAGAAGATTGGTCTCCCCTGCCTCATGCATATTCATGAAAATGAGGTTTCGCCAGTCAAATTGCCCAATGTACGTATGGAGTGTAAGAAAGTACTGTGGTTGCTGACGACGTGTACCAACACCCTATCAAAATTTAATTACAGTAAAAGACCAAGTCCTGTAGCCTTTCATTTTACAAAAAGGGACTCTATTACTGACTGACTCCTCAGCAGATGGGCGTGGCCAAGTGGCTATGATATTGGACTAGTAATAATTGGATAGCCAGCTTGATGTTGGTTTAAATCTCATCCAAAACTTACCCTTTAGTTTCCTTGAGCAAAAAACTTTATCCTACTTGCTCAGTACTGGGGAACCAGAAAGCAGACTTGAAAGTGATTTATCTAAGTTGTAAGAACTTGTTTGACAATTGAGCTAAAATAAATTAGTATAAAATAAACTAAACTCCTCAAATACTTATAAAGCTGCTTTATTTGTCTTTATAATATAAAAACTTGCTTGCAACTGTTACTTTTTTAAATATTTTTGTTAAAGAAACTATAGACATACAGATGATACAATCAGTCTGGCTGTCTAAGTTTTAACATTACCGTGTTTCCAGAATTTATCTGGACAATAGTTATTGTTTCTCAGACAATATGTTAATTTTTCTAAATTCTATTTATGAGTTGTGAAGCCTGATACAGTCATTTCTCATTTCTTGGTAAATTTGTTTCCTAATATTATACAGCTTGTGAAAATTGATGTTTGATCATCTAAGATTGTTTAATACAGTAAAACCCTTCTATATTGGAAACCCTTAAATCTGGGATTCCAGAATCATGAAATAATTTCTTTGGCCATTCCCCCTTCTACCACAGATTCTAAATCAAATAAAGCAGTTGTTATTCAATTGTGGAAGTATGCGCCTAGTAACTGGTTATCAGCTAAATCTAGAGGTTTAGCCTTGCCATGAACAGTGAGTAGGTTGACTGACCACTATTCCATGACCCATACAATGTGTTGCTATAAGCGTTAAAAAATATAACATAAAAATTGTGTGTTTATTCTATATAATATTTTGTCTTGTATATTTTTCAGCCTGACACTGTACCACAAGGTGTTGTAGATATGAATAAATGTACAGATGTTAAGGATGCTTCAGGTTCCACTTCACATCAGAATTCACTGGCCATAATAACACCAGAGAAAACCACCTATATAAAAGCTAACTCTAAAGAAGAAATACAATGGTAAGAGTTTTATACATGACCTTTCAGCAGTCATTGCCATAAACCCTCTAGTGTAAATTGATTTGGGCTAGTAAAAATTACCAATAAGAATATAATATCATGTAGTTGAGCTTGTTGGTAATATTGCCTTTTAACATTTTACATGATAAATTGGGCTAGTGCTTGGGAAAATAAAAGGTGATGACTGTCTTTTAGAGCTACAAACTTAACCATGGCACAACTCTATACCAATATCAGAGTTGCAAACTAATAGCACCATTCTATACTTATGCTAGAGCTATCAACCATAGCACTATTGTCATACTCATAGCTACAAACCATAGCACCATTCTATAGTTATGCTAGAGTCATCAACCATAGCACTATTGTCATACTCATTGCTACAAACCATAGCACCATTCTATAGTTATGCTAGAGTCATCAACCATAGCACTATTGTCATACTCATAGCTACAAACCATAGCACCATTCTATAGTTATGCTAGAGTCATCAACCATAGCACTATTGTCATACTCATAGCTACAAACCATAGCACCATTCTATAGTTAGGCTAGAGCTGTCAACAATTGCACTATTGTCATACTCATAGCTACAAACCATAGCACCTTTCTATACTTATGCTTGAGCTATCAACCATAGCACTATTGTCATCCTCATAGCTACAAATAAAAGCACCATTCTGTAAGCAACAAACCTTAGCAACATATTGTACCAGTGTTGACATAGCAACCGGAAGACTTTCAATTCTTGTTCCATTATCTTACTTTCTTTCATTAGGACAAAATATCAACATATCTGCCAACACCTTTTCTTTGTTGGGATGTAAAATTAATGCTACTGTTTATTTATAAAGGCAGTGAGCATCTACTTAAGCTCAGACTCTGAGTCAATCAGAATGTGTGTGGTATGTTAGCCTCGTTATATTTCTATGTTATTCTCTGTTATTCTCACATACATACCTTTATGATTACTTTGACAAAAGAAAATGAGTCTTCCAGATTTGTTTTGGTGCAATTTACACTGTAGAACATGTAGTAATGTACGATGGTAGCATGTATACCATACATATTGTTCTCAAACATTAGCAAAAATGTTGAATTCTTTTCATGGAGATTTTCATCTTGGTTCATTTTTGTGTGAGTGAAGTAAATGGTGAATGTTGAATAGTATCGATGGAATCAATGCTAAACTAGATTAACTACATGTAAATAAAGAAGGATGTAGACTAGTTTTGCACTGACATATCTTATAATAATATAGTTGTATTGTATTTGGTCATGGTTACAGTAATAAGATTTCTCCAATCCAATGGTTTCATACAATAATTCATGGTTAACATAGTTTTATATCCTTCCACTAATATACATCTTGTTTAAAACATACTTAGAATATTTCACTCTGACGAATCTAATATATATAATTACATGAAACATGCATGCAAGGTAGAAAATGCTAGAATTTTGTTCATAATGTTAAGTTTTATTCAATTTACTGCAAATTATTAAAATTTTTGTTACTATTCAGATGGGTTGTTAAATTGTTTAATGAGCTTATCGTGTTTGTCTAATTTCAATACTTATTTGAATGTGGATATAACTCAAGATTCTGGTTGTCAGGCTAGCAAGCTGCTTGGCAAATGTGCCAAATTTTAATTATTCATAAGTCTTGGAGATTCATAATTCAATACAAAAAATGCTCTAGTCATATTGCATAACATTGTAGTTATGTTATATGTTCACAACATTTTATAAGCTATGGCCAGGGTGCAGTGACTTTGAATCAGGCTTGTTTAAGGTATGCTTTCTTACCAAGCTGGTAATATTTTCTATCAAAGTTTAACAGTATTGTTGACTGTTAATAAGGCGTTTGTGTGCAGATATGAAGTTTTTTAATTTAAAGGATATAAGGATAAAAATGTCCAGAAAACCTTAGTGAATGGATAAGCTGGTTTAGTAATTAACAAAATAAAAAGTCTTCATTGAACAAACATTGAAATATTCGAATAAAACAAAAACAACTAACATAAAAGCATCATTTCATTTGATCAAAGAACTAATATTTAGATTACTAGGTCTCCAAGTCTGACATAGTTGATTCTGACAGAAAATTGGTGCACTTTAATACAGTGCAGTGATACATATTACTATAGTAGTGCATTTACCTCACATGGCATTACAGTGTAGTTATAGTAATGGACATGATTAGTTGTAATCTATGTCACTTTGTATTCACCTTCTACACACATCTGTTGTGAAAATATACAACTCTTCTAAGATAATGTCAGACTCCTTGATTGGCAGATTTGTTAAAACACATGTTTTTTTCATGAAAAAAATATCTTCTCATTGAGATGCTTGTTACTGAGGAATTTTAATGTCATGAGGGATTCATGATTCTTTTGTGCTATGAGAAATACTTAGAACGCACCATACTCCCTGGTTTTACCTTGATTTTTGTTATGTTTCTATGCTATGCCATTCATTGCTATGAATTTATTGAGAATCTGGTTTAATTTTTAAGAACAATGATGGTTTCTTTATT
This sequence comes from Mactra quadrangularis, assembly GCA_025267735.1. Taxonomy (NCBI): domain Eukaryota; kingdom Metazoa; phylum Mollusca; class Bivalvia; order Venerida; family Mactridae; genus Mactra; species Mactra quadrangularis. Next base: position 55,495,087 of record CM046303.1, on the reverse strand, counting down.
TTAAAGTGATAATGGTTTTGTTTTAACAGGATTTTACAGATAATATATTTGGCCAGTCTTTGTCTCTATAGAAATGATCATCTAGGAATTCTATTGTATTTAGCTTTCACAAGACTGCATATTCCTTACAATTACAACTGATGTACAGTACAATGTTATCCCCCCTTCTGATTTGTAATGCAGCAAAAAACTATCAAACCCCTTGCTAACAGCCTCTTCTGTGGCACTATTTCATGAATCCATTCAAAGGTTTTGATGTAGTAAACACATTGTAATTTTACTGCTCATTTTTTTTTAAAAGTAAAGCGAAGAATATGAAACATATACAGTGCAACCTCTCTTGAATAACACTCACTGGGAGGGACTTAGTTGTGTTGCTGCTCAAGGTTGTTGCTCTACAGAGGTTAAATTCAATCAAAATTAAGCCTATGGAAAATATCAAAAGCTATTGTTGTGGGAAGGATTTGTTTTGTCGAGTGCTGCTCTGTACTATCAAACCTCTTGCAGACAGCCGAAGCTTTAATGTTCCCTTATAGGCTTTTATGATTATTGTTTGTAGCTGACTGACATTGGTATAAAATGGTGCTATAGTTTGTAGCCAACACTTGTAATATTAAACAAGGCTGAACTTGCCCTCAATGCATATTTGTTTACAATTATATGCTACACTATTCTAAATTAATTGAGAGCAAGTTCAACTTAGTTTAATAACATAGAATGGCCCCATGGTTTGTAACCAACATTGGTATAGACTGAAGCTATGTTTAGTAGCTCTAACATTCACCCATGATCTTGTATATAAATGTCGATGAAGTATAAGGTTTTACTGTATACTATAACTAACCAACATCTTGTCTATATTAACAGGTTCATAGAAAGATGCACCAGTGTTGTGTTAATCAGCTAGATATGTTTTCTCTATATTTAATGTATATACAGTCAGATCTCGATACAGCGACATCGTTCGTTTCCAAGAAATGTGTCGTTATAATGCATATGTCAGTGTAATGAATACTTCCGACAATGTACATGTTGGTATTGGTTCCCATAAAATATGTCAGTATAACAACAATGTCGTTGTAACGGATGTCGTTGTATCGAGATCTGACTGTATTACCATTATTAATAAATATGTTGTTGTTTACATCATCATTCAATCATGTACATTTATTTCCCTTCAAACAGTTTATAGAAGAATTACTGCTATTTTATGTAAATAAGGTATATACATTAGAAGCTTAGAATTTTGCTTGCAGTAAAAAGTGGAAATTTGAGAAAACTGTGCCAAAGTTCTGGTCCAGAAAATATTTCTAAGTTGTTTGTCATATTGAGAAAACTGGACAGTTGAGAAAACCAGACAGTATTTCAGTCCTGGTGCAGTGTAGTATTCTCAGCATTTATTGTATAAACACGGCTGTTCTATTAAAAACAATGTTTTAGGGGTGAAGTAGTATAATAACAATCTAATGTTTAGTTAGTTTGAATATTTTAAGATTAAATTTACAATATATATACATGTATATGCAATATTTATTACATATGTTGAATATCAAAATGTCTGTTTAAATCAGTGAAATGATGTATTTGCATCACCTTATTCTCCTATTGAGTGGGAAAGTTCATTATTTAAAGTACATGCATATGCATGACCTAATCAATGAGCTGTACATTTATTTTCCCTTCAAACAAGAATGATAGAAGAGAATTGCCAGTGGCATTATCAGTGTATACATTTACCTAGGTACATGAATATGCATGACCTAATCAATGAACTGTACATTTATTTTCCCTTCAAACAAGAATGATAGAAGAGCTAGTTTTCACATTGATTTAATATGCAAGTATTGCCAGTGGCATTTTAGTGTGTACATTTACATAAGTACATGAGTATGCATGACCTAATCCATGAGCTGTATGTTTATCTTACCTTCAAACAAGAATGATAGAAGAGCTAGTTTCTTACATCAGTCAGCTTACAAGAATTGCCAGTAGCATTCGTTAGTGTGTATATTTACATAAGACAAGTTTTTCCCAGTAATAAAGCTGGAGTAATAAAAACTTGAGGAATAATAGATAGTTATCTGTCAATCATTATAATAATCTATGGTTTCTTGTTGTACAATCTATGCTTATTTCAAACTTGTCTTCCTGTAATTAGTAGAAAGGTGGAGAATTAAGTATCCAGTATAGGCTCAAACTCACAGCATTCTGCTTACAACTACCTACTGAACTCATTAGACTACTGAATGAATATCATAGACATATTTCACATTGGTGAAGGTTTAAGTATTAATACTTATTTCAGTATTTTGAGTATAACTTACTCTATAAAAGTTATATTAGATCTGTCTATGCCACTATTTTGAAAGTATGACAATGACAATGAGTAGGTTTTCAGTATTTTCAAAATTTTGGCTTCCACCCATGCATGGACAATACTTGATTAGTTACATTCTTTATTTTCATGTAGTTAGCCTATTTTTGCACTGATCTATCAATATACAGCCTTATTTAACTTGCTTTGCTTAGATTCCTTCTCAAACGTCAAGTTTTGTTATGCTTATTCTTAGTTAAGGCTCTTACAGACTTTTAAGTCATTCTTGCTTGTCAAATTGTTCCAAAATAATGAGAGATCATCTCCACTTGAATGAAGAACTTTTTTTACCTGGAATTAATATTGATACCACAAAATTTAATACTGTTACATTCTGTTTTATCATTTCCCATTGTATTAAATGACCTGAAATGTGAACCTTATAACAAATGACCTGTCTAGACTCAATTACATAATATCAAATGGACTCCTTTCTAGGCTCATAATTCAAGGGAACTACTTTCTTGCTCTATACCTAACCCCACCCATCAAACTTCTCCCACAAGGATAATTAAAATCATATAATGGTCAGTGTAACTAGGTTACCCTCATAGTTGATATCATGTGAAGTTTGATTTGTCACTAAAATGATTGACAATGTAACAAGCTGCTGTCAGTGTAACTTGACATCTAAACAATAGATTTTATAGTGTTTTTTCTTGGTCCGTTTTTGCCCTTAGGTTTGTTGATTTAACGTGTGAATATTATGTATTGTAATTATCTATTTGTATATTATTATCACTGTATGTGAGAGATTGTTGCATTTTTACATGTTACAAGAAATTTGTTTTTACCTGTCAATACAGTGTATGGAATTTGTCATCTTGTTTGTTCATTATCTATCACTCAATTGTTATGGTACTGTCTTCAGGCTCTTATATGAGTATAAGACATGCTTGTCATTCCAGAACTTTCTTTTAGTGCTGATACTGATATTTTTACTCCAAATTTGTCTTTTTCTTTTTTGTTCTCTATAAAATAATGTTAGTAATAAGTGTTTTGTTTTGGATATTAACTTTTCATTTTGTCTTGGTGTACCAATTTCATGAATATTACTATTACTTACTGTTAAATTTTATTTAACTGTCAGTGGGGCATACATTAACACTGCTGATTTAAATACTCACTACAGTACTAAACTGTACTCACTATTGATAACAATAGTTATCTGTTGTAACATATGTATGGGAATTATGGAACACATTTTGAGTATTTAAATCAGTGGAGTTAATGTATAGTACTTACAGTTCAATAAAACTAAGCAATATAATGCAGGAAAGAATCAGTAATGATTTCTCTGGATAAATTTCTTTAAAAATTTTATTTTAATACCCAAGGACAGCAATTTCTTTGTATTCCATTTTGCTCTGCAAAGATTTTGAATAACAAATTAAAACATCTTTGACCAATTCATGAACTTATTTTATCAGAAATCATGTTTTACATTTGTTCATAATGTACTTATCTAGAAACATTTAGGAACTTTTATGTTACTAGGAAACCAATTCACATTAAGGTAACATAGTCTTGGCAACCATTACCATAGACATATAAAAGTACAATCAATAAAACCTGTTTTTTGTTTACAGACTTTTCAACATTTGGTTATAGTTTATATCAGCAATGTTTCTCATTTATAAATGATAAAATATTTCATGTCTGGTTGGAATTAACAGGATCAAAAATTGTATTTAACCTTATCACCATAGCAGCTAGGCCCTGATTTCTCTCATGATATATATATATTTTATATCCTTGGATTTATCCTGGAGATTTATATCTTGACTCAGAGTACTGTGCCTCTATTCCTTTGTTGTTAAGTGATTCTGTTTCTTTGAAATCTTAGAAATGTTTTGTCCTTATTTTATGCCTCAGTCCCATAAAATAGTGACTTGTTTAGGACCCCTACGTGCCAACAGCCTTATGCCCTGGGAAGCCTTGCATATTAAGGTGACAGTACGCACATGGCACAAAACAACACACCTGTACGGAGCTGTAGCTGGAAGATATGCAAGTTTAATCCATACTTGGCTGCGTTTTATATAAAACTGATTTGTATATCAATGGCTCATCTCATGGACCCTGGTTACAACATAACAGTCTGTATGGGCACTCAAGAGTTTGCAAGGGTCTATGCCTAGCTTGATCGCATGTTGCCCGAACGGCTATTTTTATGTTTATTGGACTGTAGCATTAGATGAATGAAGTCTCTTTTAGTGGGAGAAGTTAAGTCCAGTAGTTGGATACATGCTTAGAGATTGAGAATTTCTGGGTCTCTTTTCATCCTTCAGGAATTGCTAACTTGACAGCTTCTCATCTCTAATTAGAAGTTGAGTTCACATTCTATTGAAGAAGTTCTATGAGCAACAGACTTGTGGCTATTTTCAGCTACAGTTTTTGACAATTTCTTTCCTTCTCATTTGAATGGCTGATGACTTTCTGTAATGATTGTCCCTGGGCTTGGTGATGTAATGTATTGTGCTTTAATCTGCATTTTACCCGGGTCGATAGCGCAATTGGTAGCGCGCTGGGATTTGGAATCTCGTGTTCGGAGGGGGGTACAGGTTTGAATCCCACCCAGGGAGGTTATACCCTTCCATGAAAATTAGACAATATTGTCAATTTTCCTCCATTGATTTGATAATATTGAGAAGTTTCCGGCCTTTTGGAAGGGTAGGTGAGTACTGGTTATAGACAATGGTCCAGCAAAGCTAGGTTAAGTGCTCTGGGCACCGTGAAATGACCTAAAATGTGTTGATACGGCGTTAAATCCAATAAATAAATAAATAATCTGCATTTCAATATTTCTTGGTCATATTTTGGTGGTGGTCACTCATCACACTGTCTATTATTCCCTGGCTAAGATCCATTGGTCAAGATCTCTAGTCTTAAGCTTTTAACCTGCAACCAGTTTTGAATTGGCTGTGAAACAATGAAATAGATCATGGCAAATGATACAAGTTCTAAGTTCTGCATCATTGATGCAACCATAAGTTTAATGATCATTTTATTGCTTATAACTGTAGATTATACATATATAAATGGATCCCATGGGATATAGATCTAAAGGATGTATGCACATGTTAGCCAGATTGTATGTATATATTGTATTAAGTTGGTTTCATTATTTATTCATAATATATTATCAGTTGTGGTCCATCATTTATCTTATTTCAAAGAGATTTTTCTGTTATACTCTATCATAGTTTATTGCTATCTTAATTATTCTACTGTAAGCAACAATTGTTAGATAAGATATATTGAAGTATAGTGGAACCCCAATTACAAGACATCTGATGAATTCTTCTCAAAATTATATTAAATTTTCATGTTTTCTTCTTGGAGTAACTCTGAATTATTAATGGCCCTATAAGTGCATGGGTATACAGTCTTTGCGAATAGGCTAAAAAGTTTACAGGACATTCGGTCTGGTAAACTACAAACTTTTACCAGACCGAATGAAAGTTTACCTGACCAAAAAAAATATGAAGCAAAAAAGGCATAACACACATTTGAATTTTTAATGACTTTTATTTATCATGAATGAGGACTATGAGGTTCAACAGTTATTTTATATACATGTAGATCTAGTCAGCTTCACATTGATAACCATCATCATAGATATCATAAACAGTTTCTTGTTGACTTTGGTACAATATATCGAAAGATGGTTCGTCATTTACAATGATGTTATCGTCAACATCAGATTCTATTATGCCAGTAGTAGTTTGACTGGTATACTGAAGTGTTATGGGTCTCAATGATGTAGTCTGCAACATATACACAACATTACGTACAATATAAACTATTACAACGTAATAATACTTTGTATTCTACTTAATTAATCATAACAGATATACATATGCAACATAATCAAGTTATCAGGTACTTTCTCCACTTTAAAACTTCTAAAGCAAAGTTCCACTGTTTAGACCACCTTGGTCTTCATTTTTTATTATTTCTAAGTCATCAAATGCTTAATTTAAGATGAAAGCAGTCCCAAAATTAAGCAGGTTATGCTAAACATCCCTGATGTGATGGTCCTAATTCAAAGCTAACAATCACAGCAATGCCAATGAGAAAAAATCAGACTACAGTAAAAAAAAATCAAACCCTCCTAAAATATATTCCCTCCAACCTGGTTAGTCCTAAATATAAGACCCTACGTAACTTTTTTATCATTTGGACATTTCTCTGTTACGTAGGGTCTTAACGGATAGCTTCAAAAACGCATAGCAAAAATTTTAGTGTACAGACATCAAATCAGGTCTGAACGTTCTACTCGTTTTAATTCGAAAAATTTGCAATAAAACGATACACCAATAGAAAGATAAACGAAAAATACACATGATGAAAGTAAAATAATTTCAAATTCTAACCTTAGACAGTCAAAAAATCCATTTAAAATCCTTAATTAACGAGTACTTTCAGTTTGTCACAATAATCGTGCAATAATAGCCAAAGCAATCCGAATTTAAATTTGGTCACGCCATTTGTAAGAAATGATTTTGAACGAATATATTAGGTACAGTATAAAAGCCAGTATCCGGACCGTTCCGTGTATACTTTTGACTGTTGACAGTAAGAACGACTACTCTTGATAGATTAAAATTCGTTTAAGTAAACTGTAAGCGATTCGAAACTTTATTTACCGATACGAATTCAGTTCAAAATGGAGGCAAGCGGCGACAATCCTGGATAGCAGGAAAAGTAATTGGTGTTTTCATATGGGAAAAAAACTGATTTTTATCTTTTGCTTCATGGAAAGAATAAAAGTAAACTTTTATCTATCGATTGGGGCTAATTTGACCCACATTCATTTACTTTTTGAAAAAAATATTTTGCTATGCGTTTTTGAAGCAATCCGTTAAGACCCTGCATAACAGAAGAACGTCCGTATGATAAAATAGTTATGAAGGGTCTTATATTTAGGACTACAACCTGGTGGCCTCGATTTTTTTACTTTCTTATTTTCATTATTTACTTTATTAAAATGTTTGAGTCATGGTTGGACCCCTTCAAAAAACATAAACTTAATCATTATCTTAAAAAATGTAATAGAAATCACCTGGTCAACTTTCTTTTTCAACGGAACGGCGTTTAGCAGATAAACTCTCGATGTTGCAACCTTTTTGCACGGTGCATAACAATGACGCGTCCGTGAAAATTATGTGGTTATGTGTAAAAGTACATTATCCGGTACTATTGACCGTTACCGGACATTTGGTCCGTCGATCCTGATTTTCACGTCAGACCGGCCGATTTTTTACCGGACATGTCCGGCGGTCCGACGGTATTCGCAAAGACTGGGTATATTTATTATTAATGTACTGTCTTTGTTCATAAAATAAATCCAGTGAGAACTGGGAATAAAGCTGTATCTCTTGCAACATCTTTAGTTGGTCCTATATTTGTTACCTTTATTATAGACAAATTTCTACTTCCGTTGAATTGATGCTCAGTCATCACCGTAACCCATAGACCCAAAGCCCAGGACAATAGAAAACTGATTCGAGCTAGTGATGCATTATTTTATATAGTCAAGCTAGTTGATAAATCTGCCCGTTTTCTACATGACTTTGTAATTCGGACTTGTACTCAAGCAAATTTAAGGGGATGATCTGTTGATGCCAAATGGGGTATGTATATTGAGGTTGAGTATGTTTTATGGTTGGACTTGAAGTAAGGTGTAACTGTACTTGTATTGATTGTAATAGAGCACAAACATATAGGTTTCTATAGGAATAAGTAAATGATAGGTCACAGAGGATTATAGTGTCTGTTGATACATGTCACAGATTGATACAGAAAGTATGGTGAAACCTTTATTTACAAGATTTTTGTATGGCATGTCACTGTTACTGACATACGAAGCAGTTGTCTACTGGTGAGCTTTTGGATTCTGAGATTTTGAGTGAGATTCCCATAATTGGCATTGGTACTACTACTAAATTACCTGGAGTTAGAAACGTATCTGTGATTGCTTTACCAAGGTGTGAATGGGTATGTGCAAGTGTAGCTTAATTCCAGCTCTAAATCTATTCTTTTCTTTATTTGGTCCATCAAAAGTAGTTGCTATATGAAGGTTGGTCTTAGATAGTTTGTTTTTTCAATAATGATTGAGATGGTTTTCAAGTGATGTTCTTCTATACATGCTTTCCCCCACTTAGGGATCAATCTGTAGTCTCCATTTAACCATTATTAGCCATTAGTCTGGGTAGCTAAATCTATGTATTGTAAAGTTACTATGATAAATGGCTAGCACTGAGTCTACCACTTTGAGTAATGATCTTAATGTACTCAATGTTCTATAGTTGGAACAAAAAAACCCATTATCATGGCTTGTTTTAAACTTTATACCAAATGTTGTAGACTTAATGGAGTCTTTTAGAGGTTTTAGGATCATTCTGCACACAGTAATTATAGATTTCACTTCTGTTGCAAGTATATTTAACAATAGAGAAACAATTTTGATAAATTATGCTGCTGTGTTTATGAACATTTTTCATTAATTTTGGTCTAGAAGCTTTCAGTATAATTAAATCTTACATTCTGATTAAATTACTGTAATATCACAATAAAGTCAATGTTTGCAAACAAAAAAACTGATAAACAAAAAAATCATTGTTTAAATTTTAATATTTCTTTCATAAAATTTGCTATTAGTTAAACCTAATTACATCTATGGTTGGGTAGGTCATCCTACCCTGAGTTGGTAAAATTGTTTCCATGTTTCTAGGTGACCATTCATTATGCAATGTTTGTACTAAGTATTTGAGGATTGGTAGCTCCCAAAGTTTTCAGGGTTTAAACTTTCACGTAACAGAAATCATCTCATAATGATCATAATTATATGGAGGTTGTTGGAAATTTGTGTGTATTTGAAGTATTTTTTTTAATGCTGTGTTTGATGCCCAGTTATCACAATTTGTGTTATTTTACAATGGCCAGTGCACCTAACCTACTTATTAACCCTTTTGAGACTCTAGCTTCAAAATACTGGTGTGCTACCAACTGGGCTACAGAGCAGGGCATTATGAAATCATTATTGTCATTGTACTTACAAAAATAATTGTACTTTACTATTACAGGTGGTCAACCATATTGATGAAGTTTGCCGAGGAGAACGTTGTGGTAAAACGACCATTCCAGTTTAATGATACCATACAATATGATTCCAATGATAAGGAGAACATAGATACATCTAATATCATTGATATTGATCTTGAAGTATAATAGATATATTTAATATTTTCTCTTAGAATGATATGTCTTGCATGGATTGTCTTGTCACTCTCTAAATTGTATCAGTAACTTGAATCTTGGATATATTGATGGAAATCTCAGTAAAATTGTATCTTAATGTTCTCATGAAGGAATTTGGCTTTAGAACCACCAATCTGATTAAAATCTGTTCTAAAATTTTCCACTAGCCTTCTCACAAATAAAGATCTGGCTGTTTCGTTATGAAGGTCACGTTCAGGTGACCTATTCTCACTATAATATTCATGACGCAATCATTATGTTTAGTATCTTGTTTACATCGTCTATGTCACACAATTTTAAATTACCTGTCCAATCACAGCTTTGAATAACACCACCATCAAATTAGCTTGCAAACCTTGTCCCAAAATTGAAATTACAAAATCAAAATGCTATTAATAGTATTTCGTCTAGATGAAAGCTACGCATTGATTGGTGGCACAAAGGTCATCTGGACATGGCCCTCCCTTAGACAGAGCAACAGATAATTTTTGGGGTTGATAGGGTAATTACCCACTCATTTTGAAAAAATAGGGTACCAGGGATTTTTAATTGGGTAACAAATTTATTGATACCCGGTCATTTTGAAAAGAAAGGGTACTTTTTAAAAACATTCAATAATCTAGACATCTGTACACTAGGTGACCCTTCCTGAGCCCAGACGTTTGTCAATTTCAGAGACTCTTTGTGATTTGTACAAATTTTACAACACAGTCTAGTATTGTCCTTTCCTTTGCAGACTACGAGCTAAGGAATTTTTCTTCCCATTCTGCAATGGTTTTTTGGGGTTAATCGACCACCAGAGTGCCTTGAATCAGACTTAATGTTAATGCATAAAGCACAACCCAAAGAATTCTCGACGACCAAGTTTATCAATTCAGCAACGAAGTCGTAACTGTCAGTCACCCTGCTTACAATAATTTCGTTCAATACACTATATACAATATTTTCTGACTAGTTATCAGCCTTAAAGTACGTAAAAATATCATTTTTCTGTGATTACTTATCAAATGAAGACTTTCTACGGCCTTTTTGACGACATTTTGGACGCTTGATTACAGAAGCTTGATTACATAAGCGCCCGAGTGAAAATGATCAACCATATTTCGCGACGCACCATTCCATTATATGCGGCCCTATTACGCATCGTCGGCGATTTTTTTGCGTAACCCGATTTTTTCAACGTTTTTCGGTACGCGTTAAAATTATTTTTAAAGGGTATTTCGTATTTTTTTATTGCGTAATTACGCAAATACGCTGGTTATCTGTTGCTCTGCTTAGAGATCCTGTACGACAGCGCTCTACAGTATATCTGTATACGGATATTGGCTGTAGGATATTCATTTTGATGAAATCAATAATATTCATCATTTGTTCAGTTGAATGTTGGAAATAAATGATATAGGATGAGTTTAGCTTGTCAGAATGGAGTATAATATTCGCATTCTATTAATTTCAAGTTTTTACGTTTACTTCACAATAGTTTTACGTCTTCATCTCTGGAATTATTATGTCATCAATTACTCGTTGTAAAATTCTTGACCTATCAGATTAAGTAATGTTATACATTGTTGCAAGAGTTTGCACTATTGTTATATTTGTCTCCAAGATTTATATATTATTCTAGAGTTGAGGTCTCTCATTGAAACTAGTGACTATGATTTACTTGTATAGTCAATTACCTTACTAAGCATTATGTTATTAAAAAACAAATTTCTACCATCATTATAATTTATTACCTGATTGCTTATATAAGTGTAATTCGATATTTTTAGCTGTTTTCTGAGTGAACTGTTGACCGGTCAATAGTTTTGACTGTTTCCCGCGCGTGCTCTGACGTCACGTAATGATGTCACGTATTGACGTCACGAACTGTACTGTACTTATGTAAAGGGAAGTAACTGCTGCGGGATTTTAGACTTTACCAGACGCTTTAAACATGTCAAGTACTGTTAAAATAGTAATTGATCAGGTAATAAAACAGTTATTTTATGTGTGATTTGGGAACAGTCAAACGGTTGTCCCTCGATGTCAGGAATAGTGCTTTAAACTGTTTCCCTCGGCCTACGGCCTCGGGAAACAGTTCAAAACACTATTCCTTCCACCTCGGGCCAACAGTTTGACTGTTCCCTATCACACATGAAATAACTGTATACTAACAGAAAAAATCTCAGCAATGTCAGAATAGGCGAAATTGCTTAAAAGACTGAAGAACATGGGATAAAATTTTCAATATTAATACTGATTTAAGAATTTTGATATTAAATTACCAGTACTCGTTATGAAATACGTCTATTTCAGTAATTTGAAAAAAAGTATTCAGTAAATTAAATATTTCAACTTCCGTCCATTAAAAAAATATATCCAGGCTTAGTTATTGATGCATACATCATCTAAGAGATATTCTGCATGTTTCAGTTGAACAAAGGGAGATAACTCATTGTGAATGGATTTGCACTATTTCTACATGACTACCTCCCCTATTTTATTTTTTCAGTTCACAGCATGATTGTTAGTTGAATGAACTTATAGTTTCCACCTTGTTTTTGATATCTTGTATAACTTTATAGAGTTCTTATATTTTAGTTCACAGGTTTATGAAAACTGTAACAGAATGTGTGAATAGAAGTATTGTTGTTCCCTGATAGGGATTTTTGGAGATGCCCACATGTTTTTATTTGATATATTTTGATGCATGTGATATTTTTGCTTATGATTCATGAATACTTGTAGATTTATGCATGGCAAGTTGTTAGATTGTTGAACATTAAAAATTTTCATTTTCTGTTTTACATTAATATTTCCACTTTTATCTCACATTTTGCATTTTGCGCAAAAACGTAGAAGATTTTGTTTGTTTTTAAGTTCCTTAGTATTTTATTTCTTTGTAATTTAGGTGGCATGATGTTTTGATTATTTATCCACGAAGTGTATGCAAGCCTAAACAAAGACGTTTCACTGTTCCTAGCTACAGTTTTCTTAATAAGGAAAACTTACAGGTAGGGGAGATAATTACTCACTGTCAAGTTAGGATTTACTTAATCATGTTTGCATGATTGTGTCCCTTTATTCCTTTCTATGATATGATTAAGACTTTTTGATAATACTATTACTAATTTATACAGTAAAAATATTAAGGAATGAAATCTTAAAACATTTTTATGCAAAAAGTGAAAAGTTTTTTTCAAGATTTTTTTTTTGTATTTGATTGCATGAGAATTGTGTTAAATATCTTTTACCTTTTTGCACCTTTTCTGTCTGTTAACAAAATCTTTTGAAATTGTTGTCTGACTTTGATTTTATGTCAGTATATATGTATGTACTGTAGATTGAATATTACAGAGCATGTTAATAAAATTTTTACAGCCAAAGTCTGACTCTACAAGTTCAGAGAGCAAGGATGGGGACACTGAGAAAAGTAGATTTGAAGTTGAAAAAGTCAAGTCCAAGGAACCTCAGTTTTCGACATATCGTGGGGTGCGTAGTATGAAACATACAAAGGAGAATAAACATCACCAAGAAGGTCTTAGAAAAAGTAGCAGTTTACATGATCTGTCTACTGATGAACGTGAATCTGGTAGTCTTGACGATTCTAGATTTCTGAGTAGATCTGGTGATAGACTTGATTCAGATAATAGTGATACATACTCTGACACAGCTCGCTTGTTAGCGGGTTACAGTACAAATCCATATGCCACCTTGCCAAGAAGTAACCCATTCAAACCTCCTACGGGTAAATCACTTCAGTCGTCCAGCCAAAATTCTGCCTCAAATTCTTCCGTCGCCTCGGCACCACCACAGTTATCTACCTCCGACACCGGTCACGATCAACGTCGTGGATCCTTCGATGATAAGACCATACTAAAGTCACGTAATGCTAGTGAACGTGCTAGACTACACAGAGAAAGATCTGCGAGTATGAAGTCATTCCCTACTGGTCTCACGTTACCTAAGATACCATCAAGTGTAGGCAGCTCCAGTGTAGATAGGTTACTACCTAGCAGAAGTAGCGGGGAATCATCAAGCCATGGACAGGCTGATGGTGGAGCACATGAGAATGAGACTGATGAACACAAGGTAAGAAACTGTTGTGTCTTTGTATTGTATTGATATTGTATGATATTGTATCAATGTATGTTTTACTGTATATTGTGATATGTCATTGTGTTATGGTTCAGTATGGTTTTGTGTTTCTGTTTGGTTAGTTTTAGGGTAATTTTTTCTGTATGTAAAAATCAGTGTAGTTATTATAGTAGAACATATGTTATTTGTGAGAAAGTAGTTTTATATTATATTTGTCGCTACAATTTGTATCATAGGTATTTGTTTTGTTTGATTTTAGTGAGGGTTAGTCCACTCCATAAGGATGTGTTATGTGCAGATCCTTGGTTTTCACTCGACATGTCTAAAAGATTGAAATTTCTTGTCTGAATTAAGTCAAATTTTGAAAAAGTGCCATTAGTATTTTGTCATTGTTTATTAGCTGTTCGATTGAGCTGTTTTAAATTTAGAGCTAAAGCTCATGGGGCAATATTCATCTTGGTTAGAAAATTAGCACTACTCTGTCTGCTTGTGCTATGTATCTTATTATCATGTCTTCTATCTCTGCTAGGTGTGCTGGTAACAATAAGCCAAAATGTTAGATTTGGTTCATAGCTGAACATTTGTAAGCACTATAGGAATAACAATATTGTTAGTACTAGGCATGTTAAATTGTGTTAAACTTTTTTCTTCTGTGCACAATGACCATTTTTCTGGGTGATTAAGTTTTTTGCATAATTTTAATCTCAATTAACTCGTTAACGTATCAGAGATTAGCTAGTGTGATATATGACACTTAGTACCTATAGATATATATATAGTTTATGGTATTGATATTATATTGATAAACACTAAATTGTTACAGTCTTAATACCCCTGTGGTCTGTTTTGATTATATTTTAACTAGTGTCAGTGCAATACTGAATTAACAATTATCAACTTTATGAAATTGTTAGATCAAATTTCTTTATGGTTAACGTTGCTTCAATCGCTGAATTGGACATCAGGAGTCTGTATTATCAAAAGTCTTATGATAATTTAGCTATACAATACAGAGCAAGTTTACCACAAAAATTGATTGTAAGACCTTTGATGATACGGCCTCTAGGGGCATGTATGATCAAAAGTCTTATGATTAAGTTTGTCTTAAAGTCTTCAATATAACATTACTAAATTTTTGATGGTATGTCCGGCTGACCTGTATTAAAAAGTGATATCCTTCATATGCATAATTATGTTTTTTCTTAACCCTTTACTGGTTGTAGCCATCCGCTTTATCTAATACTGGACAGATGGTGTATAAAGATAAACCTAACACTGTGCATACACTAACATTGTTAAACTTGTACACTCAGCAGATAAAGGTTTAAACATCACATTCGTTATTTAACACCTCTGTTAGTTTAGAGTCAATTACTGGTTTAATCTTTAATTTAATCATTATAGTGTAAATGTAAAAAATGTTGGTCTTTAAATTTCCTTTTTAACAATGTAACTATTTAAGACTTAGTACAAAAACTATTAAAGATATGAGATGTTTAAAATGCATTAAAATATTTTTCGTCACATTTTCAGAAAAAATCAACAATTTTTTTTAGCTAACATCGCCGATGTTTCGGTAATTTCTTTGTTTAATCTAAGCTTCTTTGTCTTGTTTTAAACACGTGTCTACAGATATTTATAAATATTAATCCCGTCATTGAAATGCAATGCTTACAATGCGTATTGTCGTCTTGATCAAAGGATCATTTCCTGTCGGCAATATACCGATGCTGATTACAAATCGTCTGGGGGTCAAGTCATGTGCTGTATGTTTGACATTTTTATTGCACATCATAAAACTAAGGGGACTAATTGTGCCTTTGATAAATTAGAAACAAGTATTAAGTCTTTCAAATTTAATCTCTTAATTGTCGCTAATTGAGTGTGAAAAGTTGATAACACCCTCGAGCTTGATCATTAGCATAATTATGTTTTGTTATAAAGACACCCAGCGTGTGTAATCTTGTCCCTTTCAGATAATTCATGGCCAAATAATTTTTTTATCACATGTTTAAAAAGTTTATACAATTAAATAAAATAATACAAACAGTGAAACTAGAAATACTAAACTTGCCTAATAATTCTCGGCTTTTCTGCACATATATTACAGTTGAAAAAAAAACGATAATTACCGCGCGCGCTCGCGAGTTGTACTTGTTGTTTTTAAAATGTAATTACTCGATAAATATTAATTAAACATATTTTTTTTTAAAGTATATTATCAATAAAAGATTAATTCAACCAAAATGAAAAAAATAAACGTTTTATCGGAAATAATAGCGTTATAGCGAATTGAAAATGAGACACAAACAAATATATTACAGTTGAAAAAAGCCGATGATTACCTGGCGCGCTCGCGAGTTGTACTTGTTGTTTTTAAACTGTAATTACTCGATAAATATTAATTAAAAAATAATCTTTTTTAAAGTATATTATCAATAAAAGATTAATTCAAACAAAATGAAAAAATAAATAAACATTTTATCGGAACTAATAGCGTTATAGCGCTTTGACGTACAAATATATTACAGTTAAAAAAGCCGATAATTACCAGGCGCGCTCGCGAGTTGTACTTGTTGTTTTTAAACTGTAATTACTCGATAAATATTGATTAAAACATAATTTTTTTGAAGGATATTATCTATAAAAAGTTCATTCAACCAAAATGAAAAAAAAAAAAACGTTTTATCGGAAATAATAAGTTTTATAGCGGATTGAATAACAGACACGTAAAAATGCGGGATTGAGCGGTCCAGGCAGTACACGTAAAAATGCGGGATTGAGCGGTCCAGGCAGTACACGTAAAAATACGGGATTGAGCGGTTGAGGCAGTCCACGTAAAAATACGGGATTGACCAGTAAAGGGTTAATTGAGTGGATTTCAAAATTCAATTAATTGAAGACTTAAGCTGACTACTAGCCATATTTGATCATTTTTAATTTGAACATTTGATAAATTTGCTTTTATTAAAATGTCTGCAGTTCATATTATAAAATAGAATTCATGGGGTATGTCTACATGATCGGTGAATTTTTGTGAAAGAGTCTCGTATGACCAGAAATTGAACCAAAAATGCTGAATTCCATGTCCAAGAGTACTATCAATTGGATCAAAATGACTACATAAGCAAACAAGAACTAGTAAAACTAACTTGTGCATAAAAAAAGTTCTAATAAGATTTTGTAAGGTTATGTTCCACGGCCACCTAACCAGCCTTCAGGAACATTTATTACCAGTTCTTGCTTACTTTTCTACATCCACAAGAAGCTGACAACGTCTCTGTCTATGAAGGAAAAATCGATATTAAATATTGAATAAAAAATCAAATTGTTACAATATTTAAAATACAATAAAAGTACAATACATTTGTTTTATATAGACCATTATGGCTCTCACAAAAAATATCAAACATATTTAAGTATGCGTAAAATTTTTAATGTGTTAATTTGTTGACTTAAGTGGACATTTGCATAATTAGATGTAAACATTGCTTTCATACAAGGGTCATTGAAACTGGTCAAGATTGATTAATAAACTCTTTAATAATGGCTAGTCACTCCATGTGCCAGAGTATTTCGAATCAATACTTTTATATGTTTGTGATTTGTTATGGTTTTCTATCTGGATAGTTTAATTTGTTGGTTTTAAAATATTTCCATTCTTTTTTTTTATGTTTGAAAAAAAGTGCTGTGATCATCATTTTGTGATAGTATGAACCCGATCTGGGAATTGAAATTCATTTTTCTTTTTGGGAAAAGTGTTTGTTGTATGTGCTTGAGTTTTTTTATATTTTGATGTTGCTAATGTCTGCTGGAAATTTTAGAATATGACCTTTCAATGAGGGGTTTTTTTTACCTTGATAATGTCTGAAGCATTCCAATTTGCAAGTAGGTCCCATAAGTTGGAATCCTCGGACATTATCTTTGAAGTCCTATGTCAGGATAATAAAATATTTCATGAAATATCTTTGTTGTTGAAGAGTATGCAAGGGGGAATAACTGACTAAAGTCTCTTTTTGAAATTCATCATTTCTGGAAAGTGTTTTGGGGTGTCATGTAAGCAGTTTCTTTAAGATATTTTTAGCCAGAGTAACTAATTAAAAATATGCTGATAAAGTGTGTATAATCAAAATTAACGAAGGAGCTGAAGTGAATTTAGACAGGATAGTTTTATTTTGAGTTGAAGTTGATAGATTTAATATTTAAAGGAATTATGTAGTATTTAAAATATTATCAAAAGTTGAATATATCAAATGTCAATTAAACACCTAGTAACATACTGTTTCAATATAAAGTAATGCATTAAAAAAATCAAAAATGATATTTTTGTTTATGATGGTCATTAAATAATGTGTTTGTCTATGATTAAAATATTTAATATCAGTAATCTCAATGACACACAAGCCCAAAAATCAGGAGAGGATTAAATCCGAGAGGAGTAAAAATTGATTAAGGCTAGTGCAAACTTATTTTAGTTGGGTTAGTTGATAATTGTGCCTGTTACTTTATATCATTATAAATCAGGAGTGCCTGGGAAAATTTAAGGCAATGACTGATACATATATAAAGTTATGTTTTAAATATATTGACAATAACATCGTGAATATAAACAAGTTCATCTAAAAATTATTCAGCGTGACTGTAGTAAGAAGACACATGAAAGCATTGGTCGTTCAATTATCTAATTAAATTTTTGAGACTATGAATGTATATATGAATATTGTGAATGAAATATTTTGTTGAGTAATTGGAGCTGGTAAATGACTTAACACACCTCTTTGATTAGGTTTGTCGTTGACAATTCTTCGTGATAATACTTGTAGATTGGTTTGATAATGTTAAATAACAATGATATTGATAAGTTGTCAGATCTTGATAAAATTTGGTACATATGATGTCACGTCTAGGGCTTGTGCCAAATAGAACCAAAAATTACTGACTGGCAATGCATTATGGGGGTGTCGTATAGTTAATTAACATTATTAATTGTGCAAATTGACTTCAGACAGTTAAATACATTTCAAACTAGACTATTTCTAAATGATTTTAATGTATGCAAATTATATTTAGAATTTTAATTTTTTGTTACGGGTCAATTTGCACAAGCTGGTATGAAAAAATTAGTATGTCATTTTTGTCTATCAAGATTATGACGCGAAGTGATTAAATACTTATGTTAAGGTGCTAAATAACTTTGAAGAAGGCATTTAGTGGGTATTATATACTTGAAAACATTGGAATGATTTTTACTTTAATTGAACTTTAAAAGGATTATAATTAGTTATTAGCATGAACTTGATTAATTGCATTGAGAGATTAATATCAATCAGATTGTTTTGGTCCGAACAGGGAATGTCTGAAATGTGAATGTTTATTCCAAGTAGTGAAATTTGAATTTATTTGTCTTATTTGGATTAATAACAAATTGGTGGCTGGATTATAATTGTTAGTTTTGTTTATTATAGAATAAGTGTTTACCTGTAAATTCCGATGGGATTTTTATGAGGCAGACTTATTTTTTTTTACTGATTTCTCTCTCGTTGTAATCATGTGCTTTAAATGTTGGTGGATACCTTAAAGATGTGTTTCAGAATTCTGTTATATTTATATGGAGTTGTAAATTTTGGTCTCTGTTATTCTGAGGATTGGTAGTTTATGAAACCATGCTATTATCTCTACTTGACCACCATTAAGATATTAGGTTTTTGATATTAGTAAGTTACTATATTTTAAAATTAATTAGGATTTATTATTACAGATTATCATGTAGTGTTACTATAGGCCTCTCATTTATGCTATATTTTGTTAATGTTGGGATGCAGTGTTTAGCTTGCTGAGGTTAGTGATTGTTGGTTTTGAGTTATTACATGAGTTTTTAAGAAATTTTGATGGCTATCTTGCAGAATAATAGAATTGGGGTTTTTTTAACAGGAGAATTTTGATCTCATTTTTCATTTTGCAAAAAATTCTGACAATATTTATTATCTATTGCAGTAAAGGTTCATTATCAGGACCATTAAAACAATAGTCCCAAATAGTGGAACAGTCTTAATATAGGGATATTTTCTTCTCAAATTAAGCATTTGGGTAAAAAATCACATGATTTGCAGTAAGTAAGGTGAAATTTGCGGCAGAACTTAACTTTTATTATACATTTGTTACTGTCTACAGTCTACTGTTGGCACAATTATGTGATATAAAGTTATCAGTGATTTAATATTCAATAAGGTACTGATATTAAAGGTCAGGACTATTTGACATTGAGTTTGTTAACAGTTCATATGATTGTATAGTTCCAAAATGAGAAATTTATGGTTGTTGTATCTTTGATAATTTGGTTCATTTTGTGATCAATATGTTAGTGATAAGTTATATTAAACAAGATTGAAATTAATATTGCCCATGATGCTTATTTGTTTAAATCCTATGCTTTGCCTGGCTACCTTCGTAAACCATGTACTAAGTTTACTTTTTAAACTGAATAATTATATACTAAGAAATATATTCTTAGATTTGTTCGTTTGGCAAATTTAAACAATAACCATTATGAAAGTTAATCGAGGGCAAGTTCAATATTGTTCACTTATACTTAAATGAAACATGTCATTGGTCAGCTAACTACATGTAAATAATGAAGGATGTAGACTTTTTTGTGCTGACCAGTCTGTCAATATTAAACTTTCTTATAAAGTTATTGGTAAAAAGGACTTATAATAGTTCATAATATTTCATTTCCTGAACAAACTTTGAGTTTGATGGTGGAATGGTGTAGGGGGATATTAAATTAATATTGTATGATTATTAGTTTTATATTCATTGTTTGTTTTATTGATTGTCTTGTGATACGGTGAAATATTGTTTGATATACATTGTTTATTATTGTTTGAAGTACTGTAATAATTATATAGTGGACACTGGTCTGGTAGAATGGGCTAGAAATCAACTGAGTTTAATATGTAAATAGAGCATTTTGGTCAGTAGATAATTTGATTGAGTGCCTAAAAATTCTACTTATCCAAACAGTTAGATGCATTGCAAATTTCAATATGCAGGATTTGCAGGATGCCTTGATTTATATACACCTTACCACCTGAGCTCACCAGATCAGTTATTTGGCCATCATGAACTGCTGTAGGATATGCTGTGTGTTAAATTGTTGTTAGGCTGAAATTGTCTGACATTGTTGTTGTTTAAATTTTAGCCACTATAAGCATCATTAAATGAAGTTCATATTCATACTAATTTATTTTAGCTCAATTGTAAAACAAGTTTTTACAACTTATATAAATCACCTTTGAGTCCACTTCATGGTTCTACTAGTACTGAGCCAGTAGTATAAAGTTTCTTGCTCATGAAAACAACGGTGTAGGTTTTGGAAGGGATTCGAACCAATGCAGAGCTGGCTATCCAATGATTACCAGTCCAAGGTCATAACCATTCGGGCACTCTTGATGTTACAGTCTGTTAGTCTCACGTGTCAGTGCAAAAATAGTCTTCATCCTTCTTTATTTACTTGAAGTTAGACTAGTTTTGCACTGATCCATTGATACGTTTTTAAATATAACTATGATGTCCAGCAAATCACAAATACTAGGTTTAGTGTCAACTGGTGTCATTGTCCAGTTAAAAACCCTTCAGTCTTTCAATGCTTTATGTTCTGTATTGGTTCAGTCATTATATATATGGCTTTAATTGGCCACCTTGGTCTGTTAGTTATTTAATATTTTTATAATAGTATTTAACAAAGCCATAGTATGACCAAAAACGTCTAGCTAGGTCTGTCTACATCAGAGATTTATATTTGTATGATATATGAATACTTGCGTATTATCAATATGCTGTATATATATATTTATATATTGTATGTATATATTCTTCCTTTTCTATCAACAATCCCTTGTTTGGATTCCGTTTTCTTGAATGTTAATATAAGATTTAAAAGATCAATATAGAGAGATTGTTTAAATTGTCGAAGACCACTTGTAGAATCTTTGTTAAATCTTTGTCAAGTCAGCTGTACTCATTCATTTTCATAAATTTGACTTTTAGTTATAAAACTTGACTGTAACGATATAGTGAATGATATACTGGTTGAAGTTCAGTTTTCTTGAGATCTAAATGCTTTTGTAATATGTTTGTGACTGGTTAAAGAGTATAAGATTCTCTATTTTCCAATGGATCTAGAATTGACGGTATTATGTTTGCGATATATTGGTTAAGTTTCGGGATTTAGAAATTATTTTTCTTATGTTAAAAATATAGTGATAAATATGTTTTGGTGATTTGTTCTACATACCATAGGACAAGGGGTTGTTTAAAATATGTTGGTTTAAAGATTTTTGTTCAAAACTTGAATTCCAAGATTAATCTTAAAGATTAAGATATTTTTTTGAACATATGTCAACGTTCAATACTAAGCATTATTTAGGTTTTTCTTATATACATACTTAGTATTTGTCTTGAAGTCAAGTATCTTAAATGGCAGCAAGACCATTGGTGTGATTTGGATTTTTTTAAATTATGGAATTACACAATGTATTTATATTTTTTCAACATAATATTTCATGTACTCAAGGATTTAAGAAGTTTCATCCTTTTTGGCATCATTGAAATTATAAATAAATAAAACAATATAGAGGGAATCAGGGGTGTGGTGTTTTAAAATTTTTCTGCTTTAGCTGTCCAAGAACAAGACTTAGTGGAGTCTAAAAAACTTTGTGTCCCAGATCAAAATGTCCTTGTCCAGGATTGATTGGGGAAAAATGATGTGGTCAACTGACTGGGGTGAGATAAACAGTAATATGCTGATTGGGGAAAACTCGACGACAAATAGCTGATAGAAGGGCTGAGCAATGACTTTAACCCTATTTTATGATGTGGTTAACTGACTGAGTTGAGATAAATTCCTCAATGATATCTTCTATCTAACTCCTGTATTGAATACATTGTCACTAATATTTGATATATAATTATCAAGGTATTAAGACTTGTAAAAATTACTGCCAGAGGTTTTTCTCTGTTTGATAAGCCTTCAATCATTTCTATTCACTGTGTGGATTACAGGGATTTACCAGTAGGGGTAAAATTGTCAGTTAATTTTACAGTAAAATTGACATTTTTCAGTGTATCGGTGAGATAAAGTCAGATTACGAAATAAACTGGAATGGACACTATCAACAGTTACTGTTTCGTTACTTTTAAAGGGCTGAGTTTGATCTTTTATTATTGGTCGAATATATTTTTATGTTTGTAGTTTAAGAGATAACGTATTGGTTACTTTATTTGTTAATGGTCAGGTTTATGTTAAGTTAGTTTTTTGGTCAGTATTAGTCATTGTACGTTATTGGTTCAGTTTTGAGCCCAGGTGAACATCCTCAGATATCAAATTATTGTTTTAAAGTGACTTTAATTGTTTCACTATAGGAGAATTACTAGACTTAGAAATATAAGCTGTGTTGAAATGGATAACTGGCTAATTAGTTAACTGATGTAAAATTATTAAATAATGTAAAACTGAATTAGTTGTTCAAAAGTGATATGGGCCTTACTGTCCCTATTGACTTCTGTGAAACAAATTGAATTATGGGAAACCTTATACTTACTGTTCAATTGACTTACATAAAACTTCCTGAAATAATGTGAAGCTGTACTAGTTATTCCATAAAAACGACATGGGAGGATATTTAAGTTGAACCCTATCATATGAAAAGTGATTTCTAAGAAATTTTTGAGTTAGTAAGTGTACAAGAGTCCAGTATAGAACTATGTCAGTGGATAGTTTAGAATCAGTACAAAGTAGCAACTTGGATGAGAACAATATGGTATCACCTGGGGAATATATGTATTTATTACAACATTTAGATTTATATGTGGACTTATATATATGGAAAAATAGAGCTTTTAGACAGGTAAGTGTTTTACAATTATAGAGTTAATAGATATATTTGATAAATGTATGCGATTTTGCATGACCCAGGTCCTTTGCACGATAGGTTACGCGCTGGATTTGGAATCTAGCATTCCCATAGGGTTGCTGGTTCTAAAACCCACCCAGACTATTAGAACCCTTCATTGAAATGAAAATTTGACAATATTGTTTATTTTCCTCCATTATTAAGGTAGGTATGAAGGAGTTGTTTGCGATTTAGAAGGATAGTTTTGTAAACAGGTTATAGACAAGGGTAAAATGTTAGATTTACTTGATTATATAAGAATGACTAAGTAGGGGTTTTCCATGCATGGGAGAAAGTTTTAAGGACTGGGTCTTAAATTCAGGAATTTAGGGATCTAAGATTGACTTCTTGTCAGTAGTAAAAAAGTTAAAATTGAGGATTGTAATAAGTAAGAACGTTCATTCCTGTCTCTCAGCAGAGCTGTGTATTAGCTGCCTGGCTAGCTCAGTTAGTAGGACGCAAATCAACTGATCAAGCGGTCGTGAGTTCGATTCCCAGGCTGGGCATTATAACTTTTTTGGAGCTTGGTCATGAAATTATTTCTATGACCATTCTACCTCCTATCAATGATTCTGAATTATGTAGGGCAGTTGTCAGTCACTGACAAAAGAAAGCGCTGAGAAGTTGGTTAACAGCTAAATCCAAAGATTTAGCCTTTCCTGGAACAGTGAGTAGGTTGACTGACCGCGATTAAATGACCTATACAATGTGTTGCTACAGCATTAAACCCAACAAAAACAAATAAATGAACAAAAGAGCTGTGTATAATATTAATGTACCAGTCCTGAACCCTAACCATGATAATTAATATTTTGATGTGTTATGAAATACTATACTAGATATTCTTTGCTATTTCATCAATAGAAAAGTCATGTTAAAAATCACTTCCAATTGTTAAATTTCTCACAAAGAAGTTGTACTTGGTCAAACTTCAAATCTCTAAAGTAATTGTAACTTTTCTATCAAACATAAAATGAACATTGTATAATTTACAATACAAAGATAACTTTAAACTTGAAAACTATTTGTTGAAACATTTAGTGTAATACTTGTATAAGTAGTTTGTAAACAACATAATTTATTCTGATGTTACCAATGTACGGTATTTTTAACTTTTAATTCAATTCAATAGGTATGTAAATAAATAATAAATTTCTTTATTGACTGAGCTTTACTTGATGATTTAATATTATATTGTTTGTATTCTTAAAATTTGCTGGTCATGATTTTTTATGAATTGTATGTCTGTTTGGTTTTGGGTTTTTATTTGCTTGACTTTTTGAAGAAATGGATAGCTTTATGTCACTGACTGTGACTAAAATTGGTTGACTTTTTTATGAAACTGGCTTTAAGTTAAAATTAATGTCTTCAATACTAAAGTAGTTCTTTTGTGACTTGAATACTTGTTTTTGCTGAGTAAAATTACTATGTAGCTTACTTTAGGGCTATAACCAAATCTATTTGTAATATTGCTCAAAATTATTGCTTAGTACTGGAGGACCAGGAAGCGATTAAGTGATTAATCTGAGCTGTAAGAACTTTTTTCACATGAAGCTAAAAATCAATTAGTATACAGTAGAGACTGTCTTAGTGACCCCCTGTTTATAGCGACGTTCTGTCTTAAGTGACCATTGTTTGGTGCGCCGAACAGTTTTTACTATATAAATGGTCTGTATGTAGCGACCCTGTCTAGTCCATACAGCGACCATGATTTAGTGCTTCCCATTACGGTATATAGGCCATGCACAGCGACTTTTGCAAGGGGAGTAACTCCAATAAACCCTCAATAATTGCCTTCAAGAGTCATAGTTGAATCGTTGAGCGTATGTTACGTCCGTCCTTGTGATGTAATCGACCAATCAGCGATGCGCGCTACGAGGAAGTTGCAGTTAGTATACACGCATCAAAAGCCGATAATAAGTAACTCCTTTGTTTATCGATGGCCCCTGTGTATATTGTCACCAATGAAGACCAATCGACGTCTGCTCAAAAAAATCAATAATGAAACATGTCCACCCGATAAGATTGATTAGGTAATCAAACGGTTGCACTTAAACAAACACGTGACAAACAGTGATATTGATTTGAGTAGATAGGGCTTTTTGGATGCTCGCCGTTAAATTGATAATTGTATTTAATTATAGGCATGTTTAAAAAGATGTAATAAAAAGTTTGCAAATGTTTTTTTAAGACAATTAAATTTGACAACAATGATAATCTCTGATCAATTGATAATAATAATCGTTAAATCCCACGTCAAAATAATCGTAAAACAAATTATTTTATCATCATTTTACTATAAATAAAGTTTTTTTTATTTCGTACTGTCAAACATTTTCCCGACCGACGCTATCGCCTATAAAATGGAACATCGTTAAAATTACGTTACTTATTTATTAATGTTATTATTTCGAATGTTAGATCTTCTTAATTTAGCAATAAGTAAGGGGAAACTTCCCTCATTTTTTCGATTTCAAGAATAAACATAGGTTGAATATAATATTCAACATGTAATCTATCAGCATAAATCGTGTATTAGACACTAAAAACAATAAAAAGCACAAATTGCTAATGAAAAGTATTATTTACGAAAAGGTTTGATAATTATAGCAGAACTTATTTTTTAAGAAAATATATAAACAAAGAAGGGTCAAAATTAAGGACATTGATAAAATATTTTCCAAAATAGCCCTTCATGCATTTTAATATCTGATGAACATAAAATAGAAAGCAAACATGCTTAACCAGATGAACTGTTCAATTAAAATGAAAATGTAGACTGTAGAGACTGTCAACAGTGACTCCCTGTCTATAATGACCTTTTTTGGTTTCTCCCATCGAAGGTCACTGTAAACAGTTTTTACTGTACATGTAGTTTATTAGATGCATTGAGTATTCTTTGCCTTTAGGAAATCTTGTGGTTAATTATTTGGTGACTTAACATTGTTATTTTCCCTTGCCTTTATTGAAAATAATTCTCCTAATGTATACATCAATATCAGGGGCGTGTTCAGTTACCGCGAACGTTACAGAACGTTACATAATGATACATTTGGAACTCCTCGGCCATTTGCTGCGAATAATCTGGGACATATTTAGAAACTATTTTTAAACTACCGGTGTTGAGGTAAACAGATTTATGGCCGAGGAGTTCCGAATGTATCGTTATGTAACGTTCTGTAACGTTCGCGGTAACTGAACACGCCCCTGTTTAGCACTTGGTTAAGGTTTTATCTTCATTGTTGCGAAGAAATTCACTAAAGTCTACAGGGTTAAAATCGAAGTCAAATATTGCTCTAGAAAGTGTTTTCTTTTTTTGGTTAAAGCTTTGCTTTCAAATTTTATCTCTGCATCTTAAGTGAAACTATTTACTTGAAATAGTGCACAGATGAATCACACTATGTTCTCCTTTCATTCATGTGTAACATTCAAACATGTTTTATTTTAAACATGGTGCATTTAACATTACATGTTGTTTTTTGTTGTATTTCATGAGCTTTGTTCATTTATTACATCACCAATGTGTCATTGTTTAACACTGCTACAATATGTTTTACTTTGTTACTGTACGGTAACTACATGTACATGGTATTTCAATCATGTCTGTTAACTAAATAGTTAAATATAAGTTTTACTGTCAAACCTGCCTTTTGTCCATTTCAACAAAATGATGTCAACTTTACCAACAGCTTTTAAAACCTAGCCTTATGTGTAGGAAAATTTTCAAATTTTTCAAAATAATGTTGTTGTTTTTAAGCGTGAGCATCATGTTTCATAGAAATTTCATCAAAAAGCAAGACATTTTTCTTTTTTAAAACCTGAGATATGAAAAGTTCCACATATCTACCAGTTCAACACAAACCTTATTTTTCATCCTGTTCACAAAATTTTAAGGAAGTTATGGAAACTGTAGCAACATTTTGCTTTTTGGTCCTACTGTACAAGTCCTTGTGTCAGCATTTTTATGGCTTTTATATACTTACTGAAAGCTTTGTCTCTGACCAAGCATCTCATCACCAAAATGCACTAAATTACATTAAATGTATGTGATGGTATTAGGTGTAACCATAGCTGTAGCCTGTTCAATTATCCTAAACGTTCCAAATCGTTCCGTAATGGAAGTGTCGGAACAACTCAACCCAAAAACAACTCAGCCCCATCTTAATCCCCCACTAACGGGTTGAGTTGTCCCAACTTTGAGTTGAGTTATGCAAATGTAGAGTGGTCTTCGGGTTGAGTTGTCCCGTAATGTCCGCTAACAGTCGTTACTGAACACACTGTTGACATTTTATTTTTTAAGTGAGCATCCTAAAGATTAAGAAATGATAATGTTTGTTACAGACTGTGTAATTTACTTACCATTAGACCATGGAGGCCACCTAGTGGTCTTGCTGAAAGGTTTGTTTGAAATTCATGTTCTACTTTACATGCCTTAGAGCATAACCTGGTGCAAATTTTTATAAAGTAGCAAGTTTAAGCTTTAACTTCTAATGTGTGGGCATCTTATACCAAGTGAATAAAAAAATGTAACATACGGTGCTGTACAAAATTTCTTGGATTTATGACATTTTGAGAAAACCTGTTTATTGCACATGGCTAGTAATTTGACTTTAATAATACCTTATAAGTGTAAAATAGTTAGTATCATATGGTGATTAACAAATTAATGCTAATTTTGAAACTGGCTCAGATAACTTTGTTTCTTTTTATGGGTAAAATTAATGTGAATCAGTTGCTTCTGAAAGCAGAATTTTGTTTAAAGACTTTTGGCTGACACTGTATATTGTGTCAGTTGTTATAATTATTATTCAGAAAAAATATCATATAAGTGTTATATTACTTGTCAAAATGAGTCTGGTATATTGTATATCAGAGTGTGAATTAATATGCCGAGTTGACTATTTTGTATAATTTTGTATAAAATAATTGTACTTTTATGATGATGCTGGATATTGTGTTAGGATCGTTGTCTGAGTTATATTTGATAATTGTATTGTATTATGATGCTAGTTAGGGTTTAAGTGTTACGCCGAAGAATTGCACTCTGTATGTAAATAGTTTTGATTTTATCCCTGCATGCGGAACTTTTTCGGCTGTTATTTTGTATTGTGTTGGGATAGTTTAGTGTTCTTGGTACTGTTTTATATAGAGGTGACTAGTCATTATAGTTGAAGTATTATTGTGAAAAGTAGTTAATATTTAATCTGAAAGTAAATGGTGCAAAGATAATTATTTTTGTGTTTTTGTTTGTGTTTGTTGAATTTAAATATGGACTTATCTATTAGACAGTCAGTAAGTAGTATGATATACATTTGTATATGTTATAGTTTGTAAAGATATGTATTTTGTTGATGTTATAAGAATGTGTAGAATTTCATGTTTCAAAATGTAGAACATATATGTTACAGTCTATAAAATTAGTTGGTTTGCCCGGGACATCCTGAATTTCTAGTTTGGGCAACCAAAAATTTGCTAAAATGACCTGTTGTGACCACAGGGATTCCAAGCGATCACCAACCATTTATACCTACATGTGACAACCACCTTAATATCCTAATTTTGTAGACTGCTATGATGTTATGTAGTGTTTCTACTGTTAGAGCTGTTGTTTGTAGCTTTGTTGTATAGGTACTGAGTTTGAAACAGAAGGGTATGGGGCTCGCACATTCAACTGGGGCTCATATTATCAAAGATCTTACAACAGATTTTTATCATTCCCCAGGGCTCGACACTAAAGGTAGTCCGATTACCCTGATGACCTATATTTGTGTTCCGGCAACTTAATGCTGCTAGTAAACATTTGTTTCAGACCAGTTAACATATAGCTGGTTGTACATTCTATTACATTTTGTATAGCCGTGGCCATGGCGTAGTGGTTAGCATGTCTGACTTCGAATCCGGAGATTGCGGGTTTGAAACCCGATCGCGGCAGGTCATACCCTATACATGAGTTGTTGGCCTCGTAGTAGGGTAAGTTAGTATTGGTGATAGATAAGTGTCCAGGAAACCTATAGTAGGAAGAGCTGGCCGTCCTGTATATGACCTATATATGTGTTGAATGCAACCCCAAAAAAACCAACCCAAAAAACATTTTGTATAATATAATTATTACATAATCAATGTAAGATCTTTGATAATGACCCCCATCTGCAAATATTGTATTTGTATAATATATTGTTATTTTGTGTGTATTTTTCATGTTGTATAATTTAAGAATTCTTTATTTATCTCAGTTACAGAATATACTTAATTTTGCTTTTAATATCATACAATTTTGTCTCAATGTAACATGTTCATTTAATTTATAGTGGTAAGTCTATCATTTAGCATGCATTCTTGCATCTGTGTGCAAATATTTTGATTTTCATGAGTATGCATGATTTAAAACATGATTTCACCGCAGCCTGGCATGGAATGCAGTCTCTAATGATAACACAAGTTTCTTTCATTGTAATTTGAACCATAAAATTCACACCCAATTTCATTCTTGCTTTTCAAAGAGAATTATTTTGTTGACTATCATTGTTTTGCTTTGTTACCTTTGAAAACTAAGCATTGTTATCTAAAATCAACTTTTTTTGAAAGAAAAATTAACAATGTTTGCTTAAGGTCAGCGTTTTTAACAGAAATATACATTTCTAAGAAATCATTTTTTTATCAAAAAGTACTAAAAATTTAGTTAAAATCATTTAATTGTTTCATACCAATTTACATATTTATTAAGTTTTAAATTAAGTATACATTATTCTATAATGCATATTATGTTTCTATGACAACCATGTATATTTCAGATGGCTAAATCCTCAGAGATGCAGACTGTGACAAGATCTACCCCACCTCCTGCAAGTCCTACCCGCCAAGGTGCTTCTGCCTCCCCTGGTACCAAATTTGAGGTAATTATAATTTTTTTACTTTTTACCATTTTATTACAGAACATCCTTATGGTCTATTGTTTATTTTAGACTTCATGGTATTCATATAATTTCAATGTACAGAGACTTACTAATCACTTGAAAATTATTTAAAGATTTTTTAAGTTCAAGAAGCACATTTCTGTGTCCCAATATATTCTAAAAAAGAGTTTTACTGGTGATAGATATTACTGCTTAGAAAATTTTACACTTTGTTTGAATGGTTTATTTAGTTTATTTAACATTTTCTTTGCTAAATTAAATATTTAATACAGCATTTTATTGTGAGGTTAAACTAGACACGAAAAATACCTGATTGAGCTGGAAGCAGGTAAAAGCACAGGATTGACCAGTTTAGGCAGTTCATTTAAAGTTTGGGATTGACCAGCTTAGGCAGTCAATGAAAAAGTGCAGAATTGGCCAGTTTAGGCATTCAATGAAGAAGTGCAGAATTGGCCTGTTTAGATAGTCCATGTAAAAGTTTTGGATTGATCAGTTAAAGCAGAACATGTTCAAAGTCAGGTTGACTTATTAAGGGGTTACTATTATCATTGATCTAGAAGTGTACTCTTATATCATTAATGTTATATAATTATTATTGGAAGTTTTTATTTCAATATTTGCAATGTTTGTGTATTCTATTATTTCAAATTAATTATTTAAATTTATAGTTTGATAGGGAAACAGTATTATGTTGTAATACTAGGTACAAATATTTACATGTTCTTTGTATGAAGTCTTTGTGCATTGTATATTATACTTAAGTCTAAAATATTGGCTTTAGACATGTAGTTGCCTTAGAAATTGCCATATTTTATAATTATTGCTTATTTTGGCCTTTGGTGTTTTTTATATTATCTTAGAGCTTTATAGAGAAACCTGTTTCATAAATTTCATGAACCAGCTGCATAAAGATATCTTTACATTGAAATTTCATATACATAGCTTTGCTACAGCAAAAGTTATTACCAGTTAAATATATATGGAACACACTGAGTTGAATAAACTTGGAACATGCTGAAGTTTGCTGAGGGATGCAACTTTGGTTGTGTACTTGAAGATAAATGAAGGATAAAACTTGGCTAACACAAAAAAATGCTTTTTAGAAGTGATAAGAAGCTGTACTCCTGTGCTCTTATTTTCTTTTATTTTTTCATGATTGAACAACCATATTATACCTCATATGATAATTACTTCAAGAGACAACTTATCATGCATAGGGATCTTATTCTTGGGTTACCTATTTATAAAACAATCATAATGATGATTAATATCAATCATTGCTAATTGTTCAATTTGGTCATTTATAAGACAATGAGTTACTTCCCCTTTGCTAATTGCCAATTTGGTTGTATATTAGCTAAAGAATTGCTTCCCCTTTGCTAATTGCCAATTTGGTTGTGTATTACTATTAGCTAAAGAGTTACTTTCCCTTGCTAATCGCCAATTTGGTTGTATATTAGCTAAAGAGTTACTTCCCCTTTGCTAATTTCCAATTTGGTTGTGTATTAGCTAAAGAGTAATTTCCATGATGTAATCATTTTTATGATATAAATCTCACTGCATTTATTTGCGAAATCAGAACACTTAATGAAGCAAAAGCTCTTTAGTCTTTGGTTTAACTCTGTGATGGAACCTTCATATTTTCTATGACTTTGTCCCGCTAAACTTTGTATGAAGAAGGGCAGTTGTCAGCCATTTGTTAGGGTGTATGTTTGGTTAAAAATGTAACTTGAGAGATCTTTAAGATCTTTATTTTCTCCCAGGACTGTAAGTAGGATGACTGACACTACAATATGACTAAAAAATGTCAGAACATGGAGTAATGCACCATACATTACTTGAAATATACATGTATATCTTGAAATCCTTAGGTTTTGATTCTTAAACAATGTGATATAAGCGCTGTACAGTATTTTATATATTAGATAAACAACAGTGTTATTGACATCATTAGACAAAGCTAAACATAAAAATCAACAAAACTGGCTACATCAACAACGAGCTGCTGAAAATGACTTGACTACTTCAGCTCAGTTTTATCACTCTGACAAAGGTTGTGGATATAAAAATCAATGTCATTTATAATGAAATTCCACTTTTTTATCCTGGGGTATATGGTGTGTAAAATATAACGTTGGGTGTTGTTATATACAACAATGTATACCTTGTATTTATATACAACCTGTAGACATATCATCTGTAGAAGCATTATATTTCCATTGTATGAATATAAGCATTATTGTGCATTTGGGATTTTTTTGTATTATTATAAATCGATCTTTAACCAGAGTCATTGTTTCACAGTTCATACATCATGCATCTCTGTATACCTTATTATCTGAAAGGAATTCCCAACTATGTGATTATTAGTAGTTCTAACAATGTGACATAAAGTAGTTCCCAAACATGTGACTGACTGAAAGTTGTTCCCAACTATGTGACTAAAAGTAGTTCACAACAATGTGATTGGGAGTAGTTCACAACAATGTGGCTGAAAGTAGTTCCCAAACATGTGGCTGTAAGTAGTTCCCAACTATGTGACTGAAAGTAGTTCACAACAATGTGACGGAAAGATGTTCTCAACTATGTGACTAAAAGTAGTACCCAACAATGTTATTGGAAGTAGTTCACAACAATGTGACAGATCGTAGTTCCCAATCATGTAACTGAATGAAGTTCCCTAATATGTGACTGAAAGTAGTTCCCAACTATGTCATGTGTCTGAAAGTAGTTTCCAAGTATGAGACTGAAAGTAGTTCAAAACAACTGGACAGAGTATCAAATTTGTTCCATATTTTTGGTTATTCTAAATTTCGAAAATGCTGGGACGTTTTTTTATCAAGGATAAGGAACACTAACTCTGGTTATAGATTGATTTGAACATGTTATGTATTATTATTATTGTAATAGTTAATATATTATATGTGTTGACAGACATCCTCTGAATCCCCCAACCATGTTAGGCTAACTCTTGAATCCCCTGATAGGGAGCAGGTAAGGGGCCACACCAACTTTTCCTTTTAGCATGTCTCAATTCTATCCATTCTGTTGCATGACACTATAGTTAGTCTAGATAATGTCTTATAAAGGGAGATAATACTTACAGGCAACAACTCTATAATTAGATTACAAACATTTAATTTTGATGATAACTACTACTGGAATTCACAATGTCATGTAATGACTGTCTGGTTCTGATGTGCGTTGTTTAGAATTAGGTTTTCACATTTGAAAACAAGAGTAGGTACAATCACAGATCTTGAGACTTTACATAGATAATTTATTCCATTGTTAATAATGACTACAAGGTTTTTTGGTTGTACAGATTTAGATTATTTATCACATTTGGTGTTCAGATTTGTACACTTTGTGTCAGTGTTTCACTATAAACTGTTTTGGTAAGACTGCTGCACTTAAAATGAACTTCCCTGTTTGAAAAAATGAGAAATTTTATAATTTAGTACAGAATTACTGTTCATACTTGGATTGTAGTTTTGCTTACCAAATTAATAAACATTTTCAACCAAAGAATTATAAAAAAGGGTTTGATTTTATGATACATACGTATTACCATTATACTCATTTCCCCTGCATTAGCTTATCCTATTACTACTAAAAGTAACTAAATATTACATTTAAATATAATACTATATAAACATGAACCATTACTTGTATTTAATTGAGGGTTGCCCACAAGATTGTAGTAAGTGCATAGTGTTAAAGAGGGAGTTACTACAGTCTTGCGGGTGACCCTCGAAATATACTCTCCTTGATAGTATAACAATGTTAGCTCGAATGAGGGGTAAGAAGGTTGTAAAGTCTTCTCCTGGAAAGTTTTTGAAATGAACACAATATTCCAGAGATTCTAAATCCTATTTTAATGGTCAGATCAGCACATTATCAAAACTCTTATAATAAAATATCCTTTGATGATATAACAATACATTATAGAAGGACTTACAAGCAATATTGGTTGAAAAACTGTTGATATGTGGATGGGAGGGGCCGCAGAGCCCCCTTGGGAAATATACTTGAGTTGCCTTCCCCTATCAGAAATATTCTGGATACTCCCCCCTCTGTATTCTACTAAAACATTCTGATGTTTACCATTTATCTTCTGAACCCTTATTATATATTCATATATACCGGTATAATACATATATCTTTATATATATTTAACATTTCATTCTTATAGTAAGTTAGATAACCCTTGGAGGAAACATTTGACTGTTGTAGAAAATTAACTATTATAGTGGGCTGATAATTTCTACATGACTTTTGTATACCTAACAAAACTTCTAAGTACCCCAATTTCCATATTGTAGGAAATTTTTAGTTTTCGTTAAGTATAGCTAGTAATTCCAGTATTCTTTGGGAACTTACTTGTGGGGGGGGTTTCATTCTATCTAGGAATGGTCTTCCATAAGGAATGGCTATTAAGTTTTTTCAAGGTTTTGACTATATGTCCTGTATTTTTATGATAAAATTTGGCAAGTTAATTTAACTATTATGAATATTTTATAATGTCCTCTTGGTGAGTCAATTTAGCTCCATTTTGTATCATGAATAATAATTTAAATTGTACCCTGAATATATCTATAATTTGACCCTTAAAATGCTTTATTATACATTTATAGTGTGTAAATATTTATTTGTATGCTACAGACATTTGCCCCCCGGATATTTGCCGCAAAGGACATTTGCCCCCCTTTTTAGTCCGCCCTCCAAAAATCTTAGGGGGGCAAATGTCGGCCCTGTTAAAACACAAGAGGGGGCAAATGTCTGCCCTTCAAAAAAACTGAGGGGGACAAATGTCCGTCTTGTCAAAAAAGGGGGCAAATGTCGGGGGGGCCAAATGTCCTAGAATCTAATGTAATACTCTGTGTTAGCTAGCCTTTGATAGTCCTTTTTTATTGAAGTGACTTTTGTCCCCCACCAAATATAACTTCTTTTGCCCCTTTTTTAAAACTTATATCATTATTAATCTAATTTATTTTGCTTGTTGTTTGATGCAATGTTGATATTTTTAAGTGTTTTGCATTCACCATACATTTTACTGTTGAGAAAATCTCACTTTGATTTTAGTGGAGCATATTGGCTGCATATTTATTCATGCTATTTTTGTATTATTGTTTTATCATCAAATGTATTAGTTTTATGAAATCAATTTACTTCTATTTTTTTTTAAATTTGCTTGGGTCTAAATAAATGGAATTATTCAACAACTAGACTAGAAAACATATAATTAATGAACTGATTTGAAGGCTCTATTAATTCTTTGTCAAACTGTTGTTTAGTTATTTTAATTGAAAATACGTTTTTATGTTAGTGGGTAACATTTCTCTGATATTCTGTCTTTGTTACATTATGAATTTGAATTAATTGAAACTCAAATTGTTTAATAGGTAGTATTTATAGATAGAATATAGTTAGTATATGAATATAGGTAGTAAACTCTCAAAAGCTGTGGTTTATAGTTTAAATTTTAGTATAGTTGACTTACTTATTACTCTTAATAAAGAAATCATTCTCATTATGGTGCTTATACTGCAGACTTTAAAAATGTCAAATATTTGTGGTTCTTCTACCAGTATCACAAGAAGTCTTTGCAAACATCCAGAACAACTCCATATAAACGGCTTTTTGACAACACATTATGCCTTGCTCATTTTGTACAGTCACCAAGTGTTGTTGATAATCTCAAGTTGGCACTGTGCATTAGATGGAAGAAAAAGAACTAAACTCTTTATTTGTATTAAGTGATTTGATTGGTCATTTTCAAGACTCTGGTTGTGCCGAGTGTTTTTATTGGTTAATAATTGTTGCACATTGTGATCATTGCTGAAAGTATATCATCCTTCATTTTGTGATGGAAATAATGCCACTTTTTGTCTTGCACAACATGCTGTATGTCTTAAAGTTATTAGTATAATCTCTCTTACTTGATACTTATTTTAAATTGCCATTTAAATGTAATTAGACCTCCAAACCCATTATAATATAATCCTTAATGGTCACTTCAAATATCTCCATGTTAAGTTAGATTTTCGTACAAATTGAAAAGATAAAGTGAAAATCATTCACAATTTAAAAGTTTAACATCTAAGTGTCATTGTAAGTCAATGTATAGATGAGAGATAAGAAAGATGGTCGAGGTTTTCTCTTTTTACATGTGAAAGTAGTTATCGTGTTTTAAAAGTGAAGTACATGGTAATATAGTGTGATCTATTCTACAAGGTCATCTGTGATCTTCACTCTTCTGTATAGACTATAGTCTCTATGATCTTAGTGTATCTGATATGAAATTAGTTATTTACTTATATAGATCTAGATGTACTTAAGTCTTTTATAATCTATACTGACCCTAAAATGTGAAGAATATTTTGAGTCAATTTCGTTGACTGAAATTTTTGGATATTGAATAGTTGAGCTGTTTAGTTTTCTATAGAATTTTGGATATTTTTATTATAAGGAGTAGTTTAGTTTGTACATGCTGTAGTAATGGATGATTTCTAGTTATGGATTTTTGAAGACAAAATTCTATTTAATTATTAATAAGTTATAGCATTATGGATTGAAAATGTAAGTAAATTCATTGACAACTTATAAAGACATAGAATCCTGCGAGTGTGGGCGTTTTAAGACCAATTTTTCTTTAAGCCTTATGAAATGTTTTTTTTGTTGTTGTTATTTTCTTTAAGTCTTAAGAATGTGTATTCAAGTTATATTCTTACATTCTGTACATTGAATTTAATAATTTAACAAGTACAAAGTACTAAATGGTCACATAAAATGATGTTACTTTCTGAAAATTTTTGTTACCAAGAAAACAAAGACCTTGGTCCAGTGGTTAGATACCAGTAGCTTGACTTGGAGTCCAGTAATATGTTTTCAATCCCTAGTTGTTGCTGGCAGTTTCTTCCCATGCACATTCACTGACTGTGGAATCTTTTACTAGGGGTATGTTTAGCCGACACCTTGGCAATTCAGAATTATACGACCCTTGGTGGAATGAAGCATTTATAGATAAATTTCTTGCTCAAGGAAATTAGAAATGCCATTTATTGTGTTCAAACCCTGGACCTCTTTATCCTTAAGCAGGTGTTCTTCCACACTTATCCTAACTTATTTATATGGTATCCCCTTTCTTCATTTAGAATTAATAAAACAGTTTTACTAGCATTAAGAGCTTTTAATGGACATAAAATTTTATCAAATACTTGTGAATACTATTTAAATGTAGACCCATATTTAAAAGGAATTTCTTTTTTAGGTAATTGCCTTCAGTAATGTCCCCTTTGTTGACTCCTCCCACTTCCATTGCCCCATGACCTTGCATTGAATATTACTTTTAACAAATTTATAAGTACATGTATGTATTAAAAATACCAGACAGAAAAAGAAAATTCAAGGAATCAAAGCCGCGGCTGTGGCGTAGTGGTTAGCATGTCTGACTTCGTATCCGGTGATTGCGGGTTCGAAACCTGGTCGCGGCAGGTCATACCCTATACATGAGTTGTCGGCCTCATGGTAGGGTAAGTTAGTACTGGTGATAGAAAAAGTGTCCAGGAAACCTATTGTAGGAAGAGCTGGCCGTCGTGTATATGACCTATATTTGTGTGTGAATGCGACGTTAAAAAATACAATTTGTTTAAGCTTTTAGGAATCAATAAAAAGCAAAGATATTTTAAGATAGGTCTGTAGTGCAGTTCATTGCGAGCTGGGATTTTGAGTATAGCTTTCTGAAGGGTGTACAGGTTTGAATCCCTATAAGGGCAGTTGTACCCTTCCAAGAAAATTTGACATTAATGTTTATTTTCATATATAAGGTAAATGGAAAAGTTGCTAGCCTTTTGGAAGGGTTGGCGACTGCTGGTTATAGACAAAGGTCTAGGAAAGCTAGGTTAGGAGAGCTTGCTGTTGTAAAATGACCATAATGTTGACACAGCGTTTAACCCGATCGAAGAGGAAAGTACTTTAATGTTTAAGCATCAATGTTGACAAGGGTTATCTTCCCTTCCAGCTTATCGTATGTTTATATACATGTTAAGTCATAACGTCTCTAGCTAGTATATATAACAATGTAATACAAGGCATGTACCACATGGAATTTTTAAAATACCATCATCGTCTATGGTAACTACGGAATCCTTTATCATATATCCTCATACATGTTTGTCTTATACAATGATTTAGCTGTGTCCTAATATTTATCAGATTTTAATCTGTCTATATAATCATTATTCAGTCAGATATTTCAAACTTTAAATCATTATTGTAATACCCTAGCAACTTACCCCACCTTCTTGTGTTAATGTCAACATTATCGGTTCATGTTGGAATGATAAATTAATTGTATGCGACGTCATAGCCTAATGTAAAAAAAGTTAAAATATGCAGATTTGTTTGGTATAGTCACTTAATATAGATTCTAGCTGGTATTATGTTGAGCTTACTTCTAACATGCTGTAAATTGTCAACCATGAGATGTAGCTTTGAAATCTAGTTTTACAAACTAGAAATACCTTTTTTTTCCCCAGAATTTTCAATGACTCACAATTGATTAAGATTTGTATTTAAG
Organism: Mactra quadrangularis; assembly: GCA_025267735.1. Classification (NCBI taxonomy): domain Eukaryota; kingdom Metazoa; phylum Mollusca; class Bivalvia; order Venerida; family Mactridae; genus Mactra; species Mactra quadrangularis. Next base: position 55,455,919 of record CM046303.1, on the reverse strand, counting down.
TATAGTTTTATAATTGAATACGTAACCTGGGCGGGCAGCGCAGTTGGTAGCTCGCCTGGATTTCGAATCTAGTGTCCCGAATGGGGGTATAGAATGTGTCCTTGAATACTCATGATAATGATATAATCATACTAAATGTATTATGACTGTATAATAATTACATATTATATACACCTAGTTCATACTGTTTTAGTTGGCAGTTTGATATTAGCTCTATAGTTATAGTAGTGGGCAGTATCTTATAATCATATGTTAATTTATTATTGGTCAGTAATAATTGTCTTATTACATTTATTATGATCTCTAGATACATTGTTGACTTCCTTAGTAATTTGACATTAATACTTACACCAGGTTGTAGGACCAGACTTTGTAATATTGTTGGTTCTATATACTCCCGCGGCTTGAGTATAATTATGTATAAATGTGGATGAACTATTTTGGTGAAATATTTTCTTTGGTAAATGTTTCTCTTTTTATGGCTTTTTATGAATGAAATATTTAGCTTATGAAATAAAGTTTTGTCATGCAGAGATTTTAATATGGTGAAAATAGAACTAGATTATTATTTTGGGGATTTACACGCATTTATTCAGAATTAAATAACATTACAAATCTGACAAGCTGTTTTTGTTTTTAGTAGAATTTAACATCAGTTTTGCCTAAGTTTATGTTGGGTATAGTGGCATTTTTTTAATTTATGTGTTTAAGGGAAACAAACAATGTTTTATATTTTGGCCTATTTTACAACATGGCTGTTACCTTGTTGATGTAGGTATTATGTGAAAACATGAAGGATGTCTATATGTGTTTTTTTCTGTGTTAAATTCTGACTTTAAATGTTACAAAATTAGTTTTTGTGAGTCTTATTATGTTTACATTTACTTTGTATTTCAGGATTTGATGTATATGAAGAAAGGTTGGCTTATCAAAATGGGATCATCTGAAAAGGTAAATTTGTTCATTTATTAATCTTTGGGTTCTTAAATTTGTTCGTGAAGTTCTCTTTGGGTTAATTTAATTTTTTAGTCTGCTGATGATAAACCAGTCAGGTTCCAAAGATATTACTACTTGTAGTGTTTTCAAAATAATTGGGGCAGATATTGTGCCTTTTGCCACTGGGAAAAAAGTGATAAAAACCCACGAAAATGTTTCTTAATCAGCAAGATCTTTTAGGGCACAAAGTGACCATTCACTTTCAGTTTGCAAGATAATACTTCAATAATTTATTATTTTTAAGGCAGGGGCTGTTGCAAAAATTCTAAAAGCTTAATCGACTTGTCATTTATTGCTATGTCTCATATTTTATATAAATTGTAGTAATAATAAGTTTGCTCTTATGAGATATGATTATAAAATTTCAAAGCTTATAATTCTGGCCCTGGCCCTATGCATGAAGTTACTATTCATGTTCACTGCCCATCATTGCATCATACATAAATCAGGGATGGTACACTTTACTGTGATACAGACTTACTAATTATTAGTTTCTAAAATGGCTGTTGATTCTAATGGGTCAGTATATGACTTTCACAATCTGACTCGAGCTAGCATATGGTTGTTGTTATATCTAACTTAGTCATGCAACCAATGTTTAGGTTATTCTTGCCAAAAGTTTAGACAAGCATTAACCACTTGAAGGCAATGCAATGCAATGGGATAATTTGACCTTGCTAGCTAGTCGATCATTGCCAGAAAGGGATAATTTGACCTTGCTAGCTAGTCGATCAATGCCAGAAAGGGATAATGTGACCTTGCTTGTGGATCACTAAAATTTAAGATATGAGTGATGTGTCAGTTGACTATGTTATAACCATTACAGAATTTGGCTAATACTGATGGATATAATTTTCTTAATATTGATGATATTATAATGGTTTGTATAAAAGTTTATGACCTTGCACATTGTATTATAATGTTAACTTACCTCTATGTTCAATCCTTTTGTTCGTTGCCAGTACATGTTAATGGGTCAGTTATAAGCTAGTCTATTAAACTAAGAGAAAGAAGGATGTAGACTAATTTTGTACTTACACATTGACATACTCTTTCTGCCTGCTCCCAGTACATATTTTACCACTCAATTGTTATGTAAGCTCATCTGTTTGTTCCAATGACTTCCAATGTTCTTTTTTCTGTATGTCAGCACATTTTGTCAAAATTGGTAAATTATTCAAGAATTTAGAATTTGGAAATTCTTAACTTTAACCCATGCCCACAGAAATATAGAACTTTAAATAAGAAATATATTTGTAAGCCATCCTCCTGTACTGAACCTAAACTGATCCTATGTTCATAAGCACTCCTTATTCAATAAGCTTTGTTGTAAATAATGAAGAAGCATCCTTACCCTATTTTAAAGTTAGTTATTAGGAACATTGCAAAAATTGACGACTACACATTTATTTGATGGTTACATAGCAATTTCAAATTTCTTAGAAATGTTAACATTATATTATGACATTATATACTTGGTAATTCATCTTATCATGTGCCATGTGGTTAATCATGTCTGGTTTGACATTTAAAATATTAAAATTTTATAAAATCTTCATATTTAAACCTTAATTTTGTTAGAGCTTGCATCATTAGCAAGTTTTGTACCATTAATCTAAATGTTGTTCTAGTTTTATATAAATGGTTCTTAGTTGACTTACTATCAAAATGTTGGTGGCGCAAATTACAAAATATGTTAAAGTATTAATAAACCTAAAGTGGCCCAGCTCAGTAAATAGTGCACAAGTCTACTGATCAAGTGGTCTTAGGTTGGATTCCCTGGTGGGGTATACTTTCGTGAAGCTTGGTCTAGAATGGTCTTGAAGTATTTTCTATGGCTTTTCTCACTCCTACCATTGATCCTGAATCTTGTCGGGTAGTTGTCAGTCTTTTGATGGAAGTATGCCCTAAGTAACTGGTTACCAGCTAATTAAGCCTCTCTCCAGGAACAGTGAGTCAGTTGACCGACTGCTGTTATACAACCTATACAATGTTTTGCTATGGCGTTAAACCAAGAAAGCTCATGAGATGAACATACTTTTGTGAAAAGTGTGGGCTAATGAAATAAATCAAATAAAATATACATATATAACTATTGACATTTCAGGATTGGAAGAAACATTGGTTTGTTTTAACTGGGAATTCTTTAAGATATTATAAAGATGCTAAGGCAGAGGAAACCAATAATTTAGATGGTAGAATAGATTTATCCAGTTGTTATGAGATATCAGAAGTACAAATACAGAGAAATTATGGATTTAAAATCAAGGTGAGCATCAAATACAGAATCAAATACTCGGATATAGGGGTTTAAACATTGTTGCCTGATGTTTGATTGTTTTCATTCAAAGGTCTTGGTAACCATGGAAACAAACTAAGAATTATATAGATTTTGGTAATCATAGATGTAATCAATGCTTTGTAATGGTTACAGTACTTATAAAATTTACCATCACTCCTAATCAGACCAGTTATGATCATACTCATTCCTGCCTTTCATTGGAAATAAATTTCAATGTTCCATTTATCCATTTGTCGAAACGTTTTGTACCATTTCGTCCAGTGGTTAATGCAATGGATTTCTTATCTGGATTTCCATGTTTGAATCCTTGTCTCAGCAGATCAGACCATTTGATTCCATCCTCCTTATTAGAGAGTTTCATGTGGACTTCATGTGACAGGAAAAGGGTTTTCAGGTATAAGAATAAGATAAGAGATCATGAAATCTTGTCTGATGAGCTGGTTGCTGAAATAGTGGTGATATTTAAAATGGTACAAAATCAAATAATAATAAAAGAAGAAATATTTTTAATGAACAACTCCAGAACTATGAAAGTACATTGTATGAATGTTAATGCTAATACGGTCAGATCTTGATACAACGACATTGTTCGTTTCCAGGAAAAGTGTCGTTATAATGCATATGTTAGTGTAATGAATTCTTCTGTCAATGTAAATGTTGGTATCGGTTCCCATAAAATATGTCAGTATAACGAGAATGGCGTTGTAACGGATGTCATTGTATGGAGATCTGACTGTTTATACACTGTACAGGCACTTTCTCTACTCAATACTTCAGTTAAGTCTTAAATGAAAATGTGTACCTCACCTTCTAAAGTGATCTCAATGATTCTTACTCTTTCCAATTTAATACATCTTTATTAAACTGTATCAATCTGGTTTCAGTATATATTATATTTTTAAAAGTGAAAAGATAAATTTACCAAGAAGCCTTATAATTAAAAATCTTACAATGGTATAGTGTTAGAAATATGCAAGGATTTAACAATGAAAAATCGAAATTAGGAGCTTTGATAATATGAGCTCCAAATGATTATTTCACATAGCCAGTCTTTGATTATAATCATGAAATTTAGAATTGTATTCCCCATGTATTTGATTGGTGGAAGTTATAAGTTTGGAGAAGTGATGTTTATGAGTTCATGTAACTAAATCTTGTTGTCAGCTAACAGGGAATGATCAATGTTGAAAAACAAAAATCACATCTAGAATGTTTTTAAAAGTTGCTGAAAAATGATAAAACTACATGTTGTATATTAATGATGTTACTGTTGTTTCTAATACAACAAGGTGCATGTACTCACAGCATTTCTACACCATTTCTTTATGTTACCATTCATTATGTTTCATTTTATTGATTTAAATTACTGGAATGGACAACTCTTTTTGGCTTACTAAAATTAGTCTTAGAGTTTTAAAGGCAGCCATATTAATTGTGTAATTGTCCTAAGTTCAGGTTTGAAGAAGCTGCTTATTTTGAGCTAATGCATGAAAATATGTAAGAATGGCTCACAAAAGTAATGATGAATTCCTATTATCCATAAGCAAAAAAATAAATTTAATGAAGACATCATCACACAAATTTGCCAAAAAGGAGAAAAACACTCTCTTGTGAGTTCTAGAGTGTTTACAACACCAGCTGTCATTCACAGCTTTAAGTGGTGGTCCTTTTTTACCCTTAGCTAGATGGGGACAATTAAAATTGGCAAGCGTAACTTGAGGCCTGTCAGTTTGTCATTCAGACAGTACCTCTTCTAAATTTCTTCTAAATTTGGTGAAAATTGTACAAAATTAAAATTTAAGCAGACAGTGTTTTAAACAGGCCAGAATTACACAATGTGCAAAGAGTTTACCAGGAATTCATAAGTCATGTGGTGTCCAATCCAGTAGTAATGAATCAATGTTTCCATCTTGCATGTATAAGCAAGTATCACAGTTCAGTTTCATCTATACTTTCATGTATTCATGTACCCATCCTATACAATACATAGTATGTTAACTATCGCTTTTATGTTTATTTTCATTGTAATCATCCCACCAAACAAATGCATCCCTCACTATAATTGCAGACTAGAAATGGTGAATATATTCTCTCAGCCATGACCTCTGGTATCCGTAGCAACTGGATGAAAGCGATACGTCTGTGTATGGATCTACAGAATAGCAACAAGAATAAAGAATCAAAACCTTCCCAAGATTCCACAGTCTCATTGACACGGACTAATGATGATATGGATATCGACTCATCATCATCGTCATCATCACGCACCAGTGATAATATCAGAGGAGGTGATAAAAAGAAATTCAACGCAAATAAACGAAGACATTATTCCGATGTTAACCCTGGCAATATTAGTAAAATGTTTTCTATAAAAGGTTTAACACTAGATACATCAAAATCGTTATCACAATCTATATCAAGTCATTCATCAGGATCATCTTTAGCCTCATCTAAAGAACCTTCAATAGAGAGAGAAGTTAAAGCCGAGAGTGCTCTCCCTTCTCATATGGATCTTGCTACTGCCTCTAAGACAAGTAAATATGATCAGTACAGCTGGTCTAGTGACGGTGAGGCTAGTATACCATTGAGAAGATTCGTAGAAGGTAGCGACAGCCATGTTGGTAATGTTACACAATCAAACGATCAAACAAACAAATCAAAAGCAGACGAAGAAGAAAGAAAGAGACGTGCAAAATCACCGAGCGCTAAAATCAAAGAAAGATCTCGAGCGAAATCACCGAAACTTCATTCCCCACCTCCAGATGAAAGTGATGCTAAGTTTTCCTATAGTACTTCGTCTGCAGCAGACGTTGACAAGATTTCTGTAAGCTCTGAGGAGATTGATTATATGGAGTCTATAGATATGGATGTATGTATATCTAACAATTTTATGTTTTATTTTCTCTTTTTTAAGTTCTGAATGAAATTATAGTTTTTCTTGTTTTTATTCTGTTCAGTTTTGTATTTTCCAAGCACACAATGAGCATGAGAAATTCATGTAGGCATGGAAATAGATTTAGATTTATTCAATATTTAAAAATATGTAATCATGACTGTGTCTTTCTTTTCTTGAGAAATTGTCTGGATCAATCAGCTTTAGTATAATGTATGAATTTGCGTTGCTACCAGTATGTAATCTTGCCATGTTGGAGAAATTTTGTTCTATAATTAAATTCTATTACTTTTATTGGGGGGATAGATATTTAAGATAGCTTATATTCCAACTTTTGCATTTGCAGTTTTTATAGCTTTTGTTCTGACCTTTGCATTTTCTGTCTTCATAATTAAAGATTTTAGCAAAATTTTCTTAAATTAAAGAAGTCTGTCTGTATGTATGCTATTAATTTCATTATAAATGTTTATTTAAATAGGTGTACAGTGCATTAAAGTTAATCCCTGTACATCACGTTTTTTGTTTAAAATAACCAGCATACTCTCTCAGCAAGTATGTAATTATGCTCATGATAACAGGTCAAGGCATTTATTTCTTTCCTTAACTTACATATTTCAAGTCGATTTAAAGTTTTTTGACAAATAGAAGGATTAAAATAATTATGTTCGCAGTTCCGACAGGAAATGAGACATTTTAAGATTTTATTTGATGTAAATATGCATTTTATGTTTTTGTGAGTGATGACTTTAAACTGACAACTTCGGAATTTTTTGTTTATTTTATAACTTTAAGAAGTTACACCTACATGTTTTAATATTTTGTTTTTTTACTGTTGGCGTTGTTCGGATCACTGGGTTATTTTAATTAATTTCTATGAAGATCATTAATTAAACCAAAAAAGTTGCATTGAAATCAATATGCCCTTGTTGTGTTTTGTTAATTAATGAATAAAATTAATGTTTCAAGTCTGACGGGTGACATTTTGTTGCATTTTAGATGTTAATCTTCAATTATGGGCATTATAAGATGTTTTTTTTTTTTTACTTTTTTGAGTTTTTATTATGGTTTTGGCATTTGATAGTTCATTATATTTCTGAGTTTAGTATAATGAATGTGTGAGTTTAATACAAAATATTTCAAGAAGTAAGATTACTCTGGTCATAATGTTCAATCAATTATGTTTTAATTTTTACCATATTGTCTAATTTGGTGACTGGATTTACCATCTACCAATAATGATTAATTTTGTTCTCATAAAACTGGTTGGGAAGTAAGTGTATTAATATTTTCCTGCTTTTATTGTATTGAACCTTTTGGTGTTTTGTTCAGATACAGTAAAGTTTCGCTATTAAGATGGACCATCAAAATTGGTGGTCTTAATAATGAAGTGGAAGAAAAAATAATACTGATGGCTTGTTATATAATGTTAGCTGCCGTCTGCTTTAGAAAACCAGCACTGGAAATAGAACAAGTTATGATTTGAGTGGACATAATTTGAATACAGTAAAATTCAACTACTAGGAATGGTCTTATTATAGGGACCTTTATGTTCTCAAATAGAGCATTTGAAACTTAAAAATCATAAAAAAATCACAAAAGGTCATGATTTTGCAATAAGTAAGGTGGTGACAGAACTTTACTGTACAACAATATTTTTGATTGCTGATGCTGATATTTCAATACAATTGTGTTTCAGGAGAATTTAGATGGAGATGATAATTTACAGTCTGGAGTGTCGTCTGCTGGTAAAGATATAATGGTAGATCTTTTAGAAAATGAGGTGAGATTATCTTCTCTTTGTATATGTGATTTAAAATACAGTGTAATCCCATAGTTCTTGGGCTAGCAAAATTCTGAGAAAATTTGATTTCACTCTCTGGATGATCGAAATTTGAGAAGTGTACAATGAGGGAAAAATCTGACCTTACTGGACCAGAACCTTGGATGTAGTTACCCATTTCATCTGATGTGAAATTATGTTTATGTTAGCAGCTCCTGAACACAGGAATGGGTATATAGACTGGTTAAGTTGAAGGGTTTATAAACTTAAAGGTTTTATCCATCTTTTTTCTGTCTTGCCAAATTATGTTTAAAGGGAGAGAACTGTGTTGGTATCATTATTGTGTGACAGAGTTGTCTTTAAGTTAAAAGCAATGTTACTTATGAACTGCTGGGGAATTCTAGAGTTACAGTTTTCTATTTCATTATAGCAAAGACAAAAGAGTACATTAATGTGTTAGTGCAAAACTATTATAACTTCATGTAAATAAAGAAGGATGTATACTTGTTTGTACTGGCCCATTTACCTAACACAAATATTATTAAATTGCTTTTGGTGACTCAATTTTTGGTAAAAATACCTAAAAAATACCCCAAAATAACTATGTATAATTTTATCCCCATATTGGATGACCAATTTTGTAACCATAGAACCCTTCATGGTCTCAAGTTTTATGAGGCTCTCAGTACAATAACATCAAAGAAAAGTATCAAAATTATGTTACAGAAGAAATAAAAATTCTGAACTATTAAACTGATGTTAAATTCTATCATAAACATTTCTTGTATAAAGTACTGATATTATAAATATCTGTATGACTTTTTATTGTATGTATTGTGGTTATAACAACCACTATAGAAACATTACTGGTTCACCCACCCATACAAAATACTTCCTTGAATACATAAACAATATATGACTAGTGCTTATGCCAAGTCATATCTGCTTTAAATTACCAGTTGTTAATGATTTCATTTGACTCCTTTTAGTAAGAATAGTAGGAGCAGTAGTCCAGTGGTGGAACACGTGCTTAGGGATCGAGAGGTCCTGGGTTCGAATCCCACTGCTAAGGAACACTGCTAATTTCCTTGAGCTAGAAATTAACCTGCGATTGCTTCACTCCACCCAGGTGTAAAAGGGTACCTGCAAGGGTGGTATAATTCCATCGGCCAATTTGTCAGCTGCACTTATAAGCGGAGTAAAAAGACTCCCCCGGGAGATTGATAGATACCAGTAGCCCAATGACCAGGGGTAATGGCTGTAAAATCAGTGAACGTGTGCAAGCATGAAACTCTATAAGACTATAAAATGTCATTACATTTTTTAATACAGACTTCCTAGCAGACTTCCTAAATATAAACATTTTTATTAAAGTCAATTTTTTCAAGTTTTAAAGTTTTTTTGATTTAATGTTCACCACAATAAAATTTAACAGTGATCTTTTCAATCTAATAAACATGAAAATGTCAGTGTCTCTATCATTAAATTGAAACCAAAAACCTTGTCACTAGCAGTGATTGTTTTGACACAGCTTCATAATTGGTGAAAAATTGTTGTAATTTTAGATGTCACTGAAAATATCTTAATATATCTTTATATACATGAATATCTATAGGTCAGCTGAAAACTTGCCTACATCCTACTTTTTAACATGTAATAAAACTAGTTTTGCGCTGAATCATTGATATATACATATGGTCAATACTTTATGAACCCATTGTCATTATTATTTCCATATGGCATTAGGACATAAACCTGCCAAGACAGTAATACTCACATCCTTATCAGTCTGAGAAATTTGGATATAAAAGTGGTTGTCTAAACAGGTTATTTTAGCAGAAGCACTAAATCTTGTTCGTAGATATTTGATTGCCAAAAAGAAATTTTTGGTTTCCCAAAGTTAAAAGTGGTTGTCATGGGTAATCAGACACCCACTGATTTGATAGGCTTCATGTATTTAATATTTCAGCAGTAAGGTCAAACTTGTTACTTTACTATGGCATGAAGACCTTTAATTTTGAAGTAATACTCATACCCATAGATTCAATGATTCTACAAGGTCACATGTCAAGGTCAAAGGTCAAACTTGTTATCTTCCTATGATTAATGTACTAATACTATATATTGAAGGTAGTAAACCACCTGTTCATGAATGATAATATTAATGTCCTTGTAATCTAATTAAATGATTTATGATACATACTTGTTCCTCTTATATCTACTCTATTATTGTACTGTAAACTAGATAAAATATCATACTTATTGCTACTTCTGACTCAGTACATGGGTGGATTCTAGAGAAAGGGAGGAGTAGTGTCCATAAGTGTCAGGATCTTGATATCCCATTTGAATTTCCATTTTTGTGGGGTGTTTTTTTTTGTTAGAATGTAAGAAGTATTCCAACTTGATTTATCAATTTTAATTGAAACTGGTTTTGTTTAAGATATTTTGATGTTTTTGATTTTCATATAAAAAGGGAGGTAATTTTCTTCTTTTATTTTCTGGTGGAATTAAATATTCAAATGCAGTATACAGTGTATTATATATTGAAAAAAGAGATATAAACAATTGCTTAAATTGTCATAAGTACCTTGATAATGTTAATATTAATATTACTTGACACCCCTTTATACAGTTTTGAATCTGCCCCTGTATGTAATATAAACCATCCTTAGTTTTAAATGAAGAAAATACTATGTTTTATACTAGAAAGGTTTTATTTTTAAACATTAAGATTACACTGTCTCAGGTAATATGATACCTAGTATTAATTGCTTTTATCCCCATTTAAAAATGGTCAAATTAATAAAAAAATATTTAAATCTGATAAAATAAGTGGTGCAGTACAAATTGATAAAAAAACTTTGACATTGAGAAATTAGGTGGTGCATCACACTTTGATTACCTTAGGGTGAAGAGAGAGGTCAGCTATGGAATACAAATTTGGTCAAGATGTCAATTTCAATGTATGCTATGGTAAAATGAACAATTGGTTTTAAATGAATCCAACGGGATGAAAAGGACCCTGTTTTTGTAAATGAAAACCAAAGTGAAAGATTGAGAAGAAAGATGCTGTGTGTAGTCGAGTGTCAAATTGTACAAAAGTTTAGTGTCAGTGTTGATATTGTTGTACATTGTATAATACAGTTCATGTGAAAGTAGTGGAGAGAAAAAACATTGAAAACTGAATGTTGAATCATGGTTTTTATTCTTTAATACACCTGTGGCGATCTTGATAGAAATAATAGAATGGTTATATTTGTATAAGTTAGTGATTTATAAGTTTGTAAAAATGAGAAATTAAATTTGAGACTGAAGGGAAGTTATTAAATGTCATCTTAAAGTCGTTATCCTTTTAACTTTGATATGAAAAATTGAATAGATGAAGTACAGTGTAAGATTTTTTATACTGATGGATTTATGTTTTTTTTTATATAATGTAAAGATATTTTATTTACTGAGGAAATTATTAAGTGATGCCGTTTGTATGATAAATTCTGCCATGGATTAACAATGGATTGAAATATCTTTGGAATAAATTGCTAAGAATTTTTAACTGAAATTATTTAGTTACTATGGATTTAAATGGATTAATGGGTTGGTACATTATCATAGATTAATTGATTATTGTTATAATAATTGATTAAAACCATTTTTAGCGTCACATGATAAGCATGTGTAAGAAAAAGAATAGACATGTAACTCAGTGAAACGAGGATGGACTATCAACTGGCTAGCTCAGTCAAGAGCCCACAAGGCTACTGATTTAGGGATCATGGGTTTGATTGCTATGTGTGGCATACTTATGTGGAGATGAGGCATGAAATAATTTCTATGGCCATTCTCTTTCCTACCAATGAATTTAAATCATGTAGGGCAGTTGTCAGTCACTGACTGTAGTATGTGCCTAGTTATATTAACCTCTTAATCCAGAGATTAAGCCTTTCCAGGAACCATGTAGATGTTCACATCTATCTCTAATGTGGCTGGGGTTTTTATGCTGACTGTTATGCCAATTAAAACTTCCCATTTGCTCTTATAAAATGGCTTCAGCCTCTCAGTAACAGTTTAGCCCCACATCAACCACCGCCCATTAAAATGTATGATTTATAGTCCTCCAACCTGTGTGAGATCTAGTTAAAGTGTTAACGAGATGTATTGTTTTTTTGTATTTTAACTTGATGAGAGAGTATTATTGTCTCATGTTATGTAACATGCATGCATGACTGATGATAGATCACAGATAGTGTTTTCTCGCCTGTAGTATTAAAAGGATAACTGGTTGGTTAATTGTTTTATATCATTTCTTATAAATGAATGAAAGTTATGTCACTAGACAGTAATTAATCAATGACAAAAAATGTACGAATATTAAAGATTATTGTTCAGGGATTTGGTTAAATATTTTGGATATTTTCGTATTTGCACCCCTCAATCAGTAAACTTGTGTGCAACTGAGCTAGTGAGGCTGGATCTTCACAAGATAGACCATCCTAGTTTCACAGAGATACATATCTGTTCTAGCAGTGCCTGTAATTGTGTTAAGAATTCTTGTAATTTGATGACAAACTGACCTAAAGGTTGTGAGATATTTAAAATAAGAGTTATAAAATTGCACTGAAATTATCTGTATTGTTTCTGATGGAGTAGGATTTTATACATAAAATTACCATCTTTTATAGTTGTACATTTTGTATGTTCATTATTGCAATCAAAGTTGATATCATCAGAACAGTTTGCTACTGCTTCCAAAATGTTTCTACTATATTATACAATTGTGAGAGTTTTAGAAAAGTTGACATTTAAGTTGAAATTCATGAACAGGCAGCTTTAAAACATATTGTCATCTTTTATACTTACACTCTGAGGGGTCTACATTTTTGTGTGTGAATAATGTAAAAGTTTGATAATTAATTTCACATTGATTGAGGCACTCTGACACTTATATCTTGCCTTTTATATCATTATACTAACATTTCAAGTATTACATACTTGACATTTTCTGAATGTCGGAAGTTAAACGAGGAAAATCAAATGTAAAATCCTCAGAAGTGTATTCATGTATATTACGTATATTTTGTATGCTTATCTTTGTGTTGAGATCTACTCATGTTGGAATTATGTGTTCTCTTATTCTCGTTCTTCTAGGTGGAATCACTGAAGGAACGATTGGAACATACTCAACAGGAACTCGTTAAGTCACATGACTCAAATCGGGACCTTAAAACGAAGCTACAAACGGTAGTCAGGGAGAAGGATCCAAGCCAGGTGAGAATTTTTGACATTTTAATGTATATTTTGTAATATACTGTATATATTGTCTTAGAAGGTCTGTGAAAACGTTGGATTTTTTTATAGTGGTTATTCACTTGCTAGATTTTGTCATAGGGCATGTTTATACTTAATTGCTTGTAGTTAAAATATGCTCACTGCTCGTAATGTAGATATTGAGGAATTGAATAAATGATGCTAGTATCTGAGTAATGTAAGATGTATTACCTTTATAAGGCATGTATTGTTGTTGATGCATTGTCATATTTTAATGTTATTATCTTTTTCTCCTCATTATTGATTGGTTAGGAATACATAGAAACAAGGGATGATGAATTTATCATTATTCTTGTTCTAAACATTTTTTGACTGGACTCTTTCTTTGAAGCATTTCTATATTGAAATTTTCCTTCATCAGAACCTTACTCAAATGGAACATTTTTTAGTAAAACCTTTCTTAATTGTACCTTATTTCATAGGTACCTTACTTGATGAAAACCTTTCTTGATTGTAATCTTTCTTTTTTGGAATAGGAACCTTTCTTCATTGGAACTTTTCATTATTGAAACCTTTTTTATCAGAGCTTTTTTTTTTTAAATCAGAACTTTTTTCTATTGGAATCTAACTTGATTGAAAACCTTTCTTAAATGGAACCTTAATTGTACAAATTTCCTAATGTCTGTTAGCTATTTGTCTATGAAGTTTCCATATGTTTTACCATTACACTTAAGTTACTATTTTTGTTCATTCTATTATTTGAGCAAAGTTCAGATGCTTGTCTAAAACAAACTGGCCAAATCTATCCATCTCACTCCATGTATGGAAGTTTTTTGTATAGTCCTGAAGGTTTATGATTTTTGAAACCTAAGAGAGTTCTTTTCTTATGTAAAAGCTACAGAAATCATGAGCATCAGGAATTTCTGGACTTAAAAATTTTTTCACCAACTCTCCCCTATCTCACTGTCTAATGATAATTCATGTCTCCATCACTATTAATGTAGTTTAATTATTAAATCTTCTTGTCAGCTATCATTGATCAGAGGTTTTAAAATGTCATTTGTTTGTCTCAAAGTTTTTATGTCTGCATTTTGATCACATCCCTGTCTGATTTCTTGATCTATTTCAATACCTTAACGATCTTTTGATGAGTTTTGTATAAAATCAATACTTTTGTCTTGATGGGTGTATTTTAATAAAATGTTATCTGATCGAGAATGAGATACCAACTTCTATGTAAAATTGACGAAATAAAATGTTGATTTAATACAAAATGGGACAAACTTGTTAAATTTTTGTAGAGGGGTGAGCAAGTAAGTTGTGGTAAGGATAGGTGTCCAGAAAAGCTGTTCAGGTGAATCGGTCGCCATAAATAACTGAAAAAAAATGTTGATTATGGCAAAAATAAACAGACAAACTTTTCATGAAGAATCTTTTAAGTTCATGTATACTTTGTATTCAAATTTTCAGTTTGAATTGAATTTGTAATCTCATTTCACCAAGTATAAATTTACTGACTTGCACATTAATTTATCAAGCATCTTATTTATCCACATGTTAGGTTTCTCTTCAGGGTTCTAGCTTTACATGATAGGTTCATCTTAAGTGTTTTAAAATATTTAATTATGTAAATTTTTTATCACAATTTTTATTGTAAAACCATCACAATCTTTGACTTTAAATTTTATCATAATTCTCTCTGGTTGATAGTTTTATTATTGCTAGCTTATTTTGTCTATTTAGCATTATACTGCATTTTTAGCATATTTTGTCTATCCTTGCTATGTATATATTTTTATATAAAATTTGGCTTGTGGCTTAAACATGCACACTCACACATATATCTGTTTGTAGATTATTGTACTCTTAGTTGACATTTCAAGCTACATTATATCATTGTTACAACTATATTAAGATGAAACCTTAGTTTATATTTGGTTTTCTGTGGTTTTTACCACATACATATACTGTAGGGGATAATGTTGCAACAGTCACTGTAATGTCATACAAATGTATTATGATAAAAATTAGCCAATTTTCGTTTTTCTGTGGTTTTTACTTTCAAATATGATATTATATTGACTAAAGGAGATAATTTTTATAGCAGTAACTATTGTTTAGTGATTCCCATATTTTTTATTTTTTATTTTGTCCATGCCTGCTGACAGCTTACCAGAAACAGCTTGCACTTGTTCATTCTCCAGCATAGTTGCAAGCTTTTAGGACTGTTTTTAAAGTTTAGGACTTTTAGGACCAAAGAAATGGTCCTTTTTTCTATGAAAATTCAGTGATATCATGTTATTTAGGAATCTTTCACCAATGCTGCTACAAAGTTGGCCCCTTTGTTCTATCAATATTCCTTAAGACTTTAAGACTCTGTTCTACATCATGTTTCAGTAATTTATATACACCGTTAAGAAAATGGACCATGTTTTATATTAATTTGTCTATTGACAAGTCTGATAGGGTTTTCACTTGTCTGCAAATAATTGTGAGTAAGCATATGAATTCTAGACCCCTGATATGAGATGCAGTCTGTCTTACTGTGGTTACATGTTTATATCATTATATAATGTTGATGACACTTACCTTGATGCTGATCTATGCTTTTATCCACTGGCAATGAATCTAACTTAGCTGGGATTAAATATTTTAACCTGCTATTTCATAGTGTTTATTGTACATTTGATATGTTAATTTATGTGTTTCACTTTGTTATCAAGTTTCTCTGTGCAACAAACTGAACTTAAGTAACTTATTTGTTAACAGTACACCATATAATATGACCAAGACAATTTTAATATTTTGTTCTTAGTGATATTTTTTATTTTTATTTTTGAAGTCAGGGATTTTATATAACAGGGATTTGCAACATATTTTGAATATTCACGGTCGTCACTGTCTATAACTGGCTGAAGCAGGCTGTACAAACCATTCCAGAGTTTAAAAACCTGTTTTGTTTTTGTACATGTCTTCAATGCAACTTGTGTTTCTGAAGTTTTTTGACACAAATTTGTTGCAATTATGACCGAAAATAAGACTTTAGGTGGTGTAAAATTGGGCTAAAAATGACAGATGGGTGGGAAAACGCATTATTTTGTGAAACAGTTTGTGAGCGTAATTTACCTCAAAATCATTTAGAACACATTTTTCCTAACCTTTATGTTAATTTGAATGGTACTGGTACAACATTTCATGTGAATATCTTTTTTTAAACTTGTAATACTTGTTATCCATATGGGCAGAAATAATAGCGAAAACAGTGGAATTTGATGAAAATCTATGTCGTTACAAACCCCTGTTATTTAAAATCCCTGGTTTATTGTAGGTCAAGGTCAATGTTAGATCAATGTCAAAGTCACACATTTTTGTTTGTTAACATTATATTTAATAATATGACTCAGACAATTTAAATATTCTGTCCTTAGTAATATTTTTTTTCATTTGTGATATCTTTTCATTTGTTTGAAGTCAGTGTAATTATGCAGGTCAAGTTCAAGGACACTTTTTTGCACAAAATTAATTTTTAGGGTTCAAATACAAATGTATGATTTGTTATTACTGAATGATATTTTTGAATTCTAAATTGACAAATTATAATGACAATCTTTCTTATGTTCTCATGTAACACTTCTTTGAAAAGTTTAAAATTTGGGTCACAACAGGATCAGCAAGTAGAGAATTAGGTTACAGCATTATGTTCACAGAAAAGATCTGGGTCAAAATTACACATTAAAATGTTTGATAGATTACAAGCACTGGTTACTATTTGTACGGGGGGGGGGGGGGGGGGAGGTAGTTGTTAAGTTTATAAGGGGTTGCTCTTTGTTATAGTTAGTGCAGTTATTGTTTTAACCCACTTGCCTAAAGCCAGAGACTAATGGAAATGGATTCGGGTTAATGAAACTACTTACTTCATATAGTAGGCTAGTTGGCAATTTTACTCTGAACATATAAAATAAAAAATTAGGCTAGTGCTTGAGTAAAGGCAATGACTTTTGGTATCAGCATGCCTTACAGTGGGTATGTAGATACTCAATTTTTCCTCGACTCTGCATTTGATTGACTTTGTCTGAATGCTATAAGCTTTTCATTTAAGGTTGTGTCCCTATTAGAAAGTGTATCATTTATCACAACTCTTTGTATTGGTAAAGGTATTACCAAAAAGCCTTGTTGTCTTATAGCACTAGAAAAATCGACATGCTGGCTGCTGGTATGATTTGTATAGAAACAAAAATGCACACATTAGCTGATAAATTTTATAATAAATTGTCAAGATTGAGAGATATTCCAGTCTCTGTGAAATCTAGCTTACAATAGGCTAGAATGATATATTCAACCTAAATCTTGTAGACTTCAGTTTTTATTTTCATGGTGGATATGAGTAATAATGGCTAATGCTTGATTCATTTTAACATTCTGACCCTTAGATAAACTTGTATGACCCCTAATCCATGTTTAATTCTATTCAATTTTTATAAAGGATCAACATAGAACAAACTTTAACAAATTTTAAGACTTTTGTTTATAGATTCAAAGCAGGGAACAAGTCTTGTTTAGATTTTTGGTTGGTGTCATTTATTGTTGAAAAAAATATGTTTAAAATGAAACACTAAGTAAGATAAATATGGTATGATATCTTTAAACATTTTCAAGTGCGGCAATATGTGGCTAGGTGTTATCAAAACTATGATAGGACAATAGGCATGTGTCCCTAAACAAGCCTTTCTAGTGTTTGTGGACTGAACTCTAAATTTTTGAAATGCTTTGCATAATCTTTTTGTCTTTGAGTTTTATAGCTGTTTAATGGTGCTTATTAAGGTATTTTTGTTCAAACAAGAATAAATGTAGTATCAAAAGTCCAGTTAAATTCAGCAGTGTTGAAATTTACCAGAAATGAATTACTGGACAATAATGCTTTCATTGTGTTTTCTCATAATACACTACATTTATTCATTGTTTAAGTATCTAACTTTACCATCAAGTGTGAGAATTTATTCATGAAAATAGAATTCTGTGTGTGTTTATTTTATTTACACTGGAATTAAATGTCGGCTGTAGTAAGATATTTTATTTTAATTAGAATTTTGTAAATGAAGGAAATGCCTATCAAGCTAGGATTGTATGAAATTTCATTAATTTATAATTAGAAAGTTTAATTTTAACATTTTAATGTATTTTAATGTTGAAGTATGTTTTGTTTTGGCAAGATTTGTTAATTTTGCAGTGGATACAAATAGTAAAACTTGTTTAACTTAATATTGGATTTAAAAAATAAAAATTATTTAATATGTATGGAATTTGTAAATATGGGCGGAGTTTGTATGTTTATTTTATATTTTATCATAATTGTTGTTAACTTCTTCCGCCATGTATTGTAATTAGTCGTTACAAGTTTTAATCCACTGTGATCTAATAGTGAATAGATCATAGTTTGGTGCTAAGGCATAGTTTATCTATAATGACTGTAAATCCAAATTTTGTCTTAATCTATAACTACCATAATTTGATAAGTGTTCTAGGAGTTTTTTCCATGGTTTCTCCTTGGGTTCCTTGTATCATTATCATCATATCTGTCATACAAATCATCTGTCACCACTTTTTTATTGCTAGAGTTTTTATTCAGGGTTCGTACAGATCTTGAAAAAAATCATAGAAAATATTCTTTTAAACAAATATCAAAGTATTTAAACAAAATATCATTGAAATGAATATAAATTTTTTAACGAGAATGCCTTGCTCATGTTAAAAAAATACCTATGAACCATGTTCTAATGTTCATGGGTACAAATTCATATTTCTATCTTAAATTTTGATTAATAGCACCATTTCCTGTGTTTGTTTGTTCTGTGATCATTGTTGTCATTTGAAGTTTGCAAAATTAAACATTCAATCTTAAATTATCATGGAAAATTAAGAAATATCATGACCCAAATATGAGAAAAATCATGGAATTTAGTTTCCATGAGTTTTGTACGAACCCTTGTTGATAATTACATAATATAGTGCTATAAAGGTAACAGGGTAAACTTTATTTGTGGCTACATAGTATAATATTGTATTTTTTTTTTGCTTTTAACTAATCATAACTACAATAAATGCATGTGGAATTTTTTTGCTGTATATATAATTACAGCTGCCAGCTAGTATAGACAGCCCTTATACATCAGCTTTGTCGCAGTCTACTTCTGACTCACAACAGGTAAATACTATAATAATCCGGGTTATGGAATATTATATAACAAAAAACCCACATATATAATATCGTTAAAACACTTATAGTCTATAAAAAAAGTTCTATAGCATTTTGCATGTGTTATGAGAGACCCCCTTAGTTATAATGTATTGGATCACTTAAAATTTTCAGAATGAATGTTTTAGTCTAATACTGTTACACAGAATTTCAGAACTTCTACTACATTAGTTGATATTGCATGTATTATAATTATATTTATATTCACACTAGAAATGCATGAGAGACATTACATTGTACTTAGCATAAAGCAGAGTTTTAAGATTATTATCTAAACTTGAAAGTTTTCTTGAGAAATATATGCCAGTTGTGTAAGAGCATCACTAAGTAATGCCACAGTGATTTCCTATGCAACTGTTAGCTGCAATGTAACCCTAGCCAATAAAATGTCATTGCTAGCTGAATACATTTGGAACTGTGTAAGCCACAATCTTGGTTTTGCTGTCTGTAAAGCCAAACCTAACCTGGGTTGGTAGCGCAGTTGGTAGTGCGCTGGGATTTTGAATCTAGTGTCCCGAGGGGGTACTGGTTTGAATCCCACCCATGGAGGTTTTACCCTTCCATTAAAATTTGACAACAATATAAATTTTCCTCCATTAATAATGTATATGGAAAGGTTTCTGGTCTTATGGAAGGGTAGTGAAGAGTTATAGACAAGGGTACAGGAAAGCAAGGTTAGGGGCACTGAACACTGTAAAATGACCAAAACGTATTGACACGGCTTTAAACCCAAATAAAATGAACAAAAGCCAAACCTTTGCATTGTTCCTGGCTAGCACAAAAAGCTGGGTTTATTTAAAAGCACTTAAGGTACAGAGTAGCAACTTTCATAAAGAACGGACTCTAGATGTTAATTGATAATTATACAATTCTAAATAGACTTTATCCAGAATTCAAATTTGGGTTTCCTTCTGTGGTACAAACAAACTTTCACAGTCACAATGAAAATATGCATACAGAGAACACTAGGATTTAATCCATATTTTGTGTGTTTCAGCAGTAATGTGTAACAAACTTTGTACCACCTGCATATGAGCAAAAAACACAAATTAGAGTTCCAAATTAGGTCTATTTGGACCAAAAATCAGAGTTGACAAGCTGAACATATATTATATGTTATATAATACTTACCCGCTGTTCTAGTTCAGTTCATGATATGAATTATACTGTAATAGAATATTGCATGCTGGTTACTATGTCTAATATCACTTTTTTTAAGAACCTTAAGATAGTTTTATTGCTTTGTGCCTTTAACAATGCATTCTTTTTTTAACACTCTGCTCTATTTATCAGAAAAATATTTCTTTTTCTCTTTTATAGTACTCATTTATTTTCATGTACCTGATGTATGGTTTAATGCCAAACTTTACTTAAGCATTAAATAATTGGGTTGAAATATTGTGTTGGCTAAACCAATAGTTATGAACTATACCCAGAATTCGAGTATTTGGGTTTTCCCCTGTGATACAATAACCAATCCACCTTCTCAATGAAAACATGCTGTACAAAAAACGATAGGATTTAATCTGTTTTTCATGCTTTTCAGCAATAATGACTCTGTAGCAAACTGTGCAGGGATGGAAAAACCCATAAATTTGAGTTCTGATTTATGTCTAACTGGTTCTTGACAGTCCAAACTAATGTAGACAATATTTCTTACATGAAAATATATGAGTACTTTTAGTTAACATACCCAAGTAATGAGAACTAACCATATTTGTTGTAGTTATTGCATGCCTATTTGTTTATCATTCACTAACTTCATTTCTGTGTCACAATTTTCTTAATATTTCATATTTCATTATCATTATTCATTTCATGTATAGTTTGTAGGATTGACCTTGTTGGTCTATTAGCTGTATGTTAAATATCTGGATCAATTTCCAGCTCATGTTAATCAAACATTTGGGTCAATTTCCAGCTCATGTTAATCAAACATTTGGGTCAATTTCCAGCTAATATCAACCAAATATCTGGGTCAATTTCTAGCTCATATCACAAGTTTGGAAATATTCCCAGGTTGTCTGCTCAGCTCATCCAAAATCTTTAAACAGGTATAAGTACATGCATTTTACGGTCAAAAAATGAAAATATTAAGTCAGTATCTTCAGTACTTTGGAAAGTATTGGCTTTTTGAGTAATAAAAGGGGGTAATTTTGAATTTTTCTGAATTTTCTTTTGTTGAAGTAAATTTAGGACCATGTCAATGGGTCAGTGCAAAAACTAGTGTACATCCTTCTTTACTTACATTGTAGTTAGACTAGTTTTGTGTTGACCCATTGAGCAGTTCTACCAATTGACCATTGGTTTCATGATTTATTATATAATGTTATAATGTATTATATTAGAATAGTGAAAATAATGAAGAAGAATCTTCATTACCAGTTGGGACATTACGTGTCGTCTTTGAGGTACTAACATACAAGACCTGTATCCTATAACAACAAATCTTACCATTGTTTAAACCTTACTTGTATCCCATACTCTATTACAACTTATCCTATATATGTTTTTGTTCAATACCCATAATTAGTAGTTTTAAAAAAGTAACTTTTCATAGACGTAAGTTGTCAGGACGGTTCATGAAGGTAAGGCTTTTTTAGGACCTGAGGAATGACTCTTTTCCTGTTTAAAAGGTGCTAAAATAATATTATGAATGAATAATTAAAAATAAATTCACCAACAGCCATTTTATGTCAGATAGTCAAGTGTCATGTATCATTTGATCCTTATTATAAAGTATGTGCTTTAATGTATTGTAATAAGGATTGTTTTATTGTTAAATTGACCCTAAAAAATAATAAAAATATTCTCTTAATAATTATATTGAAGAGAAAATTATTCAGTTTGTTACTAAGTACAGTTTTCAGCTTATAGGAGAATATTAGTACTTGTAAATTTTGTTACAATTTCTCTTTAAAACATTTCTCAATAATTATATTACAAAATTTCATTTTGCATTGTATAAGTCCTAAATAATCCTCTTCAATTTTCATTCTGAAAATTAATTTATACCAATAAGTTACCTTTTATGAATAGTCATATTATTATTTTTCTGTGCAAAATAAGTCTAATTTCTTATTAATTTTAATATTGAACAATTATTTAGTATGGCCTAAATTTAACATCCATATTTGGTCATTTATTTTAACCATTTTTACCACCCCACCCCACTCATAATATTTCCGATATTTAGTCTTGAATATAACTGATTTTACCTGACAAGCTTTGATGAATCACCGGCCATTCTTCTCCTAATGTACCATACTGCAGCTATCAGATTCCTGGCTCGACAAATCAATAAAACATTTCCCAATGATTGTAGTCTCTCTCTCTATCCCATGTATGCATGTTGTTTCTCAATGTATCATACATGTTGACTTTTATTTCTTTGTTCTGTCTTCATGTTTGGATTTGGATTTAGTTAAAGTACCATGACGGTTGCATTTATCCATGGAATTAGTCTGTGATTAGTTTATTATTTATGTGGATTTATTAACTATTTTCTTTAAAATAATGTTATTAAATACTGAACATGAATGTGACTGGCTGAAAACTTTTGTCTAAAACAAAAGGATTTATTTCGTTTACTAGGTAAATAGAATGGAGATATAATCTAGCAAGTCCATTGTTGCATTCCTAGTAATAAGTAGTTGATGGAATATATTATACAAATTTATTTAAGCTTGATCGTGAAACAAGTTCTTACATCATACATTAATCACTCTTGAGTCTGCTTCTTGTTACTTCTGTACTGAGCAGTAGAGATGTAGTTTCTTGCTCAATGAAACAAAGAAATGTGTTCTGGTTGTGGTTCGAACCAATGCTTATCATGCTAACCAACCAGTTCAAGGTTGTATCCACTCTACTGTGCCATCTACATAGTATTGTGAGATTACCTTTTCACATTGTCTAAAATATTAATCCAAAAAACTACTTCTTAGGTATATATTATGGTATGTCAGTCAATGCAAATTGAACTTTGCTGTCATTGTATATGGGTATACATAACATACACTGAGTATTATTTATTTAATGTTTGATTTTTGATATGCTATAAAATAGATGTAGACAAGAAATTTGTCATTATCTGATGCATGAAGGGTTGGTTAGTAACAAGTATTTTAGTTGTACAGTGTATTGTTTAGCCACAACAAAATGGTCTAGCTTGCCATTTAGTTTGCCATTTGTAATTTTCTGTAATTTTTTCTCTGAATGTTAGATTTCTTTGATGGGGGTTGCAAGTTTTCTTTTATCTTTTATTCTTTTATGTATGATCAGTTTAGCCCTGGAATTGAGTATGTTCTAAGCCCACCCATTTAGCTCAGTCGGTAGTGAACAAGTCTACTGATCGAGGGGCTGTAGGTTTAAATTCCCGGGAGGGGCATACTTTCATGGAGCTTGGTCAAAAAATATTTTTCTACAACAATTTTCCTTCCTATCACTGATTATAGTGATTATATGTTGTCAGTCACTGATGAAAGTATAAGCTTAGTAGTTGGTCAACAGCTTAAACCAGAGATTTTGCCTTTCCAGGAACAATGAGTAGGTGGACTGACTGCTGTGATATATTCTATACAATGTGTTGCTATGCATTAAGCCCAACAAAAAAAGAAGAAAAGGAAAGGCTAACCATATGTTTATTTTATTGCAATATGTTGATGGGTTAATGCAATACTAACCTAATTTCTTTTTTTTACATTATAATTAGAGTAGTTTTTGCACTGATCCATAAATTTATTTTATGGTTTGCTGTGAAATATTGATGAAGATATTAATTATGATTTAATGTGTTTTCAGATAAATGCTATGAAGAGACAATTAAAGGAAGCTAAAGACGCAATGATTCGAAACAAGTCAGAATACGATCAACTTAAATCGAAGTTAGATATGTCTACTTCAAAGCTAACAGGAACGGAGAAAGCCCTTTCAGAGGCACTGAAGGATGTGAAACAAGAAAAGGATAAGTTTTTGAAAGTTACTACAGAATATAATAAAAAAGTTAGAAATCTGGAAGGACAATTGAAGGAGGTTACTCAAAAAATGGAAAAATATCATGAAAACTCTCTTATAAAAGATAAAGAAAATAGAAAACTTGATCTGGATTTAAAACAAACTCAGCAAAAGCTGAGAGATCATGAAAGAGAAGTGATAAAATTGAAAGCTGTAGAACAGGAGTATAGACAAACAAAAGAAAAAATGGACGAAACTGAGAAAATAGCTTCTAGAATGAGAATGGATTTAAAAGAAAAAGATGAACAGATTAAGAAAATGGAAATAGAATTTGATGAGCAATATGAGAACCTAATGCAAGAGTTTAGTAAGGAAAGAGATGCTACTGAACAGCATGTGGAAGATCTCAAATCTCAGTTAGTTGAAGCTCAGAAAAAATCAAATATGTCAGACCAAGTGTCCAGTGATGTTGCTGAAATGTTGAGAGAAAAAGATGAAATTATTGCTCAACTTGAAGAAAAAGTAATTGAAAGTGAAACAAAAATGGTTGAATTAACTGAGGAATTGAAAGCAGATGAAGATGAAATTACTGACCTCCATCAGAATATTGAGCTCTTCCAAACAGATCAGGCTTCTGCTTTTGCTAAGATGAAGGAATTAGAAAAATCTGTACAACATTATCAGAGCCAGGGACAAAGAATGGAGAAAGAGAATGCTTCTATAAGAAAACATATGGATGATTTAAGAAAAGAAAATACTGAGTTAAGTGCTAGATTAGATGCTGAAAAATCTGATGTATCAAATCTAGTAGAAGACAATGATAGTTTGAAATCTAATGTTAAAGATTTAGAACTTGAAGTTCATAGTTTACATGAAAAGTTAAATGAAGTTGTTGCAAGTCAAGAAAGACATTCTCATTCATCTGATGGCACATCTCAAGAATTACTTCATACTTTTGTTTTAGCATCTGCTGAAATGAATGATGTATGTGATAATATTGTTGAAATTAAGAAAAAGTTAGAACCTATCTTAAGTACTCAAAGGGGTGATCAGAAAACTCAACTTACTCGTGTTTGTGACCTGCTTGAATCTCTAGGACATAAGTGTGATAGCATTGCTGATGTTTTGAAAGAAGGTGATAGCCAACCTGAAAGTGAAAAGGTAGTAAGAGAGAAAGCTCCAAAAGTTGAAAGCAGCAATGCTCAAGAGGTTGAGGCATTGAAAATTAAGAACAAAGAAATCCAAAATCAAAATGATAAACTTAAAATGGAATTACAAGAAGCTAGTGGTAAGGTCAAAAGTTTACAATCTGGTGAAATGAAACTAAAAGAGAAACTTGAAAGTAATGAATCAAAACAGCAAGGGCTATTAGAAAAATTGAATAAAAGAGTTGATGAATTTGTTGTTAAAAATAAAGTAGAAGTTCCTAAATCTCAATCAAAGTCTAATAAAAAGTCTGGCTCAGCTAAAGATCCAGTGGCTCTGTCTGATGCAATTGCTGAACAATTGCATGAACTTGAAGAGAAAGTAGGAATAGTTGAAAAAGTATTAAACACTCATGACTTTAGTATGTCAAGTACAGAAGAAGCTGACAGTCAGACTGAGACAGAAGACAGTGAGGTGGAGACTGAGGATTCAGATGATGATCTTGATATAGAAAGTGACGAGTCGGAAGATGATAGTGAAGATGGTGACACTGTGGCTGATGAGAGTGAAGGTATTCTTGGTAAAGTAAAAGAAATGAAAAAACAACTACAGTCCACAAATAATAGAATTAAAGAATTAACTAGTGATCTAAATGATCTTGGAGTCACTGATGCTGAAGGTGATAATGTTGTTGGTACAGAACTAAGACAAACATTGCTGAAATGTGGGGAGAAAGTTGATGACTTAACTGTAAGATTATCTGATGGTTTAAAGCATGCTAAAACTGAAACTCCTCATTTCTCTGATTGTACATGGGCATTCCAAACTTGTGTTAGTAAATTGAAGGATAAATTAACTGAAATAAGTGTTCTAATGCATGAGCATGATGATCTAAATGCTAAAGACTTGAAACATGTTCAGGAAAAAGTTGGGTATCTAGCTCAGTATGTGAATGAAGTTGATAAGTTAGGTGAAAGTGATTGGGATATAGCTGGAAAGATTGCAAAACAAGAGTTGAAATTCCAGCATTTACTGGCTCATAAAGAAAGTGCTGCTAGAAAAAGTACCTTGAAGTATGAAGATAGGTTACAACTGTATGCTGATAAACTTGCTTTTGAAGCCATGATACTTGGACAAATGGGTATACTTATACAAAGGCAACAAATTGGTTCTATCTACAAAGATGTTTTATTGAAAGAAATCCATGAAGTTAATCTTGATATTCTTGACTTAGAAAGGAGAATAGATGGTGTTACCAGAGAAATGAATCAGTTTGACCAAGAAAAGGATTTAGTTTCTTCTTATGCTGCTATCCTTGCTGAGAAAATTGTACTAGAAGGTCAATTAGCAACAGGTGCTATGGTTCAAGATCTTGAAAACAGTGAAAATATGGAAGTATTATCTGCTTTGAATGTAACTGAATCTCCAGCTGTTTTAGCCATGGAAATATTCCTTAGATCACAGGTTGATTCTTCTGTTACTGAGCAACTACAAAAGTTTGCTGAAAAGATGAGTTCTTTCACTAATCATATAGTAACTAGGGCTCTACTACAAGGTGAAATTACTCATGCATTGCAAGTTGTGAAAAAGAAATTTAAACCACTTGGTCAGTCTGAAGATTTATCTAGTCTTGTTAAACGTGAGAGACAGTTTGCTTTTAATGAATTACAAAATAGACGCAAGTTAGTTAGTGACTTAATGAATGAAAGTGAACCAATTGTGATGACTACTTTAATACAATTAATAGAATTTTCACAAGGACCAAATTCACCAACTCTAGATTCAATATGTCAAAAAATAACTAGTATTGTAAATAGTAAAGTTGAGGAAATAGAAACTAATTCGCAATCAGCAGACTCTGATCAAAAAGTGAAACTAAAACATATAGTATCTCATCTTCATTCTGAACTATCAGATGCAATATTGATATTCCGTGAAGATTATCAGTGTTATGTACAAACTGCATCATCAGACATTAATCCAAATGTACTCAAATTTTCAGCTGACTCATTGTCATGTGATCTAGCAGAAATGATTATCCAGAAAGCTATCATAGATGGCTCATTTAGTTATGTTGAGGATCTATATAAGAACGCACCAGATGTCGCTGTTAGTCAAATGATGGAACCAATGCCTGCAGCTGTTGAAGGTCTTTCTGACCTTGCTAAAAGTCTCGGACAAATTCTTCTAACTGAATCAGCCAATAAACAGAAGATTGCTGAAGAAGTAAGGAAAGTTAACTCTGGTGTGGTATCTGAAGCTGCCACAGCAGTAACTAACTTGGTTGGAGTTATCCCTGATCTAGAAGCCTACCCACAATCCTTTGATATCTATGCTGCTACACTTGTACGTGAAGCTATGTTCCAATCTCAACTTACTTATACTACATATAAACTGAAATTACAATATCATAAAGAACTTAGAGATATTAAATTAAAAATGGAAGCTGGTGAGAAAGTTCTATTACCTTCTGAAATTAGCAGAGAAGCTGAAAGTGATATCCAAGCTTCCATGACAACTTTTGAAGAAATTCTTAATACTAAGTTCCAAGATGAATGTGCTGTGTTGAATCAATTGGAAGAAGAGATTGGTAAAGTTAAAGCAGTGCCTGGTGAGAAATCTTGTAGCAAATGTAAAGCTTTTGAAACTAATATGAAAGCATTGGAGAAAACTTTCCAACATGAAGTAGCTGTGTCACAGGAGAGACAAAATGTTCATATTGATGTTTTAAGACAAGAAGTGAGTAATGTAATCATTAGAGTTCAGAAATTCTTGGAAGATAATGAAAAAGAAAAGGAAAGTTTGATATCTGATTATGAAGATAGGATAGCTACACTACAAGATGAGTTTGATCTGATGAGAATAGATCATGAAGATGAGTTAGAACAAGTAAAACAAGATATAATGACAGCAGTAAGTGCTATCAAAGCTACTGAAGAGGAAACAGAGTCTACTAATCTGGATCAATTAAAACATCATAATAAACAACTCATGAAGATGTGCTCATTGTCTAAGGTAAAGTCATGTTTTATTTACTGTTTTCATTAGCAAAACTGAATGTTAGTTATTAAAGAAATAACATACAGTTGTCTATTTTTGTTGTTAAATAAAACTTAGGCGTGAGCTTTGATGTGCTGAAATTGAATATCAAGTGCTTTCGTACATATGTGTCTGTGGACAAGTGAATTTTTTAGCTGTGTTGCACTTCTATACAAGAGTATATTAATCTGATCTGGGACAAGTTTATTTTTAGATTCTACTTGTCTGTGGACAAGCAGAAAAAAAATTAAAATTCCACATCCTGCTTTAACACTAGTAACAGATTTGTATTAACAGATTAGTATATTTTTCAAGCCTCTTGAATAATTTAGAAAACAGAGCAGTGTCACCTGACAATGTCTTTGAATGCTGCTTCTCTATGTTTTTTTTCTACGTAGGAGCAGTGGTCCAGTGGTAAGACTGGTGCTTAGGGATTGAGAGGTCCTGAGTTTGAATCCCACTAGGGGCATTGCTAATTTCCTTGAGCAAGAAATGAACCTACAATTGCTCCAAATGGGTACTGTGAGGGATCACCTGCCTGAGGGTGATTTCAATGATCAGGAGTTATGGTGCAAGATTGTAAAGTTGGCTGAACATCAACATGTTTATGGAAGCAAACTTTTAACCACACTTTAATTTTAACTCAGTGTATTATAATTATTATCAAAAATATATATACATCATGATGAATATTACAGGAACTGTTGTCTGAAATTAAAGATAGAACATTTGTTGATCAAGGAGAAGATCTCATAACTAAGATAGAAAGTCAGATGTCTCAGATAGCACAAGTAGAATCAGATCCTAGTTATACAATGGTAAGTCACTAATTATGTCATCATTATTATCTCCCTTTGTTTGGTGGTTTATAATCTTGTTATAATCTCCCTTTTTTGTATTGTTTCATGTTTACAATATATTTCAATATTTTGTGCACCCACCTACTACAGAAAAAAAACAAGTATGCTTCATGCACCGTTTTGATCAAGCATGCTTTAAGATAAAAAATGACCATTTTCATTTCTTGTCCGTGTTTTTCCCCTCATTTTATTTCTGCCCCATCCTCCTTCAAAAATGCACACTTTTCCTTTTGCTCTAGCAGATTTTTTTTGTACGGTTATATGCATTGTGGCATTGTATACCATTATTGAGAATATACTGATGCTGTTTTTCTCTTAAAATAGGCCTGCCACCTTTCCCCTTAGTTCAAAAATAAATACTGCTACTAAATGTAGATGATAAGCTCTACAATTGGTTGTTACATATATCTGTAATTAAAATGATTCAAAAATGGCATTATAGTTGTAGTAAACTGCAGAGTAAATAGATCTTACTATTCAAGTTGTTGTACTTATTAAGGTTGACTGAAATGTTAAGATGGCCATTAAATAAAGGTTGTATTATATTTAGCCGCCCGGCTAGCTCAGTTGGTAGCATTCAGGTCTACTGATCGATTCAAGGGCAGGGCATACTTTCATGGAGCTTGGAATGAAATTATTTCTACAGCTATTTTCCCTCCTACTTATGATTCTTTATTATGTAGAGCAGTTGTCACCCACTGACGAAAGTATGCACTTAGTAGTTGGTTAACTGCTAAACCCAGAGATTTAGCCTTTCCAGGAACAGTGAGTAGGTTGACTGACTGCCGTTATATGACCTATACAATGTGTTGCTACAGCGTTAAACCTAACAAAAACAAAACAAAAAAAACAAGTATTATATTTACAATGCATGTTCTGATTGTCTACTGTTTACCCACATTATTTAAAATACTGTGATCAAGTTTCTCACGTTATTGATTATTCTATGACTCACCATGTTAAAATTTGATGTGAACAGATTTTGTTGCATTTTAATTGTTCTCCAATAAAGTCCCATTGAGTGTTGTACTCCTGTACAATTTTACATTTTGAGTTTTCATTTGTTTCCTTCATGCTTTTTAGTGAAATGTTAGGGAATGTTTGATGAAATATACTCTGGAAATTGTGTATCTATTATTTGAAGAAAATATATTTATAATAATATATTTAATATAACAATGAGAATAAGAATCTATAGAGGCAACACAGTTTGGCAAAGCCCAATATTCCCCAGTGAGCGAGCCTCTTATTCGTGACTGGGTTAAAAAGGTTCCACCCCCCCCCCCCTCCAATTTTATTTTTATGTACAGATGATTATATATACCATTGATTTACCCTAGCTGCATTATATCTGATTTAGTGTGAAAGAAACAGTGTTTATGTCAATTTTGGAATAAGAACATATTTATTTTCACTCTGAGCCTGGAAACTGATATTTTGACTGGTGGTTAAGCCATTCTTGAAAATATGTTTGTTGAGCTCTCTAGTGAATTAAAAATAGTCTTGCAGCAAAATTGGACAAATATCATATTTTTATCTGTTTTCTATGATGCATGACATTTTACATAATTGTTTATTTTTTATCTAATTTTTGTTGATTCACAAAATTTGACATTTAGCTGTAATTTGACATAAATTGTCCTCAATCATCATTTCAGGGCAGATTAAATCAAATATACTGATTTGTATCATTTCACAAAAAACCAATGTAAAGGTTTTTTCAATTTTTGTTCAATTAATGGTGGGAACATTTAAAGTTTGCATAAATTACATATGCAGTATCATTGACTGTATAAATTGATGAATCTTACTAAAGTGGCTGTTAGCTGTTTATTAACTGTATATTGCTGTTGTTTGCAATAGCCAAGGCTTTGGACAAGTGGTTTGCTTGCTCATCATAGTAGATCACAGGCTTGAAAAATGTTGGTCTACTATCAGTTGAAAAAAAATTTAACAATAACTGCCACCCTGTATATTGTGCATACTTTCAGGCTTCGTAAAATCTGAGATTTATCTCTTATCAGACATATGATTATTGACAATGTGAAATTACAGCATTTAAAGTTAAATGTTATTTTTACCACCATTTATACTCTTCAAATGTTGGCTGTGGTCAACCCCTTATGTTTGTTATTTATTATTTTTTGCTTTGCATGTTGTGACTATTTTTGTTGTCTGCTTGAATTTCAGGAAATATCTGTACCCCTACCATCCCCTATTTTACCGGGTTCACCCCAAGTTCCTATTGAACCCCCTAAACTGGATAGATCTCTCAGTGCTGAAAGGTCAGATGAGGTAAGCTTGCACATATTTTACATTTTTCTCCTTTACATGGGTGAAATCTTTCAGAACTGGTCCTGAAGTTAGGATTTTATGACCAGGAAAATTAAATTGTTGTTTCATTCAATATAAAAGAAGCTGAAATAATGAAAATCAGAATTTTCAGGAATACAAGAATTTTAAACTTTCACCCATGTCTTTATCTTTATTGCTTGTGTTTTGTATCCCTATTGTATGATTTTATGTTGTATTTTTCATGATTGTATTTAAATCAGTACTTAGGTTAAGAAAGTGAAATGATGTGTTAAAACAATGAAAATAATCAAGCCATTTCACTTTAAAAAACCATATTGATTTAATTCCAATTAACTTTTTACATGTAAGTTACATATTAGAAGAAGTGTGGGCTCAACATTATCCCGTAAAAATAGTGAAACAGTAAAATCAATTTTAGAAGAAAAACCTGTATATGATAGTGGTTTGTTTTGATATAATGACCCACACTGATTATAAAATGACACTGTGAATAAACATGCTTGTGAAACATAACAGACTTCATCTAGAAATCAAATGTATGTGTTTTTACCTGCCATACAAATGAACAGGTAACACTACAATATAAAGTATGTGGACATAGAACTACAGATTTCATTTTGTAATACATGATTTTAGCAATAATGTGTAAAAAAGTTCAAAGCTTGACATAGAAAGTTGTTCTATTGCCACTGACAACCACATTTGGGTGTAGGCAATTTGTTATTGCTACTTAAGATTTGATTCTGGCAAGTTCAGTTTATAGCTAGTTGTCCAACTGGGCAGTCTTTTCTCAAAATATATGTTGAGTCCAGAAGGTTGTTTGTACCTAGACAGTGAGGGTGGAAAATAAAGTATTTTGAGTCCCTTCTTTTATCTCGTTACATGTATCTGTAGAATGTATACATTATATTATAATGGTATTATTTCAGCATGTAGATAAATTATTAGAAAGATCCCAACATGAACATGAGATGGAACAATTAAAGAGAGAAAAAGAAGAAGCATTGGCTGAGGAAATTAGAGATACTAAAGCTGGTATGAGTTAATATAACATCAATATATTATCATTTATATTTACTATCTACCCTATCAGTCTGAATGAGATTTTGTGATCAATGGAAGCATGACTTTGTACATCTTGGAATCTGGGGACCAAAGTTTGATTTCCTTTTGGCAGTGGCAGATAATTCTTGTAAATTTGACATTTGTGTTTATAATTTACATTTCCTATGACTTTCTCCATAGAGATATGTTCTATAATGTTCAATTGTCAGTCCTTTTGATTCTCAGAATATGTTCTAAACTCAGAATATGTTCTAAACTCAGAATATGTTTGACTCTCATAAAATGATTGTTTAAGAACAGAACAGAACATATATTTTGTATTTGTAACATATACATATAATGTATCTTATTACACATAAATCAAAGTATATAAAGTAATTATTTAAGGAACTAAAAAAAATAACATGAACAAAGATTGTGATTTTTGAATTACCAAAAAAAGTTTTCTTTTTCTCAGTAAAAGCTGCTGAAGTTTAGAGATTGAAAATTTTAAAATTTTCACCTGTACTATGATATCATCTATTACCATTTCAGCTCTTGATGTGATGAGAAAAGCTTATGAAGAGGAATTAGAACAAGAAAAAGAGAAATATCGTCATGCATTGAAAACAATGTTTACAGATAACTATGTTGAGGATATACGTAGAAGACATGAGTATGTTATTTTATGTTACGTCTGCTGTTTGATCATTTTTGATACATTGTAGCACTCATTTTTATCAATGCCAAGATTTTAAGGTTTCATGGAACCAATATTGTATGTTAACACTTTTATGAAGGTCTTGTTTGTAGTTTGATGACTTATTTGTGGACTCCAGAGAGTTTCATAGATTACTTACTGGTATCTTCCCTCTTCAATGAACGAATGCCACAAATTGATCTCCTATATACAGATTGCATTTAAAACCTTATTTTTTCTTGTTTTTCTTATTTTCATTTTAAAGTGACCAGCTGAACTGGAAACATAAACATTACTCATTGTTTTCTCTATTACTTACAAAAGTTTGCACCTTGAACACTCATTAGTGTAGGTGGTATGTAGATTTTCAAGTGTCTGTCCGTCTGTCTGTTCTTGTATGCATATTCACATTCTGTTTCTGGTTTGTTAATACCTCTTTAACTCATAGATGGTTTCTTTTTTATAATGTACTATGTATATGATTTCAGTATTGAAGTGGAGAAGTTAAGTGAAGAATTAAAACAAGTAAAGATGCATTATGAGAGTAGATGTGAAGATTATAAACTATTAGAAGATAGATTATCTCGTACTAAATCTGAATATCAAACACATATCAATCAACTAGTTAGAAGGTAATCTTTATACTTATCATTTATATTTTCTATAGTCATTCTCCTGTAATAAAGTCTTGTAGCACTGATCAAGTGGTCAATGGCTCGATTCTGGGTTGGGGCATACCTTTATGGAGCTTGGTCATGAAAAAATTTCTATGGCCACTGATTCTAAATCATGCAGGGCTGTTATCAGACACTGAAAGAAATTTGTGCCTAGTAAATGGTTAATTGCTAAATTCAGTGATTAAGCCTTTCCAGGAACAGAGAGTAGGTTGCTAATGTGTAGCTACAGCATTAAACCTTACCCAAAGTAAATCATTTAGCAACTTTAATCTGTTGCAAATTTTGGTCATAGGCTTGTCTTATCTTTGACTTTGAGCAGTCCATAATCATTTCAAGGGTGATCTTAGTTCAACATGCAAACTTGAGTAGCATACCAAATGGGCTGGCTTGAACATGTGTCACTGTATTTGCCTTTTTGTCTTCTGCATGATAAGGGTTAAAGAGGGAGAACATGGAGTAGAGGCAACCAATGTTCAAAAGTTATGTGTTATTGCTTGTATTTTTCCTGTAAGTGACATATGTTTGATTCCTGATTACAGCAGCATATATCAAACCTTGAAATTTATACAAAATTCATTTTTTCACTGTTTCACATGATGGTGTATTTGATTTTAAGGCAAGTGATAAGTTCAACGAACTTATTGTAATCAATCCTGATCAAGTAGCTAGAATTATTTTCATAAGATTTATCATATTTCATCATGTCAAATGTTATATATTTTGATAAAGCATGGTGTTAATTGATTGAAAGGACAAACCATCATTTTGATCCTCAGTCAACTAGTGTAAACTACATGCTGACCACCCAAGATGATAAAATTGACATACATTTAGTGTCATCTTAATTATCCTTTAAGTGATATTAAATGTATATTGTAGTGCTAACTTATTGAAGCTTTATTTCCTTCTTTCTACTTACCAGCCATACCAGTTTGATTTACCTCCCTTTAGCTGTAATTGACTCGCTAGTCCATTGAAGTATAATAACTATTTTATAGTTATTAATTTAGTAGTATTTGTAAATGATTTAATAAAAGCATTAATTTTCTTCATTGTAATTATAATATGCAGTTTATATGGTTGAAACAAGAATTAATCATGCTGTTTCATTTAACGTAGTAGAATTGTTTGAAGAAAAAAACCTACATTGACTTGAGAGTGATTTATTTCTAAATTTTGACCCTCACTGATTACAAACAGTTCAATGAAAAAATTCAGCTAATATTGGCGAAACACGGCCAGTTTGGCAGGCAGGCGTCTGCTGTCGTTAACAATTGCGTTAATGTTTTCAATTTAGCATATATCTCTGCCATTTATTGTCAGATTTTTACGAAACTTCACAGAATGATAACATACCATATGATGAACAGAATTAGAAAGTAACCACAACTATATCAGGCTTTTTTATGGATTACATTCGTATTTCCCTTTGTAATTTTTGTGTTAAAGTTTTTAAATCCAGCTTTAATGTGGTTTCCACATTACATTTCTTGTTTAAGATTGTAGTTCTATTATGTTTATATTGATATTTCAGTAATGAACATTTAACTGAGTTAGTTAATACAGAGATAGATAATTTAAAGACATTTATACAAACAAGGAATAAAGGACAACTTACTGGTAATGCTACATTAGAGGAAGAATTATATGATTCACAAGTAAGTTTAATATATAATATTTTATTATTATTACTATTATTATTATGTTGTTCTTTTAGGCACATTGACATTATTATTATGTTATTTTACAATGCCGGACGGCTTAGGTCATTAGCATGCATATAATGCATTACATGTATCTTAAAACTGATATGATTCATTCATCTGACAATTTGGTTTAAACTGAGGCCTGAGTGCTATGTTTTGGTTTGTATGATGGTTCATTAAGTTAATAAGCATATGACTAAATATCTTTGAAGAATTTTAATAAAGCTTTTGCTTTCTCTTATTCAGCAATTAGTTATTAAATTGACTAGGGTCATTTAATTTTTACCTTGACAATGGTTTTATTCATCTTTGCCCATGTTTGAACTGTGTACCAACCATGCATTCTGAACTGCAGTATACAATCAAGAGGTATAATAAGAAATTATGTGTTGTTCAATGAATAACTAATCTATAAAATAGAGTTTATTATATTTTTGTATTGATTAATTTACAGATTATGGTACGAGTAAAAGATGCTGAGTTACAGAAACTACGACAACAAGTGAAGAATTTAGAGAACAGTCTAGAAAGAATTACTGAAGTATGTATTCAAATTCTGTGTACCGGGACATTTATGAAGTATTTTTATTTTAGAAATTAGTTAATATTTTAATTTGTGCTCTGATGAGATTTATAGCTACTGTAAAGGCTCAAACTGAATCATACTAGCTAGAACCTTGCAATTTGGTATTCTGTTAATATAGTATTTTGACTCCTTGTTTGAAAATCTATAGAAACCTGCTTCTGTGGTAAATGTCACTGAAGAGGGTTGTGTCAGTTTAGCCTTTTTTAAAGCATTGTCCAAACATGTTGTTGCGTTATAAGGGATGGATGATTAGGTGAAATGTGAAGAATGAAGTAAAAAGATATCATAGGACCTTGAACCCCTACCTAGAGATCACTAGAAGTTGCTCATAAATATTGAGAAACCCCTTTGCAGAAAGATTTAATAGACAATCCTGATGGTTTATTTACAGGAACAAAGATATACTATGACACAATATCTACAATGTTTAAAGAAGAATCAAGAAATCCAAGCTAAATTAAAGGAGGGTACATTTACTAGTAAAGAAAGAAAAGATAGTTCTAGTACACAGGAAGAACCTAGTAAAAATGTTAGAGCTTTAAGAAGAAGTATGTATATATGTTTATCTTTATGATTTTATTTCTATTGTATAAAGCTCTCTTTAAGTTCTTGGACAGATCAGATGAAATTTTGAGATAAACTGCTTGTGTCCAGTGCTTATCAAATGCTGTACATAACTTGGGTTAAATAAAGTGTATGTTTGGTTGTACAAGTAATTTTACTGTAATCAAAACTTGTTCTTGTAACATACTTTGAATCCTATGTTAATGAACTAATAAAAAATGATTTTAGAATTTACTCACATGGCTCTTTTTCCTTAGTAAAAATGTCCATGGGTTTTTCCTTGAAAGCAGGATTTTGTCAAAGGACTTTTTGAGGGCACTGTATATTTTCCCATGTAGTAAAAAATACATGATGTCAATCTTTTAACTTTTGATATCATATTTTGTCATCATATATTGTGGCTCCTGGTTTTTACTTTAATATTGTAATATTCTTCCAATTTTGTTAAAGATCTGTCTAATGAATGGTCCTATAAGGTAACCAATTTCATTATTAGAACAGTTTCTTAAGGAATGGACATTATTTTTTTATTTCAATGGTCCAATTAAAAGACCACCTTCCTGAGATAAGCAGTTAAAATGCAGTAAATTTATGATTTTGGTCGGTTTCTATTTAATTTAAATGGGAATGCTTAAGTTTGCATAGGCAGTCAAAGTTCCATTTTGTTTTAACTGTAAAAGTAGAGTGTCATAGTAAAATCTTGGTAAGCAAAGATAGACACTCTTATCAGTGACTCCGACTGTGTCCACTCACACATCATAGGAAGATGAAAATTGCTACTTCAATCTTAGCTATGAAAGTGCTTAGTTACCTAAAAAAAGTACTAAGTGTTATGACCTTGTTACTTATGATAAGTAACTTGTTGAATTCAGAGAAGCATACAAATATTGTTTCTATATAATGTAGCATGATATTGTACTTGTATAATGATAACAGTTTATGTCGGTATCATATTGTTTGTTAAGTTAAAGCTCTTGTATTATTGTTTGTGGAATTATCCCTTTTGTTGTTTAAATGTGACTTACGCTTTTATCCCCTGTGCATGGCTTAAAATGCTTCATAACTTGCTATATTTACTGAAGTTTTGGTTAATGTTGATCATTTGGGGGGTGTCACAGTTGATTAAGTTCAACCTGGCTCAGTATAGAGTCTGAGTAGGATCAGTATTCTTTACATTAAGAATTAAAAGTGGGTCTAAAGAGGAAGGGTAGTGAGATTACAGCTGCTTAGAATTTTCATAAGATAAAAAAGTTCCACTATAAAGAACAACTTAGTTATTACAGAATCATGAGTTCTACTGATTTCTCTGTCCCAAATGCTTAATTTGATAAGAAAAAGGTCCAAATATTAACTCCAAAAATGTTGATGATCTAATCATGGAACTACTTTGTACTGATTATAAATGAAGCAAATTAAAAAAAACCCAATATACTTCTTTATGTAAAACCATCCCAACACCAGTAGAAATCTGGATTGGGTACCCATGCCTTGAAAACCCTTTGGTAATTCTAAAAATATTCAGGTTTAAAGGATTTTTGATATCACACAATTGCATTTACTTTCAAATTGACCCAACAGTATAAGTTTGAGTTTCCATTACTTTTCATTGACTGTGTACAAAATGGCTTTGAATCTTTGAAATGATGTTTAATATTGATGGTATTTATTATCAACTGTTACAGCGGATCAT
This sequence comes from Mactra quadrangularis, assembly GCA_025267735.1. Lineage (NCBI taxonomy): Eukaryota > Metazoa > Mollusca > Bivalvia > Venerida > Mactridae > Mactra > Mactra quadrangularis. The sequence continues at coordinate 55,417,146 of CM046303.1, read as the reverse complement.
AGTTTATCATTGCGGGCTACAACCAGTAAATATCCAGTTCTTATAGCATGATAAAAAAACATTGACAATGTATAATATACTATATAATATGAATGTGTGACATGTATGTATTTTATATATTATATTGGACAGCATGTTATGGCACGAAACATGAGAAATGATGCATGTCTTATGTACACTATGTTATGTTTTTGCTAGGTACATTTCAAAGGTTACCTGCAAGACTGCAGTAAGTGCATTGCTTTAAAGAGCAAGTTACTACAGTCTTGCAGGCAACCCTTAATTTGTAAAGTTAATAACTAGTTCAACATAAGTTTGATAAATTTGACTAAGTTGTTAATATAAATACCAGATGGTCTTTGACCCTTGTGTAGAAATTCATGTAGTGACTATGATTTAAGAATTAAGGCATACACTTAGACACTGTGTACTGATGCCTTTGAAATCTTATTAGTTTGGGATCTGTTAGATTTTGCATAAATCTATTAACAAAAAAATTTAGCTTCACTTGTTTTTCTTTGATAAATGATAGGAATTTAGTTTGAATTCAGATTTAGGAAAATGAGTTTGTTTCACTCTGCAACACCTGTTTCATTATTTTTGTTTCAAATTCTTGTCAAGAAAGAGCAAAACTTTGTATACATTCTTTGGAGATAGTCATTGCTGAGATTTTAGGATTTCATAAAAATGGGGACAGTTGTTTAGATATTTTACAAGATAAAAGTCAACATTTGGAGTATAGTTATATAGTAAGCATGATATCGAGGCTAGTAAAGTGTACACTGTATGTATGATGATTGTATGTACTTGTACTAGGGGTATTTAGTCACATGATCTACAAAAGGTAAACTAACATGGGTTTTTTTCCATCAAATTCTTGTGCTAGCCAGAAATTGGGAAAAAATTGAATATCCACATAATAACTTTTTTTTTTTTTAAAAAGCAAACATTCACCTGTGAATTGTTTTTCTTTACTTTGAATCTTCTGCTCTAGATAGTGTTGCAAATTACTAAGTTAACAGCTCGGCTCATTAGTTGTATGGAAAATTTGGAATCAACTACCAAACTTCTAAGCAGAACCAACTTGAAAATTTCATAAAGAGAAAAATAGTGCTATTTAATGTCATCAAGTTTTTGTCTGGCAAAACAATAATTGTTTACCATATTAGTTGTTGTTATAGATCACATGACTATTGACCCTGGTGACCTTAGTACAGTTTGTATAGATGATACAGATATAACATATTGATATTGTAATGTACTTGTATGTATAAGTTCATATGTACACTTATGTAGTAGCTGTAATAGGGTCTAACTAATGATCTGATTTGTCTGGTTGTTATCCGCGGCTGTGGTGTAGTGGTTAGCATGTCTGACTTCAAATCCAGAGATGGCGGGTTCAAGTTAGGTCGTGGTTGGTCATACCCTATACATGAGTTGTTGGCCTCGTGGTAGGGTAAGTTAGTACTGGTGATAGAAAAGTGTCCAGGAAACCTATAGTAGGAAGAGCTGACCGTCATATATATGACCTAAATATGTGTTGAATACGACGTTTAACCCCAGTTAAAAAAAAAATGTCTGGTTGTTGAACTGATTGTTAGGAAGGCTGTCTGGCTGTATTGTGACATTGATATGCATGATATTTCACGAGAGTATTGATATACAATGTACATAGTTCTACTTAGGTAACTTTGAAACAGGTTATTGGTGCATGATTAAGATAGAAAAACTAAGTCTTGGGGGAATATATCAATGAGTCAGTAGGACAACTTGTCTACAGCCTTTTAAAGTGCTAAAGTGTGGTTTTTAAAGTCTGCTTCCATATACATGTTCAGCCGACTTAACATTTTTTTTACTTAATTTCTTGGGTCAGTGGGACAACTAGCCTACAGCCTTTTATATTTACATTTAGTAAAACTAGATTCACACTGACCATAGATATGATATAATAACCTTATTAAGTCATGGAGACCATACCATGTAAAGTTGGGCTTGGCTCTCTTTTAAATGACAGAAAATGTGTTCTGTAATGTTTGTATGACATGGACTAGAATACTAGTTCTTTATAGATTTCTGATTATAATTTAGAATGCCAGGTCTATGTTTACTAGATTTGCTGTTTTATGGCTAAATATCAAGATTTGTATAACTTTGTTGAGATATGTTAGTTTATTACCACTCACCAGTAAGGTTTACCTATCAACTGACATATATCCATCTAATCATACAGAAAAATACGACAATTTAATATTTGGATTCAAATTCTATATACATGAGCAAGCACTTTAGCTCAAAAAATTCCACTATTTTGTTTGCAATGATACAGTGTATTGTTACATCACTTCAGAACGTTTCTTTTATCTCACCTCTATATACACATATGAATTTCTAAATCAGCTTTACTCCAAGTTAATGGTTCTTGTTTCTCTAAATTTAACAATACTTTAGAAGTTATGAAAGTTCAATCTGTAGACTTTAATTACAGTACATATATTATTAAGTTTTGGTAATATTTTCAGTATGATAAAAAATTGATTGATTGAGACAATACTGGTTTTTGACATTCAATCTCATTGAGCTAAATTCAAATTTTATTTATGGAACTCCATAAATTTGCATTTTTCACATTTAAAATAATGATTAGTAAAATTTACCAGCTAACGCTTATTGAATGAACATAAGTGATAACATTGCTAATTTATTCATTTTCAACTCTGACCTGTTGCTGGTTGCCATTTTGTATAGGTATTTCAATAAATGAGATGATAATGTTAACTGTATGTGCATGTTGATATTCATTTCTTCAGACCCATCATTCCATCAAAGAGCTAGAAGTCCTAGTCCGGACACTTCACCAAGAAAAGATAACTCTTCATCAGAACATCATAGTCGGGATTCATATAGACGTAAAGGTCATCTAAGTGCAAAAGGTAGAGTGAAATGGTCACAGTTTTGCTGTTTATTATCATTACCTTGTTTTCTGCATGTACTTGAACCAATTTGTGAGCCATTTTGTTACATGAAACAGCTATAAAATTGAGAATGAAGTTAACCGCTTTATTGCAAAGCTTTTAATTCCTGTACCAACAGCTTTTACCTTGTTAAAATGTTTATAGAGATCATAAATAAGATAATACCTGTATTGACCATCAGTTGTGTGAAGATTACCCTGCCAATGTTATGTTGCCTTCAAATTGTTGCTTTATTTTAAATAACCAGTCCCATATTGTCTGTATTTGAAGATAATTTAGAATCTGATATAATATTGTTGCTGAGAGCAAACAGATCACTGGTGTCTTAATGCCTTTATTAGAAGGTATTGTGAAGCTGTATTAAATTATCTCTGTGATTTGATTCAAATTTTAAAACATTCTGTTTATTGTTTCAGATTTAAAGCGTTCCAAGAGTAGCCCTTCACTGCCCTTTGTTTTTGAAGCGAAGGGTACTTCCACACCTGGAGCAGCAAACAGACAGTCACTAGGAAGTTCAGCTAGACGGGAATCAACCAGTAAACTAGCTAAGGTAGCGAAGAAATAACAATTCCCATCAGACAGCTCTTGTGATTACCTAGTTGTCTAATTATGTGATTACCAATGTGATTTCAAACAGTCTACTTTTTGGTTACCCATAAGTCTAGTTGTTTGTTACCCATAAGTCTACTTTTTTTGGTTACCGATAAGTTACTTTTTGGTTATACTTAAGTCTACTTTTTGTGGTTACCCATAAGTCAACTTTTTGGTTACTCGTAAGTCTACATTTTGTGATTACCCATAAGTCAACTTGTGTTTTGTGATTACCCATAAGTCAACTTGTAGTTACCCATAAGTCAACTTATTGTGGTTACCCACATGTCATCTTTTATGGTTACCCATATGTTAACTCTGTGATGAACAGTTATCAACTTCTGTGGTTATTCTGAAGTTATCAACTCTATTGTTGCGAAATATATCATGAGGTTTTTCTTTGTCCACAAGTAAACTTTTGTTCTGCTTGTATAGCACATTTCATCATGGGTAAATTTCTGATGTATGATTTTGTTCTATGGACATAGATCTAATTCTATCTGGTCATTCTATTTTTATGGGCATCTAGTTAAATTTATTCATGTTAATGTATTACTTTCAGTATTTCGCTGAAAAACAATTCTTCCTTTTTTTGTTATTTCGATAGCTAGAATTGTTCATATTTATTAGTTTCATTTGATATTGTACAACTGAATGTACTGTAAGACGAAAATTTGTTTAACATAGAAGGGAAAGTCAGCACTTGTTAAAAATTGTTTTGTCAAAGAAATCTAGCTAGGTGAGCTTTTAATAACTTACTAATTAATGATCAATGATGTTAAAATTCTAATAAATCAATAAATCTATTCCTATAGGGATATGAAGTATGAATTAGTTATGATTATAGTAATATTATATGATATAGATTTGTATACATTAAATACTGGTTGTTAATCTTATACTTATGAAGATATCTTTCAGCTTGGTTGTGGGAGCCTAGTGTATGTTGATGCTACAATAATATAGAATAGAAATTATAGATGAAAACATTATTATTATATATGTTTATCTAACTAGTATAGTCTACATGTCTTTGTCACTAATTAACTGAATATAATATCTTTCACTTGAATTGTAATGGAAATTCATTACACAGGAGATGTAATTATGAGCCCGTTATTTATGGGTTTGAGAAATTGGCCATGTCAAAATTACATTAAAACTAACAAAATTCAATTGCAGTTATACACAGCCATCTTACTTCCTATTGGTTTTGAATGTTATTGTTTATGTAATTGCCATTGTCTCAGCAATAGTCAGTACAAGAAACAAAAATGTATGTTAAGATAATTTATTTGAAGAAGTATGGTATAAACTTTAATTAGCTTTTGTTTGACTGCTGATGTACCTACATACATTGATTGTGAGAAAATAATGATATTGGTATAATACAAATACTAATGTACATTAATGTCCATTGATTGGTTGTGAATTGCTATATACTTTTTGTTTCATTTTTTTTTGCTAACTATATCAAATGTTTAATGGCAATATTTTATTGGCAAGCATATTATCATTCAGTTTTATTACTGCAGCAATAATCTCGTTTTTGGTGTATTCAATATTATGGCAATTTTATTTGTAGTCTCTTTTTCAGGCTTTATCATAGATATGTTATAGTTCATGATTATTTCGTCTCTTGTCAAGTCAATAAATCATGTATGTTCCCTGATCTGTCATTGACATTGATTAAATATTACATTTTTTTGTTGGTTTTAATGCCATAGCAACACACTTTATAAAAGTCATAACATGGCAGTCAGTCAACCTGCTCTCACTGTTCATGGACAGGCTGAATCTTTGGATTTAGCTGTTGAACAGTTACTATGCCCAGTCTTCCGTTGGTGTCTGAAAACTGCCCTTCATGATTTAGAATCTGTGGTAGGAGGGAGAATAGCCGTAGAAATTATTTCATCACCAAACTCCCTGAAAATATGCCCTTTTTGGGAAAATTTTATATAGAAAACCAACTAGTTCACATGTACATATATAACAGTATTTTATATCAATAGTGGAGTTAAAACCTTTGTCAAGGAACAATGATTATTTTCTGACATTGATCAAGGGGCATTGTCTTTAATATGTTTGATGTTTTGTGATTACTCTTTCAAACAGACTTCCTATATGTTTTGTTGTGAATAAAAATATATTATTTTTGATGTACTACAGATTGGATACAGCTCCATCTTGCCTGCTGTTGTTGTTTTTTTGTAAAGATAATAATTATATTATACAAAATAGGGATGTTTTAACCAGTAAATTATATATCTAAGATTTTTATATATACATATAAACATTTTGTAATTTTTGTGTTGTTGTAATATATATGATTTATAATATTTTTGAGTTATATATTGATTTTTATATATTTTTTTGCTCTACTTGGATGTTGTGAACTGATTAATAGAACATTTTTGATAAACTTGATATTGCTTTGTTGCAGTTATGAATGAAAAATTTAAGACTTTTGTATGAATCAAATTTTTATCCATGTCACAAACATATCTTTTATTATAAAATATAATATGTATTAAAGATTATCAAATTTGTTTTAGAACTGATCTGGAAATTAGTTCTGATAATTTATTTAGACAGAAATGGATTATTCTGCTAGACTTATACGCAAGTCGCCATGAAATACCCTAGAGTAAGCTCCAAATTAGGGGTCTCGACTTATATGTGAGTAGACTTTAACTGGAGTCGACTTATTGCAAGTAAATAAGGTATATTGAGGGTTGTCTGCAAGACTGTAGTAACTGCATTGTGTTAAATAGCGAATTACTACAGTCTTGCGGGCAACCATTGAATTATGCTTGAAACCAGTTGTAGGGCTTAATCTAACAATAATCAGTATTCTATTTCTACAAATATAAGCTTGAAATTATTATTAACCCCTAATTGACCCCTTTGACCTGTAGTTTATTGATACATGTATATTGCTTGTATATTATAATACAGTATCAAATTAGTATGTTTTCAATTAACACTGTACATTGTTCATTGTTTTATACATTTTTTGTGTCCTATGTAAACTACTAATGTGATCTAACTAGTATGTCTAATATATTTTATACACTAAAAATGTCAAATAACTACTTAAAACATATATATATAAGAATAAAGCATATTCAATTATAAAGTTTTTTGGTCTTCATTTTGAGATGCAACCCTATTATCAGGGATACATGTTTCTATTATCAGCCAGGGGCTGTATTCACCATTATGAGCTAGGAGCCACTTAGGCTTTTGACATGTGGTTTTAAGGGGCCCAGCTTTGAACATGAAGCTAACAGCTTGACTTAAACTATACCACAAGAATACAACACAACCCACCTACAAGGTTTATGATCCAGTGGTTAACTAAGCTAGCTGATTTATAATTGCTATTACCTCTCACTAATGGTGTGTCTTAGATTCATGGCATCTTACAACTCTGAATGCACTAGCCACCTCTGCTCCTTTTCAGAAAAAAATTCTAACAAAAAAAGTTATCGTAAGTCAATTTCATATTATTAACAGTTCAAAGTCAGATGGATAACAAGCATAACTATGATGTGATATTCAAAAGGTATACACTATTCTACACAATTCTATATTTGGAATTGATTAGCCAACAATTGAGTATTATTAATGTTTCTTGCTTTTGACTTACAAAGATTTTTTTCATGAGAATTTTTGTGAAAAGCACCACTGGGCTGTAAAATATTATAGTGTTATCAGTGGATTAGTGGTCATTTTCACAAAAAATCTTACGATGAAAAGAATTAACATTCATAAACCCAACATTTTTTGTCCAATCAATTTATAATATTGTTTAATTATGTATGTAGAGTAATGAATACTTTCTGAAATTCATATCATTAGGTTATATATCATATCTTTCAGGCTTTAAACTTGAATATTTTAAATTGACCAACAATAATTTTTTGTCAGAATTTTTGTGAAAATGCCCACTTTGGTTCAGCCAAAGTTGTATTACAATATGTGATTAAGAATTCAAATATTTCTAAATCCACAATCAGAGAAACAATTCATATTCACTCACTGTGAGATGATGTCCGTCTCTACAAGTTCAAACAGCTTTGGACAGGCTTGGGTGATGAGTGACAGAAAAAGCCTCGGGGTTGAACTTTTAATGCTAAGAAGTTGATAGCATACACTGTTTGACTTCACTGTAGACATTGACTTGTAAGTTAACTATGGTGGAAAGTACTTGTCAGGAGGGAAAATCTTAGATACAAAGTTACATACAACTTTAAACAACTATCATTGATATATAACTGTAGTAACAGTATCCTAGCAGCAATACATAGGTATCTATCTCTGTTAACCAGTTACTAGGAGCATACTTCCATTCATGGCAGGCAACTAGCCTACAGGATAAAAAATCAGTGGTAGGAGGGAGAATGGACTTAGAAATTGTTTCATGACCAAGCTCCATGTAAGTATGTCCCGCCTAGGAATCAAACCTATTTCTCCTTGATAAGTAGACTTGTGCGTTACCGATTGAGCAAGCAGGACGACTTCATTTTAATAGTTACAAATTAAATTTTGTGTATTCAGTCATTATGAACTAGCTTTAATTACTATTGATATAAAATTATAATAGCTATATAGTCCGACAATATTAACCTGAGCTTGACCTTGCTGCAAAAATATATTAAACTCATCATTTCCTCTCTTTTTTTCGCTTGTAAATCGCGCTTTATCGAGAGTTTTTGGCAAAATACACGTACTGAACGATTAATTTTTTTATGAGAATAAATGCTTTGAAACTGTGCCACAATATTGTGGACTTATGTGTTTCCCTCAAAACTAGTGTGTCTAAAATTCAAGTACAATAACATGCTATGTTTAGAAAATTCACATAGGTTGTCATAAAAACGTGTATAACCATATACACGCATATGGAAACTCACAATTTAATGTACATAAAGTAAGTAATTATTATAATTAGATAGCTCAAGCTCAGATTAATATTGTTGCACTAAACCTATTTGCAAGAGAAGAAGCAATAAAATTGATCTGAATGTGATTTAAACTAACCTGGATATAATTATTTACAACTCAACACAAATTGTTCATATAGTAGTTTAATAACAAAAAGATCACTTTTAATAAAACAGAGGTACAAAGAGATGTTTAGAAACATTACACTATCAATATAATGCTCAAAGCAAATATACAGTGTACAGCATATACTGTTATACAGTACCCACCAAAAGTTTGGAGACAACATTTTTTACTATGATTCTTGAGTTTTGTGGATTGTTTTTATAGAATCATTATTTTTAAATAATAGGTATGGTTTATGAAGAATAAAACCAATTTTATAAATGCAGCACAATTAGATCTATAAGATTCAGCATCTGACATTCTAAAGGCTCCAAAACCAAGTTCAATTTATTTATTTCAATAACAAATTTTATGCTACTTTGTAGTCTCGGTAATAAACATCTTGATAACCAAAAATTAATGCAAAACTTAAAAGCATTTCAAAATAAACAGTTATCTAATTTTAGATAAAAGCTATTTAGTAGGCCTACAAATTGAAATTGTCTCCCAAACTGGGTGGGTAGTCTACTGTATAGAAATATACAAATGATGGTAAAGTGCCAGCTAACTAGCTTCCAGTGGAGGATTAGATAATACATAGTATTATCCTCTAAATACTCCATTCAATAACATGAAGCTTTCATTCCTATTATAAATATTAATTTTATTGAATAATAAAACATTTATGCAAGTTATACAGACACCTAAATCAAATTGGTAATAACATGACCACAGTATATCCTAGAAGTTCTTATAGTGGCTGATGGTATTTTTGTGTGTTAATCTTTATTTTGTGGTAGATCTGGGTTTTTTTGGACAGCAAAAACTTGCGTCACTTTAAAAATTAAAAAATGAACTTATATGAGTAACTGTATCAAATTTAACTACACACACATATGAATTGAAAACATGTTAATAAATCAAGAAGATCATTTTATTTAAAGTGGTCAGATGATACAAAAGTAAAGTGAAATACAGCAATCAGTACTATTCGAAAAACAAGTACGGTTTTAAACTTCTACGACTTTATTACAGAATTCAACTTTTCACAATCCCTTATCTCAGAAACAGTTGGCCACAGGTAGTTTATTCACATGTATTTATTCATCTAAAATCACTGGTCTTGGGTTCACAAGCTTTAAGTGAAGTTCATGTCATATCACACTTATTATGCCTTGCAGACACTTAACTTGGTAAGAACAATCTATTCCATAGGTGGATCCAGCAAGGGGTCAGGAGGGTCTGGACCCCCTTAAATTTCCAAAATTTACCTGTCCAGGAGTATTTTTTTAACTGTAAGCCATTTTTAAGCTACAAGAAGCAAATTTCTCTTGTACACCTTTGTGTTTAATATATATCTAATGATTATATAGTTTTATTATTAAAATGTAGCATTATTCTGCAAACAATGTATAATGTGGTTTGAAAAGTTGGACCCCCCCCCCCCCCCTAGAAAAAGTTTGGACCCCCCTAGAAAAAAATCCCGGATCCACCTCAGATATTGATACATCAATCAAGCATGCATTACTTCACAGTCATTAATTATGTTTAAGTGTGTAAACTCATCTTCAAAATACAATTAAAATGAATTTTGGTATAAGAATTTTTAATTTTAACTCGAAAGCTCAGAAAACAATAGTGCTGTGCCCAAGTTGACATATACCCAATACATGTATATCAATAGTCGATGTGCCGATCATGTAATGCTCTAAAGACTGTAATCATATATCCTAATCATTTTCAGAGTGCATACATGAGCCATATCTCATCTTATACATATGTAAACAGATCATATCCAGAACTCAAATATTGGGTTTTTCCAAAATATTGGGTTTTTCCACCAGCATTGACAAGGATGAACACTGGTTATTATTTTATTCATTGTCCAAAATCACAGAACAAAAAATCTCATCCCATTATTTTCAGTATGCATATTTTCATGGTAATGGTGCATATTTGTTTGTACTGGTAGTACAATGTTCAAAACCATAAATTTGAATTCTAGATGGATGAAGTCTGTTTATTTCTGTTCAAAAAAACAGATTATTATAAAATGTTGCACTATTCATTTTTAGGTAATGTTTTTTTAACAGCTTCAATTCCTCTATGTTGTTTTATCAAACTATTTAATGAAGGATCACGTCCAAGAAACTGTCGAAATACTTGTTTAGCTGGAACTGCTCCACCCAAGGATAAATATGTATCACGGAATCTGAAACATAAAAATATACATTAATTAAAACATTATATCTAATTTTATACTAAAGGAACAATGATGTATTTTACACAGTTACTAGACACATTGATTCCCTCTTGTTGTAAGAAAGGCCCAGAGAAGATACAATGCAGAACAACAAAGCATTGGCCACAAGTTTAAAGCCTGGTCACCCTACACATTAGTGCGGTCAACTTGACTATACTGGTGACTGCTCAACTTAGCATTTTAAACCTGGATCTTCCTTAATTTAACAATGAACTGCTACAACTTAAACACAAGTTCATTACATGTATCAAAAATTCAGCAGGTCAAGGGTAGAGCATATATATACACAAAATACCCAAGTATTCTAGAAGAATACAATGGAGTGACATCACAGCAGTGATTTAAGCTTAAATTTACCTACATGTTATAACAGGATACGTATAAACAAAACTTACCTTCTACCAACTTTAGAAAGATGATCTTCATCAGCTGAATGATTTTCAAATTCTTCAAAAATATTGGCAGCTAACATCTGTAATTATACGCACATATTTAAGTTTATATGGTAATTTTTTGCACACAATTATCAAGTAAACCAAGCATGATCATGTCATAAACATTTTTATAACATTCTTGTATTACAGAGCCTATATCATGTCATTTTCTTAAACAAATTGCTGATTTTTCAATAAACCTTTAACATTGTATGCGAGACTTATTTTGTAACTTTTGTGGAAAATGATTTGCGTGGCAAATTTTTAATAATGATATTTTGTTTTGGAGGTCATAATTTCTCCAGTTCAGTCAACACCCCCTAACATAACAGGAAAAAATGGTTCCCATAAGTTCCTGTCTTCACTTTATCTAGAATTTTCAAATTTATTCAGCTCTGTAAAAAAATCAATACTAGTACTTCATCATCATACATTTGTCTAAGACAAGTACTAATACAAGTCTATCTACATAGTGCAAAAATTTACAGCAGTATATTGGATAGTGCTCCAATAGGTCCATTGTCTTGTACAATACTTGGTAAAATACTCCATAAAACAAACAGATAACGACACTTGAAGTGACCAGTAAAAATTTAGAAAATGGAATTAGGAATGAATTTAGTTCTTGTTCATATTTGACATTATTCAAGTCATTTGGGAAAGCGATCTTAACTTTCCACCAACAAGTACTGTAGTAAATGTACAAATAAAACATCACATTTGTTGTTGTTTTTTCAATAAGTAAGAGAAGAGCGATATATATCTTACCTGTGACCAGATATATTGATAATAAGCTGCAGCATGTGTTTTACCTAACCATAAAGTTGTATCAGAACACCATATCCAATCTTCTGTATGTAATTCTATAGGCATAAATAATTTATATACTTCCTCTTGTATATCTCTCCAATATTTCTCTTTATGACTACAATATAAACAACATGGATCCATACAGTAATTATATCAATATCCATACAAGAATAAAAAACCCGGGTCGATAGCCCAGTTGGTATAGCGCCGGGATTTGGAATCTTGTGTCCCTTAGGGGGTACGGGTTTGAATCCCACCCAGGGAGGTTATACCCTTCTATGAAAATTTGACAATGCTTTCAATTTTTCACCATTGATTAGATAATATGGAAAAGTTTCCGGCCTTGTGGAAGGGTTGGTGAGTACTGGTTATAGACAAGGGTCCAGGAAATCTAGGTTAGGTGCGTTGGGTGCCGTTAAAATGACCTAAATTGTGTTGACATGGCAAATTGGCAATAAACCCTGTTAAAAAAAAACAAGAATAAAAACAGTCTATCAAACGTAAAGGTCGCATAAAACGGGTCTATAGTCATGTGATCTACTAAAAAAACTAATGAGGAGAACATAAATGTGTTTTTTGCCAATTTTTCTATCATGACAAATAATTGAATAACATCAAATGGCCGAGTGGTTATGATGTTGGACTGTTACTCAATGGATTGCCAGATCTGTATAGGTCCAAATCACAATTAAATTCCACCTCTTTGTTTCTTAGAGCAAGAAACTTTATCCTCACAGCTCAGTCGGCTTGAGGGTTCTTAATCAAAGTTGCAATAATTTGTTTAACAATCAAGCTAAAAATAAGTTGAATAATAGAACTTAACTCCGATACTTACTCTAAATGACAGTCTATGTCAAAAGCACATTTATATAACTCATGACACATATCATATGAACTTAAATTTTTCTGACCTGAAATATGAAACAGTGTAAATGATATACTTGTACGTAAAACTATAATTGTTAAATAAGTTGGTTTTAGGTCTGCTTCTGTATACGTGTATACATGTATACATGTAAAGCTGACTTCAAATTTTTTGTACAATAACCACTGATCATTGAAATCACCTTTAAGCAGATGACACAATACTCATTTACATGGTGGAAAGAAACAACTGTGGGTACAATTTTTGCTCAAGTAATTTAGTTGTGCCCCTAGCAGGCTCCAAACCCATGATCTATAAATCCCTAAGCATGGATCCTATCACTGTTCCACTGCTCATACGAACTTTGATAATCTTTACTGGCCTTCTATTCAATAAACCAGCAAATATTCTTTTGTCTTTGTGATTAAATAGACACAGTTGATCATGACAAAAAAACTCACAATTAAGATATAAAATCTAATATTTGATATCCTATTGTAACATCATAGAAAATAGTTGCAAAGATAATACTTGACAATTTGCACACTAAAGTGTAACCAAGCAGATACTCAACAGATCCCAATGCGTACACAACACTATTGAGTAAGATACTTCTGAACAAGGTCTGTAGCATAATTGGTAGCCAGCTGGGATTTCCAATCTAGTGTCCAGAAGGGATACAGGTTTGAAACCCATTCCGGGCAGTAATACCCTTCCAAAAAAATTAGACAATAATGTCAATTTTCCTCCATCAATAAGGTATATGGAGAAGTTTCGGCCTTGTGGAAGGGTAGGTAAGAACTGGTTATAGACAAGGTTCTAGGAAAGCTAGGTTAGGCATGCTGGTCTACATAAAATAACCTAAATAGAGTTGACATGACAATAAACCCAGTATACAGAACCCACCAAAAGTTTGGAGACAAAAGAAATTTACTACAGCTCTTGAATTTTGACGATTACTTTTGTAGAAACATTATTGTTAATATATTTAAGTATGTTTTGTTATAAAATGAAAACAAATTTCATGAATGCAACACTTAATAATATTCAGCATCTGACATCATAAAGCCTCCAAAACCATTAATTTTCCATAACAAAGTTTTTATGCTATTTTTGTTGTCTCTTTTACAATAATAATGATCACCAAAAAATAATGCAAAACTGCTAAGCATTTCAAAATAAACAGTTATCAAATGTTAACTAAAAGCTATTCAATAGGCCTACAATCTGAAAATGTCTCCAAACTTTTGGTGGGTACTGTAAAAAACTTCTAAACATATTTACTGAAAAGTTTATCTAAAACTAGTAAAAGTATAATAGAAACTCACAGTTTATAAGTCTATCAACCTCTGTATCAGTTAATTCTTCACCACTCTGGTAATGTTCACTCATTGCTTTAATCATCCAAGGTTGTTTAGCAAATTGTCTCATAACATAACCACATACATGTATACAATCCCATTCTATATTCTTCTGACCTGATAACTCACTGTATGGTACTGTAGTTAACATTTGTTGTAAACTATTACCAAACTGAAAGTAAGTTATTTATTTTTTTGTGAAATGTGTTGAGACAAAATTACAAGTATGAGATATGTGATCATTTCTGAATTAAAAAAAGTTGCCACACTCGACGTCACTCGACATTGCCATAGTGACTGTAAGTTTCTGAAAAACCATAAGCATAATTCCTTAAAGTATCAGTGTTGAAAATTTCATCATGATTAGTGCACAAATAAAAAAGTCATGAACCCTTTCTGGATACTTCTCCAACAGCCCTCATACAGGGCTTGACAATTTTAATGTAGGTCCCACAGAAGGACAACCAACTATATATTTTATTTGCATGAACCAAATGTTTCATTTCCCAAACAAATGGTATCTAAAAAATTTTTAGTGTTGTTACTATAGTCTTGTTGCCCTATCCAATGACTAGGCCTTAAAACTTGTTGGCAAAACCAAACGTGAGGTCGTTGAGCCCTATTTACAAATGAATACTCTAGTCATGCTAGAGTTAAACAACTTGGTATTTGATATAAAAAAGTAGCATCTAAAAACTTAACCAAAAACTGTTACCGTATGCTGACACCATAGCTGACACCGACACTCAACTGAGGAGGATAATTCTACTATTCTTCAAATAGTCAAGCTGAAAAATGATGTATTTTCTACTACTCTTAAACTAATGATTAAGATTTGTTACCTGTTGGAATAAATTCAAGACTTCCTGGTAGGATAAAAGAGTTGGTACACCTTTCATTGTCATTCTGTTTAAACTAAGCATTAAAAATGATAAAGGTTTCATACCCATCAAGTCACTTCTCTCTGAAATTACATATGAAATACTACAACTATAATCTGATAAAGAAAACTCTTTTATCCAACTGAGAGAACAATTGGGTCAATAAATACACCAACTATTTACTATTTTCTATCATTTACATTTCAACATACACAAGTTCTGAAATCAATAGGTTTTTTTTGCCATATGTTTGTATCACTAATATTTTCTCCTCATAACTATTCTGTAGGTTCAACTGCTATTTGAATACTTACAACGACTGAAAAGCATAGTTACATTGTCTATGTATGATTTTAAAACCTGGGAGATCAGCCTGTACAGGGAAAGTGAGTAGGACACCTGACCAACATAGTATCTTTTAAAATATAGACACTGGCTCTAATATACATATATGTAAACAAACCTCTTCCTAATTCAGCCGATGTTGTTCTCATTTTACTATCACGTCTAGCAAATGGATCAATATAAAATCTTGATATATATTCACCTGAAATAAAAACCAAACACAACATATTCTAAAAATGTAAACTTAGTAAAATAGTGATCAAATAACACTAGATCCCCAAAACTTATTACCGTAACCATAAAATAGCAAAAAACCTAAATATAAACATGGGTAAACAAATCAACTAGTAGATATAGACATGACAGGGATACAGGAGCATCATCAACAACAAACTTTATTGCTACTACGCCTCCAGCCCATGTAAAAGGGATACAGAGAGACAGACTCTCATTCTCAGTCAGGATAATTTGGACGGCTGTCAGGTGAATTATAGATTGGATAATTTTGTTAAAGTTGTAATACTATTTATATAAAACCTACCATCTTCAGCATTGTATACATTAAAGGCTACAACATCATTATGCCATACATCAACTTCTTCAGCTGGTACACGCTGTAATATATAATATATAGAGGACATTTGTTTATTTCGGTGTAAGATCAATTTTTATTTCACAAGTGAGCTGAGGATGCAATATTTTCACCAGTGGCATAGCCACAAGTTAAAATATAATATCATTAGCCCACGAGTGAAATAAATAGATCTTACACAGAAATAATAAAAATTTTCTGTTTTTATATGCTTCAAACTTTATTTACTGCAATTGTTTAGGTCTGATATGCCTTCAGAACAGCACATCCAAACAGTGAAAAATAACAAATTTATTTTTATGGTTTCAAAACAGTGGAATATCGATTTTTATTTCACTGATAAATCCCCGTATTCCACTGGAAAGCATATACTAAATACAACATATTCACTAATATATGAGTAAAATTGTATTTTATTACAACAAGTAAACTAAGAAAACATAAAGGGTAGTTACAATTATCAAAGTTATCATTTTCTGGACTTATGAGTTGAGAATCCCTATATAGCACTACATAGCCATTTCCTATGTAACAGTTTGATTAGCAAGTATTGTGTGTAAAGTTTGACCCCGACCTGACCTTTATGCAAGAATATTCATAACATTGATTACGAATGCAGTATTAATGCTCGACTACACTGTGGCCGTGAGGATTATGTGTAGAAATTTAACACATAAATATACTTCAATAATTTAACAATCAGTGCCGAAGTATAGAATAGGCCTGGTACCTTTTTTCATCGGGATATGTGTAGATAATTATTAGATGCAAATGTGTGAGGTCAGATTGGTGTCAAAATTTACACACTATACAATGTTTGCTAGTTGAATACATTTGAAACACCCTATCATTTCCAGAGGTCACAATCTTGGTTTTGCTTCCTTGTAAACACATAAGTGCTTTTTAAAAGTGCTAGGTAGTGACATTCCAACACAACTGGTTTCAGACATATATTTATTGTTACAATGAAACTATTTATGCAGAGAATGATAGGATCACTTTGCATTGTTCATCTTTTCCTTCAATAAAAAATTAAATAATAAATGTTTGAGCGGAGGGCTTGAATTCTATTAAGGTTGACCCACAGTTTCTAATACATGTACAGTAATTATATGGTATGACACTGTCAATCCCACATTTTTATGTGTCTGCACACCCCCCTTCAAAACGACCACCACAGCCTTGATAATGGTGTTTAAACTGGATTTAGTAAATTTCACAGTTGGTTAAGGATGTAACACTAAAACAAACAAAGATATCAATAATAACGAATCTTTTCTCACCTCAAATCTTATATGAAACAACATCTCACATAAATTTAATAATTTGTTAAGAACTATTTCATAAGTAAAATATCCTAATTTGTCAATCTTTTCAACTCTGAAAACAAAATATAAAAAACTTACTATACACACAACATCTTTAATACTTCAAGATCTGATTAAAAAGGTAACTAGGAAAGTAAGTTCAGAACAATGTATAATGACTGCTGTTATTTTTGTGTTAATTTAACGGATAGCGGATAGTGTATACAATGTATAATGACTGCTGTTATTTTTGTGTTAATTTAACGGATAGTGTATACAATGTATAATGACTGCTGTTATTTTTGTGTTAATTTAACGGATAGTGTATACAATGTATAATGACTGCTGTTATTTTTGTGTTAATTTAACGGATAGTGTATACAATGTATAATGACTGCTGTTATTTTTGTGTTAATTTAACGGATAGTGTATACAATGTATAATGACTGCTGTTATTTTTGTGTTAATTTAACGGATAGTGTACACAATGTATAATGACTGCTGTTATTTTTGTGTTAATTTAACGGATAGTGTATACAATGTATAATGACTGCTGTTATTTTTGTGTTAATTTAACGGATAGCGGATAGTGTATACAATGTATAATGACTGCTGTTATTTTTGTGTTAATTTAACGGATAGTGTATACAATGTATAATGACTGCTGTTATTTTTGTGTTAATTTAACGGATAGTGTATACAATGTATAATGACTGCTGTTATTTTTGTGTTAATTTAACGGATAGTGTACACAATGTATAATGACTGCTGTTATTTTTGTGTTAATTTAACGGATAGTGTATACAAAGTATAATGACTGCTGTTATTTTTGTGTTAATTTAACGGATAGTGTATACAATGTATAATGACTGCTGTTATTTTTGTGTTAATTTAAATTTTGCAGTAAATCGGTTTTTTTGTATAACATAGTTTACAGCACCAAGAATTGTCTTTATTGAGGCTAGGCTAACTTCCATCAAGCTAAGTGAGATTAGAAAACCTATTTTGGAAATAGAAAAAAATCATTTTCTGCACAAGGCCATTCAAAGTAAAAGTTTACATAAATTTTTAAAAACAAGTAAATTTTCCTTGAGTATAAATATTTAGCAGTAAGTTAAACCAAGGCAAATTAAGTTAAATTAAGGGTCGTCAAATCGTCTCTGACAACCTATATTTGGGTTACAGCAACTTGTTACAGCTAGTAAACTTTTGGTTCAGGCAAATGAAATATATAGCCTATTGTTTAACCATACAACCTGCCATTAAAATTAATATCAAGCCCTGAAAACAAACTTGACTTACTTGAATTTTTCATTAGCTTGTAATCGTCTATAAAATGGAATATCCCATTGTTTTATAGGTTCTTTAAATCCTTTTTTACCAGCAAATTCTTGGAGTTCATTTAATTCTTCTTGAGCTTCTGGTAGAAAATGTGTTCTATATCTATAAATGTAAATAAACAGTTAAATAATCTATGGCCATCAAGTAGATGCCAGAGAGTTAAAGAATCATACCCACTCTGTTAACACAGTAGATAGCTAGTCTGACTAGTCAAGTTTGATTCCTTGGAAGGACCTTTATTTACTTTTGATGAGTTTGGTCATGAAATCTTTTCTACCACCATTTTCCCTCTGTATTGTCAAGCAGGACTAGTGAGGGTACCAGTGTTTATTTTGGATAATTTTATAGCAGTTTATGAGCTATATTCCCAACCTGAAATCATATCTTTTTTCCCCAAGTTTTAATCCAAATTTGCTAATTTAACTTAATTTTTTTTAAAAAAAACAGTAGTTGTAAGTATGTTTCAGTTTAAAATTATAAGTCCAATCGATCTTTCTTTTTAATTAACTATCGAACTTAATGAAGAATGAAACTAAAAGCCTTATTAAATCTGCTATTTATATATAATTTGCATGACATCTTATCCTGATTTAAGTAAAAAAGCTGGTAAATTTCCCAATTCTCAGAGTATGGGTCATTTTCTCAAATATGTGGAAAAAAAACATTGTGTACAATGTTAAAAGCTTGGGCCCAGAGATCTAGGTTTGTCAATGGAACATACGATAAGAAAACTCTGCTAAATCATTAAAAGAATATTTAAATGTGGCGTAATGTATCATACAATCTCCGTAAACAGATATCCTGTACATCATTGTCATACAGGATCTCTACTGTCTCCATGGAAGGTCACGTCGAGATGAACTTGTGTCAACCAATCAATGCGTAGCTTTCATCTAGATGAAACACTATTAATAACATTTTGATTTCGTAATTTCTATTTTTAGACCAAGGTTTGCAAGCAAATTTAACAGCGATATTATTCACAGTCTGCGATTGGACGGCTCATTTCAAATTGCGTCACGTAGACGATGTAAACAAGTTACGTATCATAACAATTTCTTCATGAATATTATGATGAGAAAAGGTCACCTGAACATGACCTTTGTTTAAAAAAGGCCAGATCTAAATTAGCGAGTAGCCGAGCGGAAAATTTTAGATCGGATTTGAATCAGATTGTGTATCATACATTTCCAAACATTTTCTAACAATCTGCCTCCACAAAAAGTTCCTATTAGGCTAAAAAGATACTTGACGCCAGGGTATGGAAAGCCATAATAGTCAGCCAGTGAAGTAGCTTATCACATGATATGAATGTTTTTGAGCAAAAGGAAATCTGTATGAATGTAGGAGTAACATGTTTCAAGACCAAAGATGTCAATGTTAATGAAACTACCTTTAAATATTACATCGAGGGTTGCCCGCAAGACTGTAGTAATTACATTGCATTAAAGAGCGAGTTACTATTGGACAACCCTTGACATTTGCTAATTTATATAATGCTACCATCTCAACATAAGGTTACAAATTAAGTATAAATATGTTCACAACTTACGTATAAAGCATTTGAAGTACTGTTTCTACATCTTTAGCCATTTTTGTTTCTAAAGACATTTCAGCATAGTGTTTATAACCCAGAAAGTTAGCAATATCACGTCTGAAATATACAAGTATAAGGTAAAGCTTCACCAACTTATCAAGTTGAAATTGTCATTTTCAGAATATTAACATGATGTTGTTTGACAGTAATTTGACAGCTATGACAGCATAACCATTCTACTGCCTTTGAATCATTTTGTAGTCATGTGTAAAGACAAATTAGGCAGAGTAGCACAACTCAGTCAAAAAACCTTTCCAGCATACATAATACGCATATATGTAAAAATGCTATAAATAATTATAAGCCAACGAATGTTTAAAAAGTTATTATTCCTCATATTGTGAAGTCTTTGATTTACACTCTTTAAGTCTCATTCTAATAAACTTCAGGCTTCAGGTTGAATGAACTTACCAATGAAGCTTGCAATAACTGTAACTTAAATCACAGTTTAGTAGAGGTATATTAACCTTCAGGCTAGGATTTATGGCTAGCTTTTATTGCTAGAAGGTAGTTTGCTCAAGACTTAGAAGGATAAAGATATGATACCAACTAAAATATTTTTTGTTAGGTTTCAATAGTTTAGTTTATTCATTTATACTAATTTTAATACTTTTGATTTCCCTTTCTGGTTCCCCAATACTCTGCGAATAGGATTAAATTTCTTGCTCAAGGAAACAACAGAGTAGGATCTGGATGGGATTTGAACCAACACCAAGCTGGCTATCTAATGATTACCTGTCCAATGTCATGACCAATCAGCCACATCCGATCCATTTTACAATAATTAAGCATAGTTCATTTAGAATGCAATAAACTGGTATAAAATATTAAGTTTAATCTAACCTGTTTTCTCTAATGTCATCCACTATTTCAAATGTATGTAATCTAATGTCAGTAGTCATTACGGTACCAATAGTATGTTTAGCATCCCAAACTTTAAATCTATAATCACGTCTAGGACATATCTCTAGAAAACTGTCATATACATATCCTAATAGATTAACCTTCCATGGTCCTTTATCTGGATGTACTCTTAAATTATAATACACAGGGTCTATAATCATGTGATCTACAACAACAACTAAGGTCATGCCAAATTGAAATTTTGTTAAGCATCAACTCAAGTTTGACAAAGTTAGGTACCTATTCACAAAAACACACAAACCAAAAACGAAAACACATGTCTTTCAAGCTAGTATTCACACAAATAAGTACTCAGTAGTAAATGAATGATTATGACATTAATGTGAGATTAAAGTAATTCTATAAAAAAGTATATACAACATACACATGTACATTTTCATTAATTAAACATGGAACTATCAGTATTTTATGAGATAAATCAGTTATCGAAACCTGGAACAACAGAATTATTTAAGAAAATTTCACCAACAATTATGTTTTGTTTCGGATTGAGGACTCTAAAACCTATGCGCATGCATACGCTTAACAAAATTCCGGTATGGTATGGCCTAATTTTTTAAACAAAAATTTTTGTTGAGTTGATTTCTCTTTCCATACAAATTATTACATGACATCAAATAATGTGTAAAATAACTACCAGTTTGATTTCCCCATAAAATTACAATTGTTCCTGTAAGCTTTGATTGTAAGCTTCAAATCCTCCAAACAAAAATTGAATTGAAAGGTAAACTAAGTCATATGAAAACATAATTTGTGCAGAGGATTTAGAGTAAAGTGAGTCAATACATAAATAATAAATAAATAAGTTTATTGAGATATAGGCCACCGGCCTCTGACACATTACATAATATACATACATATTAAATAGTTTTATATACATGTACATACTATAACATAAGATTATATGAAACTATAATTATTGACAACAGTGGTTTCATACATGTTTGTCCTATTTCTTATAATATATTTAGAATGTCACGCCTTCTACGGTAAGCATGCCATAGATACATGGCAACATTAATTATTAGTCTATCATTATAGAGTAAACAAAGACAGCTTAAAGGAAATGGTTTAAATTCATCGCTTTGACCAACTAGCCTGAAATCTAGGACTTGTGAAAATTAGCATCAACCCCAATCTCCGTTAACAGATATCCTGTAGAGTGTTGCCATACAGGATCTCTACTGTCTCCGTGGAAGGTCACGTCGAGATGAACTTTGTGTCGACCAATCAATGCATAGCTTTCATCTAGACGAAAACACTATTAATCACATTTTGAATTTGTAATTTCTATTTTTAGACAAGGTTTGCATGCTAATTTAACAGCAGTATTATTCACAGTCTGAGATTGGGTGGCTCATTTCAAATTGCGTGACGTAGACGATGTAAACAAGTTACGTATCATAACAATTTCGTCATGAATATTATGATGTGAAAAGGTCACCTGAACGTGAACTTTGTTTGAAAAAGGCCAGATCTAAATTAGCGAGTAGGCGAGCGGAAAATTTTAGATCAGGTTTTAATCAGATTGCATTAACCCCTCACCACATAGAAAAAAAGAACATTATACTTATACTAACTTGTCTTCAGCCATAGATAATCTTACATGTCTGGGAAGTTGACGTACAAAATCCCAATGTTCTGGACCAAGAGGTAAATAAAATAGATTCTTATGATACACAGTTTTATTCCTGAAATGATACAAGTGTGTTATAATCTAGAATACATGTAACAATGACAACTTTGTTTTTGCCACAAACATAATGGACCACAATCGAAATAAGGGCTCGCTCATTATCGTGCTAACACCAGCCAAGCTATAATCATCAGTTTAAAAGATTAATAGCTTAAAAAATCATCAAAAACAAAAAGAAGGTCCTAAGAACTCTGGACCGCTCAGAATTAGATTCTAAGGGCTTCTGAAACATGTTTTATTAACAATTTCAACTTAGCTATATCAAAATTTTGAAAATTGTTTCACTATTTTCTGATGCAATTCTATGTATTACTTGTGAACCATGGGGAAGGGTCAATTTTGACCCCATGGGCATAGTGTGAACAACTTTTGTAGATGACCTAAAGGCATTACCATATGCAAATAATGAAAGCTCTCACCCATTCAGTCTTAGAGAACATATTCAAAACTTTCCTTACAAAACTCTAAGAAAAACTTGTGACCCCTGGGACAGAGCTAGTTTTCAAATAACAGGCTGATTAAAGAGAAATATCAACAGCGTTTTCTTTATTTGAAATTATTCTAACAGTTGTGTAGGAACAAAACAGTAATAACAAAAATTAGGTCTTAAACAATGCAGTGATAATTCATACACATGTACTTACAAAAATTCTTTTTCTTTATTGAATATATCATTTAAAGCTGTTAACATAAGTTTCAGATTTTGTCCAGTGACTTCAATACCTGCCATTTTACATTCTAATAAATTTAGATCAAGCAGACGACGCTGATAATCTGTAAGTGAATCTCGATCTTTATCAAGTTTCTGTAAAATAAAAAGAACAACATTTTAGATTATCTAGATGCCTGGTATAAAGTTTACGTTACTAAATCACATAGGATGTTTTCAATATCCAAGAAAAATCAACCCTTACCTATAACCAGTACAAACATCAGGGTTCGACATTAATTTTTAAACTAGGTTGCCCAAATGGACAGCTAGCTATACTTTAACTTGCTAGAACCATATGTTTGGTAGCAGTAACAGGTTGCTCGAACGAAAATATAGGTCATCAGGGGCAATAGGACTACCTTTAATGTGGAGTCCTGCACATACCCTTCCACAAGACCAGCAACTTCTCTATATACCTTATTAATGGAGGAAAATTGACATAATTGTTAAATTTTCATGGAAGGGTATAGCAGCATGGCCCAGGTGGTATTTGAAATTGTAGATTTGGGAAACTATATTCCAAAGACCAGCATGTTATCAACTGCACTACAGACTCAGGTCTATAAAATGATATTCAAAATGATATTTGATGAGAAAAGTGAGTAAAATAGAGATAAAAACAGTGTTTTACAATACCTTTAAGAGTTCATAGAAATCTTCATTTACATATCTATCATTTCTCGTACGATTTATTTGATTCACAATCTGTAATATAAACAAATGATTTCATTAAAACCTGCCAAATGAGCAGCCTCACATCCACTTGAATTCTTGATTTTATTAACTTTTCTAACTTATAACTTGATTGGTCAGAGCAAAACTAGTCTACATTCTTTCTTATTTAAATGTAGTTACACTAGTCTTGCATTGACCCATTGTATTTGAACTTTTGAAACATATAACTGTTACACAGGAAGACACAGATAAAAATATAACAAGGACGGTTTACAATGCTAAGATAGATAAATGGAATTGACAATCTGCTTTCACAGATTAAAGTTACCATATGTGTCACAGGGTGAGAAGTATGCATTCTGACAAGGACTCAAACCTGGGACCCCTCTATTACAAGGCAAGTACCCTCCCAAATAAGCTATCCAGCCACTTACATATCTTCCTCTCATAATGTGAATAGGTAAGTACTGTGACATATGCATGCATAGATTTTAATAATAAACTTCATAGCAAAAGGAACAAGAGCTCCGCTGGGCGGGGCATTATACGCCCGTGAGCAGTCCATGCTGTGTTCTATCTCATATGAAGTCCCTGTGACCTTGATAAATGACCCCTGGATATCAGAATAGGTCCCATCCTTAACTGGAAGGCTATCCAAAGCAAAGATTTTGAGAACCTAGGTACAGCCATGGTTGAGTTATCACCGGCACAAAGTTTTCCCATACAAACTTCCAGTGACCTTGCCCTGGGGCCTCAGAACCAAAAGTTCTCACCTTTGACCCAAAGAGTATTGGTACATAAAATTTGGTGATATAAGATAAAGTTGGTTGTTGGACAAGGTTTTTCCTCATGATTTCCTTGTGACTTTGACTTTTGACCCAGGGGCCTAAAACCAAAGGGGCATATGCTAGACATTTAGGCTACCCTTAAATAAAATTCGGTGAACCAAGGTACAATCATTATTGAGTTATTGTCCAGAAAATTTTCAATATAAATTACGTCCCAGTGACTTTGACTTTAGACCCTTGGGTCTCCAAATCAAAAGGGAACATCCTCTACCAAAGAGCTATCAACACATTACTCCATGACAAATGGGCTGATCCACATAAAATTTGGTTAACCTAGGTACAAGCATTGTTTAGTTGTTGTCCTGATAATGTTTTTCCATATGATGCCCCTGTGACCTTGACCTTTGACCCAGGGGCCTCAAAACCAATAGGGAACATCCTTGACACATGGGCTACCCTCACATAAAATTTGGTGAACTTATTTCATGTTACTTATTAAATATAGCATTATTTCCATTGTTTGCCATTTTGACTTAATAACATATTGATTGAACATTTGAAGTCACTGCTTGGTAATTTGATATCTTCTGGTTGATGGTTTAAACTTGACCCAGGGGCCCCAAAACCAATAAGGAACATCCTTACATGGGCAACTCTCACATGAAATTTGGTGAGCCTAGGTGCAGTCATTGTTGAGTTATTACCCGGACAATGTTTTTCAATATGATGCCCCAGTGACCTTGACCTTTGACCCAGGGGCCCCAAATCCAATAGGGCAAATCCTTGACACATGGGCTACTCGCACATAAAATTTGGTGAACCTAGGTACATTAGTGGTTCAGGTATTGTCTGGACAAAGTTTTTCCATATGATGCCTCTGTGACCTTGACCTTAAAACCTGGGGCCCAAAAACCTATAGGTCACATCCTTGACGCAAAGGCTACCTTCACATGAAAGGAGTAGGTGCGATTCGGCCCTGTAAAATTGCCGATTTTTTAATTTACGATTTCGGTCATAATATTTCTCATGCAAATAGATCTATCTTTAAGCTTCAAGAAAATGTAAATTATGTTAACTTTCGAGTTCATTTTGACTGCTTACGGGGTCCTTGATTAGGGTAAGGTGCGGCGAATTCGCTAATTTTGACTGATTTTGACCTCTTCTTTTGTAATTTTCAATACGAGTGCAGCATTGCGAAGATTTGAAATTTTCAGGGAATGTGTATTTTATCGTAATAAAAAGCTGAGCAAAATATAAAATCTTCGTCATCTTGCACTCATATTCAATTTTTTTTAAAAAGTATTTAAAATAGTCTAATGAAATCCAAGGGACGCAACTTCGTCGAGTTTGACTGGCGTCCATAACAACGGATTTGAAACTAAATTTGTGTGTTTACGAGCCTCAGATTAGAATATAAGTGTTTAACATATAATTTTCAATGTATTTACTATTCACATTCACAACTATAAGGGGACATCACTGGTAATCAGCATTAAATTCAATTAAATATCTTGGGCTAAAAATAGCTCATTAGCTTGAATGCATGAACTAAGATGGCAGCCTCCATGAATATGTCAACAAAGTAAAATTGCTGAACATTTTTGGAAAAATATGAAGTAAATGGAGAGTACTGGAATCGGAGATTTTATGGAATAGCTGTCTAATATCAAAAACTTGTTTTAGTCTGTGGAATATGTCATGAAGCCGACATAAACGGAGTTAATGACGCCAATACACAAGTTCAATACACGGCGACTTTGAACTCAGATCAACATGAAATTATGATTACACTGTCTATTTACGTTATGCAGATTGGCTGTATGATTGACTAGTCTTTCTGTATATAAAGTAAATGGTGTTTGTCACATCATCATAGAACAATTGAACAAATGGATGCGGTGATTTTGCATGCTATATGTTACTGGGTCAGAATTTAACTTCTACTTTCGGTTTCAAATCAGCAAAGATATAACTCCCTGAAATCAGGTAGGTCTGCATGTAGATCTAGATAATTAAAAAATTTTCACAAAATTTTCGTTATAGCTGTAACATTGGTATATCTTGGCATTGAAACCAATTGCTGATGTTCTGTCAAACATGTATATAGTTATACAAGTCATAAGCAATTAATGCTTGGGTTTGATATACATGTAATTACAAAATTGATTGGCCTAATTTCTAAACTATACAGTAACATGTACAGTACTGTACAGTACATGCAGTTTGTAAGAGGATTGTTAGACTATACATTTGTAAAAACACCTCATAAACATGACAAATTGTCAATATATGCTTCATGTTGCTAAACTTGTTAGTAATCTACTTATTATAGCCCAGTTGTAAGTTGTATATTACATTTGATGTTGCAAAGCTGGGCTCATTCTCATAAACAACTGCCTTGGACAATTTTCCAGAACTTGCTTATACCAAATTGATGTAGGATGCAAATATAAATAATCAATAGGAAGAAAAATTGCTTAAGAATATAACAAAATAAAAACTCTAAATATAGACTTCATGTACAGCCCTGCTAGTCTGCAAATATGCTGCAATGAATAGCTTGTATTTGAAGCCATGGTGAATGACAATTTTCTTTTAATCTGATTTCACCTACACTTGTTTTTAAAAATGTACTATTTGTAACTTAATCAAATACAAAAACTGCCAAATAGTAGAGGAATGAAAATAAAAGCTTTTCCTTGAGCAAAACAAATGATTCAAACAAGTTTGTCAAAACCCCTACATAAATGATAAAATCTGGTATTTACACAATGAGTATTTATACACTAATTTTGTTATGTACAAGATTTAGACACAAATCTGACTTAAATATACCGGTAGAAGAATTTTGTAATGTTTTGTACATCTTGATGTTCAGTTTTACTTTTATATCAAGGTATACTTCATATTCAATCCTTTTTGTGTTTGCAGTTCACTATTTGTATTCACTGATTTGGACAATTTCAATAATACACCTTCTTTGTTTCACACTTAAACATGTTAAAGCTATATGATTAACTATATGTTGCAAATGATCAAACATAAAAGTCTATCTGTGCTCTCATAAGAAGCCATATGAAGTAATATGTCTTAACATATGACTGCAGCTTGATAATTGCCTCATGAAAAAATTAATATTTTGCATGGACATCCTACAAGTGTTTGATATTTTTCATTTCACTGTAAAAAGTGAAAATCATTTTCACTTGCTGTTTTGTACAAAATTGGTGTGAAAAGTACTATGCTTTTTTGCTCTGTACAAGGAATGCCAGTATAGATTGTCCAACAGTACTGGTTTCATTCAGGATTATAATAAAAGATAACATCTATGTGCGGACTCTTCGTGATGATTTAACTTTTTGTACATTTTGTATCATTGTTGTGATTCTGTATTCACATTTTTTTCAACAATTTAAATGAAATCACTGCTGGATTCTATTCACTACTACCTAGACTATTTATTGTATCAAATGCTGAATCTGCTTTAACATGATGATGGCATAACTGTCTTAACTAAGAAAAAAGTAACGGAATTACTGTATATCTTTTCTATATGATTTTTTTTATTTCAACTTGTTCATATTATGCCATCCAATTATCACAAAATGCAATGCAATTTGTAGAAAATATTTAAAAACCTTGATACACTATTAATAAGAGTGAACCTTACATCCCTAAAAGCTTGGAAGCTAAATCTCTTATTCAGTTTTCCTGACCTGAACTCTATTGTATCTTGTTATCCTATTAGGATTTGATCAACACTTTTTGTACATTTTGAACATTTATATATGAGAAATTAATACAAATTTGATTTTATCTTGATCTGATCATTTTAATTTCTATGAAATAATTGGTAAAAAATCAGATTTCATAATCTAGAAAGGTGCATTTCAAATTATTATATTTTCATTTTCTGTGACAATAGCAACCACAGCTTTCAATAGAAAAGAATAGCCTTTGATTGCTGTCTTTATACTGTGCACATCTTGCATACCAAATTTCATTAATTTAGCTTATGCAGTATTGTAGCAATGACTGAATCTCATTTTAGAACTATATTTACTAATGATGTTTTCATGGCAACCACTCAAAAAAAAGAGAAAGAAAATGTGATGTAATGTCTGCATAATGATACTATGTAGTAATTAAGCACTGTTCACTTCAATACTGCTTTTTTTTTATTTTGGCATATTTGCATGATACATCTTCTGTGACAGATTTATGTAACTTTTTGTAATGCTCAAAAACTGGGATGATTGTTGCCTTAGAAACGACCTTAGCAACGAGTGACTAAGTCAGTGCTTATGTATTATTTTTTCTGTTTCAATTCAATTAAGTGGTAAATGTGATAAACTTTAGAATCAAAATTATTTAAAAACTATGTATCTTTGAATATCATAATTTTAGTAAAAGTGATAAAGTTTCCATGGCAACGAGAACCTACCGACTTAAATATATTTCTTAAAATGAATTTACTCAATTATAAATGGGATAACCAGAACATTAAGAACAAGGCATGCATTTAAAATCCAAACTTCATCTTCAAGCTTTACATTCTTAGCGAGAGTATAACATTCTATTTTAAACATGTTATTTCTTGGTATAGAATACATTTATTTCGTTTCCATGGTAATAAATAATGCAATAAATGAGGTCAGAGTGTTGTGTTGTTAATTTTATATAATTACATCAACATAATGTTTGATTATGGTTTCTTTAGAATTGCAAAAAGACTTGTTTTTAAAAAAATTAAAGATTTTCAATTTCTGGAATTGGTTACCATGGCAACCAAATATCAACAACTCAAAAAGAAAGTGCTTCCCTCATGTGACAATATCTGACTATAAAACTATCAATTTTGAAAGTCAGTTTGAATGGATATCAATATTTTCAAATTAAGCCATTTATTTTGTTCTGTTGCCATGGTAACAGACTTCACAGAATTCACTTAAAAATGTTAATTCTGGTTAACTTATTCATTTCCCCATCATATGACATAATTTGAACCACTTTGGCAACAGGGCCAAATTTGGGGATAAACGCACCTACTCCTTTTGTGAACCTAGGTACAGTCGTTGTTGAGTTATAACCCGGACAAGGTTTTTCAATATGATGCCCCTGTGACCTTGACCTTTGACCCAGGGGCCCCAAAACCAATAAGGCATACCCTTGACACATGGGCTACTCGCACAAAAAATTTGGTGAACCTAGGTACATTGGTGGTTCAGTTATTGTCTGGGCAAAGTTTTTCCATATGATGCCTCTGTGACCTTGACCTTTGAACCTGGGGCCCCAAAACCTACAGGGAACATCCTTGACACAAAGGCTACCTTCACATAAAATTTTGTGAACCTTGGTACAGTCGTTGAGGAGTTATTGTCCAGACAAGGTTTTTCAATATGATGCCCCTGTGTCCTTGACCTTTGACCCAGGAGCCCCAAAACCAATAGGGCATATCCTTGACACAAGGGCTACCTTCACATAATATTTGGTGAACCTAGGTACATTGGTGGTTCAGTTATTGTCCGGACAAGTTTTTCGTTGCTTGCCATTTTGACTTTATTAACATATGGCATATATAGAGATATATGAAAGGGGAAGTAAGTCAAAGTCGAATGAAAAAAATTGAATTATCTCCACTTTACGCACAACTAGGCATCAATGTTTATCATCAGAGGGAGTTTGAAGAAAATTGGCCAAGAAATGAGGGAGGAGTTGTCCGCACAAGGAAGACGGACGGACGGACAGACAGACAGACGGACGGATAGACGAGCGGCGCCATAACATAATACGACCCTTCGGGCGTATAAAAACCTACAGAAAACAAAGTGATGATTTTTTTAACTTGGTAAAACCTTATCCTACACCATTTGTTACAGGAGAGAAATCCCCATATAACAAGATATGCTCATAGTTGTCTCCCTTAAACTTAAACTTCTTCATTTGATTAAACTCTTATTTCTATATCACATATTCAGTGGCGTTGTACAAAAAGATAAATTATAAAAAATAAATAAGTAAAAACCCTCCACCATAAATAATTACAATAACACAAAACAAAATAAAATTCATCACACATGATGTTATATAGTGTGATTATGCATTTGGTTATCATATATCAAGTTTATAGGACCTACATTAATCTTAGCTCATGATTCGACTTTATTTTTACATTTGTTTTTATTAATTTGATATTGAAAGTTGTTGTCCTGAACAGTATAACATGATGCAACTGTTAACCAGACTTGTCCTGAACAGTGTAACATAACGCCACTGTTAACCAGACAATTCCCTAATACATCCCCAAAGGTGTCGAAACATCACCCTCAAAGGGACCTCTTATTTTAAGCAGTAATGCAATCATATAAAACAAAGTATGCTTTAATTAACTATCCATTTCCCAAAGATACAAAAATTGGAGCATCTAATTATCAAATGATATAGTTATATAGATTAAATGATGTAGTTATACAGATCATACCCTGTCTAGTGTATGTTTTGGAAATTTTTGCATATCAGCCATGGTGAGTATATTAGCCTGATGTTCAGCATATTGTAGAGGGGCTAGGTATTCTTCTATATAGTCAAATATTTCTTCAAAACTTAAACTTCTTTCTTTTTGGTCAGCTGAAAATAAGTAAGAAATAAATGGTTCAATGTGTATTGATTGTAACCTGGATGACATTAAATTTTAATAACAATACATTTTGCCCACAAAAAAACATGTGCTCTTTTGTTAACAGCTTGTTTGTGGGACAAAATGTAACTGTTCAATATGCTGATAGGTAAAGTCATGTTAGTTTTTTAGTACAGCAAGACAAGAGTAATTGAACTAACAGCTGCATTAGAGTAAATTAGGGATGGTCTTTATAAGGCGAAACTTGATGAAAATAAATCTTAATTGAAATTAAGATATTTAGCTTTTAAGATAGTTAGCAATAAAAGTAAGTGAGTGAAATTATAAGACGTGTTTAGATTAATGACATCAAAAAAATCCTTTATATGTATAAAATCTGAATTAAGCAGATAAAATGTCAAACTACAATTTTAAATAGCTAAATGTCAGGCATCTACTTACTTGCAATCTCTTCCATGAGCTTGTCAAATTTAGATTCAAATTCTTGAGACAATTTTGCACATCCACTGACAACATTGTTTGAGTTGAGTTCTGTAAATTTGGGAAATTCATCATGTCTCATGATAGGGTTTGTTTCCCTAGTATCTCTAGGCACTTCAGGTATGCTACAACAAAAATAGATATGTATAGCAGGTGATGACTTAGGTCTTAGGGACAAAATCCTTGTGAGAAAATTGATGTGCTATTTAAAAAAAAGTTGGTAATACATTACTTTAAACTTTTAAGCATGAGGAAGGGGAATTATCTTTTTTCAATTATTTGAACTTCTTCAAAATTACTTTGAAAATTAACCATCGTGTCCTCTTGTGGTAACAGGTAATTTTGTTTTGTTGCAAATATTGGAAATCAGAAACCACTAATGCCTGGATTTATAAGATTTCTCCAGTAAAAGTTAAAGTGCGGTTTAAAGTCTGTTTCCATATACATGATCAGCAGACTTTACAATTTTGCATGATAACTCCAGAGCAATGAAATCGCCTTCTGGCAGGTGAACCCTCACAGTACTCAGTTACACCTGGATGGGGGGGAACAACTGCAGTTGAAATAAGTATTGATCCTAGTAGGGATTGAACCCGGGAACTCTCAATCCCTAAACATGCATCCTACTACTCGACCACTGCTCACCACAACTGTTTTTTCACCACAACAATCCAATCAAATTAAATGTAACACCCTAATGACTTGTTTGCTGACGCTGTAGGCTGCAATTGTCTATGAATACTGGTAGTTATGACTAGATGCCTACTGTAAACTGAAGGACATCTTATCAATTTTGACCAACCAAAATTGAACATTGGTTTAATAGTTATGAATAGTTGCCTACTGTAAACTTGGGGACATCTTACTGAACATCATGCTATCAATTTCGAACTACCAAAATTGTACATTGGTCTAGCAATTTTGGAGGTGGTTTACTAAACATCACCATTTTTTTAAATTGCTTTTCACAAAATTGTTATGTTTTCATGAACCTAGAAAGCAATTGTACATATATATACAATGAAATGACTGCCATACCATCAGGTCTCAGTAACAGTAGCAAAGAAGGCTTTTTAAGAAAGAATGATATCTTTATTTGATTTGGCTGATCATGAATTAATAAGTCTTGACAAAGAAGTTGTAAATTGCTTTGAAAGGATAAATTATTATGCATTTGGAAATCGGGTGAGCTCAGATCAGGGTAGGACAGCATGTTGCACAATTGCAAAAAAATGAACTTTGTATGATCACTTTGATTTTGTATTGCAATGAAAGTATTGGGTGTCTGGAATATTTCTTTCAAACGGTTTTACAATACCTTGTCAGATAAACAAGTTATCACCATTTATCATAAGGCAGGTATCTAAGTATACGGACTCTACAATAGTAACAAAAACAAAGCTTTTTTCACAAAACATTTATTGTTTATGAACTAGGAACAGTTTAAAAATTTGAAACATGATGTAACAAACATGAGTATAACTTGGGAATGAAAAATTATTTCCAAAAATAAAAAATGTATGTCATGGAAGTCACACAGCTTTTTTATGAAAATTACACTGAATCTTTTAATTTTTTGTATGCAATATACAACAAAGATAATGTTACAATTCAACAAAAGACAAACAATTTGGCCATTATAGATAGGAAAAATAAAAATCTTCAAGGGCTAAATTGTATTTTGTTTACATAAATTAGAGCTTTGCATTTAGACCTTAGAAGTATACGGACTCTACCAATCTTGTACATGAAAAGATTTCATAAAATGTTTAATTTAGTATTAATTTTATGTGAGTTATTTCATTTTTGGGCAAGTCATTTGATTATAGTTTATGAATAAAATACTTTAAGTTCTCAACTGTTAAGTATTTATCGGATTATCCTCAATATAAAGAAAATTGAGTAAACTGACATAACATACATATTAACAATCAAATTGAAACTATCATTTGTGGTTAAAATTAACATATTATGGTGTCATTATCATCTTCAACAATTACAAATTATATAATTATTTAAAAAATCTGCTCTTCTTAAACAGAAAAGGGTCTTAGTCAATTAAACCAACAAAGTAACCTGGTATACGGACACTACAAATATCAATGAATAACTAGAATGACATTTAATGAACAAAGTTTAGGTCAAACTTCAACTTTTATATTTCATAGGTGTTGGTAGATGGCTAAATGACATGAAAATAATAATTGATATCAGTTTATAAATAAGTTAACTACTCATTTTCTCCTCCAGATAGCATTAGATTGAGCAATATTCAAAATTCAAATTGAGTATTTTCCAATTTACCAGGTTTTAACTTCATAATCTGAAACATTTTATGTAAAAACAAATTGACACAAACAAGTAATTTTAACAGACAATTATAAGTCAGCACTTTCAGTTTAAAGTTTCCTCTCATAGATTACAATGGCAAGTTCTCAAATTGCCAAACTTAACTGAATTTGATTAAAACCCTTCTGTTGGTGCTTTTAATGCTGAGAACCGGCTGGCTTAGTTTAAGCCTGTTTGTTTCTCTCATCTGTAGATTTCTCTACACGGTTATGAAATGTGTCAAATGTATATCATTTTTGGACAAAACAATTATATTTCAATTTTTTTCTCTATTTCAGACATAAACTATCAAAAACATGCAGATAGTAGTCAAACAATATTGTCAGTTCATATGAATTTGACTTTGAATTAACTTATTTTACTTAATTAAGAAAAGTGTTTCCTACCTAGAACTCTGAATTAAAATTTATACTATGAGAACACAGGCATATTGATAAGGCTAGATATATCTGACTATATGTAGGTTATCTTGATTCTTGAAACACATTTCATAGACAATATTTTTTGATAATGAAAATCAATTTTTTTTCATCAACATTTCACTTAAAAATACACAATTAATGTAAAATCTATTTTTAAATGGTTGCCATGGAAACTGGCTATATGTTAAATTTTTACAATTATATTTTTTACAAGTTTTTTTAATAGTTGCTGATATTAAAGCAGTGTTGCTATTTCTTATTTATGTTATAACTAATTTTATGAAGATAAGTTTGAATACTTTAATAGAACAAAATCATAATTTTTAATGCTTTTAACCAAATTTCATTAATTAGTAACTTTTTTCAAATATGAGAAGCCCAAAAAGTTTTTTAAGTTTATTAGGACAACTCTAACACTAATTTTATTTATGGTTTAACAATGTCAAAAATGCAGCAAACTAGCTTTACAGCGTATGTGATACACTTAGTCATACATTTTGCTTGAAAAATGAAAAATTTGGAGGTAGTGGTATTCAAATAATTGTAAAATTAAAATAAACTTAACTAGAATCGATTGCTTGCTTTTAAAATAATCTATTAAGTCAGTACATACATTTACAGATGTATTTTGAATGGTGATCACTTACAAGAATAGGGTCTGGAAGTCACAAAATAGTCAATTTTGAGAAAAAATCATCCTAATCTATCTGAAAATTACTGAGAAAAAAGGAATACCAGTTGCTATGACAATGGTTAAAGACTTTGATCAACCAACATTGTTTTCTATGTTTTGGCATCAAACTAAACATATGCTTATAAATAAAGATAAAATGCAGAAATCAAGTTTATGTAGAGTCCGTAGACCTTTTTACTATCTTCATTTATAAGCACATAAACCATCCATTAATTATCTATTTTGTATCCCTATAGTTTTAATTTATATTGGGATGTAAAATAAGTATACTATAAACATTTTTGTTCATACTATTGGCACTTTAAGCGTACATCAAATGTATCTATTACTGATTTTTCGTGTAAACAATGACACATAATTATAAAAATCAAATATCACTTGAAACAGTTACAAATATAAAGTTAAAACTTAATATTTTAGAAAAGATTTATCAAATTAAATAAAAAGAATTGTTATATAAGTGTTATTAACTAGTTTTATAGGTCCTGAAATAATA
This sequence comes from Mactra quadrangularis, assembly GCA_025267735.1. Classification (NCBI taxonomy): domain Eukaryota; kingdom Metazoa; phylum Mollusca; class Bivalvia; order Venerida; family Mactridae; genus Mactra; species Mactra quadrangularis. The sequence continues at coordinate 55,380,859 of CM046303.1, read as the reverse complement.
GGTCTACGGACTCTACGGTCTACGGACAAAGTTTTGCGCTCTAAAATTTTTCCCCCAAGCTTTCTGCAACTGCTGTAAATCATGTTTCTGTTTATTTTTCATCATTATGTAATAGATAATGAAAGAATCATTTGATATAAATGGCAATTGTTACGTCTGTATCATGTTGAAAGTTGGTATACGGACTCTACCAAAAAAATCACTGCATTACAGGTTTGATTAAAATAAAATGAACCAAACTTTTGACGAAACCACTTATATTTTTTCACAACTACATTGATGTTTTGTAGTAATCTAATTGAAAAGTGGATGCTTGTCTTGTTTTAAGTACAGTTCATCATGTTTTATTCATATTGGACAAAATATAGCAAAACATAACGATAAATACATTTATACTATGCTGTATAATTGCCACAATTTTTGCCCGATTTAAATACGGTAAAAAGTATTTATTTCATAGAACCTTCATTTTTCCAGAAATCTTAACATTACTTTTACACACTTTCTTGGCTTTCTTACATTTCTTTCTAAAAAATAGTAAAAATTGGCTGCAACATTGAAATTGCTAAAAAATGCTATTTTTTTAAAGGATTATCAAGTACACTGACTTTACCTTTTATCAAGGCATACAATGTTATGTACCGCCAGAAAGCTGAAAATCTCAACAATATGATAAAAATAAAATACAAGTGATATTTCTTATCCACTTTTGAAGCCCGGGTTATAACAAAGCCCTGGTAGTGATTCCTACCCTGATCTGAGCTCACCCGAAATGTCAGTCTAATTTATGAGGGTGGCCGACCAACATACCTTAAGACCACCCAGTGTTTAAGTTTTTAAGTTATACATACTATATTCTGCTAGAAAATTTACTATGATTACCTTTCTGTAACTTCCATTTAAAATTTGTACTTGTTAGATGCAGACAAAGTGCGTCAAAATTGCAGATAATAATACCAAAAATTTCATGGCAAGCATACTTAGGCATTAGTAAGAGGGTCATACGATAAATTGTACCTAACAAGTTTGATAAAGCCAAAGGACCCTCAGGTACTGTAAGCTTTAGTCTATAGATATGCCATTCAATAAGTGAATAACATCTTGGGATGCGATTTGTTTATTCAAATGGAAGTTATGAACTGATATGGATCAATAGAGCAAAGAAACATTAGTCAGCCACGGATAGATTTGAAGCAATAGACATTCTAAGAAAAACACAATGTTACAAAGAATGATGAGAGCATTGCAATAGAAAATAGAATGAATAGTTGAAAGTCAAATCAAAGGCAGAATTCAAGGGGACACGCACTAAATTGGGAGAAATAGCCATAAACTGAGATAACATACAATATATTACTTACAAAACAAAGTAAGCCCCCGTGCTTGAGTTCTTCCGTGTGTGGTTGTGTCGCACATGCCATTTTTTCAAACACAAATTACGGATATTTAGCAAGGATTTACGACAGGCCATGGAGGCAGCCATGTTTGATTATACAACACCGGTAAATTACAAAGCGTTCCGATTACTTTGCTGGTTTTCTTTCTGAGCGGGTAAACGTCCTCAGCGTCGAAAATACGGGAACCAATAAATATGACGTCATGGGTGTGGATCAGGGGCAAAATGGCGGAGGTATTCATGTGTTGTGTCTCTGGCCAAGAGAAAACAGCCAGAATTCGAAGTAAGGAGATTGATGATGTTCTTAAAAGGGAAAAAATTCAATTCAGAAGAACTGTGAAAATATTGTTGTTGGGTGCAGGGGAGAGTGGGAAGAGCACATTCTTGAAACAAATGCGAATTATTCACGGAGAAGACTTCAGCGAACAACAATATATGGAATATAGGAACATTGTTTACTCAAATATTATTAAAGGGATGCGTGTTTTGATTGATGCAAGAGATAAATTAAACATTCCATGGGGTGATGATGCTAACATTAAACATGCCCAGTTTGTATTTGCATATGACAACTCCAAGATAGATGACAAAGTCTTTCAAAACTATGTTGACTCACTACAACATTTATGGTCTGATTCAGGAATTTTGACAGCATTTGACAGACGCAGAGAATTTCAATTGGTAAGGACACTTTGTTTATGATTATTCACGATCTAGCTTTATGATTGTTTTTTAGGCTTGAAAGGCGTCATAGACATGGACATTAAATTTTGTAACATGAAATGATGTGCCAAATCAAAACATTGCGAAAGTGTAAAGGAAGGTGGGGGGGGGGGGCTTTAATAGGTCATGGGGGGGCTTTAATAGGTCATGGCTAAAGTTCAACTCATTGTAACTTATGTGTTTAATTTAATAATTTAAGTTGTCTCACTCATCATTATAAAATATATTTAGCATCTATCATCACGCAGGTCATCCGTTTTTGTGCCATATCTGTCTAATTAACTGAATTCCTACTGTCATTTCATGGTCGACTTAGCAGAAATTATTAAGGACCTAAAGAATATGACATTTAGGGAAAATTGGAATTGTTTGTTTCAGTTATTATTAGAGCTGTCAAGATATAACGGTATATTGCAATACGCAGCCATGGCAATACGTACCACAGTACAAATTTAATATACCGGTATACGGCCATATTTTTTATTTCATTGGAAAAGTCTTCCCTTCGCGAATTAAAATTAGCGAAACATCAGTTTTTCATTGGTTCATTCAATTTAAGCTTAAGTTACAAGAATTTAGTTATTACGCATTCGATTGGTTATACGGAACTTGTGCAAGATATGTTCTTGAATCAAGTACTTCTGGACAGGAAGTTGTGAAGTATGGTGTCCAGACTTGGTGAGACTAGATTCAAGTAGTTGAATGTAAAATTTGTAATGATTCTGTTAAATACCGCAAAGCAGGGCTCGACAAATTTTCTGGAAGCAACTCGTCCTGCAGGACAAGCAACTTAGAATTTTCACTCGTCCTGCTGCAATATGTACTTGTTCTGTGCATCTCAAAAGGAAATTGTTAACTTGAATGAATCAGTAACAAACATGGAATTTGTAGTACAGCGATTTTTTATTCATTATCTTATTATCTTGTTTGAGCATTTCATGTGATAAATCAATACCTGACAGTGACAGTTCTGTTTTATATGAGTTTAAAACTTAAAATTTGATAATTAAGGCTAAAAATTTCACTCGTTCTGCGGGACAAGTTCTGCAAGAAGATCAACTCATCTTGAGCCATTTTCTACTCGTAATTACGAGCAGACGAGTGGATTTGTCTTTAGGCTTAACCAATCTATAAACCCACAATATATTGTGGTACATATCGCAATACAACGGTGCTAGTGTATTGCAATATATCGCGATACACTTATGGCGTATCGTGACAGCCCTAGTTATTCTGATCAGAAAAAACTTATTAGATACTATTCATTGCCATGAATACCCTTATGGACAGACAATAAGGATTCACTGCACTCACTGTGATAGATGAATACCCAAAAGTAGTTAAAATACATTGAAGTCTTGACCATATCTCATTTGTCACTTTATAGTGGTAGGTGACTCATATTCATACTGTTAGTGTTGTACTATTTAACTGCTGTGTTAACTGGTATGCATTGTTGGAATACAAAATGCGAAAGGTATCATCAGTTGACTTTTCCAATGTTCATCATTATAATTGTTAACTTAAGCTGCAGTTGTTAGGGGCTCGTCAGTTCCACTGCATTTAGTGAAAATGCCATCTGATACAATACAGGACAACAGACAATCACTAGATATTCTCACAGTGCTTTGCACTTCTAGAGTATTTAACATTTATCTATGTCAGGACCGTTAGAAGTCAATATAGGGTCTGTTTTTAGGAGGCCTGCTTTTTGAAACATTTAATTTCATTACCATATTGAAAGGATATATAGTATGATTTATCACTTAAAGAATTGTTTAGATGTAATTTAGTCTAATAGTTTTGACAAAATTTCTACTGTAATATTGCCAGAATTATTAATGATTTTCACCACGATGCATAATGATCATTTTTAAAACAGACATTGATACAGACATATTTATTTGTGTTAGGTTTAAGTGATTGTTTCTGCAGATGTGATATTATTGCTCAACAAACAAATCATTCTGTAGCTTTTAGCCTGTTCTGACATTTAATATTTGCTGACAAATACAATAAAGTGTATTTACATGTTTAATGTATTATATAGGATTGTCACATTAAAGTTTATGGTGTACTTTTAAAATTGATATGGTATAAATATGATGCTTTGTGTTTTAATGTAAAATTGAAATTATTAAGGAAGTTTTTAAAGGTTATGTTTTTCAATTAAAGATTTTTTTAATCAAGGTGCAATGTTTCACTCAGCAAGAAGAGTGTCTGTTCAGTTAAATTTCCGTTTACTTAACACTGTTTTCTAGATATACTTTTTGAACAGACCATTTATATCTTATTTATGATTATAGCTGTATGTCATACAGAACACTGCCTGTTAACTTTAAAAAAAAACTGTTGTGAAGCAATTTGATATGTTTCAATGCATGAAGGACAAAGTATGCTCTTTATTTTTAAAATAGTAAGCAATTAATTAAAGTTATTTACATAAGTTAACTAGGATATGTTTTTTGGCAAATTGTATTGTACTGGTTTCTGTTTGTTAAACAGTAAGCAAATCTCTTTGATGATAGGTCCTATATTATTACTTGAAATACCTATATAGATAAGTGGTTATAAAATTGCAATTAAGATATTGCTTATATCGCTGTAGTTAATTTTAACTGTTACATAATATATCATGTAATTGGTATTTTGTATAATTTCAAATGGAATATCTGGGACTTCTTGCTCTTCATGATGCATTAATGATATTGATAATATCCTAGAAAACAACCACATTTCTATGTTGCATGAAAGGTGGTTGTTGCCCCAAATTCAAATCACACATTTTTTGGATAAAGCATGGTATAGATTGTGACCTTTTTCTAGATACAAGTGCTCATCTCTTCATACCTGTCTGTTTAGTAAGATTTCTTCATCATGGTTAATAAACGTAGCTAATTACTGTAGTGTTGAGATCTTACTTGCAAGTATACAGATGATAAATTGTAAAACAGTGAAGTTTAACTTTAATACACTTTATCTTATTAAAAATCTTATAAACTTTGTTCTTATTTCCATTGTTGCTGTGTGACAATTATACGATTTTGCTCTAGATGCAAATTTGGTTTTTGCTAATAACAGCCTAAGGCAATTACTGGATCATTGGGTCGTTGGTATACTTTTTATTACTGTGACATATTAGTGTAGTGTAGTTGTTGTTTTGTCGTATTTACACTGAAGACAGTTTTGTATTTGTCAACTGTTGACACTTGTAAATTGTTTTGCGTAAAACCAGGGAAAACCATACTCACCTGCGAAATATTGTGATATTGTGTTTAGCATACATGTAAGGTTTATTGTGCATTTGCCTTAAAATTTTTGCATCAATTTGCTTATTGCATTGATAACAAAGCAGTAATGTAATGATAATAAAGGGACAAAATGCCATGTTAATACATTGCATATCTCTTAAAACTTGAAAACGAAAGTACTTAATTGTTTTGAAATTAACCATGAATCATAGTTATATCTATTTTGTATTACATGTATGATATATTTTTAACTAGAGTCATAATTACACACACCATTAAATCTTAAATATACTTAGATAAAATCTGATATACATTTCCCAGGCTTAGCGCAAAATGGTTGTAACTCACTCTTTTTTTTAACTTGAGTTACAACCGTTTTGCTCTAAGCCCACAATTTGTATATGTAGTAAAGTCCTTGAGGCTGTGATATATACAATATGATATAGTCAGTGACCCGTTGACTGTACACTCATCTACTTACTAACAACAGTGGGGAGCATTGAGCAACTTATGGATCATCATAATGATTGCCCTGGTCAAGGGTGTGTTGAGTCACTTGAAACATTTTGTTAAAACTAACCATTGACAGGACAAGATGGTCTAGAGTATAATTACTCTAGGCTTTAATGTAGGTACATCATGTATCCATCTATCTGTATCTAAATTACTGAGTTAAACTTCCCTCATCAGCTGTGGAAAAAACAAGCTTTCAATTTTTATGTTGTCAGTTGACCTAGATTTCTTGTGTGTACTTTCTCTTACCGTAGAAATTGATCACAAGACTGTCCCAAAATCTGATGATATATAATTTATCAGGGAGTTCTGATGTAGAGATGGCTAGCCTGTGACTTAGCCATTGTTAGCAACCATTGTTATGTAATGATTAAGCCTCCCCCCTCCTAGTCATTGCCTTTATCCACTATCTGCGGACTAGCAGAAATTGTTTTTGGCTAGTGAAAGTGACTTTTTTCATATAGTCAGGCTAGTTGATAAATTTTGCTCATTACCCAATACTGTATCACACAATCAGATTAATCAGGCTAGTGCTATGATGACCTCTCCCCACTTTCCAGCCTTACATTTTACTTGTACATAGCACAAACAGAGAATCTGCTCAATGTTCTATTTTTACCTATTAGTATATTTATGGGATGCTATAAAAGTTAGTTAACATTTTATAGTGTACTTGTATGTAAGTTTTAGGGTACTTGATCTGCTTGATGTTTAAAGAATGCATCAGACATATGTAAATAGTTAGCTAATAAGCTAGGTTCTTTACACACTCATACGCTTGTGAACTATGTCTTGTTGAAATTTGCCAACTTTTATCATGTAGAACTTTGATAACGAGAGACTGGAGACAAGAGTTTCATTCTGATACACTATAGGTCATCAATGTCATGAGCCTGTTGTTAGTTGGACAAATCAGGCTATCTAGGTTCAATACCTGTATATGGCTTTGCGTACCCCTGCATGAAAAATGGCAATGAATGAATGAATTTGGGTTAAATGAGGGTCTGTTGGCCCCATAATGATGTACAATGTGCAGACCCCAGGATGTGTCTATTCATCACTGAAAGAGTGAGTCTAGGTCCTGAATTGTGTCAAATTTTGTAAAATTCTTAAATTGATATAATTCTTATCAGCATAGTTACACTATAATCATTGTTTAAATAATTGTTACGGCTTAAGATGTTGTAAGCGCTAATGATTCTGTGATGATAGTTTTCTGGTTTATACCAGATTTTCATTAAAAATAGATGGTTGAATTTCATCTCATTTTTTTCATGACATTTTGATACTTTTTATTAAAATTTTCTACATAAGTTTCTACATAATGTCATTGTGACATATTTTTAGAATGAATACATTTTAAACAATAAAAATGTCAGATTTATGAAAGAAGATATTTTATATGATCTCTCATATTTCCTCTTACTTCATATCTCATTTTGAACTAGTCTCACATTTTCATGTTTTTTGTAGCATAATTATTTCCTTCTTCTTCCTTAATCTTCATGGTAAAGCAGGAAATAAAATAACACCTGCAATTTCTTGAACTAGAACAGAAATTTAGCTTTCAAACTCTAGATCTAATTGAAATTTGTTTTAACTTAATGACCTTTGATAGAAAATATATTCACTTAAGTATTGACTTTTGGCCCCCATACTTCCATATTTACATGGGTAAATAAAATTCTGTTCTATTCTCTTCATCTGGGTATAAGTGTTCAAATCTTTTGTCTGCAGAGATGCCAAGTTTTAAGAATTATGCAATGTAACATGTACATTTTATATTGACTGTTGTTTTGTATTGTGACTAATACTTAAACTCAAGTGTTATTGACTGGTTTTGACTGGGTAATGACCAGTATGCCTATAGTTGATAATATAAATATTTTGATACTATGTTGAGAAAACTTGAGATTTAAAATAGATTCACAGGTAAAGAGAAAGAAGTCTTGGCTACTTGAATGATATTAGATTGTAAGTGTCATTTGTTGACCCTATGTTAAGTGGCTGTAATGTAGTTAATGATATGATGATTTATCGGGATGCTTTAGTACTCTATCTAGTATCTACCCACCCACCATATTTGTATTGTACCCTTAAATCCTTACTTATAGGCTGACCTCAATGTTACGGCCAACATACGTTGATAATTAAGTCAGTCCTAAAGTAAATTGAGTGCTGGCTCTTTTACTTTAAGATGAACATTTTCAGGACTAGTCCTAAAGTTCAGGATTTCTTCGACCTGAGTAAGGCTCCTTTTCCTTTGTAAAGGCTACTGGCATCAATTATAGAAATTAGGAATCTCAGATTTTTGAAAATTCTTAACTTTCAACCATGGAGCACTTGTCTGTATCTTTAATAGTGTTCAAAATACATGCAGTATCTGAGCTTTCTCTTCATCACGAAAAATTTACACAGATATGAGACATTATAAGATGACTTTGAATTGTACAATTTGTTGGTCATATAACCAAGGTTTTACTGTACATTCCATTCCATTCTGGGTATAATGTCAATCTTCATTGAGTGTTCAGGGTGGGACCTTATTTTTGTTAACCACTACATAATATTGACAAAACTGTTATGGCTAGCTTCCAAATCTATGTATTATACAATTAAATTTTGACATTTTGTAATATGCTATATAAATCATATTCATATGTTACATTTTCTCTATCTGTTATAACTTACCAGGCTCATGTTACTATTTTTAGATCATGACATCATGACTTTTTGTTATGGTTTCTCATATATACTTGTATATTATATGTATTAATTTACAATGGACCTTGAATCTGGGTATTTGAATCAATTCCATGTTGCGGCAGATTGTATACCTTTCCATGAAAAGATAATCATTTCCTCAACCCTCTAGTTAGGACCCTGGAAGTAGTGACAAATTGAAAATAGCTTTGGGCTTGTGAAAATTTAGTTGGGCTAGTTGATAGTTTTGCATATTATAATAATGATTTGGGCTGGTGTAGGTGAAAATTTAAGGAGATGACTGGGGTAAGAAATAAATGAAAAAAAAGTCTCGAAAAGATACCTAGTTAGTTGATGTGGCTGCTTTAAAAAATGGACAAATGTTTGATAAAATTAATGATGTTAAATACAAATAAACAAGGTACCTTTATTCAGGACAATGAACATTGTATTGGGATCTTGCATTTGTTTAACCATTCATGCTATGTTTCTTGGTAATACTTTTAAACAGATTATGCCTCGGAGCTTTATATTTTTTACAAATAAATCAAAGTTTATCTTATTCTTACATTCCTTGTCTAACAGCTATATTTTCTTGGGAAGTTTGTCTTTCAGCTATTATTTTTTTCTGGAAAGTTTTCTTGGTTATAATTGTAGTGTTATAATATTATCATTTTTCACATTTATCTTGAGTATCAGATATAGAAATAATGACTGTGCTACTAACTTTGTTTAGAATTTCCATAAATCAGGTCTAGGAGTATCACTTAAATCCTAGCTGGGTCTGCTTGTCATCACTTGGTTTTCATCATTCACTAAATTGCCAGATTTATCCTCATGGACTCGAGGGAGATTGTTGCATGATCAGGGTCTATAGTCACATGATTTACAAAAACATTTGTTTAGGTTAACATGGTTTTTTGCATTTTTATACGCCCGTTTTGAAAAAACGGTCGTATTATGTTATGCTGTTGTCCGTCTGTCCGTCTGTCCGTCTGTCCGTCTGGCCGTCTGTCCGTCTGTCCGTCTGTCCGTCTGTCCGTCTGTCCGTCTGTCCGTCCGTGGACAATTGCTTGTCCGGATGATAACTCAAGAAAGTTTGAACCTAGGTTCCTCAAATTTTATGTGTTGATAGCCCTTGGGTGGAGGAGGTTCCCTATTGATTTTGAGACCCCAGGGTTAAAGGTCAAGGTCACTGGGACTTAAAATAGGTAAAACTTGTCCGGACAATATCTGAACCACCAATGTACCTAAGTTCACCAAATTTAATGTAAGAGTAGCCCATGTGTCAAAGATGTTCCCTATCGGTTTTGGGGCCCCTGCGTCAAAGGTCAAGGTCACAGTGGCATCATATGGGTAAAAAACTTGTCCTGACAATAACTTAACAACCAATCTACCTAGGATCACCAAATTTTATGTGAGAGAAGCCCATGTGTCAAGGATGTTCCCAATCGGTTTTGGGGCCCGTGGGTCAAAGGTCAAGGTCACAGGGACATCAAATTGAAAAACCTTGTCCGGACCATAACTCAACAACGCCTGTACCTAGGTTCACCAAATTTTATGTTAGAGTAGCCCATGTGTCAAAGATGCGCCCTATAGGTTTATGGGGCCCCAGGTTCAAAGGTCAAGGTCACAGGGGCATTATATGGAAAAACTTTGTCCGGACAATAAATGAAACACCAATGTACCTAGGTTCACCAAATTTCATGTGAGAGTAGCCCATGTGTCAAGGATATGCACTATTGATTTTGGGGCCCCTGGGTCAAAGGTCAAGGTCACAGTGGCATCAAATTGAAAAACATTGTCCGGGTAATAACTCACTAATGACTGTACCTAGGTTCACCAAATTTCATGTGAGAGTAGCCCATGTGTCAAGGATGTACCTTATCAGTTTTGGGAAAACAGGGTTAAGTTTAAATCTTAAACCAGAAGATATCAAATTACCAAGCTGTGACTTCAAATGTTCTATCAATATGTTTATAAAGTCAAAACGGCAAACAATGAAACACTTGTCCAGACAATAACTGAACCACCAATGTACCTAGGTTCTCCAAATTTTATGTGAGGGTAGCCCTCGGGTAAAGGTTATGCCCTATTGGTTTTGGGGTTCCTGGGTCAAAGGTCAAGGTCACAGAGGCATCATATTGAAAATCCTTGTTTGGACAATAACTCATCAACTACTGTACCTAGGTTCACAAAATTTTATGTGAAGGTAGCCCTTGTGTCAAGGATGTTCCCAATAGGTTTTTGGGCCCCAGACCCAAAGGTCAAGGTCACAGAGGGATCATATGGAAAAACCTTGTCCAGACAATAACTGAACAACCAATGTACCTAGGTTCACTAAATTTGGCGTGAAAGTAGCCCATGTGTCAAGGTTATGCCCTATTGGTTTTGGGGCACCTTGGTCAAAGGTCAAGGTCACAGGGGCATCATATTGAAAAACATTGTCTGGATAATTTCTCAACAATGATTGTACCAAAGTTCACCAAATTTCATGTGAGAGTAGCCCATGTGTCAAGGATGTACCTTATCAGTTTTGGGAAAACAGGGTTAAGTTTAAATCTTAAACCAGAAGATATCAAATTACCAAGCTGTGACTTCAAATGTTCTATCAATATGTTTATAAAGTCAAAACGGCAAACAATGAAACACTTGTCCAGACAATAACTGAACCACCAATGTACCTAGGTTCTCCAAATTTTATGTGAGGGTAGCCCTTGGGTAAAGGTTATGCCCTATTGGTTTTGGGGCTCCTGGGTCAAAGGTCAAGGTCACAGGGGCATCATATTGAAAATCCTTGTTTGGGCAATAACTCATCAACTACTGTACCTAGATTCACAAAATTTTATGTGAAGGTAGCCCTTTTGTCAAGGATGTTCCCAATAGGTTTTTGGGCCCCAGACCCAAAGGTCAAGGTCACGGAGGCATCATATGGAAAAACCTTGTCCAGACAATAACTGAACAACCAATGTACCTAGGTTCACTAAATTTTATATGAAAGTAGCCCGTGTGTCAAGGTTATGCCCTATTGGTTTTGGGGCGCCTTTGTCAAAGGTCAAGGTCACAGGGGCATCACATTGAAAAACATTGTCTGGGTAATTACTCAACAATGACTGTACCTAAGTTCACCTAATTTCATGTGACAGTAGACCATGTGTCAAGGATGTGCCTTATCAGTTTTGGGGAAACAGGGTCAAGTATAAACCTTCAACCAGAAGATATCAAATTACCAAGCAGTGACTTCATATGTTCTATCAATATGTTTATAAAGTCAAAATGGCAAACAATGAAACTTTTGTCCAGGCAATAACTGAACCACCAATTTACCTAGGTTCATTAAAGTCTATGTGAGGGTAGCCCTTGTGTCAAGGATATGCCCTTTTGGTTTTGGGGCTCCTGGGTCAAAGGTCAAGGTCACAGAGGCATCATATTGAAAAACCTTGTTTGGACAATAACTCAACAAGGACTGTACCTAGGTTCATTAAATTTTATGTGAATGTAGCCCTTGTCTTAAGGATGTTCCCAATAGGTTTTGGGGCCCCAGATCCAAAGGTCAAGGTCACAGAGGCATCATATGGAAAAACCTTGTCCAGACAATAACTGAACAACCAATGTACCTAGGTTCACTAAATTGTTTTAGGAGAGTAGCCCATGTGTCATGGTTATGTCCTATTGGTTTTAGGGCCCCTGGGTCAAAGGTCAAGGTCACAGGGGCATCATATTGAAAAACATTGTATGTGTAGTAAATCAACAATGACTGCACTTAAGTTCACCAAATTTCATGTGAGAGTAGCCCATGTGTCAAGGATGTTCCTATTGATTTTGCGGCCCCTGGGTCAAGTTTAAACCATCATCCAGAAGATATCAAATTACCAAGCAGAGACTTCAAATGTTCAATCAATATGTTAACAAAGTCAAAATGGCAGACCATGGAAATAATGCTATATTTAATAAGTAAAATGAATTTAGTTCACCAAATTTTATGTGAGGGTAGCCCATGTGTTAAGGATGTTCCCAATTGGTTTTGGGTCAAAACTGGGTCAAAGATCTAGGTCACATGGGCATCATTTGGACAATCCTTGTTCGGACAATAACTAAACAATGATTGTACCTAGGTTAACCAAATTTTATGTGGATCAGCCCATTTGTCAAGATGTAATGTGTTGATAGCTCTTTGGTATTTGATGTTCTCTTTTGATTTGGAAACCCCAGGGACAAAAGTCAAGGTCACAGGGACTTAATTCATATTGAAACATTTTCCGGACAGTAACTCAATAATAATTGTACCTACATTGTAGGTTTTCCAAATCTTATTTAAGGGTAGCCTTAATGTCTAGCATATGCCCCTTTGGTTTTAGGTCCCTGTGTTAAAGGTTAAAGTCAAAAGAAAAATCATGAGGAAAAACCTTGTCCAACAACCAACTTTACCTAAGATCACCAAATTTTATGTATCAATACTCTTTGGGTCAAGGGCGAGAACTTTTGGTTCTGAGGCCCCAGGGTCAAAGTCACTGGAAGTTTGTATGGGAAAACTTTGTGTCGGTGATAAATCAACCATGGCTGTACCTAGGTTCTCAAAATCTTTGCTTTGGATAGCCCTCCTGTTAAGAATGGGACCTATTCTGAGATCCTGGGGTCATTGGTCAAGGTCACAGGGACTTTATATGAGATAGAACACAGCATGGACTGCACACGGGCGTATAATGCCCCGCCCAGCGGAGCTCTTGTTTTTCTAGACATATATCCTAATAACATGAAATAGTGCATATAATTAGGCCTAAGCTAAAAAATACTTTGTTTGCCCTTTACGGACTCTAAATTTTTGGGTTGGGTCGGTTGGTAGGAAAAGTATTTTATTAACCAGGTTTTCAACAAAAACCAGGTTATTGTAATGCCGAAGTCGGCGGGCGGACGGGCGTCAACTTTTGGTTTCCGCTCAATAACTTTAGTTTGCTTTGGCCTATTGACACCAAACTTGGTGTATAGGTAGCTTATATCAAGAGGCAGCTTGGGATTGCTACCCAGGTGTCTGTGATCAAGGTCAAGGTCACTGTTGCTAAAATAGAAATTCAGTTTCCACGTAATTGCTTCATTTTGCATGTATTGATTTTGTTGCTTTCAAATGAATCATTCCTGTCACATCAAAACTTGGTCGTTGAAAACCTGGTTTCGTCGCATTGCGGCGCTTCTTGTTTCTAATATTATTAGCGTAAAGAAACTTATGGAAAGTAATAAGATAACGGTTGTGACCAATAAAAAAAATACCACATATTTTTCGAAATAAAATGTTTTGAGTCGGCGGCATTTTTTCGGGTCGGTCGGTAAAGGGCAAACAAACTTAATTTTAATTTAAGCCTTATGACCTCTTTTCTTTCTCTCAAGTTTTGATGGTTAACTCTGAATCTTCCACTCATAAAATGAATCAAGCCATTTAGTAGGTCATTCACAAATATAATTTGTGCAGAGGATTTAGAGTGAATGATAATTTTACTATCACTATAAGCTGGCTAATCAGTAATGACATAGCAGTTATTTTACATGCTGCTTTTCAATTCTTTTTTTACATGGGGTTTCCCCATGTTTAGTAGTGGACTGTGGCAAATCCACATCAAAATTTGTCGCGGACAATTACATTTGGTTGTGGGCGCGCAAATAAAGGGATAATTACCACTGCAATTAATATAGTCCGCATTAAGCGTTAACAAGCAGACAATAAGAAGCATGTGTATATCTTATCTAGTTTATGTAAGGTAAGGGTCCCTTGTATCGCTTGTATATGAGTTGTGTATACAGCCATATACTCTACCAAAACCCCATGTCTGACAGCGCTATCAGCGCTTTGATTATTCTATAGACTGATGATGCTAGAACTAACATTTGTTTACCTTCTGAACATGCATGATTAAATACTCTGATTATATTCTTATCACATTCTTGGTTTAAATATTAGCTGAAGTTCACATATTCAGGCCAATGTCATTGAACCCTGTCAAAATATTTGTGGTCTAGTTTAGGTTTGGTATATATATTTACATGTACAATTACGCACCTGGGCAGCATTTTATCTAAATATCTTATGTTTATATAATTATGAAATAGGTCATAAAATCTTTGATAATACAAGCCCCTCAAAATTTAGAAGTGGTCAATATTAAAATTAATTACTTAGATTTAATGGAAGAGCAAAATGAAGTGCTTCTGATTTTTCCATGATTCCAATATTGTTAATCGGATATACTGTTAACTGTAGGCTGATCTGAGATCATTGACTGTTCATTAGCATTTTAATCTTAATCTATAATCCAAATAGTGTATTAAATAATAATTTAAGGAGAATGAATGAATATGGTACAGTTTAACCCATGTTTTATGACTGGTAATAATTATAAAACTGATTTAATCAAGTTTTGTATACTTAGGTAATACTCAGGTATTATATAAGTTGATTTTATTAGTTATTTTACTGCCCTATGATTATGGTATGATCTTATCAGATCTATTATAAAACATCTTATCTATATTATCACACATTATGTTTAACTCATTTCTATAGCTGTTTTATACCTATAAATAATTTGGCATCTGTTTCACTCTGTCTGCGTTATTTCTCCTATTATCAAAAAAAATCACCATGGAATGCCGAGAATAATTTACTTCTCTGTGTTTTGATGTATTTTTACTTTAATTAAACCATGAATTGTTTTTGTGAAGCGTTTAAGAAGTTCTTGAATACCAAAATGTGCAGATCTATTGTTTGAGAGTATCAATCAATTTACTATGAAATTATAACCCACAGCACCTGAATTTTAGTAAGAGAGTTTGACCCTGTTCTGTTAGACCATGCAGGGCTTTCTTCATATGATTGTATAAAAAAGGGAAATAGATTGGTGAAGTGTTTAAGTCAACCAGGTTGTTGGACCAAATGATGTTTGAGCCTGTGAACTTTGACTGTAAAGGGTTTATATATATTCAATGTCAAGGTTTTGATTTAATTTTAAATCAGGAATAGGTCAATATTTTAAGTAGTTAACATATAAACAAATGTGAATATTTAGCAATAGTTTCAATTATATCAAATTCGTCCTTTAAAGTCTCATCCATTCCTAGAATCTTGTGTTATTTTCCTAAGAATGTTCTATACAATATTTCCTATTGTATATTGAAAGATGTAGGTTAGTATTACTTCATTCAGAGGTTATATTGTCGGTGATTACAAAAAAAACTCTTGACAGTATATAAATGATAACTCTGTAAACTAATAAATTATCATTATCATGCCAAATATACTTAATGAAACCTGATTATGCCACATAACTCATAGATTTCTTCCTGATATACGGTAAAACTATAGATAAGACAACTACAATAATTAAACAAACCTCAATTTTACGGCCTTGAAGATTCAGGGTATTCAAATCTCTTTAATTTTTAGTCAAATCTATATTGAAGAATTCTCCTATTGTGTTTAGCAAAACATTTATGGCACAAATTTCATAAGCAGAGAAGACATTTCTGTTGTTCATTCTCACTGAATCGGCCCAGGTTTGTTTCTTGCTTGTGAGTAATTTTCCATGTGAAGGCATTTATATAGAAAAATGAAATGCTAACAATGTCGGAAAATTAAGAATTGTAACAATTTATATATTTATGGCATTTGGCAATGCCGAGGTAACCATCACATGGGGTTATAGTCCGATTTTATCCGGTGAGCCGTGACTGCACTTTTGTATTTATAGATTTTTGGAATATTCCTACAAAAAGGTAACAGCTTATTTAACCAAGCAACTGATTACTGTGTTTATCATAATTATTCAAGTTTGATTTAAGTGACTCAATAGTCGTGGTGGTAAGACACTTGGATTGATAGACGTTGCTTTTGCTACCCCGGGTTCGAATCCTGCTTAGTATCCTTTATTCTTTTTTTATTATTTTTATTTTTTTTGCAATCATGGAAACGTACAACTCGAAATCTCTGTGCAGCACGAAGCCAAATGTATATAAAACAGAATATGCATATTCGCCTGAGTTTGTGCTTAGTTATTACTTTGATGTCATACACTTAACTGTCACGACCGTGTCTTATAGAAATGATTCTATGCACATGCATTTTATAAGAAAGAGAAGTGAAATGGGATGCATGTAACTTTGGCACATTCGTTCGATTATATCTTAGTTTTGGTTTCTAATCAGCCACTGCATTTGAAGCCGAATGTATAATATAAATGTATTATTATTCGGTACAATGTAAATTGCTGGATATAAAATATAAAGAACCAAGGAAATAAAGCAAATAGAAATTAAACAAGATCAAATTATAGCACAACAATCATTATATGATACGGACAACTAAACATGTATATGATAATAAATTAAAAAATGTGGAGGCGGTGAGGCTCGAACCACTGCAGTAAAATTTATGCTTTGGCCACACGTTTCTGACTCGTTACCGACTGCGCTAATTTGAACAATAATTTTGAATTATTCTATCACGCATATATACTTGAGATATTATAGTTTGTATTGATTTTTAGTGTAGTATTTACTGGTTATACCTATCGTCATGGTTATGATTAGACTCATCCAACCTGTCACGGCTCACCGAATAAAATCAGACTATAATGCAATTTTCTTATTTTATATAATCAGTCTAGTTTTACACTCTAAATGTACATATTCATCTAAATTGTATTTATTTATTTTTATTTATTTATTGGAGTTAACGCCGTGTCAACACAATTTAGGTCATTTTACGGCATCCAGCGCACCTAACCTAGCTTTCCTGGACCATTGTCTTCAACCAGTACTCACCTACCCTTCCACAAGGCCGGAAACTTCTCCATATTATCTAATCAATGGAGGAAAATCGACATTATTGTCAAATTTTCATGGAAGGGTATTGTTCGTTTTTTCTCAACTGTCAAAACATGAATAATTTCACGATGAATGCGTTTGTTAAAATTATTGCCGTAATACACCCATGAGTTTCCAAAAGTGTGTATTATGATTGAGTAAAGCTTCTTATGTCGTATGATATGTTTTCGTCAAGATATTTTTTATAATAATTAAGCCGCCAGTACAAAAAAACAATGCATTCAGTCACCATGAAATTATTCAAGCTTTGACAGTCACAGTTGAGAAAAAATGGACTATATAACCTCCCCGGGTGGGATTCGAACCCGCACCCCCTCGGGCACGAGATTCCAAATCCCAGCGCTAAATTGTTTGACATTGTTAAATAAAGTATGATTTTTAATTCTACTTATTTATTTATATTTTCAGGGTGATTCCATGCGATACTTCATGTCTAATATAGAGCGGATTGGAGACATGGTATGAAATTTTGTTCTTAATTTTCATCAATTAGCTAAATAATTAAATTGAGACTAATTGTATAGTTGCATTCTATTGCTTCAAGCTATGTCTCAATTTTTTAGTGATAATTTTCAACATATACATCTAGGTATTTAGCTGATGAGTGAAAAGTTCATTGAACTCTAAGTTTGTAGAATTATAGAAAGGGTAAATTTGATAATTCTTATATGGTTGTTGAATGTTTCAGAGTAGTGGGGTGACCAGTCAAAGAATTTTCTCTTGGAGTGGGTTTCCAACTCTCTTTAGATACTCCCAGGACAGTGATTAGGGGCTTAAGCAAATAAACAATTCTATAAATGGTATTTTTTTCGGCTATTTTTAAATATTACTTTGCTTGTGAGAATACATTTTTTGTAAGAATAATTACGGCTGAAGTGATGCAACATAAGTTTATATATTATTAGAACTATATATTTTTATAATATATAGAATTTATTATTATGATCGTCACATTAAAAAAAGATTGTAATCAATTGTTCAGTGAATAACTAAATAATCATCTTAGTATGCATACATTTACTCAAAACTTTAAAGAAAACATGATTGTGTAACCATTTTATACTGAAATTTAGAGGCAGTTGCAATACTGTAGAGAATTACTACCTTGTGACTTTATATGAAGCTTTTTATACCCCCCCCCCCCCCTCAAAAGATAAATTAATGGGGGGTTATATAGGAGTCAACTTGTTGGTCGGTCAACCAGTCAGTCAGTCTGTAGCTTTTTCTTGTCTGCTCAATTTCTCAGTACCTTTTTCACGGATTTGATTCAAACTTCACTCATATACCAGATATCAGGCAGACATAAGCATATCCCAATTTGGTTATGGTCTTTTGATTTTTTGCTGAGTTATGACCCTTTGATGAAAATCAGCTGGCTAGGAAATAATGTGCTACCTAGTGCTATATAGTTGCATAGAATATTACAATATAGTGCTAGGTTTGGTATTCTCCATTTTATTTTATTATGTATGATTGAAGCTGTTGTCTTAGCACTTAAAAAACAGTTATCTTACATAATTAGTCATGGAATTTAACCTTGATCTTAAAGTTTTGACTTTGAACAGTGAAAAGATCAAAGCGTTAAGTCCAGTGAAGTAACTATGATACTT
This sequence comes from Mactra quadrangularis, assembly GCA_025267735.1. Lineage (NCBI taxonomy): Eukaryota > Metazoa > Mollusca > Bivalvia > Venerida > Mactridae > Mactra > Mactra quadrangularis. The sequence goes on along the minus strand of CM046303.1, from coordinate 55,361,792 downwards.
AAGTAAATAATTGTCTCACTCACTCACTACAACAATATAGGAACTTACATTAAGGTATAAAATCCCTGACTAAAACTATGCTTTATGGCAGCTTAAAACCTGTTGTTCTAGAAATATTTTTATTGTTTGTACATTGTATTTCTAAACTTTTTACCTTGATAGATATTTTAATAATGTCAGCATTTAAAATTATTCTATTTTTCATTTGCAAGGGAGATAACTACTCAGTCCTGTTCAAAGTTTTGTCAAATATTTTTGAAATTGCAAGTAATGTAATGAATCTATTCCATGCATAATTATTAACATATTGTGATGTTTTATCATATTGATGAACTTGTATGATACTTTCACAAAATAAATTTTTAACTGTGAGTAGGGACTGTATACCTTAATGATAATAATTACTGATAGAACTTATCATCTAACTTTAATGGTTTTACACTGTGTGCGGAAATTAGGTTAATGACAATGCATAGTAATGATTCAACTTATTAAATATTCTAGACTGTTGTCTAATTGCATGATGTAATATATGAATTAAGATTTAAGATAAAGGTTGGATACAATGTTATATCTATAGTTAAATAGAGAAGATTCTTTCCAGATACATGTTCATCCATCTTTACCATTTTTGTTCAATAAGCCCTGATCATTTAAATAATCGTCAGAAAGGTGATCCTTCACAGTATTCTTTACAACTGGATGGAGTGGAACAACTGTAGGTTAATTTTCTTGCTGAAGGAAGTCAGCTGTTCCCTAGTGGGGTTCGAACTTAGGACCTCTTGATCTCTAAGCAGGAAGGTGATCCTTCACAGCATTCTTTACAACTGGATGGAGTGGAACAATTGTAGGTTAATTTCTTGCTGAAGGAATTCAGCGGTGCCCCTAGTGGGGTTCGAACTTTGGACCTCTCGATCTCTAAACGAGAATCCTACCACCAGACTTCAACTCCTTTCTTTGGTTAAGAACAATCTTCAAAAGGATAACATGATTGGATAAAGTTCACTCCTTCATTTGTTTTTTATTACATCGACTGAGCATTAAATAATAATTTCTACTATCTTATGTGATTATTTTTAAACAGAACTATTGAAAAATATCATTCTAGAACTCTGTTTTATAAAACATATTGTGATTTTCTGTTAGTATAACATTGAACAAAGTTATTACTGGCTATTTATTGATTCACTAAATTTCAAAGATCATTTCATGGAAAAAAATTCTTATTGCCTCAAGCGTATGATTAAATGTTTCTAAATTAAAAGTTGCATAGAACTGAATCGTCTATAGACTTTGATGTATGAACTCTGGTATAGCAGAATGTTGTCTATATGATGGTTTAATATTGTCTCAACTATCATTATTGTGTCTTGAATGTGAAATATATTGTACCCTTAATGTCTAATTCCAAGAATCAATATATTTGGTTTGTATAAAGTTCTTAATAATTGTTTATTATGTTTGCTTCATTTTAAAACATTTAAGTGTATTTTTTCGTTTATTTTTTAGACTTTTAGTCATAGTTTATGCTTTTAGGTTTAATGCCGTTGCATAGGTTATATACTGGTAATATAGGTAAATATTGTATAAGATTAAAATATATAAATACATGTATATTAAATATTGTAAAGGCAGTCCGACAAACTACTCACTATCATTTGGAAGGCTAAATCTCAGGTTAGTAACCTGTTACTATGGGCATAATTCCATCAGATAGGAAAGAAAATCGCCATAGAAATTATTTTTTTACCTAGCTCCAGGAAAGTATAACCCAGCTGGGAATAGAACCTATGACCACTTAGTCAGTACATTTGTGTGCTACCAACTAAGCTAGTACAATGTGTGAACAATGTGTTGCTATTGCCTAAATCCAAAACCAAAAAAAGGAATATTTGTTAAAAAATGAAGGTAACATTTAAATGTTTTTCTACTATATTTCCAGGGTTACGTACCTGTGAAGTTAGACATCTTACATGCTAGAAAAGCTACAAAAGGAATCATTGAGCATAAGTTTGATATCAAAGGAATACCTTTTTTGTTTGTTGATGTTGGAGGTCAAAGGTCACAGAGACAGAAGTGGTTTCAGTGCTTTGAAGGCATCACGTCCATTCTATTTCTTGCCTCATCTAGCGAGTTTGATCAAGTGTTGATGGAAGATCGGAAAACGAATAGACTCACCGAGTCATGTGACATATTTGAAACGATTATAAACAATAAAACATTTTCAAAGGTGTCCATTATTCTCTTCCTTAACAAAACAGACTTGTTGGAGGAGAAAGTGAAAGTTGTGAGCATTAAAGACTCCTTTAGTGATTTTGAGGGTGATCCTCATTGCCTTGAAGATGTCCAGAATTATATTCTCGGATTATTTGATGAGAGACGACGTGAACGTAGCAAGCCTTTGTTTCATCATTTTACAACAGCAATAGACACTGAGAATATCAAATTTGTATTTCAGGCTGTGAAAGACATTATACTTCAGGATAATTTAAAGTCGTTGATGTTACAATAAAACTATTCTTGAAGGAAGCGTTTCGTACTAAACCCTTGGGTCACAAAGTGCTAGAATATTATATATATATATATACATATATATATACATAGGATATTATATATTTTGTTTATAATTACATGGTTTGTTTATCACTCGGATATGGTGCAATTTGTGATTGATAGTGTGTAAAAGTGATGGGAATAGTGTTGTGATACCAGAATATATGCAGTGTCTGATTAGTCCTTCCTAATACTGTCCATACAGTCAGACTAGGTCTTGATTTCTGATATGACCCTTGAGTGTTTCTAGGGTTTTATCTATTGATGTCAGTTTAGTTTTGAAGGAAACTAGACTGGTTCTTGGATGATGTCAGAATTATGTCTGAGATTAGATCCGTAATTTGACTGGTTCTTGAATACGTCAGAAATGGATTTGTTTTTCAATTTCTCCTACCTTCATATTGGATAATACATGAAGTCTGATCCTTAATATCAATTCCTAGGATATATATATATTTGTGCTAGATCAGAGAGGCAACATCAGGCTTTTGATCACTTCAGAAGTCTGAAAAGGAAGAGAATGAAGTGGTTTAAGGACAGTTTAGGAACTAGGGGATGGTTATGATGGAGTACTGTATTATTGTGTTCTACAGAGATGTTGGGTTGGTCTAGGAAGAGAGTAGAACTTTACCGTCATGCTGGTTCTATCAAACTTAGACTTTGGTTTTGCTGCTGTTTTTGTTTAGTTTCATTTTTCCATTTTAAAAAATGTGGAAAGAACAGATTGGTTTTGTTCAGTTATTTTCAATTATATCTGCTACTTATTGAGTGAGAGAGATTAAATTTCTGATAAATTATTTGATCTATTTGAAAACTGAGACTGGTTTTGTGTTATAACTATCAAAGTGTGTATTTGTAGATTATATATGATATTACTATGACGACCAGTCAGTGCTTGATAAGAGAGAATATATGTTAGGTTAGAATGAGTTAAAATATTATGCAAAATTTTCAATTTATTTCAAAATGTTTAGTGGATAAATTCTGCTGTGGGGATTAGTTGTAATTTTGGTTGAATGGTTAATGAATTGTAGTCTTTCTTTTCTGTTAATCAAAAAAAAGTCATTAGAATATTTCATTTCTGTACAAGTACATGTTCCATGTATATGTGTGCTTTGCCACATATACATTCAAGGTGTTGATGGGTTTGCACAAACTAGCCTACATCCTTTTATTACTTGAAGACTAAAGTTTGGACTAATTTTGTGCTGGCTTATCAATAAGAAATGTTGATTCGTCTGAAATGCATGGATTAGTATAAAACTAGTCTAACTACATGTAAGAATGTAGACTAGTTTTGTACTGACACATTGACATACATTAGATTTTTGTTTATATTTCTCCTGTTTCATTCTTTTTGTGCTTGTACTTATTGTCAATGATTCCATCATTAGACTTGACCTGCCTTCAAAAATCCTGACCAATTCCACATTATTATGTTAAATTTCATATATTGATTATTTTTTCATTATTGACCTACTTTCAAATATCTAGGTCAAATATTTTTCATCATTGGCCTACTTTTGAATAACTAGGTCAAATAATTAAGTCATTGTGACCTAGTGACATAAAGTATACTTGACCATACTTTGGTACAATCTATTATTTCCATCACCTCAAGAATGCTCTTTCAAAGATTTCACCATTTTTCCTGTGGCCTTTTTTATGAAGTTTATTTTGAATGTATAGAGAAGCGTAAAATATGTGTTCATTTAACTCAGTTTTTAGTCTCTCATGATTATCAACTTCACAAATTCATATTTTATAAACATTTCTTCTATGGTCTATTCATATTGTTTACTAAATCAACAGGTAAAGTACTCTTCTTTCAAAAGTTCTGTTATTTTTAGAATAAACATTTTTTCTATCGATAGAATTACATTCTATATCATGTTTACTGATTCGATCTTTTGTAATTAGTTTCTACATTAGTATTATTTGCTTGAGAAATATTGTTAAAATAGGTTCTTTTCTTTCTTTTGTATTTATATCATAACCTTGAAAAACTCTAAATCTGATGTACTGATATCTCACCTTCCCTACCAAGACATGTATGCTTTATATAGGTGATATATTAAAGTCAACATACCTGAGAGGAAGTTATTTAGTGCTCACCTAGCTAAGATGTACCATCTTAAATTGTCTAATTTAGAAAAAAAACATGTCAGCTTTCAATGATAAAACAACAGTCATTACCTAATCTTATCTCAAGCACTAGTCCGATTTGTTTTTGTTTTATACTTTATGGCTTTTGATTATAAGCAAAATTATCAACTAGCCTGACTATCTAAAATAACTTATATTCACTAGCTCAAAACAATTTTCACTAGTTAGGGATTTCAGGCTAGTGTATAAAGGCCATGGCATTAAAACAGGATAAGATAAAATTGCCTCTCAGAAAGTTGACAATACAAAAAACCCAAGTCATTATTGATACTTAATTTATATTGGACCTATTGTTTTTTGTTACATAGAGATAATGGTAAATATTCAACCTGGGTTCAACTTACATTCAATTACTTTTTGATATTTTTGTTTTCCATATATGGTTAAATTTTTTGGCATAGAATTTTTTCAATGATACAAGTATGTAATAATATCAACAATTTCAATACATTATTAATTCTGAACTGAAAGCTTTGAAAGCATTGTTACTACTTTCTCTTTTCTATTGCATTTTCTACAATGCTGGATAATTGCTTTATATATTCATATTTAAGTGCTAAATATTTTCTCTATAGGGCCTTTTTACTTTTGATTATATTATACATTATATTTATACGTGTACTATGAATTTGACATTATTGTACATACAACTAAGGTCCAGTTTCATGTTTGCATAAATTTGTGTCTTTCTCCTAGTCTGTTAGTTATGATAAAACTTGCTTCATGGTTTTCTGTTGCAAATTGCGCATGTAATATATACTGCAGTAAGCTCTTATTGAAATTTCATATACAGTAAAGTTCCTCTATAAAGACCACCTTGGTTATTGCAAAATCCTGCAATTTTAAATGATTATGTTAAGTCCTAAATGCCATATTTGAGAAAATAAAGGTCACTGTATACAAAACCGTTTTTGTTTTGATGGTTTGATAGCCTAACTTAAACATACCTTTATCAGAGTGATAAAAAGGCCTCTTCATTATATTGTAAACATATTTCAAAACAGGATACAGATTTAATTTACAATGTTATAGACATTTTTAACTTGCAAGATCTTTGAACGCATCCTGAAAATAAAAGCAAAATATTCCATGAGAAATATCTAGTGTTGTAATAATTACTGTACAAAATAATTCACAGTAAATTACTTCCTCATTCATTGTGACTATACAGTGCCCTCCGAAAGTTTAGACTCCTCGCTAAAAAATCCCTACATGTTCATGTTAAAACCAATGTGATTTATAGGCGAGATTAAGCATCGATTTGATTGAAATCAATTAAATGTTATTAAATACGTTCCAGTAACCTTTTAAAATTGGAAAAATGTGTTAGATTGATAATTGTATTGTTCTATTGAACTTAAGACATCATAAGAACAAAAGACATCCAAAATCACAAGAATTTTATATAGAAGAAATAGGAAGGCCTATATTTACTATGAAATTGATTACTACGAAAATTTAGTTCATTTGGAATAATATTCTCACACAATTTTAATATTTTGACGCCTTTGTATCATCTAATTGAAAGATTTGTGCATAAGTCTGAACAAATAAAATTTTGCGCATGAATTTCAAGTGTGTTTGCACAGAAATATATCAGGGGGAAAAAATGTTGACTCAAAACTTTTGGAGGGCACTGTATGTGTTTCTGTTGATTTCTCTCTCTTCATTCATTTTTGCTCACATTCTCTCTTCATTTATCTTTCTCACATTCTCTCTTCATCTGTCTGTCTTTCTCTCTCTGCCCCCCTCTCTGCCCCCCCCCTCTCTCTCTCCCTCTTTCCCTCTCTCTCTCTCTCTCTCCCTCCCCCTTACTCGCTCACTCTCTGGATAAATCATTTTTTATAAATTATGTAATATGATGTGTTATTGTAATGCCAGTTATAAATTGTTTCTGATATTACATTTTACATTATTATCTATTTCACATGTTGATTGTTATCTCAAATATCAAAATTGTATACAGTTAGTGTCTGTCTGCATGAGGAATTTTACAAGTATTTTCATAAATTTGATCTGCTTCTCAGCTTCTGACATATTCTGTACTTGACCCAGTTATACATCCAAAACTCATTTACACTGAAGTGGTGGAATTAGACTTCATTAGATTTTGGTTAAAACTACAGAATTTTGTAAAATGAACATCAGCAAAGTTGGGTTAAAATAATTTATATACATTGAAGGAATATGTGCGCAGAACTATGCCATGGCATTTCAGTAAAAGCCTTTCCACATTGACATAAGTGGAAGATAATTTACTAGTGTAGTTAGTGCAAATTGACATGAGGCAGATGAATACATTATATGCTTCAGTAACTACCCTTCTTTTAACTGGTTATTGTATGCAAATGATATTTAAATTGGTTTTTGTCTCAATTTTCACTAGCTATAACAGTCATTTGTGTAAGAATTGGTTTTTCCTGCCCCTTCTGTGGCAAAAAAAGAAAAGGATTTTTGAAATAAATAATTTTTTACATAAGTTTTTGATGTAACAAAGTTATCTTCTAAATACATGAATAGACAATGAAATGGTATATATAAGGTTGATAACCTCTTGTCGGATGTCACTAGCTAGTGATAACTATTTAATTGAAGATCTACTTTTTAAGTATATCTCACTTGAATCCTGATCAAATTGTAATGGATAAATGCAGTGGTTGTACTAGTTAACAATGCCAGTCATTTATTTGCAAAATTTGACAAACAAGTCAGAAACATAGATATATAGAATGATACAAATTGCTGAACATCTAGCTTGTTATAGCTGTAAAAGTCAGTGAGCTTGCAAAAGCATAAAACGTAGACTATGAAACACTTTTTTATAAGCATCTTAGATCAAGGGCAAGTTGCCTAAGCATAATGCTATCTAGCACTTTGCCCCCTTGTACCCTTAATTTGACATCACATACCTATTCCGTTTGATGTAAGAAGGTACCAGGGCACAAAGCGCTAGCTAGCAATATGCTTAGACAACTCGCCCATTATCTCTTAGATGTAATCTCTTAATTTAGAAAAATTGTTCTTTCTTGCATGAGTACTCATATTTATGTACTTTTGTCTCGTCAGTATTATTCCTATTATATAATACTTCAAAGTATCTCTATTATTTTAGTTGCAGTTTCAATTGTAATCAAGACTTGTCTGTTTTTCTTTTTTTTTGAAAATCATTTCCCTATCATGCATTTTTAGCATTAATGGCAGAGTTGTAGTTATTATATATGTATATGTACAATAATGTAGAGGGTACAATAGTTAGGTCTGGAATCTAAAATAATTACAATTTTTAGCCAGACTTTTCAACAGGCGGGCGGGTGGGCGTTCAGTGTCGTTAACAATTGCGCTTAAGTATTTCTTTTCCTTATATTTCTGCCATTGATTGTCAGATCTTTATGAAACTTCATACAATGATAACATACCATGTGATGAACAGAATAAGAAAGTAACCACAACTCTACCTGGCTTTATTATGGATTATCTCCCTTAGTAATTTTTGCGTTAAAGTTTTTAAATTCGGCTTTAATGTGGTTTCCTCATTACATTTCTTGTTGTCATATTCATTATCAAAAATGAAAATGCTGTACAATGTTTTGCTATTTCATGCTGTGTTTAGCAAGGCCATTGAATTACCGAGTTTAGCATAGCCATGCTGTACTGTCTTTACCATGGTCATAGCTGTACTGAGTTTCTCAATATCATTATGTACTGTGTTTAGCATGGCCATTGCAGAATCAAATTTAGCTTAATAGCTTGGTCATTAATGTTCTGTGTTAAGCAAACTATAATTGTTGTATTACATTTAGCTTGATAGCTTGGCTATTAGAGATGAGACAATATGGTCATCGTATGATATGATATGTGTCGATACGAAAGGTGATGATATGATTATTTAGGATACAAATACAGATAGTTATTGTAAAAATGATACAAATACGGATAGTTATTGTAAAAATACAAACATTCACAGTCTTTTATTTTTGATCACCTAGAAGATAACACATTACAAATATCAGGGTCTTATCGTGATTTATCGCGCTGGGCAACAATACCTCTTGTGACCCTGATGAATCGATACATATTAATATATCGGCATAATGTCTCATCCCTATTGGCTATTGCTGAACTGTGTTTAGCAAAGGCCGTATCTTGGTGCAGCTTGATGCACTTTAAACTGTTGTTTAAATATACATGTACCATGTTTTATGTTGCTAAGTGCCACCCCTGTACACCAGGGAGCATCAAATATGTCTGCTCAAACATTTATTGGTATAACTGTTATCATTATTATATTGTTTTATTTTACATTATGCAGTGTATTCATTCTAGTATAATTCAAGAGTAAATGATTTCACAGTGTGGTTGGTTTAACATTGTATATCTATTACCTTCCTGTGTCATTTGATCAAAATTTCCAGCAAATAGACTCTTAAACCTTAAAGCACAAATTTTGCAGTATTTGTAGCCTTGATGTAGATTTATTGTGGTTTGAACATCATTTTGGACAGCACATATTGCTGAATATTTGGTGAACCACATCTATCCCTAACTTTTACATTGTCAACAATCATGGGTAGAACAATTGATAAACACACCAAATTTAAATCAATACTCTCATGTTCAAAAAGGGATGCTGGGCAAGCCTCACACGGGCGGGTTGTACCTTTCCTTAAAACTTGACAAAAATGTTGATTTCCTCCATTTATAAGGTATATGAAAAAGTTGTCAGGATTGTTGAAAAGTAGGTGAGTGCTGGTTACAGTTGAAGAAAGCTAGGTTAGATGAACTGGCCACTTTAAAAATGACCGTATTTTGGGTTGATGTGGTGTAAAACCTTAATAAAAAAGAAAACAATACTCATTCTATGTGATTTTTGACACATGGGACAGGAAGGTCATATTGTTGATGTCTATGATTGTTCAAGTTGTATTAAATCTAGGTATTTTGAATAGTTAGCTATGTATAATTATTGACTACTGAACATGAATCATGTTTTAAGATATCATTGAAATGTGTGCTTTATGTCTGTATCAAAGACCTCATTCTATTGTAGCCTCAATCATGTTCTTATTTGCCTTATTTCTTGTTAGCATACAAATAGTGATATGTTTGTTTCAGATGCTTCCAAATTTTTTCTAATGCAATCAAATTAAACACCTGAAAATTGAATGTTTCCATTTGTTGGAGGTAGCCACTATCAGGGGGACATTTAACTTTTTGAGTTACCTCCCTTGTACCTCCCTTGTCTAATTATAGCCCAATGTACCTCTGTTCACCAGCCAGCCTTATGATTTTGCTTGCTTTATCAATCTTTGCCAAGGTTATCAGTCTGCCAGTCCTTGCTGATAAAATTGGCAAAGGTCTGACCATATTTACTCATACTTCCAGACCCAGTGCCCTAGTATTAACTTTTATCAAAATTTTTACAATTTTTTTCATGTAGAGAATGAAAATTCAAATTTCAAAAAAGTTAGTCCAGAACTTAAAACATCACCTAGCTGACTGATAGATTTAGAAGTTTTTGGCATAGACTATCATATTTAAATTATTTTGAATACTATTAAAACAAAACTAACAATTAGAACTGCTTAGACAGTACAGTTTTTCAAAGATACAACAAAGCTGTAAGTATTGATTCTTCCAATGTTCAATTAGTTAGTGTTAAAATGTATTGTTAACTTTTGGCAGTGATATAAAATGGCCATCTTTGTATTGTCTTTCATTTTGGAAAATTAAATACAATGATATAATAAGCAATTTTGGACAATGATATAAAAGGACAATGTTTTTCATTTTCTTACCGGATTACCGGGATTTAATGGTGAAATAAAAATGGATATTCCACTCTTTTGTAACAATAAAAAGAAATTTATAAGTTATTTTCACTGTTTTGATGTACCGTTCTGAAGGCATATCAGACTGAAACAATTAGAGTAAAATAAAGTTCGAAGCATATAATGAACAGAAAATTTGTTTATATTGTGTAAGATCTATTTATTTCACTCATGGGCTAAGAATATTATATTTTAACTTATGGCTTTGCCACTCGTGAAAATATTTCATCCTTTGCTCACTTGTAAAATAAAAATTGATCTTTTATCAAAATAAGCAAATTTTCTCTCTATAATGGTACATTGTAGTTGTGTTCTTACAATGACTTACAGAAGTGTGAAAGTTATTATTCCACCTAGATGAGATCTTTTTCCTGTGTCCTGTCATGAGACATACTCGTACCCCGAGGTTATCAAGATTCTCGATTGAATGTATCAAGAATCCTACTAGACTCTGGGTACGACAATGGTCTTGAGATAGTATTTTCTAGTTTTTATATAGAATTCTTATCCCTTTTCTATTTAATATAAATCATTTTTTAAGCATTTTCTGCCTAAAGTTGTGCTTTCTTTTTTAATTAATTTATTTGCTGTTATTAATAGCATATTCAAAAAAGGTTGTGATCAAAGCTGTGTGCCATGATTTAGAAAGTATGAGTTTTGTACATAAATTTGTAAATTCAAAGTAAAATGTATGTTTTACTTGTACATAGACATATTAATGTACTTTATGTTTGAGTTTTTGGTAAAATCACCATTTTTTGTTCAATTTTTATTTTATAGAGATTTTTTATGTTACAAAAAAGTATGGCTTGCAGTATGGTGCATGATATTTTTGTTCTTAGTGTAACTGATTAAAATAGGAAAATGAATTTAATTATTAACTTACAAAAAATGTACCATTATTAAAAAACATTGAAGTAGAATCCTCTGAGTGCACTTCATGTGACATTGTTGAATGTGGTGCACCATGGTACGACTGTTTTTCTTATCTTGTATCCTGTCACAAAACATTTCAGGATTTTACCTGAAATAAAATTTTCATTAATTTCCAAAATTTTATGGAGAAAGTTTATATGATAAGCATAATTTTCATAGTGATTAATAACTGATTGTGGTTTTAAATACAGTGTGCGAAGTTATGGTCCTGCATTTTATTCTAATGCAAAAAGTTTAAAATAAAAAAACGCCGGAAAATAGGTTAGTTCGTTGGTAAACATGTGGATTGTATGTTTGTTATACATGTATGTCCTTTTTGTCTGTGCTGATCTATCCTTGCTTAATTTACCTCATATTAAAGTGAATGTTCTAGAAAAACATGCAGGAGGCAGCACAAAGGGACAGGATGCATCTGAGGGGAAAGGGAGGCTGACTTAACACAAGGGAACAGGTTGCATAAAATTTCGATGCAACTAACCATGCATTTCGACAGAATTGGGGGATAAAAGAAAATAGGTTTAGGGGAGAAAAAAAAGGGTGTTCAGTGCTCTGCTATTCTAGTTAATGGGTTTAAGGAGAAAAGGTTTTAGGGGAGAGAAAGGGGCAATGGTTAAGTGTCCTGCTACTATAATTTAGAGCATTCACTATATATTGATATTGCAGTCTTATTACTTTATATAACTTACCATATCTAAGACTTGTTGACTATTTATAGCAATGAATCATATTATCTCTTGATACATGAAACTTTAATCACACCATAATTATAACAATGTATTTGTCTTTGTGGTGAACAACTCCTACATGATGTAAGCTTTAACTTCCTTGTTGCTCTATATGTTCATTATGCTTACTGCTGCATAGGCGGGTCCAGTGGGGGGTCAGGGGGGTCCGAACCCCCCCCCCCTAGAATTTGGAAAATGTACCTGTCCATTAGTGTATTTCTTGCCTGTAAGACATTTTTAAGTAACATGAAGCAATTTTTCTCGGTGCTTAGCATAGATTTAATGGTTATGTAGTTTTTACTATCAATAAGTTGCATTTTTTCTGCAAAATGTGTATAATGTGGTTGTGCTTCGAGGTTCGGACTCCTCCTAGAAAAGTTCGGACCCCCCTCCTAGATAAAAATCCTGGATCTGCCCCTGTGCTTTACAAGTATTAAAACTTTATGTGTGGGCACAGTTGTATCCACTCTTAATGAATGAAAAGAAGTTCACAATTTTTATGTGTTCCGTAAAGTTCCACTATTTAGACCCCTTTAGTTATTTCAAATCATGCGATTTTTGATAATTATTAAGACCCAAATGCTTAATTTGTGAAGAAAATAGTCTCTATGATAAGACCGTTTCGCTATTAGGACCATCAATTTTGTCGGTTTTTATAGCCCAACTTTACTGTAATTTAAAACAGGCTTTTTTTTATTGCAATTTTAATTTACCCAGTATTTTCAAACACTTAGCAAGTTTTTGTCCTTGTAAAGGTGTTACGGCAATAATGAAAGATAAATATATTGTATCCAAGATGAGGAGCTATGTTTGGTTTATTTTTGCTTTAGTAATCATGGATTTACAAAATTATGCTTCGGAATTGGAAATGTCTTGATTAAGACTTTATATGTTCCAACACTTCATTTGATTATAGAATCATTCATACATACCCTGTTTCTGTATTCATAGTCCATTATTTCTCAACTGTCAAAGTTTGAATAATTTTACAATGGATGATTACACACTATCTCAATATCGTGAGTGTTAGACAAAGAGCATCAAGTCACCGTGAAATTATTCATGTTTTGACCGTTGAGAAAAAACGAACTATACTTGTTATGTACGTACATGTATTTGATATTTGTTTTACATATAAAGGCCTACATACATAAATACCTTCACATTTTCTACAATTTTTATCATATATACTCATTCAATTTACAATTGTAATCACCATTCTGTCTGTGGAATTTTGTATGAACTTATTGAGTGAAAATATTACAAGAGTTTTCATGTGTATGTTTTTTTGAGTTCACCTTCATTTATAGCAATATTTTATTTCTTCCAGTCATGATAATCTTATGTTTTTTGATATTATATAATGTTTATTATTATGTATGAACAATGTAATATACAGATTTATATTACATGAGGTTTTCTTATTTTTTGTTACATTATTATTATAGAAAATATTCAACATTTTTTTCTCTCGTATTTTTCATGTTAGTAAAATGCTTGCATTTTATAAACATAATTGATATGATGCTTTCTTTACATTGTACCTTGTAGAAAATATTATTCACACATATTATATAAATTATATTTTTTATCCTTTACTGTTTTCTTCCTGTGAACATATGTATGGGGTTATTTCACTAGTTCAGATAATATTTAGAAATTTCTCAATTTTCAGAGCTATGAGGTTTTGGAACTAAGACAAAACTTGAATGGAGGCTGTATAACTTAAATGTACATTGTACAGCCTGTGACTCGATAATATAGAAAATTTAACGATTGATTTTTTTTCAAATTTTAGTCTCTATCCTAATGGAGGGATTGAAGTTCAAAAATACACAAATACAGTATCTATTAATGGTACAATTATAAATTCATTTTTTCTGAAATCATGCATTCATATAAAAAATTTACAGAACAAGAAAAAGTTACTCATGCAAACTTTATAACCTTTGGTTCTGTTGTCCACTATTTTGTCTAAGTTCATTATTGAGTAAAAATGACCCCGAGTTAGATACCCATAGTTCTCCTGTTCAACTCACTTCTATTATAGAATGTATTCAGTCTTTGGTTTATTATATACACTTATACATGGGTGTTATGTTTTTATTTCTCTTATATGAAGGGATATTGTTATATTACCAGATAGTAAACTATTGGTATTTATTTTTTCATATTTTGTAATTATTGCATGTATACTTCATAATAATAAGAGTTATCAGCAGAATATAAATTATAGTTGTTGTTGTTCTTTCTTTAAACTTTTCAATCAGATCTGCTTGAGTTGAGGGAATATTTACCACTACAGTTTCTTTCCTGCTGCCATTGTTTTGTGAATTATCTCCCAGATGAGTGTTGATCTAGCTGACTTTGGGGTCCAATGCTAGGATGCGCACTTAAGGATGGAGAGACCCTGGAATTGAACCCCACTAGGACTGCTAATTGTTTGAGCAAGAAATTTACCTTCAATTGTTCCACTCCGCTCAGGTGTCAATGAGTACTTTGAGGAATCACCTGCCTGAAGGAGATTTCAATGATCAGGAGTTATCATACAAAAATTATTAAGTCTGCTGAATAGAAGCGGACATTAAACCACACTTGTTTAACATAAGAGATTGTTTAGCATTATAATCACAGTCCACACCCACAAACTATTGACTAAACAACAAGTGGAACCAACCAGATGTCCATTCTTCATGAAGTAGTGTATACATTTTAAATGATTGTTGCATTTTATAAAATTGTCAGTGTTGCTTATATTAACCCCATTGATTAAATAACCTCGAACTTTCCTTGGTAAATCTTACATAAATATGGATACAATCTATCTATTTTTATTGATCATAAGTTCAGAAGTACTGTACAGAGTATTTAAAGTAGTGGGGTAAATGTTGGTGCTATAGCTCGTTTAGGATAACTTGAGACAAACGATTCACTTTGTTTACATACAGGGATGGGGTACTCGTACTTGTACTCGAGTATTATGAGTACAAATACCACTTTTTCCAGTACTCGCCTGTACTCAGTACTCAGGAAAATAAATTGTACTCGTACTCGTACTTACTCAAGTACTGAACTAGCAGTACTCGATACTCGTGAGTATTTCTGAGTACTGGCCATCTTATTTCTATCTAGTTACATTCTTGATTGAGATTTCTTTAAAACTACTTTAGAAATGATAATGCATAGTACATGTAATTGGTTATGTGATTACAAGTTTTATAGGTAGCTATTGTTATGGGATTATGCATATCAATGGGATGTCTGACACCTTTTTACAGTTTATACCTCTTCATAAATTGTGAAAACAATGTTTGTCACAGTTTGTTCCTCATATAGCTTATAAATTATTAAAATCATCAGCTAGTTATATGCATCAGTCATAAGAATTTTTTAAGTGAATGACGAGACATTACATTCTCTGAAACAGTCACTTTTGTGGTGAAAAAACCCTGCACAGTGTTTTGATATAAATTGAGATAAAATGTCATGCAAATTTGTAACAATAGCTAATTCAACAAAGATTTTAGTTTTGTTTTTCATTAAGTTAGTTAGTTAACTTAAAAAATATAACTCAATTATTTTAAGCTGAAACATACTATCAGCTGTCTTTTTTTTCAAAAATCTTTTGTTTAAGTTTAATTTGGATTTAAACTTAATCTTAAACTTCTTCATTTGAATAAACGCCTATTTCTATATTACATATTCAATGGCGTTATACAAAAGATAAATTATAAAATCTAAGTAAGTAAAAACCCTCCACCATAAATATATAAAATAACACAGAATAAAATAAAATTCATTCGCATGATTTTATATAGTGTGATTATGCATTCAATTTTCATATATCAAGTTTATAAGACATATATTAATCTTAGTTCATGATTTGACTTTATTCTTACATTTGTTTTTACTAATTTGATAAGTTGTTGTCCTGAAACTGAAATGTGGGAAAAAAGATTCGATTTTAGAATGAGAATATAGCCCTTAGACGGCAATAAAACTGACCAAAAATAAACACTGTTGCATAAAATATTTGCAGCAACATTTTGACTGTCTTGTTTAAAATTGAATTTGAAGCTTGATTTGATGTTTAATTGAATAGATAAATAAAATTCGTCTCTTTTATTTCTACTAAAAATCTTTTATATGCTCATGCAAAACAATCTGGTACTAAAAAATACTCATGAGTACTTAAGTACTACTCGAGTACTACTCAAGTACTGAAGAAAAACCAGTACTCATTACTCATAAGTACGAGTACAAATTTTGAAATACTCAAGTACTACTCGAGTACTGGAATCCAGTACTCGACCCATCCCTGTTTACATATTTGGGACTGGGGTATTATATAAAACAGGGAGGTCAGCTGATTTTGTGTAATGAAAGTATTAAACATTTCTTAATGCGTGAAACGTGTGTTCTCGTACTAAATTTAATACATCAAAAACACACTGATAATAGTTGATAATTACATGTACTAAACTTAAATTCACCTGTGTATAAAAATGGTATCGTATTTTGTCTCAAGTTATCCTAAACAAGCTATAATGACAGTTGTATAAAGTTAAACAATATATTGTCTCTAAATACAATGTAGCTCTATCACAGTGAAATAGTTTACTTCCAATTTACACATTTTACGTGTCTGCACATAATGTCAGATTCAAGGACACTGTCTGAAGAGTGAATTAGTGAAGCAAATGAACATCTAAATTATCTAGAAATCACAAAAGCTTTCACTTTAAGCGCTCATTCATTGAAGAGTTGGTAATAAAATAACACAAACTACCTCCCTAACTATCATTTCAATGACAGGAAATGATTGTGTCATAACTAATTGTTTCATCATACTAACTTGTCTATATTTATGCAGCATTATTTTAATACAATTATTTTTGGGGAGGGGTTTAATGCAATAGCAACATATTGTATAGATCATATCACGGCTGTCAGTCAACCTACTCACTGTTTGTGGAAAGGCTATTAAATCTCTGGATTTTGCTGTTAACCAACTGTACAAGGGGCATACTTTCGTCAGTGAAAAATGTTACGGTCTCAAGAAGAAAAAAGTGAAAATCTACTTCAACTCAGTGTTAAAAAGCGGTAAGAATTTTAATTCTTGTCAGATTTACATGATTCCTACTCCAGCCTAAGCAGATAAGTGTACACTATTTGCTAAGCAAATAATCTCCTATGCCTGGCTTTTACTTTTTACAATAACACCCTGGAAAACCTTCAAAGTTTTTACTATTAAATAAGGACGATGACTTGTCAATGTAGCACGCTGAAATAAAGTTTTTCAAGGGTGTTTGCAAAAAGTATAAAAACTTGCATTGGAGATGTGATGCGTAGCAAATAGAATACATTCTTTGCTTAGCCTCGCATGGGTATCATTGATAAGAATTTAAAGACTTACAGCCCTTTAAAACTTTGAGTTGAGGCTGAATTTTCAATGTTTCATACTTCAAACCAGAGCATTTGAGATGTCATAGTCATGTGATATAGCCACCGTATATTTACTATGGGAATTATGTAGTACAAGGGAGGGAACTCCAGACTAGTTTCTTGGTATCTTGGTATTTCAATTCAGTAATGAAACCTGATTGGCTTCTAACCAGTGGCTTATAGATCATATTCATGCATATTTGTATTATTATAAGAGAGGTAGGACGGGCTCTCTGGGATCGAGAGGATCAGAGATTCGAAAACCCACTGGGGTCACTGCTAATTTCCTACAGCAAGAAATTTACCTGGGATTGCTTCACTCCACTCCTGAGTAAATGGATGCCTGCAAGGAGGTATAATTCCATTGTGCCAATTTGTCTGCTTCACTAAGCAGGGAAGACTCTACAAGGAGATTGATAGATAGTAGCCAGTATTCCAGAAGCCCAATGACCAGGGGTAATAGTTGTAGTCAGTGAATGTGCATAAGCATGAAACTAAAGACTACTTGTATAAATGCAATGACTTTTTGTATTAATAGCTTATAAAACAATACAACAAATATGTGAATAAATACATAATAGAAGTTTATTTCACCTTGTTTCATATAACAAAGGTTCAACGAAATGTTGCCATTTTACTGCTATTTAAAATGTAACAAACATACAATACAGGACTTTTTTAACAATAATGATACCAAGGGAAATCTTATTCTAAATAAATTTGAGGAATGAAATTCTAGTCTACATATTTATTTTAGTTCAATTGTAAATATAAAGCACACTTTTACACCTAGTATGAATCATTCAATACTCATACAAGTAATCCAGGGGTGTCTTTTATCACTATTACTGGTTGTAAGACTGGTTGTATCATTAGTCAGCCATTCAAGACTTTTCCAGTGACTGATGTATGTGACTGTCCCTATTATCAAAACGGTCTTTACAAATAGGTCTCACAGAACCAACCTTATAGTTGAGACCCAAATTTAGGACTATCAGCTGCACCTTAGCTACAACTTTATTGATATAACAGTCTCAGATCTTAAATTTGGACTTATGACAGAGTCATAATTAAGACTGATCTCGTAATTATTGATTAAACACACCAAATCTCTAGAACTATTGAATTAGTAAACTTTACTGTACATGGTAAAAGATATAATAAAAAGCAAAAACTACAATAAAATGCATGTATATCTGTAAGAAAATAATTGCAATAAGAATAAATAGTACAAAATGAAATTTTCCTGAACACTATCACTTCTCCTTAGTTATAACTATCCAAACATAGAATTATGTAAACTTTCAAGTTCATATTCTCTTTGTTTTGCTCGAGCCTGAAAAAATAAGAATATTCAAGATTTATTCAATTATTATATCTGTAATTCTGTATCAACAGATGATGAAGTGGAAAATGAAAATATTTTGGCACAGTTCATAGGATTTAAGTATCTTAGATTCAAAACCTAGAAATATTGGACCCAGGTCAGTGGGGAATTAGGCTAAGTGCAGGATTTTGAATCTAGTGTGCTAATAGGAATGCTGGTTGAAGCCTCATCAGAGTTGGTTATACCCTGTCATGAAAATTTAAAAAGGAAGTTGATTTCCTCCATTTATAAGGTAAATGGAACAGCTGTCAGGGTTTTGGAAAGGTAGATGAGCACTAAGTCACCCATCTGCTATCTTACAAATAGTTCAACAACATTGTATAAAGTTTACCTTATGTTTTTTGAAATTTTCATAATCTGGATCATCTGTGGGTAACTCATGTCTACATAGTGGGCATGAATTCACCTGAAAATATGGAATAAAGATTTGTGAGAACTAAAAGAATAGCAAGGAAGAATACAACACAAAACTATCAATAAATAGTATTAAATCAACAAGAACTCTCTGAAATGTAACATGATTATCAATGGAAGGGAGACAACTCCATTAATGTACAAATATTTAGTTACCATTCTTGTGCAGTGTATTTCTAACTCTTGCTAGCCTTACAGAACAGGCATTCGGAACACCCTCGACCTTTCATGAATGAATAATCTCGGAAGGATTTGTGGGGGGGTCTTCACCGGATTTTGGGGATTTTACTACCTACGCGAGGCGAAGCACGTAACGGTTACGCAAAATATTTCTTGTAGTTTACACACAGATCTTTGTCTAAACATATTTATTTGTTTTTAATTGAAGCAAATATTGTTCATCGGTATCATTGAACTGCGTAATTTTAAATTTACGGATTAAAAACGGAACTTCAGTCAT
Organism: Mactra quadrangularis; assembly: GCA_025267735.1. NCBI lineage: Eukaryota > Metazoa > Mollusca > Bivalvia > Venerida > Mactridae > Mactra > Mactra quadrangularis. The sequence continues at coordinate 55,341,878 of CM046303.1, read as the reverse complement.
CGCCTAAACGATCGTGTATTTGTTTACATAGTTTCAAAATGGTGCCTAAATATGTCCGAGGTTATTCGTAGCGAATGGCCGAGGATGTTCCGAATGACAGAACAGGGACAAGTTGCCTAAGCATATCACTACGTATTGCTTTGTGCCCTGGTACCCTTTTTACAACTGAAGGAAATAAACGTGGGATATCAAATTAAGGGAACCAGGGCACAAAGCTATACATAGCAATATGCTTATGCAACTCGCCCAATGATCAATATTCTGTGCTCTGAATAAGTACAAATTAAATTGTCCATAAACTATATGTACCTTTTCCAGCCATGGTAGTATACAATTTGTATGAAATCTATGTTTACAAGGCAATGTTTTTACTTCATCTTCTTCATCAAATAAACCTATACATATAGGACACTTCTTCTCTAAGGCTGAAATAATAGATCACATTTTAAAGAACCATAATACATGATCAAATATTGTTATACTGTCAGTAACGCATACATTAACTTTGCCAATTAAAATCTAATTTTATCAATCATGAGTACAGACTAACTGTAGTGAATATTCAAATCAACAGGTTTAACAAATGTGACACTGAAATAAAACTGAACAATAATCTGGATATCCATGGCCCTTGGGTTAAACATAGGAACTTATCAGCCCTAAGGGAACCCTCTACCTTTCACCATAATTGCAAGCTAACTTTCAGACAAAGGAGTAGAAGTTCTGTAATATACCTCTTCAACATCAGAATAATGCATGGCACATTTTAAAGATGCAGTGAAGTTGACAGGAAGAAAACAAGTAGCAATGAAGCCAGTGTTCGAATTTAACACAAAATTGGACAAAGTTTAATAAATGTTTAATAATAGTTCAATTAACTTGAATAATGAGTTAGTTTCTATGCACTTAGTCAGTAATACAATAATTTAAATAACACGTCAATACTTACCAGCTTCTGCAGGTGTAATGATACTTGTAGGTAGATTCTTCACAACCTCTTTTGATGCAGGAGGAACTTTAGAGTCACCACCAAATATTCTAAAATGTAACAACATAATTAAATATTGACCACCATACATGGACATCTTTATACAGCTTTCCATTAATAAGAGAGGAATCACCATCACAGAAATATCATTGAGACACAGAAAGTATATCAATATTAAATACCTATGGTTAGGGCTGGTACGAGTACTCGAGTACCCGGGTATCGGGTCGGGTAAGGCTACTACCCGGGTACAAAGTTATTACCCGGTACCCGTAAAATAAAACACCTCATATCAATTAGTTTCGATTTTTCAGCAATTTAAAAATCTGCCTTGATCAGAATTATTATGAAATGTTCATCTACCGAATTTCTCTATAGGCACTACTTTACAACAATATTGCCGACGACCAAGTATAACAGTTACTAACCAACTAATATGAATCCAGCTTCTTGAACAATTTCTCTTAAGTGCTGGATTCGCATTTATGTCTTATTTCGTTGTAATGGCTAAAATATCAACAATATACGTTCATATACGTCAATATACGTTCCAACTATCAGTTAACACAGAAAAATGTTCGCATACGAGGACAACCTAATTAGACACATTTTCAATACTGGTCGTGGTACGGAATGCTCGGAACTACGTGTAGGTACATTCAGACATACTTCAGGTTTGGACTTATTAATAAACATAGGCGATGGAAAACCAGATATTGGAATGCTAGGTGGAAAGTAACCTGGATTTTATATCTATTCATAAACTTAACTGCAACGGCAACACTCGGGTCAAGACTTGCTCTCTGCTTTGTGATTGTAAGCCCTGCGACGCTAAACACTCTTTTTGACGGGACAGAAGTTGCTAGAATTACAAGACTCTCCTTTGCCAACAAAGACAACTTCGGAAACATTGTTCCTATTTTATAAGCAGTAACAAGTGCCAGGATGTAGGAGTAATAACTCTTTCATGATTTATAACAGCGAGTACCCGGGTACCCGCGGGTAATACGGCCTCGGGTATCCGGCTACAAATTTTCTACCCGTCCCAGCCCTACCTATGGTTAAAGATATCCCAGAGAGACCCAAATTGGTAGCCTATAATGGACCCATACAGTTTGCTGGCTGGGATATAGTCAGGTACTAGAATAAAATGTAGAACTTACTTACTATTTGTATTTGAGGACTATACTACTATTGCCTTCTTTTATTAGGAGGAAGTATATATAAATAAAGAGTCATGAAATGAAATTGATGCTACATTCTCAAGGAAAAGGGCCATTCTATGTGCTTGAAGGAGAGATCTTAAGACATGAGCCTGTGAAGGAGAAACACTGTACTACCAGTATCTTGGCAAGTTATTCAGTTGAAACTTCAAAAAGATTCTAGTACAAACCTTCCATATTCTAATTCCCATTCTGCAGCCAAGCCACTATCTAACAACAGCCTGAAGAGAAACAAGAAAATTAAGAAATCAAATGCATAGAATTTGACGAGTTCCTGACTGGATGTAAGCCAAAGACAAGCAACATCTTTTAAAATCAATTAAATTATTCCCAAACTTTTTCATACAGTCGGGCTGGTTATGAACCCAATATACAGCATACATTGTAAATAAGATCCATTAGTCTTATATACGAGACTCAGCATAACTTGCTTAACATTGGCACACCATTCTGTAACAGCAGGTTTAACTGTAGTTCTGGCTTCCACAACTTTATAAGCCGCTTTTTAACATTTTGATTTTCGTCAGATGTGGCATTAAAGTGAAGTACCCGTTCATTGACAGTATAAACACGGGTTCGCTGAAGACCTTAAGCTAGTTTAACTGAGTCAATTTTCAAATGAAAAACAAGAACTTTAAAAATGTCTCATTAGAATAACATGTTGGATTTATACTTACTAATACGTTCAAACAAAATTCAAACTTCATTATGTTAATATTATAAGCAATATTAATGTTGATGTTGATGATACACAGACTTGTCATCATTATGAAATAATGTTTTTTTAAAATAAAATGTTACCTTGCCATATGAAGTAAATGATCTGGTTGTTGTCCGTCTGCCAAAGGTTCACAATCATGTTCGTCAAAATACGATGCCATCTTGAAGTGATCAGAGTAAATTAAAAACAACGGGATAATACACTTAACTGATTTTGTGTTGTCACTGCACCGTGACTTGCAATTCTACTTTCACTTTGAGATGTCGCTTATACCATGTAAACAACGGGTGGGAGAAGATTATCTGTATCCAATCAGCCGAGGGGCGTTACCAGTATCCACTGAGACGAGTTTTAGTCACGCCCCTCATGAATATCACTTGGAACTTACGTTCGCCGGTAGTCCTGAACGCACTAGTTACTGAATATTGATTTAAGAATTTTAATCATATTTAAAATTATTTTTGATATTTCATCAAAGTATTAAAAATGACATTTCTATATACTTGTAGCTGTATGTATGCTCAATACAATTTACTACATATGCATGTATAATATCATACTATATATAATATAGACGGTAAAAATTATCATATTTAAAAAAAATCTTTTTCTTGAGTTACTTCCTGTATCTTTTGTATTTTATTTATCTGGTCTTTTATGTAGTATTCATTTGGTTCGTTTTGTCCAATATGTAAATATTTGCATTTGTTTATGTTGAAAACCATTTGCCACTTTTTGCCCAGTCGCATGCATCAAAGATTTTATCTTGTAGTACTTGTTCATGATCTTCTGTTATAATATTTCTGTACAATTTTGTATCGTCTGCAAACATTTTCATAGTGCATTTTACTACTTCTGGTAGATCTTTTATAAAAATTAGAAACAAAACTTTTTGACACTTTTTTGTGGTACTTCACTGGTAACTTTACACCATGAGGATTTGGATCCATTAAACACATACCCTTTTAAATCTATTAGTTAGAAAGTTTTCTAGCCATTTGTAGATTTTGCCTCTAATACCAATGCTCCATATTTTTAAGTAGTCTTTTATGTGGTACTTTATCAAAGGCTGCTTTAAAGTCAAGATATATTATGTCTATGTTATCGATTGCACTTGTCCAGTCTTCAATGCATTCTTATAACTGTGTTGTGCATGACCTGCCTTTTCTAAACCCATGTTGGCATGGAGAAAGTAGATTGTTATCTTCTAAGTTTTTCACTATAGCATTTCTTATATTTTTTTCCATGATTCTGCAGCAAATATGTGTTACACTAATGGGTCTATAATTTTGCACACAGGATGTTTTACCAGCCATGAATATTGCTGTCACATTGGCATGTTTCCATTGTGAAGGTAGTATGCTTTCATCTAACGATTTCCTAAACATTTAACTAAGTAGGTTACAAAATTTTTCTCTACATTCATTTATCAACTTGGGGTGAATTTCACCTGGTCCTTCAGCTTTTGAAGGATTTATTTCTTTAATAGCTTTCATAGTTATTTCATCATTTATGGTGGTATCTGAGATTGTTGTATCAGTTATGTCATCAATTTCTGGAACATGGTCAATTTCTTAAGTAAATACTGACAGGAAATGATTATTGAGCTCTTTTGCTATTATTTGATCATCAGATCATGCTACTATTGACTTCTATTGTATTAATTCCACTCATAGTTTCAGAATTGGATCGGATGTACATGTACTTCCAAAATTGTTTTGGGTTGTGTGTTAGCATTGTCTGCAATGTATTTTTTATACTTATAATTTGATTTCCTATGACGGTGAACGACTTTGTTTTTAGCAACCTTGTATTCATTGTATGTAAATAGGTTAATACAGTTTTTGTATTTATTCCATTTTTTCTTTTCTCTTTAATTGCTTCTGATGTCTCAAGATCAATGTATGGAACTCCATTCTTCAAAGTAGATTTTCTTGGAATGTTTTGTTCTTGAATATTAGTAAGTGATTTTGCAAATCTACTCCAGAATGATTGAATTCCTAGTTGATCTAAGGTCTTCCATTCAGACTGTGCTATTCATTCATTTATTATTAGAAAGTTGGCTTTACTGTAGTAGAGTTTGTTATTGGGAGTTTTTTTATTTCTTTGTTGCAGTTGAATTTGAACTTAGGTACATTGTGATCACTTTTCCCAAGTCCTGATAAATGTTCAATGCTGTCAAACATTTCAGCTTTAATTGTGAATATGAGATCTAGAAGTGATTGTAAGTTACTAATTCTGTATCTAGTTGGTTCACTAACATGTTGGTATAGGTATAAGTTTTGTATAAGTATTTTATGGCTTCTACAAATTCTGTATAATTCTATAAAAGAATGCTATGTTATAAAGTAGAAAATAAAAAGTAAAAGTAAAGTATAGTACAGATAAAAGCATAAAAACAAGAGGTAACTTTACACAGTGACCACCACCAGCCTCGCAGTAAATAATTCGAGACTGGAGCTAGATTTGAATGATAGGGGTAAGGAATTCCTGAGCTTGATAGTACGTGGAAAAAATGAATTATTATAATAATTACTGTGGAACTGGGAAGGGTTGTAATTTAAATTTCTACTGCTACTTTTTGGTAAATTATTTTGTGAAAGAAAACGAGGGAGGAGTGAAGTCCACGTTGATGTAGGTTTTGCCAGTCAAGGATTTGTAGCATTTTTGTAACGCTACTGGTGTAGTCATAATCTGACATGACGTATCTGGCAGCCAACCGTTGGACTATTTCAACACTTTGACTTAGGGACTTTTGCCAGGGGTGCCAGATGCTAGAGCAATATTCAAGTTGAGGACGGACATATGTGTTGTAGGCTGCTTTTTTAACTTGTTTTGACATTTCTTTGGATGAATCTAAGAGTTAAAGTTGCTTTAGATGTTATATTATTTATATGTTTGGACCAATTCATTTTAGAAGAGATGGTGACACCTAGGTACATTTTTGTATTTAGATTGAGAGTTCAATATTATGTAGTTTGTATGGGTATATTAATTAAGGGAGCCTTCTTTCTAGTAATTATAAGAATCTCGCATTTATCAGGTTGAAATTCCATAGACATAGACCATGTCTTTTCCCATTTTTCTAATTCTTGGAGATCATTTTGGAGGGATATGCTATCATTGACTGAATCAATAGTCATGTAACTGATGGTATCGCCAGCAAACATTCTAGTCTTACATTTAACCGAGTCAGGGAGATCATTTATGTAGACAAGAAAGAGGCATGGTTCTAGGACAGATTCCTGTGGAACTTCAGAAAGAAATGGTAATTCACTGAAAAATGACCTTCAACTGCTACATTTTGAGATCGATTTGTCAGTAATGAATTGATCCAGGAAGCCAACTGAGGACTTACACTTTTGTAATTTGTATATTAGCTTCACTTGGTCAACCTTGTCAAATGCGTTTGAGAAGTCCATCACAACTACATCAGGTTGTTGACCATTTTTGAGATTTTCAAATATTTCTTTCGTGAAAATTAGTAGTTGTGTTTCACAGCTATGGCCAGAGCGGAAACCATGTTGGTACTGGCTTAGAATTTTGTTTTCATCACAGAACGACATTAGGTTTGAAACAACAATTATGCTCAAGTAGTTTGGATGCAATGCAGGTGAGAGATATAGGCCTGTAATTATTAGGTTTAGCCTTAGAGCCTTTTTGAAGACAAGAGCTACAATAGCTTTCTTGAAGTCTTCAGGGACAATGAGATAAACTGTACATATGTGTGAGCACAGGGGCAATTTCATAATGAAGTTCTTTATGAACCCGGAAAGAAATCTCGTCAGGACCAGGTGCCTGGTTGGGAGATAGACCCAAGAGTAGTTTGTAAACTCCTTCCGTTGTGATCATGATACGTTCATTAGAACTTCTGGGGGAGAATGAGCTCTGTAACTTAGCTGGGATAAGCTTAGCGGCTTTAGAGGGGGGAATACAGACTCAAACTGCTGGTTTAGAATATCTGCCCTAGCAACAGGGTCAATATAAGTGACACCATTAGATTTGAGTGGGGCTATGCCAACGTTTTCTTTCTTGGTATGTTTTACAAAACTGTAGAACTTTTTATTTCTACCAGGATTAGAATCACGTTGAAAATAACATTATTTAGGTATGACCAAAATGAGGACCTTATTTCTCTCTAGATTTTTGATATGAGAGTTTTTAATTTATCCCTCCCATTGTTATTTGGATTGAGTTTTAGCTAGTGAAATAGCTTGTCACGTTTTCTAATTTGTCTAATGATCTTTGGAGTGACCCACGATAAGTCAGTTCTCGGCTTACTAAACTTAGTGGGGATGTGTTTAGAGTGGGTATGTGTTTAGAGCAAGATTCATTAAGTTTATCTCTGAGAGAAGTCCATGCACTATTAGGATCAGTGTGGTTTGCCTGGAAGTATTAATAGGAGAAGGATGCCATATCTGGTTTTATTTCATCCCATTGAGCTTTTGCGTATTTTTTTATAAACCTTTTAGGTTGTAGAGGTCGTCCCCTGTTTAACCTGATTTTCTTGGAAAATGATATCATGGTCAGAAGTCGCTAAGCTAGGAAGAGATGTGACTTCATGTACCTGGGATGGGTAGTTCGTAAAAAAGAGGTCAAGGGTATTTGATTGCCTTGTTGGGATTTTGACCATTTGGTCAAGATTGAAATGAGCTACGCTTCGTTAAAAATCTTCATAAAAGGATTTGTTTTTACAGTTAGATTGGATGGTTTCTGATTCCGAGTCTATATCAGGCATATTAAAATCTCCTAGAAGCCAGACAATATTGTTTTGGGGGATTTTACTGAGGGATGACCACAGTTCGTCTAAAGAGACAGGATCTATTTCATGGGGTTTGTAGTAACAGCCTACAAAGATGTTGTGGATTCCTGGCATAGTAAGTTTGGTCCAGGTTAAATTATGTTTAGTTTTCAGTTCTGGTTGTTCTTGGTTTACCAGGGAATTATGCACTGCAATCAGGACATATCCACCCTGTCCGTCACCCCTATCATCTGTACAGACACTATAGTTAAGGTTGTCTGGAAAAATCTTCGATGTGGAGATTTCTGGTTTTAACCAAGTTTCAGTTAGGCATATGATGTCGGGCTTGACTTGATCTGCTACAAGATGCAAGACTGGAACTTTATTCTTTACTGACCTACAGTTTATATTCAGCACAGTGAGTCTTTCTGAGTGTTTTAGTTTTCGTTTTTGTGGTTTGCCTAATTTAGGATTTGGTGTGGAGGTAGCTTTTGGAGAGGATGAAAGAAAGTCATGGGGTGTTATGGTATATAAAGGGGTTTCAGATAAGTCACTAATGGGGGAGTAATATGAATTGTCAGTGATTGAGTCAAGTTACTGGGCCAAAGAGCTGTGTTAGTTTGTAGAACCACACTGTAGACAGTTCCAGAGTTTTTCATTGGTTGTGTCACTAATACCTATGCAATCAATATGAGACCCGGCTAGCCCAGTTGGTAGCACGAAAGTCTACTGATCGAGGGGTCGTGGTTTCGATTCCCGGGCGGGGCATACTTTCGTGGAGCTTGGTCATGAAATTATTTCTACGGCCATTCTCCCTCCTACCAATGGTTATTAATTATGTAGGGCAGTTGTCAGTCACTGACGAAAGTATGCGCTTAGTAGTCGGTTAACAGCTAAATCCAGAGATTTAGCCTTTCCGGTTGACTGACCGTCGTTATATGACCTTATATGTGTTGCTACAGCGTTAAACCCAACAAACAAACAAACGAAACCATGCAGGGCAGTTTGAACAGCCTATTCCTTTGCGTGACCATGACACGTTTACTGAACATATCCCGCATGGGAAATGAGATGGCCCAAACAAATTGTTAGCCGTGCTTTTAGTTGGGCCAGGATTAGGCTCTATGTCTGATACATGTGTAACAAGAAGACGAAACATAAATACAAGGGAGCTTTTAGGTAGGTTATTTGACTGCTTCCTATGCTGTAAAACATATTTTAAAGCTTTGTGAAGGGATGCACCAGTTACTTTTGATATAGTTGGGTAAGCATCACAAATAAGTTTGCCAGGCGTTGGATACGTGACAGGGAAAAGACTTACCAGTGTTATAACACTGAAAAGACAAAGTGTCTAAAAAGTAATACTGACGTCCATTTACCAAAATTATGGACAAAGAGTTAGGGGGAATATCGACGTCCGAAATTCCAGTACTATCCGAAAATTGCTCAACTTGCAAAAAACCACTAGAATTGCGAAGAAAATTACTAAGAGAATGGTCTCAGGTTGTTAGTGTGTAGTGATCTTACCACTACCAATCACAGTTGGTGTAATATTGGTTAGAAACATAAAACAAAGTTAAAATTTCTGTGCTCAGAAAAAAACAGGAAGTGATCCGACTGTTACGTCCGCGCGACATTTTATTTTTTTCGACAGCTATAGAATAACTGCAAGCACTGGTCTTAAGAGAGCATAAGTTGTGGGCTGTGGGGTGGAATCAGTATTTCACAATTATACATTGGCTAAAAGTGCTTAAAAACCCGTATTATGTGAAATAGGTGTCTCATAATTACGATATTCGTACTCCTTTGTCTTCAAGCTAGCTTTTTATGGCGACCAGGTATCTAGTGTCCACATACGACCCATGAGATCGTGGGTTCGAATCTATATTGGGACTGTTTATCGGGTTACATTTGGTACCTAACGTAAATAACCCCATTTGGAAATGTGTATTTTCATTATTAGACTGTCCTACAGTCAAACTCTTAGAACGAATCATGTTAAGGAGGGTTTTTTATAGCATAGGTACTATTTGTCATTTGTACTCCATTGCCTTCAAGCTTCAACTTTAATGGCGACGTGATAAAGTGTCCGTTTACGACTCAAGAGGCCGTAAGTTAAAATCTCAAAATCTCATTCGCGACTTCAGAGTTTAATTGGGTTATAGTGTCCCCTGAGGCAAGTTGTCTTATACTATTGTATCCACCGAGACGATGTGCCTTAAATTATGAAACCAATGACACGAGGTGCCTTAAAGAATAGTAACCGCTGATACGAAATACCTTATAGTACTGTAACCACTGAGTCAAGAAAATTTGGGTCGAATGAGTTCGGGGACGAATCAAAATGTAAACAAAGATTCGTCCCCAAATATTTACGTACCTAAGAAAGTTTGGTCGAATGAGTTAGGGGACGAATAAAAATGTAAACAAAGATTCGTGTCCCAATATTATCGTACCCAAAAAAGTTGGGGTCGAAATGGTTTGGGGACGAATAAAAATGAACAGATTCGTCCCCCAATATTTTTGTACCCCAAAAAAGTTGGGGTCGAAATAGTTTGGGGACGAATCAAAATGTAAACAAAGATTCGTCCCTCAATATTTTCGTACCAAAAAAGTTGGGGTCGAAATGGTTTGGGGACGAATCAAAATGTAAACAAAGATTCGTCCCTTAATATTTTCGTACCAACAAATATTGGGGTCGAAATGGTTTGAGGCCGAATCAAAATGTAAACAAAGATTCGTCCCCCAATATTTTCGTACCCAAAAAAGTTGGGGTCGAAATGGTTTGGGGACGAATCAAAATGTAAACAAAGATTCGTCCCTCAATATTTTCGTACCCAAAAAAGTTGGGGTCGAAATGGTTTGGGGACGAATCAAAATATAAACAAAGATTCGTCCCCCAATATTTTCGTACCCAAAAAAGTTGGGGTCGAAATGGTTTGGGGACGAATCAAAATATAAACAAAGATTCGTCCCCCAATATTTTCGTCCCCTAAAAATTTGGGGTCGAAATGGTTTGGGGACGAATCAAAATGTAAACAAAGATTCGTCCCCTAATATTTTCGTACCTAAAAAAGTTTGGGTCGAAATGGTTTGGGGACGAATCAAAATATAAACAAAGATTCGTCCCCCAATATTTTCGTCCCCTAAAAATTTGGGGTCGAAATGGTTTGGGGACGAATCAAAATGTAAACAAAGATTCATCCCTCAATATTTTCGTACCCAAAAAAGTTGGGGTCGAAATGGTTTGGGGACGAATCAAAATGTAAACAAAGATTCGTCCCCCAATATTTTCGTACCCAAAAAGTTGGGGTCGAAATGGTTTGGGGACGAATCAAAATATAAACAAAGATTCGTCCCTCAATATTTTCACACCAATAAAAATTTGGGGTCGAAATGGTTTGGGGACGAATCAAAATGTAAACAAAGATTCGTCCCCTAATATTTTCGTACCCAAAAAAGTTGGGGTCGAAATGGTTTGGGGACGAATCAAAATGTAAACAAAGATTCGTCCCTCAATATTTTCACACCAACAAAAATTGGGGGTCGAAATGGTTTGGGGACGAATCAAAATATAAACAAAGATTCGTCACCCAATATTTTCGTACCCAAAAAAGTTGGGGTCGAAATGGTTTGGGGACGAATCAAAATGTAAACAAAGATTCTTCCCCTAATACTTTCGTCCCCTAAAATTTGGGGTCGAAATGGTTTGGGGACGAATCAAAATGTAAACAAAGATTCGTCCCTCAATATTTTCACACCAACAAAAATTGGGGGTCGAAATGGTTTGGGGACGAATCAAAATATAAACAAAGATTCGTCACCCAATATTTTCGTACCCAAAAAAGTTGGGGTCGAAATGGTTTGGGGACGAATCAAAATGTAAACAAAGATTCTTCCCCTAATACTTTCGTCCCCTAAAATTTGGGGTCGAAATGGTTTGGGGACGAATCAAAATGTAAACAAAGATTCGTCCCTCAATATTTTCGTACCAACAAAAATTGGGGTCGAAATGGTTTGGGGACGAATCAAATTGTAAACAAAGATTCGTCCCTCAATATTTTCGTACCCAAAAAGTTGGGGTCGAAATGGTTTGGGGACGAATCAAAATATAAACAAAGATTCGTCCCTCAATATTTTCGTACCCAAAAAAGTTGGGGTCGAAATGGTTTGGGGACGAATCAAAATGTAAACAAAGATTCGTCCCTCAATATTTTCGTACCAACAAAAATTGGGGTCGAAATGGTTTGGGGACGAATCAAAATGTAAACAAAGATTCGTCCCTCAATATTTTCGTACCCAAAAAAGTTGGGGTCGAAATGGTTTGGGGACGAATCAAAATATAAACAAAGATTCGTCCCCTAATATTTTCGTTCCCAAAAAAGTTGGGGTCGAAATGGTTTGGGGACGAATCAAAATATAAACAAAGATTCGTCCCCCAATATTTTCGTACCCAAAAAAGTTGGGGTCGAAATGGTTTGGGGACGAATCAAAATATAAACAAAGATTCGTCCCCCAATATTTTCGTCCCCTAAAAAGTTGGGGTCGAAATCGTTTGGGGACGAATCAAAATGTAAACAAAGATTCGTCCCTCAATATTTTCGTACCCAAAAAAGTTGGGGTCGAAATGGTTTGGGGACGAATCAAAATATAAACAAAGATTCGTCCCCCAATATTTTCGTACCCAAAAAAGTTGGGGTCGAAATGGTTTGGGGATGAATCAAAATGTAAACAAAGATTCGTTCCCCAATATTTTCGTACCCAAAAAAGTTGGGGTCGAAATGGTTTGGGGACGAATTAAAATGTAAACAAAGATTCGTCCCTCAATATTTTCGTACCAACAAAAATTGGGGGTCGAAATGGTTTGGGGACGAATCAAATTGTAAACAGATTCGTCCCTCAATATTTTCGTACTAACAAAAATTGGGATCGAAATAGTTTGGGGACGAATCAAAATGTAACCGATTCGTCCCTCAATATTTTCGTACCCAAGAAAGTTTGGGCCGAATGAGTTCAGGGACGAATTAAAATGTAAACCAGGATTCGTCCCCTATTATCTTACCCAAAAAAAGTTGGGGGCGAAATGGTTTGTGGACGAATCAAAATGCTAGCAATGGCAAGTCCTTAAAATTTTTCGTAAAAGTTAATTTAATTGGTACGAAATTGTTGGGACAGTCCTTTGTTTATATTTACTTTTTGAAAAATAAAACAACAAGAAATTTATTGAATTTATTTGAACAACAAACATCTTAAGGACAAAAAGTCCAAGACAACATGTTTAATTTCAGCAGGACACGCGTATATGGACAACAAACATCTCAAGGACAAAAAGTCCGAGATGACTTGTTCAATTTCAGGACACGCGTATATGGACAACAAACATCTCAAGGACAAAAAGTCCGAGATGACTTGTTCAATTTCAGCAGGACACGCGTATATGGACAACAAACATCTCAAGGACAAAAAGTCCGAGATGACTTGTTCAATTTCAGCAGGACACGCGTATATGGACAACAAACATCTCATGGACAAAAAGTCCGAGACGTCTAGTTCGAAAAAATGGACATGAAATTCAATGGGAGGATTCTTCCACTGCAGAGATCAATAGTTTTACATTCACCAGCTTGATATGGTTGATGAGTACTTCTGTTTATAACAATCTGAAATAAAACAAACAAGAAAATTTATCTGAAGTGTGATATTTTGACAGACTAAACTACATTTTTTAAAGTTTTTTAAGCTCAGATTTCAGTATCAAAACATTAAACACACTTTCTCTACAATCAACGTTGATTTTGTTTAGTCCAATTAAAAAGTATTGAAAATGGTTTTTTATTGGGTTTAGCGTCGAATTCAACACATATTTAGGTCACATATACGACGAACGGCTCTTCCTACTATAGGTTTCCTGAACACTTGTCTATCATCAGTACTAACTTACCCTACCACGAGGCCGACAACACATGTAAAGTGTATGACCTACCGCGACCGGGCTCGAACCCACATTCTTCGGATTCGAAGTCAGATATGCTAACCACTACACCATGGCCGCGGCTTTGATAATGACAGATTACTAAGTCAACAGAAGGGCTAGTCTTAAAATTTCAAATAAATTAAGTAAACTAGGAAAGCATACATATTCTATACATCGACCACCTAAGAGAGTTTTATAACCACCCATTGTAATTACTGCAAGTTAGTTTTAAGAGCAATGTAAAACCATACTTTTAACGCTGTTGTGTATGGTAACAAACAACAACATTTCCTAATTCATGATTTATAATTATCTAATGCTTTAACATATCTGGGCCCATATTGTCAAGCATCTTACAACTAATTTTAGTCGTAAATCAAATTGTCGTAAGATTTTTGATAATATGCTACCCTGACGGTCAAAGCTTGCAATCCTCAGTGAACATTCAACTACTTTTTATTGGGCTAAACAAATTCAACGCTGATGTTGGGATTTAAACTAAGCCTGTGACTTTGTTCGTTCAAATGATACAACATCATTCACAAATTCAAATGACTAAGTCATAATCTAAGTCATAATAATTGCCAGTCTTGCACAAGTTGAACTAGACTTAATCTTGAAAAAATAACTTCATGTTTCATAAATACTGAGCATATTAGAACTGTAACTTATCATTACAATTTTTTATTGAATGTATGTGAAATCAGCAATGACAGCAGTACAGCAGTAAGTCTTTACTGCTACAATTTCATGCATCTTATTTCTCATTATTTTCTGTCAGTTAAATGTCGATATGTTCTTCATTTAAATGTATGTCATTAAGGTGATGTCTACAGTAACATTCAGAACAGTACCTAAAATTTACATTCTAATTATATTAAATGTTTCCTCAAATTCGATTAATATTATAATGTGTATGTATTCAACTTGACTATTATCATCGCCGTCATACTCATAACCATTACCATAATTATTGAAACCTAGAGCAAAACAACCATCATTTTAGTTTTCTGCTGAAAATTTAAGCAGAAAAATTTTACTGCTGAACTACAAACTTTCTAACAGTAAAAGTTACTGAGGTTACTGCTGACTCCACATACTCTTCAACTATTCACCTTAATTACACATGTATAGTTAATCATAGTGAAGAAACTAGCCACTAATTGCACTGGGGTATATAACTTATAATATTCTTTGTGTGTATGTACAGGGCCAACCAAAAGTTTGAGACATAGAAATTTACTGTAAAAATTCTTCAATGTCATTGATTGCTTTTGTAGAAATATTATTGTAAGTACATTTTGTAAGGTTGATGATAAAATGAAAACAATTTTAAACAAGAGCACCGCTGGGCAGAGCATTATATGCCCGAAAGTGTTGTTTTTTTAGTTAAGATGAAACATTTGTAAGACATAAGAATATTTCAGATGAATATCATATTATGAATAATTGTGGAAAACAAAGTAGAGAAAAAAAGTTTTAAGGTAATAGTGACCTTGACCGTTGACCTTGTGACCCCAAAATCAATAAATCAATAGGGGTCTTCTACCTGATATGGACAATCATTGTATGAAGTTTGAATATTGTGGGCCAAATGGAACTTAAGTTATGTTCCAGAAACTGTTTTCAGTTTTATGGTAATAGTGACTTTGACCTTTGACTTTGTGACCCCAAAATCAATAGGGGTCTTCTACCCGATATGGACAATCATCCTATGAAGTTTGATATTGTGGGCCAAATGGAACTAAAGTTATGCTCCGGAAACTGTTTTCAGTTTTAAGGTAATAGTGACCTTGACCTTGGACCTTGTGACCCCAAAATCAATAGGAGTCTTCTACCTGATATGGACAATCATCGTATGAAGTTTGAATATTGTGGGCCAAATGGAACTTAAGTTATGCTCCGGAAACCAAATTGCTAACAGACGGACGGACGGACGCCAGGGGGTATAACATAATATGTCCGAAATTCTTTCGGGCATATAAAAATGCATTACATTTATAAGAATCAGCATCTGAAATAACAAAGCCTCCAAAACTATTATCAATGTAATGCTTTTTCTTATAAACAAAGTTTTATATTACATGTACTTTTTAAGACTTAACTATAAGTAGAACATAACTAAAACAACAAGAAAGATAATGTGGGAGCCACATTAAAGCCGGATTTTTCTGCATATGGGAACATTGAGAACAAGTTTACGTTGTTACAAAAAAAGTCATTTGATTATAAAATTGCTTATCAGAAGGTATACAAAGGGCAATAATGAATCTTGAAGAGAAAAAGAGTTTCAGTAACTATATATTTGTCCTATTGTATCTTATCTCTGAACCCAGGTCGATAGCGCAGTTGGTAGCGCGCCAGGATTTGGATACTTGTGCCCGAGGGGGTGCGGGTTCGAATCCCACCCAGGGAGGTTATACCCTTCCATGAAAATTTGACAATAATGTGGATTTTCCTCCATTGATTAGATAATATGGAGAAGTTTCCGGCCTTGTGGGAGGGAAGGTGAGTACTGGTTATAGACAATGGTCCAGGAAAGCTAGGTTAGGTGCGCTGGAAGCTGTGAAATGACCTAAATTGTTTTGATACGGCATTAACTCCAATAAAGAAAGAAATAAATAAAGTATCTTATCTGAGTATTTTGTTGGTATTTGACTAAGATGGCATAAGACATGAAAACTATCAATGAAAATGCAAAACTAATGGTATGAAATTGGTGAGAGAATTTTGTTAAAAAAAAATCTTGTAGGGCAAACGGTGAAATTCTTGAAACAAAATGGCATGAAAATATGACAGGAAAATGCCAGTATACTTGCTATTGGATAGATCCAACATACTAAAAACTTTAACATAAAAAATACAAAAGGAAATAATCCATATTTAAGCCAGGTAGAGTTGCCATAAGTGTCTAATTCTTTCAACAGATGGTATGTAATCATTGTATGAAATTTCATAAACATCTAACCATAAATGGCAGAGATATCCAACAATTTAAAAACTTTAACGCAAAGAAAACAAAGGGAAATAATCCATTATTAAGCATGGTAGAGTTGCGGTTACTGTCTAATTCTTTTCAACAGATGATATGTAATCATTGTATGAAATTTCGTAAACACCTAACCAGAAATAGCAGAGATATCTAACAATTTGAAAACTTTAACGCAAAAATTACAAAGAGAAATAATCCATTTTTAAGCCAGGTAGAGTTGTGATTACTGTCTAATGCTTTGCAACAGATGGTATGTAATCATTGTATGAAATTTCATAAACATCTAACCATAAATGGCAGAGATATCCAACAATTTGAAAACTTTAACACAAAAAAAACAAAGGGAAACAATCCATTATTAAGCCAGGTAGAGTTGTGGTTACTGTCTAATTCTGTTCATCACATGGTAGGTTATCATTGTATAAAGTTTCGTAGAGATCTGACTTTAAATGGCAAAAAATATATGATACATTAAAAACTTTTACGTAATTGTTAACGACACCGGACGATGGCCCACCCGCCCATCCGCCCATCCACCCGCCTATGTTTTGCCAAACTATTAGCCAAATTTTTTCGTTGAAAAATCCGGCTAAAAATTGAATAAACATTTTCATTTTTCAATAAAAGCCACAAAGTGAAAATATCTCCAAACTGTATAATTATTTACTGTCTTTGACTTCAAACCATTCAGGTCACAATAATTGTACAATACTTGATCAGGACAACCCATGTTGCGGGTCGGGACCACTCAACCAGAAGACAACACAATCCCAGAGCAACTCAATCTGTATCATAAATTAATATTTGTTTGATTGAAAAAATGGTTTTAAATTAGGGCTGGGAAGTGTACTCGAGTACCCGGGTATCGGGTCGGGTAAGGCTACTACCCGGGTACAAAGTTATGACCCAGTACCTGTAAAATAAAACACTTCATATTAATAAGTTTCGATTTTTCAGCAATTAAAAAATCTGCCTCGATCAGAATTATTATGAAATGTTTGGTGTAACGGGGGTATAACCAACTAATATGAATCCAGCTTCTTGAACAATTTCGCTAAAGTGCTGGATTCGCATTTATGTCTTATTTCGTTGAAATGGCTAAAATATCAACAATATATGTTCATATACGTCAATATACGTTCCAACTATCAGTTAACACAGAAAAATGTTCGCATACGAGGACAACCTAATTAGACGCATTTTCAATACTGGTCGTGGTACGGAATACTATGTGTAGGTACATTCAGACATACTTCAGGTTTGGACTTATTAATAAACATAGGCGATGGAAAACCAGATATTAAAAGGCTAGGTGGCAAGTAACCTGGATTTGTTATATCTATTCATAAACTTAACTGCAACGGCAACACTCGGGTCAAGACTTGCTCTCTGCTTTGTGATTGTAAGCCCTGCGACGCTAAACACTCTTTTTGATGGGACAGAAGTTGCTAGAATTACAAGACTCTCCTTTGCCAACAAAGACAACTTCGGAAACATTGTTCCTATTTCATAAGCAGTAACAAGTGCCAGGATGTAAGAGTAATAACTCTTTCATGATTTATAACAGCGAGTACCCGGGTACCCGCGGGTAATACGGCCTCGGGTACCCGGGTACAATTTTTCTACCCGTCCCAGCCCTATTTTAAATGTCATTCTAACTTTTTAAAGAACTATGAATATCAAATAATCATTAAATGTCATTCCTCAATATCTTCCATAAATATTAAACTTAGAATTATAAATAATACAGGATCAGAGTTGTCCACAGGTTGAGTTGTCCATATAATATAAATCAAAGAATAAAGTACCTAGCTGTTCCTTACAGTTGAAATTTCTTGAGACGAACGTCTAAAGAGTGGAGATTGTCTCCACAACCATTCATAACTTCATTATCATTGGTTAACATATGAACCACTGAAAGTCGAACAAGAAATGTAATGTCAAAACCACAATAAAGCCGGATTTAAAATCTTTAACTCCAAAATTACAAAGGGAAATAATCCACAATAAAGGCATAGTCAAGAAAAAACGAAAAAAAGTTCTTTGGCTTAAACTAAATTGAAGTTAAGCAGATAATCTATTCTCTAATCTATTCCAAAAAAAAAAAAATAGAATGGGAAAAAAACATTAAAGTAAAAGTTCAGAAAATATGCAAGCACATCACGAACTACGTATCAATACTGAAGAATCAGGTGACCACACTGTAATTATTATCTCTGTTTAAACAATTATCAATAGTTTCATACAAAAATTTAGATGTTGTAAAATAAATCTGACCAGTTTAACCTGCAAATTGATACAAGTGTCTCTGATTTACTATGCAGACAATTTCTGGGTAGGTATATTTTACGGACCAGCGGACCAATGGACCAGCGGACCAGATTAGTATACGGATACAGTATATCAAATATGCGGATCATACATACCTATATAACAAATGTATTGAAGAAGTTCGCCAATATTATGTCTGGGTATAGGTCAAAAGCATCGTCGGTAACCCACGGTACTCATACATTATGAATATTATCGTTGACGTAATACCCTGGGTTACCGAGGATGGGTCAAAAGATAAGATTGATAGAGTTTTGGGAAATTACATTTAATATTTATTCATATGTAAATACATAAATACCAATTTCGAGTTGTTTTAAAATAAACTTGTAGATTTCAACTATAAATTGCTTCATAACAAATTGTTATGTGTATACATAAATGTTATATAATTCAACTGTTAGAGACTTTATCATTTGAAAACAATTTCGATTCAAGAAATTAAATGTAATATTTTAATGATATACCGTTTATGTCATTTAAGCGGACTTTACAAATAAAGAAACCTAATCGTCTGTCATTGACTTTATTCTCACTCTTGCTGAGTTATATTTACGATCTTCTCAAACTATCTTCTCAAACTATGATTAACTGTAGCGGACCAGTTAATTTTAAGAGCGCACGGACCAGGTTATAGATCTAGCAAATGTAATGTTATTTTTGGCGGACTGTTTAAATAATGAAGAGTTTCGTACTATATTGACGGACTATTGACCTGAGATATCTATGTAGCGGACCAGGTAATTTTAAGAGAGTAAAAATGATGGAATTTAACACCAAAGTTTAACTGTAGCGGACCAGTTAATTTGAAGAGCATAAGACAAACGGACCAAGTTATAGATCGAGCAGATATAAGAATATTTTTGGCGGACTGTATCAATAATGAAGTCTGATCGTGATAGATTGACGGTCATTTACACCTAGGTTTAACTGTAGCGGACCACTTAATTTTAAGAGCGTTAGAATAACGAACCAGGTTATAGATCTAGGAAATGTAAGCTTATTTTTGGCGGACTGAATTAATTATGAAGAGTTTCAAACTATGTTGACGGACTATTGATCTGAGGTTTCACTGTAGCAGACCACTTAATTTTAAGAGCGTTAGGGTAACGGACCAGGTGATAGATCGACAAGATATAAGAATATTTTTGGCGGACTGTATCAATTTTGAAGAGTTTCGTACTATATTGACGGACTATTGATCTGAGGTTTCACTGTAGCAGACCACTTAATTTTAAGAGCGTTAGGGTAACGGACCAGGTTATAGATCGACAAGATATAAGAATATTTTTGGCGGACTGTATCAATTAATTATGACGAGTATCGTACTATATTGACAGACTATTGATCTGAGGTTTCACTGTAGCGGACCACTTAATTTTAAGAGCGTTAGGGTAATGGACCAGGTGATAGATCGACAAGATATAAGAATATTTTTAGCGGACTGTATCAATTATGAAGAGTTTCGTACTATATTGACGGACTATTGATCTGAGGTTTCACTGTAGAGGACCACTTAATTTTAAGAGCGTTAGAATTACGGACCAGGTTAGCAGACCGGGTAATTTTAAGAACAAGCTGATATAAAATTATTTTTGAGAACTATATTAATAACGGTGTTACATTGACAGAATTTTCACCTTGTTTAACTGTAGCGGACCAGTTTATTTTACGAGCGTTATACTGAAATCACTAAGAATATGAAAGAAAAAATGAGACATTTCTAAACATGTGTCTTTCCCTTTCCTATTTTTTGTCTATTTTTTTATTACAATATGTATGTTTGTCTGTTTGTTTCTTTTTTCTTTCAAACTGTAAGCAACAAAATATATGCGTGTGTTGAATAAAAGTATTGAACTTTAACTATAGAATTTAGTACGATAGTTTGGTGCGTACTTAATTAATAACTTCAAAGGGGTGTAGGTAGCAAATAAACCAATTAGAATTTTTTTTATATCAATTGTAAGTCTTCTTGTTTGTCATAGAGCAATTATTTTTCAACAGTAATTATGATAGTAACAATAATTATAAAACAAATAAATATTAATTTGTTACATCTAAAGAAAAAGTACAATAAAAAAACTAAACGATTACAATAGCTGTAATTGTTTGTTTTACATTCTAATTAAAAAGCATGTTGCAAACATTTATTATTATATTGCTGAATTTTGCCATTTTTTTAAATACCGTCATTCATTAGAAAGTTTTTCTATGATAAAGATATCATCTCATTGCCTTTCAAATCGTCATTTGTGCTTAAATATGTGTTTTAATTTACATTATCTATAACGTTTTTTTTATTTAAATTTTTTATTGTGTTAAATTTTGCATAATGTTATAAAAACATGTGAATGTAATTAAAGATGCTAATCTGTTCAGTTCTTTTTTTTTATTAGTTTGGTCCAGATGCAAGTCGATATCTTTATTTGTTAAATGTTTGATTAATACTTATTGAAAAAATATAATAAATTAAAGATATCATCTTGTAAGTGAACGCCCATACACTAATTATCGATTATTTCTGCCCCAGATGGACAGTCGTGATACTTAATTGCTAATAAATCATTGGATAAAATTATTTTAAATCCCTCCCACTCTATCCAAGATGTACGGGGATTAATTTGATTATAGACAGAGATAATAAAAAGTGTCACATTCATTGTGATGTTATCGCACATACATACGACGATAGCTTTTAAATAAGTAATGTTATCTGCGCGACGAATCACATGTTATGCAGCTTTTACAATCGTCAAATTAAATGGTCTTCTGAAGTTCAAAATTCCTTCAATTTTAGCTCATATTCGACTGGTCTGCAGAATCAGTACTTCACCAATCTTACATGAACTATCAATATTAATAAACAGTACGAAAATTTTCTCTCTGAAAATTAAGTGGTCTGTTACAGTAATACCCAACTTGTTGGTCCGTAATTTTAACGCTATTAAAAGTAAGTGGTCTGCTATAATTAAACAAGATGTAAATCTTGTCAATATAACACGATAAATCTTCTTTATTAATTCAGTACGCAAAAATATTCTATCATCAGCTCGATCAATCACCTGGTCCGTAATTTCAACACTCTTCATTATTAATACAGTTCGCAAAAAATAATCTTATGTCTTCTCGATCTATCAATTGGTCCGTAACTCAAACGCTCTTAAAATTAAGTGGTCCGCTACAGTTAAACCTAGGTGTAAATGTCCATCAATGTAACACAATCAGACTTCATTATTAATACAGTCCGCCAAATAATAATCTTATATCTTCTCGATCTATAACCTGGTCCGTAAATCTAACGCTTAAGTGGTCTGCTACAGTTAAACCTAGGTGTAAATGTCCGTCATTTTAACTCTATTAAAATAACCTGGTCCGCTACAGTGATACCTTACATCTGCTAAATTTATCACCTGGTCCGTAACTCTTATTAAAATTAAGTGGACCGCTACAGTTAAACCTAGATGTAAATGTCCGTCGTTTTATCTCTATTAAAATAACCCGGTCCGCTACAGTGATACCTTACATCTGCTAAATCTATCACCTGATCTGTAACTCTTATTAAAATTAAGTGGCCCGCTACAGTTAAACCTCAGAGCAATAGTTAGTCAATTTAGTAAGACTCTTCATAATTAATACAGTTCGACAAAAATAATCGTTTATCTTCTCGATCTATAAACTAGTCCGTTACTCTTACGCTCTTAAAATTAAGTGGTCCGCTACAGTTAAACCTGGGTGTACATGTCCGTCATTTTTACTCTCTGAAAATTACCTGGTCCGCTACCATGATACCTCAGATCAAAAGTCCGTCAATATAACTGGTCCGCTACAGTTAATCATAGTTAGAAAAGATCGTATTTAACTCAGTATAAGTAAGAATTAAAAGTCAAAGTTACACGATTATGTTTCTTTATTTATAAAAAAGGACAAAAAACGCTATATTATTAAAATATGATTATGTTTCTTTATTTTTAAAGCCCACTAAAAAAAGGACAAAAACGGTATATTGTTAAAATATAACATTTGAATCTTATCAAATTAGTTTTCAAATGATAAAGTCTCTAACAGTTGAACTATAAAATATTTATGTATACGCGTAACAATATGCAATGAAGCAATTTATTGTTGAAATCTGCAAGTTTATTGAAAAAAAAACCAACAACTCGAAATTGGTATTTATATATTTACATATGAATAAATATTAAATGTAATTTCACAAAACTCTATCAATCTTATCTTTTGACCTATACCCAGACATAATATTAACAAACTTCTTCAATTCATTTATTATAATTTATAGATATATATGATCCGCATATTTGATATACTGTATCCGTATACTTAACTGGTCCGCTGGTCCGTTGGTCCGCTGGTCCGCAAAATATACCTACCCACAATTTCTAGGCCATAAAAGTAGTTTCGTCATCTGACTCGTTATTTTTCACTGACCAGTGACAGATGTTTACTTATATTGATAAGCGCATGGAATACACTAAGCAGTACACATAATGATCAGAGGAAAAAAAATCTTTATATTTGATACTTGATAAATAAAAAAATAATATATCATATAAGATGAGTTGTCCACAGGTTGAGCATTCCCTACTTCATGTGGAGTTGTACAAGGGTGGAGTTGTACCCGACCCTGACATAACACATTACATATAATATAAGTCAAGGAATAAACATACCCGCTCTGTATAGTTGAAAATTCTGGTGATGGAGGTTTGTTGAAAAGAGATCTTTAGTTTTATTGTCATCATAACCATTCATTACTTAACTAAATACACATTCCAGTTCTGAAATAACCAAGGAAGATAACTATCAATATAATGAAAAACATAAGAGGGCATTATTTCAAGCATACATTAACTCCGCTGATTTAAATTTAATTTTATCAATTAATAGTACAGAAGTACTATAGTGAATATTCAAATCAATGGGGTTATTTCACCAATAATTGAGAAATTAAAAACTCATCCTTAGATACATGTACATCATTACATGTATAACATTTTTATAAGGTATCATTTCTCAATCCCAGGGGAGTGGAATTCAACAAAAAATTCTTTTTGTCCTTGACAAAAAAAATTTAAACATCAACTAGTCCAAGATAAAAATGCACTTGCCATGATCACTGTCTAGATCGTGAAACGGTGGCGATTTTCCGTGTCCTGGTGTGGACACAACAAGATGGCGGACACACAACCATCAAAAAGGTACGTGCTGTTTCTTTGCATGTTATTTTGAGAAATATTCTGATCTAAACGCATTAAATAGTTCCATTTGATCAGTAAACATATAATCTATAGGGCAGATATACTCACCTGACATGTCACAGGGGATTTATATTAATTAATGGCACCAAACTTGGCGAATGACCGTCTTTCAAATTTGAACCGAGAGAGGTGTAACACATTTGAGTAAATCGCCGTTAGTACGACACTAACTGTGTAATAAATACTGTTGTGGGATAGAGTATGTACAAAAAATATTCCTTAAAATTCTACAAGGTATACTTTATTTTATAATGTCAAAACTTGCCTACTTTCGGTTTTGTCTAAGCACCGGTGGAGATATTAGCCCTGGTGTAGATTTTCCGTAAGAAATGACCCGGAGCTGCCATCAAAAGCAGACACGGTGTATATTTTTGCGTGAAAGATATCACGGTTCGGACACCCAATCAAATGCTAAATGCAACTATCCTGTTTTTCATTCAGTATTTTTTTTCCAAAATTGAGGTTTAAAGTCTACGTTCTTTTCAGAAACTGAAAACATGTTTTCTTATCTGCTTTTGCTCCATTTCTCTGCACTCAACAACCTGATTTTTGCTCATGATGAGAGGTGCTGTGCACCCTTCAAACCCCAGCTACAAAGGGGGGGGGGGGCACATCCTCTCTTCAGAACCCCCTGAGACATCTTTTGATGGGGGGAGGTGCATGAAAGAAATACCTTCTTTTGGGACAACCTTCTTAATAGTGAATTTTTTTTAATCTAGTTTAAAACATACATTTCAAGTATTTGGAAGCCAATTGAAGGGGGGGGGGGGGTCTAGACATGTAAAATTTCAATATAGACCCGTTAAAAAAATAGAGACCTTATTTGAATTTAATGCAAACAAAACACATTCTTAGTTCCAGATTTACTATTATTTACCTTTTTTTAAAAATCTATTGATAAGTAATTTATAGTTATAGTTTACATTATGATGATAATGTTGAAGTTATATTGCATTTAAATGAATTATCATAAATCATACAAATTATGAATACAGTACATGCCTAAACGTTTGTTGTTTTAAACATAAATAATTTTATGATTATCAAATTTGTTATAAGACACAATACAGTATGTATTTTATTTGTTTGAACAATGTATTATTTTGAACATATTAAACATATATGAGTATTGAAAATATTATTTTCCTAAGCCCATAATTTAAAACTTGTGCAGAACATTAAGACCATGGTTTACATACCACAAATGGCAGCTTGAAGCTTTACTGTTTAAAAGAAAAAAATCAATCAAGGAAAACATAACAATTACAGTTCATGTTTATTTTTATGAAATTTGTAAGCTGAACATTATTGCATTGAGTGTTTTTGAATGGCTGTTGGGTGTCAGTATTCCTGTTTGAGAAACAATTTGCTTACAATGTTGTTAAGACTAGGCAAGGGGGGTCTGAACATTACTAGGGGGGCTTGAACTTTTCAAGGGGGTCCGAACTTTTCTAAGGGGGGTCCGAACCTTGAACCACAACCACATTATACACATTTTGCAGAAAAATGCAACATATTGATTATAAAAACAGCATAACCATTAAGTCTATGTTAAGCTATGAGAAAAATTGCTTTATGCTACTTAAAATGAATTACAGGCAAGAAAAACACTAATGGACAGGAACATTTTTGAAATTTCCAATGCCAAAACAGTATTATAGCTTCCTTACAGGTCCTCATTTTCACTTGAGTGAAATCAAGCAATTGCTGGCACATTAATGATGATTGCTTTCTCAAAGAAGTTAGTAGCTATTCTTGTGGGATTAAAAACCATTTGGACCCCTCCAAAGAAGTTAGTAGCTATTTTTGTGGAATTAAAAACCATTTGGACCCATCCAAAGAAGTTAGTAGCTATTCTTGTGGGATTAAAAACCATTTGGACCCCTCATTCACTGCCAATACAACCTTCCACTGCTTCTAAAATTAATTTCATCCAAACTGTATGTACTAAAGCAACAGACAAGAAATATTATTTAAAAAGTCTGCTTTTCAAAATTTGACGAGTCCAGAGGTAAATAATAATCAATAAATATTGTCTCTGCCCACAATTTTCAAATTTAAGCCTGAAGATCAAAGTTTGTGTTTTTCTTGTTTTTTTTGTTTCTTATCTACTCAAGAAGAACATTTGTAATCAGAATTTTCAGCAATGCAATTTGGCTTGTAGTTTAAAACCCAGGTGTTTGGTCAGATACTAGCCGCCGCAGGTGTCTCTTTACAATTTCAAACATGTGGCATTCAAATGTCTTCTAGAAAATTTGTTCACATACCTTACACTTTAAGGCCTAGAGCTATGATATTATACATTGTTTATCAACCAAGTTTGTACAATTTGTGATCTTAGAGTGTTAGAAATGGAACAGATGAAAAGTTCTTTGGTTTCAAATTATTATTTACTTATATCACAGCGGTCAGTCAATCTATTTACTGTACCTGGTAAGGCTAAATCTCTGAATTTAGCTTTAAACCAGTTGCTAGGTACATATTTCCATCAGTGACTGACAACTGCCCTACATGATCAAGAATCAGGGATAGAAGGGAGAATGACCTAACAAAAGAAAGTATGCCCTATCTGGGAATCAAACCCTTTTCCCTGAATCAGTAGACCAGCATGCTACCAACTGAACAAGAGGGGCAACCTAAGAGTATGCTACACTTTCTCTTCAGCTACTTGGTTGAGTAGCTATCACTGTGGGGCTTCTATCTGTTTGTTATGACACATTACCTAGGGATACATACTGATATCTGCTGGATTGGATAAATGAAGGTTATCATTCATAAGACACTGATGATACCTCATTGGTTGCTTTAAAGCATGTCAGTAAAAATGGTAAATGGGTTTATTTTTTTAGTGGAATTTTAAATGTCATTCAAAACTTCTGTTTTTTAAAATGGTTGTCTTCAAAAGTTCCTATATTTTGAAAATAAAACTCCTATATAAATTCTCATATTTTTACTAGACATTAGTTGACAGCCTGTTAATCCAATTAATTTCTCAGAATAATCTTCTTAAACTAAATAGGTTTTTTTTAATTTTGGTAAACACTAGTTACTAGGCTCTGATGTATCAAAAATATGTTTACTCAATAATTCAAAGTGAAACTTATTAAAATACAAATACTGAGAATTTGAAATGTATGACACCATTAATGAAGTCATCAATGATGAAGTCAACAAAGCACTTTGCTAAACATGTATTAATTATTATCTTTTTTTTCTAGTAAATCCCACATTTTTATGTGTCATGACCCATTTCAAAATGGCTGCCACAGAACTTTTATTGAATGGATTTAGTTAATTTCACACAAGGGAATTTGCCCTCCCCCACCACTTGACCTTTTTATGAAAATACCACATACATGTATCAAAAGAAACCCCACAAGGTCTCAGAGGTGGGATATGCCTCCCTCTGGAGCGGGGGTTTAAAGGCACACAGTCTCTCTTATGCCTGAAAAAAATTTGGTCTGCGAGTGCAGAAAAATGCCACAAGATGACAATAAGATAACATGCTTTCAGTCTCTGAAAAGTACTAGCAGTTTAGACCTCATTTTGAGGAAATATGACTGAATGAAATGCTAAACTTGGAGTTAAAAACACCAGCCAAAATTGCATTTTTCCCCCTTTTTGCTCCGGTCCAGTGTTGCCATGGTTACTGGGATCGGAGTGCAAATGGCTTTATTTGAAAGCCTATCACCATGAGAATAACTTTACTTAGTTGCATATCAGCCAGTTAGTTACTAATGAGAAAGAGCACCTTAAAATAGCCATATGGCATAGAGATGAAAAATGACCAATTTCGCCCATGTCACAATTATATAAAGGGTTTTGTATGCAATAAATACCTTTTTAGTAGCATAAATAAATAAATTACACTGAATTGGTGATTTAATGAGTGACCTTATTGAAGTATGATGTGATTTATTTTGATTTACTACAGTATTGCAGGAAAAAGTTGAAGAAAGTTAAATAGAAAAGTTTGTGCAATACTGTCGTAAGTTGACTTACGACAGTATTGCGCTAACTTTTTATTCAGTTGTCAGTTACGACTATATTGCATTTTTGATATAAATCACTTTCTAGAGAGAAGTGTGCCAAACTTTTTTTATAAGTGATGTAAAACATAAAATTAAGTATAAAAATTCAAAAAAGTCTATTTCGTAAAAAAGTGCAGTTACGACAGTCTTGCGGGCAACCCTCGATGTATTTAATACAATATTTAGCTAAAAATATTACTTATTCATGGACAAGCGGGATGGAAATATTGACTTGTCCGCAGACAAAAATGTATGAGTCCGACAAGTCAGGCATAGGAATTCCGTGCCCCTGGATACCCCTTAAAATGGTACTATTGTCCGTTTTTTCTCAACTGTCAAAGCTTGAATAATTTCACGGTGACTGAATGCATTGTTTTTGTACTTGCGGCCTAATTGTTATTAAAAATATCCTGAATAAAACTTATCACGGTGCATAAGAAGCTTGACTCAATCATAATACACACTTTGGGAAACTCATGGATGTGTAACGACAATAATTTTAACAAACACATTCACCATGAAATTATTCATGTTTTGACAGTTGAGAAGAAACGAACAATAATAATTATTACAATCATAATAGCTAAATACATATGTAATGAAATTTAATTGTAAAGATGTGTTAAGTGTAAAGATACTTTTGGATGGCACTGTATACATGGTAGCAATACCACATGACTATGATGTCACAAATGCTATGGTTTTGAAAAGAAAAAGTAAAGAATCTACCAGGACTCGGCGATTTAAAGAGCTGTAAATATCTTAATTTTAGTCACATTTCCATGATACCTATGCAAGACTAAGCAGAGAAGTATGTACTACTTGCTGCACATCTGCAACACCAGTTTTTTCAGCCCGCTTCAGTTTTGAGTAGTAGAGGTGAAACGATTAATCGCGGTTCACAAAGAATCGCGATTTTTAACGCTCGATTCGGTTCGGTTCGATTCGATTCGGAAGAGGCATTTTCGATTCGATTCTTTTTTGAAATACTGTCTTTTTCAGTAGTTTTGTGAGTTGAATGAAACGCCCCATTTCGGTTAAAATAAGCATTTTTTATAGTAAACTAAAATAGTGTACCCTTATTGACCGACAATTGTTAATCTAGATAACAGTTGTAAAAAGTGAGACTGCCCGCAGCAATTATACATGTTAATTACGCGTACATGTCAATTAGACCTTATTGTCGGTCACACGCTGGGAGATTAACTCGCTGACAGAAAATCGATAATGGAGTCGTCGAGTTAGTTAACACGCTTGATATCATTCATATATACCTAAGACTGGTACCTAGAGAGAATATAGTGATAAAGGGGCCACCAAGATATAACCAGTCGATTTACTTTAACAATATCAGCAATATTGGGGGATTTTTCTTAAGAAAAACAAATTAAACTTTTCACATCGTCGTTTCCTGAAGCATCATTTGTTAAATCAAGATGAAAACATTGAAAACAATAAGTTTTTTAATCACAAAAGATGTTTCATATGAAATTGCTATCTAGCGTGGGTCGCGAAAATGAATGACATTACGTCGAAATGGTTGAAGCTATTTCGTTCCCTATGATACAAAATTAAATCAAGCATGATAAAGTAATTTAGAGATAAACTGTGAACTTAATTGTGTGTTTTGACGTTATTTACGTTTATTTTCGGGAAAATTCTCTTTGTTTTTCCTAACTATTAAAATCGGGCAAAACGTGGTTGGTTAGATTTTATTTACTATAAATTGGAAATGAATTCTATGAAATGTCCGAAGATAATTGTATATTTTCACTAATACATTCATTTAAGCCCCAAAATAATTTTATTTTGAAATAAACATTAGTGTAAGAAAGTTATAAATATAGATCTAGAGTTGATAAAAATTAATGTAACGTTTATGATGTGATGAGAATTATTTTAAATCATGCCAGAGCCAAAAGAAAATATTTTGAAACAAACTAAATTAAACTGGTCATAGTGATCTACATTTGCTGAATGCTTGCAATTTTTTATTGTCTAACCGTAACCTTAACTAGTCATTAATTATGGCATTGATGCACTGATGAATAATTTTTATTTTGATAATGACTTGAGTCATATACTGTTTGTATGTACATGTAGGTAAGGAGAAATAAACAATTTGTCTATGGCATTACTTTTAATTAAAAAGTAGGAAATAATACCATTTGTCATTTATATATGCTAAAATGCAGTAAAATATTTATAACTATTCAAGCTCTAAATACCTGTAAAATGGGTATTATTAAAGAATTAGAATTTTTCGTCTTCCGGGAGGGAGGTCCCTCAGATAAAAATGCACTGTTCTTAAATATATATATTTATGTTTTATTGTCTTTGGGTTGTATCTCTTTCTTAATTCTTTTTATAATTAATTTTTGTTATGTCCTATATAATTCCAGTAGAAAATCGAATTGAATCGAAAAATTGAATTGTTTGATGAAAAATCGAAATCGAATCGAATCGAAAATTTTTGAATCGTTTCACCTCTATTGAGTAGTCACCATTTTCTTCAAATAGTTAGGGTTTGGAAAATGTTAGTAGGTTTCCAAGGGTATCATTAAAATCTGACAAAAATTAAAATACTTACAACTCTTAAAATCTCTGAGTTAAGGCAGATTCTTTCCTTTTTTTCTTGTAGAAACTGTAACATTTGTGATGCCATAGTATAAAAGTATTTTCACCCTAATATATATTTCCTCAGCTTGTCTGCATGTATGCTCACATCTGCAATCATCAAACAATTGATCTGAATTGTGAAGAATCAGACAAACTCAACTCAAAGACAACTCAGCTCATAGAAGGGACAATGCAGCTCACAAAAGGGACAACTCAACACATAAGTGCAGAAAAACCAACCTTGAGTACAAATCAACCCAGACACTCAACAAGAATCCTATATTTTTAGTAATTAAAGTTAAAAACCATCCTATATACTTATTTTGCCATTTGCACTGGCACCAGAGTCCATATCTTATTATCATAAAATAATGCGTATGTCCCTACATATATTTCTCTGTGTATACATACATGTACTCTACCCTAATAATATAATACACATGGTATTGAACCTTTTCTACAGTGCATACGGCCCTAACCGTTCACTGCAAAATAATAATATTGAAATGGCGATTAATTTTATGCTAATCATTTAAGATATAAAGTTTTTGAATAGTCAGTTTTGTAAATAAATGTTTAATCTACTAAACAAGACTGATATTTGCATCCAAATATATTCCTAAAGGTAAAATTAATCTGTCAGACCGTACCTACTGTCAAAATGGTTCAATACCATGTGAATATTATAATGACAGTATAGCTATAACTTGTACACGGTAATGTACAAGAGCGATTTTCAATTGTGTCTGTTAACAAAATATAACATGTGTGCGTATTTAAAGAATGTGAGCACTCTGGTGCCAGTGTTATTTTGTTATTAAATGTAAGATTATCATGTTGTGTAGATACTTATGATTTAAATCACAATTGTTTAGCTAACACAGGCTAAGTATAGTTGCTAAGGTAAAATTCCCATAAAACCAACTTGCAGACATTATTATATTGGAAACCTATCGTAAATGTTTACAAACTATAATAATTTTAAGTCATTACATCATGTCGAGGGCTGAATAAAACACTTTCTTTCATGCTTTACGGTGAAACATCACGTTATTCGATGAAAATAAAAGATGAAAATATAAATTTTAAATTTTATCATAGTGAAAATATAACCTTTTATCCTACCCCAAAGTGATCTTTTAGAAGGAAAACCTATTGACCTAATAAACCTATCTTTATTCGGCAGTCTCGTGACTACGCATGACAGACTACTTTTCTACATAACCATAACATTGGGCATCAAAAGCGGCTGCGTTCCATTCTTTTAACGACAACTTAACAAATATATTTTACACAAAACAATCTTATATGGGATTTTACAAACAATTTCAATATAAATCTTTAAATCACTTACATCATTCAAATTTAACAGAAACTCAACCGTTGAGTAACTTGTCACTGTATAGTACCGAACTCCTAAATTTGCGCTGAATTCCATTCTGTGTTTAATATCCAGCGATTATACAGTAAATACATAGGTTGACTATTGTTTTACCAAAGCCAAGCCACGCATTAATTAGATATAATGAAACTGGCTTCAAAAAATCATCGACGTTCACAGCACTGACAGTCCTGGCCATTTTCTGAAAATCAATGACATCCCTTCACCTCAGCGTCGCTGCGTGTGCATTTCACTTCATAATCCTTATATCCATATCGTCAATTTAAAGTTTGAATAAAACATATACATTTCAGTCTCCTGATAATATCAGTTTAATCCATAATAAATAAAAGTAAACTCGTCAAATGACGAATCCTACAAACGCTCCTAAATACGACCGCCATGTTGACAACAAACTTTACTTACATGACGTCATAAAAACTGATTTGTCCTCGGAAAATTCGCAAGTGATTTATTCATCCAAAATGTTCCTTGTTTATTTAAAAATCAAGTTTATTTTACCAAAATCTTTTTCTTTCATTTAAAATATTGCCTTTACTTAATTATAATGGAGTCAATCATCGGGATTATTTCTTGACACGCAAACACTTATAAGACCGCTTAACACAATCACTGCGCTTCAATTCGGCCATCTGAATTTAAAGCATATTAAACGCAGAATTTTTCGGATTTTTAATTAGTCAATCAACCAAATGCGAGTGGGATAAATAGAATATTAGGTTAGTGTCAATCTATACTTAGTTTATCCGGCTCGTCTCCAAAAGGATTATTCGACTCTGCAAGCCTGGCCGAATAATCCTTCCTTCAACTTGCCGGATAAACTAAGTACAGATTGACACTAACCTAATATTCTCTATATATTTTCATCGTTCATGACGTCATATTAGAAGATATATGACGTCATCTTGGAGTAGAAATGACGTCACGTTATAATTTGTGCAAAATACATCAAATAAAACACAAAACTAAGCATGAAAGAAACAGAATATTTGTCAACTTTGGTGTAAGATCTTTTTTATTTCAACTTGTGAACTCAGAAAATGACATTTTCGCTCGTGGCTATGCTACTCGTGAAAATATGTTTTCTGAGCTCACTCTGTGAAATAAAAATCGATCTTAGACCAAAGTTGAAGAATATCCTCTATATTGTAAATCCATTTGAAAATAAAGGCAGTAACAAAAGTGTTTTGTTCAGCCCTCGATGTTAATATTATGCATTGATTAGATTCATAAAACAGTACTCAGTTACAGAATTATTAATGAAAACTTTTATAAAAATGAGTAATTATCTCCCTTTGATAAACAAATAGTTACAGAATAATAGTTAACAAAATTTCAAATAATATGATGAGGTGAAAACATTCAAAATATTAATAGAGACAAGCTTTCTGGAAAAATTACTGTGGTTAGAAAAATATATATATGATGCGCAACGCGAGAAAAGGGCCCTTAAGCTATTTGACATTGTTTTCCGTAAACGTCGAAAACTTGATCACTATTAATTTTCGTGTTCATTAGTTCTGTTTATTAGGTGTTGAATCCAATTTTGAGTAAAAATAATAAGAATACACAAGATTATCGATAAATCTACGCAGCCATTTAGTCACGCTAGTGTTGCCAAGAAGTTGTTATGGCTTAGTCACACGGTTATGTAACATGTACTCGCATTTTGCAAAAATACGAGCCTTTCACTATGTACGGTTTTTCATAAAAAATAGACAGCTTTGCAATTTGTTAAGTACAATTATAATTTAGCTAGTATGTCATTGACGCTTTCATATAAAGAGATCTGATACTTAATCTAACTAATTGCTAATTAAAATCTAGCTTTATTTTACAGACAACATATACTTAATATGAATCTGGATTTCAATCATCATCTAACTAAAGTTACATCATATTTAAATAGAAAAATGTTACTAATTTTCAGGAATTAAGCTTAACAAATGATGAATAGTTTCCTCAACAGAATATATCAAATAGTTCACTTGAAACATCTACATGTATCGACAATGAATATAATACGGATTGTGACACTGACATAGATCTTGTTAATGTTGATGAGTTAACACAACAATACCTTCATGTAAATCTTAACAATGAAACC
Source organism: Mactra quadrangularis (assembly GCA_025267735.1). Taxonomy (NCBI): domain Eukaryota; kingdom Metazoa; phylum Mollusca; class Bivalvia; order Venerida; family Mactridae; genus Mactra; species Mactra quadrangularis. Next base: position 55,307,473 of record CM046303.1, on the reverse strand, counting down.
ATATGTGACATCTACAATGAAGTAGTACACAAAGCTGGTGAACCATGTGGTTGTACAGGAAATTGCTTTTCAAATGTAGGGGTAGATGCTATTTATTACCATATACTGTCCATGCGTGAATTGACAAAAGAAGAAAAAGATATGTACATCATGGGAAAAATATATACCAAAGGCATGAATGACTCATCTGGTTCAAGTAACTCTAAACGCAAAAGATATCCCTACAATTTTGATGATAGGGAAATTTGCAAACATACCTTTTTATACATACATGATATTGGAGAAAAATCCTTGAAAATTTTTATAAAGCATAATATGAATGTTAATGGATTAACACCCTGTATTCATGGCAATACAAACAAAAGACCAACTTTGAAACTGTTAAATTTGTTGTACAATTTATTGTTAATTATTCATATCATCATGGTTTACCCCAACCCACACCTATCAATAGGAAAAACTCAGTACCAATCATATATTTGCCAGCATCTAAGACAAAAACAGCATGTCTATCAGTTATATAAAAATGCATGAGCTGAAATGGATATTAGTTCAATATGTTTAACCTCTTTTCAAGATATTTGGAGAGACTGTTGTAAGCATGTATACCTTCACCTAGAACTGATGTTTGTTTTAAATGTGAACAGATAAAAGAAATTGTTAAGAATTCATCTACAGAAGATGACAAGTTATCCTCATGTACTGATTTTATTAATCATATAGCACATGCTAAGGAAGCTCATGCTGAGTACATACAGGATGTAGAAAATTCTAGAAAAGAATTTGAAGAACAAGAAGGGGTACATGTAATTCCACCATGCTCTACTGAAATGTCAAAAACACATTATACTTTTGACTTTGCACAGTCACTGTTTTTGACTAATCGAGCAAGACAGCCAGGTCCAATGTTTTTTTTGGTACCAGGAAAAGTCCAACTTTTTGGTGTTTCAATCGAAGGTGCCAGGAAGCAACTAAATTTCATAATTGATGAACATGAAGCAATTGGTTTTGATGGAAGAGAATCACATGGTCCCAACAGTGGCATCAGTATGTTACATCATGCATTGACATTTCATGGTTATGGTGAAATGGCTTGTGTGATTCACGCAGATAACTGTGCTGGTAAATATTTATGTTGACACTTCATTGCATTCAACTATCAAATATTTCAAAACATGGTAGAAATAATAATATGCTGATGAATACATATGTTACACAGCTGCGGCCGTGGTGTAGTGTTTAGCATGTCTGACTTTGAATCCGAAGATCGCGGGTTCTAGCCTGGTCGCGGTAGGTCATACCCTATACTTGAGTAACAAAATAAAGCCCTTTTTAAAAGTCAAAAATCAAAACCTGGTTTATGCAGCAATTGAAGAATGACAGAAATAATATTGTCATTATTTATTGTGAAACTAATTTTTCATTAGTGTATAAATCTGTAATGTAAACATGGCATGATTTTGTTCTTTATATTTTGTACTCATCATGAAATGAGGTTAACTCATAAGTTTATTATTATTATTGCAGAATTGCTACGTATTTATTTTATGAAAACCAATTTAATTGTTCAGATCTATACATGTATAGCATCTTATTTGTTAAAACTTGCTTTAAATTCAGTAGTGATAGAAAACTTCCGACTATATTCATCCATTATTGTATTTGACTGTTTAAATTTTCTTTTGTAAACTCTTACTCACCAAGTTAAAAATCACCTATATATTGTTTTGATATACTGTAGTTGACTGTTTAGTTACAGTCATGCATTATCATATATTTAGCATCAAAATGCGTTTATGATATACATTAAATATATTTATTGTCAATGAGCTATGTTTTTTCTTTATTTCGAAATAAGAACTCGATTTCGAAATATTTTACCTCAATGCCACTTCACCATGTAGTTAAATTATTTTTAAAATGGTGATAGTTGGTAATAGAAATATAATCCATAGTGTGTTCAATATTTTGGATGTAATTACAAATCACTAAATGACTTAAAGAAAAAAGTGTTCGTTAAAAACCCCTACAGCAAAAAAATAAACCAAACAAACGCTACATTGTCTAATTTCCGTGATCATTTATCGAATTTGAAATCAGCATACCAACGTCATGGAGTGAGATATCAAAATAATATATATATATTTAGAATCGGCAATGTTTCCTCTTTCATTTTCTGAGAAAATCTCATTTTCAAAAAATTTGACCTTAAGGTCCCTTTTCTCGCGTTGCGCATCATATTATATTAGGAAATTCTACCTTTATTATCACATTAATATTTTTTTAATACACAAAATCTTGAAACTTGATTCAAAAATAACTTTTACAACCTTATCGATGGCAGGTCGTCTAACTTATTATAAATACACTAAATAATGTTCTTCTGCTTACTGAGAAATATCCGAATGAGTAAAATTAAACAAAAATTTAATGAACAATTATCATAAAATGGTTATTTAAATTTATCATAATTTAATCTGAAAGAATACAATATCTTACATTTACATGCCATCATGACATCTAATACTTTTGTCATTTCACAATCATACTCTAAATTGCTAATAATCATAGTTTTTATTACATGAATATTTTCACAACATAATAAACTTACACTTTAAGAATAAATTGAGAACTGTAAGATGACTGTAATAACTTAATTACTAATAAAATATTGTAACAGAGTCAAAATCTGTTCAATAGTTTTGTTTAAGAAGGGAGATAATTCTGACTGTCATGTTTAATGTAGTTTTTAATATTACTACAGTTGTCTCCCTTGTTCTTAATGTTTAATAATTATTATATGATTAAAGTTATCCAGTTTAATTGAATTTTTTGAACACTAAAGGTATTGACCCTTCCAATTTTGTTCCTACTTCAAGTTGAGTTGTCCATGAGTTGAGTTGTATCAGAACAGCTGAGAACCAAATGCTTCATAATCTATCAATTAAACAACAATAACCAAAAATATACCTTCATGTGTCTTTCTTCCTTGTCACTACATGACACACACATGATCCAGGATGTTTCGGTTTCAAGTTTGACTGTAGTCTAAGCTCTGTGCAATACTATATGTAGCAGACCTCCCATGATGTTACTGTAAAAGACAAACAAATTGGTAAAGAACTTTGGTGATGCACTTTCTTGTTTTATATATGGACTCCTATAGTTAAATTTCATTCAACTGTCAATGGCACATACATTAACCCTGCTATTTTACATAAATATGGATAACTATTTTATCCATCGTAAGAACAGAAGTGCTGAAGTGGATATCTAAATACAAGGGGTAAATGTTTGAGCCAGTGACAGTTGAATAAAATTTGACTGAACTTGTTTGTACAAGTTATTCCTATTAGATCTCCCTAAATCTCTTTAAACAGATTTGTCGGCACAAAATTTGCAATCAACCTGATATAACAACTTTTTTTTGGTCTAAACAACAGTCAATGTCATCTACAATTAGAGTCCATTTAGCTCAACTGTCTTAGTTTGAATAATTTCACAGTGATTGAACACATACTATCACAAAATCGCGAGTGTGACGCGAAGTCGCAAAAAAAAGTATTCATGTTTTGACAGTTGAATAAAAACGAACTGTACAACATTAAAAACATTCAAATAAAATTGTTTTTAGCCAATTTCTCTTTCCATACAGAAAATTGAATGACAATCAGTGCATAAAATACATGCTTCATTTTTTCCCTGAACAATTCAAATTGAACCTGTGAGTTTTGACCATTAGCTCTAAATCCTTCATGCACAAATTAAGTCAAGCAGAAAACTGAGTAATGTTAAAAATAAGGCTGCAACAATTCAATATGTTGAAAATCAATTGCAAGTGTGTCAATTTGATTTAAATTTGAAACCCATGGTTTTTATTTGATACCGGCCTTTAAACTTGTATATAAAAGTCATAAGGCTTGAAGACATTTAGGTACAATGATCACCTAGTGATAAAAAATCAGTATGAACATTTATTTGCTCAATTGATCTTGTTCTGAATTTAATTTAAAATTTAAATTTATTTGCTTAATTGATCTTGTTCTGAAATAAAATTTAAAATTTAAGTGACAATTTTATTTTATCAATATAAGTTAGTTTTAAGCTCAATCTGTTTGAAACCAAATCTAAAATTTTCAGCTCGCCTACTCACTAATTAAGATTTGGCTGTTGGTAATTTTTCTTATTTACTCATTTATTCATCCACCAATGAAAAAACGAATATTACCATAACACGCTACTCATTTTTCCGCTTCTAGTGATGTATATACCATACAGATCCAATAAGAATTTCAACAAGTTATCCCTGACATTTGAATTGGAGTGAGCAAGAATTGGGTATTAGACGGGTGCGAACTGGTTTAAATTCATACTTTTGCCTAATTTATCACAAAAATGCATTTATTCTCGTTAAATTTGCTATGTATAACCCACGGAACATATGTGTAGTCTTGTAGTAAAGTATCAACTCTTTCAGAAATAGTTTTCACATAAAAATAGAAATTTTGGAGAATGATGCGAACCGGTTCAGTTTCATACAATGATACGAACCGGTTCAGATTTATGGTATTTTACTTTTTTACTTCACATGCAGTGCTTTCTTTGCTGATGTCTAATACTACCCAATTCTTGCTTACTTCGATTCCAATGTCCGGGATAACTTGTTGAAATTCTTATTGGATCTGCATGGTTTATACATCACTAGAAGCCGAAAAATGAGTAGCTTGTTATGATAATATTCGTTTTTTTATTGGTGGACGAATAAAAGAGTAAATTAGAACCTGAATTTTTCCAAAATGGTGTCCATTTGTTTACGTTTTATATGATACAAATCAAAACTCACAGGATCAACTGAAATTTTAAGAAGATAAATAGATAGTTATTTTATACTAATTAATTTTAGCTCGATCTTGAAACAAGTTTTTATAACTTAGGTTAATCACATTTAAGTCCATTTCCTGGTCTCCCAGTACTGATCTAGTAGGATGAAGTTTCTCGCTCAATAAACAATGGGGAAGGTTTTGGATGGGATTTGAACCAAAGTGGAACTGGCTATCCAATGATTACCAGTCCAATGTTGTAACCACTTGGCAATGCTTGCTCCTTAAAAAAGATGGTTGTTACTGTAAGCACATTTTGATGTCATTCAATTATTTGTCTGTAAAGGAAAATCTGTGAAAAACTAATTTTTGTTTACCTCGTTAGTTGTTGTAGATCACATGACTACAGACACTGAGCTAGGATACATTTAATTATATAGTACCTAGTCATTGGTCAAAACCCCACAGACTCTTTATAATAATGTACATGTATGTTCAGACAACTTGCATCATCTTTACAAGGTCTATTGTCTAGGGCTGCAACAATTCTCAGGAAAGTCGGTTCGATACGATTCAATTTGTTTTCTTTCAATTTGATTTATTGAATAGTATAGTTTATTCCAAATGCACATCAATACATTCATTGAGATTTAAATTAACTAATATTGATAGAATAAAATTGTTATTTAAATTTTCACCATTTATTCAAAAGCAAAAAAAATTTCATACTGATTGATGTATCACAAGTTCATCAGTGTAATTTAAAGAGTTAAATCCTCATAACTTTTATAGACAAATTGAAAGGCTGGTGAGGAATCAAAAAACGCTGTGCCCGAAATCAAAATCCAATCTGCCCCCACGAAGTATCAAATCGTAACACTGCAGCCTGACTTTAGTGATCAAAAACAGTTAATAACAAGAGCACCGCTAAGCGGAGCATAATATGCCCGAAAGTGTTGTTTTTTTAGTTATGTTTTCAGTTTTAAGGTAATAGTGACCTTGACCTTTGACCTTGTGACCCCAAAATCAATAGGGGTCTTCTACCCAATATGGACAATCATCGTATGAAGTTTGAATATTGTGGACCAAATGGAACTTAAGTTATGCTCTGGAAACTGTTTTCAGTTTTAAGGTAATAGTGACCTTGACCTTGTGACCCCAAAATCAATAGGGGTCTTCTACCCAATATGGACAATCATCGTATGAAGTTTGAATATTGTGGACCAAATGGAACTTAAGTTACGCTCCAGAAACTGTTTTCAGTATTAAGGTAATAGTGACCTTGACCTTTGACCTTGTGACCCCAAAATCAATAGGGGTCTTCTACCCGACATGGACAAGCATCGTATGAAGTTTGAATATTGTGGGCCAGATGGAACTTAAGTTATGCTCTGGAAACCAAATTGCTAACAGAAGGACGGACGGACAGACGGATGCCAGGGGGTATAACATAATATGCCCGAAATTCTTTCGGGCATATAATAATAATAAAAATATAAATAAACAAAATAGAATTGTTAAAAAAACCCTCTACCATTTACACGTTTATACAAGTACACAATACTAAATAACAATTCAGCACACATGTTAGTCAGCAAATATGACTTCAAACTAGTATTTTCACAATGTGTTCCTTCATAATGAAAATTTGGGACCGTAAACCAAACTTTATTTCAGGACAACCAATGGTATAGTCTGATTTTATTCGGTGAGCCCTGACAGGTTGGATGAGTCTAATCATAACCATGACGATAGGTATAATAAGTAAATACTACACTGAAAATCAACACAAACTATACGCCCTTTCTCACTAATAAGGACCAAATAAAATATTCTATTGTCGTAACCCATTAGAAATAATTTGGTCCACGAAAAGTTTTATTTTTCAAGTGTATGATCTTCGAAGATGTGTTATTTATAGAATACAATACAACAAAAAAGTTTATTGGAGTTTTTTGTCTCCAACTCTTAACAGAATACCGTAATTTTGACCAAATATGATTGTCGCCGCTTTTATAACAAATTTTGCGCAGAGGTTTCCGGCAATAAATATTTATCTAAAGACCCGTTTTTTTTCCACGATATTTTTACAAAGGACATCAATTTTGATAGCACAAGATTTTATTTTGATGAAAGAGCTAAAAAGTGTAAATTTTCAAGTTTCTTGCATGTCGCAAAATTTATGATATCTACGTTACATATCTCTTTGAAATGATGATTTTTCTTTATTTAAAACATATTTTTGATAAAGAACATTTAAAATTGTTCGTACCTGTCTGATTTATAAATTAAGAAGACAAAGATTACAACTGCGTTTGTTTGGTTTTTAAATTGATGCCAAACGTCATTTGATTGGAATGTTATATAAAAGTGTGATATCTACATGAATTAAAATATAAAAAATCTTCAAGCAATACAAAAGCAACGCACATGTTAATTGATTAAAATTCGTTCACATAATAAGTATAAAACACTGACTTATTTATATTTAATCATTATTCCATTTGCTCATGCCAAACATTATGGAAAATATGTAAGTTATTGATATTTACGTGACTGCAGAAAGAAATACCATCGAGTACGAAATCAAACTTGTGTATACATAAATGACATCATGACAATATGAAATGACGTCATAATTCTCGGAAGCCCTGCTTTTTTCCAAGGACAAAATTCTTAAATAATACAGAAAATTTGAGCGAAACATCGTAGAATAGCCAACGATCCCTCTAACCTAGGTAAATATTATTTTCATTATAGTTGTACATTCTTTCTGTTGGTTTAATTTAGAAAATATGTTGTTGTTTTAGATAAATTGACTTGATAAAAAGAATTAACGATTATCTGTGTAAAATAAAGCAGAAAACGTGACAATATCTACGTTACCATTGATCACGTAGATATCATGATGCTTAAAGGTTTTCTGAGCAATAGCAATCAGTCATGTCGAGTATGCTTTAACTTTGAATCAATGTCACAACGTCTTTTGTCCTGTTTTAAACCTATCTTTGTTTCATCTGCAAGTTAACACAGTGTTTATATGTTACAATCAAAAGCATTCTTATTCAAACCATATCATTTGCTGTAACCGTTTAACTGCTAAAGTAAATGCAAAGTCATACTGTAGAAATAGTAAATTTGCATAATTAAAATTAATATACAATCATAATTACATGGTAAACATAATTAAATCATCATATTTCTATGAGAACATATTATATAAAGTATGTTCAAATGGTAAGGTAGATATCATATATACGTTATGTCTTAAAATAACCATTCTGTTTTCTTTCAGATTTCAGTTTCACTGCAACCAGTTTTCATCTATTTCAAGAAAAACGGCAAGTTGTGTCATAAGCGCTATGTTGTTAATTCAGACACCATAACACATTCTTCCAGCACTGTTGTTGTATTCCTGTATGCTGTGTTACCAGGAATCAAAAGCTTGCTTCCCAACCTCGCAAAGGTAAATTAATTGACAGACAGTCAATCTAGCCAAAACAGAAACAAATTTATATTTAACACCTTTGCAATGAGGTGTATGGACTTCGTGCTCAATTCAACTTTTTCGAAGCAGGTAATGGCAAAAGTGCGTGCGACGGTTTGGGCGGCACTGCAAAAAGAATGGCTGATGAGGCATCTCGTCAAGGGGATGGTCTTATTCAAAATGCTCATGACTTCTATAGTAGGGCTAAATCCTCTTCAATGTCAGAAGATATCGTTTTGTTTGTCATCAAGAAATTTTGCGAGAAAAACAACAAGAATTTGCTTCTTTGAACACCAGACCTGTCAAAGATACGATGAAACTGCATGCAATCATGTTTAATGATGACCGCAAAGCTTTCATGACAAAAGAGACTTCCTGTTATTGGGCACAATGTTTAACAGGAAAACTATGCAAAACGTGGACACAGATTTCTATGCTTAAGAGAAGTATTGAGCCAAAGATACCACTTCTAGAAACAGCAACTCAGCAAGGGAGTCTTAAAGAGATTGACAATGACAAAGATGACATATGTACAAGCAACAATATGGAAATAGCCAATTCTCAAATGACAGAAACAAAAAACACTGAATATAAATGAGTTCAGTGTCGACTTTCAGTGGGGATCAGTCAAACACGATTTTAAACATTTTGAACCCGGATCGATGGCGCAGTTGGTAGCGCACCGAGATTTGGAATCTCGTGTCCTGAAGTGGGTATGGGTTCGAATCCCACCCGGGGAGGTTATACCCTTCCATGAAAATTTGACAAAAACGTCAATTTTCCTCCATTAATACGATATATGGAGAAATGTTCGGCCTTGTGGAAGGGTAGCTGAGTACTGGCTATAGTCAATGGTCCAGGAAAGCTAGGTTAGGTGCATTTGACGCAGTAAAATGACATATATCGTATTGACACGGCGTTAAAACAATTAAAACAAAACAAAAATACATTTTGAATATTGATACCAGACAAGCAAACATATTATCAATGCATTTGAAATCTACGTTACCATAAACCCAATGCATGAATGATACTGTAGCAAACAAAATGTGTTCTCTTAATAATATTTTTTGCTTTGAGACTGTAAAAGCTGTCAAATGTTCATAAGATATGATGAAATAGTATGTTTAAGGTTTATAGTTTTATGTTTGAATCATTGTGAGTAGCTACATCTTCATACGAGTATATGTGCTGAATTATGAAGACGTATTTGTTCTGTTGATCAAATAGTAATTATTTAACAGGGTGTTTATTACATGTTTGTTCATCCATGCTGATGTTTTTTTCAGAGTTAATGCAGTTTGATTTGATGATTTCCATTGATGATTGAATATAATGTGCTATTGTAATGAATTATGATATCTACGTTACCATAACCACAATATATAAATGCTATTGTAGCAACAAAATGTGTTCTCATAATCATATATTTTGCTTTGAGAATGTAAAAGCTGTCTAATGTTCATAAGATATGATGAAATAGAATGTTTGCGGTTTATAGTTTAATGTTTGAAGCATTTGGGAGCTGCTAGATCTTCATATATTTGTTAAATAAAGAACACCGATTTGTTCTGTTAATCAAATGTTAATGTTTTTCTTTATTATAGTGTTTATAACATGCATGTACATTCATGTCGCTGCTGTTTTCAAAGTATTTGCAATTATATTTGATGTTCATCAACGTGTGTTTATAATGTATTATTTGTGATGAATTATGATATCTACGTTACATTATAGATATAATTTTAACATGATGCTCACACAATGATAATTGGTTTCTAAGGTTGGGTCCAGACATGAATGTATATAACTTACATAAATCGACGAAAAACATAATTTGTATTTTTACATGTGAACGAGGAATTATAAATACAACTAACAAAAGGTGTGTTATACATAAGCATATGTAGTTTTATGTACTATCTTAAACTATTTGCCACCATCAAATGCTTACTGCAAAGATATCTTTATGAATAGTCTTGTGACAAATAGCAATATCTTCCTGTTATTATATGTTCTTTTGATGAAATAAACTTTGTTCGACAAGTTTGGAGTTTTCCATTATTAAAATTCGTTTAGCCACGAATGTATCAGTCAGTAACGTAAAAATCTTTGATTTATCAGGTACATTTTTAAAATATCAGATTTGGACATAGTTCACTGTTCATGTAGCGCAAATATTTATATTCCAAATACTTAGACATATAAGTTTTAAATGAAAAGCAATGATATGACTTTTTACAAAATCAATTTTTTATCATTTAACATTTCTTATTTGGTCCTTATTATTGAGAAAGGGCGTATAATATCTCAAGCATATATGCATGATATAATAATTCAAAGTCATTGTTCAAAATAGCGCAGTCGGTAACGAGTCAGAAACATATGACCAATGCATAAATTTTACTGCAGTGGTTCGAACCTCACCGCCTCCACATTTTTTAATTTATTATTAAATTCATGTATAGTTGTCCGTATCATATAATGATTGTTGTGCTATAATTTGATTTTGTTTAATTTCTATTTGTTTTATTTCCTTTTTCTTTATTTTTTATATCCAGCAATTTACATTGTACCGAATAATAATACATTTATATTATACATTCGGCTTCAAATGCAGTGGCTGAATAGAAATCAAACTAGGATACAATCGAACGAATGTGTCAAAGTTACATGCATTCCATTTCACTTCTCTTTCTTATAAAATGCATGTGCATAGAATCATTTCTATAAGACACGGTCGATACAGTTAAGTGTATGACATCAAAGTAATAACTAAGCACTAACTCAGGCAAATATGCATATTCTATTTTATATCAGTTGGCTTCGTGCTGCACAGAGATTTCGAGTTGTACGTTTCCATGATTGCAAAAAAAAATAAGAATAAAAATAATAAAAAAAGAATAAAGGATACTAAACAGGATTCGAACCCGGGGTAGCAAAAGCAATGTCTATTAATCCAAGTGTCTTACCGCCACGACTATTGAGTCACTTAAATCAAACTTGAATAATTATGATAATGAGAGCAATCAGTTGGTTGGTTAATAAGCTGTGTTACCTTTTAGTAGGAATATTCCAAAAATCTATAAATACAAAAGTGCAGTCACGGCTCACCGGATAAAATCAGACTATATCATATATTTCATTTATTTCTCATTACCAGAAGAAAATTTCATTGGACTAATAGGAATGGTAGAGCAAATTGTATTGGTTAAAATATATAGGTCAAAAGTTGGCTTAAACAGCTGTGCCGAAAAATAAACACTAACAATAAGCTGATTGGCTGCCATATTCATTAGTGCCACAACTAGCATGGAGAGATCCATACAATACAAAACTTACCCTTCCTTGTTCTCACCACCTTCAGCTCCAGTCTCTGGCTGAGGTTCCGGTTCCTCTGGAGGCTCAGGTCTCATACCTTCAGCTAAATCAATACAACATTGTACGTCACCTTGGTAACGAGCTGATAATGATACCTTCCTATACTCTGATGATGTCATCAAGTAAAATCCTTGACCATAACGTGTGAATATAAATGATGTAACACCACTGAAAATAAACAGGTAACGCATTTAACATTTGTAAAAATTAAGTTTTTAAGTCCTGCTTTCATTATTGCAGCTACTTTCACAAAAAAGAACCCTTTCTCATGGCCCAAAATCACTTAGCTTCTGGACCAGTCCTCAAATTTTCACAAGTGAATTTTAGTAGAAACTAAATCAATTTTGTATGGGGAAAAGTATTTAAAATTTACTTCAGCCAAGTCATAGAAGGCAGATCTTTAACTTTATCTCAGAAAGAAACAATAATATAAGTGAACAAAAATCAAAACTTGACAGAAACTTCATCTAATGAATACCATGATTTCAACACTTTAGTTTAAATGAATAAATCTAAAAAAACAAGTAAATCTGTGAGCTAATGCTCACTAGTGATGCCCCCGCCAAAATCTAAAAATATGCGACAAACAGGAAGTAGATGAGCAAGGAGCATGAAATTGCTTTACACCACATGGGACTATGGGATGAAGCAATATGCTAAGTATCAGGCTGCTGCATGTTAAAGTTGCTGAGAAAACTGCGACGGAAATTTTGTAACGGACAGACGCACGGACAAGGGTAAAACAGTATACCCCCCTCTTCTTCGAAGCGGGGGTATAAAAAAAAAATAAAAAAACATTCAGGCTGATCTAGCAAACTATATAAGTAAGGGAATTTTTTGTTTGTTCCAAAAGGTGAAACTTACATTTCCACATTTGAAAAATCTTGATGGCTAGAAAAAAGTTGAATCAACATTTGACAATACAATTTATAAATCCATCGACTTACTTGATATCTTCTTTCTTAATGGCTGAAGCTTGCATCTGTTGTCTCAATGTAGTTACAGAATAGACACTGAGATCACCAAGGTTACTGAGGCATGCTACATCATTCTCTAAAACATCATTCTCTAAATAATTCTCATCTGAACGACTACGGAAGTTTAGGAAAGCTACCTTACGTATCCTTGAACCATCTACGGCTGTTAACTTAAACTTCCATTTAGCTTTCAATTGTGGCAGAGTAAAGAACTACAAAATACAAGAAATTCAAAATAGTTAAGATCTACAAAATATAAGAAATATATTAAAATAGTACAAGTCCCCCAATAAAGATAACCTAGGTTATTGAAAAATATTTTTTTGGGGGGGGGGGGGGGGTAATTTTGATGTCCAAAATGCTTAATTTGAAAATAATAAAGGTCCCTATATTAAGACTGTTTTACTTTCATGACCTACAACAATATAAGTAAGTAGATAACAAAGACTGCATCATTGATTTTTAAGACTGTTTCAAGGCTCTGACTTAAGCTAGACTGTATTTTTTGTGGTTATTTCAACTCGCAAAAAATTGCATGTTGAAATTAATATTACTAGCAACTGACAAAATTGCCTAGCAAATTCCAAGTATGCGAGCTTAAATTCAAGTCCTAGTTTTTTATTATAAACAGAGAGAATTATGACAAAACAGGAAGTAAGACCTTTCATACGAGGGGTGATCCAAAAATTCGTGGACACTGTGTGTATCTCCATAACGTGACGTCCTACCGTGCTGATTTGTTAGGATATCATTAATCAATGCTTTTTTAATAAATGGACAAAATTTTAAAATCATCAATTGCATTTTTCATCTATTTATGACGTCATCAAAATATGAAGTATCGAAATTGCTGCGCAACTAATTTTTTCTCCTTGATGAATATGTTTTTACCTCATTCAAACCCATGTAAAATCTGTTCAAATAAATAAAATGGCAGGAAACGTTATAATAACGTTGTTTAGACATGTATGACGTCATTCTGTAAGTTTCAGAAGAAATTTGACGTTGCGGGCATTATACTATCGTGTTTAATAAAAGAAGCTATGAAAACAGCTTCATAAAAAACGGACGTCACGGAACCAGCAAAACTGCAGACAGTTATACAATTCTGTGTAAATCTCGGAAAAACATTTAGCAAGACAAAAACAATGATAGAAAGTGTGACATATAAACCATCAGTGTGTCGTACACTAGTATATAAGTAGCATATCCGATTTTCGAACGGATGGGAAGGTGTAGGGAATGATTCACAGTCTGAGAAACAGAGTCAGAGAAACTAAGGAAAATTTGCATAAGATGGTTAATGAAATCATATGGATAATTTTACGATTCTCAGTTATTCTCTGTTTTTATTGTTTGGAACTGTTAGCAGAGTTGTAACAGATGAGCTAGAAATGCATCGTACATGTCAAAGGGGGAATGCTTTGAAGATATATAAGGCAAAACAGTAATTAAATTCACTTCTTTTGACAACATGACGTCGTTTGAGACGCCATGAGCTGCGCCGCATTTCATCACGTTAATGTATATGAAATAGTGCAGAATCATTAATTATGATCGAATCTTTACAATATTTGAGAAATTTGTTGACAAATGCTCACTTAAAAAGATACTAGAAGTTCATGTGACTGTCTTTATTACCATTTGTTTCATGCAAGGTGTCCACGAATTTCTGGATCACCCCTCGTATTAAGGACTTCGGATTAATAGATGAAAATATAAACATGTTTACCTTTATCTGTTCCTCTGAGCAGATAATAACAGAATGATGTGAAGACATGTCCGGAGCTTTAGCTCTCTCGTGTTGTACTAATGATTCAGGTAATATTCTAGATTTACCATCCACAATACCAATAGAGATAACAGGTGCTGCGTGACGTAATTTAATCTCTTTAGCTAATATACATGTGACAGCATCTTCATTACGTTTCTCTCCGGGTACTGTTATATTATATATATATATATATATATATATACATGATCATCGTTTGTACCAACCCATAATGAAGGATTATGTGTATGACCTGTAATAGAGTGTTATATTGTATGAATATTGTATAAGTTACTGACGACAGGCACTTTTAGTTCTGAGTTAACAATGAAAGTAAATCTAAGCTAAAATTAAAAATCAATACAATTGGCTTTCTAATTAAATTCAAAACATTTCAATGCAAAAATAAGAAAGATTATAAACATTGCTCCTTGACAAGTGTTCACACTGTGTATGCAAAACATCTATGAAGATAAGAGCTTTAAGTACTGAGTAAGAAATGCTAACAAAATGATTGCAATTAATAGCTCAAAGAAAATACTTAAATGAAAGCAATGAATTTTGTAGACTATTTGCATTGATGATGGACAGTATAAAAATCACTTTGCTTAGACTGTATGTATACTATGATGAATACCTTAGAGAAACAGACTTATCTCAAGAAAGTTACTTCTAATACAAATGGATTAACTAACAAGATTGCAAAAAACAGCATCAAGAAAGTATCTCTCCCTTATTATCCCAATTTGTTAATATAGTGGAAACAAATGAACCAAGCTCACTCGTACCATGAACAATAGATGTATCAGCAAAGTATAGACATCTAACCATAGAAGCCATAGAATCATCAGCAGATCTAAACTCTACACTACATTCTACAGGTTTTGTATCTAATGATGATGGTGAAGCTGGTGATTTCGTTGTGCCTGTAGCCCCGCCTCCTGTAGTTCTGCTGATGTTGATGGTTCAGCCTCAGGACTTGTGTCTTCACTACAATATTATAATATAGAAACAATACATATGTATTTTATTTGTTTTTTTTGGGGGGGGTTAACACTGTATTAACTGACTGTAATAGTTATTTAAGGGCAGTCAGTCAAATTACTCATTGTTCCTGGAAATTCGAATTCCATGGATTTAGCTGTTAATCAGTAACTAGGCACATACTCTCGTCAGTGATTAACAACTGTCCTACATGCAGGCGCGTATCTACCATTACGCACTTTACGCACGTGCGTAACATCATTTCCAGAAATCGAAAATCTAAAAGTGCCAAAAACACAGAGAATTGGATGCCTAACCCGCTTTAGGCATTATTTGACTCGAATGTGATAATTTTACTTCATGAAAATGTAATATAAAATAGGTAATATTGAGCACTACACTAAGGCCATGCCAAGTTGGAATTTTGTTAAGCGTCAACTCAAGTTTGACAAACCTAGGTACCTATTCACAAAAACACAAAACGAAAACAAAAAACACATGTCCATTTTAGCTAGTACTCACATAAATAAGTACTTGGTAGTACATGAATGTTTATGACATTAATGTGAGATTAAAGTAATTCTATAAAAAGTATATTCAACATACACAAGTACATTTTCATTAATCAAATACACAGAAACAATGAACTATCAGTATTTCCTCAGAAAAATCAGTTATCGAATCCCAGAATAATATAATTATTTAAGAAAATTTCACCAACAATTTTTTTTTATTTTTTTTATTGAGGACTATAAAATCTACAGGCACGCGGACGCTTAACAAAATTCTGGTATGGCAAGGCCTAATGTATCACTATGTCTTTTTATGCACCAAAACTTCTTTCAAAACTGATTGAATGAAAACAGAAAGCAACCGTATTGGTATAAGCAAGGGAAATTGGTAATTATTGACTTATAACTCAGTAGTGGCAGAGACATAGCATCTGGTGTTAACATTTATTAAATTTTACGCTTTAATATAACGCATGTTAACTTGATATAACAATGAATAAAGTAAGGGGAAACGCTGTCCAATTTTTTAATTAAGGGGGTGTATCTTGGGAAAACTTGATGGTTATTTACCCTAAATAATAAGTAAACGTATTGCAGTATAGTCCATTTGTTCTCAACTGTCAAAGTTGAACAATTTTATGGGGATTAAATGCAAACTATCACAATAATAAGATCAACAACACGACGTCACGGTGAAGCTATCCATCTTTGACAGTTGAAAACAACAAACTTGTTTAATAAGTCACTAACATGACAGCCTACATATTATTTGAATGCAGTTACATCTGCTTTTAAAGAGCTATACTATATAATAGACTTTGATGTTTTTAACACTTTGCAATTATTCTACATTGGATTTATTAACCCATCGGGTTTTTTTAAGTTTTTTTAATCACATTCTAAAAGATTTCCATTAATACCTAACAAACTTAATGTTCACCTTCTAAAAGGATCGCTGACATAATGAATAGTAAGGTATGTACGAGGGGTGATTGATAAATTCGCGGAATTCCCTTCTAAAATATTTACACTTTTGTCATATCACATTAAAACTCAGATAAGTGAAAAACAATTCATTTGCGTTTTCAAAATCACATTGGTGAACATATTATCAATATGTAGAAAGAATAAATGGTATCCATAGCAACCACTGTATGGTCACTTGAAGCACGCTATTTTTTCACCTATTTTGAAAGCATTAAACGTGGTATTACGCACTCAATTTTGGTACGAATTATGCGCTAACATTAATTACACTAGTGTGACATCTGGAAATCATTTCCTGAAAGTTTCATGAAATCGTTTTGAATGGTTATTGCAAAGCAGAGATTTTAGAGTCATGGCATCGAAACTACGAATGACGTCAACAAATGATTTTGAGTTGGGCGCAGTCATAAATTGTTGTGTTTGACACAATTTGTCACCTGCAGATACGCTAAAACAAATTAAAACTGCTGATACATTACCAACATGTTGAAAAACATTTGTCTACAAATGGTACCAGTGATTCAGTGAAGGTAGAACATGGGTATTTGATGAAGAAAGACCAGGTCAACTGACACTGACAGTCACTGTTGAAAAGGCAGCATGAGTGCAGAAGCTTCTAGATAAGGATTGATGGCTTACAGTGTGCCTTATTGCACAAGAGAATTATTTATTCATTCAGTGAGAAATACTTCAAGGTTAAATTTAATCTGTGGGTACATAGCCATAGAAAGTGTACGGAAATAGGCGGTGATTATGTGCAGAGAGTAAATAGGAATTTTGACTTTGACGTTTAAGAAACCCAATGATGACGTCGGCGTGCTTCAAGTACGGTATACTAGTGTTGTAAAATGTTTCGTGAAAACTTTATTTTCCAATGTATCAAAAAAATATTTGGGCTTTACATCAGTCTTTGGTAAACGTACAGAATGATATATTTTGTATTTTCCTATGTTATCCTGTATAGCATTAATAAATAAATTCCTCGAACTTTCCAATCACCCCTCGTACATATGCTGAAAATCACGACTCATGACTAGAACCAATTAAATGAACATTTACATTATTATATGAATAGGAATCAAGCATATTTATAATCCATACAAACGATTATTTTGACATACAAATCCTCGATATTTACCAAAAGTTAAATATATAATATTGGATATTTATATGCTATTGACATCAAAACAACATAAGTAAGATTATGTCGTGTGAACATATGTCTTATTTTTACTACACATCATACCTTTTTATCTAATATAGATCTAAGACAAAAACAGTGAGCGAATTTATAATGTATGAATGTTGAGTAGCATTTGACTGATTTCAACGTGTTGATTAAAACCATGATTACAATGTCAATCATCTGCATACACTTTCTCTAAGGTTATTATGTTTGATACAGTTTCTATTGTTTGTAAATGGGATCATGTTAGCGTGTTGTTACATTAAATTCAAAATGTTCAATTTTTATTTGCCCGCTTGGAAATTGCAAATTTCATAAAAATAGGATGGAAAAAAGATAATTTCTGTTGTCAAATTAGCTTACAAGCGGTCGCATAAGTATCACCAAAATGCATCTTAGCCAAAAAATATTTCCTTGGGGGACAAGCCCCGGACCCTTTACACTGCGTAACCTCAAAACAGGCCTAGATACACGCCTGCCTACATGATTTAGAATCAAGGGTAGGAGGTAGAATGGCCCTGGTTTACAAAAATCCTTTTTTGAAGATTAAATGATTCACATTTGCTAAAAATTACAGAAACTATAAGTCATCTTAATGATTAAAAAAATAAACGGTATAAATTTATCAACTAATAATTAAAGCAATTTTACATGTAAGACCAAATCAATATCCCCCACACATGAGTGAAAAGTTCAAAAGCCTAACAGCAAGCAGACTCAACACTACTGAATAGAAAGAAAACTTCAACCATTCAATAAATGCTTTCTGGTACCCCTCAGTACTGGGCTACTAGGACCAAGATTCTTGCTCAAGAAAAACAACAAGGGTAGATAAGGGGTAGGTTTATGATGGGATTCCAACCAACCCAGAGCTGGCTATCCAATGATTAGCAGTCTGATGTTACTGCTCAGCCATACCAACTTCTTAACACTAAAATACAACAAAACTAGCCAAATAATAAAGTAATCAAATATTATATAAACCTACATTTTATCTCCCTTGGCAGCATCAGCTTTAGCCTTTGCGCGTCTTTCTGATCTACGTCTACGTAAGCGTCTAAATGATTCACGTAATGACTTTTTTAATGATTTCCTTCTAGACATAGGTGTATCAGAGGTTCCTGTTAAATCTACAAATATAACAAGTAAATCTGTGAGCTAATGCTCACTAGTGATACCCCTGCCAAAATCTAAAAATATGCGACAAACAGGAAGTAGATGAGCAAGGAGCATGAAATCGCTTTATACCACATGGGACTATGGGATGAAGCAATGTGCAAAGTATTAGGCTGCTGCATGTTATAGTTGCTGAATAAACTGCGACGGAGATTTCGTACGGACGGGCGGGGACGGACGCACGCACGCACGGACAAGGGTAAAACAGTATACCCCCCTCTTCTTCGAAGCGGGGGTACAATGATATATACATACAATATATGAACATTATCAATCTCCGTAAAGAGATATCCTGTAGAGCGTTGTCGTACAGGATCTCTTCTTTCTCCATGGAAGGTCACTTCGAGATGAACTTTGTTTCGACCAATCAATTCATAGCTTTCATCTAGACGAAAACACTATTAATCACATTTTGATTTCCTAATTTCTATTTTTAGACCAAGGTTTTGCATGCTAATTTAACAGCGGTATTATTCACAGTCTGCAATTGGGCGGCTCATTTCAAATTGCGTGACGCACGCGATGTAAACAAGTTACGTATCATAACAATTTCGTCATTAATATTATGATGAGAAAATGTCACCTGAACATGACTCTCACTTGAAAAAGGCCAGATCTAAATTAGCGAGTATGCTAGCGGAAAATTTTAGATCGGGTTTTAATCAGATTGGAACATTATCTACATCTTGTATTAACAAGAGAGTAAAAGAGAATAACAAGACCGATAACTTCAAAATTTGAATGTTTCATCACCGCTTAAACCTAATAGCCTGAAGCTCCGGACTACTGATCATTGATTTGAATGAGTGAAAATTGTGAAAGTTGGGCTGGTTGATAATTTTGCTATAAAACATAATAATCTGGGCTAGTGCTCATGAGAAATTTAGACGATGACTGAATGTTTGCTTTCTTTTACATCTTTTTTTTCCAATTAAAAGGTCTACATGATCTAGAATTCAAATTTATGGGTTTTTCCTGGCAGTACTAACAAAACATTTATTTATTTATTGGAGTTAATGCCGTGTCAACACAATTGAGGTCATCTTACGGCGTCCAGCTCACCTAATCTAGCTTTCCTGGACCACTGTCTATAACCAGTACTCACCTACCCTTCCACAAGGCCGGAAACCTCTCCATATTAACTAATCAATGGAGGAAAATTGACATAATTGTCAAGTTTTCATGGAAGGGTAAAACCTCCCCCTTTGGGATTCAAACCTGCACCCCCTCAGGCACGAGTATTTAAATTCCGGCGCTCTACCAACTGTGCTATCGACCCTGGTTAAACAAAACATAGATGGATACAATGTTAAAATGTATACAGAGAAAAATAGGATTATTTTTAACGCATGATTTTAATAATGTGATAATGTGAACTAGATTTAATTGCACTTCACCAGTGAGAGGGAAACTTGATATTTTTAGTTCAAATAACATCTATTGAAAGTATAAAACTATGTCAACATGTACTAACCAAGTGGATTTAATGTACATCTACTTGTTACTTCTTTTTTCTGTACATAATCTAATAATCCAAACCCATGAGCTGTACCTGCACAGACACTGTAAATATATGTTACATACAGGGACCAGGAAATTCGCCGAAGTCAATCGGTCCAAAGCCGTCCGAGTACCGGATACGGGTTTTAACGTGTACAGTACGGACCCGACCGTTTACTGTACTTTATTCACGACCATGTTAGTACTTATTTTTTGCTCCCTTTTATTAGGAAGGCATACGATACATTGGCATTGTTTGTCTAATTTTTTACAAAACTTAACTTCTATCTAAAATAAAAGCGTGGTTTCCGAAATTACTCCCGCAATCGTCGGTCGTTCAATAAACAGAACTTGAAAAAAGGCTGTTTCATCTAGTTCTAATGTTGTTGGAAAACTCCGTCATGTGGGGAAATTATTTTAACTGCGCATGCGCAGAAAAACGGGTCCAAAATAAATGTCTCCTATTTAAGCGTCGTTCGCTAAATTAAGAAAGAAAACATAAAATAATGATAAGCTTTTTTAATTACACACGTAGATTAAAACGTTTCTCATACGAAGTGACGATCTAGCGTGGGTCTCGAAAATGTATGGCATCTCATCACAATGGTTCAAGCGGTTTCTGTTAACACAAAAGATTATCAAATCGTGCATAGTACACCATTTATAAATAGTTTAATGACGCAACTGTTCGTTTTGAAAATTATTTTCGTTGAATTTGGAATTTAATAGTAATCATTAATTTTGTTCACCAAAGAAGGGAGAAGAGAAGGTTGAATTTTGATCATCAACAACTGTACCTTCGATTAATAAGAATTTGCGTAGATACATGTCCAAAGATAATTTCTTATTATTCACACCTCAATTTAAGACGTAAAAATAAATCATGAATTAAGTCAAACAAATTAAAGATTAAACGAATACATCAATCAGGAATTGACAACAGAAGCAGTTAAATTGTTTTCTTTAATTATTCAAAAAACATTCTTTTTAAAAGATTATTGTTTTTTACAAGTTTACAGGTTTCAAACAGACCGATTGAAAAACGTAATCGGTTCGATGGACACGATTAAGTAAGAACATATTCTTCTGCTGTTCTTTAAATTAATCGAGTGCAAATCAAGCGTACCTTGCTGTGCTCGATCAAAAAAAAATATCACTGCCTCAACCCCACATGATACCTGTAACCATGGATACGTTATACAGGGTCCTTGATGTGTAACCTGTGGACAATTAAGCAGGATATTACATCAGTAAACAGTGGGTTTTAGCAACTGATAGTTGTTTGATAATATTTTATCGATACGTTTTCTTGAAAATTATGGAAATTAATGGTTTGAGGTCAAAATTAGCGAATTTTTCCCGGACCGATTTTTTTAAGGATTTTGAAATCTCAATCGGTCCAAACTGAAAAAATCGGTCCGAAAACCGAAAAACCGGCGATTTCCTGGTCCCTGGTTACATACTAAGTCATATACTTTGGTTATAACTGTATTACATGAAATAATAACAAGATCAGTCCATGTCACCACTGATGCACAACAAAGTAGGATAGCTACACTTCTTTCGAGATAGTCAAGCTAAAATATTCTTGGATTAAACTCATTTATGTTATAAATTAAGTTGAAAACTGTAAAGAGATTTTATAATTAAACAGAAAACGATTTTAGGGCAACAGCAAATAAAACTAAAAATTCATGCTTGAGTTATGCAACTTGGTATTTGACTACTAACAGTAACCGTGCAACATGCAAGAAGTTTCAAATGAATCCTTTCAATGGTTTAAAAGATTCTAAAGCACTTAACTTTAATGCAATTATTAACGACACCGGATGCCTGCCTGAAAGCCTGCCCGCCCGTGTTTTGCCAAACTATTAGCCGAATTTTTTCGTTGAAAAATCTGGCTTAAAATATTACAGACAATTTTGATAGAATTTAATTAAAATATAAACTTAGGCAACTAAATAAGATACTTACAGTTGCCATTCAGAATGAAATGTAAGAGCAGTACAAGCTGCTGGTGGGTATAACTGCATCATACATGTTGGTTGAAAACCAGCTGGGAATTTAACATCACCTTCACGTGGATTTATAGCTTCATGTCCCTTCCATACAAAGTTATCTCTATCCCCTACAATATTGATGGTTACTGGCTTCACTTCCTGTTCCCTTTCTTCTCTTCCCATTAACAATGTGATCACCTGACCGGCGGTACCAGCAACAACTAGGGTCTCACTAAGGGGACATAAAGCTATTTGCTGTATACCAAGTCTTGGGTCATCACTGTAGGGATCAAATGTACCAACCTGTAAAATTACAACACAAAATTAAACAGCATCCAAGCAAAACTTTAAAAGTAAAATAAAATTTTGAGGATAATGGATCAAGCAAGATGCATGTAATTTTACAAAAAATCAAAGCTTAACATAGTTAAAATAATAGATTAATAAACTAATTAATGCCGATTTTGTAAATTGCTCAATTTTTTCAGGGCTAAGTTAGAAATCATTTTTATATAAAAACAGGATTTTGTCTATTGACTTTTGGACGGTCTTACATAGGTAAGGTGCTCTTCGTCAGCTCTCAAAAATCCAAAACTTCAAGACCATCCCTCAACAAGGTAACCAATGTAACTTACAAACAATATGTGAAGTAGAAGCTCATACCTTTCTAAATGGTGGCCATTCTTCTTCCATTTCCCCATTAGTATCAGGTGAATGTACATCAACACTAAACATGAACGATGTATTTAGTTTATATAAAAATTGTCAACAGGAACCAGAGGCAATCCAAAATCTAACTGAACCATCTTCATGTCTGCAATAGAAACGAAAATAATTCATGTATCACAACAAGAATCAGGTATACGAGGGATGATCCAGAAATAACCGGACTGCTAATGCAGCGGCAACACATTTTACTGCAAATACTTAAAATATACATCACAAGAATGGGCATTTATATAATATCATATATCATAAGTATTGCAAAATTTATAAAAGGGGCTCTATCTATCAGGAATCGTTGTATCAACACTTAATTACTGTTTATAATATATATATTGTATTTTGTTACTGTTTTGTTATTGTTTAACTGTTTCATTATATTGAATATTGTATTTGATATATATTTTTGAATGTGTGGTCTTTGCCATGAATATTGTAAATGGCCAAAGGCATATGTAAATGCCGTTATTTGCCAATAAAGATGTACGTATGTATGTATATAGCAATAAAGGCTATAAAATCATATTTCTATCAAGTATATTACCGGCACAATACACAAAAATACAACACAGGGTAAGCGCTTGCGGCACAAGCCAAATTTTATACGACGACGTCATCAATGTAATCAATGCAACAAGAAGGTATAGTTTATACCCTAACGATAAACTGTTTTTCATCAGATATATTTAAATTTTATCTATATATATATACTAGACTACACACGTTTGACATGTGTATTTCTTGTGTAAGAAATCTCTTAATTGTTCCTTAACTCGAATGAAAAAGCTCCGCGCATTGTCACCCTTTCGTCTTTTTCTAGAACGCCAGACACGCTCGACGTTAACGTCGTTTGTTCATCCTTTAATTAACAAGACCGAACCCCAAAATTAAGCCGGCTCCATTCATCTGAAAACAATTTGAGCCACTCAAAAACTAGTGTATGGCTAATAGTGTTCATATGAGGCAATTGTTAAATCGTATTAAACGTTTCTGTCGGAGATTCTCCTTCTTGCTGATAAAATCGTACTGACGCGTAAAAATTACTCTTATTAGACGAAGACATTTTTGAACGTTGGACGTTGCAACCATGGATGCTTGTTACTTGATTTCTTCTTAGTCTATTATCCAAATGACGTCAAAATTTGACGCAACGTTGCTACTGTGTAAAGTTACGTTTTAGCGAAACTTGAACATTTTGATTTATTTTGTTAGTTCACAGCAAAGCATAATCTTACCAACTAATGTAATGTAATTTGAGCTGCGGCGCCTCAGCGTTTCCATAGTTATTAACGAATAGTTTGCTACGGACTGGATTAAGATTTGTGTGTTATATTTCTCCCATTCAACAAAGAGTGTTTGCTCTTTCTTTTAGTGTATAATTTATATATGTGCCGTAAATAATATTGTCTCTAGGTTACCAGTCCGGTTATTTCTGGATCATCCCTCGTAAAAGAGCTCTTGAAGACGAAACCATAAGAGATATTAGAATTTCAAGATCTTGTAATAATAACAGCAATGTAATCCAATGATATATTTTATCACCAACAATGTATGGAAAACATGCATTAATTAATCTATAAATACAAAAATGGGTCATTCAATTAAAACAAAACTTAATATATAGTTTTACTTATAACTTGTAAGCAGAAAGATCAATAGTAAAACTATTCCTATATATTTACCCAGTAAGTACTCTGGAGTTAGCATCAGTTTTCAGTTTTACCTCCTGTGATTGGCCATTCCTATAACAAAATATACAATAAAACGCATGTATTAAATATATGTAACATCTACACAAATCAAAGTCGCCCGGCTAGCTCAGTTGATAGCATGCAAGTCTACTGATCGAGGGGTCGTGGGTTTGATTCCTGGGCAGGGCATACTTTCGTGGAGCTTGGTCATGAAATTATTTCTACTGCCATTCTCCCTCCTATCAATGATTTTTAATTATGTAGGGCAGTTGTCAGTCACTGATGAAAGTATGCGCTTAGTAGTTGGTTAACAGCTAAATCCAGAGATTTAGCCTTTCAAGGGGGAGTGAGTAGGTTGACTGACCGCCATTATATGACCTATACAATGTGTTGCTAAGGTGTTAAACCCAACAAACAAACAAACAATAAAAAGTATCTTTTCAGGTCCAAATAACTTCAGGACCAGTCCAACAATGCATATTTGTAAAATCTAATGACTGTAACAAATGATAACAAGAAAAGATTAATGCAAAGCATTAAATACCGCCGGATAGTGGTTACCAATATGTGTACATACGTCAAAAGGATAGACAAAGATATATGCGGCAAAAATACTTCCAGGAGTATTGTCAAACCTATTTTGACTTAATGGCGGCCTCCATGAGTGAGTAAGAAAGTAATTACACAGTAACAGCCGAAAAGTTCAGCATGCAGAGACAGTATCTGTCAATAACTTACTACAGACAAGTACAAATAATTAACTTTTACATCATGCATTTAGTGCTTTGTATACGATTTACCCGATCTAAAATTCTCAGCTCTCCCACTTGCTTATTTACCGCGAGTCTGTAGCAAGTCTGTTCACGGAGACGATTGTTAAGTATGTACGGTGCGTGGTTTTTTAGCATGAACCTCAATTAAGGGGAGCAGATATTTTACAATGTCTTAAAATATAAATTAAGGATAAAATGCTCTTTAAAATGCCCCTCAAAAAAGCACAATATTTTTTTGCATAACTATAAAACTAAAATCAATACAATTTCTCACTGTCAACATTTGTAAATAAAAAAAAGGACAAAATTAAAAGAAATAATGAACTGCTCCTACCATGGTCATCATATTCTGACGACACCAATATACCACCGGCCTTCAGGCCGGCGGTAAATAAGGAAAACTCACCCTTTTAGAATAGCCAGACATTTGACTTTCGCCGACATCAACAAGTTTGGTCCACAATTGTTCAGGTACATTACTAATATGTTGTGAACAGGTAATAGCAGATGAGTGAAGACTGTTCATATATGGTAATTGAAATGATGGTCATTTATCACTGTCTAAATCTATAACAACCAGTTCTTCCTCAGCTAGGACTATCAATGAGTGTGGCTCATCATATTCTGAAGTAAAATTAGTGGTGAAACAATAGGTCGAGTAATCCCTGTATCTTGATAGTTAATCTTGCAATAGCAATAGGTTGATACAACTTTTTCAAGTCCATAAATATCCCGCTAGTTTTCCTGACTAATGACTGTTTGTTATAAGAATAAGCTAATAAGAAGGCCTATGTTCTTATATATACACTGCTGTACTTCAATAAGAAACAAAATGAAACAAAGACTTTCTGAGAAAACACTAACATATAATTACTTACACATGTCCCAGTCAATACACAATGCTCAGTTCAACTAGCATTAAGTACAACTTAATTACTTAAATTCTAATCAGGTTAAATAAAGTTAACTATTTAAAGACATTTTACAAAGTGTTCAATACATACAACAAGTATTCTGGGCAGGTTTTTTCTATGTATGTAATTAAATTTAGAAACTAATCAATTTCGAGTCAGGACATAATTATGACAATCCTTGTAAGAACATGTAAGCCTGTGGCAATCCCTGTAAGACATGGTTCGAACTTTAGAGATAGGAGAATAATCTTAAAGTACAAGGAGTACAAAATTGAATCAACTAAAAACAGTGAAGACATTCCTAGACAATATAGACATATCAGTCAGACAATAACTATAATTATAATGACATAATGTAACCTATTAGTAAATAATAAACAGTATGACATGCACAAAACACAACAGTCATAAAACAAGCAACTATCTACAACAGTGCTATTGGCATTATTATCAAATTTTGTAGAGAGAAAATTAAATTATCATTACTAGTACTGTACTTTACCACATAGTGTACTCAATGTTGAAAAAAACTAGCATCTGATATAGACTAAATCAAAATTATTTATACTGTAGGGGTTTTTACAGGCAGATCTAGCCCATCTTTTTCAAACATATGGAAAATGAAGTAAATGTATAACAGTAGTTTTTGTTAAAACAAGTATTGTCAATTTCTTTAACAAGCTATAAATGATGAATCTCAGGCATGCCATTGACCACATTTCCACCAAGCCTTAAAAAGTCTCTTATAAACCTTAAAATACTATGTTTACAAATACACAAAGAAGACAACAATTGAAATTAAAAGCCTGAAATCAGGCCCAGGCCTGAAAAACAGGCCTGTAATCTGAAGCAAGTTGTGTAGGTAAGTCACTATCTAGCTCTATTTAGTTTCTTTTTTTTTGATAGCAAGCAACGGTTTTGCTTTAAGGTAGCAAAACCAAAATTTGCAGACCTGACAAATGGTGGAATGTCTGGAATGTATTCAGCAAGCAAGAAAAGAAATCCAACCTAGCACTACAGTGTAGCAAACATTTGTATAGGTAATCATCACATAACCCCAAGTAGCCATATCCTGACCCACCAATCTCTGAACTCAAATATGCCTAATTACCATTTTGAAAAAATGAAATAAATACAACAACAACAAAGTCACATACCAGCTCTGTCATCATCAGTTTCGTTTTCATTTGCCCTCGTCATAGTAACGAAATCAATAACTTTGGAAGTAAAGTCAAGGACAACATGATTAGATCCTTGCATCACACTAACTGTGTGTTTATCTCCATAACTAGCTCTTGACATACCACCAGAAAATATGATAAATGGATCACTGAAAATATATAGTAAATAAAATAACCTGGTTCTGTAGCGCAGTCGGTAACATGCTTGGATTTCGAATCTAGTGTCCAAATGGGGGTACATGTATAAATACCATCCGGGGAGGTTATATCCTTCCATGAAAATTTGACAATAATGTCAATTTTCCTCCATTAATAAGGTATATGTAGAAGTTTCCGGCCTTGTGGAAGGGTATGTTAGTACTGGTTACAGACAAGGGTCAAGGAAATCTATTACGCTGTAAAATAATCTAAATAATTGCGCTGACATGATGTTAAACCCAGTATAAAATAAAATGATTTTTTTTTTAACTACTAGAATAGCTTGTTTACAAAGACTTGTGACTAGGAATTGAATGGTAACGATGTTCTATAGATAAGACAGTTATCTACAGTAGAGCAACTGTGATCCATGCTGTAATTGTAACATTATACTATGTACTTTTTTCACCCTAATACTTGAGAATGTCAAGTTTTGATATCTTTTTTGAAATTTTTATCATTTTTTTTGTTACCAATGAGAAAAGGCAAAATTTCATCCCCATTTTGTGTAAACTAATCACTTCATCTCACAAATACAATAATATGATAGCACTAACTGATTACATTGACTCACGAAGCATTGTTAATATTAATTTCATCACAAAAAATCAAGGCTTTGTATCAATGACATTTAATATCATTGACAAAAAATAGACCCATCTATTTCTTAATGATAACTTATTTTCGTCACAAAAAATCTATAGATACATCAATCCAATTTAAAATATTTATAATATAGCATGTAAAAGATACAAAGTAACTCTCTTATTTTTCTTGTTTAGATACATTGTAGTTGAACACACTGATTAACGGTCTGCCACTGATAATGCATTACAACCTTGATTTAAAGACTCCCTGTCAGATGTGACTTTCTCATGTCTCTCCCAAATAGGGTCACTAAACACAGGTTGGACTGTATGTGTTTTACAGGCCCAAATCAAATATTCACAAGCAGTAAAAAGTTGCAATAGGTTTTAAGGGGCAATTTTTGTGTTGAGACCTGTATCTCACTTCAAGTTACACCAAGAGTCAATCCCAGTGAACATATATCATATAGACTGCTGTCACAGGTAAAAAAATTGAGTTTGTGAGGGGTGAATTTGATATTCAAATTGCACTAAGAGACTTCTTTGCATCATATAGCTTACTTGGATCACAGGGAATGGTCAAGTTAGCTCCCTTTGATTTTTCTAACATACCTTTTATATACATATATACAAGGGGTATAACTGCATTTACTTGACAATTCCCTGTGACTTAGATTGTACATAGTCTACATTCTACTTTTCTACACAGCACTGACTTAACAATGTACATGTAATTGCCAGGAGAGCACATATCACAGGTTTGGTGCAAAACAGTTGTAACTCACTCTTTTCTTATATTGAGGTACAACCGTTTTGCACTTAATCCATGATAAAGAATGTTTATGAAGCATGTCAACATTTTTTTCCAAAGGGGTCTACATATGAACTGCTATAGAATAAATGTGAAGTTAGCAGAAACAGTAGTAAGTATAATCTTACTCTTGTAATGCAAACAGTAAGATGAAAATTACAGCAATAAAATTGATTTTACTGAGTATTTATCCTTGAGACTGTCGACAGTTTTACAAATAATCTTGCTTCTTCCATAAAGACAAAAGCAAACAAAACCTGCTTGCATGGTCTACAGACATCAGTACCTCATACCTCAATTGATAATTTCATCCTGAAATAAATAAAAGCAGAGAGAAGAGAAACCCGAAAAACTGTTTCTAAAAAATTGTAACACAAACAGTCATGACTACATTTTAGCGTCTCCATGTACGGTTGCCTCCATTGTAAGTGAGGCAACATTTGTAAACAGGTAACGGAAGATACTCATTCAAAACAATGTAGGCACCAATGCTAATGAGCCTTCAAAATGTTTTTCTTGATATTAATTGCATACAATTTATAACACCTTTTTATTCAAGTGCATTTGTCTATAACACAAAATTGACAAGTTGTTGCGTTTCTATTATTGTCTCCTTGATACTTTTTATCACATCTTATCAGTAACAAAGAGATTTTTTCGAGAAAATAATTTAAGCTTATGTGTTTATAAAGCTTAATTCAATTACCAAACTTTAAATAAACTATGTGATAATCATAACGCACTGGCTTGGCTTTAACTTGTAAAGAAGACAAAAAATCATGGCATGAAAAAATCTGCGTTAATTTAATTTATTTGCTAGTTTAAACATCTTCTAACTTGATATTGTTTTTTCTCACGAAATTTATCAGTAAGAACCATAACGACCAATGTTAAAATGTTTTCTCCTTATTAATTACCCATAATAATAACACCTTTTCATTGAAGTGAATTTGTATATAAAACAAATATGAGTTGCTGCGTTTCTTTTACTTACAAAGAGATTTTTTCAAGAAAGTAATTTTACCCATCTTGGTTTATAACGCTTCATTCGTAGAGAAGACAAATAATTCACAGCATGAAAAACTCCGTGTTGATTTAATTTATAAAATACATACAATTATGTTACAACTATATTATTTCTCGAAACTTATGATGAAGAACAATTACGATCAACTGAACGGACCCAATATGTTTATATTATGATTTTATAATATCAATGTGAGCTGTGACATGTCAAAAACGGATTATAAGTAGTAGCTTTGTACCCCCGTTGCCGACAAATTATTTTATCACACATGTGGTCCCAATTTAACAATGCATTGCGAGTATCTAAAGTATTCCATATGGCACGCGCCAAGTACGTCATACTGTGCGGTGCTTTACTGATCAAAGAAATCATGGTCGCTTATCTAGGTTTCTAGCTAGACAGGAAATCAACTGGGGGAGGGGGTATAAGCTTTAATTTTACACATTTTTACATCATTATGATTATGTCTTGTTGATTTTAAAAATATCACGTGACGCATTGTCTGACCAATGAAAACAATAAAATGGTATTAATTGATTAATCAAAGCCTGTCATGATCTAACTAATTATCACAATCACATAATTAATAACTTGAGCTTGACAAGTAGAAAACTTCAACAAGAGCTGTCAGAGGAGACAGCATGCTCGACTTAGTAAGTGTTTGTCACAGGAGATGTGGTTGATGATAAGGAACATACATATTTTAAAATTTGAAAATATAACCTTAACAAATTCAAAGAAAAAAAAAAAAAATAGAAAACTAAAAGTTCAAGGGGGATAACTCTGAAAAAATGTATAAGGAGATATGAATCTTGTCACATGAGATGTGGTTGATAATAAGGAACATATATCTAAAGTTTGAAGTCAATACCTGAAGAAATAAAACAGTTGCAGTAAAAACAAACATTTTTTAAAGAAAACTCTAATTTCAAGGGGAGATAATTCTGAAAAAAATATATTTGGAGTTATGAACCTTGTCACATGAGATGAGGTTGATAATAAGGAACATACATTTAAAGTCAATACCTAAAGAAATAAAACAGTTGCAGTAAAAACAAATATTTATTAAAGAAAACTATAAGTTCAAGGGAGATAACTTTGAAAATAATGTATACGGAGTTATGAACCTTGTCACATGAGATGTGGTTGATAATAAGGAACATATATTTAAAGTTTGAAATCAATACCTAAAGAAATAAAACAGTTGCAGTAAAAACAAACATTTTTTAAAGAAAACTCTAAGTTCAAGGGGAGATAATTCTGAAAAAAATGCATTCGGAGTTATGGACCATGTCACATGAGATGTGGTTGATAGAAAGGAACATATATTTAAAGTTTGAAGTTAATATCATAAGAAATAACAAAGATACAGAAGAAAGTATTTTACTGCACAAAAACTTTAATCTGTGCACAAAAACTTCAATCAGTTCAAGGGGAGATAATTCTTGAAAAAATGTGTTTGGAGTTATGGACCTTGTCACATGAGATGTGGTTGATAGTAAGGAACATATATTTAAAGTTTGAAGTTAATATCTTAAGAAATAACAAAGATATAGAAGAAAGTATTTTACTGCACAAAAACTTTAATCAGAAGTGTGGACGCGGACGCGGACGCCGACGCCGGGGCGAGTAGGAGAGCTCTACATTACTTCGTAAAGTCGAGCTAAAAACTGCTTGTGATATTTGTACTGAGAAAGGATGATTCAGAGCCTATCTTAAGTGATTCTGAAAGTGATTTTTCTGGTTTTGAATCAGATGATTCACCTATTGCTGACTTGATTAATGATTTTGATGATGAAAGTGAACAGTCTGATTCTGATGAGGAAAGTTTAGGACACAGAACAGTTGATAGGACTTTTAATGACAATGCACCACAAGTGAAATGTGCTTTCCAGGGACCTGAACCTGGTGCTACAACTATAAATTAGATCCTGAATGTAATGAATGGGACTTTGTTGAATTATTTTTCCCTATGTATCTATTACAATTGATTGTTGAACAGACCAACTTGTAAGCCTATCTGAAGCAAATAGATCACCCTGATCTAAAGTGGTACCCAGATGTTATAGATGAACTGAAAGCTTGGTTTGGAATTTGTGTGTACATGAGTATTATTCAGGTAGTTATAATACTTGTTATTTGTCCCTCTTTTATATGGTAATAAATTAAATGTATTCTTTATAAAAAAAACTGTTGTAATAAAAGCTCTATATTTATTTTAAATGAAAATAAAGTAACTTACAATGATTGAGGCTATCTTACATTTTTATTCTATAGTCAAATTAATTTACATAAAATATATGAGAATATATCTATTTATATATAAAACTTACTCATATATAATATATCATTGTTCTCAATATAATGTATATATGTATACTTCATTTGGTAATTATTTCCATGTTTATTTTTTCAGTTACCACAGAATAGCATGTATTGGTCAACAGATAGATTATTTGGAAATCTAAGTATAAGAAAAATCATGAAAAGAGACAGATTCATGAAGATTATGCAGTATCTTCACCTAAATGACAGGTCTAAAGTTCTTCCCAGAGATCATGAAAACTAAGATAAGCTATTTCTAGTGCGTCCAGTTTTGGATTGTCTTAGAAAACTTTGCCTCAAGAATTACAACCCAAATCAGAATGTTAGCGTAGATGAAGCCATGATCAAATTTAGAGGACATTTATCCTTTAGACAATACAAGTCCGCCAAGCCTACGAAGTATGAGATAAAAGTTTGGATGAGGGCTGATCCAACAAATGGATATGTGAATGACTTTTAAGTGTACACTGGAAAAGAGGGGGTGATAGTGAAAATGGATCATATTGTAAATGTGGATAATTTCTTTACTAGTCCTCAATTATTTGAAACACTGATAAACAATGGAATTTATGCCAGAGGAACTGTTTGCACTATTAGGAAAGGTTTCCCTACACATTTGTTGAAGTCTAAATCAGTATTTATTCAAGGACAGTATAATTTTGTTCAAAAGGGAGATTTTGTGGCGTCAGTGTGGATGGACAAGAAACCTATCTATTGCTTGTCCACCGCTGATGACCCAGCATCAATTGATTCATCAGTGGTGAGGAAATCAAGGAATGGTAAACTGAGAGATGTAACAGCCCCTTCCATTATTCCCAGGTATAACCTAAATATGAATGGAGTGGATCATGCTGATCAATTGAGAACAGAATATTCAACATACAAAACTCCAAGACGTTGGTGGTTGTATTTGTTTTGGTTTTTATGGGATACAGCTGTAACAAATGGATTTATTCTAATGAAAGAATCCCCAAATCACCAAAGAAAAACTAAGAACAATAAAGCCAGACCAAAAACATTGCTAGAGTTCAGGACAAATCTAGCCAAGCAGTTAATTGGAAAATATCATGATGGAAAGGACTTAGTGTATCAAAATAGTAATTGTGTTTGACATTTTCCTACTGAGACAGACAAAAGAGCAAGATGTCGACAATGTTACAAGAATAAAAGGAGACATGAAACTGCAAGCAAATGTATGGAAAGTAATGTGCATATTTGTATTCCATGTTTCTAAGAATGGCATTTGGATTTATAAAAAAACTGACAGAAGTATAACCTGATGTGCTAGATTTTAGTGATTGTGAGATTATATAAGTGGATATAGTATTTATCTTATCAATTATTTATTTGAAAGTGATATTATTTATATGATTGAGTGTGTATTAGGATATAAACACTGAAAATGATTAATTTTGAATAGATAGTAATGATATAATAATTAACACATGAGTGATATACTTTATTCAAAAACTTTGTCTTTACCAATAGTTTTCATTACAATTGGTTTCAGAAAGCGCGCTCTCAGGGAATTACTGTTAGTGGACCTATGTTGCAGGAAAGAGCTTTGTTGTATGCTAAGGACTTTAAGATATATCAGAGGATTTATTTAAGGCTTCCAATGGATGGCTTAACCGCTTTAAGTTAAGACATAAGATTACATTACATACTGTTTGTGGTGAAAGTGGTAGTGTGGATCAAGGAACAGTTGATGACTGGATAAGTAGGTAACCAGATATTGTGAAGGATTATGAACCGTGTAATATTTATAACATTGATGAAACTGGTCTATTTTTTCGGGCTTTACCTGACATAACATTGTCTGTGAGTGGTGAAAAGTGTAAAGGGGGGGGGGGGAAATCCAAGGACAGGATTACTGTGATGCTCTGTGTTAACACGATAGGCCAGTTTGAGGAACCACTAGTGATTGGTAAGGCTGCTAAGCCAAGGTGCTTTAGGAACTTAAGTGTGAAAAAGCTACCAGTTGATTGGAAATTTAATAAGAAGGCATGGATGACAAGCAGATTATTTATTGATTGGGTGAAACTATTTGATAAGAAAATGAAGCTTAGTTGATCGTAAGTTGTGTTATTAATAGATAATGCCCCATCCCACCCAAGTGATCTGAAACTTGCTAATGTGAAAATTGTGTTCCTGTCGGCTAATACCACATCAGTGTTACAGCCTCTAGATCAGGGCATAATAGCAGCCATGAAATAGAAATATAGAAAGTTATTATTGAGAAGTGTGATTACCAAAATTGATGACAATGAAAAGGGTTCTGCAGAAACAGTTTCCAAGGGAGTTAATGTACAAGACGCCATTAAGTGGGTAGCATCTGCTGTTAAGGATATTAAGCCGGAGTTGGTTAGAAAATGTTTTAATAAATGTGGGGGGTTTTTTGTGGATCTTGACAGTACCGATTCCTGTGATGAGTTTGATGATGATGATATTCCTATTGCTGAATTAGTGGAAATTATGAGTATAGCTAAGTCCAAATTGAACATTGACCAGGACATGAACCCAAATGAATTCATCAATATGGACAGTAATATTCCTGTGTGTGAAAATTTAGGAGACAATAATAACAATTTGGAGGCGGAACTGGTGGATGATTTGCGAAGTGAAAATGATATTGTAGTAAATGATGATTATGATGAGAATGATGAAAGTGATAAACCTGAAGAGTTACATATAACTAGTCACAAGGTGACCACAGCATAGAAAGAATTGGTTGAAACTGACAGTGAAAACTGTTCACTGGAATTTGATTGAAATCTCATACCTAGATAGGTTTAAATGGGTGTATTTATCTTAGGGTAGAATGATTTAATTAGGTCTCTATTGTACATAAGCACTACAAGATATATGGGCTTGTGTTCTCATTGAAAGCCCGGCTATTGAGAGAGAGACATAGATAAGTTAGCTTTATGCTGGGTTGTAGTGAGGGAGAGGTGGTTTGCGTCTGGCATTTAGACATATAAGTAGTTGTAATGCAAGGTTGACTAAGTTTATATGGTTCTTTATTGTTATAAGCTAGATGTAGCTTGGATGGCTGAAACGAGCTGGAGCACTCTGTTGTTGTGTATTGTGAGTCGTAACTTAAGGTTTATACGTTGAAAGTGGCACTCTTACGTCGGGTCGTTAGTTTAATATACTTTGAACTAGTATTTCATTCAATCACTATTTGTTTTGTATACATTTCATGTTTTGTCTTTCTTATTTCTTTTGTTTGATCACAATCATAGGTCTAGGTAGTCCCTGATGAATATATATATATTATATTTAATTTAATACATTGATATTGTGTTACTGTTTTGTAATGCCTCCCGCTCGGTGCACGTTACACTTTGTTAAGTTAAAATTTAAAAGATTGCATACCTAACTACCACAGTATGCTCAGTCAAATACTGCTTTTCATGATATAGGATAAGTAGGGCATGGCTTGGTACATGTCGTGTATGTAAGCAAAGAAGCTATTCGGTATGGCAGAAGGAAAACTGATGTTATGTTTTATATTTACAATAGATAATTTGTACACAAATGTACAGCATTGTCATACAGGATCTCTAAGGTTTATATGGAATGAGCGTTGAAATGACCAATGTTGACCAATAAATGCATAGCTTTCCAGTCTGCAATTGGACAACTCATTTTAAATTGCGTGATGTAGACGATGTAAACAAAGTACTAAACATAACCATTTCCTCATGAATATTATAATGAGAATGGGTCACCTGAACGTGACCCTTATAGAAATAGGCCAGATCTTAATTAGCCAATAGGCAAGTGGAAAATTTCAGATCGGGTTTTAATCAGATTTGCATGAGTGTATGTGTTATATTTACATAGATTCCTTGGAGAAGGAAACAATGATATTAATTGGAAATGTTCAATAATTTATAGTATACATAATGAACATGGATATTCCAAGCACCCGTGGGCGTGGAAAACCTAGAAAATCGTGGTTTGACTGCATCAAGACCGATTTAAGTGTAAGTGGTATGGGCAATACCAGTCCACACACCAGGGACGGATGAAGAGCTGGTGTTAGACGTTCAAGCCGCCTGCTGCCTACCTCAGTATCTGGGAAACCCGCAGCAGATGACAAAATAACTCAGGATATTTATGTATTATGTATGTATACAAGATGGCTTAAACCATGAGTTGGGGCCAATTTTCAGAACTATTATTATGAGAAAAAAGAGAGAATTCCAACAAAATGAACACTTAGTGCAAGATTTGTTGCTAGGTTTGTTGGTTATGCAGACTTCATACTGTAGTAGATCATTTGACAAGCAAGCCATGATGGCTTAATATTGTTCAACTAACTTCAAACCATAATTGAGGTCACTGATGTCAAAACAAAAAAGATGCTGCAAGGGAATTAAATATAGAAAAGTGGACAAATTTTACACCCTATAAGGTAATTAGCCATGAAATCTATGAATTTCAGATTGATATACATGTACTTAAACTATAAAAAATTGAATTTAATCATAATTAAACTATAAAAATAGAAAATGACTGATACATAACTTGCTTCTATCATAATATAGAAATATTGAGAATGCACTGAAATAATATTCAAGGAAATATTATCAACCAACTTCAAAAATACAAGAAATAAGTAAAAGTGGATGTGCTGCTTACCAGGTCTTAACCCATTTCATTCGGATTACACATCTATGTGTAATTACCTTTTAAAATCGGGATACACATCCATGCATAGTTTCAGGTCTTTTAACACTAGTTGTCTTTCTCGTGCCATACCATCAAAAGTTAAATGTATAAAAATATGCATTTTTGGAAAGCTAATTAAATTCTTAATTCAATGAACAAACTTTTATTGTATAATAATACATTTTTTTTCTGACAAGGTCATAGAATGAAATGGATTAATGAAATACAAATTGATTTAAATCTATTGACAAATTTTAATGAAAAAAAAACACTATGTGTTATGAGACTTTAAAACAAAAACAAAAAAAACTAAATAATTGATTGACAAGACAAGTCAACCTACTGTACAGTATCTAAATGTATTGTTCAGAAACGAGTACAGTCTTAGTCATGCCGACCGGCAAAAAATATACCTCCCAATTACCACAATGAGCAACAAGGAGGCATAAGACCTACTAGCCACTCCAAAAACATTGAGTGTCCAGAACAATGACGGGTGCTTTCCTGGCCATAATGTGTCAACAGGCCCGTGCAATGTCGTTCACTCATAAAACCTTCCCAAAAAAAATTGTTTACTGAATTAAAGTAACATTATTTACATTTATCATCAAAAATAGTAACTACGCTTTGATGTTACAAAATAAGAATTAAACTTGTAAAATATAATTAAATAAGTCAAATACAGACAAAATTTGATGAAAACTACACTAAACAATTAACTTTAAGAATCATTCAAAACAAAAACAAAATGACTTTGTAAGTGGTTGACAAGACAAGTCAACCTTCTGTACAGTATCTAAATGAACTGTTCAGAAACGAGTACTGTCTTAGTCATGCTGACCGGCGAAAAATATACCTCCCAATTACCACAATGAGCAACAAGGAGATATAAGACCTACTGTCCACTCTAAAAAATTGAGTGTCCAGAACAATGACAGGTGCTTTCCTCGCCGCATTGTGTCAACTTGTCCGTGCAATGTCTTTCACTTACAAAACCTTCCATTACAAAATTATAATATCATTATCATAAAACAGTAACTACACTTTAATATAAAAAAAAATAAAGAAAGTATTGAAAAAAAATAACCTACATCAATTGTTACAAGTAACTGACCAGCAGAATTAAAAGATTAAAAAAATAACCTACTAGCAAAATACAACAAAAAATAACAAAATAAAGTATAAAAAATTAAAATAAACAACAACATGCAAACACATCACAGACTCTGCTTACAGCAATTGGAGAGGTAAGACTCCGTGACCAAGTCATATCGACCAATCTCCATTTGACCAGTGCCTAGTGTCTACCGCATGTTAAACCTCAAATTGTAAAAAATAACCTACATCATTTTTAAAAAAGTATAAACCTACAGCAAAAATCTAAGATTGAAAAAATAACCTACTAGCAAAATTATTGATGAAAAATTAATCTACTAGCAAAATAAATGATGAAAAATTAACCTACTAGCAAAATAATTGATGAAAAATTAACCTACTAGCAAAATAATTGATGAAAAATTAACCTACTAGCAAAATAATTGATAAAAAAAGAAAAGAAAAACAACAAAGTAAAGTAAATAGTAAAAAAAAACATGCAAATACATCACCGACTCCGTTAACATCAATTGGAGAGGTAAGACTCCGTGACCAAGTCATATCGACCAATCTCCATTTGACCAGTGCCTAGTGTCTACCGCATGTTAAACCTCAAATTGTAAAAAATAACCTACATCAACTTTAAAAAAAGTATAAACCTACAGCAAAAATCTAAGATTGAAAAAATAACCTACTAGCAAAATTATTGATGAAAAATTAACCTACTAGCAAAATAATTGATGAAAAATTAACCTACTAGCAAAATAATTGATAAAAAAAGAAAAGAAAAACAACAAAGTAAAGTAAATAGTAAAAAAAAACATGCAAATACATCACCGACTCCGTTAACATCAATTGGAGAGGTAAGACTCCGTGACCAAGTCATATCGACCAATCTCCATTTGACCAGTGCCTAGTGTCTACCGCATGTTAAACATCAAATTGTAAAAAATAACCTACGTCAACTTTAAAAAAGTATAAACCTACAGCAAAAATCTAAGATTGAAAAAATAACCTACTAGCAAAATTATTGATGAAAATTAACCTACTAGCAAAATTATTGATGAAAAATTAACCTACTAGCAAAATAATTGATGAAAAATTAACCTACTAGCAAAATAATTGATGAAAAATTAACCTACTAACAAAATAATTGATGAAAAATTAACCTACAAGCAAAATAATTGATGAAAAATTAACCTACTAGCAAAATAATTGATGAAAAATTAACCTACAAGCAAAATAATTGATAAAAAAAGAAAAGAAAAACAACAAAGTAAAGTAAATAGTAAAAAAAAACATGCAAATACATCACCGACTCCGTTAACATCAATTGGAGAGGTAAGACTCCGTGACCAAGTCATATCGACCAATCTCCATTTGACCAGTGCCTAGTGTCTACCGCATGTTAAACCTCAAATTGTAAAAAATAACCTACATCAACTTTAAAAAAGTATAAACCTACAGCAAAAATCTAAGATTGAAAAAATAACCTACTAGCAAAATTATTGATGAAAAATTAACCTACTAGCAAAATAATTGATGAAAAATTAACCTACTAGCAAAATAATTGATAAAAAAAGAAATGAAAAACAACAAAGTAAAGTAAATAGTAAAAAAAAAACATGCAAATACATCACCGACTCCGT
Source organism: Mactra quadrangularis (assembly GCA_025267735.1). Classification (NCBI taxonomy): domain Eukaryota; kingdom Metazoa; phylum Mollusca; class Bivalvia; order Venerida; family Mactridae; genus Mactra; species Mactra quadrangularis. The sequence continues at coordinate 55,267,038 of CM046303.1, read as the reverse complement.
TAACATCAATTGGAGAGGTAAGACTCCGTGACCAAGTCATATCGACCAATCTCCATTTGACCAGTGCCTAGTGTCTACCGCATGTTAAACCTCAAATTGTAAAAAATGACCTACATCAACTTTAAAAAAGTATAAACCTACAGCAAAAATATAAGATTGAAAAAATAACCTACTAGCAAAATTATTGATGAAAATTTAACCTACTAGCAAAATTATTGATGAAAAATTAACCTACTAGCAAAATTATTGATGAAAAATTAACCTACTAGCAAAATAATTGATGAAAAATTAACCTACTAGCAAAATAATTGATGAAAAATTAACCTACAAGCAAAATAATTGATGAAAAATTAACCTACAAGCAAAATAATTGATGAAAAATTAACCTACAAGCAAAATAATTGATGAAAAATTAACCTACAAGCAAAATAATTGATGAAAAATTAACCTACAAGCAAAATAATTGATGAAAAATTAACCTACAAGCAAAATAATTGATGAAAAATTAACCTACTAGCAAAATAATTGATAAAAAAAGAAAAGAAAAACAACAAAGTAAAGTAAATAGTAAAAAAAAAACATGCAAATACATCACCGACTCCGTTAACATCAATTGGAGAGGTAAGACTCCGTGACCAAGTCATATCGACCAATCTCCATTTGACCAGTGCCTAGTGTCTACCGCATGTTAAACCTCAAATAGTAAAAAATAACCTACATCAACTTTAAAAAAGTATAAACCTACAGCAAAAATCTAAGATTGAAAAAATAACCTACTAGCAAAATTATTGATGAAAAATTAACCTACTAGCAAAATAATTGATGAAAAATTAACCTACTAGCAAAATAATTGATGAAAAATTAACCTACAAGCAAAATAATTGATGAAAAATTAACCTACTAGCAAAATAATTGATGAAAAATTAACCTACAAGCAAAATAATTGATGAAAAATTAACCTACTAGCAAAATAATTGATGAAAAATTAACCTACTAGCAAAATAATTGATGAAAAATTAACCTACAAGCAAAATAATTGATAAAAAAAGAAAAGAAAAACAACAAAGTAAAGTAAATAGTAAAAAAAAACATGCAAATACATCACCGACTCCGTTAACATCAATTGGAGAGGTAAGACTCCGTGACCAAGTCATATCGACCAATCTCCATTTGACCAGTGCCTAGTGTCTACCGCATGTTAAACCTCAAATTGAAAAAATAACCTTCATCAACTTTAAAAAAGTATAAACCAACAGCAAAAATCTAAGATTGAAAAAATAACCTACTAGCAAAATTATTGATGAAAAATTAACCTACTAGCAAAATAATTGATGAAAAATTAACCTACTAACAAAATAATTGATAAAAAGAAAAAAAAACGACAAAGTAAAGTAAATAGTAAAAAAAAACATGCAAATACATCACCGACTCTGTTAACATCAATTGGAGAGGTAAGACTCCGTGACCAAGTCATAACGACCAATCTCCATTTGACCAGTGCCTAGTGTCTACCGCATGTTAAACCTCAAATTGTAAAAAATGACCTACATCAACTTTAAAAAAGTATAAACCTACAGCAAAAATCTAAGATTGAAAAAATAACCTACTAGCAAAATTATTGATGAAAATTAACCTACTAGCAAAATAATTGATGAAAAATTAACCTACTAGCAAAATAATTGATAAAAAAAGAAAAGAAAAACAACAAAGTAAAGTAAATAGTAAAAAAAACATGCAAATACATCACCGACTCCGTTAACATCAATTGGAGAGGTAAGACTCCGTGACCAAGTCATATCGACCAATCTCCATTTGACCAGTGCCTAGTGTCTACCGCATGTTAAACCTCAAATTGTAAAAAATAACCTACATCAACTTTAAAAAAGTATAAACCTACAGCAAAAATCTAAGATTGAAAAAATAACCTACTAGCAAAATAATTGATGAAAAATTAACCTACTAGCAAAATAATTGATGAAAAATTAACCTACTAGCAAAATAATTGATAAAAAAAGAAAAGAAAAACAACAAAGTAAAGTAAATAGTAAAAAAAAACATGCAAATACATCACCGACTCCGTTAACATCAATTGGAGAGGTAAGACTCCGTGACCAAGTCATATCGACCAATCTCCATTTGACCAGTGCCTAGTGTCTACCGCATGTTAAACCTCAAATTGTAAAAAATAACCTACATCATTTTTAAAAAAGTATAAGCCTACAGCAAAAATCTAAGATTGAAAAAATAACCTACTAGCAAAATTATTGATGAAAAATTAACCTACTAGCAAAATAATTGATAAAAAAAGAAAAGAAAAACAACAAAGTAAAGTAAATAGTAAAAAAAAACATGCAAATACATCACCGACTCCGTTAACATCAATTGGAGAGGCAAGACTCCGTGACCAAGTCATATCGACCAATCTCCATTTGACCAGTGCCTAGTGTCTACCGCATGTTAAACCTCAAATTGTAAAAAATAACCTACATCAACTTTAAAAAAGTATAAACCTACAGCAAAAATCTAAGATTGAAAAAATAACCTACTAGCAAAATTATTGATGAAAAATTAACCTACTAGCAAAATAATTGATGAAAAATTGTCCTACTAGCAAAATAATTGATAAAAAAAGAAAAGAAAAACAACAAAGTAAAGTAAATAGTAAAAAAAAACATGCAAATACATCACCGACTCCGTTAACATCAATTGGAGAGGTAAGACTCCGTGACCAAGTCATATCGACCAATCTCCATTTGACCAGTGCCTAGTATCTATCGCATGTAAAACCTTGAATTGTAAAAAAAAACCTACTTCAACCGAAAAGATAACCTACAGCAAAAATCTATGATTAAAAAAATAACTACTAGCAAAATTATTGATAAAAAAATAAAAGACAAGAGCACCGCTAAGCGGAGCATTATATGCCCGAAATTGTTTTTTTTTTAGTTAAGTGCTCCGGAAACTGTTTTCAGTTTTAAGGTAATAGTGACCTTGACCTTTGACCTTGTGACCCCAAAATCAATAGGGATCTTCTACCTAATATGGACAATCATCCTATGAAGTTTGAATATTGTGTACCAAATGTAACTTAAGTTATGCTCCGGAAACTGTTTTCAGTTCTAAGGTAAAAGTGACCTTGACCTTTGACCTTGTGACCCCAAAATCAATAGGGGTCTTCTACCCAATATAGACAATCATCGTATGAAGTTTGAATAATGTGGACCGAATGGAACTTAAGTTATGCTCCGGAAACTGTTTTCAGTTTTATGGTAATAGTGACCTTGACCTTTGACCTTGTGATCCAAAAATCAATAGGGGTCTTCTACCCGATATGGACAATCATCCTATGAAGTTTGAATATTGTGGGCCAAATGTAACTTAAGTTATGCTCCGGAAACTGTTTTCAGTTTTAAGGTAATAATGACCTTGACCTTTGACCTTGTGACCCCAAAATCAATAGGGGTCTTCTACCCAATATGGACAATCATCCTATGAAGTTTGAATATTGTGGACCAAATGGAACTTAAGTTATACTCCGGAAACTGTTTTCAGTTTTAAGGTAATAATGACCTTGACCTTTGACCTTGTGACCCCAAAATCAATAGGGATCTTCTACCTAATATGGACAATCATCCTATGAAGTTTGAATATTGTGTACCAAATGTAACTTAAGTTATGCTCCGGAAACTGTTTTCAGTTTTAAGGTAATAATGACCTTGACCTTTGACCTTGTGACCCCAAAATCAATAGGGGTCTTCTACCCGATATGGACAATCATCATAAAAAGTTTGAATATTGTGGGCCAAATGAAACTTAAGTTATGCTCCAGAAACCAAATTGCTAACAGACGGACAGACGGACGCCAGGGGGTATAACATTATATGCCCAAAATTCTTTCGGGCATATAAGAATAAACAAAGAAAAGTAAAAATAGAAAAAACACCATGCAAACACATCATCGACTCCGTTGACATCAATTGGAGAGGTAAGACTCCGTGACCAAGTCATATCGACCAATCTCCATTTGACCAGTGCCTAGTGTCTACCGCATGTTAAACCTCAAATTGTAAAAAATAACCTACATCATTTTTAAAAAAGTATAAACCTACAGCAAAAATCTAAGATTGAAAAAATAACCTACTAGCAAAATTATTGATGAAAAATTAACCTACTAGTAAAATAATTGATGAAAAATTAATCTACTAACAAAATAATTGATAAAAAAAAAGAAAAGAAAAACAATAAAATAAAGTAAATAGAAAAAAAAACATGCTAATACATCACCGACTCCGTTAACATCAATTGGAGAGGTAAGACTCCGTGACCAAGTCATATCGACCAATCTCCATTTGACCAGTGCCTAGTATCTATCGCATGTAAAACCTTAAATTGTAAAAAAATAACCTAATTCAACTGAAAAGATAACCTACAGCAAAAATCTATGATTGAAAAAATAACTGCTAGCAAAATTATTGATGAAAAAAGAAAAGAAAATTAACAAAGAAAAGTAAAAATAGAAAAAAATATCAATTGGAGAGGTAAGACTCAGTGACCAAGTCATATCGACCAATCTCCATTTGACCAGTGCCTATAGTGTTTATCACATGTAAAACCTTATATAAGTTTAAAACAAAAATACTTAAGATGCCTAAGATAAAAAATCTGTATGCCTACAATAACAAAAATAAAACAAAAAAGAAAAAGAAAATTTTCTAACATAGTCAAAAGTAAACAGGCATCCTTAGGCTTAAACAAATTGATGTTAAGCAGATAATGTTTACTCCAAAGTTTCAAAATCAAAAAAATAGAATGTAAAGAAAATTATAACAGTAAAATTCAGAAAATACCCGGTATGCCAGCACATCATGAACTATGTATCAATACTGAAAATCAGGTGACCACACAATAATTATTGTCTCTGTTTGAACCTTTTCTTTGAAAATGCACTTTGAAATGCAATATAAACATTTATTCACAGTTTCATACAAAAAATAGATGTAAAAATGCTTTAGACTAACAACAAAGAGTAGGTACATTCTAAGATAGAATGAATGTTAACCGCATATTACCACATGTTTTTTTACGTTATACATGTATGTTTACTGAATACTTGCTCATGACAAGAACAGATAAAACTTAAAGAACAGAAAGAGTTTGTACATTTTTAGACAAATTGAACCTTTATTGCATACTGTCACGTGAACTTTTATATTGATTATGTCTTTCTGAATACTATCGTGAACAAGAGCAGTCCAAGGACAGTGCGCTCGACTTTTCGAGTGTTTTGTTCATGGCAAGGCATATCTTTAAACAAAAATGATTTCAAGACAGGACTTAGTTTTTTAAAGGAAATAAATCAGTCAAACAATGATTACCAATTCATATTTTTAAAATATAAAAAGGGCATAACTGCTAAAACATTCATGATCATTCATAGTAACGTCCCTTCAAAGTTAAGTAGACATAGTATCAAAGAATAAGCATACCTACTTGCATTTAAAATTCTTTATAAGGAACTATTAATATTTCAATTTAAACATGTTTCATCATTTAAGTAAAGGGAAATAACTCCAAAAAATAATCAAAATTTATGTCCCTGTGTAGATTTAGTACTGATGAATAAGCATACCAACTGTCATTTAAATATCTTGGTTAGTATTGAAAATATTTCAGTTTAAAGTACTTCAACCCTAATTTAAAAGTTGAAAAGGGGCACAACTCCAAAAATAATTCATAAAGAGTTACATCCCTTTGTAGTCAAGTAGATGTAGTACTGATGATAAAGCATACTCACTCTCTATCAAACAAAATATATTCAGTTTGAGCGCACTTTAATCTTAAATATTAAAGTATAAAGGGAAATAACTCTGAAAGTAATTCATCCAGAGTTATGTCCCTTTATAGTCGGATAGATAAAGAACTTATGAAAAAGCATTCCAACTTTTATTCAAATGCATTTGAAAGTACTAAATATGCCATTAGAACAAATTTTAATCTTAAATGTTTAAGTATAAAGGAGCATAACTCCAAAAATAATTCATCCACAGTTACCTCCCTTTAAAATTGTGTTGATATAGTAACGATAATTAATTATACAAACTTAAAGTCAAATATCTTGATTTGTTTTAAAGATATTCCATATAGGAACAATTTTAACCTTATAATTTGCCATTTTTTAAGTATAAAAGGGCAATTACTCCAAATACAATTCATCCACAGTTACGTCCCTTCATAGTCGTGTAGATATCGTACCAACAAATAAGTATACAAACTTTACGTCAAATATCTTGATCAGTATTGAAGTTATTCTACATAGGAAAAACTTTAACCTCATATTTTGCAATTTCTTAAGTATAAAAGGGCAATTACTCCAAAAATAATTCAGCTACAGTTACGTCCCTTCATAATTGTGTAGATAGTGTAGATATTTACCGACAAGTAAGTATACAAACTTTAAGTCAAATATCTTGATCAGTATTGAAGATATTCTACATAGGAAAAACTTTAACCTCATATTTTGCAATTTTATAAGTATAAAAGGGCAATTACTCCAAAAATAATTCAGCTACAGTTACGTCCCTTCATAATTGTGTAGATAGTGTAGATATTTACCGACAAGTAAGTATACAAACTTTAAGTCAAATATCTTGATCAGTATTGAAGATATTCTACATAGGAAAAACTTTAACCTCATATTTTGCAATTTTATAAGTATAAAAGGGCAATAACTCAAAAAATAATTAATCCAGAGTTATCCCCTTTCACAGTATGGTTAATATAGTCCCACTAAATAAGTATACCAACTTTCAATAAGTTTTCGAAAAGTCGAGCTAATGAAAAAGTAGAAAGATAGGAAAATATTTAAAGAAATAGAAAGATTGGGTACTTGTTGAGATATATTCAATGTTAACTGCAGATTACCACATGATTTTTTACATTGAACTTTTACCCTATACTTGCTCATGAAAAGATAGAATCAAACCACTGATAGCGCTGTCCAGACATGAAATTAACAGTGCAAATTTTGGTGGTGTCATTAGAAAGAGGACTTGCAGGGTCTATTATTCACAAACAAACTGTATAACAAAGGATCATGACGCTGATACTGCCCGCAGAAAAACACAAATCAACCCATTATGATTGCTTACACCACAGGTATATGATTTATTTTTAGACAGTAGAAAAAAATTGCTGGTGCGTCTATTTTTAGCACATTGGGAATCCAGTTGAATGTATAAAAGAAACAGAAACGAGTCAGAGGTTACATAACATGCTATCTGTATTTAAGCACATGAATGGCCATTCTTAATTGAAAATGTTAAAACAGAATTACTATGATTTTTCATGTCTTGTGAGTTGACAACAAAACTGCTTGATACTGTCATATACAGTCCAACTTGTGCTAACGGATAGTGGGCACCTGCCAACAGCGGCCATTACGATTTCCCCCGACCGAAAATGCTCTTAAAAAGGCCGTGAATAACGGCCACCTGTCGACTGCGACCAGCGGCCAGTCAAAACCATCCAAGCAGCCAGTTTAGAACTGTGAACAATGGCCAGAGGATTGTTTCAAAGACAGTATTTCTTATAATGGCGATTTCGAAAGCAGGCCCCCTTTTTGTTAAAGTTAAGCTAAAAACCCATAATTCGATTTTTTCAGTATTTTTTGTAAACAAACCATCTCGAGTACAATTTTGTTAGTTATTATCAAGCTGAAGACAATTTTCTCATCACCTTATTATAAAAATATGTTAATGTATTCTTTTATTATTAAATGTTTTTGTAAATCGGGAGTTAATTATGTCATGAGATGACACTTAGTTTTTAGTTTTGAATGTTAATTTGGAGACTCCACTAGGTTTGTTTTTCACACGTTTAGCTGTTAGATAAATGTTTGTGAGACGCCTGTTAATTCCTAAATTTATTCATGTGTTGGGTAAACCTAACTAACTACATACAGTTGTATTGAATCTGAACGCGCATGTCCATCAAATGTCTACGTGATAAGATAGAAAAATAAGACAAGACTAAAAGAAATAGAAAGAATGGGTACATTTTATAAAGCAATGTTGATTAAATGTTTACTGTTTATTATCATGATTTTGTACATTGAATGTTTACTGTATAATTACCCATGGAATGAGAGAAAGTAAAAACATGCTCTCACTATGTTTTACATTCAAGTTTTTTTGTTTGTTTTGTTTTGTTTTGTTTTGTTGGGTTTTGCCTTAGCACCAGTGTTCGATTGGGAAATCTTCTGAAGTAAAGACAGGATATCCGGAGTAATCTATTGTTCTTCAAACAACATTATTTTATCCAATCCAAAACCACATTTTTCTAAGATTTTTTGCATTTTGTTGTTTTTTTTTAAATGTGAAAGTTGCACTCGCCAGTTTCTTGAGAACATTAGCATACATAAAAGCAATTAAATCACACTTTTGGTGATATATAAGGACAGTTTTACATAATATAATCCTCAATTCACATTATATAAAGACATCTTGACTTAGCATTGGGTACCATCGACACAATTTAATGACCAAGCCACAGAGTGTGGTGGGGAATGCACCTTGTGTAGTGCTCGAGACACCTGGTGTGGTGGGGGGAGCACTCAATTTGCTAGTCGAGCCGCCGAGTATAATGTGGAAAGTGCTCAATGTGGTGACCAGGCCAACGGGTGTGGTGGGGAGTGCACTCAGTTAATGTTCAAACCACCAAGTGTGGTGGAGAATGCACTTTGTGTGATGTTGAGGCCGCCCAGTGTGGTGGGGGGTGCACTCAGTGTACTGTTCAAGCCTACGAGTGTAGTGGGGTGTGCACTCAGTAAGGTGTTCGGGCCACCGAGTGTTACTAGGAATGCACTTGGTGTAATGACGAAACCACCGAGTGTAGTGAAGAATGCGCTTTGTATGGTGGTCAAGCCGCCGAGTGTGGTGAGGAAAGCACTCAGTGTGGTGGTCTGGTCACCGAGTATATGAGAGGGTGCACCTTATATAGTGGTCAGACCGCCGGGTATGGTGGGGAATGCACTTTGTATGGTGATCAAACCGCCGGGTGGGGTGGGGGGGGCACTCAGTGTGGTTACGGGGCCGCCCAGTGTAATGAAAAATCCACCTTATATGGTGACCAGGCCGCAGGGTGTGGTGAGGAATGCACTTTGTGTGGTGATCAGGCTGCCAAGTGTGGTGGGGAGGGCACTCAGTGTAATGGTTGTCCACCCGGTGTAGTGAAGGATCCACCTTGTATGGTGACCGGACCACCGAGTATGATGAAGGATGCACTTTATATGGTGTGGTGAGGAATGTACTCGATATGGTGATCAGGCCACTGAGTGTGATAAAGAAGGCGCTTGGTGTGATGGGCGGGCTGCTTGGTGTGATGCTATTTCAACACAGCGGCGTTCGTTAGTTTGTGTATAGGACAGTCAAGGCTTTCCATACACTTACACACTATATTACATCATATATGATAAATTTTATTTTGTTTTGTGTTATTGTACATACATTATGTATTTATGGTGGAGGGTTTTTTCTTATTTATTGTTTATAATCTATCTTTTTGTACAACGCCATTGAATATGTAATATAGAAATAGGCGTTTAATCAAATGAAAAATTTTAAAGTTTGAAGTTTTAGCAACACATTGTTTAGGTCATATAACGGCAGTCAGTCAACCTACTCACTGTTCTTTGAAAGGCAAAATCAATTAAGCTGTTAACAAAATACTTAGCAAATACTTTCGTAAGTGACTGACAACTGTCCTACATAATTAAGAATCATTGGTGGGAGGGAAAATGGCCATAGAAATAATTTCATAACCAAGCTCCACAGAAGTATGCCCCGCCCAGGAATTATACCCAGGACCCCTCGATCAGCAGACTTGCGTGTAACCATCTGAGCTAGCAGCTCATTCAAGCAATAAAATTGTTATAATATAATTATTTGTAAAAAAAACTGTACTTATCTTCTTGCTGATGACCATACATTTCCTGTTCGTAATCATCTTTACCAATCTTCTATGCATTTACATGTATATTGAATACCTAAAATATAAAAATCAAAATACTGATTGGTTGGAGCTAAAGAAATTTAAAAAAAGATAATCATGACACTAAACTCAGGTTAAATCTTTAAATTAAAGTGCTGTTAAGATAGGACTTAGTTTTACAAAGGAAATAAATCAGTTTAACAATAATTACTAAGTCATATTTGTAAAAAATGAAAGCGGCATAACTAAAAAAAAAACATCCAAAGTAATGTCTAATCAAAGTTGTGTAGATGAATAAGCATATCAACTTCCATTTCAATATCTTTATTAGCACTTAAGATGCTTCATTGGAAGAAATTGTAATATGAAACAAAGTATAAAGGAGCATATAACTTAAACAAGAGCTGTCAGTAGAGGCAGCATGCTTGACTGAGAAAGTATTCGTCACATGAGATGTGGTTGATATTAGGAATGTATTTATATAAAGTTTGAAGTTGATACCTAAAGAAATAAAACAGTCACAGTAAAAACAAATACTTTTTAAAGAAAACTCTAGTTCAAGGGAGATAAAAAATAAAAAAGTTACAGTAAAATATATTTTACAGCACATAAACTTTAATCAGAAATATGGACGCAGATGCTAGGTTTAGTAGGAGAGCTCTACATTCGAAAAGTCAAGCAAAAAATAATTTATAAAGATGTAAGAATTTTCCCTTAAATATTTTGGTGAGAATAAATAATATTTCTCTATGAAATGCCTAATTTAAAACGTTTAAAAGGGTCATAACTCCATGAATAATTTATCCATCCCTTTGTTGTGGCATAGATGTAGCACTGATAACTAAGCATGTAAACATAAAATCAAATATCCTTATTAAAAATAAATACATTAAGTTAATTCAAATTAAGTGATTCTTAACACGATGAACATTTATTATTATAAAAACGTTTACACTCGAGCAATAAAAAGATATAGACCTAAACACTTTAATATAACAACTTGATAATTTACTGTAGTGTGATTTTATGTTTTGATATCGTGCTGTTGTTTGTTTCGGAGGCAGTTCAGTTGTTAAGCACTGACTGAGTCTCTAGTCTAGAAATACACTATGTACAAAGTTGATTAAGAAGTATTATTAAAGCTTTAGCACTGTACAAGTCTTACACAAATTGTAATGGTATTATTACATCAGTAATATAATCATGTAGACATGGTAAGCAACAGAAGACTTAAGAGATTTTGTATTGGAAATAAGTGCAGAACGAAGTACATTTCAGCTTATATAAAATTTAGAGCTCTCGGGTGATTTACCAAAATGGATTCCTTCGAAAGAAGGCTGTTCTCTTCATGAATACATAAATTTGCGTTGACGACGCACACGAAATTGAACTAAAAATATAGTAAGTAAATACAAAATATAATGTACAAATTTTGTATTTAGTATTTAGACCCACTCACTATTAATTTTTTAGTTCGATTTTGTGTGTGTTGTCAAGGCCAATTTGTTGTTTCGAGTGAGTTACATAATTCCCAGCAGGCAAACCGACGTTGAAACAACGTTGTTTCAACGTTGAACCACAACGTTGTTTTTATGTTGGATTTATTTTAGGATTTGAAAGTTGTGCCAACGTTGAAATATCAACGTTGATTCAACGTTGTGTTCAACGTTGATACAAGGTTAATTCAACGTTACTTCAACGCTCATTAGGTTGGAGGATGGTTGAAATCTGGTTGATAATTGGTTGTTATTAGGGTGATTTATAGCCGATTCCACATTGATCTAAGGTTGGTTTTAGTTGAACTATAGTTGAAGGAGGTTGAATATAAGCTGTATTTAGCCCTTTTTCAGAGTTTGATCTAGATATATATTTGATCTAGATATCTGCCGACTGAAAAACTGTATAACATGGTCAAATAAAAACATGAGAAAAGATCCAATAATTTTACAATTTAATCACTATGTCAATGAGAATGGGTCATTAACCCATACAAATTAGCAAACACTTAACTAAAAACTATTATGTATAAAACTATCTGTAACAAATATTAAGCTTGGTCTCTTCTGCCCCCACCTCCAGACCTTTCTGGTGCATATTTTAAAAACTTCATTATGGTTCCATTTACTTTGCACTTCTTGGCTCCTTAGTGATTCTGTAAAACTGACTCTGAAATAAAAAATATGAATCATAAGAATACAAAAAGAACTTTGCACACAGATGATGCAAATATAATACTGGTTCGCTGCAGTTTGATTTCCTTCACTCTTAGCCCTTAATATTTGGACAGAAAACAGCGATCACTTCATTTTAATTACACACTAACAGTCTGTTCTACAAAATACGCCAAGGTTAAATCGGCATGGGGTCGAATCGCCTCCGTGCAATTTGGCCTATTGGGTCGAATGACATCGGGACGAAACGTCTGAAACCCACCTACTTGAAGTTTACATTATACAATGGATAAGTTTCTGTTGATTTTTCAACAAACAGAATTTGACATAATTTTTAAACACAGAATGCATTTAATAGAATGTTATTTGCAGGCGTAAGACAAGGAAATAGAATATTTGATTTGAATAATGGCGCCGACAAGGCTTTCTTGAACACACACATGATTTTCAACTCTTAAACCAGTCGTGGGTGTTTTAAACAAATGATATCTGTAAACAGAACAATGACAAGTATAGTATGTTAGTATAATATCGTTGTACATACCTTCAAACTAATGTTTTCTAGACTAGATCTGCGTCAGCGCTTTAGAAAGTCGAGGTCAGCACTGCACGTTTCTGAATGCGTCACGCATGCGCAGTTTCTAAACGCGCGAAAAGCACTTTCTAGAATATTCGTTAGAGAATATTCAAAATTGTGAGAGAGTAACAGTTTCTATATTTCATAGTCAATAGAAAATATTTTGGGCATACTTAGAGGTGAAGATAATATACCATCTAAATAATCGCAATATTATAAAGAAATAAGAAAACAATTTAAAATATACTAGATCTACAACCATTATCAACGTTGTTTCAACGTCGGTTATCAACATCCGATGATAAAATATTTATTTGTGGTTTAAAATTAGTTGATCAACGTACTGTCTCATTTTCAACGTTGTAACAACGTTGAATCAACGTCGTGTGCCTGCTGGGTTAATATTATCATACGAGTTATAATTCTGCTCATAGTAACCTTATGTCAAATTACGTTTCAATGGGACTGGTCTTTTGCGAGTCAAGTTTACCGTTTAAATTTGTTGTTTGTCTTTGACTCCAGTCAATATAATTTTTTGAACGCTGGTTGGAAATTAATGATAATTGGTAGGAATGTTGTCTTCATATATTTGTACTCGGAATGAATCATTCATACATTAATAGTTGCAAAAATTCTACTGAGATGGTCTATGGAAAGTAAATTCGGAGGGGGGCATGCCCTTGAGGCTTGACCCCCTAGGATTCTGAGTACACATTAAAAAGCCCTTGCTACGTCCCTGCTTGCTGCAGGCAGTACAGCAGTAAGATTGATTCTCACAGTTGTTTCGGTAAAATCTGTTGTTACTGGTGTCACTGCTCACTAATCATTCATCGCTATAGTTAAATTAACAACCAAAACACATTTTATCCAATGGCACAAATTCATCAATAACTGGATTGCAATTTCTACACAGCTTATGAAAATCTTGGACAAAATTGTAAAACAATCAAATGGATATGACACTCCTCCCCCCCCCCTCCATCCTCTTTGCTGGATGGCAATGATCAGATCCAACTTAGTCACATGGTAGCTATGGTAAAGATCAAGTCTGGTCCTCTTCTATCAGGATCAAGATGAGTACACAGCAGTGATCATTCGGCATGCACTCCTGTAGCGGGAAACGAGCACTGGACTGGTTGGAGGATGAAATAACACGGTATGAGAAAAATACGAATATTTACAGATAAATAAGATAAATGAGGGATAGAGATGAAAAAACTCACCAAAATTCCATTAAATTATATCCGTAAACTATAAAATAAGAACTTTTAAGTTGAATCAACCACGCTGCTGCCTAATCCATGCTTTCGCCATCTTGGGCTGTGTTTATTGAGCGACAACAATTCAGCCAATCAGATTAGTCCTATAAACCACGTGATTGCTCAAGAATGTAAAACACGGGTTTTGTGTTCTATCAATGGAGAAAATCTTTACTTTACACATTAAGCAATCAGAACTGGATGAAATTAGCCATGCGTAGCGTGATTTTGTACGCAAACGATTATCATTCGGAATGAAACGGTCATATTAGATTATATGTCTACAACGTGCGTAGTCGGCATTTTCCGTATATTTGGCCAGTGTCGCATCTGCTTAAATTGTACTTGGATGAAATCTGTTATTTAAATGATTGAGGTGTAACAATTGTGGTCCAAACTACTTCAAGCTTGTCAAATATTAAACAATATTATTAATAGATTTAGCGAGGTTCTAAGACTCTTTATATCTACTACATGTGTCAGGTACTAATTACAATTTAAAATGATTACTTTATTGAATTGTTTAATACGTGAATACTGACACTACATAAACACTTAAAGTTCAAATTCCCTGGTTGTAATTCTTCAATTTTCAAAAAATATAAATGATTTAAACAGTTATATTTTATAAACAATACGTTAACATTTACATTAAAGTCAATCCTAAGATAGAATAAGCAAAACTACTTTCATCAAAAATCGGTTGGGATGAAATCGACCAAAATCGGTTGGGAAACATTGAACCCTACACTTGCACGATTAATGATTTGAGCTCTTGATAATTCCCGATCTGGGTACCCTGAGATGCTTGAATGTATCAATTTAATTAGATCATTATCTATTATAAAAGATCAGATGAATAATTTTATGATAAATTTAATCTGAAAGTGGAGTTGATACTGCTTTGATAGCGTCGATTTCGCGCTCTTTTCTCTGTATGAGTGTCAATATCTGTGGGGTCAGGTGGGGGGGCACGTGCCCCCTGTGCCCCCGGTAAACCCGGGCCTGGACCGTCCATGCAATCGTTGCAAGTTTTGGGGGTAAAATATTTGATGGGATAATATATTATAATAAGTTTAGAATATTTAAAGTTGACAGTTCACTTACGTGCGCTGGACTTAGTTGTGTTAAAATGTTTGTTAATTAATTACTACTTATCAGATTTCGTTCATCTTTTTGAAAATGGCATTGTCGTAGCTTTCAAATTGATACATTATTTATGAATATTCATTCCTGAATAAAAAAGATAAAGGTTGGTCCATTTACTTCAACAAAAATAATTGCACGCAAAAGAATACATCTAAGTTTGGACGTTTGTAGAAATCGTTTTAATGATCCGATTTTAAAAAATAAAACATACACGAAAACAACATTACATTGGCTTTAAAATTATGTAAGGAATATAATAATATGTTAAGAAATAAAAAAGTTAAGGGGTGGGTCCATGGAATCTTTGCGATATTTTGGGGGGTAAATTATCGATGAAAAATTAGTCATACTCAACCTTATTTATAGTATATTATACATTTTTTACCCTCAGATTTTTATATTGTTTATATTTCTATAAAGCTTATTGTCTTAACTTTCCAACAGTACCTTCATATAAAATATATATTTATTATTAAGAAAGTTAAGCGGTGGGTCCATGTAATCGTATTCATCATTTTCTCTAAAAACATAGGTGGGTCCGGGGAATACACCTGTCCTTCAAAATGGCTGACTCCAGTGGTACGGAAGAATCAAGAAATATAGAAAGTAGTCAAGAAACTTCTACAAATGGTAATTTTTACGATGACAACCTTCCATTTATTTACACCGTATAATTCACTATCTTTATGCGATGTATATATTCACATTGGTGGCTATTAGTTTTGAAAAATCAACAAAACATCAAAGGGCTGAAAAATCAAAGCACTCAAACTCTAGTTTTTTCATTTGACACTTCTATAAATCACTAAAATCAGTGATCAACGTCCGTATTAAATAGTTACTATTTGTAAGTTCTGTTTTTCAACTGTTTGGAATATGCGATTTAGATTTTCTGAAGATGGCCTGTGGATTTCCTCTTTAAAGAACTTAATTTATATTTAATAAAAACAATGGATAAGACTTACTTATCGTGTACCATCCCTTTTTATGCATAAGTTTGTTTATCAAATATGTTATTCATTGTTTTACAAATCTTAATTGTGTTGTATATGTGTGATTTTTAACAATAACGTGATTACTTTATTTTAGAGGAAGTTGATGCCAGTGTTGAGGCAAACCCTCCACCACCACCTGATGTGGTAGAATTATGTAGAGAAACTTTCAAGAAAACTGCTGAATATATGAAGGGAGAGTTAGAGGGTATGTTTTTACTAGTTGTCAGTTACATTTTTTTTATTAAAGGTTTATTGCCTTGTATTATTTATATTATTATATGCTGTCAAAGCTTTTAATCCAGTGATATGACCCTATGACTGAGAATCACATCTGTCATTAATTAAAATAACAGTATTAAACACTGGGCCTATGTTACTATAGATATTGAAAATGATTAAGTTACCAACAGGTATTTTCCTTTGACATCATTACAAGGTTAACATTAGATAACTATAAGGGAAAAAGATGCTCCCCACTCATATTTTTCTGCTAGTATTCTTGTATTTAATTTGGAAGTATGTAACAATAATTTTTTACATCTGTATATTTATAGGAACTATTGAAGATTACAAGTTATTGGAAACTATGAATAAAGTTACAGTTTCTAAATATTCAGAATTGAAAAATTCAGCCACAGAGATTGGTACTTCCCTGCAAGAATTAAATGAAAAATGTATGATTTTATGTTAATTTTGTTTTGTTTACTTACTGATTACTTGATGTAGAGCAATATGATAATTTAAAACAGTTTGATGGCAAGAGTATTTCATCATTCATTCTCTAAATTGTGTTTAAAATAATGATGAATTTATATCAGTTGCATTCATCCAGATTACCATGCTTTCAATATGTTGGCAGCAGTTCACTTTGATATAAAGAACTGTGTTATATAACTTGTCACTAAATAATAATTACTCTGTGTAAATATTCATTGTTTATTCTAGAACTCAGAAAGGAGCAGGGTGGACAGAGAAAGGGGCTTGGTGCACCTGATGGTTAATGCTTTAAAGTAAATATTTCTGCTTAGAGAGGAGCAAAAAGGGACTGGAAGGAGAGAAAAGGGTCAGGATGCAACCCCTGCTATTTTGCTTTAATAATAAATGCCAATATTGAAAATAACATGTACTATGTTTTAACCAGAGGTCCATGGGTGAAAGTTGAAAGTTTTAAAAAACTGAAAACCTTCTTTCTAAGTACTGAAACTGACAAATTTCATAAGATTTACATGAAGTAATTTATTCTCAAAAAGCTGAAATCAATATTAATACTGAAAACTTTCACCCATGGAGGTCTATTTAAACAAAGTTATTATTATCATTTCAATTGATATTGCAGATAAAAATTTACAGCCCTTCTTGGACCAAATAGATCAGATTGAGGATAGTGTATCTAGTTTAGAACAAGCTGCTTACAAATTAGATGCTTATTCCAAGAGATTAGGTAATGGTATTGTGCGTCAAGTTTGACCCCGACCTGACCTTTATGCAAGAATATTCATTACATTGAATACGAATGTATTATTAATGCTTGATTAAAACGTGACCGTGAGGATTATGAGTTAAAACTTAACACACAAACATACTTCTATAATTTTACGATCGCTTCTGAAGTGTAGAATAGGCGTGGTACTGACTTTCGTCGGGATATGTGTAGATAATTATTAGATGCAAATGTGAAATGTCAGATCGGGGTCAATATTTACACACTTTATCACTTTTCTTCTATTTTCTTCACTTAAAGTTTTTCATTTTAATATTTTAGGAAATCATGTCAGTATTCACATAATTAAATTTGATGCTCCTGCTAAGTTCAGATTTTGTTTCTTTTTATAGTCTGTTTACTATATTGTTGAACGTGTTTGTAAATACAATGTACTGAATCTTCCATACACATTTGTATGTAATGTGACACCACAGTGACATGCTCCTTCTGTTTGGACTAAAATGAATCATTACATTAAATTATTGACTTCGTACGGATTAAAACCAAGTTCTTCCTGGTTTCTCATCAATACTGAGTTCTCCTGCGGACCAATATTATGCAAAAGAAATTCTTAACCTATTGATGTTTTTACTTTTGCACAGAATAATACACCAAGTAGAAAACTAACTTATTTTTCCTCTTTTTTTAAATGTTCAGGCCACAACAAGTTGATCATATGTTCTACGCATTTTTCTGGGGGGAAAATGGGGCGAGCGAGCGAAGAAAATTTTTTTAAAAAGTCTTTATTCACTTGCTTTATATAGTGGTTTGACCAAATTTTTATGGGCATTTTTCTGGGGGGAAAATGGGGCGAGCGAGCGAAGAAAATTTTTTTAAAAAGTCTTTATTCACTTGCTTTATATAGTGGTTTGACCAAATTTTTATGGGCGGGCGAGGAAATAAAAATATTTATTTTGTAAAAAACGTCAAAATTAAGGTGCGACTGAATCCATAGAACATATGATCAATTTGTTGTGGCCTCAATGTAATTATGTGAATTTTATTTTTCAGGACAGTTTGTTTCAGTCAGCTGATTCATATTTGCATTGGTGCTTAACTTTTACATTTCACATTTATTTATATTTATTCCTTTTTTATTTATTCAGAGGCCAAGTTTAAAGCATTAGAGAAAAGATGACGTGTCACGTGTGTATGTGTATTTACTGTATATGGTTATGATGAGTGTTTGAATGAACTAATATGGGACCAGTGCAATGTCAGAACTGTTTGATAATTATGTTGTTTTTCTCTAATACATGTATGGTTAATATTAAATTGTGATTTTTTTACTACAAGTGTCATTACTGATTTATATCTTAAGATATGTTATGAAAGAAATAAATTGTGAGTGTATTAGGTGAATATTTATAGTTTTATTTTTAAATCTGAAATGTTTCATTTAAAATTTGACCATTTATGTGTTAGTAATTTAACTCTCTTTTAGTACTTCAATAAAAACTTCAAAAATGAATGAGGTCAAATTTTTTGCCATTCAGTGGGTCCTGTAAATCTGCAGATCTAGATGGACCTTCTTAATTGTTACAGGATTTGTCCTGTTGGTCCGTCATGTTTGACAGTGACTTCTATAATAGTGTATTCTGTATCTACAAATTATTAAAGAGCTTGTAGAACAGAATATTTGTCTGTTTTGGAATGTGGTTTTTTTTAACTGGTGAGTCTAAAAACTGACATTTTCACGAGTGGCTATGTCTCTTGTAATTATAATTTCAATTCATGAAACAAAAAACAAGCTTACATCAGAAAAGTTCATACTTAGAACTCAATATTATGTTTTTTTCCAGTCAAATAAGGTTTGTTTGTACCTAATGTATGCATGCAGAACAAAGTTATTTGACATATTATTGCTGAAAAGTGTGCAACACAGATTAAATTCTACCGTTTTATATACACATATTTTTAATATAACTTTGCTCCACATTTATGCTTTTGGTACAAAGTTTTTCTCCTTCTGGAAAAACCCATTAATTTGAATCAAATCTATAGACTAATTGATCTTTGTACTGTCAACAAAAGTAAGAAGTACAATACCTTTGTTAAAGTTTAAGTGTAGTTTAAAGTCTGCTTTCATATATGTTCAGCCGACTGCAATCTTGTACGATAACTCCTGATCATTGAAATCACCCTTTGGCAGACAATCCCTCACACTTCCCATTTACACCTGGGCGGAGAGGAACAATTGTAGGTTAATTTCTTGCTCAAGGAAATTAGCAGAACCCTTAGTGGGGATCGAACCTGGGACCTCTCGATCCCTAAGCGTGCGTCCGACCACTGGACCACTGCTCCTTTGTAAAAAGTAACGGTAGATCTATACCAAATCTTATGAACATACCATTTAGTTGTATTATATTGTTGAATCTAAAATATTTATGTAATACATGTATATATAATGTAATATAAGACAATAATAAAATAAAACAAACTCAAGTTAATATTTGTTTTACTGTTTTAATCCACTGTAAACAAACTACAGGGTGAAAGGAAATGCTTTACACATATTAGGTTAATTAATGTGGGTCCCTAATTTAATATATTCAACATTATAAAAACATGATTAAAACATTATTTTAATAAATGATCATAGTCCATGATGGTTCTGGATGAAAATGTAAATGAATTTTAAGGTCTTTACAAATATCAAAATGAAGTACATGTACAATGAATCGTAATAAAAAACCAAGCCAATGTATCATTACATTTTTTTGGCACAAACTGTGAGGCATGGCCAATATTTAAACTTTCTATACATCAGTTGGTATTGAAACAATGAATTTCATCATCATAATAAATATTTGGGTAACATAGGACCATAGAATCAATTTTATGCTTTATATTCAGACCAGAAGTTAAAGCCTGAAAGGATCATCATTAGTAGCAATGATGAAGTCCTCGCCCTTACCAGACTTTCAAATAAATTGATGCTTAAACAGAAGGTCGTTCAGGCAGTCTAGACTGTATAAGTTGAGAAAAACCACTGAAGATACATACATGTGTATCTTTAAAACTGAGGCTAAGTTACTTAAAACTGCTTATCTATTGAGATGGTAATAATCCAAATAAGCAAGTACATGTACATTGATTATGTCCATGATGAAAATCATATAATCTTTCTGGTACTGTAAGATGGTTTATTTCCTTTCTTAAAGGGAAGATAGAAGAAAAAGTAATTTTCTACAAAAGTAAAAGAAGAGTTCAAAAGTAGAGTTCAACAATAAAGAAATCTGTCTCACAAAGTGCAACAATATAAAACAATGAACAAACCACATCACAAGATCAAACAATATTTCTATAATCGAGAAAAGGAAGATGGGGACACTAAGATACAACATGTACACATTTACTTATTGGTCATTTCTAAAGTCTAACATAGTAATGATCCATTATCTATGTTCAAAAATAATGCCAATAATATGATATTCATAAATTATAAAAAGGGAGTAGGATTCTTCTTTTATGACAAGCTTTAATTTTATCCATCCTTACAAACATGAATATCAAAATCATTTTTACAACACATGTATCTTGTGTCAGAAATCTATCATTACACACATGTGTTTCAGAAGTCTATCCTTACACACATGTGCTTCAGAAATCTATCCTTACACACATGTGTTTCCGAAGTCTGTCCTTACACACATGAGCTTCAGAAATCTATCCTTACACACATGTGCTTCATAAGTCTATCCTTACACACATGTGTCAGAAATATATCCTTACACTCATGTATTTCAAAACTTTATTCTTACACACATGTTAGAAATCTATTCATACACACATGTTAGAAATCTATCTTAACACATATGTATATCAGAAATCATCTTTACACAAATATGTATCACGTGTCATAAATTATCTTTACAAATGTTTTATACGTCAGAAATCTATCATTACATACATGTGTATTACAAGTGAGAAGTAAATATGTATAGGTTATTAAACAGGGCAAGTGTGCCTTAAGGAAGATATCGGCACACTTGCTTAGGTATAGGCCCGAGGGCTTCAGCCTGAGGGCTAATGCCGGGGAAAGTGTGCCAATATTGACTTAAGGCACACTTGCCCTGTTTCATAACCTTTTTATTGCATATGTTGACCAATGCATGAAATGACGATTTTTCTACAACAAAAATACAATTTTTTCTCGACGTAACGCGCTATTTTGCACGTTGACGTTACGTCACATGTATTGTTTTGTTTTTCAACGCCGAAGCGTTGGAATCTAATGAGCGCTTGTTATCAAACATAAGTCTGGTTGTTAATTATCTTATTAATTTTCAATATGAAAAAACACACGTCGTAAAATTGAATAGCTTCTTGTTGCTAATTACGTACGAATTTCACGTGCTGAAAGTCTGTCGTTTTTAAACTGCAGGTGTGCGTAATGACCGGAAGTTGCCTCAATATCGATTTTTGGCACGCTAGGAAGTGAGCCAAATATCAATATTTTGGCACACTTGCTCAATACCCGAATGTATTGCCAACATTGAGGCTATATTGGCGCACATACTCGTCGATTTTGTTACTATTTATAGTAACATATGCAATAATTATTTATATTACCACATTTACTTTCCATTATTTCCATGCAGTTTCATTTTTGTTTTTAGTAATTTAAAGGCAAATGGCTACAATACACTTTAACTAGTATACAAAGCAAAACAAATGCATAATTAATGAGCACGTAAAATGACAATCAAAGCTAGAATATGCAAGTTTATAATATCTCAATATTGAGTCAACATCTTAATCACCAAAAGAACCTTATTGAATGAAACAATAGGAATATTTTAATAGAGTTCCAAACCAACACCTAATTGGCTATCCATAGATTTCTGATGCTACTGTTAGGTCATACCAACTTCTGCAATAAACTGAATGATTCATTTAATTCAGATAAAATTAACCTCCGATAGTTAAAAATCCAAAAAGTTAAGGGAAGGCTGCTGAACCAAAAAGCATAAAAATATAACATTAAGTTGTTCCAACCAATATTCATCCAAAATAAAAATATGTTTGAACAAATAGAAGGTAAAAAATAAAATAAAAATATCTACAATGCCTTATTTAGAACATATTTTAATACTAATGGCTTACATGCAATCAACTAACCAATGCACACACAACAACTTGTATGCTACAATTTCATGAATTGCAAAATTAACTCTTATCTTCACTGATGTACAGTAAACCTCTCATTGAGCCCATTATATATATTGATGGTCTTTTTTTGCAGTCAGCATTAGAACTGTAAATAATGGAACACACACCAAAACAAAAAACAACACTTCCAATATAAAACACCACCAAATATAGTATTATACAAATCATTATTGAAATGAATGATAATCAAGTACAATGAAACAGAAAGTAGCCAAGTTAAAGGAAACTTAGCCGATTGATTTACAAATAATTAGTTAAAATCGTAAAAAATTGTCTTTTGTTTCAAAGTGTATATAAAACTAAAAACAGGTATCTCAAATTTGTGGATATTTCATAGTTTATGTAAAGAGATTAATCAGATTATTATATCCCTGTCATTTGAATGTAAAATACTTTCGCAAGGACTTGTTAAAAATAATCACATTCACGAAAAAACATGTATAAAAAGATAAACTAATCTACCAAAGATATAAAGTGATAGATAAAACCAGACTAAGAATTTACACAGACATGTATTAGATGGATTAGCAAGATCAAGTGACCAGTTAGATTCAGTAGAAAAGTGTTATAATCACACAAGAAACTGTATAATGCCAATTACTGAGGTATCTCAGGTTTTGATGCATAGACTGTGTTAGAGTATGGATAGGTGATTTCAGCCCTTTTAACATATTTATCATTGAAAATCTAATAATTATTAATTAAGTAAATGTTTAAAAAAATAAAGAGCAGTTTAATGTCTGCTTCCACATAACACATGTTCAACCAAATTAACAATTTTATAAAATAATTCTTTATCATTAAATTTATCTATAGGCAGGTGATCCCTCCTAATAGCAATTGACACCTGAAAGGACTAGAACAACTAGAGGTTGGCATCCTATCACTGCTCCTACATATTAAGGAATTGATGGAAGATTTTATTAAGGGGCTGATAACTTTAAACTGAAATTTACCATGGTCTTTAGTTTACTCAGTAAACAACAATATCAATAAACTGATATTGACAAAGTGTACCAAACGATAAAAAGACAATGGGTGGAAATTGCTATCTCGGGCACACTCATTGATTTTTAGACCTGCTTATCCATCTACTACAGGTCTGCTGCATTAAACATCACAGATTATATAAAATGCTTCTTAATAAAAGCTAAGCACATGTAAATTAAAAAATAGAAATAACTATAAAAACATTAAATTATAAAACCACAGCTAATGTATATCACAAAAAGGCCAAAAAAGTAAATAGACATTTAGAATGCTAACTAACTAATATCTGGAACCTCTGACATAGGAAATAGACAAATCCTTTAATAGATTTAAAAATCTTCATGTTAATTTCACTTTGTGCTCAGGTGAGCTAATTATCAAATGAAAAAGCTGTGAAATATTTAACCTACGTTACTCTATTGCAATGTTTTGCACATAAATATTTATGACAATCTATAGATTTCAACTTTTGATCAAAATTGGATTTTATCAAGATCTTTTAAATGAATGTTATTCATGTATTTGTGGTACGATATGGTCTTGCATTGACATTGTGTAAGAGTAAATTTAACCAATCCAAGCAGCAAGTTTCTTTCACCACACACAATGTGGTTGAAGACTGCCATTTTGGATCAAAATCCATTTAAGAATATAAATGTGTGACCTCACTGCTCCCTGCTTACAATTTAATGAGATTGGATTTGACCTGTCAATGTATTCCTATGTCAGAAATCCCAGGTAAATATGTAGCTGTCAGAGAGGATAAGATAATCAACAGAAAAAAAGCTGAACACGCTATTCAAAGTATAAGTATAACAAGATACATGTGACTAATTCACTTAACAATTAGTGGCCAACTTTAAAGAGATTAACTATGTAGAGAATTGATATCTAATTAATTTGGAGTGAGTTTGTTTTAATACAACAATTCAATAAAATTAAAAATTTGTAAAATATGCTAAAATTACAGAAATTATATAGAAGCATTGCGACAAGAACAGAATTCAACTCAATACATTGTTGATCCAAATGCAAGAAAAAAGTAAAACCAAAACAATTTACCTATATAAGGGAAAAGAAGAAAAGCCAACCCTATTGTCTTTTTTTTGTCTCATTAATTGTATGTCAGGTCCCTTCAACAAAAATATTTTAACAATTTGCTGATTTTCTTCCTTCTGACAGTCACATTAAAACTCTACTAAAAACAAAAATACTGTATTTGATACAGCACAAACTTCTGTTGTAGACAAAACAATAACTTTATATAAATAACAACATACAACTTTGTATCTTACAACAAAATATAAAGAACAGGAGTAGTAAACTCTGCAAGCCAGTAACATGCCGGGATGTTCACATAATACAGTCTGTCTAACCAGGGTATATATGTAACCCGATAAAAATCCATGGTCCGAACTGAGATTCAAACCCATGACCTCTCGGGTCATAAGCGGACACTCTATCACGTCGCCATAAAAGCTAGCTTGAAGGCAAGGTAGTACAAGTGCCGAATTATACCCCTGCTACACTCACCCCCTCCTTAACAGAATTCGTCCTCGAATTCTTAGAGCTCGATTGTCTGTGGGACTATCTAAGGGTGCAATCACACAATCCCTAGTGGGTTATTTACGTTGGGCGCCAAATGTAACCCGATAAAAATCCATGGTCCGAACTGAGATTCGAACCCACAACCTCTCGGGTCGTAAGCGGAAACTCTACCACGTCGCCACAAAAGCTAGCTTGAAGGCAAGATAGTACAAGTGCTGAATTATACCTCTGCTACATATATACAGTCATATCATAGTTAATAACAATGGTATTACACTAATCGAATAAAATCTCTGTATGTAATTTCTACAAACTTATCAATATATAACATGTTATGTCCGATTGCTTTTTAACTGCCCTAATGAATATATATGACCACAGGCTGACCTAGTCATATTAGATGGTACTGTTTTGTTCCTAATAGGGAATAAGGGTTGAAACTTGGCAAATCTTAAATTTCTTATAAGGGGAAAACTGGCTAAGGGGTTTGTTTAATTCAATATAAAGTAGTAGGATTCATTAATTAATATCAAATAATTTCAGTAATTAAAAGAAAGTATTGATCGTACAATTAGTATCTAATATTGAATAAATGATTTTTTATAGGGAGCTTGTAAAAATCGACCAATTGTTATACACTACATCAAATGGTCTCAAGTGTTTTGACCAATCAAAGACAACTAAAATACTAGCAGATTTCTACCACAATCAGCACTAAAGCTCTAATATGATAACATAACATACAATAAATAACAGTATATAGCTAATAACTTGATTTAAAATTAAAATAAAATCTATACACTAACATTAACAGACTTTTTAACAACAATACTATTGCCAAGGGAGATTATCCTGATTAGGCCTAAGGGAAGTAATTAAATTTAATATAAGTAATCAAATACTTGTTTAAGGACAATATATGAACCGAGAAAACTAACAGATTGGGGTCTAGGATTCATTGCAATCTAATATGTATACTAAAAATTACAACTACAGTAAATCACTACACACTATATTTGTACTCTATCAATTCTTGAAACTTGTTGGATAAAAAATTGAATGATAGTTAACCCTGATGATTTTGAGATATTTAACAAAATGTAATGTAAATTACAATTGTGAACACACAAAAAAAGTCAAGATTATAAAGGACTTTAATGGCTGATAATAAATGAAGAAAATAACGAGATTTGAGTAAACATGAAAATGTCCTAATCCAAAACAAATGAGATATGAGATGGGTCATACAATATTAGCCCCTGACTTATTATAACACTGCAGTATAACAATATATACTTTAATATACCTAACTTGTACAATTATACACTCTATACTAAGGCCATCTATAAGTTTTCGCAGTCTATGCCAAAGATGCCAGTCTGCTTGTCCTTGCTGATAATATTTTCTAACGTCCTACAAACTACTATAACGCCCAAAACATATTCTATTAAATTCTAACCTATAGCAAATCAAAATCAAAATTTCCAAAAACATTGTCTTTGTGAATGATTCAACATTCAGACCAATAAGTACCATTCAGAGTGACAGGCTTTCTGTCTTTATCAGTTCAGCAGGCAATTAGATTAATAAGTCTTTGGCACAGACTGTTAATGGTTAGCTGCACTATGATTAACTTGAATGAATATATACATGATGACAGTAAAATTTAAATGCTTCAGGAACGTTATCTGGAACATATGAAAAATTGAAGCCATACATTCGTTTAAACTTAGTTTAAACATATATTAACCCAATATAAACCCCTACCCTATGACAGATCAGGTTACAGACAAAACTCTGAAATACAAATCTGTCAGCAATACTATTCCATGTACCCAATCATAATAAAACCCCATATTTCCACCCCATGCTAGGATCGGGATTCTACTATAAAACTAAGTATCAGAATCTACATACAGTCAGATCTCGATACAACGACATCGTTCGTTTCCAAGAAATATGTCGTTATAACGCATATGTCAGTGTAATGAATTCTTTCAAATATGTCAGTATAACGAGAATGTCATTGTAACGGATGTCGTTGTATCGAGATCTGACTGTATTTACCCTGTAATCAACGCACAGCCAGCCAGTTAACATATTTCTTACAGATGGCCCTACATTAACAATAATCTGATGTCTTTCTTCTACAGTTAAATGATACACAAATCATAAAACTCATACAAATAACTTGATACATAACAATGTAAGGTATGAATGTATATTTAGATGTCGACTAAGTTTATGAATCCAGTCTTTGTAGTTCTGTGGTATAAACTGAGACACTCTCTATATCATACAATACAAAATAAACCTGTTTTATTGAACTAGACATACTGGACGAAAAATAATTACTGATGGCTCGTAATATAATCTGAGCTGCCGTCTGCTTTGGAAAACCAGCACTGAAAATAGAACAAAGTATGGTTGAGTGCATATACATGTACAGTGAAAGTTTGAAGGTCTGTACACCATCAGCTCCAACTACCCAGATGGCTTGAACATTTGACCAGTCACCAATCTATTACCCTTCTTTTTCTATATAAATAAAGTCACGACTGGACTCAAATGGCTTGAACACTTGACCAGTCATCAATCTATTACCCTTCTTTTTCTATATAGATAAAGTCACGACTGGACTCAAATGGCTTGAACACTTGACTAATCACCAATCTACTTCCCATCTTCTTCTATATAAATAAAGTCACATCTGAACTAACAATTCTGGGTCATACTCTCGACATGTATTCTGAATACAGTGAAGATCAACTATTAAGACCATTTAAAATGGATGTTTTTTATGGCAAAATGGTCTTTCATTGGAACCTTCTTCTTCTCAAGTTAAGCATTTAAGACCTTTTTTGTTGGGTTTAATGCTGTAGCAACACATTGTATAGGTTATATCACGGCAGTCAGCCCACCTACTTACTGTTCCTGGAAAGGCTAAATCTCTGGATTTAACTGTTAACCAACTACTAGGCGCATACTTCCGTCAGTGACTGACTACTGCCCTACATGATTAAGAATCAGTGGTAGGAGGGAGAATGGTCGTAGAAAATTATTTCACAAAAAAATATAAAGTAAGCCCTGCCCTGGAATCGAACCTACGACCCCTTGATCATTAGACTTGTGCGCTACTGACTGAGCTAGCCGGGCAGGCGGGTGAGTTTTTTTTTTTATTTAAGACCTAATAATCATCAAAAGTAGCATGGTTAAGCAACAACCAAGGTGGTATTCATTGCAAAACTTCACAGTAATGATTTACAGGTTGCTCAATTTCTTCCAATAACATTCTATACATAGATGGCGAAGAGGACACTTTTGATAAGAAGAAGTTGTTTTCCTTTCAATAAAAGATTATTGTGATATCATCATCAATCATGATTGAAATGATAGAGACAGAATTTTTCTGAACTTTATGCCACTGTAGACAGTAGGACGGGACATAAATAAATTTTGAAAGTAGTAAGGAATAAATAGTACATTGTAGTTCATAGCTTCAATTTTTAAAGGAGTGTACACATTGTATAATGTCTTTTAAGAGGCTGTCCACAAAAAATCAGGTAGGATGAACTAAAATAATGTAACATGTGATTGTTCTGGTATCAAAAAAGAAAATGGAGAAAGGGTAACAAATAGGGTAAGGATGAATCAGTGCAATGTAAGTTTCAATGAATTTATTTTATGCAAACTTGGATGTTCTGCAGAATCTTAAGTGGAGTGATGAAGGGCAAAGAGGAGAAAGGAGGAAGAATTGAGTGTCCTGAAACAAGGAGGAGAGAAAGTAGGAAGAATGGAGTGTCCTGAAACAAGGAGGAGAGAAAGTAGGAAGAATGGAGTGTCCTGAATCAAGGAGGAGAGAAAGTAGGAAGAATGGAGTGTCCTGAATCAAGGAGGAGAGAAAGGAGGAAGAATGGAGTGTCCTGAATCAAGGAGGAGAGAAAGGAGGAAGAATGGAGTGTCCTGAATCAAGGAGGAGAGAAAGGAGGAAAAATGGAGTGTCCTGAAACAAGGAGGAGAGAAAGTAGGAAGAATGGAGTGTCCTGAATCAAGGAGGAGAGAAAGTAGGAAGAATGGAGTGTCCTGAATCAAGGAGGAGAGAAAGTAGGAAGAATGGAGTGTCCTGAATCAAGGAGGTGAGAAAGTAGGAAGAATGGAGTGTCCTGAAACTAAGAACAAGCAGTAAACTTGTATTAATAAAAAATAAATATCAAAGGTGACTTAAATTACTTAAATTAAACACCTCAATCATCACAATGGTATATTGCACTGGAAGAAAAATCTTACAACACAAACAGAAATTCTTTATATGAAATCATCAAGCAAACATATTCAGTAAACATTGCTTAGATAGTGCTGGAACTAAAGTAAAAGATTTCAGTATACTTAGGGAAACAATATACAGGAAATATTATTCCACTGAAGCATCTTATTTCACACCTAATTTATATCAGAAGCCATGTTTAATTCTTATATAAAACACTAAAACATACATTCATTTATAAAATGTTGTTTATAATGTATATTACACATTCTGTCCTAATACAATACCAGTTCAAAGAGGCCAAAATGCTGAATCCTACCACAGATCATTTTTAAAATGAACCAATCACATGCACAGATAATTATACAATACCCACCAAAAGTTTGGAGACAAAAAAATACCTACAATTCTTGAATTTTGAAGATTATTTTTGTAGAATCATTATTTTTGATATATTCAAGTTCAATTTGTGATGAAATTATTTTTCCTTAACATAGTTTTTATGCTATTTTTGTAGTCTCAGCTATAATTATAAGGATAATAAAAAAATAACTAAAAAACATTTCATAATAAACAGTAATCAAATTTCAGATTAAAGCTATTCAGTAGGCCTACAAAGTGAAAATGTCTCTTAACTTTTTGTGGGTACTGTATATTATATATCAAACCAATAAATCTACTCTTGCAAGTATAGCTTAAGCATGATACAATTTACATCAATTTGCAGGTTTAAGGGAATTTTACACTGCCCGAAATAGTGGTTTGATAAAAGCTACAGCAAAAAGCTCAAACTTAAACCTATTAAAATCTCCTGATAAGTAGTCATCCATTGCAACAATAGATAAAACATGTGATCATTGGAAGAATAGTTTCATAATTAAGTCACTAGAAAATATTTTGACAGACAGGAAAACAGAAGCAAAAATATCAAGACCTAAGGGCTATTGACCATTCCGAGTGCGACCTTTTTATTTGAATAACAATACATTTACCCACAAATGTAACCATGTGCTCTTTTGTTAACACCTTGTTTGTGGGACAAAAAGTAGCTGTAAACCTTTGTTAAATATGCTAATAGGTAAGGTCATGGAAAGGTCCATTACTACCAATGGCCTAAGAATGTTTTTTTGTTGTTGTTGCAATATATGTATAATATCACTATATTATAGTTTTTGATAATACGCTTCCTAGATATTTTGATACCTGTGTAATCCTTGCATCATACAGAAATCAGCTTAAGTCACAGTAACTGTTGCTTAATAGCAAAAGAAAACTTAACACAGTTTTAGCAGTGAGTCAATAAATGTCATACATAATGGTTAATCAGTCAATATTTTAAGCCATAAACCTACCGGCCACTGCCTATAGATGGCAGAGCAATACTTCTAAGGTCCTTTTCATCTGCTAATTTAAGACAATTTTTCACAGTTTTGTCTAACATTTCTGCTGGATTTGATGAATTCCACTGTGGACTGTGACAATGAATTACATACTTAGCAGGAAAATTATGCCCAGGGCATATAGCGGCTATAATAAAGTAAATAATTATGATAAATATTTGTTTTAATCTCCTTTACAGGTTAAACTATAGCACAATATCAGATGCATGCTTCTGATTGGTTAATTTTGAATTTTTGATTGACCAATCACAAAGCAGCATTCATTGATAGTGCAATAGTTTTATTGCAGCAGCCCAGAAGCAGAAGCTTTCTTTTATAATGTTCTCAATATATATTGTTCCACTATGAAATAAGGCTAAGTGTGTGAGCTAGGTAAAAATAAACAAATAAAAATGTCCATGAAATCGAAAGAGAAACTTTTTGACATGAAGTCAGCAAATATTAAAACTAGGCAGATGACTTAAAATAAATAATAGTCATGTTTTAAAGCCAGAAGAAGTTTTTGTTGTGATAAAAAAGTGAGTTGACGTTTCTAAACATTTTTGAAAACTAAAACCTATAAAACCCAAACAATACAACTGAGAACATTATAAAAGTATAGTCATGGGATTGCAGTACATTACAACAAGCATGGATAATAAATGACTTCAGATTTTAACAGAGATTTTGTAACAACAATATCCTATAAATTTAAGAGTGTAAACTTATTATGTAAGAATAGCAACAGTCTGATTTGATAATTGCTTGTCTAAACAAGTCCTAAATGCTGTGATTGCCATGTTCTTTTGTAATATTTTTGTTTCCAAGGCTTAAACTTGGGCTTTTACAAATGAAAAGTGGCAGTCAAAAATAACCAACAGGACAACTGACAATTTTACAGCTGTGATAACATTGATAAAAGTGTAGGGCGAACTTATTTTAAATGACTTATCAAGTGACTGGGTCAATGTCTAAGATACCAGAAAGGGTCAATACGATAGGGTAGGATAGTGGCAATCTCCATCAGGATTTACTAATATTTTATAACAGTCTGTTATAATCTAATGTCATTTATTTTCTTCCAGCATACATATACAATGGCCAACAACAACAACAACAATATATCTCCTCCTTATTAACTTACTTTCCACTGCTTATTGATGGTATAGCTATAGATTTCAAGTTTTTCTCATCAGCAAGTTTGAGTACATTTTTAGTAGCTGTATCTAGCATCTGCTGAGCATTCTGAGAGCCCCAACCTGGGCTGTTAACATGTATAACATATTTAGCTGGGAAATTCTTGCCTGGACATATTGCAGCTGTAACAAACCAATATGTGTTATGATATTTGATAATATTGAACTTGTAATACTTGAGGTTCTATCAAATAAATTCATTAATGGGCTGCTGTATACTACCTATTATTAAACCTGGTTCGATTCCTGGTCACTGTAGGTCCTACCTATTCAAGATGCAATTTTCTGTGTAAGGAGAGAACAAAATCAGCCATCACAGTCTCAAACCTAAGACACAACATGAACATGTAAATATTATTTGGTCAACATCATCATTGTATACTGTTAGCACCCCGTATACAACAGCATCATAATCACCACCACTATCATCATCATCATCCGGCTTAGATTATCTGGGCCTTAGATTCATCCTTCAATAAGAGTGAGACATGACTGTCAAGTCCAGAGCTCAGTATTCCTGGCCATGTCTATAATTCCTGTGACATGGTATCACCCTTTCCAAGAGATTCATGGTTATATGTAATCCCAAGACAACTTCGGTCTACCAAATGCTCACTGACCATTGACATCTATTCAATCCACTCTGTACACTCAATAATCAATATTTCCTAGCCATCTAAGCCTAATTTTCAGAAGAATATCAGTAATATCTCTTAGATAAGCTAAAAAAATTTTTTGTAACTGGGTTTAATGCCGTGTCAATACAATTAAGGTCATTTTACGGTGTTCAGCACACCTAACATAGCTTTCCTGGACCCTTGTCTATAACCAGTACACACCTACCCTTCCTAGGCCTGAAACTTCTCCATTTATCTAATCAATAAAGGAAAAATGACATTATTGCATACTTTCATGGAGGGGTATGACCTCCCGGGTGGGATTCAGAACCCATACCCCTTTTGGGACACAGGATTCCAAATCCGGGCGCGCTACCAACTGCGCTACCGACCCGGGTTAATATAAGCTAAGAAAGGAAAGTCTAAAATACAGTTAAGTTCCACTACAAGGACCATAAAAATCAATGATATTAACAGCAGAATGGTCTTAATATAGATGTCATATCAATGGTAAGCGCCTCTAGTAGTCTACATCCTTCTTTACTTACATGTCCTATACTTGTAGATTTTATTTCAGTGGTATTCATTTTATGTACTCGTATATTTCTTGTTTTACCATATAACACCATTGAATATTTTAATAGAAAAAGACGTTTAACTAAATAAAATAATTTCAGTTTTTATGTATTTAGACTCGCTTTGCGCTGAACCATCAAATTTTCAAATTGAGCATGTTACGACTTTAAAATTGTCATAATTTGCATGATTTTGTACTAACCAAGGTGGTCCATAAAGCATAATTTTACAGTATAAACTATATAATATTTACCTCCAGACGTATCTAGGTTACCATGAGATGTTTGTAAAGATTTAACTTCATCCTGAAATTCATTACCACCAGCTTTCTTCAATGCTGAACCTGTAATAGAGAAATTTATGTCATAGTACATTTTGGGCTTGCTCGATTGGGCTGTCAGAACTGTGCCAGAATCAAATTCCGACCCTTCCACAGAATCTGCCAAACAAGTGAAAATGGATGTTGGAACTGAATCAAAAGGCAATATACGTAGCAAATATACTCCCTGCTTATTTTATTTATAGCAAATAGATAAATTGTTATCGTAAACAATCAGGCAAAAGTATAATTTTAACAACATTCACTTTCAAAACACCAAACTCATATGTTTGCAGTGATGCCACTGCCATTTTGGGTATGAATAAACTGTGACCGATTCCGTTAACACCACCTATTTCCATGGAATGGGTAGAACGCTGCCAGAACACTGTTCTGATGCACTCGATTAGAGTTCTCCCAGTTCTAACAGTCAGAATTTCCAATCAAGTACGCCCTTTGTAACTGTGTGTTTCAGTTGGCAATGGGAACAAAATTAATGATCAATTAAAGGCAACCATCTCAGCAAACCTAGATTTCCAGGACATATGTCTATAACCAGATCTTGACTATTCTTCCATAAAGCTGACAACTTCTCCATTATACCTTATTAATGAAGAAAACCAACAGTATTGTCAAATTTTATGGAAGAGTATAACCAGTATAAGGCGAGAGTTTTTTTATTTGTTGATTTTTTCATTTTGTCTAAAAATAAAACTTAATCAGAAATAAACTCACTAGTTTACAACTATTTATGAAAATATTCAAAATTGGTCCACAAAGGACCATTTATTTCTCATGTGTTACATGTAATTTCGACCCAAATTTGGAGATTTTCTTTTTTTTTTTTTTTTGGAAAATTTACTAAATGGGCTTTGAGTATTAACAAATAAAATAATACTTGCCTAACTAGTTTTAGGTTGAACAAACTTTGTAAGGCACCTTCAAGTGATGCAACAATCCAAATTTAATAACTGTAGGCATTATGGTTTTTGACAAGAAGATATTTTAAGAAATTGTTGATGACGGACGCACACAAACAAGCACACACAAACACACAGTCATATTGTGCTCAGGTGAAATAAAAAGTACTTATTCTAAAATTGGTGAATATTCTATTTTATTCATGCTTAGTTCTGTTTTGTTAGCAGTATATTACACAAATATAGCATTAAGTAATTTCTTCTCCAAGATGATGACATTTTTCTTTTAAGATGACGTCATTTTGACAATGAGAATGTAAGATTTTACATTTTCATTGTATGTTTTTATCGCATATCACCACAATTCACCATAAAGCATACAAGAAAAAGATGAGCTACATAATATACAGAAATACAGCAACAGTACTAACCTACTTCACCACCCATATAAAAATTGCTGCCCGTTGGATGTACTATAGCATCAGCTGTAACTTTAACTATATCTCCCTGTAAAACTGTCAGCTGAAAACATACATTTTTATATACATATATGCACTGATTTTTTCATGTATTTTTGAGTGACAGAAAAAATCTGAAAAAGTAGTCTATATTTTTTAATTAATGAATGCAAATAGTCTGAGTAACAAGACTTTTTCTCTTGACAATGGTCACTTATAAGTTACATTTATTTCTTTGCAACAATTTAATTATTCTAAATAATAAGTTTGAATGAAATACAAGCAGCAGTACCAACCAATTTAGACAAAAAGTTTAACAGCAGGCATAATTACCTCCCTTTTCTATGAGTCAAAACAGACTACAAGTATAAAATTATATAATATAAAGATTCACTTACTTTTTGACCAAGAAATAGCTTTTTCTCATGTAGTATAGTAAAACCTCCAGCCACTGTCCCTTTAGGTGTCGGTGTACCATCCGCGGTGTCTGTACTTGCCTGGTATGTAAATAATAGCATAAATAAAATATAATAAACATAATAAAAAAGGAACAAAACTTAATCAAGAATGAGAAATATGACAGTCACCATGATACACATAGATTGGTAGGCCTTAATAGTATATTACTACATCACTGAGAATTACAATAACTTTTTGACAGAAGAACACAGGTTTTATGCCAAGAAAAAAACACAAGTGAAATGATACAAATCATATTCATGTATTGAAAAAGCTGAATAAATTCTGGTAGGAAAATTTTTATTTTAAATCAGGTAGAACATACTATATTCACTTGTACGAGAAGGCACAACTAAACTAAAAAAACAATTACTCAAATATAAAAATAACCTACAGCTCCTTTTCCTTTCTTTGGTGCTCTTTTGGTCCCTTTATCAGCTGTTTTTGCTGGAGAGGCTGGTTTAGCAGGGCTTTTCTTGTTTGATGTTTTTATAAGATTTGTAGTTTTTGCTGCAGTTTTTTTAGCTCCAATCACAGGTTTTGGTGTGACTGGTAATACAACTTTTCCTCCTTTCTTTCTTATTAAAAGTTCTGGATGAATTCTAGGAATAACACCGCCAGAGGCAATGGTTACATGCTTTAATAGCTGCAAGAAAGAAACAATATTTTCACTATGATGGTTACAAGGTTTCAAGTTGAATTTGTATTGAGCATTATTTTTATTACACAAATTAGCCTAGTTAGTAGTTGAAAGAACATGCTCATGATCTGATACAGAATTTTGTAAGCTTGAGACTATGGTGATGATTGTTTTTTAATTAACAGGACTCAACAATAACTATTTAAATAGATTGCCTAGTAGGAAAACCAATTATAAGTTGTTTATATAAATGTTTACTAGCCCAAAAATTAATTATGGTAGTTTAAATAAAATATGAGGGTTATAAATATATTCTGTTTACCAAATCTGACGACTAATTAGACACAATTACAAAAAACACACCTGATGGAGTTCTTCATCATTTGCTACAGCAAGAAGAATATGTCTAGGTGTAACTCTAGTCTTTTTGTTGTCACGTGCAGCATTACCAGCCAATTCTAAAATTTCCGCTAAAATTAAATAAAGAAAATGATTAAGAAAGAGGTTTCATTTTAATTAATTATTTTTTTACTTTTTCTTCTTTACTATTAGTCTTTCATCAACAATAAAATCACACATAAGTTTAAAGACTGACATTACAAGTTTGATCCTCAGCTATAATTTAACTTTTGCCAAGAGATACATACATGTGTGCCTTAACAAATACAATTTAATGATTGACATGAATGGTATAATGTGCCTGGATGGCAATCATAGTCATGGCAACATCCAAGCACTTGATTGTAACTATAAATTTGAAAAAGTATTCATGAGTAAACCATATAATTAACACGTGATGTCACCCCATTTTGCAACAGTTTGCTTACAGTTAATGGAATGTTGAGTACAGTAGCCTGTTCAATTACACTAAATGTTCTAAAACGTTCCGTAACGATACATTCGGAACTCCTCAACCATTCGCTGCGAATAATCTAATCTTATAAACAAATATACGATAGTTAAGGCAATGAGTGATGTTTCAAAATTGACGGACTAAAAACCAAACATCACTCATTGCCTAAACGATCGTATAATTGTTTACTTCAACAGCCGTGGTTTCAAAATAGCGTCTAAATATGTCCAAGATTATTGGCAGCGAATGGCTGAGGAGTTCCAAATGTATCGTTACGGAACGTTTTGTAACGTTTAGCAAATTAAGGTAATTGAACACTCTACAGGTCTACAGTGTCCGAGTTGATGCAAACCAGTTCACCAAAAACTTAAGCATATTTTCTTCTAAATGTGACACAGTTCCACATGTACTATTATTATACTTTAAAAACAGCAAATATAGAAATGTGTTGCATAGCTTCTCATTCAGTGCAAGTGCTATGTTAATCAAAATATAATTTAATTAAAAAGACATTAGGCTTGTGTAAGGCTGTCTTACAGGGACTCATGACATGCTTATTAGAATATATGCATGCTCTATATTTGTACCTCAGAATGCCAATGACAAAAGTAAATAAACAAAGGCAAAAATGGTTGACAACCTGTCAAATATTCAATAACAGCAGCCATGTAAACTGGGGCACCTGCACCTATACGGAAATGATGGGTGTCTCGTTTGAGGTATCTTTGCATTCTTGCCACCGGAAAAAGCACTCCAGACCGTGCAGATTTCGATAAAACCTTTGCTTTCTTCTTTCCACCACGTGCTGACATTTTTACTGCGTCACAAACGTCAGGAACGAGACAATTGCACAAGATACAACAAGTGTTGTATTGGATATCAAAATGAAACAGGATGTGACGTCACTGTCAAAACTGCACTCAATTCGCATCAAGCCATTTCGTACTTATTCGTTTAAGTCACGACTTGCGAAGAGGGTTCTAAAAAAAGCTTAAAAATATAAATGTTACATTTTAGAAATCAATGAATTTAAATAACGATAAAATCTGGTCTCAATTTGTTGAAAGCCATTAAAGTAAGGCCTACTGCAGTATTGGAAAATTTAGTTGAAACTATTAATAATCCAGACATAGCTACTGTTTGAGATAAACCGTTGTTAAGAGTAAATAATTACAAAAAAAAAATGTTTTAATTGTGCTTCAACTTAATATACTAATGATAATACTCAATTTTCATATAACTTCGTCAAGCTTAAATTCCAGGTTTCCATCATAAGATTGTGCAGAAACGATTTTTTGCATCATTTGGCCAAGCAAAAACTTTTAGAATAGAAAATATTTAACAAAATCGATTGTATCATGCTTTAGATATGCTTGCGTATAAAAGATTAAATCACATCAATTGGAATGTAGTGATATTTTGCGCGATATATGGCTTAGTAAGGCATATCAACATTAAATAAATCGTGTCCAAGAATGCGGTGGTCGCGAAAACTGAAGACAGTCTGAACATAAGATTATTAGAGTTGTTTCCCTTTCTTACATTATCGGCTGAGTTTTTCTTAAAAGAAATGTCAAAAATCACACAGTTCCCGATTTAAGATAACACAATTAAAAAAGCCTTCATTCTCCCGCATAGTTCTGTCAATTTAATAGAGATATATGCAAGTAAACATGTACGTTAATAAAATCCCATCTATTAAATTCATTTTAGATTATTAATTTGTAAAATTTTTAGTATCTGAATTGATAACAGGTAAGTATTTGAACTTCTGTTAAGATTTTTTTCTAGACAGTCCAAGGACCCTATATAAACAGTATATAGAGTTCATGACAGTTCATTCTTACTCCATAAAAATGATGTATTAAATTTTTAACATGGCTTAAAATTTAAATATTCATCTTGCATCAAACGTGTCTAAATAATTCACAGTCAGGTGTTATAATCAGAGACATAGATTACATCTAATTCCCTGTTATAATGCATAAAATCAATCTTAAAACGGTTAAATATGATGAAGTGGGGGGGGGGGGGCTCAAGTTTGTACGAGTGATTTTCCTAAGACCATTTAAGGGTCTATTTAATCCGGTTCCCGACTTAAAGTTATCAAATTTCTGTTCTTATCAACTGCTTTTATTAGTCCAAGCAAACAATGAGAACATGATACTGAAGAGTCAATTATCGGAATAAGAATATTTTTTTGTGAATTTTGACACTAGATATTAGATGCATGACACTGCAGCAAATGCTGGTAATAAAGACCCTACATGAGACAGACTTGACAAATCTTTCAAAGTCCATAATCATAGCCATTTATAGATACATTCGTAGAAATTCTGGGGATCTCATACAGCTATATTTCTAGGGC
This sequence comes from Mactra quadrangularis, assembly GCA_025267735.1. Classification (NCBI taxonomy): domain Eukaryota; kingdom Metazoa; phylum Mollusca; class Bivalvia; order Venerida; family Mactridae; genus Mactra; species Mactra quadrangularis. Next base: position 55,227,655 of record CM046303.1, on the reverse strand, counting down.
TTCAGGATGTCTTAACAAACCCCAGCTTTCAAAATGTATCAGATGCCCCTAGACCATTTGCCCTTGATCCACAGGGGACCTAGCAGCCAACAGCTTTCAAAATCTCAAACCTAAAGCCATCTGACCCTTGACAGCTATGCAGAGAAAGTGATTGATAGCAGCTTGATTTGAACCAACAACCAGAAGGAAATGTGTTGATAAATTTTGATATATTTTGAAGTTATAATACTACTCTTCTAAGTAGAGAAAATAGTGTTTACCTGAATTTTCAATAATTGATTTTCATTTGACGAAATGCAAGTTAGAATAAATTTGATGTACATGTGTATACAGGAACAAATAATGCCATGAAATAAGTAAGGTAAAGCTCTGACAATGAAATAACAACAACAACACAGAGATATTCAATCATTTTTATTGAATCATAAATTCATTGTAAAATATTCTCATGTCCAACTTAATACCATTTGTCCATTTACAGGATATGTTTGGAATGTTTGATTCTCAACAACTATACTTCATTCTCTTATCTTTGCCAGTAAGTAAAATAACATTTTCATAAATGAACTTACTATACTAACTTACCTGACTAGCACAAATGTTGCTGTTTTAAAAGTGTGAACAGACAAAGAACTTAAGAATCTTTACAGATAAAAATACTTGGATAGTAATCAATTATCCCTTCTTACTAAAAAAGTGTGAGTTAATATTGACATTGATCAAAGAACAGATCATAAACGCAGTACTTTTTTATTTGTACATAGGATGCAATTAAGAATAATGTTGTTTTCATTTAAGTCTAAGCAGTTTAAGTGGAGCAAAATTTTAACAAAGAATATTTCTTTCTGATGATAACTACACACTTATGGTATTGTAACAGATTGGACATGAGTTCATAGCACTATAAAAATATAAATATGACAATATTGCACATGTATTTTAATTGATTATATAATAATGATGCATTAATCAAATTATACATTTAAATGAAAGAAAATCAACATTAACTTCATTTTTTCTCCTAACACCAGATTACCATGAGACTTGAACATATTTGAGCCATTTCTATACATCTGGCCAAATAACATCAACAAATCATATATAAAACTATTAATCTATTCAACAGGAACAGACTGATGTAAACAAGCATGAAACGGGCACATGCAGCAGGTATTTGTTGCCTGATAATCATCAAAATATATCGAGTGTTCAAGAGTCACTACACATGGTGTTTTCAGTCCCCTTATCAGATGACAAAAAATCCTTGTATATAGCCAACAAGGTAAAGAATCATATGTACTGGTAAATCAAAATCAATGGCCATGTGATGTGGTGCATACATTAACCCAGCTAATTTACATAGAAACAGATAACTATTTTATAGATTGCAAGTACAGAAGTACTGTAGTAAGTTTTTAAATAAATGGGATTAATGTATGCACCACTGACAATTAATTTAACATTTTCAAATCCAGAATTATAAATTAATGCTTAAGGCCAAAATCTGGTGTCAAACTTCTCACAATTAATACAAGATATTAATATCCAGATAAACAGGCTCTTCAATCTGTGTATTTCTTTTTTTGTCAGGTTTTACACATGTTAACACAAATTATGGTCATTTTACAGTGAACAATTAGTTCAGCACAGCAGTTAGTTAAAAAACTAAAGTGCTAATAATAATATCGAATGATTATTTACATTTAATTTCATCATGTCATAAAAAATTCCATCACAGACTAATTGCCTTGTTTTGAAAAGTCTTATTAACTTCATACCATGACTAACAAGCTACATCAAATAATTTAAATATATCAAACAAGAGTTAGTATTAAATTATTGAAGAATCACAAAATAAGAGAGGTATCCACTGATTGTGTCACAATTGTTCTCATTTCATTCAGTAGATCAATCTTGAAAGAATATACTGTTAAAATTAAGACTACATAGTTTCTTAACTTCATCTGAAATTTAAAAAAAATGTTCCATGGATGACATTCTTGTAAGGAATCAAAATCTTAAGGATTCTCAAGGTTATGAAAATCATACTAGAAGTACACAGTACTATGAGAACATTTCCACTTGTGAATATTCTAGAACTCAGATAACGGCAGGGAGACAGATTCTGAGATAAAATGGGCAGAGCACATTAGAGTGTTTATGTTTCACAGTAACTAGTTTTGCATAGGAAATAAAAAAGGGCTATTCTGCATTAGAATAACCACCAATTTTCACTGAAAGATCTCTAGGCCAAAGATTTTATCCTTGTACATACCCTACCAAGTGGCTGAGAACAAATACTGTCCTACTTGATACTTGGTAAGCAGGAGAAATGTCATTAAAAATATTTCTAAACCAATCTCCATGATTGTACGTAGGTCCTGTCAAAGAATCAAACCCATGACCCCTGTATTCCTAGTCAAATGTTACCAACAGAGCTAACCTGAAAGGTATGGTAACATTATGAATTTTTTTTTATATATCTTTTTTTTTGGGGGGGGGGGGTCGCATTGTAACAACACATGGTTTAGGTCATATCAGGGCTCTCAGTCAACCCACTCATCGTTCCTTGGGAGGCTAAATCTCTAGATTTAGTTGTTAACCAGTAACTAGGTGCATACTTCCTCCAGTAGTTGATAACTGCCGCATATAATTTAGAATCAGTGATTGTATGTACATGTAGCTCCTGCCAGGGAATCAAACCCATAACCCCTAGATTCATAGTCAGACGCTTCCAACTGATAAAACCTGACAGGTAAGGCAGAATTATGAAGTTGTATTACAAAGTGATATATTTACCATTAACTTCAATAAGGTTAAGATTTTTCTGATTTATAACAACCACCATTTCTCTTTGGTCTGATTTCTTTCCTACAACCCAACACTCTGATAATGTTTTAACAAATGTCTCACCATCTTGATTGTTTCTGTAAATAACATATAATAAATATATAAACATGAATATAATATGGAAATTTTAAAATAAAGCATTGTTTACACTCTTTACAACTTATCTGCATCCAGTTTCCTAAGCATATCGCTATCAAGTGCTTCACCCCCTGGTACCCTCCATTTTATGACACATACTTATACCTTTTGGTGTAAGAAGGGTTCCAGAAGGCAAAGCGCTAGGTAGCCATTTCTTTAGGGAACTAGCCACACTTAACACAAATGAGTCCAGTTATCCTATAGCGAGAATCCCAATTCAAGTGAAAATTGGTTGGCAGTAAAGAAAATGACAGATTTTATGATTTTATGCAGTCAGATAAGTTGATAGTTTAGTCCACTGTCATAAAACATATTAACCAAGGCTAGCACTGGAAAATATTAAAGGTAATGACTGAATGAGTCTTCCTCCAATATTTGCAAATCAAGGGTTGCCCACAAGACTGTAGTAAGTGCATTGTGTAAATGAGTGAGTTACTAGTCTTGCAGGCAACCCTTGAAATGTTTGTTTATCAAGCTTTTTTAAAAAAAATTATAATGTTGGCAGCAATTATTGTGTAGCTAACAAGTCACAGTAGACAAACTAGGGTTTTTAATTCAACATGCTTTACAGTTTATTTTTGTGCCTATTTTGATACAAAAACTAGCAATAAACCCAGGTGGATTTTTCTCATTTACAAGGTGACATCGATGTAGTTATAAAAAACAGATTTACTACAAAATAAAGGAGGCAAACTACCAAAGAATATGCAATTTGAAATTTGCACACATCTAAATAGGATAGTCCCACTATTCTCAGAATAGTCAAGTTAAAATGTGGTAAGAACTTGTGTATATAAAACCAACCTTTGTAAATCAGAACTAATATCACAGAGAAGTTTTAAGGTATCTTGAGGTACATATGCTCCAGCAGTTTTCTGGCTATCTTTATGTACTGTAGTCTTCTGTGCTAGGTTCATATGATTGAAGTATATATACTTAAATATTGGCTCTGAACTGTAAACAAAGATAATTTCATGAAAATTTTTTTGGACAATTTACAATTATGTCATGCAATTTTTAACATTATTTATTTAACTTCAACATAACTTCACACTTGTATAAGATATCCCTTACTGAGCATAAAAACTGTTGGCTATAAATAACCAATAAGATAGGTTCTGCATGAATTTAGATCCAATGCTGAAACCGATATTCCAAGGTTCAAAAACTCCTCTAGCCCTCATTGTTTCCTGCATATACTTCAATTTTTTGCCCTGCCCTTCCCTTCACAAAGTGGAGCAGTTGTCCAGGGGTAGAACACAGGCTTAGAGATCGAGAGGTCCAAATTTCCAACCCCACTAAAAGCATCACTAATTTTCTTGAGCAAGAAATTTACCTACAGTTGTTCTATTCCACTAAGGAGTAAATGGTCATTGTGAGGGATCACTTGCTTTAAGGTGATTTCAATGACCATGGGTTTTGCACAAAATTGTCAAATCAGTTGAACAAGTACATGTGTGTATATGGAAGCAGACTTTAAACCACACTTTATCTTTTTTAACTTTATTCCAACTTACTCAGGATTTAAAAAAAATCTTTTTAATCTTTTTAATTACAGAACACACCAAAAGTTTGGAGACAAAAAGTTTACTACAATTCTTAAATTTTGATGATTATTTTTGTAAAATCATTTTTTTAAATATATTTAAGTATGGTTAGTGATAAAACGAAAACAAACTTCATACATGCAACACATTTATAAGATTCAGCATCTGACATTCTAAAGCCTCCATGAACATGTTTATTGTAATTATTTTCCATAACATTGCTTTTATGCTATTTTTGTGGTCTCACATATAATTTTAATGATAACCCAAAAATAAAGCAAAACTAAAAGGCATTTCAAAATTAAGTTAACAGTTATCAAAAATTTCAGTATGCCTACTAAGAAAATGTCTCCAAACTTTTGGTAGGTACTGTATAATGCAGCATTTACTTCCAAGCCATACAGTATACTGACCTAGGTTGTTGTTTTCTAGATGAGTATTGATCACCTATCTCTGAGGCTAGTTGTGTTAACTGGTTACCTAGGAAAGTGTCTAACTTTTTACAGAGCTCAAAATTTACTGTAGATGATGCTGAAATACATTAAGTGTGAAATATAGATAACAAATTGACTGGTCAGAGCAAAATTAGTCTATGTTCTTCTTTATTTACATTAGTTAGAGTAGTTTTGCAGAGTCATAAAAATGCCATTCAAATATTCTATATCACCCAAACAATGGTAAAAATAAAACCTTGGACGATCTGGTAACATACTCCAATGTAACTTACAAGCATGCATAAGTATTATATATAAATGACTGTCTTCTAAGACATTTCTACATAATGTCAGGAAATTGATACAGAAACTTTTTTTTGAAAAGTGCACATTTTTTGGTCTGGTGATTATAAAAGGATTCTGAAAAACTCATGAATGATTCTAAAAAGAAGTTTCTAAATGCCTTTATGTTAATACCGTAATTTTTTTAGGAGGATGGGGTATAACAAAGGCAAATATGAACTTTAAACAAATAAACACATTTTTACATCAAATAGTGTGTGACACAATAACCTGAATGATGTAATACTTACAATTAAGTAGTAAACAAACACTAGCACTCATAGCTCTATAAACTAATAGGAAACATTCTTCATTCTCTAGTTCTGTATTGATATATAAACGTGGAACTTTACCCATATTTGTCTCATCTTGTATATTAGGTGGTCCAGTAATAAACCTAAATATATAATTATATCAAATGTCACAGGATAAGAAAAATATACAGCCTAACCGAGACTGGAACCCCAGAACCCCTGCTAACAAGGAAAGTGCTGTTCAAACTGAGCTATCTGATAGGGTAGTACATATCATTCTCCCCACATTGGGAACGAGTAAGTTCTGCATTACAAGTCATTGAAAATAACTTTGTTAAAATTTGGCAAAATATGTCCATCTCACATTTCAAAAGCTATCTGAGGCAAAACTTGATTTTCTTCCAGTGCATCGGTCTAAATGTCCAATCATCTGAGCAATGGAAACAGCCAATAAAATATGTAAGGAGTATACATTTGAATGTAAAAATGACTTCCAAAAAAGTTTCTGCTGTTCATTTATAACACTGCAGTCTACAAAATTAGGATATGTAAGTGGTTGCCAAAACAGGTCATTTTAGCAGCAAGCACAATATCTTGTTTGAAGAAATTTGGTTGCCCAAGAAAAAAATCATTATTTTCGCAGACTGCACTGTTTTTCTGTGTCTAATAACAAAAATTCTCAAGTCTTTCAAAATGGCAAACATAGCAACAGATATGGTATAGTTATAAAATGTAAAATCACATCAGTCCCATTTACATTGCTATAACAAATATACAGTTATAATCACGCTATAAAGACAACCTAAGTTATTGCTAAATCATCCAAATTGTCTTGATTTTTAAGTCTCAAATGCTTTATTTAAGAAAAAGAGTCCCCATATTGAGGCTATGCTATTCTACTATTAAGATTGTCAATTTTTATTGTCTTAATAATAGTAGAACTTCACTGCATAAGCCTTATGAGCCTTCATTTTAAGTCCAAAATGCTTTATTTGAGAAGAAAATAGTATTCATATTAAGATCATTCCTTTATTAAATTCAACAATTTTAATGGTCCTAAAAATAGATGAACTTCACAGTAATGAGTAAAAGCCTTACTTTCCAAAATGTACATTTCCAACATTAGGCATTGATAAATTTCTCCCCATAGAATGATGACCACTGTGTTGATGTCCACTAGCTTGTAATTCTTGTTCTAAATACGATGGAAATAAACTAGTTGTCAAATATTTATACATGATTCTCATATCATCTTGTTCTAAACCAGACCTGAAATATCATACAAATATAACATAATTACATATATTTTTACATCCTATAGTTTATAGCTTTATAAAATGCTAGATTGTATCAATATTCCAAATCGCGACTCGATATCAGATCGTCTGTCAAGAATCGGTGATACATCAATGTTACCGATGACAGCCTTAGTTCAAAATTTTCAAAATTCAGATTTTCATGATTACATATTTTTTATATAAAACAACACTCCTAGATCCATAAAGCCTTTACTAATGCTGCTTATAGTAGTCACTTATTAGATGTTCAAAATCCTCAAGAGTCCCCAGGGAGATGACCATGGGTAATAGCTGTAGTTGTTGAATGTGAGGGAGCATGAAACTTAAGACTATAAAAGTCATTACAACCGATGTTAAAAAGGTGTATAAAAATACATCTAGGGTTAACTTACCAAACCAGTTGATCATTATATAAGAATGCTGTATATTTCACAGATGGGAATGTTGATTCTAGTATATTTATAAAACATTGTACTTGTAAATATGTATTCTTGTCCAATGGTAGAAATGATATACCACTAAATACATCAAGTAGATCACAACTACTTAAACGTAGTGTTAATAAATACTGAAATACAAGGTTTCAACAGTAATTTAATCATTTGTACTGTATACTACCAATTAAATTCCTTTTTCATAAAATACAACACCATTGGAAAATGTAACACCTAATAGAGAATACACTGTCTTTTTATAAAAGAGTATTCAAACAAATTTATTACAAGTTACCATGAATTGAAACTAATTTACATTTAAACAGTTTCCATGAACTGACTATAGTTTCCATTTAAATAGACATAATGTTAAGATAAAGCAGAAAGTGGACCGTAATTAAATAAAGATGGGAAAAAGAGTACTGTTTCAGAGTTCCATGATTCATATTGGTTCACTCTGACAGACAAATTTTCAACTATATTGTTTGGTGTTTACTTGATGTCTAAGGTAAGTCTAACTTAACATCTTTCAGTTTTTCTAAGCTTCAGTGATAACCTTAGTATGAAAAGGAGTTAAGGACAATGCTAAGATTCTGACATATATATAAGGATAAGACAAGTCCCAAGATTAATATTGATTACAGCTCAAAACTTGTATGTCTCTCAAAATACCTGTGTCATCAATAAACCATTTAAATGGTGCAAAGTCAACAACAGTTTTGCTGTAAATAATAATTACCAAGTTACACATAAATCAGACATACTTTAACATTAGAGTATCACTGCTGCATTTTAATTTTCAATGTTTCTAAGTGAAGGCATAAAAGGAATACATGTATACACAAATACATGACTTTTAGCATACACGTTCATTCAAATAAACTATAAGCATGTTAACTTACTCTTGAAAAGAAATGATCTATTCTTTGTTGCAGTGAAGTTACTTCACCATTTAATTTCTCAAGAAGGTAATAAATAGAACCATTAAACAACTGAAAAAAACCAAGTAAGTGACAGTGAATACTGGTAAACTGTTGTCAAAAACTGTACTACAAAAAACATTACCAGGCTGAAACAAAGGGAGATAATTCTAAGCACAGTTGACTCCCTTTTTTAAAAGTTGCAAGAATAGCAAATCATGATAAAGGAGTGGAAAATAATAGCCAAAGAAAACAACAAGACAACCAATCTATGTTCTCATTCTTAAGCACTCAAGCTTATAGATTTCCAATATAGATTTTGTCTTATTACATATTTTGCATTCAGAATTCCTAAGACAACATGAAATGTCATGTGGAAACTAAATTAAAGCCTGATTTAAAAACTTTAACGCACAATTACAAAGGGAAATAGTCCATAATAAAGACAGGTAGAGTTGTGGTTACTGTCTAATTCTGTTCATGGCATGGTATGTTATCATTGTATGAAGTTTCATAAAGATCTGCCAAACTATAAGCTGAATTTTTTCGTTGAAAAATCTGGCTAAAAATTGAAATAATAAAACTGATAGAACATTTAGAACTTACTGTAAACATTCTATAAGCTTGTCTTACAACAGATTCCATCACAGGATCTTGTACATCCTCTTCATGATACTCTAAATATACTTGTCCATCTTTCATTCTCTCTGTATATGGTACAGATACTGTCTGTAAATAGTAAAACAAATATAGAATTAAAATGTGGTCTAAACTCACTAACAACTGTACCTGGGTAAGGGGAATAACTGTAGTCTAATGTGGTCTAAACTCACTAACAACTGTACATGTACCTGGGTAAGGGGAATATCAAAAACTTCCTGCATTTCAAATTTTCTATTTCAAACTACATTCAAAATAATATGTGGGCCACTCCCAAAAAATATCAGATTTTAAACCTTTCAAAACAATTTATTATAAATAAATACTGATTGGAAATAATGAAATAATCTCCATAATTATACAGAAAATTATTTTTTCAACTTATGTATACATTGAACTAATTTAATAATAAAAGTCTTTGGTCCAAACTTGGGTCATACCTATAACCTTGCAAGTGTTAAGCCAACACTCTACCACCCCATTCTAGAAGCAAGCTAAAAGGCAAGGAAGTGCAAGTGCTGTATTACATCTTTGCTATACTAACTCAAGTTTAGCACTTTGGTTAAAATGTTCCATGAACATGAGTTAGTATAGCAGAGGTGTAATCAGGGACCAGGAAATCGCCGGTTTTTCGGTTTTCGGACCGATTTTTTCATTTTGGACCGATTGAGATTTTAAAATCCGTAAAAAACTCGGTCCGGGGAAAAACTCGCAAAATTTGACCTCAAACCTTTAATTTTCATAATTTTCAAGAAAACGTATTGATAAAATGTTATCTTACATCGATCAGTTGAATAAACCCACTTGTTTATTGCAGTAATATCCTGCTTAATTGTCCACACGTTATATCAAGGAACCTGTATATGTATCCATGGTTACATGTATCATCGGGGGTTGACGCGGTGATATTTTTTTAAGATCGAGCACAGCAAGTTACTCCTGATTTGCACTCGATTAATTTGTAGAACAGCAGAAGAATATGTTCTTACTTAATCGTGTCCATCGAACCGATTACGTTTTTCAATCGGTCTGTTTGAAACCTGTAAACTTGTAAAAAACAATAATGTTTTATAAAGAATGTTTTATGAATAATTAAAGAAAACAATTTAATTGCTTTTGTTGTCAATTCCTGATTGATGTTTTCGTTTTATCTTTAATTTGTCTGACTTGATCCTTGATTTATTTTTACGTCTTAAATTGAGGTGTGAATAATAAGAAATTCTCTTAGGACATGTAGCTACGCAAATTCTTATTAATCGAAGGTACAGTTGTTGATGATCAAAATTCAACCTCATTTCTCTCTTCTTTGATGAACAAATGATAAAGGAAACTATTAAATTCCAAATTCAACGAAAATAATTTTCAAAACGAACAGTTTTGTCATTAATTTATCTATTAATAGGTGTACTATGCACGATTTGATAATCTTTTGTGTTGAACGAAACCGCTTGAACCATTGTGATGAGATGTGATACATTTTCGAGACCCACGCTAAATCGTTACTTCGTATGAGAAACGTTTTAATCTACGTGTGTAATTAAAAAAGCTTATCATTATTTTACGTTTGCAAACGATGCTTAAAAATGCGAGACATTCACTTTGGACCCGTTGTTTGCGTATGCGCAGTTAAAATAATTTCCCCTCACTACGGAGTTTTCCAACAACATTAGAACTAGATGAAACAGCCTTTTTCAAGTTCTGTTTATTGAACTGAACGACGATTGCGGGGAGTAATTTCGGAAAACACGTTTTAATGCTAGATAGAAGATAAGTTTTGTAAAAAATTAAACAAACAATGCCAATGTATCGTATGCCTTCCTAATAAAAGGGAGCAAAAAATAAGTACTAACATGGTCGTGAATAAAGTACAGTAAACGGTCGGGTCCGTACGGTACATGTTAAAACCCGTATCCGGTACTCGGACGGCTTTGGACCGATTGACTTCGGCGAATTTCCTGGTCCCTGGGTGTAATACAGCACTTGTACTTCATTGCCTCTGTTCAATGACCATGACTTCTATTAAGAACAGTAAAGACCTTGAAAGTGAGAATCTAATTGTAACAAAGACTGTGACACAAGACTGAAGCAGAATGATACATATTTCTCTGATAAGAAATAGATAATTGAACATACCATTACCATCCAGAAATCTCTTTCTGCTTGAAAATATATTTCTCTTGTTTTCTGAGTATGTAAAGACTCGCAAGGTTTATCTGTAAATGTTCTGAAAAGGAAGCAAAAATGAAATACCTTGCGTTCCACATGTTTGCCAGCAATCTGATTAAAAACCCATTCTAAAGTTTCACACCTGCACTTTCATCAATTTTACTACTGACAAGCCCACAGTACAGGCAACATTCAGCTCATCTTTGCTATTATGATAATTTTTACCCAATTACTGTGCTGAAAGACTTGTATGAATATAATGAGACACAATACACAAAGAATCCTCCATTCATGGCCTTGTATGTCTCGTCTACATGAAAGCTACACATGATTAATTGACACAAATGTTACCTATATGTAACCCCTATGTGATGTTTGGATGCAGTGTTCTCAGTAAAATTTTGTTGAATAGGCTCAAACAGAAAAGTAATAGGCTTTCTAGGGCAGTCCAGAGGCAATTTCTTTCTTTATTTTTTTTGCCAATTTCAACAGGTCTTTTAGTCTTTCTAACACTGTGTTTGCTTCATTTTAGATAATATGTGAGTCCTTCTTTATTTAAATAGTATAATTGAATACATACTGTGTAAAAGTGATGATAGCTTCACAGAGTCCAACATGCTTTATTTTTGTGTCAATATCTGCATTCTTTGGATAATAGTACATAATTTTCTTGTGTTCCTGGAATTAAAAAAGAAGTAGACAAACTTAAGTTATGTTTAAGTCTAGAGCAAAATTAAAACACATTCACTTCCACTTTATACACAGGCATTTCAGGCAAGAATAACTATTCTGTATAAAAATTAAAATTTCCATTGTCATAATAATATTTTGAAGTTAAGTTGCATAGACATACACTGAATTATGAAAGGATGGTGCATTTTTATCAAAATATTGTCTTCAAAGAATTTTGTGATAAATCTATCAGCTTACAATGCGTGAAATGAGAGGAAAATTTTTAGTTTGAATTTGAGGATCTTTTTTCATCCCTAAAATAGCATAACTTTATTCCATGGAAAGATATTCTAACAATTCTCACTGATCTATAATACTCTCATTAAGAGCTTTAAATGAATCTGATACAATTAACAATAGCATCTGACAAAAAATGCTCTGGATTGCAAATAGTATCAATGAAAACTATGTATTAAGACCCAAAATGTGTTCCAACTCTATAAAAAAACATATGTCTAACTGAACCAAACATAAACATGTATTGTGGCATGTAGAATTTATGACACACTAAAAGACACATTAAAGCAAAGAATATCACAAAATAGAAGACTAAGAAGCATCCAATCATACCTCACCCTCCCTTGGTCCATAAGTAGGGTTGAAGATAAAGAAATTCTTTAAAGCAATTTGCCCTCTTCCAGTCATATTTGGTCACTTCAGGTCATACAAAATTAACCTAAAAGAAAAGTATAATAAAACTAGCATCAACACCAAATAAGATACATCTCATGTGATTTATAGAATTCATACGAATTTATAATGTACCTTTTATTCTGTAATTATCTGTGATAATCCATGAGATTTTAAGTAAACCCTATTGTGGTGTCCTGTATATAACAATACTATTAATAACAAGTCTCTAATACTATTTAACACATTTATTCTATAATCATACAACATAGAATACATCTGTTCTTAACCAAGTACTCTAAACAAGTGTCCTATACTCCAGTGACTCAATAGGTAACTTGACACGATAGTAGTTCTATACACTACACCTATTTAATGTTAAGTTACCTTAAAATATGCTTGTAGTTGGCTTGTATTTATTATGCATGTGCGTTTGTGCTTTTATATATTCATCATGTGTATTTTTATGATTTTAATGTTTGCTAAACTTGTAACATGTTTCTATCGGTAAATAGCTATAACATTGTTATAATATGTACAGACTAGAAATAAATATTTGTATCTTGTATAATAAATAATAATTGTGTGCATGTTTTACTCATCTACATCTACTCTATGTAGATAGAACATGTAAGTGAATGTATTCTTTAATGATCAAACACTGATAACTAAAATGTCAAACTATAAATTATCAGATAATTATATAGCCCTGTGTGCGAAAAACTTTGGTACGAAAGATTTTGGTGACGAATAAATAAGTTAAGTTTTGACAGCGGTTCGTACGTGAATTTATGTACGATATTTATTTAAGCAGATCGTAACGTATGATATATACATACTTGTATTTGAGGTAGTTATGTCACGTCAATACGGCAAATGAACAACAATAATCATTTTCATATAGGCCGATTTTGGACCGGAAGTAGAAATAGTAAACAAGAACGGTGTCGGGGTAAAACTTTTTTATTAAAACATTTTCAAAGATTTTGCTTGTTTTCATTTTAAAAACTCGTTTAACATTTGTGAACTCATCACTTTAAAGTATAATGTAACAAAACTGTATTTGATTGTCCCTGATTTTAAAGCCGTAGTATTTGCAATACTGAATTTTTAATAAAAATCGATTCGTCACTGATACTATTCGTACCGTAATGATTCGCACCTCAATAGCCATTATAATACAATACAATACAATAATAATAGTACAACTAGATAATATTCCTTTATCTTTTTTTCATGGCAAAAGTATGAGTTTTATGGAATTTACCATGGTATTTTGCAATCCTTAAAATTACTATTAATCTTTACAAAGGCTACCAAAGTTAGTGAATACTAGAGCTGGGTACCGCCAGGAAATTTATACCACGGTATACCGCGGTAATTTACTACATACCACGGTATATACCACGGTATACCACAATGTAAGCCTTTACTATGTGCAGTAGGGCTATTAAATAAAAAGGCATGTTCATTTATTAACTTTTGACGGCACAGAGTCCTTATTTAAGGGTAATTACAATTGCAACTTAATCATCCGTATTTTTAAGTTTTTTCGCAAATTTATCAAAAATTTCGCCACCCCTGCTGACATATATAACGTGTACAACCAAAATCACGGGTACTACTAGTACACGGATTCTGCTTGCTTACCAGAAAGGAAGTTAAGTTATTCAATACCGGTATTTCCGAAAATACCACGGTATTGTACCGCGAGATAAAAAACCACGGTTACCGGTTTACCGGTAATACCGCGCACCTCTAGTGAATACTAACGAAGTAGGCTATGATATTATAATTAATATCTTTGCTACAATAAATTTCTAATATCTTTTAAGATCACTAATTTTAAAAGTATAATGGATAAAAGTAATTGTAAAGTTTCAAGATTTGTCGATTTGGTGAATGGGAAATGTCCTCTTGTATTCAAACATGCTGTGAATGACTGGTCAGAGAAATGGAATCTTGATTTTATCAGTTCATTATTGGATGACAAGCTGATTAAATGCAAGATATCAGTCATTCAGTTGGAAGGTAATGTAATATAATATTATATTATTCTATATCATATCACACCTATTATTGTAAAATTATTATAATATCATTATAATATTATAAAGTTTAAATAAAGTATGCATTTTTCAGATCTGCCTCTCCCTCTAATTGAACCATTACTATAGTTTGACATACATTTTATGCACTATTTTCTGATATCATTAATTCTTCTGATCTATAAATGGGTATTGCACATTGTATTGATACACTTTATTCAACTGTCAGTGAGACATGCATTAAATCTGCTGATTTAAATATTTACTGCATATTTCTGTAATCACTTTACATGTGTATACATGTATGTAGTATTAAAATCAGTGGGGTTAATGTATGATATGCACCACTGACAGTTGAGTAATATTTACTATTTCATATTTGATATATTCTTTGTGAAATAATACTCATGTATATATATCAGGATTCTCAGAGTAAATGTATTTGTACTTGCAGTATCTACTTTATATAGGACTAAATTTGTTATTAAATTCAGAAATAAATAAATTGTACATAAAATTAAAAATCCGAATTTCCACATTGTGTTTTATTAATTGTATATTTTTTTTATTTAAGATTTTCAGTGGGAGACAGAATGTTTACATGTAGATATAACAATGTTGCAGTATATAGATTGGTTACATGATAAAGTTGATTCAGACAATCCACTCAGGTTATTTGATAGAAACAAGTTCTCATGTTATATTGACTATAAATATATGAAAGAACTCTTCCAGGACCATCCAGATATACTGAAGGTTTGAAACTTATGACACTCTTTTTTCTGATATGTCAAGTAAGGTTGTGTGGAAATTTATTAAAACAAATGAAGAAATCTTCAGACTTGCTTGTGGATGGACAGATCATGGTAAAAAAGTACATCCAGTTCCATTACTTTGTGCTCAGCATTAAAATATGATACAGTCCATTTGTAATAACTTGAACAGTGTTGACTCATAAATATGGTATCACTCAAAGTTATATCAAAGTTTTTATGAAATTTATTCTAAAGTCAATTTATAAAAGACGTGGTAGCTGTAATATGGGATAATGCATTTGTTGAACTAAATAATTGAAGTTAATGACAATTTATAGAATATATTTATTTTTTATGAAGCATAGGTGTATAACAGCACTTGTACTCCCTCATCTTCAAGCTAGCTTTTTTGGAGACGTGGTGGAGTGTCTTTTAAGAATCAGGTTTTGAGTTTGATCCGAGCATGGAGCATGGTGGCTTTTTATCAGCTTAAAATGGTACCTTATGTAAATATACAAATAGGAATTATTGGATTGCACCCTGAGATTGTCCCACAGGCATGCAAGCTTTACAAACTTTAGGTCTAATTCTGGTATTTTATTAAAGAAGAGGGTGTGCGTGTAGCCGAGGTATAAGTATGTTCTCGTATGTCTTTCAGATAGCTTTTATACTTAAGAATTAGTAGGTTGGGGATGTGATCCCAGCCTGTACCATGAAATCGTATTACAATAATTATGTAACACTTTATGTTATTTTGATGTACAAATCTTTGTGGAAAGTGGCTGGGGTGTTACCATCTTATCCAAAAGTATTGATTCCTACATTGAGACAGCTCTCACCCAGCCACTGATCACTACATGTACAGTAATATACCATGTTGTTTATAGAGTGTATCATGGGAAGATTTTGGTTTAGATGATAGAGATGGTCAGGACAGTACAATATGGATTGGTAGTCATGGTGCTTATACACCTTGTCATCAAGATACATATGGTTTTAATCTTGTGGCTCAGCTACATGGCAGGTATGTGATTTTTAGCCGGATTTTTCAACAAAAAAATTCGGCTTATAGTTTGGCGAAATCCGGGTGGGTAGGTGGGGGGTGTTTTTAACAATTGCGTTCCAGTTCTGCCATTTATTGTCAGATCTTGATGAAAATTCATACAATCATAACATATCATGTGGTGAACAGAATTAAAAAGTAACCACAACTCTACCTGCCTTTATTTTGGATTATTTATCTTTGTAATTTTTGCGTTATAGTTTTTAAATCTGGCTAAAATGTGGTTTCCACATTACATTTCTTGTTGTTTTGTTACTTGAGTTCCTAGTGACAGCTGCTTTACATTTACAATGTATGATGAAACATTGTCAATTTTTACTTAAAACCTTCATTGTATGCTCATTACTATGAACTTTGGCTGCGTTCATAAAATTCTTGTGGTATGATATGGGCATAATGTGGAACTTTCTTTGTGAATCATGTAAGCTATTATTGCCTAACATAATTGAAACTGCCCTGAAATTTCCAAGAACAGTAACTCAATTTTATGTGCTTTATAAATTATTTCTCTTTAACTGATTACATATTGGGTCACCTTTTGAAATTGAAGTTGCTAGGTTTTGACTCGACAACAACGTTATGTTTATTGAATGACATTTTAGCTTTGATGTTTTCAGAAAACGATGGTATATGTTTGATCCTTCACAATCAGACTTTATGTATCCAACAAGAATACCATATGAAGAATCAAGTATTTATAGTGAAGTTAATATCAGATATCCTGATCTCAATAAACATCCTATGTTTCAGGTAAAATTAATCTCTGTAAACAGATATCCTGTAGAGCATTTTTGTACAGGATCTCAAAGATCTCAATGAAAGGTCACTTCGAGATGACCTTTATGTCGACCAATCAATGCATAGCTTTCATCTAGATGAAACACTATTAATAACATTTTGATTCCAAACTTTCAAACCACAACCACATTATTCACATTTTGCAGAATAATGCTGACCCCCCCAACCCCGCTAGATCTGCCTATGAATTGGGATAAACTTTGTTTGTACCAGGTGTTCCTGTGCAGAACAAAGTTTAAATAAAATTGTGTGAACAAAGTTTAAATAACATTGTGTGTACACAGAGGATTTATCTGTATTGCATGCTTTTCAGCAATAAGATGTCAAGTAACTTTGTTCTGCATGGATGCATTCAGTACAAACAAACCTTATTTGACTGGGAAAAAAACATAAATTTGAGTTTCAAATATGACTTATTGATGTGTTATATTTCAGAAATTATCACCATATATTGTAGAACTAGAACCAGGGGATGTATTATATGTACCTAGACATTGGTGGCATTTTGTAGAAAGCTTAGAATCTACCGTTACCATTAATACATGGGTGCCATTGGTAAGCTGTTATTTATGGGGATACTTGCTTGTATTTTAAGGTTCAAGTAAAGTCTTTGTTTGCATTAAAAATAGTAAAATGAAAAATGCTCTAACTCTTTCATACTTCCATCAAGAGCAGTGTATTATACATCAAAATGTTCCTTATGAAACATACAATGTGATGCTGGTAAATAATTTCGATAAAAACGTTTACCAAAAGATGCATTTGCAAAAATGATGCTGTAAAACTGAAAATACTAAAAGACATTAAGAATTTTTTACAAACTAATTTAACATTAAATCATTTATAGAACATTAAAGTTCATATTCCAATAAAGGTACTCCAATATTTAAAACCTAAATAAATGTTAAAACAAAACTAAGGTAAATGAAAAACATTTTGACAGATACAAGTGTAATGGGTTTTCACGACCCTGTTTCTACTTTCACTTTAGTTTTTCAATTGCCTTAGTTTTGTTTTAATATTTATTGAGGTTATAAATATTGCAGTACCTTCATTGGAATGTGTACTATAAGGTTCTGTAAAGGAATTAATGTTAAATTTTGTAGTAAGAAAATTTTAATGTAATTTAGTATTTTTTTTATGCAGCATCAATTTTGCAAATACATCTTTTGCTAAATATTTTATCGTAATTGATGACCAGCATCACTTTGTATGTTTCTTAAGAAACATTTTGATGTATAAAACAATACTGTTGGTGGAAATATGACAGAATTAGAGCTATTCCTATTTACTATTTTTTAGCAAACCAAGACTTTACATGAACCTTAAGAATACTTTGTTTCCTGGGTGACCATATATAATATTGCTCTTCTAGAGGCCAAATCTGAGGATACAGTAAATTATTGAAATTAAACCTGTTTATCACATGGTTCATGAATATGGTGTTTTTCTTGGATTTACATGTACCGGTGAAATAAATATATTTGTATTATTATTCCACTGTTTAAAAATTTGAGAGCTTAACATCCTGCTATTTTCACTGTACAAATGTATTGATTTAAAAACTCGTTGAGTTTATTTTCATTCTTCACTTATGTAGAGATTGTTGTTGACTTAACGAAATCTATTAGAAAGAATAGAATATTATGCCAATTTATGTAAATAGCCTTAACATGCATTTACAATGTAGGTGGCAGATAATCTCAAAAGTAGATAATTAGGATAATATAACTTAGAAAAGAGCCATAAACTACTAGCATCATTATGTTTTTATTTTTTCTATGTTTATTTTTAAATTATGTGTATGTGAAAGTTTTCAGAACTGGCTCTTAAGTTCAGGATTTTTGTGATCCAGAAAAAAAGTTAAATTTCTTACTTGCTTTATAATTACAAATATATTATAGAATATTTATTTATAGATTATTTGTCAACTTTGGTACAAGTTCTATTTTTTTCCAGTGGTGAGCTCAGAAAATAGTATTTGCACTTGTGGGTATGCCACTCTTGAAAATGTATGTTTTCTGAACTCACATGATGAGATGATAATAGATCAAGTTGATAACATTCTCTATTTCCTATGTAAAGGCATTTTATAGTCCAAGTTTCATGCTTACTCAAGTTCACCGACTTTACAGCTATTACCCCTGGTCATTGGGCTACTGGTATCTATCTATTTATCTCCCTGGGGAGTCTTTTTACTCCTCTTATTAGTGCAGCGGACAAATTGGCGCAACAGAATTATACCACCCTCGCAGGTGCCCATTTTCATCTGGGTGGAGTGAAGCAATAGCAGGTAAATTTCTTGCTCAAGGAAATTAGCTGTGCCCCTAGTGGGATTCGAACCCAGGACCTCAATCCCTGAGTGCGCGTCCTACCACTGGACTACTGACTCCTGTACATGTATTATTATGTAGAAGCTTCTAAAATCATGAAACCCTTGTACGGTAAATGTGAAAGTACTTTTACTTTTGTATATTTTAGGTTGCTGACAAACAATCCAGATTAGATGAATCATGTAGCAGGTTGTTATTTTCTTCTCTGTTATCCACTTTAGGACCAGATATTGATACAAAACAGTTTCTAAATACTGGAGAGGTTGGTAAAACATTGAATGTACAATTATATTGATTGTTCTAGAACTCATATTAGGGCAGTTTGGGAAGAAAAAAGTGGCTTACACATTAGAGGGTTGATAACTATTTCTGCATGGAGACAATGGGTGGAGCTGAGTGAGAGGGCAGGATGCTCAATCTTCTACTGCTTCTTTGTAACTAATGTGATAAAATGATATGCACATAGTACTACATGTACAGATAGGGAAATGTAGACTTTTTATACCCCCGCAAACAAAGTTTTCGGGGGTATACTGGAATCACCCTGGTGGTTGGTTGGTTGGTTGGTTGGTTGGTTGGTTTGTTGGTTGGTTGGTTGGTTGGATATGTGGTCTGTCCCAAAAAATTAATACATTAGTAGTATGTTTATTTCTTAATGTATTTATATAGAAGCTGTTATATACCATGATTTAATGGTGTATACAAAACTCATGTAACTATGGAAACATATCTCACTTGTTTAAAATATTTAATTGCGTTATATATTTTAAATCTAATTAGATAACTGTATAGTTTGCTTTTTTTCTCAATAGATTTTTTTCTTATCTTATTTTATAGAATTTGCACAGGCGTTTACAGTTGATGTTTATATGCATGTTATATCAATTCCAATTCAAAATGGCCGACTTGTGGCCATCTTGAATTCTTTTTAATTTAGTTTAATTACTGTATGCTTATTTCTCAATAGATTTTTTCTTAACTAATTTAGATAGAATTTTGCACAGGCGTTCACAGTTGATGTGTACATACACTTTAACTCAATTCCAATTCAAAATGGCGGACTGGCTGTCATCCTTTTTTCAAAATTAATACAGTCTTATATTGACTTATTACCATACATATTTTGAAAAGAAATTGCATACAAGGTCTCACTAATACAGTTGATCAGTATGACTATTCTTCATCAATTTATATTCAATATGGCTGACTGGCAGCCATCTTGAATTTTTATTTAAATTACTGTATAGTACATGTTTGTGTTGTTTTTTTACTCAATTTTAGCCAAATGTCGCTCCAAAGTCTTAATTGATGTAGTTGACTCGTACATGGATTTACTCTGGATACAAATTCATTATGGCCGACTGGCAGCCATTTGACTTTGTTTAAATTACTGTATAGTAAGCTTATTTCATTGCCAATTTCTTCTTGCTATTCCGCATTGTTTGCCATTTTGAGTTGCTGAAGTCTATTATGAACTGCTACTTTTATCAAATTCTTGTTTTTGAACTTTTTTTTTTGATGTATTGATATTTTATCAAATTCATAATGGCTGATTGGCAGCCATTCTGAGTTTTTCTTTTTAAAAAGCAAATGATTTGATGATTTTTGTACAGACTTTGAGAAAGTAAGCAATTGTTTAAGTTGATGTGCTTGGCATTTTCTTAAGTGGAATTCAAAATGGCTGACTGGCAGCCATGTTGAATTTTCTAATATCTTGTACAGCAAACTTCTTTTTTTCTCACCTTATTTTGATAAAATTGTGCTGACAAATTCTTGTTGATGAAATTTTTATATGTATTTATTTTTTTATGTATTTCAATGGACCAACTAATAGCCATCTTGATTTTTTCTGTAATGTTGAGAAGAAAACGTCTTATTTCGTTATAGCTACATGAGATTCTAGATATTATTTTAACTTTACTACTGTGAAAATAATTATCGGTAATTTAAGCTTTCTTATGGGGTATTTGTAAAATTCTTGATACAAGATATTGTAAATACTAATTGTTTGATTTATATTGTGTACATTGTTGACTACCATTTTTACAATTGCCTTATTTTTTACTTATTTATAAAAAAATTACAAACACATTCTACATTTGCTCATCTGGTTACAACATACTCATGATGAGTTTAAATGTGATCACTCTTTGTCTGTTGTTCCACTTTACATTCATAATGACCAAATGGTGTTCATTTTCATGTAAAAATCATTTGAAATATGACAACTCTGTTCATTTTGCTTTTCATAAATCTATAGTGAATTACACTGTAATTTGCTGTTTATTTCCAATTTGATATTTGCATCCTATTCTTTTTATGGTTTTTATGCTTCTTACAACATTTACCCTTTTGGACTTCCACAATGTTGACTTGCTTTTATCTTGAAATGTTGCTGTTGCGGGGGTATTTTCGCCACTGGTGGCAGTTCTAGTTAATGTAGGAACAGGAGCAGTGGTTGAGTGGTAGACTGTGCTTAGGGATTTAAAGGTCCCAGGTTCAAACCCCTCAAGGGACACTGCTAATTTAGCTTCAAGAAATTTAACTACAGTTGTTCCACTCCATCTAGGTGTAAATGGGTTCTATAAGGGATCATATGCCTGATTGTAATTTTGATGATCAGGGGTTGTCTTACAAAATTGTTAAGTCAGCTGAACATGTGAAAGCGGACATAAAACCACACATTTAACTTTTTTAACTTTCTTAATTATTTCAGAAACTTCACGATTCTAAAGTTAATATTCAGTATTTAGAACAAGCTACTCAAGATCTAGTAGATGATAAACATACACATTGTGATAATAGTGATCAGACTGGTGATAACAGTGAAGGTCATAATTATGAGCAAACCTCTGACTATTTCAACAAATTTGTGAACAAATTTAAAGATGAAGTAGTTATATCTAAAGGTCCAAGCTTTAAGAACAAAGTGAATGAAATATCTAGTGGAAGGATTCTCACTGATGATTATGAAATGCCTGTAAACAAAGACTGTGAGGAATCAACTTGTAGAAATAGTTTAAATGAAAGTGTGGGAGAAAGAGATAGTGAAATACATGGTAAAAAGAGAAAACTTGATGTCGAAAGAGATGTTGTAGAATCTTCTAGTAAAACTTATAATACATCTGCTGGTATGACATATTCTAGTACAAGTTATTCAAATGAAAGAGGTTCAATTTGTAAAATTGTGAGTGAAATTCATGGTAAAAAGAGGAAACTTGATACTGAAAGGGACATCATAGGATCTTCTAATGAAAATGATAATTCTCTTACTGATATGACAGATATTAATACAAGTAATACAAATGCAAGAGGTTCAACATGTAAATGTGCGAGTTGGTGTGAAGAGAGAACGACTGGTAAACATTGTGTCCAGATTCATGCAGTTTCTTCAATATGTTTTGAAGACTATGTACAATTTCTTGAAGAAGAGTTTGATTATGAACGAACTATTGACTCCAATACAGTGAGTGATGAATTGTGTGATGGTGATGGTGAACAGAAAAGTAAATGTGATATAACATTACATGATATATTGAATTCAATACTTGATCCTGGTGTAATTTCTCATATAAGTTCAGTGCTTATGAAAAGAATTAAAACGTAATTACAATGTATACATGTTGTTAAGTCATTTTCTGCAACATTTTTAAGTGTTATTTTTACCAATACTGATCGATTTTTTAGCATGTTTATGAACATTTTGTTTGACTTAATAAAATTCTGTTAAACAATTCTGATCCCAATCAAAAACCGTATCTGTATACACAAAATATTGAACAGGTTTCTTCTTCCTTGCCAGACAAAGTAAGGGTTTATAGACAAGTTGTGCATTTTGTACACAAATCGTCTTACTGACCTTTGTACGTATAGTGCGTACAAAAAAACAAAACGTGTTTTGGTAAACATTAAAAATGAGACAATTCATTTCAGGGGTAGGCAGTAATGAAAATAAAATTTGTGTAATTCATTTTAACAAAAGTAAGACAGTTGATAAAGCACCACCACTTGGTAAATCATGCTTGCTATGGTAGAACGCTTTCCATTACACCAACAACTAAGACACAAGTAAAACAAATCACAATTGTTTATTTGAAAGTCATCCTGGGCATCCCTTTTCGTGGGTTAGTTCATTGTATTGTTATTATAAACAGTGTTTTGTTTTTTGTACGCACTATAGTAAAACTATTTATTTACCTGAAAACATGTGGCAATGTTTACATAAAGGATATGAACTGAGTGCGAGGGTTTTTTGAGTTAGAACAACATGACCATGGATTTCTCGCAAAAATCCAAAAACCCAAAGCGTTTGAGAATTTTGAGAAGTCCAAGGCCAGGTTTTTTAACCCTCGATATATAGAATGCAAGTTGAGGCTTTCTCAATGTTTCAATATCAATTTCATAACAATATGTTATGAAAACTTTGTATAGTCCATTTTTTTTCAACTGTCAAAGTTTGAATAATTTCATGGTGATTATATAACACTTTTAATATGTCACTAGTGTTTGACAAAGAGCACTAAGTCATCGTGAAACTATTCATGTTTTGACAGTTAAGAAAAAATGAACTATAATGAGCCTGTTGCCTAATGGTATTGCTATCAAGGGTTTACTGCAGTAAATAGCTTTTTTGTTTTTTTGTAGGGTTTACCCTGTAGCAACATGTGTATGGGTCATATAACAGGGTTCAGTCAACCTACTCACTGATCCTGGAAAGGCAAAATCTGCTAGGTGCATACTTCATCAGTGACTGACAACTGCCCTAAATGATTAATAATCATTGGTAGGAGGGAGAATGGCCGAAGAAATCATTTTATGACCAAGCTCCAGGAAAGTATGCCCCACACGGGAATTGAACCCACGACCCCTCCATCAGTAGACTTGGGTGCAACTAACTGAGCTAGCCGAGTGGAATTGCAGTGAATAGCTAGCTGGGAAAATATTTTGACATTTTCCTAGGCCACCTTGAAGCAAAACTTTAGCACAGTACTTAGCTACTCACAAAAAATGTTCTTTAAAAGCATAAGGTAGCAACTTCCTTCACAAATGTGGGAACTATACTTTCTTTAATTTTTTTATGTTAGCAAATACATACACAATCTGTTGAATGAGCCAATAGTCAGTGATGCATACATAGACCCTTCTGATTTAAATACCCAATATTAAATACTAAACATTCACTGCTCATTGATGCAGTTACATATCTTTATCAATAGTTTTCTAGAGAATATTTATGTCAGGGGATTATAAAACAAATATTGAGTCCTGCATTTATTTCAGAGGGGCAAATGTATGCTTCACTGACAATGGAATAGAATGTTCCATTACCTCAGACGTGTCAAATAGACCTAATCCGGATTTCTAATTTATGGGTTTTTCCGTCCGTGCACATGTGAACAGACACCCACTGCGCTTTCTAATGATTCTGGCGGTACAAAGTTTTCTACACATTATTGCTAAACAGCACAAACTATGGATTAATTCCTGTTGTTTTTTTTACACATGTTTTCATTGTAACAGTGAGTTTGTTTGTACCGGAGGGGAAAACCCACATATTTGAATTCCGGATATAGCCTATTGATTACATACTGCTGAACAGCTTTTATCCAATACTAAGCACATAGATGACATCAGTACTTAACCAATACAGGAAGAATGACTGCTGAAATTACATTAATAAATGACCAATCTTCATCCTGTATGACTGTAGTGTTTTTTCAGGGATTCATTCCGATGACACCTGGATTAGTTGTCAGGTGAACTATCAACCCAGCTTACTAAGCAGATCCATTTGATTACGATCTTAGTAGTAGCATACTCCAGTCTTGGTAGTAAATGTTTGCTGCATGAACTCAGTTCCTACTTAAGCCACACAATGATAAAATTCCCAGCAAAATGGCAGTTTTTTTTAAAAAAAACAAGTGTTCCTCTGACCAATGGTTCAACATTATCATATTTAGACATCTTTTTCAATACTGGAGTACCAAGTAAAAGCCACGTAGACCAGATGACTGAATGCCTTGTTTTTGTACTGGCGGTCTAATTTTTATTAAAAATATCTTGACAAAAACTTATAATACGGCATAAGAAGCTATACTCACAATACACACTTTCGAAAACTCATGGATGTAATACGACAATAATTTCAACTAACGCATTCACCGTGAAATTATTCATGTTTTGACAGTTGAGAAAAAACAAACAATACTAAAATATTCTTGTACAGCTTACTCAGATAAATACTAATTCTACCGTCATTACCAGAGCAATAAGAAGTTAATTAACAACAAACACTATTTAATTAAAACTAAGGTTTAATGAGTTAAGACAACATAAAAAATAAAAATATGACAGAGTACACTTCTTACAGATAAATAAAATCCTCTTAGAATAAACACTTTGTAACTCAAATAATTTCTTGATCTAAATTTGTAAGAAAAAGAATATCAACCAAAATACTTCGAAGTATAACTATTGATTTTCACAATTTGATTAAGTTAAATAATTGATAGACGACAGTAAGAAGACAATAAGAGTACAGACAGAATAAGACACAACACGCATCGATCTACATCTATGAGAATATCAAATTTGTACCTTCATCATGATTCTAAAATTGAGTTAAAATTTCAATACAGAACATGCCCTGAATACTCATATTATAAAATGTACAAAATTGTATACCAGTTTAAAAATTTGTATGAAAACAGCATGAGAATGATATGATTAAGCTGGTCAATGAGGTCTATGAATCAAAAAGTCCTGAAAACACTTCATTGAATTTGTATCACAAGTCACTACTGTTAGATTGAGAACAATATGGATGGTACACTGAAAATGTTATGCTCTCTCTCCTCGAATTCTTCTAGCCAACTGTATGTCTTTAGGCATGATTGTTACTCTCTTAGCGTGAATGGCACACAAGTTAGTGTCTTCAAAAAGTCCAACTAAGTAAGCTTCACTAGCTTCCTGAAATGTTACAAAACAAGAAAGAAAATTACTTATTGCTTCATGACACATTGTTAACTGGAAAACAAAAACATAAATTTACATAACAACCATAACAACAAATCACAAATTGTTAATTTAAATGACAATTAATCAATCAAGTTGTCCAGGAAAACCAAATGTAATGCAAGAGCATGCAAGTAGTTCCTATGTTAATGCTAAGCAACCACAACTAAGAGTCACTCACTCATCAATTGACATTCACCCACGTATATAACAATAATTATCCAAATGTCTGAAAATCATTAATTGGTTAAATGCAGATAAATAAAAATGATCTCGGATAGATTCCCTAACTTAATAAAATAAATTAAATTACCTGTAAAGCGCCAATAGCAGCACTCTGAAATCTCAGATCTGTTTTGAAGTCCTGTGCAATTTCTCTGACTAATCTTTGGAATGGAAGTTTTCTGATGAGCAATTCAGTGGACTTCTGGTATCTTCTGATTTCTCTGAGAGCTACTGTACCTGGTCTGTAACGATGAGGTTTCTTTACACCACCAGTGGATGGTGCACTCTTTCTTGCAGCCTTAGTGGCAAGCTGTTTTCGAGGAGCTTTTCCTCCTGTAGATTTACGGGCAGTCTGCTTAGTACGGGCCATTGTTTATCTGAAATTTAAATGAGAAAACATTACCAACTATTTTCTGTATCAATAAATTATAATATTAATGTCACTACAACATTGACTTGATAAAAAAAAGTGGTATGCCATTACAAGAAATCAAATTGTCAAGCACGTGATGTGTAGTTTAAAATAACTATTATTTCGGGACAATTGCAGTTTACCGGTACGTAAAAAAAATCCGCGAATTTGTAGTGTTTATTAGTGACTAAGCCTGGCATATCATTAAAGCTAACAATCAATGAAAATGCAGGATTTCATGTTATATCAGGGGCTACTGCCCCCGAACCCCCGTTTTTTATGTTTTAAACGAGAAAAAAGCAACGCTAGTGCTTCTGCTCTGACTGGTTAGGCATGCGCAGAAGTGGTAAACAAACCTGTACCGGTAAACTGCAATCTAGCCATTATTTCTATACACAGGTCAATAGCCTTGTCGAACATGTGTTAATAATGTAACAATTATGATGAAATAACAAGAAATATTTCTTTCATGACACAACTGAACTGATAGACTACTCAAAACTGGTATGTTTCTTCTTAGTATTACTCATTCAGTAATGGAAAACACGGTTCTATTTATAGTAACCGGAAGTTGCATTGTACATGTGAAACCAACAACAAACGATTATTACAGAGATTCTGCTGGTTTAAATAACCAAATTTAACATTTAAAGCATACAATAATGAATATTAAAAAACAAAAACATAAGTTGAAGTAGAGTTTCGAGTGAAACAAACAAGAACACAAATATTTTGGCGGCACATAAATGGTCAATAACGCTCATCTAATTGCTTCAAAAAATGAGTCGCCAGGCGAAAAATAGCGAAAGTATGAACAAGAAAGGTACTTTAACGTATAGTTGTTGTTTGATTAAAGCAATGTTAGATAAATTGTACCATTTCTGAAGTCAAGTTGACATATTTTACTAACCTTTTTCTCGGTGCTCAAATGAAGCGGGTAAATGTTCGCAATGATTTCTGGGTTATGCTACAATTTCCAGTTCACGACCCTAAACACGTCACGTAAACATCCGATTTTTGCGGCAAGGTATGGTTTTCGTAAGATTCCGCCAAATTTCGACAATTTACGCGGTTTAAACATTATGACATTTCGCGCGAAATTTAATTTCGATGTTTGGCGGGATGTTCTCGAAGACGAATACTGGTTTTCTTATTAAAATGGTTTATTTTTCTTTTGGGCGTGCACAGCTATCAGTGAACATTGTGTTCATTGAATAAAACTAGTTCAAATAATTAAAAAATCTATTCAGTGCAATAAAACAAATTAATTAAGTGTGAACAACATTTTGTATACTTCGCAAAGCGAACCAAATGATATTTTAATATTCTCTATGTACATCCGTGACTAATAAAGGATTTTCATTACGAGTGGTTCTAAAAAGGGTCTTGGGTTATAGAGTCTATTATGTATATTATAATTATAGACTACTTAAAAGCGCAGTTTACCGGTACGAATATCGCCTGGTGATATCCATTGCAACTTGCAAGGACCATATATAGGGTCCTTGTGATATCTAGAACGAGGGAATTATATATCTATGTCGCTGCTAAAACGTATTTTAAGTGTTTTATTTGACTTGAATTGGCCTTTCTTTTTCTATATCAAGTATTAGATCTAAATAGTAGAAATTGTATTAAAATTAATTTCGAGGCAACCTGACTCGATCATTGCAATAATTTGGTGGCAGTCTTCGATAATATGTAGCCTCTATGCCGCCATATATGTGATTTAACACACTAAAGCTAAATTTTATATGAAAAAAAAACGGTATCTATACTAATAATACAGCAATGTAAATCTACATTACTCAAAGAAAATATGTTATCAAGATCATTAAAAATTCACACATCAAAATACCCGACATAATTAATCAGTGATGTCTTCATGCGTATCTGATGCAATTAAAGATAAAAATCGTTATCTGTCATTATCTTAGAATTTATTGTTTAACTATGACAGGATATAACATGATTTGTATCCTTGATTGTATAGATAATTAACAGACAGACATATATAATTATATTTCGTCTCAAATTTATGAATTCATGATGTACAATCAAAGCAATCTGATTTCTGGATTTTAGAAAAAGTGACAGGGTCACAATCAAATAATTATAATGTGACATTTGATTTACAATTTATTTCAAGTTTTGATGTACGATGTAGTACATTCCATAAATGGACTTTTATTATCTGATTTCTGGATGTATGGATCAGGCTCATGGGGAAGGGGATATAAATAAATAATAATTTTGAAAGAAATATGCTTTAAAACAGACTTAACTATAATTATAACATAATTGTTTTTCTCCCACCTTACTAATCTGCTTTCAAAAAAAAACACACACATAAAAATGTCTCTTGTAGAGTAACATCATAACTTTGCAAGATCCACTATGTATATTTTACAAGGTATGGAATAATTAATAAGTCGATACTCTTTTCTGTGGTTCAAACAAGGATCTTCCTTGGTTCAAATGAGATTATATACACACAGCATAATTTTATCACACATTTGGCAGTTTAAAAGATATGATACATATTTTCTGGAAGTCTGTTTGTCCTGCCATACTGCATTCTCTCAGGGTACTTAGATTTATTTTTTTATTTTTATGAGTTGCCATCGAACAAACTAGAAATACCTTTACTTTAATTGCCTTTTTTAATCATCTTATATATTATATCTTTTATATAACAACCTTTAGTACAAAGTCAAGACGGGGCCAATTTTGACCCTTTGTGAACCTTATCCTTCATGAATCAATGCTTAAATATTATCATAAAGTTTTATATACAATGTACATGGCTTCCTACTTAAATATTCATGAAACCATTATTTCACCATGTCTATTTATAGAAATACTGTGAATTATTGTGAAATACATGATAATAACTGAAGTTTTATTTAATTATATAATCAAAATAATAATGTGAAGTCCAAATACATCCATCTGTTCTATTCATAAAACATTATGAAACATAAGGCATAGCAAATAAAATTTCAACTTGCATTCACAAATATCTTTTATGAACAAACAGTAGATGAGTTCAGGGTATAAAAGGTCATGGAGTCCAATCTCCCCTTTTTTACAAAAAATGTCCTGAATTTTCTTCTATCAACCTTTTGCTATTAGAACATTTTTCGCCAATCATTTTCAAAAGGAACATTGAAAAATTGTACTAATTATCATCTAAATCATGTTGATCAACAATCAACCAATTCCCAGTTTGTAAACTCAACCTTTACTCATTATAATGACACATGCCAGAGTTTGTTTGATCTAATTTGAGTAATCACATATTAGACAGTCACTCTGTGCTTAATTATTACTGTTAGCTAGCTGATTGGGAATAAAATTATAATTATTTGATTGGTGGTAAAATATAGCCTAGTTCTTATTGCGTTTCTGTTTTATATCAGACTTACAGTCTAGGCTGTTGTTTTCAATGATCAAACTCTCCAATACTGACTATTGTTTTCATTTTAATATCTCACAACAATGTCTGACACTTGAACATATGAGATGTCTGCCAACTAAGTCTGTAAGTAAGGGTTTAATAAAATTAAATGTGTAAGATACAATACACATATATAAAGATCTAAGTATTATGAATACAAAATACAATATAGTAAATCAAGGGAATTTTTTAAAGCTATGTTAGTTTGTGACACATCTTTAAAAGCTTGCACAGCTGTTACTTTTCAACAAAACTTGATCAGTACTCTAGTATATGTCATTTCACCATTCATGTGCAAAAGAAATAAACAAGGTTTCAGATTAGAACCAAGGATGACATTTCACTTCATGGCAACAGAAAATATTTTCAAAGACAGAAAGAAATTTCCAAGACAATAATAAACAATTTTCAAATATTACATAATTTTTATTCTACAAAACATACTTATATACATAATGATAAATAATTTACAATTTGGAAAAATAAAAATAGAATAATAATATCTTTACAATGTAGCATCCATTAAGATCATTCAAATAAATAAAATACATTATACACACAGTGATTATTCTAAAGCAGAGTAGCAGAGCACTCCACTCTGTTGTTTTTCATTCCAACGTGCCCTTTTTTGTTTCTTCAATGCAAAAAGACTTCCTTTGAAACATCAACCCTCCATCCTTTTTCTGCATTTCTGTGTTTTTTGGAGCTCCAGAATAATCAATACAGTATACAATACTCATAAAAACACATGCTGTCTCTTTGGTGCCAACAGCCTGTGCATTAAAAACACATTAAAATGTTGAGGTGAATGTCTAAAACAGATCATGGTAAAATAAGCATTTTAACCATAAAGAATCTTGACTGGCAAGTGATTGAAATTATTGTAGAATTTCACTAGGCTTAAATTATAAATGTCACCATTTTTCCACAATATCACCCAAATAGACCGCTGGAGTTTAAAAAAAAAACAACAACACATAACATAAGCACAGTTTTCTGATGAAACAAAACATAGGATGAAATCTTGTTTTAGAGAGAATAGTACCTCAAGTCAATTTTATAGACACCATGGTGAGATACATTCTAATTCATCAGAAATA
The DNA here is from genome assembly GCA_025267735.1 of Mactra quadrangularis. Taxonomy (NCBI): domain Eukaryota; kingdom Metazoa; phylum Mollusca; class Bivalvia; order Venerida; family Mactridae; genus Mactra; species Mactra quadrangularis. The sequence continues at coordinate 55,196,042 of CM046303.1, read as the reverse complement.
ACAGTTGTTTATGATCCCTCTAGGTCTCATGGATTGAAACATGATTTTCTTTTGGCATGACAAACAGTTTTCTAGGATTTGAATCTATGATATCAGTGCTATCATAAGTTTGTTAAAGGACCATACCAGCCAAGTTTTATTAATTGTGCAAGTTTTCAGCAAAAAAATAATGACACAATGAAAGACACACAACTTACAATGACATTGTGCTTAAAACAAATTTGTTAACAATAAGAAAAGTGAATATGATATTTTGCAATAATAAAGTAGACTTTGTACACTATGAATTTAATGAAGATAAAACTGCAGAATGGACGGATTTGGAAACTGAAGTTCAATCACTATAAAGTTGGACACTCGAAGACTTCATTAATTTTGAAAAGCTTAAACAATTCTTACAATACATATTACTTTTCTTGTTTATCATATCAAATGAATAAGATTCACACAAAAAACTTGCCAGTGTATAATTATGAGATAAAACTTTCAATGAAAGTGACCTATTATCTCCCTTTACACATGAAAATACATTTTTTTTTTATATTTTCAATAAAAGACCTGTTACAGCAAGGAATAAATTTTGACACTCTGAAAGGGTACAAACAGGTATCAGTTTTCTCACTTTTTTTCAGTGGTCAAAAAACATACAAGTAGACCTATATTCAATAATAACTGTGCTCAAGACATTCATACATGCTGTAAGCCTTATGAATGAAACAAAAAATGTCATTATAGAATAATTTTCTATAAAATTACGAGATTTTCTATAAAATTACGAGATTTTCTATAGTATTATGAGATTAAGTATAAATGTTTATTCTCTATAAAAGCATTGCTTCATAAAAGCAATTGAAATGAGAGAAAATGCTAACTATTAATGGAAAACAATTCATTCTCGCTGCCTAACAACACATTATCACAGTCAATTGTTCTATTTTATTATATAAATACAGCTACTACTTCTTCCCTCTTGCCTTTAATTGTTTTACTTCAGCTTCATGATAATGTGATATAGCAGAAGTTTCAGCCAACTGAAAAAATAAATTAAAAGAATTCATTAATGCAGACAAAAAATTAAATATAAGTGGTTGTATTGGTGGGTTTGAAATGCAAATATGATGGTGAACAACACCTAATCAGCTGATAAAACTTGACAACAAAAACGTCAATGAGATTGATAGATCATTGCTAGGCCTATTCAGCTTGATTCTTTGAACTGTCAGCTCAATAAATTAAAATCTCATTTTGGCAACTTGATGATTTTACTCCTAGATCTTATTACAAGAAAGCCTTGTGATATGCTTCAATGGACAATTTTATGGTTCATGTCATTAGGAGATAATTTTCATAATATTGTGTAGCATGTTTCAATTGTTCAATTGTCAGGGCTACTCACCTGAAACAGTTTGATTAGAGTAATAAGATATCTAGCCCAAAATATGAATATGATACCAAGCAAGACTGACAGTGGTCTGTCCTGATTTTTGATCATGAAAGATCTTCAAAATGAACTTTTTTCTGAAGGTTTGTAGCTTTTCACAGTAAACAAAAGAAGGTTAGTCATCAATCGCTTGCAAGTAAAATGTACAAATACACAGGTATATATATATATACCGGTATATAAATCAAGCAAATTATTAACAACTTACCATATCCAATAAGATATCAATTTTAAGTTTCAAGAGATTATTTTCCTCAGACAAATTTTGGTTGTCTCTTCTTAGTTTCATGACTTCTTTATGACTGGCAGCATTTGGTCCAGTTTCTGTGAAGAGAAATAAATAGTTCAAGTACAGAGAGAGTACTCAATTCTTGAGCTTGTTTAGTTTAACCTGTAGCAAGTCATAAGGGAAAACCTTATAGTAAATTATTAAAAGTTATCAGAGAAAAACATCAGTTAAGTATCTAGATTAATTTCATAAACTATGTTAGAGTATTATCAAAACTTTCATCACAATGACACCAAGTTAAGATTATAAACAAAATGCTAATACAGAAATAGGTAAAAAAGATGCATTTTCACCAATATTAAAGGCAATTTAATAACAGTGAATTGTGAGAATCAACAGCAAAAAGTCATTTTCTGTCTAACCTTTGACACACAAGCTAGCAAGTCTAAAGGAATCATTATTATTCACCATGATGATGGTATAAAGAAAAATTTTGACAACTTGAGAATTAGTGATGAATAATCATGTACCTTGAACCCACATTCCATTCTCAAATGCAACTTCTTGTCCACCTAACTTCAATTTAACAGGTCCAAGATCAGGACCAAACTCTTCTCTTGACTTTTCAGCATCTAAGTGTAAATTTGATAATGACTGAGCACGACGTGGTGGAGTTTTCTTAGGGGAGAATTTGTCACCAAATGGAAATAGAGGCATCTTTGTCTGAAAAATAATAACAAAAAACATAGTAGAACCCTACAATACAGGCGCAACTTTAATTTTAGGACAATCATAAAATTTGAAAAAAATAATTCTGTAGCACAATCTGTTGAGTTTTAAGTTACAACCTAACAAAATTATCATGAATTGCCTGTTATAATTATATTGTTGTAAAATCAATTTTCTTAAAAATAAAGACATTTCTGGAGCTATATCAAATTTAATTGATTTACTTTGAATCTATTCAAATTTGATTTAAATTAACCGACAAAGATTTATGTCATGTTCAACTTGCCCCCCTGGGCAAGTTGGTCTAAAAAATAAAATCTAACACTGAAATATGTTTTTAATTATTGAAAATTATTTAGTGATAATCATTTAGCCATTTCATTTTGAATTAAAATTTTAATTATTAGCAGCCGTTTAGTATTTGCTTTTAAAATGCATAGGTACCATTGAGTAAGATTTGACTGAAAGAAAGGATAATTTACCTTCCTTTTTGGTTAGATAAAGTGATTGATAATCATACCTTAGCTAGCAAACAAAGCAATGTCTTGTGCTAATTTTTTATGTTTGAATGTTGAGTAGCATTTGACTGTTTTCAACAAGAAAAAGAACGTTTTGATCAAAACCATGATTAGTAGGGTAGCCAGGATATACCGATACACCGTTATATAGCAATATGCAGCTACAGCAATACATGCTAACTAATAAATTTTCATGTTCTAAATGACCATAAATACTTAGAGGCTAGATTCTTTCAGTAATTGAATATAAGATTTGCAATTTTTCTGTTAAATACAGCACAGGAACAATGAATCTAAAAGCCCACAATATATTGTGGTACGTATTACAATACAATGACAGCGTATTGCAATATATAGCGGTATGCTTCTGGCATATCGTGACAGCCCTAATGATTAGCAATGTCATTTATCTGTATAAACTTTCTCTGAGGTTATTATGTTTGATACAGTTTCTATTGTTTGTAAATACGATCATATCAACTCAGTGTTATATTAAATTCAAAATGTTCACTTATTACTTTTTTTGCCTGTATGAAATTGCAGGTTTCATTAAAATAGGATGGAAGGGTATCTATGTTGTCTTATTAGCATAAAACGGTGGCCAAAGCATCAAAAATGCACCTTAGCCAATGAAGCAAAAAACAATTTTTGAGGGGGGTCTCATACCCTCCTAGCATTTTCACGTAACCTAGAGCCTAGGTATTACTTAATTCTGGCTATTGGAAGAACCAGAAAGAAGCATACTAAAGCATACAGACAAGTCATGGCTCACACAGACTCCTACAAGTACAGTTTTTTACCTTGCACCACCATAGTAGGGAATAACCTACCAGAATCTGTTGCTGAGGCCCCTGATCTGGCATCTTTCAGACAGGGGCTATCCTCTCTTACATATTAATGCCCGAATTGACTGCCAGTACAACCAATGACGGTTGGGGCTGTGCCGGTTGGGGGAATTCACAGGGACTGCTTCCGTAGCCGAAGAGGCCTGGTCAGAGGCACAGAAAGCAGTCATCCAAAGCCTTTAACTATTCTCTATCATTTTACTATCTACCTTTACTTTTTTATTTTCACTCTACTTTTTCTATTTCTGCCACTTACGCTGAAACCTAATGGTCAGTTGTTGACAGTAGTTTTGTATAGATGTAGATACATGACTGGTAATTGCTAGGGGTGACTATTGCGGCCAAAAACACTATCGCGATAGTATTGCGATAATAAAAGTACTATTGCAATAGTATTGCAATAGTAAAAAAACTATTGCGATACTATCACGATAGTTTTTTTTATTATAAAAACAACGGTAAACAGTTTCAAGTCTTTTACAATAAACAATTAATGTTCTTGGTCAAAGACAGAACTCAGACAGAACATTGCAGGAAAATGTTTCAAAGATTTGGCCAGAATTTAGTTCACAGGAGTGGAGAAATCTACAAAATAATGACTTAATTTGAAAATAACTTTTCTGTATCAAATAACAACTTGTCATTTATTTGGTTATTTGAAATGCTGATTAATCAACAAACTGTTTTATTCAACTAACTTTTTGGTTATTCTAACTCTTTGTCATCGATTACCATAATTACATAATGATAATGATAAACACAGTATAGTTATGTTAGCATCTTCAGTATTTTAATTGAATTTAAAAAACATATAATTATGCTTCATTTTTAAAATTACACCGAAACAAATGTTGGCAAGTAAAAAAAAATGTCTGGCATTTTGACATTTGTTTTATCAACGAACACCAGAAAACGGGAACGTTAGTTCGAATTTGTCGGTTCCTGGGGCACTGTTTGCTAAATTAAGAAAAACAAATGAAAAATAATAAGCTTATTACATTAATTATGAAGATTTAAGAATGTTTTACTTAATTTGCGATAGCGTGTGTCGCGAAAATATATGACAATAAGTCATCATTGAAGGGATTTTATTTTTATGAAATACAATACTAAATTACATATTATAAAATATTTTTGTTGTAAAATAGTACAAAACACTATTTATAAAATTTAATTTCACAATACGGTGTTACTGACAGTTATCGTCAGTAATTTTAACAAAGAAAAAATGACTTTCTGGGATCGCCGATGTCGTTTTTATATTATTAAGCTTTATATATAATACAATTTAACAAGTTAGGTCATGCTAGTTTAAGAATACATTTTTTCATGACGATTAATTTATATTAGACTCCATGATTACATAATGAGAAATTGCAATTATGTCATTGTTATGCTATCAAACATCGACAAAGTAAGTGTGAAAAAAATGCCGACACATATCTTAAATTGTTTACCTCGATTTCTGCTCAAACTGCAACACATATTTGTCCTCAAACAAAGGATAAATATTGATTTAATTGCTGCAAACAATTAAAAAATATATATGCGCTATTTCCAATGTACTCTGACGGGTGTAGGTAAAGGTATATACAGATGTTATCGAGCGTGTAATCATAAGTCGGCGACATTATTATGATTTTGTGACATCCTTGTGCATTTATATGTCGGCGAGTTAAACTCCCAGCGTGTGAACGACAATTGGGTTTTAATGAGATGTAATTGGCATGTAATTGTCGCGTGAAGTTTTATTTTTTGCATCTCTTATCTGACCAGTTTCGATTTTTTATTTACGTTCGATACGCGGCGATTTCGAGACATTATGAGTAAAGGAGTTTTTAATTGGGTTATGATACGCAAATTGTTTATTCTTATAGGGTTTTTGAGATTTTTAATTGCGTAGCTACGCAGATACGCAGCTTATCTGTTCCTCTGTCGGCCTCTAAATAGATTTAATTTGATCCGTATCAATGTGGAGTTCTCTCATTAAAAAAAAGATGAAAGTAAAGCGTTTATGGGGCTCAACTCTCGTTTTTAAGAAAACTATCGAAAAAAGTCGATAGTCAGAAAAACTATCGCGATATTTATCGACTTGAAAAAGTTCTATCGACCTATTGCTATTGCAAGGTAAACTATCGCGATACAGCGATAAGTCGACCTATTGTTACACCCCTAGTAATTGCATATAGAAGTTCATTAACAAACTTTTAGGGGTAGACATTGAGATTAAGTTGCAATGAAATGAATGGCTTCATTTAATAGATTAAGATTAAATGAAAAACTATCAAAATCACATCACCAAAAGCAAGTATTAAAGCAGTATTGATTAACAATAACATACGAAATATCCTATCCGAATTGTACTGTACTTAGTAAAAGACCATTGCGAGCCAATAAGTTCGTTTGCCACTAAGAATTATGAACAAAATTTAAGATTGATCAAAATTCGTATCATAAAATTCATCTTACCTAATTATGTATCGGGGAACGCTGGAAAGACAATAAAGACTTTTGTTTTTATGTTTAGACTTGCCACCGGAAGTGCCTAAGAAGCTGTCAACTTTGCGAGCGTTCAGGAGATGTCGATGATCAAAACAGGTAGAGGAAGTTATAAATATTCAGAAAATACTGTTTATTCGAGTAAAGTACTTTATACATTTATATTTTGTACTCGATTTCTCATTCCAATGGTATGAATTGACGTTTGGCCGTGATAGTGTTTTTTCATTATTCTATACACAGTAATTGACCCTGGACTTTCGGACCTCTAACTTTTCGGTCCTGATATTTCGTAATCGAATTTTGAGGTGTATGACTGTATCTTCTTCAATTATTTTTATGGTTCCACAGTGGACTCTGGAGCCTTTTCTATATCACCAGACATTTTCCAAATATTATATGAACCACAAAGTTAAAATGATTTGAAATTTCAAAATCTGTTGAGGAATTTAATTCCCGAGTACAGAAGTTAACAGCCTTAGGCTGGTATTCCATTCATACGGGAGCGCGACATAAATGTTTAGCGTGAGCATAAAACTTGAATGTGAGGCATGAGTTTTTCACGGTATCACTATTCCATTCATACGGTTAGCGTGAAAACAATGGGTACTTTAATTTATGCCTAGTCATCTGTTATGGAATAATTATTTAACAGTTTAATTTTATAATTACAAAATAATTGCCATATGAATGCTTGCAAAAACTACATACGCTTAAAAAAACATTATTTTGCAACTGAAATTAATTTCTGTTTGGTGTACCTTTCAAGCCAAGAATGTTGAGAGTCAGCAATTATCTGCAACGCCCTACCTTTGATGTCCGTGTCCCTGAAGTCCTTTAGGGACTGGTCTCAGAGAATAGGGCATTTTCTAATTACTTCTATAAGTTTTTTCGTTGCATCTTGCACTGACAGAGGACCTTTACACCTTACATGTAGCAATCGGTTTCACGCCCGCGTTACACGGTCACATGTCATAAATTCGCGTTTCACACTCACGGTGCGCTCACGTCGATGTGGAATATGTACAAAAGAAAATCATTTGTTTTTTATCTGTTTTTAACAATTTTAAATGTATATACTGTTCCTTTAACTATGTGTTGATGTCACTTGCCCATAATACTTATGCCCTGGGGAGTACATATATAGATGTAGGGTCCACATATTAATGGAGATACACCTGATTTCCCAAAAAAACCACAAGATTTCTTAAAGGCAGTGGCTAGAGTTAGGTACTGTAACTAAAGCCTGAGAGACTAGGGTTACTGCCTGGAGTGCCTTACCCTACGAGGTGAGGCTAGATTTACAGAAGTTTTATAGACATGTTGCAACTTTTAAGCATTATTTAAAATACATGAACATTACTATGGAACATACTTGTACATTATTACAGATAGTCTTGAGTGTGCAATTTAACGATAGTTGTATTCAAGAGAAAGACATATTTACGTTGTAACTTAATCAATTGTCATGAACCATCTGTCATTAAACACAGCATTTTGGATATAATATCATATTGATAGTAAATTAATTAGATGTTTATTATACAGGGATTAAGCAGTATAATGTTGTGGTCTAACTCCAGCCACTGCCTCTTGAAACACACTCAAAGTACTTCTAGACAAATGGTGTATCGACTTTACATGATGTTAAATAGTTATAGACAAATTCTCTTACATAAAGACATTGCAAGATTGTCATATAAATTAGATGCTGGTAGACCTGATAAGATTTTAGTGAAAAATTAAATTTATTGTTTATTGATTTAAGCCACTGCTGCGTCAACTGACTTTTCATTTCAAAAATTCTTAAAACATTACTATTTTTTTCAGATTGTATTATGAATTAACAGAACATCTGAAATGGACAGATCAGGACAACCAGATCCTTATATGGGTCATGGGAGAAATCCTTATAATGAAAATAGAGAGCAAATACCTATGTCAAACAGTAAGTTTACAAAGTTTGCTACTGTACGTATGACTACAGTTTTGGTGTCTGGATTTCAGTGAATAAACTCTTCAAATTTTACATATTTCTATATAAATGTTATAAAATATCTAAGAATATCTGTTGTTCTTTTTTCATGGCCCATTTTAAGAACATTTTTATTATATTGGTGCACATTAGCTATACCTTGTATGGTCTACTCGTCAGCCTCATTCTTTCATAGCCATTCTGAGGTTTAAAAGTTTTACATAATTTTGTAATAGCATTAATCAATCATAATTGTTAAAACATTTGTTAGACTTGGCATATTGTTTGGTTTTGGTATTTTAATGTAAGCTAATATATTGTGTGCATTAGGAACTCCTCGGCCAATTGCTACAAATAACCTCGGACATATTTAGACGCTATTTTGGAAAAACCGATGTTGAAGTAAACAAATACACGTTTGTTTAGGCGATGACTGAATTTTCGCTTTTAGTCCGTAAATTTGAAATTACATAGTTCAATGATATTGATGAACAATATTTAGTTCAATTTAAAACAAATAAATATGTTTAGACAAAGATCTGTTGTATACTGCAAGAACTATTTTGTGTAACCGTTACGTGCTTCGCCTCGCGTAGGTAGTAAAATCACAAAAATCCAGTGAAGACCCCCCATGAATCCTTCCAAGATTATTCATTCATGAAAGGTGGAGGTGTTCCAAATGATATTGTGTATTGCTTCTTACAGTGAATATTGTGTATTGCTTCTTACAGTAAATCCTGGCTATGAAGATGAATACCCAAATTCAGATTATCCAAGACATGGTTACAATGATGGGGGTCCTGCTGATGCTATGGAAAGAAGAGTTGAAGATGTGATGCTAAATGAACAAGGATCTCATAGATGGGCAAAAGAAGAAGAACCTAGGGATGCTGCTGTGTTGTTAGAGAGTCTTCCAAGTAAACAATTTGGTAAGATATCAGTGATTTCATTAGATTTTTGAAATGTAAACAATTATGATAGATTGTTGACTGGCATTAAAAGGCATACAGTCATTATTATTGAGAGCATGATGGTTATTCCTTTAAATGTTTTCTTAGTTCCATAATGAATAACAATTTTATATATTGCCTAATTTCTAGTAAAGTGACAGTTCTGCCTTTGTGTGTCAGAATCTTAAACAATAAATACGAACTTAAATCAAATGACTTTTAAACTTCTCAGGTTTATTTTGAAAAAGACTTAAGTCATAGCTGTTAGTGGAGTAATGATATATTTTTCTAACATGTATCAAAAGAGATATATTGTATCTATAGACATATTGCTCAAATGTCTTCCTAATTAGAGAGTTTGGATTATTAGTTTGGGTTTTTTGAGGTATTTTAAATGATAGAATTACATTTTGTATACTATTTTAATTACAGAGAAAATGGCTAATGAGGTGGCAAGTGGTGGTTCCCTAAGAAAGAGGGGCAGTAAGAAGAGGTCATTTCATGCACATGCACATGGTCATGGTACAATGCGTTATCGTCGGGAACAGTCTGAGGAATTGATTCAAGCATGTCACGATGACCCAGATTTTGCTAGAGAATTTGAAGATGATGAGATTAAAGCAATGACAATGAATTTATCACACAAACGTAGACTCAAGTATGTATATTTAACAAATAATACATGGTCATGAGGGCAATATGCAAGTTTACGGACTGGTTGGTCAGACTGAGGAAGGTATATGGCCCGAAGCGCAGCTGAGGGCCATATAGCTTTCGAGGTCTGAACAACCAGTCTGTAAACTTGCATATTGCCCGTAAGGCCATGTGTTATTTGTTATATTATACCGAATTTAAATCCTTTCACCACTCATGTTGCTGACATTTTACTACGAGTATGATAACGTGTTTTCAAATAATTATTTTATTCTTCAGTATGTCAACTATCTAAAACCCCAGTCTGACTTTCATTTTCACACAACGTAGCACGATAACATGCTCTTCTTGTTATATTTCATTTTTGTTAATTGATTTAGCCATTTCGTCTGTTTGTGTTGCCGTGTAATTAGCACAACATGAAGGTGGCGTTAAATAAGACTGGATGACGTCATAAACAGTCAATATAAAAAATTATGGACTGGCTAGCCGGTCAATATGCGATTTATGGACCGGATGACGTCACATTAAATATAAAGGACGTTATGCAAATGAGGTGTAATATATGTACTATATATATTATATTTTGTTTGTTTCTTAGGCCAGTATTTTTTTATTTGTTGATACTTGAAGCCTCCTGTGCAATTTTGCCCAAAATAAAAAAAAAGAAATTCTCCAAAATAAGGTCTGAATGGGGTGTAATGCAGAAGATATTAACATTCCACTGGCACCAGAGTCCATATCTTATGATTATAATGTGTACGTCCCTATATATATAGTTCTCTGTACATACATATATGATAAACATGGTATTGAATGTTTTCTACAGTGCATACGGCCCAAACCGTTTTTCTTCAATTCGACTTGTATCTGAAAGAAAATGTCGGTCTCAATTTGAGGATTAAACATTACTCTAACATCATGCAAAGTTACAAGTTTGTATCTGATACGGTTTTCATGAAATTTATATTAATTTTAGAATCACTAGTTTACAGCGATTCAACATCAATACTGACTTCCCGTTTAACTTAACCTGGTTCCCTGGATATTAATGATTACATACTCAGACACAGAATATATCATTGATTATGTATATATTCTATTTATAGAACTTGGGACACGTAAATGTTTACCTAAGCAGTGTGCTCCGATTGGGTTTAAATTTGGCGCGCTTCATTGACAAGGTATGGGAAAAGTCTCGAGGATTTTATCAACCATTCAGTTCACGCCGGTAAACGCGTCATGATTAAACCGGAAGTGAACAGTGACTCTCAATAGCTGCAAAATGATAGTATTGAAATTACGATTAATGTCATAATAACTGTTAAAGATATAAAGTTTTTGAATAGTCAGTTTTGTAAGCAAATGTTTAATCTACAAATTGAGACTGATATTTGCATCCAAATATATTGGTAAAGGTAAAATAAATCTGTCAGACCGTACCTACTGTCAAAATGGTTCAATACCATGTGAATATTATAATGATTGTATAGATCTAGTCATAACTTGTGCACGGGTGATGAATACGGGAGCGATTTTTAATTGTGTTTGTTGACAAAATATTATATGTGCGTGCATTTTAAAGAATGTGAGGACTCTAGTGCCAGTGTAACATTCCTTTGTGGACCTGTTTTGAATAATTCATAAATAATTGTTATCTCATAAGTTTTTCTTCTGATTAAGTTTTAATTCAAAACAAAATGAAAGTAGGCTGCCCTCCCAATGCAGTTTTCCATATGGCAATTCAATGAAGAGGCTTTAGAATCTTCCTTTTGGACTTAATAAACCTAACATTGACAATATTGAAAAATGCACTTTAGTTAATGTGAGTTACCTTTTAATTTAATTTCAATTTAATCAACATTTTAAATGGCATGATTTCTTATTGACAGGTCTTAATCTATGTATTACATACTTGTTATTTGAAATGGAAAAAGTGCCAATGAATGATTAAGAGTAATAAAATTAATGTGAGACTTATTAAAGTTTTATTCGAGTTTTTTTTTTTTACCTCCTCCTTTCAACATTTTTGTCACCAGACTTCGAGTATCAACAAAGAAAAAAAACCTCTCGTCTTATAAGTTTTTGTATGACTAATGTCTATCTTATTTAACTGCTGTAAATTATGTGCTTACATCAACATACTAATGTTTTTTTGTTGTTTCTTGGTCAATGTATATACAATGTAATTATGGGGGTGAAAGTTTTCAGGACTGGTCAAATTTAGGGATTTTCAGAACTTGAGTGAGAGTTTTTCCCTTGTAAATAATCAAATTCAGAGTTTTCACAAATTAAAAATTATTATATTAAAAATTTTGAACTTAAATGAAACACTTTTGTAACTTGATTTGAACTGAAAGGGAGTTACTATAGTGTTTCGTTCAGCCCTCGATAGATTCTTTACAATTTGTTTGATCATGGTTTAATAAATGATGCAATTAAGCCAAAATAAGTAAGTTTGTATCCACTTGAAACCTAACCAGCTAGTTCCTTTTGACTGTGGACAATGTACCAACTATGTTTATGTTCCAAATCAAATTTGGTAAAGAACAATCAATACTGTTGTGTTTGGATAATATTTCAAAACATTATTGCTGAAATTGTAAGTACACATTATGTTCAGCTTTTAAACAGTATTAAAGTTTTTTGAAGTTATGACGGTTTTTTTTTCTGAGCCTAAGCACCTTAGGGGGTTTACTCAAATCTATTTTTTACAATCTTTTAAATCATTTTACATGTAATTTATCATTGTTAAATTTAATTCAACTGTCAATGATGCATACATTAATTCCGCTGATTTAAATATATTTTATCGATTGTGAGTACATTATTTGCTGTAATGATTATTAAAATCAGCAAAGTTAATGAATGCACCTCTGACAGTTGAATAAAATTTAACAATATTTTACAGTCTTTAATGTACTATCATTTTCTTTGTAATATTAACATCTATTTTTGTGTATTTTTATTGAAATATTTACATTATATGAATATTATTACTATTTACATGGATGTGACGGCATTAATACTCTCTGGAAATATGTTCACATTGAAAGAGGTCCTGACTCCTAGTAATTTTGAAAAGTAAATCTACAACTTTGATTATATTTTTACACATTTTAATGATAATGAATCACATGTTATGTTCTGCACAACTAGGACTTTTGACTTTGACTGCTGACAATGTCTGTCTTACAAGACAAAATATTGTTTCCAAGGCAGTGGTTTTTTCATGCCATTTTGTGGATGAATTTCAGCCTCATTCTTATCCTTAAAATTATAATGATAGTAATACTAATAATAAAGATAATAATAATAATAATGATTTCCCCTGTTTGTATATAATTGTTAATACTTGGGAGAAATAAAAGTTAAAGTAGTAGTAACAATTATAATAATGAAAAAGACTTTATTTAACGAGGCTACACATTTGGATAAATCCAATCTTCCATGTGGACCTCTGGGACATATTTTACTTTGTGCTGCAGCAGAATTACCCTGTCTTTAAAATTTCATACTATTGAATGGCATTTTTGGCATTTGTTTACCATTATTGTGATTTCTCAGGTCATGTAGATGCAATATATATTACTTCATGAGTTGAATTTTTCAAACAAAAGACATATTTTATCCTTTGACAAAATAAGTTCATTTGATATTTTGATGATCGAATTTGTATCAACTTGGACTATCCATTAACAGTGGGGTTTTTTTTTTCTAAAAAAATGTTGAAGTTCATTTTTTTGGCTGTGAACTTGTGACCCTGTAGTAAGTACACTGGAAATCAAATCTGGTCATAGTAGTTCATACTATTCAAACAATTAGGAAGTTGATTTATGTCAATTTACCTTCATCTGGAAGAAAATATCAGCTCCTTATGAAAGTGAGAACTGGTGATGAAAATGTGTTAGGAAAACTGATCCAGTGTTATTACCTGAGAAATGGTGACAATAATATAAAACATCAATGAAAAAAAAGGATGTTTAACTGTTAATTAAATTATATATCATTGTTCAGAATTACTTTGGTTATTATTTTAATTTTATTAACTTTAGCAGGATATAGTTGTATGATGCTTGCTGCAAATTAATGATGCGTTTATTTCTAAAAATCTACTAATGCTCTTAATGCTGGCAAACAGATATATTATAAGCCTTGCTGCCTCGTAAATTATTCCTGAAGCAAGCACTCAAAGAAAGACTTTTGATTATTTCTGTCATTTTATTGTACATCTCATTAATAGAAATTACATTGCATTGCAAATCTTTTTTTCAAAGCATACTTGTGCAGGGTCGACACTAAAGGTCATCTGATTGCCCCTGACAACCTATATTTGGGTTTGGGAAACTTGTTACTAATAGTAAACATTTGGTTTGGGCAAGTAAATCATATAGCTGGTTGTCCAACGGGGGAACCTAGTTTCATGAAGAGCCCCGTTGTGATGCATTAAATTGCCATTCTGCTCTGAATTAAATTGAGGTTTTCTTCAAATCTTCAAAGTCCGATGTCCAAGACTCAATAAGCATGCATATTGCACTAGTCTAATAGTATAAGGGAAGTATGAAACTGACTCTAGATAATACAACATTTTATCAAGTTATGACTAAGATTACAATTGTTCTCTGATCTGTAGAAATAAGATACTAAATTGCTTATATACATATGCAATTATGTTCACGAACACATCTTTGTCTGCTCATTGAAATATTTTGAGTTATTTATTATTTAAAAGCATTATGAGCTTGCTTGCATGCTAAGTATATAATTTTTGCAAACAAAAGAACACATGACTGTGTATTGCGCTATAAGCTGACTTGGGCTGCTCACCTTCCTTTATCTTAGCATGATTATGCTGTGCTTTGCGTGAAAATGTCAAGTAAATGAATTGCATTGCTTAAGCAAATTAAGTGATGACTCCAATTTAGCTGTTGACATTAATGTTTTATTCTTGAATTTGGATATAAAGAATTGTATCCAAGTTTCACCTTATTGTATTTATTTTGTCTAATTGAAAACTTTCAGATTGTATAAGAGAGTTTTGCTATTGTTGAAAATTGAGCTAATTTTTATATTATTTATGTATAATAATGCTTGTTGCCTATACTCATGCTATATTATATTTAAACAGACAATATACGTGTAAATTATTTTTATTTACTGAATGTATAATAAGTAGGGTATACATGACATGCCAATAAGTAGCATCCAAAATAACCTTTCCACTTGTAAAAAAGCATATTTTTTTTGTAAATACATTTAAATTTTATTTCATATGTATTTACACATTAGGATTTGTTTTTAATGTCTAAAGTTTTGGTAAAATGTAAAAAATAAATCATATATTTACAAAAGTGTAAAGGTTATTATGGATGGCACTATATATGAAATGTAAATGTACTTTCCGGTGATTTAGTATAGTCCGACAATATTGACCTCAGCTTGACCTTTGTGCAAGAATATATTAAACTCAGTATTTACTTTTCTATTTTTGTCTTTATTTGTAAGTTTGTGCTTTATCGGAAGCTTTCGGCAAAATAGACATACTGAACATTTAATTTTGATTTGATAAGAATGAATACTTTGAAATTGTGCCACAATATTGCAGACTTACATTTTTCTCCATAAAGAAATGAGTCCAAAATTAAAAGTACAATGACATGCCATGTTTACAAAATTGATTTAAAGTCACATAAGTTGTTATAAACATGTGTATAATCGTATACACGCATACTGAAACTCATTATTTAGTATAAGTGAAGCATGTAATTATTATAATAAGGTAGTTCAAGCTCAGGTTAATATTATGGGACTATACATTATAATTTATTCTGATTGTTATATCTTACTTCCTGTCTATATTGAGATTTTATTCTTCAAATGATAACATGACACCATTAACTCTAGTCTTGTATAGTAAGTCTGTAGTATACATTTTATATAAGTTTTACATTAGCATGGATGTATAATTATATTTTGACAAAATGCTGATTTTGTGAACTTATGATATCATTTTCATGTTATATTAAAGTAACCTGATCACATATTGTCCTAATATCCTGTGTCAGTCACTATGAAACATTTTTATGATAAAATTTAACAATTTTTTATTGGCCTATATAAGCAGGTGTGCTAAAAAGTGGTTTCATTTTGGATTAAAGTTGTTACATATAATGTGGTGTAGGGACATTGTTTATATTTTGGAATATTGCCGATTAATAAGAAATGTTTTAGTGATATATGTAAGATGAAAATTTACTTGCCATGTTGCTAGTATGTGTACAGTGCTATTGTTCTAGTCATGATATTATGTATGATTGTAAGATGTTATATTATGTGAAATATACTCCTATAGATCATTGTGTCTCATTCAGGAGTGAAGTCAGCCTGAAAAAGAAAGAACCAAAATCTGTGTCAAGATGGAAAAGATTTAAATACAATTGTAGTATAGTAAGTATTGAAATAATTTAATTCCTTATTGTGTTCTCATTTATTTTCTTATCTGGATAGTTCCAGAATGAATTCCGACTGATTGGGTTTGGCAAATTTTCTGGTCCCTGCTTCGGATTATTTTTCCAAAGTAGAGTCAAAGCATCCAGAGCTAAATAATTCTTTTTTAGATTTAGGTGTTACAAAATGATAGTAATCATCATATAAGTAATCCTTTTGCAGAAAAATTTAAGATTTTTACACTTTATAAGTCCAAATGTTGATTCCTGGACTTATAAAACTGGCCAATGTTTTAAGAAATATAATATTTTTTTCGAGTAATACATTTTTCATGGAATTTTTCCTTTTTTCTACTTTTATTCAGACATGGAAACATTTCAAGTACAACATGGCAGAGTTTGGTTATTTCTTGAAGTTATGGAGAGGTCATATGAAGAAGATTGAAGGTCATTTCGGTACAGGTGTACTCTCCTACTTTCTGTTCCTAAAATGGTTGTTCTACATCAATATACCAGTGTTTGTACTGACGTTTGGTTTCGTTATTCTACCGCAGATATTGTATAGACATATAGCTCAGGATGGCAAGGCTTATCAGCAGAATGTCTCTTTTACTGGAAAAGAACTTTTAACTGGTGCTGTAAGTCTGATTTTGTTGTTGTTCTTATTTGGTTATTACAGCTTGACTATTTGGAGAATTGTGGGGCTATCCTACTCCGTTGAGCCTCGGCATTGGTGTTTATGTAAGAGTTATTGGTTGAGTTTCTAGATGCAATATCTTTAAATCTTAGAAACTACCAGTTGGATTTGCTTGAAACTTGGCACATGCATACAGGGTTACCATTGGAGGTCACATACCAAGTTGTATTACTACAGCATGAATTTTATTGAATTAAAGTTTTTACTTATAAATTCTTAGTTAAGGTTTTGCATGCAACATTTTATTTTTGCAATTTGTGGGACATTGATACTTCACACATGTCTATTGGAATGCCATTGAAGGGCATTTACCAAGTCTCGTACCTCTTGCTTGAATATTATCTGGTTTATTGTTTTATTATTTTTAGAAAATGGTTGGTTAAAGTGTTGTTACTTGTAGATTCAACATGTAATCTTTCTTGTTTTTTCTATTCCAGGGTTGGTTTGAACAGACAGAGTTATATTATGGATTCTATACGTATGAGACATTTAGTATTGCTGGAGAGACATACTACAATATGAAATATGCTTACTTGTTTACATGCGGGGGTTATTATCTATTATGTCTATTTATATTGGCATTAAGGTAAGTCATTTACCTTGTGTAGATATTTTCGTGTTTGGTAGTTGCTGTATTTTTATGGCTGTTAATCTCCAGGAAATCAGCTTATCTCTGTGATTTTTTTCCTCCCATGACCATGCAGGCAGTGGTCTAGTGGTAGGACATTCTCTAAGGGATTCAGAGATCCAAGGTTCCAACCCACTAGGGGCACTGCTTATTTCATTGTGTAAGAATTTTACCTACTCCACTTAGGTGTAATTGGGCTCTGTGAGGGATCCTCTGTCTTAAGGTGATTTCAATGATCAGGGGGCTATAGTACAAAATTGTAAGGTCGGCTGAACATGTATATAGAAGCAGACTTTAAACTTAACTTTTTTACCATTAGCAAATCTTAGATGAAATGTAGTCAACTTCAAATATATTTAAGCCAAAACTTTCAAATATTTCATTGTGTCATCTCAATAAAAGCATAAAAGACTAAAATTGTGCTACAGTAAAGTTCCTCTATTAAGACCAGCAAAATTGATGGACTTTATAGTGAAAAGGTCTTAATATTGATATGACCAGTCATCTCACTAAAACCTAAATTATTAGTTTGGGCCTAAATATTGATTTTTTCCTTGTTGAACAGGCCTATGGGGCATTTGAGCACCATACTTATTTATCTTTGGGTTCATTAGTTTCTTAAAACCAGTCTTTGTCTAGTAAAATAATTAGTCTGTAGGCTGAATCATGCTAAAGTTCACCAAAACTGTAAGATTCCATGTTATTCATTCCATCTTATTGTCTATAATTCCATTTTAGTTCAGTTTTGAGGCCGCCATATTTAATTTCAATAGTTTTTAGTGATGACATCATATCGTCCCGTTTTTTGGACGATACTGACGTCACAGAATCTTCCATCGGCCACCGTCCATTGGACGATCGTCCCGGCCACAGGACAATTGTCCAAATCGTCCACTTTATCGGCCATCGGCCACCCTGGGGTATAAAAACCCTGGCGTCCATCATCCAGGGATCAGTCTCCACCAACAAGCATTGAGTACACATCCACGTTAATCTTCTTCAGAACTGCATTTTATTGCATATTTTAGATCAAATGGTTAGCTATTCATCAACGTTATTATCAGTCTATGTCATGTTTAAGAAATCCTTTTTGTAGAAATTATACCTGTAAATTTTGGCTATATTGCTAGTTCTGTTGAAAACAACTTAAAATAAACTAAACTCGTTAAACAGAAATCCAGTTTCGTTTTGAATACATCCAGTTGGCGACACGATTTAATTCCTTTGTCAAGTTTGTGACTGATATGTAACAATATTGAGACCCTTTTGTTTATAAATTAAGCATTTGGGTCTTAATTATTGTCAAAAACTGCATGATTTTGAAATAACAAAAGTGGTCTTAATAGCGGAACTTTACTGTATTATATTGGTGACTGTTAGAATAATTTTATTGATTGATGTTCATTAAGAATATTGATATTGAGAACTTTTCTAAAAGCCTAAAGTCTTATCCAGTCTTAATAATTTTTTGTCTATGCAATCATGTATAATTGGTAGCCCCAAAAAACAATGGAAATGGTTTCTTTTCTTTTTCAGTATATCTAAATCTTACAAGAAGAATTACATTGAAGGCAGTGGTGCTTTTGATTTCTATTATGTTAGTCGTGTATTCTGTGGCTGGGATTATGGTATTACTGCAAAAAATGCTGCACAACTGAAGCATAAAGGAATTTCTAATGAATTAAAGGTATTGAAGTATGGTTTTGTTTGAATAAACAGGAAATTGTTGTTTTTCTTAGCTGTTGTTTATTTTGCATACTTTTCAGAGTTGTGTTGATCCAAGTATCAAGAGAGCAGCAGAGTTGTACTATTATATATAATTATTATTATATATACTATAGTATATTAAAAATATGTTTAGGTACTGTCTAAACGCTCTTGCAACACATAGCTTAGGTTATATCAAGGGAGTCAGTCAACAGTGGGACTAAACCTCCTCACCGCTCCTGAAAGGCTAAATCTCTGGATTTAACTTTTAACTGTTACTAGGGGCATATTTCAATCAGTGACTGACAGCTGCCCTGTATGATTAAGATAAAGAATCAGGAATCTTTTATAGAGAGAGAATGGATGTAGACACTATTTTATGACCAAACTCCTAGAAAGTATCCCGGAGGCATCGGTTTTCGATGATGTAAGAAAAATTTGGCCAATATGAATAAATGAAACAAAATATCAAATTGATTTACGTATTAATCCATTGATCAGGTAATAATTAGTCCAACAAAGAACATAAATATTAATTCCCTCCTTTTATGGCGTCATTTATAACATAAGAGTAACTTCCCTTGAAAATCGTTAGTTCGGCATTGCGTCATCTGATTTCGCCGAACTGTAGTCCTTTGTCTAAAAAGTCACTCTGCACAAATTTAAAAACGCGACAAACAATTATCGGTGAACCAAAAGTTCAATTTAACATTTGTATGAGAGTTTGAACAGTTTTTAACAAATTTAAATCATTTAGACAACTGTAAATATCGAAAAATTTCACTGTTACTTTATTTAAAGAGTCAGGGACTAATTGTCATTACATACTCGGGGCACAAAAAGTTATAACCCCTACGTAGCACTTTCATTCTTGAGAAAAATGATAAATGGACCAACTTAATACACCTGTCACATTTGCCTCAATTAAACATATACAAATATGGTTTTAAGTGAATGTTTGTTGAGGTGAAATTGATGCAATCAATACACTTTTTGTCTTGGGCATCTGACTCATTGAGCATAAGGAACTGACGAAACTTAGTCACGTTTAAAGAGTGGTGCAGTATATCGCATGTTTCATTTATCACGTGATCTGTGTAGTAAACAGTAGGTCAAAATTTATCGGACGCCTGAATTAGCGAGGAGAATGAAAATAAAGAAGCTTCATTTTGGTAATAGTGAAAATACGCAAAAATCAATATATTGAAATATAATTCATAAATAAATTACTTTTCCCACGTTTATTTCAAATAATTTTTATACATTTCGCTAATTATTCTCCTTAGGCGTCGAAATAACACGTGACCGGGTCCTCGCATGCGTGAATTACGTAAATAAACCGGAAATTCATAGTTCGGCGAAATCAGATCCTCGTCGATAACAGATGCCGTCAGGATATGCCCTGCCTGGGAATGGAACTTAAATCCCCTTTCGTCCTACCGACTGAGCTAGTTGAACAGGCTATGCTATTCACTGATGAAGGTCTCTGGCCAAAACTTCTGTTGGTGAATAAATAACATTATTTAATTTCACATGTGCGGTTGTGTTTGTGTAATTTATCATCCTGTTTGCCTCTTTTTTTATAATCTTGTTGACTACTTAAATTGTTTACAGGAATACCTATCAGGTTCTAAGAAAGAGGAGGAGGTGTTAACATTTGGACAGAAATGTAAATGGGCTGTGATAAGAGTATTGACAAATCTTCTTATACTTGGAATGATTGGTGGCTCAGGTTACCTCATATTTTATATATCTGATACACAGTCTGTGAATGTAAGTATTTCTATAAGGATGATAACTTGACTTCGGTATACACAGGAATATTTTACTAGGGCTGCAACAATTCAATACATTGAAAATCAATTGTGAGGGCACCGATTTGATTTTGATTTGGAACCTGCAGTATTCAATTTGATATTGGCCTTTAAAATTGTCTAAAACGTTATAAGGGTTTAGGACTTCAGTTCCAATGATAAACTAGTGGTAAATACAATGTAAATCAGTATGAAAATTCATTTGTTTTATTAACTGTGTTTTGAAATAAATGTTAAAATTCAAATAAAAATTTTATTTGATCAATATAAGTTAGTTTTAAGTTCATATGAATGTATTACTTTATATTTGGTATAAACTATACTAATAAATGAATCGAATAGAAAAAAATTGAATCAAAAGAAAAAAAATCGAATTGCAAGGAATCAACTCTCTAGTAAAACATTGCAGCCCTATATTTTACACCAGAAATTCCCATTTATAAATCAACCTAATGATGTTACCCTGTAACAACCATAATTAATGCACTATACAGAGCCATTCATAATTACTTTCATGCTTGTAAAACACTGTTTTTTTATTAATGCAATTAAACTTTAAGTATGTATTTAACCCTTAACCCTTTACTGGTTGCGACATGTGTGAAAAGTAGCCATTTTTTCACCATTACGCGCTAGGGCTATTTCAGTATGCTCTAATTTCATTACTAATTATCATACAGTTATGCAACTTGGCCAAGTTATTCCCTGGGTGAATGTCTTTCAGAAAAATCAAGTTGAGCCCCGATCCCCGTTGCCATGGCAACGCTGGGGCGGAGCAAAAACGGCAAAAAATGCAATTTTCGCTCTTTTTCCACCCCACGTTTGCACTTCAAACAGTAATATTTTCCGAAATTGAGGTCTAAAGTGCCAGGTCTTTTCAGATACTGAAAACATGTTTTCTTATCAGCATTTGGCGCCATTTCTCAGCACTCAATGACCCCGATTTTTTTTCTGGCGATGAGGGGCGCTGCGCCCCCTTCAAACCCCAGCAACAAAGGGGGGCACATCCCCCCTTCGGAACCCCCCTGAGACATCAATTGATGGGGGAGGCGCGCGAAAACGAGCTCATTTTTTTGGGACAACTATCCTTTAGTGAAATTCGCTTAATCCAGTTAAAAAACACCATTTTCAAGGCTGTGGCGGCCATTTTGGAGGGGGGGGGGGGTCTAGACAAGTAAAAATGCGGGATTGAGCGGTTAAGGGTTAACCGCTCAATCCCGCATTTTTATGTGTCTAGACCCCCCTCCAAAATGGCCGCCACAGCCTTGAAAATGGTGCTTTTTAGCTAGATTTAGTGAATTTCACTAAAGGATAGTTGTCCCCAAAAAATGAGCTTTTTTGTTGTTTTTGCTCCGCACCAGCATTGCCATGGTAACTGGGATAAGGGCTCAACTTGGTTTTTCTGAAAGACATTCACCCAGGGAACAACTTGGCCAAGTTGCATATCTGTATGATAATTAGTAATGAAATTAGAGCATCTTGAAATAGCCCTAGCGCGTAATGGTAAAAAAATGGCTACTTTTTACACATGTCGCAACCAGTAAAGGGTTAAGCGTTATAGTAGTTAACATTTGAAAGGAGAGTAATGATGCTTAATACAATTGTAATTGTTATAAATGTGTAAAGATATGTTTTAAATTTCTTATATATTGTAAATATTGGTAGATTTCTAAACATATAAATTTACAAGAGTGCAAAGGTAATTATGGATGGCTTTGTATTAGCACAAGAACTAATAAAAACTGATGTAGGCTAGCGAAAACTTCTTATTTCATGTCCTCAAGCTAGTTGATAATTTTGCCTTTTATTATATAACAAAATGTATGGACCTTTCAGAGTGCGACCTTTTTATTTGAATAACAATACATTTACCCACAAATATAAGCATGTGCTCTTTTGTTAACACCTTGTTTGTGGGACAAAAAGTAACTTTAAACCTTTGTTAAATATGTTAATAGGTAAGGTAATGGAAAGGTCCATTGGTCTTGTGCTTTAGAAAATTTAAAGGTACTAGTTCACAGATTTGGTTATTTTTCTGTAATTTGGAATAACTTTCAGTGTCTGTAATTGTGTCAAAACATTTATTCTTAATATTTTAAGACAAACTGACCTATAGGTTGCAAGAAATATACAATAAAAGTCCCAAAAATGCACTAAAACTGTCTATATACATAAGAGGTAGATTTTTACTACATGAAACACTATCATTTGTAGTTATATGTCAACTTGCACTGAAATTGTCATTATCAGAACACTACTTTCTTGCTTCAAAAAAATGTTACCGTACAATTTTGATAGTTTTAGAAAAAGTTGATATTTAAGTTGAAATCTGTGAATGAGTACCTTTTAGGCAAGGACTGATTTCAGTGACTTTGCCTTTAAATAAGTCGATCACAACAGTTACAATGATAAAGAAGTTTATTTGTTATTTTGGTTTATTATTTCTTAAAAGGGCTATCTTCCTTCATAAAAGCTGCTGAAACTATGGCATATTGGAATCTTAGAATTTGAACATTATGAACTTCTCTGTATGCAAGTTCTAAGAAACCATAATTTTGTTACATGAAATCAATAAAGATAACCACTTTGATTTATTATACCCCCGCTTCGAAGAAGAGGGGGGTATACTGTTTTACCCTTGTCCGTGCGTGTGTGCGTGCATGCGTCCGTTACAAAATTTCCGTCGCAGTTTTCTCAGCAACTATAACATGCAGCAGCCTAATACTTTGCATATTGCTTCATCCCATAGTCCCATGTGGTGTAAAGCGATTTCATGCTCCTTGCTCATCTACTTCCTGTTTGTGGCATATTTTTAGATTTTTGCGGGGGTATCACTAGTGAGCATTAGCTCACAGATTTACTTGTTGTATATAAGTTGATCATGCTTACATAGTTCTTTGACATGGTAGTATTAGTGTTTTCAATTCAATATTAAAAGTTTAGAATCTTATGTGTTGGTAAATTAGATCCTAGAACTAAACACAACAGGGTCGTAGTAATCCTGAAACATATTAAACACTGGTTCAAACTGAAAGCATGTACCTTGGTATTTAAATCAGCCGAATTATAAAATTTACCAATACTTGTAATATATATTACTCCAAAAGTTGTAGTCTTTTTTACCTAAGTTCAATTATTGGACAGTTTCTTCATTATGAATTGTACTATTTCACTGGTTTATATTTGCACTTGTAGCTAAGGCTTTGCTTCTTCCAATGACTCCAACATCTTATATAATAATAAATTTGTAGGCTGATTTCAAACACTAAAATTACCCATAGTTCAGTTTGCTTAGTAAATAGTAACATAAAATGTCCCACGATCAACTGCCTACACTGTTCATAGAAAATTGTGTACCTATAGGGAGTCAACGAGTAAAACATTGTTGTTTATTATATTTTAGTTAATCTTTGTTATCCCCTGATTATATAAAAATTGTACGTACCCAAGATGAATAAATATATATGTTATAACATGTATGTTATTATGTTTTATTTCATCATTATTTGTGTTATTTATTCTTATTTATAGGAAAGACAGGTGATCACGTCTTAAATGTACTTTCTTCATCTGGCCATGGTCTTGTCTATTTTTGGTTTACATCTTGCTTTTTTCACTTTACAAACTTGCTTAGTATTCACTATTCAGCCTGTAGGATTCACAGCTGCATTTGTTTAAAAACTTGTTTTAATTAACAAAAAATTAATATTACTCTTTCTATATTTTTTAATTGAATATGATTAATTAATAACTGGTTTGTTTAGTGTGTGACTGCTTATTGATTTTAAGGTATATTTTCCCTAGTGATATAACATTTGTCATAACATCAATCAGTGTTATGCAAAATTTGAAGATATTTTGTAAAGTGCTTTTTGTAGTTATCTGCTGATCTCAGCCTTTTGGCCAAAATTGAAGTGTAATGTCTGTTTTTTTATCTGCAATGCCCTGTCTTTTGTATAAAATTGAGCATTTACTTAACTTTCCAAATAACTGCTAATTTTGACTACATCCCTTTATGTTAAGCAAAATGTTTGGATAACTCTACCTTAAATCGTTTTTTTAGCGTGAAAAAATCAGTTACTTTAGTTATGACTGTATTTTGTAGTAGAAAAAAAACAAAAATAAGAAGATTAAATGGCTCTGTACAGTCTTATCTTTTCTATGTCATGTAAATTGTTCTTTATGAATTGTCTCTTTTTTTTCTTGTCTTTGTTTTCTTGCTTATTGTCTTTTATAAACTTGCCTGTCTTGTAGTTTCATAATATTTGTGGATATATTGATGTCTGGAAGAAGTGTTCCTTATTATTAGCATACATCAAACCTTCAGTAATATTGTTCATTTATTTCAACTGTTAAAACATGAGTAATTTCACTTTGTGTGTCACAATGTTTTCATTCATTAGTCATCATGGAATTATTCAAACTTTCACAGTTGAGAAACATGGTCTACAAATAAGCCTTTTTGTATTTCTGTGTATGAAATAAATGGGTGTCTGGTTACCAGGGACAACCACTTTTAAGTTCCAGCAACCGAAAATTTCTTTTTGGCAACCAAAATTCTGCAAATGAGATATGATGCTTGCATTTATAATGATCTGTTCAGGCAACCACTTTCAAATCCTAATTTTGTTGACTGTATTACAAAAAAAAATGTTAGAGAAAGTGATTAAATCATAGATTTAATTTTTATTTCTCTTGCATTATTTATAATTTATTTGTGTACTTGGGATGAGTTTGGTCATGAAATAATTTCTCTAGCCATTTTCCATCCTACCACTGATTCTTAATCATGTAGGACAGTTGTCAGTCATTGACAAAAGTCCAGGGATGGTCAGTGGGATGAGTGACCGCCATAATATCACCTATACAATGTCTTGCTATGACATTAAAACAAAACAAAAAAAAACAAAAAATAATTAGTTAAGTCATTGTATTGTCTGATGTTAATGCTTTAAGTGTCATGTGTGTAAATAATGATTCTGTTACTGTTTAATATAGTTGCAATATAAAATACTGTTTGTATATATGTCTGCTTCAAGGTATATATTTAAAATCTTTTTTTAGTTTTATAATCATAATACATAGTAGTATGCTTTATCTGTAACTCTGTGTCATGAAATATAATATATAATATATTTTGTATTCAAAATGTATGGCTTTTATATGAGTATATATATTATAACCCTATGCAAAAGAGATAAGTCTGTCGGTCATTGCCGATGAAAATTTGCAAAGGTGCAACACACTTAAGCAGGGACCAGGAAATTCGCCGAAGTCAATCGGTCCAAAGCCGTCCGAGTACCGCATACGGGTTTTAACGTGTACCGTACGGACCCGACCATTTACTGTACTTTATTCACGACCATGTTAGTACTTATTTTTTGCTACCTTTTGTTAGGAAGGCATACGATACATTGGCATTGTTTGTTTAAATTTTTACAAAACTTAACTTCTATCTAGCATAAAAACATGGTTTCCGAAATTACTCCCTGCAATCGTCGGTCGTTCAATAAACAGAACTTGAAAAATGCTGTTTCATCTAGTTCTAATGTTGTTGGAAAACTCCGTCATGTGGGGAAATTATTATAACTGCGCATGCGCAAATAACGGGTCCAAAGTAAATGTCTCGCATTTTTAAGCATCGTTCGCTAAATTAAGAAAGAAAATGTAAAATAATGATAAGCTTTTTTATTTACACACGTAGATTAAAACGTTTCTCATACGAAGTGACGATCTAGCGAGGGTCTCGAAAATGTATGACATCTCATCACAATGGTTCAAGCGGTTTCGTTTAACACAAAAGATGATCAAATCATGCATAGTACACCTATTTATAGATAAATTAATGACAAAACTGTTCGTTTTGAAAATTATTTTCGTTGAATTTGGAATTTAATAGTTTCCTTTATCATTTGTTCACCAAAGAAGGGAGACGAGAGGGTTGAATTTTGATCATCAACAACTGTACCTTCGATTAAGAAGAATTTGCGTAGATACATGTCCCAAGATAATTTCTTATTATTCACACCTCAATTTAAGACGTAAAAATAAATCATGAATCAAGTCAAACAAATTAAAGATTACACGAATACATCAATCAGGAATTGACAACAAAAGCAATTAAATTGTTTTCTTTAATTATTCATAAAACATTGTTTTTTACAAGTTTACAGGTTTCAAACAGACCTATTGAAAAACATTGTCGGTTCGATGGACACGATTAAGTAAGAACATATTCTTCTGTTGTTCTTCAAATTAATCGAGTGCAAATCAAGCGTACCTTGCTGTGCTCGATCAAAAAAAATATCACTGTGTCAACCCCGGATGATACCTGTAACCATGGATACATATACAGGGTCCTTGATGTAATCTGTGGACAATTAAGCAGGATATTACAACAATAAACAGTGGGTTTATACAACTGATCGATGTATGATAATATTTTATCAATATGTTTTCTTGAAAATTATGGAAATTAAAGTTTGAGGTCAAATTTTGCGAGTTTTTTCTGGACTGATTTTTTAAGGATTTTGAAATCTCAATCGGTCCAAAATGAAAAAATTGGTCCGAAAACCGAAAAACCGGCGATTTCCTGGTCCCTGCACTTTAGTATTACATTGTATGGTTTATAGATATATACTTTATTCAATAAACATAAGGCATGACGCCCTACAGTTGACAAGTATGTATGTCATACCCATTGACTGATAAAATTTTATCAAATTCTCATTAATAAAAATTTCTATCGTTCAGGAATCATTAAATACTCTCTGATTTGAATGAGTTTTGTTATTCATATCCTATGAAACAGCTTTGTTAAATGTATGAAAACCAAAATGACAACTTTCTTATTTTCATATTAACATTTTGACTTGCAAGTTATTAATTAGACAGACAGGCTATCTGTCTTTACTGGCCTGGCTGACAAATAGATTTGGAAGTCTTTGGCCCTGACTCAGGGCTTCTGCCGAAAATGTTAAATATTTTATGAAGTTGTTCTCCTTAGATATTACTGAACTTTTTTTGTCTCTATTTTGCAAGATTTATATTTTATGCTCTGTTTGCTACTCTATACTTAGGGAATAATTATTTAATTCTTAGGTATTTAATTGTGTGTGTTTTATTGTCAGTATATTTTACACTCTGGACATTACATTTTGTGAATAAAGGTACATATAATTTGATGAGGATTCCATATTTCTGAGATTTCAATTTACATGTACATAAATATAACAAACTATAATTAACATTTCATTTTTGGTAGACATTGCCTTAAACGACAAACGCTGAAGCTAGTTAGTTAACACTTTTTCCCTTTACTACATTACATAATAAATTGGGCTAGTTTTGGGGAAAATTTAAGACCTTGACTGATTTTTGTATAATTTGAAAGTTAACAATTTGTTATAATGTATGTTTCAGGTTGATATTCCTGTACTTAGTGAGATGGCAATGCCTCTGTGTGTATCTGGTGTAAATCTTGTTTTACCTTTTATATTCTCTATAATTGCTAGAGTTGAAAGTTATGAAAAACCTAAAAATGAACTGTACATCAATATGACCAGGTAGGATTTTATAGCAATAATTCTAAAGCAGAATAGCAGGGTGCTGCCCACTGCCCCTTTTTTTCTCCCTAACCCTGTTTTTGCTCACCCCAATGCAGAAAGAGTTTCTTTGAAACATTATTCCACTAATGTGATCTGCCCCTTTTTTCTACCTCACTGTCATTTTCTGAGTTCTAGAATGATTACTATATTCTATGAATTTACTGTTAATGAAACAGATTGTTAGGAGCATTGGTCCAAATATAGAGAGTTTCACTTTTATATTCAGATTTTGAAGGTAAGAATCTCACTTAAGACTTGTCATCACCATAACCATTGACTTTGGCTTGTGACAACTGCTTATTAGCCCGATATTTCAATGAAAAAATTGGGCTTATAGTTTGGCGAAACACAGGTGGGTGTCCGGTGTCATTAACAATTGAGTTAAAGTTTTTTCTTTACCATATATTTCTGCCATTTATTGTCAGATCTTTATGAAACTTCATACATTGATAACATACCATGTAATAAACAGAATTAAAAAGTAAACACAACTTTACCTGGCTTTAATATGGATTTTTTCTCTGTGTATTTTTTGTGTTTAAGTTTTTAATATGCTGGATACCTCTGTCATTTATGGGCATATCTTGATGAAAATCTGGTTTTAATGTGGTTTCCACATTACATTTCTTATTTTACATTTCAGAACAATGTTATTGAAGGCTGTTACTCTTGGAGTGTTAGTGTATTTCTGGTATAGAAAATTGGAACATCCAGTATGTATAAAAATATTGCTTTGTATTAAAAATATATATATATTTTTAGATTGATTCAATTGGCCCAGTTTTTTTTAGTTATCACATTACTTGTTACTTTCACAAACATTGCAGTAAACAATATAGAACAAATGGTAACAGTTAGTGAGTAATACCCTAAATTGTGTAATAAATGACCATCCCCTTATAAATCCCCCCCTCCTGTTTTTGAAAAAAATATTTAATTTCAATATTGATTCAAGAAAACAAGCAATGCAAGATTTTCCAATAGATATAAATTTAATTTCTATTGTGTTTTATGTAGTAATTTCACTGTTTTACTCTTATAATCACCTCAATTTGAAAACGTAACACCCTGGTGCATTTAATAGAGAATACATGGTATTAGAAAAATTATGTTAATTTTGTCTATATTTTGTCTGTTTGTTATAATTTCAGTGTAAAGAAACATTTATAGGTCAGCAGATCTACCGACTTGTCATTGTAGATTTTGTGTTTATTTTGTTGACTACATTCTTTGTGGAGTTTATACGAAGGTGAGATATAAACAGTTATTTTTTGTTATTTTATATAGTTTGCAATCTATACTGCTCAATATATCGTCTTATAATCTACCTTTCAGTTTGATAGTTCTGAGCTCTTTTTTAAGAATACAGGGTATACAGTCAATTAGTCATGTGATTTTCTGAAGGTAAACAAAAACTGATTTTACATCAATTTTTGCACCAGCCAGAAAATTTCCTAAAAAGCTTGTGAATTGTTATTGTTTGCCCTGAATCATCTGCACAAAATATTCTCAGAATTTAGTAAACTAGTTACCAGCTTGATTTTTTTGTGCGGAGGGCTTAGTTAATCATCAAAATTTGCTCTTAGTTTATCATCAAAATTTGCTGGAAAAATTGTGATATATTCGACAGAGAAAAGTTTTAGCTATTTATGTGCAATTTGATGTCATTTAATTATTAATCTATAGAGATTGATGAAAAAAAGTGTTGTTGAAAATCATGTGACTATAGACTCTTGAATAATCAAAATGTGATGAATTATATGAACATTTTTTGTATAAGCTATTCATACTTAGCATTTTACCGTGTTTTTGTTTAATTCATGAAATTTAGACGATAAATACACATTATTGATGTTTATATTAATAACATTACAAAATTAATTTTTATACGCCCGTTTTGAAAAAACGGTCGTATTATGTTATGCTGTTGTCCGTCTGTCCGTCTGTCCGTCTGTCCGTCTGTCCGTCTGTCCGTCCGTGGACAATTGCTTGTCCGGATGATAACTCAAGAAAGGATGAACCTAGGTTCCTCAAATTTTATGTGTTGATAGCCCTTGGGTGGAGGAGGTTCCCTATTGATTTTGAGACCCCAGGGTTAAAGGTCAAGGTCACTGGGACTTAAAATAGGTAAAACTTGTCCGGACAATATCTGAACCACCAATGTACCTAAGTTCACCAAATTTAATGTAAGAGTAGCCCATGTGTCAAAGATGTTCCCTATCGGTTTTGGGGCCCCTGCGTCATAGGTCAAGGTCACAGTGGCATCATATGGGAAAAAAACTTGTCCTGACAATAACTTAACAACCAATCTACCTAGGATCACCAAATTTTATGTGAGAGAAGCCCATGTGTCAAGGATGTTCCCAATCGGTTTTGGGGCCCCTGGGTCAAAGGTCAAGGTCACAGGGACATCAAATTGAAAAACCTTGTCCGGACCATAACTCAACAATGCCTGTACCTAGGTTCACCAAATTTTATGTAAGAGTAGCCCATGTGTCAAAGATGCGCCCTATAGGTTTATGGGGCCCCAGGTTCAAAGGTCAAGGTCACAGGGGCATTATATGGAAAAACTTTGTCCGGACAATAAATGAAACACCAATGTACCTAGGTTCACCAAATTTCATGTGAGAGTAGCCCATGTGTCAAGGATATGCACTATTGATTTTGGGGCCCCTGGGTCAAAGGTCAAGGTCACAGTGGCATCAAATTGAAAAACATTGTCCGGGTAATAACTCACTAATGACTGTACCTAGGTTCACCAAATTTCATGTGAGAGTAGCCCATGTGTCAAGGATGTACCTTATCAGTTTTGGGAAAACAGGGTTAAGTTTAAATCTTAAACCAGAAGATATCAAATTACCAAGCTGTGACTTCAAATGCTCTATCAATATGTTTATAAAGTCAAAACGGCAAACAATGAAACACTTGTCCAGACAATAACTGAACCACCAATGTACCTAGGTTCTCCAAATTTTATGTGAGGGTAGCCCTTGGGTAAAGGTTATGCCCTATTGGTTTTGGGGCTCCTGGGTCAAAGGTCAAGGTCACAGAGGCATCATATTGAAAATCCTTGTTTGGACAATAACTCATCAACTACTGTACCTAGGTTCACAAAATTTTATGTGAAGGTAGCCCTTGTGTCAAGGATGTTCCCAATAGGTTTTTGGGCCCCAGACCCAAAGGTCAAGGTCACAGAGGGATCATATGGAAAAACTTTGTCCAGACAATAACTGAACAACCATTGTACCTAGGTTCACTAAATTTTATATGAAAGTAGCCCATGTGTCAAGGTTATGCCTTATTGGTTTTGGGGCACCTTGGTCAAAGGTCAAGGTCACAGGGGCATCATATTGAAAAACATTGTCTGGATAATTACTCAACAATGATTGTACCAAAGTTCACCAAATTTCATGTGAGAGTAGCCCATGTGTCAAGGATGTACCTTATCAGTTTTGGGAAAACAGGGTTAAGTTTAAATCTTAAACCAGAAGATATCAAATTACCAAGCTGTGACTTCAAATGTTCTATCAATATGTTTATAAAGTCAAAACGGCAAACAATGAAACACTTGTCCAGACAATAACTGAACCACCAATGTACCTTGGTTCTCCAAATTTTATGTGAGGGTAGCCCTTGGGTAAAGGTTATGCCCTATTGGTTTTGGGGCTCCTGGGTCAAAGGTCAAGGTCACAGGGGCATCATATTGAAAATCCTTGTTTGGGCAATAACTCATCAACTACTGTACCTAGATTCACAAAATTTAATGTGAAGGTAGCCCTTTTGTCAAGGATGTTCCCAATAGGTTTTTGGCCCCCAGACCCAAAGGTCAAGGTCACGGAGGCATCATATGGAAAAACCTTGTCCAGACAATAACTGAACAACCAATGTACCTAGGTTCACTAAATTTTATATGAAAGTAGCCCATGTGTCAAGGTTATGCCCTATTGGTTTTGGGGCGCCTTTGTCAAAGGTCAAGGTCACAGGGGCATCACATTGAAAAACATTGTCTGGGTAATTACTCAACAATGACTGTACCTAAGTTCACCTAATTTCATGTGACAGTAGACCATGTGTCAAGGATGTGCCTTATCAGTTTTGGGGAAACAGGGTCAAGTATAAACCTTCAACCAGAAGATATCAAATTACCAAGCAGTGACTTCATATGTTCTATCAATATGTTTATAAAGTCAAAATGGCAAACAATGAAACTTTTGTCCAGGCAATAACTGAACCACCAATTTACCTAGGTTCATTAAAGTCTATGTGAGGGTAGCCCTTGTGTCAAGGATATGCCCTTTTGGTTTTGGGGCTCCTGGGTCAAGGGTCAAGGTCACAGAGGCATCATATTGAAAAACCTTGTTTGGACAATAACTCAACAACCAAAGTACCTAGGTTCACTAAATTTTTTTAGGAGAGTAGCCCATGTGTCATGGTTATGTCCTATTGGTTTTAGGGCCCCTGGGTCAAAGGTAAAAGTCACAGGGGCATCATATTGAAAAACATTGTATGTGTAGTAAATCAACAATGACTGCACTTAAGTTCACCAAATTTCATGTGAGAGTAGCCCATGTGTCAAGGATGTTCCCTATTGATTTTGGGGCCCCTGGGTCAAGTTTAAACCATCATCCAGAAGATATCAAATTACCAAGCAGAGACTTCAAATGTTCAATCAATATGTTAACAAAGTCAAAATGGCAGACCATGGAAATAATGCTATATTTAATAAGTAAAATGAATTTAGTTCACCAAATTTTATGTGAGGGTAGCCCATGTGTTAAGGATGTTCCCAATTGGTTTTGGGTCAAAACTGGGTCAAAGATCTAGGTCACAGGGGCATCATATGGACAATCCTTGTTCGGACAATAACTAAACAATGATTGTACCTAGGTTAACCAAATTTTATGTGGATCAGCCCATTTGTCAAGATGTAATGTGTTGATAGCTCTTTGGTATTTGATGTTCTCTTTTGATTTGGAAACCCCAGGGACAAAAGTCAAGGTCACAGGGACTTAATTCATATTGAATCATTTTCCGGACAGTAACTCAATAATAATTGTACCTACATTGTAGGTTTTCCAAATCTTATTTAAGGGTAGCCTTAATGTCTAGCATATGCCCCTTTGGTTTTAGGTCCCTGTGTTAAAGGTTAAAGTCAAAAGAAAAATCATGAGGAAAAACCTTGTCCAACAACCAACTTTACCTAAGATCACCAAATTTTATGTATCAATACTCTTTGGGTCAAGGGCGAGAACTTTTGGTTCTGAGGCCCCAGGGTCAAAGTCACTGGAAGTTTGTATGGGAAAACTTTGTGTCGGTGATAAATCAACCATGGCTGTACCTAGGTTCTCAAAATCTTTGCTTTGGATAGCCCTCCTGTTAAGAATGGAACCTATTCTGAGATCCTGGGGTCATTGGTCAAGGTCACAGGGACTTTATATGAGATAGAACACAGCATGGACTGCACACGGGCGTATAATGCCCCGCCCAGCGGAGCTCTTGTTCATTATTATATCTGTATCAAATACCAAACAAACATATATGTAATATATTCTTTGCACTATGAATAAAATAGTTGTTTCGTGGCATAGCTGACCATCAACCATTATAACTACTCTGAGAGCAACTCTTATGTTAATGTAGCTTAGCTCAGTGTTGGCTTAATGTAGTCACATTGTTATATTAAAACATTCTGTGTGCATTTTCTTCTTTACTTTCTGTACCAATATATCTCACTCTCTCTGCTCTGTGGATCAAACAGACATACCAGCCTTCAGGACAAACTTTCATTACCACTGGATGTCAGTTCAGCAAAATGG
This sequence comes from Mactra quadrangularis, assembly GCA_025267735.1. NCBI lineage: Eukaryota > Metazoa > Mollusca > Bivalvia > Venerida > Mactridae > Mactra > Mactra quadrangularis. Next base: position 55,161,487 of record CM046303.1, on the reverse strand, counting down.
ACTTTTTACATCACCAAATGAAAGTTTGCTGGACAGAAAAAATTCTTAGTGATTTACCAAAATATGCTGTCCTTTAAACAATTTAGCATGATGTGTCCTAAAATTGAATGAACAATATATAAGCTGAAAGAATATTTAAAGTTAACAATTTTTAATGAATTATTATGTTGTTTTCTATTTGTATGTGAAATTTGTTATAAGGTTTTTATTGAATTTGGAATTTCTTATAAAAATGGCTTCCTCAATATCTTAGCTATAGCAAGAAGTTATTTTTTCTGTCCAAAATCTGGGATACTGGTTTGAAATATGAAATTTTTTTCATAATTGATTATTAATTAGACTTTAATTTGTTCATGTCTGTTTGATTACACTATTATCTTATTTTCTATCTGTATAAATGAAGTATGTTTTATATACCTTTTACTTGACATACAGAATACTGTGGGAAAGGTAAGTAAGCTGTTATATGACAGCTATATTGATTGTACAGTGTATGTGTAGAACACTTGATAAATATATGTATCGTAAAATATTCAGTTTTCCCTTTGAGTCGCTACAAGTTTTAGGATGTGTTTGTGGTTCAAATATATGTGAGGGGGATTCAGAGCGATTGTGTAGAAGAGCTTATTGTCTTGTGAAGTAGCTGGCTGGCATTTTTGAATTGAAAACATAGAAAACTTAAAGCCACTTTATGAAGATACAATGTATATTCATTTACTGCAGGCATGAAAACTGTTATAAACTTTAAAGTCATTAAGATATAACACACCTTATAGACACAGTGAACATGATAAATGATTTTGCTTTCTAAGTTTAAGTTTGACAATGCACACTATTTGAAATAGGGACTTTAAGTGTGGTCTAATATTTTTGATGTACTGAATAAATCATTGGTAGACAGCACAATCTCGATCTATCAAGACATTACCTGTATAAATATTGACTTCCATGGATCATGAACATACTTGCTGCTTTTGAAATATAGATGCTTTTGTTTGATTGTTATATGTATGCAATTATATTCAAGTGAAAAGTATGTTAATATGTCAGAAAGGATTTTTTATTGCCAATGTGATTTATGCTTACTGTTAACATAGAGTTAGAGATATTAAAGGTGTTTGAAGCATGCATGGTTGAGAGGTTACAAAGTTTGGCTGGTTAATTTTTAATGCCAGCTCTTAGTTGGTTCAAAATTAAAAATGATCAGATTCAGCTTATTGTTCCCTTGGGCAAGAAATTAAATTCTAACTGCATAGTTCTGGAAGTCCAAGAAGCATAGATAAGACTGATTGTGCCAATTTGTTTAACAAATGAGAGCTCTTGAATTAAAATGTTCATGCATATTGGCTATTTAGTCAAGTACATGTAGTGATATTTACATTTAGGTATGTTTATGCTGTAGGGAACATCTCAATCAGAAAACCTTGTCAGTATACTTGTATGACTTCTTATTTTTATTGTACTATTTCCACTGATTCTAAATCATTTAGGGTAGTTGTCAGTAACTGACGAAAAGATGCTCCTAGTAACTGGTTAACAGTGAAATCCAGCAATTTAGCTTGCCTTTTAAATGGTGATGGTTGACTAACCCCCATGATGTGACCTACACGTATACAATGTGTTGCTATGGAGGTCTAACCCAACCAAAAATTAAATTGTCGCAGTTGAGTCAAAACCTCATAACTTTAATTCCAAAAATTGGAGCTATGAGGATTGACTCGAAAGTGACGAAATAATGTTATATACAAAATAATGTATTATTTGACCATAAACACATCTTGTCCAATTATTGTGTAAGAATGAAGATATTTATTTATAATTTTTAAAACACATGGTCTAACTTTATCAAAGTATTCATATCTGTAGTGCATTAACTGATATTTTTTGTTTCTTTCTTTTACAACACCTTGTGGTATAATAGTGATCACATATTTGAGTTTATTGTAGTGATATTACCCTTCAGTTTTAGATTAAATATCACTTATAGATCATTTAGGATAACTTGAGACATTGTTTTACAGAAAATAGCATTTAGATTTGTTTCAAGTTATCCTAAGTGACATATATTTTTTATTGTGTACAAATAAGATTGATTAATATAAAAATATTCTTGCAATAATTGATATTTGCTTAATTAGAGACTTTAGTCAGTTATCTTTCCTTGATAAAATCAGAAGCAATCCGATTGGCTAGTAGGTCCTTACAGTTGGATTTTATCATTGAAGTCCTATGTAAGGATAACAAAATATTTCATCTAGTATCTTGTGAATTAAGATATTAACAGAAGGGATGAAATTTAGATAGTTCTTAACCCTAACAGTTACTTAGCTTGATTTTCAAACAAATTAAAAGATTCACAAAAAAGTTCGGCCAATTGTCATTGAAAAGTAAGGGTAAAATCTGAGTAATCCAACTAATTGGACCTACCTATTTGAAGAGTATATAAGGGAAAATAACTGACTAAGGTCCCTTATTGTGCAATGACAGTCCCTAAACTATGTGACAATTTATGATCGGTGTGGGTCATAAAAAAAAACCAACATTATAAAGGTACATTTCTCTTTCAAAACTTTGTCAATATTTCACCATTTTTCTATTGGATAAAGTGGAGTGCCAGCCCCTTTTCATAATTAACCAATATGTAGAAGGTGTATTAGAAAAAAATCATTAGTTTTTTAGTAAAGTGAAACAGAGATGGAACAATATATATCACTACCTTGATGGTCATTTATTCTATTATTTTGACCCACACAGATCATGAAAAGTTATGTGATAAAGGCATTGTGGTAATAAAGATAGGTAGAAAATATACCCAATACAAATAAAACTAGTACATGATCATGCATATATATTAGTTAGGGTTAGTGTAAAATTTTTATTGTTAGGCTCTTAGATCTAATCTAGATGAAAGTGGTATATTTAATTAGCTTCTCAACTCTAGACTGTTCAAACATAATAAGACAGCCACCTGGCTTACTCTGCCTGTAGTGCACAAGTCTACTGATAAAGGGGTCTTGGGTTTGATTCCTGGATGGATCATACTTTTGTGAACAGCCATTCTCCCTCCTACCACTGATTCTAAATCATATAAGGTAGATGTCAGTCACTGACAGGAATATGCTCCTAGTAACAGGTTAACAGCTAAATCTAGAGATTTAGCCTTTCCAGGAATGGTGAGTAGGTTGACTAGCTGCCTCGATATAACCATACAAAGTGTTGCTATGGCGTTAAACCCTACTAAAATGGCAGTTACTGAAAATGTTGATAAAAAAAATGCATAAAAAATGTTTCTCTGTGAGCTAATATTTTTGTCAGTTCATTTATATGTGTATATATAATACTGGTATCTTGATTGTGTTTTAAGTAAGATGCAACTTTTGACAATGTATTGCATGCGATATGATTGGTGATGTGGTGATTTAGTAGACAGTTCAAGTAAACAAACAGGAACAAAATTTGATAACTCTTTCCCTTTCTTTCCAATTTCAAACATACATATATTACTGTATATGTAAACAAAGCCTGGATAAACCTTATAATCATTTTTCTAATATTTTATAATATTATTTTAGGTTAATGAAGGAATATTGCTGTAAGTCATTAAGTTATCCTGAATTTGAGATTGGAAGAAACACTTTAAATCTGATTTATTCACAAGCTTTATGTTGGTAAGTACTATGTATACATGTTATGTCTGTATCTATGTTACCTTGTTGGTTAGTTTTATTCTTACACTTGTTCCAGACAACATGAATAATTGGGGTATTCAAATTTTTATGGAATTATGTCCCTCTACATAATATACATACAGTGTATGAAATTAGGATAATTATGAAAGTGGTTATCTAAACAGATTATTTTAAGAGCAAGCACTATATCTCATTTTCAGATTTTGGTTGCCCAAAAGAAATTGTTGGTTGGTCAAACTAAAAAGTGTTGTCCTGGGCAACCAGACACCCACTAATTTTGTAGACTGTATATAGAAAACTCTTCTGTGGGCCATTTTCTTCAACATTCCCTTAGGTACTTCAATCAAAGTTTCACAGAAGTACCATCATCATGCACCTGTCCTGAAACATATTGTTGGTGCTTTGGTACTTGGATTTTTTACATAGTTATGGTCCTTTAATTGATCCCATGTGAAATATTATTATGCCTGCAGCTTTGTTAAATGGCAGAAAAAAGACTGAATTTGAGAAAACTCATGTTAATTGTTTATATCTTTTTTTTAATCATGCAAATAAGATGTATTGACCTATAGAATAAAATGCCCATGATTCAATTTTAGTATAAGAACTTCAGATACTGGTATCATTTTATCATGCTTCTAATTCTAACTGTACATGTGTTAGGTTGCTAGCATTTTATTTAGGTTAGTTTCCAAAATTTGAATTTAGAGGCCAAGATTGCACCCATGCGCAGATATTTAGCCCTTGGTCTTGTTACTGAGAGAGTTTACCTTACCAGTAATTCTTGGCCTTGTTACATAGAGATTTTATCTTAACAGTAATCCTTGGCCTTGTTACAGAGAGATTTTACCTTAACAGTAATCCTTAACAGAATGTTTGTTGAATGCTGATATTGATTTTGTTGTATACTTTCAGGTTAGGAATGTATTTTGCCCCACTGTTGTCACTTATCATGATTATAAAACTGTTCATTATATTTTATGTGAAAAGAGTAAGTAGATTTTACTGTTTAAAATTTCTTGTTTTCTATATACAGTGAAACTCCTCTGAACTGGAAACCCTTTAATCCAGATTTATCTCCAAACTGGAATTTTTTCAGGTCCTGGATATTTTTCCTCTATTCCAGAACCCCTTTATTCAGGACACCAGACAAGTTTATGTCAAACCTTGTAGTTTGTCAAGCAGAATGACCCCTGTATATCGGAAAGTAAATGATTAGATACAATGTTCATGACTCTGTTAATTCAAAATTTGATCATTTGTGACCAAGTATTACTAATTGATGTTTAAAATAGAATGCTTTTTATTTGGAGAAAGCCAGTAGGAGAAAGCCAGACTGTCTAGTTACAGTAGAAGACTGCTGATAAGAGGTGACTGTTAATGCAGGCTATATTGTCCATATTAATGCATTCTTATGAAAGTCAAAGTCAGTAGATATACTAAACTTATAAAATGAATTCTGGTAAACACTTGTTTTTCCAACCCTGCACTGGAAACAAATTTTGTTTCACATTATTGCTGAAAAGCACAAAACACAGATTGATTTCTATTTTTCTTTGTACACATATTTTCATTGCAATGGTGAAAGTGTAATTGCTCTGCATAGCAAAACCCAAATATTTGAATCCTGGATATAGTTTTTTGATATAATTTCTATATACATTTTAGGTGAGTGTTATACAGAACTGTAAACCATCATTACGTCCATGGCGTGCATCAAGAGCTCATACAATATTTATGGGTTTTCTCTTCTGTTTCTTTATATTGGCTACAGCTGCAGTGGCTTGTGCTGTTATATTGTAAGTCATTTTATAACTATTGTAAATCATGTTTGTGTTACAAATGTTTTAATTACTTTAACTGTTGGAAACCTAATTTAAAGATAGTTGAACTAGATAGTTACTTTGTAAAAAAGTCTTGGTTGACGTTAGGCTTTGTATGAGCAGTGGTCCAGTAGTAGGAGATGCGAGTAGGGATTGAGAGGTCCCAGGTTCAAACCCCACTAGGAGTCCTGCTAATTTCCCTTAGTAAGAAATTTGCCTACATGTGTTGCATTTTACCTAGGCTTTAATGGGTACATATACTGTGAGGGTTATCTGCCTGAAAGTGATTTCAATGATAGTGGGTTATAAGACAAAATTGTTATTTCAGCTTCACATGTATATTTAAGCAGTCCTTAATCTGCATATTGTCTTTTTATTATTGTTTGTTATCTATTACAGTATAAAACCAAGCTCAGGCTGTGGTCCATTCAGGAATCATACAACTAGTTATGAAGTTGTGGTACAACTTGTAGATGGTTGGAAAGAGGAATATGAAGTATTACATACTATAGTTAAAGTCATATCTTCATCAGGATTTATTGCTGCTACCCTCGTGGTTCTACTGTAAGTTGTCACACCTATAATAATAGTGGGTGGTGCTTATTGTTCTAGTGGCTGCATTTATATTTCTTGTGGGTGGGGTTGATATATCGAGTTACAGACGTTTCGACCCCAAGACGTTTCGACCCCAGGTTTGACGGAGACATTTCGACCCCAAGACGTTTCGACCCCACGACGTTTCGACCCCAGATGGTATTTTAGGTTAATTTTCGTATTTGTATTATATTTATGTACATTTTGTATATTTTTCATAAAAGATAGTTTGATTATCACATCTTAGAATTTGAATGTAATATTTTAGAAGATTTTAAAATGAAAAAAAAACCGATTTATTACTAGGAAGAAAACAGACGTAAGAAAACGGAAGAGAAAGGAGAGTGATCTGCTGCACCAAAAACATAACTACTTATTAGACTACACAGATTAATATTTTAAGGAACTTGAATGATAATAAACAACAAACTTGATATTGTGTAAATTTATAATTTTATTATATGTTTAAATACTCATGAGAGCACATACTATTTATATATACATATCCTGGAAAAGAAGTTTTTTATTATCATATTATACAGATTCACAAATACACAAAATATTGAGAACAAACATTGAGAACAAACATAAATATTTAGTAATTTAATTTGTGTACATATATAAGCAGTTACTAATATTATAAATATATATCATTAAAAAATAAATACTCATAAAAGTATATGATATTTACACATAACCTGGAAAAGAAGTTTTTCATTATCATATTATACATATTCACAAATACACAAAATATTGAGAGCAAACATAAATATTTAGTAATTCATTTTGTGTACATATATAAGCAGTTACTAATATTATAAATATATCATCAAATATATATATTCATCATATATATATAGTAATCAAAATTAAATACTCATAAAAGAATATTATATTTACACATAATATAAGCATATATAAGCAGTTACTAATATTATATATATATATATATATGTACATATATATACACACACTTGAGAGTATTTAATATATCATCATCAAATATTAAATACTCACAAGTGTAAATAATATTTACACATAACCTGGAAAAAAGTTTTTTATTATCACACTATACATAGTCACAAATATACAAAATTTGGAAAAACAAACATAAATATTTAATAATGATTAAATAAAAAAGACAAACAATGTTTGATTGTGAGGTAATTGACTTTAATACCAATGAAGTTTTCACATTATCAGTTTTTGTTTTAAATTTACCATTGATTAATATATATATATATAACTGTAGAAAACAAAGATTTCAGTATTAATTAATCTTTTGTTTAAGTAGATAATTTTAACGGTTATCGCAAAAAAATGATGTTTAAAGGCATTCTTCAATTCACTTAATAATCACATATACACTTTCATTTTCAAAGTTTGTTTCTGTTCTATAGAGATAGTTGGAGGTAATTATCGCTTATAACGTATACAAAAATATTCTAGTGTAATTAAATTCGGGCTAAATAATATCATGCTTTACAAAACATCCCCGTTTGAAGTTTAAATACTTGCCGCTTCGTATAATTGTTAAAATAGATTTATTGATTGTATTTAACCTTTTTATATGATAGACCGATGTATGCTTATTACATAATATCAAAGTATAATTCAAATCAACGTACTGAGTACTACTCATCTTTACATTCATACATCATACATCAGGTCTTGAAATTATTGAACAATTTCCATCAGAAAACACGTTCATATTTACTGTAAAAACATATCAACAAGCAACATATTGATTCATCAACTTTATTAACTTATCATGTATGTAAAATAATGATAATATAAAGTTCTAGATTTAGATGTATAAATTCAATTTTATTGATTTTCAAACTTTTAAGTGTTTATATGTTTACATGAATATACATATTTTTGCTCTTGGGTTGAAATACATCTACAACATCATGCTGCACGTCGATCACAAACGCTGCAAAATAAAATAAAATGATGTAATTTCATAATTTCAATAATATAATGATTTATAATTTATTTTGTATATAATTTTATTTATCATATAATATTATCTATAAACTGGGGTCGAAACGTCTCAAATCTGGGGTCGAAACGTCTCAAGTTTGGGGTCGAAACGTCGTGGGGTCGAAATGTCTCCATAAAAGGCTTGGGGTCGAAACGTCTTGGGGTCGAAATGTCTTGCACCCGATATATCTAGTGGGTGGTGTTGATATAACTAGTAGGTGGGGTTAATATAACTAGTAGGTGGGGTTGATATATATAGGGGTGGTGTTTATGTATCTAGTGGGTGTGGTTTATGTTTCCATTGAGTGGGTTTATATATCTAGTTTGTAGGTTTTTATAGCTAGTGGGTGGGGTAAATATATATTGAGTGGTTTTATATTCTACTGGATGGGTCTATATTTCTAGTAAATCAGGTTTGTATTTCAGATGGGTTGGATTACTAGCTTGTAAGGGTGGGGTTAATATATGAAGTTAGTGTAGTTGGTATTTCTAATAGGTAGGATGAATATTTCTGATGGGTTTGGATCATAATCCTTATTGGAATAAAAATTTCTAGTGGGTTAGAATATATTTAAGGGTATGGTTTATTTTTCATGTGGATGGGGTATAATATTTCTAGTGGATGTCATGTCAATATATGGGATTGTACTGGCTATTTTTCTCATATCTGTTGAGAACTTTACAACTTGTTCATGCATGTATGTTATACTTTATTTATAGGGTATTAACATATTATATGAGAATAGTAATGGTTGGACATAAAGAAATGGTCAACCTCCTTAGACAACAACTTTCTATGGTAAGACATTTATATTGATATGACTACTGCATTACTTGTTAGTTTTTTTATTAAGTTCATTTTACCAGTAGGTTGAGGACCACGGTATGAGTCAGCCATAAGATGGTTGCTTACTAACATGCACATAAAAAAGCTTCAATGATAAGTCTTACCTAGAGTAAACACTCTTCAATTCATTGTATAATGCCTGATAAATGTATGTCAAGCAAACTTTGAAATTTCCTTTTTTTGTTGTTGTTGGGTTTAACACCGTTGCAACCGTCTGTATAGGTCATATCATAGCAGTCAGTCAACCTATTCACCTCTGGATTTAGCCGTTAACCAATTACTAGGCACAAACTTCCATCAGTGACTGACAACTGCCATACTTGACTTAGAATCATTGGTAGGAGGATGGCCATATAAATGATTTCATAACCAAACATCATGAAAGTATGGCCCACTCAAGTATCAAACTAACGACCCCATATTTAGTTGACTTGCGTGCTACCAACTGAGCCAGTTGGGTGGACTAAAGAAATTTAATAACTGAGATTGTTAATTAAAAGCTTCCAGAACAAGTTTATAAATTTATCTAAATAATAGATAGTGAGTACTTCTGGCTCTAGAGTTGCTATTGTTCATAGGATTTCAATATGTGTCTTGCCTTGTTTTACAGGAAGGAAGAGATAAAGCATATTTATTGAATATGTTACAAGCAGCCAATAAAAAACATAAAGATAGACCTAGATATAACAATACAAGTAGATTATTGTCTACAGGCTCTGAGGCATCTGGTACATTGACCAGTATTTCACCAGGTAGGTAACATTTTATAGATTTGTATAATCAACAGAATCATTTATATTTTTTTCTGCCATTTAACAGATGGCACTTAAAAGGATATTTCTCAATGTATCAATAAAAGGAGCGTAACTGTGTAAAAAATAATTGACCATTTGACTAGGGCCAGGTAAGCTCTTTAGCAATCTGGACACAAATGGTTAACTTTTATTCAAAGATCTTTAATCATGATCAATTTTGGAAATATTTAAGTTAATAGATAGGATATTTAATAGGGTTGCAACGATTCACTGGAAATTCTATTCAATGCAATTCAATTTTTTTTCGGACTCAAATTTTATAATAAGATTCGTTGTATAGTATACTTTTTTCTAAATATACATCTATTCATTTTAGCTTAAAGAAACGTAACAAAATGAAACACTGTCTTGTTGCTAATGTTCTTCTATTAAGCACACATTAGCTTCCTCTGTTGTAACTTAAATAGACCGGTTTTAAGGTTGGAATGATATTGGAAATCACAGGTCTTGCATCCTTCACCATCACCATCTGCACCCTTCTCAATAAACCAAGGATGAATCAAATTAAAACATAGCAGTGTTAACATTTAATGCTGGATGGAAGATTGGTCTAGTCATATTCCTGTCAAAAATTATAATGTTTCTCATATTTACAACTAAGTACAGTTTATCTCATTATAATTTGACCAATCAGTTGAAGTGATTTTATATTTAGAATAGACTTAATTCGGAACTCAAATTTGTGGTTTTTTCCGTCCATGCGCTGTAGGTACAAACAACATTTGTACTCATTATTGATGAAAAACACGAAATACAGATTAAATCCTATTGTTCTTTGTACACATGTTTCATTGTGAGAGTAAAAGTCTGTTTGTACCTACAGGGAAAACCCAAATATTTGAATTCCGGATATAGTCTATTGAAAAGAAATATATAAGTTTAGTTTATACTATTATAGTTTAGCTTGTTTGTGAATCAGTTCTTTCAACTTAGATTAATCACTTATAAGACTGCTTTCTGGTTCTCCAGTACTAAGCTAGTAGGATAAAGTTTCTTGCTCAAGTGACCAACAGGGTAAGTTTTGGATGGGATTCAAACCAACGCAGAGCTGGCTATCCAATGATTACCAGTTCAACGTTGTAACCACTCGGCCACTCCAGCATCTTGCGTGCTGTTTATCGGTCAAACAATTACTATGTGAGGAAATATATTCATATGTAATAATGTTATGGTTGTGTAGTGTGTCCCATATGATGATTAGATTTTGGAAATTCATGTTTATTTAATAGCATGGTATATATATTTTAGTTTGACATATTTTACATATTGACATTTGTTATTAGTATCCATTTGAGTTTTATGTCAAGACTTAAGTTTGCTATGTGTTTTAGTTCATGGCATGAATTATTTGTTTGTTTAGCATGAGGCCATGACCTACAAATTTAAGGTGGGTCGGTACCTTACTTAGAGAAAAAAATGAAAAAAATATCATGTTCACCGATTATGATAAAACTTGGCAGGCAGATACCCTCGTGTTTCTTGTTTGTTTTTATAGTAACCTTAGTGACGTCATTTTTTCATGACGTCATGGACGTCACAATGGTTCGCGCTATAAACAGCATGCAAGTACATTTAAACCCACATATTTAAAGTGTTGAAAGTCCGAGGCAAATGATAAGTATACCAAAATGTTTTTGAAATGCTGTTGCATACAATTGCTTTGTTTCGATTTTCTAAATATCACGTCAGTAGTAAAGATTGTACATTTCATCACTGAATTCGGAGTTTTTACGTCTAAAAGTTTTCACCAATTGCCGAGGTTTAACGTTTATTTTCATATTAACGCAGAACGGTGGTCAAATTCTTATCACGATTTTTGAAAAATACACACTTTTTATGTCATTTTAGTGAAATAAAAAAGGAAAGTGAACGTTCTCAGTTTTTCACAATTTCGCGTTCAAAGTAAAATTACCTTCATATTAACGACGTTGATATTACGTTGCGCTGACGTTGTGATTAAAAAATATGTTGCAAAAATAAGTAGAAGCGGACTCTAATTGACTTATGTTAAACTTATTTTGAACAGATCAGATGCTGAGTGACACAAAAATTAATTAAGAACAAGAAAGAAACTACAAAATTCAATTTACAAGAAAATTTCATAAATAACGCAAAATCATAACGTCAGCGCAATGTAATATTAACGTCGTTGTTATGAAGGTAATTTTACTTTGAACGCAAAATTGTGAAAAACTGAGAACATTCACTTTCCTTTTTTCTTTCATTAAAATGACATAAAAAGTGTGTACTTTTCAAAAATCGTGTTAAGAATTTGACCAACGTTCTGCGTTATTATGAAAATAAACGTTTTAACTCGGCAATTGGTGAAACCTTTTAGACGTGAAAACTCTGAATTTAGTGATGAAATGTAAAATCTTTACGAATGATGTGATATTTAGATAATCGGAACAAAATAATTGTATGCAACAATATTTTAGAAACATTTTGGTATAATTATCATTGTCCTCGTACATTCAATACTTTAAATATGTGGGTTTTATGTACTTGCATGCCAGTTTATAGCGCGAACCATTGTGACGTCCATGACGTCGTGAAAAAAAACGACAATGTCGCTAAGGTTACCAGAAAAACAAACAAGAGTCATGAAGGTATCTGCCTGCCAACTTTTATCATAATCGGTAAACATAATATTTTTTTCGTTTTTATCTCCGAGTAAGGTACCGACCCACCTTAAGTTTTGTTTCACAATTTTATTTTTTGGTATTCTTAGATGCTACAGGAGGGACAGTGACTGCTTATGTCCACCATGAATGGGACGTTCAATTATGATACCTATGTTCACCATATGTACTTGATTGAACCCATTTAATAGGTAACCATGGTTATATTGTTGCCATGGCAACGGCCTTCAGCATGTTACTAAGTAGAAAGGTTTTACTGTTTATAGTATGGGTATTGTGAGCATGTTCTTGTTTTTGAACTTTGAATGCTGGAATGATGTAATATTGTAGTCAAAGCTTTCCGTATTGTTCATTAGTGCATTTTATAGCATGGTTGAAGCTTTATTAGAATAATGTTTTTTTTACATTTTTACAGGGTTTGTTTATTCACATTATTGTTGGTTATAGACTTTAATGTAGCATTTATGATAGGAATAGGGAAAGAATAAACTATTACATTTTAACCTATGTCATTAGACTTTGATGGGTCAGTACAAAACTAGTCTAATTACTTGTGCATAATGTAGGTTGTAGACTAGTTTTCCTCTGACCCGTTGACATATTTTATCACAATTATATCCAACACCTTAACTTGTATGCTTGGTTCTTGGTTTTAATTAGAATTGAGTGACTTGGTCAACAAAGTAAGGATTTATAATCTGAATATGATTCAAACCTATGAAACATGTAGAGCATATGAGGTATTGTTTGTAAGTTCCGGCCCTTTTTGGGGAGTCCATTTATTCTCTCTTAGGAAGGAGTCAAATTTTGTGATTTGGTTTGTTCCCTTATGCCAATTTTAGGGTCTAAATGCAGTCAATAAATCAAAAGCATGTAGATTCATATTCAAATCGGGTATTGATGGGATGACATTTTTATCCTATCCATTGACCGAGTATGAATATATCTACTTCAACAAAGGGGAACAATTTTTGGCAGATTAACAAAGTAAGTTGAGTATGTAATAACAAAATAGGTGTTATCTTGGCTAATGATATGCAAGTATGGATGGTGATAAGGATTTTGTCAATTACCAAATTCAGGTGGGGTTATTAAACTCTAGGTTTAGGGTTGGTGGGTTTTTTGGCAATTTTTTTCTATGCAAAAAGCTTAAGGAACTTTGTCAAGGGGTAGGGATACTTGTCTTGCTACCATTATATTCATACGGACCTCAGAAACAGCAAAACTTAGGAAGTAATGATGTTATCTTACATGCTTTTAGATGGCTCTGTTTCTTGAATGAAAATTGAAGAAAGTTAATTATTTTGCTCTTCATTCATTTTCAGAAATGTTAGGTAAAAGATGTTTAAGTCTTGTTTGATGTTACTTTTTTCACTGTGTGGTTTGTTTTTGAAAGAGCAATCTTTGTGTGCAAACCATCATCACAAATGACTGAAATGACTGAAATGTTCACCCAAGTGTGACAGAAGCTTCCAATTGGCTTTGTTATAATGAAGTGATTGTTACTTTTTCTATCTCTTACAAACTCATATATTAATTTGAGTGATTGGTGACATTTAATTTTGTAAGGCATGGTTTTTTTGTTGCTTAAGAATTTGAGGTTTAGGGACAACAACAACAACAACAACAACAAAGGTTTAGGGACATAAACTGTTAATGATTATTTTGAATATGTTTATATTGTGTTGCTATATATGCTTATAACAATATAATATGCTTGGTGTTTGCTATGTGATTGATTGAATTATTTTTATCTTATGATAAAAAAAGATGATTATACTTACCTACTCTTCCTCAAGGCTGGCAACTTTTCAATATAATTTATTAATGGAGGAAAATTGACATTATTGTCAAATTTCCATGGAAGGGTATAACCACCTTGTTACATTTGTACTTCCTTTGGGAAACTAGATTTGAAATCTCAGCACTCTGTCATATGAGCTACAGACTCTCTACATCATTAAATCTTGCTATCCTAAATTGAGACTATAGTCACTATACCATTCTAAATATCTAATCAATGTTTGTTTGATACTCTGTGATATACTATTGGATTGTTGTGTCTCTGAATATAACTCTCTGAACACTTGAAGTGCACTGGCCAACTTTTTCTGGCATTTTTCTGAAATTCAGAATTAGAATTGTCAAAAATTCTTCATTTTCTTTATTTTTTCCTGCAGAAAGCACTGGATATTTGATATGTTCTTCTGACACAAAAGTCTGGTTACAATGTTATCAACTGTTTTGATTGTCCAGTCAATGAGAGAACATTGCATAATGTCTACTGCTCAGCCACTTTGCCAAATTTTCTGAGGCATGCTGACCCAAGCTTTATCAAGCTGGTTGTATGCAATGATATGGTGTAATATGAATATACAATGTATTATTGTTCGTTTTTTCTCAACTGTCAAAGCATGAATAATTTCACGGTGACTATGTGCTCTTTGTCTAACACGGGTGATATTGATATAGTGTGTAATCATTCACCGTGAAATTATTCATGCTTAGACCGTTGAGAAAAAACAGACAATAACAAAATGTTGTAATGCAAACAATAACCTGCTTTGAACATACTTGCTTTTGTTTATATTATTGGTTGCTAGATATATAAATCATTCTTTTAATTTATTTTAACATTAGTTTCATATTGCATTTGTATTTTTTTTCAGTTTGAACTTATAAATATTTTACTATTTATTATCTGTATTTTATCTGTTTTGTTCCACTCATTACATTAATTCTTTTATTAATATTTTGTTACTTACTTTTATTTCTTTAATTCTGTGAAATTAGTTGAGTGGTGATAAGACTTAAGCCTGATGGATGTGTTATTTATGTTTAACTCTCATATAAGTTTGTACTTATATATTCAGTCTACGAAATAAGGATATGAAAGTGGTTGTCCCAACAGATCATTGAGCAAACAATATACTTTGTTTGCAGAGATTTGGTTGCCCAAAAGAATTTGTTGGTTCCCTGAACTAAAAAGTGGTCGTCCAGGGCAACTGGACACCCTCTAATTTCATAGATTGTATTATAGGGAATCTTTGGTTTTAGTGTTACATTTTGTTAAGTATGATTTGACCATTTAGATATTTCCTCTCTATAAGTTTAGTGATATTGTATAGTCTAATTGGAAGAGTGGACACTCCACCTTATTCCATAAAATTGTTAAAATCAGAAATAAGTTATGGAAGAAAACCCTACCTTAATGGTTGTTTTTATTTTTACCCACACTCATCACACAAAATATTGTGGCTAATTTTATGTTGATCATATTCTATCTCATCTAATATCAAATATTTGACTGATTTCAGGTGGACGACAATTTGTGAAACAGTTAGCTACGGCAGCTGAAAGAAATAGTGTAGAAAATCCAGCTCCTCCTTCTAGACGTAGAAACAGAGATGGTGGAGTAGGGGCTGCCTCGCCTTAGATACACATCACGCACAGTGCCCCTGTTATAATGTTACCATACAAAATATTACGCACATTATTTCCCAGTTTAAAATATTGTTGTATAAAGAGTTCCGATACAAAATATAATGCTTATTAAATCCATATTTGTATTATTACTGTATAATATACCAATACAAAATATAACACGCATATTTCCCTGTTGAAAATATTGTTATAATCAATCCTTGTGTAATTATTGAAAATATCACTTTTTTATTTGTTACATTGTATTAACACTTGCTGTATCAACATTTGTTAAAAAAATTTATGTACCATATATTCTCTATTAAATGTTCCTGGGACCTTAATAAAAGAGGGTGTTATTTAGAGTATCATAAAAAGGGGAAATTACAACATGAAATTTTGTAAGTCTGTTTGTCATAAATATTTTTTTACCAAAAGAAGGAGCATGTAACAGAGAATATATGACACCTTATACAAAATTTGATGTGTTTCAAGTGTACTCTTTTAAAACATATATATAAAACTTGTCTTGAGAAAATATTCAATAGCTTCACAAACATTGTATTCAAAACACAATGACTTCCCATTTTACAATAATCAAAACCAAGAAACAGTGCCATGCAATCAAAAAGGTGAAAATATGTCTTGTTGTAGATATGTTTCATATGACTCTCATGTGATTTGTAATGTGTAACATTTGCTCTCATGTGATGTTTCACACATTCCTCTCATGTGATTGTATTTGTATATTCAACATGATAAAAAGGTTGTGATAAATGAAATAGGTTGTTAAGATATATTATATGGTTAATCAAAGTTTTTATGCTATTTCAACCGTTGGCTATACAATGTATATACATTTTTTCTGCGTTATTCCGTGTTTCTGCTAGGGTTTGATCCTTTTGTTGTTATGTCTTGCACCTAGGATAATCTAGGAACTATACTTAATGATAGCATAATAGGATTTACCTGTAGTCAGGTTAAATCCAGTGTTTAGTTAAAATTGATAGTGATATTTAGAAGTTAGTCTATTTCTACAATGTTTGATACAATTATATTAATTGTATATTGTATCAATAGTGTAAATATGATATCTATAGTTGATAGAGAATACTGACTCTACCCTTTTGTCCTACTTGGCTGATTTATCTAGAAGATTGAGTCTTAAATGCTAGAACGAAATCAACGTTCTCATTGTCTATTCATTTGATAAATTTTGTGATTTGGAATATAGGCAAAACACCACAGTAAAAGGCCAACAAAGACCTTATAAGGCCAACTGTTCACTGGTAGGGGTGTACAGTTAACTGATATATTGGTTAATATTGCAATACGAATTCTAATTGTTTTTCATCAGTTCGTTTTTCCTTGAACCGTTTTTTGTGATATATGTCTCACTGTTTATTTTGAACAAAATCTTAAAGTTAAATGTTTAAATAAGTATTAAAATGTGTTGAATTCTTGAAATAATCATACTGTGCTTTAAAGGTTAAACATTTATTCAAATGAGAGAAAAACATCTTCAGAAGTCAGTTTCAAAATACACATTTTTCTAACATATAGACCATTTTACACAAGTAATTCAAACATTTGAATAAAGATCATTTGAATGTACTCCTATGCTGATCCAATTTGGAGAATGTACATGCATTAATTCGTGCTTTGCATGTCTACCCCCCAAAAAAGCGGTACATATTGCAATATATTGCAATACGGGTTTTGCATATTGCAATATATTGCAATACATTTTTTACAGTATTGTTACACCCTTACTGAATGATCATTCAATGAACCTACCAACTGTTATAGCATTATGGTGAGATTTTTTGCTAAGTGGGATAATATGGGATTTACAAATCTTTAAAACTTACATATTGTTTTCTTCAAAATCAGTTATGAACAGTTCAATACAATGTACATACGTGTATATTATATTCCAAACAAATATATCATATTTTATTTCTGATATTTTGTTGTATTAACATAAATGTACTGTTATGTGAATTTTCTTATTCCAAAGATCTGACTTGTTACATGTTATGCTCATCCATTTTTTGTCTTTATGAAATCCAAATAAATTATGTAAATTAGTTTTAAAGTTTGCCTATCAGAATCTTCAAGGGTGTGTTTGTAACATTTCAATTATTATATTAAACAGGGTTTGATTTGTCATACCATACATCCTCTATTAAATGCCACATGGGCTTTTACATTTCCACTTTGTTCATAAGGTTATGTTATTGAGATCATCAGAAAATGATGAAATAACAACAAAAAAAGTATAAATCATTCTTTCTTCCAAAAATAAGGGGGTGGGGGATGGTTATCATAATGGGGTGTTTAATAGAGAAAATATGGTAGTATAATTTATGAAGATTTGTATTGTCTGATGGACTTAGATATTGAATTGTGTTCATTTACATCCTCTTCTCCGGTGCATTTGATAATTACTGTTATCACTAGTGAAGATTATTTAAATGCTTGATGAGTGTAGGGAACTGAGACACTCATCTTTAGAGAGTGCCATTTAACTTCAATCAAAATTATTCACACATTTTCTTATCAAATTGCATTGATGAAAATTTGCAGGACTTGTACTGAAGTTCAAGATTTCATTGGACTAGAAAGGTATTGTTTTTCTTATGTTTAAGCTTCTGTCTCCTGAAGTCACAAAATTCAGGATTTTAACAATATCAAACTTTTACATATGAGTATATGAATATTCGGGACAATTGCAGTTTACCGGTAAGTAAAAAATCTGCGAAATTGTTGTGATTATTAGTAACTAAGCCTGGCATATCATTAACGCTAACAACCAATGAAAATGCAGGATTCAGTCATATGACAGATCACAAGGGTTATCGTCATCAGTTGGGAATATTAGGACAATTGCAGTATGTTTGATTAATGGTAATTTTGTGTTCATATTTATGTTATATCAGGGGCTATCCCCATTTGTTATATTTTAAATGAGAAAAAAATGGCAGCCATTTGCTTGTATTGTTTATTTTAACATAGCAACAGAAGTGCAACTGCTCTGACCAGTTAGGCATATGTGCAGAAGTGGTAAACAAACTTGTTCCAGTAAACTGCAATCTATCCGAATATTCTGTATTTGAGACATCATACTCATTTTTCTTCTTCATTTTATATCAAACATCCTCATTATTATACTATGTCTGTCTCTATACATTTCTGTGATGTTTTTGATCAACTCATTTGAATTTTGTTTTTCAAATGTTGTTTAAAATCAGATTATTTTAACCCAGAATTTTCTTTAATTTCATTTTGTTTGATGTATAGATAGTCAGAAGTTTGTTTTTATTATTTGTTTCTTATTGCTTTAAAGTTTAGTTTGCTAGAAAGAGTATCATTCAAGACTTTTTTGTAAATTTGAATTTATTCAATATTATCCTGGTACATCAAGTCTGTTATCATTTTATTTGCAGTTAGAAGAAATTCAATATTACATTGCCAATTATGGCCATAATGCATCTTATTTTCACATTAAATATAAAAAATCAAATACATTTTATTAGAATTAATGCATTTATTTTGGACTTAAAAAATTGTCAAAAATCACATGATTTTGCAATATGCATGGTGGTCTTTAATGCAGAACTTTACTGTATTTCTGTTTGAACATTGCAATGTATAAAAACTGACATTTCAATACCCAAGTATTACAAATTATGACTTCTTTATATACAAATGCATTTAACAACTTTTTTGTTTTTCAACAATGACCTCATTGCCAAAACTTCACTATAGATCTTCAGACGTTAGATACTTTTCTTTTTCTTGCAAAGTCTTGCTTTACTTTGAAAGTCATATTCTTACAATGTAGGGCACATTTTATTCTCTGCACAACTGTGATAAACAAATATCTCTTTCACATTCCATAGTTCTACTTTTAATAAGTTTTAGTACCTAAAGTTTTGGTACCCAAAATTTGACGAGTATGTTACACACTTATGTATATCACGCATATACTTGGGTACCGGTATTACAAGTTTTTAAATGTACATATAGGGATTACTATACTTGCACACACAACCCACCAGTTGTATTATAATTCCTAAACTATTTACTGAATGTTCTGGTCTTAACATTGTGTTCACAAAATAGATTGAAATCTATACTTGTATTTTATACATTGTATTTAGTGATGTACTGGTTATAAAATTACACTTGGATTTATGTTTTGACATTCAATCCTTTGAGCATATATGTTTGTAAAAGAATAGAATGTAACTTACAAAAATAATGAGTACTGTTTAAATATTTTTCACTCTGTTACTTAAGTTGATTACCGAGTACAACTCAACTTTTATACCCTTGGTTCAAGATCTTGTGACGGAATAAATAGTTCATGAGTACTTCATGTTCGGACTTTGCTAAATAAGGTTTGTCTGTTTGAGATGCATCTGTGTGCAACAAAGGTATTTTACACATTATTGCTGACAAGCTGTCTTCACAAATTAAATCTTACTGTTCTTTGTACATGTACACATTTTAACTTAGTTAAATCTGGTACAAAGTTTTTGTGCCGAACAAATTTGAGCTCAAAATCAAATCTATGGTACAAATGTATAATTAAGCATGGTTTATAAAATATTACTAATACAATGTATATATAAATATATACAATTATATACATGTACATATATCGGGTATACTTGTTAAGTTTTACAATGTTTATATAATAATAATACAAGGTATTTACGCATGTAGTTTTTATTGAACGTGTTTCTATCTATAAAGTACCAGTTATGTATTATATGTGTATTATAATGAACCGTATCTTTATTCTTTATATTATGTGCAATGTTATGTTCATATTTCTTTCAGTATATATTCTCTTTTCAAATGGATATGAATTTTATTTTATACAAATAAACAGAAATTTTGTTTCCATGTTGTTTATTGTTTATTTATTACGGTTCATCACTGGTGTCTACTTGTAAGACATGAGGCAAAAAAAAACAACAGAAACTGAGGTTGATTTAAAATGGGCATTTTATTTTAAATACCATAAGCAAAATTGTACAAGATATTTACAAGCTGAAATGGCATATCTGGATGGCAAGACCGCCCTTACTATAATGAGAAGTAAAAAGTTCATAAAAATTATAACTATGATTATGAACAGAAATAATACAAACCTATTTAGCATATAGCATACAAAAGCATTTCTGGACGGCAAGACTACCAAAAGGTACATGTTTATTGGTTTTTTCTGTCGTTAAAAGATACCAGTGATCAAGATATATCATTATACCTGTCAAGGAAATGCAATAAGTCTACAGTCTCAACATGTGTTGAAATAGTATAGAAATCCTGTGCACAAGTCTACTGATTGAGAGGTTGTAGGTTTGATTCCATTGTCAGTTATCCCACTATACATTACTCCCCTATGATATTTCAACCTGCACTGGTCTATGATCACATGGTATATGCTTCAGGCCATTCTCGTCCCCAAAGTCTAATAGAATCAAGAATCTTGATAACCCGTAGTAGGGTTTGAACTCAAGACCTCTTGATCCCTAAGGGTTTGTCTTAACAATTGATCTCTGCACCTTTCACTTTTATTTTTGACTGATTGAAGGGCAGTACCTCAGAATATATCACCCTTTGCAGGTAGCTACTCATACCTTGATTTAGAGAAACGTGTACATAATATTATATATTTCTTGCTCAAAGATTGTAACCCGTTATCAGACACATGTGGATAACCATCAACAATGTGGTAAACTCATAAATAAGGGCTGTCATGATTACTAAATACTGAAATTGGTTAATCCTTTTGTTTAAATGGATTAGTATTGGTTAATCATTGGCCAATTGGATTCATACTTACAGCCAGAATATTTGTAACAGAGCCACTCGTCCATATTATCTGATTTATAATTATTTCTATTGTGTTTAATAACCCAATCACCATATTTCTATCATATTAAACTTTCAAAGATGAAATAAACTAAATGTATTGCTAATATTTTGGTTTGATTTTAACATGGATTTACAACATATAAAATGTATAAATTGTCAAGATGACTCAATTCTGGGATCTTATTTTGAAGTATGATTAACCAGTTTCAGCAGTGGAAGTCAATTTCTAATTGAAATTAAATCATAGTCGTAACTTAACAGGATGATTGAACCAGTCCTAGGGACATAACCAACAATGTGGTTAACACAAAAATCATAAACACCCGGGTAAGTTGCACAGTTGGTACATGTCAGAATTTTTTAACTAGAGCCCAGAAGGGGGCACAGGTTCAAACACCTTCTGGGGCGGCTATACCCTTACATGAAAATAATGACAAGGTGAGGTTTATGGAGAAGTTGCCTGCCTTGTGGAAGGGTAGGTGAGTACTGGTTTTAGACAAGGGGCCTGTTGCCTTAGCATATGGCTATGTAGCACTTTGTGCCCTGGTACCCTTCTTACACCAAAGAAATAAGTATTTAATATCAAATCCAGGGTATCAGGGAGCGATACGTATAACCTAAATTGTGTTGACATGGCTTTATTATAAACCTAGTATGAATAAAACAAAAAATCATAAATAGACAACAAAACACAGTATAATTTATAAAGTAAATTTATTTCCTAATGTGATAAGTCTGAACCATAAACAAAAAAATCTATAAAGAAAATGTAAAATATAGCCTACAACATAATACATGTATATATAAATGTAAAATATAAAGTAAAAATTCCTCTCTACTCCTCATTAATATCACAGTCGTCAAGGTTAACATATCTAAATTTAACAAGTGTACAAACCCATATATACAGACTAACAAACATGTACAATATAAAACTAAACAATTCAATAAAGTTACAGTCTCATTGAAATCAGATACACCACTGTGGCAGCATTTTACTGTTTCATTAGACAGTCGGTGAGGTTGGATTGGTGGAATCGGTACATTTTAGATGCTGACTCAAAGACATTTAGTTCCAGAGTTTGTGGTGGTTTCCAGTGGCTTGGTGTTACTCAATATGTTTGATCACAATACCTGTGTATGAAAGGTGAATAGATGTGATCTGGAACTCTAAGTACTGGCATTATTTTCCTAAAAAGACAAGGTATACAAACAATGTTTCTTCCACATTATTGCTCAAAATCAAGAGTTACAAAATCAATTTTCTTTGTACACATACTACACATTGTAATGATAATTGTGTTTTTGCACCACAGGTAAAACCCATTTATTTGCATCCTGGAGAGACTATTCAAAATGATTCATAAAAGAGCCTTCAGATCAACAGAAGCGTTAATGTAGTGGAGCACTAACTAATCTGATTTTAATGAGTTTGACAAAATCACAGATACGATCAAAATACATTCTTCAAAGTTAATATTCAAGAATTTATCTTCTAACAATCACGCTAACAAAGGTAATGATACTAAACAAGTTAAAATATGAAAACATTAAAAATATAATACTGAAAATGATTATTAGAGATTACTACAGTAAGAATTATGAGATATAAAAACAAATTGAAAGAACAATTACAACAGACCTTTCCATTGACTACTCTCCTAATATTATCACTAGATGGTGCTTCACCCCCTAGTACTCTAAATTTGATATCACATGCTTTAATAATACTTATTTCTGTTGGTGTAAGAAGGGTACCTGAGGACAAACCAACGGTTTCCATAGGAAAACTGCCCCCATGACTTTACCTAATAGTATAATTAATATAGGTTCACAGTCAAAGCGCTAATTCCTTGCCCATGCTTTATTTTTATAAATCCTACTACAGGCTATGGATAAGAGGTGTTTCTGTATTTATTTTTTTGTTAAATTTTATTGAGTGAATACATTAAAACAATGAGTATACAAGTCTTCTAGTCTAAATGTAATATTAAGATCTAAATGAAATAACAATTTTGATTTTGTGGCATATATGAAACAAATAGATCTAAATCTACAAATTCTACTTTAAGGTGAAAGTTCAACTTCTGAAAACTACTCATGATAGTAAAGCTTGCAAAAATATAGTGCCTTTGTTATTTGAATATGATATAATACTGTGAATTCTCTACTAAACACCCCACCCCCTATTAACATCCCCTTTTTTGAAAAAAGAACAACTTACAACCTACATATTTCATTTTGTAATTTCATCATTTACTACTACAATGTACTCTTAATAATACTTCCATGTAAGAAAATAAATGCTCCAAGGTCATTTAATAGAGAATATAATTATAGTAAGTCATCAGCTTTGATCATTATATCTATGCAAAGTAAAAAGAATTAAAATACTTGATCTAGAATAAAAACAATTTAAAGTGAAAACAAATCTATGTTTACAGAAACAAACATACAATTGCAATAAAGGCAAGTCAAGTTTCTACATGAGTAAAAAGTGCATATAATAACATGAGTGAAAGAATCCATTCAAAAAATTGTTATATACATTATACACTAACTCATGCATTTAAACCAATTACAATGACAGCTGTTCTTACAGATGAAATAATTATGTGCGAAAGAAATTCTTAAACTTGCTCCGAAATGTGACATTTGGCAACTCAATATTTTAAATTAGTAAAGCATTATGATATTTTTCTTAGATTGATTATCTAAAATTTACTAAGGATTTTTCTTTGTTTGATCCGTAAAAGCATAACTTCAGGTGACTGACCTTGTTCATGGGACATAACCAAACACTAGCTCTAAAATTAGCAATTATAAGAATAGTAATATATACAGAATTACATACTAATGCCTAGAACATTATCAAGTTTAGTGGGTTTTTTTCCAGCACAAGCAGTTAACTAAACAAATTGCAGCGATGTTATTTGAAATTTACATCAGTTAGAGCATCAATCTTTGATTCGAACAAACAAGCGTTTTACATGTGTATCTAACAATGAGGCAAGATTTATAATGAAAACTACAGAGAGTATACCAGTAATGATACTACAGGAAATTATGATACATTAGATGTATGACATTAGTAATTTAGTATGTCACATGAATTGTGTCACATAAATATATGACATGAATAATGTCACATAAATATATGACACAAATATTGTCACATAAATATATGATATAAATATTGTCACATAAATATATGACATGAATAATGTCACATAAATATATGACATGTATATAGTCCCATAAATATATGAAATAAATATAGTCACATAAATATATGATATAAATAGCATTACATAAATATATGAGACATATATTATCACATAAATACATGACATAAGTATATAATATTGTTACATACATACATATGTATAACAAACAAATTTTCACATAAAAATATGAGAAAATATATCACATGATTCGTGACATGAATATACACTGTATATCAAACCTATTTGTCAAATTCATATGATGCGCAACGTGAGAAAAGGGCCCTTAAGGTCAAATTTTTCGAAATTGAGATTTTTACAGAAAATGAAAGAGTAGGCTTTGTACTTTCCAAAAATGTATAATTTATTAAAATATCTCAATTCATGACGTTGCTATGGTGATTTGAAATTCGATAATCGGTACAAGAAAATAAAGCGACGTCATGTTAACGTCGCGTTTTTCGTAAGTTATATAGCAGGTTAATAACTTAGTCATTTCACTGCATAAAGCATTGGGAACTAGTTTTAACACCAAAGTTTTTTTAAAAATTCAATATTCTTTACATTAATGATTAAAAACAGCTTACATTTGAATTGATTTAGAATTTACGATTGACGTAAATATGTCTTCATAAATGAGTCCAAATAACAAGTGGCAGTCTTTACTGACAGTGTATAAGCAACTATATTTTGTAGTCCCGACAAATAACTTTAATGTCATTAGCATCAATTATTATTGTAAAACAATTATAGACTTAAACTGACGGCATTGTTTTTAGGGTACAACAAAAAACTTGTGGAGGTCTATTGTTGTCGATGTGCATCGACGTCAAATTTCCTTTGAATATATTGTAAGTGCGTTTTTTATCAATTACCATTGGCCAGTCTGTAGGCAAAAGTTTTAGTTGTCACAAAAAATATATGATATACAGATAATAAAGAGAGCAGCATACATCTTGTTTATAAAATTCACTTTCACATTTGTTTAACACCCGCATGTTCCAAATTGAACAAGAACATATTTCAATCGTCAAAAAACAGCACCCTATAAAGGGTTGAGGTGTTCCGAATGCTGCGTTTAATGACAAAGATCAAATATAAATACTCTCTAAAAAAAATTTATGCCAGCATAGCTTTACTTTACACATGGAGTGTAATCATGCGATAACATATTAACGCTAAATGTGATTTTGTCTTTCAATGTTTTGCCGTCTTTGCGAGTATTGGCGTGTTTGCAAAAAATTCTGGCTTACTTGCATTTACAAATAAGAGCGCAATATTTACAAGTAACTTTTAATGTCAATTATATGATGTTTAACACACATTAAGTCCAAGCTCCATGTGAAAGATGGATAAAATATTTAGTTCAACTTAAAATGTGAAAATTAAGTAATGCGAAACTTGGTAACCTTTTGTTTGAAAGACCAATGAAGGCCGACATAACAACGCTTTTGGAAGGTAATATTATCAAAGAAATCTGAGTATTGAAGTTTAGAAATGATAGTCGGTGATCATTTAGTAGTTCAATTGGCCCATGGAATGCGTAAGCATATATCGAGTGTTCCCCTCAAGACTGTAGTAGCTCGGTCTTTAATGCAATGCACTTACAACAGTCTTGCAGGCAACCCCAAACTCCTCACAGTGCTTACGTCACGCTTTGCTACTAAACCACTGCCAACAGGTAAATTACGTGTCGCTAGTAATATCATCTATTAATAGAATGTCCATACTCCTCGCAGTGCTTACGTAACGCTTTGTTAGTTTTACAATTTGTAAATTAAATCAATTTTTTAATTTTTTATCTTCATGTACTTTGAACGTTGAAAGACTCAATATGTAGAAAATATTGAGTTGTAACAGAAAAGATGAAAAAAAATCGGCTCTCTAAGGGACGAATTTACTTGTGGTGGCAGTGGTTATTGATTAAATACAGGGAAATAACCGCTGCGGGGAGTTTGAGGCAACCCTCGATATGGTTGTGGTACAATTGAAGAAACTGAGCATTACTATGGAAATCCGGTTCTGAATCATGGAAGCTGCAAGTTATTTCAAGCTACATTAAAGTTTGATATAAGTATGGATCGACGATGTCCTGTGTTTATGTTGCTTGCTTCATTATTGGCGAGGGGTAATGCCATGTTATGACAAAATCAGGTTTTTATTGTAAGGCCTGTTCATGTGTTTATCAGATTCAAACATGAAGTAAGATAAAAGATCACAGTGGTACATGTACACACAAAATACACTTAATATTACCATCATTGTTTTCAATAAACTGTTTATTTATTCATAGGTAAGTAAAAAGTATGTACAGTTTAGTATGGCGGAAATGATGTTTTCTAACGAACTATTGGTTGGTTGTATGGTAAGAAAGAAACACGCCTTATACTTATACCAATTTGGTGTTTTCTTACCATGGTAGAGAGATGGAAACACAGCGTATCTAATACTGTTAATTCATACGATGTTACACCCTTGGTAAACAGACAATTTATTAACAATGGGTTCACCTTGTCTCACAAGTGTTACCTAGCTGGGCAAATGTAATGTATTTCTTAGATCCAACTGCTAGATAAGCAATCTGATTAAAACCCGTTCTAAAATTTTCCGCTCGCCTACTCACTAATTTAGATCTGGCCTTTTTCAAGCGAGGATCACGTTCAGGTGACATTTTCTCATCATAATATTAATGACGAAATTGTTATGATACGTAACTTGTTTATATTGTCTACCTACGTCACGCAATTTGAAATGAGCCGTCCAATGGCCGACTGTGAATAATACCGCTGTTGAATTAGTTTGCAAACATTGGTCTAAAATTAGAAATTACAAAATCAAAATTTGATTGATAGTGATTCGTCAAGTCGACATAAAGGTCATCTCGACGTGACCCTGCATTGAGAAAGTAGAGATCCTGTACAATGCTCTACAGGGTATCTGTTTACGGAGATTGCTAGATAAGGTAATTAGCAAGTAGTATTTCGCAATTTGCTGACTATATGATAAACTTTTCGGTCAGTGATGCAAAGTCGAGCTTTAATAAGTCAAATTATGAAAAGAAGAATGAATGTAGGTAGATATCTAGCAAGGCCAAACCTAAAGCCTACATTGTGACAGCTCGAGCTGCTGAAGTACAGATTGTTTCTTTTTGGTAACAAATTTCAGTTTTAATTTAAATGACCACCAGTATTATAGACGATAGCAATATAATATAACAGCAAAACCAGGTTATGTAGGCTAGTGATTACACATGTTTGCATTCGATGCAATAGATGCATAGGCCTGATTTAATCTCTTCAGAGTCATAACAGATCCGACTCTATCTGCAAAGACTGATGATTAAACATTTTAAAACATCAAGGACATTTCAATTTCGATAGGGACGACGTTTTTATTCTTATTTTGCGTAACCTATTCACAAAATTTCACGATCAAACAAAGATTATAAGTTGTACAGAATCAAAATTCTGAAGAAAAAGGTCGAGTCCGCATTAAAGATTATAGCGTGTGCTCTATTCCCGAGTGTGCATGTGTACCCGTAGTTACGTGTAAACAATTTGTTGGCGACGCGTTTTGAAGCTGTAACTATCGTCAGTTTAAAGCTATAGTACCGAAATTATGCATGCAATTCTATCGAAAAAACGTTTATATGTTGCTTATCTATTTAGTAATCCAATGCTAAAGCAAAACTAATACAGTACACGTCTAACACGTTACTATAGTTAAAGAAAATTCAACACCACAGGACGGTTCAGCACGTTGACGAAAGTTGGACGGAAAACACAAAATCACGACTATAAACAATCCTTATTTTTAAGCTATTTGTTACCAATTTCTTCAAACAATGTTAGTAAGTCAGTCATAGTTTACAAAACATCGATTTATTCCCTTTAATTAAAGCAATATAGCCAGTCAAATCGTTAAGTATAAACAATGCAATAATCACTGACGTGACACGTGTACGCTAAAATTGACCTCGCTAACGTTATTGACGTTTACCGCAAACGACGTCAAACAGCTTAAGGGCCCTTTTCTCGCGTTGCGCATCATATGACCTTATATACAAGTTTGGACATCACATAATATATACATGTACATGAAAACAACTAAAACAATTTATAATACATATTGTCATGTAACTTTTAATAAAGAAATTTAAATACTAGATTACCCTGGCATAGATATCCACAAATAATGAGCCTATTATATTATTGAATATTTTATTACCATTGTCTAAAGTACAAGGGTTTTCTTGGATTTAGTCGGACAATTTTTTAACTTAAATTATCTAATAACAAATATGAGTCATGGAACTTCAGTACATTTTTGGGGTACAGTAATAAATATATATCTGAATAATATACATGATTGTGGATATAAAAAACCCTGTAGATAATTAATATACATACAACATGTATGTCTGTATCATTTGAAAAAGGCATAACTTTACCGGCAATCTTATAGTGTTCAATAGCAGCAACTAATTAGCAGAATTTCAGTTTAGAGTCTAGCTGCCTAATATTTTTTAAAAACTTGAGTTATGAAATATTGCATTCCAACTAACACAGTGATTTATATTAGCTAAACAGATTAAAAGCAGAGTATTTTGTATTCTGAATTTAAACTATGGAGTATCTATGATATTTGCATGATAACTTTTTCCCATCAGGCTATACATGTATTACGAAGGCATTTACAAATCAAACAACATTTCTTTACACAGTATTTTAAATGCTATCTAGAGGTAAACCATTGAGGGTGCTTAAATGTTAAAAATAATCTAGATCCCACCCCCTTGCATAACATTATGATCTGAAAAAATGCCAGGTAACGAAAGTATGCATGCTAAGCAGGTGTGACAGGGACATATTTATAGCTAGTTATAACAATGAGGTAAAAATAGAATAAAACAAACAAATTACAGCTTAAATCTGTTAAATACATCAACATTCACCTACTGTATAATGATAAAAAATTATAGTTAAATAAGTACTCAAAAATCAAAAAATTGCGTAAGGCCATATACATGACAAATTTAGAAAAACACAGAAAATGGTTCTCTCTACCAGATCCTACACAAACTAAATGCAATCAGTCAATCATAGGCATACAGCAACACTAAAGTTTTTAAGGGATCAATCTGGGACTGTCTTGCTGTATAATGATCAGAATTAAAGAAGCATTATTGTATCACCTTCTTTATGTATCAAGGTACAAAAGTACTGGTTAGCAACCCTGAAAATTGGGACCACACAGAATTTAGGGTTGCTAACCAGTAGTGCAGTCAGTACTCATGAAGTGTAAAGTGTTGAATGCTAGATATTTGTTAACACATTTCAAATAGAAATATATATATTTTTTTACAATAAAACATAATTTTATACCAGTAAACTAAACATAACAATTTTAACTAATATCATCTTTTCACATTGATAGAGTTCTTTATTGGTTGACAAAAACAGTGGTATATGCTGTTTTACTCTACCAACACATAGTATTTAAATAATAAGCCTCCAATAAAATATTCACATTTTAAGATATTCATGACAGAATAGAATATTCATGACATAACTCATCTCAGAACAAAAAGTCAATTACATAAAGATATATATAACAAGCATAAGGCAGGACTCGAATTTAAGCTCGCATACTCGCAAAATGCGAGTAACTTTTCTTTTAACTCGCAAATTTTATCGAGTTGGAATTGCGGCAAAAATATTTCTATTCTAACTTAGAAGCTCAAATCAGCATTGAAACGGCCAGATAGATTGATAGTATTAATTAGAGATTCACAGTAAAACATGTTTGATATTCTTTGTCTATACCACAATAATGCCTTTGTTCTATCTATAGCTAAACTATGTTTATGTAGTTTACATATGCGAGTAACTTTTTCATTTTGCGAGCTGAAATAAAATCAACTTGCAAAAATTTGCAAGTCAAACTTTTTGTCAAATTTGAGCCCTGCATGAGGCATAATTGATTCCAAGAACCCCTGACAAAAATGTCATTGGTATGAAAATTCATCATGAGCATAGATCTATCAGTAATTACTGTTAACTATTTGATAATCTTAAATTAATAAAAACACAATATTTATTAAAGTGCTGCTTCATCTCTGATACTGTCTAAAAATGACGAGTTTGTTTCTTCCATTCGTTTCTGTTGTTGTTCATAAAGACGACGTTTCTCCTGGAATATAAAAAAACAACAACATTTATTTAATTATACATGTACATCTATTTGTTGAGAAAAGGGATAATTTAGTGAGGATATGCTCAGGTTAAATTTGGAGGGTAAAAAATATTTAAAACAAAGTCTGTGCTTAAAATATTAGAAAAAGTTCCGCTATAAACAGACTACGAAATTAGGATATGAAAGTGGTTGCCCGAACAGGTCATTTTAGCAGCTAGCACTATATCATGTTTGTAGAAATTTGGTTGCCTAAAAGAATTGTTCGGTTGCCCAAACTAATAATTGGTTGCAACCGGACACCCACTAATTTCGTAGACTGTATAAAGACTACATTGGTAATTGCAAAATCATTCAATTTGAGACGATTGTTAAGTCCCAAATGCCTAATTAGAGAAGAAAAAAGGTCCCTATATTAAGACCATAAAATTCATAAATACACAGTATGCATGGAATATAAATATAATATCATTGTACATTGACACACGAGGCAACCCTAAAAGTTTACATAAGATTTGGTTCAAATTATAAACAAGATGTTGTCTGATCATAGTTCTTGTTTTCAGACATTAATAATAAAACATATTCTACAAAACGAATATAGACACTGCAGAGCATATAAGCAATTAAACCATTTTATAGGCATA
The DNA here is from genome assembly GCA_025267735.1 of Mactra quadrangularis. Lineage (NCBI taxonomy): Eukaryota > Metazoa > Mollusca > Bivalvia > Venerida > Mactridae > Mactra > Mactra quadrangularis. Next base: position 55,129,713 of record CM046303.1, on the reverse strand, counting down.
TTAAGAAAACAACAGCAGATTGTAAACTATAAAAATCAAACAGTAAAAATTCAGCAGTCAAACAGCACAGAGGCAAAATACAGCAGAATTAAGTAACCAAACAGTTAAAAAAAAACACTTCATCTTTTTCAATTATGGTCAATGAAAAATTCATCACACATAAACACACATAACATTTATGTAATAAGTTTGTCAGAAAGTAACTCATGATATCGGACAAAACGTGTTTTACACCATATTTCGAAAATTTATCAGACATTTTGCTGCAGTAAGTTGATAATGAATTCCGATTTTGTAATACTGTTAGATAAAAATATTAACAGCAATCATAGTTATTTTAGCACAATTACCCCTTCATTGTTTGTTTCATCCTTATTCTGTAATAATGTAAACAGTATACTGGTCATGTGATTAACTATCAATACATCTTTTATGGTATAGTTCATTTTTTCTCAACTGTCAAAAAATGAATAATTTCACAGTGACTTCATGTTCTTTGTCTTACACTCGTAATATTGAGAAACTGTGTATTCAATCAGTGTAAAATTATTCAAACTTTGACAGTTGAGAAACATATCATCATACTTAACCATTGGCAAGTTCCTTCAACATATCACTAGCAAGTGCCCCCCCCCCCCCCCCCGGTACCCTTGATTTGATACCACATACTTATTACTTTTGGAGTATGAAGGGTAACAGAGGACAAAACGCTAGGTAGCAATCACATTACGAAACTGGTCCCCATATATTTTAAAAGTTAAATCTTTATTGTTTAAGTCAAGAATTTTTTTAATGAATAAAAAGAAAAATCAATTATTTAAGTTATCCCTTATAAATTCTGTAAGTGGTTTCACCCCTAAGGACAACATAATTACATGTATTAACTTGGTGGAGAAGTCACATGATATTTAAATTTAACATGTTTATATAGAATTTCATTTTTTTTAAAAATATTATTATGTCAATTTATGTGTATGTAATGCAGCGCCGACCCGACTAGCCACACACAGGCCGACAAACTGCAAAACTTTATATTATATCTTTTTCATTTATCACTTATCTTACATTTATATTCCTAAAAAACTGACTATAACTTAGATAGCAAAGTTTCAGAACATGACATAATGTCGAGCAATTAATTGAGAATTTAAGAAGCATTTCAAAATTTCACACTTTAAATTACATAAAAAGAGAGAAAATATTTGAAACTAAATGGTAAGAAAATTAAGAAGATTAAATCATTCAAACTATTTAGCACTTAGCAGTAAGCCAGCAGAAGGGTTTGGCTCAAATCAAAGGAGAGTTGATTAAACAATTAAATTCATAAAGCAAATATATAACACCTACAGATTAGTTGAGAAAGTTATTTAAAATATAGATTTAACGCCGTGTCAACACAATTTAGGTCATTTCACGGCGTCCAGCACACCTAACCTAGCTTTCCTGGACAATTGCCTATAACCAGTACTCACCTACCCTTCCACAAGGCCGCAAACTTTTCCATTTTATCTAAGCAATGGAGGAAAATCAACAGTATTGTCAAATTTTCATGAAAGGGTATAACCTCCCCGGGTGGGATTTGAACCCTCATCCCCTCGGGCACGAGATTCCAAATCCCAGCGCACTACCAACTGCGCTATCGACCCGGGTTTGCATTTCCTATAAATAAAAGAAGCAATATGTTGACATTATAAACTTTAAAAACAATGAGAAATTCATATGAAAGAAAATGCAAACTTAAGATTAATAAAATATCTGTTTAATCTTGCAGCATGATACAGCATAATAATTATGTATAATAAAATTACTTGGCCAAGTAGTATGTTGAGAAACAATAAATAGGCTAAAATTTAATATGTATAGAAAAAAATCATTAAACTTCTTGCTTTAATATGAGCATAAATAATATCAAAGCTATTACTGGACCAAGTAATTCTTATATCATTTAATGCAAAAAACATTCGAAATAATAATCAAAGCACTGGAGCGCTGGAGGAACGATGACCTGAACTTATTTTTTAAATAAGAATTATGATTATGTCAAATATCGAAATTGTACAGCAATATTACCCATGAATTATGTATCATAGAAGTTAAAAAGAGCAGTCAAAGTAAAGCGCGCTAGTTTTGTCAATTAGAAGTCGCACATATTGATCATAGAGAAACTAGGTCATCATTTTGTTAACCCGTAATATGTTATATATATGTATATTATGGTTTTACACAACATCCCAATAATTACAACACTGATATTGTATTGTTAACCGTTAACAATTTCTATATTTATAAAATTTGAACGCTTTTCCTCAATTTATTTCACCTTTGAATCAATAAGCTAGGTTGTAGACAAGAAAGTATAAAAGGCGGAGTCTATAGGGGAGAGAGAAGGCGGGTTATTGGATTATTAAGAGCGCCATCTAGCGAACATTCGCTTAGCAAGACAATATACTTTTGTGAACAATTCAAAGGACAGACAACACAAGCCGGCGTTGTATTATATTACAATGAGATGTTAATGAGTGTCTCGCTTGAACTTCGCCTCTTTGTCTATGTTGAAAATTGCTGAAGCGTGAAAAGAGTTATCTTATACTTTCTTGTTACCATTGGAACGATGTTTAGACATCGTTCCAAAAATAACATTTGAACAGGTAAAATTAAAAATAAGGCAGAACTTTTAAATCTAGTAATTCAAAAAAAGCCAAAGATAACCATTTGAATCTTAACAACATAATAAAAATATTATACATTTACTTTATGATGAGGTTAACAACAAGGACTACAAGAGCAATCCTGAAAATTATAACAACATCATTATTTAAACCAATATCATTCAATAATTCAAGATAAAATAGACCTACAATGATTAATCACTTTTCTTGCAGTCTGTCAGTAAAAATCTCTTAAGGTCATTTTATAGTAAATTAACAGTTTCAGAGATTCATAAATCTGACTTTGTAAACAAGTGGTGCTACCACACAGTTGATTATTACTACTATTATAATTATTACGGTATTAATGGTTTCAACTAGGATATCACTATAATACAGTGGTAAGCAGTGACCAGAAAATCTGCTAATTCCAATCAGTAAAAAATATGACTAGGAACGGTTAAGCTACAGTCCCATAAACATAAAAATAGCCGTGAGGGCACCGTGCCATCAAGCTCCGCAAGGACCCGTACGAACTCTTGCGTACCCGTACAGACTGCTACGTTTTTACCAGGGTCCATGAGATGAGCTATGGAAACATGTATCAGTTTCAAAGTCAAGTTGTGAACACAAGCGTGGCCGAGTATGGATTAAAATTGCATATCTTCAGCTACGGCTCCGTATGGATGTCTTGTTTTGTGCCATGTGCGAACCGTCACCTTAATACGCAAGGCTTCCCACGGCCTACGGCTGTCTGCACTTACGGGTCTGCTAAAAGCCACGATTTTATGGGACTGAGGCATTACAAGCAGGTTTATTTACCATACCATATAACAGATTTTAATAGCATGTCACATACAACACTTGTAAGGGAATTTATCATAAAATATAACATATCATATCATTTTTTCATGCTTAATAGCTATATAATTTAACCTAATGCTTAATTATTTAAAAAAATACAATTAAATTTTAAAATTAAGTATAACATAAATTTGGTTAAGAGTAAAAGAAAATGAATTTAAAGAAAGTTTATTACAATTAACATTAATAAGAAATCTATGAAATTAATAGGTATTCAGAGTTAAAGAGAAGATATTTGGTTAACATATTTGGAAAGATAATCCTACAATCTATCTAGTATAATGTATATAATAGAGAAATGCTCAAACTTTAACATAGTTAATTAAAATGACAGAAAAGTAACAAATACAACACTTCATGGCTTCCATTAATAACTTTGACAACATTTTCTGCCACACAATATACATCAGTAAGCATTTGAAAGTGTAGCAGTGACATACGGCTGTTTCTTTGGTACATTTAAAGCATACATGCTTACAGATTAAAACCAACAATGTCAAAAAAAGAGAAACCTTTACAGGAAATTTGACGACTAGATAGACGTACAGTAAAGTTTCCCTATATTGAAATAACAAAAGTGGTTTTTTGTATGTACCATAGGAAAAAAATTGAATTCTGAATGAAGTCTATAAGTTAGCAGGGTAAACTTACACAGTCACACACCAGATTTTTAACTCCCTTATGTTAATTCGTCTCCAACCCTGATAAAACTTTATACAAAGCAAGTATATTATAATATTCTTTATACAATATACAGCGTGACTATTAATTTATGATAGGATAAATAATTTTATAATACTTCATACTTAAATGTATTCCCATAATACTAATGATACATATATAACAAATATACATGTATATAAACACCATATTAATGTATAATATCACGATTTTAATGTGAGAAGTGAAGTGTGACCGACCTGTACTTGTGAATTATAACGTGAATTTCTACCTTCGCTGATACTTCCTGCATTACCATGCATAGATTCAGGATTAGTCTGGAAATTAAATCAAACCAAAAAACCAATAGCAACATTAGTAAACATGTACAGTTTAAACTAAAACAATACCAGTCAACAATGATGCCATTTTAGTCCACAATCACAACAAAAATGCAAATGTAAAATTAGTAAGTATAGCTTGTACACATTGATCAGAAAAATCAGTTTTATAATCAACATACAATGAATCAGTCAACAACAGTGTATAGTTCATTTTTAACTCAACTGTCAATGTTTGAATAATTTCACGGTAACTGAATATGTTCTCTCATACAAATACGAAAGCAACATTGATTCAGCAAGCCGGTATTAAACCACTAAGCAATTTATCTGTTCAAGCTGATCTTAAAATATGCTATTGCAGTATAAAGATTGTTAGACAACATACATTTTTACGCACAAAGTCAGTGTAATTATTCATGTTTTGACATTTGAGAAAAAAATGAACAATTATTACTAACAGGTTTAAAAGATTGATAGGTCACTGGTCAATATGAAAAAGCTATACTTAAGCCAGTCACCATAACAAACATTGCATACTCTAGGAGCAACATTTATCAACAAATGACATCCTGTAAGTCAATTCACATTTGCAATTTTGAATGCCAAAAACATTACATCAAACCACAAAGAGCATGGTGCTAATACAAACTATAGTCTTAATATCTCAATTAAAGGATGTTTGATTAAACTACTGATAAACAAAGGTCATTTAGCTTGTGATAGTTGACCTGAGACAATAAAATACAATTTACATATCATTTGCATACATTAAATCAGTTTAAAGTAGTGTAGTTACTGAAAGGTGTAAATATTTTATGTCTCAGGACAAATTGCACAAACTAAGAAAATATCTAAATACATTGTAACTAGCTATTTTTTAAAACTAATATATAATGGCCGAGATTGCCATAATTTTACTTCAGAGTGGGTTTAATTCTAGAGTAAAGTGGCTGTATGAGAGCCTGAGACCTGGTTCCTTCCATGCTGTGGTTTTGCCACACCTAACTACTGGTAGTTCAGTTTGAGGAGGGAACCAACTCCTAGGTACCCATATTGCCACTTCACTTTAATTCTTGAAAAAGTTCATCGTAAATATAAAGAATAAAATATATAATTGGTATATAAGTAACTATAAAGAAATATTATAGAGTAAAGATATCAAAAGACAAAGAAACAATTAAGATCAATTTTTGTATTGGTTCAGATTACTTGATTAAAGATTTTGTCTTCCATAATTTCTCAAATTAAAATCATAGCCTAAGTCAAAAGCTCCAAAATTTAATTTAGAAGCAAGTATTCACAAACTAAACTCAAGATACAAGGGGCTTACTTCTAAAATTTGATATCTTAAACATTTTAAATCATAATATTCAAATATATAATTATACTTATACAAAACCCAACCGGCAAACCAAATCAGAAATGTTGTTTGGGTAAAATTGAAAGTAGATTTAACTACTAATATAATTTTTAATAACAGAATTAGGGAAAATTATAATGCAAAATTACTGTCAGATCAAGCTCTACACTCATAAACAACCAAGTCTAGCAATAATGATATGATATTTCAAAATCAACTATAAATGTATAGATTCTCAAACTAGCACAGGTAAACCTTAAATAAAAGATCCTAGCCAATCTTGAATAATTACCTATTTATTGAATCACTAAAGTTTTAAAACATAAAGTTTGTTTAAATGATTTACAAAATTACTTAATTGCACATATAACGGTTAAAATTATGAGCAAAATAACACAGGCATTAGAGATCAGTATTTGATATTTGGGAAAGAAAATAGAAATGTAGGACATTGTTACTGCAAGATTGAGGTTTGCAAAGTGTGCAACTTCTATAAATGAACAACATATTACCAAACATTCTCATTGCATAGATCTAGTGTGTATTCTCCTCTAAAATATCAGTAATAAAATATAGGTCAAGGCCATTAAAGATTTTCAACAAATGTCAAGGTCATTAAAAATTTTCAACAAATGTCAAGGTCATTTAATATTTTCAACAACTGCCAAGGTCATTTAATATTTTCAACAACTGCCAAGGTCATTAAAGAATATGTTCTTTCTAAATAAATAAACTAATATATCATATAAGAAAGGTTAACTATAAGAAGATATCCAACAGTAACTAATTATATTTTGAAAAAAAATCCGTAGAAAAAGGGATAGACAAATAATCTTACATCATCTCTCCAAGCACTTTCATTGTTTCTCTCAGTTCCTCTGTCTTCCTTGATTGGATCCAACCTGTAATATATAACATCTTGTAAAATATATTTACCTGTATGGCTAGCACAGTCAGTAGCATGCAAGTATACTGATCAAGGGGTCTTAGGTTCCATAGGCGGATCTAGGCATATTTTCTTGGAATTTGGCAATAAAATAATCTCTACAGCCATTCTCACTCCTACCACTGATTCTTAATCTTGTAGGGCAGTTGCCAGTCACTGTATCTGCCGAGTTTAACAGCTACATACAGAGATTTAGCCATTCTGGGAATGGGGAGTGCCTCAACTTACTTACATGAAATGCCAATACTTTCCTATAAAATGATCTAATCATGATATAGGAAAGGGGCAGAATCCTTAGATGATTCTTTTAAATTTCCATTACAATAGCCTTAAGGGCTTATCATCACACCTACCATAAATCCTCTAATGAACACACCTCCTCTAATAAATACTCCGTTTTTCTAAAAAAAGAACCAACAAAAACATTCATATTTCAAGCTGTGATTTCATGCTCTAATTTCACCATTGTCAGGTACTGTTAAATAATATCCTCCCTTTAAGAAAATTTTACCCCCGGCCCCCGATTGTGTTAAATATAGAATTTATAGTATATCAAATACCTACCCTTTTCTACTTGTTCTCAATTCATGTAAACTACTATTAGGATCTCTAGACTCTTGAATACATTTGCGTATAAAATCTTCCACTTCACTATGTTGATATTCAGCAGCTAAGTCTACAGCTGTGCGACCTAACTGATCTTTAGCTGATAAACTTGACCTATTGGCTATCAACCATTTAACACATTCTAATTTACCACTGAAAACAAGAAAAATATTGATATAAGTTGTGTAAGTAGGATAAAGTCAATGTAGAACTTGTTGAAATTCATGATTGTTCAAGCAAAAGTAATATTTAATCTATGGTAAGAAAAATAAATCCAGGTCTGTAGCCCAGTTGGTAGAGCACAAGAATTGAAATCTTTTCATAAAGGCCGTATGCAATCAAATCTCACCCTGTTGGTTTATAACCTTCCATGAAAATTTGAGATGAGTATTAATTTTCTTCCTTTAGGGTATAAAGAGAAGTTGCCAGCCTTGTGGACAAACAAGGCCTGGTTACAAACAAGGGTCCAGGATAGATAGGTTAGTTGCACTGGTTGTTGTGAAATTACCAAATTTATGTTGATCCAGTATTAAACTCAAATTCAATCACCAGCACCAATAAGTTGTTGAAACTAGAATCTCAAAATAAGAAGTCAAGCAAATTCACAACTATACTTTTGCCACAAAAATTTGAAATATAATAAATCAACTTTAACCACAAACTGAAAACCATATATATTAATTGGTAGACTTACTTCATAGCAGCAACATGTAATGGTGTTTGATTATCAACAGATCTACAAGTTAATGTGGCACCCATGGCAGCTAGAACCTGAAAATATTATATATACATTATATCTTAATAAAGTTCATAAATATTTCATAAATTATTAAATAAGACTGTTTGGTTTTTTTTCATAAAAAACCAGTATCATTATTAGACCATTACTGCTTGCATAGAATAAGATTGTTTTTATAAACCTATATTCAGAAAATTGGAAATGTCAGGGTTACATTGGTAAGAATCAACAATGCTTTTTGATGCAATATTTGTATAACTAATTACCAATTCACTAACACATGTTCATTTCATTTTTACATCTATTTCAATTTGGTTCATTAAGTAGATATTAGACCGAGTCAAACTTTTAATATTAAAGGTAATGCTGCAAGTTGATTTAATCAAACAAAAGATTTACTGCAAAATTTACACCAAATACCAGCAGACAAAAAAATCTTTAATACAAGTTTGAAAATGGTTGATTTGAAGACATGACAGCACATTCAAAACTATCTTCTTCACTTGGTTGATATTAGTGTGACATAATATTTTCAAATCAAAATCTTCTGGTACTATACAATAAGTGCAACAGTTACTGCACTAAACTATTAATAATACTTACAATCATACAGTTCAGATGACCATTCATTGCAGCTAAATGTATAGCAGTATAACCAGTCTGAGTTTCTGTATTTAAATTGACACCAAGGGCAGTTAACCATTTAACAATATCTAGTCGACCACTTTCTGTTGCAACATGTAAAGGAGTCTTACCATACTCATCTTTACTTCTGAAAGTCACAGATATGTAAGAAATATTAATTTAAAATATTCATCTTGTTTTCGTGTTAACATAAAATTTGAATGTAAGGTCACTGTGACCTTGACTCTAAAATTGATTTGAATCATCTTAATATGTCCATGGCCAACCTTCAACCTTGAATCAAGTATGATCTCCACAGGTCTTATAGTTGTCGAGTAATTGAGTGGACATCAAAATGATGAGTGATGGATGGACAGACAGACTGATGGACCAGTGCCATGCCATAATACATGTCGGAGTTTTACAGAGGGTATATTAAACTATAACTTTTGAGCCTCAGATCTAGACTGGCCAAAATGTTCAACTCTGAGTTTGGTTAAGATCAGATTTAAAAACTTTTACTTTAAGACATTATAAGCCATCCAACAGCCAGCTAAGGATAGCCACATATTAAAACAAAGCCCCGATGGCGCTGTCAGGACATGGATTAAACCCGGCAAAATTTATCCAAATACATATAGAGAGGTTGAACTAATGCTTTTTTTCTAAAATTAACAAAAAAAACTGCATTACAAAGGATCAGCGAAGCTACATTGGTACTGTCCACAGAAGAAGTCAGTACACATGTATATGATCTATTTTTAGACATAGGAAATTTGTAGGTATGTCTATTTTTAGCGCATTTGTGTTGCAGTCAACAGGAACAGAAAAGGGTTAGAAGTAACATAACTTGTTATCAATATTTTAGCGGAAGAATGTCCATTCCATATTGGAACTGTTTAAATGGAATTAACAAGGATATTTTTATGTATTGTGAGTAAACAACAAGACTGCTTGATACTGTCAGATATTGTTATCAAGGGGACTATTTATTCACGTGTTGGTATTAATTTAACCTAACAACATACTGCTGAGCAAAATTTAACTGCGCATGACCGTCGAATGTCTACGTCGTCGACATTTCTTGATGCGTTTCAAAATATGTTGCTTACTAAGATCTGAATTTCTAACGCATGTCAATACACAATATTTCAAAACTTTTCATTTACAGTCAATAAAGTTTGTTTTATAGACCAGTTCACGGATGACGTCACAAGCACCTGATACCTATATTTTGGTTGATGTACTGGTTGGCAGAAAGAAACCAATGTTTACATACATTTGATAGCAGCAGAATTTTTAAATCATGATAACTTTTTTATTTATTGGCAGATTTTTATGATATCTATATTGATAGAAAGCTTTTAAAATTCATATTTTTAAAACATAAGAAAATTGTCAAAATTTTGATTTAAAAAAAATGTATGAGGTGATTTAAACCTGTCTTTTGAACTATCTTCTGGCCGGTTTGAAGCACTAGGTTTAAACATTCGCCAATAAAACACAATTCTTTTTTTGACAAATAATTTTTAAATATTCAAAATATGAATTTCAAGACCTTTCTAGTGATATAAAATACTAAATTGTTTGATAAAAAATGACTTAGTAATTGCAATTTTAAAATTACTGTGTTTTCATTGTATTTACTCGCTATCATTTCTTGCCAACCAGCGAACGGTTACCTGTAGTCTTTATCAGCTCCTTGTTACTATTTATAGACATCATAACAATAACAATGAACTGGTCTATACTAAGTCAAAACAATTAATCAAGCACTTCAATATGTCATGAAATAGCATGGTTTTTTAAATCAACATACATATTAGGTACAAAGTTATGTCATTAAAACATAAAATGATAAAATGTTGGAAAACAATTAATATTTTTTGACTACTCTATACAGTGTCATATTTCTGACAAAAACAAGAACATGTTCTTAATTTTTTGACTATTTAACAATGAAAGACTTGCTGGTAGAGAGATAGTAGACTTACTGTTTCATATCAGGATAATATTTAATCAATATTTGCATTCTCTCTAGATCACCAGATCTAGCAGCATCATGTACTGTAGGACCTTGTAATATTCTCTTACGTTCACTGTCTTCAACATCATGTTGATGTTTCTGTTCAGCTGAAGATGCTTCCAATCCAGCCTGATAAAATCATACAGAAAAATACCATGAAGACAAAATTACTTCTGATTATTCTTTAGCAGGGCACTTCACCCTGCCTGTTTTCTTTCCTTCCTGCCCTTTTTTACTTTTTACTATGCAGAAATGGTAACTTCGAAACATCAACCCTGAGATGCACCTTGCCCCTTTGTCAGACAAAAAAAAAACGTAGTAAAGTTCTACTACTAGAACCATAAAAATTGATGGTTTGATGGTCTTGATAGTAGTCTTAACATAGAAACCCTTTTCACCTCAAAATAAGCTTTTGTGACTCAAAAATCTTCAAACTTCACATGATTTTGTTATAATCAAGGTGGTCTTAATAACAAAGCATGACTGCATTTTCAAATGTAGACAATAAGAGCAAAGAACATAAATCATTCCATTTTGAATGATAACTAATAATGTACTGCCATTTTCTTTCAGCCATGGTTGTGATCTAGAGCTCTAGCAACCTGAGTTGAGGCAAGCCATACTACCTGAAAAAATTTAATTATGATGTTAACAAATTAACAATGAAAACAAACCATGTCTGAAGCTCCATAAAACCTGAAAACTCTCACCCAAGTATAATCCATTTTTCTCAACTGTCAAAGTTTGAATAATTTCACGGTGAATGGTTACACACTATCTCAATATCCCAAGTGTTAGACAAAGAGCACAAAGTCACTGTGAAATTATTCATGTTTTGACAGTTTAGAAAAAATATAACTAACTAAAACCATGTCAGCTCCAAGTTTCAGAATATATAAAACTAGAACCTACCTTATAACCAGACAAAAATTCTTCTTGGGCCGTTTGGCCATCTTCACTATAACTTCTGAATGTAAATGTGGGTCCAGCACTTCTATTATCAAAGAAATCATCTTTTTCTGCTTTCCTTGGTGGAGAGAGTTCTCTAGACTTTGTAGGGGTTTTGGCTCTTTGTGGTGATACAGGGCTCTTACGACCTCTACCTCTACTGCCTAAATTTAACAAATGGTACAAGTGCAACATTTTGACACAAATGTACTATTATCATTACGTTTTGGGAAGTATTTCAGTCAGTCTTATTAATAGTCCAAAACTCAAATCAACATTCAACTACATGTGGCAATTAAAAGTCTTGAAGAACTAATAAACCCTTGTCCATTTTACATTACAACTAATACCACAATGGACTTGTCCAACAATTCATACAATTGTATGATGAAATGTTTACAATGAAAAGACAATGTTAAATGATGTTCAAGGTTAAACCCTTACAAGCATGCTTAATTGATGTTTTACAACAAATTGTAGTAGTTTGAATGTAGTCAGGTTAGCTGGTCGCTCTATACATCCTTATACAAAAGCATTGCGAGTTTGAACATAACACACACACATTCAGTATGAGCTGTCATTAATGACTTTTGCCCTAGTGACCTTGACCTTTGAGCTTCAAACTTGGTAAGTGTGTGACACATTGTCTAAATGTGGAGAAGATTTTAGTCAAGTAATTTGCAATTTATTTATAATTAAATACCCGGTCAATCTGATTAAAACCCGATCTACAATTTTACTGCTCGCATACTCGCTAATGTAGATCTGGCCCTTTCCAAACGAAGGTCACGTTCAGGTGACCTTTTCTCATCATAATGTTCATGACGAAATTGTTATGATACGTAACTTGTTTACATCGTCTACGTCACGAAATTTGAAATGAGCCGCCCAATCGCAGCCTGTGAATATTACCGCGGTTAAATTAGCAAGCAAAACTTGGCCTAAAAATAGAAATTACGAAATCAAAATGTGATTAATAGGGTTTTCGTCTAGATGAAAGCTACGCATTGATTGGTCGACACAAAGTTCATCTCGACGTGACCTCAAAGGGAAAAAGTACAGATCCAGTATGACCGTGGTCTACTGGATATGTGTTTACGCAGATTGATACCCGGTAGTAATCAAATTATGATCTTGAGACAACATTGATAACAGACAGACAACGCAGGGCTAGAACATTAAAGGTCATCTGATAGCCCCTGATGACCTGTATTTGTGTTTGATGAATATCCAACAACTGGTCTTTGACTTTGTAAAGAAATTGTTATGGGTAAGAGTACAGCTGGTTAAAACCAATGAGTTGTATTTGTTTCTTACCAACAGTACACTTATTAAAATTAAAGCATCAGCGGACAAGAAAGCAAAACTCTAAAATCTATCCAGTTGAATAATTTGAACAGACTAAGATTTTACATCGAAGGGCCATAACTCTGTCAGAAATAGATTTGGTTTTTTGGGGGGGGGGTATATAAAGTAAGATAAAATATACAAACCAGAACTAGAGGACGAGGAGGATGAGGAGGATGAAGAGAACGAAGTATGGGAGTCAGAGTCACTATCATGTTTATCTCCCTTACTTCCTCTCAGTGATTCTATACTACGTTTATCATCTTTAGACGCTCTACTCTCCGTAGAATTATCTTTATCTCTTCTATCACGTCCTGCTTTAGGATAAGATGATTGGCCTCTTATATCATCATATGCTATAAAAAATAAATGATTTAAATGAGAGAAGTTTACAATAATAAAATAATGGTTAAAGTCTGAAGGCTGGAATTTGGCTAGCTTGAGGGACTTAGAACAGTTAAATATTTACCTGGGACCCGTATTATCAAGCGTCTTACGACTAATTTTAGTAGTAAATCCTTCTATATTGTCGTAAGATTTTTGATAATATGCTAACCTGGTACCAATCTACTATACTTTTTTATCTATGAAGAAAAGTTCAGACAAAACAAGTTAGAAACAAAGGGCAGCACTAATGCTGAATTTGGAGGGTTCCACACAGTTTGTTAAAACCTTTTGTAACAAACCTTCAAGTTTTTACTGTTGACCTCACAAAAAGGCGAGATGGGGCTGACAACACAAGTATCATTTTCATATAACTTAAATGCTACACAAACATAGTACATTGTACCACATTTCACGATTAATACTCAACTTTATATGTCAATTATTTTATGCATGCACATGTATGCGTTAATTTTTTTTCCGACGTACATTTTGTTTGAATCATAGATCTGTATTACTGTTGTTTTAGTATGTTTTGTAAGATGATGTACCTTTGTCGTTCAAATCTATTATAAAATTATTGTTCTGATATGTCCAGCCAACAACCACCTATGGGTGTTCAAATAATATGAATTTAACTATGTACTAAAATGTACACCAGGTAAACTTCAAACAGTAGACCTAATCGGGAATTCTAATTTATGGGTTTTTCCGTCTGTGCACAGGCGGTACAAACAAATATTTGTAAAACATTATTGCTTAATAGCACAAGCTATGGATTAAATCCTTTTGTTCTTTGTACACGTGTTTTCATAGTAAAGGTGAAAGTTTGTCTGTACCGGAGGGGAAACCCCAAATATTTGTATTCCGGATATAGTCTATTCCTATTCCATACATCACCATGATAAAATATAAAGAACATTATTTACCTTCAACAAATGCTCTCTCACAATCTAATGGTAAATCCTTATATGTTTGTCTGTCCCCTTCACGTCCTGATAGCCAAGCATCACATTTAAATTCATATATTCTTTTATCTGTCATATCATATACTGATACACCATCTAAATACCAGGCATAACCTAAAATATGATAACTTTGCATGTTAGAGGTATCAACTGATAATAATTGGCTAATCCAAAGGAGGTAATTACAAAAATACAATAAACATATGTTTTTCATGCCTTTTTGTCTGTGTTTCTGTATTAAAGGGTCTCACTGACCATCAAAGTTGACTATCTTTAGACAAAATGTGTGAAAATCAATAATTTTTCTTAATAGGGACTAAAACTTTGTTCGAATAATCCATGATATTTAAATAACCCATTTCAGATAAAACAGACTTTATTTTATTTAACTTAAAATAGTAAAACATTTTGTGCCTTTTTGTCTATATCATAAAAAATTCCTTTCCTTTGTTCAGTGAATCAATGACATTTGAATAACCCATTTAAGATTAAGTGGACTTTTTTATTACACATTATATAGCAAAACTTTTGGGACCTAATGATCACTTAAGATAGCCCATGATATTTGTTATAATAAAATTAACTGTACTTACTTAATTCCAGTCTATCATGACCAATTTTGATTTTACGAAGTTTACCGACATGATGAGCTGGTACCAGAAATACATCTTCCTGTAATAGTAGATAAAGGTAACATGTTATATTGTGTTAATAGCAGAAGCAGACGACACATAGAGCAGGAATGTGATTCATATAATTAACAAAAGCAAACTTGATTCGCAAGTTTGTTGCACATCAATGAAATTTCAAGTCAACACTTTCAGTTATAAAAGGTAGCGGGCTTTTCACCCTAAACTTAAGTCTTAAACATGGTTTAATTTAGTCAAAGTTAAGAACAAAAGTTGACCTTCATATATGACCTCAAATAGTAACCATGTAATCATATATTGTGAAGTTACCTATAGACTTGAGCTTTCAACCGGTTCTAAGCACTTCCTTGTCAGAAACTGACAAATGTCCAACATGATACAGGGCTAGGATCAAGAATGGTCTAAAAATCCACAAAGAAATCACATGCTTAATGCAAAATGGTCATAACTTAATCTTTTTGTAAACTGAGTTATGACTGCTTTAAGCTAAAACTGCTCCAGCTAAGCTGATAAAATGTACATCCCATTCAAGTACCTAGATCTAGAATCATGATAACTTCTCAGCACTAGCTTGAAGTAGAACTCAACACCTAAGGATTGACAGTCAGAGATGCCCTACTCACTGAGCTTACATTAAATTGGGTTTTTAAAAAAAGTGTACAACTAACATACCTTTCCTCTTTGGAATTTGACTTTATTTCTTGAAGATTTTCCTAATAACATTTCTTTAGTGCGACCTTTCTCACCATACAATGTTACCCTAACATCATCTTTGGTAGCAGCCCCTACACGATCACCAGTACGTACATATAACTGATACTCAGTCCATGGTCCATCTGTTACTAAATCTTCATTCTGTATACAATATAAACGTGAAAATTAATGTTAGATGAAATATTTGATGGCCAGAGGATAGAGAAGCAGACATTTTATCCTCAGATACTCCGAACTAGATTGACATTATCAACAAGCTCATTTTCTCACATATAGAGTGGTGGTTGTCAGCTAGTGATTGTTACAGATTGTAACTATACATACACACCTTGTTATAAGACTGAACATTACAATTTAAGTCCAGAAGGTATGTAAAAACTGAACCAAGAATTTCTATATGGAAAAAGGGTATAACACTTCAAATAGCCAACCAGAGTTATGGATATCGTTTCCATCATGTTGGATAATCACAGAGAACAATTGTGTGAAGTTTCAATCTATTTCCTTCAGTTGTTATAGAGATGCCAGAAAACACATAAAATTTTCATCACAAGGACTCTGACCCAGAAGAATTAATTGAGCGCAATAGTTTAGTTAAATATCCCACAAATAGTAAAGCTTAAAACAGAGAACAATATTTATTTATGTTTTGTAAACATCTACTACATAAAGTTCCACCATAAAAAACAAAGTCATGCGATTTGTGTTGACATTTAAGTCCCAAATACTTAATTTGAGAAAAAAAAGGTCCCTATATTATATGACTGTTCTGCTTTTCAGACCATGAGCCTAAATGCTCCTGAAAGAAGAAGTCACTGTATCAGTACTTACATGATCATATTCTTCCAGTAATCTTGTTTCAGTTTGTATACCAACATTATCAGAAGTCTGTGTTTCCTCAGATACTCTTACTTCCTCTCTGTCATTTCTAGGTTCAGGTACATTGATCACTGTTGGTTTGGATGGCGGTGGCACAGGTTCACGATGACGATATTTAGCTGATGGTGGTCGTGGCGATGGTTTCGGTTCAGGAGATTTTGGACGTTCACTTTGTTGTTTCCTGTGGGAGAATTATTATAAATTTTATTATGATTATTCATGTCTCTTTTAGCCTCCGATTATACTTAGGCCTAAAAAACAGTTATGTTTCTGGTTTCCTGACCAATCCTGTTTTTTCACCATGAACTGTTTTTTTAAAGTGAAATTATTTTTTTGACAGACATAAGGAAATAACTCACAAAAACTGGCAAAACATTACCAACCTCATGGCACTTCTTTTTTTTTGGTTGGAAGAGATAAAACCATAAACAAAACTCTTTTAAGGCCATATACAAACCCTAAACTTCTTACTTTTACAGTATAGTAATTTAAGACAAATATTCAACAAGTGACAACACAAAAATGATACATAGTGACAAAAAACAGGACGCATTATATCATACAAACATGTAAGAGGGAACTATCAGCAGGCAGGGAGGTAAAATTCACCCAAAGCATGATTCACCCATAGCTTATTATTTTACCTTTGGCTAAGTTTTTCATCACCAAGTTTTCTACAATCAACATAAAACATTTAGAATCATTCATATATTTAGATCAAGCTTAACATAATTATAACCTGATTATGTTCATCAGCTAAGGAAGGATGTAACCATTTGAAAAGGAATATATATCAAAGTTGTAAAGCTATGCAAGATCCCTCTACATTGGAAAGTATAAAGAAATACTGTAACTATTTGGTGAAGAGTATACATTATGTTGCAAGGTCATTATTTCTCAACATAAGGAAGTCTTACAGACCTCAAACAGAATTTTGAAGTAAATAATCTAGAACTTTCACTGAAGAAAAAGAATTATCAAAGTTCAAAATCAAAGTTTTACTGAAAAAGACTTGCACTAGTCAAAAGAGAGCATTGTGTATTAGGAATGCTCAAGTTGATCAGTCATGCAAAGCCAAACAACCATGCGCTAAAGGCTGGCCACAGTTTCTTCCATAAAGATTTTTGCAATGAAACTAAGACCTACTTAAACTTAAAAAATGCTGAAATTGCTGAAAAGATTTACTTACATAAGCCAGTCTGGTATGAAACTGTCATCATAAGACTGAAATAAAGTAAAATCAGAAACGATAATGAGGTATTGTTTTCTAAGAACATCAGAATCATTTAACAGATTTTATCATCCAATGATATACGTACAAAGACAATAAAGATGATGAGATTCAAAGAGATAAAACAACTTGCATATATACACTCAACAAAAGTTCTAACCAATCACTTTTCACATTTTGATTATTTTATAACGGGCTAATGGATCCTTATTAGATTTTGCAGAGGGGACTTTTGTGTCATTTTCTACCGATTTGTGCAAGGAAAATAATTTGATATGGTCCGATGCACTCAAGCGGGACAAAGGGTGTGGTTAACACATTTTGGCACGAAATCTTCGTGTTAAATTTAACTTTGCATAAATCTTTGTTAACTTTGTAAGTGAAAAACATAAAACATTGCACGAATGTCGATGCAGGATTGTGACATAGCCAATGGAATGTTGAATGCTGGAGCTTCTATCAGACAGGTGAGTGGCTGTTCATGGAAATATCTTCAAGAAATATTGATAAAGTATTGTTTATATAGAAACATGCTATAATTTTATTATTCTCAATGTGTTTATTCCTATTTCAAGTTGAATGACTCTTTAATCAGGCCTTTTCGGCGAACAGGGCTTTGGACGAAGTATCAAGGGACCGGAAACGTTTCTGACTGACGCCGAAGACCCAGAACAAAGGTTACAACTTGCCGACAGGATCAACATTCCAGCAATGTTTTATGTTTTTTCACTTATAAAGTTAACAAAGGTTTATGCTAAGTAAAATTTAATATTCATCATGCTCTGCACGAACATTATGTGCCAATATGTGTAAACCACACCCCGTGTCCCGCTTGAGTGCACCAGACCGTATCAAATTATTTTTCTTTCCAAAAATCAGTAGAAAATGACACAAAAATCCCCTCTGCAAAATTTGATAAGGATCCATTGGCCCGTTATAAAATAATCAAATGTTGAAAAGTGATCGGTTAGAACTTTTGTTGAGTGTATACTGAATCTAAGCCAACAATCAAGTGTCCTATACAATAAAATAATGAATAACGGTAACTACAGTAAAGTTCCATTATTAAAACCACCTTCATTAGTGCACAATCATGCAATTTTTAATTGCTGACTTTGAAAAGAAAAAGATCTCTGTAAGACCATTTCATAATCAAAGATGGTTTTAATAGTGGAACTTTATTGTATAGTCATTTTAAACAGAGTAAACTCTTTTGGATGAATCTTGAAATTAATCATACAAACTATTTTGAAGGGTCAGTGCAAAACTAGTATAACTACATTTAAGCTTCAGTCCCATAAACATAAAAATAGCCATGAGGGCACCGTATGGACCCTGGCGATCAAGCTCCGCAAGGACCCGTACGAAGTCTTGCCTACCTGTACGGACTGTTACGTTTTTACCAGAGTCCGTGAGATGAGCCCAGGATACATGTATGAGTTTCAGAATCAAATCGTGAACAAAATCTTGGCCGAGTATGGATTAAACATGCATATCTTCCAGCTACGGCTCCTTACAGGTGTGTTGTTTTGTGCCATGTATGTACCGTCACCTGAATCTGCAAGGTTTCCCGCGGCCTACGAGTAACAAGCCACAATTTTATGGGACTGAGGCATTACATGTAATACAGAAGGATGTAGGCTAGTTTAACACAGACATATCACAATTAAGCTTAAAATGAATAAAATGGAAATGAAAAACTTGAATAAATGATACATGTACAAAACTTAATACATAAACAAATAAAACTGGACAAAACACAACATTTTAATAATTTGTAAAGATTAACTTGTAAAAATTTAAACAATCACCTTATTTTTGTGTCAATTGAAAATAAACAATGAGAGATTGATTGATAAATGCAGTGACTTCAAAATCAAAATATCATGAAAACAAGGCAACCTACACTACAATCAATAGACCACATCAATAGATTTGATTCAGAACTCAATCTGACAGGTTTTTCCAGCCTAAAAACTATGCTTGTACCATACATACCCATATGGAACAAAGTTGAAACACGAGTTGTGTGTACACAGAACAATGGGATTTTATCTGTGTTGCATACTTTTCAGCAATAATATTTAAAATAACTTCATTCTGCTCAGATGCATGTGGTACAAACAAACCTTATTCAGCTGGAAATACCCATTATATTCCAGTTCCAAATAAGACCTATACAAACCATGGACCAGCATATACCCAGATTGAAATTAATAATAAATTACCGGTAAGATGCATTGAATAACCCAAATAAAAAAAAAAAGAATTATAAGTAAAGTGACATAATCTAAAACAGATGAAAATGACAATACAAAAGACCTACACAAGCAGGCAAAGATGAACATACATGTAATTGCTTGAGTGCAAATAAAGTTTGATAAAAAATGGAGCAAAAATGTTACCTTAAATTTAGAGGGTTAACAAGGTTTTCCAATGGTTTGACCTATTGACCTAGTTTTTTACCCCACATACCCTTTTTCAAACTTGACCTCTATTTCACTGATATAAAGCTTCTGATTATGTTAGTTTGATATTGGAGCAAAGATTGTAACTCTATTTGAAATAAAAGGGAGCTACAATAGTGTTATGTTCAGCCCTCGAAATAGTAATTGTAGAAACAGAAATTACTGTTGTGAAAATATTAATTCTAAATTTCTACAGGTTAAGAAAACATTATGCATGTATTGTACTAGTAATTGTACTAGTATATGACTAAATGTTGGCAGTTTGTGAATTCAACAAGCTTAAATTTAACTACAAAATATAAAAGATAATTATGATAAATACATGTTACTGTAAATCACTACAGCTACTTTAAAAGTGATATTAATGACATATAAAATTATATAACAAGCATTTTCAGACTACTATATCTACATATCAGGAATTAAATGCTCTTTATTTGTTTTACCAAGGCCTGCTTTTTTTGGGGGGGGTTGAATGCTGTGTCAACACAAATTAGGTCATTTTTATTTTACAGTAGCCAGCTAACTTAGCTTTCATGGACATTTGTTTATAGCCAGTAGTCATCTACCCTTAAACAAGCTGGATAACCAATCTATATTCCTTATTAAAGGAAGAAAATCAACATAATAGTTGAATTTTTAATGGAAGAGTACAACCAGCCCTGGTGAAACTTGAACCAGCAACCCATTTGTGACTCTGGATTGGAAATCATGCATGGTCAATGGTCACTGCCATGGACCAAGACAAGTTAATCTCAAGTAGAATCATATCAAAACCAATAAAATGGCACAGATAGACAGCTGCTGTTTGTTGATACTTTGTTTGTTGCACAACAGATTTTATATATTTTTTACTATTTTCACTTGTTCAAATCAATTTTCACAAGTCCGGGGCTTTAGGCTATTGGGTTATGACAATGACTGGTTACTATTGGATACAGTTATGACCACAGAAAACTAACCACAAAAACAAGTGATACAACAATCCACAACTATGATAAAATGTAAGCAACCATTAATGTAATGCAACAGTCCCATAAACTTAAGAATAGCCGTGAGGGCACCATACGGGCGCCGTGTGACCAAGCTCCGTAAGGACCCGTACGAACTCTCGCGTACCCGTAAGGACTGTTACAATTTTACCAGGGTCTGTGAGATAAGCCCAGGATACATGTATCAGTTTCAAAGTCAAATCGTGAACAAAATAGTGGCAGAGTATGAATTAAACTTGCATATCTTCCAGTTACGGCTCCGTATGGATGCGTAATTTTGTGCCATGTGCGTACCGTCACTTTAATACGCAAGGCTTCCCACAGCCTACGGCAGTCTGCACGTACGGGTCCGCAACAAGCCACGATTTTATGGGACTGAGGCATAAGCAACAATAAATGTAAGCAACAATAAATGAAAGCAACAATGATAAAGCAAGATATATAGAGTAACAACATTGTCAGTGATAATAGTGTGTTAATTTTACTGATTAAATCACTGTACCCTTGATTTTTTCTCAGTATTGCTATTGTCTTGATTATTTCCTGTTTCCTGTAAATCCATTTTAGTATTCTTATATTAATCTTCTTTCAAACTTTCCTTACAATAAGCACACATATGTATGCAGGAGTAGTGGTCCAGTGGTAGGATGCATGCTTTGGGATTGAGAGGTCCAGGATTAGATCCCCACTAGGGGCACTGCTAATTTCCTTGAGCAAGAAATTTACCTACAGTTGTTCCACTTCACCCAAGTGTAAATGGGTACTGTGAGGGGTCGCCTGCCTGAGGGTGATTTCAGTGATCAGGGGTTATTGTACAAGATTGTAAAGTCGGCTGAACATGTATATGGAAGCAGACTGTAAACCACACTTTAACTTTTATAACTCACTAATTTTGATACAGATAATGTAATGGAAGTGTACTTTAAGCTTCACTTTGACTTTTAAACACCTGTATTAGGCTGTAGTTATAAAGCTGCCAAGGACAACCAGTTATTTTTCTCTCAGGCAACTATGAATGTTAAATGGGTATCTGAATTTGCAAATATATCATAGAGCAGGTATGGCAACCACTATTAAGTTACTGAGGGGTTTGGGGTACAAATTCAAACAGAGTACAGAGTATCTCCTTTGTTTGCGATGTTTTCTTCACCATTATGCATTAGAATGATAATACAAATACAAGAGTGATATCACATACATATATATTCAGTTTTCATTATGTACATAAAACAATACAATACAACACATCAATACTTTCATAGATTCGTACAATGACTTTTTTTAACCTAAAATTTAAGAATGAGCTTATTATAGTTTTAACATTGCAAACCTTTTAGAGTCGGTGGCAAGGCTTTAACTTACAAGTTTTGGATTGATAATCAAGTGCTTTTACCCGTAACACCATCATGCCATTTCTGTTAACAAAATAATGGTTGACAATGTAATATAAACACATATAGTTACCTTAACTCTAACATGACGACGCCCATGAATATCCCATGTATACTTGGCAGTAGATGGTCTCTGCTTCTTCTGAAAATTATAACATAGAATATTTTATATAAACAACAAAGTGATATACTCAGTAACACCATAACCAAGTGTAATAAATGGGCACAGAGGTTGTTAACACAGTGGTATTGACACCATTTTTAATATGCTTAAGTGTGTTTCTTTTCTTTTAAAAAGCACACTAAATAATACATTTACAGTTAAATAATACAGTTGGTAAAAAAATGCAGAAAAAATATGGGGCCAATGAAACATGTTTTGTAATTATTTTGAAAAATAAATTTCTTGCAGTAAACAGCTAACAAATTACAAACTCAGGAAACAGTTATGATAAGAGTGGATTTTGTGTTACATAGCTAAACAATTTGCTTAAGTGATTTCACGGCGTCTCAACGCCGTGATATTGTGGTGGGTAGATTTTGATAGCAATGGGCAAAAGTCACGTGATAAAAAATGATAAAAATCCTTTCGATTTCCACTGCCGACAAATTTATTGTTTTTAATGCAGTCATAGTACAGCCCATTTCCGTTAAAAGTTAAATAGAAAAATCATTTTTGGGGGAATCCATATAAACAATTTTTCTTGCAACAATGCAACACACGAAAAATCAGCGTTTTATATCAACACATTTCCGCAAATCCTTTCGAATCACACGAAAAGGGGTAGGTATAAATCGCGAACCAACCGGACCAGGAGACCAGTTTAGTATACGGATACAGTTTAACAAATATGCGTATCATAATGTGTGTATAGTACATATATTATTGATATTTGCCAATATTTTATTTGAAAAGATAAGACACCAATATCGAAATTATATTTTAAGAAATAACTTTGCAGACTTTAACTATTAAAAGAATCGTCGATTGCTTCATCACATATTGTTGTAAATATTATATATTTCAACTGTTAGAGCATTTATCATTTGAAAACTAATTTGATATGATTCATATATTTTAATAATATACCTTTTTTTCTTATTAGCCGACTGTATAAATAAAGAAGCGTAATCGTGTAACATTGACTCTTAATTCTTACTCTTACTGAGCTCTATTGGCGATCTTTTCTAACTATGATTAAGTGCAGCGGACCAGTTAATTTTAAGAGCATAAGAGTTACGGACCAGGGTTGAGTTCAGTAACTGCGAACGTTATAGAACGTTCCGCAACGATACATTCGGAAGTCCTCGTCCATTTGCTGCGAATAATCTCGGACATATTTGGACGCTATTTTGAAATGTCCGGCGTTAAAGTAAACAAATGTATGACCGAGGAGTTCCGAATGCATCGTTATGTAACGTACTGTAGCGTTTTGTGTAATTGAACTTGCTTCTGGTTATAGATCGAGCAGATGTAAGATTATTTTGCAGACTTTTTTTAATTATGAAAAGTTTGGTACTATATTGACGGACTATTGACCAGACGGCCCAGGTAATTTTAAGAGAGTTAAAATGACGGACATTTACACCTAGGTGAAAAGCTCGCCAGTTTTTAATTTGTTCGAATGGAGTATGTTTTCTAGAGTCCGAGTGAATTCATTATTAAGAAAAATGATTTCTATTCGAAATAGCTTGCCTTTTGTATTTAAGTGCATCTTTTCGGAATTAAAATACATGTTAAATCCTTTCGTGTATCCGGCAACAAAATTCTTCCGTAACAAGTAAAGGTATGACTACTCTCTAATACACTGGTCTGAAAGATTCACTCGCTGACTCTCTACCTATACTATGCGCAAACTGATATTTCTATTTCAAGGCAAAGACACACACATTTAGATTGCATGACTGTCTCGTGATTAAAAAATAAATGCAATAAATGCAACAAATGTTCACGCCTGTAAAATCAAAATGTCGAAATTCAAAGATGCTGGACAGTTATGCATTAGTTAGATGATTGGTTACACGGATTGGTAAGAACAGATCCGCAATGTGAGGAGCACTTGACTAAACAGAAGCGATAAGTCATGTAAATAGCTTCTGTTCTGAAGAACTATGTTTTCCCTTCTGCCGATCTTTTTAAGCGTCATGCAAATATGAATTACTGGAAATAAATCCAACTAAAACCAAACATCCTGTCGGCATAAAGATGGTGTCTAGATCCAGACCATTCGCGTACTCCAAATTTGTCAAGATTCTCAATCTAACTAGTATCGAGAATCTTACTAGGCTTTTGGAACGAGATTGTTACATTTGAACAGAAAAACGTTTTATGACAAGTTACCTTTTAATTACTGAAAAACCTTAACATGACAATTCAATATAATGCTCTTTTGAGTTACCTTTAGATTATACTTAATCATTCTTTTTTGTTTGCCGTGACAATCCCTTTGCTGCATTTAGCAGCAATTTTTTACTTGTATATTTATGTCCTTGAAAATTTCAATTGGCATTCACAAATAAAATAAGAGGGCCCAAGATGATTATGCAATGAAACAAGCTGATTAATTCCAGACTTTATATAAAGCATACTGCTGAATAAACATTTATTTTAATTTATAATAATAAATGGAACATAAATAATAATTTTACAATGTCATTAAAATGCATATCAAGTCTAGCCCACAAGGAATGCAATTCAGAACTTGAGTCCATTAATGTTATATGGCACTCAGACTCTCAATTTTCAGAACAAAAGAATATAATAACAACATGCTGTTTATTTGAGAAGATTTATTTATAAACATCTAGGCAATTTTCTAAGCTCAGCACTAGTAACAGTCAGTTCTGCACTGATAATACATGTATATCATAAACAGTTTTTCTTTCTTTATAACAGATATGCGAAAACTTCAAGAAAAAAATGTAGTAACTTTGTAGTAAGTGTTAAGTAAGTTCTTTGTCTGGAAGTCAATAACCTTGACAACACAGGTCAGTATTTTAATATACAGCAATAGAGATAAGCTCTGGTTAATTTCAAATATAAGCACATGATGTTTTATAACTATTGATAGCTTTACTAACAACAATTTACTGAAGTCTTACAACAAAATATGTGTGGAAACAATATTAATATTAAAAGCAGATTCTACCTTATTTAAGTTTAGCTTTCCCTATGTCTGACAAAATAGACTGTATACAAGATAAACTGATGCAAAGCATCAAAGAGCGCAAATAAGAGCCTAATAATTGCATAACATTGTATCATATAAGGAGGTATAATACAGAACATGAAAAACATTCTATGTTTAAGTGGCAAAATTCATAATTTCTTAACCTAATTCTAAATATACAAATGTATTGCTTCTTTTTATAAACTATTGCTTATATAAAAATGCCATTACTATTCATGTATGTAATCCTACAATCTTTTGATAAAAATCTGTACAAGGATTGGTCCAGTGATAGACATGTGCTTAGGAATCAGTGGTCACTGGTTGAAATTTGCTTATTTCTTGGAGCAATAAACATAGAATTGTGTCACTTCACAAAATTGTAAAATGGTACTGCAAAGGTCAACCACTTTATGGTGATTTCATTGATCAGAGGTCATCATACAATGTTTTTACAACTTTTACAACTTTTAAAAATCATAAAAAAGATCAAATCCCACAAGCACACTGAACACATCAAAAATACAATAAATTGACACACAGGGATAAAATGATATAAAATACACAAAAATACCTGCGACTGACATTGAGTGCTTTCAACAATGGCATGGGGTCGAAATGGTACATGCTACAGTCAATGGTATTAAATAGTGATCCCAAATCAGCAATGAAGATGATTAAAGTGGAAATCATGAATATAATGAAATTTCACCTTTTTTCAGAACTGAAATAGCTTGGATTGGTAGCTCCTAAAACTTTAAGGGCTGCAGGGTCTGATGCATTATGGGTAAGGAATTATCATGATCAGCTTTATAACTAAGTTAGCATGTATATTGTAGCCTTTCATCTTTCATAACAAATCAAATCAAATACATTTATTAAAGCAGTCAGCAAAGGAGCATTAACAGCCTAAGACTAACAGTTTCTAAGATACCATATAACTTACTATGAACCATTGTTGAACACAGCCCAGAAGTCACAAATCATGCCTCAATACAGTGAATTCAACAAATACAAGTCATTATGACAGTTTCTGAGTGATATTTATAGACATGCAATAGGTCAGGCCACAACAAGTTGATCATATGTTCTATGGATTTTTCTGAAAAAAAAAATGGGGCGAACGAGCGAAGAAAAAAAAATTAAAAAAACTTTATTCACTTGCTTTATATAGGGGTTTGACCAATTTTTTATGAGCGAGTGAGAAAATAAAAACATTTTTTTTGTAAAAACCGTCAAAATTAAGGTGTGAGCGAATCCATAGAACATATGATCAATTTGTTGTGGCCTCAGAGATTGAAAACGTAACTGTCATGAAAACGTAACTGCCATGTTTTCCTTAATAGACAATTACATGTCTCACACATGGGTTGGTGCAAGGATCATGAACTTTTATTGCAAAAGGTCAGAATCTATATATGGGAGAAGAATATAATAATTTCAAGGCCAGCTGATTGATCTTGCCAGTATTGTTAATAAAATATGCTTCTTTTTTTTAAGTATAATAAATACAAAATAATGTCATACTGATGCCAAATTTGACCTTGACCTATGATGTGAAACATTGTGAATGAGAATCAACCAACTACTTTTAAAGGGTTAGGAAATAAACATTTCCAACAATATGGAAATCAGGGTAATTAGAAGTTTCTATAAGTATAATATATTACTTGAGTAAGCTTTAACTACAGTAAAACAACAAGCAATACACATGATCAGTTTTTCTCAAAAATATCATTTGTCCAAAAACTTCTGGAGGGCACTATACAGTACCATAAACAAACCCTATGATAAAATGATTATATCTAAGGACTACAGGATATCAAGGTGTTACAAGTGATAGGTTGATCCCTTCAACACATCATGGTCACATCATAGGTCATACAAAAGCAAACAAATAGACCTTATCTGGAATTCAAATTTATGGGGTTTTCCGTCCGTGCACAGCTGGTACAAACACAGTTTTCTACACATTGTTGCTAAATAGCACGAACTATGGATTAAATCCTATTGTTCTTTGTACACATGTTTTCATTATAAAGGTGATAGTTTGTTTGTACTGGAGGGGAAAACCCAAATATTTCAGATATAGTCTATTCAACAGACCTAATTAGAAACTCCAATTTATGAGTTTTTCCATCCATAGACGGGCAGTACAAAAAAGTTTTCTACACATTATTGCTGAAAAGCACTAAAATATGGATTAAATCCTTATGTTCTTTACAAACATGTTTTCATTCTTACTATGAAAGTTAGTTTGTACTGCAGGGAAAAACCCAAATATTGGAATTCTGAAAAAAGTCTATTTACACACAACAACTGGCACTATAAAAACAATTGCAGCATTGTGTTACCTTTCCTCCCTCTGTACTGCCAGGCAGTGGCTTATTGGTCTAAAAATTTCATATATATAAAAAAAATGAAACCAAGGAATAAACATTTATCATGCAACATGCAACAATAAATAGGGCTATTAAATGAAGAATTTAAAATCGAATCACTCAAAAGTGCTTTAAATTATATCAAAACGCCCCAAAAATTAATCATGTGTCTATCACCTAGGCTTAAATTTTATCTATTCAGTCTATTTGTACAACAAATGAATAAAATCCGTAAGCAAATTTAAAACTTTAAAAATTTAAGTGTTGAAATGATACTCATACAAAAAGAGAATGGATTAAAGTGACAATAAATTACGATAAATACCAACCTCAAATGGTTTAGGAGCCGTTTGTCGCTGAGGAGAAGTAGGCCGAGATTGAATTCCATTGACATGCTCCTGTAGAAAAATAAAATATCTTATGTTAAGTAAGATAGATAGGTTTTATATGAATTGATAGAGTGACTAAGAGAGAGGGAGAGGGAGACAGAGAGGGAGACAGAGTGAGAGGGTTAGGGAGAAAGAGTTGAGAGAGGGGAGAAGCTTGAAAAACTCTCCCATAAACTTCTCAAGTTAAAATACCATAGATAGTAAATCTGCCATAAACAGATGTAATATCACAACATCAAAAACTTAAATACTGTACTGTTTCTAATTAGTGCCCCTGGGATGTGAAAATATATTCATACTTTTTTTGTTTATGCAATCTTGCAGCGTGTTAAATTCTACAATTGTCTAAAAAGAATTTAACATGGTGCAAGATTGCATGTACAAAAAAGTATGAATTTCATTTATTTTGCGAAAATGCACACACAGGGGCACTTTATAGAAAAAATATGGTATTTGAGACTGTATTATTTTATGTAAGAACACTGACTCAGTGACTGACTGGTATCTACTGACAACTCTTCTGTGATTTAACAGTCATATCAAATTAAATTTAACTGTTCAATGGATAATACAAACATGTTCAATATTTCTTTTTTTTTTCAATGTAAGATTTTATTTGTATTTGACAGAAAATTAAGATTTTTTGTCTCGAAAGTTTTAAAGGGGTGCTGATTAGAGAGGGGACATTAAATAGAAATAATACAGTACCAGCACTAAATGTTGCAAAATCAGACAATGGTATGTCAATAAATGATGTTACATTCTTTATCATTTTAAAAGGTTACACTAATATCAACACAGAGCAAATACATTTTATTTAAAATTTTCTATAAGAACTCAAAAGACTCAATATGGGTATAGTCACTTTTCCATGAACTTTAGACAAATAAAAGCATTTAAATTTTTCATGGATCAGCACAAAAGTAGACTATATCCTTCTTTATTTACATGTAGTTAATCTACTTTTGTTATGACCCATAGAATAAAGTATAAAACTCTTTGCAAGATGAATAAGCAAAATGTAGTTTCATATTTAAATAAATAAAGTGAAAAACAAGTTTTAAAGATATAAGTTGTGCACAAAATTCAAATGAACAATCAAGATTTTAGCTTTTAGAAAATTTCATACATTTAATATACTAAAGAAACACAATTAATATTATTTTACAAGTTTAATTCACGTAGACATTAATGGAAGTTTAAAATTTTAAACAATGAAGCTTTATATAAGAGTAATAGTATTTATTGACAGATTTTGTTTTTTTATTGTTAAACTGTCACAAAATGAAAGGGTAAAACCAGCCCAAGTGACACCTGGACCAGCAACCCCTTCAAGACACTAAATTCTTTTCAGGACACTAGATTTGAAATATAGCTAGTAACTTGCTGCTGCATGAACCAAGGTAATAGGGTATTAAAGTATTCAAGTATCCCCATGTAGACTGTACAAACTTTTCTTGTGTTATGACAACTATTTGATAATTATCAATGTTGGACCATAAATCTAGTGTTATCATTTAACATAAGATAAATTATTTTAATGGCGCAAAACAAACCTTTAACTATAGTGAGTTAAAACTACCAATTTTCAAAACTTTATTCAATTTTAAGTGCATTGAAAAATCTACTATCTATAAAAAATGTTAATATATGGTGAAAGAATGCATTTTATCAATACAGCTTTGATTTCAGACCAATTTACAGTAGCTATATTCTAAAGTGATAATTTAAATGTCTATTTTATATATATAAGATATTAGATAATATATATTTTGTGCAACTTCGAACTAGAATCATACAAACCCATTTCTGAATAAAAATAAAAGTAAAAGTTAAAACAATCCAAAAAAAATAGCAAAAAATATCATTTGCTAAAAATAACTTATGCATTTAGATAGATAAATAGAGTTCATTTTATAAATGAAAATATTACACACATAGCATTTAAATGAATTAAAAATACAGTACAACATATTATAAAAATTTAAATACTGTAAGTGCAATACATTAATTTCATTTAGACATATTTTCATTTATGAAGGTTAAGTTTTTCAGTACAGTCAGGCATTTAAACAAGATTGCAAGACCTTACATATATATGTAGCAAGTTTAAGACTTTCCTACTTACTTTTTATTCATTTATTTTTTTTGGTCGGACAGATTCTATTCAGACAGACAAAACATTCAGGTTTGACTTATTGTCGTCAGAACTTTCATCACTTTTATTGCGTCTGCTTTTATATGTGAAAAAAGCATACCATTAATTTGCATAATGGAAAGAGTTTGTGTATTAACTCAAAAACAACATCAAAAATGGATGACCATTAGACCTTAAATAACCATTTGTCAATAGGAGGCACCTACTACCATACATTCTCAATTAAATGCCCCCAGGGTGATAAATTTTAAATCGGGGCTTTTATTAGTGGAAGGGCATTTGATAAAGAATTTATGGTTTATGATATTTATGAACTTACAGTGGCAACCAATATCTTTGTGGCTATATCTATAAGTCGATGTGCTTCACCTTTAGTTACTCTTCTACTTGGTACAGATCTGAGTACTGGATAACCTCCCTTGATTTGTCTGTAATTGAATGATAATAGAACAATGAAGGGAGATAATTATAAACACTGATTTAGTCAAAGTTAGGACTAAAATGGTTGAATGGTTATGACATTGGACTGGTTATCATTGGATAGCCAGCTCCATGTTGGTTTGAATCTGTTTCACAAGTGAGCTAAGATAATTAAGTACAAACTAAGTATGGTCTAAAATTTTCCTGATATTTTACCTTTAGTAATTTTACAGTGACTATAAATAAGCTATTATAATAATTATAAAGTAGATGAGTTTTATCAGATTTTTACACACTATATCCCAAGTATTACATCATTCACTTCTATTATCAATGGTCAATCAAGTAAAAAACAAGTTACAATCTTCCATAGGTATAACCTCATCATAAGCACTAAATTGACTAAATACCAAATAGGTTAAAAATTTGATTCAGATTATGATTTAAATATTACTGTTTGTAGAGTTTCATAAGATAACAAAACACATTAATACAATGATGAAAAAAATCTTACTTTTTCTTCTGAGATTTGAGGCCAACACCAAATCCAACAAATTCTGGTTTTATTGCTTTACCTTCTCTAGGATGATTACGATACATCCATTCTGGCATAGTAGGATGCTGTAATATAAGTATATAGAAATAAATAGTTATATTAAAACATGTAGTTTTTGGATAGAGAAACCCGACATATGGAAGGAAATGTGAATGTTATGGTTAATTTAATGATGGGAGAAAACCTTCAGATATGTTATGTAAGTTTAGGGAGTGTAATCATGAAAAATTAGGGAAATTGGAAGAAATTTACAAATTCTCAAATCTGATTGGCTGCTCATGAAATGATCAATCAATGAAATTGAAATTAGGTTAATTTATGATTTCAAACAAATGTATATGCTCAAGTATGTAATACAAAGAGACAACATTTTGTTTTTTATCAAGATAAGCTGATAATGAATCATGTTTTCAATTATGATAATATAGCAGAACTTTGATGTGCCCTGTACAAACAAAGGCCATATTATTATTAAAACAGTACATTAAGCCGAATTCAGTTAAATAATAAGTAAGTAGAACATTGAGATTTGTTGTAAACTATAGACATAAAGCACAAATTTACTGAAACTATATGAAAAGCATGAAGATTAAATCGGTACCAATTATAAATGCACCTTAATAATGAAGGTCAACAAAATCATGAATATTTAATAGTCAATAAAACTATTCTGTTTTTTTTATCAACTTTTAATTTTTTGCATTAATAACTACAACTATTTAGTAAGTGCTAGCAGTATATAAATAAGACAGGGGCAAATACATTGTACAAAATATTGTAAATGAATCATTTTTACTGTTCTTATAACGCAAGTTGACCCTTAATCAGTACTGACAATTTAATGTACGACTTGAACAATCATTGAAAATTGTCACTCTAAAAAATCTCGACTTTCGTACATTGTTTTACATGCGTGCTTTATTATGTATTGTATGGCTAAGAAATTTTAATTTATCATAGAAATAAAGTACATGTATACCACAAAGTTGAATTACTTAAAAAACTAAATTATATACTTGACTGTACAACTTAAAATCTAAAACTATAATATGTAATACATGTACATTTGTATTATATTCTTACACTTTTATATTGCAACATAATATGAAATCAAGCATAAATATAACAGAATCCATAAAACAAGCTCTCTATATCTACCACAAGCTGTACAAGTCAAAAGACTACATATATCTGACTAATGTCACCAAAACTTAAAAGATAAGAGTATTGCAGAACATAAAAGATAGAACAACAATTCAAACCAAGAGATTCTAGAAAACAAGTTTCCTCTAACCAGTAATAGCCATTGTTAAACCATCTATGATTTCCCATATTAAGCACTTGTATAGATGAATGATCAAGTTAACAAACAAAGCTAGTATAAGTGCTTTTTCTCGCTTAATTTATATTTTAGTTTACCTGTACATTCTATCAAGTTAACAAAGTAAATGTGTTCATTTCTTAATTTATTTTAATTTTAGTTTACATTTTGCAATAAACAGGTTTTTCAATTCAGTAAGGAACTACCAACACTGTTTAAAGCATTCAAAATGATACAATGAAAAGGACAGTTGGCTACATTAAGTCCCTTCCAGACACTAAAAACTGAGAGTTAAACTGTCAAAACTACTTAATCCTTAAGTTAAATTTTTTACATGTATCAGGCATATTATTATCATTAAAATCTGAAATTTTCTCTCTAGAATATATCAAGGATTGCCAGCAAGGCTGTAGTGACTTGTTCATTTAGGCAATGCACTTACTACAGTTTTGCGAGCATTCCTCGATATAATTATGTATTTAGCCTGGATGACCAAATCTTACTAAGACAATTCTTTTACTCAAACTATTGGGTAACTTTATAAGTAAGTTAGAATTCTTCTACTGTACTAGATGTGCCATTGCCTATAGTAATTCAACATGGAATAAAAAGAATAGGGCAACATCAAGTCTGTTAGAAAATCTCGCTCTTATATATCTAAAACCAGTCAAAATTCAACCTTAATTTTGTCATGGTCAAACATCACATAGAGCCAGAAGTGTAAGGGTATTGCTTTCTTTTAAAAAGTGTATTTTTTGGGCAAGTCCAAGTTCTTAACTTAATTTTGCTTTAATGTAGTAAAACCAAGTTTGTGGCCTCCCAAAATAACAGTGTTAGAAATGCATATTGTTATAAAGAAAATAATTGCTACCTAGCCCTACATTGTAGCAAAATTTTGCATTGAAAATTACCATAAAACATTAGGTAACAATATCCTTGCACAACTGGCTAATGATGTTTCACGACATGCATTATGGGAATTCTATCTTTATATTAAAGTATTGTCTGAATAAATCAATTATTAAGATGCTATGAGTTATAAAATATTCTAGTTATTATACAAGTATTATGGTGTTAGATTATGTTAACACAAAAAATAAACAACATGCAATATGTATGTATGAATGAAAACCTTCTGATGTGAAGACCAGCCTGTTCGTTTTCTGTTGCCATGGTTACCAGATTTCTTCTGTTCTTGGTCGTATCCGACCAGTTTCTGTGGCATGACGACACCAGACGAGTAATCAACATGCTCTGTGTTATCTGACAACTTTTATGGTGAAACACGCAACAATTAATTGTTAATTTAGAAAAACATGGTGAAAACATGGTGAGAAAAAACAATACATTCAATCAATATAAGTCATCCACTTCAATCTAATGTAAATACAGTAATACAATGTATACATATCAGAGAGCAAAGAAAGCAATAAAATCTAGTAAGAAAATGTAGGCATTGCAATCTATCATGAAATCATCCCGGAGTGAATAAAACTGTTAGTTTTCTGTACTCTGATTTAGAACTGTTTTTGTAAGAAATATTATCGTAATACAGCAGTTATGAAGACCATCTCTATTATAGCAACATTATGTGATTTTTTACATTTTCCACAAAGATCATTATGCTTTTAGATATAGTTTACACACATACATTTAAAATCAGAATGGTGTTTATATACCAGGGACCATTTTTTTTTCAAATTAAGTATTTGGGAAATAATAAGAAATTACAAAATTTTGAAATAACTAATGGTCCCTATAACTAAACTGTACTATTACCCAAAGATCCTTTTAAGATGGAAATACAAGTATAACAAGTCAATTATTTCAAATAGTCAAATCCATCAAAAATGACATTGCAAACAAGTCAGGGGACGACATATGCATTACAGTGAGCTGTATAGGAGTTATAGCAAATCTTGCAAGGAAAATCTTCACCTTTCCCTGGTTCTCAATCAGAGCATCTCACAATGACTTTGGTTGCACTGATTCTGAGTTCATGTACAGAAAACATACAGTTTTATCAATGATCAAAACTACCAGATAAGTTCACGATTTATAAAGCTTGAAGATAATTTTAAGCCAATTCAGTTACAAAGAAAGATGTATAAGTAGAGAGAGTATAATTGCAATATTTTAAATAGTTTGTTCACATTGACCAGAGACAAGGACTATCATCTAATATCATTTACAATTAATACAACAGTTAGCCACAGTGTAGTTACTGAATCTTGTAATTTATCAATCTGTCATAAGTCAATGTGAACAAGCTACAATGGTTATAAATACAGTGTATGCAGGAGTATTTTTTCTTTGGCTGTTATAATTTTAAATGAGAGCAATAATTTAGCTAAAGTGTAGGCTTCACACCACTAAATTGTGTTATAAGGATGGCGTCATGCTACTAAATTGAGTTATAAGAATGGCGTCACACCAATAAATAAAATTTCAATTTATAAAGATGTGGAAAGTCATTTTACTAGTGCAGAAAGGTTACAGGATAAAAGCAGTAATAGATAGGAAAGAAATGAGGGTGTCAGTCAACAAAGATTAAAAGTAGTTTAATAAGTATTAGCATTGACCAGGTCCTTGCAGAGATTAAAAGCAGTAAAATATTTTATAATTATCAATGCATTTGCAAGTGTTGCATTGTTAATATGGGACAAGCTTTCAAGACTTCAAAAAAATTTGTTATGGAAGTGTATCAGCATTAGAGTGCTATGATTGCATTTTAACATAATCTAGTTATTCAGCTTGTTTCTCCACAAAAGACTTAATGTAAAAATGACATAGTTCATAACTGAAATCCACATAAGAATATTAATAGCTTCTTAATTAGTTGTTGCTCTTAGAGTTAAGTCTGGTAGTTTTGTAGAATCTATCTCAAAGCAGATTTAATAGCAATTTATTACAAGAAATAACCATTGCAGTCATTGCCAGTCAACTTAATAACATAATAATTAGCTGTAAGCTTTTATCACATGCATAACCAGTAAAATACAGCCGTTATGATGCAAAAACTATTATAGAAAGTATATTATATCTATAGCATGCATTTATAATATGTATAATGAGTAAAACATAATTCAATAATCCAAAATAGTTTTAAACATTCAAACATTAGCCATTGTATGGTTAAACATAATGTCAATTCAATACTTTCAAGGAAAAACATTTATTGAAGACGAAAAATAAAAATAAATGTCACAGTGCATACAAAGTGTTAACAGAATTATTTCAACATGCATGAAAATGTTTTATTATTTGTATTAGCAAACACTCAAACAAAATAAAAAACGTTTCAATGAGTTTGTGCAAAAGTAGTCTAACTACACATAAATAAGGCAAGAGGTAGACTAGTTTTGCACGTAAAACTCGATTTCATTTTTAAGTATCAACAAACATAAAACTACAAGATAAAATCAATGTCTAGCAATGTAAATCAAAGTCTGAGCAACTGTTTTAAGTATGGACACAGGTGATAAGAAAAGGCGAGTGAAATGACTTCGAGATCTGACCTTGTGTCAGACAGAAACTTTGAACTAATGTATATATATTTATGAAAGTAGGAAAAAAAGTATAATAGGTGTATTATTACTTACAATAAATCTGTTCTTGTACATGTATCGTTTTAAGAGTCTCTTTAAATCTTCTTCCCGGATGTCTCCATCAGACTGAAACACAATATTTTATAATACAGTGACCCTTACATTAACTCTGCTGATTTAAATACTCAATATTTATTTGATAATCCTCATACATTAATCAAGGTATCTATATTCACCAATCAGGAGTACAGAAGTACTAGAGAGAGTATTTAAATCAGTGGGGTTGCAATAATCGTGACTAATTAGCCTTAAGATAGGGAATAGTGAAAATAGTTTCAGGAAAGTGAAAAATGCCATATTTCAAGTTTCAGGAAAGTTAAAAATACCATATTTCAATTTTCAGGAAAGTTAAAAATGCCATATTTCAAGTTTCAGGAAAGTTAAAAATGCCATATTTCAAGTTTCAGGAAAGTGAAAATGCCATATTTCAAGTTTCAGGAAAGTGAAAATGCCATATTTCAAGTTTCAGGAAAGTGAAAATGCCATATTTCAAGTTTCAGGAAAGTGAAAATGCCATAATTCAAGTTTCAGGAAAGTGAAAATGCCATATTTCAAGTTTCAGGCAAGTGAAAATGCCATATTTCAAGTTTCAGGAAAGTGAAAATGCCATATTTCAAGTTTCAGGCAAGTGAAAATGCCATATTTCAAGTTTCAGGCAAGTGAAAATGCCATATTTCAAGTTTCAGGAAAGTGAAAATGCCATATTTCAAAGTTTCAGGCAAGTGAAAATGCCATATTCAAAGTTTCAGGAAAGTGAAAATGCCATATTTCAAAGTTTCAGGAAAGTGAAAATGCCATATTCAAAGTTTCAGGAAAGTGAAAATGCCATATTTCAAGTTTCAGGAAAGTGAAAATGCCATATTTCAAGTTTCAGTAAAGTGAAAATGTCAATGACATATTTTATTTGAGCATGTGATGCAAAGGTAGCTCCAAAATGGTATCTAAATATGTCTGAGGTTATTCCTTTTACATGGCCAAGGAGTTCCAAATGCCCTGTGCACATGTATATAACATAATAAACCAGTAGCCTGTTCAATTACCCTAAATGTTCCAAAACGTTCCGTAATGATACATTAGGAACTCCTCGGCCATCGAACATTAAGGCAAGAGTGATGTTTCAAAATTTTTGGACTAAAAAAACATCACTCATTGCCTAAACGATGGCATATTTGTTTAATTCAAAACTGGTACTTTCAAAATAGCATCTAAATATGTCCGAGATTATTCACAGCGAATGGCCAAGGAGTTCCGATGTATCGTTACGAAACATTTTAGAACGTTTAGGGTAATTGAACAGGCTACTGGCTAGTGCTCAAGAAACTGTAAATGAACAAAGCACCTGATGGAACATTTCATTTCAAATATGAGATCAGTTCCTGAAAATCTAAAGTAACAAACTACCTTATTTATACAATTAACAATATATTAAAAATTTAATTAAAAGGGCCACAATATACTATAAACTATTTCAATGACTGGATAAACACAATCAATCCAGTAAATATTAGATTTATATAAAAACCAAATATAACAGATCTGAACTGATATTCAACCATTTTATCAGTAAAAATAATCATAAATGTAAACATTAGATTTTCCATTTCAAGTACCACTCTAATATTACGGGTTATTTCAAGTATTGAATTCAAACAAATTCAAACCATAGTAATAACAAAATAATACACAAAATTTTACTTAAATATTTCAAAAACAGGATCTTGTATATAATAATTATATCTTGAATATCATATTACGCCATAATTTAATCTGACATAATGAAAATGAGCATAAAACAATTTATTTTCAACTACATAAGGCACAGAAATTTTATTACAAAGTATATAGATTTTTATTATTAGGACTTATATAGTATACGGGAATATTGAATTTAATGATTAAATATGGTTCAGTTTTTTCAACAGTCAAAATGTGAAAAAAATCATGGTGACAAGTGGTGTGTTAAAATATTTGTTGTTTAATTGTTTCAGGAGCTTTTACGAAGGTAAATGAAGCCATTCTCTGTTATCCAAAATCCTTCAGTCCAGGGACAGCTTGTTAACCTTTCATCAATGTGTATTATATTCCTTGTTATTGTTATTGCTATAGTTGTTGCTATGTTTATAAGCAATCAACAGTCAATAAATTCTATTCATTTAAAGTAACACAAATGCGCTAAAACTTTTTTATTGACCTTGGATTTTATTGTTTCCATCATCAAATATGCAATAGGCAAACGGATTTTTAATAAATAAGCCAATGTGTGGGCCGAGGACTGAAAACATGATTATGATAATCAACAAATGTTAAGGTTTTGTCTGCAATATCTTATTGATCAGAAATTTCCCCTCGACGTTTCTTTCGTAACAAGATGATGTAATTATTGATGAATTAATAATTAATCTGATTAGGCAATAAAAGGTACAATAACCTTTTATACATGGAATCAAACAGATAGACCGAAATACATTAATTGCTTTAACCCGCTAACCTAACATACCAGACAAGAAAAACTTGATTCGAGCTATAGGTTGTTTAAACTTTAGGATAACTTGAAACAAATTTAAACAATATTCTGTGCTAACAATGTCTTATGCTATCCTAAATGAGCTGTTTTATAGTCAGGCTGGTTGAGGAAACATTGGTATAGCCTGTGAAAACAGATCTGATACATAGAATACAATTTAAATATAATTTACATACATTATTTTAAATGGTGATCAAAACCTGTAGGCTAATAATAATCTGTGTCAGGTCAGTTCTCACAAACTATATCAGGGCTAAACAAATGTTTTGAAAGCAACTTGTCTTGCAGGCCGAGCAGCATAGAATTTTCACTCGTCCTGGTGCAATATGTACTCAATCTGTACTTCACTAAAGAAAAATATTGTATTCCAAAAATGGTAAATAATAAATACTCTGAGTATATGATATTATTATTATCATTATTATTCAGTAAAATTGGTTGTAGGTCAATTTACTGATTGTAAACATAAATATTTAAAAACAAGCAATAGATTAAATAGTTGCTGAGCCAATACAAAATGTA
Organism: Mactra quadrangularis; assembly: GCA_025267735.1. NCBI lineage: Eukaryota > Metazoa > Mollusca > Bivalvia > Venerida > Mactridae > Mactra > Mactra quadrangularis. The sequence continues at coordinate 55,089,875 of CM046303.1, read as the reverse complement.
TTCATTATCATATAACAGCCAAGGTTATATTTACTTGAATATGTTGGTAACAAACAAAACAAAGGTCAGTTTAATTAAACCTTGAGTGTTTTTGAACAAAAATTGACCCCATTCCCCTCCAAAAAATTATATATTTTACTTTCCCTGAAGCAAACTTTCCCTGTTTTTTAAATTTTGCACAGTTGAATGCTTCTTTGGCATTTAATAGCATCATGGAGACACTTTAGCTGCTATTTTACCCCTTCAAGGGTCGGTAATGCCCATAAAGTCCCATAAAATCGTGGCTTGTTGCGGACCCGTACTTGCAGACAGCCGTAGGCTGTGGGAAGCCTTGTGTATTAAGGTGACGTTAAGCACATGGCACAAAACAACACACCCGTACAGAGCCGTAGCTGGAAGATATGCAAGTTTTATTAATGCTCGGCCATGATTGTGCTCACGATTTGACCTTGAAACTGAATCGTGTATCCATGACTCATCTCATGGACCCTGATAAAAATGTAACAGTCCGTATGGGTATGCAAGAGTTCGTATGAGTCCTTGCTGAGCTTGATCACACAGCGCCCGTACAGTGCCCTCACGGCTATTTTTATGTTTATGGGACTGTAACGTAACTGGACCCCTAAATTTGAAAATAAAGACAAAAGAATAAAGACTTACAGGATGCATCTGTGTGATTCTTGTTTTGACATCATTTTGACTAAAGTAATGTTTTAATGCTCTATCATGTAAACCATCATACTGTAAGGTAGGACGCTGAAAAATATACAAAAATACTTTGATCAGTGATCAGCTAAAACGAAAAGTCACCTGTATATACATGTATACATAGATATACTTAACTTATTTATCTTAATGGTAGGAAAAGACAAGTCTGATTTTCAATGACCACCACATTATCCATTTGCACAACAGAACTGTATGGTGTGCACACATATAATAGCTTTCCTATTTTTCAAATGAATATTAAAGGCTTGTACCATGAAGCAAATCCTAGATTCTAGAGAGCAATACAGCAATACACATTGATGCAACCTTTATCAAATATTAATATTCTGTAAAACAAGTTTTAAAGACTAGCAAATACAAAGATGCAGCCAGAAAGGACCAAAATTGTTCACCAAATCTTTTTTTGTAATAAGTTGAATCAGACAAAAATTGAGCATGATTAATGTCCCCTGTTATAAGAAATATGGCAATATATATTGACAATAACATGATATACAATGTAAATGTACTGTAAAACTGCCACCAGAGTCTACAAAATATACAAACAATATTATTATGAACAATATAGTTATCTGTGACACAACGTCCAGTTCCACAAAAACCAGTAAAACCATTATGCTACATAATATTAATTAACTTCATTCAACTGTCAGTCCAGCATATGTTAATCCTGCTGATTTAAATATTCATTAAAGTTCTTATGAACTCATGATTGATAAAATCATATTTAAATCAGTGGGGTAAATGTTTGTGCAACTGACAGTTCAAAAAAATGTAACAATACCACAATCCAAGAAAATAAATCCATCAAATTTAGTACTATGTCAAATTCTCCACCATTTTTTAAAATTTGGATTGTATACATTTATCAGTGCATTTCATTAGTTTTTGTACAGCTGTCAAATTACCTAACTAGCCTTCCTGAAAACTACTTAAACCAGTAGCACCAGAGAAGGGTCTCAGAAATATAAATACATTTATTCTCGGATGCACGAATTTCAGGGCTTCTACGGTTGAAGATCATGAGAAATCTAAACTGCATCAAAAATCCCACATTCATGCTCAATCTAAAACCAAAACAGCTGTTGATAAAATACAGTCAGTTGCTGGCAAAGCCCTTACAAATCTGAAGCAGGCAGAAAAAGCCAGACTGGTGACATTATTTAGAAACGCCCATGCCATTGCTAAATACAATCGTCCTAGAAATAAATGTTTTAACAAGAGAGTACTTAAAAATAAGATAAATATGACATGTTTTCTATTGCCTTGTTTTTTTTGTTCGGTCTGACAGATTTCATTTCGGTCTGACAGATTTTTAGGGCTTGTCAGACCGAATGTCTGACACTTTTTTTTAACTTTCGGGAGGACTGTGAAAGAAGACATTTTTGTCAAATTTTTATTAAAGGGTATATGACTTGTGCTGGCCAGAAATTAAACCCAGATCACCAGGTTTGAATATCACTTTCTCCTAAGTTACACAGGCTTTAAAACTAGGGTCCAAATGGGTTTGCTGGTTCAAGTCTCAACTGAGTTGGTCCAAAGGAACAAGAAATTCCCAAAACGAGATGAGTATATAGAAAAATAATTGTTTTTATATGTACTACTCATTACGGGAAATAAAATGTCTAATTCCTTTGGTTGGTCATACCATTCCATAAAAATTTGACAATAATGATGATTTTCCACATTTTTAAGGTACATTAACGGTACCTAATACACTAGGAGTGGACTGTACTTTTATGGAAGAAGAAGATGTCAGCCTTGTGGAAGAATAGGTGAGTACTGGTTATAAACAAAGGTCAAGGAAAAGCTAGGTTAGGTAAGCTGGCAGACTTGACTATAGATAAATGATAATAACAGGGCATTATCACCAAAAAATGTCCTAAATCAGAATGACATAATTACATGTATACTCATGGTGATACAGTATCACAATATTTGGACTGAACAATGTTCACCATGTCACCACACAATCTCTATAACTAAATGGGTGCATGGTTCATACCTGTTGTTTAACATCATCATTGTTATGTAGAATTTTTACTGTATATGGTGAGTTTTTGGGAGCATTGTCCCACAATGTAGCCTGTAGAACAATCAATATCACCAATGTATTAAAAGTTACGTAAAAGCAATTGCATTTTACAGTCTAAGATTTATGTTATTGCACCTTCTTCAACTTTACAGCTATTACTCCTGGTCACTGAGCAACTGGTATCCATCTATATATCTCTTTAGAGAGTCTTTTACTCTGATTAGTGCAGCAGACACATTGATGCTATGGAATAGACTATATCCAGAATTCAAATATTTGGGTTTTCCATTCCGGTACAAACAAACTTTCACCATTACAATGAAATCATGTGTACAAAGAATAATAGGATTTTTAAAATCCATAGTTTGTGCTATCTAGCAATAATGTGTAAAAAAAATTGTTTGTACCAGCCGTGCATGGACGGAAAAACCCATAAATTTGAATTCTGGATCTGGTCTATTATACCACTCTAGCAGGTACCCATTCACAACTTGGTGAAGTGAAGCAATTGCAGGTTGATATCTTGCTAAAAGAAATTATAAGTGCTTTTGGTGAGATTTGAAACTAGGGCCTCTTGATCTCTAAGCTCTTGCTCCACCACTGGGTTTTTTACCACATGTATGCTATAGTATATCAACCGTAAACCGACTGATGAAAATTAACAAAAATTTATTCAGCAAAATAAAGACTAAGGCAAGTCTTAATATAGAGTTGTGTTCAGTAAAGCTACAGTCCCATACACACAAAAATATCTGTGAGGGCACCATACAGGCGCTGTGGGATCAATCTCCGCAAGGACCCATAAGAACTATTGCGTACCCGTACGTACTGTTACGTTTTTACCAGGGTCTGTGAAATGAGCCCAGGATACACGTATCAGTTTCAAATTCAAATCGTGAACACAATCGTGGCCGAGTATGAATTAAACTTGCATATCTTCCAGCTACGGCTCCGTATGGGTGTATTGTTTTGTGCCATGTGCGTACCGTCACCTTAGCACGCAAGGCTTCCCACGGCCAACGGCTGTCTGCACGTACAGGTTCGCAACAAGCCATGATTTTATGGGACTGCGGCATTTAGGTCTGAAGGTCTATCTCTGTCGGCGTAATAGAAATTGTATAACTCTCCCTCAAATCTCCTTTAGTTATGACACTATGAATCCAAACCAATGATATATAAAGCTTTAAATATTAACCTATCATGGATAATAATTATTTATTCTTGATCTCCCAATATTTATGAATAATCTAATAAGATCTAATATCTAATATAGGATTACATTAGTATAAATACTAGTATACAATAGGAGAAGACCAAGATCAGATATTGGTAATCCATACTCATTGCATCATTAATATACAAATACTGATTTTGCATGTTCAGTGCAAGACGATTGTAACTTAAAATAAGAAAAGAGCGAGTTACATCTGTGTTGCACTAAACCTGCAAAATGATTTAACACAGACATTACCTCAAGATAAACTTCTCGGATGAAAATTATGAAATCATTAATAATAGATTCATGTCATATTTTATTGACCTATTTTTATAAATCCTTGGTTACAAATACATAAACAAAAGGGAAAATTAAAAAAATAAAATGCATCTCTCAGCACACACATTTAAAACTTTATCCTTCTTATAAACCCTGCTATATGAGAATGTTTCTCGCCTTCTGAAGGGTTGGTAAGTGCTAATTAGAGAAAAGGGTCCAGGAAAGCTAGATTAGGTGCTCTGGCCACTGTAAACAACCTAAATCATGTTGATATGTCATTAAACCCAGTATTAAAAAAAATACACCCTGTCCATAATTATGTCTAATTTCCTTGGCTTTATAGAACAATTTCTACCGAGTCAATGTGATAGACTGATAACTAATCAAATGTAAGATGAGCAGACTACTAAAGAGAAATCAACCGTTTTATCTAAAACCAATATAATATTACAATTTCATGAACTTAAGCTCATTGAAAATTTATATTTGTTAAATGATATCATTTAGACCATGAATATAATGAATATTGTCAATGTTTAGTTCTACATGTTTATTGCCTATGATAGCAACTGAAAAATACACATTCATACATAATTTATACTATGTATACAGAAAAGTGATTAACAATGGCTCATATTACCGTTAATATTATAACATATCTCAATCTCCATAAACAGGTATCTTATAGACCACTGTCGTATAGAATCTCTTATGGTCGCTTCGAAGGTCATGTTGAGATGACCTTTGGGTTGACCAATCAATATGTTGCATTCATCTAGCCAAACACTATCAATACCATCTTGATTTTGTAATTTCGATTTTTAGACTGAGGTTTGCGATTTAGTTTGATGGTGGTGTTATCCACAACCTGGGATTATAAGACTCTTTACAAATTGCATGATGTAGATGATGTTAAAAAGTTACTAAACATAATGAATATTATAATGAAAAAAGGTCATCTGACTGAGACCCTCATAACAAAATAACCAGATCTTAAATAAGCGAGTAGACAAGGGGTTAATTTCAGATCGGGTTTTGATCTGATTGAACATATCTCTGAGTTGGTAGCTACCATCACAAGTCAACGAGAGGCTAAATATGTAGGAGGATATGTGTTTTACTATGATGATTACAAAACCTATTACAGTGGTAATATATAGAGGTGTTCTGAGCAACTTTAAAATAAATAGAGAAGGAGGTGTTTGTTAACGTAATCAGGAACAGCAACAGATTCTGGTATAGTCAGATTTTATTCGGTGAGACGTGACAGGTAGGAAGTGTCCAAACATAACATTGACAATAGGTATAACCAGTTAGTACTACAGTGACAATAACTTCAAAATATTGTATCTCAAATTTATAAATATAGTATTGTACACCAACAGACATCTTCCAAAAAAGCGCAGTCTAGATATGATACAGTCACATATGTCCCATGCAATAATGGCTAGTTAAACAAGCTGGGTTATCACTCGTAGGAATGTTCTAAAATGCTAAAAATACGAAAGTGCAGTCAAGGTTCACTGGACAAAATCTGACTATGAGCAGAATGAACATTATGATTATAAGGCTCTTTTCAAATTGCGTGATGTAGATGATGTTAAAAAGTTACTAAACATAATGAATATTATAATGAGAAAAGGTCATCTGACTGTGACCCTCATAACAAAATAACCAGATCTTAAATAAGCGAGTAGACAAGGGGTTAATTTTAGATCGGGTTTTGATCCCATGAACATATTTCTGAGTCGATAGTAACACCATCACAGTCAACAATAGACTAACAGATGTAGGAGGGTATGTGTTTTACTATGATGATTACAAAACCTATTACAGTGGTAATATATAGAGGTGTTCTGAGCAACTTTAAAATAAATAGAGGAGGAGGTGTTTGTTAACATACTCAGGAACAGCAACAGATTTTGGTACAGTCAGATTTTATTTAGTGAGACGTGACAGGTAGGAAGTGTCCATGCAAACATAACATTGACAATAGGTATAACCAGTTAGTACTACAGTGACAATAACTTCAAAATATTGTATCTCAAATTTATAAATATAGAATTGTACACCAACAGACATCTTCCAAAAAAGCGCAGTCTAGATATGATACAGTCACATATGTCCCATGCAATAATGGCTAGTTAAACAAGCTGGGTTACCTCTCGTAGGAATGTTCTAAAATGCTAAAAATACGAAAGTGCAGTCAATGTTCACTGGATAAAATCTGATTATGAGCAGAATGAACATTATGAGAAATAGCTCACACATCACAGCATACAGCAGGTTTAGTGCAAAACGATTGTAACTCAATATAAGAAAAGAGTGAGTTACTACTGTTTTGCACTAAACCCACAATACATCTAATTATGGAAATTGCCACAAAAAGTCATTAGCATAAGTTTATTGCATGTATTTTTTAGAGTCAACCGTGGGAATACTCTATTATGGTAATTTATTTTATTGCTTTCATTCAATAAAAAGTATTGATGTATATTAATATTAAATACTTACTGATCAAAGTATGTATTGGGTCTACCTTACTTAATTAAAATTTCTATTAATTATAATGCAACTTAGTAATAATAATTAGCATGTATTCAAAGTGGGTTATGAATGGATCATTGTTTGTCAGTACAGTATGTTTTTAAAGTACATTCCAACCCCTTAGAGCAAACAGGTACCATCTGTTAAAGAACAGTTTGATACTTTTTTGTGTTAAATGAGCCATTTAATTAATTTATCTTTAAGTTTTATGACAAACCTGCCATTGACATAAAGTTTTTTGCAATTTTCATATTACTAACATTAGTTATGCGATTGTAAGTAAACTGGGATGTCGATTCACCAACATACATTCAGTGAATATTCACATCTATTCTAGTTTTAAACAGTAACTTAAGTAATAAAATAAAACCAAATCAAATTATAATTATTTAGGGTGATACTGAAAATTGTTATCCAATACAGATTCACGGGTAAGTTAAAAAATAACACACAAAAAAATCAGCAGACACTTTACAACTAATTATGCTGTAGCTGAGTGGTTACAACATTGGACTGGTAATCATTGGATAGCCAGCTCTACATTTATTTAGTTCGAATCCCATCCAAAACCTACCCCATTGTTTCCTGGAGCAAGGAACTTTATTCTACTAGATCAGTACTGGGGGACCAGGAAGTGGACTCGAAAGTGATTAATTTAAGTAGTAAGAACTTGTTTCACAATCAAGCTTAAATAAATTAGCACATGTATAAATGTATATAGTGTAGTTAGTACTTATTCATTATCTAAACCCCATCCCTCTTTACCCTTCAACTGTTCAACAACGACACCAAAACTTGTATAATCATCCCTGTATGACCTTAGCTAAATAGTAGAATAAGAATTTTAAAGCTATGAAGAAAATACTTACAGATTTTAGTGGAGGATGATTTAATTGTGGAGCATTAGTTCCTGATAGATCAAAGCCATCTTCGAGTCTTTTTACTTCAAAATAATAACGCCTGAAAATTAGAAAAAAGTAAAATAATATTTTGTAATCCCTATTCAACAAGTTATAAATTAGTAGTTTTGATTGGTCAGTATGAAACTAGTCTACATCCTTCTTTATTTACAAGTAGTTAGCCTAGTTTTGCACAGACCCAACAAGTTGTCACTCCGGAATTATCAAATCACCTTGCTTGCTTCTTGCTTATTGGATGTAGACTGACAATGCAAGCTCATATAAAGTTAAGATTTACTGAATGATAGTGGTGAAAATTCAAGAACTCAAGGGTGCTCCAATTAATATCAAATGCATCACTTGAATATGATTGATATAAAAGCTACAGTATGTTTGTGAAAATACTGAATAATTCTTCGAAGTTTGAGAAGGAAGTAAAAATGTAAAAGTGAAAGAAAATCTGTGAGAATAAGGAAGTAATCAACCAAAATGTGGAGAAAAAATGAGATTACTAAAAATATAATAAATATTTCTGAAATTGGCCATTACGTTATGTGTTATAAAGCTCTTTGTGTCATTTGGTGGACTGATAGAATTTCCTGCTCTCTAAAGTGAAAATGGTTGCCTGGACAACAGCAAGGTAGGTAGACTGGTTCCACAATTCATAGTGCTTTACATGAATTTATACATCGCAAACTTCAATTTCATTATCTTATTTCATGGGAATATTCATAGCATACACATTCAGATTTATTCTAAACAAACAAAGCAAGAAGCTATTCAACCTTAGTATTAATCCAACTATAATTTAAATAAGTTTTTTTTTCATCAAAAGTAAACAAGATGTTTGCTCTGAAACATGCCATTATTTACCTGTTTTATTTGCAAAGTAATTGAAATAAAACTATTGGCGGGCTTAGCACAAAATGGTCGTAACTTAATTTTAAAAAGAGTGAGATACAACCGTTTTGCGCTAAGCCTGATTATTCTGTACAAAAGAGACATAATAAATCAAGTGTAAAATCAATACGAAAGATTAATCTGACTGACAGATGAGCAAAAGTACAAAGGAGTGTTACTGTTTTAACACCACCTAATATATACTTTTCACTCTGTGAGTAAACCAGAATTTTTAAGATTTCAAGTTAGGGCTCTGTAATGCTCTATTTTGTAGCCTTTTAGTAACAAAGCAATGGATAATGCAAAGCAAAGGATAAATAACTTGTATTCATTGTCTAACATGTTAATTGAACATTTCAAAGTGACCTCATTTGCGGAGTCTTTAATGTAGGCCTCAATCACTTTTAGTATTAATCAATTTAAGTTGTATCAGGCAATTTAAATCCAATTGAATCACAACCTAGTTTTGAAATTCTGACCAGATTAATCTAACTTCTCTTTTCTGCTAAGTGGTATAACATGTTTATTGTTACTGTGAATCTTTGAAGACCAAGTATACTGAATACGGCAATTACCGGTGAACCTGAAAAACCGGTGATAACAAAGATATCCCGATTTTAGACGCATGCGCGGCAAACAGATTTCTTTGTCTTATGCAATTTCTTTACGTTGGTTTCCGCCATTTGTCTGGAGTGAAAGTTGTTTAAAAATGTCATTTTTTACGCGAAAATGAATATGAATATTTTAGCCGTGCCATTTTTTATATAAATCCAGCAGAAAATAGAGAAATGTTACATGCTATTTTCAGTTGTTGTTCTTTTTAAAAAAATAAATAACGGCAAGAAATTTTCCTTTATCGATTGATTAAAATGGGTTGGAAATTTAACTGCGCACATTTACTTTGCTGTTTACGTATGACGTCACTGACCTTGGGAGAATTTTTAACTCGTCACCGGTAATACATATATTGGAACAAAGATGACAAATTACACTACTGATACAAGAATGGTTTTAATTTAACTTATTCTGTCAGGATTTTCGTAAACTGAAAATTGTAATCTGTTAAGAAGACATGGACTTATAAATCAGTAAATATAGCATGCTTGTAGTTCTTTGATTGGTTAGTGAAAATACGGTCTAAAAATAACATCACCGGTATATAGTATACCCCGTATACTTAAAAAGTATACTTAGAGTAGCCTATGATAATAACTCTTGCAAATTGAGTAAAAATCAAAATATACTGGACACCACAGGTAAGTGTATCACAAACCAAGCCAGGTATAAGCCCTGTGGTCACCCACCTAACCACAACCTCGCATTCTGTAACTACATTATATATTCTATGTTATGACAGTAAGCCAGCTTCCTTGGTCAGACTGCAAAAGTTGTAAAAATATGTGTACCCAATCACTGAGACATTACTTTCATCCTGAGTCATAGCTTTGAGAAACCATGGAAAATACATCACCGTTTTGGCAGTTGAGGTCATTCCCCACATTGGCCACCAAATTGTGATCCATCTGTAATCACTGTGTGTACCTATCCATGCAAACACAAACCTAGGCTAGCAGTCCAATGCTTAACTATGACATCCTGTCAACATTCTACATTCTGGCCTTAAAACTCTGGCTTTAAAAGCCATTACCAATCATCATTTTATAAGTAAACCTACCTAAGAAAATGAAGGAGGTGTGGTCAATGAGAACTTGACATTATTGACTGCATGACAAATAAGATCAAGCCTCGCTTATTAAACAGGCTTAGACTCACTGACAAATAGGTTAATATGCAACTTAAATCAATAACAATACATCAAGATGATGTATCACGTCATCTGATCAAACTAAATCATTTAGCTAAAAGTAACTGTCAGTTGTTTTAAACCACGATGTAAACACCAATAAACAACTTGCTTAATTGACTGGATTAGAACAATTAAGTAAACACGTCGAAGAACAAACATTAGAGGACATGATACTTACAATTTCTTGCCGACAGTCTTTGCAACGGTTTCCGACGACATCACTAAACAATGTTAAAGTACACAAACATCAAAAACTAAAGTCATGTAATCACAAAAAGTAAACAATATCCAATCATGAATCCATGTTTGTCGCTTAGACCGCGTCACACACTCAATGTACACAACTACTTACGCGCGAGCACCTGTATATAAAAAGTAGTTCTCAATGTTAATTCGGAATTAATGTATGCATTTCTTTAATTTTTGGTTTATATTTGTTGTTTTTTTAAATTGATGTATTGTGGTCAAGTCAAATTTACCCATCTATACAAAATAAAAATGATAAAACAAATTGTATAAATTTCATGAATAAACGCGTAGTTATTTCGTTTCTATGTAACTTACAAGACTGTCACACGTCAAATGAGAAGAACCCAAAGAATGGTAAAGATGTACCTCGCGGTTTTGGCTTTCTTTCTGGTTTAGTCACAACTTCACAAAACAGACGCGCACAGTGCGTGGGGAATAGTTTTTGTGTGAAAACAATTGTTCCATACGTAAAACAAACTCTGAAATTTGTATAATCTGCATCTACAGTATGTCAGTCATGTTGAAATTATGAAAAAAATCACGTTTCGTAAAAACCTAACATATTGTACAGAGGATTTAAAGGTATTTTGGTTTTGTATAGAATAAGATAGGGATGAGTAAATTAAAAATAAAATATTAATTTGAACAACTTTAACCATAAATGTACACAGAAAGACAAAAGATGCATAAATTCAAAAATAGTAATGTACCTTAATTTATAGTTGTGTAGAATGTAGCATGAATAGAATATATATGTATCTAATTGAAAAAATACGGTGTTGAAGTAAACAAATCATCGATCATTTGGTAGAGATTCATGTTTCGTTTTAGTCAATAAATTTGAAATAACACAGTTAAATCATATCACTGAACAATATTCAGTCAAATATATCACTTAGAAATATTTTTAACAAAGTTTTGTGTGTACACTACAATTACTATATTGCTTAACCGTTATGCGCTTCGCCTGGTGCATGAAGTAAAACCCCATTATTCCTGGTTGACCTCCACAAATTCTTCCGAGATTATTCATTCAATGAATGATCGAGATGTTCCAAATGCTCCAAAAATAATTCAGAGTTGAGTCCCTTCATAATATGTAGGCCCGATGAATAAATTTACAAACTTATTTAAATATCTGCTTTATTTTACTGACTGTTCATCATAGATTGTGATAATATTCATGTAACATATCAAAAGCATACCAATAAATGTTGGCAACAAATCGTATTCGAAATAGTGTTCATATATAAATAACGTCTAAACAACACCTAATACATAATGACCAGCTATGTTGCTATCATTTACTCTAGCATTTACACATTATTATCCATCCTATTGCTTCTCATACATTATTGATAACGTATTCACTTGGATCCATTTTCCATTTAATTCATTTTTTTCTGATGATCATTTACATATTAACTTGGACCCATTTTTTATTTCTTCTCATACATGATTGTTTATGTATTTGCTTGGATCCATTTCAATATAATAAATAATTTTATATTACTCTCAGTACGCTACTTTATTTGATATATTTTGTTTCTTTTTCACCTTGTTTACATAGTCGCGGATCATCAGCACCAAGCATTAATAGAGCTAATCACATGTATGTAATATACTATAATAGTTATTGGAAAGAATGTGTTCAATATCTAAAGTTTATTTAACCAAGGGAATAATGACAACAATGAACTATGGTTATAATGATGTGTTCAAAAAACGTAGCCTACGATTAACCATTGGTATCACAAAATGCTATAAATTCCATATAAGGAGAGAAGTTCAAGTTTCATGTGCATTCATAGAAAACATCAGATCTCTAGGTTCATTCAAATACCCAAAACATGCCGCAGAGCATGCCATCCTTTTGTTGTTCTGAATGTAGCTACAAATGTACTTTTAATTGCTTGCCATGTGAGCGCACTCTGTATGCAATTTGCAAATTAAGTCGCTTTTACATAATCTTTGGGTTCTTTGGTTCAATTCACAACCAATCTACGTCAGACGCAGTACCTTTTCAAAAATACACAAAATAGTGCAATATTAAAATACTGTTTAAACCTTTAAAATATTCTTTACAATCAGTGCGTTTATTTTAACCAAATAAAAGCCAAATAGTTTACATAAATATGTCTTGATATTTAACTCTTACGGGAAAAAGAGGCATTGTTTATATTTAATGAGAATTCATACGCGCTCTGACGGCAGCAGCATCCCACGCAAACAAGAAAAATCGAAAATGAATATTTAGGTGAAAACGCAGTATCATATGTTAACATGGAACTTGCAAAAACTGTGTTTGGTGGCAGATCAACTGATGGATACAGTGGCAAAGCAACAAAAGGTATCACAAGTTTGTTCTGTAAATGATATTTGCAGCAGATAAAAATTCTCACGCTCCCCCGATCGACTGTCATTTTTTCGTCTACAATAACATGGGCATATGCTGCAGAGTTGGAGCTTTAATTCGCTTGTTTCCACATTTATTTTTTATCAAAATTACTTATTCAGTACAAGCACTGACAATCCTTAACACGACCACATTTATTCTAGTGAAAATATACACTTTATTAATGTCGTGTATTTCTGAGTCACGTTTTCGGACGGTTTACATTTCGGATAAACTTGCTTCTTTCCGTTAAAAAAACGATAACCGGTATCCTATTTATTTTTGTCTTTGCTCATGATTTTGAGCGGGAAGATGTTTATAACAAAAACAAGTATTGGCTAGAATGCACTTTACCGGTACGCGCCAACTGCGCATGCGTCATGTTGCATTTTTCATTGAGTTGGTACTGACGGTGACCGTTAAAAGCGGGGGTTCGGGGGCGGCAACCCCTGATAAAAGACAGAAAATATCATGAAATTAAAATAAAATCGCTTGCCTTTCTATTCAAACAGGGTAAGGGTTAGGGTAAGTGTTATATTTCTACTTCCGGTGAATTACTACGTACCGGTAAAGTGCAGTAGCCCCAAAGTATTAGTTATTCATTAGCATTGCTTGCACTAAAACTAATACTAGTGTGATACTAGAACATTAGCTAATCCCAGATAGAATCTAGTTTGGTGGACCCCGCTATTGCCCATGCTCAGACGTTGTGTTGTTTACAAATTGTGAACGCCATTTTGTTTTAACCCATGCAGTTTTTTATTCATTATCTAATGAATTATTTTTAATAGCTATTTAAAAAAAACTTTATTGTTTTCTATTTTTAATATTGGTGGGGGGCGGCAGCCCCCATAACAACAGAAAATTAGCAGCATTTATCTTTGCACGTCTGCTCATAGATACAGAGCGCTGAGCACCCATATTTATATTTACTTCCGGGATCCGCTAACTAGATGTGTCCCGCTAATCCCATCAAATCAATTTTTGAGTTGTTCATATTCAATGTCATTAATTTTAGGCATTAACTTAAAGTAATGATACTGGAACTCTTACTCTAGCCCCCATTTTAGTCATGTGTTAGGTTCTATAAGCTCTACTCAAAATAGCAGAAATGAAGTGGAGCATTCTTACCAGGGACATTTGGAACACCTTTACTGATCATTAAATGAATAATCTTGGAAGGATTCATGGAGGTCCACCAATAACCCAGAGATTTTACTACTTACGCAAAGCGAAGTATGTTTATGGTTATGCAAAATAGTTCTTGTCATAAACATGAAAGGCTTTTTAAATACATTTCTTCTACCATTTATGTGACTATGTATTGTCCAGCGGATATCTTTGTGCATTTCAAATTTACAGACTAAAAACAAGACATTTATCACTGCCAGTTTAGATCGTGGATTTGTTTACTTTATCACTGGTTTAAGTTTTTTGTTTCCACATGTGACGCAAAGGTAGTTCCAAAATGGCATCTAGTATCTACATACTTATATAATGTGTCCGAGGTTATTTAGGATGAATGGCTGAGGAGCTCTCAATGATATGACCCCTTGTTTTTATGTTTTGTTTACAGTTGAGACTCTTTCTGAAGATGAGGATGATATTGTTGAAGGAGATATTGAATCTGTCAGTGTTTCTGCAACTTCCCCTTACAAGGGATCTTCAGAGTTCAGCCCAACTCCTGGTGGACCATTTTCTGCTCTGACACCATCCATGTGGCCTCAAGATATTATGATAAAACTTGGAAATCCTGTAATTAATATCACATTTTAGTTTTAAGATATTTTCACTTTAAGCAAGAATATTTATTTGATATAATGATGATAACTTGTTTCTGCAATGACGTTTATTTTGACAGTGTAGGGCTGTAGGCACAAATTTAAACTACTTATTAGATCTACTTTTGTTGATATTTTTCTTAGAACACATTTAGTTAGATGTTAAGTAATTACATTTTTTCTAAAGAAAAAAGCAGTGCTTTAGATAAATTATTTTAATTCATTGATAAAAAAATTTGCTACTTATTTTTGTATTCACTAAGAATGTAATTAGTTTGTATGTTTGTTTTACCTTTAGCCTGAAGATTCAAATGGTCAACTAGACTACCGATATGATGAATTTGGTTTCAGAGTCGAAGAGGAAGGTAAGTCCTTTGAATTATTCACATAATTATTTTAGAATGTATAATTGTGAACTTGCTAATGTCACTGTAGATCAGCTGTTTTAAGCTAACTTACAGGGTCTGATTTTTTTATAATGTATGTTTCATGTGATCTAGACCTCTCTCACCTGTAGGGTCCTTTATATGGTAAAATATAGTTGATTTGATCTTTAATACTCTGTTGATGTACAGTCATTCTCTTAATTGACCCCAAGCCTGGGATGAATGAATATTGATTAAGGCTAGTGAAAATTATTGACTTTATATCGTAGGCTATACAACATCATAAATTGAGCTAGTGCTCAAGAAAATAAATCAAAGCCAATGATTGAATGTAGAACATTTACCGGTCCTGTCTTTGTTGAGTTGATACTGATATACTAGCTGACATGTATTGGTACCAGATTGCATATAGGTATGTAAGAATGTTATCATGTAAACATAACCCGGCGACCTCTTTATCAATTTTTTGACACTTACCATCAGTCAGCATGTCATGTAATTGCTGATATATAAAAATTATACAGTCAACAAGTGTGTTAACAGATGATTGACCATTATGAAAATAACTATTGAATGAAATTTAAGGACAACACTGAACAGGTTGCTTTGATGCTGGCAGGACAGGACCTTTAGGGCAACAGGGGGGGGGGGGGGCAAAAAAGGGCAGGGTGTGGTGCCTGCTATTTTGCTTTAGAAAAATTTCTAACTATTATTACTTCAATATTTCAGATGGACCTGAAGAGAATTCCAGTAAATTATTAAGTACACCATTTGTAGAGGATCCACAACATAGATTGAAATGGATTGCCTACCTTGAATTTACACACAATGAAGAAGTTGAAGATTTAACATGGGACAAGGTTTATTTATATAATTAATATTTTTCTATTGTTTGTCGTAGTTTTTTTTTTAGTAGATTATAATCATAATTGCTTTGGGCTCAATATAACTATTCTGTTTTGATGTACTGTTCATTCATTCTAACTTGAAAGGGATGTAATTGTGGATGATTTTTGTGTTATGCCCTTTAAATACTTCAACAATTAATTTTAACAAGAAGGGATGTAACTCTTGATGGTTTTTTTGGAGTTATGTACCTTTTATTCTTTAAAGATATGGCTTATGTAATCATTGTTTGTCTGAGTTATTTACATTGAATAACTAAGTTCTGTATTCAAATCTCTTGATGTTTAAAGATTAGCCTTGCCACAAACACAGCACTCAAATAGTCTAGCACACCGTCTCTCTGCTATTGTATATGTAATTTACTTATTTGTTGGTTTCGTAAAATTTGTTTATGCTCATGGCACATTATTATTAATTTTGAAATATTTACATTGCCAGGTTGATAGTCGTTTTCAAAGGACTGAAAAATTAAGACAGATGGTACGAGAGGGTATACCCCATTCTTTACGTCCTCATTTATGGATGAGATTATCTGGAGCAGTTGATAAGAAAAAGAAATCTGATCTTACATATAAAGATATTGTTAAAGCCAGTTCTAATGATCATCTTATGACATCTAAACAAATAGAAAAGGTTTGTTTTAATATTGATAGTTTGTCAGACAAAACTCTAAGATTTTTCAGATGTTTAGATATTGTTTCAGTCTACAAAATCAGGATATGAAAGTGTTTTTCTGAACAGATTATTTTAAGGCCAAGCACTATATGTCATTTGCATTTTGGTTGCCCAAAAGAAAGTATTGGTTGCCCAAACTAAAAAATGGTCATCCTGGGCAACCCTTTGCCTGCTAATTTTGTAGTTGTTGTAAGACAGCTTGGTATTGTGTGAGAAACACTTATAGAATTTAAAAGTAATTTTTTGGTCACATGCTCTATTGACCACAGCTGATGAAATATTATTAAACTAGGTCTTAGGGATTGTTTAATAAACACACTTGATTGTAGCTCATTTGTTTGTTTGTTTGTTTGTTTGTTTGGGTTTTACGGCACACCAACACAAATTTGACAAATTTTCAGGGAAAGGTAAAAACACTTTGGGTGGGACTTGAACCCCTCTCCACTTAAGTACACAAGATTCAAAAACTCGGTGTGGTACAACCTCAGAATTATTTTGTAAGATAATTTATCATCAAATGTAGATGCACATTGAACTTACACTTTATTGAGAGACACATTATACTGTGCTATAAATAAATCAGCTCAGAATTTACACCTTGTTTCATTTCAGGATCTATTGAGAACAATGCCTAGTAATGCATGTTATTGTAATATACATAGTACAGGTATACCTAGATTAAGAAGGATATTACGTGGATTAGCTTGGTTATTTCCTGACATTGGATACTGTCAGGGTACTGGAGTGGTAGGTTTTGTTTTATTGTTACCCTAAAGTTTATATACTTTCAACTTGAAAGGAATCACGATTCAATTATTGTGTTTTCTGTTAATGCCTTTTCAAAACATTTTGTGCTTTTCCATCAAGGTTTGATCTGATTTTGTTTTATGTTCAGTTTTATATTCATCTAAAATTTTATCCTAAAAAATGCAATGTTTGAAAATGGTAGTTCTCTGAAACTGCTCTTAATTTAGTTAAGACAAGCAAAGAATTTTTGCAGTATTCAAACAATTCACAGTAAAAAAATAGCGATTTTCATCTCAACTCATAAGCTCAAAGTCCAGTACGAGTGAAAATTGTTACAAGCTAGTTTAAAAAACAACTTATTGTAAGCTTGAATGACATAGTTAAAACTTCTGCTCTTTGCTGTATAAAATAATGCATTGGGTTGGTGATAGAGAAAGACTGGGATAACTGCATACAGATAAGGAGTTAAAACATACCCTCTGAAGGTAAAATTTTATGTTGTTATAGCTTACATGGCATTGAAGAAAAATGGGATTGAAGAAAAATCAAAAGAAAAACTAAAAACAAGGAAATGACATTTTACTATTTATTTATTATTTTGTCTATTATAGATAGCAGCTTCATTACTGTTATTTGTTGAAGAAGAAGATACATTCTGGATGATGTGTGCTATTATTGAAGATTTATTACCAGCATCTTATTATTCTAGTACATTATTAGGTATACAGGTAAGTGTAAAGAGATGATGTGTGTGCTATTATTGAAGATTTATTACCAGCATCTTATTATTCTAGTACATTATTAAGTATACAGGTAAGTGTAAAGAGATGATGTGTGTGCTATTATTGAAGATTTATTACCTGCATCTTATTATTCTAGTACATTATTAAGTATACAGGTAAGTGTAAAGAGATGATGTGTGTGCTATTATTGAAGATTTATTACCTGCATCTTATTATTCTAGTACATTATTAAGTATACAGGTAAGTGTAAAGAGATGATGTGTGTGCTATTATTGAAGATTTATTACCTGCATCTTATTATTCTAGTACATTATTAGGTATACAGGTAAGTGTAAAGAGATGATGTGTGTGCTATTATTGAAGATTTATTACCTGCATCTTATTATTCTAGTACATTATTAAGTATACAGGTAAGTGTAAAGAGATGATGTGTGTGCTATTATTGAAGATTTATTACCTGCATCTTATTATTCCAGTACATTATTAAGTATACAGGTAAGTGTAAAGAGATGATGTGTGTGCTATTATTGAAGATTTATTACCTGCATCTTATTATTCCAGTACATTATTAAGTATACAGGTAAGTGTAAAGAGATGATGTGTGTGCTATTATTGAAGATTTATTACCAGCATCTTATTATTCTAGTACATTATTAAGTATACAGGTAAGTGTAAAGAGATGATGTGTGTGCTATTATTGAAGATTTATTACCTGCATCTTATTATTCTAGTACATTATTAAGTATACAGGTAAGTGTAAAGAGATGATGTGTGTGCTATTATTGAAGATTTATTACCTGCATCTTATTATTCCAGTACATTATTAAGTATACAGGTAAGTGTAAAGAGATGATGTGTGTGCTATTATTGAAGATTTATTACCTGCATCTTATTATTCCAGTACATTATTAAGTATACAGGTAAGTGTAAAGAGATGATGTGTGTGCTATTATTGAAGATTTATTACCAGCATCTTATTATTCCAGTACATTATTAAGTATACAGGTAAGTGTAAAGAGATGATGTGTGTGCTATTATTGAAGATTTATTACCTGCATCTTATTATTCCAGTACATTATTAAGTATACAGGTAAGTGTAAAGAGATGATGTGTGTGCTATTATTGAAGATTTATTACCTGCATCTTATTATTCCAGTACATTATTAAGTATACAGGTAAGTGTAAAGAGATGATGTGTGTGCTATTATTGAAGATTTATTACCTGCATCTTATTATTCCAGTACATTATTAAGTATACAGGTAAGTGTAAAGAGATGATGTGTGTGCTATTATTGAAGATTTATTACCTGCATCTTATTATTCTAGTACATTATTAGGTATACAG
Organism: Mactra quadrangularis; assembly: GCA_025267735.1. Lineage (NCBI taxonomy): Eukaryota > Metazoa > Mollusca > Bivalvia > Venerida > Mactridae > Mactra > Mactra quadrangularis. Next base: position 55,070,236 of record CM046303.1, on the reverse strand, counting down.
GTAAGTGTAAAGAGATGATGTGTGTGCTATTATAGAAGATTTATTACCTGCATCTTATTATTCCAGTACATTATTAAGTATACAGGTAAGTGTAAGGAGTGTAGTCTAAAGTTAGCAATGCAAAATCAATTGGAGTAGTGTCCCTTTAATGCTGCTAATGAATATTCATGAGGCATTGAAGTCGGCCCAACAATGGTACCTATTTATTTCGCTAAAAATAAGGTACAAAAACGGCATTTAGCAAAAAAATTTCATATGAATGACAAAGAAGGACCACCCAATTATTAGGAAACCCCCAAATTTTCCAAAAACTCGCCGTTTTTCACAGAAAAAACAGACTTCAAAAATTATAAAAGCGTTGTTTGTACATTAATCGGCGTATTTCGCTAAAATTTTTAGTGTTTTTCGTAAGGTTTGAGTGTATGTTATTGATATAGACCCGTTTTATACATAAAAACCATCGGATAATGTCATAATTCAGTAAAATATAGACCCTGTCAATTGTAAACAAAAATCCAATATGGCGGCAGGTACGAAACGAAGAAAATATATTCGTCCAATATTTTACGATTTTTCATGAAATTTGCGGCAAATAAGGAAAAAGATTGGAATATTTTTGTGTCAAAGTGCCTCCATAATGGTTATGTAATGTTTTAAATCATACAAAAGTAGTTTAAAGTGTTAAAAACTTTACTTAGTAAAATGTAAACATTCGTCCCCAATAATTTTCGTACCTGACACGTTTCGAATTTTTTTAAAATTTTTCTTTAATTACGGGAAAATGAGACTTATTTAACGAAGTTAAACTTATCTTCAGTTCAGGTGGATTTTATAATTGAAAATTAAAAACAGCTTATTGGAATAAAGTGATCAGAATGTTCAGAGATATAGTCTTAGACCAGAGACATATGCAACATGTCTCTGTTACAGACCATGAAGTACTGGTAGCCTCCTCATTTCTGAATTATGTTTTGGTCTTTTAATCAATTTCATTATATATAACATATAGTTGCTAAACTTAGTAACCTAAAACTATATACAACAAACCTGGTTCTAATTGTCACGAAAGTTTTTCATTATAGTATGTTTCATACACTTGACTTGGTTAAAAATCTTACTTTCAATATGTAAGTTGTATTTTATTTTGTTCATTTAAGTGTTGTTTTTCAAACAAACATTTTACTTTTTATAAAAATTATTTAAGAAACTAAATATAACATTGGGCTGACATTTGGACCTTTTTCTTCAATTCTGTTTTTAGAGGTCTTACTACTTGATGTGCAAAATATGACACCATTTTTTTTGCATTTGATATTTTTGTATAAAAATTGCTGGGTTTACACTATAAGTGTTATACCTTTTCATGAATCTATGAATTTTATAGAAATTATTTATCTAAAAAAATCATGTAGCATTGCTACTCTCACCCCTAAGTGGATGTCTTACCACTGAACCATTGTTCCTACATATTACATGTATTACACAAGTAATTTTACTATGATTAAAAGTTAAATTATGTGACATAGAATTAAATCATTTGTTGTATAACTAATTATTGATGGGGTTTTTTCTCCATAGACTCTCTGTTCCTTTTCATGGGGTAAATGTGAAAGGTTTATTTTTAAATGTTCATTGACTTAAAACTTCTAGACTAGACTTACATGTATATTGTGTTCAGAGCAGCTGATAAATAATGTGAATTATACATTATATTTTTACGCTAATTATTATTGTAATGATGTAACTGTGTTTTATTCAGGCTGATCAGAGAGTACTAAGACAATTGATAACAAGTTATCTACCTGATACAGATCTTGTCCTCAAAGAACATGATATAGGTTAGTACATTTTGCAGGCTCAGCACAAAACGATCCTAACTCACTCTTCTTTAAGTTATGATCGTTTTGCGCTAAGCCTATGATTTATTCATATTTTTATGGATGAAATTCAATGTACTTGAAGTCATTACTTTGACCACTAGCCTGAATGATTATTGATTTCAGACTGATGAAAATTACATATCTTATAAAGTTGGGCTAGTAGATAATTTTCATAATTTGGGCTGGTGCCAAAGAAATTTAAGGTTGTATTTTATGACTTTACTTATCTGAGCATCAACCCAATAATGTTATAAATACATTAAGTTAGTAATAACATGTTATAATATATCTCAGATAATTTTGACCCTTGCATGTATGCTGTTAAAGTGTTAAAAAAATATTTTTTTAAATCAATATAGAAAATATATGTGGGATTATTTTTACTACAGAGACATGTTGTTTTTTTCTTGAAAGACAGTATCTTGTATTACTAGGAAAACATTTTTAGAGGTTATTTCAAAATCCTTATATTTCCAGCTTATACCTGATATAATGATAAAATATTGGTAAGTTGTTTGGGAATGTGATTTGGATTGCATAGTTTTACATAACTTAAAACCTTCCTTTTACTCATAGGTTTTTGTGAAATTAAATTTGTGTATTAACTATTGTGATGGTTTGCAAACTAACAATACTGCTATGATTGTTGAAATTTGTGTATAATTTTGAGGTTTGCTATGTCTTTAACTTGTGATAACCGAGAGATTAAATTACTTGCTTTAGGTAATGACCAATCTGCCTTGTGCAATCCCCTATTGTGGCCACAATTTTCAGGATTCCTATGTATTACTGAGTAGCTAAGTTAGCTACTGTGACTTGGGAGTTAAAGTTTTTTGGTATAGATATAAAACAACATGCATGGTGCAATCCATTGTGATTACTATTTTGTAAAGCTGACATGAAGCATACATTATATTAACTTGCTGTATATGTAGAAGAACGACTTTGGCCCAATTAACAAATTAATTATATGGACACCCTTAAACTGTACATAATATTTGTGCTACATTAAAGATTAGACTTGCATGTATATTTATACAATAATGTACTTGTCATGAAATACTAATAATTTGTCTAAAAATGTTCATCTTACAGGATTATTAAGCAAAATTTTCACTTCTCTTTTTCCCGATTTTGCAATCTATTATTAATGTGATTGCAAAAGACATACTGAGACATTTATGTATACAATACCAAAAATATACAGGTACATGTAATTGATGGAGTGGGAATTATTTTTCTACCTGACTAATTTTCTTGATTGTTTGTGATTCTTTTAATGGTTGTTCAGCAAAAAGAAGTCAAGAATATTGATTGGTTATCTAGTTTTACAGGTGATGGTTTAAGTTATAAATAAGAATAATAAAATATAAATGAGAGTAATAAAAGAATAAAAAATGCTAGGGATGAAATTTGTTTAAGAACTTTGTTTAAGATAAGAGGTTGCTTATGAAGGTGGTTACTAAGGCAGGTTTTACTGTTATGAAGATTTGAATTGATACGCTCTTATAATTTCTACTCTAGTAATAACATTGATAGGATTGTTTTTATTTCAGAATTATCCTTGATAAGTCTACATTGGTTTCTGACATTGTTTGCTAGTGTAGTACATATGAAAGTTTTACTTCGACTTTGGGATTTATTCTTTTATGATGGATCCACAACATTGTTTCAAATGACTATGGGAATGTTGAAAATGAAGGTATGTTCATGTAGTGATGTAAAGTTCTGCTGTAAGAACTACCTTGGTTGTTGTAAATTCATGTGATTTTTGACAAATTTTAAGTACTAAGTTTTTAAATTTAGAAGAAAAAGGTTCCAATATTAAGACCATTCCACTACTAAGACTGTCATTTATGATGGTTTTGATAGTGGAACTTTACTGTTATTGTCTTTGTTGTGATAAGGAATGTGGCATTTTCTCGGAAATTACTTATTTGCAGTGAAATATCTGGTTTCCAATAGCAACAGTTCTGTTTAATATTTTGAAAATAGTTTTGTTCAAAGGTATACTGTTACTGAGACTATAACATTCATGATACTGTTTTTACTTTTGATAGAAAACATTGATCAATATGTCTGTTTTTCAGTAATATGAATAAATTTTCAAGTACATTGCCATCTAAAATTACCTTTACATTTGTAAAGTCTGTTTTTTTCATGTATGCAATAAAAACTTTCATGTGTATTTATGCATTACAATATTTAGTATAGATTGTAACATTTGAAAGAAGAGTAATGCTACTTTATGCAACTGTAATTGTTATACATGCATATGTACTTAAAGATATGTTTTCAAGGTCTTAAGTATAGGTAAAAATGTAAAAACACATTAAATATTTACAAAAGTGTAAAGGTAATTATAAATAATTACAAAAGTGTGAAGGTTATTATGGATGGCACTGGATATATATCCTCTGTAAGATTTCTACTCGTGCAGATATGTATCTTGTGACTGAAAATTTATGGTAACTGATTTTAAATGATATTAGTTTGTTTATTATTATTTTCCAGGAGAATGAATTGAAAACATTAGATAATTCTGCCCAAATCTTTAATGCTTTGTCTGATGTACCCGGTGATGTTCAAGATGTGGATGAACTTATTGAGGTATATCTTTTCTTTTCTGCATTTTTCCAAGTAGGCTGAATACTAGACTGTGGTCTTTATAAGGACACCATGTCTTACACTTCTCAATATTTCATGCTTGTTATCCTTTTTATAGCAAAAGTTTTGGATTCAAACAAAATTGATTTTATTCATTTTGCTTATCCTCTGTCTCAGTGTTGAGGATTTTGTCTTTAAAATTGCTACTATCTGATGCTCTTTATGTTACAGTTAGGCTGTAGGCAGTTGCTTAATCTTGAGTATAATTGTCTAGTACTGCTACATTGTTGAAAAATACATGAAATATCCACTGCGTATGACTCTGCCTGTTAAAAGAAGTAATGCAGAAACAATTCAAATATTCATTTATATGGGTAAAAACTTTCAGGATTGATCTTGATGTTTAGGATTATAGGGACATGTTATCAAGTTCTTTTTATGTAAAGGCTTATGAAATCATGAAATTTAAGAATTTTGAACGTTAAGCTATATTTATATTTTATTCCTGTTTTAGCTTGCCTATAGAGTATGTGGATCATTAACTGATATTGTTGTCGACACTCATAGACGTAAACATCTTGCTTATATTATGGCAGATCAAGGTGCTATTGTTAATCCAGAATCAGCCAAAAATTTACCAAAGCAGGTTGGTAGCGTAATTTGTCATGATACAATTTGTTTATAGATTTCATCTTGAATTTAAATTATGGGTTTTTACTTGCTGTACAGACATACATGTACCATTACAATGAAAGTATCTGTATGGTGAACAATGTATTGATTGGTTACAAATTGATGTTGAACCATATGCTTGATATGCTTGGTGAATTTTAGAGTTTTTTTAATTTAGTCTATTTTGAACTCTCACCAATGCATATGGTTTGGATGTAATGAAAAGCTTAAAAGTAAGATGGTAATTACAGGCTGTAAGCATACATGTTTTCCTATTTATTTAATTACCAATTATATCCATGTATGCAATAATTTTCAAATTATGTCTGTTGGTGTGCCGTAAAACCCAATCAAATAATGTCAGCTCAATTTACCGAGGTCCTCTCAATTGCTGATTAAGTGTTTGATCTAATGATGTCTTAAAAAAGTTGTTTTATTTCCCAGTTCACTTATATTTCAGTTTGCATAAAATTCATCAATCCATTTTACATATATTTCAGCAATTGAATAAACGTCATTTAAGAAGATCTAAATCATTAATGTCATTATTATTATGGGGTGAGAATGAAGATGATGAGTTTGGTAAAGCCAAGAATATAAGACAGACAGAGTTATTGGTTGATCTTAGAGAGGCTATATTACAAGTTGCCAGACACTTCCAGTCATTGGATCCTAAGAATATTAAAGTGGTAAGAATTAATACTAATTGGTTTGATAGTACAAATGTATATACTGTGTCCTTAGAATTACAGGTAGACTTAGTAATTTGCATTTTTTTACTGGAAATGTTTAGAGTTTGTTGAAACAAGTTGTCTTTATTATAGAAAGTCAACTTATATTATTAGAATAATAATACACACTATGTCACTTGTGTTTGTATAACATCCACTGTGTTTTTGTGCAGTTTTGTAACATTTATAGAAATTCCTATATGGATTGTATTAGATTTTCATCAGGTTGACCCGTATCAGGCCAATAATTTCTGACTAAACTTCACAAAGGAAAGCCTTAATAGTCTATATCAGTAATCCAAATATTTAGGATTTTCCCTTTGTACAAAAAAAAGGATTTAATCCATGCTTTCATGCTTTGAAGCAATAATGTGTAGAAAATGTTTGTACCACCTGTGCTCAGATGGAAAAAACCCGTTATTTTGAGTTCTGAATAAAGTCAAGGCCTATTGTTATATTTATTTAATGTACCTGCTTTGTATTATATTTTAGAATTTACAAGCAGACTATTCAATGGAGAGTCATGCCAAAGATTTAGAGAACTATGTGAATGTAGCAAGAAACAGACGACGTAGAGCTAAAGCTTTATTAGACTTTGAAAGACATGATGATGATGAATTAGGATTTAGAAAAAATGATGTTATCACAGTAAGAGTTGTCTCCCTTATGTTAAATACTTCTTTTATATCGGTTGTTCATATTGACCATAGACACTCTGATGTACTTTAACATTCTAAATAGCTATAATATTACTAACAGACTTACTGTGAATTCGCAAGGTTACATGTTTTGATGATTATTCTGGAATGCCAGACTTTTTGTTGTCCAATATTATCCTTTTTAATGTTATAAGTATACCAATGACTTTTAGAGGTCTCTGTTGTTGTATTGTTTATCATACAGGGTGGCAATACCTTGTAATTATTTATGATTTCATAAATACTTCGGTGTCAAGAAGAAAATGGTGAAGAGTCTGCCTTGACTCAGACATTTATAGAGCATATACTTATTTTTAATACTTCCTCAAAACACTGTTTCTGGTTATGCATTTTTTAATACTGTACAATGTAATCTTGTATTGCAGATAATTTCAATGAAAGATGAACACTGTTGGGTTGGTGAGTTAAATGGTTTACGAGGATGGTTCCCGGCTAAGTTTGTTGAATTATTAGATGAAAGAAGTAAAAGTTATTCATTAGCTGGTGATGATGGAGTTTCTGAAGCAATAACAGATCTAGTCAGGGGAACGTATGTAGCATAAAAATACCACTTGATTTTTGTATGGTTTTACCTGAATATGAATTACATTGTGCTTAGAAATTAAATTGAGTACATTGTGAATTGGATTTAGATAAAGCAAAAGGCTGCACAATAGTTTTTTCTTAAGAATAAAGGGTTTAAACATGGCAAAGAGGTTGCAATATTTGTTCAGGTCTGCTTTTGTAGCCTCTTCCATGTTTTCTTAGGGAGGCAGTCTAACTTTTGCCCAAACTTGGAGGCTATGTGATAAATTTGATGATTTGATTCAAGATATTGGTTCCTGAACATAGTATCAAACCATTGATTTTCTTCCAAAGCTGTTTTTAGTGTTTACATATTTTTTGAAAACTGAAATAAAGAAACCCAATAAAATGACATTTCAGTCAGTTTGCAATTATTTCGTATGTGAATGTTTTTACGTAGCATAAATTTTAATGTATGATTATTCCATTTTAGTTTATGTCCAGCTTTAAAGGCAGTATTTGAACATGGTTTAAAAAGACATTCATTGTTAGGAAGTATATGTCATCCATGGTTATTTATTGAAGAGGTAATAATTAACATTTATATTTTTGTTTTGTATGATTAAAAATTTCTGTCTTCACCTAATAAATTGAAAAAATTGTTATAACTGATGTCTTGATAAACTTAGTGATTATACATTTTAAAATGTGCAATTTTGTTTTAAAAAATAGTATCTTTTAAATTTTCACTATAATGATACAATTTTTTTCTATAGATAAATCCTGCTTGCGTTTGATCCCTGTTAATTTTATGTACTTATGCATTTTATTGTAGCTAACATTTATACTTTGAATATAAACATATTTGTATAACAATAATTCTCCATGTCATTATAACTTCTCATTACACATATTTTGTTAATTAAGGTCTAAATCTCATGGTTTCTATATGTTATTCTTGACTGTTAAACTCTATGTTGTTGTTTTTTTAAACCAGGCTGCCTCTCATGAAGTAGAGAAAGATTTCCAGTCTGTATATTCAAGATTAGTGTTGTGTAAAACATTCAGATTAGATGAAGATGGCAAGGTTCTTACACCAGAGGAGATTCTATACAGAGTATGTTATACTAAGATTGTTCTATCTAATCATTCCTATACTAACTCATTACTAGCTCGGTCTTGGCCAAAATTGACCTTTTTAATTCTTTTTTGAAGTGGGGCATTGTTTGAATTCTCATTTTGCCATTGTATGAATGCAAAGGTAAACTGAACTCCATATTTATTTGAATACAAAAACATTTATCAGGTGAACTGTGTTATTAAATACAGTTTAAATTAGAGTTGTCATCGATTCTATCAGATTGGTGTAGCGTCAATATTTTATTTTCGATCAAAAATTGATATGAAACTTGAAGTATTGATAATAAAGCCTATGTAGATAAATGTATAAAAGGGTCCAAATTTTCAAGATGAACCTTCTATAGTGAGCTGAAACAGGTGCACTGTCATAATATGAATGGATAATAAACAATCAATTTGTGATAGATCTTTTTATTTATTTATTATCAATACAAATCTTTTTTACCAACTACTTACCAGTTTAATGCAGGATACCAAGGTCTAACACTCATGACAAGTATACATCTTTTATGAGTTAATGACAACATAAATAGTCTGTAAAGTACAGCAGTGAATGCATCGATATATATCGGTGTATCGTCAATATTCATTTATTGATACTGTTGATAGCCCAATCAATGACAGCTCTAGTTTATAATACACAAAATTCAATTGCTTTTGTATTATATGTTGAAACAGAAGTCCAGTGGTAGCATGTGTGCTTAAGAATCTATAACACCCTGGTTCAAACCCCACTAGAGGCATTGCTAATTTCCTTGAGCTAGCTAGAAGTTGGCATACAGTTGTTCCACCACATGGAAGTGTAAATGGATCACCTGCTTGAAGGGGATTACAATGATCAGAAGTTATTGTACAAAATTGTGAAGTCAGCTGAACACATATGGAAGCAGACTTGAAACTACAATTATAACTTTAGCTATTGATAAAAGCATGCTATTGTTAATGTAGATTGTTTGTCTGTTATATTATATAGGCTGTACAAGCTGTCAATATTTCCCATGATGCTGTTCATGCACAAATGGATGTCAAGTTAAGATCACTGATGTGCTGTGGATTAAAGTAAGTTTTTATTGTTAAATTTACTATGTTTATATAAATTTGTTTAGCTTGATTGTAAAACAAGATCTTATAACCTAAGGTTGCTGGGTAAAGTTGCTAAACCATTCTTGAAAGAATTTGTCTTCGTGGAAGTTTTTTGGATTGGTCCAGAAGTTCTGACTATTTCAAGACTTGAGAAAGCATTCTTTTCTAAAGTAAAAGCTGTTGAAATCAGGAAATTCAGAATTTGAAAAATATATATATACTTTACCCTTGTAATCATTTAATAATTGTTTGAATATTTTTTTCAAAATAAGCATTCATTAGTTTATCATCTTATGTATCAAACTATGTTATAGTCCGACAATATCAACCTGAGCTTGACCTCTATGCAAGAATATGTTAAACTCAGTATTAACCCTCCATTTTTGTCTTTTTTGTAAATCGAGTTTAATTGGAAGCTTTCGGCAAAATACATGGACTGAACAATTGATTTTGTTTTCATAAGAATAAATACTTTAAGTTTGAAACTGAGCCACAATAATGTGAACTTACTTGTTTCCCCCAAATGAATGTGTTCAAAATTAAACATACTGTTGCAAGCCATGTTTACAAAATTGATTTATAATTACTTAGGTTGTTATAAATATGTGTATAACTGTATACACGCATTCGGAAACTCACAATTTAATGTTAGTGAGGTGTGTAATTATTATAATAAGGTAGTTCAAGCTCAGGTTAATATTGTCGCACTATACATGAATAAGTTTTTATGTATGGTAAATTTACTTGAGGTATGTGTGACCAATAGTCCTAATCCGGAATTCAAAGTTATGAGTTTTTTCGTCTGTGCCCAGGCGGTACAAACAAAGTTAGTTACACATTATTGCTAAATAGCACAAACTATGGATTAAATCCTATTGTTCTTCGTACACGTGTTTTCATTGTAATGGTGAAAGTTTGTTTGTACCGGAGGGGAAAAACCCAAATATTTGAATTCCGGATATAGTCTATTGATCTCAAAACTTTTGTCCAAGAACATTAGGATAGCTTTGTATGTTTTTCTGTACAATTACAGTGAACAAGTGTTACATTTATGGTTAGAGACATTGTGTTCATGTACTGATGTTGTAGAGAAATGGTATCATCCATGGTCATATATGCGTAGTCCTGGTTGGGTACAGATCAAATGTGAACTCAGGTTTGTCTCATATATGTTTTAATAGATTATTGTTGGTTAGATCATGTCTATAAGTCATGCAACTTGAATTTTGTGTTCCATTTTCAACTGCTCTGCAAGCTCAGTTGGTGGCGCACATGTCTACTGATCAAGGGGTTGTAGGTTTGATTCCAGGGTGGGTCATACTATCCTGGAGCTTTGTCATGAAATAATTTTTTATGCCCATTCTTCCTCCTACCAATGATTCTAAATCATGTTGGGCAATTGTTGTTAATTTTGTAAAAAAATCAAGTTGTATGGCTTATAAATATGGCTTATGTATACTGGGACATTCTCTCTATTTCAACTGGTGGACATTGGCTTTCTATAACATAAAAAATCTACTACTAAGTTGCTGCCTCTTGGTTCAGTTGTAAAATAATAGGCATTCATTCTGTAGCATGAAATAGTTGATATTGTGGCACCTTATTTGATTTTGTAAATTGTTCTACAGTATTTTATTTTGTCCATTCTTCACATGAGTATTGCTTTGTATTGCTTTGTTTTGTTTTTATGTAGTAATTTTGTTATCTATTACGTATTATTATTTGTAGTTGTTTTGTTACTCATGCTACTTGCGTTAACTAGTCCTTGTGGTTCAACACCTCTCATCACAAGTTTCAGAAAATGATGCATGCATAATTATACCCCCGCTTCGAAGAAGAGGGGGGTATACTGTTTTACCCTTGTCCATCTGTGCGTCCGTCCGTTACAAAATTTCTGTCGCAGTTTTCTCAGCAACTATAACATGCAGCAGCCTAATACTTTGCATATTGCTTCATCCCATAGTCCCATGTGGTGTAAAGCGATTTCATGCTCCTTGCTCATCTACTTCCTGTTTGTCGCATATTTTTAGATTTTTTGCGGGGGTATCACTAGTGAGCATTAGCTCACAGATTTACTTGTTTTTTCTAAAATTCAAAGTGGCTCATCAAAGTTAATTTCCATTCCATTAAACATAATTTTCAACAACTCAGTTTCTCTCTCAGCTAAGCTAAGTTGTCATGGAGATACTTTATTCTGTGAAGAATCTATGATAAAAGAGATCTAGGACTGAGAATTAAGGCAAATGAGCACCAGTAAATCAAGCACAAAATTGATTGAATTAAAAAGTTCATATTTTCGTGTATCTTTACCCCTTAAACCCTTATGCAGTTCTATTAGACCTTGGATTTTGATAGGCAAAAAACTCATCATAGAAACATTAAGTATCTTACAGTATGCATCATTTTTTGAATTCATTCCTATGCCTATCATGATATAATTTTATTCCAGTCATCACCTTAATCCAACCTATATTTGGTTCTGGCAACATGTTACTTCTTGTTAACATTTGATTTGGGCAAGTGAAACATATAACCAGTTGTCCTACCAAGTAACCTTGTTTAAAAATTAGTTAAGTCCTTCCCTGGCTTTGAGCTAATTTTTAAACTAAGTTATTTGGTTGGACAACCGGCTTTATGTTTGACTTGCCCAAATCAAATGTTTACTAGCAGTAACAAGTTGCCCAAACCAAATATAGGTTGTCAAGGGCAATAGAATGACTTTTAATGTCCAGACCTGCAGAGACTCTTGAAAATTGATTCTGGCTAGTGAAAATTTCTTATTTCATACAGAGGGGCTGTTGAGAAAATTTTGCCCTGAAATATTTAGCATGATAAATTGGGCTGGTGCTGGAGAAATTTAAGGAGATGACTTATTCAATGGTTGTTTTATTTCTTTGTGTTGTATGTATCCTTATTTTATTTCTATTTTCATTTTATTTCAGGATTTTATCTCAATTTGGTTTCAACCTTGATTCTAAATATGAACTAATAAAAAAGAGAAACCCTGGGAAAATGATAACAGAGTCTGTTAAAGATATTTTAATTGCTCATCATTTGTTTTCATGGCAACTTTAGAGATATAACTGTATAACTGCTGTTACCCATACTTTCAATTCATGTATATTTTTTCATAGGGAATTATTTCTAATGGAAAAATGGCACTGATGCCAGCACATGTAGTTTACCACTGTATTAACTACTTTAATTAGATATCATTTATATACAGTACCATCCAAAATTACCTTTACATTAGTAAAAAAAGTCTATTTTTCATGTATACGATTAAAACTTATTTCATATGTATTTATGCATTACAAGATTTAGAATAGAATGTAACATTTGAAAGATAAGTAATGATACTTTATGCAACTGTAATTGTTATACATGCTCATGTACTTAAAGATATGTTATCAAGGTCTTAAGTATTGGTAAAAATGTAAAAAAAACCATTAAATATTTACTAAAGTGTGAAGGTAATTATGGATGGCCCTGTATATTTATTCAAAGGGTATGATTTTCTCATGGCATCAATACCAGTACTTGTGGCTTTCATATACATTGTATGTGCATTTCATAAAGGTATTTTCTGATTCAATGCAATTACATTGAGCTTTTATGCTTTTATTTCTGAACTTCTGTGATGATTCATTTCTAATTGATGTAGAGTAATGCCTCAGTCCCATAAAATAGTGGCTTGTTGCGGACCTGTACGTGCAGACAGCCATAGGCCGTGGGAAGCCTTGCGTATCAAGGAGACGATACGCACATGGCACAAAATAACACACTTGTACGGAGTCGTAGCTGGAAGATATGCAAGTTTAATCCATACTCGGCCACGATTGTGTTCACGATTTGATTTTGAAACTGATACGTGTATCCGTGGCTCATCTCACTGACCCTGGTAAAAATGTAACAGTCCGTACGGGTACGCAAGAGTCGTACAAGTCCTTGCGGAGCTTGATCGCACGGCACCCGTACGGTGCCCTCGCGGCTATTTTTATGTTTATGGGACTGTAACATAACCTGTTAAGCAGCTTCATAGATAAAATAGAATATTCCAACTTCTGTAGAAGCTATATTAAGTCTCTGAGTTCAGTATCTGAGGCCAAGTTTCTTTTCAATTTATCCTGAAGGTCAGGAATTAAACGGCACTAGAAGTGAATTTTTATCTATGTAAAAGCTACTGAAATAAAAAAATCAGCACTTAGAAAATTTTGAAGTCTCTACCTAGTCAGTGGTTTTGTACATGGAGATGCAATGAATTACTTGGGACATTGTTTTACAGTATTGGTTGAAGTGGCATGTCTTTATACATGTATTTGTATGAATGTTACACTGTTGTTTTATACCATTCATTCCAATGTATTTTAAAATTAATGAAGACTGCTGGCCAGTCATTGGAACTATTGAAATCCATTTCACAAAAATATAATGAGATTATTTTTTTCTGTTATAATTTAGTGCAATACTTTGTTAACTTAATAAGCATTTTTTGAAGACGAGTGGAAGAGTTTAGTTTCTCCTAACCATTTATATTTGAATCTGATAATATAAAGCTTAATTACACATTTTTGTTTCCTCATACTTAACTTAAAATTTGTTCTTGTGTATTTACTATCTAATATCAAAGCTTTAATACAATGTATCTTTACAACACCAGATGTGAAGGAGGTTGGGAATGAACTACCCCCCTACACACCAATAAGTTTTCAAATTTTTTTTTAATGATTTGGTTGTTTGCATTTCAAAAACTTTCTGCAGCATACCCCAAGGTATCTTCTGGTTGAATCTTCTTCCAGTATCCCCACATGCTTTAAATTTTGGACTGGTTTAAATTACCATTATATTAATGTGTACAGGTTCTCTAAAACAGCATTTACTGACTTACTGTACCATTCAATACCACGGTATTTTATGCAAAACATACAAAGTTAATTTCAGGAGATTTTAATCCTGAATATTTTCATGCTTTAATTTATACATTTTTTCACTTATGTTGTTATCTCCCTTTCATTACTGTTGTGTTTTACTACATATACATTTTACAAATGGTTCTATAACTTATGGGTCTCTATTTCCAGTCATTTATTTATTGTGATTTTGTTTTCACTATGTTATGTGTAGTAGTGATTATTCTAAAAACCAGGAAAGGGCAGGGAGGTAGAAAAGGGGCAGGAAACATCACAGGATTGATGTTTCAAAGAAACTATTTCTGCTGTGGGAGAAGCAAAAAGGGCAGAGAAGGGACAAAAAGTGCAGCTGCATTGCCTTTTTATTCTGTTTAAGAATAATCATTATATCTAGTGTTGTGAGTACTTTTTATACGCCCGTTTTGAAAAAACGGTCGTATTATGTTACGATGTTGTCCGTCTGTCCGTCCGTGGACAATTGCTTGTCCGGATGATAACTCAAGAAAGGATGTACCTAGGTTCCTCAAATTTTAAGTGTGGATAGACCTTGGGTGGAGGAAGTTCCCTATTGATTTTGAGACCCCAGGGTCAAAGGTCAAGGTCACTGGGACTTAAAATAGGTAAAACTTGTCCGGACGATAACTCAACAAAGACTGTACCTAGGTTCACAAAATTTTATGTAAGAGTAGCCCGTGTGTCAAGGATGTTCCCTATTGGTTTTGGGGCCCCTGGGTGAAAGGTCAAGGTCACAGGGGCATCATATGGGAAAAAAACTTGTCTGGACAATAACTGAACAACCAATCTACCTAGGTTCACCAAATTTTATGTATGAGTAGCCCATGGGTCAAGGATGTACCGTATTGGTTTTGAGGCCCCTGGGTCAAAGGTCAAGGTCACAGGGGCATCATATTGAAAAACCTTGTCCGGACAATAACTCCACAATGACTGTACCTAGGTTCACAAAATTTTATGTGAAGGTAGCCCATGTGTCAAGGCTGTGCCCTATAGGTTTTGGGTCCCCTAGGTTCAAAGGTCAAGGTCACAGAGGCATCATATGGAAAAACTTTGTCCGGACAATAACTGAACCACCAATGTACCTAGGTTCACCAAATTTTATGTGAGAGTAGCCCATGTGTCAAGGATATGCCCTATTGGTTTTGGGGCCCCTGGGTCAAAGGTCAAGGTCACAGGGGCATCATATTGAAAAACATTGTCCGGGTAATAACTCAACAATGACTGCACCTAGGTTCACCAAATTTAATGTAAGAGTAGCCCATAGGTCAAGGATGTTCCCTTTTGGTGTTGGGGCCCCTGGGTCAAGTTTAAACCTTCAACCAGAAGATATCAAATTACCAAGCAGTGACTTCAAATGTTCAATAAATATGTTAATAAAGTCAAACGGCAAACAATGAAAAACTTGTTCGGACAATAACTGAACCACCAATGTACCTAGGTTCACCAAATTTTATGTGAGAGTAGCCCATGTGTTAATGATATGCCCTATTGGTTTTGGGGCCCCTGGGTCAAAGGTCAAGGTCACAGGGGCATCATATTGAAAAACCTTGTCCAGACAATAACTCAACAATGACTGTACCTAGGTTCACAAAATTTTATGTGAAGGTAGCCCTTGTGTCGAGGATGTGCCCTGTAGGTTTTGGGGCCCCAGGTTCAAAGGTCAAGGTCACAGAGGCATCATATGGAAAATTTTTGTCCAGACAATAACTGAACCACCAATGTACCTAGGTTCACCAAATTTTATGTGAGAGTAGCCCATGTGTCAAGGATAAACCTTAATGGTTTTGGGGCCTCTGGGTCAAAGGTCAAGGTCACAGGGGCATCATATTGAAAAACATTGTCCGGACAATAACTCAACAATGACTGCACCTAGGTTCACCAAATTTCATGTGAGAGTAGCCCTTGTGTCAAGGATGTTCCCTATTGGTTTTGGGGCTCCTGGGTCAAGTTTAAACCTTCAACCATAAGATATCAAATTACCAAGCAGTGACTTCAAATGTTTAATCAATATGTTAATAAAGTAAAAATGGCAAACAATGAAAAACTTGTCCAGACAATAACTGAACCACCAATGTACCTATATTCTCCAAATTTTATGTGAGAGTAGTCCATGTGTCAAGGATATGCCCTATTGGTTATGGGGCCCCTGGGTCAAAGGTCATGGTCACAGGGGCATCATATGGAAAACCCTGTCTGGACAATAACTAAACAATGATTGTACCTAGGTTAACCAAATTTTATGTGGATCAGCCCATTTGTCAAGGAGTAATGTGTTGATAGCACTTTGGTAGAGGATGTTCCCTTTTGATTTGGAGACCCCAGGGTCAAAAGTCAAAGTCACTGGGACTTAATTTCTATTGAAACATTTTCCAGACAATAACTCAATAATGATTGTACCTCAGGTTTACCAAATTTTTTATGGGTAGCCTAAATGTCTAGCATATGCCCCTTTGGTTTTAGGCCCCTGGGTCAAAGTCACAAGGAAATCATGAGGAAAAACCTTTTCCAACAACCAACTTTATCCAAGATCACCAAATTTTATGTATCAATACTCTTTGGGTCAAGGGTGAAAACTTTTGGTTCTGAGGCCCCAGGGTCAAGGTCACTGGAAGTTTGTATGGGAAAACTTTGTGCTGGTGATAACTCAACCATGGCTGTACCTAGGTTCTTAAAATCTTTGCTTTGGATAGCCCTCCAGTTAAGGATGGGACCTATTCTGAGATCCCGGGGTCATTGGTCAAGGTCACAGGAACTTCATATGAGATAGAACACAGCATGGACTGCACACGGCCGTATAATGCCCCGCCCAGCGGAGCTCTTGTTTACATTGTGACACTATTCCTGCCAACCTTTACTTTATAATATTTATTTTCAATTATTTTTTGTTTTGTCCGTATCCGTGTGTTAATTTTCTTGTTTATTTTGATTCATTTATAGCGTTCTAATAATTGTTAGGATAGAACCATGTTTTGAGTCAGCACAGATCATGAACAGTCTCCTTAGAATTCCATTAATTGTCAGGGTAGAACCGTCTTAATTTTAAGACAGGTAAGGGTAGACTAAGCTCAGTCTCATTATTTTATGCTCCACTAAATTTTCTCATCTGTAGGTTGCCGACTTTCTACTATAGGTAGCATATTTAAGGTCTGACTTAATGAGACTAGCTGTGGTAATGCCTTACCATGCTCTTGGTTAAAATTAAGTCTTCAATAATATTATGTTTCATATGAAAATGTAGATGTAGGATAGGATTGGATTGTAGTCATTTAGATTTTTTAGATTTTTTAGTACCTGTATTTATTTTTGTCCCTGACTTTTTATTATCTGAAATGTATTTCATTTAGACATGT
Source organism: Mactra quadrangularis (assembly GCA_025267735.1). Lineage (NCBI taxonomy): Eukaryota > Metazoa > Mollusca > Bivalvia > Venerida > Mactridae > Mactra > Mactra quadrangularis. The sequence continues at coordinate 55,052,625 of CM046303.1, read as the reverse complement.
ATGGTGCTATGCTATGCTATTTTAGCTGTGGGTAAAAAGTTAAGTATTTGTAACTTTCAGTTTATGTTGAATAACGTGCCTTTTGACATTTACTTAAACTCCTAAGCTCTTTTGTTGTATTTTTATTTGGAAAATGATAAGAATTTATTTTCTGTATATAACATACATGATTTGTTATGTATTATTCCTCAGTTGTTTAGTATTGTATTATATTGTATCTTTTTCTTTTAACTTAACTTCTTTTTGTTGAAATTCCGTCAGTATTGAACAGTTAAACACCAGAAAAACAGCTGATTTACTGAAGTTGACTTGATTTTCATTACAAAGTTATTTGCGCTTAAAGATTCTTTGAAAACCAACAAAATTGCATATTTACCTTTTGTTTATTATAATCTTTGAGAGTAATGTAGCCAACGGTGCCTGAAGATGATCCATTGTTCCACACATAATTACCACTAACATTGTTTTTTGCATTGTTAATACTGAGATAGTTATTCCATTCATACATTCCAATGTTTTATGATCAGAAAAAAAGAACCAAAGTCATTTTATAGCTTGTAGTTATGAAATAAACCATGAACTGAATTTACCTTACTTTACAATAGTTTTTTTTAGGGAAGAACTTATAAACAAAGAATTTAGTGCTTTCTAGATATTTCTGAGTATGTATGAACTTTGTTTGCACCCCCTCCCCATTCTTGTTGTTTTTAAACAACATGTTTTTAGATAAACATTATTGGCCTCATCCTATTTATATAGTTCAAACTGTTGAGAGAGTAAGAAATATGAAGCTATAAGAAATATTACCAAAGTCATAGGAAGCCATATGAATTATGCATAATGTTAACATTTTTACCTGTACAGTATCACCTGAGAAATTGAAACTGTGAAAAATTCAGGATTTTTCGGAAATTTTCAATAAATTTTTGGTTATCCCATTTTGGATATTAGAATGCAAAATATCATTATTAAATCCAGAAAGTTATAAAATTAGAATATCATGTGTGACAAGTTAGAGGTCCTGGAAATAAGGAAATAAGGATTTCTGGTATCAGAGAAAATGTTTTTGTTTTTTTTCAAATGAACAATAGTAGCTGTTGAAGTTAGGGAATTTCAGGAATTTTGAAAATTGGTCCTGAAGTTCAGGGTTTTTAGGACCGACATTCTTTTCATATGCACTTTAAAAGCTGTTGAACTCACTAAATTCAGGAATTTCAGGATATTGAATGTTCATGTTTGATCCCAGCAATGTTTAGATTTCTCAGGTCATACTGTAAATATTGAAATCCTGCTGATTTATTATATATTTTATTTTATGTTTTGCATGATTTATCTTTTGTTGATGTTTCTGTTATCTATATAAGAAATCCTTTATCTTTGTTTTGTCTTACTTTTATAGTTTTATAATTGTTACCTTAAGACTTTGTTGTTGTATTTTATTTGAATATTATTTGATAATAAATTTGGTACAAGGCATGTTTTTGTTGTCAATTTTATGTTTACCATGTACTGATAAATTGTTGTTACAGCACCACACACTGTTCTTAAATGTTTGGGTGAAATGGGGGTATTTCAAAATTCCGATAGTGACTTTTGGTCAGTTCCCTACATATATTGCTAGAAAGGGCTTTGTCCCCTGGTACCCTTGATTACGATGACTGAGACTAAAGATTGAACGAACATTAATTTAGGCTGTATACAGAGCAGGGGCGAATCCAGGATTTTTTTCTAGGGGGGGGGGGGTCTGAACTTTTCTAGGGGGGTCCGAAGCTCGAACCACAATCACATTATACACATTTTGCAGATAAAATGCAACATGTTGATAATAAAAACTACATAACCATTAAATCTATGTTAAACATATTTCATGTTAAGTTTTTTTCACCAGGTTTTATCATCAAAATCAAAGCACACTCCTTACTGAAGTTGCCTCACATTTTGCAACCTACTGTCTTATATCAGGTGAGAAAAAAAATGCTGTTTGAAATTCGTAATCATATGAGCCCAAACCTGAAAACTCACCTCATTGAAATGTGACAAGATTAACAATCAATCAAGTATTATGTGGTATCTGATAATTGTTACATCTTCACATAGTTTACAACCACTTGTTAGCACTTTTTGATGTAATATATCTATTAAAATAAACACAATTATATTTACATTATTACCACTTCATATAACTTGGCCTTTATCAGTGATAACAATATTTTAACCTTTCTGGTGATGTACTGTATCTCTTGACGCAGTTGAACCTCTGTTGTTAACCTGGGTCAGTGGCGCAGTTGTTAGCGCCAGGATTTGGAATCTTGTGTCCTGAAGGGGGTAGGGGTTCGAATCACACCCGGGAAAGTTATTCCCTTCCATGAAAATTTGACAATAATGTTCATTTTCCTCCTTTATTAAGATATATGGAGAATAATCTGGCCTTGCGGAAGAGTGGGTGAGTACTGGTTATAGACAAGGGTCCAGGAAAGCTATATTAGGTGCGCTGGACACCGTAAAATGACCTAAATTGTGTTGACACAGCGTTAAACCCAATAAAAAGAAAAGAGAAAGAATCCCTGTTTATGAATAATCATACAGCACATGAATATTGATGAATTTTATTCGACTGTCAGTAGTGCATACATTGACCCCACTGAGCTATAAATACTGTGAAATTGTACAGTGAACAAGTCAAGTATAGCCATGAGACTTATACATCTGTACAGTAAACTTTTTAATGAATGTAAGTTGAACATCGGCACACCCCATTATATAGGATGTACGAAAATAATTTGAATAAGAAGAACTGAAGTATTTGCTGTGGCAAGCTGGAAACATTTATAGAAATATGAACTTATCATTGTATAACAGAGCTGCTTTCTGGTATATTTTTAAAAAACATTTACAATTAGGGACTTTTTTATTATACTACAGGGGTTGTTTACGGGTCCATTCCCTTTCTAAAATGTCTTTGAACTCTTGCATTTTCTAATTTTTTAGTTTACCTCAAAATTTTCACCCACGTCGAAAAAATGCGATTAATTTTCTGAATGTATTATACAATGTTAGGCTCCTGTGCCTTTCCCTAAATACTAAAAAAAACCGATACAATGTAAATACTATCATTGAGCGCAGAATGGAGCCTGCGCTCTTTATATGGAATGCATTTTGAATATGCCTGTGCATGCGGAACTTTTTCGACTGTTACTGCCTAATTACTGTCCAAGGCACTTTTCTCAGATGGGGCCCGCCATTGAACATTAACATCAAAATCTTGTGAATGTATTCAAATTGATTTAAAACACTTGGCATGTAGTCTTGTTTATTTGTTTTTCATGTATAAATGTTGTTATTGTTGTACATTGTTTCAGATTGTTGTCCGAGTTCTCATTCAACTTGTCTGAACGCCGTGAGTTACCATTAAAGATGAAACAACCAAAGGAACGTAATATATTGAAAGAGGGTGTCAGGGATATGTTAATTAAGCATCATTTGTTTAGTTGGGATTTATAAATGTATTTTACTGGTGTGGTTACCTTGGCAACGAACTATTTATCATTCTGAACAAATCGGTTATTTAAGTAGAAATGATAAAACATTTTTTATTTTGTCCCTTTGTTGTAAAACATCATTTAGTTGCAAATTACGTGAAATCTATTGAAACTATGCAAATTTATGTTTATTTGATGGACTTTATTGTAGTTTAGTGACCGGTTATGGGTTGACATGAATTTTAGTATATTGTCGCTATACATACATTACATATATACGTGAAACTCGATCTGTAAGATCTCGTCCAGTGATTCGGACATTTTATGTATATAAATGATGTTAACATCTAGTCTGTAAGCAAAATGGTGATTTGGTTATTTTTCATTATTTGGTGTAAGACAAAGTGCTATAAAACATATTTCATTGGCTTGGAGTGGGACATAGAATTTAGTTAGATAAAATACGATTTGTTTTAATATTCAACGATTATACGATTATAAATATCTAGTTGTATGTAAATTTCGGTTGCCTGAATATATACTCCCAAAGTTTGTATCATTTATTATGATAACCGTAGATATACCAGTAAAAAGTCTAATGACTCTGATTTGTGTATATAAGTGTGGTACGCTATTTGTAACTTAATACTGACCATTTTTATATGGAAATAAGTCATTGTAATCTATATACTGTCAATCTCCTCATGTTTTATTATTATTTACTCACATTGAACAGTGACGTAGCCTGGCACATCGATACTCACGTGCGTGAGATCAAGTATGAAAAGAAAGAATTAAAAGCAAACAATTAATTTTGAAGAGTGCATTTTTACATTATGTTTTTAAATTCTAAGACTGGGAATGGCCCCACAATTAATTAAAACTTATGGCTTGCGTAACTTCCAAAACGCACAAGCTACACCACTGTTAACGTGTCGGCTGTGAACAACCTTCCCTCGTCTGACACATTTCTTATCATTCAATGAAGATGTTCATCATTCTAAAATTCTGACAGGTTAGGCCTACACTGTTTTTGTTCATTAAAATTATACAAAAGAGCTCGTACGTGTTACATACGCACATAGATGTATTCGTGATAAGTAATAATTGATATTTACACTTCCTAAGTTCATTTACGATGCCTATCCTCAATATCCTTTATTTCTGAATAGTCTGGCATCTCGTTAGATTCAATTACATGTCCCGAAATTGGTGCGAGCGTTTTTACTCTATACAGTACATGTATTTTACGTGACATCAACTATATTTTAATATTGCGCATTACACGACTGTTATCATTTACTCCCTCGTTTATAAAACTTACCGGTCAAAATAATTTATTTTTCTTATATTATGATAAAAATAACTTAAAGTTTTTTTCTATATTTAACTGTGGAATAAAACATAGACACTCGTTCTGGTGCGCTTATTTAATAACTCTTGCTTTTAAAGTAATCTTTCATTAACTTAAGCACATCAAAGCTCGTGCTTTTGTTTTATTCTACAATAAAATATCAACAACTGTATGTTATTTCTTAAATTACGTATTATTTAATCATTAGTACTATGCACTATGGCAATAGAAATTATGTATCATAATGCACACGTGCAGATTCATTATAACTATGGAAAGCCGGCGGCACGATATGCAACATTGGAAACTGGAAAAGCACTAAAATACGAAAAAACTCATGAAAACTCTCTTTTTAATCAAGAATGCTGCGCAAATCATACCTGTTTATAAATACATCACTATCACATGTTTTAATCATACAGGTATGCTAATCTATGGAATATTCTTAATTTACGAGCATTTTTATTGAAACATTATAAACTATTGCTTGCCAGTACCTTGAGAAGAATTTATCAAATATTTAAACTATCGTTCAAGAGTGTGTCAAGGTTAGAAATCATTCGATCATTCACTGGCATTGGTATTGAACTTGCTAATCACGATTTTCTAATTCAAAAATCATCTGTGCAATTTTCATTGCTCTCACTAATTGCGCATGCGTTGACCTAGTCACCGATCGTTGTTTAGGTTCGTAGCTATATTAGTACTCCTTTTCTGTTGGGCGTCTACACTTATATAAAATTTGAACTTGGAAAGGTATATTCAACAGAAGACGTTGTTCCGCTAATGATCTGTGGGAATGAATTATAGATAAATTATTTATCCAGTAAAAAGGTCTCGTACATGTAGCAAGGTCATGTAACGATAGGGCAGCGCAAGACCTTAAGCTAGGTCAGCGCGAAGCTAGCCTTCATTTTTTATTTAGAAATCGGAAATTTTTGACATCTGAATTCAAAATATGTAATCCTCACATTGCGTTCTACTCAGAGGTGTTATCGAATTCGTTAGGTTATGCAGCTAGTATCATTCAAAGTCGAAAGTGCTTTGGTTATATTTGCAGGAACACCTCAAGATAAAACTCGATATAATTTAGTTAGCTTACATGTTGCAAAGTTTTGATTATCATCTTACCATTGTATCATTTGAATTTTTAGTTTACACTCGATCTTATAAGTGGAACTGAAAATCATCAATAAATTATTAAATGACTATTATTGCTATATATATTAAAGGAAATTCTATCAGGTATATTCCAGACAAAATCATATCATGTTCTTAATAATTAAGATTTTTAACCGATTAGAAATTTTGGTGAGTGTAGGTACATTTTTTGTATAACCTTTGGGTAAGCAGGGTGCCAGAGGTAGGCCTATAGAGGTATAGCTAGCGCTATCCTTAGAAAAGTACCCACAAAACTTTAGTGTTAAACTGGTGAACATTGTATTCCGCAGTTGTTTTAGAACCATATTTTTAATTTACGCATTTTCACACACTCTGAAGTAGGTTACATCTAATAATTCTTGGCACATTACAAATCTCGGATTTATTGATATTTCGGACACGTTTCCTGTCATCTTGCCAAACCGATTTAGAATTCAAGGACAAAACATGAACATTGTATTAAATATAACCATTCTGTTATGCATTCCATAAATACTAGTACAAACAGTTGGTGTTGTTTTCTATGTTACTATGTTTGTTGATTCCCAAAGTCCAACTCGGTCAAATTTGAATAACAATATCTAATAGTACAGAAACGTGGGTTAATGAACTATGGTAGCGTATTTCTGCCATCATACGATGCTAAAAAACTGAAAAAAGCTTAAACTTTGAATAATAGTAAAAATTGAAAGACATGTTTAACACTGTCAATGATTTCAGTTCAATACAAAATGGAACATTTAGTGCAAAAAATAAATCTGTCTAAAAAGACGTTTAAAATTTGAATGTTAAAATAGATTATCAGAAACAATTACAGATCGTGACTAGATCTAGTATTTATAACGATGGACATTAAGATTGTTGAAGTATAAACCAACGACAAGAAATTTCAACATGTTTGGGTGGGATTCTGCACTTTTTTATCAGGCAGACTTATTTCATAGATTTTTACATTGCTGCATGTTGTCATTGGAAGCTTTGATCATTTCACCTCGGTTGAATATTGTATTTACCAATTTTGATCCAGAGTTATCGTTCCTTCTGCCACAAACATCTCTGTTAACTTATCGAAAGTAGTTCCCAATCGTGTAATCAGAGTCCAGGCCATCGTGCACCGTTGCTTCAATCACGTTTACAAAAGCTACTAAATACCTAAATATTAAAAATATCATAAATTGCAGAGCTTTTAGTGAGAAAGAAGAACGATAACTCTGAATGGACTCGCTATCATTGGTTTACTAAGTTCTATAAAGTAGTATATCATGTATGTTTGGTCGTAGAAATCTCGGACAAGGTTTATGTATTATATATGTACCATAGTTACATTAGATACCGTCTATATATCTATATTCTATCTATCCTTGGTGAATGGTTCTTCTTGGTTTACTTTCAGGTTGATTTCTCAATTTTCTTATAATCTTTCAATGGATTGGGAATTGCCAAAGAAAACAGAACCTACTGCAAAACCTTTGAAGGAAGGAGTTAAAGACATGCTTGTTAAACATCATTTATTTAGTTGGGATTTGTAGCATTCATACGTGTTATATATTATTATTATATATGTACATGTATATATATTATGTTATCATTCACAATTTTCCCTATTCTTGTATTCGATTAACCATCGGAAACATTCGGCATATACCTCGGAAAAGTCCGTTTGTAACGATCGTTCTACAGATGCGTTCGGAATTCCTCGGTCATTTACTATGAATACTATCGCCTAAACGATCGTGGATAAGTTGACTTCGAACCTGATTAAAGCATTTTATTTGAGTATACATGTGTCGTAAATATGTCCGAGATTATTCGTGGTGAATGGCCGAGGAGTTCCGAATGCTACTGGTGAAGGGTAAATTTCCTTCAACTTGCCATTATAGAGCCTAAAACAATACGCTTTCATAGTAACAGTATTTGTCCGATGAGATTCGTTTAATTTTTGAAGAATTGCAAATTACTATACATGCATACATTGTAAAGATATTTAATGTTTATTTTACAAATCTCATGGAATCGCTAAAGGTCATTCGCATACCCAGAGATTATCAACATTCACGTTAATTTGATAACCCTTAGGATCAGAATGTTAGAGGTAGACTAATTCTCTATTTTGAAACATAAGGATAAGCTCTCAATGATCAATTTTAACTGTAAAGGCATGTACGCATACCGTAGATACAACATTCAAATTTACCAAAAAAGGAATATGAAGTCTCGTGAAACAAGAGCAATAACTTGCTTGAAAATAACAATAACAAAAAAAGAAATCACAAAATCGCCCTAGTGGCCCACTTGTTATGAACAATGTTAGATATAAAGCACGTGACCGTAAAGTGTGAGTGACCTCAATCATGGATATGATGGGATGTTATTTAGATTAAAAGTTTGTCCCCATTTGTGCCAGGTACATGTAAACAAATAATATGTAAAAATTAATTGTTCAAATATAAATTATCAACGTTTTCACATGCTACTAGATCAAGGCTATTGAATACAAGTAGGTGAAAAATTTATGATTAACTTGATTAGGTTAATTTATTTACGGATATTGCACAATGGTATCTATTTGATAAAACTAAAGCATCAAGTGAGAAAATTTTGTGAATTGTTTCATAAAGATAACTCCTAACATTTGGTCAAATAAGGACCTACCGTATTCGTACTTATGTAAAATAGTACTCTTGTATAATTATCATTGACCTAGTGTTATCCCTATTCGTAAATAGTTATCTAGCACATGCATACAGTACACACCAAAAGTTTGGAGACAAAAGAAGTTTTCTACAATTCTTGAATTTTGATGATTATTTTTGTAAAAAACACTATTTTAATACATTTAAGTATAGTTTTTGACAAAATGAAAACATTTTTATGATTGTGACACATTTATAAGATTCAGCATCTGACATCCTTGTGCCTCCAAAACCATGTTTACAGTAATTACTTTCCATAACATAGCTTTTATGCTATTTATGTAGTCTCAGTTATACTTTTAACGATAACCAAAGAAAAGAGCAAAACTAAGAAGCATTTCAATATAAACATTTATCAATCTCACGATAAAAGTTATTCAGTAAGCCTACAAAGTGAAAATGTCTCCAAACTTATGGTGGGTACTGTATATTGTTCAATTTTATTGAACTGTCAGTGGCGCATATATTGACCCCGCTGATTTGAATAGTACAGTACTTCTGTACTCACTGTCGATAAAATAGTTATCAGTATCTATGTACGGGGAAAATCAAGCATATTTCTAGAATTTGAATCATAGACATACAAATAGTTTATGATTTGAATCATCGGGGTTAATGTACGCATCATTGACAATTGAATTTGATTTAAAAATACACATTTTTGTACATTGAACATGCTTGAATGATTACATAGATGGAGCAAGTTGCTCCAAGTACAAAAATGTTTCACAATGCGTAGGGTGATATTGCTTCTGAATGTACATGTGTCATCACTGTAAGGACCACGATAAAGCAGCCTATTGAACAAGATTGATACATGCCTGTTAGGATCAGTCACACACAAAATGTTACGTGTGACGTGGTAGTAAGGTGGTATTTAAAGTAGTGGGGGCACATGCAATGAATAAAATGTTGAATTATTGGCAATCGGTTGAAACATGTGATACAATTTATATAGTAAAGTGAAAACTGTTGAAAAAATCATATGGTGTGATCATTTGGACGTGGTCCCAATTATCCAGAACAAAATGGCAGATTTATATACATTTTTCTAAAAAGACGAGTTCGTTGAACTAGGTGGTGAAATTGATGACTTTATTTTATAGGATACATAGCATGCTTTAGTTCAGATATGTATTTCGGTCATAATTAAACTATTTTTAACCGAACTTCAATTGTCCCAGAATTTAAAATCGAAATAACACATTGTTTTTAATCATTTAAATGTAGTATACAAGACTTAACAATTAAAAATATAATGTGGTAAAGTTATATAATGCAATAGTCCGTTTTTTCTCAACTGTCAAAGCTTGAATAATTTCACGGTGACTGAATGCATTGTTTTTGTACTGGTGGCCTCACTGTTATTGAAATATCGTGACGAAAAACCTATCATACGACATAAGCAGCTCTAATCTATCATAATATTCACGTTCAGATAATCATGAATATTTGAACAGCTAGGTTTATTGTTCAACCCAAAATCTAAGGCTCCCCATCTATTGTAAGCCTGTGTTTAACATTTGTATGTTATATGAGATAACGTCATGACTTCATTTTATGGCCATTAGATCAATTAATAAAACCTGGCACTGAGTTCTAAATAATACTGAAGTATGAGTTTTCACTCTAATTAAAATTCCACTTAGATTTTACAAAATTGTATTTCACAAAAATGTATTCCCAAATAAATATGTAATTTGAATATTCACACTTTTTACACAAATAAACAAGTATGAATGGTGAAGTCATTAAATAAAATGAAACAACATGGCCGCTGAGTGGAAATATATACACAATGTATATATTTTGAGCATATTCTCAAGCTAAGATTTTTTGTTTTTGTGAAACTGGGACCTTGTCATTTGCTGTACTTATTAAACATTCCACAATGCAAACTTGTAATAGTAATGTTATAGCAGATAGACTTTTTAGTCAGATAGATTTGTACAAATATGAAGTACATTGTCGCAATTGAATACGGATGACCAGAACAGAATCTGTAGTAGCCTGTTCAGTTACCCTAAACGTTCCAAAACGTTCCGTAACGATACATTCGGAACTCCTCGGCCATTCGCTGCGAATAATCTCGGACATATTTAGACGCTATTATAAAACTACCGGTGTTGAAGTAAATAATTATATGATCGTTTAGGCAATGAGTGATGTTTCGTTTTTAGTCCATAAATTTTGAAACATCACTAATTGCCTTAACGATCGTATATACATGTACTGTATTTGTTTATTAGATTAAATTATTCGCAGCGAATGACCGAGGAGTTCTGAATGTAATGTTACGGAACGTTTTGTAACATTTTGGGTAATTGAACAGGTTACAGTCTATTCTTTTTTATAACGATGCAAAATGTATTCATATAATAACGAGTCGTATAAGCATATTCTTTGTTTAAATTGGAGATATTGACTTCAAAGAAAAACTTATTAATATCATGATTGTTATTGTAGTGTAATAATAATAAACTACCAGTGTGATGTAATAATGTCGCCATATATTGTTAATTAAACAGTTCATGAAAACAAGTTTTTGTTGTTGTTTCTGCTCAACACAGTGGTTTTATATCTTTGTTGTTATTGTGTAATTCCGACAGAAAAAAGTATATTTTCTCTGACTGTTCCAGTCTTTAATGCCTAGTTCACACTGTCCCGGCATATGCCCCATGCAGTGAGTCACGGTAATTTGTAGCCAGTAGACCGGGATGAACCAGGGAGATTCCTGAAGTAAATATAGAAGCCTTGCTAGAAGTCACCGCGTCTCTACCTTGGCCACAAGCCATACCGGTTACATGTGGTTCCATCAGGTTGTCTTAAGGTGGAGAGAAGGATCATACCGGAAGAGCTACTGTGATGCCTCGGATCTTTCCGGTTTCGCTCCCCGGTGAATCCAGGTTGTACTTAAATTTTAAGCACTTCCGGGGCAAACTCTGGTGATCGCCGATTCAACACGGTTTATGCCGATATAATGAAGTTCTTCACGGCGTCGCTATGGTTGTGGTACCGGTTTGTCCATGTGTACGATAATTGATGCTCATTGTTTATTTCCTTGTCCATGTCAGATTGTACAGTAGTACGTAAGTACACATGTACTGTATAGAGCACTGTTGTCTTAGTATGTGTTTCTGCACCACAAACAATTCTCTGTGCATTTAATTAAGCCTATTTTATCGGAATCTGATTCCTTTGATTACGCGTGATGTCATAAACTAACAGCACGAGAAGTAAATAAAATAGAGGATTTTTTTAAGTAAATGAAAAGTTTTGCTTTGTGTTGTTTTCAAGGCGATATGTACGTACTGCTCTAAAAACACGCCCATGATTCAAGCATGATAGAGATATCATATACATATACATGTATATATTATATCATATTAATCTTGTCAACAAGGGCATAATTAATTAACTATAGATAATATTAGACTAGTGTCATTATGCGCTTGATAACATATCCAACTATTTGTCCTTTCGTAACTTACTGATTTTACTTCTCGATAAAATCGATAATTTATCAGAGCCTCCGTCGTTGCACTCGGTATTGTTCGGAAATTTCCGATATGACACCCTGCTGTGATCATATCTACTGATAAAACTGATCAACCCCATCAATATATCACGTGATTGACACTGCATGACGTCTATTACCAACATTTGATATCTGTTATATTTTGGTATAAACTTATAAATAACAAACCCTGCAGTGCGCGGTAAGAATAAAATATATTTCAAGGAGATTGATTTACGTTTCCTTTGATGAAAAGAATTAATATTTATAAACTATGTATCATACACATAATTTTCATTACACCTTGTGTGTATTTACATTTGCAACAGCATAAGTAAATGTACATACTAATACTTACAATAAACATAAATAATTATTTCAATGACAATTAAAAAAGCAATCAGTAGGCATATAAATTGTACTAAAATACTGAAAATATTTAATATAATTTCATATAAAGACAAACATCTGGAAAATCAATTAATATCAATAGATGCTTTATCCTTTAAAAGTATTAACACCGGCTATTTTTTTTAAACTTCAGCGCCAAAAACAGGCAGACAGCATTTCAAAGATTTATTGTATAAAAAATAAAATCTAGATATCATCCTCGCTACCCTGTGTGTGTTTTACAACCTTGGTGGTATAATAATGATAGTAGTATCCTGTCATAAAACAAGGACCCTGCTTATATAGGGTCCTTGTATAAAATGACACCCGCTTGGATGTAGATAAACGCACCAACAGGGGTCGAATAAGGAGTGTAATAAAGTTAATCAATGCATGTCGTATCTGAAAGAATAAAGATTTATAGAAAATGCAAACTAACAAGTCCAATTAGTACATTGAAAAACAATACTGTGACGAAAAGACAAATGCTATAAGTTGAAAAAGCATTAAACTGTATGAGTAGGCAAATAAAACGAGAAAATACATGTACAGTTTTTCTTTTGTTGTTTTTCTCACCTATGCGTAAATTCTTTATCTTTTATACGTTTTATGAGCTAAAATTCATTTGATTTTTATTACTTATTTTATGAATTCTCTAGTAATGGAAACCTTGTAAATGTTAAGTTCTTCAATTAATCATTTAAACAGCGTTTATAAAACCAAATATTTTCCTCTTCTTAAATAATTAGTTTACACGAAACAAATAACGAATTATACAATGCCATACGATTTTCAACTTTTGTAACTAGTAAACTCGAAGTTAAAAAAAATACGTTTTAATCTTGTCACATAGATTTATTTTCATAGAGTAAAAAATCTTGTATCTGTAAAGTCCCATTATCAAAAGTAAGAGTATTTTTACTGCAAAGAAAATAGACATTTATCATTACAAGCTTTTTAGACATATAAATGAATATATAGCGTGGTCTTATAATTTTAAGTATCCCACTTTTTTTTAAAAAAGCAGAATGGTTTGAGCAGTTTATTTCGTTGCTTAAATGCATGTTATATTTTAATAATTTCATGTCTGTAAAGCAGTTAGTGTTCAACTTGACTGTTGATAAATATATCTTCATATTATGGCTTTGATTATAATGCTCGATAACATATAATATATTTGACCGTTGATAAGATCGGTAGCGATAAAGCGTCATATTCTATCGGTCGTTCGGCTATCTTCGCCAGTTTCCGTATAGCGATACGGAATCTCCCGAAAGAAAGAAAAAACAATACTTACTAAACTAATTCGCTATTTCCCCCTACTAAATATTCTTCAAAAATTATAAAACCTATACCATTTATTAAAGAAAAGATCGTAGTAATTGAATCCGATTGGGATAGAAAAGATTTTTAAATGATAAAACAGAAATTGGGCTAAACGTTGCCAATGTTGAGGTAAAAAAATTCATTTTTGTATTGAAATGCATAGGAAATAGGGTTAACATTTTTAACTCAAAATTCCCCCTACTATTTATTTTTGAATTTTTATGAGATATATACCATAAGAAAGAGGATGAATTGAATTTTATGAAACTGAATGGGATGGAATAATAAATACTTTTAATTCCGAGTTATATTAGATTAAGTACCAATGTCCTTCTTATTTCTATATAGCGCGCACTAGCATATTAGGCTTATCGATAAAGGACAAATAGTTGGATATGTGTCGAACCGTTATACTGTTCTTGACTCTATGCAATTTTAGTTTTGTAGAGATGAAAGTTATTGAGATATCACTGTAAGACAGCAATGTTATTAATCTCTTATGAATAATGAACGATCTTTTAAATGGATGGGAGAGATACTTCTGTACCTTAAGGAGATAGATGAACGTAAAGTTGGCAGACTCAGCAGACACAGCAGACACAGCAGAAGGAACGATCCTTCTGCTGTGTCTGCTGGCAGAAGGATAAATCTACAGCAGAAGGAATGATCCTTCTGCTGTGTCTGCTGGCAGAAGGATACATTTACAGCAGAAGGATCAATCTTTCTGCTGGGTCTGTTGGCAGAAGGATTGAATTATAACAGAAAGATGTGTCTGTTGGCAGAAAGATTTTATAATAACAGAAAGATGTGTCTGCTGGCAGAAGGATTAAACAACAACAGAATCAATCTTTCTGCCACGTCTGTTGGCAGAATAATTGAATTATAATTTCAAGCTTCAATTTAAGCAAAACATGTGATATTATGCATCATTTTAAAGCTGATAGTTATGAAAATGTTTTGATGAGTACATTTTGAACAGTAAATAAAGAATAAGGGCCTGGTGAGTAAACAAAACAGGCCCATTTCGAATGTGAATTTTGTGTTCGACTGACATCCTTCTGCTGTTATTTAACACATGTTTTATTAATCATTTCATCTATCTGTTCACAAAATCAAATTTTATATAGAACAAGCTTTAATTTGGTATATAGATGTGCGATAAACTCTATTTAATTGCGACAAATTATACGTTAATATATCGAGTACGAAAATTCTCAGTGCGGAAGTTCGGTTCGATATTTTCATTAAAAAAGTGCAAATACATGCTATTTACCGAGTCTTATTTTAAGCCACATTTAAGACAAAATATGCGATATTATGCATCATTTTAAAGCTTATACATAGAAAAAGGTTTAGACAGGTCGATTTTGAATTTTTGTAAAAGAATAACAACAAGACGAGTGTATAAAGTAGCCCTATTTTCGGACGTACATTTCGGTTTGGGTGACATCCTTCTGCTATAAATAAATACACGTATTCTTAATTAATTTAAAAACTAAATCACAAAATCAAACTGGCAATAGAATAAGCTTTCTTTTGATGTATATATGAGTGAATAACTCGACTTAATTTGGACAAAATTTATGTTTATATATCAAGTTCGTAAATTCACCCGACCACAGATTGGTTTGATTTTTTCATTGAAATGTGCGAAAACATGCTAATTACCGAGTCTTATTGTAAGCCTAAATTTTGGCAAAACATGTGATATGATGCATCATTTTAAAGCTGATAGTTATGAAAATGTTTTGACGGGTACATTTTGAACAGCAAATAAATGATAAGGGTCTGGTGAGTAAACAAAACAGGCCCATTTCGAATGTGAATTTTGTGTTCGACTGACATCCTTCTGCTGTTATTTAACACATGTTTTATTAATCATTTCATCTATCTGTTCACAAAATCAAATTTTATATAGAACAAGCTTTAATCTGGTATATAGATGTGCGATAAACTCTATTTAATTGCGACAAATTATACGTTAATATATCGAGTACGAAAATTCTCAGTGCGGAAGTTCGGTTCGATATTTTCATTAGAAAAGTGCCAATACATGCTTTTTACCGAGTCTTATTCTAAGCCACAATTATGACAAAATATGCGATATTATGCATCATTTTAAAGCTTATACATAGAAAAGGTTTAGACAGGTCGATTTTGATTTTTTGTAAAAGAATAACAACAAGACGAGTGTATAAAGTAGCCCTATTTTCGGACGTACATTTCGGTTTGAGTGACATCCTTCTGCTATAAATAAATACACGTATTCTTAATTAATTTAAAAACTAAATCACAAAATCAAACTGGCAATAGAATAAGCTTTCTTTTGATGTATATATGAGTGAATAACTCGACTTAATTTGGACAAAATTTATGTTTATATGTCAAGTTCGTAAATTCACCCGACCACAGATTGGTTTGATTTTTTCATTAAAATGTGCGAAAACATGCTAATTACCGAGTCTTATTGTAAGCCTAAATTTAAGCAAAACATGTGATATTATGCATCATTTTAAAGCTGATTGTTGTAAAAATGTTTTGACGGGTACATTTTGAACAGCAAATTAATAATAATGGCCTGGTGAGTAAACAAAACAGGCCCATTTTCGAATGTGAATTTTGTGTTCGACTGACATCCTTCTGCTGTTATTTAACACATGTTTTATTAATCATTTCATCTATCTGTTCACAAAATCAAATTTTATATAGAACAAGCTTTAATCTGGTATAAAGATGTGCGATAAACTTTATTTAATTGCGACAATTTGAACGTTAATATATCGAGTACGAAAATTCTCAGTGCGGAAGTTCGGTTCGATATTTTCATTAAAAAAGTGCAAATACATGCTATTTATCGAGTCTTATTTTAAGCCACAATTAAGACAAAATATGCGATATTATGCATCATTTTAAAGCTTATACATAGAAAAAGGTTTAGACAGGTTGATTTAGAATTTTTGTAAAAGAATTACAGCAAGACGGGTGTATAAAGTAGCCCTATTTTCGGACGTACATTTCGGTTTGAGTGGCATCCTTCTGCTATAAATAAATACACGTATTTTTTATTTATTTAAAATTTGAATCACAAAATCAAACTAACAATAGAATAAGCTTTCTTTTAATGTATAAATGAGTGAATAACTCGACTTAATTTGGACAAAATATATGTTTTTATGTCAAGTTCGTAAATTCACCCGACCACCGATTGGTTTGATTTTTTCATTGAAATGTGCGAAAACATGCTAATTACCGAGTCTTATTGTAAGCCTAAATTTAGGCAAAACATGTGATATTATGCATCATTTTAAAGCTGATTGTTGTAAAAATGTTTTGACGGGTACATTTTGAACAGCAAATAAATGATCAGGGCCTGGTGAGTAAACAAAACAGGCCCATTTTCGAATGTGAATTTTGTGTTCGACTGACATCCTTCTGCTATTATTTAACACATGTTATATTAATCATTTCATCTATCTGTTCACAAAAGCAAATTTTATATAGAACAAGCTTTAATCTGGTATATAGATGTGCGATAAACTCTATTTAATTGCGACAAATTATACGTTAATATATCGAGTACGAAAATTCTCAGTGCGGAAGTTCGGTTCGATATTTTCATTAAAAAAGTGCCAATACATGCTATTTACCGAGTCTTATTCTAAGCCACAATTAAGACAAAATATGCGATATTATGCATCATTTTAAAGATTGTACATAGAAAAAGGTTGAGACAGGTCGATTTTGATTTTTTGTAAAACAATAACAACAAGACGAGTGTATAAAGTAGCCCTATTTTCGGACGTACATTTCGGTTTGTGTGACATCCTTCTGCTATAAATAAATACACGTATTCTTAATTAATTTAAAAACTAAATCAGAAAATCAAACTGGCAATAGAATAAGCTTTCTTTTGATTATATATGAGTGAATAACTCGACTTAATTTGGACAAAATTTATGTTTATATGTCAAGTTCGTAAATTCACCCGTCCACAGATTGGTTTGATTTTTTCATTGAAATGTGCGAAAACATGCTAATTACCGAGTCTTATTGTAAGCCTAAATTTAGGGAAAACATGTGTTATTATGCATCATTTTAAAGCTGATTGTTGTAAAAATGTTTTAACGGGTACATTTTGAACAGCAAATAAATAATAAGGGCCTGGTGAGTAAACAAAACAGGCCCATTTTCGAATGTGAATTTTGTGTTCGACTGACATCCTTCTGCTGTTATTTAACACATGTTTTATTAATCATTTCATCTATCTGTTCACAAAATCAAATTTTATATAGAACAAGCTTTAATCTGGTATATAGATGTGCGATAAACTCTATTTAATTGCGACAATTTGAACGTTAATATATCGAGTACGAAAATTCTCAGTGCGGAAGTTCGGTTCGATATTTTCATTAGAAAAGTGCCAATACATGCTATTTACCGAGTCTTATTTTAAGCCACAATTAAGACAAAATATGCGATATTATGCATCATTTTAAAGCTTATACATAGAAAAAGGTTTAGTCAGGTCGATTTTGAATTTTTGTAAAAGAATAACAGCAAGACGGGTGTATAAAGTAGCCCTATTTTCGGACGTACATTTCGGTTTGGGTGACATCCTTCTGCTATAAATAAATACACGTATTTTTAATTTATTTAAAACTTGAATCACAAAATCAAACTGGCAATAGAATAAGCTTTCTTTTAATGTATAAATGAGTGAATAACTCGACTTAATTTGGACAAAATATATGTTTTTATGTCAAGTTCGTAAATTTACCCGACCACAGTTTGGTTTGATTTTTTCATTGAAATGTGCGAAAACATGCTAATTACCGAGTCTTATTGTAAGCCTAAATTTAGGCAAAACATGTGATATTATGCATCATTTTAAAGCTGATTGTTGTAAAAATGTTTTGACGGGTACATTTTGAACAGCAAATAAATAATAAGGGCCTGGTGAGTAAACAAAACAGGCCCATTTTCGAATGTGAATTTTGTGTTCGACTGACATCCTTCTGCTGTTATTTAACACATGTTTTATTAATCATTTCATCTATCTGTTCACAAAATCAAATTTTATATAGAACAAGGTTTAATTTGGTATATAGATGTGCGATAAACTCTATTTAATTGCGACAAATTATACGTTAATATATCGAGTACGAAAATTCTCAGTGCGGAAGTTCGGTTCGATATTTTCATTAAAAAAGTGCAAATACATGCTATTTACCGAGTCTTATTTTAAGCCACAATTAAGACAAAATATGCGATATTATGCATCATTTTAAAGCTTATACATAGAAAAAGGTTTAGACAGGTCGATTTAGAATTTTTGTAAAAGAATTACAGCAAGACGAGTGTATAAAGTAGCCCTATTTTCGGACGTACATTTCGGTTTGAGTGACATCCTTCTGCTATAAATAAATACACGTATTTTTAATTTATTTAAAATTTGAATCACAAAATCAAACTGGCAATAGAATAAGCTTTCTTTTAATGTATAAATGAGTGAATAACTCGACTTAATTTGGACAAAATATATGTTTTTATGTCAAGTTCGTAAATTTACCCGACCACAGTTTGGTTTGATTTTTTCATTGAAATGTGCGAAAACATGCTAATTACCGAGTCATATTGTAAGCCTAAATTCAGGCAAAACATGTGATATTATGCATCATTTTAAAGCTGATTGTTGTAAAAATGTTTTGACGGGTACATTTTGAACAGTAAATAAATAATAAGGGCCTGGTGAGTAAACAAAACAGGCCCATTTTCGAATGTGAATTTTGTGTTCGACTGACATCCTTCTGCTGTTATTTAACACATGTTTTATTAATCATTTCATCTATCTGTTCACAAAATCAAATTTTATATAGAACAAGCTTTAATCTGGTATAAAGATGTGCGATAAACTCTATTTAATTGCGACAATTTGAACGTTAATATATCGAGTACGAAAATTCTCAGTGCGGAAGTTCGGTTCGATATTTTCATTAGAAAAGTGCCAATACATGCTATTTACCGAGTCTTATTTTAAGCCACAATTAAGACAAAATATGCGATATTATGCATCATATTAAAGCTTATACATAGAAAAAGGTTTAGTCAGGTCGATTTTGAATTTTTGTAAAAGAATAACAGCAAGACGGGTGTATAAAGTAGCCCTATTTTCGGACGTACATTTCGGTTTGGGTGACATCCTTCTGCTATAAATAAATACACGTATTTTTAATTTATTTAAAACTTGAATCACAAAATCAAACTGGCAATAGAATAAGCTTTCTTTTAATGTATAAATGAGTGAATAACTCGACTTAATTTGGACAAAATATATGTTTTTATGTCAAGTTCGTAAATTTACCCGACCACAGTTTGGTTTGATTTTTTCATTGAAATGTGCGAAAACATGCTAATTACCGAGTCATATTGTAAGCCTAAATGTTGGCAAAACATGTGATATTATGCATCATTTTAAAGCTGATTGTTGTGAAAGTGTTTTTACGGGTACATTTTGAACAGTGAATAAATAATAAGGGCCTGGTAAGTAAACAAAACAGGCCCGTTTTCGAATGTGAATTTTGTGTTCGACTGACATCCTTCTGCTGTTAATAAACACATGTTTTATTAATCGTTTCATCTATCTGTTCACAAAATAAAATTTTATGTAGAACAAGCTTTAATTTGGTATATAGATGTGCGATAAACTCATTTTAATTGCGACAAAATATATGTATTTAAATATGTCAAGTACGAAAATTCTCAGTACGAAAGGTCGGTTCGATATTTTCAAAAAATGTGCAAATACATGCACACTACCGAGTCTTATTTTAAACCACAACTAAGTTAAAACATGTGCTTTTATGCATCATTTTCAAGCTGATTGTTTGGAAAATGTTTTGACGGGTAAATTTAGAACTATAAATAAACAATAAGGGCCTGTCGAGTGTACAAAACAGGCCAATTTCTTATTGTGAATTTGTGTTCGACTGACATCCTTGTGCTGTAAACAAAAACATGTTTGACTATGTATTTTACAAATCCATACACATAATTAGACTGAAGATAAAACAAGCTTTCTTTTGATATATATTAACATACAAAACTCGATTTTTATAAGGCCGAACGATACTAACTGGTTCGATGTTTGAGTTTTTTCTAAATGATTCTTTTTTGTGAAATGACTAGTAACAGGTCTTTTTTCGAGAGCAATTTTCGAGAATGTTTCGACTTAAACCTTACACATTATGCATCAAATTAAAAATGTTTTGAAATGTCTATTTGCGAAAAAAATAATACAGAATAACAGCATGGCGAGTGTAGAAGTTAGCCCTGTTTTCGGATATAAATTTGGGTTTGACTGCCACCCTTCTGCTATTAATAAATGCACGATTTATTTATTAATTTACCAACCTATTCGCAAAATCAAGACTAACAATAGAATAAGATTTATTTTGGTGTTATTTGGTGGTGATCCTAGCAAGGCAGTTAGAACCTCAGTCTATAGGGCTCTAGAGATCTACATAGTAGACTGTCAAATGAAAGACAAAATCTAGATCCCACAAATTCAGTCTATTTCATTTATTCCACCCAATTAAGTGCGAATACCATATGAGTTACATAAACACTGCATAAAAACACCAAAATGCAGTTAAAACATCTAATTAAACTTATTTGAAAGTCCTGAAAAGACTTAAAATCAATTCTGAGGTACCCAAAACCTCTAATTTTAATGCTATTTACTAGCAAAATTAAAAATGCCTTAAATTCATTGTAATTAAATATATCCTAGGATGCAAATCCTACTTAAATATACATTATCAGGGTCTTTTTACCCAGATAAACACTATTACCAGACTTACCGGGTTACTAAAACCCATAAATTTAACAAATATTCAACAAATCTGTTGAATCTTAAAATTATTTTACATTATTTAATTCCTACTATACAGGAATATATATATTTTAATCATATAATGTGGAAATTTATGTTTTTTACTACAAAAAGACATTATTTTGTCTATTTTAATACAAATTTTATACAATTTAGCCTATTAAAAGGCTTTAAAACCTTTAATTTAACAATTTCTTAAACTAATTATGGGTTAGGAACCTGTAAAAGAAACAAAAGACCTGAAATTACCATCTTAAACACAGTAATATATATATCAAAAACTTCATTAATATACCTAATGACAAAATTCTTTTAAATTAGAGCTAAAATGTCTTGGGTTTTAGAATTTCACATTATATTTTTACTAAAAAATCAACAAAAAATCTATTGGAACACCTATTAAAGTTTATTTTCTGTTCCAATACTGAAAAAAAATATCAAAATGAATAACTCTTAAGAAAATATTATAGAGTTTTCAAAAATATGTCAACAACTGACATATGTATACTAATATATATATATAATATATTCTCCGGTCCATAAGATCCAATCACCCCGGATATGTTTAATAAACCGGGGTAGTTACTTGGTATTCGCACTATTTTGGGATCCCCGCAATTAATAATACAATACTATTGTTTAACTTTTTCTATAGTACTTATGGATTGAGTCTTTTGTGCTCTGTACAGAAGATTTCATTCAAGAAGTACACTACATTGTGTGTAACTTTTAATCTTTTGTTACAAAAATTAAAGGTACCAGTCAATGTGATTTTTTACAAGGAATCTTTTAACGTGCCCGGATTTTTTTGTAAAATTTTAAACTTTTTAGAATACTGATTAAAACAGTCTATTACTAATGTACAAATCTCTCACAAGATCAAAAAATGAATATGGAGCTGAAATTTATTCTGTAACTAGCCCCTCCCAACTCCAAAGACTAAATATTATACAGAATTAAGCATTGAGAATTGCTCTAAGGGCCTTACCAACCACCCCCACAGCATCTTTTAGAAGCAGAGGCAGGAGTCATGCCACTCATTTTCAGGTCTGGGCAGGCTGTTAAATTCTGGGCCAGGGCTCAAACCAAAAAAATTTAAAAAACCTGAATGCCATCATTGGGACTGGTTCATTCTGCCACAGGAGCTTCCAAAATACTCCTACACCATTTGGAGCCAAAATTGAGCTCCTAAAGGCAACAATGGGTTTCAGTGATGTCCCCTTTGACATCCAGATCCTACTAGATACAAGCAAGGCGGTCAGGAGTTCAGTCTATATGGCTCTAGAAACTTATATAGTTGATTGCCAAATGACCGATAAGATCTAGAGCCCCCATTCTCAGTCTATTTCATTTATATCACCCAATATAAGTGCAAGTACCTCAAGAGTTTCAATGAAATCTGTATATATAACACCATAATGCAGAAAATACCATTTAAATGGCTATTTTTCACATAACAAACTATAAAACTATAACAATGAGGTAATTTAAACCTCTTATATAAACTGTTATCCACTAGTTTTGTTTAAAATTCAAGTGATTTTCACTAAATAGCAAAATACATAGACCTAAGACCAAAAATTATTCAACAAAACAGGGTCAAATTCTTTAAAAACATCATTCTGAATAACTTTCCGGGTTAGGGAAACACCAATTTTATTATTTAAACAGTTCAAATTGTTGAATTTTACACCATTTTCAAATTATTTTAATTCTTCTATTTAATTACTACATGTACCTTACATATACTAAATACTGAAAAGTATGATATTTTTGACAAAAGGACAATTTTTTGCCCATCTCCTTCAATAAAAGACTGCATATTAGTGTTAAAAACCTTAAATTTTTACAAAAAAATCACTCTTTATGGATTGGAGACATATAAAGATGTCATTAAACATAATAGTATCAATGCAACCATTGTAATATAAACCAAATGACATTAACAATATTAAAAACATAAGAATTTCAAATTTCAGAACTAAAATTCTCAATATTTTAGATTTTTCACACTTTGTTTACATTATATTCCACTCTAGAAATAAAAATAGCTGGAATATTAATCTTAAAAAACCTTTATAAGTATATATAGTTAATACAATTTCATCAATTAAAGTTTATTTCCCTAAATAGTTTTGATTTCTACATCAATATGTCAAAATTTGGCTTTAAACTTAATAAATAGAAAAGGATCTCCAATCCTAAAGATCCAATTACCCCGTTAAAAATAACCGGGGTAATTACTCGGTACTTGCACTCTGTTTGGATCCCCGCAACCATAGAAATAAATGTATTTCATGTACAAATATTGTTTTGCTTTTAGATTGAGGTTTCTGCACTATGTGCTTCAACCTTTGATCAAGAAGAAAATAACTTTGTACTCATTTGTATCTAAAACCAAAAGTAACAATCACTGTGATTTTTAAGGAGAATCTTTTAAGGTCCTCAGTTTTCTTGTGAACATTTTTCAATTTAAAAAAAATAAGTGTCAATTAGTGCATGTATGTGAAGACAGCAGAAACGGCAGTACAGCAGTACAGCAGTAAAGCCTTACTGTCAGAATTTCATCATTTTCAGGCTGATTGTTTGGAAAATGTTTTCACGGGTACATTTTGAAAAATAAGTCAACAATAAGGGCACTGCGAGTGGACAAAACAGGCCCATTTTCAAATGTAAACTTTTGTTCGACAGATCGACATCCTTCTGCTATTAATAAATACATCTTTTATAAAATTACTTCACCAATCTATTCACAAAAACAAATTATATATAGAACAAGCTTTCTTTTGGTACACAAATGTGAGAGTAATTCGAACCGAACTTTCGTACTGAGAATTTTCGTACTTGATATATTTAAATACATATATTTTGTCGCAATTAAAATGAGTTTATCTCACATTTATACACCAAAACAAAGTTTGTTCTATATAAAATTTGATTTTGTGAATAGATTGGTGAAATAATTAATAAAACATGTTTTTATTAACAGCAGAAGGATGTCAATCGAACACAAAATTCACATTCGAAAATGGGCCTGTTTTGTTCACTCACCAGGCCCTTATTATTTATTTACTGTTCAAAATGTACCCGTCAAAACATTTTTCAAACAATCTGCTTTAAAATGATGCATAATATCACAAGTTTTGTCAAAATTGTGGCTTAAAATAAGACTCGGTAATTAGCATGTTTTCGCACATTTCAATGAAAAAATCAAACCAAACTGTGGTCGGGCGAATTTCAGACTTGATATATAAACATATATTTTGTCCAAATTAAGACGAGTTATTCACTCATTTATACACCAAAAGAAAGCTTATTCTATTGCCAGTCAGATTTTGTAATTTGGTTGGTAAATTAATTTAAAATACGTGTATTTATTTGTAGCAGAAGGATGTCACTCAAACCGAAATGTACGTCCGAAAATAGGGCTACTTTATACACTCGTCTTGCTGTTATTCTTTTACAAAAATTCTACATCGACCTGTCTAAACCTTTTTCTATGTATAAGCTTTAAAATGATGCATAATATCGCATATTTTGTCTTAATTGTGGCTTAAAATAAGACTCGGTAAATAGCATGTATTTGCACTTTTTTAATGAAAATATCGAACCGAACTTCCGCACTGAGAATTTTCGTACTCGATATATTAACGTATAATTTGTCGCAATTAAATAGAGTTTATCGGACATCTATATACCAGATTAAAGCTTGTTCTATATAAAATTTGATTTTGTGAACAGATAGATGAAATGATTAATAAAACATGTGTTAAATAACAGCAGAAGGATGTCAGTCGAACACAAAATTCACATTCGAAAATGGGCCTGTTTTGTTTACTCACCAGGCCCTTATTATTTATTTGCTGTTCAAAATGTACCCGTCAAAACATTTTTACAACAATCAGCTTTAAAATAATGCATAATATCACATGTTTAGCCTAAATTTAGGCTTACAATAAGACTCGGTAATTAGCATGTTTTCGCACATTTCAATGAAAAAATCAAACCAAACTGTGGTCGGGTTAATTTACGAACTTGACATAAAAACATATATTTTGTCCAAATTAAGTCGAGTTATTCACTCATTTATACATTAAAAGAAAGCTTATTTTATTGCCAGTTTGATTTTGTGATTCAAATTTTAAATAAATTAAAAATGCGTGTATTTATTTATAGCAGAAGGATGTCACTCAAACCGAAATGTACGTCCGAAAATAGGGCTACTTTATACACTCGTCTTGCTGTAATTCTTTTACAAAAATTCTAAATCGACCTGTCTAAACCTTTTTCTATGTAATAAGCTTTAAAATGATGCATAATATCGCATATTTTGTCTTAATTGTGGCTTAGAATAAGACTCGGTAAATAGCATGTATTTGCACTTTTTTAATGAAAATATCGAACCGAACTTCCGCACTGAGAATTTTCGTACTCGATATATTAACGTATAATTTGTCGCAATTAAATAGAGTTTATCGCACATCTATATACCAAATTAAACCTTGTTCTATATAAAATTTGATTTTGTGAACAGATAGATGAAATGATTAATAAAACATGTGTTAAATAACAGCAGAAGGATGTCAGTCGAACACAAAATTCACATTCGAAAATGGGCCTGTTTTGTTTACTCACCAGGCCCTTATTATTTATTTACTGTTCAAAATGTACCCGTCAAAACATTTTTACAACAATCAGCTTTAAAATGATGCATTATATCACATGTTTTGCCGAAATTTAGGCTTACAATATGACTCGGTAATTAGCATGTTTTCGCACATTTCAATGAAAAGATCAAACCAAACTGTGGTCGGGTAAATTTACGAACTTGACATAAAAACATATATTTTGTCCAAATTAAGTCGAGTTATTCACTCATTTATACATTAAAAGAAAGCTTATTCTATTGCCAGTTTGATTTTGTGATTCAAATTTTAAATAAATTAAAAATACGTGTATTTATTTATAGCAGAAGGATGCCACTCAAACCGAAATGTACGTCCGAAAATAGGGCTACTTTATACACTCGTCTTGCTGTAATTCTTTTACAAAAATTCTAAATCAACCTGTCTAAACCTTTTTCTATGTATAAGCTTTAAAATGATGCATAATATCGCATATTTTGTCTTAATTGTGGCTTAAAATAAGACTCGATAAATAGCATGTATTTGCACTTTTTTAATGAAAATATCGAACCGAACTTCCGCACTGAGAATTTTCGTACTCGATATATTAACGTTCAAATTGTCGCAATTAAATAAAGTTTATCGCACATCTTTATACCAGATTAAAGCTTGTTCTATATAAAATTTGATTTTGTGAACAGATAGATGAAATGATTAATAAAACATGTGTTAAATAACAGCAGAAGGATGTCAGTCGAACACAAAATTCACATTCGAAATTGGGCCTGTTTTGTTTACTCACCAGGCCCTTATTATTTATTTGCTGTTCAAAATGTACCCGTCAAAACATTTTTACAACAATCAGCTTTAAAATGATGCATAATATCACATGTTTTGCCTAAATTTAGGCTTACAATAAGACTCGGTAATTAGCATGTTTTCGCACATTTTAATGAAAAAATCAAACCAATCTGTGGTCGGGTGAATTTACGAACTTGACATATAAACATAAATTTTGTCCAAATTAAGTCGAGTTATTCACTCATATATACATCAAAAGAAAGCTTATTCTATTGCCAGTTTGATTTTGTGATTTAGTTTTTAAATTAATTAAGAATACGTGTATTTATTTATAGCAGAAGGATGTCACTCAAACCGAAATGTACGTCCGAAAATAGGGCTACTTTATACACTCGTCTTGTTGTTATTCTTTTACAAAAAATCAAAATCGACCTGTCTAAACCTTTTTCTATGTATAAGCTTTAAAATGATGCATAATATCGCATATTTTGTCTTAATTATGGCTTAGAATAAGACTCGGTAAATAGCATGTATTGGCACTTTTTTAATGAAAATATCGAACCGAACTTCCGCACTGAGAATTTTCGTACTCGATATATTAACGTATAATTTGTCGCAATTAAATAGAGTTTATCGCACATCTTTATACCAGATTAAAGCTTGTTCTATATAAAATTTGATTTTGTGAACAGATAGATGAAATGATTAATAAAACATGTGTTAAATAACAGCAGAAGGATGTCAGTCGAACACAAAATTCACATTCGAAAATGGGCCTGTTTTGTTTACACACCAGGCCCTTATTATTTATTTGCTGTTCAAAATGTACCCGTCAAAACATTTTCATAACAATCAGCTTTAAAATGATGCATAATATCCCATGTTTTGCTTAAATTTAGGCTTACAATAAGACTCGGTAATAAGCATGTTTTCGCACATTTCAATGAAAAAATCAAACCAATCTGTGGTCGGGTGAATTTACGAACTTGACATATAAACATAAATTTTGTCCAAATTAAGTCGAGTTATTCACTCATATATACATCAAAAGAAAGCTTATTCTATTGCCAGTTTGATTTTGTGATTTAGTTTTTAAATTAATTAAGAATACGTGTATTTATTTATAGCAGAAGGATGTCACTCAAACCGAAATGTACGTCCGAAAATAGGGCTAATTTATACACTCGTCTTGTTGTTATTCTTTTACAAAAATTCAAAATCGACCTGTCTAAACCTTTTTCTATGTATAAGCTTTAAAATGATGCATAATATCGCATATTTTGTCTTAATTGTGGCTTAGAATAAGACTCGGTAAATAGCATGTATTGGCACTTTTTTAATGAAAATATCGAACCGAACTTCCGCACTGAGAATTTTCGTACTCGATATATTAACGTATAATTTGTCGCAATTAAATAGAGTTTATCGCACATCTTTATACCAGATTAAAGCTTGTTCTATATAAAATTTGATTTTGTGAACAGATAGATGAAATGATTAATAAAACATGTGTTAAATAACAGCAGAAGGATGTCAGTCGAACACAAAATTCACATTCGAAAATGGGCCTGTTTTGTTTACTCACCAGGCCCTTATTATTTATTTGCTGTTCAAAATGTACCCGTCAAAACATTTTTACAACAATCAGCTTTAAAATGATGCATAATATCACATGTTTCGCCTAAATTAAGGCTTACAATAAGACTCGGTAATTAGCATGTTTTCGCACATTTCAATGAAAAAATCAAACCAATCTGTGGTCGGGTGAATTTACGAACTTGATATATAAACATATATTTTGTCCAAATTAAGTCGAGTTATTCACTCTTATATACATCAAAAGAAAGCTTATTCTATTGCCAGTTTGATTTTGTGATTTAGTTTTTAAATTAATTAAGAATACGTGTATTTATTTATAGCAGAAGGATGTCACTCAAACCGAAATGTACGTCCGAAAATAGGGCTACTTTATACACTCGTCTTGTTGTTATTCTTTTACAAAAATTCAAAATCGACCTGTCTAAACCTTTTTCTATGTATAAGCTTTAATTTGATGCATAATATCGCATATTTTGTCTTAATTGTGGCTTAAAATTAGACTCGGTAAATAGCATGTATTGGCACTTTTCTAATGAAAATATCGAACCGAACTTCCGCACTGAGAATTTTCGTACTCGATAAATTAACGTTCAAATTGTCGCAATTAAATAGAGTTTATCGCACATCTTTATACCAGATTAAAGCTTGTTCTATATAAAATTTGATTTTGTGAACAGATAGATGAAATGATTAATAAAACATGTGTTAAATAACAGCAGAAGGATGTCAGTCGAACACAAAATTCACATTCGAAAATGGGCCTGTTTTGTTTACTCACCAGGCCCTTATTATTTATTTGCTGTTCAAAATGTACCCGTCAAAACATTTTTACAACAATCAGCTTTAAAATGATGCATAATATCACATGTTTTGCCTAAATTTAGGCTTACAATAAGACTCGGTAATTAGCATGTTTTCGCACATTTCAATGAAAAAATCAAACCAATCTGTGGTCGGGTGAATTTACGAACTTGACATATAAACATAAATTTTGTCCAAATTAAGTCGAGTTATTCACTCATATATACATCAAAAGAAAGCTTATTCTATTGCCAGTTTGATTTTGTGATTTAGTTTTTAAATTAATTAAGAATACGTGTATTTATTTATAGCAGAAGGATGTCACTCAAACCGAAATGTACGTCCGAAAATAGGGCTACTTTATACACTCGTCTTGTTGTTATTCTTTTACAAAAATTCAAAATCGACCTGTCTAAACCTTTTTCTATGTATAATCTTTAAAATGATGCATAATATCGCATATTTTGTCTTAAATGTGGCTTAAAATAAGACTCGGTAAATAGCATGTATTGGCACTTTTTTAATGAAAATATCGAACCGAACTTCCGCACTGAGAATTTTCGTACTCGATATATTAACGTATAATTTGTCGCAATTAAATAGAGTTTATCGCACATCTTTATACCAGATTAAAGCTTGTTCTATATAAAATTTGATTTTGTGAACAGATAGATGAAATGATTAATAAAACATGTGTTAAATAACAGCAGAAAGATGTCAGTCGAACACAAAATTCACATTCGAAAATGGGCCTGTTTTGTTTACTCACCAGGCCCTTATTATTTATTTGCTGTTCAAAATGTACCCGTCAAAACATTTTTACAACAATCAGCTTTAAAATGATGCATAATATCACATGTTTTGCCTAAATTTAGGCTTACAATAAGACTCGGTAATTAGCATGTTTTCGCACATTTCAATGAAAAAATCAAACCAATCTGTGGTCGGGTGAATTTACGAACTTGACATATAAACATAAATTTTGTCCAAATTAAGTCGAGTTATTCACTCATATATACATCAAAAGAAAGCTTATTCTATTGCCAGTTTGATTTTGTGATTTAGTTTTTAAATTAATTAAGAATACGTGTATTTATTTATAGCAGAAGGATGTCACTCAAACCGAAATGTACGTCCGAAAATAGGGCTAATTTATACACTCGTCTTGTTGTTATTCTTTTACAAAAATTCAAAATCGACCTGTCTAAACCTTTTTCTATGTATAAGCTTTAAAATGATGCATAATATCGCATATTTTGTCTTAATTGTGGCTTAAAATAAGACTCGGTAAATAGCATGTATTGGCACTTTTTTAATGAAAATATCGAACCGAACTTCCGCACTGAGAATTTTCGTACTCGATAAATTAACGTTCAAATTGTCGCAATTAAATAGAGTTTATCGCACATCTTTATACCAGATTAAAGCTTGTTCTATATAAAATTTGATTTTGTGAACAGATAGATGAAATGATTAATAAAACATGTGTTAAATAACAGCAGAAGGATGTCAGTCGAACACAAAATTCACATTCGAAAATGGGCCTGTTTTGTTTACTCACCAGGCCCTTATTATTTATTTGCTGTTCAAAATGTACCTGTCAAAACATTTTTACAACAATCAGCTTTAAAATGATGCATAATATCACATGTTTTGCCTAAATTTAGGCTTACAATAAGACTCGGTAATTAGCATGTTTTCGCACATTTCAATGAAAAAATCAAACCAATCTGTGGTCGGGTGAATTTACGAACTTGACATATAAACATAAATTTTGTCCAAATTAAGTCGAGTTATTCACTCATATATACATCAAAAGAAAGCTTATTCTATTGCCAGTTTGATTTTGTGATTTAGTTTTTAAATTAATTAAGAATACGAGTATTTATTTATAGCAGAAGGATGTCACTCAAACCGAAATGTACGTCCGAAAATAGGGCTACTTTATACACTCGTCTTGTTGTTATTCTTTTACAAAAATTCAAAATCGACCTGTCTAAACCTTTTTCTATGTATAAGCTTTAAAATGATGCATAATATCGCATATTTTGTCTTAAATGTGGCTTAAAATAAGACTCGGTAAATAGCATGTATTGGCACTTTTTTAATGAAAATATCGAACCGAACTTCCGCACTGAGAATTTTCGTACTCGATATATTAACGTATAATTTGTCGCAATTAAATAGAGTTTATCGCACATATATATACCAGATTAAAGCTTGTTCTATATAAAATTTGATTTTGTGAACAGATAGATGAAATGATTAATAAAACATGTGTTAAATAACAGCAGAAGGATGTCAGTCGAACACAAAATTCACATTCGAAATGGGCCTGTTTTGTTTACTCACCAGGCCCTTATTCTTTATTTACTGTTCAAAATGTACTCATCAAAATATTTTCATAACTATCAGCTTTAAAATGATGCATAATATCACATGTTTTGCTTAAATTGAAGCTTGAAATTATAATTCAATTATTCTGCCAACAGACGTGGCCGAAAGATTGATTCTGTTGTTGTTTAATCCTTCTGCCAGCAGACACATCTTTCTGTTATTATAAAATCTTTCTGCCAACAGACACATCTTTCTGTTATAATTCAATCCTTCTGCCAGCAGACCCAGCAGAAAGATTGATCCTTCTGCTGTAAATGTATCCTTCTGCCAGCAGACACAGCAGAAGGATCATTCCTTCTGCTGTAGATTTATCCTTCTGCCAGCAGACACAGCAGAAGGATCGTTCCTTCTGCTGTGTCTGCTGTGTCTGCTGAGTCTGCCAACTTTACGTTCATAGGAGATAGTCTGTAAGAAATGTTGATGTACGTAGCACTTAGTTTAGACTCCTTCCATTGAAAATATGACTCACTGAACATAAATGTCATACCTACGGTTGTATCAACAAAGTACTATTCCTTTACAATACACGGAAAGAAATTAAATGATGCAGTGCAAAACTAGTCAACAATGTTTTTTATCAACATCGAGTTAGATTAGTCTTGCATAGCTCTACCAAATTCCAAAGGAACCGCTCCTAATCAGATTAAGATTTCCCGACGTCACAAACAGCTGGTTTGAAGTAGATACTCGACCTTTTATAGATATTTCAAATTTCAAAATTGCATTGAAATAGTCGCTTTTTCTTAATCAGTATTAATAAAAAATGCAAGTCATTGGTTTTCTCTGTTCTGTTCTGTTTAACCATTGAGATATACAACTGTAAGTACATATCATGAAATAATCATTGTGATTGGTTGTTAGCAAATTCTTGTTACTCAATGAACATCCGCTTTTGATCATAGTTGAAGCCACATCCTTATAACGGTTAATGCGGGCTGCACTCTTTCTTTCTCGGGTAACGCCCGTATAGCCCATAAAAAGATTATTTCAAGATTTGAACATATTTTAACATTTTTCAAACATTTAAATTTCAGATTCCGATATAAAACAATCAATATGGCACATAGCTACGAAAAGCCAGTTCAGAAAAACAACGAACTGGTTAAAAACCATCAAAATTCGTATTGCAATATTAACCGGTATATCGATTAACCAGTACTCCCTTAGTTTACGCTAATTTTAATAACGGACGAAATGCAATCACTTCGTTTATACGGTCATTCTCAATACGAAGGTCCATTTGACAAAATGTTACATAACTCCCAGCTAGTAAGTAAGAAAATGAATTTTAGTGTTTCGTCCATTACCTAGTAGATGTCCAATGATTGTGTAAAAAAAAATACAAAAATCGGATTAGTGATTAAATCGTAACCGCCATTTTAGACCCTTATTTTAAATTTCCGTTACTGTCGCCAGTCCACCCCTGTGTTGTTTGCAATAAAATTGCAGCGAACACGGCCACTGAAAGAGTTAAATTTGTGTGCAAATGCATTAGTAAACAATTGAAATTTGTACTTAAAAGGCTTTGTAGAACAGTATGTCAGACATTTTTGAAATATCTAATGCAGAGTGCATGTCGCCAGACTTTATACTTTTCATAAAATTTCCGATACCGTATCTGCCACAGCTGGATTGGAAAGCAAAATTTCAACACAGAGTTATAAAGAACGCCTAAAAGTTATCTTAGTTTCATTGACTATTAAATGAATTAACAAAAACCTTTGGTATGAATGATATATGACAGTACATGAAAGACAAATGTAAAAGGGGTCAATAAAAAGTAAATAAGCAAAATTTCCGTTACCGGTGCTGCTGAAAATACCAGCTATACTGAAACGGTATAATGACGATAAATACATCAATTGACTATAACTGTTTATAGATGGTCGAATAATTCTTCGTTTGTAACTTTGTAGAGCTCAAACCACGTAATTTCAATACGAATTTAAAATTTCCGTGATTTAAATTTCCGTTACCATGTTTGGAATATCAGTCATATACGTTTCGTGGGGACATTGCGCCAGTCAGTGCATCATATATTTATGTCACTAATGACTTCAGGAACGCTTCATGGTAAAAAAACCACATTTTTGAGTTAGTTAGATAAATTAAGAAATAGTTTAATTATGAAGTTGACAGTTCTTTTATTAATTGCGATATAAGTAATATGTTGAGCTGAAATTAACTCGTTGTGTATTATGAATTACGAGCACAAATATGGCTTTAAATTCAAATATTGATTTACTTCAAGAAATTATTAAAATACGACAGACAGAGAATATAAGTGTACCAAATTTCCGTTACTATGTGGTAACGGATATTTTATGTCTTTTGTCCGTAATAAAACAGCATTGTAAGTTTAAAAATGATTTCAAGTCAATACTATTTTACCAAAGGTTAATAAAATACACGTATTAGTCTCAAACAAGTAGACCAAGTACCATAAAACGATAGTGTTTAGCAGATTTTATATTATAGCTCACTAGAGCCAGAGCACGATCTGTTCAATGTGATCTATTCTGATTGATGTTTGTCCGTCGTCTGTCATAAGTCTCTTAAAATTGTATTGACAAAAATTAAAGCCATCAGTCTTTAACTTTGCACAATGCATTTAATAAAGGTCAGCCACCTTTTTTTCAAATTTAGCCCCTGCTATGGGTTCAATATTGACACCGCCTCAGGGGTCAACATATTTGAATAGTGGCCCGCTAAAAGGGAGTCAAGACTAAACATGGAATTATATAACGAAAAATTGAAAACAAATTCGTAAATTGTATGGTCTAGAGCTTTATTGTTAGCAATGCCAACTCAATGTCACACTTTTATACAAATAAATGTATCAATAGATTTTGTGTCAGATGCTCTTACAATCTATTTCTCATGTAAGTGGCCATGACTCCTCTGGACCCATTCAATATCCTCTTTATATCATATATACATGTATATCAGTTTACTGAATTGAAAAGATACGAACATATTAAAATCATGTACTCGTGATTTTGTTAAATATTATTGCAGAGATCAAATAATGCCAGGTGGCAGATATCTCTGTGAACAAAATTTCCGTTACTATGTTGTTTTTGCGGAAAAGCGCTGTTTTGAGTTATGATCTTGTCATTCTTAATCAGTGTCTTAGTTTTATGTTTCAACTGAACCACGTCATCTGTTTGAACAAAAGCATTCAAGTTTTCTAATTAATAATGCGTTTGTTATACTAGTCGTATTTTTTGATTATTTATATAGAACAAATGATATGAAAAAAATATGTTGTATTCGTGTGAGCCATTTGACTTAGAAATAAAATGCAACTATAAAGTAACACATTTGTTGGTTCAGTTAAAGACTTGGTGGATTTGACTATGTTTTAACCTTATATAATCAATTTAAAATTTCCGTTACCATTGCACCTGTTCTTTATACATATACGTGCCTTTTAAGTATGCGGCTTATCTAAGGTAATATGTACATTTTTTGTATCGGCAATGATGAAAGTGAAATATAAGAAACAGCAGGCTATCATTGTGACGTCCACAAATAAAAGAAAACAATTGAATTGTCACCAATGATTACAGTCTTGATTTTAATCTTAGTATTGAAAAGTGTGCCTAAAGTTCCGTGGGATGTAATGACTTAATTAAGAAGTCATTGTGGTCGATTTTTTTTATTTTTAGACAAAGACATGTATAATTGTTGAAAACCAAACCATTTTATTTTGTACGGAAGAAGATATTTGTGTGTACGCCTTTACTGTCTGCAATGAGGGTACAAAATCGGAGGTTAAAAGCGAATAGTAAAATGTTTACACCTTACCCTCTTTATATGGCCATAGCACTTGCAATAAGATAGTTATGCATCCAGAAAATTAGATTTACATCCCTGATACATGCATAATAATGAAAAATTCATTTAAAACTGTTTTATTTGAAGTTGATTTTTCACATATTCACATTCCCAAATGGACCTTCGTACTGAGAATTGCCGTATATCCTGTGCGGGCTATGATTACTTTCTTTGCTTGGTCGATCTTTGTCAGTTCCCATAAAGTGGCAAACGAAAAACTACTTGGAACACCTTTTATTTTTTCACAATTAACATAATTATTTAAACAATTTAGTATAGTAAGTGCAAATTGACCTGAGTCTGATAAATACATTGTACACGCTACTGTAACTACACTACAGCCAACAGATTAATTGCCAATGCAAAAGCTATATGCAAGCTTTGTGTGGCGAGCTGCGAATGAAGTTAGTGCAATGTCGTAGTTAGGAAGGAAACACAACTGTGGATATAGAGAAGGACAGTTATCCAGATTATATGAGCGGTCTTCTACAGAACATATCCTTTACAAAACAACAATTTTTGATATTCCCTTTAGGCATAATTTTGATTGAATTTAATCCCTGCAGAGCAACAACCTCTGAACAGCAACACTTTTTAGTCCCTTTCAGTGGGCGTTGTTCAAAGGAGGTTGTACTGTATTGATAATATTCATGGGAGAGTATTACTAGCGCGCTTGAGACACGAACAAGAAACTCCTTCGGGACCCTAGATTCAAAATTCTGCGCGTAGCCTATTGTACAACGGGTCTAAAGTGTCATAACACTTATTGTTACCACAGATGATGTAATGACACTCTCTGATAAAACCGCGCGATCTTCTACGATAATCTCACTTGTAGCAATTGAAGAGGGATGGTGTTATCAGATGGGGGATGGTTAAGTACCTTGTACAATACACAGGCGGGGTAACACGACTATACACAAGTTAGCGAGTTTAGCTCCCTGTGGCACAATCAGTTTCATTGAACCATTAATAATCATCGTCCGCATGATAACAGACCTGCACCTTAACATGAAAATATTGATTGATAAACTAATTTTCTGAATAAGTTTATGCCTTTTTATCAGGTTTCAAACAATTTGTTCAGTAGGATGGGTATGAAGCTACTTAAGACTGTACTTTCATCGGTGAAATGATGATGCGTGGCCTCAGCGTAACAAATAGCCCAGCCTGTGATATAATTATAACATAATGATAGTAATAGCTCATTAGGCGGTCGTCGCGGTCCCGATTTATCAAAATTCCGGAATGGATCAGCACTAAAATAGCCTACATTAGTCTTTATCAACAAGTATTTACATACATCTAGATTTGTATTGCGCCAACACATTAATATGGCCACTCTTACATTACAATGCCCTAAATTTGAATGTCTACGATCTAACAATTGTCTAATCTTTTTTGAACGATTTTATGTGTTCAATGTATAAGGAAATCCACTCCATTATCATTTTCCACATTAGTTCGTCCTCGGTTCTGTTCCTCAAACATAACTGCATTTAGTTGCAAACTTTCTATCTATCTCCGTAAACTGATATCTTGTAGAGCGTTGTCTTATAGGATCTCTAAGATCTCAATGGAGGGTCACGTCGAGATGACCTTTATGTCGACTAATCAATGCGTAGCTTTCATCTAGACGAAACACTATTATTAATAACATTTTGATTTCGTAATTTCAATTTTTAGACCGAGGTTTGCGAGCTAATTTAACAGCGGTATTATTCACAGTCAGCCATTGGAGGGCTCATTTCAAATTGCGTGACGTAAAAGATGTAAACAAGTTACGTATCATAACAATTATTAGATGAGAAAAGGTCACTGAACGTGACCCTCGTTTGAAAACGGCCAGATCTAAATTAGCGAGTAGGCGAGCGGAAAATTTAAGATCGGGTTTTAATCAGATTGACTTTCTATAAAATCGTTCATTCAGAGCCTTCAGCGCTTTGATTTCTTTCTTGTTTAGCTAATTTGATGTGAAGATAGTTATTGGTTTCAGTCACAGGCGACCGACACGGTCTCAAAGCAAAAACACTATATATATACATAATGTATTTATAGTGTTTTTGCTTTTGGACCGCGCAAGCCGCCTGTGGTTTCAGTGTATAAGACATAAATTATTAGTTGTTTGCTAACTTATTACATTTATTTGTTAGATGTTTGAAAATATGGCCTTCACAATTTAAACACAGGTACGTGCATAACCGCCTGTTATTTTCTACCCACTTAAATGTACATGTATCAGAATAAATGCCTGTTTAATAAGATTTATTACATATAACCACTAGCCAGTGTTCAATTTCATCTTTAATGGCAGAACGCACGTATAAATGTTTGGAACATCTTCAAAGTTTGTATTAAACACATAGCGTATTGCTAGAAACATATGATATTGATGTAATATTAATTGTACATACTGAACAAAGGCGTGCATTCAACTCTCTGGGCGTATTTCAAGACAGCTAGGTAATTACTAACATTAATTTCCTGTTAATGATTACATTAATTAACATATGCTTTATGACAGACAGTACGGTAAAACACACTTTAATGTTGGTGATAATCTCAGTATAACAACATTCTATTATCAGGGAACGGTTCTTCGGTTTAATTCCCGAGCTTGGCATACTTTCGTGAAGAATAGTCATGAAAAACATTCTACGGCCATTCTCCCTCCAAACACTGATTCTAAATCATCTAAGGCAGTTGTCAGTCACTGACAGAAATGTGCACCAAGTAACTGCAAAACAGTCCAATCCAGAGATTAAGCCTGTCTATGAACGGTAAGTAGGTTGACTACATTTCTCCTAGGGCCGTCATCGAAAATCGCGATATCGATGTGTCACCGTTTCTTGACAGACGATCCGATATAGTTTATAATTTCGAATATCGATACAATCTAGCATTTTATAAAACTACACGTTTATACTGTAGGACTTTTTATATATTTATGAGTTTTCATGTTTTCTGTTATAAAGTATTAAAAACAAGAAAATACAGTTTGTTTTATATTTGAAATAACTTAAAACATTATGCATAACATCAGGAGGCCATCATATAGTATACACTGAAGTTATAGAGGCTTTTATTACACTCCTTGTCTGACTCGATATATCGATATACCACCGATACTTGCTTTTCGATATATCGATACACAATTTTCTATCAACGACAGTCCTAATATTTTTTACCAATCTCTATCATAAGTGAGGTAGAGGTCAGAATGTGTTCAGTATGTGAGAGTATGTGTATATAATATAGTATACTGGGTAAAAATGCTACAGCTTGACCATAGATCTAGGCCAGTGAACAGGGAGACTGAAAAGTGTGGAGGAAAGTTACATATTTGTCTCCCCCTGGATAGTGTTTGTAGACATGTGTTTAGTTGAATGTCATATATATGTGAATGTACAGATGTTACCAATGTGTGTAACAAAATGACTGAATTGTTTTATATTGATACATTATAGATCTAGATTATAGACGGTACAGCCTTCTCCAGACAACCACTTGTCAAAACCGCCTCTTCAAAAGATTCCTTTTTCATGCATTTGAAGGTCAAGGTCGCTTTTCCAGACTGAAGATGTTTTTTATCTCGAACGATTATATTTCAAAATTAAATATCATTAAAATACATCAAAGACCGTTTTAATCAAGGAATAAGATTGGTAATTAAGATAAGGCACAATTTGTGAACATAGAAACGGAGCTCTTCAAGAGACCCCATTGAATAACGCGCACCTGTTTATAACAATTACTTCCTTAGTCGATTGTGGCTGTCTGTTTTAAGGAGTTTTACAATTCATAATTGTATTCTTGATCTAACATTCTCATACGAGAATGTTTTCTAAGTTAAAGCTAAAAAGTTAAAGTAAGAGTGCTTTTTAAAATCTGCTTCCATATACAATTATACATGTTCAATCGACTTTTAATTTTTCAATTATAATATCTGATTATAAATTGAAATCATCTTCTGGAAGGTGATCCCTATTAGTACCCAGGAGGGTACTGGGGTTTGAACTCGAGACCCTGTGGTCTTTAAGCGCGTCCTACCACTGGACCACTGCTCCTTAAAACATTAGGAAAAATTGAGAGACTGTCATTAGCATTAAGACTTATTATTGTACCGTTATTTAAAGTCACCCAAATAAATTACCATGTGTCGTCAGCGACGTGTTCATATTTTATCCTCTTCTCTATTTTCAAAACTATTACTATCTCCATCATAGCCACTCTCTTCTACAGCCACTTTAAGTTTACATAACGAGTAATCACGACATTGTATTGGTAATCATTGGATAGCCAGCTCCGCATTGGTTTGATTCATATCCAAAACCTACTCCGTTGTTTCCTTGAGCTGAAACTTTAGCCTATTAGTTCAGTACTCTAGGACTATGGAGCGGACTCGAAAGTAATTAATCTAAGTTGTAAGAATCAGTCAAGCTAAAATTAAATATGTATACAAACATAATTAAAATGATGCAATATATACACACTCTTTATCGGCAACTTTTTTTAAATCTCTATTGTTTTTTGTTACAAGAATTAATTATACATGTACATGTACATGCAAAATAAAACATGAAGAACGAGAAAAGCGCGTAATAAGCATAAACTTGAGGGACAAATGGAAAAAATGCTGAATTAACATAATAACAGAGACCATTTAATTAAATAGATGTACTTAATTTACAACGTCTATGGATAACAATGTCAAGAGATGTACAAATATGTTTTAAACTTACGTATGTAAGAATGTCTACCTTGGCTTATATAGCAGTAAACGTCCTTGTACTTTTTTTGTTCGACTTAAATATGTATATACAATGATGTTTTTTATGTTGTTCATGTATTAAATATTTCATCTCCTTAGGGGTTCAGAAATTGATATATACACAATTAGTTATACAAAAATTAAAAAAAGTCGCAAGCCGCCCCGGCTAGCTCAGTTGGTAGAACAAGCCTCTACTGATCGAGGGGTCGTATGTTCGATTCCCGGACGGGGGCGTACTTTCGTATACCTTGGTCATAAAATAATTTCTACGGCCATTCTCTCTCCGACAAATGATTCTTAATCATGTTCCTGGCAGTTGTCAGTCACTGACGGAAGTATGCGCCTTGTAACTGATTAACAGTTAATTCCTGAGGTTAAGCCTTTCCAGGAACAGTGAGTAGGTTGACTGACCGTCGTAAATGCCATATAAAATTTGCTGCAGTTGCGTTAAAATCGCCAAAAATAAAACAGGCACCGAATACTAGCAGTATACAGTAGATTACATTATTCATTATGCATATAATGTATGCAATTAGAATTAGTAAAGCGAAACAACTTATGACAAAGTATATAGTAGAAAAGGAAAATTGGTGTTAGATGACACTGCGGCGCATTGAGTAACAGACTAACAGTTATTCGGTAAGTATTGAGGGCAACGCCTAATGAAAGAATTTCTAGTCTAACGGAACAGATGTTTCAGACTAAGTATATAGTATACAATAAAAATCACACAAAATACAGTCTAACATGTTCACAATCTCCGTAAACAGATATCCTGTAGAGCATTGTCGTACAGGATCTCTGCTATCTCCGTGGAAGGTCACGTCGAGATGAACTTTGTGTCGACCAATCAATGCGTAGTACATTTTGATTTCGTAATTCCTTTTTAGACCAAGGTTTGCAAGCTAATTTAACAGTGGTATTTATCACAGTCTGTGATTGGGCGGCTCATTTCAAATTGCGTGACGTAGACGATGTAAACAAGTTTCTTTATCATAACAATTTCGTCAATAATATTATAATGAGAAAAGGTCACTTGAACGTGACCCTCGTTTGAAAAATTCAAGATCTAAATTAGCGAGAAGGCGAGCGGAAAATTTTAGATCGGGTTTTAATCAGATTGACATGTTCATTACAATGTTGTACAGTGACAATTAATACAGAAAAGTTCCCATATGAATACCACCTTGGTTATAACAAAATAAATGTTATTTTTAACGATTTGAAAGTCCCTATTGCTTACTTAATGAGAAGAAAATGTCCCTAAATTAAGACCGTACTGCTAATAAGACCATCGATATTGACAGTTTTTAATAGCGGAAATTTAGGTTGCTATTCTCCGCATCAGTATCCGGATAAAAATCGAACAAATAGAAATTCTTTGGGGCTATTTCCGCATATCCGCATCCGTAAACAGCTCAGTTAGCCGTTTTATTCGGATGCCGACGGCATGCGGAATGCATTTAACAGGTAAACTAAAACACCCATGAAATCAACAGATAAAATAATCAAAATAGTCAAGGAATTCCAGGAACTGTCTGAACAAAGAAGTGTCACACGTGTATAGAGACGCCTATATCACCGCGAATATTTCGAAAAGCAATGCAAAAGCTCTGAAAGTTATAATGGCACGTAACAACCAACCGTGCCTTATTTGAACTTAAAAATCCTATTTCTTAAGAAAAATGTCAATATACAAAGTCATGTAAAATGAAAACCCACAAAAAAGAATTTAAGCTAGAAAAGAATAACTAATTTGAAATCGTACGATAACATCTAACAAACACTAAACATCAAAATAACATAATATTCATAACGCGCAGTAACTAGCTAGTATGGCTTGTATTCAAGTTAAAATCAAGGATATCATCCATAATTATTTTCTCATTACTATCGTTAATCAGCTATATGATCCCCTGCATGGTAACACTAATTTGTTTACCAATACAATGTACTGTTTTGCTACAACAATCCTCCCGGAGACAAAGTTGCAGGGATTGGCTGATTTGTTTTATAACATTTCGACAAGGAAACGCAGTATATATTAACACACTGAAGTTAAAATCTGGGACGATTTTGTTCTGTTTGTTTCTATTAGTGAAGGTAATATATATATTTTTTTATTGAATGGTGTAAGGTTTAGAGAGAATGGTCCGATTTCCCAGAAATCGTAAACATACTATATGAAAGCAAGTAATTATAAGCGTAGCTTATAAATACTAATCTCTAACGAGTTGGCATCCAGTCCGATACATAAGCCGACAGGAAAAAATAACTACATTTTATAGTCTAAGTTTTCATTCGGAACACCTCGACCATTTATTAAATGAATAATTATTCCTAGTGAATGGCCGAAGAGTTCCGAATGCTAAGTTTCATGTTTGTATGTTCACCGACTTTACGGTTATTATCCCTGGTATTTGTCAGTCTCATTGGGTGTCATTTATTCCACTTGCTCTTGAAAATCTGCAGTGTCCCTGGTGTCCCGGGACCCCTCGTTTCTTAAGTGCGCGTCCTAACCCTCGACTACTTCTCATACAAAACTAATAAAACATTTTGCTGCATGATAACAATGGGTTTTAGCGAGATTCGAACCAAGTCTGGGCTGGCTATCCAAAGATTACCAGGCCAACGTAGAAACCGCTTAGCTAAAGATTACGTTCCATTCCCCTGTACTTGCGCTTATTCCGTAAAATTGAATTAAGTTCTTCTAATTGATATTATTGCGATTTATCGAAATTACCACAAGTTCTTAATTTTCAAAATTAATAGTGTACGAATATAAATGAGGAACACTGTAATACGTTCATTTAATGGCTGACATACACTATCAGATTCCCTATTCAAGATGTTGATTTCAAATTGTTTAAACTGTTGATGTTAGAATAAATGTCAAACTGGACAGATATCTTAATAAATTGACTTTTAACCATGACTTTTAACTAACCAAATAGTAGATCGAATGTCAGCCAATTATGCCATGGTTTCTCAGCTGATTTAATGCAATTTTGTCTCAACATAGACCTTACAAAATATCAATTATACACGTACAACCGCAATAACTATAATAAATAATAATTATAATAAATATACAAGTACAAACGACAATA
The DNA here is from genome assembly GCA_025267735.1 of Mactra quadrangularis. Classification (NCBI taxonomy): domain Eukaryota; kingdom Metazoa; phylum Mollusca; class Bivalvia; order Venerida; family Mactridae; genus Mactra; species Mactra quadrangularis. Next base: position 55,008,870 of record CM046303.1, on the reverse strand, counting down.
GGGCTGAACCACAAGTTTTTTGTTGCTTAGTTATGGTCCCTCTGTGGGTTTAAACAATGAATATCAGCAATAAGTGGAATGAATAATAAAAGTTATTTTGGAAGTCAAGCCAGGTCAAAAATTATATCAAAGTATAAACAGACTGAGAAAACAGTTGGAATCGATGTGAGTAGCGGAGATTATGATTTTATAATTGAAACCACGCGAGGGAACTCCTATAAAACATTCATAAAAATACAAAATATGTTGCAATATGGTGCGCGTTTGTTGATCCGGTAAACCCGGTGGGTAAACAAACCCCTATCCAATAGAAATAAAGAATTGAGTCGAACGATTTACACGTTCGATAGTATTATGATTATACATGTATTACCCCCGAAACGCTCGACTAGAGCGCGGTATGCAGGTGTGAGAATGGTTTAAACTGCTTAAAAATCAGTGAATATTAATCCTTTATAAGTCTGTTTTGAAAATAAAACCATTGGGATAGCTTTGTTTACAAAATAGTTACCCATCTGATCACCTCAGTTGTTATGTTTTGCAATATGTATTATACGAAAAGATACGAAAATACCCGAAAATTCACGATTAAATAATAAATACAATAATTTCTATACATTGGTATTTCATCAGCACCTATATTCTATCAACCCGTATATACATACATGTATACGTTTATCATTGAAACCTTGGAAATTGATATGATTAAATTTTGTTTACGAGGTTAAACATACTCTAGATAGGCTTTGATTAGGAGTGATCCGAGATTAGATAAGTCATTACTATATCTTAAACTATCAGGATAACAATTATCAAAGCGATAATGAAATAAATAAATATATAACCATTTGAAAATTTGTGGGGCGCAAAACATCGTACGACTATATCGTGTCAGCTGACATCGTAATTACAGCGACTATTTATAGATGGGGAATACTGACTCGACGTTAATCGACTTCTACAGTTTGTAAAGTTAACTACGAAGTGAGACGAACATTATTTTAGTACTTCATTTATTATTTTAATTATATTAGTGATTTTGAAAGTATTTACGAGGAAAACTAAGTCTGAAAAATAAACTTCTGAATTAGATTTGGACAAAGTTTGTGATAAAAGTTTTTTTTTATTTGATGTGCAGTACTATACAATATTATTTTGTACAGCATTAAAATAACTGAAAGAAATAAAAAAGCTAGAATAAAATTAAATCATGGAGATTTCGAGTGGTATATGGGTTGCCTGGCTGGCATTTGCTGGTGTATTAAGCTCAGGTAAATATGATATTTTTACGTACATTTGTATTTATTAATTTCTTCTGTTATACGAAAAGCGTACATGACCTATGCATGTTTGATTGAATTTCTCATTGGGCACATGTATTTGATGGGAACTTCCTGTAGTTAGTATTCAAACAATGATACAATTAATTTATTGATACCTTTATACTCAAAAGTTGTTCATGAAACTTAGATAAATTATACATAGAGGATCGAATGTATTGTTAACAAACATAGGGACTGTAGTTAATAATTAATTTTCACAATGTGTTGAGTAGTGATTTAATCTTTTTGTAAACGTTGATATTTTGTAAATCTGTCTATTTATTCATTTTAACCCTAATCTATGTACACCGAGTACATAAAACAGATACATTATAAAACATAATAGCTGTACAATAGCCACTCTTTGTAAAGAGTTATAAAAGACTAAGAATCTCTAAAAACTCTCACTAATGGAGTTAATAAAATATCTATCTGTTATCTATCAATTTGTTAGGAGCAGTGGTCCAGTGGTAGGACGCACGCTTAAGAATCAAGAGGTCCCGGGTTAGATCCCCACTAGGGCCACAACTAATTTCCTTAAGCAAGAAATAAACCTACGATTGTTCCACTCCATCCAGGTGTAAATTGGTATTGTGAGGAATCACCTGCCTGAGGTGGTTTCAATTATTAGGAGTTATCGTACAAGATTATCAAGTCGGCTGATCATGTATATGGAAGCTGACTTTAAACCGCACTTTATTTAAAATCAATTATCTTGAAATCTTAACAACCTGTCAGTTCTGCTATTCATTCCTAACTCTTTTTTTCGATTCACTTTAAATATCTCAATAAATGTATACAGTAACCTCCAAAACATATTAGACATAAGACAAGTTTTTAGAAATAAAACTAATCAGGCATATTGCAAGTTCTTCATTACAATTATTAATTAGTCATCTGAATAAATCCAAAATCAGCATTTATTAAATTATCAGCTATTGATTCGAACTATATTTTACGAATATTTGTTTCTCTTTTATGGGTAAATATATGGATCAGTTTATCCTAAAAACAGGATTTGGACCAAAAACTTTTGAAGGGCACTATATAGGGTATATAATATGTGAACATCAGGGGCGGATCCAGGATTTTTTTCTAGGGGGGGGGGGGGGGTCCGAACTTTTCTAGGGGGGGGGGGGGTCCGAACTTTTCTAGGGGGTTCAACCTCGAACCACAACATGCACATTTTGCAGAAAAAAATGCAACATATTGATAATAAAAATTACATTTAATTATTTACAAAATGTATTAATTGAATCGATGTTAAGCACCGAGAAAAACTGCTTCATGCTACTTAAACATGAGTTACAGGCAAGAAATACCCTAATGAACAGGTACATTTTCCAAATTCTAGGGGGGGGGTCCGGACCCCCTGACCCCCGCTAGATCCGCCTATTAACATTTATCAGAGTTGATTTCTCATGTTTGAACAAACTTTATATTTCCTGGCGTGAATACATTCATAAATAACATATGCATGAACAATATCATTCCTTATCATGTCCATGAATGACAAAACCCCCGATATTTTCCTTAAATTTACCATTGTAACCATTTCATTATAGCTGTGAATGCACAATGCAAATAGCACGTGCCAAGGTGACTAATAGATAAGCCATTCAGTAGCATTCATGTTTATATACTACACTATGAATCATGCAATTCAAAGAAATTACATTTATGTAAATTAGATACATGTATACAGATGAACATTCAGTTTGAGGAAATGAATACAATTAACGTTATGATTAAATGAATGTATAACATATCTACATAAGAAAAAAGAAATGTACGTGCTAAGCACTAGTTATAAGATATTTTCAGTTAGATATTTCATCTAAATTTATTTTAAAGGTTAGCTAGCATTTCATTTCGTCTTATTTTATTCATAGTTTGTCTCTATGGTCTGAAAAGATAAAAACTCAATGATTTTTAACAACAAAGTTAGATTACTGAAACTTTTTGACTTATGCAGGTCAATGGAACGTTAAAAAAATCATGTTTAATTAATTTTCTATGGTGCATACATTATCCCGCTGATTTGAATACTCGATATTTGTAAGTTCGGTATTTGTCGAGAGTGAGTACAGAAAAACTGTAATGAGAATTTAATGTACGCGCCACAGGGTGTTGAGTAAAATTCAACGATATCATGTTTGGCTCTTATTAAGATAATTGTCTTAATTAAACAATATACCTCATTGAAAAATGTTAAAACTAAGTAGGCCCAAATAATTTCGTAAATATATATATACATGTAGTAAATAAATTCAGTTAATGTATGATTATTTAACATTAAACGTAACTGTTTTCACATTTTGTTTCAATATTACAGATCTTTTATCAGCTCCTAACATTTCACTATTATTGAGCACAGCACTAAAGTTCGAGGCTTTTCCCAGATATGAACGCAATACATGTATAAGAATTCAATGATCGTCGCTTTGAAAGCGAATCATGTAAGCTGTTCGGTTCTGTTCTGTTCAGCTCTGTTTAGCGACTTAGGTGAACTTTATTTATGCTGACATTTTAATAAATGTTCGCATTAAAATTTTAAAATCAACTTTTAAAGCTTACTAAGATTATCAAACTGAACTTTAAAACAATGTCTCACTGTGTAATTTATCCAGACACAAAGTTTAAAGCAACTCAATCAGAGATTTCGGGTTTTTATTAAAAGTGACATGCCACAATCAGTAATTATGTAAAATATTTTTTTCATACTTTAAGGCAAACTGATCCATAAATTATGAGTTATTTCAAATAGATAACAAAAATGCATTAATGACAACTACATGTACATCGTTACTAACGGGGTATTATGTTTATACATAAAATCACTATCTTTTACAGAATTATATTTTTCCGCTGAAATTGTAATTTTCAGTACATTTCCCTATATACATCTCCCAAAACGTTTCTTTACCATTTAAAGCATTGGGGGCGGCACGATTGCAAGTCAAAAACTGTTTAAATAGCGTTTTTGAATCGAAACTATGCCTGACGTCTATGATTTTGAGAGATCAGAAATGGTTGAAATTCAAGTTGAAATTTGTGAACGATTAGCTTTAAAACATGAATACTATAACGTCTGGAGTCTGAAAGATACATAACTATAAGATGAATATACTTGTAAGTCAGTTTTGACAGTGATGTTATGATATGTATGTCCTACTTTATAAAACAGCAAGATATATCTCAGGAGAGTTCTCGTCCTCTTATTGTCTCAACCTACCAACACACACCATGTAACATTTACGTCTTGTCATTACAAATGTACCAGTATGTTACAGGTAGTAACAGTAACCTGGTTCCCAAAGAGTTGTCAATTTTCTGACAGTTTGATGTCAAATTGTAGATGTATTGTAAAAGAATTGTAACATAAATAAGCGGACATATCAAGTGTAACTGGGTTCCTATAGTAATAGAATAGAACATAAATAAGCGGACATATCGAGTGTAACTGGGTTCCTATAGTAATAGAATAGAACATAAATAAGCGGACATATCAAGTGCAACTTGGTTCCTATAGTAATAGAATAGAACATAAATAAGCGGACATATCGAGTGTAACTTGATTCCTATAGTAATAGAATAGAACATAAATAAAAGGACATATCAAGTGTGACTGGGTTCCCATAGTAATAGAATAGAACGTACATAAGCGGACATATTACGATCTTAAAGTAATTTTCATATTCTAGTTTTGATTTGAGGAAACTTATCATATAATAAACACCGCTAGTTTTGTCATAAGCCCCGGGACATTGTTAAACGCTTGACAATGCCACGAAGGAAGTTAAATATTTTTTCAAAAAACCAAGTTGTTAGACAATGTACTCGTCAGCGTAGATTATATGTGTCTTATATATCGTTAGGTCAGTGCGAAACTTCTCTACTTCCTTCTATATTTACATATAGTTAGATTAGTTTAACACTCGATCTATCGATTAAGGTCCCATCGGGGCTGTTTGTCCATACAGCGCCAATATGGGGCCCATATGGGCTTGCGTGCTGGGTTCAGAAGAATACATACGAACTATCATTATTATTTTTGCTAGAACTGAAATATGTCAGAATTAAATGAAACTGAATTGATACAACTGTATTTTATATAGAATAACTCTCGGTTATATAGATTTAATTCTGTCCTCGAAGTTTTAATGCAATACATGTGCATTTTATTTGAATTTCATGAATGGGGTGATCCAAACTACCAAGCACTTTTCTTAAATTGTGCTTCCCACGGAAAAGTACCGTAACCCAGTGACACAGTTGTTTTTGGCACCAATATCAATGCTTTAAACTATAGGGTATATAAATACAGATTCCTGTATATAATCAACATCTCTTCAAAATGCACGTGCTGCGAGCATGCTGAGATTTCAAGAATGGTTCGATAGCGACCTTGACCTGTATGGAGCGCTCAAACAGCGTTGTAACGTCTACATAGTATAATCATTATTAGCTAGTTCTCATGTGTTTTATTGTTACTAGAAAATACCTGAGAAATTGAGAATGAATAGATCGAGGTATTTTACTTCAAAAGAATAGAACGCTGAGACTTTTCGAGAAGCTGAAATAGTTTTCATGAAGAATGGGGTTTATCTGTAACACGTCCGAGATATGTTCTAAGAGGACCGATTAATGTTTTTCAACGTACACGTATTACCGTATTAAAGGGGATAAAAACTCAGTCAATTCGATTTATCAGAATTCCAATTTTGGCTATTCAGTGGTGATTGAAATAAATGACTTATCCCTCGTTCTTTTCTATTTTCAGTTATGGCCCTTGACCCTTATTACATGGAGCGTGCAAAGATTCTAAGTCGTGAAGAAATAAAATCAGAAACATCAGACGAAGACACATACAGTGGATTTACAGCCTCAGCCAGAAGATGCAAAAATATTGGTGAAAAAGCCGCGAAAAAGCGCGTTTCTTGCGTAGCAGATACAGACTTTTACGAAACCCTTGTTAACCGCGTTCATATGTCACCATCACTTGCCATCGATGATAGAGAATTGTGGGACATTGCTTATAAGATTAGTAAATGCTCATTTATGTACTCAAAATACTTTGAACACGCTTGCAAAATGAGCACAATTTATTTGACCGACAGACGGCGCTGCAGACGCCTGAGAACAAGAAGGGAACGCACTGAATGCAAGGGCGAAATTCAAAGAAAATATCCTTCACATCGCTGATGAAGTTTTTCTGTGCAGAAAACATTTTGACAAAAACAATTTGTATTGTTTGATAATACGCACAAAAACATTATTTCATTCATTTTTTCATTTTCATGTTTTATTCATTTTTGATGAGTCATGATTCGCCCGCTAAATTTACTGCGGTCCTATTATGTTCTTCTAATTTATTTCTCGTTTTACTACTTGTCACATGTCATGTTATATATTAAATAAAAAACAACCATATATTGTGATAATGATGATCATTATGATGTTGTTTACGTCACATTTTTTGTATCAAAATATAATGTCAACCGGATGTTCAGTCATTTTAAATCATTTACCCGTAACGCAGCATGTTCCATTGAAAGGGTAATTATTTTTCTATTACATTTCATGCTTGTTTTGCAATAAAATTATGATGAATATATTTAGAGCGTTGTTTGATGTTTACATAAGATACATAATGAACAAACTCAGACTCTTGTAGAAAAAAATTATCACGTTTTATGTATACAGTATTCACTAGAAAAGAGTGCAAGCAAACATATCAGGGACAGCAACAGTAAATCAAAGCGCCCATAGCGCTGTCACACATGGGGTTTTGGCAGAGTATATGACTGTATACAACTCATGGAAGCCATACAAGGGACCTTTACCTTACAGAAACTAGATAAGATGTACACGTGCTTCTTATCGTCTGCTTGTTAACGCATAATGCGGACTATATTAATTGCAGTGGTAATTATCCCTTTATTTGCGCGCGCACAACCGAATGTAATCGTCCGCGACAAATTTTGATGTGGATTTGCAACAGTCCACTACTAAACATGGGGAAACCCCATGTAAAACCCGCAGATCTACCACACAACCAAAGTAGAGTCCTGAGGGATTTAAATATATTACAGCACAGAGCAATGCATCGCAATTATTTGCCAATACAATAAACATACATTACTTGAATATTTACTGTCAAATAATAAACTCTATAATTATACAGAATAATACTCTTGAGCGATAACAACTGACACAGTGTCATCATTGCACTAAGTAAGAGTAGCGTGGTAATCGAGTGGTATCGACATTGGGCTGGTAATCATCACATACGAGTTAGTTAGCTCCATATTGGTTCAAATTACTTCCCCCTTGTTTCCTTGAGCCAAGAGCTTAAATATCCTAACTGAGTACTGGAGGACCGGAAAGCGGACTCGTGAGTGATCAATCAAAAAGAGATCGGCACGATATAGATTCATCTAAGATATATATGTAGAGTCTTTGGTGGTTTAAATCACCTATTAAGCATGGGTCTTTTGATTAATAATAATTAGGCTTTTATTTTAATCATCCCTACACAAAAATTTCGAACTGCCTTTAATCTGACATAAAAAATGTTTATACATTTACATCTATACAGTATACATGTTCAATGACATTAGAATACATTCGGAAAAAATCGGCGATCATCTACGAACATATACTTATTTATCTGCGTAGAAAATTTCCGAGGTAATTCCGCATGATCGGAAAACATCATTCGGAACTACGAGAGCATGGCATCATGACTTTTACACAACAGATGCTAATGGATGAACCAATCCTGTCTTTGACATTAGAATACAGACTGTTTAGTGTTTACATGACATTTGTAAAGCCAATCCCGTTTGAATGTTTTACCTAATAAACTAATAAGCAGAAAAACGATAACAAAAATGGCATTTAATCATAAAGGACATAGGAATCATAATTACATGTTCGTACAAAACAACGCACAAAAACACGAGTATCATATTTCAGGATATTGGGATTATTTTGTATGGCAAACACCATAAAGTAGGTTAAAATGAAATCAATAATAAAATCAAGGTTGTTCGAGGATGTTGTTGACAAAAACTAGCTGACACATTAGAAATTAAACACAATCTTTGTTATACGCAAGTTCATTAATAAATATTATTAAGGTTTACATTGACCTGAAGTTAAACAAACTCTCCAAACTTAATAAACATTTAGTCAGTGTTATTTGCCAATTATGTAGTTCCTTCGGCGTATTAATCAGATTAAGGCTTAGCTTCCTTGAACGATTTAATCTTACTAGACAAAGGGAGCTAACTAGTGTTTCAACTCATCGGATAAAACCACATTAGCTCCCCCTGGAGAGCTTTTTGATATAGTTAATTCTATACGATGTTATTTTACGTTTTGTGAAACAATTTCTTACAAATTACAATTATTTCTCCCATGATCACACGGTAGGCCTACTGAGCCAGTAGGGTCAATTGTCTTTTTGGAAACTATGTAAGGTATGTTTTGGACATGATTTGAACCAACAGGGATCGTTTTATCCAACGATAACAGGGTCAGGATTCCACTGACATTTATATTTTTCCCAAGTATAAACACAAGACACTGTGTATACTTTTTAATTGTTCTATGGCCACAACAAGTTGATCAGGTGTTCTACGGATTTTCTGGGGGAAATGTGGCGAGTGAGCAAAGAAAAAAATCTTAAAGGTACTAGTTCACAGACTTGGTCTAATCTAAAAAATTCTGTAATTTCAGAATATCATTCAGTGTCTGTAATTGTGTCAAAACATTAATTCTTAATATTTTAAGACAAAATGACATATAGGTTGCAAGAAATTTACAATTAAAGTAACAAAAATGCCCTAAAAGTGTCTATTCCGTGACATACGGGATAGATTTTTCTACAAGAAACACCCTCATTCGTAGTTATATGTCAATTTGCACTAAACTTGTCATTATCTGAACACTACTTTCCTGCTTCCAAAAATGTTTCCATACGATTTTGATAATTTTAGAAAAAGGTTGATATTTTATATGAACCAAGATCACCGTAGGTTCAAAGTTCAGTCATATGTATGTGCAATCTTGAATAGGGCTCCAAACACGTAAATGTATAAACCAAGGGGGATAACACGATATACACAAAGATTATATTACAAACGTGATTAACTCCCTTCCTAAATTAGTTAACAGTCATTTCTTGTACGCCTGAACCCTTTTTTTTATCTCCATCAACATTCACTTAGAACTACTTATTTACACATTTTTATTGCAATGGTGAAAGTTAGTTTGGACCGCAGGAAAAACTAGATTATATTTGAATTTTAGAATATAATCTATCAGCAGCTACATTCATTAGCTTAGTATATTTTTTACACAAGATAGATGGTTCCCATTAACTCCTAAATAAGTTCACACAACAGACCATTCAGAACACCTCGACCATTAATTGAATGCACTAAGAATAACTTGTTGGGGGGGGGTTCACCAATAATACTGATTTTTACAAGGCGAAGCATGCAATGGATATGCAAAATAGCTCTTGTTGTAAACACACAAGTCTTTGTGAATACATCTCTTCTGCTAAATATGTGACAATACACTGTTCAGTGGATATAATTGAACATGGTTTCATATTTATGGACAAAAAAAAAGATATTTATCCCCGCCTCAATTATCAATTTATTTACATCAACATCTTCAAGAAAGTATTTTGTTTGGGCATGTGACGCAACAGTAGTTCCAAATAGCATCTATGTCCTGAAGTTATTCCTAGTGATTGGCCAAGGAGTTTGGAATGACCACAGATGTTACAGTAGCACAACATCCATGTAGAAAGTCACATAATTATAATAAGTTGTAGGTTCCTTGAAATGCAGCTCCATCAAATCTCTGTTAAGTAATATCTTTTTTTTTAACGTCACTTTCAACAAATATATAGGTCATATACACGATTGCCAGCTCTTCCTACTTTAGGTTTACTGGACACTTATCTATCACCAGTACTAACCCTACCACGAGGCCGACAACTCATGTAGAGTGTATGACCTGCCGCAACTGGGTTTCGAACCCACTATCTCCCAATTCAAAGGCAGACACGCTAACCGCTACGCCACGGCTGTGACTAATATCCATGTTATCAACATTCTTTAAATGCACCAGTTCTAGACTTCAATAAGAAACTGTCTGCTTTTCACATAACAAGCTTTATGTTGGTTATTGAATCAAAACCAAACCAATAAGTGATTTAAAGTCATCTATTTTGTGTCAACCAGGAATTCATATTCTCAGTCTTGCTGGGAATTTAACACTTACTGTGAAGTACAACTCTGTGGAGTAATAGGTGACACACGAGTACTGCAGCATTTCCACATGAAGTATTGTTAAATTCTATTCAGCTGCCACTGATGCAGGCATTAACTCCCCTGATTTATATATTCACTACAGCATTTCTGTACTCATTATCTATAAAAAATATTTACATCAGCGGAGTTAATGAATGTGCCACAGACAGTTGAATATTTAACAATAGTTAATGTTTACATGAACAATAAAATAAACTCATCAATTTGCTGGATAAGATGAATCCAATATTGAGTTTTGACAGTAACTTAAAAAAAGTTAACCAATTATGTCCTACCTATGCCGTGCATGCTTTTACTTTATTGTTAACTTAAACACCTAGATTATGATTATGAAGTGTACAATTTTTACTACAAATATATTGAAAACAAAATGTACATTATTTTTACATTTTTTTTATTTAAGACATCTTAACAATTTATTTCAACTCTTTGACAGCTAAACCTGAAAGTAAAAGAGAAAAGCTTGGGTTAAAATCGGAAAACATCACAGTTTAAGCACACTAACAATGCAATAACTTAAATTTATAAACTAGCTGGGCTATATGAAATATTTTCATTAATTTTGGGCGTCAGACTAGTGGATTAAGGCTACAGTAGTAAATTGCATTTATATCAGTTAGTGAATATTCGTAACATCCATAAAATTATAGATTCAAATTTCCAAAATCAAAATCAACTAGTATAATGGCACAAATACGACTAAGTAATTTCTGTTTTTGATAAGTAACAAAGCATACAAGTTATGAGAGATGTAATAACCAGGGAACAATATTCAAATACTAACCATCGCTGCTTTTCACAAAAATACGTACGAAAAAAATCTTTGAAAGACAGTTTCATATAATTAGCACTTCAAAGTCAGACGGATAATAAGCATAACTATGATATGATATTCAAAAGGTATACACAATTCTAAAATATTTAGAATTGAAAAGTAAAAGTGTATTATTAACGTTTCTTGCTTTTGACGTACGAAGCTTTCTTTCGCAAGAATTTTTGTGAAAAGCACCACTTGTCTTTAAAGTTATTTCATAGAAAACCCAACACATAGAAACCTGAATATTCATTCAAGAGACATATTGAATCCTCTGATTAACTATTTTCTTTTTGCATAAATTTTAGACATGATATTATCCGAAATTCAGCAAATGTTAAGTGGAAACTTAAGTTCAATAGTTTATATTCAGAACTAGAATTAATGGAGTTTTCCAGCAGAATGAAGTTAGTTTGTACTGGATGTATCCTTAATAAACCAAGTTATTTTACACATTATTGCTGAAAAGTAACACACATTAAAGCTTATTGTTCTGTGTACACACATTATATTTTATATTTCCATTTTGTTTTGCGCATTTATACCCTGTACAAACCATCATCTTGATTTCCATATCCAATCTATACCCAAGTAGTGTTGGTATTTCTCGGAATACTAGGCAATATATTTTCATACCATATTTTTTAGGCAATCCTATACACAAGATAGGCTTTTCATTCTAGTCTATAATTATATAACCCTTTTATGGATGGTATTAAAACATAAACTAACCTGGTGGAAGAGATTGTCTGAGTTTTTCTGCCTTTTCTCTGTCTTGAATGACAAGTGTGTACAAGAATCTGCTACAACGAACCTTGAATTTGACATTATCTTTGTTCTTCTTTATTTTAACAGCTGAAATATGTTTAACAAAAAATGATAATATACTCATGAAACAATACAAATAACATTAACAAATCCTACAAGATAGAATTACAGTCACAGGACTCAACATTAAAGGTTGTCCTATTGCCAATGATGAACCATATTATGGTTTGGGCAACTTGTTACTGCTTTTACACAATTGGTTCAGGCAACTGAAATATATAGTTTGTCCAAATGAGCAAACTTCTTTGAGAATCAATTTTGAGCCCTGAGTACATGTTAACTACATTTCAAGTCATAACTTATTTATTGGAGTTAACGCCGTATCAACACAATTTAGGTCATTTCACGGCGTCCAGCACACCTAACCTAGCTTTCCTGGACCATTGTCTATAACCAGTACTCACCTGCCCTTCCACAAGGCCGGAAACTTCTCCATATTATCTAATCAATGGAGGAAAATCGACATTATTGTCAAGTTTTCATGGAAGGATATAACCTCCCGGGTGGGATTCAAACCCGCACCCCCTCAGGCACGAGTATCCAAATCCCGGCGCGCTACCAACTGCGCTATCGACCCGGGTTCAAAAAAAATATGTATAGAAGTATGTTGTTAGAAGTATTGAGACAATATCCCATGGACAAACAATAAGGCATGTCACTGGAAATGCATGCCATGTAAAAGGTTAAGGAATGAAGCTAACTAGGCATCACAAGTTCACACAATTTTGTAATTCAAACAAGAAGTCATCAGGCTAAACTGCTTACATACATAAACTCATATCAAAGTTATTAAAGATGCCAGTCATTTAAAATCAGCAATAATTAAGCATTAATGTATGCAACAGAATGAGGTGAAACATTGCTTATTTTGTTGCCAATAGCTTTTTAAAAATTGAAGAGGCAATCTCTAAAATATTTTTTAGATCTATTGGATTAAAGATACCAGTAATCCAGAACCAATCTCATTGTGTAACAGAGCTAGAATGTATACCCATGTGACGATGTCAGTTACAAGTTATAACCAGAAACAAGTGAGTAGGCTAGCTTAATTAAAAGAAACATTATTAAGAATTTTTATCACAATCATAAAAAATCTAAAATGTTTCATTTTAATTTTCAATGTGGAGTAACATGGTTAGATTTATGTGCCTGTGTCAGTATTAAACTACTCACATTTTGCATCCTTCCTTCTGGCAGTCAGTAAGAAGTCTTTGATCTCTTGGATCTGTTTAGGCTGTAAATATAAACATAAAACATGTAAATAATTCAACTAGAGAGATATGCATACTTTTAAGTCAATAGCCAGAATGAGAGATCTTCAAAAGGTGGCACATTATCTTCAAACAAATTACAATGAACATTTAATATATTATTGCTTACAAGTGAGCTTATCTAGCTTATCTAATACGTAAGTTCTATTCTTTTATAAAAATACTAAAACTTAAATTTAATGAAAAATTAATTGTAGAGTCCAATGGGAACTATAAGGTATCTACTGCAAAAAATATTGAGAAATCACAAAGATACTAGCAGAGAGCTGTACTTATACAAAGCTTGCTAAGAAAAAATACTTGCACCAAAAGAGATTAACTAATTGCACTAATACATGTAAATGTAGAAGGTTGGGTGACAAATGTAATAACATAATTATGGTAATAGAATCAGCAATAAACTACTTACCATATTGTTGGATGTTCAAGTTACCCAACAAATCTGAAATTGACAAAAATCAAGACATTAATTATAGTAGACAAGGGCAATGATCACTATCTGCAATAGGACATTTAACTGAAAAATTAGTAATACCGATGAGTACAATGTCACTTACTGAAAGCAATGTTTAAGTTAAGAAGATTACGCAATAAGTGGACTGGATGTCTGGTTAGGAAAACAACTATTTAGTTCTGGCAACCAAAAATTTATTTTGAGCAACCAAAAATCTACAAACAAGATAAAGTTTTTGCTACTAAATTGACCTCTTTGACAACCACTTTTATATCCTTAATTTCTTAGACTGGTTAAGTGTTATTGAAATTATTAAAATGGTTATAGGTGGGCATCACGCCACAACTTAAACCTTAATACCAATAAGTAAAAGCTGTCAGTAAATCAGATAACTTTCATCATAAGTTATTTTTTTTTTATTTAACGTCGTATTCAACACATATTTAGGTCATATATATGACAGCCAGCTCTTCCTACTATAGGTTTCCTGGACATTTTTCTATCACCAGTACTAACTTACCCTACCACAAGGCCTACTACTCATGATGAGTCATGTATAGGGTACGACCTACCGCAACCAGGCTCAATCCCATGATATCCGGTTTCGAAGTCAGACATGCTAACCACTACCCCACGTCCGCGGCTCAAGTTACTACATTTAGAATAAATATAATAATGAGACATAAGCTTTCCTTATAGTTGCCCTGGTAATCAGAACTGACAGATATTTATTTATAAACATCAGCTTCCAATAACATTGTTTTCTTTTTGTCTAACTATCTTTTCACATAGTTGAGTCAACTGTTGAAGGCTTCAAGCATGAGTAGAATTCTTAGCTGTATGAATGAAAGTCTGGTTGTCTCACGCAACTGGTCAACTGTTTATTTTTCAGACTTGTTAAATACATAATTCAATGCTTAGATAACTTCCATTTAGCAACAGAGCTGACCATTTGTGAAAATCAAACACTAAAGCCTTGTATCGCAACAAGACAAAAATTTTCAAGCACTAGTCTTACTTATTATGTTATATAGTGAAGCTATATAGGATAATTACCAACTAGCCCAACTATATGGAATAAGTAGTATTCACTAGCCCTTGTGGGTTAAAGCAATGGAAGCAAAATAGTTTTATAACTCCTTAACAAGGATTCATAATGTACATTAAATGAAATTCAAAGCCACATTATTCAAATTATGTATTAATAAAGACACAAGTACATATAAACATATCATAGATACAACTCAACACACAAACATTAACTTTAAATTGGACATACTAAAAATAGACATTATCAAATATCGGTTATCAAAGCATGATTCTGAATGATAACAAATAAATACTGATGTAAAGTCATCGCCTTCATTGATATACACAATTCTGAAGTATTTTTTTACTGATCATATGCCTTGGGCAAGCCGATTGAGGCGATGACAGAAAATGGTAAACTAATTATGATTTCCTTTTTAAAAGTAAAATATTAAACAATCATTATAAACTCTCTATATAAATATGATTAACTGAAGAGTAATTTTAAATTGAAAAAAAATGAAATACAGTGTTACTATTTTATAAGACATTTAAGTCATTCATTGTACATGTACTTTATAAATTTTAGACAGTAAATGTCATCCATTTCAACTGAATTGTGAGGACCTGATCACATTTTATAACTATACATCATAACAGTTGAAATAAATGATAACTACAGATGAGAAAAGTTCAGTTCAATGTTTACACTGATATGAATATTTGTTTATAATGTAAATACACTGATAACATAATCCAAAATGATACATCACATATATTTATAAGCATGAATGTATAATGCGAGTACGGTTTTATGTCCCAGAATGTCATAAATGGTTGATTGAATATTTCATGACAAACATACACAACTATAGAGTTCATTCCAGGATAGAAAAATGGAGCACCAGTCCAAATGTCATACACATCAATAATGATATAACAAAAGCAGAATAAAATGTACGCCATAGAAGCCATGGCCAAAATATATGACAGTGACCATAAGTTTTTGTTTATTGGAATCCATCCATCATTTTTGCTAGCTTTACAAAGCAGTGTAGCCAAAGCACCTAAAATGACGCCCCATATCAAGAATCTTTTCACTCTTGCAGCAGGACTTCGATAAGCCACTAATATTTTACCAGCTTGTAGACCAAGGAAACAGAGGAAAGTTGAAGTAAGAACTCCAAGAAGGCCTTCAGGATCATACTTCACTGTGGTCTCATAGATTTCTTTACATGTAGGTGAACCATACACTAACTTATCACCCAAGATTTGTCTATCAATATAGCCAGCTGCCCCACCGGTACAATCTTGGTGCTCTCCATGATCTGCTAGTCCTCCAGGTCCAAGATAACCAGAGGGACAACCAGGTACAGGAAGAAGGAAAGTTAAACAAGTGTGTATCAATACAAGTACTAGTTGAACTATCCATTCTTGCCAGTAGTTAGTAATGTCTCGAACATTCCTCCACTTAGTGTTAGCATTAACATTGGCTTCAGTCATGAACAAAGTGTGAAAACCTGCCGTCAACAAATAAGTTAGAGCAAAACGTTGTAACACTCCCATGAATCTCCAATTTGTGAAATTATCAGATCCACCAGAACTGACTAGAAATCCAAGTAAAAAGAGAATGAAAGATCGTCTAAGAATCTTAAGTAAAATCTTCCCCTTGCCAACCTTATGTCTTACTAAAGACTGATAAGAGAAGCTCATGGCTGTCCCCATTATCCAGATGAACCAAGGGAATACTAGATCTGCCACAGTAAGACCATTCCATTTTGAGTGATTGAAAAACCAGTAGTCAGCACCTCCATAATTAACTAACATCATGACTACTAAAGAGATACCACGGAACGAGTCTAGTGACCGCAATCTTTCTTTTTTATTCCCATGTTCACGTAAGACATTGGTAGGCGTGCCTAGATCTTGTTCACTATAGGCCTCAGTGTCCACAACGTTTGGATGTATCACAGACAGACATTTAAGGAAGCCACGCCTCCCTTTTCTTATGGAAATCCAAATAAGAGCAAGTCCAGCAAACACCCCAAGAGTTACATACAAAGCAACATTAGCATCTACAGGATCATTGTGTATAGTTGGTTCAGTACAATATACTTTATCTTTCTCAGTGACATAAAGTGAATAGTCTCCATTTTCAAGAAATGTAAAGTCCTTGTGTTTATCCCAGCTACAATTTATAGTCCCTTTAGAATCCGCAATTATTGCCAATTTTACAGGCCAACGTGTGTCCACGATAACTGTACAAAGGTCCTCAGTAGCAGGAATGTATGTAGCATTCTGGAGGTCACAATTATGACACTCTGATGAAATCATTTGTAGAGTAATATTACTATTAACACCAGCAGTATTGACAGTAAGATGAGCAACATTAATGCCACTTCTTACTGTACGAGTAGATGGACACATGTACACAGGGGCTGAGCCCTCTGCCATAGACAATATTATCCAAATTATTACAGTAGAAAACAACATTGTACATCCCATGTCTGTCATATTGTAAAGAAGAATGATTCATTTGTGATCTAACATATATTGAGGTGGACTATGATTCACATGACTGTCTAGTATTTACTTAGGCCAAGCAAAATTAATTTTACCAAAAGCTATCACTTAAATTTAAAGATGTGATTATGGCATCATTATCTATAAAAATTGTAAATTCTCGCTAAAGTAGACGCCTTCATTATTTGGAATTAACATTTAAGTACTAATGAGAAAGAAGTGAAACAATTTCATCAGGCCTATTAGATGTCTAAAACCAAAATTAAAATAGTGATGGTCTTTATCAGTATCATTTTGCAATGATTATCAGAGATAAAACGAGATAAATTAATGAAGTCAACTACCATTTGAAAGTAAGGTACAATGTAGCATGTATGTATATTGGGCCATGATTGTGAACAGTGATGTCATACCTATGATCCCAACTAGGGACAAGTTGAAAATGTTGGCTCACTGGTTGGTCAATAATATTAACTTTTTCTAATTTAAGGATGGTTCTAAGATATGGCTATTTTTAACCCCGTTAGAGTGAGACAGTGGTATCCATGAGACTGCCTAAAGAATGGATTTAATATGGGGACAAAAGAAATAGAAGGTTAATTATTTATACCAACAAATGAAGCCAGGCTTTTGTCTTGTATTACTCTACCCCCTGGAGAAATGACAGGATCTCAAACAAATCCCTGCTCTGCAGAGACATTCAGATTCAGTAAAATGTCTGAAAATTCTCTGGACTTCCATAGAACAATCATCTTTTTGTGATTCTTACAAATAACATAAAACCTCAAGACATGAAAGATGAAAGGACAGAAGGGCCAGATATAGATCTTTACCAATGTAGGTCAAGATTGTCATCAAACTTGATATGGAAGAGCCTACAGTAACATGGCTACAAAAAAATTTGCTAAAGATTTGAAGCTGTTGAACCAAGCAGTCATGTAGGTAGTCCTAAATATAAGACTCTACGTAACTTTTTTATCATTTGGACATTTTTCTGTTACATAGGGTCTTAACGGATTGCTTCAAAAACGCATAGCAAAAATTTTAGTGTACAGACATCGATTCAGGTCTGAACGTTCTACTCGTTTAAATTCGAAAATTTTGCAACAAAACGATACACCAATGGAAAGATAAATGAAAAATACACATGATAGAAGTATAATTATTTCAAATTCTAACCTCAGACAGTCAATTAATCCATTTAAAATCCTTCATTGACAAGTACTTTCAGTTTGTCACAATAACCGTGCAATAATAGCCAAGGCAATCTGAATTCAAATTGGCTCATGCAATTTGTAAGAATTGATTTTGAACGAATATAAAAGCCAGTATCCGGACCGTTCCGTGTATACTATTGACTGTCGACAGTAAGAATGACTATTCTGGAGAGAAAAAAAATTTGTTTAAGTGAAGTGACACTTTATTTACCGGCACGAATTAAGTTAAAAATGGCAACAAGCGGCGACAACCCAGGATAGTTGGAAAAGTAATAAGTGTTTCCGTAAGCGAAAAAACTGATTATTATCTTTTGCTTTATGGAAAGAATAAAAGTAAACTTTTATCAATCGATTGGTGCTAATTTGACCCACATTTATTTACTTTTAGAAAAAAATATTTTGCTATGCGTTTTTGAAGCAATCCTTTAAGACCCTACATAACAGAAGAACATCCCTATGATAAAATAGTTATATAGGGTCTTATATTTAGGACTATCCTGTAGGTCAAAATTGTTAGGGACATTTATAAGTTATTGGGGCTCAGAGAAAATCGATGTATTCGCTTTTAATGTTATTATTTACTAATACACATATTTTCAATATTTTAATTCTCACTGATGCAAGCAGAAGCAATGATATGTCCAAATAAGCCAAGGTCTGAATTGATATAGCTTTTACACAGTTATGTATTACCAGGGTTTTCCCTTAAAAATTAATCCCCCGGCAAATGACCCGTAATATGAACTTACTCGCACAAAGCACAATTTTTTTCTTCAAAACAGGAGTGTTTAATGAGTTAATATAAAAAGCAGTATTATTTTACGGGTCATTTGCCGAAAGTATTCGTCAAAACACTTTTAAAAGTTTGTGCTTCAGGGAAAATCCTGAATTACGATTATACGAAACCTTAGTCCTATATATAAGACCCTCCGTAACTCATTTCACATTGGGACATTATTCTGTTACGGCAGGGTCTTATCGGCTTCCATATATATTGATGTAGCAAAACGTGCACAGATTTAAGTGTGCGTTTTAAACGAGTGTAATTCGTTATTATTAAGCAATTTCCTAAACAAACCTTGTAAGACCGCTAGTACATACAATAATTAATCACATTATAATATGAGAATTACAATAGGCCACCTCAGCGAGTAGAAATATTCCATTGTTTCCGTTAAGTCCAAAAAATCCTGTCTTTTATTTTTAAAACAACGCTAAATTCCAGTCATCCGGTACCATTTCCCGAATCGTTACTGATAAACGCCATTTTGTCGTACCAATCCGAATTACAAATTTGATTATTTTTAATTTTCGGGAGACAAAAAATATTGCTAAATGCAAGTATTATTGTGTTAATTGAATTGTTAGAAAGTAATTTTGTTTCAACGACGACGGAAAAATGTTTAGTACAAATGTTTTGAATTTGTAATTCGGATTACAAACGCATTGTGTGGCGTTTATCATGACCAGCCCGGTATCGGTTACGGCCTAATCGAACTTTAGTGTTAGAAGTATTCAAAACGAAAGTCTTGAGTTTTGAGTTACGGAAACAATGGATTAATTCTACAAAATAAGGTTGGTTATTTTATATCTTATGTTGTAATATGCTAGATAAATGTGTATATTAGTGTTAGGAATGGGTAAAACAAAATTATTTTTGAAAAATATTGAATAATGCTCGCTTTTGTCGCGCGAGGGAATCCCAGCGCATTTTGCTACATCAACCTGTATGGAAGTCGATAAGACCCTACGTAACAGAAGCAATGTCCAAATGAAAAATAAGTTACGTAGGGTTTTATAATATAAATTATATATAGGACTCACGAAACCTTAGGCTTAATCCAATAATAATGTAGAATGAAAATGGATGTGCCACTTAGCAAACTGACATATTAAATATACAATGTGCCAAACTGATTTTGCATGTAAAAATACCCATCTTGGGAAAGCACTGATTAGTCTATGATTATAAATCAAGACCAGAAATTATATACAAGATTAATACAGAATGATAACCTTAAGCAAAGACAATAATTTAATATTATCCACACACTGATCCACCATTCGTCCATTTGTGAAGGCAAGGACCCTATATATACATGTTTATACAGGGTCCTTGGTCCAAGTTACAAAAATGACATGTCAGACTTCATCATGGTAGAACAACTTCGAATATTATCAAGTTCTAAGAAAAAAGACTCCCAAAACAAAGTCAGAAACTGACAGAAAGACATTTAGTTGATGAAGTGCATTTCTAATGATAATTCAACAACACGATTGCTTGTCATCTATACAGAAGCAAGTAAACCAAACAAATTATATTGCCTATTGGTAAACATTGGCTGAGTGGGTTCCAAAACCAGTCATTTTAGATCATTTTCAAGGGTGAAAAAAAAATCTAACGTCAATCAAACAAAAGCTGATACATAATGTTATATCTTCAGACTAACATTGACTTTAAAAACAACAGAGGCGTATTGATGAGGCTAGATCATTTTAGTTCATATTTACTCACATCTAGATCGGCTGTATACACCGGAAAAGGAAGTTTCGGAACCGGTGTCGTACTATATTGTATTTCGGACAAAAAGTCCGAACTAAATTTGTGCCGTTCTCGATCGGTATTAAAAACTCGGCAATTCACAACGGTTTAAGCATTTACACAAGTTATCGTGATCGAACAAAAACAGTTTAAAACGTACGCTTTTGACATTTTCAATTCTGCTCTTTAATTATCAATGAATCTTCAAAATATCTAATCTTTTTCGGAGAAAGGGACGCAACCACGTTTAACGATTCGTTATACTCGAATCGTGGTTCTTTCCCTTTGATGAGATAGGCAAGAATTGATTTAGAAAGTGATTCTGTTCTGCCAGAGACATCGATAACCAATCTATGTCTCTGGTTCTATCGACTCTGGCCATGGACCATGGATAGACACATCTCAGACCGAAGTAGAAACAACATAACCCGTATACCAAACCCCATGCAGCGGTTATTTTCATTTATCAAATCAAATAACCATGCACTGCCACCACAAGTAAATTCGTCCCTCTGAGAGCCAAATATTTTTTTATGTTTTCTTTAACCATTTCTATAAATTGGAACTTATTGTTTGATGTTCAAAGTACATAAAGATGAAAAATAATAGTTTTAATTAATAATTTGTAAAAGTGATGAAATTACTGTGTTTTCATTTGGCAGTGGTTGAGAAGCAAAGCGTGACGTAGGCCTAAGCACTGTAAGGAATTTGCCCGTTGACAACTCAATCCGAGGACAACTCTTCCCGCTTAAATCCCAACCCCGTATAATGTAAGTTATTTGAGATACAAAATAATCTTTTTTAAAAGTGCTACTTACAGTGACATGAACGAAGTTGTGAAAATTCAGTTATTAACTATTGTGCGTGATTAGCATAACTCCCATTATATGAAGCTCGAACTCGTGTCCTGTGTAGGCCTATGTAAGCAGTACACCTCAGCCGATCGAGCTGAAATTTAAACTGACGCTTACGACAACCAATGGCTTTCCTGCTTGTGAGTTTATATAATATTTGATAATAAACAGAGTTACGATAGCTTCTAAATCCGTCAAATTTACGTTATTTCTAAATTCACAGTCGAGCGCCCGACCCTCGAATTGAATTAAGAGACTGAATGCGTACTCGGATTTGGTGCAAAATTTTAAGTGTATTTTAAGTAATGTTCATTAATTGTACGTAGTCTGTGTATGCATAAAAACAGCACAATTAAATTGAGTTTTAACTTTTATGCATGGATGCATGACCAATAAACAATAATACTTTTGAATCTTATGTGAATTAGAATTAATCTGCAAGTAATTAGAGAGCGGTTTCCAAGGCTATCATCAGTCGGGCTTGGTCGAGTGGTTACGACGTTTGGCTGGTAATCATTTGGTGACCAGCACCGAAGTGATTCGAATTCCATCCCAAAACCTACCTCGTTGTTTCATTGAGCAAGAAACATTATTCCGCTAGCTAAGTACGTACTAGGGGCCCAGGAAGCGGACTCGAAAGCGAATTACATGTATATAAGTTGGGAGAACTTGTTTCAAGTTTTAAATAAATTAGAATAACTAAACTTGTTGGTTTATACAAATTTACATACTAAGTTCTTGCTCGCAAATCATGATTTTACGAAAAGCAAAGTACAAATACAAGTATATTGATTTCATCTTCATGATTGTTTCTTCCAGTCCCTACAGTCTCCATCCCGTCTATTTTTATTCATGGTAAAATATGGTTATGTCAATGTTTATTAGGATAATATGTTTTCATACAATCATTATATTCAAAATATCGTTTGATTTCTCTGTGCGTGATGCATTGTGGGGCATTTTAAACATACTTACAGAGCAACCTTGATTTATGTCGACTGTTTGACTGGAAACATACGTCCCTGTGCGGTATAACGTAACCAAAATACATAAATATTGTCTTCATATATTTTCTGAATTGTATAACTTTGCATTTATCTACATACATTGTGACAGTCACGTCCACTGAGCTTGTCAGAAATGGTAGATTCAGTTACGTTTCACTTGATAGATTCTACATCTAAATTAGTTGTGAATACATGAATTTAACAATCTTAAAATGTAAGTTACAAATAAACTGTATAACATCGTCGGCAACCACAGTACTTTCTTCCGTTACACTCCATACGTACCGTGGGCAACATGACTGGCAAAATCTCGATTTCATGAATATGCATGAGGCAGGGGAGACCAATCTTCTTCCAATGAAATCGCGTGTTACTATTAAAAACTCTTCAATAACAATGACGTCATACTGGGGTTTTCTTACTTAAAATAGAAACCAACGCACATGTTTATTTTCAAAAAATGGTTGCGTAATTTCATTGGCTAGTTTTCCGCAGTCGCTTTCTTGCGGAGCCAATGAAACTGCTTCATTAATTATGATTACGAGATTTTTTAACCCAAAATGGCCCATGGTACATAACGCAGTATAGCGGAGTAATGTATCGTAGGAAAACCGACGATGACTGTATAATATTTAGTGTATGCGTTCGTCAGCCTGCGTCAATGCCATCACCAACATGAGAATATTGTATCCCAGATGACGAAAGGGGTCCAAGAATGGCATGGTCTGAATGTGTAAAGGCCTTTTTAAAAACATACAACCTCATGGACACGGATCCTCTCATCAGGATTTCGTAGATATCAAATATCGAACGATCTAGTCACTTGCTGCCTATACCTGTTTGGGAGATGCTCACAGCAGTAGAGAAAAAACCCGGATTCGATGATAATTTGTTTGTGATTAGATAAAACTTTGTTATCAGTTGAAACTAATTTTCAATGCACTCCATGAATTGGGAAGATAATTATAATGGTTTAGAAGTAAAAGACAGGACTTGTTTTCATTGTCATAGATTTGTTGAAGATGAAACTCATGTTATGTTACATTGTCCTCTATACAGCATACTTTGATCAGAATTGTTAGAAAAACGGCTTCATACCTTAATGTAAATTTCAATTCACTCAGTGATTTAGAAAATATGTGTTATCTGTTTTCAAATTCTGACATTGCCAGAGTGCCAAAACCTGTTTTAACATCTTAAAAAGACGTCTTTATAGTTAAACTAATACCTGACTACATTCCTGTATAGATGATTTTTTGTGGTAGAACATTTTTTTAATGGCAAAACGTTTGTGTTTTTTAAGTTGTAAACAATTTATCCGTAAAAGTGTTTTTAATTGTTTAGCACATATTTAGAATAATGCTGTTTTAAATTTGTCTCTCATATTTCTTTTTAGAAAGGATTACATGTTTTATGAAATTGTGTATATACAATTGTTGTTTTTTGTATTGTACATGCAAAGTGAGACATCAATAAACATATCTTATCTTACTGCATTAAAACTTTGTCGTACCACAGCGTATCAGAGATATCGCATTAGCTACCGTAATCACCTGTTTGAGATGTTCACACTTGAAGTTTTTTTATCAACTGACTTTTCAGTTGTTTTAAATATTTTATTTGCTGTAAAAACTATACCATCTTAGATTTATACATGTTTAATAAAAACTGTGCTCTCATAATGACTTGTTTTATATATTAAATAGCTAAAGACAGACCTGTCTAATTAATTATAAAACAGCGATATCTTCCAATTAAGAATCAGGTGCGTACAGCTGATTACAAATGGTTTTTGCAATACCTAACAACTAATGCTCCATGTTTAAAGCTTCACGATCACAGAATTGACTAATTTCTTTGACGTATTTTGAAAATTGCCAATCAGGAACTGTTAAGAAAATAAATTCCTTAATATTTTACTGCAATCTGTTTTAAAACCAAGAAATTATCAAACTATAACATGTGTAAGAGACACAATAAACTGTACAAACAATTCTATTTTCTAAATTTATGTTTGACGAACAGGCGCGTAGGAGCTGGGTCCGCAGGGGCCGCAGGGGCCGCGGCCCTAATATTCTGGCAAGCAATGGCAATGCGGCCACGAGTTAATTTTTCTTGACACACATTGAAAATCTTGAGGTCTCGCTACACGTCTGAAACCAGTCCGACTGGGTCAATGTTTAAGTAACCCCAAATCAAAGTTCAATTCTCCATGAAAAACTGTTGCTTTGATCAAAATGTGAAGCGTATTTTTTGTAAAATGCAAAGTTCAAGGTCAATCGGTCAATTTAAAGGTAAAATAATAGCCAAATACGCGTTATAATTCAAAGATTTGTTCTTATACAAGGGGTACTGAAATTGCATGGAAATCGACTTTCACAGGCTTACATTCACTAAAAATTTCGACTGGCGGGAGGGGACGTCCCTCCCGTACCCATCCCATCTGCGGCCCCAATATTCAGTTCCTTTCAACGCGCCTGACGAAGTGTCTATTTCTTGAAAAAAGTGGGGTACTTTTATAAGAGCACAAATATTCGTTTATACTCCAATGTTCAATATACATGACCCAAAATAGTTTTAGAGCTTAATAATGTAATTTGGAGTAGTATTCTTCTATATAACAATACTTTATCTTAGACAGACATACAGTAGTGTGATCAAAACTATTGTTTTTAACAGTATTGACAACCAACTTCTACATTCGGTTTAGATCTACTTTCACTTTGAAATAAATAACATACTCGTACATATTATTTGCAGTAAAAACGGCGTTACTTTTGATAATAGGGCTTTATCATCTGTATCGCCACTAGCAGAGTATTTTAATGCACAAAATCGTCATTGTAATACTTATGAATGATAAATTAGTATGCTTATTTGCATAAAAACTGTCATTATCATAAGACTGCATTGGTGCTTCCAAAATGTTTCCATGGAGAATTTCAGAAAAATTTATATTTAAGTTGAAACATGTGAACAATCGGCTTTTATGTTCAGCATAATTGTTTATATATAATTGCATCACATTTGTTAGAGATCAGTTTAACTGCTTTAAATGTCATTTTGTAGCTTAATATTAAAGGTACTCATTCACAGATTTCAACTTAAACATCAGCTTTTTTTCTAAAACTATCAAAATTGTATAGAAATATTTTTGGAAGCAGGAAAGTAGTGTTCTGATAATGAAAGTTTTAGTGCAAATTGACATACAACTACAAATGATGGTGTTTCATGTAGTAAATATTTACACCGTATGTCACGGTATAGACACTTTATGTGCATTTTGTGACTTTTGTTGTATATATCTTGCAACATATAGGTCAGTTTGAGTTTGTCCTAAAATAATAAGAATTAATTCTTTTGACACAATTACAGACACTGAATGGTATTTTGAAATAATAGAAAAAAATAAAACAAATCTGTGAACTAGTACCTTTAAAACAGTTATTTGAGATATTTTTTGTATGAATTGAAAATAATCAGTACGAATATATAATGTTTCATAAACATGTTTTCTAATTCTTAGAATCTGATATGTTTTACATTAGGTCAGTGGCAATTTATAGAGTTATTTTAACTAAATATCATCAAATTTCAATGACATTCTAGATTGTATATGAGACCATGCACTTGTTTATCTTAGATAATATAATAGATTTAATTGTCGTAGGAGCGGGCAGTGGACGAGCGGTTATGCGTTTGACTGGTAATTATTGGATAGCCGGCTCCGCGTTGGTTTGAATCCCATCCAAAATCTACTTTGTTGTTTCCTTGAGCAGGAATATTTATCCTACTAGCTCAGTAATGGAGGACAAGGAAACGGACTTGAAAGTGATAAATCTTAGTTGTAAGAACTTGTTTCACAATCGAGCTAAAATAGATAAGTATACCAATGGTCATATAGAATTACAGTTCCTGGATGCCTCAGGGTTAGAAAACAGACAGCAGATTCATGTCGTATTTGGTTGGGTTTAACACCGTAGCAATACATTTTATGGGTCACGGGGGTCAGTCAACCTACCCACCGTTCATGGAAAGAAAAAAAATCTGGATTTTGCTGTTAACCAGTTACTAGGTGCATATTTAGTCAGTAATACAGTACACCAGTATATATATGCAGAACATTAATTTCTTAAAGTAGCCCCATCATTACCAATCTCCGTATACAGATATCCTGTAGAGCATTGTCGTACAAGATCTCTACTGTCTCAGTGGAAGGTCACGTCGAGATGAACTTTGTGTCGACCAATCAATGCGTAGCTTTCATCTAGACGAAACACTATTAATAACATTTTAATTTCGTAATTTCTATTTTAGGACCAAGGTTTGCTAGCAAATTTAACAGCGGTATTATTCACAGTCTGCGATTGGACGGCTCATTTCAAATTGCGTGACGTAGGCGATGTAAACAAGTTACGTATCAAAACAATTTCGTCATTAATATTATGATGTGAAAAGGTCATCTGAACGTGACCCTCGTTTGAAAAAGGCCAGATCTAAATTAGCGAGTAGGCGAGCGGAAACTTTTAGATCGGGTTTTAATCAGATTGCATCATTACATGATATTATAGTGTTAAAATTGTTTTACCCTTCCCCCGTAATACAATTTTTTGCAACAAAAATTAATGCGAATAGTATCAAATTTAAAACATTTAGAAAAAGCAGGAAATTCACAGTCAATAATGGTATGACAAAAACACACCCTCTTTCTGCTCTGGTCTATATAAGTCATTGTATCTACTAACTTTTTATTATAAATTCGTGGTTAGAACATATAATACATGTATTGTAACAGTGATATGTTTTCTGAGAATTATATTTTAAGGTGTTTACTTGAAATATTGCGTAGGCTTTAAACATTGACATTGGCTTTCAAACACCTGTACTATACTTTGGCCTAGACTTACATAATTGTATCGCCCACTGATTTTCCACGCAAACACTAAATGTGAAATTCGTGATTATGCCTCGAACCATCTTACAGTTAAATTTTACACTTTTTATAATAATCTCGCCTACGTTGTTCAAAATCGTTGTATAACAGTTTCAGTTCTAATGTTGATGAATATATCGAAAATCGAACAAGACATTAAAGCCACTATTTGAAGATATATTCGTCAACATTAGAATTGAAAACTGTTTTTCAAACATGAAGTTATCAGAATATAACATGTATTAGAGACACAATAAACTGTTCGAACCAAAAATTTGAGTTTGACTAAGTGTCCATTTTCTTAAACAAGTGGGATACTTATATAAGATCACACTATACTCATTTGTACGCTAATGTTCAATATACCTGATCCAATAAAATGTTAGAGCTTTATTATGTAATTTGAATCGTTTTGTTTTCTATAATAAGATTTCATCTTTAACATACTAGCTGCGATCAAAAACTATGGTTTCAAGTACTGACAACCGAATTCTACTTTCAGTTTCGATCTACTTTCACTTTGAAATGCAATAAATAACATAAACATATTTAAGAAATCTTATCACGAGTGGTGTTTGAAACACATGTAAATATATGTCTATTTTCGTAGCTGTCCAAAAACAGCGATACTTTTAATAATGGGGCTTTTAAGGCGACGAACTTTTTTCTTCAGACATGTATTGATAGCAAATAAATAGTTTCAAGTTCGAGGATATACATGTACAATGTACATGTATTTGTAGGCTCGCCTACATTGACAAGTTCTACCTGAATTTCATGAAAGAATTATTAGACATGTTCTCGCTTTATTTATTTTTATCTACGCCCCCCAAAAAAAATAAAATATTAGGTATAACTTGGCTTTCATGAACACGTTTGTCAGTATTCCCTTATTGTCCAAAGTAGCCTATAACTTCTCCGACTGTTTAGATATCCATACGTTTCTTGTATACGTACATGAGTACAAAATGTGGCGGTTGTTCCCCACCTTCGTTTTTGTATTTAATGTTTGATGATGTATATGCATAATTTTTAGTACATAATTTTAGCTGTAATTTTTGTACTAAAACAGTGTTTTTTATGTATATATTACTTATACGTCATTTCCAAAAAAAACAAACAAAACAACGTATACACATACTTTGGTGTTTGTTAGTTATTTTGCAAATGTAACCAGGATCTTTATCTGAGAGTATTATTGTTGTATATATGTATAGTGATGAAGATTGTGTAGTGGAGCAAATAGAGTTGGAGCGAGCGTGTTCGAGCGGTCACGACATGGGACTCGCTCCCAGATTTTTAAATTTCAAAATTACCTGCACATGTCTATATCTGTGTTATGAAAGAGAGTTGTAATTGTTTTAAGACAAATTGACCAAAAGTTAAAATATAAACAAAACGCTACAAAAGCGTCACCACAAAAGCGCCATCACAAAAGCAATATGATTGAAACCCGATCTAAAATTTTACGGCTCGCATACTCGCTAATTTAGATCTGGCCTTTTCCAAACGAAGGTCACGTTCAGGTGACCTTTTCTCATCAGAATATTCATGACGAAATTGTTATGATACGTAACTTGTTTACATCGTCTACGTCACGCAATTTGAAATGAGCCACCCAATCGCAGGCTGTGAATAATACCGCTGTTAAAATTTGCATGCAAACCTTGGTCTAAAAATAGAAATTACGAAATCAAAATGTGATTAATAGTGTTTTCGTCTAGATGAAAGCTACTAAGTAGAGATCCAGTACGACAACGCGAGTAGAACAGGATCTCTGTTTACGGAGATTGTCACAAAAGCAACATTTATAATCAACTTTATTGTTACTAACAGGAGTAGGATAAAAATAATGAAGATAGCCTCAATTTATTGAGGCTAATGAGGATAATGAGTTATAATCAATATTTTGGGTCCCTTAAGGGTCTTTTGTGTCAGGGACCAAAAGTATTCGCTAGGATAGATACATTGTGACGTCATCACGGTGTGATCGTTTTATGCCAGCGACAAAACTTGCTCAACGACTTAGGCATGCAACAGGAACAAGGATATCTGCATATACTGCAAGAAATCGACTAAGAGCCGCCTGTCTTCGCGCTCGACGTTTCTACAAGGGAGTCCCTACGCTTGAATTGGGCACGTCGGTATAGTCGTTGGTTAAGGAACCAGTGGAATAGGGTTGTATTCACTGACGAATCAAAATTTAACCTTCATTGGGCGGACGGTAGGATTCGTGTTTAGCGACGCAGAGGTGAACGTCTCGATCCAGCTAACGTAATTGAATGTGACAATTACGGCGGAGGAAGTGTAATGATCTGGGGAGTAATTTCTTATAACGGAAAAACAGAGCTAGTAACAGTGCAAAATCGCCTAAATTCCGCACGTTATTGTGACGAAATAATCCTACCCATTGTTGTTACATACATACAGAACGGTAACGCTGACGTTTTCCAACAGGATAACGCACGATGTCACACCGCTCGGCACACACAACACGTTCTGGCGGAAAACAACATCAACACACTTGAATATCATTGGCAACAAGTATTTTAAAACATTTAAACACATGTGGGACTATCTTGGTCGTAAGTTTGAAATGTTATAATTTACAAAGTCTAACAGCGTAATCATTATGGTAAATCATTGTTTTGGAATACATCTGATGTAATGATGACACTAAGACATGTGTTCTATTGGCGACAGATCTGGTGATTTCTCTCAAGATGAAAGAAATATTAAATCATTTTCAATATAGTTATTTAATTAAATATAGGGAGGCAAGACAGGATAGAGCGCCATGATCGTGCGACCACATACACGGCTCATGCAGTGTGTTTCGTCATCGTGATGGCCCTGGACTGTCTCTATATACATGGAAACACGTCCATTTGCAATTTTCATGTCAACATTTAATAATAACCTTGTTACACGATTATCTCATCATTACATCAGAACAACGACGTCTCACACGTCGTATTTCTGTGCAGTTCAGACTACATTACTACAGAAACTAAATTCGTAGATCTACTTTTTCACCTTATGATATCCGAGATTTATCTGCATAGAAGATCGCCGAGGTAAGTCCGGTGGTAAAGTTACAACTTCCTCGATCGACCTCTCTCAAAATGCCAATATTTTTCCGACAAAACTATTTTAATGGTTTCATATTGTTTGCATATTTATAAATATGAGAGGCATTGCATTAAACTGACGTGACCCGGGTGCGTAGAAATTCATTCTATGTATTTTTGAATATATTTTTGTTTATCATAATACTGCATTTTGACCATGGCACGCTTCCTGTCTTCGATTAAAGGAGGTTGGATTTAAAACAATATGAATTTTTCGAAGGGGTATTAAGTACAGAAATGTATGAAATGGACATAGCAAATTTACCAATTAATCCATTTTAAAGTGTACATGTATTCATTAATATTTTTTTTCAAATTTCTCTCAAGATGAAAGAAATATTAAATCATTTTCAATATAGTTATTTAATAAAATATAGGGAGGCGAGACAGGATAGAGCGCCATGATCGTGCGACCACATGCACGACTCATGCAGGTTGTTTCGTCATCTCACGATGACGAACGCTGAAAACGAAGCGTTTGACCAAGTCCTAGCAAAACATCAACAGCTCTGGTAACCATATCATATTTCCCTTCTCTAAGAAAAAAGGAATGACTTGGTATTTGGGAACGACCAGAGCCAGTAAAATGCTTCGCCAAAAAAAGGCAAACGCTTGACTAAGTGAACAGACGCAGCTTCCATAGATCTATATACAAAATATTAATTACAAGGTTTTTAGTTAAATCATACCGCTGTACATAATTTATTAGTATGTCAAATAAATCGTACATGGGATTATTTTACTTGAAATTTCATAACTATCATTAATACGTTTTTTACAAATCACAATTTAATTGCTTTTTTTAATTTGATAGTGCAGTTTATTTGTATTTGATAACAACTCACAAAATTTAGGATTCATCTTCCAAAATTATCTTCCCCATATTTAATGTCCTTTTTACAGTATTTAACTGTTGTTACATGCTCTGCCCTTTAGGACCCAAATAGCTCAGTCGGCTAAAGGGAAGGAACGGAAATAATCATATGAAATGAAAAGTTCAAGAGGTCACTGGTTCGAAACGTAGCAAATGCATAAATTTTTATTTTTATATTTTATTTTTTATTATACATGTTTAGTCAGTAAGAATGTTTATTTAATATTTTATTATAAACCCCATTTTATTGACAAAAAAATTGATTTGTAACAAAATTTATTCAATCGACAGAATATTGAACACTTTTACAAAATAAGTTTGATGAGATTATTGAGAATTCCAGCCATGATAACAGCATAAGGGTCAGAATAAAAAATTACAAACTAATCAGTATCTGGTATGTCCACCCCTAGCTTGAATGACAGCCAATCAACGTCGTCTCATTGAACTTATGAGACGCCGGGTGAAATGAGCAGGTGTCTGTACCCATTCCTCGTGCAAAGCACGCTCCAAATCACGTACGCTACTGACGTCATTCCTGTCACGCAACTTACGACCAAAATAGTCCCACATGTGCTCTATTGGCGACAGATCTGTTGATCTCGCAGGTCATTCAAGTGTGTTGATGTTGTTTTCCGTCAGAACGTGTTGTGTGTGCCGAGCGGTGTGACATCGTGCGTTATCCTATTACGTGCCCAATTCAAGCGTAGAAGGCGGTGATTTGCCCTTAAAGGGACTCCCTTGTAGAAACGTCGAGCGCGAAGACAGGCGGCTCTTAGTCGATTTCTTGCAATATATGCAGATATCCTTGTTCCTGTTGCATGCCTAAGTCGTTGAGCAAGTTTTGTCGCTGGCATAAAACGATCACACCGTGATGACGTCACAATGTATCTATCCTCGCGAATATTTTGGGTCCCTGACACAAAAGACCCTTAAGGGACCCAAATTATTGATTATAACTCATTGTCCTCATTAGCCTCAATAAATTGAGGCTATCTTGATTATTTTTATCCTACTATCAGGGTATGTTATTAATTTATTATTCATAAGTTCCCCATCTTTTAAAGTTAAATATCAGTTTTTCATAAGCGTTCCATTATCTGAAAATTCCTTCATTCGTTGCAAAATGTATCTATACTATTTAGTTTATTTCACTGGTCTTAACGCCGTGTCAACACAATTTTGGTCATTTTACGGCGTCCAGCGCACCTAATCCAGCTTACCTGGACCATTGTCTATAACCAGTATTCACCTACCCTTCCACAAGACCTGAAACTTCTCCATTTATCTTACCAATGAAGGAAAATTGATATTATTGGCAAATTTTTACGGAAGGGTATAACCTCCCTCGGTAGGATTCCAACCCGTACCCCCTTGGAACACGAGATTCCAAATCCCGGCGCGCTACCAACTGCGTCACTGACTCGGGTTATTTACTATATGGACAATTTTAGAAAAGTTGATATTTAAATTGAAATCTTTGAACGAAGAGCTTTCAATAAAGTACACACGCAGTCTTTATCTTGGTAAGATTCAATGTCTTATTGTTACTACTTGATTCTTGGAATAGATTCAAATGGAATCATCCTTGATATTGAATGCCATCAAGAGAAAACATATAATATTAATTGGTATATTTTCGTAAACATTTTTTATAAGCAACAGATCCTATTACAATGTCACACCTGGTTCTTATTAAAATCTAATTTCAGACTCATGTCATGATTGTGTTATGTATTATTACATCGGTATTTCCAATGTCGTTGACAAATATTAACTAACTATAGGGGTTGTTATAAATGTACCACTTGGACATACACGTGTCACTTATGTATATACATGAACATTGAACTAGTTAATAATAATATAGTTCGTAGATTTTTACTACAGGCAGTCCTTTATAGGCGTGGTTCGCCTTAAGTTTTTTAGCGACTGATGGTACTTGGAACATCGAACTAGAATTATCGAAATTACGTAATGTCTCGTGATTTTTGCCGGAGAACATAACAGTTTAGTTTTAGATTAGATTAAACATAGGCGGTCGGCACGATTCCGAGTCAAGAATACTAAATGTACATTATAAAGTTTACTTATTCAAAAAATGGTAGTTTTTACCTAAGTTCAATAAGTGGCAAGTTTCTCCAATATAGATTTATTGTTTTACATGTTTATACAGCATGAAAACCATACACTGTTACTGATGACAGTATAGTCCTACACACAATTCCATCATTGATTGGACATAAATGTTGAAAAATAAAAACATTCCAACAAAATCGAAATCGGAGTACTTGGAAGTTTCGTAAACTATATATTGAGAAGATTCTTGAAAGTTGCCTACGACTGTATTAGTTGGCGTATTCAAAAGATTATGGTGTCATTTGAAAGAACAAAGCTTCTTAATTGATGCAAATTGGTTTTGTCTTGCATTTGCTGAATAGCAGGAATGGGCATGTGCTTCTCTTGCAAAAAAACCACGTAGTCAGTCTTGGTGAAAATTTTTAGTGTGTTGATATTCATAACAAAAGATCAAGAAATGGTTCGAATGTCGCTTCAAAAATGAGAAATTGCTGAATGTCTTTTGCAAAACGGTGCGTAAACCTGCCAGATAAGGTTTCCATCGCTTATTTTATGTTAAATCAAATCAATTAGACAAGATAAGATACGTAAGTTACGACCAACTCAGATTACTTTCGGTCTGTTCGAATGTCAAAATATTATATAAGATATTGCATACTTTGTAAGTTGACGTGCCTTTGTCGTACAAATCTTTAATAAGATATATATTCTGTTCGGATAAAAAATATGTTATTTCAGTTCTTTGATTTTTATCTATTTTTCACATAGAACATGATAAGTGATCTAAAATATAAGATATAGTTGTGATTGAAATCAAACATGACATAAACACAAATCATCGTCTCATTGTATAACATTGTGATTATTTCAATATCTTAATACCCCAAGACATTGAGTGATGGTCATGTCATAATACCATTGTCTGACCATTAATAGTAAAAGTCTTGTAAATACTGTATCATAACTTGACCGTACATACTAGACAAAACATACATACATCATCTTGATTGGTTTTATAATATTTTGAGAATATTATTTACTTTGTATTGATGTGATTGATTTGTTACATAGACCAGATGTAAGAGTCTACACAACTTAAACGTTCTAAACTCCCACTAGATACATTGCTATATTTTATTGTTAAATGATAAAGGAATTATTTGTTTTCTACTATAACATACAAATCAATAATATTCTCTCATTTATTTCAAAATTTTATTCATTTCATACTAATATAATGTACAGAAGTTAACGTAAATGTAACAGGCCCTGAAATGGGAATATCACAATTTTAATGCGACCGAACGGTTGATAATTGACATAATATTATCAGCTTACAAAGGTACCCGCTGCGACCATTCTTACTGCACGGGAAGTTTGTGCCCTTTTTATCGAAAGAACAACTTCCTTTCCGCACATTGCTTAAACCGGCATCGGTATTGGCAAAATACGATTCTGTAACTTGTAATTGAGCACCATGCAAAAATTCATATTTATATAATTACCAGTAGCGTGTTCAATTACACAAAACGTTACAGAACGTTACATAACGATATATTCGGAACTCCTCGGCCATTCGCTGCGAATAGTCTAATCTAATACACGAATATGCGATCGTTAAGGCAATGAGTGATGTTTCAAAATTTACTGACTAAAAACGAAACATCACTCAATGCCTAAACGACCATATATTTGTTTACTTCAACACCGGCAGTCATGTAATAATATGTCCGAGATTATTTGCAGCAAATGGCCGCGGAGTTCCGAATGTATCGTTACGGAACGTTTTGTAACGTTTGCGGTAACTAAACTCCCTACAATAGTCACGTGATCAATTATTACACATCAACTAATGAGATCTAAAAAAAAATTGATTTTTTGCCGATTTGTCATTTTTTACATTTACTTCATATAGAGCGTAAAGATAACAACAACATACATAATATTCTTCACATTTTTACTATAGTACAATTAAGGATATATCTAACTGGAAATAAATAAAGATTTTTGAGCAAATGATATAACATATTTTATCATTAAAACAAGTCTGCCAAATGGCAGTTTATTTCAATATGTCACACTTATGTTGTACGGTTGTGTAAAGTCATTTAAATGCATTTAATATATTTTCAACAGAAATATGTCTGAATCATCTGTATGTGAAAATTGCAATTATCATTCCAATTTAAATAATTCAATTACTCGTAGTTGATTTTATTTATAACAAAAGGTATTTCCAATGGACATCAAAGGAGCACAATACATACGTATACATATTCAAACAGGCATAAGCGCAACAAACTGCCATGCGACTGAGTACAATAGTTAGTCTTTAGAAAATATTTTAGCCGCAATAAATATCCCCGTCGCAATCCATGAAAGTATACATGCAATAACATCTAAGGCGAAACAGGCATGTAAATTTCCTAAGTCGGAAAATTCATCAGCATAAACAGCAAATGCAACAAGATAGAATACACCTGTAAATAGAGAATAACATGTCTACTTAGTCCATTTGTTCCAAACAATAAACGTTTGATTAAAATTTCCACGTTGAATAAGTACTTCCTTTTTTATAATTAAGAAGGAGACGTTGACTTACCAAGCAAGCAATAAACGCACAAGCTATTCGTACGTTTTAGCCAAATTAAAACAGTACTGTCAGTCGACAAACAATTTAACAAACGAATTCACTATGAAAGTATTAAAGTTTGACAGCTGAGCAAAATCTAATAGCATTTCAATAGTAATTATAAACGACGAAGTCGTTATTTTGGGGGTAACGGTGTTTAATACCAATTTTGGCTGCTCAAAGATCTGCAGTTGTACATGTCCTCATGATATATCAACTAAAGTGTAGGCATAATATCTTATTTTACTGCAACTTGATACATGTATATACATATAGATACCACTATGCAACAAAATAGCTTTGCAATGCGGTTTATAGCGCTTTTTGTAGCATTTAAGTTCAGCAGAACAGTTTTCTCCAAGCTAGCAAATTCAAGATGGCAACTTCTGCAAGAAAAGTTCAGAGCTGTAACAAATGAATATAAAATTGTCCAATCATCATCACGCTTATTAACATTAACTGCACCGACGAAATTTCTGCATTAGATAAAGAAATAAGTCGGAATTCTTGAATAAGAAGCTCAATAATCATGGGGAAGCCAAATTGAAAAGCAGGGATGTTTCTAATGTATTCGTCGAGCCATTCATACACTCGCTACGTATTGAACTGTATTAACTATAAATAACAAAATACTATTGACTAATTAAAAATATTAACTGATTACTAGTACCTGATACAAAGGCACAACCGGCAGCTCCAAAGAACAGAAATTTCTTGTCTTTCATTGCAAACAATACAACTGTTGCTATAGCAACAGCAAAACAAGTACACACTATACTAACAAACATTGAACCTCTAACAACACGAAACGCTCTAATCATGTCTGAAAACAATTTAAAAGTGTTAAATATTTTAAATGTAATGTTTAGTGCATGTTGTGGAATTTCTACGGAGCACCTAAAGTGACATTCTAAAATACTTTTTTTATTTTCACTATTATTTCTTTTAATCGTTATATTATTTCTGTTTTACGAAATAATATTACGTTTAAACGAAATAATATTACGTTTAAACGAAAAAATAACATTACTTTTAAACGAAAAAAATGTGAAAATAGCGAAGTATTTCAAAATGTCAAAAATGTCACTTTAAAAGTTCCGTACATTTCTACATTTTAGTCATACTGCGGCGATTAGTCGTCTAATTCATGGATAGAGGACAGACATAGATCTCTTGATTCAAGCTTGAAACCTAATACATGTGTATTTTTTTCTTCCTCAAGTTTTACTGTACTTTTGAATTATGTAAGTAGATGTACTGAAAACTAATATTCAATACCTGTAGCGTGTTCAATTACACAAAACGTTACAGAACGTTACATAACGATATATTCGGAACTCCTCGGCCATTCGCTGCGAATAATCTAATCAAATACACAAATATGCGATCGTTTGAAGGCAATGAGTGATGTTTCAAAATTTACGGACTAAAAACGAATCTTCACTCAATGCCTAAACGACTATTTATTTGTTTACTTCAACACCGGTAGTTTTAAAATAGCGTCTAAATATGTCCGAAATTATTCGCAGCAAATGGCCGCGGAGTTCCGAATGTATCGTTCCATTAAAAACTAAATAAGCGATGAGCTATGGATGCGTTTTTGTCAACCAATATGAATCAAACCATATTATACAATTAAACATTCCATTTTAAATAATATGGTGTTATGAGATCTTAAATGTGAAAGATTAAATACATGTACTTAAGTTAGATGATTAAGATAAAAAAGCTCGCTCGGCTAGCTTAGTCGGCAGCTCACAAATCTACTGATCGAGTGGGCTCGACTCTCGGGCGGGGCTTAATTTCGTAGAGATGAGGCAATAAATAATTTCTAGAGTCATTCTTCCTCCTACCACTGATTCTAAATCATGTTGGTAGTTTTAAGCCACCGACGGAAATATGCACTGCTTTCCTGCTTCCAAAAATGTTTCCATACAATATTGATAGTTTTAGAAAAAGTTGATATACAAGTTGAAATCAGTGAATGAGTACCTTTAAATCTAACCCAAAACACAACAATCTATACAAACCATCATCTTGTAAATCTAAGTCAATACATGTCGTATCTCCATCACGTACAAGACATTGTTTCCATAATCCCCAATGAACATCTATAACCGAACCAAAATTATAAGTCCAGTATGGTAGAGCTAATGATATCGCTGTGATAACGAGAGTCACCATTAAGACAGCAACACCAGCAAATCCTAACACATTTGCCATTGTTCAAGATTTGAATCTGAAGGATTTTGACAATTATCTCAAATCTACATTTTTTATATATACCTGAGACCAGTAGCTAATCCCTCGTATTTATCATTGACAAAGTTTTCTACTTATCAATAAGGTAGTATTCCCTTCATGCCATTTATGTTCGTACCCAGAAGTTATCAAAATTCTTATACACAGAAGGGATTAAGATACTCGTACTTAGAGGTTATCATAATCAAGATTTTCGTACCTAGAGGTTATCACGATCCTCGTACCAGCGGTTATCAAGATTCTCGTACCTAGATGTTATCACGATTCTCGTACCAGCGGTTATCAAGATTCTCGTACCTAGAGGTTATCACGATCCTCGTACCAGCGGTTATCAAGATTCTCGTATCTAGAGGTTATCACGATTCTCGTAACCAAAGGTAACCAAAATCAATATTTTCGTACCCTGAGGATATTAAAACTCTCGTACCAATAGGTTATCAAGGTTTTCGTACCCAGAGGTGATCAAGATTCTCGTACCCAGAGGTTTTTACGATTCTCGTACCCAGGATGAGTACATTTGAAATACAATTTTCAGAGAAATTTCTGAGAACCTTCATCCCTTACTCAATAAAGCCCATGGTCTCAAATGAGACTGTTACACGTTACCATATAAGCTAGCTTCAAAGCAAGGAGGTACAAGTGTCGCATAATATCCCTGCTACATTTTCTTTGGCAATAAATGAAGTTTTGTATCAGAGGATGTCTACCTTAAATTATCTGGTAGTTATAAAAATAATTAGATATTTGTATACATCAAAACACACACAAAGCAATGTTTGATGAGAAAACGAGGTTCATAAGCAATCCTAATAGTCAATTCATTATATCATTTTAACAATTGGGCTCAAGTAAGAAATAGGCACTTGATTTGCAGTATGGTCATCTCGGTAAATATTTTGTTATACGTGTAAACAAAGAGAGAAAATCAGAAGGGCTTTGAAATTAAAATAACAATGAATAATGTATTTAGATAAGGACACTTAGACTACTTTCCAATGTTTGATGTTTTATTGAATAAATACATGACTTTATGGCATTGTCACATAGCATTCAGTAAAAAGTAAAAATCTAAACACAGCGGTAATTCAATGTAAATATTAAAACGTATGACACTTGGTTTCCAATGCTTGACAACCTATAAGCAATAACTTCATATCAAAAGGCGACAAGTAGGTTTCAATTCCAATACTAAAAATCAGGTCGTTTTATTTTACTAAAATGTACTGTTATACTTAATAAATAGTCAATTTAGGGTTACCATAAAAAGGAGCTAGCACTCCTTGTTATCCCTTTAAAATGGTTGTTGTTGGGATCAATGATGTTGCTGGGTTCAACTCATTGTGTAGGAGATACCACGGCGGTCAGTCAACCTACCCACCATTCTTGGAAAGGTCAAATCTTTGGATTTAGTTGTTAACGAGAATCATTCTCCCGCCAGTGACTGACAACTGCTCATTTAGAATGAATGGTAGGAGGGAGAATGGTCGTCGACTTTATTTCATGACCAAATCCTACGAAAGTATGCCACGCCCGGGAATCAAACCACTATCTATCGATCAGTTGTCTTGTGCGTTACCAACTGAGCTAGCCGGGCGGGCATCGATTTAGATAAATGATGAAATATTGTATACATTATGCCTATACTCGTACATGTATAATGTTTATGGCACGGAACCG
This sequence comes from Mactra quadrangularis, assembly GCA_025267735.1. NCBI lineage: Eukaryota > Metazoa > Mollusca > Bivalvia > Venerida > Mactridae > Mactra > Mactra quadrangularis. The sequence continues at coordinate 54,968,065 of CM046303.1, read as the reverse complement.
TGCCGACTGCCCAGAGTGTTAAAAAGAATCAGTATTTGGACCATGTTTATAAAGGCTACACAAAAAACCTGCACCTTAAAATTGATCCCTTAGAGCGTATTGCTCATAACCGTTCATTATCTCCACGGAGAGTAAATACATGAAAATTGTACCAATTTGTATGTTTTTAGGAACATTGTATTTCTATTTACAGCGTCTTAGACAAAGCAACATAATCTCTCCTTTGATTTATATGTAAGAACATTGTATGTATCTCTATGACAATGGTGATACGTACATTGGTCAATAGGATTTGACATTAGAGATAAATCAGTCTCTGAACATGTAATAGAGACAATAGCAGAGCTATATTTGTTTGTTTTCTTGATTTATGACATATTATAATCATTATGGATGATGTATTTTTGTTTTTCGTAAATATTTTATTTATTACGTCAATTTGGTTTGGAAGAAAAAGTCCAAGGACATCACCTAGTATAGACTATAGTCAAGCCATCTAAAGTATGCTTTAGAAATAATATATTCATGTAGTTTGTTTATATTTTGTATTAAAATAAATCATAGGCATGAGCTTTGATGCGCCAAAATTAAACAACGAGTACTTTAGCGCAAGTCATTAATAAACACATCAAAATGCATATTATAACCTTGCTCCTGAAATATAGCTTTTTTAGTCTTATAGATATCCTGAATATAATATCTGAAGGGATATCTATTTTGACTAGTTTCTAGGATATCACTTGATAGACAAGTGAACTTTACCGTTTAAATTAGAATGCAAAGACTTGTTCAAGCCGCGAAAATATTCGATTTTTACGCAAAACAAAAACACTGATATTCTATCTACTCTAGCAATTGGTATCTTCTTCAGTTGTTTAGAGAACTAATTAAAAAAAGCGCGTGATTTAGAAAATTACATCAGTAGCTTGATTCGAAGCTATAATGCGTGTGACACACGAGCTGTGCTGAACTGAAAACATGAACTATACTTTTATTATGATAGTTAGTCGCGGGTATACTTATTTGTATAAAGATCAATATGACAAAAAGTCTATAAAATCTGACAATAAAACTGTTATAGCAGACATTCAGAGCTACCAAGGTCATTTTTATCATACACCAAAGTTAGTCTGTCTCCAGATATAAATATATTCAGAAAATATTTACAGATATCTTGATGATTCAAGCAGACGACCTCTTTTAGTAGATCTATGTCATCAAGACGCTGTTATATCTTATATGTCGCCACGGATTAATACTTTTATGATGACATATTATTATCTAATAATATGTATGGTGATATCATGTCATATTTTGAGTTTTATCATCGGAAGTCATGACTAACATATTTGTTTTGATTTTTTTAGCCTTGGTCATGGTTGCAAAGATCTGAAAACCTCTTTTGGCTCAACTCTACAAGAACATCGACTTACTTTAATGTAAATATATCTGCCCATAGGCTGCCGGCAATATACCGAGTCCCAACACTGTATATACACGTGGTGTTTGAAACCCGCTTGTTAATATTGTCTCTCAGCGTATACAAAAATGTTGATGTCATTCGAAAGAGCTAAGCCTTTAAGCTATTTACGCATGTACACATCTGTGAAATAGAATCAGTTATGATGGAGAAACTGGCCCCTACTTAAACTTGAGACAAATCATTAATTATTCAGTAATAAACCTTGTATGTATAGTGTTTTTGACTCAGATACGTGCCCACAGAAATCTGACCAAACTTATTATTTTATTCTGTTCGAGTTACCTCCCTTATAGTATTTTCTGCACGTGCTATTTCTGATCGTTTTAAGCAAATATTTTCTATGAACTATATACACTTAAAAACCTGTATTTAAGCTCATACCATGGGTAAAGAATTGAAATTGAAACAGGATAGCTTTCCACAATATTATAACCCAATCTTTTTTTAATTGTAGTTTTATGGCACACGTGTTTTTTATTCAAAGGAGAAAAATTCAAACAGGGGATAATGTTATTAACTTGTTATATACAATTGTGATATTATAAATACAAAATCCTTTGATATAAGCATACCAACATTATAGTTCTAACATTGTCTACCAATCGAATGCAGTAAATGTTAATCAACTGGAGTCCAGGAGGTGATGCATTGTATGGATCCATGATTTTCAATATAAATATATGTAACATTAGAGCCAGTGCTTACAGGTTGATATAAGCTATTGTTGACTATTTAAATTTTTTATTTACTTCCTTGAACTTTTTATTTACCACTGGAACAATCTATCATCACATATTCTTGTATAAGAGGAAAGTTATGGTGGCATATTTCTGCCATCAGATAACCACATAACTAACTAGTTAATTAAGAGGTTAACTAGTTACGGTAACTAGTTAAACTCTCAAGTTTATTAAGTTATGTGGTTAACTAGTTACCGTAACTAGTTAACCACATAACTAACTAGTTAGTTATGTGGTTATCTGATGGCAGAAGTATATATGCCATCATAGAAAGTAGCTTTGTCTTTTAAAATGCTATATACAGTGCCCTGTAAAAATTATTGGACAAAATTCTGTTTTTAAGATAAACCGATAGTATTGTCTGAACGGATTACCAAATCATTATTAAATAGTCTACAACATAAGATTGAAACTATTATGTATAATACACGAGTTAGCTTTAATTATAGTAAAATATTTGCAGTATGCACGGTCATTTTTTCTCAAAAATTTATTTGTCCAAGAACTTTTGGATGGCACTGTACATTACCCACCAAAAGTTTGGAGACATTTTCACTTTGTAGGCCTACTGAATAGCTTTTATCTAAAATTTGATAACTGTTATTTTAAATGCTTTTAGTTTTTTTCTAGTTTTGTTTTGTTTATCATTATACTTATAACTGAGACTACAAAAAAGCATAAAAGCTACGTTTTGGAAATCATTACAATAAACATGGTTTTGGAGGCTTTAGGAAGTCAGATCTATGCTGAATCTTATGAAAGTGTTTCATTCATGAAATTTGTTTCCATTTTATCACAAACAATACTTAAATATATTAAAAGTAATGATTCTATAAATAATCATGAAAATTCAAGAAGTTTAGTAAATTTCTTTTGTCTCCAAACTGTTGGTAGGTACTGTATATTCAATATCAGTGGTTGTACGTAAAGTACATTAAAATGTAAATAAACATTTCCCACGTTTTCTCAACCTAGATATATTATGAATGGGATGAATACTTCATTCTGTGTCAGTAGTTTGTTCTGCGCATCCAGTTCGCGCTCACTAAAAGGTCTATGACTTTAAAACTTAGTTTTCTCCAGTATTGGAGAGCTACACAACAATAATTAAATTACAAACAGTATTCATGTATTTACAGAAAAAAGTATAAGCCTATTAAAATAACTTCATTATATCATAAACAACTTCCAGATATTGAAAATGAGCATGCTATGTTGAGCACGCAATTTGAAGTAGTTGTTCATTGTGTGCGCGCGTTTTTCTGGAATAGATTTCCATTTTATCACTTCATGAGGAGCATCTCGGCTATCGCTGTATTAGCACTTGTCTCAGATAATCATGGAGGCCGCTATTAAAAATTTTTCTATAAAAATTGTTGTTTTGATCATCGTGTGGATTTTTTTCATTAGCTTTACCAATCGTAGAAACCCAAATGTATCGATGGGCAAATACCACACCCGTTCCTTATTATCAATGTTTAAGTGACAAAAGAGAATGGTGATGTACACATGTACATGTATCGTTACGGAACGTTTTGGAACGTTTAGGGTAATTAAACAGACTATTGGTGTCACTATTGAAGTAACAAATTGATCGGTTATACAGGAACCATTGTTAGTACGTACTAGTTCACAGATTTGGTTAGTTTTTCTATAATTTCAAAGTACCATTCTGTGTCTGTAATTGTGTCAAAAATAATTCTTATCATTTAAGACAAACTGACCTAAATGTTGCAAGAAATATACAATAAAAAGCACAAAATGCACACAAAGTGTCTATACCGTGACATACGGGGTAGATTTTTACTACATGAAAAACCATCATTTGTAGTTACATGTCAACTTGCGCTAAAATTGTCATTATCAGAACACTACTTTCCTTGTTCCAAAAATGTTTCCATACAATTTGTATAGTTTAAGAAAAAGATGATATTTAAATTGAAATCTGTGAATGAGTACCTTTAACATAACCCAAACCTTGTTCCTGCTTCTTACGTTTGTTGTATATATATTATAATAATACTATACATAATCTAGCCAACTTGTGTAAGTTATCGCAGCGGTGGGTACTATGCGTGGCCTTTCCGACTTCTGCCTCTGTCTCTTTGCACAGTCAGGGGCTATCTTATATAATGTCCATGCGGCTACTAGAGCTCTGGATCATGTGATCAATCTATGTGTCTAAATATGGCAATTTGGTGTACATAGAATATGCCTTCATACACAGTGACCAGTAATTATCAGGTAAATATTTACTTGCACCAGATGATCGGTGATTATATTACACGAACCTGTACAGATTTAATCACTTAATCATAAAAGATACATTTTCTTTCGTGTTTTGGCGTTGTTGGGAACTGCCGCTGTACATTTAACTGCTTCAAGTCTCAAATACGATACTACGGTCAATAGCTTGGCTCGAAACCTGATCCTCTAGCAGTGTTAGGTTAATCGCTGAATACTTCACTTCTTTATTATTTGATGAACAAAACATTTTATCCCCACCTCGAACCATAAGATAAACTCGTTAAATTTTATCAGATCTAGTTATTGGATATCTTCAAAGATTTTAATAGTTACTACGAACAGTAACATGCAAGGGTCAATTACAAAATCAAAGTATGTTTTACAAGTTAGTCCTTTAAGTAGTTCTCCCTATGATTTTGTTTAGAGCGCCCTGACATTTGATATTGTTTGAATTTCTAAAACTAGGTCGCTATGCTACAATTGTTCTCCACTATTTTATGAGTTAACGGAGATTATGAGAGAGGTTTTAGTAATAGTGGGTATTTTCTCATGTGAAATTATGTCAGCAAGTATTATACCAGTACATTGTAATTTGTTATAATAAATCACAAGTTTAAAACATGAATGCATCCTAGATGCTTTCTATCATATATTTTATACAACGTATATATACACTGTAAAAATATTTCCATGAAAAGTATATATAAACTTATTAGCCGCCCTGCTAGCTCAGTCGATAGCATGTACAAGTATGCTCGAGGGGTGGTAGGTTTGATTTCTGGGTGTAACATACTTTCGTAGAACTTGGTCATGAAATAATTTCTACGACCATTCTCGCTCCTAAAAACTGATTATATCTCAAGAAGTGCTGTTGTCAGTCACTGACATTTTAGGAACGGTGAGTAGGTTGACTGATCGCCGTCATATAACGTATACAATGTGTTGCTATGGCGTTAAACCCAAGAAACGAATAACTATAGCTAAAGTGCTCGTTATTTAATTTTGGTTCATACAATCTTGTGCCTGATGGATGCTTCTACAAAATATAGACAAATTATTTGATTTCGTTATTAGTTAGTTTGTCTGCTTTAACGCCGTAGCAACACATTGTATAGGTCATAAAACGGCGGTCAGTCAACCTACTCACTCCTCCTGGAAAGGCTAAATCTCTGGATTTATCTGTTAACCAACAACTAAACACATACTTTCGTCAGTGACTGACAACTGCCCTACATAATTAAGAATCATTGGTAGGAGGGAGAATGGCCATAGAAATAATTCCATGACCAAGCTCTACGAAATTATGCCTCACCCAAAAACTGAACCCTCGACCCCTATATCAGTAGACTTGCGTGCTACCAACTGAGCAAGCCGGGCGGCTTTATTTCGTTATTGAACGGTGTTTAGCACTTTACCATCGATCAATTATTTCACTGATTTTATAATACAAAATGTATAATTTTATATAATACTAGTTATTGCTATCATTATATATAATACAACATAATTGCGAAATTCTCTTTCATTGTTATAAACTATTTTATGAATAATTTATACTATTTAGATGCAAAAATACTATTTTGTGCATAATGGCTTTTGTAATTCATGAAATTTGAGTCTGGTATGTTTTAAACATAGCTCGAGGCAAATGATATGATCTTAACATTGACGGGAACTCAAGATATGTAATGTTTTATTTCTTTCTTTCGTTATAAATATTCAAGAGCTTGAGCAACACCAACAACGTTTTTTTTTTGCATATTTGTGTCAGGGATTTCAATGTAAACTTGATATTTTTCTGAAGTCTTGTCTAAAAAATCGAAGGGGGGGGGGGTTTATGGTTTAGATATTTTGTGACTTCTTGTATTTCTATTCGAAGTTGACTTTAACTTCAAGTGGACTTTCAGTATCGTCTATACTCTCATCAAGTAGCAAAATTGTCACACTAAAGCCGACCATACATACATTTTAAACCGCAAATAGTAAGTGTATACACAAATCTTAAACTTAAAAGTGTCCGCACATTTGTCTCATAGGATATTAATAACGCAAAAAATATTTTTCAAAATTATGAATAAGTTTGGTTGCATAATGAAAATTATATTCCTCGTGGCGTAGGTACTAGGTGAAGTTTGTCTCATCGGATATTAATTACGCAAAAAATATTTTTTAAAATTATGAATAAGTTTGGTTGCATAATGAAAATTATGTAAACGGACCGTGACTGCGGCACAATTTTCATTGGAAAATTTTACTACTCTACGAATAATATGATCGAGTCGTTATTTTTATCTTGATTTTGAGGGCTGATAGTAACACACGAATGAATCCCCTTTACTATGAGTACACAGGGGATATTAATGTTCAACATCTCATTCTCTCCAATACTCACACTTCACTAAATCCATCAAAAAAAATAAAACTATATCTCGAGTCCCCTTTTTAGTACACCGCGCGTTAAATTTCTGTTGTGTGGTGTATAGTTTAAATGCGTTACGTTAGATTGCATTTTAAAAACGGAAAGTAAATGACTTTAAACTTTGTTATCATTTAAGTGTTTTAAAGTTTTCATTTTTTGTATTTGCCTGGATTTATTTCAAATATTTTATGTGAAGGCCGTGTTTAAGTTGTTGTATGCCAAGTGACATTTAAACTGTACACTGTTAGTGATTTAAACAACAATACATTATCCATTATTCTGTTTATTTTGGAATATAAGCATCCGGTGTTTATAGGAATTTCAGTAGCTCTAATACACTGGTAAGTTATTTTTTTTGTCAATTTAATCCGAGGGCTTTAACTTTGCAAGTGGCCACTCGGCCACAAGATGTTTTTTTTTCAGACCTACAATCATGATGTATTCATTGATGCATTCGGCAATGCACAACATGTTTCGTCGGCCAACTTAGTGGCTTGATGTCCGGCACGTACGAGTATTGATGCTTACATGTCGATTGCTCTCAGTGCAATACTAGTTTACATCCTAGTTCTGAATTGACTTATTGATATCTTGTTGTTGCATTCTGCGCTGTGGCACGCTTCTTGTTTAGTAGACAATTAAACATACATTTAATTATTTATATGACATGATGATGTTGATGTTCATAGGGTTTGTTGTTTGATTGACCACAGTTACCCCGACACAGTGAGTGGTATGCTTATTCGAGTTAATCGAAGTGATGACACTGATGTCTTCTTAACAAAAACTAAAACTAATATACTGGGGTCCAAAAGTTTCTTCACACATTTTGGTTCATATTTTCTCTTATTTTATATTGCTAAATTAATTGCATACACATTATATTATATATTTTTATTGTATATTCGTAATATATATGAAAGAACGTAAATGATATTTCAAGATAAACTGTAATTTAGTTGTGAAACTAATAACGACACGTAAAGTATATCTTTAAGTATATTCCAAAACATCAACATTGAACATATGTAAAGAAACTTTTGGACCCCAGTGTACTAAGTATGCAATCTTAAACATTGCATTTCTCGTAGTGATTACATACTGTTTGCATTTACAGTTCAGAACTTCAAACATCTAAAGTAGGGACTCTTTACTCAATTCAAGCGAGATATTTTCTTAGATTAATTTCAAATTTGCATCACCCATTTATATATCTCTATTTTAATTAACCCCCTTGTGGGCTCTGTCTGCATATCAAGAAGAAGTCATTACTATCAGAAATATTGTATATACTGTATATATGCTGTAGGTATGGTGGCTGATTTATGCCATGTCGTATTTACGTTTCTTCGTCGCGAAGAAACGAAAAAAACGAAAACACTGTCAAACTCAAATTTCGAAAGCAGAATGGTTTGAACAGATTATTGTGTCTCTAATGCATGTTATATTCTGATAACTTCATGTTTGTAAAACAGTTTTCAAGTCTTATTTTGATGAGTATATCTTCATATAGTGGCTTAAATGTGAAAAATGCCTTAAAAACTTTGAAATTTCTACAGTAAAATTTCGCTTTTTGGACCAGCGAAGAGGACTATTTATAGAGACATTTTTTTCTGAACTTTGACATTTGATACTTTACAATCATCAACAAACCGCACGATTTTGCAACATCCCAGGTGGTCTTGGTAGCGGAGCTTTAAACAAGCTAAAACTGTAATTGTGTAATTACATTAGAAAAACATGGATAGAAGAACAAAGTTTTCATACATTAATTGCGAATCAGCGGAAATTCCCTTATAAGCGATCGTCTAACATTCTCTAATATTTATCCTCCGGTTTTTTATTTCGACGCATCTTAATTACGACGCCATTTTTGTTTTAGCCTCAATTTCGATTTTGGGTTACCCTGTGACGTCAATCTCGCGCATTTCTGATAGTAAGCAGTGCGGTGATTTCTTACCGCCAAAATGTGTAGAGCCAGGGATTTTTAGGGGCTCTTTTTATACTTTTTCCCGTGAAACACTAAACATTGCTGTTTTTTCTTATTTCTTTCTAAGTATAGTTTTGAAAATGTCGTTTTCTCAAAAATAATAAATATGACAGACAGATTGGCATCCCTTATTTCTCGCTATTTCAAGAAAGTCACGTGACAGGTAGTGTATTTTCGTTTTGGCAAGATAATAGATAGAAACCAATCAAATGTGTCGTTTCTCTGTACTCACATGTCAGCCATATTGGAAATCTTCGCTTGACATATTTGTATTTCTTGATTTCTATGATAGCTTTCAGCTATTAATAAAAGTTGTAAAAGTTAGGGTCATTTTTAAGTTGAAGCCTTATTTTGTAACGGTATGCAGTCATAGTTTCTTAGGTGCGTCTGAACTACGTACACTAGGATAATAAAGCGTACAGTAAACGTGTCCCTAAGATCCTTTTTAAACACATGTGCGGTTATGTTTCATTGTGATATTATGGCTCATAAATTATATTAGCCGCTAATATATATGATATTAATAAATGAGTATTATTTACTGTTGAGACTTTGTTGAAGAGCATCTTGACTTGTGCTAAATATAGAAACATTCATGGTTTATATGATCATCGAACAGATGATAAGCTTTCGGAATGAAGAACGATGTCACTGGCCTGTCTAAGAGTTATGTTAAAGTACAAACGTTATGTCATTGTAAGACATAACAGGTGAAACATATCATAATACTTGACGATCAGTATTTCACGATACGCAAACCCTGTAGCCTGTTCAATTACCCCTATCGTTCCAAAACGTTCTGTAACGTTACATTTTGAGCTCCTCGGCCATTCGCTGCGAATAATCTCGGACATATTTAGACGCTATTTTGAAACTACCGGTGTTGAAGTAAACAAATATACGACCGTTTAGGCAATGAGTGATGTTTTGTTTTCGTCCATAAATTTTGAAACATCACTTATAGCCTTAACGATGGTATATCTGTTTATAAGTATTAGCCTTTCCAAAAATGCTTGAAATCGCCGTTTAGCCGTGTATTTTCCATAGAGTAAAAAGATTCAAGCAATATGCGTCAGCGTTTTAAACAGACCCAAGTCTATTTATAGAATACAAGAATAAGCGTGCCCTGGTAACGATATGTAAAACCATTGAGTCTATTTATATAATACCAGGAATTAGCGTGCCCTGGTAATTATGTGTAAAACCATTGATTTAGATTCGCCCCGAAGTAGGAAAGATAGGTTTGCATTTTTTCAACAAATGCGAGTTTTAATAAGAAAAAAGCATTTTACAATTAGTTATGCATATTTTCTGGTGTTATATTGCAACTTTCTTGAAACTGGTACTAGTTCATACATTGATAATGGTATTTTCTGGTAATACAAACAGGTAACCCGACAAAACATGGCGTCGACGAGTCCAAACAAGCACCCCTATTTTGACGGTTCTACGTCCATTTTTTCATCATGTGACATCAAATGCATCGTTTTGATTGGCTTAAGGCAACCGGTGTCGACACAAAAATGCTCAAATCTCGCCTGGGCGGCGATAATTAGATAAGATTATTCGCAGCGAATGGCCGAGGAGTTCCGAATGTAACATTACAGAACGTTTTGGAACGTTTAGGGTAATCATCAGTACTGATTTAGTCAGATAATGTCAAAGATGTCAATACCATTTAAAAACTCTTTTTTTATATTTCAAACCGTCTCATCAGTTTCACAAGGTGTTTAGGACGATGGGTAAATGCCTAAGTCAGGTATAAAGTTTCTGTTCTATTTTTGACATTGTCTCGTCTGGGTTTTACAAGATGAATGACCGAATAAAGTTTTGTTTTCGTGATCTGAAAAATACCATACATACTAAATGTATAATTATTTCAATTTTGAGGTCGTTGTTCGAGGCTCCTCAAGTTGATCTGTCTTATGTTGACAGTATGATAGACAGTAAAGTTTTATTTCAAAGGAGGTGATGATTCAGAACGGTGATGAAGTATTACTTGTTTACGACATTTGACCCTAACAACTACCCCGATTTCTACCCTAGTGACAAATGAAATCAAACCACTGAAACGCTGAATTTGATTTGGTTACAAAGTTAGTTTTTTATATGTTTAAATTAGTTTCTTTCTTTAATTGAAAATTGACTTCGATTTTGCAACCTGAAGCTGAAGGGTCATTCTAAGTACCAGTCAGTGACCCCAGGTTTGAAGTTACTATATGTATGCTGGCATAAAATAACAAGCAAAATACCACTGTTTAGGTGTCATTCAAGAGCCGCAGCCGTGGCGTTGTGGTTATCATGTCTGACTTGGAATCCGGAGATCACGGGTTCGAACCCGGTCGCGGTAGGTCATACCCTACACATGAGTTGTCGGCCTCGTGGTAGGGTAAGTTAGTACTAGTGATAGACAAGTGTCCAGGAAACCTATAGTAGGAAGAGCTGGCCGTCGTATATATGACCTAAATATGTGTTGAATACGACGTTAAAAAAGGTGCCGTTCAAAGTCATAAATCCGGACTTTTACTGTCCTGATTCTTATTTTTTTCCCACACGAACTAATCGTTGAAACCATTCTATTACATTGGGCGCTGTAAACATCTCTACTGAGACGCAAACTCACCGTACAGATCGGTATAGCTACATCTAGGATGTTTTTCATGTTTCAGGTGTCAGTAAGGTGATTAGAAATTATTGCGTATTTCAAAGCAAACGATCTGTTAGAATTGGTATTTATTAATTGCTAGAACTATTTGTGAGTTCCTAACCTGTGAATTGGAAAAAGCTGAAATTACGGTAGTCATATAGTTGGACTAATACACCCAAACAATGAGTTTGAAAGAGAAATGTCTCAGTAATGAATATTTATGATTCTAAAGTATTGGATATTTCATAGTTGTTAATGATTTCCATACTTTTACGTGGGACACAATAGGGACTGGAATATGTTGTTTCGATGTATTATGTCATTATTTCGGCGCGACCATAAGTCCATAGTAAAGTACGCTCGACCTGGAATTCAGCAATATGGCTTCGCTGCCTCGTCCTTCCAGTTAATTATGTAACTTGACAGTTCGACAGTAATGTCCATTTTCTTTGTGTAATAGACGATATTGGCTTTTTTAGGAAGAGTATACAAGTATTTAAGGTAATAAAAAGGTGCAACAAAGTTCATTGGCTGCTGTGCATCATTAAAAGTTTATTCAGAAAACAAACGTGATCATTATAGTAGTCCTTTGTTAGAAGCACAGTGAAGCAATTGCATTAAAACTTAAGAACAATCACAAGATGATGTGTCCCGTGTCTTACATTGTAATCTGACTACTACAATTTTTTTCATTTCAAATGTACGTAAAAATGTCCATGCACCAAGGCAATATGTTCTGTACTGCAACTGAAGGAGAAAGTGTATCCCTAAAATCAAGTACATTAAATAGAACGAAATTGATATAAAATCACTCTCTATAGACCGTTTTAGATAGTATGTTGACATTATACAAGCCGGTATAATAGCAACAATACTAGGGGGAAATGATGTTAAGATAAACATTTTAAAACAATATAGATGCATGGATGAGTCACCAAAAGCAAAGCAAGTTCAGTTATAAGTATAAATCCATCCATTATTTACTTAACGATCTATCCTACACGGTTTGTTTGTTGAAAGTAAACAATTACATCGTTTGATGCTTGATTTGTATGAAATTTGGTTCTAATAGCTCATTTAGGATAACTTGAGACAAACAACTCGGTTTGTTTACATATTTTGGACTTGGGTATTACATCAAGTAGGGAGGTTAGCTAATTTTGTTTGTGCAATGAAAGTACTAACCATGTCTTAAATGCCTGGAACATGTGTTCTCGTACTAAATTTAATGCATCAAAAACACAATGATAATAGTTGATAATTACGTGTACTGTACTTAGATCCTGTGTATAAAAATGGTATCGTTGTATTTTGTCTCAAGTTATCCTAAACGAGCTATACTTTCTACCACGTACAACAGTAACAAACGTATTGTAGTTTTTAGGTTACCCGACACCATGTAACTTTGATAGCTATCAAACATGTACCATTCTTCTTGTATTATAGTACAATATTTACATCTCAGGTTCAGATTAACAATGACTTAATTCATTCAATTAAACGTATGAACTTTCAAGGACCTTATGATGACCGTTAACTAAGTACGTTTACCTGATTTGTGACTATTTTGTAACAATAGTGTTATTGAGGACAAACTGACAAAATTAATGAGAATGATGATGGTATTCGGTTTCATACTAAAATGTCAGATTATAAATTTTGGATAGTAACAAATGGACCGGTACAATTGCTTAATGCGGCTGCTGGTAATACAAATATCACATGTGCTTAAAATCGATTGGTTTGTTTTTAATCGGTTGGGTTTAACGCCATAGCAACACATTGTATAGGTCAAATTACGGCAGTTAGCCAACCTTTCCGCTATACCACGAAAGTCAAAATCCCTAAATACAGCTGTTAACCAGTTAATAAGCACACACTTCCGTCAGAGACTGACAGCTGTCCAACATGATTTAGAATTCGTGTTAGTCGGGAGAATGACCGTAGAAATTATTATTCATGACCAAACCCCACGAAAGTTTGCCCAGCCGGTAATACTATATTTGTTCTCCTATAATTAAAGCTGCAAGTTCCATTTTGATTGAGCATGTTCGTTACTGCGGTATTGTCCCAAATGACGATTGGATTATCGGACAATTTAGCTACAGCGACGACATGACAAGAAGTATAAGAATAAACACCAATTTGGCATCCATCAGATAGTTGATACCTGTTTGGGCAGCATTTCTTTTCGCCCAATACGGGGTTTTCCTGATGACGATTAGAACTATGTCGTGCAGTGTTGGTGACTCATTTGATATCATCCGGCTATGGGATGAAACTAGTAACTGGCAAGAAACTTGCATGTGTGAGATAGACCTTTTCTTCAATTTTTGATACTTCGCCTGTCAACATATCAGCGCTTCTTCTTCAAAGAAAGAAATGAAAACGTGGCTGCCCTGTTGCTTGAGTACTTTAAGCCATAATATTGCTCCGAAATGTGGTTTAATGAACCGGTGGTTGTGTAAGTGATAATAAGATTGTATGTATATATGCGCTTTTTCTGCCCTGATATGTTGGTTTGAAACATTTATTTATTTTATTATGTCCAGTTTTAATTTTCACTTTGTTATATGTTATGGCTTTGTAAATCAAAGCCCATATTTCAATTCTATAACTGTATCTGTTTTTTCTGATCCAACATACTAGCTTTGCCAGTCACCATCACCATGAGTACAATAAATATGGTTTATATGAGAAGTCTCAGTTTGACTTTTAAGTGTTAATTCTTGATTAAGAACTAGATGTTGGATGTAAAATTGACTACCAAGTCTGAAAGGTTGAAATTTGCAGCAATGGTGTACTTGGGTAATCAAAACTGATACGTGAAGATGGTTTCTAGAACAGTCCAAACATTTACGACGAATGTGGAACTGGAAACTTGTAACTGGTAGCAACTCCAACTTGCCAAAAATATTGGTTAAACTCGGTAACAATACGTTTTGTTTGCAAACAAGGTTTTGTAAGTGAACCGTTTTATATAATACTCCAGAACATCAAATTTGGTCCTCTTTGTCATAACTCTTAGGTTATTTGGTGTATTGTTTTACAACTTGGTACAACATTATTGAACGATCAAAGTTATTAACATCATGCAGCGATGATAATTATAAAAGAAAACATCTACGCAGTTAATAAACATAAAGTGTGAAATAGGTGTAAAAGTTGACGATAACATATACGCCATGCTAAGCCTCATTAAATGTCAATGTTAGCAATAATTTGCTACTTGAAGTGTATGTTATATAACTTGGGCGAAAATGATAGCACGCCTAGTAGATTGGTTTCATTTTGGAGTTAATGAGTCCATTACATATACACCCATGTAAATCCCTGGAAAATTCATTGATATCTTGATCATTTTTTTAAAGTTAAAAGTGCGGTTTAAAGTCTGCTTCCATATACATGTTCATCCGACTTTACAATCTTGTAAAAGATTGATAATGACACATAGCTGTACTGGTTAACATTCGTAAATTGCCCAGGAAAATGAGGAAATTAGAAAACTATTTGCTAGCATAAGAATCTTGCGTGGAAAACCCGATATCTTTGCATGAAAAGGTTTATTAAAACATATCAGAAATAGCAACTGTCAACAAATATAGACAAACAGTAAAGATGGTGATTAACTTTTATTTTTATAATCGTTTGTTATAAAAGGGACACCACAAATAAATAATGAAAAAAAACCATAAAGGGTTTCCGTTCTTGAACAAACGGTGGCAAACATGATACTGTGTGTGTGTGTGTGGGGGGGGTTTAAACCAGGTTCTAAAGTGCAGTGCGCGAAAATCACACTTGCCCAAAAAAGTTCAGGAACAAACAATTACAAATTATGCTCTTAAAATAACAAGGAATTGAAAACATGAGTGTTGGACTTTATGCTAACATAGTCTTATTTTTAAAAGTTAAATTGGTTGAAAATGATGTTTTGATAAAAGAACATTCTCATTTGTGTAAGGTAAACGAAATGTACAAAGTAAGTAACGAAATGTACCAAGTAAGTAACGACTGCATGGTTTTTAATACATAGTGATACTTCTTATGAAATATCAATCTTCTTCTGAGACATTTATAATTATCTTGGTCATTGTGCTTAATTCCAGATTAGGACATTATTATGAATTCATATGTATTTAATCTGACAACGTGGAAATGATACTGTTTAAAATTTGATACCAACCCGTTCAACAGCTGCTAGAAATAGGTATGAAACTGCACGAACAAGCAGTTTGTTTGCTAAAAAGCCTCTGGTGTTATAGCGAGCATGATTAACCTGAAAACATCCGACCGTCTTTGATGATAGAGATGGCTGGCTTGAAACATTTTAACTATTCTAAATATAATTTGGGTATCAGATAAAAATTGTTTGGCTATATATATATATATATCATTTTAAATATATGAAATTGATTTAGTGCATGATAATCTATCCCATCGTATAAGTAACTATCATTTCTCTATATCTGTTATAATCCATATAATAAACAGTTTATACTTGAAAATGTCACATGTTTGGTATTGGCGCAATTTTGATGATATGCCTAAAGCTTTAAAATGCTCCAATGAACAACAAACTATATCTACTCGTAATGTGAATATAATTATCTTAATGTTTTATAAAATTTACTATTTTACGATGACAAAAATATATTGGGTCTCATAATGATTATATCAGTTTATTTCTTTAATGGTTGGTGTCGTCTATATTTATTGAAAGTATTTCGGTTAAAAATCATTACGATTAAAAATAGACATACACATTTTTGAATTAGACTTTACCTTTCTTTGTTTATATTGAAACTTTAACCGAAATGACTATTTGTGAAGCTAAGGAACACTACCATATGCCAAATACTACCGTGTAACATACCTTTAATATCACGAACTTATGATACTGAATTTTCTCAATAATATTAATGTGAACTGTTCACTGACTAAAACGAACTTAATATAACTCATTGCCTTTCTTACGTAACAAACTTGAGCAGTACAATATTTAATTAAAACGCATACCAAGTACATTTTGGTTGGAAAATTTGAGGTTCAAACATCATTAATTTTCATTGAAAACAATGAGTGGAACTCCAAGTAGATTTTCTGTGACTTAGATAATTAGTCGAGACACATTTTGTTTGCTGGAGATAATTGCCAAAGAGCAATTCCAACCTATAGTGAGTGATATTTGAACTTAAAAGCTATCAATAATTATAGCTCGTTCAGAACTGCATATACCCGTTCTATGAGTGAAGTTTGAATAAACCCTCAAAATAGGTGCTGAGAAATTAAGCGGACAAATATTATTTACAGACTGACCGGCCGACAAACTAACTTCTATATACTCCTCAAACAGAGTTACGGAGTTATAATGATTAGCTAGAATGATACATACATATCAAGTTTGAATAAATGAATCAGTGACATTGAGTTATAGACGGACGATGTGTCTAACCTGTATCACAATTGACACTTTTGGTTTGATTGATTTTTATTTAAAAACTGCGCCATTTATATTAAATAATTTTCATTCAGCCACAAATACAACTTTTCTAGAATAAAAAGAAGCAATATGTATGGAAAATTATATTTTTGCTGACTAAAGTATCAAGCGTTTGTAGCATCAACAATCGGAAACAGTTATGAAAATTGAGACCTTGCATGTGATATTGATACAATTATCTTTACTGTTTTCCACTTTATTGATTATCGTCCAGAGAATGAGCCAGATTCACATTAAAGCTATTTTGTTACATGCAACATTTGTTTGACTTGAGACTCATTAAACTCTTCTTTTATTGCAGTATTATGCATTTTCGTGTCATTCTATAATGGTAAGGAATTAAACTATTGCAAGTTTATTATTCTTTGCATTTTAAAAGGAAAACAACTCAAATCTGTTAATTCGACTTTTTGTCTTCGATAAATTTTGTTTAGAAAGTGCACGCGTTTTTCGATTGCAAAAATATCTTTATTACTTGTACTTTTCGATTTTCATGCAATGTACCCATAGCCATTTATTTTCACGGTGTTTTAATCTTTAGCTTTTATCGAAACAATTCGAACAGCTACGAAGTATTTATAAGCTTCCTACACATTAATCAAATGTTTAGAATTTGAACAACAACAACAACAACAGTAAGAGAAGACAGACCCTCCACAAAGTCAAAAGACAGAGGGAGATATTTTTTAGATTTTTATCTTAACCAAACATATAACGAAAACAAGAACACAGGTGGTTTTCGCCTTGGAACGTATAGTTAAATTATAATTGGCCCTCGGGGTTTAAATCCGATTAAAGGATGCACCAACTGCACACTTACCCCAACAGGTTTATGTTAAAATAAACAACAATAAAATGTCTTTGTGAAAATAAAGGCATTTGAAAACATGCATATTTCTGGTCGTACAAAATGAATAATATAAAAATAGGCGTTACATAGTTTGAAAAGAGACTTGAGTTAAAAAGAACATTCTTTTTAATTTTAAAACAACACATGCCTACAAATGATTAATGATCAGCAAATAAAAGAAACTATAATAAAACAAGTAAAATCTAATGATTTTGGTTTTTACTTTTTAGTCATGATTGCCATCCAATCACTCTATAAGTATGCCCTTTTGTGATTTATTTAGTATGTTATGATAATCAATTCAAACTCAATTATGTACCATTTGTTACTTGCAATTAAATGTTAATTAACTTGGCATATTTAAATAAACAAGAACTACATTTAACAGTTGTTGATAAAACAATTATCACTTCATAGTAATTATTTAGAATAGATTAGCTGTTGTTTCAACAATTGTATCTCTTCTTGAAACCGCACAAATAGTTGAATACAAATCACAAGAAGCAATGTTTCATTCTTATATTCATAATTTGTTTAAGTCGTCAGTCGAGCAACTAAAACCCCATTTACTTGTTATATTTTATTGCCGAAATGACAATTAGAGCATAACGACTTAGTTCAAACGATAGAGCATACTCAAACTCAAAACAAATAATGTGCTTCTTCGCTTTGAATCTATTCGACATTTTTTATTTATTTGTTTAATATGATAATGGTTACTCCATTTTGTTGCAAGAAAATCTAAGCACAACGAGTGCAAACGCCAAAGTAAAAAAAAAAAGAAAAACAATTTTGGAAAACTTAGAAAGGTTTTAGCGTCTCAAACTACATTTGTGTTTCTTTAATACGTACAAACTTAACCGAAAGGTTCACGTCCATGGCATTATAATATATTTGAATTTGAGGAGCCCATTGAAACTGATGTACACATCTAAGAATATTAAATTAAAAAAATGTTTTTACTTTATCCCACACCTACAGGTAGACAAAACATCACCATATTCGAGAGAAGACATTTCCAAGTTACCATGCAACATTCAAACCAAACACGCATATATAAAACATACAATTTCCAACACTAACTTGATCCGTGTCATTCAGTAACCTTTTACATAGCTATATTACTTAAGGTTTCTTGGTATATTAACGGTATATTAAACGGCGAACATTATACATGTAGTTCACTTTTCACGAAGTTCTTCCCAAACTATGACTTAACGTCCTAGGAGCAAATAACTCGCAGCCAAATCGTGATATCAAATATTTAATCTTTCCATCAAAAATGATTTATGGAGAATTACGTTTTATTGATGTGACAGTTTGTCAAAGGGAATTAAACTTTGATTATTATCAAAAAAGACATAATGCATGCCTATAAATACGTTTTTGGATACACCCATCGGGGATTCTAAATGGATTTATAACTGACTGCAATCAAAAGAATCTCTCGAAATTGTCATGAACAATTATGTTTTGATTGTGTGCATGTAATTTGTTGTTTTCTGTTGGTGTATTTGTTGAATGTGACATTGACATACAATTGTTTGATCCCACCTTAGTTTTTAATTGTATTTCTCGAAGCGAAAAAAAGAATGAATTACCTATCTCTTAAGTAATGACATGTTTAAGGGCTAGGTTGAGCGTGTGGTTAAGAGATTGAACTAGAATTCTCAAAACAACAAGTTTGAGAGCACTGATATAGTTTGGTCGTTGTCATTACATTGCAAGCTATTTGATACTATTTTACAGTATGATGGTTATTTGCTGTTGCTCTCACAAAAAAGCTTATAATGCCTTTATTTTGTGAGGTGTTAGTTAATCTTAAAACTTATTTATTCTCAAACTTTCATAAACAAACATTAAATCCTTTTTAATATTTTATGTGATTTAACATGACATTTTTGTGATTCAATATGAAGCGCAATCGAATATATGGATAATATTATATTTTTTGCGCTCTGTAAATGGACTTTTGATATGACTTGATTTACTGTTCTTTCCTCTGTTATCTGGTTATTTTGGTTATTTCATTGCCTTGAAGCATTGAACTTTCTGGATTGTTGCTTGCACATGAAAGAATGATTTTTTCCTAAATGTATCAGGTTCTTGTTATTGTTGTTGTTTTGAATGATGATTCTTTTTGTTTGTATGCACTCGATAGTGTTTTTGCTTTCCATCGGCTACGTTGCCTGTGATTGTGTTATGCCTTATGATAGAAATGAAAATTATTAATTTGATATGGACTCGCATAGCAACATTTTTAATCATGGAATTTGTCATTTAATAAATGTGTTTCATATGATTACTGGTGATAAAAAGTAAAAAGGGTACATAAAATACATGTACAAGATGTATAATGGATATGTATCGTTAAAAAAAGGTTGTAGTTATTCAGTTACATAATTAGTCTGTTGATAAACGACTTTAATAAAGTGTCTGAAAATGCTGATTTATTAAAAGATAATATCATTAAAGTGTGTTGTTAGATCGAGGTAAAATGTCTGCGGTTTAGTTTATTAATAAGCTGTCTCGAAGTTGCGGTGCAATGGAAATTTATATCAAGTATAAAAGGTTTATTCTCGTTTGTTGCTTTCACTTTATTCCTAGCCCAGACCACAACATATACAAATTATAGAAATAAATTAATTAGCAACTTTGGATGATAACCATTGCTGTTTTATTTGTGATTTCTATTTATATACCTTTTATTTGACTGAAGTTTTATGAAAAAGCCGCCTTCTAAATAGAATAAAGCAATATTTATTTCAGGGTTCCTATCGTAAATTAGCGTCTCAACAAATACTTAGATTTCACCAAAACTATTGCTTCTGAGATCTAGATAATTAGTTCTTATAATTTTACGGATAATATCATAGGAAACAATATATGACCAGAAAAAGATTTACTTTTTTTAAATGTCAAATTTGTTACCGCAGTTAACATTTTCATTGTCATAAAGACTTATTTCATACACTTTTAGAAACACTTTCTTAGAAACGTTGAAAAAGTTTTAAAATCTTAATCACGAACTTAATCTTTGCTTACAAGGTGTGTTTTAGATGGCTTAACTTTTGAGATGTTTTTTTTCAATCCTGTAAATACTGAAAAAAGGTATTTTCGTTATTTGAGATCATGGTTTGTCATTCACTTGGGAGATTTATTCAAAAATAAGCGCAAACATGATGTTTCAAACTAAGAATGAAAAATATTTATGTTTTGTTGTTGGACAATGAAAATATCACTATAATTTTCGTTACATTTGTAAAGAGTTAGCGTTTAAAGTGGGAAAAGAATGACAAGAAGTATTAAGTTTCTTTTACTGAAAGTATCGCCTTAGTGGCTTGAAAATTGCCCTGAAAAGTTCTTTTGTTTGTGTTTGATTTTAATCAGTGAGCACAGACACATAGTTTTACTTTGTTTCAAAGAGGTACAAGCAGAGTTAATAGTAAGTTTCTCAGCTGGAATTATAGTCGAGTTGCTTAATGTCATAAATTCATCATTACAATAACATTTCTTTTTCATTTGAGACGCAGGTGAAGCCAGAAGAAACATCAATTAATTGCTTTTACCGCTTCGGCATGAAGTAACATTTGGTTTGTACGCTCTATTTTTATAACATCATTTTCTACCTTCTGCAAATGATTTATCGGCTCAACTAAAATATTTTGTAAAAATGATATTTAAATATACATTGTACACTCCTGCAAATAGAATTCTTTTTTCGGCGTAGCTGTCTAAGCTGGATTTTGATCTACATTTCTGTATAATGACGTATGTCTGGGAATTTCGGAAATCCGCCGTTCTATTGGATGATTTTATAAGCACTGAAAATGACGTACGGGGGAAACAGAGAAAATCCCCTCTTCGATTGGATGGCCCTGACACGCGCGAAAAAATAAAGGCCACACTATTGTAATGCAGTGTTTTACGAAATTTTGCTTCGTTCGTAGATTATTTTTTTTGGGTAGACTTCTATTGCTTTCCAAAGTGTTTTTTTATATTTTAACAATAAAAAGTTACGTGTCAAACACAATATTTTATGGGTAAAATGAATTACGTCTCCAGATGTGAACCGGCTTCTAGTAAAAAGTCTGACATATTACCCAATAATTATTAAGTTAGCCTCACTACGTCCAGTTTCCGGGGTTTACACTTTGAGAGTCACAGCTCCACATATATTTATTAATCCGCAGAGTTATTGGTACGTAACTTTTAAGAATAAATTCATAATTTTTGTTCGGTCACATTTATATCAAAATCGAAGCGGGTTAACGGTATTCTGTCAATTCATGTCAAATTCATTACGCATTATCGTCTACATGTTGACCTACTTCCGTTTACAGAAAAACAAGCGTCTGACGATCCCGATTATTGGATAAAATCGGCGCGGAGTGTAATACGTAAAACACGGTATTTTTGGAAAATTTCGGACCAGTGCTCGGTCACCTTGTTTTACTTAGAATATACATAAATATGTGAGATTTTTATTTACAATTGATAGATTATTGTATAAATATTATAAATTTAAATAAATCATAATACTTCTTGAATTATTATAATAATTATAAGTGAAAAAGACAAGGCTGTCCAAATTCGATTTTCTAGCCTCTAGGATTTTCTAGCGGAAAACAGCAGGTGCGCTCGTATCTATCGTCTGCATAAACAGATAAGCGTCTAGATGATCATGATTTGGGGTTTTCCGCGAGCGTTTGACAGGTATGACTAAAATTAGAAACAATACGCGAGGTCCCCTTTTTAATTAATCGAAATTTGCTAGGGGTGACCGAGCATTGGTAGTGACCGAGCATAGGTAGCTGACTCTAAACAACATTGAACGGGCAACGGAGATCAAAACAATGGTAAGGATTATTAACGGTCGATTTCACCAAGGTCAGATATGCTCACAAGCTGCAGGTTATCAGTGTACGGCAATTGCATTGGCTGTTATATTGTTTACGGTAGGCAATCATGTGCCAAGTCTGCGAAACTGGTCTGCAAATGTTGTCGATGAAGTGATGATGCGTGGTCACAACTTGTATGAGCAAATACTAACGGAGGTCACGGAATCAAAAAATAGGTTTTCACAATGCAATTATCAAAAATCTTCTTGTCTGAAACTACAAGGCCTAGAGCTTTCATATTTGGTATATAACATCATCTAGAGGTCCTCCATCACAGTTGTTCAAATTATGCCCCTGGGTCAAAATTGACCCCACCCCATGAATCACAATATTACATTGAATTATATAAGGAAAAGTTCAAACAACATCTTCTCTTGAACCGCTTATGATAATTTGCCCAAACTCAACAGGAATGGTCCGTGGGTGGTTTCCTACCAAAATTGTTCAAATAGGTCTGATTGGTTGGATAAATAGGTCACTGGGTAAAAAAATAGGTTTTAACATAAGTGGTCCTCTGTAAATGGCTCTTCTGTGACCTTTGACCTTTTCCTCAGGTGAGCACCCAGGGCCCTTTGGGCCCTCTTGTTTTTAAATCGACGCCGTTTGTCTTTTTTAAAGACATTTCTTGTTTGTTATTTCGCTATTTTACTTACTTTATCCATATGATGCTAAGTTAACACCAATTATCCTCGCATTAAAAAGTTCGCTTAAAGTTGTCAAAAAGCTATATCATATAGATAAGTCTTTCTTATTACATTATCTTCATTTTGACATTTGCTTTTGTTAATGAAATTTTTAGAATTCTAACAATGTCAAACGTTTTGCCGCGGCTTTGATAAAATATAGATAATAAAGTGTTATATCATAAGGATTCACCAACTTTACGAAAATGAAGGTGTTGCACGCGTGCATTTAAATGCCCGAATATTAACATATATCATTAATACATGCATGTATTACTACTGTTCCTGGCCTACTTTTGACAATTTTTATTTATTTTATGAAATCTAAGACTATAAGAACATAATTAATATCGCTAAATTTATAAAAAAATCTATATGCATCAGAAATCGTTGTCTAAATATTTCATAATTGTTTTATATATTATGTATTGTTTCATTACAAAATAGATTTTTTTATTTGTTATTTTAATTTGTCATGAATTTATGGCCTTTGTCATGAGTATTTAATAGTACAGCTAATCGCAATCTCCGTAAACAGAGATCCTGTAGAGCGTTGTCGTACTGGATCTCTACTTAGTCAATGCAAGGTCACGTCGAGATGAACTTTGTGTCGACCAATCGATGCGTAGCTTTCATCTAGACGAAAACAATATTAATCACATTTTGATTTCGCAATTTCTATTTTTAGACCTATGTTTGCATGCTAATTTAACTGCGGTATTATTCACAGTCTGCGATTGGGTGGCTCATTTCAAATTGCGTGACGTAGATGATGTAAACAAGTTACGTATCATAACAATTTCGTCATGAATATTATGATGAGAAAAGGTCACCTGAACGTGACCTTCGTTTGGAAAAGGCCAGATCTAAATTAGCGAGTATGCGAGCGGTAAAATTTTAGATCGGGTTTTAATCAGATTGAGCTAATCGTAACAATATCACGTGATTACCGACAGTGATTGTAAATGGCCGAACACATATGTAAATGTCTTTTTGACTAATAAAGATGTGTGTATGTATACCATAAAACAATTGTTCTTTTAATGTATGGTAAATACATGTATTGGATGTTACTGTTGTAATGTTGAATGTACATAACTGCTGGAGTAAACGAACCTGTCATATAAAGCTCTGCCTACGGATCTCAATGATGTGCATTGCTTATGCCTTTACATTCAACACCAGAAATACTTGTTGTTGCAATACGCTAGACTAGTTTTCATAGTTAGACATACACTATGTTTTTCTTTCCTTTGTTTTAACGTTTACCATGAACATTAATACAAATCATTAATTTTTACGTTGTTTATTATTGTTGTGACAAAGAAAGATAATAAAACGCTGCTATAAAGTAAGAATCTGTTACACTTTCTAATATTACGAATATTTGTCGGAAAGTTCTGAATTATGAAATAAAAACAATTGAGACATATTTTTTTTAAATTATACAATGCTCATTCGCGTGCAGAAATCGTTATAAGACACTGTGGTGTTAATTTCCGACCACGATTAACACGTATCAAGTTTATTGAATACATGAAATAGAACTTAAAGTATGTGTTTAATGTAATAGCGTCTTTCTTGATAGACTCAGCATTACATTCCACACATAAGCTTTTACAATACATATTGAATTAATTTTTACACTTTTACACTGTGTTCAATTTAAAACCAACCTATTGTAAGGTATGAAAGGTATGGAGGGGTGGTTTGACATGTTTTGTTAGACCATTTGAAAAGAACAGCTAAATACGTTATCTTTGTACATTATTTAATAAATGTCAAAGTAATATAAAACTTATCATGCAGCTGTTCAGGTCATTTATTCGTTGAACTTGCTATTGAAAAATGACGAGGGATTCAATCCGATATTTCAGACTAATTGTCTAATAATTCATTACACTAGAATTGTTAGGCTCCATAAAATGTAACTGTAAAATATAATCATCTTTCTATTGTCGATACAACTTATTGCAAAAACTCTCGGCTACTTGATTAAAATCGAGAAAACATAAATCTCTGTGATTTTTTAAAATAAACTTATGCATGCAAAGCAGATTTATGTTGTTGTCACATTCTATTTGGATTGTTCAAATATTTCAATGTCCATATTACAAGTATTTACTTTCGTTATTGACATGACAAGACGCTATTGCCTGAGAAATCTAAGTTAGCAGGAAATATGGTTCTTTGAATAAACGCATCGTCCCTACCAGATTCTTTGTTGGATTATTGACTAACTAATATAATATTACCCGTGTCATTTATGACTCGTACTATTCTGTATCAAAACATTGAAATAGACCTTTAAGAGAATTCACTTACATCATATATGACATAACTATAGACATACATATACTTATATCGAAATTGTACGCTTTTGGTGTTGGAGAATATATTTAAAGGATATATTACTGTCATAAATACTTGCGGTGACCTTCATGTCTATACACATCGCTAAATCAGGCGTTACATATTTAGATTTAGGATAATATTAAATATAAGTTATTTCAATATCATGCTCTGTATTATGACTAATAAAATCTACTTTTACAGCAGTAGGAAGTGTTTCCTCGTCATTTCATAATTATTTTGAGGAAGCCTCTAATTTTCCTTATACTTTATATTTCAATTTGAAAACAATAAATCTTATCTGCTAAATAAATGTGAATATTTGTTTGTTTCTCTATTTGGATGTTAATTATTCACAATGACAATATTAGCTTGAATCAAGAGTAACTTCACGATGCCTATAATAAGTTTACTGCAACGCCAAAATAATATTTATTACAAATATCTTTGTTTTGCTTAACAATACAATATACCTACAGAATCATGATTTTTCAATCGTGTTCTTTTGTACATTGTAACCGACTGATAATTAAGAATTAGAAACATAATTATGCGTCCTATTATGGTCTAATGCACACGTTTGTACATTCGAGAACGAGCTTGTGTGTACTATTAAAACGCTTATATGATCAATAAGATTGTGATCAGTGTTTTATGCATTTGATTACAAATATATATTGATGCTGGCATCAAAATTTCATGTTTTGCATTATAAAACAAAACGTGTCTCGATAATAAATGATAAGTGGATGATACGCACGGTAATAAAACTACTGAAGCCTTGAAACTTTTAAATAAAAGTATATTGTATAAAAACAAAACTTGCTTTAAATAAAGAGGTAAATAAACTCTGAGTACTCGTGCACGTGCTTCTTTTTAGTTTAATTATAAACCATATGTTGCTAGTAAATAATAAAAAATAATTGAATATTGGTACAAATTATAGCATAAAGAAATTACAAATTTCATAATGATTTATCATTATTTAATCTTAATTGTTAACATAAGCAATACAATGTATAACAACATATATTAAACAAATACCGACACAAATTCTACATTAAAATTAAAACGCAAAATTGAAATATCTCTCGTAATTCAGTTACCTTTCTACTTTACTATTGCAAGAGTAAATTATTGATACAGAAATCACTTCTGTTGCATCCAAAGGGCAATGAATACTCTACGACTGAGTTGATAATTGCATCATTTTTCGGCGTAGCTGTCTAAGCTGGATTTTGACCTACATTTCTGTATAATGACGTCTGTCTGGGGATTTCGGAAATCCGCCGTTCTATTGGATGATTTTATAAGCACTGAAAATGACGTACGGGGGAAACAGAGAAAATCCCCTCTTCGATTGGATGGCCCTGACACGCGCGAAAAAATAAAGGCCACACTATTGTAATGCAGTGTTTTACGAAATTTTGCTTCGTTCGTAGATTATTTTTTTTGGGTAGACTTCTATTGCTTTCCAAAGTGTTTTTTATATTGTAACAATAAGAAGTTACGTGTCAAACACAATATTTTATGGGTAAAATGAATTACGTCTCCAGATGTGAACCGGTTTCTAGTAAAAAGTCTGACATATTACCCAATAATTATTAAGTAAGCCTCACTACGTCCAGTTTCCGGGGTTTACACTTTGAGAGTCACAGCTCCACATCTATACTATTAAATTTGTGAGTTTCCTGTTTTGTGGAAGAAACTGCGCAGCTTTAAATAAATCTTTTGTTTGTCGCTGGAGCACACATATACCGGCATATCAAGTTGACAATTCTTTTTTGACAAAGCCTCTTGATATTTGCAAAAACTGCCAAAAATCAACAAAAAAATGGGGGGGGGGGTTGTGTCTAAAAATAGATAAAACTAAAAATAGACACGTCAAACCAAACTCCCCGCAGCGGTTATCTCCCTTTATCAAATCAATAATTAAGTAGGTTTTTTCCCAAATACCTATCTTCGTCAAGTTTCGTAATTGCTATTTTTAGAAATTTTCACCACGTGACGTGGGATTTTCCAGAAGTCATAGGGTAACGCATTTTCCGAAAATGGCGAAACCAGACGCTCTACAGCGTGATCGTAGTTAGTTATCGTAAAAATAATGGTTTATCGACATAAAAACAATGAAAAGCCGTAGTGGATCATAACTTTTGCGTTGATTCTGTTTGTACAGGTGTAAAATACATTTTTTTTCATCTTTTTTTGCGATGTAAATTTGGTATGACTGAAACACGAAATGGAGATTTTGAGGCGAAATGGACGAAATGGAGAATTTGGGGCAAAATGGGGTTTTGATTGTTTAATCTATTTTGTGTACTGAAAATGAACAAAGGTAAAATAAACTACACAAATATCGATAAACTGGAAAGAATGTTTAACTTATATTGATTTTTTGCCGAATTCCCACAAATAATCGTACCAAAGTCAGCATATAAAGACAAAATCGTTGCACATTTTCTGTTTTTACTATCATCATATTCTAATTATAAAAAAAAACAATACAATCAACAGCATAATTTGAAAGCTAAGGCACATAATATTCCAACATTACTAACTCTAGTGTCCAACTGTTAGTGCAAAAATACAGAGTTTAACATACATTTTCCATCTCAAATACCAATTTTAGATGATATATTTGTATAAAGTAGTATTATTTGTAACTGACCATTTTGACGTTATTTTTCTCTATAAAATCTCTTGCAGTTTCAGTACAGTAATCTAATACAAATTCTTATAAAAAATTTTAGAAACGGTAAAATTTCTTAAATTTTTTTATTATATGGGCAGTTAATACTGCAGAAAATTTTAAAACTAGTTGCATGTGTCTAACTAACTTCTAACTTGAGATATTTGCTTTTAAAGATAGGGTAAATTTTTTAACATTCTCAAAAACTCGGATTTTTGCTTGGGGGTACATGTATGCAAATCTCTGTATTTTTATATGTATTTGTCCAAAGTGTAACCTGGTTGCTCTGATTTGTCATTACATGACTGTATAACAAGAAAATGGATTAAAACTTGGAAATAAAACAGCAGAATTTGAAAAAAAAAGTTCTTTCACTTTTTGTCCCAGCACAATTTACGGTCTTTCTAAAAATGAAGGGTCACGTTATAAAAATGCACATAACTTAAGTTACAGACGGTAAATTTCTTTAAAATTTCAGCGTTCAATGTCTTTAATAGTACAGATCAAGAAACAATATCAGTATAAGAATTGTGGAAGGTCACCATTACAGTTCCAGAACCTTAAGAATAAATTCATAATTTTTGTTTTGTAGCATTAATGAATAGGTTTTCACAATGCAATTCTCAAAAATCTTCTTGTCTGAAACTACAAGGCCTAGAGCTTTCATATTTGGTATATAACATCATCTAGAGGTCCTCCATCACAGTTGTTCAAATTATGCCCCTGGGTCAAAATTGACCCCACCCCATGCATCACAATATTACATTGAATTATATAAGG
This sequence comes from Mactra quadrangularis, assembly GCA_025267735.1. Lineage (NCBI taxonomy): Eukaryota > Metazoa > Mollusca > Bivalvia > Venerida > Mactridae > Mactra > Mactra quadrangularis. Next base: position 54,938,784 of record CM046303.1, on the reverse strand, counting down.
AAAAGTTCAAACAACATCTTCTCTTGAACCGCTTATGATAATTTGCCGAAACTCAACAGGAATGGTCCGTGGGTGGTTCCCTACCAAAATTGTTCAAATAGGTCTGATTGGTTGGATAAGTAGGTCACTGGGTCAAAAAATAGGTTTTAACATTAGTGGTCCTCTGTAAATGGCTCTTCTGTGACCTTTGACCTTTTCCTCAGGTGAGCACACTTGTTTTTAAATCGACGCCGTTTGTCTTTTTTAAAGACATTTCTTGTTTAAAATGTGATTACAAGCAGATTTTAAAGATTTAGTTCATTCTATATTTTTGTTTTATTTTTATTATTTGTTTGCCCTGGATCAGCACAAGGACAACTGTATAGACATAATAAGTACTATAGGATGAACCTACATTTATGTCAATAAAAGCATTATACATAGTAAATCACACCTTTGTAGGAACAGAGAATGACCATTTGTTTGTTTGTGTATTTACCTCGTGTAAAAGCATTCTGATTTAATCGAAAATCCACGTTAATATTTAATGTAATAATAAATGTTCTATCACAGATAAACTAATTCAAATCATTTCTTTGGTCTTCTATTGTAACCCCTAGTCAATGTAATTGTAAGGATGACATTTAACCTCCAAAATGTCAAATAATTGGTCATTCGTTTTGAATTAGGGGTCACAAAACGACACTTTGTGACTGAACTTTATAGCCACCCACAGCATATTCTAATTTTATTAGTTAGATTTTATACATAACATGTATTTGATTAAAGGTTTCACTGTAACATTGCATACTAGTCTTCTTATACATGCATGTTGGTCATGGTAAACCATGACTTAACGTCCTAGGAGCACACCACCCTCGGCCAATCGTGATATCACAATATTTGATCTTTCTAACAAATGAGATATTTAAATTATGACGAGATATTATGTCTCATTGATGTGACAGTTTGACAAAGTAGATTAAACTTTGATTGTCATTAAAATAGACGTAACGCCTGCCTTCAAAATACAACGTTTATTTGATATACCCAATGGGATTTTAAATGAGTTATTTATGACGGCGGTTAAGGGAATATCTCCGAATTGTCATGGATAATTCTGTTTTGATTGCACATTTTTTTTCATTGCAATTTTGTTTGCTAGTTCATAAAATATTTGGAATGTGTCATTCATATTAGAACGCGTGATTACGCCAAAGAGGGATTGAGTCTTCTTGAGACGCTCAAGAAAATGAATCGCTGGTCGTTTGTATAATAGATCAGACGGCATTATGATTGCGTAGTTATTATAATTGATTGCTCGTTTGTCAAAACAGTTTGTTTTGATGTTGTTTTGAACCGTAGTTTAATTATTATTTGTCGTAATCATGGATTTGGTGCATTTTTGTTATTTAAACAAATGGTGGCATTTTGTTATGGCATTAGCGAATTGCGATTCGTCTTGCGATTCGTCTACAATTCTAGACGTGTGCTGTAGTTTTGCGTGTTAGACCTCTAAATATCGCTTTCGGTTCATCAATGAGTTTTTTCATTCATGAGACGATATTTTTATGACTTAGATACATGAAACTTTTCTTTTACATTGGACCATTATGTGAAATTGCCATTTCATTGCACATACTGTTTATTGTCATTGCATTAGAAAATGACGCTTATTTGATTGCGCGTGTACTAAAACTTTTTTATTTTTAGATAATATATGAATTCATTAAAAACTATTACCTTCCGTTTAACGGGACTGTCAGTCTTTTCCCCAAAAAATGTGATTTAACTACCGATGCTAATATTTTCCACTGGCACATGAGTCTATCTTGGTATTCCATTGTTATGACCTTCAACGAATAAAACGAAAGTGTTTTATATTTCATAAAGTCTTGCCCTTGTATATGTCAAATGACAATAAAAAGCTACGTAAATATATTTAAGCTGCAAGCTAAACAACTAGAATTTGGTTGAAATTAATCTCGTTCACAATTAGTTCTAAAGATGTTTTAATGGTGACTGCAAGATATAGTTCGTCTATTGCTTAGTAGTGTCTAGAAGGCCTGGAAAAACAACTGTGTAAATTTAATATACCTGTTACATAAAATCAGTCCTCTTGTTGAAATTGATACATCTTACTGGAGAATGGTTAACTTATTCTAGTAATAGATCGACATATTTTTGATTAAAGGATGGGTGATGGTTGGCAAGCTTTTATTGTATGAGATATTTCGTAATTTATACTATGCGTATGAGCTTAGAAAAACTTAATTATGAACAAAGACGCTAATTTCCGATCACTGATTAACATGTGTTGGACCAAAAGAATAACTATGACAAATCTAACTTTGTAGTACTATTTTTTTGTGTAAGCAATGAAGCCTTTTAAACCTGTATTGTCTGTATTTGCATTACTTGCTGCAATGTACCAGCAAGAACATTGATGAATACAAATGCCATTTAAAGCTATCCAAATGGATTATGCATGTTATACAATACTCGCTGACAAAAATTGGCGTGATATCAAGATGTTTCTGATCTGGTTACAAATATAATGTTTATAGATAAAAGCGTACCTGATAAACCTGTGATTATGAAAAGTCTGATGACAAGATTAATATTGTCTGTAACAAGGCAATGTATGGTCAATACTTGAATACTTTAGTGTATAAAGCAGAACATCTATATTAACCACATGTGTTATTGAATTATTGTCTTACTAATATAATATTATCCATGTCATTCATGAGATGTACTGTCCTGTATCGAAACAGAAATATATATAAAAGGGAATTTACTCATATCTCTGTGATGGTTTTTGAAAGGCTAAGATATACTGAAAGAAAAAAGTTTAGCAAGTTTTTCACACCTATTATTTTTTCTTTTTGAGCTTTCGAATGAAGACGTTTTTATATGTAAATGATGTACTTATCGATGCTCTTTACACATCTATCGTGTTTGTTCGAAAACCGTATATCTTATCAGCGAAGCGTAAGAAACTCGAAAATCACGTGCAACGTAAGCACGGCAATTTTGGTAGCGTGTAGAGTCGAGTAATGTACCTCATTGTTTTAAGCTGTTACCACAAACAAAATAACCAGTTTAAAACTCGAAAAAATTCCAATGGGGCGTCGCCAAGGAATGACGTTAGAAGAACGTCAAAGAGCTGTAGGTATGCTCCACGCTGGTATGACGGCAAGAGCTGTCGCTCGGCATTTCGATCGCCATGAGTCTACAATTAGTCGCCTTAGAAACCGACTGAGGGAAACAGGACGAGTCAACGACAAACCCAGATCAGGCAGACCACGGAAAACAACGCCACGCGAAGACCGTCACATCACGACGCTTTCACGACGTTACTGGTTAATGTCCAGTGGGAAGATAGCCCGAGATCTCATGAATACTACTGGGACTAGGGTGTGCCTCAGAACTGTGAGAAATAGGCTTCGCGCGGCAAGGCTAAAGGCGTATCGGCCTTACGTCGGGATTCCGTTGACGCATAGGCAACGTCAGGAACGGCTCCAATGGGTTCAGGGGCATCGTCCATGGACACGCAGACAATGGAACAATGTGTTATTTACCGACGAATCGCGGTTTAATGTATCCTTCGCGGATGGCAGGATTCGAGTGTGGCGTAGACGAGGTGTGAGGCTCCACACAGACAACGTTGTCCAACGAGATAGATACGGAAGTGGCAGTGTAATGGTTTGGGCTGGGATTTACCATGATGGTAAGACTGAACACGTTACTGTGCCTGGCAACCTTAATGCACAAAGATACTGTGATGAAATCCTCGAACCTGTTGCATTGCCATTTATGCAGCAACATAACGTGGGGATTTTCCACTGATAATGACCGCCATCATACCGCGCGTCACACACAGGGTTCCTACGTCGAAACAACGTGCAACTTCTCCCCTGGCCTGCAAGATCGCCTGATCTCTTACCGATTGAACACCTATGGGACCATTTAGGTCGTCGTGTAAAAGAGAATCATGACGTCGACGACGTGCGGGGCCTTGAACGTGCTCTGCGAGTTGAGTGGGCCAGAATCCCTCTACGTGTTATCAGAAAGCTAATTTGTAGCATGAGACGTCGGTGTTTAGCAGTATTAGCTTGTAACGGGGGTCACACTAGATACTGAACTCCTTGTGAATTTTGACGCCTTGCCCCTGACGTCTTTCAGGCTGTACAAGGAGCTAAGGCAACATGGTTTTGACAATTTATTGTTACAAACTAATTGAAAACTAAATGCTTTATTCAATTATGTACTTGGTTTAAGTCAAATTGGTATAGTTTCAATAAACCAGTGAAATATTTCCGAACTTGCTAAACTTTTTTCTCTCAGTATATCTATACGTACTTTATCAGAAACTACAATACTTATTTTCGATAACTGATTAGCCTATGATAGACTGAATGCATAACTATGACAAAACTGTTTCTGTAGTATTAATTCTTTGTGTTAGTATTGCTAGTCTTTGCTAGTTTTGAAATGCGTACTGTATGCAGTTGCATCACTTGTCGCGATGTTCCAAAAATAACAATGATAACACAACGGCTATTGAAAACTTGTCCAATGAAAAATGCATGTTGTTCAAGTACTCGCTGACATAAGATATCGTGATATCAAGATGTTTCTGGCGTGGTTACAAATATAATGTTCATTGATAAAAGCGTGCCTGGTGAACCTTTGATTATAAAATTGTCCGATGACAAGTTGTAGCAACGCAATGTTTTAGCTGCTGATGTAAATACGAGTGTTTTCAGCAGAACATCTATAGTAGCCACAAATATTGAATTATTGACTAACTAATATGACATTACCCATGTCATTCATGAATTGGGCTGTTCTGTATCAAAACATTGAAAAAGATGTCAAATGGAATGTACTCACATCTCACAAGGCCTTACGGTCGACAAAAACGACAAATGATAATAGTGTATGTTATATATTTACAGAAAAAGTACAAATGATGGATTATTGGCAAAAGAGTTTGTTTAAACATCTAGAAATGTACTACGAAGCAGTCGGACATGAGTGATTTCTGTTTGTAAATGTATATAACTTTTAGTTTTATGAGCACGTGTAGAAACTATCGAAAAAATAAATTTGCAGACCGTTTTAGTATCCAACTTTAAGAGCATTAGAAACATTGCAAATATTTTTACCAACAAAACAAGGATATTTGCATATATACTCCTTTCATGTTTTAGTTTTATGGTATATTTTGCCGCCAATTGCAACGATATTTGGACCTGTGATGGTTTTTGAAAGGCTTAAAAATCTATACCTACTAGGCAGTTAATCAGTTAGGATGTTAATCTATAAAATATTTGTTGCACATAAGAAACCAACAAAGTGCATTTTGATAATCAAGGCGTTACCTATCATGAAAATATATTGTATATTTTTTATACACTTTTCAAAAGCCTTGTCCTTAACTGCAGTGGAAATGATGCAATTTCTTATAAACGTTTGATTGGAATTTGGATAAGCAGTAGTAAAACAGTAAACCTTGAAAGTTACGTATCGGTAAAAGCAGCGTAACTTATACCGGAATTAGTGAATTACAGTTTATATACTTTAAAATTATGTGGCTGATATTTGATTATGACTTTATTGTACTTTAATCAGTGAAACTCAAGTACTTTTGTTTATCAAAATACCCCAAAACCCCACACTTTATTATTGCCTTTCGCATTTATTATATTGACATAATTAAACTGTGTGTTTAATATTAATGCATACAATATTACTTTTTGATTTGTTTGCACGTAATGATTTATTCCAGTAACCAATACCTAACAGTATAATCTAACTATTCTCTTTTTTGTGCAATGATTTTATATATATCTAGTCCCTAGCTAGGCGAGGTCAAAGACGTTTTGTTTAAGACGCGCTAGATGTTTTATATTACAGGAGGTCAGATGTATTTCCTCTTTTGTTTCTCTATATGACTCAACTGAAATAATGAAACTTAAATATTTTTCTTAGCTTAATTTGTAAATGTGTTTCGTTACATTATGTAAATATTTTTGTATTATATTACGTAAGGCATTATGCCACTTTGTGAAAATTTAACTCAAGTCTTAATGTGATTTGTTGTTATACCACGGTTACTTAACCTTTCAATAAAAATGTCATAAAATCAAATCAATATAATAGCTTTGGAAGATTGATCTATAACAAAACAAGACTTGGTTACAAAACAAAAATACCAGAGAGCAATGACTGTTTGTACAGTAGATGTGTTGTTCCAGCGTTGCTGAAGTTTCTGTCTGGAATTTGTCACATTATGGAACAGGGAAACAATAAATGTTTAATAAAAAAAGCAAAGTAAGCCAGCCGATTTTGTTCATGTCAATCACAATTAATAGACCAACGTCACAATTGCGTTAATGGGGCCTCACATTGATATTTTATTAGAGTAGTATTTAAATGATTCTACATAAATGTAATTATTTGTTTGTTTGGAATAAGAAACATATTCATTATGCTACAGTTGAGAAGTAATTGACTGGTGGTTGAATTGCATTTCATGGTGCAGAAAAATGACTTCCAGTTGAAAATAATGATAAATATCTTTCATTGTTTACGCATATTGATAAAATATAAATGATAAAGTGTTATATCATACGAATTCATCAATTTTACGAAAAAGAAGGTGTTACACGCGTACATTAAAATGCCCGAATATTAACATATATCATTAATACATGCATGTATTACTACTGTTCCTGGCCTACTATTGACAATTTTTATTTTTTCTATTAAATCTAAGACTATAACATCATAATAAATATCGCTAAATTTATAAAAGAATCTATATCCATCAGAAATCGTTGTCTAAATATTTCATAATTGCTTCATATATTATGTACTGTTTCACTACAATATTTTTTTTGTATTTGTTATGTATATTTGTCATGAATTTGTGGTCTTTGCCATGAGTATTGTAAATGGCGAAAGACATATGTTAATGTCTTTTTTGCCAAATAAAGATGTGTGCATGTATACAATAAAATAATTGTTCCTTTAATGTATGGTAAATATTAGATGTTACTGTTGTAATGCTGAATGTACATAACTGCTGGAGTAAAGAAACCTGTCATATAAAACTCTGCCTACCGGATCTCAATGATGTGCATTGCATATGCCTTTACATTCAACATCAGAAATACTTGTTGTTGCAATACGCTAGACTAGTTTTCATAGTTAGACATACACTATTTTTTTCTCTTTTGTTTTAACGTTTACCATGAATATTAATACAAATCATTATTTTTACGTTGCTTATTATTGTGGTGACAAAGAAAGATAATAAAACGCTGCTATAAAGTAAGAATCTGTTACACTTTCTAATATTACGAATATATGTCGGAAAGTTATGAATTGTGAAATAAAAAACAATTGAAACATTATTTTTTTTTAAATTTATACAATGCTCATTCGCGTGCAGAAATGGTTATAAGACACTGTGGTGTTAATTTCCGATCACGATTAACACGTATTAAGTTTAATGAATACCTGAAATACAACTTAAAGTATGTATTTAATGTAATAGCGTCTTTTTTAATAGACTCAGCATTACATTCCACACATAGGCTTTTACAATACATATTGAATTAATTTTTACACTTTTACACAGTGTTCAATTTAAAACCAACATATTGTAAGGAATGGAAGGTATGGAGGGATGGTTTGACATTCAAGAATTCAATGTTTTGTTAGAACATTTGAAAAGAACGGCTAAATGCGTTACTTTCGTACATTATTTAATAAATGTCAAAATGATATAAAACTTATCATGCAGCTGTTCAGGTCATTCATTCGTTGAACCTGCTATTGGAAAATGACAAGGGATTCAATCCGATATTTCCGACTAATTGTCTAATAATTCATTACACTATAATTGTTAGGCTCCATAAATTGTAACTATAAAAAAATAATTATCTCTCGATTGTCGATACAACTTATTGCAAAAACTCTCGGCTACTTGATTAAAATCGAGAAAACATAAAACTCTGTGATTTAAAAAAATAAAATAATGCATGCAAAGCAGATTTATGTGTTGTCACATTTTATTTCGATTGTTCAAATATTTCAATGTCCATATTACAAGTATTCACTTTCGTTATTGACATGACAAGACGCTATTGTCTGGGAAATCTAAGCTAGCAGGAAATATGGTTTCTTGTATAAACGCATCGTCCTTACCAGATTCTTTATTGGATTATTGACTTACTAATATAATATTACCCATGTCATTTATGACTCGTACTATCCTGTATCAAAACATTGAAATAGACGTTCAAGAGAATTCACTTATATCATATAAGACATAACTATAGACATATATATATACTTATATCGAAATTGTACGCTTTCGGTGTTGGAGAATATATTTAAAGGATATATTACTGTCATAAATACTTGCGGTAACCTTCATGTCTATACACATTGCTAAATCAGGCTTTACATATTTAGATTTAGAATAATATTAAATATAAGTTATTTCAGTATCATGCTATGTATTATGACTAATAAAATCTACTTTTACAGCAGTAGGAAGTGTTTCCTCGTCATTTCATAATTATTTTGAGGAAGCCTCTAATTTTCCGTATACTTTATATTTCAATTTGGAAACAATAAATCTTATATGCTAATGTGAATATTTGTTTGTTTCTTTTGCTTCTCCATTTGGATAGTTATTATTCACAATGACAATAAAAGCTTTAATCAAGAGTAACTTCATGATGCCTATAATAAGTTTACTGCAACGCCAAAATAATATTTATTACAAATATCTTTGTGTTGCTTAACAGTACAATATACCTACAGAATTATGATTTTTCAAACGTGTCCTTATGTACATTGTAACCGATTGATTTTTAAGAATTAGAAACATAATTATGCGTCATAGTATGGTCTAATGCACACGTTTGTACATTCGAGAACGAGCTTGTGTGTACTATTAAAACGCTGATATGATCTGTAAGATTGTTATCAGTGTTTTGTGCATTTGATTACAAATATATAGTGATGCTGGTATCAAAATTTCATTTTTTACATTATAAAACAAAACGTGTCTCGATGATAAATGATAAGTGGATGATACGCACGGTAATAAAACTACTGAAGCCTTGAAACTTTTAAATGAAAGTATATTGTATAAAAACAAAACTTGCTTTAAATAAAGAGGTAGATAAACTCTTAGTACTCGTACACGTGATTCTTTTTAGTTTAATTATAAACCATATGTTGCCAGGAAATAATAAAAAATAATTAAATATTGGTACAAATTATAACATGAAGCAATCATAATTTAATTTTAATTGTCGATAACTTATTCCAAAACTCTCGGCTACTTGATTAAAATCGAGAAAACATAAGATATATTAAACTTTGAGTTTTTATCTTTTTCCAATGCATGCAAAGCAGATTTATGTGTGGCACATTTTATTTCGATTGTTCAAATATTTCAATGTCCATATAACAAGTATTTACTTTCGTTATTGACGTGACAAGACGCTATTGTCTGAGAAATCTAAGTTAGCAGGAAATATGGTTTCTTGTATAAACGCATCGTCCTTACCAGATTCTTTATTGGATTATTGACTTACTAATATAATATTACCCATGTCATTTATGACTCGTACTATCCTGTATCAAAACATTGAAATAGACGTTCAAGAGAATTCACTTATATCATATATGACATAACTATAGACATACATATACTTATATCGAAATTGTACGCTTTCGGTGTTGGAGAATATATTTGAAAGATATATTACTGTCATAAATACTTGCGGTGACCTTCATGTCTATACACTTCGCTAAATCAGACTTTACAGATTTAAGATTTAGAATAACAATAAATGTAAGTTATTTCAGTATCATGCTATGTATTATGACTAATAAAATCTACCTTTACAGCAGTAGGAAGTGTTTCCTCGTCATTTCATAATTATTTTGAGGAAGCCACTAATTTTCCGTATACTTTATATTTCAATTTGGAAACAATAAATCCTATCTGCTAATGTGAATATTTCTTTGTTTCTTTTGCTTCTCCATTTGGATATTTATTATTCACTATGATAATAAAAGCTTTAATCAAGAGTAACTTCACGATGCCTATAATAAGTTTACTGCAACGCCAAAATAATATTTATTACAAATATCTTTGTTTTGCTTAACAATACAATATACCTACAGAATCATGATTTTTCAATCGTGTCCTTTTGTACATTGTAACCGATTGATAATTAAGAATAAGAAACATAATTATGCGTCCTAGTATGGTCTAATGCACACGTTTGTACATTCGAGAACGAGCTTGTGTGTACTATTAAAACGCTTATATGATCTATAAGATTGTGATCAGTGTTTCATGCATTTTATTACAAATATATAGTGATGCTGGTATCAAAATTTCATGTTTTGCATTATAAAATAAAACGTGTCTCGATGATAAATGATAAGTGAATGATACGCACGGTAATAAAACTACTGAAGCCTTGAAACTTTTAAATGATAGTATATTGTATAAAAACAAAACTTGCTTTAAATACATTTTAAAGAGATAAATAAACTCTTAGTACTCGTACACGTGCTTCTTTTAAGTTTAATTATAAACCATATGTTGCTAGTAAATAATAAAAAATAATTGAATATTGGTACAAATTATAACATGAAGCAATCATTATTTAATCTTAATTGTTAACATTAACAATACAATGTATAACAACATATATTAAACAAATGCCGACACAAATTTAACATCAAAATTAAAACGCAAAATTGAAATATCTCTCGTTTTTCAGTTACCTTTCTACTTTACTATTGCAAGAGAAAATTGATAATGAAATCACTTCTGTTGCATCCAAAGGGCAATGAATACTGTACGACTGAGTTGATAATTGCATCCTTTTTTAAAATGTGATTACAAGCAGTTTTAAAAGATTTAGTTCATTCTATATTTTTGTTTTATTTTTATTATTTTTTTGCCCTCGATCAGCACGAGGACAATTGTATAGACATAATTAGCACTATAGGATGAATATACATTTATGTCAATAAAAGCACTATACATAGTAATTCACATCTTTGTAGGAACTGAGAATGACCATTTTGTGTATTTACCTCGTGTAATAGCATTCTTATTTAATCGAAAATCCACGTTAATATTTTATGTAATAATAAATGTTCTATCACAGATAAACTAATTAAATAATTTGTTTTGGTCTTCTATTATAACCCCTAAGGAAGGTAATTGTAAGGATGACACTGAATCTCCGAAATGTCAATTAATTGGTCATTCGTTTTGAATTAGGGGTCACTAAACGACTATTTGTCACTGAACTTTATAGCCACCCACAACTTATTCTAATTTTATCAGTTAGAAATTAGATTTTATACATTACATGTATTTGATTAAACGTTACACTGTAAGGCTGGATATTAGTCTTCCTATACATGCATATTTGTCATTACATGGTAAACCATGACTAAACGTCCTAGGAGCACATCACTCTCGGCCAATCGTGATATCACAATATTTGATCTTTCTAACAAATGTGATATTTAAATTATGACGAGATATTATGTCTCATTGATGTGACAGTTTGACAAAGTAGATTAAACTTTGATTGTCATTAAAATAGACATAATGCCTGCCTTCAAAATACGACGTTTATTTGGTATACCCAAAGGGATTTTAATTGAGTTATTTATGACGGCGGTTAAGGGAATATATCAGAATTGTCATGGGTAATTCTGTTTTGAGTGCACATTTTTTTTCGTTGCAATGTTGTTTGCAAGTTCATAAAATATTCGGAATGTGTCATTCATATAAGAACGCGTGGTTACACCAAAGAGGGATTGAGTCTTCTTGAGACGCTCAAGAAAATGAATCGCTGGACGTTTGTATAATAGATCAGACGGCATTATGATTGCGAAGTTATTATAATTGATTGCTCGTTTGTCAAAATAGTTTGTTTTGATGTTGTTTGAACCGCAGTTCAATTATTATTTGTCGTAATCATGGTTTTGGTGCATTTTTGTTACTTAAGCAAATGATGGCTTTTTGATATGGCATTAGCGAATTGCGATTCGTCTTGCAGTTATTTAGAATTCTAGACGTTTGTTGTAGTTTTGACTGTTTTGCGTGTTAGACCTCTAAATATCGCTTTCGGTTCATCAAGAGTTTTTTCATTCATGAGACGATATTTTTATGGCTTAGATACATAAAACTTTTCTTTTACATTGAACCATTATGTGAAATTGCCATTCCATTGCCTATACTGCTTACTGTCATTGCATTAGAACATGACGCTAATTTGATTGCGAGTATTAAAACTTAGTTGTTTTTAGATGATATATGAATTCATTACAACAAACAAGAAATGTAATTTAGAAACCACATTAAAGCCACATTAATGACTATATTGATATTTCATTGATTATGAAACTCACCGAATAAAACGAAAGTGTTTTCTATTTTATAAATTCCTGCCCTTGCATATTTCAAATGACAATAAAAAGCTACGTAAATATATTTAAGCTGCAAGCTAAACAACTAGAAGTTGGTTGAAATTTATCTCGTTCACAATTAGTTCAATGATAAATGTCTTTAATAAATGTCTGAAAGTGTCGATGTTTTAATGGTGACTGCAAGACATAGTTCGTCTATCGCTCAGTAGTGTCTAGAAGGCCTGGAAAAAACAACTGTGTAAATTTTATATACCTGTAACATAAAATCAGTCCTCTTGTTGAAATTGATACATCCAATCTATAAAGCTAAATTGATATTTGACTTAAAGTGTATGCTTTTTATAGTCCATCTTTTATGTACAATACAATTAAAACCTTTTACTTAGTAGAATAATTATACATAACATAATAAACCAAAGCAAAACACACTGGAAGACCACAGAAATAAACAAAACAGTACATATTAACTAGAATATAAACTATAAAATGTCAGAACCAACCTAATCAATCCAGAGAAATGTGTAGTAGAGATATACAGTTAATATTATCTGAATGATTTAGTCTCAAACCTTCAAATACACCACACTTTGCTAACAAACAACTATCACTATGACCTTAGTATGTGGGTTTGTGTCCGACTTTGCACTTTGCAATCATGGCTTTTCAAGGCATCATGTCTGATTCCCATTGGCCGGTGGCCGCATTTATTCATAATCTAATCATTACTTTTATCACTTAAACTTTATCTATCCATTATATAATACATGGTGGTTGGTGGGATGCGCGGACTCTTACGCTGATGGATGTTTGGGCGGGAGCCTTGGATTAGAATCCAACTGTGCACCTTGCAATCATGGATTTCAGATTCCCCATCGACCATTTGGCTGCCTTTAAACCAACAGTATATTATTACTCATTTTACTATTTTTAACAGTTAAAACCCCACTTGTTCCTTAACTACTATGAGCACTTAATTAATAACTAATTCTTAGTTTTATATTAGTCTTCATATTATTATTTCATACGTTATCATCTCTTAGCATTTTCATTTTTATTAAACTATTTCCTAATTATGCTGATGATTATGAACCGCTTTTGAACATATATTCAACATGAAAAGAGCGATGTGCATATTTTGTATATAATAATTGTAAAATAATAATTATTAATTAGTGTAACACGTAATAACGTTTATTTGTTTGTTTGTTTGTTTGTTGGGTTTAACGCTGTTGCAACACATTATATAGGTCATATAACTGACAACTGCCCTACATAATAAAAAATCATTGGTAGGAGGGAGAATGGCCGTAGAAGAAAAAAATTCATGTCCAAGCTCCCCGAAAGTATGCCCCGCCCGGGAATCGATTCCACGGCTCCTCGATCATTAGACTTGCGTGCTACTAACTGAGCTAGCCGGGCGGCTACGTATTACCAAATTAAATGATGATAAGTATTGAAAGTGAAAATGCTGATGATTTATTAAATGACGCAATGTTTTAGTGTACTTATATTTTATTGAAGAGCTTAGCAATGGTTCAGAAAGTGTGTAACGTACTTAGTTAAGTGAAATGCGGTACGTACTTCAAGTACCTTGAATTTTGTTATATATATAAAGTTTTGTTACGGTCCATAGACAAGAAATGTTCAGATACCATTAACCTAAGCTTTATGTAAATTTAATATGCATTTAATGCATCTTAATCTCTGCATTTTGCATATTGCACTAAGTCATCAGTCACGATTTATTTACACTTATGTAATTACACCACCTTAATAATTTCAGATCGTTTTAAAGGTGTGCCTTAAGTAGACTTAATTTGTTTGATTTTATCTACGTATTTAAAATATCTAAAATTCATACTAGAATGATAAGAAGTATTGGTGGAACTAATTTAACAGTTTCGGAATGTATGTTTAGAATATTGGTTTCATTATATGCAATATTCGTATCAGATCTCCTGCCGAACAAAGTCAAATTCTATTAACCGTATCATTTAGATATCATCATTCACACCTGAGTACTTAATTTATGCAATGATGTATGAATATGATAATATAATTTGTTAAAGATAGAGTAAGCTTTAGGCTTAACTTTTTTTCTTTCATGTTTTAAACAGTTCACTGTCGATTTACATGATTATTTAGTACATTTGCATTTAGTTGTTGATAAAAATGCATTATGCGGATTGTACGCATTATTACGATAACACTTTGTTATGATAGAATTAAAGAAAAGTCTAAAAAAGTCTAAGGATTTCATTTGACTAGATGTCAAATAGCATCAATAATAGTGACAAAAGTATTCTATGTCTATAGTGTCTGGTATAAAACTGTAACAGTAAAACAGATTTATGGTAAGTATGAAAGAGGACTGAAAAAAAACAAGTGAAATGTATTGTAACAGATTAATTGTTTTGCGGAATGAAATTATTTCGCGATCAAATTATGTTTAACTGCATGGTTTCTTCAATGGCCGATGATTCCTCGATTGACATAGAAAAATAGTCAATAGTCTGTATACTATGGACAAATGATACGAAACTATATTATTACGTAGAAAGGAAAAAATTAACGCAGACCCTTTAAGAAATATGTACTGTTTTGTAATTGCAGGTGCGTTTCAGAACGTCGTGTATGTATGTATGTGTGTATACTGAAAATAAAAAGTAAAAACTTTAAAACAAAATCCTATCGAAACATAAATTAAGCCAAATTCAACTCATGGCTAACAAAACATGCATACACCACATACTTAAATAAAATCGACAACGATGGAAACAATCGAGATTGCTGGTGTAACTGTGCGGACCAGTTGCATCATGAACACGAACGTTTGTGCTTATATCAACTAGTTTAACCTTAGCCCATTTAGATAAGGAATTGAATTAACTTCTTGGCTAAGTTATTCATACTACTTCTACCGATAACTTACCCCCTGTCTTGAAATAAGCAACTAGTAAATGTTCTATTTAAAAGATATACTTAAAAAATGTCATCATTGTCTTTTAGACTTAAACTAAATTGATTTCTTATGATGCCCTTCTTTGTTTGTTTGTTTGTTTGTTTGGGTATTACGGCGCTCCAACACAAAAAGGTCATATCGCGCCGAAAACATGATGCATTTCTTTCGTGTTATATCACCATTTATTTCATAATCACAAAATACAGTTCGACGAACTTGTCACAACCCTTAAAGAAGTCATTACTTGGATAAATCTTTGATGTCAATATTTATTTCTTCATTCCGTCTCAACATTTATTTATACATTTTATAATGTAACGCAACTAGTAATGCAATTTAGATCTATGAATTTAGTTGAAACTCATTGATATTCATATGTTTTCCTATCACGTAAATGATTAAGGGGTTATACACATGCTTTATAGTCTTTCATTTTAACATTCATACTAATATATTTGCCTTAGCAGGAGTGTATGAAAGTAAACAGAATTGTAAGAGACTCACTTGTTAATAATGCAAAAGTGACTGAACGACAACAAAACTAACACATGGGCAAGCAACAAAGACGAAATAAATTATCAGAGTTAATATTTTCACTTCATAAATATAACTGAACTACACAACCAGTTTTTAAGGTAATGTCTCTGACAATTTACTTTAACATCAGCTAGATGCGCTTTCTAATATCGAACATCGGCACGAATATCACCGTTCCATTTATATATCAGTATGAAACTTGACAACATTTCTTATTGTTTTTACATGTATGTCGATATAAGCGAGGCGTTAACGTTTTATTCTCAACAGAAACGATGGAAGTTTCTTGAAATTTAATTTGACACCTCTTTTATGAGTCCTTTTACACGAGATATGACACCCATATATATATATTTCAAGACGCATGAAACTTTATAATATATAAAACGCTTGATTTATAAAGCTATGATTATATACGAGTGTTTTAGATAAAACTGAATTGTTCTCGTGCATACAGCAATTATTTTTTGTGATAAAGAACAACTGTGCACACGTATATATGTAGGTTTGTAGTCTTCGAGCAATCATTACAAATGACTTGACAATTACAAATATTTCCGTGTATTGTTTTATATAACATATTAGAGATATGTTTTGTAACTTATATACAAAACGATGGATACTATAAATACGATCACGTGGTTAATGAATGATTCTACATTGGACTAGTTATACAGTTTCTGAAGATGATATCTGGGTTTTGTCATAATATTACCAGTTAAACAATAAGTTTACAACATCAAAATGAGTCTGATATCTTTTAACAAGTTTAGTTGGCAATACATGTATACAGCACGTTTTAAATCGGTGTGGAATAAAGGTACCAATAACATCAAATAAATGATTAAATTTGTCTGTGGCATGTTATTCTGATTATTTGGAAGGTTGTTGCTTATGTCTAGGTAGATTATTTAATGTAAATATATGTCTAATGACATTACTTTTAGCATTTCCTGAAAATAAAAGCTAACAAGTTCTGAATTAAGGTTAAGGTTCACGTGTACTATTTCTTTTGGTTGAATGCATTCGTGCATAGAAACCTAATTTATAAACAACAATTTAATTTCCGACCACTAATAAAAAAGTTAAAGGCTGAATGCATATCTATCTATGATATTATACATCTAGCTATGTGTGTTTTTATCAATATTGAATGCTCACGTAGGTTTTAACTACTTGGAGAGAACATAAAACAGCCATGTTCCGGTCATTTTGAGATGGTAAAATGTACTTTAGATAAACCAATAGCAGCTGTAACCTTATATCAAATAAAGAGGGAAGTTTTCTTTAATTAGGCCAAGGCAATATTCTATTCAATTGTTCAAATATTGCAAAAAGCATGTCTGCAATGTAATTTATTTTTATTGTCACATTATGTTTCGATAGTTCAAATATACAATAGTCTTTAATACAAGAATTTACTAAAGTGTTTCTCGTACACGACAAGATGCAATTGTCTGGGGAAATTATTTTTGTATCACATGCATTTCGTTGTGTGAAGTGTTTTGTAAACTGTAACTACTGATTTTGTTTGAATTATTGACTAACATATTTGATGTTACCCATGCCATTTATGACATGTTCTGTATCAAAACATTGAAATTGATGCTCAGTGAACATACCTATATCCAATAAGACAATGCGATAGACATAAATGGAGTTACAAAGATATTGTAAGCATTCAGTTTAGGAGAGAAAGTACAAAGATATATTTTACTGTCAAAACAGCTTATGATAACTTTCAATATTATACACGTCGCCTTATCTAACATTTACATTTTGACATTGTTTTTGCGTCATATACTTTTATGATATTATCGAAATCCTCGGTTGACCAGTTAGCGAGTGTAATGTACTAAAGATTTACAATTAACAGTTATAAATTTATTCCGTTAATAAAAAAAGTTTGCTTAAAATCGACCAAACAATATTCTGTTCAACTGTCCGAATATTGCTAAAAGCATTTCTGCAATGTGCATGTACTTAACTGTTTTGTCACATTCTATTTGGATAAATGACTATTCATGACCCATATTACCAGTTTGTTAAAGTACTTTTCTTACATGACAAGATGCCATTGTCTAGAACAAGGACTTGTATCAAATGTATTCCGTTGTTTGAAGTGTTTTTGTAAACTGTAACCACTGCATTTATTAAAGTATTGACTAACTTAAATAATATATCATCCATGTTATATGACTCGTTCTGTTTTGTAACAAAACATTGAAATCGATGCTCAAAGAAAAAACTAAAACCCAAAAAGACAATGTGATAGACATAAATGGATTTGTAACGATATTGTAAGTACATGTATTCAATTAAGCAAGAAAGTAATAATTGTCGTAACCGTCGTCACGCGCTTGAGTTGAAGCGTTATTTAAATAATTCTTCATAAGTGTCGTCCTGTTCAGAATTTAGTATATTACCTTCCTATTTTTAACCATTTCTAACGTTTTTTAGACTTCTTCTGTCCAGTGGGTTCCTAGTCAGAGTCTGGCGTGTGATGCTGGGTACTTTATAGTACACATGTTTATACCCAGCGTAATGGTAAAATATCGATGTTTTAAACTAACTATTAAATAAGTTATAAATCATGAGATAGACCAATAGGCAGTAAAGCATTTTATCAACATAACATAAAGTAAACCACATGCTCTAAGATAGTTTAACCCTATTTCAAAGTAAATGTAGTTTCTGTGTTACTGAATGGAATACAAATTATTTTGTAGATCTGGATAATTTTAAACATGTACTGTTTTAAATTGGTTTAGAAATAATGTGTGTATGTTACATAGAATATGAGTTGAAATCAAACACATTTATGATATAAGAAAAAGCGATGGGTTAAATTGCCCAGAAACACCTGTTACTACAATTATTGTTATTCTTATTATCGACATACATTCATTAATGTATATAAAGCCTCCTCTTTATACCCATATTTACTGATTTCTGAAAACATGTCTAGAGCAATTTCATAAAAAAACTTTATTTAAGTTTTAATGGAAAATGAAATAATGTGAGAATATGCCCTGCTTGCAATTAATCGGATACACTGATCATGTAAGCTCAAGACTACCAAAATGTCAACAAAATAACTTACTTGATTTTGCTAGAATTAGGAATCAGGAAGCTTATTTAAGTCATAAAAATCTTGTTCCTCTTTCATACCAGTCTTTAACCGCTTCGTTATTTTTGTTTGTTATACCACATGTTCAAACGAAATGATGTAAAAGGTTGAAACCAAACAAAAGAATAAAGCATTAGTCTGTCAAATACTATTGACTTTTCACAATGATAAATGTATGTAAACGTCTACATAAGTACATCATTGTCAATTGTCTAGTTTAAAATATTATTTTTGGTACCCAAATGTCGATGCATATTGACAAAACTCACATGGAAATAGATACAAATAACTATGTTGAAGCATGTTAGTTTGTGAAAGGATTTAAAAGACCAAGACGTCACTTTAGTAAAAACAGATCAAAGACATGTTTTGAAATAACTAACTAACTGCGATTCAAACGTATGTGTGTGCGTCATTGTCCGAAATATGACCCCTATAAATATGAATGTATTTAATCCCGTAGTTATTAAAACTATATAGGCTTTTTTAGATAAGACAATGATGACAATGACATATGTATGTATCAAATAATAATAAACTATGGACATATATTGTACTTAGATTTTGATGGTCAGACAGATAATAGATCTTGGATCACTGATTTATGTAAATAAATAATGCGGATTAATCTATATATGAACATGATAATTTATACAGTGTGGAGATTATGTCTGGGTCAGAAGAATTGAATACTGACAGTATGGGAGCGGCAATATGACTAAAAAGGGACTGAATTCAGAAGTCTTTTTATCTGAATGTGTAACAGCGCTAAATAAAGGCTTTATTATTGGAATTATTATATTTTATTTTATTATAATCTAGTACCTTCGTTTATTAATTATTTCAAGGTTTTCGTTTATTAGATTTTTAGAGATAATAATGGCATCATTAAGATAATGAAACATATTTCGTTTTGTCATATCATCGTGCAATTCAAATTTTCAAGGAACTTCTATTGATTCGTCAGTTCAAACATCGGCTTCAAAATTTGCATATATATTAGTTAATCGAAAGTTAATCGATATTGTATGGAAACTTCTTTTATTGAAGGGTGGAAGCAATGTCAACAATGTCCTCTTTAGTATACCAACCTTGAATAGTATTTTTTATTTTATTAATCAAAAATGTTAACTATGTAAAATAGTCCATACAGTCACATAATTTATTGTTCTAATTTTAAGATTTATTTCAAACGGACGTTTAACTTATAACTCGTATTTAAGATGAAATCACTAATTTTTAAAATTAAAACATTCAAACGCTATTTCTTGTGCCGCCATCCTTACACCTGATTTTGTGTCACCATACCGTTTTCTGTTTCCAGAACCCATTGAGTAGGCTCAATCAAGGCAAAATAGTCTTCAGCTTATACACTTAATTCAACCGTTGTCAAGTCACGTGTTTAAAATGTGCCATGCGGTAATTACAATCTTAAATTTATGGCAATGGTTTATTGTTCATTTAATTTTATGCATACATTGGCGAAACTTTTATTTTTTTCTAATGGTCACGTGATCAAGGTGTGCAACATGGTATATATTATACATTTTATATCCCTTTTATAAGCAAGGATATACATATAAGTTACATGTCATTAAAACAGTAAAGAATACACAAGATGTAGATATTATAAATAAAATGACAGTGAACGATTAATTTTAGATGATCTAGCTGATTTTAGACCAATTTATGGAAGAAGCATGTGACATAAATTTGTTCCCAGCGACTTCGAAGTTGTCATATCTAAGGCTTTTAAACACAAATAAAAACATTTATATTCAGTAAGTTCTATTGTGTGTAAAAACATGGAAAACTAGACACAGAACTAGAAACTATAAAACAAAACTTTTCTACGTCTGCTCTGTCAGTTCTACCCTTTTGTATCAAGATGCAATAGTGCTTCAGATTGTCAAGGTCTATACTATGGTATACTAAGGTAGCAGAAGTCCATACATTATTTAGTTTCAGATGTTCAAAATCTAGATCCTTTACGTGTATTAACTTAAACTTGCCCATTAGAAAATCGACGATGCCTTGGTACTTAGTCTTCATAGTTGGCAAGGAGATTTGTCTTTAAAAGTAGATGAGCTATTATTTGTTTGAGGCCAGGTTATGTCTTCATATGTGTGGAGAGAAGCAAAAACACAAGTTTTTAAGTGATTTCCGCATAGTTTTTCTCATGAAATATGAAACGATAAAAGTCATGTTCCTGGTTGTGTTTCCGTTAAAAAAAAACATCTTTATATCGTATTCCAGTTTTCATTACTTATAGATGTATTACTTTACAATTTATAATGGTACACATATTATACGAGCAGGTTGTACCAAATGATGAAATGTGATTCTCCCAGCTTTTTAAAAACACATATATTTAAATGATACTTGTACTATTTCGACAATCCCATCTGATAAATGATTTTTCTTCGCAAAAAACAACAACATGAAAAACGACATTTCCTTTTTAATTATAATTGATGTACTACTGGTATTTGATATTACATTGTCATGTGCGTTGTTTTCCGATATCTTTGTTCCGTGTTTAAGAAGTATCACATTCAACATGTCTTATTCATCTAACAGTTCGAGAAGACTTCATTCAGAATTCGAATTTATGAGGGTTTTACAGAGAACAATGATACGTTTTATGATTTTAAGCAATAATGTGTAACCTATCGTGTTCGTACATCGCCAGTGCAGATAGAAAATCCTGATAGTCTCGAGTTCCGTTTATCATCTATTGCAAGATGGACAATGACTTATGGTTAATAAAAACGTCTTAACCATTATATGTATGCCATCTTAACTTGTTTAAACTAAATTGCAATAAAAGAAGTATGTGTTCAGGTAAAAGATTGATATCACTGGCTTACTTATTTAAGAATAGGAAAAACGGCAAGCTGATGGTTAAGAATCACTGCAGCACATACGTTACACTTTTCTTACCGTTTGAACTTAAGCCAAAGGAAGACTAGCGTTCATTGTGATTTAAAAGTGACATACTGCATTTTTTGCCAAAAATGTTTAACTCTATCGTGTATTTTGATTTAAAAGTGACATACAACGATTTGAAAACAAACTGTAGTTGTGTTCTATCGCGAGTGGCCACTTTGCGGCAATTACGTATTTCATTTCACTTACTTCGAATATTATATAAATATAGAATTAATTTTATTATTCTTATTTCAGAAGTTTTTTTTATAAAAACGGAATGATAATATTGTATTGGATGTTGTCTGATTGATGTAAATTTAGCTTTAATGTATCTATAAAGGAATTCAGAGTTTGGTGTTTGTATTGTCATCACAGACCAATAAGGCGGAAAAGAACAAATTGTCTCTAGTATAACAATCACTATATCTTGTCAATATAATTTCCACTCTATAGTATTTTATGACAAAATAATCAGAGATAAAATTCATAAACTTAAACCAGGATTGTATCTGTGAAAGACGGTATCTTAGACATTTTTGTGACAGCAATCTATAATGTTTTGTTATTAACTGACAACATGTTACTACTCGCAACACTATAATCAATTTATTATACGCGGAAGGGTTCAAAGGTTCAACATGGTGAGGTATGTTTTCTTTGTATCCATTGTACACTGTTTCCCAAAAAATAAAATAATTGTTGTCAGTATATCGTAGAATAAGTAGATTACTGTTTAAATTCTTAGATATGGGTTTAATTCAAATGTATTCCCGTGCATGACATGAAGGGAATTAGGATTGATTTCAGATGAAAAAATGTGCAAAACTCGAAAGTTGCAATACCAAACCAATGAACTATTTTATCTGTTTTGCATAAAGTATAAAAATTGTGTAATGTTCTGAATGCACTAAAATGCGGCTAGATTAATTAATAAACAATAAGGTAATATCGCGCTGAAGCAATTACTCATTATTATTGAATTGATAATAGTAAAAGGTAATGACGGCGACATTTTTTTTCAAGTAATAAGGCCAATAGCTGACCGAAATAGTGACAATAGCAAGTACCCTTACCTGAGGTGTTATTAAACTGGCATATATACTATTAAATTTGCGAGTTTCCTGTTTTGTGGAAGAAACTGCGCAGCTTTGAATAAATCTTTTGTTTGTCACTGGAGCACCTATATACCGGCATATCAAGTTGACAATTCTTTTTTGACAAAGCCTCTTGTTATTTGCAAAAACTGCCAAAAAATCAACAAAATTAGTGTTTTTTTTTTGTGTGTCTAAAAATAGTTCTAGATAAAACTAAAATAGGCACGCCAAACCAAACTCCCCGCAGCGGTTATCTCCCTTTATCAAATCAATAACCACTGCCACCACAAGTAAAATTCGAGTTTGATTCTCGACGTGAAGTAAAATATTTCTGATCTTTACTGAATCGAATGTAATCACATGACTGTAACTGCTGTATTATCATGGGGAATCACCCAGAATACGTGCAACCTTCTTGCCATTTTTTTAATATTCACCAAGCATGCGTTCTTTGTTCTCGAAATAATACCCATAAACGGCATACTCACACATGCTTTTTAAACATGCCTGTTTCGAGGAACAGTTTCGAGAACTGTCATTACCTAAAGCCCGTGCTTGCACGGGCTCCCATCTAGTAACATATAAATGTATGCATGCAAACTGCTTTGTCCTATCACTAATGTATAATCCACTAATCAAAATATGCATTGAAATAAAAACTCATACGAACGACACCACTTATTTATGGTGTTCGTTTTTTGCTCTTAAAATGCGTACATGACCATGTCTTTGCGGTCTGTTCAAACGTTTTGTTTTCAAAAACATATAGTTCATACGATTCTTCTTTTTCACATGGTTTTACAAAATTGACAATAAAATGAAAACATACAACACATTCAATTTTGTTATTCTATATCTGAATATGGCTCGATGAACACTGATAAAAATTCTAATAATTTGATTTTACACTCGAGTTATTTTTAATCTGCTTTTGGTTCTTTGGCATTCAATACAATGTCGAATGAAGTTATTTTAAGTAAGTATAGCTCTGCTCTATTACCACAGAAAAAACTAATTCTGAATATGTGTGAGCAATCTGAAATAGAGAAATAATGAAACCAAATTGTGGACAGTTATTTTTAAAGTGATTAGGTATTGCACATAGAATGTTGCTAAGTAAATGGACAAAGCATTTCAGATTCTCGAGCATTATGGTGTGTTTACTTAAAGTTATTAAAGGTAATTACTTCCTATTCGAATTTATCTTTCTAATAATATGTAAAACACCCTAATCGTCCTTCACTTCACAAGTACTTTGTCATTTCGACAAAACTACTGGTCTTAAGGACAATGACAAAAGATATATATGTAATAGAAGACAGAAACCTTTAATACACACATATATGCTTTTATAAAATAGTGGCATTATTATTACAAGTAAAAATAATAGTTCAAACGACAATGGTATCATACAATTTTTGTCGGACAATAGCTTATCAAAACTAATGTTATTTTGTTTTTTTAGTTCCGACTTGAAATAATTTTTTTGTATCTTGTATCGAGTTGAAACGCCTCAACAATATATTTTTTAATTGAATACATCATATTGTGAACAAAGACTAAGACTTTAAAGAGTATTAATTTGTTTTAGTTCCCTCTCCTTTGAACAAATGTATTCGTCTATTGCAATAATACACTCATTTGATTTCCGAAGAAAAAATATTTATTTTAATATTTCAATTCTTTACCTACTTGACCTCTAATTGACTTAAGTCTTTTGATTTAATATTCTAATAACTTGCACATCTTCACAAACCGATTCAGGTGATGTGGGTTGCAACAAAAGGGCGGTTTAGAGACCTCCCTAGATACTTTGTTTAATATAACGTTGCTCTGTACTACATGTGGACATTTGTGCCATTATTGTTAGCAAAGACCATTACAATTGTACATATATTGACAATAAAGCTCTCCTCTGAAATGTTTATAAAAACTAATCAGATGTAGAAAGTATTGACCAAATTAAGGATAGTGTCTTTAAGACGGTATATTCGACTTTATAAAAACTATCGTCCATGTTTCTACTTGTACTGCAGAACATGTTCAGATTTGTCTTGCAAATGTTAGCTTTTGAATCAAAATTTGCAAAACACTAGTTGCACAAAAAATCAATCATATTCTATATAAATCTATCAATCTCATATCAAATGAATATTAAGAATGTGCCCTTTCTTAGAGTATTGTATATATTATAGGCTAAATTGATGGCACTTATTGTAATATTTATTATGAAGATATGAAGAGTTATATTGAAGAAGAACTCAAGATTTAATTTGCAATGGCAGCTATACGCACATTTGTAACACGAAATATCTTTAAAAAAGATATTCGGCGCTGTGAAGGATTCATTTTGTTTGAAGTATAAATGTGTATGGTATTATCTTAATTTATTTTAATTCCCAAAGTAAAATATTTTTTTTGAGATCCACATATTGAAATTTTGGGACCTTAAACTTTTTGAAAATTTGTAACCGTATACTAAACGTTCTTTTCGGGTCAGCATATTGAAAATTTGGATCCGTACACTAAACATTATTAATGGGACCTGCATATCGAAAACGTTTAACCTATATTATTATTTGGGCCCGCATATTGAAAAAAAAATAATGAGATGCGGATTTATTGAATTTTACACATAAATACATTGTAAAATTAATATAATTAATGCATAGCTCGAATTTAGGAAGAGATTTAAACAAAATCTGTATGTAGGAATCAATTTGATTTTTGCCCTTGGTGACTTTTTGACCGAAATTCCGGTCTCAGTGTGACCTAAAACTGTACAAACACATTTCATATGCATTTGGGCAATAAACATAAATATTTCTCATATCATTTGCAATGATAAGTGGGTTCATTGAAGTCTTTACATGTTTTGCGACTTCAATATTCCAAAGGGAAGTAATCGTGCAATAAAGCAAACGTTTAATTCGAGACCGCGTATTGAACATTTGGGATCCCTATTACTTAACCTTTTCTTCAGGACAACGAATAGTATCAAGTATTTTATTCACTTCTCTCTACCGAGAAGAATTTCAATGGACAAACAGGAATAGTAGAGCAAATTGCATTGGTTAAAATATAGGTCAAAAGTAGACTTAGACAGCTGTGCCGAAAAAGGAATTTATGCCTTAAAATATAGACTTTAGACGATGTCAAAAATTAGCTTAACCATTTGCTAAATGCAAATTATTTAATATTCTAATTGGCTAAAATGTAAACCTTTTGATAGATTGGAAATGCAAATACGTATACACTATCATGTATTCACAAAAGAAAACAAAAGTAAGCATAATTCATTTCTTTATTTTAAAATATATTTTCTGAATATCTTAAAATTATCTACCACTGAAGTGACAAAACCAAACAATGTGGCAACGTACATAGGGGGTTAAAAACAAAATTACATTACAAAACTGATAGAAAATATAGATTTCAAAGTGAAATAGAAAACAAATCTGAACCAGATAAGATCATCATGTATTCAAGCTTTCATTTCGGTAAGTTTTAGGACAGATTCGTGCTAAAATAGTAATCATTAGATAAAACATGCCAAATGTCTTGTATGTATTGTAAATTAGGGAATGGAACAGATTTAAACAAATTGCGTTTATGTGTCTGGCATTGTACAGTAGTACCATGGGAAATAAACTACAAGTCGTTTTCATGATTGTTAAATTTTCTTCTAAATAGAGTAGTTTAATTTCAACTAATTTTCTTTAATATATGCGTTTGTTTGGGTTTTACGGCGCACCAACACAGAAAGGTCACATCGCGCCGATAAATTAATATATGCGACATGTTGCAACTATATTGTATGATGTTTAGATATTTTGCCACGTTGCCAAACATTTTTTGATCAGTTCTGAAGGTTACTGTCGCCTCATCAATTTTACGAAAAAATACAAATTGCATATATGCAATTACGTATATAAATAAATTAATTGTTCAATAATTTGAAATGCAATGCACATTATAACGTATGAGATCATTTTGTTGGATCAAATAAACTTAATTTGTTTTCTATAGTTGCACCTGCTAATTAATATCTGTATTATGATTTTGCCTCAGTGAGCATAGCATATCTTAATATTATCACAAAACCAAACAATTTCTATCTTGAGACCAACCGCAATTTGTGCATTCTAATCGAATGAGCACGAATAGAATAAAAAACAAACAAACTAATCAAGCTTCGTTTTTGTTTCAGACAAATTACTTGAAACAAACACTTTTTTAAACCCTGGTCGTTTGCTTGAAGTGATTGAATTGTGATTTATTTTCCATCAGACAAATGTAATGTAAAGCATTGCTATTCTAGCTGACAAACCAGTTGCGTTTTTTACAAAAAACCCGAAAGATCATCGTAATTAAAGAGCAAGAGACATAAAAGAGATTAATAACGTCATGTTTTGGCTGATCAATTTCAGATATATATATGATTGAATTATGTAGAATATTGTATACCTTTTGAATATCATTTCATAGTTATGCTTATTATCCTTCTAGCTTTGAACGGCAACATTGTGAATTTGACTTTTTCGTAAGACTTTTTGTGGAAAGTAAAAGATTTAAACAAAACTTGAAGTTTTGAATGATCAGTATGTACGGCGAAATGTCAAATCTCATTTTATTATTTAATGACTCTCATTATCCTGACTTGATCCTGTGTCTTATGTTAGATGATGTGTTTAAAATTAAATATCATCACTAGGTCTTTGCTATGTTAGATTCTGAATCAGTATGCTGTTGTATGCTAACAACTGTATTACACAATGTCAAACGCTTAAATAATCCTATCTATGAAACTTGAAACAATGTAACATATACCATATACTAAATATGTCTAATGATACACATGTTACTGTCAATGACTCCAATTTTGAAACGTGCATTATGGTTAGGAATTATTTGTAGATTATATTTACACGTGGGGATGACTGAAGTCTAGAATGACAAAAAGACTAGATAAAAGCCTGCTCAATATATAGATATGTTAGTTTGCATTAAAAAAGTAATAAAAATATTTATATGTTTTTATTGCATTATGGTTTTCTTGAAAGTGACGAAATAAATGGTGGTGTGAATTTGACAAAACTCCGTATCAGCGGATGAATAATGGTAGAATTGAACCTATTATCACTCGTGCATTTTTTTCTATCAGAAAACTGTTTAAATAATATTTACTGTGAAATTTTTGTTGTTGCAAATTCAATTTAATTAATTAAATGTGTTTTTTATTCCACAGACATAAATATTGTTTTTGTTTCAGCAATAAAAAAGTGATTCCACTAGATATATAATCATTATTATCAAGAAAACTAGATTGGCATTAACGTAATAAATAATAATTGTTAGGAATCAAATA
Organism: Mactra quadrangularis; assembly: GCA_025267735.1. Lineage (NCBI taxonomy): Eukaryota > Metazoa > Mollusca > Bivalvia > Venerida > Mactridae > Mactra > Mactra quadrangularis. The sequence continues at coordinate 54,910,282 of CM046303.1, read as the reverse complement.
TTACTTATTTAAGTTATTCCCGGTCGTTTTCCTGCGGTGATTTAAACGAAGTGTGCTTTCTATCAGACATTCCAGAAGACCTCATAACTTTATTAACGTTATCCATAAAAATGTTATTTTTCGTCATCAATTGTTGCTGTATGGCTCTTTTATATTATTTTATACTGATATTGCTAAATGGCATGTATAACCAACTATTATACACAGTTATGATTAGCATTACTGACCTAGTGACATTGGCTGTGTTAGTCAATGCGTTTACACATTTGTTTTAATGTAGGTGTTGTTTGTTGTCTACTAATTCTACAACTTAATTGGTTGTTCATTGTGTCCCCCGCACGAGCTTAAGAACCACGTGATTATTTTATTATATGTTGAAGTGTCCAGTTATGTTCCAATCAGATGATGAATAGATTAAATCAAAGCACTGGAGTGCTGAAGGAACGATGTCCTGAACTTATTTTTGATTAAAGAATATATTGTTATGTATATTATCTATAAAATAATGTATTAAGTATCAATTAACAGAATTTAACAAAAGGATAGCACAAGACTTCTCAAGTGGTTGGCTCATGACAAGGTTTATCTTACTTTATCAAACAAAATAAACCAGTCAAAGAATTAATTTTCATCAACACATTTTAGGGTCATGTACAGCAGCGATCTCACCAAACCAAAGATTATTCTGGACTATTTTCTTTAACCAAAAGGAGCTGACAACTTCTCATTTTTGGTTATCAATAGGTATTTTTTAACGAGATCGTTGATATTTTCGTTAAAATTCTAAAGATTTGATGTGAAATGACAAGCTGAATTTTTTTCACAAAAAAATTGACTTTCTAACAATTCGATTAAGGTTTTCCCCAAAATACTAAGCTCTTTTGCATCAAGCTACATTCCCATTTTTTGTTCACGAATTTTAAGTCAAATTAACGTTTCGCACTTGCAATTTATTCACAGTAAAAATTACTCTAAGAATCGTCTATTTCCTATAAATATTTGTATAAAGTTCCGTACACACTTATACATATTCATTCCAAATTATAATCAAACTCTATAACTTAAAATCGCTCAAGTAAACTTTAAATGTGACACTTTGAAGACGACAACGTCATATCGCCGTATATTAAACATCCGGTAAGTGTATTAGTCATATCCAAGGTATACAGACGATCCGTCCCCAAGACTATTCGCCCCTTGACGATCCGTCCCCGTACAGTACCGTAACTCGAGCCACTGCTTAATATAATACGATGATTTAATATTGTTTATTATTATCGAATGATGTAATTATGTTACACATATAACAGGCATTGTCAAAAACATCGTAGGCTCTTTTTACTCCAACAAGTAATCATTGCAGTTGTCACGGGTTGAGTTGTCTACGGGTTGAGTTGTCCCGTCTCCATTGCAAAATTTATTTGTCCTGAGAGTAACCTCCCTTTTCCTGAAGAGTTTCAAGAACGACAACACAAGCCAGCGTTGTATTACATTTAAATGAGATGTTAATGAGTTTCACGCTTGAACTACGCCTCTTTGTCTATGTTGAAAATTGTTGAGTAATCTTATACTTTCTTGTTACCATTGGAACGATGCTAAATTAGCATCGTTCCAAAAACAGGTAAATTTACATTGCTTTTTCTTACTAAAACACAGACAACAATCTGTTGCTTCTAAGCTGTAAGTTTTAAAAACATTAGAATTAAAAGCGCAGTAAAATTGACAAAATATTTGTTACACAATTGCAACTGTACACAATATGCAACATAATATCATATTTATTTGTCGTCGACAGTCTCATCCGTTATTCCGAACTGATTCGTTAAACCTTAAACTTCACAACGTTTGTAATCATGAGTCTGCAGCACTTGTAAGAAAGTAATTGGCTTATACGTAGCTGTGAACGAAATTGTTATTAACCGTGTGTCATTTCTAAATATGAACAAAACTACATCCGGCACATACGAACGTAACAATTTCATTTGGTCTACAGTACATAACATTATCCGCTGTATAAGAAATCAGTCTCATTTATTCTCGAGGGTGTCCGGACTTTGTCAATTTAACTGTCATCCCAGACCAATAAGGTGGAAATAGATGATATCGATGAATAGATTGATATTTTTCTTCAGGACAACAAGGAAAATGTCAAGAATCCGTCGGATATTATAGTGGCAAGTTTTGTTTTTGGATAAAATTAAAGATAAGACAATCATTTGCATTTATATGTTGTATTTTCAAAATAAACTAATTGTAAATATTCAATTTTATTTTCTAATGTAAGTGCGATTTTAATCAAATAAATAAAATACTTTGTAATTGATGTTCGGAGGTGTTAAAGAGAATTATACAATCCTTTGATCCATTTGTTATAAATATTAACTAAGTTTACAAAGACAGAACTATGTTTCAAGAAAATTATCTCTTAAATGTACAATTTTCTCCAATGCGAGTAACGTTTGATGATACGCTGTTTTCTTGATTAGAATCTTATTGGAATTGCAGATTTTTTTGTTTAAGAAATAACTTACAGTTGTCTATATTTTATTGTCTAATAAAACATAGTCACGAGTTGTGATGCGCGTATGATTAAATCACGAGTGCTTTAGCACGAGTGATTTAATTAGCGCATCAAACGAGTGCCTATGTTTTATTAGACAATAAAATATAGACAACTGTAAGTTATTTCGATTCTAACATCGCAAAATACATCCTTAGAAAAGATATTTTTATAGAACTATTTTTTACTGTCAGAAACGCCATGCTGTTGAAATCCGCCCCCCAGTGCAAAGGCCGAAAATAGCCTTTATTTACACAGATCTCATTGATAATTGATTCTAATTTCAAACAAATAATATTCAAATCTTAATTTTAAAAAAATGAACCCAAAACTAAATACGAATTGTCATAGTTTTATTTGTGTGTAAAACATCATTCTTTAAAATAAGCGCCGTGAAATAAACATTCGACCTTGCCCTTAGTGAGTGTCATTTTATATACACACGATGATGAAGCATTTAAGTTCGATGTTTTCGGCGGAATATTGCAAATACTGCTTAAATAATTGGATGTTAACTGAATAGGAGTGTGTTATCAGACAGTTTGATGGAGATATTTGTAAAAGGTTGGATATAAATTGGATTTATGAACGTGTGTCAAGGAAGGTTAGATTTTCGGAAAATCAGCACTGCTCGTGTCAGCTTGGATGATTACGAGCTTGAAAGAATACACGTAGCCAGTTCCATTATATTATGCTATGCACAGTTTGGCTTTGATTAAATAGTCAATCTTTGTATTTTTCGTATAATGGCTGGCATGATCGTCGGATAAAGGACAGGATGAAATGAGACAACGGAACCGGGAAATGCTGGGACTTAAAAAAACATCTTGAACTTCAAGTTGAAGTAGGTCTTTTTATGCTAGAATTGTTTTAAACTCAGTTTATACCATTTTCGGTCAAGTAAGAATGTTTTTACATGTTTTACATTTACTGACATGTTCCAAGGTTCTGTTAAAGTCAACCCTTATAAACTCGGGCGCTATTTTCGGCTTTGCTCATTTAACGTGGGGAGTAAAATTTCAACAGCCGTCACGAGCTATATTTTGTTGAATAATAAAGCATAGATGACGTCACATTAAATAAAGAGTGAAAGCGCACGTGCCTATGTTAGAATTATTGCTAAAACGTGGCTGGGTTTTTAACAACTTTCTTGAACGCAGTTAGCATTAGGAAACATATTTATTATCTGCACATATATCTTTTTTTTAATTTCCAATAATGCTTATAACTGTCAGCAACGAGGTATTGTCTCAGTTCAAAAACTAAAACTTTTTGTTTTTGATTTGTGGTCCTAACAAATAGTTAATACACACACTTTTTCTTTTTCAATTTGATAGATAAAATATTTTTAAAATTTGTATGAAATAATACCGGTGAATATGCATTATCATCATGATCCAGACCCATTTTGTTTAAAAAGATTTGGTTTCTGAATATGCTTCAGCAAACGTTATTAATTGTCATCCAGTTTAGAGATAGACGCAAGTGTACTTTAAGAGTTAATTGCACATTTCGTTACGGATCATTAAATGATGTTATACAAACGCATTAAGCTATATCGCTGAATCAGGTACAACAGTTTCATTTTAGAATTTATAAAAAAATAGGTATTGCATACCAGCATCAACGAAATTAGATTTGTTGTCAAGACATTTAACAAATAAATATATAAATTGCTTCAGACAAACTACCACAACTGAAGGTCGATCGATTGAGCAAGATTAAGATAGATAAGTATCATTATTTATTCGCTGTTTACAAGACACATTAACTTTATTTTAATTGATGCCCGATCGTCTGCTTCAGGCGATTTTATTGTCGTTTGTTTTCCATCAGACTAATGTCGCAATTTTTCTTAAAGAAAAAAAGCTTTTATGCCATGTTCCAAATATGTAATTGTTTTGTCATTTTGTCTGCTTAAATGGCGTTAAACTGTCAGAACGTACGACGTTATTACCTAATCTCTTTTGCATCGTAATGGCTCCAATTATCTATAATTGTTAAGTTGTCTGTATAAAACATACATATTTCTTGTTTTGTTTTCGTTTGTTAAAATAAATGATTCGAATTCGAGTTTCTTCAATTGATTTGTTTACTTTAAATGGGTGTTGCGAAGAGAGAGCTGCAACAATATCTATCAGCAACTCGACTAAATCACAGACAAATATGGCGAAAAAGTTCAAAATGTCCCTAGTACAATAACCACTATATATAGTCAATAGAACTCCCCTCGATAGTATTTATTACAAACTAATCAGAGATAGAATGCGTTGACTTAAACCAGGAATGTTTCTGTGAGATGGAAGTTAATAATTTACAACAGAGACATTTTGTTACATCAGTCTAAGAATATTGTTCATTAAGTTACAACAAGTTTCTTATTGTACGTTTTTACTCGGAAGGGTTAAAGTTTTAAGTTGGTAAGGCACATTTTATTTGTATTCATTGATTGCGTGTTTCAGGATTGAGATAGAAGTATCGCAGAAAAAAAGATGACTGTATGTATGGATGAATGTATTCACACGTTTGACATGAAGGAAATTAAGATTTGTGTAAAACACGTAGTGTGCTAGGTCCATAAAGCACATGCATTTCGCGTTCTTTGCCTAGAAATTGCTACCAACGAGTAGATTACATACAGAGCTACACATATCTAGTCTGTAAGTGTAAATACGTTTAGGAAACACTTCACTTTAAAACCCGAAGCTTAAGTTATGACGAGGATGTTAGTGAAAGACAAAGAACGTGTTGTTGGTGAAAGTTTGACACACCTGCTATTAAAGTTTGAAGTTGTAGACATCACGCCATGACATGGAATCTATCACAAATGCAAAAAGTTCATTCAAATAGATTAACAATGTTACAATGATTGTCAACATATTAAATAAATCAGGCAGTAAATCTAAAAATATGTTGTTTTTAAATAGATTTGTGCATCATAAAAATATTTCCCGAAAAAAAACTGTGGAATAAAGTTGTTAAGAATATATGTATGAATGCAAAACGTATATCACCCAAACATGTCATCTACTAATACAAATCTGCATTTAAAGTTAAAAACATAAAACTAAATGCCACCAATGAGGCTTTAGGGTATGTACCACTATTAATAAATTAGATGTGACGACAAAAATTTTGTTATTTTAATAAAAAAGGAATACAATGTATGAGCAATCCAAAAGTTTACTCCCGATTGTTAAACTAATGTTTTTTACTTGGTTTAACGCCGTGTCAACACAATTTTAGGTCATTTTACGGCGTCCAGCGCACCTAACCTAGCTTTCATGAACCCTTGTCTATAACCAGTACTCACATACCCATCCACAAGGCCGGAAACTATTTCATATTATCTAATAAATGGAGGAAAATTGACTTTATTGTCAAATTTCAATGGAAGGGTATAATCTCCCCGGTAGGGATTCGAACCAGTACCTTCTTCGGGACACGAGATTCCAAATCCCGGCGGTCTAAAAACTAATGCAAACAACGCCACCCTTTCCTGCCGTATCTATATTGATCTTCTAACCTCTCACATCGTCTTAATTTTATGTAGGTAATTGTACTGAAAGAAGGCATATCTTACTTAGAAGCTTTAAAAGGTACAAATGCTTTCAAAGCTTCTTGGACAGTTAACTATAAATGACATGTACTAGACAATGTCTTTGCTAAGTCAAATTGATGTAGACCTACACTGTAATGTTCTTGTTATTCGACATGTGTTTCTTTACTTGAATATAATATCATAACCGTACTGAATATATCTGTACAGTTGTTTACAAATTTTTGATAAGAGTATTGTCATAGTAGGTTTTTATTCGTGAACAGAAAGCACAGTACATGCTAAGCATTGCTCTATTGATTTATGGCGTGTGATTTTGCTCTTAAATAGCACCCATGACCATTACTTTACAGTCTAATACATGTATTCTTTCTTTTAAAAAAAGACAAATACTTCTGTCTCATGCTTTTGCAAAACTGACACAGAAATAGGATTTGTGAAAGCAGACCGCACATTGTTATTTTAGATCTGAACATGACTCGATGAACACGGATAAAAACTCTTTAATTATTCGATTTTACGATTGAGTGATTTCAATCTGCTGTTGATTTCTTGGAATTGAAGACAGTGTCGTTGTTCCGTGTAAAGTAATTTAAAAAAAGTAAAATTGCTCTATAAACACAGAAACGTATCATATGTGTATCCGTGCGTAAAAAATAATATATAGAAAAAATTAAAACAACTTGTATACAGTTATTCTTAAAAATATTAGGTACTGCGCTAGGATTGTTACAAATAAATGAATAGACAACAAATGATAAAGCATAATGATGTTTTTGATTTGAAGTGATTTGGGTTTTATTAATATTATGATAAAGTAAAACAACACATGACAATAGTATTATACGATTTTATGTCTTTGCATGCCTTTCCTAATAATATACACAACAATCTTTAGCTTTTAAAAAATCATTTCTCGTGTTATAAATGTCTCAACCAACCATATTTAGACATTGAAGAAATTTTACTGTTAATAAAGACTTACAATACCAATATGTACCAAGGTGGTTGGTTTGCTCATCTTTGAAAACATGTATTTTTATGCATATTGAGATTAATTGTTTTAAAGTAAAAAAGTAAAAATGTATTACTTTTTTACTTTTTACTTTACTTTTTAATTGTTTCACGAAGAAAACAAATTCAATTTTTATACCTACCGAGCAATTAACAGACTTAAGTTACTTACGACTCTAAATGTTGAAATTACCAGTATCTCTTCACATACAAACCAACCCTAAAGATATGTGATGTAACACATAAGCGGTTAAAAGAACTCATTGGACACTCAGTCTAACATTACGTTACCCTGTATGACATTTGTTTTTAAAGTCAACATACAACATTATAGCTGTACAGTTTAACATGCACGTAGTACAATGGCACTTTATAGCAATGCATTTATCATCTAAGGTTATTTATAAAACAAACTAATCAGATAAAGAAAGTATTAGCTAGAATAAGGATATTGTCTTTAAGACGGTATATAGCTCTTTATAAAACACTGTCGTCCATGTCTAAGTAGTATGGATGTTTAAGATGTTTTACTTGAAGTGCAGGACATGTTCAGATCTGTCATTCAAACGTTAGCTTCTGGATCCAAATTGACAATACACTGATTTGCTTCAGATAAATTTATATGGAATATAAGTGATTTCTTTAGTGATTTCAAATCAAATATATGAATAGAAAGTTGTTGTTTGCTTAGAATGATAGTATAATAGACTGAAGTGATGGCACTTATTATAAAAATATATTGAAAGGTGTTTTTATTTATTGTTTTGCAATGGCAGCAATACGGACATTTGTAATAAGAAATTTGTATTTTAATTAAAGAATATTATCTACATTGGAAGTGAGCTTTAACAATTGCTAAAATACCAACTTCTAAATATTCTAACTGGCTTGAATGAAACCTTTTTAAAGCCCCTATATCAAAAGTAAGTCTGTTTTTTTGACTGCAAAGAAAATAGACATTAATCTATTTCAATCACCTCTAATGAACAAGATTTTTCAAATATATGCAAATATTGCTTAGATAAGTTCATGTTATTTATTTATCTCAAAGTGAAAGTAGATCGAAACCGAAAGTAGAATTCGGTTTTCAATACTTTAAACAATAGTTTTGATCAGAGTATTTTAAAGATGAAGTCTTATCAGAGAAAAAAACTTACCCTGAATTACATAATAAAGCTTATAAACTATTTTGGATCAGGTATATTAAACATCAGCGTATAAATGAATATAGTGCATGTGCTCTTAAAAAAGTATCCCACTTTTTTAAGAATTGGACACTTTGTCAGACTCAAATTAAGAAAGCAGAATGGTTTGAACTGTTTATTGTGTCTTTAATGTATGTTATATTCTGATAACTTCATTGTTGTAAAACAGTTTTCAAGTCTACTGTTAATAAAAATATCTTCATATAGTGGCTTTAATGGACTGGAAATGAAAAAAAATATACATACTGCTAAACATATTCTAAGAAAACAATATTGTGCATAATTCATCTCTCGATTTTCATTTTGTTCTATATAATCAGTAGGTAGAGTATTATTCAAAAGCTTTACTAATTTATTTAAATATGTATTGTCTTTTATGATATCAAACGATGTATCAACGTGCATAGAGGGTGTTTCTAATCAAAATACGTACATTACAAAACTGATAGTTCTTGCAAATTTGAGTTTTGCAATGAAATAGATAACACACTTAAACCAGACAAAACCATTATGTAGCCAAACGTACGTTTCGGTACGTTTTATGATCGACTATGTGCCAAAAAAGTAATTACAAGAAAAAACATGCACAATGTCGTGTGAGTATGTATTGTAAATTAGGGATTGAGACAGATTTAACCAAATTGCGTTTATGTGTCTGGCATTGTACAGTAGTATCATGGGAAATAAACTACAAGTCATTTGCATGATTGCTGAATTTTCTTCTAAATAGAGTTGTTTGATTTTAACTCTTTTTCTTTAAATAGATGCGACATGTAGCAACTGTATTGTATACAGTTGAGACGTTTTATCACGTTGCCAACACATTTAGTTATCAATTTTACCAGTTACCATGTACACTTACTTATAACAAAATAATACAAAATGTATACATGCATTTACATTTACGAATCTTAGTTGTTCATAATATTTTTTAATGTAATGTAAATTTAATTATATTTGATCTAAATCTGGAATCAATTATACCTAATTTGTTGTCCATAGTTGCACCTGATCCAATTGGTAAATATCTGTATTATGATTTTGCCTAGGTGAGAATAGCATATCTTAGTGCTGCCGCATTATTCAGTGCTGCCACATTATTTCATACAGTTTAGCGAATTCACAACATGAAAACATATGCACAATGGTTAAAGCAATGAGGAGTCCTATCCTTAAATAAGTCTATAGTTTGGTATGATAGTTAATCCGTTCATTTGCTCTGAAAAGCAAACTTTATGAAAGTTAATGCTAAATTGTATTAACTATATAATATCTCGGATATCTGCATAAGTATACTGTTTCATCCAGTAAAGACATTAAAAACAAACATTTTCTATCTCCAGACCAATTGTCATTAGTGAATTTAGATAGAAGGAACAAAATTCAAATAAAACACCAATCACACTTTGTTATTTCCAGACAAATTGTTTGAAATAAACAGTTTTAATTAATCCCAGGTCGTTTGCATGAAATGATAGAATCTAGGTTTGTTTTCCATCAGACAAATGCTCAAATATTAGACAAACTAGCTGTAGCTTATATTTTCTAAAAATGTCATTTTCTTACGATATGTACGACGTAATGCCAATTTAGTGACTCTTAGAATTTGATTAAATTACTATTTACATTGTTTGCATGTTAGAAGATTTGTTTAAAATAAAACATATTCTTATGTTAAAGCCATGTTGATTGATTAGAAAACATAATGCAATTTAGACATAGAATATACTTCTACATTAATTAACTGTGCCACTTGAACATGAAAAGTTTAGCATGTTCGAAACCGTACCTGAATATATAACACAATGCTGTTGAATTATTAGGCTTTTATTGCCGTATATATCATTGGTTTCTCTTCTGCTGTATGTAAACATACTGTTGCTAATATCCGGCGGGTTTTTATGCTTTTCACTAATCTTTTCTTGTCTATTACTGAATCTGTCTGATGATACCCATTTCACCTTCAATGATTACCTTCGCTAAACGAACATTATGCTTAAGAACCATTTGTTCATTTTTTGTATACGTGGAGATGCCTGAAGTTTAGAATGAAAATAATATATGTCCATAAAAAGTTTGCTCAATATAGGAGGGATATGTTGTCTAGTAATTTAGAACTAAATATTGAAGACATTAATCAAATGTATTTGTATTTATTGCATGCTGATTTTCAAGAGAGTGAATCGATAAATGACTGTGTTAATTTGACAATATAATCCCCTATCATGGGATAAAAAATGCACTTTTAAACTTATATTAATTCGTGTCATTTTTTGCATTCTAATTGTATTTATTTGTAATATTGCTAACTGTAAAATAGGAGTTAAGGCAGATAGAATAATTGAATGAATGTTTTGTTATTGCTCAGACCTTCAATAAGAATTAACAAAGTGTTGTTTTGTGAATACATTTCGCAATAAAACAGTGCTTTGTTGAGACGAAACCAATTTGATCAAAGAAAGAATACTAGCATTAACTTTGCAACTATTCATTGTTTCAAATGAAATATTACTTAAATATTAACAAATTAATATCACTTACATTCCCGGTCGTTTCCTTGAGGTGATCAGATCTAAGTTTGTTTCCCATCATACATTCTACGAGATCTAAACGATTTATTTTAGATTATCCATTAACAGTCATTTCGCGTGGTCAGTTGCTGCTTTATGACTCTCAATGATACTTTTACATGCTTGTTTATTCTGATATTGCTAAGTGGTATGTATAACCAACTATTCTACATTCAAACGGTTATGATCACATTACTGACCTGGTGACATACATGTATGACTCGCAATAAAACTTTCATATGATATTTTGTTATGATATGCATAACTTACTAGCCTATATTGTAACAGTTATGATTACTGACCTAATGGTCTGCCTTAGTCAATGCTTATACACATTTGTTTTAATGTTGGTGCTATATGTTGTCTACCAAGCCTTCAACTTCACCGTTGGCTCATTGTACCCCCCCCCGCACGTGCCTTTGAACCATGTGAATTTTTCAATGTATGTCGAACGTTTAGTTCTTGTTTCGCTTAAGATGATAAATAATGTTTAAATTTAAATGAAAAATAGAATTATATTAGAATAAGATAAACATAATATCCTATTTATTTGTCGTCGACAGTCTCATCCATTATTCCGAACTGATTCGTTAAATCTAAAACTTCACAACTTGTGGTTTGTCTGCAGCCCTCGTAAGAACGTATGCTCCCCAGTAATTGATTACACGAAGCTGTGAACAAAATTGTTATTAACCGTGTGTCATTTCTAAATATTTCAATAACTACATCCGGCACAGACGAACGTAACGAATTCATTTGGTCTACAGAACAGAACCCAGTCCCCAGTATAAAAAATCAGTCTCATATATTATCAAGGGTGTCCGGACTTAGTCGATTTTATTGTCATCACAGACAAATATGGCGAAAAAGTACAAAATGTCTCTAGTAAAATAACCACTAAATCTTGTCAATATAATTCCACTCAATAGTATTTATGCCAAACTAATCAGAGATAGAATTTGTGAGCTTAAACCAGAATTGTATCTGTAAAATGCATCTTAGTCTCTACAATAGGGACATTTTCTGTGACTACTGACTTCGATGAATTATTTGTTGTTTTTTCTTCAGGACTACAAGGAAAGTGTCAAGGTATATTTGTCGAAGATTCCTTCGGATATTTTAGTGGCAAGATTTGCTTTTGGATTATAATTAATATAGGTAAGTTAACCATTTGCATTTATATTTTGTATTTTTAAAGATGGCATAATTGTAAATAATCAAATTTGTTTTCTAATCAAATTGCCATTTCAATAAAAAAAATACTTTGAAACTGATGTTCTGAGGTGCTGAAGAGAATTATTCAATGTACTGATCCATTTTCTATTATTAATAAGAAAGCAAAGTTTACAAAGGCAGAACTATGTTTTGAGAAACTTATCTCTTGAATGTACATTCTCCACAAATGTAAGTCAAGTTTGATAATATGCAGTTTTCTTGATTAGAATCTAATCGGACTTGCAGTTCGCACAAATTAACTTGGAGAGATTTTAACGACTTATTGAGCGTGTCATTGAACAAACTTTTAATAGGGAGCAATTTAACATACTTATTATCTTTTTATGTCGTTTTTTTTTCAAATAGTGTTTTATAAAATTAATATAAGCTACAAGCTGATGGCTCAATTTTAAAGTTAAACTGTGATTTCTTTTGATTGTAGTGAAACATTTAGTTCAACAATATGTTATTCAAATTTAATAGATATTCAATTAAAAAATAAACAGGTGAATATATATATAAGCACTCATAGTTCTTATAATTATTGTTTAAATAGATTTGTTTTTAGAATTTGCTTAAGCAAACATCATTTAGTGTTTTATAGAGACACACAAGGGTATTCTAAAAATATTTTTCCCTTACCGGTCATTAAATTGATGTGATACGTATCGCTGTCAGCTATGCCCTTACTAAAGGTTAAGAAAATGTATATAAAATTGTATCCACAAATTTCGGTATTGGATACCTGCATCAACGAAAATTATATTTGTTTCAAAGACATTTAACAACTTAATATTTGTTCAAATATATTTGTTTCAAAAACATTTAACAATTTAATATTTGTTCAAATATATTTGTTTCAAAAACATTTAACAACTTAATATTTGTTTCTCAACAAATGATAAACCATAAGTGAATGTCGATTAATGTTACATGATTGAGATAGATAAAGTTGATCATTTAATTGTTCTTTAAAGACACATTACTTAAACTTTTAAATGATACAAGGTCGTCTGCTTCAAGTGATTTTCTTGTCGTTTGTTTTCCATCAGACTAATGACACATCGCATTTTTTAAGAATAAGTTGTTTTATGCCATGTTCCAAATATATAATTGTTTTGTCATTTTGTCTACTTAAATGATGTTAAACTGTCAGAATGAACGACATAATTGCCTCATCTTTGTTGTCTGATAATGGCACCAATTATTTGTATTCCTTTAGTTAAATATATAGGTTTTATCATAACGTTGTCTTGGCAAGAAAATGAGCTAGGATGACCATTAAAATTCAAACATATTTTAAGCTGCTACTTAAAGCAAGATGTTAAATCAAATTTAATATGCTTTTTATTAGTCTGCTTCATCGAACTATGCTAAACACTTCTCTTTCTTCACAATATATAACTATTAAGAGCAAATGAACGTTGATGCATAGCACCTGTAATGTCAAGCTAGATAAGCTGTTTTCCGAAGTGAATAGTTCCATCATGTTACAATTATCCTTTACTTATGGTCTATTACGGTAGTATTTGCACGTTAGCATGTCCGACATCTGGTTTGATTAGAAACTGACCAAAATATTGACACAATTTGTTTGCATTTACAATTTTAAACATGCATCTTTGGAGAAAACACTTAATTTTGTTTCATGCTTTACTGTGATGTGTAGTGTTTTTCGAAGAAAATATAAAATCTTAAGTTAAAGAAACGATGGCGTCGTGTTCTATATGTGTGTAACAATATCTTTAATAGAACGCAGAAAAATCTTAAATAAACAAAATACTTATCAAATTTGGCGTAAGTCTATCTTTAAACATAGTCTTTTATTTATTGCCAGTAATGACGATGAAGGAAACAACATTTAATGGTAGTCGTATCGTACTATGCACACACCATGCAGCACAATACCCTTCCATTATTTAATATTGTCCACTTACCATATCTTTTCAATTTCCAGACGGTCATTTTATTAGAAACATTTCTACAGTGTCTGCCTCTATAACATTCTAAGGACATTAATATCAGCAAATAACGTCATGATTGTATTACCGAAGTAATTGAATGACACTTTGCAATCAACAACATTGACTTTTATAGAGTGTCATCTCGGAAAATCAAACAGACATCTCCCTGTACAGACACACGTAATTGCAACAATTAATCGTCTGTCGGTTTCAGAAGCACCTAGGACAGTAAATATTTCAGAAATAATTTTCATACTGTCCATCTACGCCAATGAACAATGAAAAAATGTGCAACACTTTTAATAAAGGATGAAAAAGCCATTGACGATATTTGGTCAATATTGTAATTTGATATCTGTATTCGCTGTTGCAATTATATATAAGAAATCATACTCATTTCTCTGTCGATATTTATCATAAATACGCCTGTTTTCCTTGTATTCATTCGGAACCTACCTCTGTCCACATGACCAAACAAAATACTTAAAACGGTGTATACAAATCCACGATCGTTTAGACGATAATAAATGCCTAGTTTTAGTCAATAAATTTAATTTGAAATCCACGATTAAATGATATCCGCTGAACAATACATAGTCACATATGTAAAAAAGTGTATCTACAAAGCCTTTTGGGTTTACGACAAGAACTATTTTGCTTAACCGTTACGTGCTTCGCCTCGCGTTTGTAGTAAACACCTAATATTATTAGTGGCTCCCTCGAATCCTTCCGAGATCATTCATTCAATGAATGGTCGAGGTATTCCAAATGGCTTGTATTGATACTAAAAGACGCTGGAACTAAACTCTGAGTGGCAACAAAATTGTACTTTCAATCACCCAGTGTTATAAAGACTAATTGATCACTGTGATGGCCCAAATCAGTTTTGCAAAGTCATCAAATCCTACTGTGGCGCAAATGAAGTGCAGCGTAAAATGTCTGAAATTCATTCAATAAGCAGCTATAATCGTATTTGCGACGGCTTTAATACTCGTTTTGAATACATCAATGGGATCCAACAAGTTAGTCATTATTTAAATGTACAAAGCCTTGACTATGGATGTTTCTTTTAAAGACAAAGGAAAAAAATAATCTTGCCACGTCGTATACCGCCAATGAATAAGATCGGTAAATAATGTTTGTAATTTAGTGACGAAATTTATGCAACAGTACTTTGTCTTCATCAATTAAATAACTGAAAAGACAATTTAATTGTAATACCAACATTCAATCACTGATCAGATCAATTAAATCTCTATAATCAATGATAGTTAATTTATTACTGTTAAATAAGTATTTACATTGTATGAGACTGCAACAAGTATTTATTACGAAGCTTACTCAATTTAAACGTAACCAACATAGTGAAGCTTTACGAAGAAGTTAACCGAGGGTCCAGTTTTGAATGCAGAAAAATTGCCTGTTTAATTTTCACGGTGAGTTAGACCAAATATAAACTCAGGTTTTGCCTAAACAGTACTTTTATGCAATCCGTCCAGTTTTGTTTGCTTAATCTTAGACTAATTAAACTATATTTATGCAATGGACAGAGTTTAAACCCTGGTATAAACTTGAGGTTATCATTAGACAAGAATTATGCAATCGGGGCTTAGCGATAGAATTCCTTAAATTTGTTTTGAAATATTACGTCATTTCATGTTAGATCTATTATATTTTTGTCATTGTATGCCTTCTAACCTAACGTCTAGTATGTTTACACTGTGTCATTCTCCTAGATAATATTGCCACCTTCTGTCTGTAATATCACTCAAACCAACTTCAAGAATATCTAACGTGAATCAAATATTCCCAAAGCAAATTACAATTTTAATTGCATACTCAATCATAGAATAATGTTTGTCTAGCAAATACTCACGTTTTCTAAGAGCAGTTGGTGCGATTGTTGATACGAAAATATGAATGAATCTAATTTCGGTAACTGAGTTCTTTAAGAGAAGTAATGTAAGATACGACGTGAAGGATAAATTCATTACGCTAACAGATACGTTCCATTCTCGTATCCATATGTTGTTAAGATCGTCGATCTAGAATCTTGATAACATCTTGGTACGAGAATGGCTACGTTCATAATAATGTTTAACAACGGAGCATTATTTTTTTTTTATTTGGGTTTAACGCCATAGCAAAACATTCAATTAGTAAAGCTCATGTCACGGTGGTAAATCAACCTACACACCGTTCCTAGAATAGCTAAATATATGGATTCTGCTGTTAATCAGTTACTAGGCGCATTCTTTCGTCAGTGACAGACAACTGTCCTACATATTTTAGAATCAGTGGTGGAAGGTATAATGACTGTATATACATGTGCAGCACCTTTTTACTCACTGAGCTTCTCAGCCATTCAAACAACTCATACAACTTAAGATTATTTGGCTGTGCTCAGTTAGCTGTTCCAAGAAATAGGACCAAGATAACTGATAGGTCAATTCGTGTTGTTGGCCCAAAATGGTGGAACGCTGTCCCACATGACTTAAAATCCATACCATCAGAAGATAAGTTTAAAAAAAGTTAAACTAATTTATTCTCTAAATTTCATAAATAAACTTGAACTGTTTTTAAAATGTTTTGTAATAAATTTGTGAAGCTCTGAGGAATAGTCATACTTAAGTTTCCTTAGATAAATTTCGCGATAATGGACAATGCGTTCCGTCTGGCTGGGAGTTTCTCTTGTTTCTGTCAATTAAAATTTTTACAACAATCCTTCACAGAATTGTAACTTGTAAAGTATTTATATTGATAATATAGTTAAAGAAACTGATACAAAAGGTCTCTTGAAGATTGTAGGGTATCAAATTTTAGAAAACTGTAATTTTACCATGACTTGAACAACTTTTAATAATCCTTTAGTCATTAACAATAATCAAGTTTTAGCAAGTTTAAGCAACATATGATACATTATTTTCTTCAAGTTTAGTATCATTAAAATTCTGGTAGTACTTGTTTAATATAATATGTCGATTAAATAAATTCTTTTCCTTACGAAAACTAAATTGATTTATTACTTCCTGACTCAAGAAATTGCCCAGTATCTCTTACATTATTATCACATTCTGAAGGATACAAACTAGTAGAAATAGCAATTTATAATTCCTAGAAATTAATGTTTTTTAATTTGCATCTTAAAAGTATCCGGTAGAATGGAACCACGGTGGAAATAAGAGATTTATCTCTTTTTTGTGTCATCCCTGGTATTGATGTGCGTGGCATATGGCATTTTACATACTGCGATATTCACCATTTGTCAGCCATGTGTCATGTCATTTTTACCAACATAAATTTATTATTAATATTAACCAAAACTCACGTAATTTTGATCCAAAGAAAGAAGTCATCAATACAAAACTCATTCCATACATTCATTGTAATGCATAGCATATACACATACCAAAATGAATTACTAATATCATCTTTCAAAATCATTTTTAATTCCCTCAGCTTTTCGTTTACATAAGGCACATGATATAGCTTATCTAATTCTTTGCCATAATTATTTATCATTCGATGCTATAATGAGTAGTACATACATGTATGCTTATAAGATTTTATTGGAACGATGTTATTTAACATCGTTCCAATGGTAACAAGAAAGTATAAGATTACTCTTTTCACGCTTCAACAATTTTCAACATAGACAAAGAGGCGTAGTTCAAGCGTGAAACTCATTAACATCTCATTTAAATGTAATACAACGCTGGCTTGTGTTGTCGTTCTTGAAACTCTTCAGGAAAAGGGAGGTTACTCTAAGGACATACAAATTTTGCAATGGAGACGGGACAACTCAACCCGTAGACAACTCAACCCGTGACAACTGCAATGATTACTTGTTGGAGTAAAAAAGGCCTACGATGTTTTTGACAATGCATGTTTTCAATTCTGTTAATTGATACTTAATACATTATTCTATAGATAATATTTATATTTTGACATAGTTATATATTCTTTAATCAAAAAAAGTTCAGGACATCGTTCCTCCAGCACTCCAGTGCTTTGATTTATGATTTCGTCGTTTAGTAAACAAATGACATTTAAACCACAATCCTTGTGGTTTATTCCTTATTCATTTTATCTTCAATTATGTATAACACTTTGCTCAGAAAACTGACTTCTAATTTATACACTATATTTCTTACATTTCAAAATACATTTACTACTTTTTGCATGAACTAATTAAAAATGGCATTACATTGTATATTCATATCTAAGGGAGATAATAAATCACTTTCATGAAAAGTTATATTTTATAACTCTGCAACATAATGTTTTATAAATCCAAACAATGCAAAATGATTGACATATTGTCATGAATGAAAGGTTCCATATTTTTGAAATGGTTTATCACCAACTTTTTCTCAACTGTCGAAGTTTGAATAATTTTATTGACGGTGATTGAATAGAAACTATCACAATATCATGAGTTTTAGACAAAGAACACGAAGACACCGTGAAAATATTCATGTTTTGACATTGAGAAATTAGATGTATACATGAATGTAATTAGGGACTTTAGTCAGTTATCTTTCCCTGATAAAATCTGAAGCAATTGGTAAGTAGGTCCTTACAGTTGGAATCCTCGGATATTATCATTGAAGTCCTATGTAAGGATAACAAAATATTTCATCTAATATCATTCTTGTTAATGAAGATATTACCAGAAGTAATGAACTTTAGATAGTTTTTTTACCCTTACAATACTTAGCTTGATTTTCAAACAAATTAAATGATTAACAAAAGAGTTATTTCAAATTAATTTTGCCAAATTAACAATGAAAAGTAAGGGTAAAATCCGAGTAATCCAACTAACAGGACCTACCTATTTGAAGAGTATACAAGGGGAAATAACTGACTAAGGTCTCTCATTGGCATCATGGGAATTCTACCTAAAGATGTCTCAGGTCAATTTGCTCAATATATTACATGAAACAATATCTAATAATCTAGACATGTACATAACAATATATTTTTATTATTAAACTTTATTCAACTGTCATTGGCGCATATATTCACCCTGCTGATTTTAAAACTAGATAATTGTTTGATAATTCATGAGCATACTCAGTACAGTACTTCTGTACATATAGTCCTTTTTTTCTCAAATGTCAAAGTTTGAATAACGTACGGTGGATGATTACACTTTATCTCATTATCACGAGTGTTAGACAAAGAGCACGATGTCAAAGTGAAATTATTCATGGTTTGACAGTTGAGAGACAACGAACTATACTATCAATTAAAATAGATATCTGTGTACATGTTCGCCACTGACAGTTAAATAAAATTCAACTATATCTGAAAACAACTTATACAGTGCCATCCATGATTACCATTACACTTTTGTAAATGTGTATTTTGTATCAAATTTTGACCAATACTTGAGAAATTAAAAAAAAGTCTAAAGATACATGAACAAGAATTGAAATTCCAATTGTGTAAAGTATCATCCCTCCTTATCAAATGAATCAATCTATTTTAAAAATCTGAATAATCTAGATCAATTAAATTAGATAATTAAATTATTTCAATTAATGAAGAACCAGCTTTTTACAAAGTGTAAAGATAATTTAGGATGGCACTATATCACAGTTTATAGCCTCTTTATAAATTATAATGTTCATCAGTTCAACTCTGTTAAATTACAGTTACAACTTGTATTCCCTATTTCACTTTACCACATTATTATTAAAAAATTGTTCATTATTGGCTTTTTATGTTTGTTTTCACGACCACATTTCACATTTTCCAATATTCTTGACAATGTTTAATCCACATGATCTGAAAACAAAATAGAAATCAACGATTTAGCAACTGTTACCAACTAGCTGGCTTACCTAACACCCTAGTATTCCTGGGCATTCTTCTATAACCAGTACTTGTCTACCCTCTCACAGGGCCGGCAACTTCTCCATATACATAATCAATAGAGGAAATTCAACTTTGTTGTAAAGTTTTCATGGAAGATTATAACAACTTGGACTAGGATCAAGTCAGCGACCACTTATGGACACAAAAGTCCAAATCTTGCTCATAACCTTCAGCCCAACATATCTGTGTTTCAAATTATCTACATGTTATGTTTATTGATAAATTTTATTCAATTGACCGAAGCAAATATATTAACCCTGCTGATTTAAATACTCAGATATATATTGTATCAATAATACAATACAATAAATTATCTTTATTTGTAAATAAAGGACTCTGGCCAAAATACATACTATAAATACAACAATTTTATCATTGTTAAGTAATGAGTACAGAAGTACTCAGTTGGTAGTATACAAGTCTACTGATCGAAGGTCGCAGGTTCGATTCCTGGGTGGGGCATACTTTCGTGGAGCTTGGTCATGAATTTTTTTCTACGGCCATTCTCCCTCCTATCAATGATTTTTAATTGTGTAGGTCAATTGTCAGTCACTGATGAGTATGCACTTAGTAGTTGATTAACAGCTAAATCCAGACATTTAGCCTTTCCAGGAAGAGTGAGTAGGTTGACTGACTGCCGTTGTATGACATATACTATACAATGTGTTGCTACGGCGTTAAACCCAACAAAAACAAACAAACAAAGCAAACAAAGCTTGAGCAAAACTTTTAACCAGTACTGACACCTACTACACTACTTTTAAATTCTATGTTAAACAGCAGTATGATTCAAGAAGTCAAAATTCCTTATAGATAAGTCAGTAGTTGCATCCTGGAATTCTAACGAATGTCCTCTTGGATAGGGTACACTATCAGATACAGAGCAAACCAGTCGGGATATCACTGAGGATTGTACCAATCTAGAGAAGGAATCTCTTGTCAGTTTTTCAGGGATTCCTCCTTAACATTGAGGATTCCTCCAATACCAAACTAAAGTTTAGATACAGATTTGCACAAAATGTGATAAAAAATTCATGGGAACTCAAATTGGTGTGAGAGGCGGGATCCTAAAGGAATCCCTAATTATGCAACACTAGGATTTTTCCAAAGTCATTGGGATCCTCAGAATCCTTGGACACTGTTAGTGATGAACCCTGCTAAGATGGATTGCATCCAATAATCTTAATTTATTAAATGTTGAACCGTTTTATCAGCAAAAAGTTTGACCAATATCATATGATGAATTACCTGCATGGTTCTCCAGTACTAAACCATTATGATAAAATTAAAAAAAACGACTCATAAATACTAGTTTAAAGAAACTGAAAAGTCATGTTTGCTCCAATACATGAAACTTTAAAAACAATATGGCATACAACTATATTGTGACTTTTTATCTGGTTATTTACGGAGACCAACTCACCCAACCACCTGTCCTGTGGTGCTTTTCAAAAAATATCTTACGATAGAAATCCTCGCAAGTCAAAAGCAAGAAACATTAATAAAATTGTCATATTTATCAATTCCAAATATTATTGAATAATGTAGAATATTGTATACCTTTGAAGATCTAATCATAGTTCTTTTTTTATCCTCCTGACTTGGAACTGCAAAATTGATGAAACTGACTTACTATAAAAAAATTCGTTAGAGTTTTTGTGAAAAAGGTGCACTGGACTTTTAAATTTACTATAACTCCCTCATCTTTCCACTGGGTGATTACAATATTTCCTTTAAAGCGAATGACAGAATGTCGCATGTCAATAATAACCTATCAGGCTGTCACTGCACCTTGTGCTTGGCTAGAGTAAATGTTGAAAAGTAAAAAAGTTTCAAAATTAAAGTGCTGTTTATAATCTGCTTTCATATGCATACATGTTCAGCTGACTTTACAATTTTGTATGATAACCCCATGAATCATTGTAATCACTTTCAGCAAGGTGATCCCTCAAAGTACCCATTTACACCTGGGCGGAATGGAACAACTGTAGATAAATTTCTTGCTTAAGGAAATTAGTTCTGCCCCTAATGGATTTGAACCTAGAACCTCAGCGTGTGCCAGGGTACCATTGAACCACTGCTCTTAGAAGTTCCAAGCATGCACCACCATGTTTGCATCAATCCTTTAATAGTTAAAGCAAATAATATTAAATAAAGAAATGATTTACCTTATAAATTTTGTGAAAATCGTTGTGTGGACTCAAAGCATTTATCACAATATTTATCATCGTGATCATTGTAACTCTGATATAAAATCATTCTGGGTTTCAACATGGCTCTCATATTAAATCTCTGCTTTCAGTCTTAGAAGCCTGCAATACACTTAGCTGCAATTTATAAGACGCAACATTCAAAATTTATCACAATTTAAATGCAAAGGCTGCAGATGGTTCATTTAACCATCTTTCCGTAGAATCACCAGTACTTGAGCTCCATTGAGAGGTAAGTACATTAATGACCAATCTACCAAGCTATTAGTCTGGAAAAAAAGTAAAAATGAGGTTGACCATTCAACCAATTAACCATTGTTCCTGTAAAACTCTAATACAAAGCATATTATGTTTGGTATATCATTCTTTGGCAAAATATATATATTTGCCACATATCTATGTAAATTTTTAATAAATATTAATTAAACATTTACATAGTTAATAAGTATGGTGGCATATTTCTGCCATCAGATAACCACATAACTAACTAGTTTAATTAAGAGGTTAACTAGTTACGGTAACTATAGATAAGTATACTAATGCATATAAATTTTTAGAGTGCTATAACTTTTCTGACATGAAACAATTAATAAGACGCATAAACAACACGATGAGTAAATTGTATACAGCATTTAAGACAGGTGCGTTTCTATAAATTTGTGCTTCCTTAGTATAAAATGAAAACAGTTCTACGTACTCTATAGACTGAATTAACAAAATAAATGAATTGACGAGTTTTATATTAATTTATGTAGATATACTAAACAGGGTACATGTAACGAATACTGGTTTGTTTGTTTGTTTGTTTTGGGTTTAACGTCGTAGCAACACATTGTATAGGTCATAAAACGGAGGTCAGTCAACTTATTCACTGTTTCTGGAAAGGCTAAATGTCTGGATTTACCCGTTAACCACTTTCGTCAGTGATTGACAACTTCCCTACATGAAAAAAACTGGCACTAGGGTATTAAATACAAAAAAGATAATTGTTACAACGTATTCATTATAAAGTGTAAAGTAACAGGGTATACTTAGATTATAATTACCTCTCTATGAAGATATATTACTGATCCTAGTAAACGCCATGTACCACCTTGTCTGTCGACATGTAACATACGTAATATTTGTAAAAATCTGACATCTCTGAAAACATAAATAATATTTATTAAAACAAAATTCCATCTAGGAATCAAACCCTGAATTTATCAAAAGAACATGTAGCCGTAAGGACTGTTAAGTGAACTACATTAGTAAGTAGGAGCTCTGATTTCCTTAAAACAATCAAAGCGCCAATATCGCTGTAAGACATGGGGTTTTGGCTGTATACTACAAACGGAAGCGATACAAGGAACCTTTACCTTACATAAGCCAGATTAGATATACATGTACTTCTTATCGTCTGTTTGTTAACGCGTAATGCGGACTACATTAAATGCAGTAGTAATTATCCCTTAGAATGCGCACGCACAGCCGAATGTAATCGTCCGCGACAAATTTTGATAATGATTTGCCATAGTCCACTAATAAACATGGGGAAACTCCATGTAAAAACTATATTTATGGCCATAGAACATATAGAGATAACAATTGAAAGCTTTCACCAACAAAATGATGATAAATTATTTTTTTTAAATAAAATATACAATTTTTCTAAACATACTGCCCCCAGTCAGCAACCCAGCACCCCCCCGGTCCAGGACCCCCCCCCGGTCCAGGACCCCCCGGTCCAGGACCCCCCGGTCCAGGACCCCCCGGTCCAGGACCCCCCCCCGGTCCAGGACCCCCCCGGTCCAGGACCCCCCCGGTCCAGAACCCCCCGATCCAGGACCCCCGGTCCAGGAACCCCCCCGGTCCAGGACCCCCCGGTCCAGGACCCCCCGGTCCAGAACCCCCCGATCCAGGAACCCCCCGGTCCAGGACCCCCCCGTCCAGGAACCCCGACCAGCCCCCCCATCGGCCAGGCCCCCTGTCCGGTCAGGGTCCATCCCGCCCGACTCCCCCCGGCCAAGACCCTCGCCCATGTATTATAATTATCCCCTAACAATAGAGGAAAATTATCTTTCCCATATTGTTCCACTATAGGGACCGGAGTTCCTCAATCTTGTAAGCAACAGAGTTGAGGAACTCAAGAGGAGCGGAACTCCCCCAGCAAGGGAACTACTCAACCCTTCATTTCCCACCCAGGGGAACGGGTATTCAACTCGTGAGAGCTGAACACAAAACATCGCCTTAACTCCTTAGAAAAAAAGAGTTAAAACGGTTCGAAAAGCAGTTCCCCAACAAAGGGGAGACTACTCTCCCAAAATTGT
Organism: Mactra quadrangularis; assembly: GCA_025267735.1. Taxonomy (NCBI): domain Eukaryota; kingdom Metazoa; phylum Mollusca; class Bivalvia; order Venerida; family Mactridae; genus Mactra; species Mactra quadrangularis. Next base: position 54,885,793 of record CM046303.1, on the reverse strand, counting down.
CCCAAGAGGGACTGGGTGTTCAACTCGACAGAGTCAAACACAAAAAATGTGCCTCGATACCGTTATATACAGAACCAATGCACTTGGGTTTACACCGAACTACAACATTTCAATCTTAAACCTTTATACACTATATTAATAACTATAATTTGGTTTGTAGCAAAAGCACACGTCTAAAGTTTTAAACATGTCTAATAAATTAAAATGAACATTTTCTATATTATTACTTCTCTGGAAACATGAATATGTTTTATCCTGTATGAAATATATTTTTATATTTAAATTCAAATTGTCAAAACAAAGATTTAAGTAACAATCACAAAATATAAAGAAATTTGAGTAGAAATTATCTTCGCATGTCCATGTAATTTGAATACAATAGAAAGATAAATATGGCCCCTAAGGGCTTTTACAGGTATCGCAATACACATTTTTCAACATTTTCTCACTTAATAATATGAACAAGAAATATAAAAGCTAATTTTATCAATTTCTTTGCATTTATACATTTAATAAACATGAAAAATACAGTTCCCCATTTCAATATGAATATCTAGGGGCCGGAAGTTAGTATTTATAAAGTGACTCTTTTAAATATATATATGTCAGCTAACCTGTATAATATTAGGACCCATAATAGCGCAGTCGGCTAAATAGTTGGAAATAGAAAAAAAAACATATAGTTCAAAACCGAACATTGGAGGTTCAAACCCAGTCACTGCCATAATATTTATTTTTTAATTTAATTTATTTAAAATATTAGTATAATTATACTACTATATATAAAAGTTTTATACATGGAAACGTGTTCTTTAAAAAAATAACATAAATAAAAAGCATTTTTAATTGACATTGTTTTTGATTACCTTACCTATACTAGATACGCTGATTTTCTTTAGAACAAAATACTATTTCAGTTTATTTAAGCTAATAAGTAAAATCAATTTTATAATTTCACGAGCATGCGTGACATCTAAGACTTTGATTTTTGTTACTGAGGCATGACGTTGAATCATCAAACTAGATATATATATCAATTAAATATATAATATTGACTGGAGATACCCAACCGAACGCTCAATAGTACTTGGCCAATGGCCAGTAAATTTTAAGAATTTTGTTTCTTCACTAATCTTAATTTATTATAATTTCTTTCATTGTATTGTCCGTTATTTCTCAACTGTCAAAGCTTGAATAATTACACGGTGACTGATTGCATTGTTTTTGCACTGGCGGCCTAATTGTTATTAAAAATATCTTGACTAAAACTAATCATACGGCATAAACAGCTTTACTCGATCATAATACACACTTTCGGAAACTCATTGGTGTATTACAGCTATGATTTTAATAAACTCATTCACCGTGAAATTATTCATGTTTTGACAGTTGAGAAAAAACGAACAATACATTTATTGTAAATATGTTTATTCACTTGTCAATTGTTTTACCTTGCTTGTTGTATATACTAGCATAATATTGTTATCGAGAGGCCCACAGTGAAGATTTGGCTCTGCCTAACTGTGTTGCCTCTATAAATAAAGTCTTTATTATTCTAATTCTTAATTATAATTATTTCATGATTTAATAAAAGAAATACTATGAGTACTACTAATATTTTTAGCGGATATACGAATTTAAATGGTATATAAGACACATTCGTAACCCAACGATCATTCACTATGAACAACATACTATGAACGGTCGAGGCGTTCTGCAGAATTCTGCAGATCCCTAGAAAAACCACATACGTGTAATCATATTACATATCTTTACTATATCTATGCTATGGACTGGTCTCTTTGGACAAGGGGCGGGTCAAAACATCAAACTTTCACTTACAGTAGCGGATCCTTTCTCTTGTTCTTGATTCGTGGAGTACATTCAGGGACCTACCTCATGAATGGCACTTATCAATCTATAGCTTGAACCACACTTATAATTCAGCGATTTCAAGACTAACGGACATGCTCTTAGCTGTAGACAACTCCGGAAGAGCAGGCAACTTACGTCTAATGGTCTTACTGGCTCGAGTCTTGATTTGCTGACGTCATCTTCATCAAGTGAGGGGTTGTTGGTAGAGCCAAAGAGCATGTAACAGGATGGATAGGCCAAGTGGTTTCAGGAGCTTGAGTGGTATCACTGTCCTTGCCTGCTCACAGGTCGAGTCTCTTCAGGGGCTATGGTGGTTTTAGGGGCCTCGCCGGCTCGCACGGTCGAGTGCTTTCTGGAGAATCGAACCAATGTCTAGTAGCAGACGCTCACAAGGTCGATAATAAAGCAGACTATAAGGCAGATGCAGGGCCTATTTTTTCAGAAATAATTAGGGGTGTAACGGTAAACCGATTTACCGGTTAATATTGCAATACGACTTCTGACGGTTTTTAACCGGTTCGTTTTTCTCTGGACCGGTTTTTCTAGTTATGTTCCATACTGATTGTTTTTATCAGAGTCTGAAATTTAAATGTTTAAATTAATGTTAAAATGTGTTCGGAAACTTGAAATATTTTTGTAAAGTGAGAGATTAAATATCTTTGAAAGTCCATTCAAAACCTTTTTTCTAACTTATTCAAACATTAGCGTAATACGTGTAGATCATTTGAAAATACAAATATCTATGTACAATGTTGATAAAATTAAGTCAATGCACGTGCATTAATTTATGCTATGCATGTATGCGCAAAGAGCAATATGTATTGCAATATATTGCAAGACGGGTTTCGTGTATTTCAATATATTGCAATACGTTTTTACCGTATTGTTACACCCCTAGAAATAATACTAAAATTCGTATTAACACAGAAAATTAAATAAAATAACTGGATTTTTCGAAATAAAAATCTAAGATAAATTTACAATGCGACTTCTTACATAGTAAAATTTCAATTTTAGGTCCATTGAACGGACGTTATATTGAGACCCATTTTCGTGGGATTTGGGACTGAAGAAAAATCGTTAAAAGTCACATTTTTGCATTTAATATCGGAACTTAACTGTTATTCATTCTTCAAACTATACATAATGACAGGGACATGATTAGTGGGGTCAGCAGCTGTGAGGACACAATTTGTCAAGGTGGCACACCACAGTTTCCTCGGCTTCTCGGCTGAAAATACCCCGCCACACAATGAAAAGCTCACACACTAGTCAGTAATCACACACCTGAAACAAATGATTTTCAAAACTTGCATGAATATATGTTTCTCAATAAAAACAATAAAATACACATGATCTAAACAAACTTTTCTGCCTAAGGGGCCTTTAATTCTTTGTTTTGATGGTCGCGAAAATAGGTGACAAAAAGGCGAATTTTCCCTACACGCAAAGTCCCACAGAAATCTTAATTCCAATGATAGCAATATATACTACACTGTTTAATGTACCCTTAACACTGCACAATCAGAAAATAACAAGGAAATAGGGTGTCCACCATGACTTTATGGCTCAAATTTTCCAATTTCTGAGATACCTTGAAAATGAACAGCTGATTTCTGTGCTAGCTCCGCAAATAGATACATTCGCATCTGACAGATATTTTTCGAAATACCTCGGTCAATACCGTTAAACCTATTATACCTAATATTCTAACATAGGCACGTGCGTTTTCACTCTTTATTTAATGTGACGTCATCTGTGCTTTATTATTCAACAAAAATATAGCTCGTGACGGCTGTTGAAATTTTACTCCCCACGTTAAATGCGCAAAACCGAAAATACTTTTTTAATTACAAGGTACATGTATAGTGATTTGGAAAGGAAGAGCCAAATTCTCGTAGTCATCGAGTCATGCGTCATCAAGAATTATTCACAAATGAATTCTGATTGTTCAAGAACGTAAATTGCATATCATGAATTTTTTTTCTGTAATTCCTAATTTCCGAAGCAATAGGAATTAGGCCACAGCAGACTAACTAATATTCTAAAAATTGCCAGACAATTACTTAATGCAATTATGGTCGTCTGTACCGGATGTATTGCGATAAATAACCAGAGATGACACTTTGTTAACGTCAATTTTGTTGACTGTAAAGTGTCATACAACTGATTTGGTTACATATTAGACATGCTGTAATTTGTAGTTAGATTGTTATTTAACTGCATTTAATATTGGCATCACGCTGTAAAAATATTTCTAGATAAATGACCGTCTGAATATTGACAAGATATGGCCTTCCGACAACATAAAATAATCACGGAATATTGTGTTACAAATTGAGTGCAGCTTTCTTGTAATTCTATTGCCAAGCCACTTTGTTTCCTTTTCTTTTCATACTGACATTGAATAATAGACTTCATCGACAAGACGTTAAAGCATGAAATATGATATAATTCCCTAACATTCAGAAAAGTCGATGCAAAACAATGGTGCCAATATATTACATGTAGCTTGCTTCCAATTGTACAAGTTTGAGAAAGTCTTGCCTTACAAAGAAACGGTTTTTACAAACCACAATAGCAATATCATGTAATGCGGAGTTAAAGGTTACCATTTACCGTAAAGTTAACATGGGAACGGTGTTATACTGTTAATAAGTTTTCAAGTATTACCATTCTTTAAGTCAGTCAATCATTAAACTATGTTTAATGAATGAGAAGCTGTTCAAAACAAATTAAATGGCACTTAAGAAACAAACACACAACAGTTTAAGAGTATGATTGGATTAACTATTGTCCAATAATCAACATCTTGCAAAGAGTACACACGGTGTCCAAAAGCTATACACACTTAACAAATTTAAATAATAGAAGCCATTACAAGACGACAAAGACGTGGCACTTACGTCATACATTCAGTTCATTTACACTATTTAAGAAGACAAAATGACCAAATAATTATAGTTGCGGAACATACTATTAAAACCAATCATTCTCCAAAAAAATTACGCTGAGACATTAGTCTAATGGTAAACAAACGACCATTTAATCACCTATGTAGGCCACTAGGCATCATTAAAAATGTGACATAATTTGTCTGCAAACAACGAATAAATTATCAATATAGTTATCAATTAAGCGCCATCACTTACGGTATTTTGTCTGAAGGAATAGATTCTCACATGAAATTGACCGTATTTATGACAGACCACTGCGGGTATGTAAGGCACGTTTAAAAAAATTAGATGATATTTCTCAACATGCTATAAACCACTCAATTAAATGCGATTTATCATTAAAATATATATGACATATTTTTTTTCTAAAAAAATTAAAAAACCAAACAGACCATTTGAAAGTAAAACCTTTTAATCAAGCAAACGATGTTTAGTGTATTTCCCATGCCTGACACATTAAAGAAACCCATTACACTCTCACCAAATAACTTTTGTCCGGGTCGATAGTGCAATTGGTAGCGCGCCGGGATTCGGAATCTCGTGTCCCGAGGGGGTACAGGTTCGAATACCTCCTGGGGAGGTTATACCCTTCCATGAAAATTTGACAATAATGTCGATTTTCCTTGTGGAAGGGTAGGTGAGTACTGGTTATAGACAATGGTCCAGGAAAGCTAGGTTAGGTGCGCTGGACGCCGTAAAATGACCGAAATTGTGTTAACATGGCGTTAACTCCAATAAATAAAAAAAAGAAAATTATTGCAAATTTTATCATTTCTTTTATCTTAATTACGGCGTTAGTTAATTAGAAAACAAAATGAACTATTTACAATGGACTCCATGTTTTAGAATAATTAAGACATTAAAGTAAGACATGCAAGTAAGTGTCTTACAAAATTGAATTATTTAAATCTAATCACTAAGTTCTCACTACAATATTTTAAAGATCTTCAACATCTGTCACATTGACGCATTTCCATGCAGTCAAAAAAAGGCAAATTGATACTCAAATGAACAAATCTTCTAAGACTTGTGTCACAGAAATGTCTTTGTTGTAAAGTCTAAGATACCTTTTTACAGACACAATCCTGGTTTAAGTCAATGAATTTTATCTCTGATTAGTTTGTCATTAATACTATAGAGTGGAATTATATTGACAAGATATAGTGGTTATTATACTACAGAAAGGTTTCGTCCTATTGATCCGTGATAACGAAACCCCACGTTATACGTAAGAATTCTTCTTCTTCTTCTCGTTCCCTCTACAACTTCAGGCCGGCCACATCGATGAAGGTTGCCATCGCGCCGTACAGTTTCCTTCTTATCTGGGTCTCCACTGGCCACACCGCTCTTCTCTGTTGTTCTAGGAGAAGACAATTTTGTAGAAGGTGTTCAGCAGTTTGATTGTCATTCCTACAGGAGCACTTAGGAGAGGCAGCTAGTTTCAGTTTATACATATGGGCGTTCAGCCTGTTATGACCTGTTCGGAGCCTAAAGGTGGCCACTTGCTCCTTCCTGTCTAGGTAGTGGTAGTCATCCTTGTCTGACTGGGGCCTCATTGCTGCTTTAATGGTTGTCACTTTCTCCTTGTAGCTGATGTGGTTTATAGGCTGATCACACTCCGCTCCTAGCTTTGCCAGTTCATCTGCCTTCTCATTTCCAGGGATGTCACAATGTGCGGGGATCCACTGGAGTGCTATTTTTCTGGTTTGGGATATACGGGATAGCACTTTTGATAGATCAGGCAGCTGGTGGTGTTCTAGGGCCTGTTGCACCGACAGAGCATCAGTTAGTATGACAATCTGCGGGCAGTCCTCTGGAAACTCTTCAATCACTCCCAGAGCTGTCATGATGGCCTCTTATTCAGCTTTGTAGTTGGTACAGTGTTTCCCTGTAGCTACACAAACTGATTCACTTCTACCGGTAGTGTGTTGGATGTAGATGCCAGCTCCTCCATCTTTGATAGCTGCTGTAGCTGAGCCATCTGTATATATATGGGTCCATGACTCAGGGGGATACTCATCATTCATCATATCAAGAGTGAGCGCTTTTTTGGTGACATCATCCTTTATACATGTATGTTGAAGTTGTGGCACAGTCATACTGATGTTGGACAGTTCTTGTTTCCATGGAGTTAGCAGGTCAGACCTATCAAAAGACATGATTGAAGGACCAAGATTTTCTGCGTTAGTCTTGGTCAGTTTCTTGGCCTCATGTACAAAGCTTTCTCTGCATAGACGACTCTTTGTCAGCCCCTGCAGCTTTTGTGCCATTGGGTGGTCTGGCAGGAACTCATACTTGTTGGCTTTCACAAGTGCGTTGACGTCTCTTCTGTGGCTGAGTGGTGGAATGGTGGTGAGGTTTTCCATAGCCTTAATTGGTGTGGATTTCATAGCTCCTGTGATCACTCGTAAGGCTTGGTTTTGGACCTTGTCAAGCACACTCTGATTCGTCTTTGACGTTGTCATCCAAGCTGGGGATCCATATTCTAAATGAGGCCTGATAGTGCCTTAGTATACTTTCTTTAGTATATCCTCATTCGCTCCCCAACTGGTGCCCGCCAGTTTCCGAAGAAGAGCTAGCTTTTTCCTAGCCTTGGTTTCAGCGTGTGCTATATGGGGCTTCCATGTTAGCCGTTTGTCGTAGGTCACACCGAGGTAGGTAGCCTCTTCCACTTCATTAAGAGGTGCGCCGCTGACTTTGATGGTTCCAGCTTTCTGTTTTGGTGACAGTGACCCAAATCTACAATACGTAAGAATAAGTTTTATAGTTTATCAGGCGTGTTTCTTGAATCGAGTAATATACATTTTTCAAAACACCATTGATATAACCTTAAAAGTTAAAGTTCCCCCCCCCCCCCCGTTATTTAGAAGATGTTTTACTTTGAAAAAATGTTGTTTTTATGAAGGATAGGAACACATCGATGTTGTTGTCAACTTAAAATACAGAGAATAGACATTATGGTTTGAACTGATTTCTTCCAAAAACTGTTCTGTACGCATATTCAAACCTGCACTATTTCTCGGCACCGCGCGGATTAAAGTTGCATGACGAACTACTTTAGAAACGGAATGTTCGTCTGTGAGGTGTTAAACATGGCGGTTAACACTGAATCTAAAGAGTTGTCGCTTGTAAATATGTTGGTGGACTGGGCCGAAAGGCCGGCGGGATATTCAAACAATAAAGTTATAAATAGACTGATACAGAAAAGAACATAACATTCATTTGTTTAATTTGTACAGCATGTACATTGTTACAGAAATTACATACATTTATAAATAGAAATAATAAATACATTGTTTAAAAATAAGAATGGCGAATGGTAGAGAAAAATATGTTTGATTGTTAATTTTAACTTGTGTTATAATTAAGAACTATGTTAAATGATTCTTAATCTAACGCTACAGGTTGATTGTTAGTTCGGTTGTAATTCGCAGCATTATTATATGAATATCACATCCTAAAGAGGGTGATAGGGCGGAATGCTCACCCGAGACTAGTAATGTTAACCGAGGCCTTAGCCGAAGTTGACTTTACTTATCAAGGGTGAAAATTTCGTACTATCACCCTCCGTAGAATGTGATATTTATTTTATTATACTACAAAAATCAGAAATTGTTAACTATTTAATAGGCACAAACTATTTAATTTTATATGTCTTATTTGCTTCTGAACTTTTCACACCGTTTATGTTTGTCGATTAAGTAAAATGCAAGCGTCTGCGTAAGGGAGGTAATTCAAAATGAATGGCTAAAACTCAGGTCCCGGTTTCAGCGAATTTCAACGCAGTAGTCTCTCGTCGCTTTAAGCAGGCCGATTGGTGATGTCAAGTGGGCCGATAGGTTATGTCCAGAGGGAAAAATTAAGGATTGTCACCCGGTCACGACACATTATGCTATATAGTAAACAGATCACGTGATGTATAATAACAGTAATTGTCCAATGGGGATTAGAGAAACATTAACGAGAAATTATATGATTTAAGCTATAGTAAATGTCATGCCATGTCGAAATGTCAACTTAAGCGTATCACGTTTTGGAAATGTCAGACAGTAAATCTTGCTCCTGTATTTGTATCTTTTATTAATTATTAACGTATTTACAAAAACAAAATGTAAATAAGATTTTATTTTCAACTTATTTCGGTCAGCGCTCATAAATAAAAACTGCAAATATATAATTTAGAACAAGTCCATTTTGTGTACAATGTACGTACACGTATGCCCTCGTCGTCATAATTATTTCATATATTAACAGAAAAAAAATATAAATAAGATTTTATTTTCAAAATATTTCGGTCAGTGCTCATACATAAAAACACGATCTACAAGTGCAGTGTTCGTAGACGTCCACGCTTTCAATAAAAATTGTTTTATTATTTTTGTTATAGATTAACCGTTCTTATCTCTTTTTGAAATTACTCTGAAGAGTTCATAAAAAGTCTGAAGGATATATCCTTTGTAAACAGTCATTGCGAGAATATTAACTGATAATAATAGATAGTATTATTTTAATAATCATGTTTATCTTAAATATTATCAACCGGTAGTATTGCCATTGGCTAAAAAATAATGTAGCTAACCATTTACTGTTTACGTATTTCGGATAATTACATTAATACACTTAACGAAAAAACTACTGTGTTCCTATGTAGTCTTCACTATATGTATGGTCTATCCATGTCATTCATAAATTGTATGTCTTGTACATTTGTGTTTGACAAATTGCTTTTTAGCAAAGTCCAAACAGTGTTATTATATTTGAGAACATTGAAACAATGTTATCTATCTGCGAGTATATGGATTTCCTATCCTTTTTGATGTGTTTGCCTGGTCAGCTCAGTCGATGGAACGTCTGGTCTGCAAATTCAGCTGCAACGTGGTTGGTTCCCGGCGGGATATACATTCCGATATGGACTTTGCTTATGAAATGTTTTATAAACATTTTCCGACCTACCTCTGTATCAAATAGGGCTGTTTGCAGCCACTTGCTCTGTTAAAGGCTTGGTACTATGTTATAATCTTGTGTTAATGTTATAGGACTAACATTTCCATCTAAGACCAGTAAGTAGGCCGACTGACAGCAGCACCATGACTAAAAAGTTTAAAAAAGGCGCAATGCTCATTACATTACTTTTGCATCCTAAATGCTGATTGTATGATTGGCAAAGTATAGTATGTATGGTAGTCAATATAATAACATATTTTTTCACGAAATAGTATCTAAAATTACGCGCATTTATCTTTTTAATACAATGTTGTACATATACTTAACAACTTTTTTAACTCCTCTGTTATTTTTCGGATAATATTGCTAATGATGGATTGATGTATTTAAACATTATTTTACATTTACTGCCTGTTTTATTTAAAAAGTTGACAATAATCTACTTGAATGTACTTCATTTATTGGTTAGATTCCATGTCAAGGCGTGATGTCTGCAACTTTGAATTTCAAAAGCGTATGTGTCCATCTTGTGCAAACAACACGCCCTCCATCGTCTACTGATATCCTGGCTATAAATATAGCTTCAGGGTTTAAAGTGAAGTGTTTTCCTAAAGTATATATACTTACAGACTAGATATGTGTAGTTTTGTATGTATTCTAATCGTTGGCAGCAATTTCCAGGCAAAAAAGTGAAATGCACGTGCTTCATTGACTTAGCAAACTAAGTGTTTCACAATTAATTTTACACATAATTTCTGTGTAGCGTATAGAAATTTGAAAGTTTTCTATGTTTAAATATATTACGAATAAACGTAAATAGTTGTCTGGTATTTAAAAAATGTGGAGTTTGAAAAGTCATTGAGTATATATATTTTTGTAGCATATTTCAAGTATTTGTTATGTTTTCGTCCCGTTAATTTCGTTAAGTATAGAAGTATAAAAACAAGTTAAAAGTTACTTATATCATATTGGCCTTTGTCCGTTGTAACCGATACAGTGAAAAATGACACTTTAAACGCTTCAAAAGTCTTTCAGTATTTTGAATAGATTTTACAGCTACTAATAAATTTAGTCCTTTTTCTACATGTTAACAGTCACTTAAAGTAAAGAAAAACAAGTTTTTATTATGTTAGTAAAAAAGGACACACTATATTGTACTATATAACAGTTTTGCGTTAAATGAACTGAATTGAATTTTTAGATTGTAAAATTTTCAATTTATTTTATGTTGTATATTTTTACATTTGTAATAAAAGTGTTAATTGACTTTTAGTAACTTAATTAGAGTTTTCAAATAGTTGGTTTTGGGCTTGATTAAGTGAAAATAGATATTCTAATTGGACATACTATACATATTTAAATCAAACAGGTAAGTCCAAAATACAATCACTGTTTTATTTAATTAATTGTGATGAAATAACTGTGATTGATTCCATTCCTTGTTTTTTCAACTTATTCATAAAATATTTACTCAGCGACAAGGTCTTTGACGCTAATCGTCTTGACGATTAAAACGTATGTACGTTCTGTTATTTACGGCAGCATACTGACTGTTATATTTATTTATTTATTTATTGGAGTTAACGCCGTGTCAACACAATTTTAGGTCGTTTTACGGCGTCCAGCGCACCTAACCTAGCTTTCCTGGACCCTTGTCTATAACCAGTACTCACCTACCCTTCCACAAGGCGGGAAACTTCTCCATATTATCTAATCAATGGAGGAAAATCGACATTATTGTCAAATTTTCATGGAAGGGTATAACCTCCCCGCGTGGGATTCGAACCCGCACCCCTTCGGGCACGAGATTCCAAATCCCGGCGCGCTACCAACAGCGCTGTCGACCCGGGTCTGACTGTTATAATAAACCGAACAATTTTCAGTAACAGCTCTTGCTAACGTCACCACAAAGACCAGAAATAATCTCAGTACTTGAATATGGTTACATAAAGATTTTACGTAACTATAATGGTCGCGAGTGCAGCTTACGACTTTTAGAAAAAAAATATGACTTTTAGAATGTTGAAGTTTAGCCGCATAAAATAACTGATATTTATTACTCGTAAGAGATACAACATCGCAAATTACAATATCGTAAGTTGATATTTTGATAATAAAAAACAAGGAAGGAGTTGCCAATAACAATAAATCGTTTTTGTCGCAAAATAAAGAAGTTCGTACAGCTATCTGATTCATCGTATTTTTGTTACAAATTAGTGAAATAAATCTTTTTAATTGTCAACAAACTACCTTATTTGAATATTTTATGTTATGTTATACATCTTCATTAAAAATCAACTACCGGTAACACTGGTATTGATAACATAAACAGAATAGTTTAAATACTGTCGTGCGAGCTTTTCTTCACGTATTGTTTATTGTACACGTACGTTTAAGCTGCTTTATTCACAGTTTTCAACCTAAATATTAAATTGCCTAAAACTTCAAAATTGTGAAGAAACGTAAGCAGCGAAACACTGTTCTAATAATACCTTGGAACACTTTCATTTTTTCCCTATTTAAAAAGGACGACGACTTGTAGCTTTAGCTCACTGATTAGTTATAGTTTTCCAGAGTGTTATCAAAAAGTATAAAACTGGCGTTGGAGACGTGACGCGCAGTAAATGGTAAACACTCTTCTGCTTAGCTTCGTGTATAGTTCTATTACATTAACCTGTCACAACTTAAATAATTACACGGTCACTGAATCTATTTTTTAAACCCCTTTCGAACTTGTTATTTCCCCGATATTCAAAATCGTCGCATATATAGTTAGATTACCAATAATTAATATGGATTGGTGGCTCAATGGTTAAAAAGAGGTTAAATAATAACATATTCAGTGACCGTGTAATTATTCAAGTTGTGACAGGTTAATGTAATAGAACTATATGTATCATTGAAATCTGACAAGAATTAAAGGATTTAAAACCTTTAAAACTTTGTGTCGAGGCTGATTACTATTTTCTACTTCAAACGGTAGCATATTTGATGTTATAATAACATGGTATTGCCACCATGAAGATGGTCGTTTTATCTATAAAAATTATACTGATATTTACGGTATAGGATGACTCAGGATGACTCGAACAAGTAAACAAAATCTGGCCGGCTAGCTGTTTGTTTAAAAACAGCTAATAAAGATTTTCGCATCCTTGGGATTTATTAATAATAATTAACTCTTGTTTATTCCAGATTATTATGTAATTACGTGGGATCTTTATACGATACATTTTAGCAATACTGACTCTTTGGCAACTACAAAATAGCATATTGTTGTTGAATTAGGAGTCTTTATTCTCTGAATTGATATATTTATTTTGCAATCATTATTGTGGAGAGTTACTTGACATAATGAATGGTGAATATTATATCAAAGAATCGTCTACAAGTCTCGGAATTGTCATTTTATATTACTTTGAACAAATACAATCTTATTGTTATGAGGATTGATCATGAAATCTCATTTCAGTGCATTAAGTTATAAGTGACTGATTATATGCCATTCAAATTTCAAAAAGTAAAAAATCTTAATTGGCACTCAAACAAATGACCACTAGACAAAGGAATTGTCAAATAATCTGTCTCTGCCATTTAATTATCTCGGTTAATCATGATACCAGAATAAATCACGGCATAGAGAATAATAACTACTGCTTATCGAATTCGATTAGATTAGCATAGAATTGTTTGGCATGTAACCTTTTACGAAGTTAAATTAAAGATGTTGTTTACAGTGTGCACTGATATGGCTATTGTTTCAAGTTATAGTTGTTACGAATTTATTTTAGCTCTGTAGTGAAATCAGAAATCAGGTCTTACAATTAAGATTAACGACTTTCTACTCCGTTTTCCTGTTCCCTATTTTTGATCTGAGCCAGTAGAATAAAGTTTCTTGCTTAAGATAGGATTTGGATTCGATTCATTTGTTACCAGCCCAATGTCGTATATGTAACCATTCAGCCACACTCTCTCCTGTTTCGATTTAGGAGTTATGGAATATACTAATTTCCTCATACAAATAATAAGTCGTGAACTTGTCATAATACCAGCATGAATATTTTGTATATTAGTGTGTATATGTAAGTTGTTTTAGCATTTTTAGCATATAAGTAACCCAATTATATTCTCCACTCGAACTGCATAACTTAGAGAATTATTGTATATCTTATCTAATGAATTTACAGAAAAGAAATTCCCCCTCTCAAAAAAAAGTTAGAAAATTAACTGTTTTGTAAATGATAATTGACTGAATAAGTAGTTGATAAGTCTGTATTTAATGGCTTAGTTAAACATGTTTATATCAACAATGTTGATGACCATCGTGATATGGAGAACATTAAAACTTTTACTACAATAATAAAATATCGCTTTTGTCGCAAATGAACCCCCCAACCAACACAATGAAATTTCGCCAACAGGTGAGTGATATACTTGGACACTGTTTTGTCCATTTATCCTGTTAACTTGGTAATGAAATCCCCATAAATTGTAAATATTAATATACTAGATACATAGATATTAAAAATATACTAATGTACTTCGATTTTCTTACCCGAGGCTTTATTCATGCGCACTATATATTTGAAATTGTGTTTGTATCCATTAACTAGGCTCATACTACCATCTACGACTGACAACTGTCCTACATTATTAAAAATCAGTGGTAGGAGGAATAATTATCAAAAGCAAGTGTTTAAGTTGTTCGACAATTGACGTTTTCCGTGATTTTCCACGACTTCAGGCAGCATAAAAATGTACACAGCATTTTAAGCTATCTAGTCGAACATTATATACGGGGGGTCAGCTTTACAATAAGATTTTGGAATTCATTCCTAATGGGAATAAAGTGCCAAAACGATGTATCCAGAAAGTCTCTTTTAATAGCCTGTTCCAATCATTTTTTACCTTATCAATTGGCATAAAAGAGAAATCTTGCATGATAAATTGAAATGTTTTTCATAAACAGTTTAATTGATGTTTTTCATTATCTTTATTTGCATTTATACTGCATTTATACTGATCAGTTATTTTGTATCATACTAACATATTGATCCTGTTTATGTTAAGTACGCCTAACGTCATGTCGTTACTATTGACGTCGCATGACGTCGACGTCACTTTTTGTATTTGTATTATATGTTTAAACCCCCGATGAAAGCAATTATAGCCGAAAGCTTAGGTAAATAATTGAATAAACTCATTTGTAGTTAGACTACTATTTTTTCAATATTTAGTCGAACATTACAATTGTTTGTATGCTTATGCACTTCATGGTTGATTTGTCTTATTGTCAATTTACTAACACTAACGTACTGGAAAACCAGGACAAATAATTAAAAACATAATACTTTCCTTTCATTACATTGTGCTCACATTTTGACAGATTAGTTGACTGTGTTAGGGGAATATTACCTTTTGGTTAAAAAAGTCATCCTATTATATGGCATTCCATATTTGCCTTTCCACGATAAAAGACTTATTCTTCGATACATTTTTCTAGTTTTCAAAATAGCGTATCAGCGAACAATTACATTAACTTCAAGACGTAACAATTTTGAAACTGACAACCGTTTTGTGCATGAAACGACTCTATTAGTATTGTCAATGTGCTAGTCAAAATTACACAATACACGTTAATTGACAAAGATTGAACATTAAAACTCGGCAATTAATTTATCTACAGAACACTGACAACCATTTTGTGCATGAAAAGACCTCATAAATATTGCCAAAGTTTTACAGTACAAGCAAATTGACATACATTGAACAATTAAATACTCGGCAATTAATTTATAGATAGAAAGTTCCTAACAATGTCTTGTAAGGGTGTTAACACCATAAGATATTCACGTTTAGTGTCTACGTATTACCCTATAAAGACGTTAACGTTCCCTCGTTGCTAAGTAACAATACCAATTATTTGTCAATTTTGCGTTAGGTAGTTGACTTAATCAAATACATGCGTTCAGACATCTGGTTTAAAGAGAAGCATATTTCTTGGAATTGAATCTATTTTGTAATTTCTGTTGAACAGATACTGGTTTAATAGTATTATGCCGAGGCAATCTATTTTTATACAGTAATCAATAAAAAGCTCAGTCTAAACTTAGAAACTGCAATTTCTTATGAGGGCTTGACATGATAATTACCTGACTTGCCTTATAATGGTTTTAATCAATTAGAGTATAGCACAGTAGGTTTGATATAGGGGCTATACTTAATTTTTGCCTTCTACAGAGAGCACTGTTTTGTTAAATTGATCAAACTTCACCAAATCTGCATTCTGTAGTAGAAATAACATTGTCTTATAACTTAAATGCCACCATCTAGCATATTTTACAACAAATACTTCATTCTACATTGCATGTCTTTTATGTTAACACATGTATACATTGATTTTGCAAGTAAAAGTTTGTCTCATCGTAGATCTGTGAACCTTTTCACAAAAATTGTTACGAAAAAAGTTATCGTAAGTCAATTTCATAAATTTTGCAGTTCAGAGTCAGCAGGATAATAGAAATATTTACGTCATTCAATAATATCTGGAATTGATTGGGCAAAACATAACTGTAATATGAATGTTTATTGCTTTTGACTTACGATGATTTTTGTCGTAAGATTTTTGTGAAAAGCGCCACTGAATTTATTTGTATAAACATGTTTTTGTAAGATGATGAATGTACCTTTGTTGTACAAATCTTAATAAAAAATACATTTTCTTCTGGTATTATTTAACAATAAAACTACCTCATGTTTAGGAATAAGCGTATACTCAATAACAAAGAACTGCAGGCGAACAATTAGTTTTTATAAGTCCTTGTCTTGAAAACACGACGATAATAAAAAATGAAAAGTGAAATTTTGAAATAAGCCAGAAAAGTCATTAAAATGTTTTGCAAGTTTGATAAAATATTTTATTGTGCTGATAGTGATATTTATAACAGTTAAGTTTTAGAAAGTTTATAATAGAGATATAATCATTTTCTATATGATGTAAAAGCATCGCTGCATCTGCCGCTCAAAAAAAACCCCCAAAACAAATCAAATAATCACGAAAATTTAGTGAATATAAAACAGTGTTTATGTGTTTATGATTTTATCTCGCTGTTGAATATTCACGCAGTCTCATCCATCTTATATTGTTTGAATATAACAGTAGCTTTACACATACAATACTGTGGTGCTTTTCACAAAAATTCTTACGAAAAAATCTTCATAAGTCTGTTTTAATATCATAAGCACTTCAAAGTCATTCGGATAATAAGCATAACTATGATATGATATTCAAAAGGTATACACTATTCCACATAATTCTAAAATATTTAGAATTGATAAGCCAAAAAATGAGCGTAATATTAAGGTTTCTTGGACCGTTTGTTTGTAAGTCCTTATCGACTAAAAGACCAATTCAACTGATTATAGGCGTTTCTAATAAAAAGTAGTTTTTCTACCATACTTTTTTCACCTTGTTATGGGATAATACGGAATACCTATTTCCTTTTATAAGTAACTCGTATTTAAGGCTAGTTTAATAAATCAGTACATTTTTGTAAAGTAAAACGGCGTTTTGAAACAGAAAAAAATCACACCGTAAGTCAATAATGCAAATGAAACATGATCAAAAATAGAACTTAGTTAAGCCTCTCCCATAGTTTCAATTCTCTCATACTTCTAATAGAAATCGACAGTAGACTCATGATTTGAAAATGTTAAGCTTATTGCTTACTCTCCTGTGCGCAATCTTTCAATATTTACAAATCTATTTGCACTCTTCCATTAATGTTTTTGTACTTATGCGATTTGCCAATTTTCCTCTTCATTGAATACCATTGTTGCATCATTTCTTTAATGAAATCTTCCAACAGTAATTGACCCTTGTGGCAAATCAGGCATGTAGCAATCAATTTAACAAAAACTATGATATGATTTGTTTATGGTTTAATAAACCATTTAATAAATATGGTATAAGACCTATTAGATTATATTCATTCATAAAACGAGAATGCGATATGTGAAAAGGAGGACACATATGCGGTATATAATAATGATAATAATAATAATGATAATAATGATAATAATGATAATGATGATAATAATGATGATGATCATAATGATGATGATGATGATGATGATGATGATGATGATAATAATAATAATAATAATAATAATAATAATAATAATAATATTAACAACATATGGGCCTTTTCATTGCAACTAGCTTCTAGCTTCAGAAAGTCCTTGTTGTACTTTACCGAAAAAATGCACATACAATTGACAATCAAAGATAAGATCAAATAAATACAAACAATCACGCAATGTTGCAGTTTATTGCCTGAGCTCTGTTTTAGTTAATATTAGATAACTATAAAAGCAAAAATAAACAACAAAAAGCGAAGAAGAAGCACTGGATATCCAGATATTTTTCAGGGTCTCCTGACGACAACTGAAGAAAATCGCCATACCAATTGGAGTTAAAAATCAGAATTTTAATGTTTATTTTAAATTATAAAGACAGAATGAAATACAGAGGGAAATGATATTTTTTATGCAGGGGAGGATCCAAGATTTTTTGCTAGAGAGGGTTCGAACTTTTCTAGGGGGGTCCGAACTTTTCTAGGGGGTCCGAACTTTACTAGAGGGGGGGTTCCATACTTTCAAACCACATTAACATTATACATTATTTGCAGAATAATGCAACTTATTGATAATAAAAAGTAACTAACCATTAAATCTATATTAATCTCCAAGAAAAATTGCTTCATGATACCTAAAAATTGACTTTCAGTCAAGAAATACACTAATAGACAGGTACGACATGGCGTAAATCAGCCACCATACCAGCCAGCTGCAACACAGCATCGTAATTTCCTCTAGCATCATATTATGTAATTACCTATGTTTTGTCTCAGCCATCGGAACAACGCTTAGTGGACATTGGCAACAAACTATTGAGAAAAAGATATCGGTTATATATATAATATGTTATATCGGTGAAAATGATACCATGAATAACAAGACCATAATAACCGACTTGGATGAATAAGTATATCTATAAAAACAATAGTTTATAGCTATTTATGGAAATAAGTATTATGATATTGGCTTACACCCAAATAATCGTCTTAAGGGAGATTTAGCGTTTACCATGTGGAAAAATACGACGTTTTGCTTCGGTGAAACTCATATGTTATGATTTACGAAAGTTTTAAGAATTTACATTCATGAATGACACATGTAAACATGAGCATGTTGCACTTTACTTTTTATATTATATATATATATTTCAATTCTACTATTAACATTGCTTTCGCAAAATGAGTTTTCCAACAAATACTAAAATATATACTTTATGACTTCCTTCATTCATGCCGTCGTGTTCTGCTGGTATAACTTCAACTGCTCTGGCCTATGTACGGTCATTGAGTAATTGCCCTTTAAATTGGCAATACTGTAAGCCTTTTAGTGTGTATTTGTGTTCTTTTGGAAGCAATATAGTCAAGTGAATGGTGGATTGGGGTATTCAGCTTCATGAATTCACGATTTCAACTTCATGAATTTACGAGTTCAACTTCATGATTCCACGATTTCAACTTCATGAAGTTGAAATCGTGAATTTATGAAGTTGAAATAGTGAATTCGTGAAGTTGAATTCCTGAAGTTGACTTCGTGAAGTTGAAATCGTGAATTCATGAAGTTGAAATCGTGAATTCGTGAAGTTGAAATCGTGAATTCGTAAACTTGAAATCGTGAATTCGTAAAGTTGAAATCGTGAATTCGTGAATTCCGTATGTTGAAAATGTGAATTCATGAAGATGAAATCGGGAATTTGTGAAGTCGAAATGGCCCTACTAGTCTTTCGTACTTTTGCCAGGAATTCACATGTCTACTTTTGTCAGGAATATATTGTACTGTATAATGTTTCATAAGATGAAGTCTTAGATAAAGTTGACCTATTTGTCGTATATTTGGCATAATGTATCACGATCTAATGATCTGACAAATGTTTTTTTAGACGGAATAATAGGTCTTTACATCTAAGTATTTGTCAGAATGTGATTTATAACATTTTTGTTAACATTTCATTATTGGTTTCCGATCTATTTATGCGTCATTTATAGGAAATATGTCGAAACAATGGAACCAGTACATAACTCATGCGGAGTCGTTTCTATTTTCAAGTATATCGACTTGAAAACTGGCACTGGGCGTTGTTTTTAGCATTGTTTTATAGCACTCTTTTTTGTTAAATATTGCTCCTATTTTAAATTAACTTTATCTATACGATAGTCGATGGTTCGACAAGCAGTTGGCGTTGACGCCTGCACTTTGGTGCTTAACCTTCCACCTTCATGACTGTTTTATTTGAATTTCAAGACATTAAAAATCACCCAGTTTGCTGTGCTTTTTTATGATGAATGAGTTGCAACCTTTTTACTAACCATATTTATAGATTTTTATTTCTCTAAGTCATGCTTAGCTTGTTTTTCTTTCAGACGTCGCACAATTAAAGCTCCATTATCAAAGTAACACTGTTTTGGACTGCAAAAATTGACTTTTATCTATTTCAAACACTTTAATGAACAAGATTTTTGCAAATATTGCTGAAATATGATCATGTTATATATTGCATTTCAGTACATCGTAATCGAAAATAGAATTTGGCTGTTTTTACTTAAAACAGCAATATTGATCACAGTATGTTTAAGATGAATTCTTCTTAAAGAAAAAAACTGCTCCAAATTACATAATTGCGCTCTAAAACTATTTTTGGATTATGTATATTGAATATAACGTATAAATGAATATAGTGTGTTTTATAAAAGTACGCCACTTTTTTAAGAAATGGAAACTTTGTCAAATTCGAATTTAGAAAGCAAAGTGGTTTGAACACTTTATTATGTCTCTAATGCTTGTTACATTCTTCATGTTGGCAAAACAGTTTTCAAGTCTACTGTTGGTGAATATACTTTCATTTAGTTTAATTAGATAGCAGATACTGTCGGCATTACAAATAATATGCGTAATACATTTTGACTATCTTGGGAAAAGTTGAGTGAGTATTATTTATGTTCAAAAAAGGAGAGGGACTGTAATAGGTCAATGATTCCTTTATTTGGATTTAACGTCGTGTCAGCATAACTAAAACCATCTTACGACGATAAGTTCATCTCACCTGGTTTTCCTGGACATGTGACTATAACAAGTACTCTTTTTTTTCAAAAGATCGATGACTTCTTCATAATAATAATGCATGTACGTTACAAATGGAGCAGAATTAAGATTATCGCCAACCTCTACATGACACTTGTTTCGAAATCCTGCTCTTAGCCTTCTCCGCCATGAACCTGCATCCTCCGATATACACAGTATATACATGTACATATCTGACCTTCTTATGTAGGCGTCACACAGTTCCGATATTAGCATTAGATGGACATACGAATAACGAAATGTTTAAATTCGGATCTGATCGCTATAAGATTGCGCCATTCGCGTGAGGGTATCTCTTGCCATCGTATGATCCCCGGCTGAATTTTCCGACTCCGGCGACAACTTCGTGTGCGTTCGCAAAATTTTTAGCATGCCAAAAAATTGCCGGAAGACATTGCGAAGGTTCATTTTCGTGTTGAATTCGTACGTCAATTTTGCGCATCGTAAGGCCGTCGTAAAGTCATCCTGTCGAATCGTTTAGTCTTCGTCCTTACTCCGTGTTATCATCGGTGCCATCTGGCATTTTTCGCCTCAAGGAGACAACACGAGGGAAACAAGAAGATATGCGATGGTCTTAGGAATCAAAATACAGACATATACAAAGTATATTTATGGTAGATCTTATACAATGCTTTTTACAATTGCTGATTAATTTACAGAAATTAATCATACAACGCTAGCAACACCTGATGCGATATAACTTTAGTATTTTTAGAATATTTATTTGAGAATGATGAATTGTAATATATAAAGTGGAGAACTCTATTTCATATCTGTACTTGCTTTTTTAACTTCTCTGGTATCAGATTGCAAATGATTGCAAGATATTATATAAAGTCTTGATCTGTTAGGTGTACATTCAATATATAATTGAGCAAGTTATTAAGGATCAATTATTTTATGCTATACTTAAACGTCTAATGATTTCTTTGTATTATTGAGAATATGATTTACAGCCTTGAGATTTTGTCATTTGCAGATTAAATGTCATAGGTGCAATAGTAGATACATATAACAATTATCTACAGAGCGGAAACAAAATTATGACTTTATATAATTTTTCGAGCAATGTCATGCAATAGATTGATCATGAACAATGAGACGCTTTGGACCCGGACAGGAAATAAATAGGTATTCACGTGACCGCTATATATGCCAGCACAATGCTCGAATTTTGTTTCTATATTTAGTAATAATAAGAAATATAATATATTTCTTATTATTACTAAATATAGAAACAAAATTCTATATTCAAAATTATATATTATATAAAAGATATTCGGCGCTGTGAAGGATTCATTTTGGTTAAAGTATAAATGTGTATGGTATTATCTTAATTTATATTAATTCCCAAATAAGTAATAATTTTTTCAAAATATATGTTAAAATTTTGGGACCTTAAACTTTTTCTAGACCCGCATATTGAAAATTTGTAACCGTATACTAAACGGTTTTTTTCGGGTCTGCATATTGAAAATTTGGATCCGAACACTAAACTTTCTTAATGGGACCTGCATATCCAAAACGTTTAATCTATATTATTATTTGGGCCCGCATATTGAAAAATAAATAATGAGTGGCGGATTTATTGAATTTCTCATATCATTTGCAATGGTAAGTGGGTAAATTAAAGTCTTTACATGTTTTGCGGCTTCAATGTCCCAAAGGGAAGTAATCGTGCAATAAACCAAACGTTTAATTCGAGACCGCATATTGAACATTTTGGATCCCTATCACTAAACTTTACTTCGGTACAACGAATAGTATCAAATATTTTATTCACTTCTCTTTACCAAGAATTTCATTAGACAAAAAGGAATAGTAGAGCAAATTGCATTGGTTAAAAATATAGGTCAAAAGTTGGCTTAGACAGCTGTGCCGAAAAATGTTTTAAAGAAGTTTAATCACTTAACTATTCTTATAAATAGGGAAAGTGTCTTGCAATATGGAATCTACTATTTATAGCATGCAATGTATTTTATTCATCATACACTGCCGTCCAAAAGTTCCAAAGACTATAGTCAATGAAACAGTATTTGAGTTTGAGACAAGTTTATAATTTTACATCCAAAAGAAAATGTACTGATTCCAAAATACCAAGTAGAACTCATTTTACAACTTTTGAAATTCCATTTAATGCGAAGTAAATTGTGAATGTGTGAAGGGACTTATGGAGGGCAGTTTATTAGCATATGGACAGTGCATTCGTATGGTTGGTCTCATATTTTCAAATTTATGCCCATACGGAGCACGAACAAATCCACATTTATAGTTTAATACGCCAGTTAATGGGCAAGAAAGATATGAGTGAATTATATTCTTGTACAGCATGAACTTAGTTATTGGCTGAATTTCATTATTTTATATTCAACCATAAACTAAGTTGCACAAGATCAAAATAGTAACTGTAGGGTGGGCATGTAAATGCTACATGTAATGACATGTAATGCTACCTTCAATCTCCGTAAACAGATATCCTGTAGAGCGTTGTCGTACAGGATCTCTAAGCTTCCCATGGAAGGTCACGTCGAGATGACCTTTATGTCGACCAATCAATGCGTAGCTTTTATCTAGACGAAACACTAATAATTGCATTTTGATTTCGTTATTTTTTATTTTTAGCCTGAGGTTTGCGAGCTAATTTGACAGCGGTATTATTCACAGTCTGCGATTGGACGGCTTATTTCAAATTGCGTGACGAAGACGATGTAAACAAGTTACGAAACATAACGATTTCTTCATGATGAGAAAATGTCATCTGAACGTGACCCTCATAAGAAAACGGCTAAATTTAAATTAGCGAGTGGGCGAGCGGAAAATTTTAGGTCGGGTTTCATCAGATTGTTACCTTCTAACATCCATCATAATTCTGTTATACGAGCGAATAATTATGTTCAAGTACGTTTCTTCATAAATCTGAATAAATTTGTCTGTGATCTGAAACCTCAAACTACATCTATATCTCTATGAAGCAATAGTTGAGACAAGAAAACGTCATACCTAATGAAGTAACATGTCGCCTTACTTTTTTGCTGGCGGTCATTAGTATCATGTGAAACCTTACAAACGTGATACTTCGTTTCAGAATTTATATGGTACAATCTGTCAGTTACTTTTTTATATGGCTCCTCTATTAACTCTCTGATGCGAGTGATGTTCGGAAAGTTCATAGATTTTCCAAAGAAATAGTTTATAGTCTAGGTAACATGTAAACATTTAGATCAACATCATTGTCTTCATCTGTGCAACGTAATAACCCGATTTGTAACACGGTGAAAACATGGTGAAATGTAAGTATAGTGCGTAAATATTGACCCCGATCTGACCTTTCACATTTGCATCTAATAATTATCTACTTATATCCCGACGAAAATCAGAACCACGCCTATTCTACACTTCGGCAGCGATTGTAAAATTATAGAAGTATGTTTGTGTGTTAAAATTTAGCTTATAATCCTCACGACCACGGACACGGTGTAATCGAACATTAATACTACATTCGTATTCAATGTAATGAAAATTCTTGCATAAAGGTCAGGTCGGGGTCAAACTTTACGCTCAATACATAGTTTGTCTGTTTGGATTTTAACATTTGCTTGTTAACATTATTGTTTTCTATACCAATGATTTTAATTGTCTCACAATGATTTATACTGAAAAGGATACAACCAGAAACTATATTACATTTCGGGTTTTTATTACAAATCGGGTTGTTATGTTCAACCACTTTTGTCATAACCCATTTTGTAATAATTATTAAAATTCGGGTTTTTATTACAGAACAGATTGTAACAGTGCTATGTATTCTGTGAAAATCAGCATAATATACTAGCAATTTATTCATGCATATTAAAGGTATACGTAAAATATAAGTTTTGATCGTTAGATCCAAATGCTGCGCTCAAGATTTGAATCGAGCTGTAAAGCTACAGTCCCATAAACAAAAAAATAGCCGTGAGGGCAACGTACGGGCGCCGTGCGATCAAGCTCCGCAATGACACGTACGAACTCTTGCGTACCAGTACGGACTGTTACGGTTTTGCCAGGGTCCGTAAGATGAGCCATGGATACACGTATCAGTTTAAAAGTCAAATCGTGAACACAATTATGGCCGAGTATGGATTAATCTTGCATAACTTCCAGCTACGGCTCCGTACGGGTGTGTTGTTTTGTGCCATAAGCGTACCGTCACCTTAATACGCAAGGCTTCCCATGGCCTACGGCTGTCTGCACGTACGGGTCCGCAACAAGCCACAATTTTATGGGACTGAGGCATAAACTTGTACATGTGCTAAAAATATTGTGTGCAGATGATTTAAAGTGAACACATACGCCTTACAGGTTAATATAGCCCGCCCGGCCAGCTCAGTCGGTTGACGGAAGTATGCGCATAGTAGTTGGTTAACAGCTAAATCGAGAGAGTTAGCCTTTCCAGGTACAGTGAGTAGGTCGACTGACCGCCGTGATATAACTTATACAATGTGTTGCTACGGCGTTGTACGCAACAACAAAAAACAAACAACTGATAAATATATATATATATACACATGTATGTATTTTCGTTGAAATAAATATAGTAGTACGAACTAAATATAGTATAAAGTACGCACTATTCGATTTTTTGCAGGTTTGATTGTTTGAGGAAAAACAAGAGTTTGGCTACATTCTGAAGATCACGTAACTATATACCATGAAAGTGATTCATAGTTGCGCTGACGTTATTGAAGCAAACAATGTGCGTTGTTACTTTACTCTCAAAATTATGAACTAGTTTAATGAACACGTACCCTTTAAATATAGTAAAACATATATTAGTAAAGAAGTTATAAAAAAGGTTAGCGGACCTTGAAAATCAACCGGTGTTGATTAAGTATATGGAAAAATCGACTGATTTATAATTTATATCGAATATATACGAAACTATTTCAATATATAATATAATATGTCGATAGTTTAGTTTCAAGTTACCAAACTTTGTAGATTTACTCTTTACAAAAATGACAATTTAAATATTGCTCATTGAAGTAAAAATCGTCATGACAATTAATTATTAATATTCCAATAACTTTGTGACACGACTTTACCATATGTAGGCATTTTTGATAACCTATAGATAAGCTACTGTTACAGACCTACGCAGTTTAATTCAATTTTAATGAAACTTATATAATTGTACAAAAATGACAAACTGTTTTATAATGTTGAAATGTCAAAATTGATTGGATCTAAAAAAAACATTGTTATATACATTGTGTTAGGAAATAAATGTAGTTTTCTTATATTAAAACACCTGCTGCCACGTACCTTATATAAATTATTGCACCCGGGTCGGTAGCGCAGTAATTGCTGGTAGCGCGCCTAAATTTCGAATCTAGTGTCTTAAAAGGGGGTACGTGCTCGAATCGCACCTGGGGAGGTTATACCATTTTATGAAAATTTGACAATAATGTCAATTTTCCTCCATTAACTAGGTATATGGAGACGTTTCCGGTCTTGTGAAAGGGTACGTGAGTACTGGTTATAGACAATGGCCCAGGAAAGCTAGGTTAGGTGCGCTGGACGGCGTAAATAATCTAAAAATTGCGTTGACATGGCGTTAAACCTAGTATATGTAAATATAAATTATCATTCCAATAAAAGTATTGAAATACACGCACACAGTACTCTTCAAAAGTCCTTGGGCAAAGTCAAGTTTCTGGGAGACACCGATTCACTTTTACAAACAGATTGACATCTGATTAGGGCTGCTGCGGGTATCCGAATACTCAGATATTCGCGATCCCGACCAGAAAATCGAGTACGAATATTCGTCCCGTCGGAAATCTTCGAATCGCGATCTATTTTTGGAAATAATGAAATAACATTTTCAGCCTTATTACCACTGAAAATTTTAATTTAATCGAAAACTTCGATTGATACACATTTATACAAAAATGTTATCACTGAAAATTTCCATAAAACGCTTGCTAATAGAAATGTTTGGAGTACATGTTTTCTATTTAGTTAAAGCTAATATAATTAATGGAGTTACTAGCTTCTGTAATTATTCACTTATTTTTGTTATAACATGAATTCCTATATGCTTCTTCATTAAGTATTGAATCGTGGTTCGGTTCGTGAATCGCTACACATGAATCGTGGTTCGGATCGGATCGCAACTCGCTCTACGATCCACAGCCCTACATCTGATAAAGTTCAAAGTCAGCGTTAAGTAGCGTATCAATGTATTATCCAAACTATGGTTCATGAATAACCTTCAACAACAGTAAAATAAACCGTGACATGCTTGATCATTTCCCCCCGATAAATTTCATAAGCCTAAACTTTTGGTGGGCACTGTATATGATCAAGACTTCATTTGGAATCGCTGAAACAACAAGGTAACTTATACGATGATGGTATATAATTATTGTGAAACATTACGTTATTGTTCGTCTTGATTAATATTCATGCTTTAGTATTTCCTCCGACATGATTCTGAAACTTATGTGCACGTAGCTCTTCAAATCTATGAATAGAAAAACTATTTAGTGCTATAGCACGTGTCAATTACATAACTATAATAAAAGTTATTATAATACTGATAGGATCTGATATTTAAAATGTCGTTTTCTGGTTTCATGCTTTTTGGTTTGCAACGATACAATCTGCCGAATAATTATACGACAATAAAAATTATTATTTGTATGTGATTTCATCTTATAATCTAGCATATCTTCTGAGATACACGTATAACTATATTTCGTACAGATTATATGAAGTATAAAATCATTAATATCAAGGATTTTATTCACTGAAATACTTAAAATAACAACATTTCGTACATAATATGGTATTTTATTGTTTGCGTAATGACTCTAATGCAAATGAAACCAGCCTGCCTATCTGAAAGTATTATATTAGGATATTGAAGTAGTTAGGCAAAACAACATTTACTTCTCGTAAAACCCCGATGTGCAGTTATGTGCGATACACTAGAATGATCTTACTATAAATATAATAATTTTAAGTTAATTATCAGTTGTAGTAGTTGGACAAACTAATCTTTTCTTTTTTAAATTCTTAAAGATTGATTAATTCATGTTTGTAAATTTTGATTGTTCCATTGATACCAAAAAGTCTAGCTTCCTGCACGTAGCTGTTATTTTCTTTTATAGATTTTTTTATAGCAACACGTGATGTTATCGGGATGAGAAGTTTGTTAGGTTTACCGCCGTAGCAACACATTGTATAGGTCATATAACGGCGGTCAGTCCACCTTCTCACTCCTCCTAAGCGCATACTTTCGTCAGTGACTGACAACTGTCCTACATAATTAAAAAATCATTGATAGGAGGAAGAATAGCCGTAGAAATTATTTCATGACCAAGCTCCACATAAGTATGCCCCGCCCGGGAATCGAACCCACAACCCCTCGATCAGTAGACTCGCGTGTTACCAACTGAGCTAGCCGGGTGGCGTTTAGAGAGTTTTCAGAGATGTGAGCATTCATACATTTGCATTTGATTGCATACTCGATACAGATGAAGCCAGGGAAGAGTTTCTATGAATCTTATTTCAAAAAACAATGTGCAAGAAGAGTATCTCAAGTAGTTGAATAAACGATCTTAAATATTGCAAAAACATAGTTGTGTGCACATTTTGTCGGTTTTATTAGTCGTGGAAGCTTTTCTAAAACCATAGAATGAAGAATTATTTTCCAATAAAAACTAATTAATATTCATGTTTCTTATAATTAACACGATTCATTCACAAAAACACCTAGTTGTTTAAATATAAAAACCCTGCATGGCTGTTTTATTACCGGAAGCTTTCCCAGATGTATGATTAAGAAATATATTGCACTCGAAAAGTTCTTGGACAAAATAAACTTCGAAAAAACTCTGATCATGCATAATTGCAAGTACTTTTACTATGACTAAAAGCCAATCTGATTAAAACCCGATCTAAAATTTTCCACTCGCCTACTCGCTAATTTAGATCTGGCCTGTTCCAAACGATGGTCACGTTCAGGTGACCTTTTCTCATCATAATATTCATGACGAAATTGTTATGATACATAACGTGTTTACATCGTCTACGTCACGCAATTTGAAATGAGCCATCCAATCGCAGACTGTGAATAATACAGCTGTTAAATAGCTTGCAAACCTTGGTCTAAAATTGAAATTACGAAATCAAAATGTTATAAAAAGTTTTTGTCTAGATGAAAGCTACGCATTGATTGGTCGACACAAAGTTCATCTCGACGTGACCTTCCACGGAGACAGTAGAGATCCTGCACGACAATGCTCTACAGGATGTCTGTTTACGGAGATTGACTAAAAGCTTACCCATATAACAAAATATGAATCATATGTTAATAAGCTAATTAATTAATTGAGGCTGATCTTAGAATACGCTTAGACAACTCTTCGCCTCTTCATTGCATGGGTATATGTGAACCAGTTTATTTTAAAATGATGAGTTCATCCAAAATGTTGTTTTGAATGACACTGTATTCATTGTACATGTTTGTATAGTATAAGTAATGTGTTTTTATCTCTTGTCAATCAAGGATGTAAAGAACCCTGAATACCGCATAAAAAAGTTGAAAATTTTATGTACTTTAAAAATACTTACTTCTGTCAAATGTAACCTTAGATCAACAATAAACTGTGACAAGTGCTGTTCACAAACCGCGCGCTCTACAATCACTAGTGCTGGTATAAAGTAAAGCATGTATTATTTCTGATGAATAAAGGTTTATCTTCTTATTCAACAATTCATGTATAAACCTAAAACGTCACATTTATCAGTCAATGGAAAAACTGAACACTTGTGTTTAATTTTATGTAAATGGGAGTAGCTATGCCAAAAATCAAACCAGAGTTATGAGACTTGTTCCCATCATGTTAGATAATCTCAGATAACAAGCGTATGAATTTCCTATCTTTTCCCTACTGTAGTTAAGGAGATACCGGACTTTCGTACCAAGAAAAAAATTGAAATGATACATCAAATTATGGAAGATTTAGGATCGTCAACTAACTTTTTTCTGGACCTGCATATTGAAAAATGACCGCATACTAAACTTTATCGGGACCCCATATTGAAAAAATGGGAACGTGTACTAAACTTTTTCGGGTCACATATATTGAAATTATGGGACCGTATATTTAACTTTTTTATCGGGAATCGCATATAGAAAATCTGGTAGAGTGTACTAAACTTTATTTCGGGACAACCAATGATATCTTGTATTTTATCCATTTCTCAAAACCGGAAGAGAATTTCATTGGGCAAATAGGAATAGTAAAGCAAATTGTATTTGTTAAAATTTAGCTCAAAAGTTAGCTCAGAAAGCTGCGCCGGAAACATAACCACATCGACGCAAAAGGGTGACTGAAATAACTTAAATATTCTATGAGCAATCGAGCTTAATCCGCAACTTGACGTGGCTGTTATTAACTTGATGGGAAACTCCCATGACATTGTCCTTATATGACCTGTTCGAAGGGGATTGACATTTTGTTTATAAGTCTTAAAATGTTTTCATAAAATATTCCTTCACACGCTTGAAGGCATTTATAAGGTCACTTATGATGGTTACTGGTCAATGGACTACATTTAATAACTAGTAATGACCATATAGTATCAAGTTTTACGCCATTATGAGATCAGTATCTATCATATAGTCATGTTCCTATACGTCAATAGTGATCAGTTATTTACTCCTAATTGTTTATGTTTACAAGTTCTACCGCATGTACAATGAATGGTGTCATGTCCCCATACAGTTCAAACAAAAACATTAAATGTACCTGTTTGTGTTAACATTAAAATAAACCAGTTCATTCCAAAGGTATAGTTCGAACAAAAAAAAACAAAACACTGTTTATAATAACAATACAATGAACTTATCCACGACGAGGGACGCTCAGGATGATAATAGCATAAACATGTGACATGTTTTACGATTGTCTTAGTTGTTGGTGTAATGGGAAACATTTTTACCATTACAAGCATGATTTACCAAGAAATGGTGGTATCCATCATGCTAATTTTGTTAAAATTAATTACACACATTTTATTTTCAATACTGCCCACCCCTGAAATGGATTGTCTCATTTTTAATGTTTACCCAAACACGTTTTTTTTTGTACGCACTATAGGGTAGTGTTGAAAATAAAACTTCTATCGTTTATCTAAACAAAAATAAGATTGTCGGTGGAACCATCACCCCTTAGTCAATCATGAATTTGATTGTAGTGGTATAACGCCTTACCATTTCACCAACAAGACGCTCATAAAAGTATATTAACACAATTAATACTATATAATTATCAACGGTCATCTTGAGCATCCCCCGTCGTAGATTAGTTAATTTTGCTATTTACATAAGCAGGGTTTTGCTTTGTACGAACTGTACGTAATATTAGTCAGTTATTTACTCCAAATGTTTATGATTACAAGTTCTTCCACACGTACAATGTATGGTTTCGTTTAATGACACCTTACAGGTTGTATTATTGTTCATTCGTGTAAATGTACTTTATACAATGTTCTTGCTCACTGAATATGGGTAAACGGTGATACGCAATCACTCGCATCATTTACTGAATTAAAAAGACCACTTTGTCGTTCCACAATTATTATGAAAAGTGTATATTTACATGGTAAATTGTACATGTTGATATGTCAATGAAATATACTTATACTGACCAAATCATTAAATTGGTACAATATTTCACCCCTGAATATTGGTATTTAATGGAACAGGCCGTGAATGACCTGTATGTACGGTGCTGTTTGTTGACATCTTAGTTGATAATTGTTTATTGTTTGTTTACCACGTTATATTATCTCTCATGTTATTGACATAGATGTATATTAGTTGAAATCTGATAAAAATGGACATTATACTACGCAATAATAGAAAAAAACGTAGAAAAACGGAAACACCCGATATGACCCGACTGGTATAATTGAGTTCACTTCCTGGTTGTAACATGTACTTAGTGATAAAAACACTATCTCTGATTCCGTGTTCACACGGTGTACAGTTTATATACGTTCATGGTATACACTCACGCGACCTTTCTAATCTTTATTATTACTTGTTTTATGTCCAACTGATGCAGCAATAAAAATAGGAAAGATGCAAATATCACGTAAATATAAAAACAACTGCTATACTTCCTTGTCTGAAAAATTCCTTCGTTAGCCTTTTAGTAATTGTAGTTTATAATGAATCTTCTGTAAATAAATAGTTTTGTATATGGTCTAGTTTACTTCTCGATTTAATTTTTCTGTGGATGGTTTCAAGTAAACATTAACACCTCTCAGGTTCTGTTGGTTATTTCCTGGACAAAAAGTATCACTTATTTAATGCGCTATTTATTGTCATTCAGCTCTTTATCCAATCTGATTAAAACCCGATCTAAAATGTTCCGCTCGCCTACTCGCTTACTCAGATCTGGCCTTTTTCAAACGAAGTTCCGGTGACTTTTCTCATTATAATATTCATGACGAAATTGTTATGATATGTAACTTGTTTACATCCTCTACGTCACGCAATTTGAAATGAGCCGTCAAATCGCAGACTGTGAATTATACCGTTGTTAAAAAGCTTGCAAACTTTGGTCTAAAAATAAAAATTACGAAATCAAAATGTTATTAATAGTGTTTCGTCTAGATAAAAGCTACGCATTGATTGGTCGACACAAAGTTCATCTCGACGTGACCTTTCACGGAGACAGTAGAGATCCTGTACGACAATGCTCTACAGGATATCTGTTTACGGAGATTGCTCTTTATCCGGAAATAGTTGAAGCCGAAAAAACTAATTTTGCTTAACTTATTAGTAGTTGTAGGTTGCGTGACTAAGTTTTATTTGTTAATGTAAATTCTTTACTTTTTCTACAAAACTTGCATGTTTTAAAATGAATACCAGAAAATTCTGTGACATTAGGAGTTGTTTGCGACATTAAACGTCAGTTGTGCGACATTAACTTTAATGCGACAGTCAACATCGATACATACAGAAATTACATATTAAATTCTGAAACATGCAATTCTGTTTTCTGTCTTTCTTTGTATTTTAAGAGGTCTCCTGAATCTTACAAATGTCGAAGATATGATATAAAGAATTGACAATATACGAGTATTACATACATACTTAAAGGTACTCATTCACAGATTTCAACTTAAACATCAGCTTTTTCTAAAACTATCAAAATTGTATAGAAACATTTTTGGAAGCAGGAAAGTAGTGTTCTGATGATGGAAGTTTTAGTGCAAATTGACATACAACTACGAATGATGGTGTTTCATGTAGTAAATATCTACACCGTATGTCTCGGTATAGACACTTTATGTGCATTTTGTGGCTTTTGTTGTATATATCTTGCAACATATAGGTCAGTTTGTCCTAAAATAATAAAAATTAATTCTTTTGACACAATTACAGACACTGAATGGTATTTTGAAATAATTGAAAAAAAACCAAAGCTGTGAACTAGTACCTTTAACTCTATTCAGGAACGCCTGTGTCTAAAATGCACTTACAGATATAACATATCACGCTACCTCGTGTCTTTTATATCGTCTGCGTTCTTTATGAATATATGGAGTTATATGACGTCATTACTTCCTGTCACGTGGTATATCAATCTATCATATAAACAAATCCATTTTGTTTGTACATCTGTCGAAGTATAGCTCTTTAATATCAATTACGTTGTCATCTAAAATATATTTGTTGTTTGTCAATGCATAGGAACAATAAGTTGTTGTTTGTAGGAACAGTACATGACTCAGATTTGAATATTACTTGGGGGAAAACTTGTTCTGTCAGGACATTTTGTTGTGGTTATGATAAATGACGCTACGAAAGTTTTTTTGTAGTTTGTTTTAAAGCTGTGGCAACAAATTGTTTTGGTCATATTACGGCGGTCAGTCAACCTTCACCATTCCTGAAAAGACAAAAATTCTAGATTTAGCTGTTAACAAATGCCAGGCGCATACTTCCGTCAATGTCAGACTGACATTTGCCCTGTATGATTAAGAACCAGTGGTTGGAAAGAAAATTACCGTTAAATTTATAACATGGCCAAAAAAGTTACATTTATGAAATTTGCATTCTGATAAAAATCATTGTCTAGCCGCTATGGCTAGAGAAAGACCCAATACTTTGGTTTGATTAAGAAATTGCTTGACACTTCGTCCGTAGCGTCACAGACATATGTGCACATGAAATGTTTAAGTTGATATATTTAATCAAACATACATTGTATTATTATAACATGTAATTATTTTGATTAAGGACCAAAGATATTTCCTTTTGTAATGGATTTGAACACGTGCTAATTTGTTAATTAATTTCCATTTCTGTGAAATATTAATATGCATTATCACCATGTTCGTTTTTTTTTTTGCTTTATAACATAAAGGAAAATGTTGTTTCAGATTTATAAATTACATCTGACAGTGTAGTGGAATAATCAATTATTTCCTAATTATTGTTTATCGCCAATTAATGTTTAAATCTGTGAGATTTGTTATCATAAACATTTCTGTTTGTAATGTAGAACGAAAATGCTTGTACAATTGTCTAAACGGAGGCGTCATGTGTTCATTTTAAAGCCCATTTTAAACATGGCTAAAATAAATCTTTTGTAATATTTCGTTTTGCAACACAGGAAAGTTCCATTATAAAGGTAATCATAATCGGTTGGTTTCATATCGAAATGTCACAGTAAAAGGGCATTTTTTTCTCAATTAGAGACTTAAGTCAGTTATCTTTCCCGGATAAAATCTGAAGCAATCCAACTGGTAAGTAGGTCCTTACATTTAGAATCCTCGGATTTTATCTTTGAAGTAATTTGTAAGGATAACAAAATATTTCATCTAATAACTTTCTTGTAAAAGAAAATATTAACAGAAGAGATGAAATTTAGATACATGTAGTTCTTTTCCCCTGAAACTACTTAGCTTGAAGTTCAAAAAATTAAAAGATTTACAAAGAAGTTATTTCAGATTATTTTTGGCAAATTGACATTAAAAAGTAAGGGTAAAATCCGTGTAATCCAACTAATTGGACCTACCTATTTGAAGAGTATACAAAGTGAAATAACTGACTAAGGTCCCTTATTCAAGCATTTTGGACTTATGATCAATGTGGTCTTAACATAAAAAGTTTATTCTAACTTTATCACTAAATGATGCATTTTGTTGATATCGCCAACACCTAAAGCAAAGAAATAAGTTATACGGGATCCTTGTCTTTTCTGAACTTGGTGCCCCCTAGAACCCAGTGTAACCCCAGGTGGCAATCATTTGGCCACTGTCCGTGCCAAGACAATCTGACTAAAACCCGATCTAAAATTTTCCGCTCGCCTACTCGCTAATTTAGATCTGGCCATTTTTAAACGAGGGTCACGTTCAGGTGACCTTTTCTCATAATAATATTAATGTCGAAATTGTTATGATGCGTAATTTGTTTACATCGTCTACGTCACGCAATTTGAAATGAGCCGTCCAATCGCAGACTGTGAATAATACCGCTGTTAAATTAATTAGCTTGCAAACCTTGGTCTAAAAATAGAAATTACGAAATCAAAATGTTATTCACAGTGTTTCGCCTAGATGAAAGCTACGCGTTGATTAGTCGACATAAAGGTCATCTCGACGTTATCCTCCATTGAGGTAGTAGAGATCCTGTACGACAATGCTCCACAGGATATCTGTTTTACGGAGATTGGTGCCAATACAGAAAGCATTCAACTTCTTACTTTCATTATCTATTTGTGTGGCGTCCCGTTTACAGCAAAATGTTTCAAAATCCAAAGTCATCTCTCACTTAGCTTTTTGGTTTCCAAATACATGTAGTCTGTGTTTTTACTGTTATTACTGATATGTTTGCTAACACATTTTTTTATATTTTCTTGACGAATACAATGTCAATGTCAATACATTACGTTTTTAATCTAGTTCATCAATCTTGAAAATTTGTGTTTGTTTCACCTTATCACAGAAAAGCTATCAGCCCACGTTTGTTCTGTAGTTAGGAGCGGTTTAATCAA
The DNA here is from genome assembly GCA_025267735.1 of Mactra quadrangularis. Classification (NCBI taxonomy): domain Eukaryota; kingdom Metazoa; phylum Mollusca; class Bivalvia; order Venerida; family Mactridae; genus Mactra; species Mactra quadrangularis. The sequence continues at coordinate 54,849,738 of CM046303.1, read as the reverse complement.
GTTTGTAAACTCTTATCCGTGTCTCATCGCTTTTTCCTGTGACATTGAAAATAAACAATGCTTAGATATCGTGACATATAGTAAGGTCGGATTGCGTGATCATACCAAGAACGATATGAAGCTGACTTATTTCTACATTTGCTTTTATTTTTTTGCGAACAAGTTATGATTAAATCTGCAACCTACAATTTATGGTTCATTAATGGTCATGTTCACATGTTTTTTCTTCGGAATGTGTTAGCACTCACATACAAAATCACGATAATAAGCAAAAAAGTAGGACAGTCTTTGTTTCTGATATGGCAATGCTCGTTTGCAAATTTTCGAAGTTTATTTTAATTAATATCAGAAGGCCGTAAGCCCATGCGGAAAATAAAATATACAAAATTGACATGTCATAAATTAATGATAATATGTATATATAAAATTAAGTATTTTACATAGTATGTAACACAAATAATTATTTTTTTACCAATGGTATACATGGTTAACAGAAACAAATACACAATATAAGATGCAAATATAAATTTGATGTTTGTGACGCCAGACCATCATCCAGTATAGATCCACATCCAGCATATACGTAGTAGATTTTCCAGCGTTAGAACTGAAGACATTATCATAAATGAATAATTATGGACAATCATACTCTATAATATACCAATCTTTTAGAAAATAAACTATCATTAAAGAACATGACTATCGTTAATGTCAAATGTATGATCTGTCTGCTTTCTTACTATTTTTATTGATAATGATACAAACACCATGGTATCACTTTTTTGTTTTGAACCTTAAGACAGTGTTATCATTTCTTTATTTGGTTGTATAACACTCGCGGCTAACCTTACCATTTGTCCTGGACGGATAAATATGTCTTAACTTGTACTTACTAACCATTTTACAAGAATTCGAAAATATTTCCAAAAAATACAAAATGTAAAATTCAACGGGAGGATATGACCTTTCAAGCCTTAAAGACGCAGTTAACTAGATCTTCTCTAATCCACCGGACCAGGGGCCCGTATTATCAAGCGTCTTACGACCGATATTTGTCGTAATTCCTTCTATATTGTATTGTTAAATTATCGTAAGATTTTTGATAATATGCTGCCCAGGAACCAACATCCATAGCTTAACACTACTATTACTTAAAGACCATTATCAACATTAGCATTCTCTCCGTTCCACGTGTCTTACATAACACGTTTCGTGCTGACAAAGCTTTTTCCTTGAAAGACACAGTATACATTGTATACTTTGTCTCGTATAGACACATCGGTTTTGTCATTCCAATACCTGATATTTTTCTAACAAAAAATAGTCACGTTTATTTTTGAAATATTAAATCAGTTTTCAAGAACATCTACGTTTTGTAAGTTCGAAATCAAATGTCCAAGGTTTCCAGAAATAATAAATGAATTCAAAAACAGATATATCATTTCTAAGAAAAAATAAACGTTTAATTAGGAATTGTAGGCAATATATTTCTTATATTAAGACCAGACTTGAAATCAGATTCTCAAGAAAGACAACAATTGATGTTCTTCACGATGTTTTTAGTCAGAAAATAGGACCATTGGTCTAGTAGTAAGAGACGCGCTTTGGAACCGAGAGGTCCCGGATTTGAATCCCACAAGTAACACTGCTAATTTTTATTTAGCAAGAAATTTACTAACTGTTGTTCCACTCCACTAAGATGTAACGAGGTACTAAGAGGAATCACCTGCCGAGTGATGATTTTATCGATCAGGGGCTAAGTCCACTGAACATATATATCAAAGAAGACTTTAAACGGCACTTCAACTTTTGTAACTTTAAAACCATCATCATAAACTTATTAGCTATTCAATTACGCACTTGAAGTCCAGCAAATATACCAAGTGATCATCGATACAAGGACATTTTGTTTCTAACTAAATTGAAAATATATTACATGTAATGTTTTGGTTTCTGCGTTATTCACAATAGGTCAAACAAGATTGAAAATTCACTAAAAATTGATTTTATGATGGCATCATGTCATGTGACACGAAACCTTGGTAATTATCACATATCAAACATGATCTCGTGATGATAATACTGTAATTTCAAAGACAAATGAACATAAATCGTATTCATTCTAGTAAGTACATTGTAATAGAATTTATAACCTACGTACTAGATAACATTTAGCGAAATGTTTTAGATATTTGCATTAAGGAGTTACATGCTATGTAAGCATTTTTTTATAACATTTGCCGGAACAAGAAACGTGCGGAAAAGCGTTCGTTTGCTGTTCCGTGGAAATGCGGATGTTTTGGAAGTCCATGTAAATGTGGCATGGTTCATCAGCTTTATACTTTTTTATGGTGGCTTGATCATGTTAAGTAAAGTTTCTTGGACTTCTATTTACGTATACCAGAACTCACTTGCAGACTGTTTATGTTTACATTAACTAGGTATGACAATAAAATTGTAACATTTTTTTTTTTAATTTTTATGTACAGGTTTCTGATTAAATGGTCATCTAAGACTGTAAAGCAACTTTTGTATAAGATAATATAGTTTTCTCAGTTTTTAACCAAATTCACTTCTTCCCCTCTTTACAGAGTTTGCAACTTTTGATTAATGTCTACCATATATTTACCTAGATAAAGTACATAAAATGTATAATGATAGCCTTGAACGATGATGTAAGCATATTTCTTTAAATTTTAATTATCTCTGACAATGGAACAGACAGTGTTTATGATTCCTTATCATACTCTCTATTGATAAACAGTACTTAGAAGAAATTTGTTTTCTAATGTAATTTATGCTTAAGCTTTAACTTCTATAGATGACATTTGTTTTTGCTAAAAACATATTATTAAAGATACAAATTCACTTAGTAGTTGTTTGTTATCAATATGATATACAGTAATATTCTGCTATAAAACATGTAGCGATTTTTGACGATATATTGCTATTTCATCATGACAATGTTTGTTAATGTACTTTAAAGGCAGTCAATGCTTTCCATAGATTTGTAGTATCATGTCATGCGATGATTTATTAAATCAATGATGTTTGTATAGGAAAATAAATAATCAGATTCTGAGAATTAATTAATAATATTCGTGTTCATTAAGTACACTGATATCAATGTCCGAGATTTTTTATTGATAGATGTTTAATTAGTTTAAGAAACATTTCATTGTCGCATTTAAAGGCGGACGTATCTTTTACTAAATGTTACAAAACCAAGTAAAATATATTTTCGAATAACACAGAAAATGGTTTTAACTACAGTAAAGTTCTAGGATAAAGACTGCTAAGGTTATCGGAAAATCATGCAGTTATGGTGAATTTTAAAGTCCAACTGCTTAAGGTATGACCATCCTAATAGTGATGTTCTAGGAAATAAGTTTGACCAATACAGGATGTTAGTGTATTGTATGATACATAAGATTATGCAATATAAAACAATTTTACCGTTTCGTTTTCAAAATATTTCATTTTCAGTGACCCCACCCCATTTTTCTAAAATTTCCAAAATGGCCGCCACTCCTCGAAACTACAAATGCTTTTTTTTCACTAAAAAATAATAAAACTGTAGTTATTTTACATTTTTATTACTATTCACACATTAGTTACCATAAATAAATAACAAATGAATGTATTTCAGAAGATATATATGAATTATAAGTATTTAAACATGGACACTTGGCAGATTAAATGGGACAATTTCCAAAAGGCCGAGACATGTGTGTTATAAGAAAACTGCTCTTTTGACCTTATTTTTCAAATGCCACTCTTAAATCATACATCAAAATTTTCCTTAATACATTCTGCATCAGAAACAATGAGAAAAAATTAACTTCACCGACATATTAGAAAAATATTTCAGACCAAAAACATGAGACCCTGAAATTTCAAATGACCTGTTTTCATTGGTAGCAATTATGGGAAGTCCAAAGTTGCAAGACTTCTTTATTTTTACACAAATATCTTGTAATTTTACAGTAAACAAAGTAAATAAATACTCATAAAAGGCAAACCTAACACTATTTTACACAATTAGGGTTAAAAATTGTAACATCTTTACAAAGGGAGAAGGAAATATTGAGTCATATTTACTATCTACCCATGTGCAACATGAGATAAAACATATAATAAAAATTCAAAGTCATATTTCCTGGATTCTTACTACAATTGTGTACATAACTGTGTATTTTACCTTGTTTTATATATCAAATAACCATATATCAGACCTATAGGCAAATCACGAAGTATCAGAAATAAGTAGTGGTAGACCATCCATGATGAATTGGACTGATGTCAGGATCAACAGATTTGCGATGGTTCAATTTCCATTCAACAACAATGTTCACAAACCCTTAAACATGATACTTTAACCTATTTGAATATTACATAGGACCTGTGTCAGATAATACTTAACCTTTTATGGTCTGAGTTCAAAATATTGCTAATGAGATATCCATTTTATTCAGTATTACACTTTACCCGAATCAAGTTCCAAAATGCTTATATTGTGTATACAGGGCTTGAAATTTGGTTAGATATAGGTTCATCACTCATATGAGTTTTGAGCTAAGAACAAAAAATCTTGACATTGACTGATCAAAGAAATGAAATGCATGTATAAATGTGTAAGATATTATATTCTGATAAATGTGTTGAACTTGTTTCACAACTGACCCAATTAAATTTGTGAAGACTTATTCAGGTTATCTTCTAAGATTTTCAAAGGAGTAATAGGTAAGTAAAAGTAACTCTTGGATGACCAAAACAACTTTTCATAAGAAATTCAATGTAGAGTCAATTCTCTCTATTACGGCTATACCTAGTTATTGTGGTTGTAATTAAAACCTGAACATGCAATATATTCTGCAGTGTAATATACACAGTTCTGTACACAGTACCACACATTTTGAAAACTCTGCCACTTATCAAATTTAGTAAGGTGGGAAAGTTTTTTTCCTTGTGAGCCTTCTATTGTCAGATGAACACCATAAAATGGAAGAAAGCTCTTCCGTATAACACTTATTATATTAACTTGTAAGATATATAAATAATGCTGTAAGACTTGACACATCATCTTCTGCTTTGTGAGAATTAGATTTTTAGATTGAATGAATTTCTAGTCCTCTGGTTTATAACTGTCCTGATGTTTTACAACTGTCCTGATGTTTTATAACTGTCCTGATGTTTTACCTAACAATAAGAGCACACACAGTAGAAACTTATTTATCAGCAGAAGAAGGCACAACAGAATCTAGTCTTTGACCAAAGTGAGCCAAAACTAAAATATTGTTTTCAGAGCTTAGTCAACTCAAATATAAAATAAGCACTTAGTAAATATCAACACTTTCAACACCATTGACCATCATTTCTGTTTTATTCTACATGCAGATTTTGTTACTCTCTCAGCAGATGGTGCAATAGGTAATAATGGTATCATATATTTAACTTGGCTCCTTATAGTACTTTCTTGGCGGCTATTTGTGCTACATGAGATACTTGATCTCTTCAGACTGAAATAATATAAATATGATACATTAGAATTTAAAATATGTAGGTTTCAATTCAAAACAAAAATATCTTAACTACCAGACTGAACAATGGGTTAATTCTCTACCAGAATAAAATATCAATTCATGGAACTACATCAATAGCTTCATATAACAGTATCACATACAAAATTTGATACATGCATATACACTGGTATAAAAGTCTACAGAGCAAAACAAAATTTACAATAAACATTTCACCCCAGCATTAAACTAAAATGTATCTATGAAGGTATAGCCAGGATTCCAACCTGTACCTCTTTGCAATTTCATGCCATGCTAAATTCCCTAGACCACTGGGACAAGAGCACTAATGTAATATTTATAGTTTACTTACTCAAATCTGAAGTTTCTAAATATATAACCACATTATCATGTTGGAGTGTCATCTATAGTCACCGGCTTGAATAACAATTGTTGTACAGGAATTGGAATGGTTTCTATGTTGGCATCTTTGTTGTGACCAATTCCTGAATAATGAAATTGATACATAAATAACAAAATATTGACCAGCATTGTAGGCAGAACATTGTAGCCTTCACATAAAATCAAAACATTTCAATATCTGCAGGTTCCCCCAAAAAATCCCAAACAAAAATATAATATATATTGGGAAAAGCCACATTTTTATTTGTTTGAAAAAGTCAATCACATTTTACCAAAAAATATTAATTTTATGTCTAAATTGTATTTTTCAACCTATTCTGAAGATCATATTTACACATTTCACTTCCAGGAGTTAAAACGCCCCCTAATGTCCAATGTTAAGAAATAGTCTGTATCGAATTTACTTACTTGTTGTCAAGCAAGACAGTAGCCTATTGTACATGTAGTAATGAACTATTTGATATAGAATGATACAAGTATGTTGAAGTGATTCACAGTGATGGCAGAATTGGAAATTTGCTCAGGGTTATTTGCATTGTAATTTGTAAGAAAATCAAGAGTGCTGCATATTATCAATTCATAATGATTTATTAATATTTACAATAAATGTATTTACATCAAATATAAATATACTTAGCTAAGTAATAACTGTAATACTCACAGCTATGCTTTTTTTAAAAAAATCCTTCTTTGTCAGCATCTGGCATAGATGAATTCACAGCAAATTCAGCAAACTGACCAGCATCATTCCATCATATGGATATTAACTAAGGGAATTGGTTAGTTATTCAAAGTTGCAAGAAGGTTGTTCAATTTCCCAGATCCACCAATACTGTCATTCATTGCTAGAATACAAATGTATTGATGGTATAAATAAATAATAACTTGTGCCAGTTGATAATGAAAAGAATAAAAATAGTTTAAAATACAGTGTATGATCTTACCAGGAATCTATAAAACTGTTTACAATTTACTTGCCCTGAATGGATTGATTGATCTCGTCATACATGATAATATGTTGAAATTATCAACTGCTGGCATATTTTATGGAAGCAAGGATGATGAGGACATAGTAACAATTCCACTTTGTGTTGAATTTTCAAATGAAAATAACAAAACTCATCATCTGCATATTGACATGAAATTCTGTTTCAAGTACTTCATGGTTCATTGTGCTATGAACAATGTATAGTACTCATACTAACCTAGCTTTCTGGGACCCTTGTCTATAATCAGTACTCCCCTACTCTTCCAAAAGACCCATATCTTATAAATGGAGGAAAATTGAATATTGTCAAATTTTCATGGAAGGGAATAACCTTCCTGGGCGGTATTTGAACCTGTTCCCCCTTCCGGACACAAAATTCCAAATCCTGGCCCGCTACAAACTGTGCTACCACCCGGGTAAAAACTCTGTTTAAAATTCAAAAGTGTTCATTATATTCATTTTTTCCTTCGGCTAAGGGTGACAAACTAGGACCTCTCAGTCCATTAGTATCAGAATTTATTTCTTTAAGTTAGACCTTGTCATTTTGTTGAAATGTTCACAAGAATTTGAGTCTATACATTTACACAAAAGATAAAAAATTACCTACCTGCACTATGCAAAGTGTTTGCAGCAACACACAACCATCCATGTCTCATAACAATATGGCCCTGTGTTTTTTTCCATCTAAAAATGACCCTTGATATGAAGCGTATGTTTACACATGTACACTCACTCATTGTTCTAAACGAACGTAAAATAGACACACAATCATTTTCTAGGCTCTCAAGTTATGTTGAATTGTGTCAATGGAATAGGTCCTGAGCTTCACATATTGCAAATCTTTTTATTCTCGAAGAGAACACCTAGCTGAATTTCAGCGAACTGTCACGAGTAGCATAATTTGGAATAATTACATGACAATAAGTGTCACACTGCTTCGTGCGGTTTAAATCGACGCAGTTATTTGTAATCCCATCATAATTACGCTAAAAGCTTAAATAACAGGCTAAATAAGGCTTCTGTTGACATTTTTCCTTGGCGTAATCTGTCTCTGCCGTCTAGAGCCGCCATTTTGATTATTACGTTAGACTGCGTATCGATTTTCTGCGCCGCTGTACTACACCTTTATCGACAGCAGTACACCAGTCAAGTTTACGAATGATAACGAATAGCTTTACGAACGGAAGCGGAAAATACCGAGACATGACGGTGAATCCCGAGATCTCGGAGCTCTATTAGGATGGCCATACCTTAATTGAAGAAAAGATCACTGCAATAGGATCATTTCGCTGTTAAGATCATCGATTTTGATTTCAAATAAGCTGAACAAGCAGGGCTTACATATACATACAAACTGACTATTTGCGGATTTTATAAATAAGACATTACCAGCAGAAATAGCAGCTAGATACAAATAACTGCTAAATCTTATTTGAGAGTCCAGCTTTATGACTCAGTTACACCATTAAAAAACACATGCCAATAATATGTTTGGTCTGATATGTATATATCTAGTGAGAAAGTGTCTACCAGACCTTACTTTGTTTAAATGTCAATTTTGATTCTTTACGTACTGATACTCTTTAGTTTACACCATTTTGCTGCTGGCATATGTCTCATATAGTTTCGTGACTATAATACTTCTAGAAGTCTCAACTAATGTCTTTCACTTGATACAGACACATTTAACTGCCTCCCTGTCTATTAAGAAAGTTTGATAAAATGCTCTAAGCAATTATTTGTCCATTTACAACTCGAGAAAAGACGTCGTACTTGTTATATAATAGCAACTTTGTGATGTATGCTATGCATACTAGAATGTCTTAATGCAGATGCAGATGCCCTGAACCAGGTTCAACTTTGACATTTTCAAAAATGAATTTGAAAACTGCAACGAAATCACTAATTATTGTTCGATTAAGTTGTTTTTCCGGACTTCTTTTTGCATCGTTGCCCGCACTAATAGCTGAACATGATTCGACTTGGTCGATGTTTAAGTAGATTAAAAGGAATAAGTTTTTAATTCGAAAAAGATCAGATACCGCCCATGCTGTTAGGCAAATTAAAACCAACACCTTCGAATTTCCAGTAAACTTTATTAATGTTTATCATTTGATCGTTTTAACGCCACATGACTTCAGAACTCAGATCACGTTTGTGTTAATGTATTTATCGTCTGGTCTAAAGATTTCCATTGTAGATAGTTTTTATTGTCACATACGGCCAGTAAGGAAATAACTTGGAATATACAAATTATTTCCAACCGAGACATATTTTAGTCTTAATTTAGAAACACATAATTACCAGTTTCCACAAATGTTACTTGTTTTAGAATGATCGATCAGAGTACTGGAATCACAGATTTTAAAATAAAAGGATCCTTAATATGTTGCCTGCATTGTTAAAAAATCCTTGAAGTTAAAATATGTCGATGGCGTAGATAGAAAAGCATGAAGTAAAAAAGAAAGGATTCTTTGTATGTAGATGGTGTAGATAAATCGCCATGGAATTAAATTCGAGTTTAATAAGTTAGATGACTTCATATAATAAAGGTGTATGGTTTTTTTCAGGATTAAGTGCTGGAACCAGACTGACATCGGAAAAAAGGTAATTTTATTTCTTTTTCCTTCATTAAAAACTTCTTAGTATTCAATATACCGAAAGAACAGGAACATGAGCAAGAAATGAAAAATATAAATTTATTTTAAAACTCTAAAAATTATTTTTTTATGTAGAATTATGTAACTGTGTAACAATACCTCACAAAAGAGCTATTCATCCTGATAAAATACTGGCGGTAGAATAAAATGACATTACATGCATATGAAGTTGTAGAAACTGTAATCAAAGACTCTGTTAGACGTTGAAAATGAAATAAGTGAGTACGCAGATTTTTAAAATTTGATTTAGTTTCAATATTTCATCACCATACTATGTATTGGTATACATAATTCACATACACGTGTATTCACATACATAAATATGTGATTTCTTACAGTTTTTTTTTTTTAATTTTACATAGACTCTCGCATTCACATTTGCTTAAATAAAATATCATGTCATTTAAAATTACGTAACGTCTATGGCTTGTGTGATGTACATAAAATATCGGTTTAATATTCCATTAATGATTAAATGTCTCAATTGCGCTGACTATTTCCATTATTGAGATTAATCCTGAAGAGAATGCGCAAATATGTATTACAGAAATAAAGAAATACGCGTTGAATTAGCGAAATACATACAGAATCAGCAAAATACGCATATAATCAGCAAAATACGCATAGAATCAGCAAAATACGTGGAAAATTAGCGAACTACGCGTAGAATCAGCAAAATACGCGTAGAATTAGCAAAATACGCGTAGAATTAGCAAAATACGCGTAGAATCAGCTAAATACGCGTAGAATCAGCAAAATAAGCGTAGAACCAGCAAAATACGCGTAGAATCAGCAAAATACGCGTAGAATTAGCAAAATACGCGTAGAATCAGCAAAAATACGCGTAGAATCAGCAAAATACGCTTATAATTAGCAAAATACGCGTAGAATCAACAAAATACGCGTAGAATCAGCTAATTTCCAGTTGGTTGATTTTTGCTGGATTCTATCTTACTGAGCTTAGATTTGGCATATTATACAGTTTGCAGTACAGAGCAACATATCCTTGCCACTGCCAAGGTATCAATTCGTATAAACGATTCAATTTTACGAGAGCCTTGATAACCTCAGATTATGAGAATGCAATACGTATGACTTCTCCATTTTACGATTTTGTATTTTATCGAATTTGGACGATACCCTATCAAACTAATCAAATGATCGCGTTTCAATTCTGTGCTTTTCTTAATCGGATTAAGAGGCATACATTAAACATCCGGTTTGTTTGTTTGTTTGTTTTGGTTTTACGGCGCGCCAACACAAAAAAGGTCATATCGCGCAGAATAAACATCCGGGTGGGAGTTGCGGTGTTAAATAATCAGTGAACAACTTGGTTACCAAGGATAATCTAGGTGACCACATCGAAATAATAACACAAGTGGAAAATATCTATACATCGCACACTCTGATATTAAATTGTTTTCGTCTTAATAAGGAAGAGTATTTTAAGCTCAAAATTAAATACAAACAATGATTTTTAAACGAATATTCCATTTACCTCACACCGGGTTAAATAAATATCACTGGGTTAATTTTAAATTATTACTTTAAGCTTAAATATACATGTACTTTGTAGTTGACCAATCATTAATTTCATACCGTGCTCTTAAAAAGTTTGAGAAAAAGTACTTAATAGCTTTTTTTCATGTATTTTACGTTCAATACAACTGGCAGTGACACGTGCATTAACTCCGTTGATTTAGATAATTTTTAATCGATCATAAGTATGGAAATACTCAAGTGAATATTCAAATCAGCGGGGAGAAAGTATGTGCCATTTACAATTGAATAAAGTTAACAATAACATATATTGAATCATAATGTGATAAACGAATTCATGACGATTATGCACTTTGCTTAGATAACTTAAGTTTCTTTTTTTCATGGATAAATCACGGTTGCAATACCACATGACTACGGTTTCGAAATTATGTAAAATTGGCGTTGGAGATATGATGAGGAGCAAAAATGATCTTTTCTGCTTCACCTCGCGTAAGCATCAATGAAATTTTACAAACAATAAAAGACTTACAGCTCTTAAAAACTATGAGTCGAGGATGATTTTTTCACTGTTTTTCTCTATAAATCGTAACATTTGTGATGTCAAAGTCACGTGGTATTGCCCCCATGTATATGTGAATCGGTTTATAAGATTTTGTTTAAAAACCTTTGGAGTGCACTGTATAGGACATTTTTATGTGACTTATTTTTTCCTATTGTGTTACATTGTACATTCTGAAACCGTTGACTAATCTTCTAATATTAATTAAGATTTTATTAACTTTACATATATATCAATATTTGAACTAAGCATTAGTTAAAGTTAGTTGTAAGTACTTTTATATTTTATGTATAGACTGTCACTGTCTCATGGGTTTGGAATTTTTCAAGAAACTCGAATTTATATAATTATTACAAAAAGTCATAAGTCAGTTTTATCTATGTTTTTATTAAAAATCTATCTCTTTAATCAGTTTTTTTTTCGATAATACGGTGCCCTCAAAAAGTTCTTTGACAAATAGAATTTTAAGAAAACTGAATACATGTAACTTATACCGCATGTATTTTACCATAATTTTAATCTTAATCATGTTATATACATGTTTTTGTAAACACACACTTATGAAGTATACTATTTATGTGTATGTATTATTTTTGGGCGAAACTTTTTCATGCCGATTACATGTTTAGTATTTTTTCTAAGTTTATTTGATAAATGATATATAAAAAAAGTACATTGTAATACAATTATAATTATGTAAATTGTTTTATCCTAAACAGGTTTTTGTACTTAGACATTTGACAGGCACTGTACGCCCACGCTTGCTCTTCTTGCTACTTTATCACGTTTCATCTTTAATAATTTTGATTCAACAGTAAGCAGACGCCAAATTATTGACTTGGGACTTTATATAAGATCAGATACATTATGAAAAATGTACATTGGAATTCATATAAAACTTGATACATAAAATTAACGTCTAGTTGCTATCTGATGCAGTCTTTATAATTTGTAAATATGTTGTATCTTTGTTTCCATGAACTTTTATATCAACCCAGTTTAATGAACTTCAAGGCTTGGTCTTGTCTTGCCTTGGGCTGTCACATAAAATTCGGTCACATTGACATCGCTTTAACATTCATTTCAGTTGCAATAAATATTAGGCATTCCTGCTTATATTTGATAGCACCCTTAGACGAAATGTGTATAGAAAGGAACGTTTATGTTAGAAACCGTTTTGTTTTAATAAATCAAGTTGTAATAATTTGCAACCGGTTATTCTTAATTAGCGATTTTTCTAGAAATCAAGGAGAGAAGGACCATAAAAGTAAAGTAAGTGCATTTTATAGTCTAAGTTTCATGCTCATGCACGTTCACCGTTCACAGCTATTACCCCTTGTCATCGGGCTACTGGTATCTACCTATCACTCTCCCTGGGTAGTCTTTTTACTCCGCTTAGTGCAGCCGACACTTTGGCGCAACGGAATTATACCACCTTCACAGGTACCCATTTACACCTGGGTGAAGTGAAGCAATCGCAGGTAAATTTCTTGCTCAAGGAAATTAGCAGTGCCCATGGTGGGGCTCGATTCCTAAGCGCGCGTCCCACCACTGGACCACTGCTCCTACAAAAGAACAAAATGGATTGAATGATGCGACTTAATTCTAAAGTGTATCTGTATAAATTAATGGCATTTGGTAAAATGTGCAAGTACTGGCCTTATAAACTCTCTGTGGCTGAAATGTATTAAATTATTGCAACTCAGGTTTATATTAGCAGTGGTTAGTCGCGCTTAGGGATCGAGAGGTCCCGGGTTCGATCCCCACTAGGGGCATTGCTAAAATTCTTGAGCAAGAAATTAACCAACAATTGTTCCACTCCATCCAAGTGTAAATGAGTACTGTGAGGGATCGCCTGTGTGAAGGTGATTTCAATGACCAGGAGTTATCGTACAAGATTGTAAAGTCGGCTGAACATGAATATGAAAGCAGACTTTAAACCGCACTAACACAGTTACAGTGTATGTTTACGTTTGGAAAACAGCAGTTCTCATATCGTTTCTATTGCAATCATAGTGTTTGTCATCTTAAAATAAAACTGTTATATTTAAGGACCGACCACAATCTTTGGAATATACGAAGGATTTTAATGGACACAGCTATCTTTATAAACGACGGACTGTTATAAAACTGTTTGCACATGTAGTTGTAAAGTGCAATATAACGACCTTTTTTTACTAATAAAAAACTTTGTTTGGCTATCTACTTAGCCAATATTACATACTGGCTTAAAAATGCCTAGACAAGTGTACAAACGAGAGGTTATCTTTTATAAAGCAAAACTGACTTATTTTTATTAGGTTAATATCGTCAAATAAATATTTTGCTGAATCTAATATTTGCTTGAATGTGTTAAAGTAATTTAAACAAATCTTCATGGTCAAAAAATGTTGTCCGAATTTGGGTTTGTAATATATTTTTTTACCTTTATACATTTTAGTTCAGATCATACATTAAGCTTATAGAGACTTGATACTTAACGTTTGGCACTTGGCTTGCTGTTGAAAATTTGAAGTAATTCCTCTATTGTGGCTTAGACATGACACGTCCTCCATGCAGTTCAACAATAAAGTAATGTAGTGTGATTTTTGCAGCATTACGAAATGTCGCTGATGAGGCTTACATCTAGGAACCAAATTTTATAACTTTACTAAACACACACAATCGCCAGTGGTTGACAAATGTCTGTCATGCTTAATTGGTAGGCGAGAAAATTGCCATGGAGTGTAACTATATCAAACTCCGCGAAAGAGTTTTAACACCCTCTAAAACGCACCCATGACCAATGGTTTAGCAGTCAGGCGCGCTTCCAATTGAACCAATCTGGTGAATTCCCATAAATACATTGAATACGTTATGAAAACGTCCAAGAGCAATCGATGTCTCATTATAGTCCAACAAAGTAGAATTAAATGAAGCTATCGACTTTCTTAAGGCCATCTCTGACATTGATGAATCAGTTTATCAACAATATAGATGTTGCTTCGCTAAAATCATTAATAAATTGCCACTAGGCAATATTACATAATAAAATATTCATATCGTGTGTTGTGCAACCTTACTTCCATAGATGATGAAAATCATTTCAATCACATACTGTCAGATTTCTACAACAGTCTCATGGGAATTATATTAACACGTTTCTAGCTTTAATGAAGTGTCAACATAGTTTTCTCCATACATGGAAATACTTTAACAAAATTAAGATCATTGGGTTACTCAGTATAGCAGTACTTGTATCATATTAATGCTATACGGTGCTACACATGCATATTTTACTTCGTCTTGAACAATCAAACAAACAACAGAACCGTTCCTACAGGGGGTTGAAAATTGATTTAATGTTTTACGGAGCTTCTAATTGTTTGCTGAATCTTGCTTTTATTTTACAATGGTACGAGTGAATGAACAATACATGTGGAAGCTATGTTTAATGCAAATCTCTTTAAATTTGGACCATTGGGGTATCTATTAAAACTGGTTCGGTGGCATTTCCTCCTCCATGTTTCACTTATAAATATGTCTTCACATCGTACTCGGCGTGCAGCCTAGGTCACATAATCACAGATGATTGTACCGGGTTGGTACGATTCAAAACGGTACAGATGGAGCCGTATATTCGGTTTTCCACGGTGGTCTAGTCAGAATGATTAATAAAGCCATGCGACGTAAAGTCACAACCAAGGATGATCGGAAGCTTTCCGGGGATTTATACGGATGGCTACAAACGCTGCTGAATTAGATCGATGGCAACAATCCGGGCAATCGCAGGATTGTTGCAAACGATGCAGTAATAAATCCTGAAGTCTGGGATGAGTATATGTTCTCTTGAATGCGTGACATTGGCTTAAAAGTACAGACAACGAAGTGATCATTAAAGTCATATAGATTTATTGGAATATTGTTTTTACTGGATTTAACGCCGTGTCAAAACAATTCAGGACATTTTACGGCGTCCAGCGCACCTAACCTAGCTTTTCTGGACCATTGTCTATAACCAGTACTCACCTACCCTTCCACAATGCCGGAAACTTCTTCATATTATCTAACCAATGGAGGATAATCGACATTATTGTCAATTTTTCATGGAAGGGTATAACCTCTCCGGGTGGGATTCGAACCCGCACCCCCTTCGGGCACGAATTCCAAATCCCAGCGCGTTACCAACTGCGCTATCGACCCGGGTTTTTATTGGAATAAATCAATGGTAACTGGATAATTTCATCTAAGTTTACCATTAGCCAGAAATTAGAGATATGTAATATTATATGTCTATTTCAATTATCTAATTACTTGTAACAGCCTTAATATCTTGTTGCATATACTTGACATTGATAAATGTTGGTAAAAATTTGAGGACTGTTACGTTTGTTTAAAACCCACAAAGTAATGTATCACTTTAGTTATAGATCGTCTGTGATAACATAAGACATTGTTCATATTTATCATTGGTAAATGCAGTCTGGAATACCTACCCCTTACCACTATCGTTAATGGCTGCGCCTACCAAAGCATCTTAAGGTCTTTTTTATTTTCTCTTTATTTTGCATGAACATTTTCTGACTATGGTCAATTTTGTAGAAGTTAGGTACTATATTGATTTTTCGAAGTCGATTGTTCTACGTGCACTTAAATTTAGTGAGCGATTTACCAAAAACATGTCTGCAAAGTAACACATTTCGGACGTTGATTATTTGAATTGATTTCTTGTTAGAATTTCGGATACTTAATTAGGCATAAAAGTAACCGAATGACAAAAAAATATTGTACTAGCGATAGATGTTCATTTAAAAACAAAATTATTCGATGCCGTGTACACTACACGGCGCCGCAATAATTCTGCTTTGCCTAACGTACTTTTTACAGTTCAAATGCAACTGGGAACCGGACAATGGTATACAGTACCAACCAAAAGTTTGGAGACAAAGGAAATTTTGAAAAAATCGTAAATGTCAATGGTTTATTTTGGTAGAACCATTATTTTTAACATATTTAATATGGTTGCTGATAGAATGAAGACAAATTTCAGAAATGCAACATATCTATAAACTTCAGCATCTGATATCCTAAAGCCTCCAAATCCATGATTATTGTAATTATTTTCCATAGCATATCTTTTATGCTATTTTTGTAGTCTCGGATACAATAATAATGATCACCAAAAAAAAAACAAAAAAAAAAACAACAACAACTAAGAATCATTTAAAAATAAACAGTTATCAAATTTTAGATAAAAGCTATTCAGTAGGCCTACAGCATGAATATGTCTCCAAACTTTTGGTGGGTACTGTATGTAAATTGGGTTGTCCTTTAACAGGATTCTGGCGAATGACATTTGGAAGGCACTGTACATACCGGCTGTTTAAATGACTGATTGTTCTTTGTTCTTGTATTGTATAATTTATACGATGGCATTTTGCTGTTAGCTAATCATTATGATTGTTTAATATTTCCATATATACCTGTATATGTAAATATAATCATAGGCTTAGAGGTATAAGTAACATTTGTAATAGTTTAATAGTTAGCTATAAATAATGTAATAATGAAATGGAGGACATTTTTAGACTGATATAGTCCGATTGGTCTCAGATTTTATTTCTAGTGTGGCATTGCCAAGTGTGAGAGTATCATTTTCTTAGCGCACGTGTTGAAATAAAATATATCCAATTAAAATGGTGTTATTGATCGTAAATGATTAAAATTTTGGACAATTAAAGAAATTGGAAACAATGTCCAATTTCCCTACAGGACAAAATCGAACAATTGACCGTAAAAGACCGAATTCTTAGATGACTTGTGTACCTCGGACACATTAGTATTCCAAATTTGACGAATGATGCCTTTTTATGCCTTTTCCTGTGTTTTGTTAGAGTTTTTACACAAATATACCACAGCGTTACTTCTTCTCTAAGAAGCAATTGGTTCGATATGACAAATGAACTATGTATTATGGTATGGTATAAACAACTAACAACTTCTCTTATGTTAGCACAAAAAGTTTACTACGTGCCTAATGTAAGGTATCTAAGTTACTGTTTAGTTAAAAAGGCGTTAAGAAGACGAAATTTGTTATTGGGCATGTGTATGTAATCTTATTGAAGGACAGAATTGTAACCGAATCTTATCAGGATGTTTAATTTCCTTATTTTCTGTTGTATAGTTACAAAAGTCGGTATATTTTGACAAAAAATAGATTTTACAAAAAATAAACTATTATCTAATGAAATATTATAGTGCATGGTTAAAGACCTTTATACTTGTACATTGCAGTGTTGTCATTATGTAATTGTTCCGTATTTGTCATGACTCACGTAAAAAGAAAACATACCTACATTGTATTTGATTGAATCTGTAGATAAGATCATTTAGACAGATTACCTAATTCTTATGTAATACTAGTAGATGACCTACTTGGTTTTATGGTTATTTTCTTTCCATATATCAACTTGTTTACGTGAATCATCTATCAGTTGCGTAGCTTGGAGTACTTCAATACATCGAAGATGAAACCCCAAAATATGCTTTAATGTAATACTTAGGAAAAAGAAAGTACAATGAATCCAGAAGGTCGACAACAGTTTTGGATGTTAAAAATCTATTAATTTCTTGTTATTTCAACAATAGAGATTAGAAAATGTTTATGCTTGTGATGGTCTTTTTGTGTTAGAAGTAGATGACAAAATAGCCAACAAAAAGCTATTTACTACTTACGTTATCTTGGGGTATATAAGCTGCCTTATCCCTTTACCGCTCAATGACGCATTTTAACGTGTCTAGACCCCCTCCAAAATGGCCGCCACAGCCTTGAAAATGGTGCTTTTTAATTAGATTTAGTGAATTTCACTAAAGGATAGTTGTCCTCAAATAATGAGGTTTTTTTTCGCGCGCATCCCCCATCAAAAGATGTATCCGAAGGGGGGGGGGGGTTCCGAAGGGAGAGTTGTGACCCCCTTTGTTGCTGGGGTTTGAAGGGGGGCACAGCGCCCCTCTTAGCCAAAAAATATCGGGGTCATTGAGTGCAGAGAAATGGCGCCAAAATGCTGATAAGAAAACATGTTTTCAGTCTCTGAATAGACCTAGCACTTTATACCTCTATTTTGGAAAATATAACTGTTTGAAATGCAAATGTGGGGTGGAAAAAGGGCGAAAATTTTATCGGGGCTCAACTTGGTTTTTCTGAAAGACATTCACCCAGGGAATAACTTGCCCAAGTTGCATATCTGTATGATAATTAGTAATGGAATTAGAGCATCTTGAAATAGCCTTAGCGCGTAATGGTGAAAAATGGCTACTTTCACACATGTCGCAACCGGTAAAGGGTTATATAAACCTTGATACAAATCAGGTTATAATATTGATTTATTTATTGTGCATGGTAAACCCGGGTTTGTTGCGCAGTTGGTAGCGCGCCGGGATTTCGAATCTAAAGTTCCGTAGGTAAAACTGGTTCGAATCCAAACCTTGGTGGTGATACCCTTCCATCAAAATTTGACACTATTAATGTCAAATTTCTTCCATCAATAAAGTATATGGAGAATTTGCAGGCCTTGGGAAGAATATGTGAGTACTGGTTATAGACAAGTGTCCAGGAAAGTTAAGTTAGCTGCTTTGGGCGTCGTGGTGAATACGATATTGCGGAAAATAATTATTAAATGTCAGAGCGATAATTTTCTCTAAAAGACCGTTTCTGATTGGTTCATTAGGATATTCATTGTTCTTAACTTAGATATGTATCTTAAATGTATCGAGCGTCATATACATCAGTTAAAACAGCTTCACAGTTCATTCGATGTACTTAACATCTTAACATTCGACTATATTCATATATTTATATGTGATTATGTATTATATCTATATACTTCAAGTAAGCTTGGAGTTTAAAAGTTAAAATTTGCACGCACAATACGTAACTTTAAAACTATCTCCGCTAGTAAAATTGTAGCGACCGTATATCATTTTCATGTGACAGGTTGAACCAACTCAGATAATTTTACAAGCCTAGGCAAACATACTTCACTAGACTTTGTATCTGATTGTAGTTATGGGTTTACGACGATTCTGTTAAAAATGGACATGTTTTAGTACTCGAGTATTTGATTTTTGTTAAGAAAATAAATACTTAAGTAAAAGTGTCGCCTTTTTATTACTATAGTTTATAAATTGTGTATATATACATTGTGGAATTTTAAGACCATTTTAAAATTACAGATGATATGGGAAATATAATTAGTGAATAATAAGTGATCTGTTATTAATTTGAGAACACGAGGATACGAAACATTGAAGGTCACTTCGAATATTAAGGTAATCTAATACGTTTGTATATTAATTGAAAACGTTGATTTTTTGTTACATATAAGGGGTGGGGTACTTCTAATTTTTTTTAAAGGAATGTCCGTAACTAAGTTTCGAGAACTTTGGGCTAGACCCCTCTCACATTTTAATGTAAACTCTACGAGGTATCTCCGTAACTAAGTTTCGAGAACTTGGGGACAGACCCCTTCTCACACTTTAATGTAAACTCTATGAGGAATGTCCGTAACTAAGTTTCGATAACTTGGGGATAGACCCCTTCTTACACTTTAATGTAAACTCTATGAGGAATGTCCGTAACTAAGTTTCGATAACTTGGGGATAGACCCCTTCTTACACTTTAATGTAAACTCTATGAGGAATGTCCGTAACTAAGTTTCGAGAACTTGGGGACAGACCCCTTCTTACACTTTAATGTAAACTCTATGAGGAATGTCCGTAACTAAGTTTCGAGAACTTGGGGACAGACCCCTTCTTACACTTTAATGTAAACTCTATGAGGAATGTCCGAAACTAAGTTTCGATAACTTGGGGACAGACCCCTTCTTACACTTTAATGTAAACTCTATGAGGAATGTCCGTAACTAAGTTTCGATAACTTGGGGACAGACCCCTTCTCACACTTTAATGTAAACTCTATGAGGAATGTCCGAAACTAAGTTTCGATAACTTGGGGACAGACCCCTTCTTACACTTTAATGTAAACTCTATGAGGAATGCCTGTAACTAAGTTTCGAGAACTTGGGAATAGATATATATATATAATATGGTATTAAAACCGATTGGGTATCATATGATACCTATGAAGGATGCAAATGAATATTAGAAAATATGTGCTGTATAAAACTTGATAGGAAAGTAACCATGTCATGTCAGTGAGTGAAACTAAGCTTTAAATAATACGTTTATCACAATATGTCTTTTTTAATTAAAAAAAAACTAATCATTTGATTATAATAACCAACACAACGTATGGTTTAATGATGATTAAAATTTTCTTTTTCCTACCACCAACTGATCTTTTAGAAGGAAAACCTATTGTCCTACTAAACCTAGCTTTATTAGGTCAATACAGCCCCGTGTTCCGTAACTACTGTTAGTTAACGTTATTGGTACGGGATAACTCAAACCGAAGACAGCTCAACCCGTGGATAACTCAACTCAAAGTTGGACAACTCAATCCGTTAGTAGGGGATTGAGTTGCCTCAGGTTGAGTTGTCTTTGGGTCGAGTTGTTCCGACCCTGACGTTACGGAACGGTTTGGAACGTTCGGGATAATTGAACAGGCTTTATTTGGCTGTCACGTGATTATATATGACGGACTACTTTTTTTACTTACTCATAACATTGGGGAAAACGACTACGTTTTATCTATATATATCTTTACATATATAATACACAAAATAGTCTTGTACGGGTTTTACAAATAATTTCATTACAAATCTTTAAATCACTTACGTCACCATTCAAATTTAACAGAAACTCAACCGTTGACGCTGTTCAATACCAAACTCCCAGTCCCAAATGTGCACAGAATTCCATTCTGTGTATAATTTGACGAATATCCAGCCATTATACAGTAAATACAAAAGTTGACGATTGTTTTACCAAAGCAAAGTCATGCATAAATTGAATATAATGAGCCTGGCTTCTAAAAATCATCATCGACGTTCTTGACTCCGACGGTTCAGGCCATTTACGGAAAATCCATGACATCCCTTCTGGGTCGCTGCGCGTGTGTGTTTCCCTACATAATCCTTCCATGTCGTCAATTTAAAGTTTGAATAACACATATACACATGTATGTTCCAGCCTCCTCATAGACCTAATATCGTTTAAATCCATGATAAATGATTGTAAATATTCGTTGAATGAAAAAACGTACAAACGACCGCCATGTTGACAAACTACATTACGTCATTAAACTGATTTGTCCTCGAAAAATTAGCAGGTGATTTACTCATCCCAAATTAAATTGTTCTTTGTTTAATTAAAAATCGGGTTCATTCTAGACAATGCTTTATTCTTTTATTTAAAATAATGCTGAATGTTATTGGAGTCAATCGTCGGGATTATTTCTTGACACGCAAACACTTATTAGACCGCTTAACACAGTCACTGCGCTTTAATTCGGCCACCTAAATTTAAAGCACGTTAAACGCAGAATTTGAATTAGACAAATAAATGCGGTGTGGATAAATAGAATATTAGGTAAGTGTCAATCTGTAGCGTGTTCAATTACACAAAACGTTACAGAACGTTACATAATGATACATTCGGAACTCCTCGGCCATTCGCTGCGAATAACCTAATCTAATACACAAATATGAGAGCGTTAAGGCAATGAGTGATGTTTCAAAATTTACGGACTAAAAACGAAACATCACTCAATGCCTAAACGATCATATACTTGTTTACTTTAACACCGGTAGTTTAAAATAGCGTCTAAATATGTCCGAGATTATTCGCAGCGAATGGCCGAGGAGTTCCGAATGTATCGTTACGGAACGTTTGTAACGTTCGCGGTAACTGAACGCAGGGCTGTACTTAGTTTATCCGGCTCGTCTCCAAAAGGATTATTCGACTCGGCTAGCCTCGCCGAATAAACCTTTCTCCAACTTGCCGGATAAATCAGTACATATTGACGCTGACTTTATATTCTCTATATACATGTATTAAGACCATATGCTATAATTAAGTAATTTGAGGTCAGTATCTAATATCATTAGAGATGTTTGCGTTATTCTTCAATATTAAATTATGAAATAAAATCATCAGTACATCTGGTCTGGTTCCTTTGACAGGTAAAAGTACGTCAGGGGAAGCGTGATAATGCCCGCGCCCTATGTAATGAATTAAGTATTGAATAATTATGTTTTCAAATCAACATTTCTCACTACACTGGTTTAAATCAAACGATCATTATACAAGAATGACATTGGATACCATTTTTAGTTGTTCGGTTATATTAATGCTCAATAAAGTATCCGAAATTCTAACGAGACTAACGTCCGAATTGTGTTCACTTCGAGACTTGTTTTTGTTAATCGTTCGCTAAATATACGTGCAATCAGAAAAATCGAAATCGAATGACCTAGAGAGGATCGAACTCCTATTAAAGTTACAATCGTCAGAAAATGATAATGCACAATTAAGAAAACGTAAACCAAAAATTTGTTACCTTAATAAAAAATGAAGGGGGGGGCATTATTACGGTTTGCCTGACCCAATAACGATAGTGGTAAGGGGCAGATAATCAAGACTACAGTATATTATAAAAGACTCGGGAAACATTAAGCTTTTTGTGTAATATCAAGGTTCGAGTTCATGGTGATTAAGAAAACGTTTTTGTAGGGGTTCACTTTTATACCCTACGCTAGATTAAATTAGTTCAAGATTAAGATTGTTTGTTTCGCTCTTATTTAACTCCGTTTGTTTTGTGAAAGCAGTCCTCTCGAGTATTTGTCAATGTTTATTTCTTGACCATTATACATTTTTATTAGCTTCGGCTGTTATACGAAGAAAATATATATCAGTCTATGATGATCCTTGAAATCCATCCATTATTGTACATTAATCTAATTATGACAGAGTAATTTTCATATAAATTAAACAGATTGAAGTTTTGTTTAAAAATGATTCCTCATTGATGTTCAACCGACTGTATAATGACATATGTGGCCAGTTTCCTAAAAATATCGCTAAATAGCGCTTCGGTCCCTGGTTCACATTAATTTGATATCACTAACTAAATACTTTATGTGTAATGAGGTTACTGGGGGACAAAGCGCTAGGTAGCGATTTTCTTAGGAAATTGTCCTCTGATCATCGAAATCGCTTTCAATCTGGTTGACGCTTAATAGTACCATTCTCATCTACGTGGATTGCACCAAACGGATGTTTAATTCTTGCTTTAGGAATCAGCTGTGCACCAGGTGGGAATTTAATCATTTATAAACGGCTATATCTTAATGCAAGCGTACTTTCGTTCCCTCTGTATTATATGCATTGGCAAAAGTCTTCCAGATTTTTCCTGAAGTTCAGGTATTTAAGGTTCTGAGAGAGGGCTTTTCTTATGAGAAAAGCTGTAGAAATCATGTTTTTTTTTAATTTTTAACTTTTACACATTTGTACGAGAAGTATAACATCTTGACTTAAACAGGCAGATGTTGGCCTCTTATATCAAATTAATGCCTTTTGATGTCAAAAAATATTTACTTTGCCTTAATTAACTTATGTAATCAGAATGTCTAAATGATTTTGTTGATTTTGTTGATCAACCAGTTGCATGTGTTGATAAAAAAACAAGTTGCCAGTCAGTGCATCATGACAGATTTTGTAAGAGGACAACATATGTTTCCAGGTCTTATTCTATTCTATTGTTCGTGAAGTTTGTTCACTATTGTTCACTCAATGCACATGTCAGTACTTAATCGATGTAAATATGATATCATCATATTTCATTCTATAAAAGTATATAACAGGTATGTCACGATATAATATACAGTTTTACTTAAACTGAATGTGAAATAGAGCATTAATATTAAGTCATAAAATTACAATTGTATTTCACTTTAATGCTAAATTATATTTTATCGCATGTTTCAACTGATACGGTTCGAAACTCACGCTTGGTATAGATGCATTCAACTCTGTCAAACACGACTATCATTTAATATGTTTTATTTTGTTATAATTGTATATTAAATTTGACAACACATGTACCCAGCAAGGATATTTTCAAAATAACTGATCACTATCTAATATAAAATCTATTTCTGTCTACGTCAAGAAAGAAAATCCACCCGATCACGTTGCCGAAATTTGGACTTACTCGAAATATGCTAAGCAAACCGGCTAGCTCAGTCGGTAGTACACAAATCTAAGGATCGCAGGCTCGACTCCCATACGGGGTATACTTTCATGGAGCTTGGTTCTGAATTACTTTCTACGACCATTCTTCCTTCTACCACTGAACTTAAATCATGTAGGGCAGATGTCCGTCATTGACGAAGTAAATGTTATAGACGATAGTAACTGCTGTGATTAAAACAGATACATCCAGACATTAAGCATTTTCAGTAGGTTGACTGACCACAGTGATATTACCTTTACAATGTGTTGCTACGGCTTTAAATCCAATCAAATATAGAAATGTGTTATGGTTTCCTTGAAGTAATTTAGAATGCTTGACTTAGTCCACACGTTCCCTTTAGTCTTATTCGTTGACACCGTATTTGCATAGTACACCATGTCCAATAAATGGATAAAGTCGATCATTATAAAGATATAATAGCGAGCTTGACCTCATAGTTCCCTTTGAAGTTTAATCAGGTGTTAAATGTCATACTTACATGTTTTGTATATATGTAAAAATTATCATCATTTAAATATCACGTTATTAAAGTTATCATAGATATCAGATTATTTTGATGCTACGCTTAAAATCATAATAACCAGAGGAGTGTTATCAATATGGTAGGTTAAAATGTCAACCGTTATTAAAAGGTGTACCAGGAACAGCAATAGTAATCAAAGTATTGAAATACAGAAAGGCTTCTGTGCATATTGAAACCTAACTAATCCATACTAATGATTACTTCTTACACTTTTGATTTAAGTAGGGCTAAAATTCGGGCGAAATATTAATTATACCCTGTATTACTAGCGAATATTATCAGTTTAAAAAAAATAAAATATTTTCCTCTTCTTTCCATGCAAAATCTTGAAGAACAGTTTTCCCTGCACATTTTGCATACGAATTCTGTAGGTTCATTAGTGTAGTTAAATATGATAATTATGGTACAATACTGTAAAACAACTTAAACTTCAAGTTATACAACGAATGACCACAGTTTCATTACATTAAACATCAAAGGACTCTATCAATTTATAGATCATTCTATTGCTTTTACTTCATAAACTTCTCAACTTGGAATGTTAATTTTTGATTTGCTGTAGTTGATATTAAAAGATCAGTATAACACTTTATTGATCAATATGTATATTGCTTAGTGTTGTAGCGAGATTTGACTGCGCCCGTTCCACACGCTTATATCAATATAATGTTAACACCTGTCACTGGTCAGATGACGGAACTAATTTTATCACCTAGAAATTGACTGTGTAATAAAGCAGAGACATATGTATCACTCCGCAAGTCAAACTGGTCAGGCATTTTCGTCTATAGTTTTCGATTTGGGGAATAACTTAAGCCTTTCGGCGAAATCGCCGAGAGTCTAAAAACCACAGACCTACCACACAGACAAACAGCAGAACTTTTTGGTCAAACAATGAGAAAAATGCTGATCGAACAATTCTGTCATTCAAAAATGAAATCAAGGATGCAGTTTTTAACTTTAAAAACACATTTCTGTCATTCTCCAAAAGGTTTCTGCTAGTTCCATTTATAAATCTGCGTATTTGGCATTTATGTAAACGAAGAAATTTTGCGTCAGGCCTTTTATTGAATAACTGGTTTGCACCCATGGAGCAGTATTAATGCGAAGAATGCCAAACTCCAAGTTCCTAGTTTCGACTCCCAGCTTAAACCCTTTACAGTATAAAATTTAAGATGAATTATATCACGTAGAGAGGACAAAACCAACATTGTTCAAAAAGCTCCAAACCCAATGAAAAGTTTAACAGGTGGCTCAGTTATTAATGTATCAGAATCCCACCCAAAACCTTCCCCGTTGTTTCCTTGAGCAAGAAGTTTTATCCTACTAGCTCAGTACTGAGGACCAGGAAGTGGACTCGAAAGTGATTAATCTAAGCTGTCAGAACTTCGTTCACAATCGAGCTAAAATGATGATTATAAACTAATCGTTCAAAAAACTGAACAAGCGTGTAAAATACATTCATGTAATTTAGTAAAGAGTTTCTATCATTTTAATAACTTAGAAGATTAACATGATTAATGAATAACGTTCGAACGGGATCTTTATGAACTCATACCAAATGAACTTCAATCATTTATTGTAAATGCTATAAATCACAATCACACATTTTTATATCATCGTACGTTGTTTGTATGCACCATCTATGTTATATAATTGTTAATTATCGAAATGAATGAGAAAAAAATGTCATAAATTGAGATGTATAGTATAATGGGTCATGCAACTGTTAAGAGATTTTAGATGAAATAAGTACTCTAGTACTGCTTTAGTCACACTTAAAGAAATACTGAATGCATACTTTGCATGACCTCTAAGTCGTCTTCCACATGCTATATTAATATATTTCTGGAGGTTTTCTGTCTGTCTGTGTAATTAATTTTAAGTCTCTTGTTAAGGCCATGCCAAATTGATATTTTGTTAAGCGTCAACTCAAGTTTGACAAACCTAGGTACCTATTCACAAAAACACACCAATCGAAAACGAAAACACACATTTTTAAGACAAAAAAAAAACCCATTGCATTATATATACATATTTCAAATGGAAAAATTCATCATCATAACATGAAACAATAGTCTAAATTACTGATGAAATGACTAGTCTAAGCACAGACTTAAAACATATGGTTAATTATAAAGGGACTAGTGTTTTCACGAAATTGTCGTTATCGAATCCCGGAACAATGGAATTATTTAAGAAAATTTCACCAAGATTTTTTTTATTTGGAATGAGGACTCTAAAACCTACGCGCACGCGGACGCTTAACAAAATTCCGATATGGCATGGCCTAATCTTCTTGTACTGTGAACGCCTTATAATGTGATAGTAATACTTTGACTAAGAACCGCCACGCCTATTCGGAACTTCTTGACTTTTCATTGAATTAATATATTATTCGTAGCGAATGGGTGAGAAGTTTCGAACGAGGTATTATCGATTAACAACTTAGGATCAACGGAATGAAACTAAACTAAGCGATTTTATCGCTTAGCCGTATTGCGATTAAATATTCACGCATTGCCTTGTTTGAGTAAAACCACAAGCTGCGTTTATAAACCACGCTAACCACAGAGCGAAACCCGCTTAAATTTACCATTGTCTTTAAAGGAGGTTTATTGCTTAGGTCTGTAATAAGTTAGTGTTTCGAAAGTTCCTGTTATATTGTTTCCTTGATGGCTTTTTAAAAAAAATCACTCAGTTTTAATGGCAACCCTATTCTTCCTTGTTTGTAATTGTTTTACAAAGGTAATTTCCCACATGCACCGACATGTTATGTAGTATTACATGTACAAGACAATTAAATAAATGTCGGTCAGTGTATGTAGGCTATGTTTACAAGGTAGCTAATGCACAACTTCAGTTTACAACAAGTATGGGAAGCATAAAAGTTTGCATGGCTGAGTTGTAGGTTAAATTACAAGTTATCCAATTGTCGCTCTCTAATGTGGGAATTAATTCAGAGTAAATGTTTGCTTATTGCACTCACAATCATGAATTCTGGCCCGGTAAGATTTTTGGGTGTTGTGTTTAAACGCCAGAGCAACACATTGTAATAGATCGTATCACGGTGGTCAGTCAACCTACTCCATGTCCCTAGAAAAAATCTAACAGTAAACCTTTACTTGGTCAGTGACTGACAACAACTGTCCTGCATGATCAAGAATCAGTGGTAGGAGGGAAATTGCTGTAGATTTTTTTTCATGACCAAACCCACGCCCATCAATCACTAAATTTACAGAACAGAACATATACCTTTTTAACCCAGGTCATATACAGCATGCTACCCTCTGAGCTAGCCGGAATGGCTTTATGTTAAGGTAGTTAGTTAATGCAAGAGCTGAAGAAATGTTCAAGTCAGTGCAAACAAATTGAATAAGACCAGTGCACATTTTCACAAAAAATCTTACGAAAAAAAGTATTGAAAGTCAAATTCTAAAACAATACTGCAGTTCAAATCATAAGGATATAAGCATAACTATAACATGATATTCAAAAGATATACAATTTTTTACATTATTTATTAATATTTGGAATTGATTGGCAAAACTTGATTAATATTTCTTGCTTTTGACTTACGATGACTTTTATCGTAATATTTGTGTGACAAGCGCCGCAGTAATATGTATTAATGAAGAATACAATGCATCAAACTGTCTAAGGTCAGTGTGTACATATTATGCGTAATAATTCATTCCTTAAAAACGTCTGTCTGCTAGTTGAATTTCCTTTAAATTAGCTTTTCTCCCTATACTGTTGATATTGATGGATGGTTGCGATTTCATTATCCTTATTAGGGCTGTTGCGAGTATCCGAGCACTCAAATATTCCCGATCTCGACTAGAAAAACAAGTACGAATATTCGGCACTTCCCAAATCGTCGGATCGCGATCCAATTTTTACAAAATATGAAAGACACTTTTCAGCTAAAGTACCACAGAAAATTATCTGCACTACAGAGGAAAACATAAATTTATGTACTTTGCGCACCGCTATTATTTCGAAAATCGCGCACATCTTCGGCACACGCAAAATTCTTCTTCCGAATGTTTACTTGACTTTCCATGTAATAAAAGTTTCTGTTGTTCTTCGCTTGTTTGTTATATTTACAATATATTTACATATATATGCTTAAGGTATATGAATTTCTGTATGCTTTTTCATTTACTAGTGATTCGTAGTTCTATTCGTGAATCGTTATACATTTATTGCGGTTTGGATCGAATCGCCACTTGCTCAACGATCCACAGCCCTATTCCTTATGTTGCCACGACATTCTTTGCATGGTTATTTAATTCGATAGGTAGCCGTCACGGTTCTGAAGTAAAAAAAACTATACACCAGACCCTCCCTAAATCGGACGAGCTTGGGACGGAGGATCATTTGTCCTGTTGAGAGAGGTATACGAATTGGATAAGTTTTGTACGATTATTAACCTTTACAGTCTACAGTAGGCTTCGGATGCAGAATAGAACATGTACAGGTTTTGATTCGGAAACGTTCCGATCGCCTATGTTTCATTAACTACCTAAGAATAGTATATGAGGAGTGTTTTCTTGAGATTTCGGACATTTGTCATGACTCTTAATTTCTCTACATATTTACATGATTTTTAATGCAATGGCGATTGCACTCATAATTTATTGATACATATAGAAAACCAATCACTGCTGCTAACAGCGCGTGGTATTTGGTCACCTTGGAAAAGTCAGGATGACATCAATGTGGCACATTTACGTTATAAGACAGTACAAGCTGCAATCTACAGTCGTTATATGACCTTTGCAACGTGTTGCTAAACCCAACAAAAATGGCATAGGAAAAGATATCATCCTAAATATCTAGTGTCTCTCATGGAAATAAAAAAGCTTGTTTCGCACACCGTTAAATTATTATAATATGAAGTTAAAGTACTTTGACTAATTTGACAGATGTAGAACAATGTCAGCTAAAATATAAGTAATAAATAATATTTAAATACTTGTCATACACTGAACAACCGAGGTAAAATAAATTGGTACAAACAAAAGTTTAGATATAAAATATAACAAATCATCTCGTATAATATTAACCTCAATTACGTATGTTACGTTTTCCCGCCATTTATCTTCGCTGACAGATTACACCGTATAATGACGTTGTGATTTCCGCTCCTAGCAACATTTTTATGTTTTATGTTTGTTACAGACTGAACAAACATTATTATATTTTTGTCAAAGTCATTGTGAAGGAGAAATTTTATGAATGAGTTAAAATTAAGTCGTCTGGTTGGAATGTTCAGACGACAGAATGACCCACTTGTAGTTATGTATTTGTTGCCTGTATTTGTTGTTAATATGACTCTCGGTGGCGTCATTTATATCAAGACCTTGTAGAGTGGTAGATTATGGGTGGTCGAGTGGTAATTAAGATAAACCGACTATTCAAATAGTAAGGATATTAAAGAAAGTAAGATTTTCGTTGATTTGTGGCATTAACTTGTTGCACCCTTATTGCTTAAAACTAGGACACGATAAATCATGTCTGTTGAGATAAAAGTAAAAGTTTAAGAGCGGGTTAAAGTCTACTTCCATATACATGTACACGTTCAGCCGACTTTACAATATTGTAAGATATCGTTCGATCATTGAATTCACATTCAGGCAGGTTATCCCTCAAAGTAGTCATTTGAACCTGTGCACATTTGTTGCTCGAGGAAATTACCAGTGGCCCTAGTTTTTTTGAACCCTTGTCCTTTTGATTCGGAAGCTGGCCTCCTACCACTGTACCACTGCTCCTAAAGCGGTGTAGGTGTAAGGAAAATGTATTTCACGACTGATGTATCTTTGTATTAAAAGTCTAAAAGTTTTTAGCAGACGCTATAAGAACTTTATCAAATTGCAACGCTAAGGAGATACGGTTGTCAGCAGAGCTAAACGTCCTTTCACGACGAGATACAAAGGCGAGACGAAAGTTTGTAACATGTAATATAGAGTGTGATTAATCATTCCACTGCTTTACTTTATTGTTTATATGCAATATTATATGCCCTTAGCTGTCAAAACCCAGAAGGTTGAATAACAAATGCCATTTTAAAAACTTTTTAACGTTTTAAAGTTCTGAAAACTCATTTCACGCTATAGTCACAACGCATGGGAGGATGCATTCATATTATATCAATGCTACATAATGTAATATTCAGTATGCAAAGAAACTGTCCTATAACAAGTGAGGCATGTTTCATATCAGCAAATGTCATAACAGGATATGTTTGAAATTGCAGCACTCCTTAAGACAAGACTGTCAAAAGTAAACACAACGCCAAAGATGTTTTCAATAAACTTATTCTCGGCAATCCGCATGCGGGTTGGATTAAAAGTGTGTACGGTCGCCTCAATAAGGTTTATGCATTGTAAACCACTAACGAAAGCCTTGTGGGGCAGTCTTCTTGCAGTTTTTAGTTTTAGGTTAATCTTACAGTTGACGCGCGATCTTCACACAACAGCAGTGCCATACAAACACCAGAATTGCAAAGTTATGATCATGCTCACATCGAACTTTTAGATTGTGTTCAATATGGATACATTTAACTAATATTGTCGTCAGCAGTCGTAAAGAAGAATGTAAAACAACCTGCGTGGCGGATGCGAATAATTTGTATCATAACTGTACAAAAGAAAGTGAACGATTTTTGTAAAGTAGGAACTAAACTGGCGAGTAATCATTTACAAAACACTGATAATGGCTTTATTACATGCACATTTGGCAAGTACCAAGTAGGAACTTACTTCTGATTTTATTTCACAATCTTGGTTTTGTCAGCTAAAGCATCATTGTGGCATTGTAGACTAAATTTGATGATTTGCGGTGCCATAAAAACTTCTCTTTTGAAATCGTTTGAAGTTTATAGGGTTTGCTTTGACTAGCACTATTGATAAGGCTATGTTTATAGTGTGAACATGTTTGTTATCAACCAAAAACTTTAAAACACTAACAGATACGATTGATTTATTGTACAATCTATATAATATAAATCAAAATTTTAAATATTGAAGTAAATACTGTTATCTTCTACCACCAGACTGAATCACAAAGTTACATAACGTGTGAACACCTTTTGGTCGTAAATTGTGAACTAGCCAAGATTGGCTTATGTTGAACATGAACGTAGATAACCATATACTTGTATATAGTGACATTGAAAGGTTCAAGTTCTGAATGACTGAGACCACTGTTTAATACAGTTATTAGTTTACATGTCCAATTTTGGTATTGTTGGCATATCTATAACCAATGCTTCCATTTGATGGTGATGTCAAATAAACTATCTTCGTTAAATGCCAATGATTAGCCACAAACACACCACAATAGCTACATCTAGTCAACACCTATGTGGTAAGCCTTTTTTCAACAAAATAAATATCTTTTGAATAACACTAGTTTTAATAAAACCAATTTTGATTGAACCAATTCATGTTATTGACTAAATTAATGTTAGCTGTTGTTTAAGGTTGCGTCACCATATTTGATTATAAAATGTATCATATAGCATGAAGTTCACCATACTCTTTATATAATCTCTTTAGTTCTATTTTTATTGGGTTTAACGCCATTTCAACACAATTTAGGTTATTTTACGGCATCCAGTGCAACTAAACAAGCTTTTCTGGACCTTTGTCTATAACCAGTACTCACCTACCCATCTAAAAGGCCGAAAACTTTACCCTCTTCGGGAAACGAGATTCCAAACCCCGGCGCGCTACCAACGGCGCCACAGACCCGGTTTCTCTTTAGTTCTATAATACATGCATTGAATCCCAATTGCAAGAGCATTTAACTACAGTATTCAAAACTATGTATTTCAACCATAAATCTAATTCATGAGGCACGTGGACAACTTCACTATAGTCTTTACTGACCAATGACTTGTATACATAACTATGAATGTGAATATTGTTCACGTCCTGTATGGACAAAATAAAAAAATAAAAAATAATATGGTGTTATGCACTGTGCCTGAATTGTGTGTTCAGTAGGCACACGTACAGCATAATTAAAATGCGTGAATGACTTAGCCTAAATGCATTACTTATCTTATAAACAAACGCTATCAAAGATGCAAACCTTGGCATTCTTTGACATTCATATTGTCATAGGTGACAATCATCCTGAGTGTTTATAGTTTATTACAAAACACACTCTTTCATATTCCCGTAAAGTCCCATTATCAAAAGTTACGCTGTTTTTGGACGGCAAGGAAAATAGATATTTTTTATATCTAACACCTCTAATGAACAAGATGTTTTAATTTAAATGCAAGTTTGTTTAAATTTGTTTATATTATTTATTTTAAAGTGAAAGTAGATCGAAATTAGAATTTGATTGTTAATACCGAAAACAAAAGTTTTGATCTTAATTTATCTGTTTATTGTGTCTCTAATACATGTTTTATTTTGATATCATTATGGTTCTAAACGGTTTCCAAGTCAACTTTTAACAAATATAATTATCTTCATAAAGTGGCTTTACAGTGCAATAACCAGACCGCAGAATTATACTGGTTGCAATGTCCTAGAATGTCAGCATACAATTAAACTCGATATTGTACAAATGTTGTAAGATATGTTTGTTGCCATGTGATAAATGTCTAGGTGTATGACATAGAACATTTGATATCTTCAGAAAAGCTGACAATGTTTCCGACATTTTATATTTTATTTATAGTTTATTTCATACATCCTGTAAGCTTGTCTCTTATGGGGGACAGTATTCACAAAATATATTATATTATACAAACAAGCATTGAATAAGTCACATTGTGCACAGTATACTGATATTTGACTACTTTTACAAATTTTCGACCAGAACTACACATGTAATTTAATATTCCAGTATGCTCATAAGTCAGTACATATATATTGAATTTATTTTCCATTATGTTGAATTTCAATTGTAATTTGCTAAGTATATAGCATACTATTTGAAATACCATCAAACGTCTCTGAGCTTTCACACATTTGTTTGACTCTTTCCCCCGAGTCACCATACCTTGCAATCAAACAAGTATTACAATAACCTTTGTATGTGAGTTGATTTGTATCACACATACTTATGAATTAAACAAGTAATAAGCCACAAGTATTGTGAGTGAATTGTCATTCATTTATTTATTAAATGAAGATATACATAAACCCTCAGTTTTCTTATATTTAAGTTGTTTTTAAATATTATATACATGCTGACATACCTATCTTTATCGTTATGTTTGTTCTTCGTAAACAGTCATTAGTACTGTTTTGCATAAACTATCCATATGTAGTTTCAAATGGTCAGCAATTATATGTTTAACACTGGTTGATTAATTGAACGTTGTATAAAATGTCAACATGAAGAACACATTATATAGAAGTTTTAGAACAATTAAACATATATTTATATGATGTATTTCATAATTATCTAATGTTTTTTACGTAATTAACAATCTAGGAAGAGAATTAATTTGATAGAAGATAATTTTGATATTATCGCAGACATAGATGAAAATAATGTTGTGAAAGAGTCATTTCTGGACATACTGTTAAGACTGACATAACTGTACTGGCATGAATAAACAAGACAGTAATTAGATTGTTTTATGTCGGTGAAGCCTTGTTTGTAGTTAAATATGTCGATATAGACTTTATAGCGAACACTATTGTTATATTTACAAAAGAGCATTTCAAAATACAACAATGGCTTATTGTATGGTAATACAATATTATCATTATTAATTTCTCTCAGTTGTTGGAATATTACATACCGCCATGATGCTTTTTCGGAAATGTGTGATGAGATGTGCGTTTATTGATATTTAGACAACCTCACTGAGATGTTAGAAGTATTTTTTAATATTACAATGGCATATACATTGCATCTGTGTGAATTGCATCCGTTTCAGATACAATTATCTCTTTGCGTAATATAGTGTAATTTTAATGTTTAATATTTTATATATACATGTATATAATATCATTGACTTGTGATTATTTATTTATCTATCTCTGGATACTGCCAACCCCTCTCTCGAGTGTTACAGGCAGGATTTCATAAGGTCCATGGTACGCACAGGATGTTAAATCAATTGTCCTGAAGGGTTTGCCGTTTCGAGCCTTAACCGAAATAATTATCCTTTCCATAATGATAATAATTTTTCCTGCGTTGATAAAGTATATTGAGACATAATCGGCATTGTTGAAGGTTACTGAACATAAGCAAAACTCAAAGAAGCTACGTAAGGGGGGGGCTTGCTGCCGTAACATGACCATACTTTGTTTTAACATGGCTTTAAAGTCAATACAAAGTATATTTAAATCTCGAAATACTAGAATTGTTCTGACCGTAATAAGCCATTGACAATGGGGTGGGTATTTTAACTGATTGATAAAACAAACTACTGTTCTGAGAAGAAAGCATTTACATTATATGTTCCATAATCTAGAGACGTGATATAATGGTTCAATATGACAATGACATATTAATGTTCTCTTTAACTTTGTAGGAACACCACAAATCCATTCATCGATAGTCTATTCTTAGCATATACATGTAACAGAAGTCTTTATAGATCACTGAAGAGACCTCTAGAAATGACTTGTAGCTGATAACACAACCAACACTGAATATATTTAAATGATAAACATCTCTTTTTCATTTAGATTGTTTAACTAAATATCTCCAATAAATAAATAATACATGTAGAGTTACTGTCATTGTCACTTACTTAACCAAGATCATGAAACTAAAAACGACTTTAGACTGAAAAAGTGAGACTGGGGTTTGAAACAATTTTAAATAATCTGCCATTAGCAAACCTATTGTAACGATGACATATTAAGACCCTGTCATTGCCATGTTGATTTTGTCTACAATTTTGAAAACGGTTTTCGTCTTTTTGAAAATCAAAAGCGATTGATAAGCTATGATTACCCTAAAATTGAATATCTCCACAACTTAACTAACAAATAAAGTTTAAAAAACAACAACAACAAAAAATAGATGTTTGGCTAATGTAGTAGTGCATGGTTGCAAACTGACCATAAATATATTGATTATCTGCTATATATCTTGGACCACATGTAAAACAATAAAAAGTATATTTAAAACTCGGGTTTTTGAATATGTTAAAATTGTTTCTTTGACAATTGTATGGTAATTTTGATTGATAAATAAAACAATCTTACTGCCATGAAAAGAAAGTATGTCAATAATCTAGAGACGTGATAAAATGATTCAATATGACAATGACATATTAATGTTCTCTTTAACTTTGTAGGAACACCATAAATCCATTCATCAAAAGTCTATTCTCAGCGTATACATGTAACAGTAGTCTTTATAGATCCCTGATAAATACAATCTCAGTAAAGAGACCTCTAGAAATGACTTGGTTTTTTTATAGTTTATAACACAACACTGAGTATAATGTGAATGAAAAAACATCACATCTGACAGTTAGATTGTTTAACTAAATATTTCCATTTATTTATTTAAATAAATGAATAATACTTATAGAGATACTTGCATTGTCACTTACTTAACCAATATCATTCCATTGGGAACGAATTTAGACTAAAAAGTGAGACTGGGGTTTGAAATAATTTTACATCATCTGTCAATAGCAAACCTATTGTAATATTGACTTATTAAAAACCCTGTCAATGCAATGTTGATTTTGTCTTCAATTTTGAAAACGGCTTTTCGTCTTTTTGAAAATCAAAAGGGATCGATAAGCTATCATAACCCTAAAATTGAATATCTCCACAAACAAAGTTAAAACAAACAACAAAAATTTAGATGTTTTGCTAATGTAGTAGTGCATGTTTTCAAACTGACCTACACTCCCTTCGCAGCTCAGTGAATACATTACATTCACCCGCTGCCTTAAAACTAGTCGATTTATGATATTGACCTTTACTATGAACCTTTGAACGACCAATGAAAGTTTACCAAATTCCAATTTAGATGAAAAACTTTATACGCATTTTCATTGGTTGAACGGGTAAACAACGCCTTATATGGTATGATCATACTAGTGACGAATGCAACCTCGTATGACGTCAAATATAGCGTGGCTACACTTAGCATTTAAGTTCAATAAGTTGCTCTATGTTTACAGTTAAAAGATCAGAGATACACGTTCAAAAAGATCAATGTTTACTTTCATTTTTGTAAATTTTCCATTATCTAATTAATGCAAAACTGTCCAACATCTTTGCATTTCGACATTTTGAAATTACAGGCGTGAGAATTTTTTGCGTCTATTTTTAAAAACCACGTGACAGTCATGCGATTTAAATGTTTATGTGTCTCTGTCTAAAAATAGAAATATCAGTTTGCACATAGTATTTTAGCAGAGGTAGAAAGTGAACAAGTACGAGTGAATCTTTCGAACTGATGCAATGGAGAGTAAAACTGACCATAAACATATTGATAATCTGCTATATATCTTGGACTACATGTAAAACAATAAAAAGTATATTTAAAACTCGGGTTTTTGAATATACTAAAATTGTTTCTTTGACAATTGTATGATAATTTTGATTGATATATAAAACAATCTACTGCCATGAAAAGAAAGTATGTCAATAATCTAGAGACGTATTATAATGGTACAATATGGCAATGACATATTAATGTTCTCTTTAACTTTGTAGGAACACCATAAATTCATTCATCAAAAGTCTATTCTCAGCAAATAAATATATAAGTAGTTTTTATAGACAACTGATAAGTACTATCCCAGTAAAGAGACCTCTAGAAATGACTTGTAGCTGATAACACAGCACTAAGTATAATGTGAATGATAAACATCACATCTGACATTTAGATTGTTTAACTAAATGTCTCCAATAATGAATAATACTTATAAAGATATTGTCATTGACACTTACTTAACCAAGATCATTAGATGGAAAACGACTTTAGACTAAAAAAATGAGACTTGTGGTTGGGGTTTATTTTAGGGGCAAATATCACGAGTATAACTACTGCAATGATGATTTATTTGAAATTCGGCCAATGCCATTTCATTCCTTTGTACATTTATAAGATTTTGATTTTATCTTTATTTTGTCTTTTGTCACAAAATATTTGAATGTCTTTTAACAATCGCTTAACGTCAAAAACTTCATTAACAAACGGATTAAAAAACAATGGCGCTAAAGTTTTTCAAATTTAGAAGTGTATTTTAGCAAACTGACCACAAAAATATTGATGTATCTACATTTTTTTAACCGAACTGCAATTAGATTCAACAATGAATGGTTGAATAGAAGTGATTCATTTCAACTAAACCCTTGGGTATGATCATTGTAATGAAAGTGGTTTTGTAAACAGAATGTATGTGATGTCAGTGAGAGTAATTATGCTGAGTTTGTTTTTATTATTGAAGCAATTGATAACTATTCTATTGCGCATGTTCTTCAACATCATAGCAGTGCGCACGTACATGTTATTTTCGTGGTGATGCATAATTATACATGTAACATTACTATATAATTTTAAGTATTGGTTATCACGATCCAGTTGGAACAAATCTAGACTGTCCTCCAATCAGCTTAGTAAGTAATGCACCTGAACAGCATATTATAAAAAATCTTACGATAATTTAACTATACAGTATAGAAGGATTTACGACTAAAATAGATCGTTTAATGCTTGATAATATGCACCCCTGACTATCAATTCATTGAGTATTGGTACAGTTCTCGAGTTAGGCACAAACGCTTAAAGTGCAGTTGTAAAATACTTTCTACGAAAATTACACTCTTAGCAATACATATATCAAGAAATTAATTCGTCAGTCGGTGGAAAAAATTAACATATATCTAAACACGGATGTAAAGCGGATCTAGAGATCTAAAGCTCTCGAGAGACATTTAGTACGTCGATTAATTATTGCGATGTCACTGAAAAAAATGTCAAAAGAACACCATAAAACAAAGTAAACTAGTTTATTGAATCATTGGATTTATAAAAGTTACTCGCAGCGTGTTTTAACATTTTCTGTCAATATACCATTTATTATACTTTTTTTATTTTGTAGTTTTTATTGCTATTTTATGAGTATATTACCCTCTTCATTTTGTCATTTATAACTGAAACCACGTGATAACATAGTGAACTTAAACAAACGATGGTCATTACGTTAATGGTTTTGATTGATGTACTAATAAAATGTTAGTGCCTTCTAAAGAAATACATGATTTAGTGAAATTTATGTATACTTTGGGTAAATGTATACTTTTAAAATCATTGTTTTAACTCATTATCAGTAGCGATCAACCTAATATGTCCACGTTTTGGGCGAGCCCTAAAATGCAAGTGAAAGAACATAATTATTTATGACATGTTTTCTTATTTGAATGACAAACTGTATGTCTTGATATCGTAGAAGAAATTAAATGTGATAAAAGTAGATAAACATTTAACGATTATAAATTGTATGAGAAACACTAAGAAAATGCTAAAGGGAATCTGATTACATGAGTATACTACTAGAACTTAACGAAAACATGTTGATTAAAAGGCGTAAAATCCACATAAACTCGTACCTTAGTAATTAATTGATGTTGGAATTAATTCAAGCCACCCTACTCTGCTATGTTATATATAACTACTAGTTTCTTCTATTGTGGAGTGATGCTTGATAGCAATTCTATGTTCCTAAAAACAAATGCTATTTTTGGTAAAATATGCTATGTTTGGCTAAATAAATGTCACTTCAACGGTTTTCACACTTTTTAGAAATCATTATTTACATTTCTAATGACATAAATAATTGTGTTAAATAACTTAAATCAGCATCTTCAGTTGGTTGATTATCTTGATTGGTTTGTACAACGTTTAAACAATAACAATGCCACCTGAGTGACCATACCCTCTTCAATATGACAACCGTAATTGTTAATTATATGTTACATTTTACAAGTCTCCATATCAAATACAAATATTTATACGTTTTTTTATTATTTTTATGTTGTTTTTACCATTGAACATGTACGACATTTTCTAGATGGTGTATGAGTAGATACTCATCATCGACGCCTTATTGACAAAACGTGACATTGCATTTAACTTCCTGCAGTTACAGCAGAGCAATCGTCTTTTTTATAGCACTGAACAAATATAAGAAAATCAATATACAATTATTTGATTCTATCTATTCAAATAAAATTTGCATTAAACCTGAATGCAGTAACACATTCCTAATTTACAAATATATACATGTAAATGTCTAACTAACAACAAAACGACGAAACAAAACTATTTATATTTATAAACAGTAACTTTTTTTTTAAAAAAAACAACAAATAAAATTGAGACCAAACCTATACAACACTTAATCATATAGAATTTATACAAAATAAGAAAAACCTCTATAATCAACTTTAAAAATTAGTCTCAAACTATTTATTATTTTGTTAAGTAAATAATGTCAAGCGTAAACATGCCCTTAACAATGTTCACCAACATTCTTGGAATCTCAATTGCAATCATTTGTGTAAGTGGATAGATTTCTCATCAATAAATGTCATAAGAGCCAGTTCTGTATAAGCTAATGAAACCAGAGGTCATACCATGACTTTGTATCACATATAAGTGATTAGTTTTGTCACATGAAATATTAATGATTGTTATTTGACACATTTATGTTGGCAGGTTTGTGTATTTCTTTTATATCAGAATGTTCGTGGGTGTCTGACATATTTAATATGTTAAGGTTTGTCAGACAATCGCCTTTAGATTGAAGAGGTATTTTTCTATGCAATGGTTATCTATTTGTTGTGTTGGGTTGTGTTGTGTTGTCCCGTTGTGTTCAAATTTTCCAATCTATAGCGACAGCAATTTATAGTATTTATCATTTATAGTTTAGATACCACACCGGTCAGCCTTTAGACAATATCTTTGCCCTAGTAGATGATTAGATATCTTGACCAAAGTTAAATACGTATCTCAAAAGAATCTGACAACGGCCATACTTATTAGCGTATTTCATAACTACATTCTACGGAACAATAACTGACAGATTTTGTTCTGGTAATGGAGTGTTTTATAAGAACGTATTTTGGCACAGCAACCTTTTGTGTATTGCTGCTTTATTCGGGCAGATTATATATTCAAAGGTTAGCTTTAACTTGTCATCGTTTTACTGATGTTTGGTATTGTCAAGATTGTCTTCAAGTAGTTTATTGTTTTAAAGCCAAAATTAGAAGCATACACTCAAATTTTCCCTCGCACCTAGTAATACTTGCATGAATATTATAAACTAAACATTAGCATACACGCAAA
The DNA here is from genome assembly GCA_025267735.1 of Mactra quadrangularis. NCBI lineage: Eukaryota > Metazoa > Mollusca > Bivalvia > Venerida > Mactridae > Mactra > Mactra quadrangularis. The sequence continues at coordinate 54,808,063 of CM046303.1, read as the reverse complement.
TTTCTTCGTTTAAAAATTTCATTGTCTAGGTTTGTTATGTTATCAATGGATTTTATACCATTATATAAATTATTTAGAAATATCGCATGAATAAAAGACAATAATATTCATATTAGACATAGTCTTGCATAGTGTATTTCCCAACATATCATATTCACTGCACTGCTTTTCAGTGTACTGCAAGTGCAAAAAAACCAAACAAAACATCTTTTAGTTATCAGTTATTATTTTAATTTCATTAAGTACCATTTTCTTAAAAGGTTTGTTGATTTTTTTAACAATTATATTAATGTGTCATCATAATGACACAAATTGTCATGATTGCATATCTTGTAGAAGGTATATCTGAAAGTGACTTATATTTTAGTGTATCACTGGTTAAGTTGTACAATGGACAGATTCTAAATACTAGTAATCGATAAACCAGTCCATGTTGTGGTTGTAATCAATTCCTCTCATTTAGTCTAAATATGTTTTGTGCTTATACATACTTTTAGTAAAATATCTTTCTAATTACATAGATTTCTTCATTATATAAACACACGATAATATTATACTAAAGAAAAGGTACGACAGTACACGATAAAAACGATGGAACACGATGCATATGTGCATAATTTTGTATAATAATGTAATCCAATCGTAGATTTGAGTAAGCCACATGTAATGATAATCTAGAAAATCAGTCAAATGGACTGGTATCAGGTGTAATTGCTCATATTGAAATAGTCATTAATTATTAAAGTAACCTCAGATGCGACCAGTAGTAAGTAGGATATTGTCTTTGCGTATCTTCTGATAAGTAATAAGAAACATTGACCCTAGGCGTTAACTGTTGTCATTACATACTTATATTTGTCTTTATATAAGTAATTCAGGTTATATGAATGCCATACTCAAGTATTAGAATGGAAGTATTCATGTTGGTATTTTAGGACCAACTTCTATAAGAAAAACTTTTTGTGTCCTTGTCCTAAATTTTCTATTTTGTATTATTACTTCATTAAATTGTTACCTTTAAAACTTTCGTAAATTCAATAGAAGCTAAAAACGTTAAAGGAAGCAATGTTTTACTTAATTCACCCACATTCTAACTCACAGTGTTGGGGCCAACTTAAAATTCAACTGAAAGTATCTCTGTAAATGGAAATGTTGTTTTACAACTTTGTCTTATTGAATACATCTGTTGTGTATTTACTATATTCAATATTCAAGAGAGAGAAAATAAGTTGATACATTTAGCCTACTGATAACCTAATGGAAAATAATTATAAATAGTTCATAAAACATTGTGCTTTCGGTTTGTTTTTAACTTTCAGCAGGACTTCTTTTATATGTACGTATTATAGCGTTCTCGTACAAGTACATTTGTAATTGAACTATAATAATAGTAATATTTATTTGGCATAGTGTACACATAGCATAATTACATTCACAATTATCACAGCATGTTGTAATTAACTATGACAAGCACACCAACACCAGGGATAGCACAAAAAATGGCAAGCCTTATTTCCATTGTGGTCCCTAACACACTTTTATTTTACATACGGAGTGCCTGAAATAACTATCAAAACTGTTAAAGTTCCATTATAAAAATTAACACTGTTTTTGGAGTGCAAAGAACATAAACATTTATCTATTTCAAAAACTCTAATGAACAAGGTTTTAAAAAAATAAATTTTGCGTAAATATGTTAATGTTGTTCACTGAATTTTAAAGTGAAAGTAAATCAAAACCAAAAGTAGAATTTGGTTGTCAATACTTGAAACACTAGTTTTGATCATAGTATGTTTAAAATAAATTCATATCATAGAAGCAAATACTCTTAATCAAATTATTAAGCTCTAAAATTAAAGTGGGTCGGATATATTTAAAAATAGGCCTAAAATAGATAAATAAAGAGTGCTTTTATAAAAGTATCCCACTTTTTCAAGAAATGGAAACTAAGTCAAACTTAAATTTAGAAAACAGAATGGTTTGAACGGTTTATTGTGTCTCTAATGCATAGAATATTTTGACAACTTTGTGGTTAAAAAGTTTTCAAGTCTACTGTTGATAAATATATCTTTATAAAGTGGTTTTAGGTGCAACTAGAAAGGACCACAATAAACACAAGACTAGTTCTTTTTTGTGTTATCATTGGTTTTGGGAAGCATGTCATGGTACCATTCTCAATTGCATTCATTTTTGCATGCTATCTTTTAAATCATTGTCCTATTATTTGAACAATATTTTATGTGACATTATATTAAATGTATCATCATGTATAGCCTAATGCTGAAATAAATCTATCTATCTAGATTGTGTAACGTAGTGCATTCTGCAATATTATTCTCTTAATAAATAATTCAAATTGCTAAAGGAGGTATACCATCCTGATTATGGTCTTGAAAGTAAAAGAAATATGCAGCTATTTAAATTTGTTTGGTTGTTTTTGCTTAATATGCCTACTTCTAACTATTATATACGAGAATACATACATTTGAGATTCAAAACATTGCCAAGTTTGTATGTTAGAAATAACTTGTATATTTTAAAGTATCTGATTTTGAAACAAGGGATATGGATTTTAGTTGCACTAATCTCCCACGAGCTCGATTTTACAATGAAACTCAACAAACATTTTGTTTGAAGTTTTGTGTACTTATAACATGTATGTTATGAAGTCAGAGTAGCAATACTCATATTTAGTACAAAAACTAATTGCTATTCAAGATGGGTTAGGCATCTTTAAAACCATTAATAAAAAAAATCATCGTCGTTCATTTTGATTCAAATATTGGTTGAAGGCATGGAAATATTTGTTAAATAATGATTTCTAGTTGACAGTTGTCCTTTGGGATGACATTAATTGATAGATCAATAAGAATGATAAATGAGTTAAATCAATCACTTGTAGATGATATAACTATATCAATTACCCCGCATATTTAAGATTATATGGTAGACCGATATCTAATTTTCTGGTTTTATTTTCGAACATATGGTTGTTAGGCATTTGCCATTTGAAATCGACGACCACCTGATCAAACCATTATCGTTTATGACATTGAAATATTTTTTCTCTTTAATGTTATATCAGGATCAAAAATGAAATCATTCATTCCGTATATGGTTTCTTGAATAAACCTTTTACTGCTTTTTTCAAACATTCCTCTAAGTTGGCTATTATATATGAACATATATAAAAACTAAATTCTTCTTTGAAATCACTCCCAAGTCCGGTTTCTAAAATATGAATAACCAACACCAGAAGTATGGTCAATGATAAAACATAATTATTACTCTTATATTGCCATAATGCGTCATCCTCTTTGTAAAATGTATATAAAATTGGGTCAATTAAAGCAACAATATCTATATTGAGTGCAGCAATTGGTTTGATTTGAATTTATATAGCAGACAAAACCTAAGAAAATTCATTAGCCTATTTTCTCGAAAGTTGTTTTGTGGAATAAAATTAGAAGCTGCAATTAAATTGACTTAATCACTACTGTATCAGTATCTAATGTATGACTGTAGCGTGCATTAAAACTTATACTTTGTCTTAATCGGTTATATCTGTATAACTGTTCCATTGTGGGTTAAGTTAATTGCATTTATATTCCACTTAAATATCATTGCTTGTTGTATAGCAAATTATATTAAGAATTGAATAGTTTACTTTAAATAAGACGGCGTTACAGACATTTACGATTTCATTTGAGAGAGTGCATTTTATTATCTATGTCATCCTTTCTATTTCTATAGTAACACTTCACACAATCAAATACCTGATGTATCTTTGACAGCTTTCATAATAATTTTGAAATTGCAAAAGTGCCCTTTACTTTATATAAGCCAACTTGCAATATCTTCTTATCATATACGTTATTATTATTTTTGAATAGGTAATATATTTATTTAAATGAGATCATGAATTATAAAACCCACCACTGCTGCTTGGGTTTAAATGAAGTTACTTTAAATAACTTCACGCTATCACTGATTATTGACCTTTGGATTCAACTCAGATATCGACCTAAGCTCATTTCTTGAAATAAAAGCAACCGATTTTGAAGGGTGTGAGTCTAATACTGATTGATACTGTGAACGATTGTTGCGACGTTGCCCCATCCCGGATAACCATGAACTTGCTATATGGACATGCGTACAGAAACTGTTTGGTGTTAACAATATGTGGGTGATCAAGGTAAAGATAAAATGAACTGTTTTTATATATTCACACATTGTTCGTAATTTAACACTATCTCATTTTTTCTGTCTCGTTCTCACTCTCTTACTTTCTCTTTTATACCCCACGTCTGTCACTTCTTTGTTAGTTTTTAACTAACTTGCATAACATATGCATCGAAGTATCTTATATAATTTGTGTCTTGCTAGTTTTGTTTCTGTTGAGACATGCTTTAAGGTAAAACCTGGTGTAAACTGTCAATGGAACATATTCTTTTCTAAATGACACGAGATTTACCAATTACAGCTTTATGTAACACGCATAATACATAGAAAAACTAAAGTAAAAGGGAAATATATGTATTTTTATGTTACATCTTTTGTCTAGTATATTCCTGATTTCTTTTAATCGTGACAGCTAACATAATAACTTTGTTTTGTATTTAATTAAGAAAACGTCTACTAAAGGCAAGTCAAATCTGAAATCAATAGTTTGTTCTGATGAAAAGGTGCTTTCCGGTAAAACTTAAGACGTGCTTGCTCTCTTTAAAAAACCAAAGCTCATTGTGCTTATCTATAAAAAAATTTGATTAAATAGTATAGATTTATCTTCACGTCCTATGCACATAAGTCTGCACTATCTGTCTCATAGCATTGACAGTATATTTTTCTAATGATGCTTTTTACTTGACTTATTTATCCGATAAAATATTTCTTAATAATGCTAAATTTGTAGCTTTAAAATTGGTATAAATGTGAAAAATGGCTTTTTTCGACATGTAGCAATTACTCTTCACTTCAATGAAATTAAGTGGTGTTCATTACAACGATAACTACTACTGTTTATTTTTATATAGACATAACAGTTGACACTTTCTAGTCATTACGCTTTAACATATTCTTTTGAAAGTAATGTAGCATTTGCATTTTTGTCTGAAAACTAGAAAATTGATTGATTAAAAGGTTCGACAAAACGAAAATAACTCATCTCATTTAATTTGAATGGGATATTTAATATGGTGTTATATGTATCTGTTAAGACAATAATTTTATTTTATACAATGGTATTATAGCTTAGAATAAGGAGCAATAGATTTTAACGCTATGATTGCGGAGAATTACTTAGTTGACCTTTGATAAAAGTCAAACAAGACATTTGATTCTTCTGTTTTAAAAAAGATTTAGACCTTTGCCTTTTCCATTGATTGCAATAAGGACTGGTAAACAAAATAAAAAAACCCAGACCTACGACAAATGCAGATGTTAGTACGAGTACAACTTGTTTTCCTATTCCCTTTTTATGAACGGAAACAAATGTGTATAGTGATGAAGCACAGATGTTTACGAGTCAGTGATATTTACTCGATGTGAAATATCCTTTTATCCGAGTTGTACATTAGAGGCTTCATTAAGTACTAATTACGGCTCAGGTGTATTTGGAAGCCATATAGCTGACCAATTTGTTTTGAAAGAACCTTATGATATATAACAGCCTCTTTATTGTGTTGACTGTTAATCCTGTATGGTTTAATAATATACACTTTTAACGGCTGTCAACATTAATTTCATTTTTTCGATTTTTTTTATTTCCAGGCTAATATTAACTTTAAGAAAGAAATATAGACATATATAGGTGGATTATTAGAATTCAATTTGGTAAATCAGTTTTCACTTTTAATGTCTTTATCTGCTTTAGTGTTGTTTTACAATATATGTTTCTTTCGTAATGAAACACATATCCTTTGAAATGAAAACTTCCTGTTTTTAGTTACTTTATAAATCACATTTTAGACAAGTACTAATGTACTTAAGCAATATTTGTTAGAAAAGCCTGAAGATAAATCTCAATTGAAGTTTGTTTCAAGAAATACTATAAATGAAAAAAAAATATTGGAATCTTCTTCATAATGTAATACTCATCTTTTTTTAGATAACCGTAATGTATACTTTTAAAGTAGTGTTACAGACAGGACTTAATTATCGCTATTGACGAAGAAACTACATTATTAACACACTCAGGAGATTGAAGAAACTAATTACATACATCACGTATTTCATTGTCTTAGAACCTTACATACGACAATAAAAAAACTTATTTAGTGTTTAAAAGTATACAGTTAAAAAATAAACAAAACGATTTTTGTGTTACAAAACAAAAGTTGATTACGTATTTAAGTTAAGAGTATTTTATTTGTAGTAAACTATGTAGTGATCATTGACAATTTACAAGTTGTTTATGGTTGTTTAAATGACTATATCAACCTTTAAGTGGCTCGTTATTGTTGCATTTCTTCTGTTTATAAAACAATTGGTATACTGTTGCGTCGTTTGTGTCCATAAAAGTTTTTAGACTAATACCTTGTTCGCGGACCGATTGAACAGCTGTTTTTTTTTCTCTTAAAGAAGACAAAATGCAAATGTGTGTGCCTGGATTCACATTTAAGCATCCCTTTTTCGAAGCTGCTCTTTATAATCACATCTGTTTGTTTAATAATAAACAGCACACATACAATCAATTTGAATATTTGCAATTTCTTTTCACCATTTTCGGGGCGCGATATGACCTTTCTGTGTTGGTGCGCCGTAAAAACAAAGCAAACAAACAAACAAACAAACAAACAATCAATCAAACAAACAAACAATTCACCATTTTCGGAAGATTTCAATTCGAAAGCTATAGAAACTACATCAGACACTGACACGAAAAAACAGCCAGCAACATGCTTTATAATTTGATTACAGAAATGAGAAATTGTTTATGTGACCTTTGCAATTATCGTGTATCTATTACATTCCTTTATTAGTCGATACTTTCTGAGACTTGTATCTGATTCTTAATTTAGTTTAAAGTATTTTGTTTCGTGCGAGGAGCTATTATGTCATTATCAATCATGCTTTATTAAATATATCAGATAGTTCTTGCACTAAACGATAATATCAGATATTTGTTATCAGGGTTGTGTTCATGAAAATATTTTATAATTATATGATATACCTAATTAAGCTATAAATACTACTTAATTATATTAAACTCTCACGTTTTGAACGTGACTACTGCCTCTCCCTTGTATTTTCTTCAGTATAGCTTTATCATTGCATGAGCAAAATACATTATTAATGAGACGAGCCAATACAATTGTAGTATATAAGTTATTGTATTGTTCGCTTTTGATAGATTCAATGTCCCTGTTAACACACATACACAATTTGTTATGCGGTGAAACTTTTTCTCTTCATTATAAATTTAAGTAATGTCAAGTGTATTTGTTCCAAAAACAAGAATCTCGAAAAGACGTTGCTTATGCGATTCTTTTCTTAGAACTAAACAATCTCACGTACGTCTTGTTATACAGTGTCATTTAGAATACCATTGTTCTATGTCTAATTATGTCCAACGCTACATACATCGAAGTGTTGCTGTATATCATTTAGACCATTGACCGTAGTCAAAGTCAGTCAATCGTTGTGTTGATTATTTATTAAAATATGACTATTTGAAACACTTAAATTGTCACATTATTCATATTTAATCAATGTGTTATTTATAATGATTGATATATAGAATTAACGAGCGTGAAAATAGGTCAGTCGACTTCATACAATATACTAGACCAACGAGGACAATTGGACGTCTCCCCAATGCGGTAAATATTTTTTGGTTTTTGATAAGGAATATAAAGCTCAAAGCCTTAACCCATTTTTTTACGCACATTCTTTAATGAAAAAGACCGACTAAGCTATCCTCAGTGTTGCTTGATATTGTATAAACCCTACCTTTTTTCATTGCACAACATGTAGCCGATACAAAAAAAATTGGAAAGGTTGTTAGCTTATCTACAGTTGTGTTGGCAATACATAAATTTATTTCATATATATTCTAAACTCGTTTGTTCTTGAATTGCTTTGAACCAGAACATGTATTTCAAATGAAAGTCACTGAGGCATTTCTAATAAGATACTTATCTCAATAATCAGGGTCATAGTATAAATACGTATATTATTAGACTTTTACATAGTTGTGGGAATATCTATACATTATTGTTTCATAAAGGTTACTTACTGCTATCGACAAATGCCATTGTTCAGATTATATTTTTTCTTTTAAATGGAAAGTCTTCAAACCATTGATAGCAAACGTTATACCTGTACGTTGCCTTATTGCGTTTCTTGTCTTGCATCTCAAAACTGTCATTCACTGTGTTTGTATGCTCTAAATACAAGACTTTATATCAGTAGCCTGACTTTTATGATAAAAGTCTGAAGGTCGTTGAAAGTTGATAACCATTGTGTGTTTGTTCAAGTGGTTGTAGAGAACGTCTTTGTTAATGTTTTTCTTTTTCTTTAAATGATTGTGTAGACTTCGTCACTTTTAGTATTTCAAATATCTTTTACCTTTTTTACTTTTTGACTAATTACTTCTATCTTGTGTGTATACCTTACCGATAAAAACAGAAGTAATACTCTGACTCTTTGAGTTTTTGACATTCTTTGTATGTGGTATACTATTCTTCCGTAATAAGTGACATCGTATACATGTAGTGATATGCTAATTTATCTAAACTTTAAAATTTGTTGGCTTTCATAAGCTTAAGTTCCACGTTTGTGACCGCTGCATTTCCATGAAAAGTAATGCGCGTCTCGTTATATCACTGAGACACTTGGTCAATCGAAGGTTAAACAATATTGTTAATAATCTTCAATATTGATTTTGAAATTTATATAAGAGGGTTTCTATTCGCATGAACTTTGCATAGTTACTGTCGAGAGACATTTTCAGACATGTAGTAAAACTTGTTAAACACATCTGAAGTCTCGTCGTTCTTGACAATATTATATCTTTTTCTGTAGAAACTTCAATATTCGTTTTAATGGTGATAGCATCGTTCACACGTCTGAACTAACTTCACTAAAGTTACGGTTATACTTGGTTAATAACACAGAACTATAAGAAAAAAAAACACATAGTTGTAGTGATTTCAGATCGCCGCGATTAAATATAAAATTCATGTGTCTTTGCAGATGAGGTAAAATGATTTGTGCTGCTTGTTATGAGTCATCTTTCCACTATCGTGTTAGCCAGTCTAGTACTATTCTGTTTTTTTTAAATATAAGTTTTCTCTAGCTTACTCTTTCAATGAAAATGTTTGATAGTAACTTAAATGTGTCAAAACGAATGTAATTCGCCTCCTTTATACAAAAAGGTACCATAGTAATCTTAAATGTTATAGATAATGATAACTTTTTGCAAGAAGGATGTGGTATGTAAGAAAAAACAATATAACCAATTAATCATGCTTATTGTTACTGTCATATACCTCACTTAATTTGTGACATTTAAGTTGATGAATATTGATTTAAAAGTGTCTGGTAATTTTGAAAAGTTCCACAGTTTCCTGTTTCATTATATATATAGGAACACCTAATATTCCTTAAATTCTATAAATGTTGTTAGCAACGCAATCGTCTGAAGTCTGTATACCAAAATAAACACCAGAAATACATTACAGGGTTATGACCGTCTACTCTGTTTGAGTTGTACTAGTGATTAAATGTTCTTAAATGGTACTCTGTCATGGTAATTAATCGTTACATTCACGTGTCTATACAGATAAGCAACAAATGATTCGTTTTCATCTCCAATAAAATAAAGGAAATTCCTAATATAGAATTTCTGAACTGTCATTGAAAACATTAAGCAGCGTGATTGGATGACAATAACAAGAATTGTGTTAATTGGTTAAATATTATTTTGAAATTCATAATCGACTGCCAGGTACTGATAATTTTTTTTGTTTTAATTAAGTTTGAAATTTAAGGAAACCATGAGCTTTTGTTTATATTGTTTTTGACAAGAAGACGTTTTAAATATGTTCAAGCAGGATATCAAAATACAACTATAGGGATAATTCTTTCACCAGATTTTTACAAGTTTAGTGTAGACAGTTTTATTACGTATTTCCTTGTTTAATTTTTCGAAGAAATTTCCTAAAGTGCACTCTTTGTGACCTATATGCACGTCATTATTGATTTACCAAAAAATCAACGCGTTCAACGATAATTGTCAGTTTCACGTTGTTTAAATTGGCGATGCTCTTCTTTTCTTATGCTGAATAAAATATTTAAAACAACAAATCAATCTTTCTGAGGTAGACAAAGTAACATATCATCTCCAATAACATATCAGTATTAATGGAACTAGGAGATCTAACAACCTTATATATGTCTATCGTATTGAAGTCAGATTGATTAAAATGTATGTATTCCCATTCGGCAGATAACTATGATAAGTATGTCTAAACTTGAAAGTAAACCATCTTGCTTAGATGTACATTATATGAATATGATATATTTAATGCTCAATTAATCGGTTGTATTTCAAGCATAGAGATGTTTTCAGTGTAGTGTTACAATTTAGTATGCTTACCTAGATTAATTTTCTATCCACTCATAATGTATTTAATTGCATTGATGTCTTATTTAAAGCAAAGGCTAATCATACAAACAGAAAGTATAAGTTGTATTATGATTGAAAGTCAGTCGTTCTTTATTAAAATATACCTAGACAATTTGTGCCTGCCATTGTCTTAAAAAGGACGAATATGTTTATACTTAAACGATATTGATGTATTAAGGCAATAATCTGACCCACGTCTGACATTTACTTCTCGCCGGGGTTGCGTGTCGTTAATATGTATCGATTGATAACATGAATTTAACTCTATCTAGAGCAGTTACAAAATAAGTCTTGTAAAGAAAAACTGCAACTCTGAATGGTACAATTTTCCTATAAAGACAAGCCACAGTAAGAGCACATAAAAGTGATATGTTTGTTCTATTATAGAAGGAATATCATTTATTTTACCTTTATTCGCAGCATATACGTACGGCTACATGAATTGACAGTAGTATATAATTTACTAATAGTGACTTACATGACCAATCTACCTATTGAAATGTTTTAGGTGGTTTACACAGAACATAATATAGTGTGTTAAAATGAAGAACACCACACTGACATTGAAATTTATGGAATAAGATATCTTCGGTATAAAAACATAATATTGTTAAGGTGAATGCAAGCAACATGGGAGAATATGAAAAACATTTTGAAGTGAATATAAATACCGACCGGTGATTTTTGGTATAATCCTGAAGTAATTTTTCACAAATTCTGGGAACCAGATGATAATAAATTATAAGTTCGGTAAATACATGTATTAGCTTAACTTTTAGAGACATTAAATGTTGATCATTTTTATATTTCTGTATATTTCTCGATGTCCTTAGATGAGATGCACACGAAACGTTGTCGCCTTACATGTGGAACTTCATTATGATGTAAAACTGCAATCATATTGAAAGTTTCCCAATGTCTTGTCTTTTGTGACTGCTTATTTGTTATTTAGGAGTGGCGGTATAATGTTGTCAAGAAAATCGTGTATGAAAGGAATTGTTATAGAATTATTCTGTCTATTAAACTCAGTAGAAGCAACCATATAATTTGAAGTGCCCACGTTCTAGGACTGTTATACTATGTTTCTCGAGGTGCAAAAAGTATAAGCGCTTTTCACACGCCTGTGCCTTACCCTGAACTTTCTATTGCGATTTATATAAAAAATCTTCACACGTGATGTTCATGACAGAGTATATCCGTCTAGATATAATGGATTCATTCACACGTGATATTCGTGGTAAGGCACATATGTTTTCCGATCATTTTAGGCGTCAAACTTTCAGGTCTGTAATATCACGAGTATATTGAATACTTTTTTTCAAGCTTTTTAAAAAGACGCTTTATTTTGATATTGTCAGCATTTTCCTCATTGATGAAGTCCGTTGAAACACGTTTGCATCTGATTTGTTTGAATGTAACGGTTTTTTCTAATTGATGCTTAACATTGCCTGGATGAACATCTTGACAGAACCAGTTATATTAAAATGTGAATGAACTAGTTATAGTTATAAAGAACATTTATTGTGTCTAACAATACTAAAAAAACTACATTACATTACTACATTACAAGATATCTTATATACTTTCCTGTTGCGTAAGTTCCTAATCTGCTCAAAACATTTAACTAGAGATAGTATAATGCTTCGATGGGATGCAATAAGAGAACAAATATCAGTGTACTATCCTATAGACAGAAGCAAATATGATATAACGCTTTAATTAACATATTATTGTTATACATATATTCAAAAGTACTAAGCAAGTACTAAGGAAATTGATAACGACACTCTTGTCAGATACTTTGATTTTGAAGATAATAAACATGTAAATATATTCAGTCTTTTTTATGAATGGCAGGTTAAAACATGATTAAACCTGTCAAGTCCTATATAAACTTAATTATTACTCAAAAACCCATTTGCCCGAATGAAAAGTGTTGTAATGGCATTTGTTGAATGGCGTCACGGCAATACTAGAAAAAAAAAATTATTTAGATGAAATTAAAGCATATTTAGATACGAGAATTCTTCGATCATTTGTGCCAGTCACAATAACGTTAGATACAGAGTACAATATGTCTTCCATGACTACTGAACATAGTTCTATTTCAACGGAAAACCCCATTGCAGACTTTTATACTTGATTTAAGTAAGTGGTTAACAGTTTTGTCAATAATTGTAATAAGGCATTTGCGACGTAAATTGATGGCAACAGAGGTCATGTCTTCACCTACCATCACACATAAGTGATTAGTTTTGTCACATTTAATATCAATATGATTGGCATTTGACACTTAATAATTTGTTGGCATTAAGCGTATTTCAGAATGCCATGATACATGTTACATTTGTTTTTGATTTCTCGCAGTTTTCTGATGTATGTTAATTTAAGTTTTGCATTGTGTTTCTGTGAATTAAGCGACGTCTCGTCTTGACTAGATTCAAATTAATACCAGTAGAGGCCATCAGTCTAAGGTATTTTTTTATTGTTACCAAATTCATAGCTGTGGAAACCGATCTTTAATTTACAATAATCAGTAAAAAGAATTTATCAAGTCGTTGAATTTTTGTTCTTTTGCGAAGTGTATGAAAAACATTTCTAGGTAAAAATCAGTTATTCATTTGGCCAAATAGTAGTAAACTTGATTAAACAATACATTTTTATAATAAAACAACGGATATGTGTCAATTAAAATCACTCTTAAATGAAACATCTGTAGTAAATGTTCGATATTGTATCTACGTAATGGGCTCTTCGTCAACAATAAAGTGTCTGTAATTAGGAGAATGTATATTTATTTCAACATATGTCTTTATTCGATACTTTAACGATGCCTAGGTCAGACAAAGAGTTCTTAGTCAATATGGTTTTCAAGTAAATTCCGTATTCTCTAAATGTTTCAACACATTTTGTAGTCTTGGTCACTTCTAATTTCATGAAACTATTTAAATCAAATAAATGTAATTTATTTTCAAATATTTTTATGTATTGTTTTGTATAATTTTTATCATGATAGTAACAATGACAATGGTATATATTTGTTATTGTTGGGTTTAACGCCGTAGCAACACATTATACAGTTTATATCACGGCGGTCAGTCCACTTACCCACTGTTGTTCCTGGAAAAGCTTAATCTCTTGATTAAGCTGTTAACCAACTACTAGACGCATACTTCCGTCAGTGATTGACAAATGCGCTACATGATTTTGAATCAGTGGAAGGAGGGAGAATGACCGTAGAAAATTATTTTATGACCAAGCTCCACAAAAGTATGCCACGCCCGGGAATCTAACCTACGACCCCTAGATCCGCTGACTTGTGCACTACCGACTGAGCTAGCCGGTTGAGCTATAAATGTTTTATAATTCACATATATTGAATGTCCCAGCGTCTTGGGGAAGAGAAATCACGTAGTAATTATTTCTATAAAAATACACATTAACTATTTATGTGACCTCAGGTAAAACCAATAGTACTTTAGTGATTGTTTTTGTATATCGTCAAACAAAAATCATTGGTTTAAGTATTACATTGTTGTCCTTAAGCAATACTTCAGAATAATTCCCTTTGCGTTTATGATAAACATGGGGATAAGTATCATATAAATGGTCAATAGATGCTGTATAATGATGTTCTATTATGACCAGTATAGGATGCGACATCTATTTATTCTGAACTTTCTAATCCTCTTTGTATTCCCTGTCCGTACAAGGCTGTTTGACCTAATACGACTTTTCATACTCTTTTTTCTCAGTTTCATTTGCGTCGTTTAATTTGTCTACTGTGGTTTTAACAGGACCAATTCAGAAATATGATCAAGTACAATTTTATATGTATACATTTTTGGATAACTTTTTATGTTTTACAATGGTTCCAAAACATTCTGAAGAGTGTAAATGTTTAATGATCAAACAACACAACACATTGCACAACACCGCCCCAAAATGCATGCAGATATTAAGAAATGTTTTGTTGTATCTAGCATCATGACACATAACAAGAATAAATGAGAATCAAGGCTTCCGAGGTTCATAAAGTTCGAAATGTTGCCAAATTTGTTTGTTACAAATATATTTATTTTCCGAATAATCTGAATATATAATAATTGATTTGAGTTTCATTTTAAACTCTTCTATTGCGAATTTCTATGCAAATGATTAAATGTTTTAAGATTTGAACGCTTTAAATTAAGGTTAACATGTCATTATCAAAGTTGTCAGTTATCAAAGCGATATCTATGAGCAACAAAAAGCCATTATTGAAGAATAATTTTCTTTGTTTTCACTTTGTTCTTGTAAGATGTTCAATTTATTGTGGATTACCACAATTTCTGATCGCAAAAAAATCAAGATATACTACTTCTCGATAGACTAGTCTTCTAAAACTTAAACTTTTTTGCATGAAAAGAAAGCAGTGGTGTATGTATTGACTTCATGGTACAATGTTTTAAATATGAAAATATTTGTTCAAGTTTGCCTATAATATGACATAACGATGTTCTAAGTAATGACAATAATTTCTTAATCAATTCATGAAATTATGATAAATGAGATAATCATAATTAAGTTATTAATCATTTAGGTTATTCCCCATCTATATTTACTCACTTTATTGGTACTTTATCTGAATGATAGGCTGTTGCTGTATATCCAAACACTGTTTAAAGTTAAACAATTACTCTAAGTGTGTTTGTTCAATTTGACTTAATATCATATTTATCATTTTTGTTTTTACGTATTTTCTTGAGAGGATTGAAACAACAACCTGTGTGTCTTATTTAATGTTGATGATAATAAATGCATCAATTAAATAAAGCTTACTTTCTAATTGTTTCCATGAAAATTCTTCTTCTTTTGAGCAATTCTGTTTTTAGATAATTTAAACAGTGTCAATGAAAGAAACATTATTACTCTTGATTTTAAACAGTGTCAATGAAAGAAACAGTATCACACTTGATGGGAATCGATTAAATTCAAGTAAATCAAGTACATTCAAAGATGACAATAAGTTATATATTAGAATAAGTATATAGACCATTGTGCATGTGTAAAGATATTCAACAAATTATTGTTTAATGAACCAGAAAAGTAAAAAGTGTGGAAAATATATTAAAATATTTTAGATTTTGCCTGGCAGTACTGGGTCTCTTTAGCTTTATTGATCAGCCTTAGTATCTTTTTGATTGGAGCCAATATATTAACTTTATCTTATTTTTAATAATGAAATAATGTCTCTCAGATAGCGTCATCCAAAGACACGAAGACATGTATCTAAATTAAATACTTACCGTTTTCAAAGTAACACGTACCTACATGTATATAGAACGTACTTTCCAGTTAGACATTACAATTATTTTATGTCAAAAACTTGATAAAACTAGATTATGTTTTCATCTTTTTTATAAGACATGCTGTAATGTTGTCAGCTTTGATTCCTTTCTATCAGTGTCCATGAAATTTCATACAATAAATGTCTCGATTTGCCTCTGTTACCAAACAGCAATTTTCCTGAATTAATATATATCTAAGAATTGCTCTATAATTTTCTTTTTTTGCTAAATGCGTAGTAGTTTAGTTTAGTTTGAATGTTGAATAATGATGACTCTTTCAAACTGAAGGAATAACTTTTTCACTGCAGACATAATAGTATTTACTCTCTAGAATTCCAACTACTGAAATTCATTAGACTAGCGTTCCTATTCATCTTGGTTACTCGCATGCCGTTTAGATAAATAAAGCATTGGATTTTATCTAAAGAAAACAATAGAAAGTTTTGTTTAACTAAGCATTTAACTTTTCTTGGAAGGTTTAGTTACACTTAAATAAAGTAATCATAGCGTTATATGAAAACTGGATTTAACAATAGTTAAATTTTGATGGAATGTGTTCTATTGATTGCTGATCAAAGGCCAGAAGTATTTTAATATTTGCATCATTGTCGTATGAAGCGCGTTTATACATAAGCCTATAGAGGCTACTTGTAATTATGAGAGAATATGGTGTTTTGGTATTTTACTCCACATTGCAACATCTTTCATTTATACTGCGGCGGTCAGTTGTCCTATCCACGGTTCCTTGGTTGGTCTTAATCTCAGGAATGAATCTTTTCAATTAGTATTAAGCACATACACTCGTCCGTGGGGTAAAATTATCCCAGTTGACAGGAGACAGGAGATGGGCCATTGAAAACATTTCATGAGGTATGATAGTGTACAATTATTGCTCCATGTTTTTATTTGTCAAAAAGTATGTCTTTTTGCCCTTAAAGATATTCTCGCTGGACTAGTTATATGGGACATATGCTCGCACAAGTATCAAATGTATTGCAAAGCACTATAACAAATTACCGATATCGTTAATACTTTTATGAAGTATCAGTCGTGTGAGGTTCAGACATCTATAATTCTGATTGCTTTTTGATATCACCCATCAGCTGTTTCATCGTTTCTTATGTTATGTTTTCTTTTTTTCAGGCTTGGTATAGCTGTAAATAAATAGTGCGATTCCCAAAGCAAATATACTAAAAGATATCGTTGGATAATTAAATTTTATCTTGGTAAGATTTTTTTGTTATTTTTCAACCTAGTCTCTATCACGTCTTATTCTACTTATACTGTATACTTTCAATTGTGTGTTTCTAATAATGTTTGTTTGAAACAAATACGTTTTCACAGATGGCGTTGTTGTTTATTTACTTGGTTAGGAATAACATTTCTATGAAAAAAGTTTGCATTTACTTTCACGAACGATATTTGTTTTGAAGTCTGCGTTGGGAAGTTCTTAAAATAATTAAGAGAACTTGTCTGCTTGATAATTGCCATTTTCTTTCTTTCATGAATATATGATCGAGTCCTTTTTAAAGTAATGTTTTAGACAGGACTTAATTATCGTAATTGGCAAAGCACAAAGAACTACACAATTAACAAAGCCTTGAACATACATGTATATCCATTGTATACCGTTTGAGTCGTTTTTGAACACAATAGAAGACAATAAAAGTGACATATTCATGTGTTTGAAACTAGTTAAAACACTCAGTTTAAATTAGGTCGAATTAAACTAACCAGTGCCAGGTAACGTGACCTCAATTGATTCAAAATATAGTTAAGTTGATAATAATGGGCTTGTAAAAAGCATCGAATTAAATGATCAAGAGAACCTCAAATCTGATAACAATTGTTTTAAATCCGTTTTAAACTCCTTACTGGCGTGCTGATATTCTTTTATTTCTCAACATTTATGTAATTGCATTAGGTATTCTGTTTTGCTTTCACATTTTATGTATTCCAATAGGTTTTATGTAAAAGAACATAGTTTACTTCAAGTATTTAAATGCGTTAGAATGTCGTGTCTCCAAGGAAATTGCAGAACCTTGTTTTTATAATAAAACTAATAAGTCCTTTTGTCATTGAATGAACTTGTATCAAACGTTCGATTAGAATGATATTATTTCATAAGCTAATCTTTAAATGTTTGAATACCTTCCAAATTATTGTTATTATATGTCATTTAGATTATTTTACGGAATTGAATATTTGTAACAAATTGTACAACAAAACCCTTTGGAACGTCATCATTTTATACTTCACACATTATTCATTGAATAAATATGTCGTGTATCTATAGGAAATCACTGCATATGCAGTTTGTAATAGATTTTGTGAAGAATTTTTTATAGATCTTTACTTAATGAGTCCAAACAATCCGTTACTTAGGAATTAAAATATTATAAATGAAGAAGTTACTTAACGTAATAACTTTATTCCAAACCAACGAAATGTTTTAGAAGTTAATGAAAATAAAGCTTCTTGAAATTATATAATATTCTGTTAGATCAAGAATATGTAGTTAGTGATTTAACTAATGGTTTGTTTTTGGTTACTCCTGAATACAAATGTACATTGTTTCCATTTTTAAATTTATTTATCTTGACATTCCCCTTGCTACATGTACATTTTATTTCATCGGATACATAGAAACAATCTTCTGTAAACAACAAACCTACCAAATTTGCCAATCATGATATTTTTGAAAGAGCGACGTGACTAACTAATCCATTGGTAGTTTAAGTGACATTGTTATATTCAAACGCGACAACAACATCAGGTTTCAATATCTCTTAATCTAATTTGAAATAGGTCAGTATCGTGTTCTTTAGAGAAGATTGTTTAGTTAAGACTAAGGGTTGTCAACTTCTGACATTGTTTAGATTATGAGTTTGTTTTAAATGGAAAATCATCATCTTATTGTCAACAATGGTCATAATTGTACGATGTATTATTGTCTTACGTTTCGAAAGTGTCATTCATAATGGTTGTATGCTCTAAATAAGAGACGCCTTATAAAGTAACCTGAGTTTATTCTTTTAGATTTTTTATCTCTGTTCTCAACATTATTGTCCGGATTAGTTGAAACTGTTTGTATACCTACTTACACTTTTGACATATTTGGAAAGTTGACGTCTGCTGTAATTTGAACGTTATGTCAGGGTTTAATGTGCAAATTTCTTCTCTTTTACCATTTGGAATTCTTGCATTCCAGTCATGTGATATGTTGAACATGGTAGTCAAGTAATGATATATACCTTGAGTTCTTTAATGATTCAGTAATACAGTTACTACGCTAATGGCAAGCATTAATTAAGTTTTAAACATAGTGTTTCTTAACAAGGAATAATACAGATTTACGTTTTATCACATCGCCAGCAAATTAGGTAAAAGGTCAGTGACACCATAATAACTTGCCACGGTCATGTTGATTTTCAACACTTTTTGTTAATTTGCCTATATATCACCCTCTTCATTTTCCCATTCTAACTATATTAATAACACCAAAAGCAATTAAAACTACAGTCTTTAACATTATTATGTTTAAGTAATTGTATACCATTAATAATGTAGGCTATACTGCCCACAGGATGGCTAACAACTTTGACATTTTGTGGTTGTTTGACAATTACGTACAAGTGTGTCGTTTTACGTAATATCACCGTTGGCACATAACAATCACAAATCACAAAGTTGATATAACCGTAAGTGTTTGGTATACCACAACAATGTATGTATGATTTCTCAGAAACGGCTTGTTTTCGGACTATGAAAGTGTCGACTAAATAATAATTACGTTTAAATATTTCGAAATCTAAATATTATCGACTTATTTTATTTGTTGGTGCATTGAGTTTCTGTTCCTATTTATAGTACAAACATCTTTGAAAAAAAGTTCGCTTTTTTATCGTCTAGTTCACTGCTTCTTTTAAGTCTAGTTTTAACATAGATGTATAGCCCAGTTTGTTGGGTGAAAATATATCCTTAAAAAGGATGTTAGGGCAATAATTGCATGCTTGGTATCTTGTATCCAAATAGGTATTTCTTTTGCACTATAACTTTGTTTTTTATCAATGACACTTGTTTGAATGGATATATACTATGAACTTAGGCTAAATAAATTTAATTAATATGTATTGTTTCATTTTTGGTTGCGTGAGTTTCCTTGCGAGAAAATGGCAATTATTCCTCGTGTAGCAAGTAAACGCCTATCCATATCTTTTAAAAATAAAGCCATCACAATACACACGCAAGTCAATCAATAAATTAAAGTGTGCATTTTTAAATCATTTACGCCAATGTCATTTGCATAATTACATAATTGCAGCGTCAACCGCAAACCTGTGTGGTTTTCTGGAAGACAAGCATGATAGTGGAATATTAATCAATGGTTGTCTTTATGGACCACTCTTAGCCTTCTCAAATTGTTAAGAATACTACGTGATATTATATGTGTAATAATATTTGTCTATAAGCCTTGTAGATAATATTACCATCCTAATTCGACATGATTCGTTATGTTTGATTTGAACTTGGCTTTAAATGTATATGGTCAAACACTTTATTGCGTTTTAAACTTTGTCGCTGTACTGTGTCATAAATGTAGCAATTGAATCAAATTTAGTTTCTTTATTCACAACATCTGTTTTTGTATATGGCTATAGATCTGCTTCAATCAAGTTTTAAAGGGACACATATTCTGTTCAACGGCACATTTTATAACAATATGCACAACACAATTGTAACATTCAATTTTTCTGTATCTTTTCCCATTTTATGGTTAACCTTAATGAATCGAAAGAATTTGCTAACAAATAACTGCTGCAATGCCATTGAAACTATGAAACTATTTAAAAATAATTATTTATTGACATTGAAACAACTCGTAATAATGTAGAAGTCCCGTAGTTAGGTGCATTCTAAATTGCCTGATTATGATTTTTTGTTGTAATTTTGTTGTGAACATTAAGAAACCATGGGAGCTTGCTAATTTCGTTTTTGACAAGACAAAGAAAAAGAAATAACTAAGGCAAGATAATAAGAAATTACAGGGTAAAATATTGTCGCAGGATTGGTAAGGGCGATCGTATCATGGTCTTTTTTTCTAAATATATCGTCCATATTTAATTTTTGAATTATTGTATAGTCCATTATTTTTCATGCCAAGAATACATACCCAAACTATGTATAGACACAAACAAAGTATATCTGAATGAAATTGTATTGTATGTTATAACGTGTACACACTTTGTTTGCTATTACAAGTATAACATGGCAAACACAATACATTTAAATTCTTTCTTTAATTGTCAAGAAGTGTAGTTGCATATTTTCGTTGATAAAAATAAGTTTTTATGACTGTCATATGTATTTTAACATCATTTGCACAATTTAAACATGCAATATGTAAATGAACATAGTTTTCGTGCATGTTTTACCATTATTATAACCTGAAAATGAACAAAATATTTAGTACAACCTTTGTGCACTGCTTTAAAGTTTGCGTTCTATGTAATTTAACGCATGCTTTATCGTATCCATGTCATTGTATTAAACACATCATATAGATACAATGCATTTTGTTTGTACTTTTGATTTACTGTTTATAATTTAAGTACGAAATGAACTTCAAATGTAGTTTCTCTGTTTTTTTTAGAACTAACGTAAAGATTGAAAATAATCTCTGATGGTAGAAGTATGCCGATGATGATATTGACTTTGATACAGTATGCAGTCAATATACGTTTTAAAACGATGTTGGTTTTCTTCAACATGACATTGCAATGCTTAGAAACTTTAAATGTATATTCTCAATATTTTCATCCGGAATTAAAGTTGATAGGTTTTCTTTGCGGTACGAACGGTAATTACTATGACAATGAAATTCTTGAGTAAAGTTTAACAATAGGATAAACTTTAAGTCTCCTGAATTTTAGTTATAATGTGTAAAATTAGTTGTTTTTACCTCGTCAGCGTGAATAGGAATCCCAATATTTTTAGTCCCATATACCATAAAAAACCCAGACATTCTAAACGTAATGTCTTGTCGCTTTATTGTATTCACTATTCTTTTAATCATGTCACCTGTCAGTAGTTTGAAATTTGTTAACATCTGTATCCAGAAACATAAACATTGACTCGGCATTGTTATTGTTCTGAGTATTTACTTATTTGATTGAAATAATCTTTTTGTCGCTAAACGAGTGATGATTTCACTGCTAACACATCACTTTATTCACATGTCCTTCACAACGACCACTATTCATATTTTTCAAGCATATAATTGTGACAACTTAACTTTAAGACTCTACGACAGTATGCTTAGCTATCATGTAAGCTATTGTACTTGAATCAATACAGATCCATCGTAATCCAATTTCGAAACTGTCTTTCATATATTTTTGAAATGCTTAAATACAGTGATCTTATTATAACATGTTCCGACGTATTTGAGAATCTACTTACCAAATGTAGAGGTATTTATTTAAGGATATATTTTGCGATTAGTCGGAAGAAATTGCTGGCAATGTTTAAGTATTTTCAAGACAGTAACTGGTAGGTTTTGCTTAGATTGGTAGCCGTTTTCAACATTTATTTCCTGCAAAATTAATGCTAGTGTCAACTAGTCGTTTATATAGAAAACGCAGATAATTAATTCTCACATTGATTATATACCTACATTTCCATTTCAGATACAAATAATTAGACAAAGAACTAGTATGCTAATTAACAAACTCCATGCTAATCCATGAATTGAAAGCTAATTAATGAATTTTTGTACACTGCACATACAATTTATATGCATCCAATATGTTGAACCACAATCTTAGACACAAATGCAGGAATTTGAAAAAGACATAATGTTTCTTTAAGCTTCGCCTCTTCAGTTAGAAGTTTCGTTTGTGTTGGAGAATAAGTGTCGATGAAATTTAAAAATCTGTTAAAACCAATAGAAACTTTACCTCTTTGTACTGATTTTTTTAACGCAAGGCATTCCATTGTAAATTATGATATAAAAGCCATCAATTTTACTTCGTGTAAATTTCAATGCTTAATTAGTTACATGTACTTTAAAAATCCTACTAGATAGTTGACCCTCCCAAATCACCATACATTGCAATCAAATAAGTATATGATATATTTAACAAGGATTAAACTAAAAGTATTGCGAGTTAAAGTGTCATTTGTGATTAAAATGGCGAAATTATACATTAAATCTATAAAAAAGCATGTATACACATTACAACATGATCAGATGAAAAAATATGATGCGAACACGAATGATTTTGGGAAAATTTTTTGACCGGTAATGCAGATGCATATCCTACTGTATTTTAGCTATTCTACAAGACACTTTTTGGATTTTATTTTTACGATGTCTTCTGATGTCGCGCTAAAGATTAACTAGAAAATCATGTTTTTTCTGCTCTTACACGAAATTATCTCACATTTTCACAATATTGATGCGCAAAAGCTTGAACTGTTTAAGCTAACATGGCTCCTTTCTCCTCACCAGGATATAAATGCATGTATGTATGTAAATATAACGACAGTTTAATTTATTTCCTCCACAAAATTCTGGAGTCTGGTTGTGTTTTTATCAGATGGAAATTAACATAATGCCTTTTAAATAGTTTGTTACATTTTCAAGACAAAAATTATTCGATGAAATACACTTATAAATCACTGATACGCTTAGAACGCATACATATTGGAATAATGACACATGCTGCGGTTTGTTTAATGTGAAATATATTTCTTATACTTTTTCTAAGCTGCTCTCTAGACATACAATGTTTTCTGAATCTCTTTCAATGACTTTATACAATGCAATTGTAATGTATGACATTTCTGTGATTCAGGAAACGCTCTATCGCTGCAGTGGGGATAATAAACAAATCAGTGTTGCTTCTTGCTTGACTGGTGCATGAAATTACCATTTCATAACACACTATGAAGTTGAGAAATGTTATTTAGTTTGTGCATTGTTTTGTAATTAAGCTATTGGGCATAATTTCCGGATATTTTTTATAGGAAAACTGATGTCTTTATTAAAATTCTAATGCCTTATTTCTAAAGCAGTGTGAGTTTGACACTAATTGTAAAGCCGAATAAAACAATGGACAAAATAACAGTTGGTAGACTTTTGATTATCATTTTTACTTAAATGATAAATCCAGTCTAACATAAATGATACTTAAATTATTTTAACTTTTTTTACCAAAGACAAAGTATAATATACGCTGCATAATTTAAATGAATCGTCCATCACATGTTCTGAACAGGAAAGTTAATTGCGTACTTGTTTAGTAGATTTATGAAATGATTACACAAAATGCTCTCTATGCCGTTTTAACAGATGCATGGCATTATTTATTTACAAAAATGTCAGCCGTTGTGGATGCACTTGTCAATCATACGTTTAAAATAAGCGATTTTCCGCTTTACTAATGGCAGAGAAAATATTTTATGTAACTGTTCAATCTTCCCTGAGTAAGACACAGAAAGACACAAGTAACTTATCATCTTCAAAATTACCATAAAATTTCAATAATGAGAGAACTCTAAGAACCAACAACCCATTAACTAGATAGATCTCAAGTTTTCATATCATATTGAAGTCATAATGGTTAATAGTTATTTATTCCCAACAGACACACAATTATGCCTTTATTTGTAAATGAACCGTCGTATTTACATAATGTTATGATCTATTTAATGCTTCATTGTCTATGATCGGTTGTACTTTGACTATTGAAACTTCTATTGTTTACTGCTACATGTTATTGTATGAAGCTCTCTGTTCATGAATGGAACCGTTTTAGATTCGCATGTTATATAGTTATTGGTATTTTCAATGGTAGGAAGTCGAGCTGTGGGACCAATTTATTGGATTATGGTATATATATCAAATGGTTGATTTGACTCATGTAGTCGCCGTTCTGCTGCTACAAAAACAGATTATTTATATTAAAAGAGAACTCTTATACTATTATCGTTTGTTTTCATGGCATATGAACTGTGGGTTTCTGTCATTTTGTTCTGAAAATATTTATTTTATGATGCTAATTCTTTTACTTGGGCTTATTATCAATCATAGCTTGGGTGACTTGTTTGCATTACAAAACGTCGGTTATTAATTTCGTAGCATACTTTCAACATTTTATGATTGATCAGTCACTGATTACTTTTAACATTAAATTCCCAGGTTTTACACTATTAGGTGTTCTTCGAGAAATAATTGTTTGGTTCTGTTTTACTAGATCGCAGGTGCATAAAGCATTCGCTTTAATGTTCTGGTTTGTGATCAACAACCGTTTCAAACAGCAAGTGTGTCGTAATTATTGGTAAATTCATGCACACACTTTTTGGTATTGGAAACTTATTGAGTGTTACGTGTCGTAAAAGGGGGCATATTGTAGACAACACTAGCGTGTCTAAGGGCTCTAAGTCCCATTTTGTCTAGTATGCAACTTTACGAATGTCTAGAATCATTCTCCAATTAGATAAAGGCATTCGTTGTTTGATATGAATATGATAAAACGTGAACATGGTTATCTAGACATAAATAGATAAAGCAGATAAGAAGGCAGATAATATTTGGCTAATAATGCTCTGCGTAATAATTTCTTATTTGCTTCAATCGTAAAGTCTCGATACCAATGATTCATCTATGATAATTTTGAAAATTCGGCCAAATAGAAGTCTGATACACGGTCCGATAAGACTAATCTGATAATGCTTGCGAAGTTGCGAACAAATTTAACCTTTACTTTTCTTTACCCACATTTTTGTTGGGACTGTTTACCGATAAAATAAATAGATATACAGCGTAGCTGGGCTGTTGGCTTTTTATACTGGGTGAAATGTTTTAATATAGACTGTTTGCATTATTATCTATTTACCTTTCACCCGACAGCATGTGTTCATCTTAATTCATAAATAAACAAACTTTCTTATCATCAATAGGGTCAGTTTATTTTTTATATATTTAAGATACCATTAGAGTTCAAGAGAGGTCCGCTATCGGCTTTATTTATTTATAATCGCGGTAAATAACAAAATTAACAAGCGAGGAAAGCATAGATTTTTACGTACAGGAATCTATCATGGAGTAATTACCGGTCACTTGACAGAATGTTTTACTAGAATAGTTTGAAGGGCGCGTTTATCAGGTTTTATCTAGTATTGAAGAGTATCCCTCGATATACATAGTGAGCTAATGATATACGCTGTCAGTGAAACAGATGCAATGGATATTCGCCTATAACTGTGATAAGCGAGCTTATTGAGCCTTTAGTTCGACATTATGATAAATTTCTATTGGTAGTAAGACATGTGTTTAGATTATGATTTTGTTTAAATAACTGGACGGAATTATTACATATTTCTTATATGGTTAGTATCATTTGAGTTTCATTTATTTATATGAATATATATTAAATTTTATTATAGGACATACTTATACATAAGTAATTTACTCGTTTTCAATTACTTTCAATTTCAACTAGTTTTTTAACGAAACAAATAAACGCGTATAAATGCGTATACGATTCGTATTAAATATTCTATATATATATTTAAGTTGCTAAATAAGTCTTAATTAAATTAAACTCAACTTCAAGATAGTCGAACTTTATTTCAATTTTTGTGTTATTTATTAACTATAACTTTCGGCATATCTGCGATACGTTTATTTATTTTCTGCAAATGCAAACTTTTATTTTCTACTTAATTTCTACAAAATGTTAAAAAATAATCTGTATATTTCATTTGAAAACTCAAAACTTCTATAATGAAATACGTATTTGGTATAATTTACCTGTGGCATGTCAAGCTTTTAACAAACCATAAAAAAATGTCAAAACAAGCAATTATTGATAAGGGTAGATATGACATGATTTGTGTGAACCTATAAATGTACATTGTTTCAACAAACGGCACCCAGAGTTTTATTTATTATCATCTTAATTTCGAATTTATTTTGAAATTTCGATAATTTTTTTCTTCGGCGTTGAAGGCATGTTTGGTTGCTTTAGTATATGGATGACAGCTCCTTGTAATTTATTTTAAATATACGTCAACCATAAAATTTATCATTAATCCTCAAGTCTTACATATAAAGTATGACCATAGTTAAATAAATATAGAAAGTTTAAAACCTGTATAATTGGCCCTATGTACGTAAACTTAAGACATGCCTTACAAGATAGCTAGTATTAGCGAACTTGGAATGCCTTAAATCTTGAAGGGCACTTATGTAAAATGTCCAGTTCATTTTATCAAAATGTCTTACAATTTTATTAACTGGACTCTTCTTTAAATAAGTTGTACAACTACAGCGTTGAAATAACGTCTTCCTCTACTAGAACGCTTTTTTGTAAATAGTTTTGTTACTTAGTCTAAAACTGTCTGGTAAACATTTGATTAAAGAAAATAGAATACAGTTAATTTAAATATGTCTTTTTATCTTTTTACGACCTTCACAGACCTTTTTCGAAACTTCAAATTGAACAATCTAAGTGTTTTGCATTATATTGCCTAAGATAGCCAAACACATAGTACTACGAAATATAGTGACTTAGGCTCTTTAAATACTCGAGCATTGAATTACTTTCACCGTTTTATGTTAAGTCGTAAATTGGTCGTTGTTCGTAGAAGCTTCACATACGACCGTTAAAATGTTCCATTCTTAGTTCGTCTGCCATTTCTATTTTATTTTCATTTTTTTCTTGAATTCGTGACTAAATCATACAAGTCCATAAAACAATTTTATATACTATTAGATAAATCTTTCACATTTTTATTTTAAGAACGATATCAGTAGGTATTTCCTCCTTAAACTGATTTATGAAAATGCTAAAATTAATATATCATACGTAAGTCATAACTTATAGTATCCAAAGGCCATTCCAACATTAAAAACACAGTTTCTTTAAGTTCAGGAAAAAGAAGTCGCTGACTTTGAATTTTTAAAATGAAAATATTTTTATTCCATATATATAATAATTCTCCAATCTGTAATGAAAATATGTTGGAGACAAATTGACTAGAAAACCATAAATTATATGTTTTCTAATGTCTGCGATATTAGTAACATATTAATTTCATAGTATTTCAAGAACAGATAGTCTACTGGTTAGAAACCCTAAAATTGTGACAACTCTCAATCGGGAAGTCGATGTACACGTTTTTGCAAGTCATTTTCATCTTATTCCATCGCTGACTTGAATTCATTTATCATTCTTTTTAGTACCAGGTTAAATAATACTCTTTCAAAAGTGTCCATGAAATGTGTTTCTTGCTCACCTCATTAACAGACGTTAAGGAGAGGCCAAAATAATTTTAAGAAAATTGCTATTTAGTTTAGCCTAACCTAACGACCTGTACATGACTTATACAAAATTTAGGCGAAAACTGATTAGAATTGTCAATTTAAACGAAAAACATGTCAAATCTGTCCCGTTTAGAATAACAAACAAATATATTAACTACTAATATACATGTACAATGTACAATCAACATTTCAAACATCTTTCAGACCAAGTATATTCTCCAGATAAGGAGGAAAAAAGGAATCTAATCTAATCTAGGAAAACTGGAGATGCCGAATGTTTATAAGGTTCAGATTTCCAGAGTTTCATGGTGATATTAAAAGCAATTGTATAAATTTGCGTAAGGTAAATTATAATCCCAGCTTGTATATAATTATCAAATCAAATCAAAGTCCATTTATATAGCGCAAAAATTTATATAGTCTATATATTCGATTGCGCTTCACAATTAATCACATAGAAAACACATTTAATGAAATAAAGTCAGTTTAAAAACATATCATGATTATTTATGGAATTTAGAGAATAAATAAGTTTTAAGATCTTTTCTGAATTTATCTTCTGTTGATATGGATTTTAGTTCGTGTGGGAGAGTGTTCCACCATTTTGGGCCAACAACACAAAATGACCTATCAGCTATCTTGGTCCTATTTCTTGGAACAGCTAGCTGAGTACTACCAGAGGATCTTAAGTTGTATGTGCTGTTTGAATAACTGAGAAGCTCTGTTAAGTAAACAGGCGCAGTTTTGTTGATAACCCTGTAGACAAGTACTAAAACTTTAAACATTATTCTTGCTTTAACAGGCAACCAATGAAGACTTTTTAAGATTTTGAGACTTGAAATGTCAAATGAAGAATTAGTTACTAATCTAGCTGCATGATTTTGAACTTTCTGTAATCTGTCTATTTGATATGATGGAATATCTGTTAGCAAACCATTGCAGAAATCTAAATGGGAGTGAATTAAACCATGAACTAATGTTTCTGTTGACTTTTGTGAAAGTAATATAATAATATAATA
This sequence comes from Mactra quadrangularis, assembly GCA_025267735.1. Classification (NCBI taxonomy): domain Eukaryota; kingdom Metazoa; phylum Mollusca; class Bivalvia; order Venerida; family Mactridae; genus Mactra; species Mactra quadrangularis. The sequence goes on along the minus strand of CM046303.1, from coordinate 54,778,750 downwards.
ATAATTATATGAATGAAGCTGAAAATTGTTTGTTAATTGTTCATAATATATCAGTATAGAGTCATTAAAGTGTTAGGAAAACGAGAAAATATGTTATTATTTCTCATTGATTGACATTTACTATTGTTTTATGTTATATAAGTTTTTTTCCTATTATTGAGAACTAGCCTTTAAAGGTTCTTGCAATTAGTTAATTCTTCAAAGACAAGTTTGTCTTTTGATCTCTATAAATATACTTCCCTTTAAATACCACCGGAGCAGACGTTGTTCCACATTTTGACCAAGTACATCATACACTGAGAAATTACAACAACTTTTGGACCAAACAAAGTTTAAAGATATGATGATTTCTATGGGATTTCTGAAACTCTGAATACGGGATGAGAAAATAGTTCGAAATTACAAGAATAACGCATTTTCTGGGGCTCTGACTTTTTAGGAATTACTGATTTTTTAATTGCAATCTTACATAACAAACACAAAAAATGACTCCAGTGTTACTTATTAATGTGTCAGTGTTCATTCTCTATTAGCAAATCCTTTAAGACCTGCGGGTCAGACTTTGACAAGTTCTGTGTTTTGAGTGTCGTTTATGGATGGATATAGCGAGTGATAAAATAAGAAAATAATGTGTTACCAATTTCTGATTTCTTATGTGAACTAAAGCAAATCTGCTGACATGAAAAATGTCTTCCTTTAAATTTGTAACAATGAAGTCATATAGCCGATTAATTTACCGAGTAAGTAAGACGATACACCATATTCTAAATAACACTCTTATATGTGATAATTGGATTGATTTATATGCATGCTTCACCAGAAAGCACTTTTCTCAACCTCTCATTTTTTGTGATTCTTCCTTTAACTTTAATGGGTTTCATTTGTCTTTAGATCTGATCTGATATTATCCTTTAAATTTGTATCAATACAAACGTATTTTCAGTCTGAATTTATACAATTATCCTGTTTATTTACTTCCACATTTTAGAATGAATTCTTAAAATTCTTCATTTAAATGTTTGTATAGAATAGAATACATCTTTATTTTGAGTTGGTAAATATACATAATAAATAACATATAATCTAGTGAGCTTTCAGATCGACTAGAACCGTAGTTGTATTTTAACTCGAAGCAAAATAACAGTAATTTTTAACTTTGTTTTTCAATGCTGTAAATAATTGCTCACGACTTTGTTTGAAATATGACATTCAATACAGCATACTCGTTTGCAGGGAATTTTATCTATGAAGAATGAAAATGCAAGAAAATTAAATGTTAAAGTGGAAATAGCATCTTGTATAATGTGTTGTTTTTGTTGGGTTTACCGCCGTAACAACATATTGAATAGGTTATATCATGGGTGTCAGTCAACCTACTCACAGTTACTGGAAAGGCTATATCTCTGAACTAAGCTGTAAACCAGTTACTAGCCACATACCCCTGACAGTGACTGACAACTGCCCCGTATGATTTAGAATCAGTGATAGATGGGATAATGGCCGTACAAAGTTATTTCCAGATCAAAACAACATTTCAGTATGCCACGCCCGGGATCAAAACCCATGATCCCTCGATCAGTAGACTAGTGCGCTACCGAATGAGCTAATCATGCCGCTTTGTATAAATTAGACACAATTAGATGCGGTGAGTGCAAGACGCTATGTTCCATGTTTAAGTGATTGCGATCTTATCTTAGTCTGGATTGCAGAAAGTCTGATAAATGGTGCCTAAGTGGCCAATTACTAACACCATTCTGATAGAAATTCCTGATATCATCATTTGCTGTAATTGGTCTTTGGGTAGCAATTTGACGCATAGTCTGATCATGTAAAACATAGAATCGTTTGATAGCAACGTGTTCCACGAGGAATTTATTTCCTGTTTTGTCTATCTCATTCTATTTTTTCATTCAGTAATACGTCTAAACATTTGATTGAAACTTACACCTATTGTGATAACATTAACTAGTGTTCCTACGCGTATAATCTTAATGCTACTCGCTCACAGATTCTGTTATTTTTTATCTTTTAAATTTCCTGCAAGTGTCTTTAATTGTGTTAAGGAAATGGATTCTAAATATTTTCGAACAAACAGACTTATAACTTATTATTTGTGCGAAATATAAAATAAAAATTCACAACAGAGAATTAAAATCATCATTATCGTTACTAACAGTAACAAGTAATGTATTTATATAAATAAAATAAATTGTATGTTTGCAATTGTATGTGAATTTGCAATAAAGCTGTTGTTCGTAAGCAGAACATTGCTTTGCTGCTTCTTGAATGCAATTTTTCCATCTAAATTTTGAGTGTTTGGAAAGTTGTATTTAAGTTTCAACCTGTGATCAAGCAGCTTTAAAAACTTAGGAAACCGAATCAAGAACCTCTGCCCTGATTGATTGGTATATCTTTGTGTCATCATCTCACGCATTCAATGATAACATTTTATCTTTTATCATTGCCACTTCATTTGTGTCCTATCTTGATTATAATACTATATCTATTTCATACAGCGTCCCTCCCTTGTTTTCACAGATCTCAAGTTGTGATGTAAACAATCACCTTGCGTTTGGATTACCTCAAGATTGATTATCAATTACTAGTTTCCTGAATCACTGCACCGATAAGTTGATTGACATGGAGATCGGTTAAAAAATCTAATGCAATTATGAAATATCTATCTCCCATATCTAAACGAGTTATTGCTTACTTGTAAATGTTGAGAATTCGATAAGCGTCTAGTTTTACTTGAAACTCTGTAGCCACTGCGCGCTTTCATCCATCGGAACACCAAGATCATGTTTTATAGAGACTCTGACTTCGACGAGGTGAAATTTACGACGAAGTTCTCCATATGCATGCGGTGCTGTTGTAATTTAGTATGAACCGCGGTGCTGGAGTTCGCGATTACTTCACAAAGGAGACACTTTTATTGTTACAGTTATTTTGCAGTATAAAACTGACGATTGTGAAAAAAGCAGTGTTGTATATTTGTAATGCTAAATACGATAATTTTTGCCATTTTATAACCACCATGTAGGTTGATTGCCGTTAAACTAAAGAACAACAAACATGCTTGCGGTGCGCGTGCATAGCACAAGCAGTTAACAATCTGTTCCTTTTCGAGGAAAGAGTGTATTAAAGTTTATTCATCATGACATCATGTTATTATTTCTTCTTACATGAGCCTGTTGTAGCAAGTGTGAGGTTGGTGCACGCTAGAACATTGTTTAAGTCCTTACTGCCTTCAGTGTCAATTCCAAGACGGAATCCCTGCGGTTCTTGGTTTTGCGTTTTGAGCTAGGCGTAGAATCAAATTCACACAGTGGGAAGTATATCCATGATTCATAATACTATTATATAAATTAATTATATATAATATTGCGGTGTTATGTAATAATATTTATTCTTACTAATTAGGGCGTAGACTCATTACACTATATACACTTTTCATGTTTGTAGCGTGTTTAAATAAATGAAACATTCACCCTTAAAGCATACATAATTTATTCACAAATTTCGCGGTTTAAAATGTGATATATATCAAACAACATAGTAAATTATTCATCATAGCAAGTTAGCTGTTTTACTTTAGTAAGTCATGCGTTTTCTGATGAATCAGCGAATAACTAATCAACCTCCTTCTTTATCTATATGAAGTTAGATTCGTTTTGCGCTGGTTCGTCGGTTTGTTTTAGATATATTGCCCTGCAGAATAAAGCTTACGCTAAATCACAAAAAGTGCAACTTTGTGATGGCTATACATCACGCTTAATAACACACATTTGATAGAAGTTTATATATTTCTTTCGGCTATTTAAGAAATCAACACAACTTTTCAATTATCTCTAGGCAATACGTATGATCATTAAAATGTCGTTAGAAATGAATTTGATAGTATATGACTTTTGTCATTCTGATATATACATATATTGTAGTGATACATTTTATCACACTACCCTTCATACTTGGGTCAATCGTACCAATAAACTAGACTAGTGATCAGTATGCTAGTTATGTTTTTGTAAAGTCTATCTAGACAACTGAAAATGTTTTCAGAGGGAATGGGCGAGTGGTTTCGACGTTGGGCTTGAAATCATTGGAAAGCCAGTTGCGCCTTGTCTCATATTGCATTAAAGATTGGAAACGTCCTTGGCCGGAGTTCCATAGTTCTGTGCTTCGTGGTCCGCTTGAGTGTCCGCGTCCGTGTCCGTATCCGTATATTTTCGTTTAACAAGGATGTCTTTGGGTCTATTTCATACGTCCGAGCCATATCCGCGTCCGTAATTTTTAAAGAAAGTAATTGAAGCTGTTAGGGAAATCGAAGCAATTTATAATGTCACTCATAGCGACTACAATGACACATCGATATAGAAGAATACATGAAATTCAGCGGCAAAATCACTGAAAACAGACGGAGTGCTCTATTTTGTTGAACAATAACAGTTCCTAACATTAGCCAGTATTGTAATAACGCACTTTCTTTAGAAAAGGATATCTAACTACTGCAAAAGCACATTTAATTAGCTTTCACGCGTTGATATATGCACAGAATGACGCAAGTATGAAATAGCACCTCACGGAAATAAAATATACGGACACGGACACGCACGCGGACCACGTTCTCGGAACCATGCAATGCCGGCTTAAGGAACTTTGATGCCATTGTCTTAAATATGCATGAAAAGTGAACATCATGTAATCAAGTATTCGTCCGGTTTTTTTTCGTACTCAACAAGTTCTTGTGTTTTCGCGCATTAATATAAGCCTACTTTTAATTTGTCGTCATATTTTTTTTAATTTAGTTCTAAAAACGTTTAATGTGAACGGTGCAAGTACAGAACAGTTAATGAACTAACGGAAATCAGAGCTATTTATGCTATAAAGTTCAAATTTTTTAATAACATGTTGCAAATTAAAGAAAGTTTCTAGTTTTAGTTAAATTTATAGTATTAATTTCGATTCTTGGAAAATCTCAGGATATTTCTTAGAATTAGTGTTTAATTGCAAAGCCGCATTTTTCAACTTTTCATTGTCTAGATGAACTCATACTTTACTATGACTTTTGTCTATCTAGGTCTAATTTAAAGAATATAAATGTATTGTTTGAGCATAGGATAATTTAAATTATGTTCATACAAAAAAAGGTCGCATACAAAGTAAAAAATCTAAAAGTTCTAAATTAGCGTTGTAAATTTACGGAGGCCCGAAAGTGACATTTTGAAATACCTTTTTTCACGAAATGATTTTCGCAAAAAAATAACGTTTTTAATCATTTTGGGAAAACGAAATGATGTATTATTTCGTTTAAACTTGATAATTATTTAGTTTAGATGTAGTATTATTCCATTAAAGCAAAATGATATTTCGTAAAAACGATTTAGTATTACGTTTAAATGAAATAATTGTGAAAATTAAAATGTATTTCTAAATGTCACTTTAGGTGTTCCGTATAAATAAGACTGTAGGACAGTGATTTTTTTGCGTGCTGTTACTAGGATTTTGTAATAAAAATATATTTTTGAATGCACTAAAATAGTTTTGCAAACTTGACTTCAGCTGAGTAGAGTGATTTTGATACAATTATCTGTGATTTAAGTATTTTTATCAAGAGTTTTTCGTATTTCGGAGCAATGACCAAGTGGTAAGTCGCGCGCTAAAGGATTGAAAGGTCAGGGGTTCTGTGCTAATTTTCTAGAGCAAGTGATTGTTCTGCGATCGCTTCACTTCACGCAGGTGTAAATAGAAACCTGCAAGAATGGTTATATTCCTTTGTGCCATTTCATTGGCTGCACAAAAACGGAGTAAAAATACTCCTTAGGGATATTGATAGATACCAGTAGCTCAGATACCAAGTATAAACGCAGTAAAAGCGGTGCATATGCAATAGCATGAGACACTATAAACTTCAATGTTTACGTATTACAGTTATTATAATTATAAGTATATGCCACTGTCGATCACGTGATTAACTAACCATAAAATTACACATTACTTATATTGTTCATTGATAAACTAATTGATAAAACATCCGAGCAGTTTCATCTCTGATTGACGGAAAGCACGGTATGTTGTCATGTTTTAGTGTCTGTTTACGACAGCTTCCATGTGCTAGCTGGGTGGTCTTGGTGCTTACATGGTCTTGTACTAGATTACTCTATTTTAGGAAACTATATAATTTTGCCGAATTAGCTTTAAAGCTCGTCACCACCATGGATGCATCAAACCAAAAGTTCCACGATAAAAAATGTTTTCCTTATCGACTAGTCAGTCGCCACCATGCGTCTCTCTTTTTGACTTTTGGTATTTTCTAAGTCAACTTTCGCTATTATTGGTCGTACTTTGTATTATGTACAAAATAAGTTGTTGACTATTTGTAAACTTGTATTGTCTAAGAGCATGATACTAACCATAGAAGGCCTGTACGGCTCCAAGACAAAACGCATCGATCTCCTGTGGTACTTACTACTATATCTTTTGAAACAGGTATAATTCGCTTCTTAAAGTCATTTGTACCAAATGTAAGTTGAACAATACCATCGACGAATCTTGGATATTTTTTCCGGCATTGTATACATACGAGAAATTAATCATAAAAATCAGAAATTTCATAACGTAATATCACTAGAAAGAGAAACTCTTATTTCCACTGTGGTCTTTTTATATTTGGACCAAACACTTATTGAAATATTCGGCGCGATATGACCTTTTTGTGTTGATGCGCCGTAAAACCCAAACAAACAAAAACAAACTTATTGAAATACGTGTACATGTAGCACATTGAAGTAACGATTTCACTACACTACGTGTATATGAATACTTTTGAATACTTATTTTCTAATGTTTAAGTAGAAAGTTAATATACACATATACAATGATACTATTGAGTCTTTATTGACCATTTTTAAACTTAAAGGCGCCGTGAAAAATTCCTACAGAAAAGTATGTCATTTAAAATACATAACATATTTTTGGAATGTTTGTTTTTTAACAAACTTGTTTCAAGTTGATATGCATGCACTTGACCTCAAATAGTTTTTGTCCTTTTAAGGACAATCAATGTATCATATACATATCATATTTTATATTTGTTTTAAAGATCTTGTTCAAATAAAATCATCATGTTGAACAATATTGATGTTGTGTAACCATTATTTACTATCCATTATCACTGTTTAAAAACTATACATGTGTAGTACATGGGCTGATCTATGTATTAAATCAAGGGGCGTGGTCGAGGCACAGATATGTTCAACCACGAGTATAGTTCTATTATATTAACCTGTCACAACTTGAATAATTTCACGGTCACTGAATTTGTTATTTTTAATTTGTTTCAAACTTGTTATTTTCCGGATATTCAAAATCTCTGCATATATAGTTAGATCATCAATAATTGGTATGGATCAGTTGGTCAATGGTTAAAAAGAAGTTAAATAATAACACATTCAGTGACCGTGAAATTAATCAAGTTGTGGCAGGTTAATATAATAGAACTATACGAATATTTTATCGATACTTCATTTAGAAACTATTTTGGCAATTTTGATTATGAGTAACTGTTATTAATAAGAAACATTTTTAACGGATATAACGCCTTGCCAATACAAACTTTGGTCATTTTAAGGCAAACAGCTCACCCAACTCGCTTTAACTCGAACTTTGTCTTTAACTAGTACTCGAATACCTTTTACTAAAGCTGCAACGTCTTGATATACCTTATAAATGGAGGAAACTCGAAATATTTGTGCCATTTTCATTTAAAGGCATAATCAGCCGGTAAAGGTTCGAATCAGCTATCCCTTTGGGATATCTCTTATGTACCTACGATTTCTATCCTTTCTGGCACCGTAGGTATGACATACTTAGTTTTAGAAGCACTATTTTTTAACGGAAGGCCAGTATCTCATATCACCCTTTGTTGGATCCGCTCGCTCGTTTTATTTCTCAAAACCTAGCAACAAGTTAAGTTACAGTTCATTGAATGAACTTTTTTCATGGCCATTAAGTTTGTATACATAACAATTGACTTTTGATATCGGACTATTAGGAGTAAATAATATGGCGTAATGCCTTGGACTTTAAGACAGACATTTTATAGGGGAAAAATCCTAAACCCTAAAAAAACATTAGTTTGTGTACCGGGAAATGGTTTCGAAAGATTTATCATGTTCGTGGTATATTTTTTCCGTAAAAGTTTATGGCGGATTTGATGTGTTGTTTTATCAACAAAAAAACGTTAATATTCCATAGTACATGGAGAAGATACATCTATTGCCATCCATCTTGAATAAGTTTATGCATTGTAAGAGATTTATCTCATTTCGTATTTATCCCTTCGTCAGCAAGTGTTATACTCGTTAGCATTAAGACTGATAGTTCAAGGATGTCGGTAAGAAAATGTCAAACATATTAACATGGTGTTATAATAACGTCTAGCTGACTACAAACTAACAGTCACTTCTGACAAGCAATGTGAGGGCTGTACGTTTTGAACCTCCATAATATGCAATGTAAGAAATAATTATTTTGGGATGTAAATATGCATAGATACTTCAAAGTGTATAAATATATACGATGATATGTTATTTGGTAAAAAAATGTATGTGATATTGATAAAGCACATTTCAAAATGACATAAAAGATACATGTACCAACACAGGTTTTTAATTATCCGACTTTATTACACATATATTTTAACATTGTAGCATATTGCGTGCTATTTTGTACGTAGTTTAATTTATGCTGGGCAATCCGTTTGATTTATGCTGGGCAATCCGTTTGATTTATGCTGGGCAATCAGTTAGATTTATGCTGGGCAATCAGTTAGATTTATGCTGGGCAATCGTATAATATTTAAGAGTTCGTCCGTGTCTTTTCTATCACAGAGACATAATTTGGGAAAAATATTTTCGTAGTGGTCTATCAAAAGTGATACAAATTAGGATAGATATGTATTTTTATTTTATTTATGTGACACAATTCATCTGACATAGATGTATACTCTTTAACTAGTATGCTTTGATAATTATCATATATTTATCATAATGATTCATATGCACAGATATCTCTGACCAAAAGTCGGACAACATTCTTTGACCACGAAGATTCTTTAAAATGATGTTAACATTAAAGGTATTAGTTCACAGATTTGACTTAGATTTTTTTATACTTTCAAAATACCATCCAGTGTCTGTAATTGTGTCAAAAAATTAATTCCTAATATTTCAGGACAAACAGGCCTATAAATTGCAAGAAATATACAATAAAAGTCACAAAAAGCACTAAAATTGTTTATACCGTGACATACGGTGTAGATTTTTGCTACTTAAAACACCATCATTTGTAGCAGTATGTCAATTTGCACTAAAATTGTCATTATCAAATCACTAATTTACTGCTTCAAAATATGTTTCCAAACAATTTTGATAGTTTAAGAAAAGTTGATATTTAAGTTGAAATCAGTGAATGAGTACCTTTAAAAAACAACATTGGATTCAGCAATACAACTTTCTTTTGAAATGTGTTTCACTTAATTCACTGTCATAGATTTCACTGTCATGTGACACTGTATTGTAAAGTCAACCAAGATGGCCTGCAAAAAGAAGGGAAAAAATGCAAACCGACTTTATTTTTTTTTATTTCTTTATTTCAATCCGCATTAATTGCTTTATAATCATTTGTATTCAACCAGGTATAGACTCCTGTGTTTACATTGTAACACTCAACCTCTGTTTCCTGATGGCAAACTTGACTTAACCGTACAGTGTATTACGACAGTGAGATGTGTGCTCTTTTTATAACAACATCAATGTTAATACCTTCTTATGATTCAATCAATTATTTTCTTTCCATGTAAATGCTATACCATTAAGAGTCAAGATTAACGCGCAAGATTAAACTCATCTCATCATTTGCCATAAATTATTCACGTTCGTACCTATATCCTACGCCGGAACGTTTTAATTTTCATAGTGATTGACTAATCGATACAATTTGTAGAATGCAAAAATCTAGTACCATTTTATCCGTCATGGCACAAAAACTCACCGAAGTCATTAATCATTTTTCCCTAATCATCATTATTAACTACGTTATGTCGCAGTTTGATATACTTTCCAAGGAGTTGATATCCAAGCGTGTTAGACGTTTTAATAATGTATTTATAACAAGGTTCTGTTAAATTTAAGTGTATCATTAAAATTGTTTACATAATATATAGCAGGTATTTCTACAGTGCTAGTTTTTTTAAGTATACTTAAATTTTATAGGCAGTCTTATAATAAATACAGGATTCTTCTGTAATGCTTTAAGTGTTTTGATGTAACACTATGTTATTAACCTGTCACAACTTAGATAATTACACGGACACTGAATCTGTTATTTTTAACTCCTTTGGAACTTGTTATAACCCCGATATTCAAAATCGCTGAATAATTGTTAAATTATCAATAACTAATATGGATTGGAGTCTCAATTGTTAAAAAGAAGTTAAATTATAATACATTCAGTGACCGTGTAATTATTCAAGTTGTGACAGGTTAATGTAATAGAACTATACATGTATTTACGAGAACGTGTCATCCTACACCTACCTCATTCGTAATTTTTACTTTCATTGTTTTAATCGACTGTTCATTCGTAATTATGTTCTGAAATTATAAGTTTAAATTTGAGGCTTAAATACAATCATATTGCAATATGCTAGTTTTAGTTGGTGCAAATTGACCTGATAATAGTTAAAAATAGCACACTTCTGTACGATTTCAACTGATTAAAAACTGTATGGCATTTGTAATATTTGTCCTTGGTAAATCTGCACAAGCTGTAGAATTGTGGTATTGCAATGTTTATTTTACCCCAGGTCAATTTGACAAGCAATACTTTTGATATGGCAATGTTTTAGTTTGTCTCAGGTCAATTTGCAATAGCTTCACCTGTGGTAGGCTTGGCTATGAGTAATACATATGCTAAACAAAATTTATTATCATGTTATAAGACGGTTTTTGCAATAGTGTAGATAAGTAGAGAATTCTTTGTTTTTTCCAAATAAATACATGATTATTAATGTACGAGTTTCGACCTGAGAATTTATTTATATTTTATACTGAAAATTTATCAATCGCAATCTGAATCTGTAGTTTCTATTTGTATTAAATGAAGATAGTGTTTTATAATGATAAATATAACACATCTGTTGTAATAAAACCTACTAACCCGGTGATCCATCTGCTCGGCTTATATTCATAACTCAGTGAAATAGCGACAGGTTTTTTTTTATATATTTAACTGAAGAAACTGTTTGGTTTTATACTTAAAAAATACTAACATGACAATTTGATTTGATTTGCTTACCATTTTTTATGATGAATATTTTTCAAGACATTCGATCGACGGATTTTTTGTTATTTTAGGATATTTTCATACGAGGCGCGATATATTTCGATATTATTTACATTGGAGAAGTGATAATGCTTGTTACTGCCTTCGTGCAAATTGATAAGATTTCTAAGATATGGACGTTTTTACTGATAAAGGTTTGTTTTGCTAGTTGCTGTTGTTAAGCTCCTGATGGATGAGGCGCTCTATAAAAATAAGTTTTTTTTTCAACCAATAATTGTAGTATCTGAGCTAACATAGCAGGTTTGTGTCTGCACAATATCATGGTGATTTTTGTATTTCCGGTGCATTTAACCGACAAAACAACAGTTTCTGTTTCTATTGTGGAGTTTTTTTACTATTAATAATCTTGCTACTCGCCCAGCTAGCTCAGTCGGTAGCGCACAAGTCTTTGGATCGAAGAATCGTAGGTTCGATTTCCGGGCTTGGCATACTTTTGTTGTGCTTTGTCATAAAAAAATGTCAACATCCATTTTCCCTCCTACCACTGAATGTTAATCATGTAGGACAGTGGCCAGTCACTAACGGAAGTATGCGTCTAGTAGCTGGTTAACAGTTAAATCAAGGTATTTAGCATTTTCAGGAACGCTGTGTAGATCAACTTTCCAACGTGATATGAACTATACAATGTGTTGCTAGTCGTTTTTAAACCCAACAAAAATGTTAATTTCAAATATTTCTTAGGTGTTTCACGCTTTTTGTAGAATAATTGAAATGGGTTATACGTGTACCTTAAAAATCAAGGAAATATTTATGTATTATTTACTGCCTTTAACTAGGTTTATAGTGTTATATTCATCGAAGCCTCAACAATTTAACGATGTTGTTAATTTAATCTTTATCTTAGAAGTTTATGATTTAACTAATCGTAAACGTAAGGCGGAGATACTTGTACCTTTTTTAGTACCTTTTTTAAAAAATATTTATGTTTATGTATCAAGTCTAAATAACTTTAAATTATGCAGGATAGTACGTTCTTGAAATTCGACTTCAGGTTTTCTGTATTAAATTCACGTAGTTGATTTGCAATATTTTTTTTCTCGTACGATATACTGTGATTTTTTTCTTTCTGATTCTTCCTCAATTGAATCGAAAGAGCGGGCTAAAATAAAGTTGGCGATAACAAAATTGCATGATACTTAAGTTTGAATGGGAATACTTAAATAGAGTATAACAACCTTTAAAACTCGTTTCATGATATTGAACGATTCTTTTTATCAAAAAACAAAACAAAACAGGGAACCATTCAATTTTATACTTAGTTTTTCTATATTCATAGGTAAGAACGGTCCGAGTATATGGAAAATATTTTCTAATTCACTTACGAATGAGTATTGACATCGTTGTCATCATTGATTCATAAAAGTTCACGTGCATATTCTCTATTTGACGATACGCATAAATAATGCATGGAACGAGGGACATATTTGTCATATGTCACTAACCTTTGCTAGCAAGAATGTATACCTTGGAGATTTATACATGTCTGTTTTGATTGGATCAATATATCTAACTATTATACTAAAAGGAAAGGTTCACTAAGAGAACTGTCTATACATTAGACCGGACCCACTGACTGGGATATATTAATGAATATGCGTTCATTATCCTAATTAATAATAGAGTCACTAGTCTCTATGAGACTATTGTATGTACTTCTGCTTATATCAAACATGTTCAAAAAATGGGCTTTAGTGTCCGCTGGTATTTTCGCGGTTGTTTTCGCACTTTTTTATTTTCGCGGTTATTTGTTTTCGCGCTTTTTTATTTTCGCGCTTTTTTATTTTCGCGGTTATTTGTTTTCGCGCTTTTTTATTTTCGCGTTTTTTTTTGTTGTCGCTATATTTTTATTTTTTGCAGTAAAATTGTGTTGGGATGATAAAGACTAGCAACATCAGTTTTAAATTTGATATTTTGACTCGGCTTGATAGCAAGTTGCTATATCAAAGTGAAATTGACATAAGTTAATCTGAAACATATTTGTGAAATGAAAAGTCCTGTGTACTTAAAGTGATCACGTGACTTCTTAGTAATGCTAATTTGGTACAACAAATGGTATACTTTTAAACATGTATGTGATGATTTGAAACAATAATGATTGGAACTATTTTCTGCAAGCGATGTTTTCGAAAAATGCATATGGAAATAAAGGAGCATAGAATCGTGTATTATATAGTGGAGGAGCATCGGGTTAACTCGGTCATGTTGGATTATTAATGTGTAATTCTATCGCATTGCAACAACAGAAACATCTAACTGCATCTTGACAAAAGCTTCGTGTTTCCGTTCAGAATCTGATATCACATCCCTTATGTGATATGATTGCATTTTATTAAAACTGGAAAGTGTTATAAAATAAATAAAATAACAATCCAATTCAGATCATTCAATAGTTTCAATTTACCATTCCGAATGATGATGCAGACACAATATGCTTACTTCTGCATTATTTGTTATATAATTTTACACTTAAATCTTATATGATCGTCTGGTAGATTCTCTTATCAAACACCATTCAAGATGCGAACTGAAACTCCCTCGTTTATAGCTTATTCCCTCTGCTATAAATGATACATACACGACAATATCAACAACAATTCAATGTGTGACCATCAGCTTGGGAGAAATATTTCTACTTTTTACTAAATCTATTTGCTTACGTAACTATAACACTTCGTAAGAACTTTCAGAATTTCTTATTGCAGTTGCTCATGATGACCATAGTTATGTTTAAAAACAAATTACACTTAGTACATTATTTCTAAGGACTGGCTTTTGTAGTCGACAGTGATACCCTGTTACGCCAAATTTAGAAGTACGATAGTCAAAGCCTAATCAGTATTTCAACTGTGACACATTCTAGTATTGTCTAATTTACTAACAACCACACTGTAACATATTTCGTTTACTTAATGGTTAGATTACTAAGTACATGTGTTATTATACCAAAAAGGTGCTGTTCTCTTCTGCTATGATAACTCATATAAGGTAAGTTATTATAATTTCCTGACTAAAGTTAGAAATAATAGGAAATGTTGATATTGGTAAGCATTACGGATTTATTTATATTTAGAGCGTTTTTCTTTAGATAAAAATTGCGGTTTTAGGTCAGCTTCCATATACATGTTCAGCCGACTTTAAAATCTAGTACGATAACCCCGATCATGGAAATCACCTTCAGGCAGGCGACCCCTCAAAGAACACATTCACACCTGTTTGAAGTGGAACAACTGTAGGTTAATTTCTTGCTCAATGAAATTAGCGGTGCCCCTTGTGGGAATTGAACCCGGAACCTCTCGATCTCTAAGCGCGCGTCCTACCACTTGACAAGTATTCTACATAGAAACCTAATACACTCTGCCTTATCGCCAATCAGGAAGCTTGGTGTCGGTTTATTAAGAGTTGTGTTACAACATACTAGATTTAAAATTAACCATTGGATTGGATTACTGTAATAGATCTCTAAAACACAAGGACATAAACTCCTGCATATCTGCAATTACTTGTATCTTCCTGTTGTTTAATAACAAACCCATATAAAACATTGTATCATCTTAGAACAAGCAAAACATCTTCAGATTAATGAAACACCTTTGATAATGACATGTGATTTATTTCATTTTGCAACAGCATTTGACTTCAAAATATTTGATATCTCATAGTTCTTTTTCTTTTCGTGGTGATTAACTATATATTACATGGAATTTGCAACCATTGTGGACTGTTCTGAAGAGTATTTTTATTAGATATTTAAAGTATTAAAAATATAATCAAAATTTCATAATACGCTAATTAAATGCATCTTTGATGCTATTATGCATTCAGTATTAGTGTTTACTATTATAGTAACTCTACAATTTAATTGAAGTTGTCAGTATCAGAAAAAAACATTTCCACCACATTTATTAAGGTCTAAAGTCTTATGATCTTCAACAACAACAACTAATGGGGTAATTCAAAAAATATTTTTTTGTCGATTTCCCTTTGCAGACAACTAAATGAATGACATCAAATAGCGCATACAATAACTGCTATCTTTCTTTCCATGAAACTGAAATTGATTCCGTGAAATTTGATCGTTAACTTCATATCCTTTGCACAAACATTAAATCCAACGGCAAGCTAGGTCATGTGCAAAAATGATTTGTTCATAATCAGGGATCCGAAACGAAATCGAATCGGCGATCCTAGCAATCAACAGGTGATAATTCCAATGGTTGTATCCCTACAACGTGATTACTGGTGAACACAATGTAACATTAGTTACATAAGGAACTATATTTATTAATTTTATTGTTTTTGTGAAGAAGATTTAGTAGGCGTTGAATTTGATAAGATAGTAATTTTACCCTTAGTTTTCTTTTTCTCTTCCAGCCTTGGTTGTGTCTATGCTGAAATACCGTAGGAAATTGATATGATAAAATACCGTCTTTCATGAGTTAATACTGAATAAAAATCTATTTGTTATGCTTGGAAGGTTGTGAAAATGCTGATTCTTAGATAAGAACTATTTTATAAACAGCTGTTAACAGATTGTGCGTAACGGAAATGAGATATTTGAATGAGCATAGTATATATGTCAGTCTAACCGTACCAGACCGGGTCATTCTAAATTAAAAATAGTTCAAAATTGTTTGTATCTGGCAATTACGAATTTCAAATTAAATGCATGTTCACCACAGAGTTTAAACAAATTAGCTTGAGATGCTGATCCTGTCTTGAGTCTGTTTAATGTAATTATCTTTACGTTAATGTTTTGTTGACACTCATTCATCAATATGACGATGTTACCGAAAATATGCGAACATGTTCTGGATGTTAACCAAAAAATGCGGCTGTGATTAATTTTTGGGTATGTTTTTGGCCGGTGTCTTATCACGGTACCGGAAAAAATTAACTATTTGTATATTCAGAATTTTCCATTGACTCTAACGATCAACACCGAGCCAGTCCGCTTCAAGTAACTGCAAAATATCATGCGGATTACACGGACAATATCGTTATAATTGCAGTCCGAGAGAAAAATAAGTACCCTAAGCGTTATTGTTTATAAAAATAGACTGACATAGACCATAGATCTATGATCAGCGGTTGACAATAATAGTCTCATGATTCATCACATATGCCTATAAAAACTACATACTCCCATAAAAACGCACACTTTTGAGGTTTTTTTTATATTTTTTTTACCGAATTGTAGCGCAATGCTCAGCTTTTGTTACAAGTCCAGTAGCACCGCCCCGTCCTTATTTTAAGTATTTTGATTAGTGTTGCTGTGACGGGGACTGCCATTGATATATAGGACACATCAAGATGAAATCAATCGGGGGTTTCCTTGAACATATGTTTGGAACTTTAAAAAAACTATAGTGTAACATGTTTGATTTACATAATTACAGATGAAATAAAAGTATGTTATAATTCGATTACATTTTTCTTGAATAAACATTTCAAAGTTACTCATAGAGATTCTTATATTTTATGTGACAGACGTAATCTTTGCGCTTATACCCTACTGCGTTTGTCCAATAGGGGCATTGATAAAAAGTTGATAAATGTACAACTTAAGCTGAAATAGATAATACAGCAACATATTCCAGTTTAATTTATATAATTTTGTATTTCATCGAATCAAAATCTTTAACCCATATCAGACAGTATAATCTTCCTGTATATAACAATTCAACTCATTTATAATAGAAGCAGCCGCCCGGCTAACTTTGTTGGTAGCACGCAAGTCTACTGATCGAGGGATCGTGGGTTCGATTCCCAGGCGGGCATACTTTCGTGAAGCTTGGTCATGAAATTATTTCTACGGCCATTCTCCCTCCTACCAATGATTCTTAATATGTAGGGCAGTTGTCTGTTACTGGTGAAAGTATGTGCTTAGTAGTTATTTAACAGCTAAATCCATCCAGAGATTTAGCCTTCCCATGAACAGTGAGTAGGTTGACTGACCGCCGTTATATAATGTGTTGCTACGGCGTTAAACAAAAAAAAAAACAAATAAAAACAAATACAATGGAAGCATTGTTTTGTAATCGTATCATGAATGGCAGTGGCAAGGTGAATGATCGCAATGGATGAACGACATTTTGGCAAACTGTTATCAGAAACATTAATTTAGTTGTTTACAAGTTGTGATAAGTCAATAATGTTTATTTTTAAATAAAATTCAACAACCATCTTATCTTGTTTTAAAATTGATGTTTTCCGTTATGATTCATAAGTTGACAGATACAGTCCGACCCCTGAGTTCTTAATAATGTATTTCTTCCTGAAGTTGTTATCAAGAGAAATCTCTAAGTTGTCATAGTTTGTCAAAGTCCATGGATATCCGATAGGTTCTTGGCACGGTTTAAAATGTATGTATCATGTCAGTTCAGAAAAACTTTAATTCAGTGTTTTGCTTCCATTGGGGAATTTAAATGTATGTTGAGAATAGTTGATCGGTCAGCCCACCTACTCGCTGTTCCTGGAAAGGCTAAATCTCTGGATTTCGCTGTTAACCAACTACTGAGCGCATACTTTCGCCAGTGACTGGCTACTGCCCTACATGATTTAGAATCAGTGGTAGGAGGGAGAATGGCCGTAGAAATTATTTCATGACCAAGCTCCTCGAAAGTATGCCCCGCCCGGGAATCGAACCCACGACCTCTCGATCAGTGGACTTTTGTCAGCTGTGGAATAAGCAATACTGTTTTGCATACATGTATTTGATGGACATGGTCGAAAAATGTGTTTTCTGATGTAAATAAAAAAATAAATGATCTTACTCCAGACTTGACAAATATCTTCTGTATGCTTTATTGTCAGTGTGTTCTCTTTTCAAGAAACATTTTTTTTTCAACTATTTCTTCTATGATTTGGTTCATTTTTGTTTCTTCAACTATTTACCATAAGGTATAGTTCGTTTTTTCTCAACTGTCAAAACATGAATAAGTTTACGTTGAATGCGTTTGTTAAAATTATTGTCGTAATACATCCATGAGTTTCCGAAAGTGTGTATTACGATCGAGTATAACTGCTTATGCCATATGATATGTTTTAGTCAAGATATTTTCTTAATAACAATTAGACCACCAGTACAAAACAATACATTTAGTCACCATGAAATTATTCAAGATTTCACAGTTGCGAAAAAACGGACTATAGTTGTAATATTCATTGTTTTAGTTCACAAACATTTTCTTCTAAAACTAGAAAAATTAGTTCTTTCAGCGCATTTATGAATAGGGTGTGTATGTATACATGTAGATTGTACTACAATAGAACATTGCAGATAACCTTTTTACACGCAATGAAAAACTTTAGATCATGGTGATCGATTAACATTAATCAGTAACTATGTCATTTGAAGGACGGTTAATGGTCCAGATTCCGGAACATCTGCACAGAGAGTGCTCGACCTTAAACAATAATTGGGTCTCATTCTCAAAATATCTCTACATTGTTTCCATAGTGTTATATAAAACGTCAGATTTCTCGATACACTGTTTTGTATCACGTTTCACGCGTTTAGAAAGATATTAACGGCAAATTTTATTGTGTATTAGTAGAAATTTCTATGATTTTTATTTGTTTTCTCAGTCGAAATTGCTTTAAACATGTCTTATACTAGTTATTTTAGAGCTGATGAATTGCGTTTTCAGCGATATTTTAAATCAGCATCACGCGATGTGTTTATACTTCCTGTCTAGTTTTGTAAACTGTAAACTGGTGATTGTGGAAGGAAATTCAATAATATCCAGGAATTATCTTGTATTTGAAGTAAATCGGTTAACCATTATGTTGTAATAAAGTTCTCCAATTCACGACTGTATTGCTGCATCCGCATTGTAATTTGAGAAATATTTCAGATAATTACTTCAACAACAAATCTAAACATTTTATTAATTGGGTTTGACATTTAACAATGTCTGATTTGATTTTAGTTTAAAATAAGGTCCACACAATTATTTATTTGAACCGATTGCCGCTATTACATTTTGATACCGTTATAACTATTGACTCGATACCGGTACTAATCAAAGTATATGGTATTTCCAACGATACTGGTTCCTACATCATTGGGCGAATGTAGTTCAAAGTTCAATTCTTAATAGCAAAGTATCAATTAAAAGGTGCCAACAATAATGCTTGTGTTCATAATTTAAAAATTTCAACAAGGTGTGCAAAGTGCATTACAATGGTCAAGAAAGAATGTTCAAAATATGACTGAAACCATAAGGTCATAAATCTATATTTTTATATATAGTTCCAAAATATTGTTATTAATATATTGATAACAATCAAATTAACACAGAGTTGGCTATTCAACAATACCCAGTCCATCGTCGTAACCATTTAATCCAGCTCGTTCCCTATATGATAAATGAACCATGTCAAGAAATGAGGTCTTTATACTTTTATTTCCTCCAATTACTGAAGAGCAGAAGTTATGTTAACAATCATAATATATACATATATTCGACAAAACTAAGATACTATTCAGATACAAACAGTTAATTACAAACAGTTATGTAATTGATAGAAAGCAAAGTATTATCTATCCTTTACAAGCTATCACAAGAATAGATCGAATACAACATAAAATATGTTCACGACCAAACCCATCTCACCCGGGGGCGAAAACGAAAGACGGATGTATACCTATAACCATGTACGCTATCGCATAAAATACAATAATTTTATTACTTACTTAAAGAATCATTCAAAGGATAGGAAATACAACATTCTAACAATTGTTTTATGTTTCATTGGAGACTTTCTTATGTCCATATTGCGTGTGTAATCGTTATTACATTATGAAGGAGCCTCTTACATACATCAAACAAGCATTAAATACTTGTTCCAGGATATAAGCATTGTATGGGACTGTCGAATATTTCATGTATTTGATTTAATATTAGATGTAACAAAAAAACAGATTTTCATACATTATTCCCAAGCGAAAAACAGTCCTAAGAAAGCAGTCTTAAGCCAGACACCGTTATGTTTTTCAAGTTGTAACGTAAATGGTACAGCAGAATATTTTTGATGTCTATGTACAATGACATACATAAGTTTATATGAATGGACTCAATTATTTGGTGTATTAAAATTAAAGTTTAAAGATTGTCTCAGAATTTGTGACATTACAGTCATGTTTTTTTGTCGATTTTATAACTAGATGATTCCGATTAAGTTTAAACGGCCACAAGGACTACGGACCACTAAAAAGTGTTAATCAACCATATGTAAATCCGTTCACTAGATCAATGAATTTTATTAACCTTTTAACTTTTGTCTAGTCTCTTCAAAATTATCGCTTTTAGATCTTTTGGCATTTTACTACAACATTTTATAATTTGATTGGCCTTTTCGGTTAAAAAAGATCTATAAAAATAAATCTGCATAAAAAGAACAGACCGACGATCAAAAAGTTATCGAATGTTAAAACATTCTAGGTACCCTTTATCGTACTTCTGGAGTGATTCTAGCGTATATTTTACATATTAACTACTTTTCACATGGCCATCAAATTTCCTAGCTAATAAAAAAGCCTGTTAGATTATCACGATTAACTGTTTTATGTATCATAATCAAAGCGTTAAGATACGGCCTAGCTTTAGATAAAACAACAAAAGTAAGTAAATGTGAAATGAATATATAACCCATTCTGACCTGGCATCATAAATCAGAAAATATATCAACAAATTGTGGTGAGTACATTTCACAAACGACCTGTAAAGAAAGATTTGATAATTTTTATGAGGCATTGTTTTATGTAAGTTTACATAACAAACGACCTATCAACTGTTAAAGTCATCACCGTAAGTTTTATTACACCTTGAGGTCAAGGTTGATAAGAATCCCATTCAAGCAATGAGATTTATTTCAAATGTATCATAACGAATTAGATATGTTTTAATCATACGTCGAATTTCTACAAGTAAAGCTTCACAGTCATGACTTAAATCAACATCAATATCTACATCTCTTGATTTTACCCTTCTTACACACGGAAATGCGCGATGTAACCTCACTGTGATGGTGCGCCGTAAAACCCAAACAAACAAACAAACACGGAAATATCTCATAAATTGTATTGTTTTAGAACGCCTTGTTTTACTTCAATATTTTCAAGCATTGCTGCTACGTGCTACATGAAAGTCGGCGTTTATTTCACACGGAAGACAAAATACTCTGAAATCTACACATATATATTTAAATATATTTCCTCATTGTTCTCCAAAGAGTCAACAATTACAAAACAATCACAATATGTCATACATGTACATTGCTTTGATGTCAAACTGTTATTTCGTAACGTATAAATGTACTGTTTTATTTTCCTTGCGGACACATTGTACAATGTTCATGTTGATGTACCTTGGAAAAAAGAAAATGTGTCTAAAAAATAAATCTCGTACTTCATGAAAGTTTAAATCTAACTATGAGATCACATCAATATATTAAGCATAATGTGTCAGCAACAAAAATCATTACTGAACATTAAAGGGAAACCGACTTGGTAGAATCAGGTCGTTTTTTTTTCGCTTATAGGTATAGAAAAATAAAAAAAATGTATTGTCTATTTATTTAATTTTGTGTTAGTTTCTTGTGGGAACGCAAATGTTGAAAAATAATATATGTTTACGTTAAAGGAACAAATGCCATGTCTTTCGTTTGAGGCTTTTTATATATTCGTGACTGTGTCCACCATTTGTGACACAATAACATTATTGTTTTTCTGAGACATTTTCAAGCTAGCCTTGAAGAATGTATAAAAT
Source organism: Mactra quadrangularis (assembly GCA_025267735.1). NCBI lineage: Eukaryota > Metazoa > Mollusca > Bivalvia > Venerida > Mactridae > Mactra > Mactra quadrangularis. Next base: position 54,756,572 of record CM046303.1, on the reverse strand, counting down.
ATATATTTGCATATCGTTTCCAGTCGTTTCTATATTTGTAATGTTTGTTTCAACGTTAAGTGTCGATCGAACAATATTTTACTTAGTATATTGTTTGTATTATCTACGACTTAAAAAGAGAATTATTGTCTGTGAGCGTGTGAAGATAAGTTGTTTGTCTAACTTTTGTATGAAACCATATAATTTCTGAGGAACAAACCAACACGTTTGAATAACACATCCGTGACGCAGATGTTCTTAAAAACCCTTTAAAACTCAATAACAAAGTATAGCGTTTCTTGTAATATTTTGAAGTTTAACGTTCGATGCGGTTGAACTTTTGGGTCGTGCAGATATTATATACTAAGTATCTGGTTTTAATATTAAATATTTTTGCACCATATTTCATTCAAAACCCTGTTAGTATACGTAATTTTAAAATGTCTTTATTAATACAAAACATATTTCTGTCAAGCAATAAGCTCACCCAATATAGTTCATAGTCATAACGTTCTCCTTACGTTGTCAAATAAAGCTATGATATTGTGTTCTATATTACTTAATGTGTTTCGTACTGGTGTACTGACTTCCATTTTATCAATTGTTGCAGATTTAATATTTTTACTTGTTTTCATTAAAATTTTACTACTTTAATTTAAAATGGGAGCGCAATTATTCAAAAGCAATTTTGACAATTAAAAAGACAAGTATTCAAAAAAATCAACGGAGACATTGAGATAGCTGTATATTATTTACTCCTTACATATGGGAATAATCAATCAAAGAGGATATATTTTATTACGTTTCAAGAAAATTGTTTTACCTAGTCTGCAGACATAGCAAAGATCCGATTACTTGTCGGAAATGATAGTCTGAGAAATCTAAAGAAAATTGCATACAAATTAAATCTATGAAACGATATGCACACTTGTTACAGTAAAGATAAGGTACCAAAGACGTTGTATGCTCTTGACTGCCATAAGAAATACTATTGTTAAATTTGGTACGCGTTTATTCAACAATGGAACGAATGATCTATACGCACTTGGGCTACAATCAATTGTGACAAATGAAATCTTTCCACATTAAATTGATAATGGAAATCAACTAAGTCATTATTTAATGACATAGAATCTACTTAATTATTTATTAACCCATTAACATTTGTCTGATAATACGGAGTAATAGATCGGGTTGTAAGAAGCGAGATATGAATATACACAACAATCGACCACACACATGAAGTTAGCTACTCGTAGATTGTGCAAAATCTACGAATCATTTTGAGTTATCCTTCGTTTCATCTGCAATCCGATAAAATATCAATCATTCTTACACGGATTGACTTAAAGATACACCATAGACAATTTATTCTCCATAAAGTTAAAATTACCCTGCTTCATTAGCTTTTAGAGGTTAACTTGAATTGCGTTATCTAGAAAATTGCTTCACACAATCTGCAGACATTATAGTGATTTAATTTCTTGTTGAACATGGTATTGTGAGAAATCTAAACAAAACAGCATACACTTGTAATTAATACGGTACGCACATTTCAGCTTTTTTGGGGTTTAATTTATCTTGATGTCGTTCTTCGACAATGTTATTTTCATTCATTTCCTGGATGTCGTTCAACTCCTAAATTGTCCTTGGACAGATTTTAGACTTATAGACATAAAACGTGTGCACATTGAAATGACACGATAAAATATTGTTTGTTTGTTGTTTCCTGTTGTATCAAGTAGTATTGTTGAGTTTCATCCGCGTTCAAAATAGAAAGAATGATCTATAAGCGTCAGAGATACAATCAAGTATGACAAATGGAATCTTTCACGTCAAATTAATAATGCATCAAATTGCATCTTGTTGTCATGCTATTTATTTGTTTGGTAATTGAATAGTGTGATTCATATCTTGTATCGTATTTCACATTAACTAGCTGAAGAACATACTACAGAATGGCAAGGAAGTGAAGGAGTAAGATAATGTCAATATTGCATTGAAAGAAATCGACCTGATTGCAGATGTTTTGTCCTGCGCATAAAGCAACAATTCACAGCTTAAATTGCATTTATTTTATTTATATTTTTGGGTTTAACGCCGTGTCAACACGTTTTGGTCATTTTTCGGCGTCCAGCGCACCTAATCTAGCTTTCCTGGAAAATTGTCTATAACCAGTACTCACCTACCCTTCCACAAGGCCGGAAAATTCTCCATATACCTTATAAATGGAGGAAAATTGACATTATTGTCAAATTTGTATGGAAGGGTATAACCTCCCCGGATGGGATTCGAAAACGTACCTCCCTCGGGACACTAGATTCGAAATCCCGGCGCGCTACCACCTTTTTAAAATTACATTTACACAAGGTTTAGTAGTAAGATGCGAATCTCAAAGTGAGCGAAACAGATTTTAAATCATTTGCCTCTTGAAAACATACAATGTGTTATCAAACAAAAGATTACTTTCTGGAGCGCTTTATTTCATATTCTGAATGTGAACACTCTATTTTAGAAAATATCCTTCATACTCTCGTGTGTGTGGCTTCGTTTTGTCTTGTAACTGCGCGCGGTTCAATGACATGCAGTGCTTCGACCAATTTCCTTTGACACTAATTCAAACTTTAACTTGTTCACTGATATGCATGCCAATATTCATACTCTTCATCAGACGAATTTAATTCATGCAAGTGTACTTATCAGGTAATGAAAACAAGAATGCAGCATCCTGCAGTGATAGATAAGATAACATAAGATATCTAAGGAAATTTAAGGAGATGCACATCGTGTTAAGTCGTGCGATTGAAGTACTGCAGGATGTACAGTATTATGACTTGTACTATATTTAGATCATGCTGGTGCGTTTAAATGGTATAGATAATAAGAGTCTAAGGATTCAAGAATTTGTTCCAAGAATTAAGATTTTATTATAAAGACACTGATAACTTCTAGTGGTCGTGAAATCATCATTTCAGCGTCGAATAATTAATGTTTGACCACCAAATAGTAAAACAATTATCTGGAAAATACTAACTCGGGTCGATAGCGCAGTTGGTTGCGACGGGATTTGGAATTTCGTGTTCTGAAGGGGATACGGGTTCGAATTCCACCCGGGGAGGTTATACCCTTCCATGAAAATTTGACAATAATGTCAATTTTCCTCCATTAATAAGGTATATGGAGAAGTTTTCGGCGTCGTGGACGGGTAGGTGAGTACTTATTATAGACAAGAATATAGGAAAGCTAGATTAGGTGCGCTGGACGCCGTAAAATGACCTAAATTAATTGTGTTGACATGGCGTTAAACCAAGTAAATATAAATAAATAAATAAATTATCTGGAACATATTTATTGTTAAAATGAGCAATATGATAATTTAAGTGTGTTTAGTATCGTAAGAATGAAAGCGGTCTTGAAATGTATGCATAATATTGGGTAATACTTACTACTATTAAGATATAAAATTACCTAGCTTACTTATAAACATATCACAAATTTCACATAGCGTACACGTTTATGTTTCTAGTTGATGTTGTACATTTTCTGTTTTGATTCTTATACTCAAATGGAAAAAACAGTAATTAAGGCTCTCATGACATGAATTGCATTTTTGCCGTTACGACCTATGGATGAAAAACTCACTTCCGCATTAACTTATCTTGAAACTCGTGTTGTTCATGGTAATTGGGTTTATCATCCATCGCGTGTGTCTGATAAGTAACCATTAATTAGGATACCACAAAGTTCAAACTGCGCTGGACGTGCGTCAATCCTTGAATGAATAAAATAAGTTTATACATTTATTAGACCGGGATAATTAAATGTAATTTGGTTTATCAGATTGCCTTTTCATTGACCTCTTGCTTCAGACATCTTGGCTAACTATTCAAGCAAACAGTAAGATAACCGACTTGGAAGAGAATATTTTTAGACGTACATTCTATATAATAAATGATAGAAACTTGAAGACTATCATCCAGTGACATTTTTATTGACAACTTTATATAAGTCAGGGATTATGTGACCCTGAAGCGTTTAGATTAATGACGTGGTTTAAGTTATCAGTACAATGTTTTACTTAGGTCTAAAGCAATGTCATATAGGATGTCAAGAGTTGTTTTTATTGATTTTGAATAGACATTTGAAAGTACACAAATTTATTGGACCTTTAATATAATTTGTTTATAAGTTCAGGAGACTGAAAATAGTAACTACATTTGTAATTTGACAATTCAAATGGTGTTGAAACAATGTAAATGTTATTTAAATGAATATAATCAAAGGAATATAATAATAAAATTAATATGAATTATTTCAGAGGCATCATTCTGCATCATTCATATATGTCGACAAGCCTGACATTCAATATACACAACTTTGTTTAAAAAGAAATATTGGAATGACTTTCTTCTTTTTAATGTCTGACGTTGTCGTAATTGTATCAGGAAAGTGCGTCAAATTTTCAAGAGATATAGTTTTCTCCTTTGTACTGTTGTCAGTGTTTTCTGTCGTACTTTTGATGTTCAGTCTGGCTGAAAAAGTCACCTGTCAAGTAACTAATTACATACCGCAGACAATTTTGAAAACTTGTAATAGTTTTATGTCGAAAATTTCCAAGTGAATAAACAATAAAGGCAAAAATTTGATGAATTATGAACTTGTAAGCATCAGAGTACACTTTTTATATCGAAGTTTTAGTACGTGCCCCCCGGGTAGTAGACCAATAGTAACATCAATAAATTACACAATTTATTTGCTTTTTCCACAAAATTAACTTTTGTTTTTTTTTGCAGTTGCCTCTAAAATAAATCATACTCAAAAATGTTGATTTACACATCCAATTGTCTACTATCTTGATTATACTGTAATTTTATACCTTTGTTACAGTCTTGTCTTTGTTCCTAATATATCTCTCAGCTGTACTCCAAGTCTACAAGATTGAAATATGAGTTTTCTTCAGACATTATTACAAATATTATCCTAAGCTTCTTTTAAACTTCAAATACCCTTGAAGTACTCTGTTAACTCGAGAGAATATGGACCCTAGAAATCTTGAAACATCTGAAATCCGAACGATAACAATCGTTCAATTTTGCAAAATAAATACCGGTGCATTAAGGAAACCTGTAAAATCGAATCTTTTTGTTTGGTCTCAAAGGTGTTCATATTTCTAAGGTTAAAATGTACCATCTAGGGTAAACGTTTTTGTAAGAGTAGCGTTAACACCATGAAAATATAACTCAAAGTCTCAAAACACCTTGATAATTCAGGTCCATTCTAGGTGATAAACTATATCTCTTTCTTAAAACATTTGCTAAGAGCGGCCTCCATTTAGTTCATGAAGGATGGTCTAACTTTTTTGTTTTGATAATATCAGCACTTGAGCAAGGTTGTAAATAAAGTAAATGACTGGGAAAATCACCGTCATGAACATAAATTTGATGAGGCAACAACTATCGTCTGCAATAATGTACAGAAACAGTTAAGGGAAGCACCACGTCTCATTGAATAATAACCTCATACATTATTCAAAGGCATTTGGTCAAACAATAGAGATACGCTACCAAACCTTATATTTTTGTCAAAAATGACATTGTACATTAGCATTATAGACTTAACAATCCCCAGGATCGCCACAATGTTAGACCAAATCTGTATGTCACATGCAGCTTCTACATTAATAAAGGAACACGCAATAAATCTCGTCAGGAACTTAGTCAATAGTTTACTCTATGATTCATGCAGAAAATGGAGAGCTTATTTTTATAGACGAATTTGTCAAATGTCCATCTCATTTATGTCGTCTTAAATACGTTATGTCAAGATATACAGTATTACTTGAAGTATTTTCTATTATCAAAAATAGGAATTCTGATGATATGGTGAATCGGACATCAATAAAATAGAATCAAATATGTCTTATGTCATTCGAGTCCATATGATATGCCATATGAAAAATCACTTCCTAATCGCATCAAAGACTCGACTTATACGATAAGTTTTGTATCCGATATAATGGATAAAACGGTCCGGAATGAAATCTCAATAACTGAAAAAATATATGAAATATTATATTGAATACTCGATAACAATTTGTGTATTGACAATGTAGAAACTTGAAAACAAATACGATTAAAAATGGCAATCAGTTTCTTTAGCTCTTATTATTCTATTTTCATTTAAATAAATGTTTCCTATTTGAAATTTACCAAATGGTCTATAATTTTTTTCATTCTCGCAAAAAGAAATTCAATATTTGCATTATTTGTTGAACAATTGTAAAAACCTGCTTGTTAGGACTTTATTACTTCTAACAGATTTTGGCAACTGTAACCCGTTGATAGATGCATGTGTTGGCATCAATGTCTAATATACTAGATAAGACAAAATATGTATCTCTGTATCACAATTTCAATTCAAATTCAGTATTTCTGTATTTCCCATATTGGATTTTCTTGACAAGTGCTAGACTGAGCTAGATTGTGTAAAATTGTTTAAGGTATTGGAAAATTGATAAAAACTGTTCTGTAAGACATATGGATGACTTTAATAAGTTTGATTATTTCTTATATAGTCATTTTATTGTATTGATGTCTTCTAGATTTAGAGGTTAATGCAATAGGGTACTGTTCTGCTATAATAAAGATCTTATTACTGAAATACGAATGACTTTCTAACAACTTGTTCAGTTATATTCACTTGAAAGACAACAATAGTTTTATGCTTGTTTTCGATAAAATTTTAATAGACTTATATGCAATATACATGTCTGTTTGATTTAATCTCACCTTTCTTATTCATAGAGATCATATTTTTTATGCAATTTATTTTCATGTAGGCAATGCGAAACTTTAAAACATTCACGACTTGAAAGGTAATCAGTTTTATTGCTCTAAATTCTTCTGTTTTCTTTTTTCATAACAACTTCAAATTTGAAATTTATCACCTGGTCTTTATTTAATTCTAGCAAATAGCAATGCAGTAATGGCATTAGTTGCTTTACAGTTGTGCAATCCAAACTATTTGTAAATACGTAAAACTTCTTGTGATTTTTGCAACGGTAAACCGTTGATAGATACATGGGTTGGCATCGATGTCTAAAATACTAGATAAGACAAAATATTCTCTGTATCACAATTGGATCCCATATTGGATTTTCTTGACAAGTGCTAGTCTGAGCTAGACTGTGTAAAATTGTTAAAGGTATTGGAAAATTGATAAAAACTGTTCAATTCTATGTCTGGATTACTTTAATAAGTTTGATTATTTCTTATATAGTCATTTTATTGCATTGATGTCTTGATAGATATAGAAGTTAATGCAATAGGGTAACGCTCTGCTGTAATAAAGTTCTTATTACTGAAATACGAACTGAAATAACAACTTATTTAGTTATATTCACAAGAAAGACAGCAATAGCTTTATGTGTGTTGTTTGGAAAAACCGACAACAGAAGTACAATTATTCATTATATATATCAGTTAGTTTCAATGGTGCATTGCTTCTTCTAAGAGTTCATGGTCATAATGCTCAACAGTATTTCCGATTTCCAAGAAATTGAAATGTTTTTTTTTCAATTACAAATATTCGAAATTTTAGAGACTTCAATAAACTAATCGTATATAATCAACTCTCTGACGTGGTTCTCTACATTTTGTTATTAAATTCTTTAGGAATTTTCTTCTGTTGAATACGGAATTTTCTGTACTCAACTCAACACTTTTTCTGCATTGTTTCATCAGATTAACTAGGAATTTTCTTCTGTTAAATACAGAATTTTCTGTTCTGAATTTAAAAATTTGAAGAGAGAAGCTTGCAATAAGCTTAATCATTTGTTATTTTTACATTACCTGGTGCAATATTCGCAAATATTGCATATTGTCGTCTTAACCGAATTCTTTAAATGTGTATTTTCGGTATACATACTTTAATCCTGTTTGCCTGCATGGGTGGTAATAAAGTCTATAACTAGACAAAGTGTGATTTAAATAAAACCGAAGTTTGCTGGTATGTTTATTGTGTTTTCACGACTAGATTTGAAATAAATAAACAACTAGATTTAGTTCTAGACAGACGTCCTGATAAATATTGAATAAAATATCTAAATCTAGAAAACCATCTCAAGCAATTTTCATTCGAAAACCACCGTCGTTGTTATTCGTTTTTACTTTGTTATTTGTTTTAAAGGCTTCATAGATTTAATTTCCTTCTATGACTTATAAATGTGCTATTAACTTGTCACTTGCGTTTTAGATATTGACGTTGGAACTGGTAAAAATGAACAAGTTTTTTTTACTTTGTTTTACTATCATTTGTTTTTGTTATAATATTTGAGATAAAAATGTCAAAGTAAGAAATGTTTTTTTTGATATTTTACATTTATGATTAAATATTTCTACTGCAAATTTTTTACACTGTTAAGTACATTGTATCTCTAATCAACTTCATTTTAGATTGTTTTATTTTCTATGCATATTTACGTTTCTTAGCCACCAAGTTGTTCGCGATATGTGTCTGTCATTCAAGTTTACAAGTTTATTCAATAAAGAAAACTAAACGGTCTAAGACCCTTGCGGCCAATGTCATATAATATATGTAATGATATAAAAGTATAATTGTCAATGAAAGTTTTATTTATTTATTCATAATAAAGAGACTCTTAGCATATGCAGTTGCTATTTGGTGTTAGGAATGTGTTAAGTAGTTTTCATGCAATTATAATCAAATGTAATTGCAACATTAATGTTTTAATTCTTCTCCTTTGTCACACTATCAGTTATTTGAATTAGAAAATAAAAAAACTAACTACAAGCCATTTTGATAACAAATCAGACATGTAATAATGTCATTATGTATGTTTGTTTATTAGTTTTGCCAAAAGTGTGTTTGATGTTACATGTGATGAGTACTTAACGTCTACTTACATATTGATGAGATAGAACGTAGTGACCATTCTTTGAGAATGTAGAAAGGTGTCTCTGTTCTAACCACCAATTATTAATAAGCGACATTTTGTTCGAAAGATGCGCTATTGTCTGTACTGTCAGCAACATTAAGAGTATGATGATAGTTGTTTATTGTCCGTTTCGACGCTTTATGTTTTAAAATCTATTTTACGGCAGTAAGTCAACCAATTGGCTTGTCCCTGGAGAAATGAATTTTCAAGAGTAAAGGCTTCTTTTAGATACATTAATTTATTTGATCATTTTATTTAATATTATGCAATGGGTTAAAGACGCAATGTGTTTCGCTTTTGACGAGTTGTCCGGCTCTGTTAAATCTACACCAGTGCGCTACATGTACTTTTCTTGTGGTAATAAAACTAATGTATTTGTATTTTTAAGCAATCAGTATTTAGACTGTTGTACATTCCTTGTTGGGATCGATAGACATTAGTTCACCGAAGAGGTGTTAACTTGATGTAGTTCTGTTGGTGCGGTAATGGAAACATAGACTAGATGCTTGACAAAAATGATAAAATATTTATTTCTTAATCATGTCTTTGGTCCATCGGGAATATCTTGGAATCATGATTTTCTTTTGATGTTGTAATACATGTATGCATCATCATTCATCTGCGTTACTTCCATATGGATATATTTTAGTATGGTTACAATTATAGTTATTGCCAATAATACACAGTCGTAATAACGGGGCGGTTTTAATATAAGAACAGTTTTTTTTACAAAATAAGTATTTGGGATTTAAAATGTCAAAAATTGCATGATTTTGAAATAATATAGATGGCCTTGATTGCGGACCTTTACTGTATCATCCTTTTTAAGAAAAAAAAAACAACACTTTAATGCTGTTGAATAAATTTGTTATATTTGAAGTTTTATTAGCAATGATTACTTTACGTATATGTACGTACTCGTATTAACTTCTTCATGTAGCAATACCTATAACCAATTTGATGCATTATGCAAATGTTAACCTCTCTCTAGTAAATATTGATGATAAATTGTTTTATCTGCTAACAATAGTAAAGAATAACCATGTCTCGGTTTCTGTTGAAGCCGAATTCTTATATCATCAACCGGCGTCATGCGAATACTTGACATTGTTTAAAAATCACATCAAATAAACACCCGATGAATATCCTTGGAATGCATTGATAATGTTCAATCTTTAAAGACAAGAAAAGCCTTGAACAACAGCTGTGCAGTGTCAATCAGACAGTTTGTTTAATTGTAGAATACATCGCAGATTAATCATTGAGATATGCTCACGATTACAGACGCAAAAAATCTAAACTTATAATACCCAATTATATCTTCATTTCCTACGTATTTTGAAAGAAGCAATTAGCATTCGACACGTTAACTGTAGATATTAGAGAATTGATTGAGCGTAGCATTGGTTAGATTTCATCTCAAGAAGTGATAAAAATTCAAACAAATGGTATAAACTGTCTCGCTACTGTATTACGTAAGGAGAATATTTATTGCTATTCTGATCTCCTTTGGCATTATACTTTACGATAGTGTTTTTGAATAATTCCGAAACGCTCCATGTTTTAAGATTTTGTTTTATTGTTATGTTGATTGAGCTATTATCGCAAATGAGAAATCGCTTTATTTTGCCAACATTTCTCGTTTTACGATTGTATTTTATCTTTTCATAAAAAACATTAATTGCATTTTTTTTAGTTTAAGTTTCATGCTTATATACGTTCACCGACTTTACAGCTATTACACTTGGTTATATTGTGTAAAATTATAGGTTGTGCTCGTGAATAGGGTCTAATTGAAATACCTGTTCTTGTTTAAAACTTAACTGCTATTTGAACAGCAGTTAAATCCAACTATTTACTCGATTAAATTGAAAATTTCGTGGTTGAGTTCCAGCTGCTCCTTTGAGGAAACTGTACTGATAGTTTTACAGATAAAAAGTAAAACAAATTACAATTACAAACAATAATAGACTGTATCAAATTAAATTTTGCCAACCCTGCTGTATAATGCTAGTATACAATATTGTAATATATTGGAAACTATATTTTAACTATGGATCATAGAGTATTTAAATCAGCAGTGCAATGAATGTGATTTATTTCTTATGAAGAAAATTTGCAAATGTTTACATGGTTCATAATTATAACTATATAAACGACCGTTAGGTTTAAGCGTTCTGTAAAAACCTGGCAAGCATATTATTAAAGAATGTTGATCATAAAACAATAGAGTATAGAATGAAGTACGATTTTAGTGTGCGACACCGTTGATCATACGATTCCTTGTGCCTCAAACGCAAAATTAATAACTTGCGCAAACGAACCATCATACAGTAATTAGATAACAATTGTGGTTTTAATTATGATAAGTTTTATAAGATATTATGACAGTTAATTGGTGCGTGATCTATAAATAATGGATTTATTATTTGTTTATAATCATGCAATTATTCTTTTGAAGATGCGTAAACATATTTATATGAAAGTTTATTTACACATAGGGCAAATCATTTCAATTTTTGTGATTACGTCATTTTGTACGGAATTATCTCCCTTTATGTCATAGTCCTGCCCCTTGTTCAGTAACTACTGATAGCTAACGTTACGGGTACGGGAGCACTCAACCCGAGGACAACTCAACCCGTGCAATACTCAATTCAAAGTTGGAACAACTCAATCCGTTAGTAGGAGATTGAGTTGTCTCGGGTTAAGTTGTCTATGGGTTGAGTTGTTCCGACACTTCCGTTACGGAACGTTTTGGAACGTTCAAGGTAACTGAACACGCTGCTGTTCAGTATGCAACTTTTACTTTTTTCTACTGATTATGTATTAACTAAAATTTCACATAAGTATCTCTATCATTACACTGGTGCATACTAATAATGTTTTTGGAATTTGTCTAATTTTTACATAGTTATTTCATTCGTCTGCATTCTGACAGACATTTAAAGTACGAACAGGCGCCTAATTTCAATATCTTGAATAATCAGTCACTGACGAAAGTATGTGCCTATTATATAGCTGGTTAAGGCCTAAATCGCTGGATTTAGCCTTCCCGGGAACGGTGAGTAGGTTGACTGACCGCCGTGATATGACATATACAATGTATAGACCTATACGTGTGACCTATACGGCGAAAACCCCACAAAAATAATATATTTTAGTTCAATATATATCCATTGTTCAGGTGGATGTGGTCGTCTTTATAATTTTTAAATAATACCATTAAACTCGTATTTGACAATTATGTCAATTTTCCTCCGCCGGTATATGGAGAAATTTCCGGCCTTGTGGAAGAGTAGGTGAGTACTGGTTATAGACAAGGGTCCATGACAGCTAGGTTAGGTGCGCTGGCTGCCGTTATATGACTTATTGAATGTGTATAATCCTTGAGCAAGAAATTTTATCCTAGTAACTCAGAAATGGGGGACTAGGAAGATGATTCGAAAGTGATTAATCTAAGCTGTAAGAACGTGTTTTTTACAATCGAGCTAAAAAATCAGTGTAAACTAGAATATTGCTCTTACTGCCGAAAAAGTGGTGAATAATTAACATATACAAAATTGGACTAGTTAAATTCCTGTTACGAGATACAGCCGTGTTGTCAATGTTATACAAAATATATAAAGTATTGGTCACAATGTAAATAATAATATTAAACTGTTATCGTGATCACATGATGTATGGGAATTTTGTTTGTCGGAGGTCTCTCTATCTTTACTTGTCTATCAAGATCTGATTTGATACTTATATTGTTTGAACATACATAATTAGGTCAGTGACAGTATACATTGTTTATCATGACACAAAATAAGGTACATATATAGTACCCACCAAAAGTTTGGAGACATTTTCACTTTTTAAGCCTATTACATAGGTTTTATCAAAACTTTGATTACCATTTATTCTTAAATGCTTTTTAGTTTTGCTTTATCTTTTTGGTTTTCATTATATTTTTAACTGAGAATACAAAATAGCTTAAAAGCTATGTTATGGAAAATAATTACAATTAACATGGTTTTTTTAGGGTTTAGGATATCAGATGCTGAATCTCAAAAATATGTAGCATTCATGAAATTTGTTTTTATTTTGTCACATACAATACTTAAATATATTAAAAATAATAATTCTACAAAAATAATTACCAAATTTCAAGAATTGTAGTAAATTTCTAATGTCTCCAAATTTTTGGTGGGTACTGTATAGAGAGATAAAGCCGTATCGGACTGTTACTCACACTGATAGTGGTTATGTATTTATTATACATTATTTGTTGTTTATCAACGGACATGTAGTTATTAGATATGTTAAATAACAAAACGGTAGGCTTATGAAGTGTTGCGTTTTATTATACATACATGCTAAAGTGATGCGACGGATTTAATAACTAAGACTTATAAGTTTTTATAAGACTTTACATTTTACTGAAATAAAGAACAGTGTTTATTGATTTGCATTTTTATGGGTTTTGGCGTACTTGAGATATACGTTATTGAAGTATGTAAGTACATAAAAGTTACTTGTTATCCATATTATTGTACTAGTTTAATGCTAACACCATTTTATAACAAGCACTTTGCGGTAGATTTAAGATTTACTAGAATTACATTTTAAAACTAAGCTAAAATATTTTAAAAAGATATTTGAAGCTTTGATACAACACGTTATGTAATAAAAATTCCCAACTTGTAATAATTATTACAACACGGGTTATTGCGTAAGGAGCTAAACAAGTTAACGCTTTTTGTAATAAAACCTCGAAATGTGAAAGCTTAGAAGTATTTATTAAAATATTTGAATAAAAAGTAAATAATTAAGTTTGATGCTGTAGAATTTTTTTGTCATCAACTATAAATTGTAGAACTTACAACACCGGGGAATTATTTGTTATGAATTGAAAATTGAGTACAATGTAACTTTATTAATCCGCTGCTGGAATGTCATAAGTGTGTGTTATAATAGGCACTTATAAAGGGGCAATGTACTTTAACGATAAGGAGATCACTAATGTAACTTTGAAAACTTTGGAAGAACTTTGAAAAAATAAAAAGTCGAGTGAAGCGTCGAATAGTTGTTTTGCATTTATTTGTGTGATAGATTCGTTATTATTGTACAATATGTAAAATCGTGGATTGTATATGAGCCTTTTTGTAAAAAGGGTAACGTAGCGTACTCATTTCGAAAATGAGATTTTTCGTAATTTCTTAATTTTGAAAAGTTAACAATGTGTTGATTAAACATATATTTTGTTATTAAAATTTCAGTCACTTATGAAGTTAACATCCGCATGGGAGCGAGTTTCCTAATTGTCAAGTTCGGATGTATGATGCATCGGTATACATGAATACACAAGAAAACGATAAAATCAATGACTGTTTAGTTCCTGAACAAGTGCATAGTAATAATATCTTGATAAAATAAAGAGTAGTTTCACGATGAAAGTGAAATATAATTTAAAAACATAAGTCGCCTAAGTCAAGCATTTTGTACTTCTGTTTTATTTGCATTTTACCCCCTTTATCTATTCTAGACGTTCTATTAGACTATGCACAACTGAAGACCACATGTACATACCAACACTCGCTTACACTTCGGTAAGTGTATCATCTTCAAAGAAGGAAAAACAATTGTATTAAATATATAAATTTCCACGGAAGGATATAAAATGCCGCAGCCGCGAATAAAACCCGGTACCTCCGGATTACCAATACCGTTCTCTAACAATGCGGCACAGCTGATGATGAAGTACATTTAGTGAACCAAAATAAGAAAGAAGCATAACTGTATTAAGGTCATACTACCACTAATGTCAAGCTGGAGTCAATCAATACAAATAAAAATATAAATGCATGATAAAAATTGACATTCACAGCTGTCATTTATTGACAAATCGTTACTACTTAACTAAACTATATTTTACAGTGCACAAGCTGGCTAAATTCTTCTTATTTTCTCTGGCTTACTTGGATAAGACGTTGAAATTCTATTGCTCTAGTTTACTTGAATATTTTGATGAAAGTTTACTTTCTATTGCTCTAGTTTACTTGAATATTTTGATGAAATTTTACTTCTAACTGCTCTAGTTTACTTGAATATTTTGATGAAATTTTACTTTCTACTGCTCTAGGTTACTTGAATATTTTGATGAAATTTTACTTTCTACTGCTCTAGTTTACTTGAATATTTTGATGAAATTTTACTTTCTACTGCTCTAGTTTACTTGAATATTTTGATG